>JAKCOX010000001.1:89267142-92135333 GCA_022605575.1 Laterallus jamaicensis coturniculus
AACAGCCCAGAGGTATTTTGGTTGGATCACATTGCAGACTTAAAAATATCCTATCTCCTTGCTTGTTGGTGGCACTTTACTTCAAGCAAGACATTCAAAAACTGCTTATGCTGGCAAAGACAGCTGACTAAGTTATGCCTCTATTTTACTTACAGTGAAATTAAGATAACATTTCTATCATTTTGCATAATATAATGTTATCAGGCAGATTTTTAGCACAGAGGCTGCGTAAGTGCAGGGGTGCCACCAAAACATCTATGTTGCATTGCTATAAATGTCTAACGTGCTTTATACAGCATTGCTAGTGGCAAGGGGTCAGCCCTCACTAGGACAGATATAGTGCAGACCCACTGTAAAAGAACACATCCAAGTGTTGAAAAGACTACTGAAAGGAGAAAAGGGTTTTCAGTGTAATTGTGAGCAGCTAGTCTGAACAGTGTGCCCTGGTAGCCAAGAGGGTAAACCACATTCTGGGGTGCATCAAACATAACCAGCTGGTCAAAAGAGGTGATTTCCTGCTGTATTCACCCTTGGTGCGGCCTCACCTTGAGTACTGTGAGCAGTGCTGGGCCCCACAATATAAGAAGGATTTGAAGGTTCTTGAATGTGCCCATAGGAGGGCAACAAAGCTGGTTGAAAGGGATGGAAGGCATGTCCTGTGAGGAGTGGCTGAAGACTTTAGGTTTGTCCAGTTTGGAGAGAAGGAGGCTGAGGCGTGACCTCATTGTTCTTCTCCCTGGCATCCAGTGAGAGGACATAATGGGAATGGTTCAAACTGTGTCAGAGGAAGTTTAGACTGGGCATTAGGAAGCATTTCCTTACAAAGAGGGTAGTCAGACACTGCCACAGGCTCCCTAGTGAGGTGTTCAATTCCCCAAGCCTGTCAGTGTTTAAGAGGCATTTGGACAATGCACTTAATAAGATGCTCTAAGTTTTGTTCTGTTCTGAAATGGTCAGGTAATTGGACTAGATGATCTTTGTAGGTTCCTTCCAACTGAAGATAAGATTATTCTAGTCTAGTCTAGTCTAGTCTGTTCTATGCTATCCTATGCTATATATTCTGTTATTTAGCATACAACCTGAAAAATAAGCATCCATCAATTTTGACTATACAGAACTTATTTTCCCAAATGATTCCCTGATTCCCCACTGTTAAAGGCAAATGTATAATTATTTTATCACTAATGTTAATACTTCATATATTCAGTGATTTTATCCACATGCAACCATAGTCACAAGAATATCCAATATCTTGACAGGAAAAGAATCATGCTACAGATGATACTATATAACTAATTATCGGCACAAAACATGCTTTACAGTGTGACTGTGATGTAATTATTTTTCACTGTCTAAACTGAAGTAAACAGTTCTTACAAAGAATTTGCCTCTGAACTCTTCTTGAAATGTGTGCGATTTCTGCCATTCATATGACAGGAAGGCAATTCATATCCTGTATAGCTGAAGACCAGGAATCCTATTCTTTCCACATTGGTTTTAGAAGCTGCGTCAGGCAAGATTTTGGTAACCAATTCCTGTGTTAAAGTTTTGCCCTTCTCCATGGGTAATATTTGAAAAAGCAACTGGGGACTTTTACAACACTAATTACCTAATAGAAATTATCTTGTGATGTATATTTAAAATCTTCCCACCAAATACATGTATTATGTAAAGTGCTGATTATACTTTTCTTTCTGTTGTTGTACTTCTTTTTCAAAGGCACAATTGTTGATCAAAATTGGTAGCATCAGTAAAGTAAATCAAATTTGAGATATTGCACTGTTCTAATAACTGTGACTATTTTTCCCCATAAATAAATATCCTTTGACTCCAGGGTTGGACTTGTAACTTTTCTTCAGTTATATTTTAAAAACTGCTCAGGAGTTGCTCTTTATAAACAATTATAAATTGTATATTATCTGCTTCAGGTTTCCTGAAGAATTTTTTTGCATTTTCATGGAAAAGCTTGAGCTTCCATGAGAGCCAATATAACAACACTCTGTAGAGATTTTTTTTCCTGATTCATTTAATTATGTGACATCTTTCTACATTATAACAATGTTATGGCACTTCATTTTAGTCTTATTTGTAAATATGTAAAATATTTTGTGCTGTGAGACTCTTTCTTTTACATACTTTATTAGCAGCTGAAGGTAGTTCAGTTCAGGGAAAGGACAGTTTATTCAGCACCGAGCTGCCAGTGTCATTGTCATTTTTACTCCCAAAGGAGTGGGCTTGAGTGCAGTGAGTATTCCCAAATACAACTACAGAATGATGGCTTCCACTCTAAATATTTGTTTTATGAATTCAATTTGATTCCACATTGGGGCAAAAATTGAAAATCTGCTGCAGATGAAAGGTGGGTGTTTGGATTGCGAATTCATGAATATTTTTTTGTCTCAGAAGAGATTAACTTAATTTTCCTCTTCCTAAAGGTTGATAAAATCCCCAACTGGTGAAGATAAAGATAGTTCCTGTCAAGCTCTGAGGGTCACTTTCCCTGTTATACCTCCTTTTCCCCAGAGCAAACTAGAAAAGTCCTGGTGTCCTTGCAACATTTGACTCTACACCAAGTATGAGATTGACAACACAAGATGATTTTATATATAGAAATATTTTATTGTAATCCTGAGAAAGAAAACCAGGCATGCTGTGGTATAGTGCCGTATTTTAACAGATGAGGCAATCTCCAACTTGTGCAACTCCAGTCAGTGCCTGGATATTGTCTGAAAGGCCCAGTGTGGCTCATTGCCTATACATTTTACTTGGCTCTAGAATTCAGAAACTCTTTGATCAACCTTCCTACACATGTGTGTTACTTATATTTTGCTTTGCGTGTTATGAAGTCAGTTGACCACCAGTAAGACAACTCCAAGGAATTAGCAATGCAGAGACAGACTTTCAGGGGGTAGGGGAAGGAGACAACTGGCAGCAATTATGCTTTAAGAAATGTGATAGCCCCATCTGCACATAGAAGCATGCTCATAGTATCCTATGGCTTATGACAACTCTACACATCTCACCTGCTACAGATACAGCAAAGATGTGACAGGTGTGAATAAAATTCAGGTAATATACAGTCATAGTTCAGTTTCAACAGTTAAAGGCCTTTGTAACCAGGACACATAAAATTAGGAAACCAGAATAAGACAAGATTTCTAAATGCCAGAAGTATAAAAATGAGGTGGGTCTAAAATGATATTGGCATAAAGATAATCAGAAATTTGATGGGAGAAACAGTCAATAGAACACCCCTCCAGGCGGGCAAAACTGATTTACAAATGGCAGAGGAGGAGAGACTTATACAAGGGTGAAAGTAGGTTCTGTTAAACAAACTGGCTTTGTGGAATCCTTTCTAAGAGCCACTGTGATGGGTACAACTGTGACTTCCTATGCAAGTTTTTTCTAGGATCAAAAAACCCTAGAACTTCTGCAAGAATTCAAGCTTCAGAAAGAGTAATCATAATTATGAGAGAATCTGTTAAAAAGAAATTAAAGGAGCAGCTGGGGTGGGGAGTTACTAGTGAAATACAATTGAGTACTATGCTGGGACCTGTGCTGTTCGGTGCACTCATTTTTCTGGAAAAGAAAATAGACAATGAGGTGACAGGCTTCCTGATACCTTAACATTTTTCTGGGTATTAAAATTCAAAGCCAGCTGAAGAAAGTTAGGGAAGAGTCTCATGATACTGAGTAGCTGGATGATAAAGTGGTATATGAAATCCAGTGTTGATAAATGCAAAGTAATGCACCTGGAGAAAAACAAGCATAAGTATGTATATACAGCATTAGTTTCTAAATTAGCTATTACCAGTCAGAGGAGAAATGGCTGTTATGGATAATTCCATGAAAATATCTCACATCAACATAGTGTTCTGTACCAGACAACAAGCAAGATAAGAGTTATTAATAAAGGATAGAGAACAAATCAGTAAACATGACTGTGTTGCTGTGTACATTTATGGTGCATCCAAAGCCTGAATACTGTGTATAGATTTGGTTGTCTTCATCATCTTTTCAAAAAAGGTATTTTTTTCTAAGTAAAGGTTCAAATAAGGGCCAGAGATACGTTCAAAGCTATCAAATGGATTAATATTCTTTAACTTTGAGCTGACTGAGTAGTAAAAATTGCAAGGATGTCATTGAGGACCTTTTCAGATGTTCTCTGATCAGATTCATTGAAATATTTTACATGAGAAGGAGTTATTATTTAATACCAAATTTACTTAAATTTATATGCTACACGTGAGTGAAACAACAATGTATTGAATTTGCAATACACTCCACTTGGAAGAATATAACACTTGCTGTATTCTAATATCCACTTGGATCGTGATGCAGATGTGATTCCCATTGCCAGTCTCTATATGCGCACTATCACCACACTGGTTGTCCCCCATTGTCAGGAAGGAATGTGTGGGTTGAAGCCAGTACAGGTCTATTGCTTTCTTTGCAGTTCATTTGGTTGTTCACTTTTTATACTCTACCTTTGACTAAGCCACACCTATGCTTCCCCCTGCCTGAACTGGCTAACTCAGGGAGACACTAACACTCTTTTAATTAACTCTGGGAAACGATTAACGTTGGGAAAACCATTTACACATCCTGTTGATCGACTCAATATATGTAACCATTTATTTAGACTTTGTTTGTGGCCCCTTTGTCATTGAGGTAAGTTAAGCTATTTCTGCAGTAACTGTGATCACTCCTTACATTCTGCTTTGAGCTTCATGAGCACATCACCTGTGACCCTCTCCTCTGAGTCTCCTTCCAGTGTAGGGGCTTGTTGATTTGTCACAACTTTATCTGTGTCTGTTGTCAGTAAATCACCTGGTCACAACTTTATCTTCCCTAACATCACCTAAGAGTACCTCTAAACTGCTCATTTTTAATGTCTGCTTCTACCACTTGTGCTGCTTTTTTGCCCTGCAGCTCAGTCACAAATTCCATTTAGTCAAACTGATGTCCTGGATAAGTCTGTCTGTCTTCCTGAATATCAGAACAGTCTTGCATCTGGAGAAGGTTATGCTCCCAGATTCAGCAGCTTTCCTGAAGTCTTTGTTTCCATGCTGCCTCCCACGGGGTTCCACTTCTCAGCTTTTGAATGAACTGAAGTCAGTTCTCCTAAAACCAAGGGTCCCTGCTCTGGTACTTACCTTCTTCATTACCCACAGGATCTTCAGCTTCATTATTTCATGGTCAGTATAGGCAAGGATGCCGCTGAGCATCACATCACCAGCAATTTCTTCCTCATTTCTGAATAACAAATCCAGCTGTGCAAAAATGCTGGTTGGCCCATCTGGTGCCTGTATCAAGAACCTATTCTTGGCAACCTCAGAAATTCCATGGATTGCTTGCATCCTGACATTTTGTCCTTTGGCAGGGAGGTTAAAGTCCTCTGCTAAGGAATAGAGTTATGATGCAGATACTTCTTTATTAACAAATTTGGTTTTGGTTGGTTTGGTTGGCTTTTTTTTTCAAATATTGTCCATTTTCTCATCTGGATTGTGTGGTCTGTAGCACAGTCTCACGATGTTGTCACCTTCAGCAAACCTTTCTGTGATTTAACCCACAAACCTTAGCGCAGCCTGTTGTCCATTCCATAGAAGGGCTCCCCACATCTGAGCTGCTGTCTCACACAGAGGAATATTCCCCTTCTCCCTCTGTGAGAGCTGTCCCATCACATCTCAGTTATTGCTGCCATGTCATAGTTTTGTAAACATATATGGTACTGCATTTCTCCTTCCTGTTCCATCTGGCTATATGTATTTGCATGTAAAATCTTTAGGTAGTGTCTCTTCACCTTGGATTTATCATTCCCTCGATCCAATCACTCTGCAACTTTTGCTTTTCAAGCAAATAACAGTTCCTCAGATTTATCCACTGTCTAAGACTGAATATGGACTAGAGGGACCTTTCATATGTTCCAGGAAGTCAGTTCTTATGTTTTTACATTATTTACCATGACTAAGTACTTCTTTCATTATTCTTTATGACATCTCTTGCACCAGGTCCCTTCTCCCTGATTGTTGGACCCAGACAAGTGGTTACATGAGAAGGTATACTAGAGGTGGAAAAGAACCTTATTTATTTAATAAATTCAGATATGAGCCAAATGCAGTCTAACTCTCCTTTTACTCCATAAAGAACATGTGATACATTATATAAATGGTTACTATTTAATCATAGAACCCCTTACAATTTATGGCCATGGTTAGTAAAATATCTATTTACAGAATTGTACAGACAGTATTATAAACCAGATTAAAATGTAATTACTATATTAAAACAGCAATTCCCCTGAAATAATAATCTGTTTGGGGGTGAGTTTGGGAGGAGATTAGGTTGTCTATAATACACTCAAGGATAGATTAGCTGGCATCTAGAATTACAAGTGCCTTATACAGCAATTCTACAGAAAAGTATACTATATTAGTACAGTATAGTGAAGGGAAATATAAACATATGATCTTGAATGGTATTCACAGATAATTATTGAAAACGGGCTTCTTTTCAATTACTACAACAAATGCATTATGTTCAAAATGCCATGCAAAAGATCTCAGCAAAATATATTTTATCTCCATGTTCCCCTTCTGTGAATTCTACTAACAATGCACATTGTATTTAAGGGCAAGTCAGTTGCTTCAAATAATTTATTGGAGTATGACTTCTAACAAGAAATCAGATTATGGTGACTAAATAGAAACTCAGCATTGGCGTATAAAGTTTTATTCTGCAGCTCAGAGAGATCATTTTATATGATATTTTAAAGTGAGCTTAATGGTGGTGAAAGTTGCTGTCTTAGAAAAGGAATGGAGCACAGGTGTTGCATGGCCAACTGCTGGGCCCATGTCAGAACGTTAGCTGTATCCAGGGATGACAGCTCCATTAGCGAATAAGTAAGTTACTCATGTACTCATGCAATCTTTGTTTCCCATTGGGCAAAGATGCTTTTTGTCTTATATAATGAACTGATAAGGAGAGCTTCATACCTTTATGCAGTGTGAAGTAATGTTCTCTCTGTACTCTATGACCTCATGTCACAGCTAGGTGGCCTAGACCTTCTCACCCTTAGCCATTTATGTGAGGACCAGGGAGCAGGGCACAGGCTGGGAGACCATACTTTATTCAGATGCTGCGCCACCCTGTAGGTTCTTACAGCTTAGAATAAGGTTCCTTCTTGCCACACTACTCAAGATGCTCTGCGATCATCTTTCGCTACCCTATGCATCATCAACTAAAGCAGAAAAGCTCAAGAGGTGGTGCTAATAGATCTGGTAAGGTTGGTTGGTTAGTTACACAGTTGACACTATCTGTGAGGACAAAACTGAATAATCCTGCTCCAGAGGGGGGGGGGAATCTCTTTTAGCTCTGCATACAGTCTTAACAAACTTCTAGCCTGCAATTGTTTCTTCTAGTAGAGATACAGGATACGTAGTCTTTAAAAAAAACAGCTAGGTGAGATTTGACTATGCAAAGATGCAGATATTTATTGCATGCAGGTATTTATTCCCTGCTGTACTGGGCCTCTCTGGGATGTAGTTAACTTTCCCCATAACAGTCTCATAGTGCCGTGTTTTGTATTTGCAGCTAGAAAGGTGTTGACAACACACCAGAGTTTTGGTTGCTGTTGAGCAGTGTTTCCACAGCATCAAGGCTATGTCTTTAAATTAACACCCACCCCACCCCCCTCCAAAGGCTAGTAGGCTGGCGATGGGTAAGAAGTTATGAAAGGACATAGGATAACTGATCGAAGCTGATGGTATTCCATGATGTTGTACTCAGCAATAAAACCTAAGAGGCCACACGGACCTACTCCTCCATTGAGTGCTTAGGCCAGCACACACCTATAAGGCCACACTCATTCATTCCACACTTGCATCATGGTAGATGCTGTCTCTGCACACTGAAGTGAGACAGCTGCTGCAACATGGTTGAGGGGCTGCCAGAGCTCTTGCTGGAGTTTTGCTAGCACAGAACAAACAGAATGAAGTCTCACAAAGGTGGCTGAGGAGCTTCAGACTCGCCCAAATGGCTGCAGAAAAAGCGAGTGTATTATCTGAGCACCCTCAGACACAGGTATGAGGAGTTAGAGGTGCAGCTTATGGAGACAATGAACAAAACCACAAGACTGGCTGAAGAAGATTCTTCCCTCCTTGGGCAGATGTGATAGATGGAAAAGCTTCAAGCTGAAGATGATGACCTGAAGGGGCAACTAAGATGAATGGCAGAGGAGAAAAATTCTGTCATCCAGGTGATCAGTCATGTTCAAACCCAACTGGAAGTCATAGAGCGCAAACTGAAAGAAATGGCAGAAAGCAAGCAATGGCTAGCAAAGGAACATGGTGAGACAAAGTTAGTGCTACAGAGGAGAGGAAGATAAGTTTTTGCAGAATATGCAAACAGAATTAAAAAGATACCATGCAACTGTTAAAAGCCCTTGTGACTAAGCTAGATAAAGGGTTTCAGAGCTACTTTGTGTCAGTTTGGGCAGAGAACAGTCCTGGGTCCTGCCTTCTTTTAGAGGATGACCCTGCAAGTGAGACAGAAGAACTGATAGCAGACAGTCTGTCATCCTGCAGGCTCTGGGGCAACAACTGGGATAATTTTGAATATTCAGAGATCAGTACAGCCACTATCCTTTTCATGGTCCCAGTGAGCAGCCTGAACCAGAGCTTCTTCTAACTGCTGGACAATATGTATACATTTTTGGAGAGGTAGATGAAGCTGTCTGGTATGTGGGAGAGCTGGCAGATGGCACAAGAGGATTCATCCCTTCTAATTTTGTTGAAGTTTCAGATGTGCAATTGCTGCTCACACATCAAGCACCTAGAGGAGCACAAGCCTGAGAAAGTAACCTGTGCTTGTTGCTTGTACTTGAAAGCAATTTCAATGTCAGCTTCCTTAGCCTACAGCCTTCTATATGCTGCTTTCTCTATGAAAAAGACCACACTCTGGTCTGCCACTGTTGTTCATCCTAGAAAATAAAGAACACCAGACTTTTCTGCTCCTTTGACCAATGCACACTCCTTTGCAGTTCCCTTCCCTCACCCTCTCTAGGCCTACCATTTCACCTCCATCCAGTTTCCAGAATTCCTGCCAGTTGCAAACTCCATTTCACCTAACCTATTGAACTGTCATGGTTTAGCCTCAGCCAGCAGCTAAGCACTACAGGACTGCTCACTCGCTCCTACCCTGTTGGGATGTGGAAGAGAATTGGAAGAAAAAGGTGAAGCTCAGAAAACTGAGGTGAGGATTTATGATGCTGTTTTGACAAATAAATTAGCCTAGACAGGTAAGAACATTTAGTCTTGGACCATGAAAATAGTTTTCTTTGTAATTTCTAAGGCATTTCTGAATGTAGAACAAATATGACATACCCTAATATTAAAATTTCTCTTAACTTCTCTTTCCTTTTCATCAATAGGTTTTGTATTAGGCAGGATCCAAATATATTGATACAGAAAGTATGACATAAAACATACATTGGAAAGAAAGAGAAAGAGGAAAAGCACAAGGGGAAAATGTTATAATTCTGAGAATACATGTTTTAACCATTCTAGACTTTCCTGATGCTGTTCCATGATGTGGCCATCACACTCTGCTACATATCTGTATGCTCTGAATATGTCACTTTATGTATCATTCAAATTCATTATTGCTTATTTAGAAGAGAATGCTGAGAATAAGTAAGGCCTTTAATAATTCCATAGAGAAATTAAAATTTGTTCAGAAAGCAGAATTTTCAGTTTAGTGGGATACTCTGTCATTTCAGTATTCGTGACTGTTCCCAATTGGGAAATTGAAATTCAAACCACTTTTATTTTAGAATCAGATCTGATATTGCAGAAACATTTTCCTTCAATGCTGAAAATCTGTTTAATGGTATTTTAAAAAATAATATTAAATATATATTGTATGATGAAAAAATACAGGATGAATATTATAATATGAAAGGCAAAACATGAAACTTTAAAGGGGGTAATTAATTTGAACTTTGCTTTGATTTAATTATTTCTATTAAATTTGAGTGAAGCTGATTAAATCCCATGAGCTTTCCAGTCACTTGCATGGTACTCTCCTGTGGAAATTGCTCAGGTTTAAGTTTTTAGCCAGCTCTAATCATGAAAACTTACCTCTCTTTCTGCATTACAATCTAGGAAAATGACCTTTTTTTTTTTTTCTCTGACATTCCTGAAACAGCTGACAGCAGATACGACAAAGGTACTGACAGAAGTTATTTTTTTCTTCTTCATTTTGATGTTATGGATCGATGTCCATTCCACTAGCAGCCTCCAAACCATAGATCACATAGCGCGTGACTTCCAAGTCAACAAGAAACATTTACAGGTTAGCAAATGTGTTCATTTTCCCCTTTGGCAATTCAGTAGGGATTCTTGCCATCTGATTCAGAGAAGCACATATGGTAAATACTTAATGGAATATAAATCTTGAGAGCACACCTTGAAATTAAATGAGATGTTCAATGGGACTCATATTCTTGTTTTACAAAAGTCCTTTTGAGAATTATATCTATTGTAAGCCTCTGACAGTTATTTATGATCTTGGGCATACATATACTTAAATGTTTAACCTATCCCATCTGTGTAAAGTCTAGTTTTATATCAGGATACCAACATTAACTGCTCACTGACCTACAGAAATAATTAAATTGCCTTTATTCTTCCTAGATTTTATTATCTGACCCAATGACGGACATAAGGATATGTATGAAGAAGTAATTTTATTTCTGTAACATTCCTATATGCTTTTAAAATATTAAAAAAGATACTACACTGTATTTACATCCTCATTAATATCACTAGGCCATAAGAGATGAACTCTGGAAAATAATTTTTATGGATTTACTCAGGCATGCAACAAGTCTTGGGTTTTGTATTTCCTTACTATATTCTAAAAGTATATTCGTCTCTAGGGTGTCTGAAAGTTTTAGAGATTGGAAACTGCCAAAAGGCCCTTTGATCTTATAGGTTTGAATTACTTCAGTCAGTGGAACTGCTCAGTCTGAAATGGTTAAAAAATAGATTCCAGACCAGCAGAGGTGAATAGCAGAGTGAAAATGGTTTTCCTTTCTTATATTGGAGTTGTGTGAAATAGGAGCAAAACTTCACTCAGTTGTAATCTCTTTTAGCTAACATACCTTCTGAGACTTGTCAGAACTCAGGAGGGCAGAAAGTCCAACCTTTCAGGCAACTCCTCGCTCCTCAGATGTTGGTGCTGGATGAAGTAATTGCTGCTCCCCATGCTGTTTGCTACTGCCGCTTTCCTGGAAGTTGCTACCCCCACAATTTTGCAGGAGAGTGGTTAACATGGAGGCTTTCTAATGTGACTGGCAAACCCAGCTGGGTTAGGTGAACAACTTGTTCTGGTCTTGTTTTGTTTGGGGTTTTTTTTGTTGTTTTGTTTTAAATTAAACTAGAGACCAGTGCTGCCTTAATAGACGTCTATAATGAAAGATCTCTGGTTCTCAATTGCATTTTTGTTTCAAGCATTAAGAAAGATAAAGCATCAAGGAATCTTTGGACGATACAAAATCACTCCATTGCCTTTAACGTGGGTTCATTAGAAACCATCTCCTCACAGGTCATCAAATGCGTATGGGGCCTGTGTATGTCTGGGGATAACCTACCATGTATTTAAAGTAAAACAATCTTAGTGATTTTTGAAGGTAATTTTCATAACAGACTGAGGCAAAAAAAAAAAATTTACGTTACCAGTCACGATGCTGACATCTCTACCGGTATGTGTGAAGGCTAGCAGGGTAAAGATCTGAATCCAGTTCTTTGATCAAAATCAAAGGTTTTTTGTTATTAATCCCTCTGCATTTAGATGAGCAGGGTCTCAAAACGTACGTTGCCAGCATCACCAGTTCAGCATGTGATATTACTGAGTACTGAGGGCTCTACTATCAAATGATTAGACCTTCATTTTTTCTACCAGCTGTATTAGAGAAATCACACCTGGCAAAACATGTGAGGATAACACGATGCTGGAATACTTTACCAGTGATCTCAGGATAAACCCAAGAAAGTTATTATGAAGAATCAGAGAAGACACGGAGTTTTCATCCAATTTGTTTATTCTTGCTTTGCATCCTCATCAGGCTATTAGCTACTGGGAAACAAGCAACCTTAAATCTTTCTTTCTTTCTTTCTGGTAACCTCCTTGTTCTTTGGACTAAAAATTCAATTCCCTTTCGGAAATAAACGTGAACTTCCACACAAAATGCACATAAAATAAATAAGCTCATCCAGATTTTTTCTCAGTTACTCTTTCTTTCTTGATCTTTAAATTTAATAGAAATGAATTCACATTCCCTGGCCTGGAGAAAGTGGATTCTTAGAGTGGGTGTTAGGCATTCCCATGGAATGCTGAAATACAAGTTCAAATCAGAGAAAACAAAAACATAAGGACATATAACTAATTTCCAAGTGATATTACTGGTCAGGTACTGTTTTGAGACATATCTGTCTCTTTATAGCACTTTTTCACACAGTTACATTTTTAGATATATTAATTAAATAATTCTTGATATTTTCCTCCAGAAAGACAAATCATATAAACTAGCATTTGTATTAAAAATAATAATTCCCAACAAAATATATCCTCGATTTATTCAATTACAAATCATGACAAATTAAGCATTCCATGTTTATAATAGCAGTGTTTCTTTTCCACCTGAATGATAAATCTTTATGAGAAATTACTTGTTTCCCCCATCTTAATGGAAAGGGTTTTAATTTCCACTGTTTTATTTTTTCTTCCGGTATATTTTCAATTGTGCAAATGCATGCCTTTTCAACTTGTAGTGCCTTTAACTCCTCCTTTACTCCGACATGTTATTTAGAAATCCATATCAGTTGCTTCTAATGTTTGATAATCCATTTGTTTTACTAAGTGATAAAATTCTTCAGCTTACCCTTCTGATCATAGTTAAGTGGTCTTTGCACTGGGGCTGTCTTAGTGTTTCTTTCTTTTTCCAACTTTAAGAAAAATCAGCAAAATTACTTTCAATTAACTCTGTGGCTTTATTTAATAAGTTGTTTTGATTAGTTTCCAAGACTTTTCCGGATCTTTCTGCCCAGGAATTCTTCCTTCTAATTTTCTTGAGGAATAATTTTAAATTAAATTAAATTTTATTTATTTTTAAAAACCATTGTAGACCTTTTGTCAACTTTCTTGCAGGTTGTGTTTGATTTAATGGTGGACTGATTTTTAATAAAGTTAAACTTATTTTTTAAATAGAGGTATAAGAATAATAGCTACAGTACTACTTTGGATTCCTGTGATCTAATTTCATGTGAGAATATATTCTTAGCTTCACTGTCACATTTTCACGCTGAATTTCAGGAGAACAAAATTCTTTAAAATGAAATGTCTAATTGGACAATTTTGACACACTAGTCCCATTGTTTTTAAAATAATAACTATTTGTATCATTTTTTGGTTTTTTTCCAGATTCATAGTTGCTGAAGAGTTGCTTAGTGTTTCAGATTTTTCTTGATCAATTCTGAATGCTTTCAGAGAACACTTTGGAAATACATAATGACTCATTCTCATCTTTGGATGACTTTTATGTATTTTTTGACAGTGCAAATTATAAACTTGTAGGAACCTTTCTTATTTACCAGTTTTGTCCTGTAACAGTACAGCTTTAGTTTTTGTCAAGTAAATATTAATCAGGAATTTTATCACTTCACAGACAACATACAGAATTTCCTCTCATTTGTGGGTTTCAAAAAGTTAAGGAAGAAGTGTTACTTTTTTTTTTTAATGGTGATTTAATTTTTGAACAATTAAACCCACATTTTTCAGATTCTCAATATGATCATTCTGTCTAATTTGTAATACTTTACTTTCACATAATATTCACAGATGAAACATACAGGGAAATTTAAAAGAGATAGGGAATTGATAAATATGGCTCAAACGAATTCAGTTTTATTAGCAATAGGGAAATAGATACAGGGAATAGATAGTTGATCTATGTAATTTAAAAAGTGAACACAAACATATCTGTATTAATCCAAGTCATGATAACATCTCACAAAGTTTTAGAGAGGGAAAACATAGCATTTAATGTGGTGAGATTGCAGGCATATCACATACACAGGGACAGGAAGCTCACTTACATATGATCCTCCATTGCAACAAAATCTCTAAAATAGAGATCTGTTGGAAAGTCAGACAGGGAAAGTCTGTGACTAATTACTCAGTCAAACAAAGGAAAACTACTTGTCTCATGTTTATGCCCCTTTATATTTCCATTTCGAAGTAAGAAATGGAAAAAGGTTTTGTTAAGCTCTTATGCAAATGCCTTTTTTTTCAATCAAATTCAGTTTTAAATTCAGTTTTAAAGGGGTATCTGTGCCAGAAATGCTATTAGAGGGATACATCATGAGAATTCTGACTAATCATAAATAATTAACACAGCTGAAAGAGTGAAGATCAAGTAATCCATGTGTTAAGAAAACTGCACCCAGTTGATTCAAAATCAAGAAAGACTGGAAAAGTGAATTTGAAGAAATTATGATCTATTCATGGATGTTCAGGGACAAAGAAAAGACATAAACTTCCTCAGATAAATTATTCATGATCAATTATTTGCTCAGCTTCAGTCTGAGTACATCTTGTGACAAAATTAGATTTTAATCACATATTTCTTTAAATCCCAAATGAGGCATTCAGCATTCAAAGATAGTAAAATCTGTCGGCTTCTCGGTGATTAGGGGCTGATTCTGCTGTACTGAAGTCACTGGGACTATTTTTAACTGATTTCAATTAGAGTAGGGTCAAACTACTGGGACTTTATGGTTCTCTGTGTTCCCACTGCATTTGCACCATAAAACTTTTCTTCTTCCTCCAAGTGAGTTTCTCATGATTTAAGGGTGCACAAACAACTGGAGCACTGAAACTACAATGGCAGAAAGGTTTTTTTGGTTTTGGTTGGGTTTTGTTGTTAATGAAGATGGAAAATATTTACTGCCTGCAATACTTATTAGTCAACTGGTTGACAATGTGAACAGTATGGACTGGTTCTTCAGGTTTCATAAGTTAATGTCACTCCTATGTCTACTGCAGGGTGATGGTAATTCTCATGAGTTCATGTTCTGACATTAATTCTTATATTTTTCTTTATTTCTTACTTTTTTGTTATGTCAACATAATTGGCTGGACAAGGAGTCAAATTAGTTGGTGGAATCTCATAATAGCATCTTTCTTCCTAATTTGGAGAATAGTAGTCAATTACAACAGGTATGAAAAACTTTCATTCAAATGCTTCTTTCAAGAGCTTCATCATGTATAGTAAAGTTGAGAGGGCTAATCCCAGTATCGATTTATGCCTGGTCAGTGTATGTACTGTGTACATATCAGTTGCTCTTTTCCAAAGCAGGCAGTTATTTTGCCTATACAAGACTTTCACTCAGTTGTAGAGAGCATGTTTTGCCTCATGACAGAAACACATTTTGATTTTAACCAGCCGTTTGGCAACAAGTTGTTTTGATGTTGTAAGTAGCTCCTTAAACAGGAATATGCACAGCTCCTCTGCAATTGTTTCTGAAAAGACTGCTGTCTTCTGAAGACAATAGTGCTTTTTAGTTGAATATAACACATTGAAGCTTCCTGGATAACTGTGTTGTTTATTTGGTACACACTTAGGAACCACAAGACAGATAATAATATAAATATCTATGCAAATATAAACTATATGAACAATTAGCAAGAGAAATATCAAATTCTGTATCTGCTACTGGTCTAAAACTGCCTTGGATTGTAGTTTATGAAATAATCATATCAACTCTTAATACAACAATCAGTTCTGTGCTTATTCTTCAATCATGCACATTTGAAAAATTCTCTGTAGTTTGAATAATGGTATGCTAAACCATATTTTATTTAGATATTCTAGCTGCCAGGAAGTTATAGCTAATGCCAGACGTGATTTATCACTCACCTTTACCATGTCACCTTTTAGATGTACACTAAATCATCTCCACTGACTTACTTAAGCTAACCTTCCAAACCTCAGCACAGCTTCAAATGTAACTCTAGATGTATAAAAATGTATATACATACATATTAAAATGTATATAAAATATATGCATAAATATATATATGCACACATATATAGATGTATTTTGCATATCTATGTATAAAAGTGTAATATAATACACACTAAAGTAATACTTAAACGTTATTAAGATTACCAAATGAAGCAACAAAAAGTAAGGAAGTCCCAATTTAGGTAAATCTGTAACTGAAGAATTGCCTTAAAGAGATTTCCTTTAAGAGTTGTATCACTAATTCTTTTGCCCAAAGGAGAACTATCTCATTTGGTATGTTTGATGCTCTCAGTGAATGTCTGTTTCATATTTTATATTTGTCCCAGGGCTTGTTTACTCCATAATATTAAAATCTTGCTCTAACAATAGTTACTAATTTGTTCAGGAGCCATTCTGTGACACACTGTATTAGATTGTTCAGACATCAGTTGCTTTATTTTCGCAAAATATCTCCATAGTGAAAGGCCGGCGTTATCCCATTTTAGAAGTACTGAGCTGAAGCACGGTGATGTTGATCCTAATGATTATCCACTAATTTTATCAGATCCACTTGGCGATATCTCTTTGCTCACTTTTCGGAGTTCTGTGTATGCTGCGGCATGTCTCCAGCTCAGAGTGTGCTGTGCCTCCTGCTGACTGAATGTGCAGCTATTAGCACTCAGAACTTCAGCAAATGAGGGTCCAAATCTCAAACGGAAAAAACAAACATGTGGGTTGAAATTAATTTCAGTTTAGCTATTTCGCATTAGCACATCTAATCTGAACTGGCTAGGCTGCTTTTTTTTCCAGTTAATGGAGTGACAGGCAGCTCAAGAGAGCTATTGTCTCTATTAGTTAGAAAAGAGCTTTAGAACAGGAGGAACTGTCTTCTGGGGGCGCATCTCTGCACTGGCAGAGAAAACCTGCCTTGCTTGTAGAGGGTGGCTAGGTAAGATGAATCTCTTTGTGAGGGCAAGGGCAGACATCTAAATGTTAGGTGTTTGGTCTAAATTAGACTGCAGCAGTCAGGAATGATAAGAAATTCCAGAGGGTGATTCATGACACTCAAAGTCCTTCTAAAAGGGGTTTAAGGAGCCACCCTCTAGAAATGCCTGTCTCCCTCCATTGACTACAGACACTTGA
Source organism: Laterallus jamaicensis coturniculus (assembly GCA_022605575.1). Lineage (NCBI taxonomy): Eukaryota > Metazoa > Chordata > Aves > Gruiformes > Rallidae > Laterallus > Laterallus jamaicensis. The sequence goes on from JAKCOX010000001.1 coordinate 89,284,353, forward strand.
GACATTGTCTTGGTTTTGGCTGAGATAAACATCTTTCTAGTAGCTACTATAGTGCTGTGTTTTGTATTTAGCACAAGAATAATGTTGATAACACACAGCACACAGATGTTTTAAGTTGTTGCTAGGTAGATGTAGAATCTACACTAAGTCAAGGGCTTTTCTGCTTCCCACACCCTACAAGGTCCAGCAGAAGCTGGGACAGCACAACCAGGACAGCTGACCCTGACTGGCCAAAGCGATGTTCCCCAACATAGAACCTTTTGTCCAGACAGAAATGGTAACGCTAGCTGGGAGGCAGATTTACTACTCGGAAACAGGCTGGGTGTCAGATTTTTATTTTCCTTTTTCATGTGGTAAGTGCATCACTTGTATTACTGTTGTGATTATGATTATCATCTTCTTCCTGATTTCAGTCACAAGTGCATTAAACATCACACTTTTATTAAATTCTCTACAGAAGAGTCATGTTAACGGCTGCCTAGACAGCAGTCAATGTGAAGTGCAGCAGTTTACTGAAACACATCAGAGGATCTGATGCCTAAGTTTTCCCTACTGTTGGGTGTCAGCACTCAGAGAGGTATTTTCTATGCATATATTCACTTAGCTCTGTTACTGTTGACCCCCTTCTCTGACCCCAGTGCCTTGATTCTGGCCTGCCCTGTCCCACAATCTGCTGGAGCACCTCACATCAGTCCAGTTTCATCGCTCACCACTCCGGGTGCCCTCACTGTGCCCCAATGTCTCCTCCTGTCACCCAGCTTCTTTTCCCACCACTTAGTACCTCCTTCATTCCCTCCAGATTGGTTCAAAATCACAGAATCATAGAATGTTAGGGGTTGGAAGGCATCTCTGAAAATCATCTAGTCCAACTCCCCCTTCCAGAGCATGGTCATCTACAGCAGGCTGCACAGGACAGTGTCCAGGTGAGTTGTGAATGTCTCAAGAGTTGGAGACTCTACAGACTCTCTAGGCAGCCTTTTCCAGTGCACTGCTGCCCTCACATTAAAGAAGTTTCTCCTCGTGTTTAGGTAGAACTTCCTATATTCAAGTTTATGCCCATCATGTGACTGGGCACCACTGGAAAACAACTGACCAAAATATATTTCAGAAGTATAAAAACCCAACAAGTCACTTAGAGGTACAAACCGACCATGTGAAATTTCACTCTAAAATCTTTACTCAGGTGGAAGCAAGGAAACTCACATATAAGTAGTGCCCTTCCATATGGCCTAGTCTATCCTACAGATCTTGAACAATCTTACAGATTATGTGTAATACTAGCCACACCTTAACAAAGAGTTTGTAAAAGCACCAACATTTCTGAAATGTTTTCTTAGCGACTTCTGTGCCCAGAAGAAATGACCTACTGCTAATATTTGATAGGCGTTCAGTTGTAACTGTAAGATATTTTTCCATAATCTTGATTAATATATATACTAATATGAAAAAAAGACAAATAATGCCTTTTTCCCAAATTATGCCATTCTGCACACCATTACACTCCTTTTTTTTCTGGTCTTACTATCACTTTTCTCAGTTTCTTCTAGTTTGGTTGCTCTATCTTAAATTGCGTGGGTTTGCCTCACTGACCATTTATTTTATGCTGAATAACAATACATATCTTGCTTTTTTCTTCTTCTCTACTTGCTAAGTATTTTTTTTCAAAAATTCAATTATTGTAGACACAGGGTCTAGCAGGATTCCATCCCAACTCAGTAGCTACTTTCCAATGCGTACAGTTCTTCACAACGGTAATGGGGTTCTTTTGGACCTCTGCAGTAGTAACTCTACAGCACCACAAAAGGTACCTTTCTTCATTTCCCAGAAAGATCAGTGTGCCTCTCAGAAAGGCTCAAAACAACAGACTTTAAAATTAAAACATTTTATGTATTGAAGAGCATTTAGGTAATTTTAGAGGTTTATTTGTCTCCCTCTACCCTGTGCCCTGCATATATTTAGATACATGGTATGCAAGGCTTTAAAAGTAGGAGAGAAAAACTAGCACCAATGGCATTTTTAAAAGCTGTCTAAAATGATCCTGATTTTTTTTTTTTTAATCACTGTGGAGTGTAGCATTTTCAGAGTGAAGAATGATGGACAACTTTATCAGGTCTCAGCCAGCATGGCCTTCTTCACCTACAGGATAGAATGAAGCCATCCGAACTCATGTCTGCAGAACTTAAAAACTGTTTTCCCATTTAACATGTACATACTTAATTTTATTACTAATAGAATTTAAACTAAAAATAAAAAATATAATCTATAACAGCTGGTTTCATACCAGGAAAATATAGCCCCCATATTTTGAAACTGCTTTCTGCTAGCTACTTGAGATAAACCAGCTGATTTCTATGATCTCTAGTTCTTAAGCTGAACTGTCCAGAGTGCTTTGAATGCTCATATCTCTGAAAAACAAGTGGCAGCAGAAGAAACATTCACAAAGATTTTGAAAAATAATGTCTGAGAAAACAGTTTTACAAATCTTGAACTTTATAGACATTATAGCATTATGACATGAAATGAATAAATACTCTAAAGCAGCACAAACAAATTTTAGATTCCTGCATCCCCCTCTGTCTCAGTGGGTAAGCAGTAGCAACAGTGACAGGCCCATGCCGCTGTGAACACTGGGTGATGTGCACCTTTTCTTGGACATGGATGGAAGAAAGAAGGATGCATCTTACGTAAAGAAACTGATTAACAGATATACATACATAACAGTTTCTTTCCCATTCCAGCCTACTTTCCTTTAGGAGCAGAAATAAAATATGACATTCAAAACCATGAGGATTTAAAAGCGATAAGGAAAGCCACCTTCTTAAATTTCGTTTTTGAAGGGACAGGCCATCTCCTGGTAGCCTTCCAGTGCCTAAATGGGGCCTACAGGAAAGCTGGAGTGGGACTTGTTATTAGGGGGTGTGGTGATAGGGCAAGAGGTAACAGGTAAACTGAAGGAGGTTTGATTTAGATTACATATTAGGAAGAAATTCTTCATTCTGAGGCTAGTGAGGTGCTCGAACAGGTTACCCGGAGAACCTGTGGAACACAGCTCACTGGATGTGCTCAAGGCCACATTGGGTGGGGCTTTGGGAAACCTGGTCTAGTGGAGGGTGTCCCTGCTCACAGCCAGGGAGGTTGAAACTGAAGGAACTGTAAGGTCCCTTCCAACCCAAACCATTCTATGGTTCTATGATTCTATGATAATCCCCTTCTGGTCCTTGTAATTCGAGATTGCTCAAGGAATAGTCAGATGAGGTCAGAGACCTATGGGTTCTTACAAGATAGTGAATGAGACAGCCTCAAGAGACTCTTCTTTGGGTTGACTAGCATGGTGAGAGGAGCAGTAACCCTTTCTCAGCACTGGTCTTTGAGCAATAAAAATGCCTGGAGTTTGCTAGCAGTCTCCTTCTAGGTAGAACTAAATTTACTTTATACTTCTGATATGCAATGCTCCAGAAAGCAGGTACAGAATAAGGAAACAATAACGTGCTTCAAACATTTGCTATCTGTCTCCAGCATGAAATGTCCAATGACACTCTGATTTGGTTTTGGAGTGGTATCTGCATGGCCTCCTTTCAGCAATTTTTTTTTCAGATGTTTATAAGACCCTGTTACAAACTATTCAAATTGTACAGGCAAGGATATGTTGCACCAAATCCTGTGATACAGACAGTGGAAGAAGGTCCATCTTAAACCAAGGCTTCTGACAAAGAAATGCTTCTATATTTTCAGATCCTCTCAACTGTAAATAAGCCTGTTTATAGAATTTGAATGCACATTTCCCTCACAGCAAGGTTAACAAAGAAGATTTGCATCAGTTTGTGAACCCAGGTATATAAGCATTTGACAACATGAAGCTTCATAACTACTCCTTATAATAACTTAGAAACAAAAAGCCGCTGCTTGTAGCTTATGATTAGTTCTTCATAAGCAGCAGAAAAGATATCATATAAAAAGAATGAGGTTGCTAACATTGTGGGACACATCTTGCAGAAATATGGGGATGATAAGAACAAGCAAGCAATAAACCAACTGGATTAAATGAGAAGTCAAAAATGTTTGGCTGAAACCAGAAAGAATTTAGTGTAGATAAAAAAGCCAACAAAATATAATGGAAGACTTTTCTTTACATAACCAAAGCTTTCTTTCCACTGAATATCAAGTTTTTTAATGCATTTTCCTCATACAAGTCTAGTACTTATTTCATGTCCAAAGTGAGTTCCCAAGTTAAGGCTGCTTTGTTGAGAAAATCCTTGCATCAACCTTCAGATGAACAAATCAGAAATCTGTAAAATTTCTGGTTGTAAATGCAGAGCCTACAAACAAAACCTTGTATGTATCCTAGGTATTTGGGATACAAGCATGATGATTATTTTCTCACTTTATTCATTCTGTGCTGGTTAGCCTCATGATTTTATTCTGCAATTCATAACAATTGTGAATTTTCAAGAACCCCAAACTCAAAAGTTTTGCTGTCTGCAAATCCACAGTTTTCTTTGTAAAAAGCTCATTTTTACAATCATGTTCAGTCATCAGAACCACGGGGGGGAAAGAACCAACAATAAATCCTAAAAAATGCCAGATAAAACTTTCAGCACTCAAGCAACTACATGGTAAATGACAAGTTCACATATTGCTTGTGTTTTTATTTCATGAATGTATGTTCGTACTAAGATTTTGAAAAGACAGTGCTGGATATATCAACATTTTCCTTTTACTGTGTAAAGATGGACAGACTTTAAGTTTTTGCATGATTTAGATAAATCTAGGCAAGGCCCATTATGTACACATTTTCTATGGGACTACTGGAATCAGAATTTTTTTGGTTTCCATTCAAACGTTTTGTAGGAGAATCAATTAGTTTATAGTACCACTTTTGCTAGAATTGGGAGCTTGAAATAGAATCATTGAAAAGACCATAGGGGAGCATTACATCCATATCAGTTTAAGATGGACATAAAGGCCTTCTTTGACAGTGTGCAAGCCTCCCTTTTTATTTTGTATCTCTAAATTTAACTTCTCTGCTCAGTCTTTCGTGATTTTGCCTATATAGCTGTTTGCTCTGCATTCTCCTCTCCCCAGGGACTGTGCTTTAATTCAGTGATAGCAATCACTGTGTGTAGACATCAAGATTTTTTTTGTCACTTTCTAAACTTCATTACAAAATGATTTTGTATTAGAAAAGTGAAGTCTCTGTTTCCCAGGCAATTTGAGCCAAACTTGGAACATTGCTTGAGGCAGAAAGTGGATATAAAACAGTTCCTGCTCTTTTGTCCTTGCAACGCTTAGGGGACAAAGTGTCACAAAAACAACGAATGCCCTACCTGTTCATCTGTATGACAGGAGTTTGGCTTAGATAACAGATAAATGCTCTGGTCTCAGTCTCAAGTGAACGTTGTCAAATTAACACAAGTCACTATATCAGTTGTCAGCTTAGTCTTTGTTCCAGCAAATGACAGATACGAGCAGCTATTCATATTTTTTTTCACACCCCAAGAGCATGTGATGACATGGTGTTCATACACAATGAGATGCAATGTACCACTGGGAATAGTTTCCTCTGTGCAAAACCTGTCACAGCCATGAGAAGTCATTACTGATGTGGCTACACAGTTGTATGAACAGAATACGGGTGCCTTGGGAGCTGAGCACAGCTTGAGAGAAACCCATGTGAGAAAAAGATACGGCTCTGTTTTCTCTTTGTGACATGTAATACACCTCACTTGCAAGAATACGCTTTGGGTGTTGCAGAAAATGGAAGTGCTGACCAGTTCAGTCATTAAAAGAAGTTGTGATACTATGTAAAGGGACTTTACAAAGAATAGGATACTGTGGTCTTGTATTCTGAGAAATACCATTTGGAAAAATTATAGCCTCCCTAGCAAAATTGCTCCTGTAGTTTTAATTGCCCATAACATTCTGCTTTATTTCTATCCTTAATTATTTTCTATTGCTCTTGAACATTGCAAACTTCCATGCTCTCATTCAGAAGTATATGTGTTCCGCTGGTGGGGGAAGAGATTGCCATATATATTAAGGGGATTTATTATGTCTTTCTCCAGTAGATTAAAGAATCCATTAAAACCCAATATTTTCTCCCTGGGAAGATACTTACAAACTATAATTAAGTCACCTTTCAATTTTATTTTTTTTTTCATAAGCTACACTGAATCCTTTAAGTTTCTTGGTAAGGACTTATCTTCAGCTCTTGAGCATTTGTAACAACACTTTTCTGTATGCTTTCACATTTCCCAGAGTCTTTTTTTAAAAGAAGAAATACAACAGAACTATGTCTATATTTTATGAAGTCAATCTCAGTAGTTACAACAGAATCATATGTAGTTTTCTCAAGCCAGTCCCAGCAATGCGTCATATAGCGATAAAATTGTTCCTCATTCCAGCCCAAACTTGAGCTTTTTCTGCTACTCTGCTGCATGGAGGTTCATGTTCAGAGACTAATTTGTTGTAATCCAAAGTACTTTAGAACTCTTATCTTCCAGGTGACAAAGTCTTATTCTGCAGGTATGTCCATCACCCCCAGTTCCTCAGTAAATATTTTTTATTCACCTTTTCATGAGGGGGCCCAGCTTGTTGAGAAGCTCTGGGTTGCCTGTGTAATTGATTTGTCCTTATTAGTTTGCCACTGTGCATCCTATATGTCAGCCACATGTGGTGAATTGTAGTTTTATAACTGCATACAGGTGAAAATGTTAGCTCTACGCACCAATTCCTGTGTAGCTCCACTAGGACTATCTCTATTTGATAATGATTGCTCATCCACAAATACTGTTTGAAATATGTCAGGGAACGGCTTCTTAATTAATTTAGCATGTACCTGGATGATACTTTATAGTACTTATTGTCTAATCAAAATGTCACAAAGTTCTAAAACAAATATCTTACACAAGTCTAAATCTATTATATCTAAACAGTTCTTTTGGAATCCAGACTTGTAATTTAACCAAAGAATAAAGCCATATATAATAAAACCATATTAACAAAGACTAATGATAATAAAATGGTTAGTAAACCAAAAATATTTTTCAAATTTTATCACCCAGAGAATCTTAGTCAACATAAACAGCACAACTCTCAGTACAAGTTGCATGTCCTTAAACACCAAATAACTATTACCAGCAAATATAGACTGAACACAAAGGTAAATCTATCCTTGAGGGAACTTCAGCTCTGACAGGATGAAATGAGATTAAAGATAGACAGAAGGAGCTAGATTGACAGGACTGAATTAAGCTCTTTACTTCAAACACCTAAGGGTTTCTAAAATTCAGGTGCCAGTAGCATTTATAAGACCTTACTCAGCCAGTGCCTAAGCCTGTAAAAGTCTGTAGCTGCTGGAAAGCTGATCCCCAAAGGGATTTATCCTGCCAGCTTTTAATTAACTGAGAGTAATAGAAATGGCGAGTGCTTCAGATTCAGGACCTTAAAAACCTCTGTGCATCTTGGTCCAAATGCTTAGGTTTCAATGTCTGTATCAGTACATCAATCAATGAACCGGGACACTTGAGTATCTCAGGGTCTGTCTCACCTCTGTGTAATGCACATGTGGAGCATTTCTTTAGGGTACCTCATTGGAAATTCCAGGCAAGGATACTAGTCCTCCCAAAACAGTGAGAAGAAACTGGCAATGCAGTGTAGCAATGCAGAAAAGACAGATTTAAGTCATTCTGACTTTGGAGTGTTCAGTTGTCTGCAAAAAATTAAAAATGGAGGATCACAGAATCACAGAATCACAGAATCTTAGGGGTTGGAAGGGACCTCAAGAGATCATCGGGTCCAACCCCCCTGCCAAAGCAGGCTTCCTAGCTCATATTACATAGATAGGCATCCAGACGGGTCTTGAATATCTCCAGAGAGGGAGACTCCACCACCTCCCTGGGCAGCCTGTCCCAGGGCTCTGTCACCCTCACTGGGAAAAAGTTCTTCCGCATGTTGGTGCGGAACTTCCTATGCTCCAGCTTACAGCCATTGCCCCTAGTCCTGTCCCCAAAGACCACTGAAAAGGGGCTGGCCAATTCCCCCTGCAACCCATTTCTAAGATATTTATAAACACTAATTAGGTCCCCCCATAGTCGTCTTTTTTCCAGGCTGAACAGACCCAGCTCACTCAGCCTTTCCACATAGGGAAGATGCTCCAGGCCCCTAATCAACTTTGTTGCCCTTCTCTGGACTCTCTCCAGAAGGTCCCTGTCTTTTTTATACCAGGGAGCCCAGAACTGGACACAGTATTCCAGGTGGGGCCTGACCAACGCAGAGTAGAGGGGGAGGATCACTTCCTTTGACCTGCTGGACATACTCTTCCTGATGCATCCCAGGATCCCATTGGCTCTCTTGGCCTCCAGGACACACTGCTGGCTCATAGCCAACCTGTCATCAACCAGGACCCCCAGGTCCTTCTCCACAGAGCTCTTTTCCAACAGGTCATCCCCCAGCCTGTACTGATACAGTCGGTTATTCCTCCCCAGGTGCAAGACTTTACACTTGCACTTGTTGAATTTCATTAGATTTCTCCCAGCCCAGCTCTCCAGCCTATCCAGGTCTCGCTGGATGGCAGCGCAGTGTTCCTGCGTGTCAGCCACTCCTCCCAGCTTTGTATCATCAGCATACTTGCTGAGGGTGGATGCTATTCCCTCATCAAGGTTGTCAATGAAGATATTAAACAGGACTGGACCCAACACCGAGCCCTGGGGAACACGACTAGTCACAGGCCTCTATTCAGATTCTACTCCACTGATCACGACCCTCTGAGCCCGGTCCAACAGCCAGTTCTCAACCCACCTCACTGTCCACTCATCTATCCCTTGTTCCCTCAGCTTCTCTATCAGGATGTTGTGGGAGACAGTATTGAAAGCTTTGCTAAAGTCAAGGTAGATGACATCCACTGCTCTCCCTCCATCCACCCAGTTGGTAATGACATCATAGAAGGCTATGAGATTGGTCGAGCACGATCTCCCCTTGGTGAATCCATGCTGACTACTCCTCATGACCTTCTTCTCTTCCAGTTGTTTGGAGATGGCATCCAGAACAAGCTGTTCCATCACCTTTCCAGGGACAGAAGTGATGCTGACTGGCCTATAGTTACTGGGATCCTCCTTCTTGCCTTTTTAAAGACTGGAGTGACTTTGGCTATCCTTCAATCTTCAGGCACTTCTCCTGTAGTCCAGGATCTATCGAAGATGATAGAGAGTGGCTCCGCAATCATCTCCGCCAGCTCTCTCAGCACACGTGGGTGTATCCCATCCGGGCCCATGGATTTGTGCGCATCCATTCCTTTGAGTCACTCCTGGACCACCCCTACCTCAACTAGAGGGGAGCCATTCATTCCCCAACCACTCCTACTTTAATCTGGGATCTGTGAGTCCCAAGAAGCCTTTGGAATAAAGACCGAGGCAAATTAGGCATTAAGTATCTCCACCTTCTCATCATCTCCCGTTACCAAGACACCCGCCTCATTCAGCAAGGGACCTACATGATCCCTGGTCATCCTTTTACTATTCACTATTACAATGCTTGTTTGGACTTAAGTCTCCTAAAGGAGCACCAAAATACAAGCTGTAAGGTTGTTCTCAGCCTTGCTCTGTTTCCAACAAAAATTATTTTACATGTTAGAAGCATTTCAACAGGGATGCATGAAGAATTCCTCCCCTGAAAAGGAAGAGACCTTCCCACAGAGGCCAGGGTTTGTGCACTTATGCAGGCACAGGGCTAAATTGTTACCGTAGATAAGACAATTAAACCTGGCCTACTCACATTCCACAATATTCCAACAACTGAATACATACTGAAGGGAATAGCGGCATCACTAATATTTTAGGAAGAAGGAAAAAAAAAAAAAAAGACTAGGTCAGATGCTCAACTTTAAGAGACAGTTTCTAGCTGTAGATCCCAAGCAGAGTGAAACGTATCCTTTTCTTCTGGAATTAAGTGTATACCTCATCCTGTCTTTGACATTTCCTGTAGATGACCTTAGACAGCTCTGTCCTGCAAAGTGGAGTCCTTTTTTTTTTTTAGTTCATCCCTTTTATGGGGTAATCAAATTTCCTAACCTGTGGGTGTGGTTTCAGTCACTTGCAAGGCATCTAATGCTTAGGCTTGGACATATTTTTACTCTCTTCCTTATCAAGCTAATCTTAGCCACAAAAGTAAATCATCAATCCTGGACAAAATAACTCAGGTAGGGACCTAAAACAAACAAAAAAAATCTTATATTCTCAATCACTTTATTGCCCTGGAAGTAAGTGTTGACAGTTTTCAACAGGAATGGGTCTGATGTATTACTTATCCCAACCTCTCACTTTTTACTAGAAGAAGAGTGCATTCAAGCAATGCACAGCTCTGAGCTTTCAAGTCCCTACTTGTTTCTAGAAATCTGAGAAAAATTGTCCTAAGTACAGACAGGTAGTGATAACAGTAACATGGTCATTAACACTGTTCATTGTTATTGCTAAATAATAACTATTTATTGTCATTGTTAGTGATGCATTTATTAAGTGCTTTGTAGTAAGTAGTCTCATGTAGTTCCCAGCCAGGAGTCATTCTGCTAGATGCTGTACTTGCATGTCATAGAAAGACATTCTTTAAACAGCTAGAGTAAACTGAAAATGAGATAACAGGCATACACAACAAACATGAGAAAGCCCAAAATGACAAGAAGACAGTTCTGATTAGTGTAATAAGTAGAATTCACTGTGTACAGCCTGTTCTACTTTTGCCATCAATTCCACCAGTACTAGTAGGTTTTAAGTAGCTATTAAAATCAGGGATGGTATTGTGATCTTGTATAAGGAGAATATTTTTCTCTTCTTACCCTAAAGTGAATTATCTCCAACACAAGGAGTTATAACTATGACATGGATCAACCCTTGGTCACTGTGAGACATTCAGTTTGAAAAGCTCCTAGAATCTTACAACTGTATGAAAAGTAAGGGGTTTGTCATTGTTTTGCCCCATCTGAAAGCCGAGCACCACGCAGCTACTCTCCAAGAGGGTGTAGGGGGGGAATGCAGGGTTTGGGGAAAGGGAGGGAATGAAAACAAAAAAAAAACCCCAAACTTTGTGGGTTGAGATAAGGATAATTTACTGGGTTAGCACAGAGATAGATATATTAATAACAGGACTTTATAGTGAAATATACAAAACTAGTGATACACAATGTAGTTTCTCATTATGGAAATTTTTTTGCGTGAACTCTAAGAGGAAGGAAAGGAAAAAAGGTTAGGGAAAAAAATTCAATTGATAGTGCTTATGGCTAGAGGTTTAACCTGGAATCTGGACACCTTTCCTTTTCTAGATTGAGGCATATCGTATGCCTTGAAAATTACATTTGTCTTTCTGAAAACACACTTGGAAAATACCTCATGGAAGACTAAAATTTGTGGATTCAAAATTTCATGAGTTGGAACAAAAAAAGATGTTTTTAAGGAATATTTAAACACTTTGGTATAAAGGTTGTTTATAGAAGTGAGCCTAACAGTAGAGCAGCAGAGAGAGATTCTGTAAAACACATGACACTCCGAGCATTGTGTAAGGATGAGAAATGTTCCAGTCCATCCCACAGATCCTAAATGCCCATAAATCCAGATAATGTTTAGGTGGCAAACAGTACGTATATTATTTTGTCTGTTTCTTGCTATTTCTCACTTTTTTAAACAAAGGGTCTTGTGTTTTGGTTTGGGGTTTTGTTTTTAATAGATTATATTCAATATATGTTTAAGTACTTCTAAAGAACTGCATGTAATGTGCTTCAGCTATCACACTGTCCATAAAAATTAACCTGAAATTCCAAGCATCTGTAGCATTTGATTCCCAGTAAGTTATGACAGAAACTGTTTGGCAAGAGAATGTTATTTGATTCTTCTAGAGGCAAAAATCTTTGGTTTGTAGGAATCAACTCATGGAATTATGACAATTATTAGGAAAGAAAGGACCCACAAAACAAGAACATGACAGGAGGCAATGGGCATAAGTTAGAACACGTGAACTTCTGATTCAATATTCAGATTTTTTTTAACCATAAGAGTTATGAAATACTGGAAGAATTTATGTGGATGGGTTGGGAAGTTTTCATCCTTGGGTGTGTTTAGGACTGGACAGGACGCAGTCCTGATCAACCTGGTCTAATTCAAGGCTGGGTTTGGACTAGATGACCTCTGCAGATGTCCTCCAACTTACATTATTTTATGAGTCTATGATTCTTTAATTCTATGCTTCTCTATTGTATTTGTCTTGCATACCTACCTGAGGTTCAAGCGTGGTCACTCCTAATTAGAAAATGCTAAAGGGCCATGGTTAGAGTACAACACTCTGTGGACACAAACTTTGTGAGAATGTGGTAGAAATTGTAAAATAAATTTTTAAAACCCTACAGTATACCAATTAAAATGCATTCAAAACACTAAAGATGGGAAATAAGCTTCTATGGTAGATACTGAAGAAATAATTCTTGGAAAAAAGAGTATGAACTGCAGATTTCTGAATATCTTGCTGTGTGCTTAAGATAGGCTGTATGAGATAGGAGTAATCCAATCAGCAACAAAAGCATGAATCATTTTCATTGTCATTCTCAATAGTATGTAAATCTAGCAAGCTGTGATAAAGGACTAAAGAAAGGGTAAAACAGCTCAAGGAACCTCACAAAAAGAAAATGTGTCTCCAAATCTTGCCCATTTCTACAGCTTTTATCCCCCCTGTTTTTACTTGAGTCTTTCAGAGGAATGCTCTGCTTTCACTGTAGAGGTTTTTCGTTGCTTGATTTGGTTTCTTTTTTTTCAAGGGTGGTATTATCTGTGGTACCATTTTATGTCAATTGTTTGCTGATGTACATTTAGGATGCACCAAAGCCTTAATTCAGAGCTAAGTCATGAGTGGTGCATCATCCCAAAAGAAGAAACAAGCATAGCCCAAAAGCAACACCCTGATGTATAATTTCTTTGGTATTCTCCTTATCTCCACTGAACAAAAATAACTTTCACCTGCTCCTCAGAAGAGTCAACTCTACTGACTACTGGTTAAGGAAGATTATGACATGCGGTTTACTTAGTTCCTACATCCTTCACTTCTCTCAAGCAGTGAGAAGTGTGTAATCAGCACTGTACCCAAATCCTACTCTAGGTCATGTTAAGCTCATACAAGGAAAGAGATTTAATCCATTTGACATGTAGAATCATAGAATCATAGAATGTGTTAGGTTGGAAGAGACCTTTAAAGGTCATCTAGTCCAACCTCTCTGCAGTAAACAGGGATATCTTTAATAGATTAGGTCACTCAGAAAGCTAAGGTCATAAAGCTTGACCTTGAATATCTCCAGGGATGAAGCCTCCACTACCTCTCTGGGCACCCTGTTCCAGTGATCTACCACCCTCATATTGAAGACCTTTTTCTTAGTATCCAACTTAAATCTCGCTTTTTCTAGTTTACCCCCATCCTATTGCTACATGCCCTTGTGAACAGTTCTTCCCCATCTTTCTGTAAGCACCTTTTAGGTATTGGAAGGTACAGGTCTGCTTTAATGTGCAGACCAATACAATTTTTTGGGAAAAGGAAAACTGACGTTTCTTTCCCAGATCCATTCAAAACTATTTTCAGACTTATTCAAGTTAAATCTCTAAACAAGTTCTTTTTGTAGGAGGATAAAACATTTGGTCTTTTGCTTCAGGAAAGAGACTAACATCTGATGAGGTTGGGTAAGAACTGCATATATTTCTTTCTGATAGATAACATGCCAAAAATGCCAACATAAATAGCTAATGGCTGATTGGACTGGTGCATTACCCTTTGAGAAAGTGCTTTTCCTGGCTGCTGCATGAGGTGAGCTACCCATGTAGATAAATCAATGACATAATTGATTTGGCAAATCTAATTTTCCAGTCAGTCAACCCTTTCCAGGGTTGTGTCCTAACTTCTGAGAAAATCTCTGACTTCAAAATACTGAAATGTTTCCACCAAAAAGTCATTGAGATGCTTGCTTTTATAAAATACTGTGACTGTTTTAAAATTAGCCTGACTGTCTTTAGGGGAGATACACGAAATTGTATCTCAAGTAAGTGAAACTAAAAGTGGATTTGATCTTCTGTTACACACAGATACACCTTCAATATTAAAAATGCAATATATGCACATAAACACAGAGAATGGCTGTGTTAAAATGCACTCATATTTTTCCTGTGCTTGTGGCCTGTTCATGTAATTTGGAAATGTCTCAACCCCAGGTGTAAGCCTGAAGGCAGGATCCAATTGTCAACATCTGTTGGGGAACAGAGAGAGACACAATCTATAGGTCCTGAGAACTTCAGATAGACAGACATCCCTCTGAGGGATGGGGTGTGCTGCCAGCATGTGTTGGCACACACACAGAGATCTCTGCAGCATCATCCATTGTCTGCATGCATATGAGCTAGCACTTGGGGCCATGGTGGCTCAGAAAAGTAGACTGCGCTGAAAAGTTGAAGTGAACACATTTGTACTCCTGGTTCACAAGGGATGGACAAGAAAGTCAGGTACAGTATTCTTAGGATGAGAGATCTGCCACGTCTCTGAGGTGGAAATCCTAAACAAAAGCTGACTCACTTCAGAGCTTCTTGTGAAAGGCAGCCAGAGGGGTTGAGAAAGGACTAGGAACATGCCTCAATATGGCTCAGAATAGCAATTGAGAGCAAGGAGCAAAAGCAACAGCTGTAGAGGCTGAGGTTCTCAAAACAACAGCCTTGGACATGAAGTCTGGTGCTCCTTACTCAGCAATGCTTCAGATCATATTGCTAGTAGAGTCCCAGGAAACTATACATCAGTTAGGAACAACAGCAGATGACTGTGCCAAACAGTTGGACCTCTCTGAGGCCGGGCAACAAACTGTGAGTGGTGAATAGCCCAAGAAGAAGGGCACTCTGCCAACATACTGACAGCTGTAGGAAGAGGACAGGCTGATAATGAACAAAGCCCAGGAGTGATAATGTTGCTTTCTTTCAAATATTTAGGTTTTCCAAATTGCCTTAATATGTTTCTCTCATCCTCTCCCACTGTACAAAACTCTTCAGCTTCTTTACGTAAAGACATGGCCTCACATGGGGAAGACCTGCTTATTTTGGAGTGCTCAGGTGACATGATGCATTTTCTCAGGTTCCTGTGGGAGCCTCCCATTGGTGACGTTTAACTACTTTTTAGCAGAAGAATGGGGAGTTGGTCCTTGTCCTTTTTTTGTGCCTGGTAGAAAGATCATAACATGTGTCGTTTTAAATTCTCATGGGAAATACATTGCTCAACAAAAAAATTTACCAAAATTCTATATGACACAATCTAGCCTGATGCCTGTGTTCTGATGAACATCAGTATGCAGGACAGGACTTTTTTACATTCAAGCACTTGGGTTCCAGGGCATGCAAATCTGACTATGTAAGATCAGTGGTGAGCTTGCTAAAATTAAAACTGTGAATTATTAGTGAGATTAAACCAAAGTCATATAGCAATAGAGACGAGTTCACGAGAAGAAGATGAACATTAGCAACAATCAATCAGTCGTGCTCCAAGCCATGTGCTGAGATCAAATGGCAGTGTTCAGTAAAGTTCTGCTCTATGCCAGGAAAAAAGTAGAAGCCCAATGTGTTGCATTTAAGAAATATATTTTTGTGTAGCACAGAATGACATCAAATTGCACCTGTCAGGAGACTGAGATTCTGATATAACTTAAATCATGATTTCAAAATGTCCAAGTTATGAGCTGTGAGGAACACCTGCCAACATAACTAATAGTCAGGACAAAAAGCCTTTGGTAGCAAGTCCCTTGAGAAGAAGATAATATGTGCCCTGTTCAATAAGCTCTTAGCCTGAGGTATTTCCAGTATGCAAAGAAAAGAAAGCTTACTTTTAATTTTTTATACTGTCCCCCTTTATCTTGATACGTTTGTTCCATTTTCCTCAAAGAGATTCTCGATTAGCTCAACAGAAGTTTTCTTTTCTAAAACCAAATTAGGTTCTCTGAGGAAGCCTTTGGTGGGAGTTTCCATATGAAGAGAGATTAAAGAAGCGAGGGCTAATTATTATGGAAAGAATAAGCACAAGAGAAGATATCTGGCACATACAATAGTTCCTGCTGTGGAGAAGGTCAGTCGGGCTCTCTTGATTATCCTTTACCAAAGCAAAAGAAGAAAACACTCCACAAATTAAAAAACATGCTCAACTATATATAAGCACAAATTTTGCAAAGAATTCTCAGTTTACACAATACTTGGCTAAAAGAATTTACTTGCACATTAAGGAAATTTATTGTGGGGAAAAAAATCCCCAAACATCAGTATCAAGACAGTATGTTCTAGATGGATTTGTTTCCAAAATGGCAAACTTCTTAATAGGAGGGCCAAAAGGCAAAGGTAATAGTGGGTTAAAATTTGCAGTACTGCAGAATTCAGCCAGATACACAGCGTTTCTCTTTCTCCTTTGTGCCCTCTACTCCAAATATTACCCATTATTGATGTATTTTTAGATATCAGAAAAAAAATTGACTGCAATGACGGGGTCACAGCAAGCTCCAGCTGCACTAGCAGCCTTGCACAGGATGGTGCTGCTGCTTCAAATCAGAGGAACCATCTTTAAGCTTTAGCTAAACCTGGTCACTTATTTGGATGTAGTTAAAGGTTTTGTGCCACTTCCACAGAGTGAACAGACAAATGAACATCTATCATGGGAACAAAATGCTGTCAGTCTTCTTTATGTGATGCCACAGCTTTTCATCATGTGATGGAAACTGCACAAGCATTGAATTATCACCTGTTTACATACAGCAATGTAGGAGATCCAGAGATGATGAAAACTCAGGGGTCCTCCCATGCCTGGTCAACCCCTCAACCAGAAGGTGAAGATATGAACGCGAGTGGCATTTGCATTCTCTTAAAGAGACTTTAAGTGTGATGTAAAAGAATGTTTTCTTCTCATAGTGAGAAAGTTATACTGAGTGATAGGGACAGAAAGTGGCAGAGAAACTGATTACGAACTGGATGTCTTTTTCTGTCTAAGAGAAGGTTATGGAATAACCATTAAAGGGCTTTCTAAGAGAAGGACAAACAAATTTTGTGGGGAGTTATAACTGATCCTTTTGTTCAGCAGTAGACCAGATAAGACTTTTTGCAGATGTCCTTTCTATGAATTCAACCCAGAAGGCCACCTCTGCATTACAGTCTCTATCAATCTGCTGTAATTTATAATAGATATGTTGTGGATCTTCAGGTCTTGGCCGTTCCCCGTATTGATGATATGGGGGTTAAGATGACTTTCAGATGTGCAGGGCATGCTGTACTTAATAAATAATGCAATGTACATAAACCCCTTACCTGGCTGAGGCCCAGGAAAGAAAGTTCACTTGGTGCAGCAAGCACAGACACACTTGCCAGCTAACTTCTAGTTGTGCTTTTCTGGGTTTGGCAAGACAGAGTTAGTTGAGGTGTGCCTGCATCTGTCACTGTTGACCTGTCTAGGAGTACAAATGCTATGCAAACAAATTAAAATATCGTATCCTCAGTTGCTTGCCTTGCTCTCTCAAAGGCACTACTGCTGAATGGCCATTGACTGTCAGAAATCCTCTGGTTTTTTTTTTTTTTTTTGGGTTCTTTTCTGAACCTTGAGAGCTTCTTCAGCTTGTCTAAATAGACAAATTGATTGGAATAACATTTTTTATTTTTTGGACTGGATGTTGGGGAGGAAGCCACAGGGAATGTGATTGCAGAGATCCCATTCCAAAACAAGATTGAGCAAGGATCACAGAAATTCACCAATACAGCAATAGTACTGTTACAGACCTGCTATTATAGATTTATTTGAAGACCCTATGCCATAAAAAAGTTATATTTTTATACCTATAAGGCTGTTATTATTACTCTACTGTAACTGTAGCTATGGATATACCTTCTAATATCCCTGTTTCCTGAAGATGTTTTCTGCTGAAGAACAAAAGCACCTGACTGAAGCTTGCATTCTGACTGATGCCACAGGACTTACACAATGAACTTGCATGATGGATTTAACCCAGTAATTTAATTATAAGTTGCTATTAGTTCATGGTGTGTAGCTCCACATAGTTACTCCTTAGTCTATGTTGTACTGAGATGGGGTGTCTGTAGCACCATTCTTGTTTTCTTATGCCAAGCAAAATAAATTAATCTTTATTTTTTTTTACTGCACAGTTATCGAGGTCGTATGTGAGTTTAAAAAGCATTAAACATTACTATGGCATAAAAAAATTACTACATGTACAGTCTTTATGCTAAAGAAATATTTACCTTCCCATTAGGTGAATCTGTTATATATACATGATGCCTTCCTGTCCAATTGGCACAGACCATGCTAAATAGGCAGGCAAAAATAGCCCTCTCTCAGGACAAAGATATTAAAATGGACACAAGAGAAACTGGTAGAGGCAGGTAGACATCAACAATTTGTATCTGATCTAGGTAGGTGCTGATACAAAGAGACTATGTAGATAAGAGGGAGAGGGTCTGTACTGCTGTGTTCTGGTGATAACTTTAAACACCAAGAAAAATTGGAGAAGTAATAATAATACCATTAAATTTGGAGTTTATGTGAGAAGAATGCTATGAATGTTGCTGAAGTAAATCTTTGTTCTGCAATTTTAGCAGCCACCTGGCTATATGTCCTACACATCTGCAGTAGAAACATAAGAATCCTTGAATCAGAATGACCAATCATATATTACAATTTGTAATATGTATTCATGTCTTCCTGATCTTAATAAGCTCTGATTAAGGCCCCAGAAAAATGGATTCTTGCCCAATATTTCTGTTAGAATATTGTTACAGAATCCTATTATTCCAGTGTTTCAAAATCTTGTAAATTATAAGCCAAACTGAGTCACAGATAGGTTTCACTCATTTGTTCTTGTGCCAGCATTGTTCTTTACTATAAAATGTTATTTTGCTCATTTTAGGCAATAGCATTTTTTTTTTTTGCTTCAACTCCCTACTCTGCTGTTTATTCCCTTGACATATTTATAGAAAACAATGGTATCCTCACTCAACCTTGGTTTTGCCGCTTCTTCCCTGCTAGGCTGAAGATTTTTATTTTTTTTTCACTCACACAAAATAAGTTCTATATCATACTGGTCATTTTAATGGACCTTTTCTCAAACCTTTTGAATCAACTTTATTGAGCTTTGGTGACTACAAGCAGGATTTTAGAGTTAAGTCTCACCGATATTAAGAGCATTAAGATTTCCATACTGGACCACAGTTTGTGGCAGCAGCCAGGGGCCAAGGAATGTCATTTGAACATTATTACTCTGAGAATGCCCCAGATTGCCAAAACTGATGGCTTTGATCCTAACCAATAACAAAAAGAGAGTGCAGGCATCCAAAGAGCTTTTGCTGCTCTAACCAATTTCTGTGCATAACTGCAGAGTTTTGATCTTTAACTAACCTTTATTCCTCTTCAGGTATGCATACACAACTGAGTTTTCTGAGAAAGCAGTGAGTGGTTACTAGTCTAGCTCTACCAGACAGCGCAGGCTGTTACACTTATTCACTGCCTCTGAAATCTTTTCTGTTTTTGCCTTTATCTTACCTCCTCTCAGTAACAAAGGAATTCCATCTTCTCCCCTCTGCCTACCAAGTACCCTTGTGCTCTATTTTCCTTTGTCTTACTATTCTACCAGCTGAGAGAAGTGAGATGAAAAGAGGAAATGAGAGAGTTGGCATATAAGCAATGTTCCCAGTTGCAGGCACAGGGAAGCAAAGACGAGAGTTTTGGTAAGAAAAGGCAATGAAAGTGAAGGTTTTTTTCTCACCTTCTTTCTCCCTGTGAGACAAGATGTTGCAGTCACCTCAGACTTGCAGTGGCTGTCCTTTCTGAGGGACCAAAGTGTTTGTTCTAACACTTGAATAGAGCTGACGTAAGTATCCTGAAATGACAGAACATCAATGTGAAATAGCAACCGCAGTCACTGTAATTATTATTAGGATAAGTTAATTAGGGTTCATTAATTAGTACATTAGGGTTATAGTGCATTGATGATTATTTTTTCATTGCTTGCAACCTGGCATAGGTCTTATCTGAGGCTGTTGTTCTCCTTTCTGTATTTTCTCTCACCTTTTCTCCTTGTGTACAGTGTCTTCTATCATGCATTAAATTCTGCTGCACCACTGCACTTAAAACATCCTCTTGTTGCCAGGTGATCCACCCCAGATGATTCAGCTGACTTTTTCATTAGTGCAGTTTCTCCCTGTTCTTGCCCATTGACTGTGTAGTGCAAGCTGTTCATGGAGCGTAAGCTCTTTACAGCAGGCATCCTAAACTTGTCCGAGATTCCAGAATCTTTCCAATTTAGCTGCAATTATATTATGCAGTGAATAAAGATGATTTTCCTTTCCTTTTTCTACTGTTAGAAGTGACAGTAAATACATTTAAGAGATCAACTTTGTGCAGTAGTTTTTGGTGCAGGCTGACTCCCTCAAATTCATGGCAGCCAAATCAGATGCAGGTATTTAATCTTTCCCAAAGATCATCAATACTCCAGGATTGCTAGGAGACAACATTTCTCTCAGGAATATCACTCTAAGAGCTTACTTCCTCCTTTTCTGCCCTTCCCCTCCAGGTATCCATTTGCAGTCACAATCAAGCACTAAGAATAATTTTCCCGAGAGCAAGAATGGAGGGAAACACATTTTCAGGCATGGCACTGCATTGTAGTGTTTTCAGTAGGAAAGGAGACTTAAAAAGAAGTGCCAGTAATTAAACATGGGGCCTGGAGAAAAACAGAGTTGTGAACAATACTTGTATCGCTAATTGGTCCTGGAGAGGCTTTTTGCCAAAACTGCTAGCAGTTACAAGTTTCTTTTCTTGATATTGCACACGATCATGGAATGGATTTGGTTTTGATAGTATTTTTGCTATAACATCTTTTCAGTAAATTAATAGTGTTTCTCTAACTCAGGACTGTTTTATTCTTTTATTCTTTTATTTCAACCATACCCTCACATTCATTATTTCATGGAGAATTAAGCATCCTGAGCTACTTCTGTATCCCTAAATGTACAGAGTATACATCTCTACCACACCTGACAGATATTATTTTCAGATTACAGATATAGCTATAAAGCATGTATCTATCAAGTGATTTGCCAAAGGTTATACAGCTAGTCTGCAGTAGGGCCAGATCTCTTGAGTCTTGACCCGGTCTTTTTACCAGAAGAAACATACGTCCTAGTAGCAGTTCTGGAACAGCCTGTTATTAGCAGGAAGATGAACTGAGAAATGTTGACAGTGGACATCAAAGAATTAACTTTTCTTTTAATTGGACAATATAATTAACCATGACTCTTAATGTAAAATTTCATTAGTGAAATGTATGATGTGACATTGCAGCCTAACCAAAGTAGTGAAGAATCTCAGTAAAATAAAATTAAAAATTAATGAAAGAGAAAATTATTGTATATAGATGTATATAGATGATGGTGAGATTGACAAATTTAAATACAGGAGGATTTATTTTATAAAAAAGAGACAATGTAATTTAAGAGTATAAAACCTTTAACAAATTGAACTATGCAGTTGCTACTGGTGACTTCAATAATTGCATGCTATATCATTTTTGAATCTGCAGTAGCAAGGTGGTTCATTAAACACCCTGATTTTCCAGTAGTTATGCTTTTTAACTCATATAAAATACAATGTAGTGTTTTCTTTTTAAGGGCAACATCTAAATGAAAAGGCCACTAGAGAGTTTGAAGAGGTATGAGCTGACCATTTTGTTGTTTTCTTTATTTATAATTCTCCTGCTTCAAACTAAATCTGATCTTTTTCTTTGCTTGGTTATGTGATTAGATTTAAGAGTGGATTAATGGAGTTAACTGTGCTAAAAAAAGCTATTCTTTTGAAAGGCACAAAGCATTTCTGCTTCCATTATTACTCCTCAATTTCCATTAAATAGGAAATTGAGACCTTTAAGGTGGAGAACCCCATGTACCCTAACTTCATCACAGTTGAAGAAAGCATAATGAAGTCTAAGACTTGTAGCTAGAAGGAACATATATACTTTATTTTCAATCATCTACTTCCTAAACAGTACATAAGGCTTCAACAAACCTTTGCCTCTCCTTTTGCATTCACTTGACCTTCTACAGTTCATGAGAAATGCATAGAAGAGCAGAAGCCAGCATCTTTATTCCATTAGGGCTGAAGTCAGAGCTCAATGGGGCAGAAGAAGCAAACAGGAGAGAACCTATTATAAGATGATTTGATTCTTCTGAACATAAATAGACAGAAGTTATCAGACAGTAGAGACCCCCTTAATTAGAAAAAACATTGTATGCCTCAGTGGTTGGAAGCTGAAGGTAGACTAATTCAAACTAGGGAAAGGGCTAAAAATGAAGGTAATTAACCACTAGAATAACTTACTTTAAAACAGATAATTTATGGTAGGTTCTTTGTTGCTGGAATAATTTGCATTGAGCCTGGCTGTTTTTCAGAAGATGTACTCTCCAACACCACCACAGTTTGCTGTCTTGGTTCAGAAACTAAAGTGACAATGATACTGTCTTGTAGTACAGGCAACAAGATTAAATAATCTGCCTTAACACTATAAATCTATTAAATTTTATCATTGGCTCAATGTGGAAGAATTTCCTGGCACCTCTTGTGCAGAAGAAAAGATATTTCTTAAGCTTTTAAAGTTCTGGTACAGCAAATGGCATTTCACTGCGGTAGAAGCAGTTTACACTTGCACCAGAGATCATCAGTCAAAGCTACTCAATTTTGGCAAACAAAGTCATCTGGATTTATTGTGGCACACTGTTCATCTAGCACCCAGAGTTGATCTGAATTTAGGCAGAACGCCTTCTGGTGGGCATACTTTGTGGTTTGAAAATCTATTTAAAGACCCTTCATTATGCAAGTATTTGACTGGAGAATTAAGCCCTTTTGATGTACAATCATAGAATTTTCACAGTTAGAAAAGACCACTAAGATCATCAAGCCCGACTGTCTGTCCAATAGCACCATGTCAATTAACCATGTCCTGCTACATCGATACTATTTTTAACACCTCCAGGGATGGTGACTCCACCACCTCTCTTGGCAGACTGTTCCAATGCCTAATCACTCTTTCAGGGAAGAAATTTTTCATGTGTCTAATGTAAACCTCTCCTTATGCAACATGGGACCACATCTCTTGTCCTATATAAAATTAAGAAACCTTGTTAGTAAATATGTTATGAAAATATTTTTAATGCCACAAAATTAAAAAATTGTGAGGATAAGTAAAATCTGATTTTATCTATTTCTTTGAGTATTGTCTTTTTTGTGGGGATAAATAAGGCATATTGCCTGGACCTGAGATATTAGTTCATCTCAGTGAATTTTAAGTGGACATGTGTCCTCTATTTAAATGTGTCATCCTGTTCTGCATCTGGAAATAATGCATTATGAATTAGTAACAAAGCTGGTCTACATAATTTAAAATGTTTAGTGACTGGTCAGAGCTTTGTCACATGGGTAATCCCCGTGCTAATGTAATATAATTATACAATTAAACATGGGGTCCCTGACGAATTAGTTAAAACAATAAATCTTTTCTTCAGTACAGCCTGAAAATTGCATAAGGAATTTTATTTCCAGTTACTAATAGGATCAGTAGAAGTGACATCAGGGTCATGGTGAGAAGTGTTCAGGTTATATTTTTTTTCCTTAATCTGATTAAAGTCTACTGCCCTGTAGAGCTGCAATGATACCTCCAAGTGAAGACTCCAGAAAAAAAAAAGAAAAAAAGCTGGTAGAGAACATATAACAGAGATCTTCCCCAATGGCCCTTGTAGATTTGTCATTTCACTTTTGGACAGTTTTGGAGCACTGCATCTACTACAATCTTTCCAACATTCACTTGATACAACTTTATGAAAAGATTTCTGTGTATAACCAGGGTATTATCACACCAAAGTGTTTGACTCTGCTGACACTACCATTTAATTTTTTTCTTTAAGTCCACTCATATATATTAAAATGCAGCTCTCATATAATCTGAAATAAATAAATATTATAAAATTGAATATTTAACTGATGATGTAATGTAAATATTCCTAAATTACTTGACTTATAGCCATTGTAGTAAAGCATAAATTGAGCGGAAGTGGAAATGACTGAGTTTCACTTTTTCTTCTTGGAGCATGAAATGAACATTGACTATAATTCCAACACCAGCATTAAATGGAAGAGTGGGACAAGGATGATGTTTTAATATCATCCTTCAATATAACCTTGCTTTTTAAGAAACCCTTTTAGAAGGCAAAAAGGACTGATTCATGATTAGTAACTATGACAATTTTATTCATAGACTTCTAAATTGACATTATTAAGAACTAAACTGACACTCAGTTTCTCTCAGAAATTTAGACATCACAGTGCACATCCTTTAAGTGCCTGTGTTTGGGTGATACTAGAATCCATCCTGAGGGCTTAGGGTATGTGAGCCCTGAGATCCTGTTTATGCTAAGGGACAAGAAGTCAGAAACATTTTCTAAGGAAGTATGACAGAAAACTGGTGCTGCCATCTATTCACTTGAGGTTTAATAATAACCAAGGGACATACAAGAATACATGAATCTAGTCTAATGGCAGACACAGTAAACAGACTGGTGAATTGCAAATGGTGACCTTTACTAAGAGTGGATGATTAATTTCCTAGGGTGGCTAAAGAAAAAAAAAGGTTTATATTAATAGAAATGAAATTACTTAAAGGGACTTTTGAACTTCCAAATGGCCCAAGTTTTTCTTGATTAGACTGTGAATGTCTATATCTGAAGGATTTGCATATTTCACGGTGGCTGGGAAACATGACAGGTTAATCAGGCATTCTCAGACTGACACACAGGTGAGTTTTAACAATGGGTTAATTAATTAAACAAATTCCTTATTTTGCTTTTTGTCCCCAAATTCCCCTTGCATTATGCATCCGTTGCCTATAATAGTACATTTTGTTACTAGTTACCATTATTGATGCTCCTTTTGCTTTCAGTTATTTGCCAGTACACGCAGGCTGAAGGTTTCATCAGCTAGAAATTAAAAACCTATATGGAATTGTGTAAAACTTATTTTATGTTCAGAAAATTTATGCAAGCTCTCATTTTCCTACACAGAGTAGAAATAAACCAGC
Source organism: Laterallus jamaicensis coturniculus (assembly GCA_022605575.1). Classification (NCBI taxonomy): domain Eukaryota; kingdom Metazoa; phylum Chordata; class Aves; order Gruiformes; family Rallidae; genus Laterallus; species Laterallus jamaicensis. The sequence goes on from JAKCOX010000001.1 coordinate 89,309,509, forward strand.
AGGATATGGCTTCTCTCCCATATCTCCAAGGCACTTTCTCAGCTAGAAGTTTATCTGCAAAGCTTTTTCTCCATTTAAGTACCACACTGCAGGTGCTTCTCTGGCTCTAGACTGCATTCACTGTCATTTCTGAAGGTTCCTGGGCTGTTCCTAGTACACATGGACTCTGAAAGGTCCACCAAGAAAATAAATAGTAAAGCTTCCTGAATCAGCACGGTTTACGATGAGCCCCATACACAGCTGGTATTTTGGGGAATAGCTACAGTTTTTAAAGCTCTGAACATGAACACGTTCTGAATGAAAGGCAGCTACCACTCCCAAGAATAATAGCACCTTTATTCCAGCTTAGCACATCGTTTCAGCAGAGTCCTATATAGTGATAATAACTATAGGCCATCTAGAACAGAAAGGAAAAAAAAATTTAAAAATATCATTTGCATATGGTAAAAATCAAACTTTCCCAACAACACCTTTTTCTGACAGGATATTTTCATATTTCCAACAAAAATTGATTGAATGGATACCCTGATTTCCTTGGGGGTTTTTACCTTTGTGGTTTATTTTCTTCCTCTGCTTTTACACTGGGTTTTTTTTTTTGTTTGTTTCTGTGAAATCTGAATTAGTTAGAGACTTGGTTTTGTTCTACTGGAGAACTTTTTTACTGCTGCAGCCATTACATTCTCAGCTGTCACAGTTAAATCCCTAATCTCTTCTCCCCCTGCTATTTCCTTCAGTAGTCTTCAGGAATTTGGCTTAATTTTGCACCTAGCTGTGTTCTACATACCATACATTTTGTTTGCATCAGTACCACATAAAGTCTCTCTGAAGCTTTATTCCATCTCAGGATTCTGATTTATTTCTAGGATTGTGAAACATTTAAACATTTCCCACATAACCTTATATCATTTTAATGGTAGTTGCTCTCAACTTTCCTCTGACAAAGGAACATGAGTTTTCAATTTTGGATTGCAGTGTTTCTTCAAAGTCCTTTGTTCCTCTTCAACAACTCCATAGAAGAGGTTTCCTGGGGTCCCTGTCTCACACTGACATATGAGGAGTGCCAGGATGACATTTTGTACTCTGTCATTGGTTGCTTTTCCAGAAGCCGTCAAAAGGAATGCGATATGCTGATCCCAATGCCTTTGATACTGTTCTAAAACGATGGCCAGCTGAGCCCTTCAAATCTAATTGAATTTTGCATCCATCTCATTGTACCATTTGTGCTCAGGGCAGGAGCAAATTATATGGATTCCAAGAATCTTCGAGGCCAGATGAAATTTTTTGGGTTAGAATTTCCCCCTTCACTGACATCTCAAAATGTCAACAATTCATTCATTCATTAGCAGAGCTGGAAAATTGTAGGTGATTTTGGTGAAAAAAAGCTATGTTGTTAAATTTTGTTTCACAAATGGGGGTGAAAATGAATTAAAAAAACAGTGTTGGGTTAAGATTGATGGGATTTCAGGACCTGAAGCTTTCGAGAAGTGAGTGAGCCAGAAAGGAATTTTTTGGCTTTCTAGGTGCCCTTCTGGAAGGTTTTTGTTAGACAGAAATTAACGTTTACTGAAGCTTGCCAGCACAGCTGTAGAAAGACCCCTGCCCAAACAGCTCTCCATACTCTAGATCTGGGAACATTTCAGCCTTTCTAAACCCAGGGGAATAAAGACACAACTGGACTGTGGGGTGGTGTACAGAGAAGTCTAATCTTAGATGCCAGCCAGCCTTATCACAGGATTGTGACGCAAGGTCAATGCAGGGCTATGTCTACAGTGCCATATGGAGCTGTGCATGTACCCCGGTACACGCAAACAAAGCACATGCCATCGTCATCACAGCGTAAGGATTCATGCCTTGGTGTTGGCACAACCAACAAATCAGGGTACTGAGGGCTCAGAGAAATTTTTTCTTAGTGTTTAGAAAATAATCTCAGGACCCAGAATATGGCTAGTTGTAGCCCTAAAATTACATGTTTCTGACTCTTAAGCCAATTAGGGCAACATATTAAAGTCTGGATGTTTAAATATAACTAATCTATTAAACAGGGAATTTCACTGAGGAGTGAATTCCCTCAGCTTCTTTGGGAATCAAGTCCACTGATTTAGGAGGATAAAAATGAGTGCTTAGCTTGATAAAATTAAGCATAGTGATTTAACAGTGCAGACTATTCAGCATTGTACCTCATTTTATCTACCTGGGGAACAGGTATATTAATACGAATGAAGTTTTCAGTAGTACCTATAAGTCGCTTTCAGACCAACTGTATATAATTATACCAATGCAAAGTATTATTAACACCTATAATCTGAAATTTAGTTGTTGGACAGACTCCCTGTATAAAAATTTGCTGCAAGAATACAGCCTCATTGTATGAGAAGCCCTTTTCCTACAGTAAATTATCATCTTTTTGAAAAAATTATTTAAATATACTAGTGCTCACCAATATTCATTTGATACAGAGGAAAATGTCAAGTATATTATTCAATAGCTATTCACTCTGTACTAGAGACAATAATTAGTGGTATTATCAGGTGGAAAATTGCTGCAAAGAAGAATTCACTAATATAGTATGATGAACTCCCTCAGAAAGTTACTGTACTTTTTTAGAATCACAATCACTTTGTAACTAGCTGCCAAATAGTGTTTTTGGCAGTGTATTGTCAATGAATACTCTCAAAAGTACCCTTCAGTGGCTAGTAAAATCTGAAATAGCAATTCTCTCATTGAGTAATGATTGCTCTGGATAGACCCTGTAGTATAGTATAATACAAACACTGAATTATATGATTTATTTATAGACCCTTGGTTACAATGACTCACCAGCTATTCCAGTGGTTTGGGGGCTACTTGGCATGTTTCTGTAATTGAAAGTTACTGCAAAGAAGTGTAAAGGCCATCTTCTAATACAAATCCTGCAAGATTTTTACAATCTTAAGATTTATAAACGCTTAATTTTAGAACCCTGAGTAATGTTTTTTCTCTCCATGGAGAAGAGTTTAGAACAAAAGGTTGGTATCTAGGTCCCATTGAGAGATGCACAAGGTTGGAAAGGACAGTTTCAGTATTCTTGGTTTTTGGATGTTCAGGGAAAGGATGTTACCCAATGGCATGAAAGAGAAGCCACAAGGATTATCTGTAGCATAAAGAAAAACTAGATCTCTGGCAAATTACAGATACAGTATGTGATAACATTCATCAGACTCATCGGGGAACTGATAGGAACCAGACTTTCTCAGCCAGCAACAAACAAATAGCAAATTAAATTCTAGCTGCTCTATCTCCTGTGGTGTGTTGGTACATTTAAAAAATAAGAAATCAGATGTCTCATTCCGTTTTATTCTTTTCATTACTTAGTGTAAAGACAGATTTGTTGCACAGGCTCAGTAGTCTGTGTCATAAATATGCTCTGTGATTTACCAATCTATCTCTGACAAACATTAAAGGAAAAAAAAACCCATTGTTAAACATAGAAAGCTATGAATGACAAGGGACTTGCAGAAAGTCAATCCAGCCATATAGATTCAAATTTACTAAACGCTGAGCCAAATTAACAGTTTTCAAAGTGTCTCACTCTTATTTGAAATTCTAGTCAGTGTGAATTCAGGTGGAGATTCATCCCTAACTCCTGGCATTCAACAGAGGAGTGTAAATTAGGATCTGTCTCCTCATTTTTCCATTTGCAAACAGTAGAAAACCAGTCATACCTCTACAAGTATTACAGACCCTAAATGGCCAGAGTTTACTCAGTTCTAGGAAGGGCCAAGAGGATGAGGCTCTAAACCTGTGGACATCAGGACCTCTGAAGCTCACAGGATCGGGAACATAATGGACTGTCACCACAGCAAACAATCATTTTTTCCATTTCCAGAAATGGGCCCAAGGTTAGGTTGGGTGAATGACGTGTAGAAGCTGTAACAGATTGGACATTCTTGGTCAAAAAAATGAAATGATGAGGATTTTCTTAGACCGAACACATTACCACAGCAGAAAGTAGTGCACGATTTGATCAGATGAATGATGAACAATGGAAGAAATGGTAGGTTATTGACTGTAGATTTTATTTAGAGATTATGCACATTAGCAGTTTGAATATACGAATTGTTCTTTATCACTTATAAACATTTGTTTTTTAGAAAATGTGAACTGCTGTTATCTCCCCTGCCTCAAATTAATTTGAATTAACTATAAATCCCCCTTTTTTTATACATTTTGAAAACATATTTGATAATGCTCTTGATAAACTTTTGAGATATCACAAAAAGATTCATTTCAACTCTTGAAAGGAGAATGGCTTTTCCACTTCATTTTTTTTCCAAAGCAGTTTTTCATTTTTCAACCATCTTAACGTGTCAAAACATTGCAAAGTTTGGAAGTACTCAGAATTACACAGGACCAGGCACCTGACAGAACATCACCACAGCAACGTTCTGCAAATACAAAATGAGAAAGCTCTTTTTCCTCCAGAAACACGCAGGGACCTGTTACCACACCTCCCTCCACAGTCTATTAAAGAGTGTGCTTTTCATCAGAAGCAGATGTCTACGTGCACAAAGCAATTGGAATGCTTTTTATTTCTTCTCCTGCAAGCTTCCATTTATGATGCTGAAGCTTTAAAAGTTGCCCCAATGTAATGTAAAATCTGTAGGAGTTTATTCCCACTTTTGTAAATCTTCTCTGGGATTTGTAGTGCATTTTGCATTTTTTCTTGTGCTCCTAACTGACTGCTTTCTGTTTCTGGCTGGAAACTATCTTTTTTTGAGTAATTATGCTATACCTCTACGTATATGATGATCGGCTTTTATACACTTACCATCACTTTCTTCTCCCACCTTCATGAATCCATAACAACCCTCTTTATGCAGCCTGACAAAATGAAGAGTTTTAATGTAAAACCTCCATCATAGATATAAGGGGAAAGGCATGTTTGCTATAGGAGCAAAGCAGACCACATTGGTATAGCAGTAGCACTGGGGCGGGGGGGAAATAAATAAATGGTGCAAGCTGTAAATTTTAATGGGTGGTATGTTTTAGGGAAAGAAAAGTCTTTTCTTTTTATTTGTAGATGTTCGTTTCCATGGAGTCTTCATTCTGAAATGTAAAACTGACTAAAAGGACCCCTTCTGCAATAAGGAATCAAATCTATTCTCTTTTAAGGAGTTTTCTTTTAATGTACGGACCACCAAGAAAGAAACTTCCAAACAAGGCTTCTATGCTCCTGCAGAGGTTTGAATTGAAATCTCTCCTCACATTTCCTGAACTGCAGGTGAGATATCAGCCTCTCACTCTGCTGGCCTTAAAGATCAGCATGGAACTGATTTAAGGTGGCTTGATATAGATTTGCTTTTTGCAAATTAAAATCCTTCCTCTTTAAAAAAAAAAATAAATAGAATACAGTTCTGTAATAACTGTAGTCCTATATATTTTTTTTAATGGCTCTTACCTCAGAGGGTTTTTAAAGAGTTCTCTTTTCAGACGTATTATATAGTTCTATTTTCCTAGGTACTGAGTACACAGGTGAAACTATTGGGGTAGCTCATGAAAATTTAGTTTTCTTGGGCTAAGAAATTTAATGACCAAAATATAAGAGATGTAAGACATATCATAAGGTTTTTCCCATTGAAAACATCTTTGAAGAAATAACTTGAGGGATGAGCAGCTAATACACATATATTACTAATATTAGATTAAGATACAAAGGCTAAATGATGTCAGATTATCTTAAGGCATTTTATATTACATTACTGGCACCTTAACTGCACTCATCTGCCCTGACCTATACACATATTTCAGTCTGCAGAAGTCAAAACCATTCCTGAAACTTAAAAAATTAGATGAGATACCTGTCCCGGAGGGTAATTTTTCTACTAGCATTTCTTCAAAATTTTTACTCTCAATTTTCCAAACCTAATTTCTTTATTCCTTTTATTATTATTATTATTCAACATTTATGTGTATCTCCAATGCATTATTGTAGCACATGAATTTGCCATGTCATATCTACATTGCATGACAAGTTGTTAAGTAAAATTCTTGTTGTCTGTTACCATGAAAGCCTAATCTCTTTGGGGTGGCTTCCTTGAGCTCCTGCTTTCTCAGCTAATGTCTGGAGGTCAGTATCATTCATCTGTAGGCTCTGCACTTTAAAAAATGACAGGACATGATTAGACAGGGGCTGCTCTCTGACTGTTTCCAGTGGGTGATTCTATCTGACAGTGCATTCCCTTGACAGTGAAATCCTGCTAGAACATTTTAGATCAAAATTACTTCTAATATCTTTCAATTTTCTTGAACTTAAAAATAGGTATGATCATTTGGAATTAGGTTCTGTTGCTATTTATCACAGTGAAGAGTACCTTAGAGGACAAAAACATTGCTACTACAGCATGATACTACTGAGAATAAGATAAGTAGCCCTTCATGAGGTGGTTGGGCTGAAATTCAGGCAAGCTAAAGCAGGGATATGAAAGAGAATCAAGCTTCTTACTTCTTGCTATAATTCTTGGTGCAATAATAAGGAAAGAATTTGGGTTCTGTGTATAAGTACTTCAAATATTCCAAGTCCTTTCCAAAACTTGGATAAGCCTATTAGGCTAGATGGACTGTACTTTGACCTGGGACAGGACTTGAAAGTTCTTGTATATTCAAAAAATATACATCAGTGAGCATATCCTTTGCAATTTAAACTGGTGAAGCTTGAGTTCCCATTTTTTTACCCTAAGGAGATGGAGTTGCTTTATAGCCTGAGTTAAACAGAGCAGATGTTCAGAGGACCTTTTGGGGCTTTCATTTATAACTGAAATGGCCTACTTTGCAGTCTTCTGTTTCTGTGAGACTGAAGGAGCAAGTCTCATTCGGTCTCTGCGATGCACCATGTATTTCAGAGGTTATGCGCTGGGGCATTGCTCTTCTATCGACGTGTAGGTCATAGAATTTCATTAGGCAGAGGAACTGAAGCCTTCTGTTGGTCACAGGTTGGAGAAGAAGTGATGATGAGAAGAATTGGGGAGGCTGGGAGGCGTCTGCTGCTGTTCCTTTCATTTGAGTGGGGGAATTTCCATGAAAAAAAGGAGGTATATAATAAATGACATGGTATTTCAAGTATTTGATGTAGCTACTCTACAAAGGAAAACAGAAGAGCCTGCTTAAGGAGCTCAAAGTAAGAGTTTTGGTCTGTGTATGATTCATGCTGTAGATGAGAGGAGTGAGAGACACTGGAGGTTGTGCAAAGCCATGTGTCTGTGTGGAGAATCAGCCACAGGCAGGAGAGGGGCTAGCAGGACACCAACACCAAGGGAGAAGCCAGCACATAACCCCAGTCTTCTCAGGAAGGAGGGTGACAGAGCTCTACCCTGAAGAGTGGGCAGCCACTTGCTGGGACTTTACTTTCTCGTGAGCTGAGGTGTATTTTCTATCAGAATGGAGGCTGGAAGGCTTCATTCAGTCTGTGCTCCTATAAAAGGTAGTACGTTGGCCATGCTGTGAAGTCTGTTCTCAGATACCTCTGCGAAGCAGAGAAACCCCTTAGCCTGTGTCAGCTAAAATGCATTACCATCACACTCCTCATATGCTATAGACCAGCTAATATTTTTTGTGAATGTTTTCCCACCTAAGAATCTTTTGAAAATTATGGAATTTCAGATTGTATTATGGTAACATGCAAAGGCCTCTATCCACATTTCTAGATACAGTCTCGTACTTTTCACATCACTGCTACTATAATGGCGTAGGAGAAAATCCAATACTGTACACTCCTTGGTTGTGTGCCAGAGTGGTAAAGCAGCAAAATCAGGCTCCACTGTTAGTGATGGCAGTCTGTAAAACAGGAATAATTTTCTATTGAATACCTGATTGAATTACTTGTGAATTGCTGCTCTGCTGAGAAAATTATATTGGAGGTTGGCAGGCGGTCACCATTTTTATTTGCTAGAGGGTATTATCTGAATTTGCCTGTCAGGTGATTGCCTGGTTAGTCCCTTCCCAGTATAAATAACTGTGTGTTTCAAAATGTGATAAATAATAGTAATAAAGTTTATAGGGGAAAAAAATATTCTTGCTGCTACAAGGAACAGCACTTAACCCATCCATTTATCTACTGCTTACAAAAAAATGGGCTGATCAGATGATAATATATTCCAGTGGTTTGCAAAAATAAAAGCGAGAAAAAATTGTTGTTTGATTCCCCCTTCTTGCAGCTACAGTTTATAATAGCTTTGCATTTAATTTGTATTTTATTTCTTTATGCTGATGAGGTTTGTTAATTTGAACAACCCTTACAGTGGTACCATTTTGTTTAGTGAGACAGACATTGCAAAATTGTGCATTTTTATGTAATTGAGAAGATTTTGCCTGGTAACTTCTGGAAAATTTCATAAAAATTCATTGGTCAACTCATTTAATGTGACATCTCACTTTTTGAGCTGATCAGCTTTTTTTTTTTCCTGGTACTCCGTGGCTGTGCTGCAAATCATCTTTTTTTGTACTTTGTCTCTAATGGTAAAATAATGAACAACATAATGCTTCCCAGGGCAGAAATACAATGCTCATTTTCCCTTTGGCAAGGGAGAATGTAGCCATTAGGATCAGTGCTTTCCCAGCTGCTCCTTGGAGGGAAGGGCCAGTATATTGGTAACAGATACATGGATTTCATTCAGACCACAGAAAACTTATGTAACACTTGACTGTGTGCCTCTCTGCTTGACTGTGAAGCAGTGGGGCAGACTCATCTCATTTCACTGCTGCTGCTTGAAGTGATGGATTACATCATCTGGACCGAAAAGAGTTAAGTATTCACTGCTTGTAGGAACACCATACCCATGACAGATTCTTCTCATAATGATCTTCTTTGTCCTTTTGGTTATTACAGAGCTTTTGACAACAAATACTCGATCTGTTGAAACAGACAGACACTGAGCACCAAAGTGTAAAGTTCGTCAGCTTGAAGAAAGGGAATAGCACCATGTCTTAGACATGATCTATTGCCAGGAACAGTAAATACAAGGTACTTCCTTGCAGAGGTTCGTTGACTTAGATCATTGATTCAAATCCAGCTCAGATCTGAACGACTAATTGAGAGGCTTGTGTGGCTGCTGCCAGCGATGTACCTGTTCTGCCTGTAAAGAGGGCTTCAGCCTCCAGGAGTGTCAATCCAGCAGGCTGGTTCAGGCACGCAGTGAAACCTGCAGCTGCAGGGGTGCCCCTTGGGTTTTTGAGTGAGATGTGCTATAACTCTTCCATATGCATGAGACTCCTCCGTAGGGATGTCTGAGAGGAGGAAAGAGGGATGCACTTGCACTGAGAGCAGCAGAGACTCCCGGTGTGATAAACACCTGGCTGTTAAACTGTTGCTCAACACTGCTGGGATATTTCAGGTAGGGGACTGACTTTTCCATGAATCTAGGGTATTAGATCAGATGAGACTGGCAGTGCGAAGCACATGCCATGAGAGGCACTACCAGCAATGTCAGACTGGCAGTTGTAGACTGTTTTCTTGCTGGTAGCAACAAAAGAAATGGTGTGTCACTAAACACTTGGGGTGATAGGAGGAAGACTGGGAAGCATTAGACATCAGCTGGCCAGTAGAGGCAAGTCCCTTCCAAACAGAAAATTCTAATGAAACCAATGGCTACCATCTTGCAGACAGTGTCAGAGTATGTGGGAATGATCATGGAAAGAATAATAAACGACCCAAAACAATTTATCTCAAAGTGCTTTTTTTCTAGAACAGCTGGTAAAGCTGTAGCCAAATTAACTCCAGCAATAATCTTTCAACTCCTTGTTCTTAGCGTATTAGACTGTAGGGCTGGGACTGAAATGAAAATCAGTACCTAAAAGCTGCTCTTGTAGAGCCTCAGCGAGAAACTGACATGAAAGAGAATCCTCTCACTGAGACATGGTATTCCTTCTCCTGGTTCACATAAAGCTGGCTGAAGACAAAGTGGTTATCTAACTGAGAGCTTTGTCATCAAGGCGGTGTCCATAGCATAATACAAGATAGAAAGTCAGCTGAGTCTCTCTTTCAACTGAGGCTGTTTGCAGGAACTGTCTGTTGGGTGTATATGATTTTGACTTGCTTTCAACAGAAAATTAGCCATTTGTGAAGATATTCCTTAAGCCAACATTTGAAATATGTGCAAGTAGGTAAGATCATACTGCAAATGCATGGGATTCCACAGGGATTAAAGTTGAATTTCACAGAACTCTGATTTGAAGTCAGTTCTGATGGTCTCATTAATCTAATTCAGAGTAAAATATAAATAATTTAATGGTGAAAGTAGTAATAGCAGTTATGTTATATCTAGTCTGTAGAGCCTTCTTATTGTGGGACCCTTTAACCAGCACTGCAATTTTGTAAAAGGAAATACATTAAAACAATCTGGAATGACTCTTGGGCATGGGATAATTTCTTGACACCCCCTGCCCAGACAATCTTTTAACAGTGATCTGTAGGACAGGGAAAACAAGAAAAATCTTACACGTGCTCTCAAATTGTGCTCCACGAGACTAATCTAAAATAAGCAGCATCTGACCACAATTTTTTTGTAATTTAAAATTTGATTATAAGTGTACATGGTAGTTCTGAAGAAAATTGGAGCATTGATCTGTGTAGTTAAAAAATCTTGAAGTTTTGAGAATAAAATGGCTTGTTTACTGAGAATGATATCATAAAGTTTAAATAAGAAGACATGCTTAACATCCATTCAAGTATTTATTACTGTGGGCCAGTAAGGTTGTGATCTCACTCATATGGTGTTGAGTCCTATTGCTACCACTTACTGCTTTCATTAGAATGGATTTTATCAAAGCAGAGAAGGTACTTGTTCCCTCACTAGATCTAGCTTTGGGCAAGCACTCTTCGTATTTTCTGAACTCATTGGTAAATTAAACTCTGAGCTCAGATTTACATAATAATTCTTAATGTCTGTTAAGGTTATGTAATACATATTAATCCAAATATTAGGAAAAAACCCCCAACCTTTCTGATGTACAGGTACATCAATTTATTTAAATATGGTATAAAGAAATCCATTAATAATGAAAAATATTCCACTAAGAAGGTTTACAGGCTAACAGGCACTGCTATGCTTCTGAGGGTATATTGAAAATGGTGACAAATGGCAAGGATGTGAAGTGCATAATAATAAAAAAATAAAAAATAGTAAAATACTTCGTCTTCTTATTACAGAAAGAGCACTACATAGTCTGAATATGTGTAAATGTCCTGGAATGGTATCTATAATCTGCCTAATTTAAGAAAGCTTTCATATACGTAGGCAAAGCCTGACTGTCTACCTTAGGTGCCTGAACTTACACAGGCAGGTTTTTCTACTGGAAGATTTCAGAAGAACCTTTCTTTCCACTGTCCACAAAAGTCCTCAGGAACACACTAGAAATCACATAAGATATACCTGACACAAGCAAAGGTACGTCATACTGTAACTGTAGCACTATATTTTTAAATTTTTTTAAAAAATGTTGCTCCTGAACAAGTACCAGTGCAAAGATGAGTTGTAAGTGGATTCTAAGGTCAGTATGTTCATGAATGCAATTTGGGTGAATAGTTACTCTAATAAGTTAACCTTATCCAATCTTTAATGCATTAAGTTCCTTAGCTACCTCTCTTTTACAGATGTGGATTTGGAGCTAGAGAAAAGACTAGCACTGCAGTTTCTCTCTAATAATTTTTAGGCAGCAGATCGGCTCCCTTTTCCTCCTTACACCTTGTATAGCACATTGTTGCAGTCTCCCACCACTAATAGGCATCTTTCAGCTGTTCATGTTCAGCTGACCAGTCTCTAAACCAGGTTTAGGCAGCTGTCCAAATTTTGAATCAGAACACTCTAATGTGGGAAAAACAAGATATATTTTCACAAAAGCTTTGTGAATTATGGTTATATAAACAGCAGAATTGGCAGGACTGAGGGGGAAGCAAGCTTTGGTAGAGAAGAGGTGAAAGAGAAGAGGATCTGGACAGAGGAGCTTAAACTAGGTTTGCTACTGACAGAACTAGTAATCTGGAATGACAGCTTGGGAGATTTGTCTAAGGCCAGGCAGAAGATCTGTGTCACATCAGCAAACTAACTATGCATTTCAAACTCTAATGGGCTCCCTAAGCAGTGACCAAACTTCCTCTTAACTTAGATTAGCAGTCTAGTATGGATTTCTGACAGGTGTACTTGTTTATGAATGCAAACATACTGATGTTTTTTTGTCATATTAATGGAGAGACTAGAATGACAAAGCTGAGGATACTTCAGTCATGGAGCTGGGCTACTGTTGGTTGAGAGCTAGGGTACTACAGTCAATTGCACGGCATTTCTGTTTATGGGAAACAAACAGCTTGGGAATAATGACTCCTGATGCACACTTGACTGTTAGGTGAACACAGGATTACTGATTTGAGGGACTGCAAAACATGTAAGTAAAGGAAAATGTTACAATTTTACATGCAGACTTACTGGTGGTAAAGGCAAATGAATCTCTCTATCAGCCTCTGTGCTGTCAATGCTTATTTATCCAAAAGAGGAGCTTATTATGATATGACACTTTTGAAAGACCCAGAGGGAAAGATTTAGACAGGCGTTCAGAATTCAGCAGGATAAATAAAAAAGCAGCAGTTGTCATCTCCAGAAACAACCTACGAGCAGAACTTGCAGATAGCATAACTACCTGCTTTAAAATGCAATTCTGTCCTTTCTAAAAGGAGAACAGAGGTTGCATGTAGCTTTGACATTTTCTTAACTGATTTAACTGGAACCTACAGAATTAGATCTTTACAAAGATACAGGAAAAAGTTGTGTTATATGTTGATTCTTGAATGTTTACCATTTTGGACAGAGGATTTCTACTTTCACCAATTAATTACTAACAAAACTAGAGTTTTTGTGGCCCTCGTGATTGCTTGCTGGCAGAGTTATCTGGAGAATGCTAAAACGCCATTTCTCTTCATAAAGGCTTCCACTACAAAGCATGGTCATGCTCAAAACGTCTGAGAAATCATACTAGAGGTCTGTGCCTCTGTAGTGGTTTGCATCTAAAAGGAATAAAAAGCATTCTATCCATCCAATTAAGTGATCAAGGAGATACAGCTTCACACTACTCTTCCTCGATTCTATGTCTGCTTGCACCTTGTAACCCTACTGCTTGCCTACATCTGCTGCTGCGTGCATAATCCAGTTTGAATGTATGGGATACCCAGGCTCTGATATATCCATTTATGGAGACACGCAAGCACTTTTTCTATACCAAGCACTGCTCAAAGGACCAGGGCTTCAGCCCCATTAAGCTCTTTGGCTAATGTCAGGCTTGCATGCTACAGCTCTCCCTCAGGCATGTTACAAAGGTAGTTTTACATTGGACAGTTTTGTGGAAAGTCCACAAAACCCATCTTCCTGGACACAAATGTTTGTGACTATACATATACGGTGGAATTTATGGATACGGCAGTTTAAGTGCTTTGCTAAAACAAGACCATAAGGAGCCCAGGTAACAAAAAATTTATCTCCTTCTCTGATAAGCTATCCTAGTGGTTTATGACTCTTATTTCTAAGAGTCAGATTTGCCATTTAAACTTTGCAGATTTTGCTTTTGAAGTATCTGGTGACTTTTTCATATCTCAGAGTTTTGCCATACATAATTAAATCTCACATAAGCTTGTAAAGTAAGGCTTACCTGGGATCTAAAGAGAATGTTGGTCTTAGGCAAGCCTACTGCTTAGGGGTATATTTCATCCTATAAACTCATTCATTTAGCTTTGCTGCTAGTCAATTAACTCTCAAAGTAAATCGGTATTTCACTGCCTTCTGAAGTATATTTTTATCTAAAGCATGAGGATGACTCCTTTTCCAAGCATTATCAGGCGTTATAAAGAAATTATGTCTTCTCTCACCAGTTTAGTGGAAGAGACAGCTGACATAGCATCAAACAAATAATACTGCTGCCATTTATTTCTGCCACACAAATGCATTAAATAAACATTTAGGAAGATGATGAATTATTTAGAAACAGAAGAACAGAGAATTACTTCTAGTCAGTCAATGATTTTCTTAAAAGATCAACTAATTAATTTGTTAACTTTAAAAATAGTTGAAGATTATGTTTTTACAATTTAGGATTAAGAGGGAAGAAAAATAATCATTTATAATTAAGGCATATCAAATATATCTCCGTAATAGGGAAACCATTAAAATACACCAAGAGGAATGAAAAGATTCAGAGTAAGATTTATTTGTCATGCTCTTAGTAACAATTTTGTATCTATGTGCATTTATGTGAGGTGCTCAATCAGATATTTCTTTGCAGAGGCAGTTTTTATCATCTCATGATTTTATTTTATTTTTTCAGATTATTTTTTACTTCAGAAAAAAAGAAAGATAAAAATAAATAACATTGTTTAGAAAGTGAAAGAATGTCAGTGTTGAGGTATCATTGTATATTCTTACTCTAAGTTACTATTGCTGAAATAAATTTAAGACATTATTTAATTCCTGCCCTTGTGCCTTTAGACTACATTGATTATCTGAGTCCTTAAGCTTTAAAATTCTACTTACATTTTGTAATTTAATACAGTGATCTACTTCATGATCTAGCCTCTGGGATGGGTAAAACTTTAAGCCTCCAACAGGTTCTATTACACTACTTAAAATGGATCTTTTCTAATATACATTTCTACCTAATAACCATATATCTGTACCTGAGCAAGTTGGTGAGTTTAGAAAGCCACGTTAATGGTACACAGCTTCTTCCATCAGGAGCTTTCCAACACATAGGGAGCATGATGCTGCAAATCTGTCCAACACCTCATTGATGACTGCTCCAAAATAGCTACTGGTTCATCGTGCAACAGAGACGCTACAGCAGGCAATTAACAGCAGGCTTTGGAAGGCAATAGAGAACACTACACTTTAAAGAATTTGATTTTGAAAGAAATCACACACTTGAGCTAGTGGTGTAGATTGTAGACATTTCTGCTGAACTAGTCATCTCTTTATTGTTAGCTGTAAATAAAAAAGGTACTTTACTCCGTTGTTTTGGGCATCTACATTAGAATGAGATTATTTATGGCCTAGAATTGCTTATATTTTTGGAGCAGTTAGTGACTGCTTAAGTAAGAGGTAGATGTCTATACCTGGTCAGGTGAAACCTCCACATTTTGGTAGAAAAGCTTGAGTTAGAGTTAAATAACACCAAGGAAAAATAAGTTAATTAGGAATGGTGGATAAAATTAGGAATGTCCCAGGAGATAAATTGTGTCAGTGAAACAAGTGTAGAGTTGTTAGTCCCACTTAAAAGTAAGTTTCCTTCAGGGAAACCTCTCTACACTAAAAACAAAGCCCTGTGGAAGCCAAATGAAAAGATAAAGCTTTTACAAGTAATAATGAGACATTCCTCTGAGAAGTTTTACTCAAATCTTCAAAACATAGCACAGCACACTCATGCCAAATTTCACAGATTAGGAGTTTGTGTATCAGGAGGAAAAAAGAGTCCGTCCACATTCTCATGCTTTTGAAATGTTTTTCTGTTGATTTTCATATTTAAAGGATGCTTAAACATATCTGTCTTGTCACAGCTAGAGGTCTATTGCATGCATATTTACAGTTAACAGTTAATAGTTTTCTCATTAGCTGACGTTACATAGTTACTAAGAAGATAATAGTGATATTTAACTGAAAATCAGGATTTGTTTTTGAGCGATTGTGTGCAAATAATACACATCCACAGTGCTATTGTTTAGAACTGAAAATTACACTTTATCATCTCTCTTGATTTAGTAGTTTGATTCAGAAGATGCAAAGTTGAAAGAATGTCTCAATAAAGCAGTAAGGAGGAATCTTGAGTCCTATACCAATAATAAAATTTAAAGAAAACAGAAAATTATCTGTTGTGATACTGAATATGGACTAAACTGTGCATGTCTGTACAGCACCATAATGAGACATTTTAGCATCTGGGATGCTGTCCCTTTGCTTCCTGCCAGCTTCACCCTCAGACCTGCTCACTCCCAACTGAGGAGCTGCAGCAGTACCAGCAAGTGTCTTAGACATTTGTTGCTTTCGCGTGCTCTTTGCTATGGCTGTGTGGCTACCTTGTTTGTTGTGTAAATGTCTAAAAAATATAAGAAATTTGCATTACAGCAGTTCTAGTTGCTGTGGTCTACTTCTTGTTGTGGTTGG
Organism: Laterallus jamaicensis coturniculus; assembly: GCA_022605575.1. Classification (NCBI taxonomy): domain Eukaryota; kingdom Metazoa; phylum Chordata; class Aves; order Gruiformes; family Rallidae; genus Laterallus; species Laterallus jamaicensis. The sequence goes on from JAKCOX010000001.1 coordinate 89,325,675, forward strand.
AAAAAAAATAAAGATTATTAATTTGAATAAGTACCTGCTGCATAATGGTAGTTATATGAGATGTTTTACAGTTTTACATAATGGGCAAAGGAAGCCATGGATACATCCAGTGTATCTTGGCAGAGTTCCTTTATGATTCATGAGAAATAAGAAGGATGAGAGCTGCCAGGCTTAAAAGATCTAATATCACCAAGGCCCAGGAGACTCTACTCGGGAGCACTGAGAGAGGCCCACAGACTGATTCCAGGGTCAGCCAAATCACTCGGAAGTTTTAACCTTTGGGATTTGTTATTTTAGCTCTTGAATTGCTAATAAAGTTTATATGCAGAGAACATGATTTTCTCCCACATTAATTTTTTTATGTAGCAATTTCATATACATTTTTACAGTTTTATATATTTGCTTCCCTGACTTTAAAACTTGTGTTTCTCTTTTATGTCACAAATGGCCAAGGGCCAAGGCCTATGAAATATTAATGCTAACACTAATATAAATAATGGATTAAACAGTGAAAGCTTTAGCTTAAAAAGTCTAACTCTTACACGAGTGCGGACTGAAAGGTGCACATGAAGACAGAAATGTATCGTCGTTTCTTCTAAGTAGAGAACAGAATTTCCTGTTTGTAAATCAGACATAATCTTGTTACTTTATGTTTCTACTTGGGGCACAAATGGTAACCACTTAACAAGGTGAACTCCCTGTCTAGTCTCTCCCAATATTTGTTATTCTAATTTATCTTAGCAGCGAGAACATAAATTCCCTGAGCGGCTGAGCTAAGCCCCGGTTTTGCTGCAGGCTCCTGATCTTGCATTCTTTGTGTCACTCCTAATGCCTTCAGAGGGTGTGCAAAGGAAGCGGTTCAGACCCCATAACTCTGTATCTGAAGAAAAGCAATTTAATATTTTTCAGTTTCACTTACCAGTTCCTGCTCTGATGACAGTCTTGCTGCACATCTTGCAGTTTTAACAATCTTTCCTTTCTTTTTGTTGTTGCTTAGGTATAAAATGATGATGTAGTTTTCCATAACATGCTGTTTCCTCGCAATATTCTCACTCAGTAGGGTAGCTCTCTATTGATTATTTATTTTCGGAAGAACCTTAACACAACCCTACACTGTGAGCCCTCATCTCTTGAGAGATTACTTTATAAAATCTGTGAGCTTTCATGAAAGAATACAACACTTGAAAGTAGAATTACACTTTGAATTGTGGTGTGCCTGTGCAGTACATACTCAGCCTTACAATATGGAGCGGTAAAAAGTTCTTTTTGATCATGCTATTTTTCAGGTTACATTTGCCTGAAAATGATCAGCCATCTTCTAAGCCTTGCTGTTAAGGGACCATAAACCAGCAGGAAAATGGATGTATTTATTTCTCTGGAAGCCTCCTGTATTAAACAGCCATGATGACAAGTTTAGGCAAACTCCTCACAGATCTGCAGTGGATGTGCCTGGACGTGAGAGAAACAAGCTCTGATTAGAGAGTTTATTTTTGCAATTGACTGGTTACCTTAGTAGAGTTGAACAGGCAAAATGCAAACACTCCCCCTCATCTGTAAGGTTTTTCTTAATTGTTCTAGTGAAACCCCCACACTTGACAGCCATTATCTAAGTCCGTTTTTAAATTTTTGGGATCATTAAAAAGGACTAGCTCGAGCCCTCATCAACAAGTCTTCAAGGACAGACCTGAGCTGCTTGATGCTCAGCAAGTTAATTTTCTTCCTTTAGCCACAGAAATATCATTGGCTTGAAGAACAATCCTTTACTGAAAGGAGAAAAGATGACACAATGTCCCTTCTCCATAGTTTAGAAGAAGGGTAACTATTTTTTAGGTAACTATTTAGTTTAGGTAACTATTCTCAGTTCTCCTCTCTAGCTCCTTGCTAAGACAACTGTTAGGGTATCTGACTGGTTTCCATCTTCTGCAGTAGCACCTTCTTTCTAATTTGAGAATCTCAAGTCCTATGGGCTTTGTGCTTACCCTGCAGGCAGAGAGGTCTGCACTATCAGCATTATCAGCTGCCTCACCAGCCCACTCCACCACAGTGCCCACAGGCCCTGCCAGTGCCTTTGCTATCAAGTTTGGCTCCATAGTAATTTCTGCACTGTGAACAGTAGTGGGTCTTTCACCTATAAGAAGAAGCCCCTCTATGCTGACTCTCTCACCTAGTTGTTTTTCTGAAGCATTTGCAACCCCACATGGCAAGTGATTGATCAAACAGAGGGCAAAGAGTAAATGCACAGCCAGATATTACTAGCTGCCCCACATTTCTACCCCTTCATGAAACTGTTACATTTTCCTCAACATTGCAAGATTTCCTCTTCTTAACAGAATCACAGTATCACAAAACAGTATCACAAAATAACATACATAAACTGAATGTCTCAGGCCTGCACACTGACTCGTTTTCTTTCTCTCTCTTCATGAGAAGCCAACAGATCAATGCTTCCATTTTGGCTCCATCCCACCTAGACCCCTTGGGAGAATGATGGGGGTGCATCCTCCCTTTGGCATCAGCCCCTCTGCTTACACTAGCATACTTTGTATGACTTCTCTGTGCTGATTGCTGTTTTGTGGGAGACAGAATACAAAGAGACATTCGTATTAGCAATCCTGCTAGCATTTGTGGAAGAATGTGGATATCGTGTGCCAGCTACAGTGCTTCTTAGTGGTCATTAAGGAGAACTTGTGAACCACTGTACCTTAGACAAAAATAAGATTATGTATTTTTACTATATATTATATAGTAATATAATACAATGTATAATTAATATGTGAGAAGGAAACTAAAGAGAAAGGAATCTAAGGTGCTTTATCACACTTAGTGGATTGGCAAACCAAGACCTGTCCCACACCTCTTAAGAATGTGTCCCCCAAACATTCTTCCATTAAGGAAGGTCTGATTGAGTCAGTTAGGTGAGAAGATTACTTTAGAAACAGCTACCATACTAAACAATGCACAGTCCTATAAAGTCCTATAACTGATCTATCCAGCAGCAATAAAGTGAGAAAATTAGCATCATGGAACCATCCATACTGATCCATTTGACTTACTGGTATTTCTGCATTCAGCAACACTGCAAATTCTGGAAAAAGATTTGCAATTTAGAATTATATTTTTTTGTGTGATGCCATAAATCACCGGGGAAGATCAGAAGAGCTGCTGGACATAAAAATGTATATCTTCTTGAAGCTGTATTAAGATATTTTTCGTCAATCTTATGCTTGTGGCAGAGCAGGTGAGTGTCCAGATGTGGGTGGGAGCATTTATCTGCTAACTGGTACATCATATTTACCCTACTGCTGACTACAGGTAGATGCCAAGATACTATGGAAAATATTGCAGAGAACGAAGAGATTACTCTTCTCTAGGAAAAATAATACACATGATTTGGTCACCTTGTAAAATCTATCAATTGTCTTTGAAAATTTACATCCAGGTGAGCTGATATAATACAAAAAATAAGGTACCATCTTTAACTGAGAAAACGTTGTGCAACTTCTTGTATGAGCAAAGAGTGCACAGTTTCTAAAGCTCCATTTTAAGGTAGAGAGCACCTATATTTGTATGAGCTATAGGAAGAAGGAGTTCTCTGGATCTGTATTCTTTTTCATACTATTAAAAGAAAAGAGTTATTGTGAATTCAAATATGAGCATTTAGCAACCTTGTATTTTTTCTTTTTATTGCCAGAATGAGAATTAACAGATTTTGGATAGATTTAAAATTATTTCATGGTTGTCATCATGACTTGAACTCATAGGTTTTAGTGAAATAATGACACTTTGTGGAATCCTGTTCTGATTCAAATCTTCTTGCAAGTTTCTACTGATTTATTAGGGCCAGGGCTTCACTCAGAGATTTTAAAATGCACACTTTGATTTTCCACATTGTCTCTACAAAATTATCCAGTAATGATTTTATTTGAATAATGAGATCTCTTTCTGAAGTTGTAGGATAATTTATTTGCATTTTGAATTAAATTGAGATATTTGAGATAATTGCTCTTGCAGAAACATCCAAGGAATACAAAGAGTCATAAAAATCTTGAATTAAATATAATTAAAATTACCAGAAAACTTATAATTTGAAGCTTTTTCTGCTGCTTTCAGGATCACCTCCTTCAGTTTAATCCAAATATTAGGTCTTCAGCAAGATGGACATTTTCTTTGGTCATTCATCAACCCTCATACTTGTAGGTAGCTTTTGCAACATCTGATACATAATCCATAATATACAGATTTCTCTTTGGGCCTCCATTTCTCATGTACCACAGACTGAAGGAAGCCAAAGTGAAGCATATGCACCCCAGTTTTATTTAAGAAACCTGTTGTAGGCTATGCATAAACTTCCATTTTCTGCCTGCTTATTCATTTTTAAACTCTGGCAAAATAGATTACAACTATTAGCTGAGGTGTTTCCAAGGCATGGGGACATCCCTTTGCTGAAGTCCTTGTCTAAAGGAGTGCATCTACCCTATTTCATGCTACACAAACCATTTTCAGACTCCGGAAGGGTGAGGTTATTCTAGGGATCTGCCAGGAATGGACTGAAAAGATAGATATTGGAAGGGCTGACCACGGCAGAAAAGCATGTCACTGAACCAAGAACCCCATGGTTTGATAGCATCTCTAACTCATCATTTTTGGATTTGTATTTCCTTTCTGGTCTCATGACTGTCCATCATGGTCTCCAGACAACTTTTTTCCAGTAGCAACCTAGACCGAACTGATAATGTATAGCAGCATGTCAGTGTCAAGCTTCTACAGTGATAGTTTTCACTACATGCAAATGCTAAGTAATTTTGCTTGATGCATTTGACAGTGATGGGTAGTTTCAATGCAACAACTTGAAGTTGTGCCTTTTCTAAGTTATTCTCATAATTTTTAGGCTTTTTGTACACAAGCTGCTGCTATTCCTGATAGGAGAACTACTCAGCTCTGCTTTATTTAAATGGAAGCTGAGATATACAGGGTGTGAAACTGGCTTTGCAGATGTGATCCTGAATCTCTCTGAAGCTCCACTGCATTGCTGTGGAGCAATGTGAATCTATTTTTGTGGAACAAGGATAAGGTAAGGATTGGGATCTGAAAGAGTTATTGCTGTGAGAGAATTTGCTTGCCCTGGTACTCAGAAAATGCCAGGCACCTCAAAAAGAATAAGGTGGTTTGATGCTTTTGTGGGTGTACTGTTCGATCCAGGGCAAGGATTAGTGGGATTTATTGAAGTACTGATTCAGTATAATATTTTTGAACTATAAAATTGTATACAATTTACAAGCTATATACTGAACTACTGAACTATCAAAGTGCACACACTGTTAGCCAACATAATGGCAGGATTGCTTGTAATCTTGTCCCTTCTCTCTTACTGCTTCCCAGTGTCTGTAATGCACTTGTTGTTTCTTGTCCTTAATTATCCTCCTATTCTCTATGAGCTGTGAAGCCCTGTGCCCCTGTTGAACGATACTGATTTCAGTTGAGCTCTCTGGAGTGCAGAGGTCTGCCTGCAGGGAAGAGGGTGAAGGACAATAACCTTTTAAAGGGAAAGACCTCATTTATCTCTGCATCCTGTGAAAACAAAACCTCTCCAAGATACTCTCCTACAGTCAACTTATGACAAGGTTTTAGATTAAGCAGTCTTTCAGCTACAGGATGACTCCTGTTTTTCTGCAGTGATTGCTCCTGGTCAAACTGTGTTCGGGACCTGAGCTGGGTGCCCATACTCCCTCTACAGCATAGCAAGACAAGCAAGGGTGTTTGCAAATCTTGAGAAGGAGATCCTGGTCCTCTAAGTTTATGAATTGAGCCGACCAGATCTGCTGCTCCATGTATCCGCTAGGAAATATGGTATTCATTTCAGCAGGTCTAATCTGCTGCAGGTCTAGTCTGTGCCTGCATCATACAGACAAGCTTTGCCTTCACTGTGGCTGTATGAGCAGGTTTGATTTTTCAGCCAGTGATCCGAGAACACAGATTCAATGCAAGTGTTACCCTTGCAGTGTTTCCACAGACAAAGGAACCTTGAGAATGTGTGTGACTTTACTGGGGTAGAGAAAGAAATAAGGCTATTTAAGCTTGACTCAATCCACTGTTGTTCATAGGAGAAACTCCAAACCACTGCAGTCCACCACGAGAGTACTCTTTTCTTCCTTTTCCTTCCTTTTTGCTCCTACCCTTAATCTCTCACAGCTCAGAGTAGCAGCTGCCATTCAGGATTTCACATGTTTTAAAATTGCTGACTTCAAAAACTCTTATGCTTGATCCTGGTGTCTCTGAGCTGTCAGTGAAGCCTGAAGTCTTTACCTACCTATTAACCCCAAGACCTATTCATCAGCAATGTATTGGTAAACACAAGGTGGTACAATAGGAGCCACCTGGCTTTCTACCAACAGTGCCCTTCAGTGCATGTTTGTGTTGCATATAAATAAAACGTGGCAGCAGAAACTAGGCTGGACCAGAGTCAATAGCCCCATTCCCTTATACAATATTGATACGTTGACATTACAGAACCTGTAAAAAATTTTAGACTGAACTTTTTAATCAGGTTCCAGGTAAAAAACCACTCCAAATCCCACCAGCAGCTTAATTTTAGGAGTTCTGCTCCTGTACATAGGGATGAGAAACAATCAATTACTTGCAGGATATAGTTAGTACAGTACTGGAAAGTAGGGCTCACTTCGTTTCAGCAAATATTTTAATACATATAAGGCACCACCATTTTCATTACTACATTTTCATTTCTGATGTCTCTTGCTGGGAGAAAGGAGGTTTAGAATTGCTGTATTTGTCTCACAATGGTGGATGGAGCAGAAGGAATCGGATAGATGAGAGTATGTGGGGTAGGCAATCGTTTACTTTTTTTCATACAAGATGTTTCTTTTTCCAGAAGAGGCTAAGCTTTAAAACTTCTAGATACAAATTCTACCTGAAAATGAGTTGGTGAAAGATAAACATTTCTGAGAAATGTCCCTCTTCTCCCATCCTCCTGGCTTCTCCTGACTCAAGCTGCCACTTCTGCTTTACATTCTGTGCTGCAAGGTACAGTACAGAGCTGCAGCAATTTTGGGAGCTCGTCTTTCAGTCAAGACAGCATAAATGAAGCTGTCAGCAATGAGAACAGAGATGTTTGCTAGAAATTAAATAAGAAAGCCTATGCTAAAATGCATTGATCCCACTATTTCATGGTTTGTAATGTTATTCATACGTTTTTCTTTCTACATCACAGCCTCAAACTCATATTAAAAAAATGTCAAAAGCATGTAGCGCTGCTGGTACTGTACAGAAATTGTGAAAGACTCCTCAAAAGTTAGTGTTGTCTGAGCTCCTGATATTTGATGTGTGCTGAACTTAAACTAAGCTTTCGTTTTCTGTGTTTTTAATAGCTTTATTATGCCTTGGCCGTAACGTTTCTGAGAGGAACCTTTGTCTCTAGTGCTCCCTAGGTGAGTTCACACATCTGTTTAGTGTGAATTCTGCTCACTTTCGCTCCACCCTCATTTTGTGCCTTAAGTGTTCTCACCTTGAAAAGGTGCAATTCACATATCAGCCTGGTGTTCTGGGCAATGACAGATTCTGCAACAAGGGAACATTACAAATTCCTAGGTCTGCATGTCTTATTCATACTTTTGTCTTTTTTTTCTAGTGTTTTTCTTAATTTTATTCTTTTAGCCTTTTCTTTTTCTTCTTCTTTTGCTTTGCTTTGTTCCTTTTCCCCAGATCCTTATTTTATTCTGGCTGTCAACTCTGGGTATCAGATACTAAAAATGGTGCTGAATAATATATTTTATAGACCAAATATGTATTTTATGTAGCAGTTTAAGAAAAAAAAAGAGCAAATAATAATTATTGTACAAAAGCATTAAATACTTCAAGGTCCTGCTTTACAAACTATGAAGAACTCTGAATGGCTTTACACAAGCAGCTGGAATTCCTTCTGTATTTACTCAAAATCTTTCTTTTTCTTAATGATTTGCATGGAGGTATAAATATATCATTTGAGACTAAACTCACGCTGTCCCATGTGCATATCAATATTATGAGAGGGTCTTTCCCCTAAAGGGATTATAATTTCAATCAGGAGAGTCACATGATGTATATAACAGATGGGAAGGACATCTATTTAGCAAAGTCTTAGGGACATCAGAGATTGTAGCTGTAGGTTCTGCTGGTTGTTTGTGGTAGTGTCTGACCTTACTGAGAGGATATATGTTAGTCACACCTTTAATTCAGGGGAAACATGTAAACAGTTACTGAATCAAATATCACAGGATCAAAGCCTAGAAAAGTTTGTCAAAGGCATAGATAATGCTGACTGAAAACACATGAGTCGAAAGCATTGATTTGGGTGCAGGTTTCTAAGAATGTCTCTAAGGAATCAGATCTCTGCATGCCAAGAGAGAAGCATACGGTCTAGCACTGAAAAAATATTTTCAGAGTAAAGCAGGTCTGCACTGTGTTTTCTGAGTAGTTGCATGTAATAACATCTGGGCACCGGCGTTACAGAAGAAAGAATTTGACAGGGCAGAGATACATACTTAGAAATCAAAATAAGCAACAATTCTTTTAGAACGCAAACTCAGAAGATCACAGAATCACAGAATCTTAGGGGTTGGAAGGGACCTCAAGAGATCATCGGGTCCAACCCCCCTGCCAAAGCAGGCTCCCTATCTCATATTACATAGATAGGCGTCCAGACGAGACTTGAATATCTCCAGAGAAGGAGACTCCACCACCTCCCTGGGCAGCCTATTCCACTGCTCCGTCACCCTCACTGTGAAAAAGTTCTTCCGCATGTTGGTGCGGAACTTAGATGTTTCTAATCAAACATTGCTAGAAGGAAATTAAGAAATGTGTACTTTGGCTTACAATAACTATGACATGAAAGACCTACTTCAACCCGAAATTATTCAGCACCAATAGGTAGGTGAAACTTAGAGAAGCAAAAGGACCTTTTTCTAGGTAGAGCATCTGTCACTCCAATGTATGGCTTACCTATACCATGAAAAAACGATATTTAGATATTTCTTTCGCTGGTGTCAGTTATGTTTCCATTAGATGGATTTCCTAATGTACTTCCATCTGAATACTTCTGCTTATTGGAACAACTCTTGTACTGGAAACCATTCCAGTGGAAGATTTTCAAAAAAAAAAGGAAAAAAAAAAAAGAAAAAGATATTATTAGAAAGAGCAGACCATAGAAAAGAAAGAATGAAAATCAGTGATGATAAATTAGATAAAAGAGACAGCTAAAGTCAAAAAAATTTCAGTGCCTTCACTCACTCCTATCCATTCAAAAATTGTCACTCAAAGAGCTGCACATAAACGTGACAGCTATTCTCTCCCACAGACCATCTATTTGGCTTCCATAATGATTACTCTAGTCCCAGGACATATTGACCAGATTTTCTCCCTGCCCCCTGTGACAGCCTGATAATTTGCAGTCAGTTATATTTCCTTCTCAAAGGCACCCCTAAACTTTAAAGACTTGCTGTGAGGCTTAGGGAGCATCATTCCAATATAAAAAGCAACAGCTATAAATAAATTTCATATTTTTTGAGAAAATCCAAATGGCCAAGCTGTATTTCTTCAGCATCAACTGTCAACATATAGTAAAACTTCCTATCTATTTATCATTTTATAAGCTATATTAATGTATTCATTTCTAATTTTATTACATTACTGCATGCTACAGGATTGTAATAGAGGCTGGTAGCAAGTAATATGTTTATGTCTGAAAAATTGTTTCTACAGTTGGTCTTGATCTGTAAACAAAACATCCTCTTTAAGATAGTTATTTCAAAGGGAACGAAACTACCCATGTGAGTATAGGATGTAGGGAATGAACAATTGATTAATAATGTAAACCCATGTCTCTGCTATAAGCAGTGAAAAGAATGAGCAGTATATTTAACAATAGATCTTTCTCAAGGTTGAGATTCCCAGAAATACCTAAAAGATATAGGATAAATCCCATTGACTGTCAGTGGAATTGAGGCTCCTAAATCGTACCCCAAATCAATCAATTTTATTTATACCGTGAGCTACCTTTTTTAAGCAAAGGAAAAGGAGAAGGACTCAGAGGTTTTCTTATGTCAGTCAAAGACCCCTGTGTTTTCTGTGGTTTCCATAAATACATTTTCAGCACTTTAATTACTGTTTTCCTGTTCCTCATAAAAAGTTGGTGAAAGCTATTGCACTGCAGTTACTGGAGTCTGATTGCTTCATTGGTTTCCATTTGCCACAAGGTGAGAGTTAATTTTAAAGCAGCAGTACATGGACTTTCTTGAAAGAAAATGTGCACACTGGAAGCTGAGTGAGCTCATTTTTCTTTTAACCAGAAAATCTTTGAAGGGTGGATGAACTGAATGCAAGAGCAGAAGAAAAATATGCCCCCTTTTTTTTTTCTTCCACTTTTTTTTCACTTAAAACCACAGAGAAATATTCTTAATTTCCCAGAAGACAGAATTTTCTTAATGGTCATGATCTGGATTAATTTTATTGTCTGTTTGAGAAAAGTATGGAACATTAACTTTACTATATTAAAATTGAATAGCCCGCAAATACCCGTTGCACAGTACTGTAAACTTGAGTACGCTACTGGAAGGAGAAAGTGTTATGGAAGCTTCAAACCAAACTGCACAGATTTATCAAAGAAGATTGGAAATTTTAGGCATTATGAAATACTATTTAATAAGTGGTAATTATGCATGTACTTATGGATCTGCATCAGCTCACAGTATTGAAGATAAGAATCTAAGGGTATTTTGGGCAGATATCACTGCCCAGCCTTATATATGACTGGCACCCTGAGGCACAGTGCTGTCCAACATACAAAATATTTTCAAGAACTGTACCTCTCCATTTGGACACTGTCACATTCTTTTATTTCCATACACAAATAATTCTATTCTTGTTATTCTTCCCATCCATTTAGACCATAGACTCATACAATCATAGAATGGTTTGGTTTGGAAGGGAGCTTAAAGATCATTTTGTTCCATGGGCAGGGACACCCTCCACTAGACCAGGTTGCCCAAAGCCCCATCCAACCTGCCCTTGAACACTGCCAGGGAGAGGGCAGCCACAGCTTCTCTGGGCAAACTGTTCCAGTGTCTTACCACCCTCACAGTAATGAATTTTTTTCTTAATATCTAATCTAAATCTACCCTCCTTGATTTTAAACTTGTTATCCCTTGTCCTATCACTACAATCTCTGATAAACAGTCCCTCTCCTTCTTTTCTGTAGGCCCCCTTTAGATGATAAGATCTTTGAGACAAACACTACTGCTAGACCCTCCACTCCACCCTCCACTCCCACCCCTGCACAGAAGGTAGTACAATGTGTGGTCTGGCTTCATTAAGGACTTCAAGTAATGTCAGCAATGGAGTTTTGCAATAGTACTTCTCATTTCAAAAGACACCATTACCTCATGAGAGAGCAGGTATTGCCTGCTCCTGCCACCTCTTCCTACAACACTGAATGATCACTATATATCCAGTCATCTCTCAGCTCTTCTAGCTAGAATACACTGAGACCTTTTATAATGAAATTAATTTTGGGGGGGAAATAATTCCTGTTTGGTAGCCATCTAGAAGATATTCACTGAATCACAGAATGGTTTGGGTTGGAAGGGATCTTTAAAGGTCATATAGCCCTGCTTGTAGGCAAGGACATCTTCCACTAGATCAGGTTGCACAACTCCCCATCCAATCAACCTGGAACACTTACAGTGACGGGGAATCCACACATTCTCTGGAAAACCTGTTGCAGTGTCTCACCACCCTCAACAGCAAAAATTTCCTCCTTCTGCCCAACATAAGCATTACCTTCTTCAGCTTAAACCATTGTTCCTTGCTGTATCACTACACACCTTGGTGAAAAGTCTCCCTCTATCTTGCTTGAAAGTTCCCTCTATATATTGAAAGGCCACTATAAGGTCTCCCTGGAGCCTTCTCTTCTCCAGGCTGAACAACCCCAACTCAATCAGCTTGTCTTCACAAGAGGTGTTCCAGCCCTCTGATCATCTTTGTAGCACTCCACCTGACTTGCCTCAGCAGGTCCATGTCTTTCATTACTGGGGACCCCAGAGCTGGATGCAATACTCCAGGTGGAATCTCATGAGATTGGAGTAGAGGGGAAGAAGGACTTCCCTTGATCTGCCGGTCACGCTTCTCTTGATGCATTCCAGGATATGGATTGACTTTCTGGCCTACAAGCACACACTTCCAGACTATATCTGATGTTTCATCCACCAGTATGCCCAAGTTTTTCTATCTGTAGATAGATCTATCTGTACTGATACTGGGGATTGCACTGACCCATGTACAGGACCTTGCACTTGGCCTTGTTGAACTTCACATGGTTCACATGGACCCACTTCTCAAGCCTTTCAAGGTCTCTCTGGATGACACCCCGTCTCTCTAGTGAATCAACGGAACTGCTCAGCTCAGTGTCTGCAAACTTGCTGAGTGTGCTCTCAATCCATTGTTTATGTAATTGATATAAAGATTAAATACAATTAGTCCCAAAAGGGATCCCCGAGGGATGCCACTTGACGACTACAACTCTTTAGAAGCAGCCATGAGACAATTCCTTATTTATCTAAGTCTACTCGTCACACCTGTATCTGCACAATTTAGAGAGTAAGAATGTTGGGGGGACACCATATCAAAGGCCTTAGAGAAGTCTAGGTAGATCACATCTGTAATGCATCCCTTGTTCACTAATGCAGTTTCTCCACTGTAGAAGGCCATCAAATTAGTAAGTCCTATGGTGAAGCCATATTGAAGGATTTGATTATGTAAAGTTGAACTAGGACCATAGTTACCATAGTTATTTGTATGCATGTGTTCCCAATATATACCTATAGCCTGAAGATCACAAAAAAAGCCAGAATCCAGTATTAGGGTTTGTGTTTATTTGTCATATGCAATGCACCTATTAAAAAAAATAATTTCTACTGAGCATCTCTCTTTCACCTTCTTCTCCCTATATCTTCATTAGTGTAACATACAGAATCTCTCGTAATTAATTATAATGGATTAAGGCAAATCCCATTCCTAGACCTGCCAAATAATATAAATGACTACTGTGTATCAAATCAGCTGATTAACAATAAAGTTAGAATATTAAAGGAAAAGACCCTTGAAAAAAAGAACAATAGCTTAGTCTAAAGCCTTATGTTGCTTATAAAAATGAACATAGTAGAACACAGTGAAATAAGATAAACCAATTTATACTTCATGAGTATGACTAAGATGTACAGTCAAATCAGCTCAATCTAGACAGTAATATATAGGCACAAAACTCTGTTCTGTGGCTTCAAATGCATTCTTGGTCTAGGTTCATGGTTCATATGATTTAATTATTCAGGCTGGGACCCTGGCAGGATAATTCCCCTCTCCTGCAGATATTTGAGAATAGTACGATATACACAAAACTGTAGTGAGGATTCACACTGGTGTAACAGAACGCATTTGAAGCTTGTGGGTTTCCTTCTTTACTAGCAGAAATGTCATTGAATAAAGAAGGGGTTGGCCAGAAGAGACAGGTCAAAGAGAGTGTACCTCCCTTGGTAAATGAGAATGGAGAATTGGCTGCAACTGATGAGGAGAAGGCTGAGGTACTGAATGAGTTCTTTGCCTCAGTCTTCTCTGGCAGCCAGGATTCTCATAATTCTCAAGCCCCAGAACCTTGCATCCCTGGACCTCTAGGTGGGAACTGGGGGAGTAAATCCGCCCTCACTGTAAGGGCAGAGCAAGTCCAAGATTGCCTTGTGAGACTGAATGTCTACAAGTCTATGGGGCTGGATGACATGCATCCCAGGGTCCTGAAGGAGCTGGCTGATGTGGTTTCTGAGCCGCTCTCCATCATATTTGAAAAGTCATGGCTGTCAGGAGAGGTCCCTGGGGACTGGAAAAAAGGTCATGTCACTTCCATTTATAAGAAAGGGAGCAAGGAAGACCCAAGGAATTACAGGCTGGTGAGCCTCACCTCTGTGCCTGGGAAGATCATGGAACAGATCCTCCTGGATGACATGTTGGAGCACATGAGGGAAGAGCATGTGATCCGGGACAGCCAGCACAGCTTCACCAAGGGAAGATCGTGCTTCACCAATCTGGTGACCTTCTATTATGGAGTGACAGCATCGGTAGATAAAGGCAAGGCGACCGATGTCATCTACTTGGACTTGTGCAAGGCCTTTGACACAGTCCCACACCACATCCTTATCTCTAAATTGGAGGTATGTGGATTTGATGGGTGGACCATCCAGTGGATAAGAAACTGGTTGACAGATCGTAGCCAAAGGGTGGTGGTTAATGGGTCTATGTCCAGGTGCAGGCCGGTGACAAGTGGTGTCCCCCAGGGGTCTGTCTTGGGACTGGTTCTCTTTAACATCTTTATCAAGGACATCGATGATGGGATTGAGTGCACCCTCAGCAAGTTTGCAGGTGACACCAAGCTGAGTGGTGTGGTCAACACAACAGAAGGAAAGGAAGCCATCCAGAGGGATCTTGACAGGATGGAAAGGTGGGCCCGGGTGAACCTAATGAGGTTCAACACTGCCAAGTATAAGGTGTTGCACTTGGGCTGGAAGAATCCCAGACAGATACAGACTGGGAGAAGAGCTTCTTGAGAGTAGCCCTGCTGAGAAGGACCTGGGGATTCTGGTGGATGAGAAACTTAACATGAGCCAGCAGTGTGCTCTTGCAGCTCGCAAGGCCAATGGTATCCTGAGCTCCATCAGAAGAGGGATGGCCAGCAGGGTCAGGGAAGTGATTGTCCCTCTCTACTCTGCCCTCGTGAGCCCCCACCTGGAGTATTGTGTCCAGATCTGGGGCCCCAATACAAGAAAGATGTGGAACTGTTGGAGAGGGTTCAGAGGAGGGCCACAAAGATGATTAGAGGGCTGGAGCACCTGCTCTACAAAGAGAGGCTGAGGGAGCTGGTCTTGTTCAGCCTGGAGAAGAGAAGGCTGCGGGGGGGACCCCATTGCAGCCTGCCAGTACCTGAAGGGAGCTTATAAACAGGAGGGGATTCAACTTTTTAAAAGGGTAGCCAATGGCAGAAGTGGTGGATGCCCCATCCCTGGAGGTGTTCAAGGCCAGGTTGGAAAGGGCTCTGGGCAACCTTGTGTAGGTCCAGGCCTAAGGTTGGTGGCCCTGCCTGTGGCAGGGGGTTTGGAGCTTTGTGATCCTTAGCGTCCCTTCCAACTCATGCCATTCTATGATTCTATGAAATGTCTACTGGACTTATATATAGATGTATCTATCTATATGTATATATATAGTTAGACCACTCTTTTTTAATACTCCTAGGTTTTCTCAATGCAGTAGTCAGAAGGATCCTGTTCATGTTTTATTTAATTGAAAAAACCCATCCCATCTTGTTATTTCAAATAAACAACCACTTTTTATTTTAAATAAAATGGGTAAACTGTTACAGATAAAACCAAATTTTTTTTTTTGCCAACACCCTCTACTTCAGTTTCAAAATACATTCAATGTTTCTGAAAGCATAACCATATGTTATAAAATTAATTCAATTCTAAAATGCCTTATCATCTGGCATTTTTGTCTTTGAGAGGATTTCCTACTTATTTTCCCATGCTACAGATGTGTTTTCTGAGTTGCAACATCTGGCACTTCATAATTGGGTCTTTCCTTCAGGCAGTAGCCATTTTGGTTTAAAATTACAGTAAGTCTAAATTTAGATTTCTCTTAGACTTGCTATTTTATATCTCTCTTGCTATTTTATATATTTCTCCACTCTGTTATGACAGATATTTGGATAGATTAATAGATGAGACCATGGCTGTCAATTGCTCATTCTGTCTGCCAATTACCATTTCCTCTGGATGCACACAAGATTCACAAGATGCAGCAGATCCTGTACAGTTCTGGTCAAATTGAACAAATTCAGGATCTCTCTGCCTCCTCCTTCTAATTTCTTTACTTTTCATTTTCCACCCTTCCCTTTTGCCTTCCTCTTTCCTTTTTATTTTCTCCCTTTCCCATTTCCTTTGCATTTTAACTATTCTTTTTTTTACTTGCCTTTTCCTTTTTTCCTCTCTTTCCTTTTCACTCATTTCCCTTCCTTCCTTCCTTCCTGAATTGCTTCCTGACTTCCTCTCCTCTCCTCTCCTCTCCTCTCCTCTCCTCTCCTCTCCTCTCCTCTCCTCTCCTCTCCTCTCCTCTCCTCTCCTCTCCTCTCCTCTCCTCTCCTCTCCTCTCCTCTCCTCTCCTCTCCTCTCCTCTCCTCTCCTCTCCTCTCCTCTCCTCTCCTCTCCTCTCCTCTCCTCTCCTCTCCTCTCCTCTCCTCTCCTCTCCTCTCCTCTCCTCTCCTCTCCACAGATTGCTGCAGTTACTGTTAAAATGATTTCCTAGGAATCATACACCATAGTTTTGAATGACTAAAGTAGAAATATTCACCCCCATCCCAAAGGGAGCAAGCAGAGCAGGTGCCATATGGAGCTCTCCAGAAGGTGATTAAGTGTTACTGTTGCATAATAAAAAAATGCATAGCAACTCCAGAAAGGATGGTTCAGTCTAAGCATATAAGAAGTTAAAATTTACAGTATTTGATGTGGTATGGGTAGAAATATTATTTTAAAATGGTAGAATAGAATAAGTACAAGTTTAATTCATGAGGTTGGTCTAGGGAAAGGAATGAGTAATTTGAAGTATTGAGTGTGGGAGGTCTCAGCAGATGCTGAGCATTTAAAATTCAAGTGCTTTAAAGATGTCAGTACTGATTTGACTTTAGTTATTGGTGTCTAGACATTACATTACTGGAGTAATACAGATGTCCAGTTAACTGACGCTTGAACTCCAAGCTAAAAACTGTACTTCGCCACTAAATGTTACTTGTGGTGGTTTGCTATTAAAGAACCAAAACACCTCTCCACACAAATTCCAGTCCCAGAAAAAAATGCATATTCTAGTTCCTTGTTTAGTTCCAATGTTCTCTCTGGACAATAAATGTTATTTTATTAGTGTGTGCCCTTGAATTTTCCAAAAAAATTTAGAGTTCCAAATCACACCTTTTCTATGTGCTTAGTAGACAATTTAACAAGCCATTCTTCCCACAGCCTTCCCTCTCCCTAAAAAGGTGAGTGAAATCTTGCCATTATTGATAACAGAATTGCAGAAAATATACCTTTTTATTGGCTATCTGCAAGTCAGAACTGTTTACCATTACTGAGCATGGTCTGTTTACCATGCTCAATGCATAAGCTCAGACTGTAAGATCATTTTTGCACTGTTCAAACTCAACTGGTCTTCTGAGACCTGATAAGTACCATGCTTTTTCTGTGTTGTACTGTGAAATGGGTGAAAGCAAAGGAAGATGGAAAAGCAAGAGTAGAGGCTGGGGAGATGTTCAGAGCAGATTGGTTGGGAATGCTTCTGCCTGGTGGGAAAACACCCATTACAAGTGACCTGGAAAGCACCTTCCCTCTTGTGTGTTTGAAGAGTAACATTTCTGTACTTAGCACAGTGATCTCAGCTACAGCTTGTCAAAACCTGAAGAAATAATGTAATAGAACATGTGGACATTTCAGTGTTGTTTTTATTCCACAGAGTTTGACATGGAACATCATTTTCATTTTAACACCCAAATTTCATCAAATTCCACACTTGTGCTTTATCCTTTTATACATCCAACACCCCCACACACCCTGTCTTGCTCCTGAAAGCAGTAAAGTGCATTATAACTCTTTTTCTTACTCAACTTTCCCCTAAAAAATACAAGATAAGTATCCACTCTGGGATTTCTGCACATTTTCTGCTTATCTCCTTTCCTAAACCACATTTTAAATAAAAAAACAACAGGGAAAGCTGAGCATCTCATCTGAGATGTATGTAGGACACTAAGGTGATATTTGTCCATGGAAACTAAACAGTGTCATTGAGTATCCTCTGGCAAACTTTATCCATGTTCCAGCTATCAAACTCTTCAAACATTTTGGAAGAGGTCCTTAGGTATGGCTGCTGAAAGAGTGTTGGTACTTGAAGTGAGCATCTCAGAGAGTATTCAAGTAGTATAATGGCATAAAGAATTCACCATCAGGGCCCATGACTGTTGCCTGATACTATTTAATTTAAGAGGTATAAAGCCTTCTTGGTTAGAGAGGAACAAGACTTTAAAGGCATGTCATAACTACGTATGACTCATGCAAATAGAATTAGCCTGTAATTCACTTCTTTTTCTTTATGATTGAAATGTCTAGAAGTGACACTTTATTCAAAAGAAACTAGGTCATGGCTGAAGCCCCTTTGCTTCTTTTAGGTATTCCAAAGTGAAAACATATAGATTTCACTGCATACCTTACTTATTTTCCTACAGTGTAGAAAAAAATATAGTCCCTCTTCTTATGGATTCCTAGCTCCCACCTCAGTAATTTAAATTACTGTTTGTGGATACAAGTAAAAGAGTACACATATCGATGACAACCAGTTTTGATGAAAAAGTTACTTCAGAGTAACTGAGCAACTGTAAAATATGGTGCTTCCTTTCAATCAGTAAGCTTCTTTAGATACTATTTGAAGCCATAAAAATTCATCTTTACACACCCTGCTCATTGTGCAATTAGATAGGTTTTTGAAGGTCTGTTGGTCTTCAACAAGAATATGATCCATGCATCTCGTAGTATTGATGAAAAGGTTAAGGGAATTGCCATAACCTAGCGAATTCTGACCTTATCCTTTCAGAACTTCAAATTCATCCTTGCTGATGAAGGTCATTGTCAGAGCACATAGCGTGGGCCATGGGCATTAAGCAGCTGAGATAAAGACAGTCTGTCCTCTAAGACTATTTTTACTGGATATCTGCATAGCTGGGTAAAATTAAGCTGAGTTGTACAGTTTCATTAAGAAGTCCTAATCAATCTGTTGTTCAGATGTCCCAGTTGTCTTAGGAACCTGGAGATGGTTCAACTTCTCTTTGTTCCAAGTGTTCACAGATTATCTATTCTTATCTCCTACAACATTTTACCAGCTTTCTATTTGATCCTGAAAATACATGCACTTACCTCAGTGGTTACTCTTCCTTTTGAGCTGCACTTCCTCCTTACATCTTTCAGTCTCATTTAGGTATCTTTTTTACACAATCTATGAAAGACTATGGATAAATATAGAAGGAGGATAAATGTGCCTGACACTTGCAGGCTGCTGCTGTCGCCAGGAAAAGTAGCTGCAGAAAAGATTTAGCAGGAGAGAGTAAATAATGTCTAGAAAGATCCAAAAGAGGAGAAGAAAGAGCGGACTCTATCTCGAGCGCATTTGGACTGTACCAAAGCATTCAAGTAGTTCTGTTGCTCCCTATTTTGTATTGAGGTGAAAAACATATTCAGAAAATGAAAATATTTTTGGATTAGTGACAAAATAATTGTATTTCTGTTTTTCTTTAAAAATTAATGGAGAAGCTATGGCAGACTGCTTATTGGAAGCAAGAAACTGAAAATCCTAATGTCTCCAGAAATGCAGATCCCAGTGATCATAAGATAAAAGTTTGGTGACAAAATTGTCAAAGATTAGTATGCTATGAGAGGAGTGAATACACCGAAAGGGTCAACTTAAATTCAAGCTGAAAGTAGCAATGATACTTAGGAGCAACCTCAATACAGTGTGTCAGATGGGAAGCCAGGTGGCTTAATTACACTACCTGTTCCCAGTCTGAACTGCTTTTGTCTCATTTTCTATATGCTCTACCTCTACAGACCTATTTTGCAATACTGACATTAGTTTTCACCTGAACATCTGAAGTGATCTTTATTTCACATTCATGACAGAGGCTCAATTTCTAAATTCCATCTTCAAAAACAGGGATGTGCTTGTCTCTGTGATGGAAATGTTACTCTCTAAATGGGTAGCTTTATAACTAGCCCTCGCTCAAACTCTTAGAAAAAGGAAAAATAACCTTTTCTTTCAAGTTCTGAAAATGAGACCTGATCTGTCATTAGATGATGTGGATTTGGCATGCAGTTCAAGGCATTTTGTCACCTTCACTCACAAGAGCCCAGGCCTCTTATCTAGCATCCAGTGTAGCCCTTCTCTTTTTCAGTGGCTTTCAGTCAAGTTTCATTATTCTTAGAAGTGTATTCAGTCAGATCACTCACATCTTTTTTTATTCATCCCCTGAAGTTTCTGCAAGATGTAGACTTTAAAAAGTAAGATATTTTATTATTAAATACATACAAATAAGGACATTCCCTCCTGCAGAATTTGTGTTCTAGTGAATTTTATACTATATGCATCAGCGCGGCTTGAAAAATCTCCTTCAGTCAGGTCTCATCAGTGCACTTAGTTTATTCAGATGGATCACTCATATATGCCGCTCAATTTTAGTGCCTTTAAAAACTGCATGGATAAATTAATACTGTATTATTATATAGACCTTCATTGACAGGATTTTCTTTCAGCAGCTGTTTTAGTATACTAAATTTAACTTATGTATCATGATTAGATACATTTTATTTTCATTCTATGCTATATAGTTGTTAGAAGCTGCAAATATTTGAGTCCTACAAAGTAATGAGATGTTGCTTACATTTAGAAAAAAAAAGTCAAAGGATGTCTCATTCAGACATGACATTCAGTGTAAATAGGATTAACCAATATATTTTTTACATTTAAACTTAAATAAACTAATTCTTCCCATTCCCTTTCTCAGCAAAATTAGATGTGTTGCCTCTCATCAGTTGTCCAGGTCAGAAATATTCCATTAAGAGGCTACTGTACCCTCACTGTCTAATGATTAAAAGAATGTGAGAAGCAAAAATAATGTCTTCCTACTATGTCCTTCAGAAGCAACAGAAGGGCAAAGAACTTGATTTAAAAAAATTGTTTTCTGAAAAAGATAATTTGCTGCTAGATTACTTTCATATATTAGAACACTAGCTTAATTTTAATTCACTTTTCATAGTACAGCTTTAAAAATTATGTAATTTGGGGCAAAAAAATATTTCAATGCATTAAAATGTATTTAATTCCTTTTCATTCCTAAATATTCCTTTATAATTTTCAAATATTGGGATGAAGATATTCTTGTTAGGTGAAGAAAAACATGGATGATATACACGGTACATATGCTGTACATAGTTCTATCTATAAATAGCTGATTTAGGATGTAAAATACATGAGCTGCAATAGAAAGTATTACCAGGGGCTCCTGCCTTACTTAAAAATGCATCTGTATAAATAGGTTTCTGCAAGACTACTAAAAAAGAGAACTCTTTGGAGTTGTCTAATTAACATTTAAACTTCCCAGAGATAGATTAATTAAAAATGCTACAAATAGTGATAGAAACCATACATGGTGGATATTTCCTAGATGCAATATCCAAAATATTTTTATCTGAAATCTTCAGGGTAATGTAATTTTAGAAGTAATTTTGTCAGTTTTAATTCACAGAAGATGTGGGATTGTAGGCAACACCCTTAGATCAAAAGTGTATGGACATTAGAGGATCATTTGAATAAAATTGGTCTATAAATAACTGGGTTTTTTTCTAACAAACTTTGGACTATTACAGAAAATTAATTAGAGACATCAGCAAAATGTGCATAGCTAAAGAGAGTAAAAACTATAATGGAAGCTTTTCTGTGTCATCAAGGCAAGGAGTAAAAATCCTGTATGGGAGGATTCCAGAACTAGTTAAATTAATTGGGCGGGGGAAGATATTAAAGGTAAAGAACAAGAAAGCAATGTCCAAAACCAGACAGATCAGCAGAGAACACTATAGTTAACTGTTCAAGAGATATAAACATGGACCAGACCTGTCAGAGTTCAAATTTATTTCAGCCTTGAAGAAAACTGAAACAGGTAATGAGAACAATTTAGAAATGTCAAGAAAAGAATAAAACAGGGGAATATTATATAGAAATGGCTGAACTATTTACCATGTGTTTCATCTCATTGTTTACAGATAAGTTTTTTCTGCAGACCTCTCTGCATAGCAGCATGGTTGTCGAGAGAGATGAACAGCAGACTAAAGTATCAACAAAAACTGGATATGTTCAGATCTTTGAGTCCAAGTGGGTTTCACCCAAGAATGGTCACTGTCGTTCTCTCTTCGGTCACAGTGGTCAAGGGAGTTTACTGATGATCACTGAAAAAAGGTTAATCTTATACTCACTTTTAAAATAGGCAAGAAGACAGAATTGTGAAATAGCAGCATGCTCTAAACCAAGAGCATGTCCTATTAGAAACTACTTCCAAGCACATGAAGGACAAGAAGGCAATCAGGAACAGGAAACATGGATTAATGAGGGCTGTATCATATTTGATCAGCAGGATTGCTTTTTGAGATTGAATGACTGGCTATGTGGATGAGGGAGAGCAATGTCATGTACTTTAGTAAGACCTTTAACACCATCTACTACAGCAGTTTCATTTGGAAGTTGAGGAACTAAAGGCTAATCTTGTTACATGAATTAAAAGCTGATTGGCCTACCCAGGTCAAAGGGCTTGAAATGCAGCAAGTGGCCAGTAACACAAAGAATATCCTGGTGGTTGAAACTGAAGGCAAATTGTTCAATATCTTTGTCAATGCTGAATCAGAACACATCCTTAGCACATTTACAGGAAAATACTGAGTTGAGTGAGACTTACACAGAATTTAGTGAAACGAGCTCAGTTTAAGATAAAAGCAAGGCTTACAAATAACAAGATCAAATTCCGCAGAACTCAAACACAGCAAGAACTTGCACATGAAATCACAGTTCCTTTCTCACACCTCTAAATAAACCTAGCTATTCAATTGGATGGGAAAATAATGTTGAAAATGGATAAGTACTCTAACCAATTGCAGGAGCATTATTCAGATCAGGGTAGAATGTAAGATTAAAAATAAGAAGAGGGAAGGGAGGGAAGAAAACCAATAGCTGTAAATACAAATTTCACCAAAGATAAATTTTATGCAACTGTACCTTATTCTCAAGATAACTTCTTTAAAAGGTGAGGACATGGAATAAATTTGCTCCATCTGGAATCGAGAACGTACTTTGTATGACTACAAGGAGAATTACTAAGCTGAAGATGTTGAAGAAGATGATGAACTGAAGTTGAGCTAAGAGCTGGCCAAAGGACAGTGAGTTATGCAAAAACTGGAGTTTTCATGCAAGGGTTAAGGATTCCTAAATGGCTGATCTTGAAAATGATCTTCCTTAGTATTTTAATTAATGGTGTAAGCCAAAAAGGAGATGTGCTACTGAACAACAGATGTTAATAAAAGCTAAAAAACATTGCCAATACACAGTAGGACTGATAATATCATTCTGTAAAGTGAATGGCTTTAAGGAATGAAATAATAGCAATCTGTAAAGTTTTCAAAACATAAAGTACAAGATAATGTAGATATGGGATAGAAGCTAAAATCTTTGGTTCCTTGCCAGTTGGGCAGACAAAAGAGGAGAAAGACATGGTTATATCAGTTGACTAATGTGAGGTTACAGAAAGACAACAAATGACTAATGACATACATTTCGGAAGAGGACAAAGGTATTTGTAAATTGTAATGACGTATTTCTAGTGAACGTACAAAACATAGCTGTAGATGTAAAGGTACAAGATCATGGTGAGAACTAGTTTTCAATGCTCTGTACAGGTCTGTTCACACATATTTAAGAAAGATAGATTCAATTAGCGATTTATAGAGCAGTACAGAAATCATAGAATGATAGAACCATAGAATCATGGGGGTTGGAACAGACCTCAAGAGATCATTGGGTCCACCCCCCCTGCCAAAGCAGGGTCCCTAGGACATATCACTCAGATAGGCATCCAGACGGGTCTTGAATATCTCCAGAGATGGAGACTCTAACACTTCCCTGGGCAGCCTATTCCTGTGCTCTGTTGCCCTCACCGTGAAAAATTTCTTCCGCATGCTGGTGCAGAACTTCCCATGCTCCAACTTGCAGCCATTGCCCTTTGTCCTGTCTCCACAGACCATTGAAAAGAGGCTGGACATTTCCCCCTGCATCCCATACTTCAGATATTTATAGTCATTAATAAGGTCCCCCCTTAGTCTTCTTTCCCCGAGGCTGAACAGTCCCAGCTCACCTAGCCTTTCCTCATAGGGAAGATGCTGCAGGCCCTTAATCATCTTTGTAGCCCTTCTCTGGACTCTCTCAAGGAGATCGTTGTCCTTTTTACACCAGGGAGCCCAGAACTAGACACAATGCTCCAAGTGGGACCTGACCAGGGCAGAGTAGAGGGGAAAGATCACCTCCTTCGACCTGCTGGCCACACTCCTGATGCACCCCAGGATCCCATTGGCTCTCTTAGCCACCAGGGCACACTGCTGGCTCATAGCCAACCTGTCATCCACCAGGACTGCCAGGTCCTTCTCCATAGTGCTCTTCTCCAGCAGGTCATCCCCCAGCCTGTACTGAAACGAACGGCTGTACCTCCCCAGGTGCAAGACTTTACACTTGCTTTTGTTGAACTTCATTAGGTTTCTCCCTGCCCAGCTTTCCAGCCTGTCCAGGTCTCGCTGGATGGCAGTGCAGTGTTCCTGCATGTCAGCCACTCCTCCCAGCTTTGTATCATCGGCGTACTTGCTGAGGGTGGATGCTATTCCCTCATCAAGGTTGTCAGTGAAGATATTGAACAGGGCTGGACCCAACACTGAGCCCTGAGGAACACCGCTAGTCACAGGTGTCCAGTTCAATTCTGCTCCACTGACCAGCACCCTCTGAGCTCAGTCCGACAGCCAATTCTCAACCCATCTCAATCAATCTGACAGAAGAAAACCACATAAAATTACTCTGGCAAAATGAAGGTTCTGCTTCTGTTTTATGAATAGATCAAGAGTGGCAGCGGTGTAAAAAATGCTGAAAAAAGGAAGGGATCTGATGACTGTAAGGGCCAAGATGAGAACAAATGACTTTAATATGGCAATGTTTAAATTTATTCTAGGTATTCAAATAAAGTTTACAATCACAGGAAAAAGGAGAATCAACATAAGAAGTTTCAGATTAAAATCTCTGAATTTCAATGATAATTATTTTCATATTTTAAATTTGCTTTCTGCTAAAGCTCAAAGTGAAATTTAAGGTGTTTGCCCACAGATACCCAAGAAGAAATTAACTGCTAAAGCAAATTTCTGCCATCTGCTCTAACAGTATGCAGGCAAAAGCGTGTATGAAAAGGGATAGGACATCATTTCTGCTTGGAGTTGAAGCAAATACGATATTTTTGGTGTGGGATTATTTTTGTAGGCAATTTGGGTAATCTGGAGGTTGAGGTGGAATATGAGTTTTGCGCACAGAGCTCTCTTGAGATTCAGCTTATCTGTAAGGGTAGGAAGGAACTCACAAACATTCTGGAGCAGTCAAAATAGTATATTCTGTTGATTTAAATTTCAGATTACTGTTTTTTCAAATTATTGTTTATAAGAATTGGATCATCCTTTAAGAAAAAAAGTCAAATGGGCAGGAAAGGGACAAAATATTGCTTGTTAGAGGAATACTAGTAGAAACATAACTGGATTACTTGGGGACCTTTTAAAAGTAATTATATTCTTTGTTCTATTTGATTCACCTCAGAAGTTAAATTTACCCCTGCTTAAGTGGGTTCTCTGACCTGTCTATTGACGGTTCTAAAATTATGGACCTCTGAATAGCTTCCAGAAATATATTTCAGTTTGTGTAAACAATTACCAAATATGCAGAGATATGGACTGGAATTTCCCAGATCCTAAATGTGAGCTCAATTCAGCCTTTGAGGTCTTGCTTTCACACTTTTTCACATTTGTAAGGTATCAGGCTTACCCTGAAAGAGCACAGGAAACTATTTTGATTCACAAAACTTTTCTGCAGTGAAAAATGTGTTTTCTGCTAATTCCTTATGGAAGCTGTAATAAAAAGCTCGACTGATGAATCATAAAACACAAATAAAAATCTCACTACTCAATTCCTCATAGGCCTATTATTTTTCAAACATTTGCTGTCAGCCTGGTAAGACACCTGGTGTGCTGATGTGTCTTTGATGAACATTTGATATTTCATTTATATTGAGGAGATTATGAACAGTTTTCCCTGTGAGTGAGAAGTCATCAGGTGGAAAGACTGAAATGTGGGCAGGTATTCGAATACCCCAAGGTTTGATACATAGCCTAGTTGGCCAGTTTTCCTAGGCTTGCTATTTAGTTAACACAGGAAAAAACCCATAGTTTTATCATTGCAGGTTTATTCAGAGCAGGACCTTGGTGTTTCAGGGGAGAACCCTGCCATATCAATACTGATTATCTGACAGCAGACAAGTGTCTGGATGCTGAAATTGGTATGTACATTCCCACCGCAATATTTTAGTTTTGACAAATCGATGTTTTCCATCAAAATAAGTTTGCTGAAAAATTCCAAGTCAGTGCCAGTTGGCATGTGTTTACAACTGGAGTCAATCATCACATACATTGTCCACTGGCACACATAGCTATTATTCAGACTGATACCATGATATGATGAGTATTTGGCAGGTTGGTCTCAGTGCAGTGGCAAAGAGATGCCTCTGCCGTCACCTGCTCCTTCATCTCCCAGCTTCTATTCTATTGGTGGCCCTGTAGAAATTAAAAGTTTTCTGCATATATCAGCAACCACATGGATGCAAATGACTCTTGGAAGGACCCAGAAGAAAATGTATTTTTTATTTAGATTTTTTATTTGACTGGAGAGATTGAGCAACGGTGACCTCCTAGTTAACACAGTGTAAGCAATTACTTTTGCTTAGGAGAAGAAGCAAAATAAACTTTTAAAATATTTAATCTACAATGAACATTTGCTTTACTTTACATTTTTTTCTTAAATTAATTTTGATAGTCTGTAAAGATTTTTGTCACAATAAAAAATTGATTTATTTTGTCAAAAAGAAAAATTGATTTTTCTAAGTTTTCAATTTTTCTTCAGCTTCACCTACTTGCCATATTTGACCTAAATTCATGAATAATTACTCACAACGTGCCACTTTCCTCCCCCATCAAATGACACTTCTGTCACTTCTGTCTGGCCAGATGCAATCAAACTGAGAAGAAGCCTCATTCAGAAAAGAGATATGAAAAACATATTAAATTCTACAGTACTCCAGTTCTAAAGATTCTTGCATATTTTCACAGAATTTCACAGAATTGTAGGGATTAGAAGGGACCTCCAGAGATCATCGAATCCAACCCCCCCCGCCAAAGCAGGTTCCCTAGGACAGGTCATACAGGTAGGCGTCCAAACGAGTCTTGAATATCTACAGGGAAGGAGACTCCACAACCCCCCTGGGCAGCCTATTCCAGTGCTCTGTCACCCTCACTGTGAAAAAGTTCTTCTGCATATTGGCACAGAACTTTCTATGCTCCAACTTGAAGACACTGCCCCTTGTCGTTGGCTCCACAGACCATTGAAAAGAGGCTGCGCATTTCCCCCTGTGTCCCACACTTCAGATATTTATAAACGTTAATAATATATATAAATATTCTCTCACTCTTCCCTTTCCTGTCCAATTTCATTTTCTCAAAATGCACCTGACCCTATGTTACTAGTCATGATGCTTCTTCATGGAGAAAGATGCCCAAACTGTCAAGCACATCCCTTTCCACAAAGGAGGAATTGGCTGACACCTTCTCTGGCATGCAATTCATATGTGTATATATATATACAGTTGTAATCATAAGATGATAGAATAGTAGAATAAATTAGGGTGGAAGGTATACTTGTAGGACATCTGGTTCGTAATCTAAATATTACTACTGTTGACTGAAAACAGTAAGATTATGATATTCCTGTTCACTCCATGTTCTGTGACTGATAATGAATAAAAGGACAATTAAAACTGTTTTCCAAATGTCACGCAACAGACTTGGTATTCTTTGATGATAAATGCAGTCAACCTGAAGGAATTAAATGTTTTGGATGTTCTAAGCTGTTTGATCTTGTTAAAAGGAGTGACTATAAGAAGATTTATCACAGTTAGGAACCAAGTACCCTCACAGAGTACTAAAGACGATCTATTATAACAGAGTTCTTCAAATGGGGGCAAGTGTGAGCTGCATCACTTCACAGCTACCTTTAGTTTAGTTCATTTTTGATAATCTGGAATAGACTTGCTTTGAGCGGATCAACTGCCATTTCAGTTTGTAAATTACTTGTGAAGAATGATGAAGTCTGATCTGGTTAATTGAAGGTCTTGCCAATCATAAGGCTAATCTGAAAAAAGGAAAAAAAAAGAAAAAAGAGAGGAAAAAAGAGAGAAAGAAAATAAGAACTTGCAGTCTCAGTTAAAATGTGAAGTATCCCCAGTATGCCTAATTGTTACTGTTTGAAAATTGATCCTCATTCTTTTTTGAAGCAACTTTTTTGTTCTAAATTGGAGATAATAATACTTGTTAATATTCTTTTCTCACTGACTGAATCAGGAATATGCAGAGACTTGTTTGATCTTCAGCATATTGCTATGAGATGAAGCTGGATTTGTGATATGTGAGAGCCAAAGCAGACCAAAGAGAACTGCGGACTAATTGCATCCTTGTTAAGGCTGAGGGAAATTTACATTTGACTTCACTTAGAACAGTTATATTACAGTTCAGACTGAATTACAGTCTGAATACAGTATGAAATCTTGCATAGTAAGTTGCTGGTGCATAATCTCATCTGGGTAACAACTCTAAAATACAGCAATATGAATTAAAAAATAGAATTACGTTGTTTTGTAGCATAAAGAGGAGTTATTAGAAAAAAACTGTCCTTGTTTATTTCAGTGAAAGTCTTGCACACGTTCTTCTGTAACTCTTTTCGTGTTCCTTGGAGGTGGAGACTATTGCTGATTTTGTGTGTGCATAGAATTGCCCATGTTTACCTCACAGGAGCTCTTTATGCGCTATAAACACTATAAAATTATTAGTAGTTTTTCTTATATATTATTATGTTCTTATAAACTTGGAATCTATTTGGCTGTCTTGCTCATCTCATGGTTAATGAATATTTGTTTCCCCACTGCGTTTTCAACTCCTTTGACCAAGCTACATTGAAATACTTGAGACCAAATGAACTTCTACTGTTCACACTAGGAGGCTTTAACTATTTTGCAGTATGCTACTGTATGCAGTGTGCAGTACAAGAAAAGCCTGCTTTTTCACTGTTACCATGAGTATGACGTTGGTTTTATTGCTCAGTTATTTTGGTTATTTTTTATACAGTGTTCAGTCATAAGAAGATAAGAAACTCAAGAACAGTCTTTTTTTGTTCTAAGGATTAAGAGATGATATCTAACAGCAAGTTAAACATGAGCCAGCAGTGTGCCCAAGCAGCCAGGAGGGTCAACCATATCCTGGGGTTCACCAAGCATGGCATTGCCAGCCTGTCCAGGGAGGGGGATTGTCCCGCTCTACACTGAGCTGGTGCAGTTTCACCTTGAGTACTGAGTGCAATTTGGGGCGCCAGAGTACAAGAGTGTCCAGTGGAGGGCAACAAGGATGGTGAAAGGTCTGGAGGGGAAGCCTTTCAAGGAGAGGCTGAAGTCCCTTGGTTTGTTCAGCCTGGAGAAGATGAGAAGATGGAGAAGATGGAAAAGCCTGATTCTATGATAACTCATTTTTTTAGGAGGAAAACTTGCCCTGATGCTCCTAGGCTACTGGCACCAGCTCCAGAATCTGATAGCAGTACAACAGATGTTTAAGTCTGTGAATACTAAGTAACCCTTGCTTTTAATCTGGTGGAGGCAGAGCATTTAATGAAATTTGTTTATATTGATCCAACAGCAAAATATAAAAAACCGATGTAATTTGAAATTAATGCAAGTCACTGGGCAAGAGCATGTGAACTTCTGTAGGTTTTTAACCAGAGAATGGGAGAATATGAATAGCACTTACTCACCTGTCAGGTTTCTGGGGCTAGCTAGTGTTACACACAGACAATGGGAAAACAGAACACTGATCTATATTGATGAAGTTTACTCTCCTATATGTGCTCTTCTAAGGCAGCAGAAGGTGTGGAACTTCTGTGTACTTTAAAGCATACAGCAGTGCTACAGAGCTGTGTTTGCAGCAGGAGAATTGCAGAAGGAACAGGATCAGGTCCTCCTATATAGTTTGCAGTGTTTCTCAGGCAGCCCTTTGTGAACAGAAACCAAAAGGACCAAACCACTTGCTTCTTCAGTGGACCCAACAAGGGAAAGGGAGAGAGGAAAAAAATGTGCAGAAGAATATGCAGGAAGGTCTACGTGTTGAAACTTGCAGAGATTTTCCACATCAAAGGGTAATATTACTCATAGGATGAGGCGTGCTGGCCTATAGTCTTTGATCAGACTCTAAATTAAAACTAAGTGAAACTCTAGGTAGATGTTGAAATGTGTTCCTCAGTGCTAATAAATTTCTAATAAGCTGGGTATCAAACTACATAAATCATACATGTAGTCTTGCACTGTAATAGCACAAAACAAAGATTGAATATAATTTTTTGCACAGTCTTAAGGAAGTGATTGTTCTTTATAAGCTCAGTTAGGCAGTTTGTTATGCATGAATTCATTATTCCAGCAGACTGGTTCTCATGGCTGATCATATCCAATGGATTCAAGTGTCAGAGTAAAACAGTCTCACACCTAATGCTTACAGAGATTTCCAAAGCAATTGACATTTGCTATTTTAAAATAATTTCACCATAGCCAAAGACTCAGACAACATAAGCTTAAAAAAAAAAGGAAAGGTGAAGTACATTTCCATCCTGCTCAAAGGCACCACTGTAAAGTGGGAAAAGCAGGCTGTACTATGCCTCCTGAGTGACCATATTTTGTGTCCAAATATGTACCACTGAGCCCAGGAATCCCAGCAAGGTGTGCTGTGTATGCACGGTTTTGCTGTTTCAGAGGGGATGAAGTCATCCTGCTGTTTGCTGTTGGTCTTTCGGGAGGTCTTTTTTCTGCACTTCTGCACATCACTCAGAAAGCGATACAGTTATGAAGAGATGTCCTTTGCAGGGACCAGCAGAGAAAGAAAGAATGTTTACACCCTTAGCAGGGATGTTCAATCTCACTAGGCTAAGGTGATATCGTAGGTAAGGGATTAACCCAGAAAAGGGTATTATTCCTTTAAAAATAGTGAAAGCAAAAGCTAATTAAAGTAAGTTGGACTGTCTTAGCTTTGAAGAACGTTAGTAGTCAGAAAAGTCATTGCTGAAAGGTTAAGTTCCTTAACTGAAAATAAGCTGTTTAATTAAAAATGTTCTGAAATTACAGAATTTACCTAATGAAAGTGCTTAGACTTTCAGATTCTCCCTCTTTCCTGATGGCAACATTGATCCTTTCATTCCTCCTTTCATCATCAGAAAAGCTGCAGAAAATCATTAAGATGACAGCTCCTACTGAGAGAAACAACTCTATTTGGTGAATGGAAATCCTTAGCATGTCTAAAAACTAATTTTTGTCCTCTATGAGCATGATCAGCTGAGTATAGACACATGTTTATCTAGAAAATATTGTATGTGTTTAGCTCTGTAAAACCTTACAGATCTGTGGTCTTACAAAATCACAGATCCTTTGTTTTCTGCGCTATGCTCCTTGTCATTAGACTGTCTATAGCATGGTCACATCTGACAACCTAAACTAATTTCAAAGGACTCAGCTGTGCTACTTTGATGCAGACCAGCATCAGAGGCTATTCAGCAGCAGCAGCAGTAGCAGCAGCCATCCTCCTCTTTCTGAAAACTGGTGGCCCTTCCAACAAAGAAATAGGTGGGCAGCAGCACCTCATGCACAAGGTCTGTCAGAAAAGGGGAGCTGCAAAGGCCAGGAGTAGGCATGACTTCATTTCAACAGCAAGATTAGCATCTTGAATTCCCCAGAAGGTTTATCAAGACATGCATGGTATTTTCCAATTGATACACCAAAATAAACCTATCTTATTCCTGGCATTCACATCCCAGGATGTGCATGCTGTACATTACTTTCTCTGTCCCTGCTATGAAGGAGATTTCTGCTAGCAGAGGAACAGAGAGAAAACTGAGAAAGGTTGTGTCATAGTCTGCTTTAGCTACATCAAATCAGTTTATCGTTGCTCAAATTACCCTACACTTCCCTTGGTAGCTGCTTCCAGCTCAGTCTTTTCCAGCATTATTTCTGGAATTCTGCATCAGACACAGGCACACAATGGTTTATATTTTAGTGAACTTTAATATATTGGGTACTTCCTGTGCTGCCTTAAATACTCATTTTTGTTCACATGAAAAACTGAGCTGTAGAACATGACCAAGAAGAGCAGTTTTCAGGAGGTCATTCCAGATGCATTAAGCCATGCTATTTGGACTGTTCAATATAAAAGGGACCTTAAACTTGGGTAAAAAAGACAACTGTATCATGAACTGCTATATTAGGGAAGAACATGCTGTAGTATACTAAATATGTCAGAGCTGAGGATGATATGACTAGATATTATCCTTCTTTTAAATACAAATGCCTAAGTAGGAGGTCAGAAAAAAGTATATAATACCACTCATGTGCCTTTTTATTGATATACTTCTAAGAGCTACTTGAACCTGTCACATGTAGGGCTTCATGTAGTGCCCTTTATAGTTAATGGAAATCATTGAATTGACTTTAGACCATAGTTCAGGCCTATAACTAATCTAAATAAGGTACTAATTAGCTATGTATATTAATATCTCTACGTTGTCTCCTACATCTGCTGTCATGTCCATTTTACTGTATCTTGTCTTAAGATAAATTAATAAACCTCTAGGGGAAATTACTATTTTGTTCAACAACAGAGCTATGTAGAAAATGCAGAAGTGAAATGTGAAATTTGGAAAAAGGGGAAAAGACAATTTCAAATAACTAGAATTTGGTGATGTTTTATAAACTTGTCAATAAAAAGAAGAAAAAATATCCATTATGCAAACCATGAACATATATATAAGGAATTCTGAAGACTAATATTTTTCATTTTTGACCTGTCAAACAGCAGAGGCAAATAATACAAAGCTGAATACCTTCACACTACCAACTACATTTTTACTGAAGATGATCTTCAACTATTTCTGAATATTTCTGAGTTTCTAAAAAAAAAAAAAAGACACTGTTAATTTAATATAACTGCAAGTATTTGTCAAGGCTTCAAAACAATGCCAAGCAGTCACTTTGTGCATGCAGAGCACTTGGAGTACTTCCATAGGAACATTATACCTGTGTCACCTGTACAGTTGCTCTGTCATCAACCTGCTGCCTGGCTGGAAGAGGAGCAACCTAGAAAAATGGCAGCTGATGCAGGGTGTCAGGCTGAGTTCTTTTTAAAGTGCAAAGTCTTTTAAAATGTAGGTTTGGACAGGAGAAAACAGTACATGGTGGAAGACCTGCAAGAAAAGAAACACTTGTTCATAACTGCTTTAACTACTTTCTGCCCTTTTCATCGTATAGGATTTTAATCCTGATGTAGTTCAGCCATCTTTTTCTGCAACTTAATCACCTCTTCATTTAAACAACCTAACATAGAAAGCAAATAACTTTGTCAAGTTTACTGCCACAGCCTTAACAACCAAAGCTTTTTAGATTACAGAATGTCTAAAAAGAAAATATAAATAGACAATAATATAATATAGGCGCTGTGTTTTGGGGCTTTTTTTAAGTGAAGAACAATAGTTAATTAGTTAATGAATGATACAAGCCTTGTGTGGTTGTATTAGGAGCATCTGTTGTACTTAACATTAAATGTTATCTAGTGTAATCTGTTATTTATTTACCATCTGTCTGTGTATTGATAAGACTTGAAAAATCCTGAAGGCCTTCACGCATTCCAGCCGACATTTCACCACTGAGTGGACATGCAACTTACATGACAGCAAGAAAGAAATTTGAAAAGAAGTGTACACCTAAGGTCTGGATTCAGGAGACTCTTCTACATGGGTGGATATCCTCAATGTTATAGAGTCCTATAGAGTTTAATGGGCTCCTATGCACCAACAGGACTTACACAAAGTTTACCATTACACTTTAAAATATGCAGACATCATCATAACGGGGAATTTTCTCACTTTTTTGATAAAATGGAAAGAGACTCTTTAAGGACATTAATAGTAATAGAAGTTAATCAATTAATTAATTAATTAGAAATTTTTAGGTTGGAGAAGACTTTTAAGACTATGATCATCACATCCAGGGGTGGTAACTCAGTTTCTGCCTTTGGCATCCTGTTCCAGTGCTTGACAGCCCTTTTGGTGAATGATGTTTTCCTAATATCCAATCTAAATCTCCCCTGATGCAACTCAAGACCATTTCCTCTCATCTAATTGCTAGTTACTTGAGAGGAGAGACTGACACTCACCTGGCTACAACCTCCTTGCAGGTACCAAGTGATAAGGTCTCTTCTCTTAGCCTCCTCTTCTCCTGGTTCACTCAGTGGTTTCTCAGAAGACTTGTGTTCTAGACCCTTCACCAGCCTTGTTGCCTTTCTCTGGACACACTCCAACACCTCTATGTCTTTCTTGTAGAGAGGGGCCCAAAACTGAACATAGTACTTGAGGTGCAGCCTCACCAGTGCAGAGTACACAAATGGACAATCACTTCCCTAGTCCTGCTGGCCACACTATTCCTGATACAAACCATTATGCTGTTGGCCTTCTGGGCCACCTGGGCACACTGCTGGCTCATATTCAGCTCGTTGTCAATCAAGACTCCTCAGGTCATTTTCCACCAGTCAGCTTTCCAAACACTCTTCCCCAAGCCTGTAGCATTACATGAGGTTGTTGCGATCCAAGTGCAAGACCTGACAGACTTGTTAAACCTCTTACAATTGGCCTCATCCCATTGATTTAGCCTGTCCAGATACCTCTATAGAGGCTTCCTACCCTCAAGAAGATCAACACTCTTGCCCAACTTGGTGTCCTCTGCAAACTTACTGAGGGTGCACTCCAGTCCCTTGGCCAGATCATTGATAAAGATATTAAACAAGAATAGGTCCCAGTACTGAGCCCGGGGGAACACCACTCGTGAACCGCTGCCAACTGGATTTAACTTGATTCTACACAACTCTTTGGGTCTAGCCATACAGCCAGTTTTTTACCCAGTGGAGAATATGTCCAAGCCATGAGCAGCCAGTTTCTCCAGGAGAATGATGGAAAATAGTGTCAAAGGCATTAAAGTCCAGGTAAACAACACCCCCAGTATTTCCCCCAGTTTCTGTAATAAGAACATACTTTCTGTCTCTCAGTGGAGAGCTGCTCCACTGCTGAGTCATATACTTTTCAGGAATAGATACAATATTATTACACTCACAGTTAGCTGACAATATTTCATTTGGGAATAGGAAACACCTATTATTGGGTAGATGGTGCCAAGATTCAGTCCCCTTCAGTTTAATTTACTCAGACGCATGTAGATTCAGAGAATGTGCAGAGGAAGAGTGAGTCTCTGATATTATGGCCAGATTAATATTTAATCATATATCCTTCACTGAATAGACAATAGACTGATAGCTTAGTCATTCTCCTGCCCTATGGGACTCAAATCTTTGACTGCATAGTCAGAAGAGTGACTTAAGGCGTGGATTTGCACAGCCAAGAGGAATAATCTTCTAGCCAGCAGCTTCTGGATGTCTTTTGATGTTGGATGTTTTGTTATTGTTTTTATGCAGGTTTTCTGCTTTTAAAAGAGGAGGTGCTGCACAAGTTCCAAAATGATAAGAATGTGTAATAGAGAAAGAAGTGGTGCTGAGAAAAAGGAGCTCTTTCAGGCACTGGTGCAAACACAGTCATTAGAGAGACACAAAATACTTTCATCAAAGGCTACTTTTACGGTGAATAATTTGTCTTACTTATCCATTGGGGATGTCTGGTAAAGGCATATCTGTGTATACATTTCAGTGTCTAGGGTCTTGTAATTATACTGTATTTAGTTTCCCCTTTTAATGATTAATTTTGTTTGCAAATTGGGATAATGTTAGGGTGTTCTTTCTCTAAATGGTGATATTTGCATTAATTAGTCCTGGGAATCCTAAAAAAAGATGAATCTGGGATTTTCTCTGCTCTTCTCCTGACAGATACTGCAACTGATGACTTCCCAGTTGTTTGCTATTACAGTGACAATAATGCCCTTAGTTTTAATACTCTCGAGAGATTAGATAAAATTTGCAGTGCCTAATACTAAGACTCCTGATGTATTGGGCCACAAAGATGCCTGTATGTGTGGAGCTGTAGAGTGTAGAAAAGAAGCAGCACATTTTTTAGCATTTAAAGCAAACATCAAATTTGTTATGTACATTGATTTCAGAGGAGAAGAGAGACCATTAAAGTAATTAAAAATTTAAAAGATTCTAGGTGTATGAAAGCTTGATGTTTTAATAATATTTGGTGAGGTTCAAAATTTTTTGTCTTGCATATAGAGAAAAAATAGCTCGGGGTCTTGAAATACATATTCTCTCAGTGCAGAGAAACAATCTTTCAAAATTGGAACTTCAACTTGAAAGAAAAAAAATATCTTGCATTTTATACAAGCAGTCTTCTGCTGTACTTCCTCCAGATCCCCTTTTTTTTCAAGGAAGCATTCAGCTACTGAAATTCTGCTCAAGACATTCCCATTTCCTAAGGTGGCTGATTTAGGGATTATGCAGCATGGCTTAAAGAATATATTCTGTTTTTCAGAGTGGACTTTCTATTGAAGAAAAGGTTAAAAGTGGAAAGAGTGTCAGTAAAAGTTTTCCTGATAATAAGCTGGAAACCTGAACTGCATAAGCTATCAGAATAGCTCATTGCCCACATCTGATTCAATGTCTGGCCTCTGCTTTAGGAGTGTGGCCAAAGGTGGACACCAGTGCCAGCTGTGCAGCGAATTTTGTTTGTGCATGGTGTAGACACCTGTCACCTGGTAACTGAAACCGCCAAGTTCATTTCATACTCCAATGAGCCCCTATTAGAAGTCATTCCAAGACATTTTGGATTACAATGGAGAAACTTGAGTTACCTGAAAGTGCATCACATACACAGAAAAAAAAGTTAGAGAAATATTTTTATGAAGTTCAGTAACCTGGGGTGTGTTTAGAATGATAGGATAATAGAATATGCTGAGTTGGAAGGGACCTATAAGGATTGTCAAGTCCAACTCCTGGTTCCACACAGGGCTGGCCAAATCAGCGCATGGGACTGAGTGCAACATCCAGATGCTTCTTGAACTCATCCAAGCTTGGTGCTGTGACCACTTCCCTGGGGAGCCTGTTCTAGTACCCAACCACTCTCTCAGTAAAGAACATCTTTCTAATATCCAACCTAAACCTCTCCTTTCGTAGCTCTATATCATTCCTTCAGGTCCTATCACTGGTCACTAAAGAGAGAAGATTAGCGCTTGCCCCTTTACTCCCCTTCTTCAGGAAGCCAAAGACTGTGATGAGGTCTCTCAGCCTCCTCTTCTCCAGGCTGAACAAACCAAAGGACTTAAGCCTCTCTTTGAAAGGCTTCCCCGCCAGATCCTTCACCATCCTTGCTGCCCTCCTCTGGACACTCGCCAATATTTTTATGTCCCTCTTGTACTGTGGCACCCAAAACTGCACACTATACTCAAGGTGAGGCTGCACCAGCTCAGTGTAGAGCAGGACAATCTCTCTGGACCAGCTGGCAACGCTGTGCTTGATACACTCCAGGATACAGTTAACCCTCCTGGCTGTCTGGGCAGGCTGGCTCATGTTTAACTTGCTGTCGACCAAGATCCCCAAGATCCCTTTTTCCTTTTATTAGTTTCCTATTGTGTATCACATTTCCCAGAAAGGAAAAGGGGAAAACATCAGCCAGAATATCTGCTGCAGAGGTTCCAACTATTTCAACAACTGTTACTTATGTATAGCTGATAGGATAACTGACACCTTCTAATCTAGAGAGCAGTAACAAAACAAAACCAAACAAACAAAAAGGAAAACTGCTAGAAACTCAAAAATCAAGTAGGTCAAATACATAGGACAGGAAAAAGGTTAATACAAAGTAGCTTTCACAGTTAAAAGTAAGCTTGCCTATTTATTCTTTGAAAACTCAATGGGTACATTTCTTTAAATCATTTTATGTCCTAAGCCTTGGTTAAGTTAAAGACCTAGGATCTGTATTATATGTTTAGATCTTTTGCCTTTTTTAATTTTAGGAATGGACTTTTCCCACCTGCTTAAATATAGTCTATCATCACTGAATTGTTATTTCCCCTTCATACACACAGAATAAGATCAAAACATACACTGTTTACTCAGAACAGACATTTTGGCCCCACAGTAATAATTTTTACACCTGCTCACAAAGCCCACCTGCAGCTTTTTAAAATATATGTTTAGCTTTACTGCCAGCTGTTCCCGTGGCTCCTGTGTTCTTGCTTGCTTGATTTCTTCATCTGAAGTTTAAGATCTAAACACCCACACTTACTGAGCAATCCACAGAATAACTCTTTGCAAGTAGTGATTCACTTTTGCTGTTATAGCTTCATTTGTGCTCTGTAGAAAATGGTAACCAAATGCCCACAAAGGTGCTGGTCAGCTCATCCACCCAGTTTCAGCAAAAGCCATGACATTCTCAGGGGAAACTGAGTAGTCTGCAATTATAGTATTCAAAGCCAGTATTTTGTTGAGTGCTAAATTTAGGTTGTCTTTGCTCTACCATATACAATCTCAGAAACAAGAATAAGAACCTTAATAATTCAGCCAAATTCATAATGCATAATCTATCCAAATTCTCATTTCAAAGAAAAAACTTGGCCTTGAAACACAGATCTGTTACTTAGAACTCATATTCTTTGAGGAAAAGTGTTACCCAAAGAAATAATTTGCTCAGCTCTTGAGAATTTCTTTTGCAGGTGGCATAGTCAAGAAATCGTTTTCAGTGCTATGGAATGGTCTAATTGGCAAAATCCAGATTAAGGGGCTGGGAGCTTCAATCCGTTTTGGATCATAAGAAATCAGTGTGTTCATTTGTCATCTCAAACAGCCATTCCTTTGTCTGTGAACAACATGCAAGTCCATTTGAAGAGCAATTTCAAAACATAAAAATTTGATGGGAATGCTGGTTTGAAATGCTTGAAGTTAATGCTCAAATGCTACGTTGATAAGCATAGGACAGATCTTTGGAAGAAGGCAAAAATAAATAACAGGAAACATCAAACAGCCTTTCATCCCTCATAGATCATTAACAACTGAAAGCTGTTGCCACCTGATTAATGTTGGATAGGGTAAGGAAGTGTAAGTCCAAGAAAGACCAGATCCACAAAAAAAGATTTATGACCCACCTGCACACCAAAGTCCCACTTAGATCCCACTTTTTGAGATTAATTTTAATTTCCCTACCTCTGGTTCATCTGTTTTCTACCCTGGTACAAGCTAAGCTGCAGAGGCATCCCAGATTTTACATTTAATTGTGTTTTCATTTCTTCTCTAGGAACTTCTCTCCTTTTTACTTTGCTCCAGGCATTGCATGGCATGTATAAAGAGCTATCAAACCAAGTAGCTAAGGTGAACATAACTGTAAGCTAGTGGGAGAGTCCATTACTTTGAGAAAGAAGGGGCAAAAATTTGAGAGCAAGTGCTGTACTGTGCCCTAAAGATGTTTTAAGTTTCTTTGTCTGAGTGTCTGGCACTCCCATTCACTCTTCTGAGCCTGGAATATATTGTGGGTCCTTTCATAGATCTAAGCCCATATATTCATTTTATAAAAACTGCTGGAACTGCATTGAGAGTCAGGGAACAAGCTGAAAAAATGCTGCAGAGGAAGGTTTGCATTCGCTTAATTTACCGATTTAAGCATCAGATCAGCACCAGGATAGGGTGTCCATTATTAACAATGCACTGATTTTTGTGAATGAAAAGAGCACACAACCTGCTGGAACTCAGCCCACAGAGCTGAACTCCACCTAGCTTCTGAGAACAGCATTTACAAAAACCAAATAGTGTTTTCTGTAAGTATTTTTGTGTTTCGTTTACTACGGTACTGAAGAGAAGTTGAGATGATCATGAAGAACCATTCCTTGCTACTGAGTTCTCATAACTCCTGACAGAGAAATCTTTTTGGTCACCTTTTAATAGAAGAGTTGAAGTGTGCACATAAACATGCCTGTGACCTCATGCATTAGAGAGAGAAAATGCATTTTTCAGAACAGGTAAAAATATCTACTGGAAAGATATTAAATGTTTTCTGGAGCTTCTTAGTACCATTTTCTCAGTTCAAGCTTATTTGAATGTTAGATGAACTTTCCTAAGTTTGGTGGTTTTAGAAACTACCTCTCTGGAGATGCAACAACCCTTTCTACCAGGGTCTTCCGTCAGCCCAGAGGCACAAACCAGGCAGGGCTAGGAAGAAGCTGAAGGTTCACAAATGTGGATTCCAGTAGACCAAACAAAAAAAAAAATCTGATACAAAGCTGATTTCTCATCAGAAATATGACTCTTGAAGTGAAAGAATAAGCTTGAGTGTCTCAGCTTAGTTCCACTGCTATTGTTATATAGATGAAGGTTATTGATTTTAAAGTGACTAGTGTGGAATCATCATCTATAACTTCCCAAAGGAATAAAGTGACCTCTGGAGATTGAATGAATTTATTGTGGGGCTGAAAATCTAATAACATTAAAAAAACCAACCAACCAAGCAAAAAAAAACCCAACACCCACTGTATATTTGCCATTTTTTATGCTCATTTCTTTACCTGGTATTGCTCATTATTGTTGGATAGTGGGCTAAGCTGGATGCTAGTTACAACCACTTCTATGTGAGTGTTCTATGTGAAGATCCTTCAGTTGTTGCCTTGTAATGGCAACTGGAAACAATCTTCATTGGAAGATGTTGGCATAATTTTTAAGATATAGAAGCTGCTTTTGTTCCTTTTACGAGGTGCCTGACAAAGCTAGCTGTTGAGTTCTCTTTCTACTGGGCACTAAGTTAGCTGCTCAAAGACACTGGGAAGAACGAATGCTGGCACAGATGTGAATGTCACTGACGTACCAGTATCACAGTTGCCTATACTCACTCAGAAACCTTAAGTTCTATATGAGAAAGCTTTATTGGTAGAAGACCATTCAGCCAGTTCTATGGACCTCAAAGAGGTTTTTTCTGAAGCAAAGGAATAAAATCATTCAAGTGTGACTTTGCCCTTGCTGGAGTTTTTCAGTGCTCTATGAATTGTCATGCATCTTATTATTGTCCATTACCAAATTCAGGAAGTGTGCCAAACACACTGGTAAGCCATTTTAAGTCAGCCCAGGAAAATTCAAACAGTGCTGGAATCAATTTACTCCAATTAATTCCCTCTGCCCCTGAAAGGAAACTTTAGGTACATGATGAAAAAAACAGTTTGAAGGACTGTCAAAAGCTTGCCTGGCACTCTTGTCCAAGTAGTAACTATTTCTTATTCTGTATCAGGCGAATCAAGCATAATCAGAACCCATCCCTAGTGCTCCCAGACTTTTCCAGGTGGTATTGGCTGAAATTTAAGTAGGGAAGACTGAATTTAACCTCTAGGCACAACTTTGCTGCCATGGAAGTAGCTGGTTCAATCCAAACCTGAATATTCATATCCAGAAAATAAATGAAAATTTCTTCTCAGCATAAATCAGTACAGTCTTTTCTGACTATCTGTCACAATCTTCATGATATCCAGAAAAAGGTATTTTATAGCCCTAGCATTCTGGATAACAGGATTCCACAGTAAGTGGAAAATTTACCATAAATTTACATTAGCATAGTCTTCACTCACATAGAATTGTAGGTGAGTGCAAACAATTGCTGCTTTTTTCCACTATCTACAGCTACATTTTCAAAACACCGAACGAATATTGACTGATGAATTAGTATTGTAATTTAATCAGGAAAGATACATAAACAAAAGAAATGGTGACTCCTCAAATATTACCCTAAATGTCTTTGTCATTACCCTGATCTAAAAAGAAGATAATTGAGAATACACAATCTGAAGGAAACCAGATTCTTGTTTTCTCAAGGTTGATATATTTGAGATCTGAAAAAAAACAAGGCTTGATTGGAATTTTTGTTTTTCAGTTCTGGTAACATCCCTCTCTTGAATGGATTCCTCAGGGTGAAATTTAATGCACCTGATTTATGTGCCCAGTTTAGATTTTACTTTGTTGAAAACATAAGATCATGAAGCAGGGAGAGGGGAATGCAGACGGTGTAAACTCCTATAGTCCTTATACTGCTAACAGAAAGAAACATGGCCCCCCAGAGACCTTCATAAGGACACAGTCCACCTAACTTATTTATGTGCCTCAGTCTTCCTTTGGTGGTCAAGAGTTGCACAGGAGAAACCAATGCATTTAGGTGTTTCTTTAAGGACTCAAAAAGAAAGATTAAGCATCTACATTTCATTATTATCCATTCACAATAGATATCTTCTGAGGTGATTGTAGAAGTGGACAAAGTATTAAAGGACTACAGTCCAGACTTGTTTAGCAAATGTGACCTCTCCCTTGCCCTTCCTCACTGTGGCCTAAAGGTATGAATTTGCATTGCAGCCTTTCTTTCACTCGAAGTATTAACAGTGCCTCCTTTCTCTACCCAGAGGCCAATTTTTATGTTAATATCTTTGAGAGTTTCCCCCTCCAGACAAATTCAGCTTCAAGCAGCCAGTAAGTTCAATAGTTATTAGAAGAAAAGTAGATACACCTACAGAACAAAAATGAGCCGTGGTGAAGCAAATAGAATCCAATTCACTGAAAGATAGTGAACCTCCTGGCAAAAGGCCTTAGGAAATTTATTTTAGTTAAGCAACAGTTACCAAATTCACTAGAGGACAACAAGAACATTATGTAGCCTCTATTATGAATAAAGTTAAACTAGAATACCTGCAGTCAAATTTAGCCTTGAAATCTGTGACTGTGGAATCATAGATCAATTCCCTTGACAGCCTCAGCTGCTGCACACTCATTTGTACTCTCCTCTCCTCTTCTCTCCTCCACTCTCCCCTCCCCCCTCCCCACATGAGCATCATGAACCTCTTTGGATGTCCCAGGGTGTTAGTCAAGGTTAACCTTGTAGGCCTTTGATTAAATGGAGATCAAATTTCTATTGATTATAATGGGGGCTTAGCTACATAGTTCTGCTTTAGACAAGTATACAAAGCCACCTATATTTAGCTGTCTTAATCTCAAGAGGAAAAGGTAATTGTCCCTTTCCTTGGATTTTCCGCTACAAAAGAAGAAAGAAGGGAAAAAATGGCACATACTAGCATACCTGTATCCAAATAACTGACAATCTTCCCTGGTCCTTATTCTTGGTACCATAACATTATGCAAATCATGGGCTAAAGCTTCTTTAAAACTAATGATAATGCTTGAAGGTTTTACTTCCAACAGAAGCTTATGCTGTATTTGTTCTTGTGCTCTGAGGCTGTTAAACTCAAAATAATAAAATAAAATTTTAGTTACATTCAGAGTATTTATCCAAATTCACACACACTAAAAAATATTGTAGCTCCCATTTTAGGTTAAAAAAAGGAAAATGTTTTCTATTGATGCAGTCAGAAAGAATGGAAAATGCAATTGCTATCACTGGAACCACAAAGGAACAACCTGACTGTTTTTTGTAGATTTTTACCAGATTACATTAAAAAGAAAATCTCATGGAAAAAATAGATCTTCATGGTTTACTGGGAGACCCAAAACCTTTAGAAGCCCCTGTTGACCCAAATGAAGGGTTTCTCATCTCAACACATTCTATTAAATCACAGAAATATACCCCAAACCCAAACACTATTTCCCAGAAGGGTCTAATTTGCATCTCTCTGATGACATCCTAGTCAGTGATACTAAATAATCAGGTAGGCTTAAAATGCAATTTGTTCTTAATGTTTAGCTTGAACTTCCGAAATCTAAATAAAAGACACCTCTAGACTCTGTGCTCTAAAGATGTGAGCCAAGCTGCCAATTTCTAGGATCAGAGACAGATACTAAAATTACTTGGGAGAGTGAAGTGAAACTCTGGTAAACACAGGCAAAATTATTTTATTTCTTTACAGTTTGCATAAGCTCACTTTTTGCTTTAAACAGAAGTAAAATATATAAGCTAAAAATCACAGGGTTTCTCATTTTATATGTATTCTTGGAATATATTGAAAATTCAGGTTTTTTCATATTCCTAAACTTTGGGCTAATATTGTGCAGATAGTACAGTATCATTACAGTGTCATAAAGTATCATTATATATCATACAATGATACAGTGTCATTGTGGATAATGCATATAACATCATA
Organism: Laterallus jamaicensis coturniculus; assembly: GCA_022605575.1. Classification (NCBI taxonomy): domain Eukaryota; kingdom Metazoa; phylum Chordata; class Aves; order Gruiformes; family Rallidae; genus Laterallus; species Laterallus jamaicensis. Next base: position 89,369,851 of record JAKCOX010000001.1, read on the forward strand.
CATATATCCTCATGCAGACGAGGATCTGCATTCTGCTATTTTTTTTTTTAAATCTACATAAGCAGTTTTAAGTTTATAATTCAAACCAGAGCAGTTTCGGGGAATGCCAGTACTTCCACCATGCTACACAGAACTTAATAATGTTATGTAAGGATGCCTGCCGCTTTCACCAATACCGAATACTGGGCATTGCAGATACACTTGATTCATGGCAGGGGAAATAATAATATTCATGCGTGACAGTCTTTAAGTATGACTGATCCCTATTTCAGTAGACAATGAAAGATCAGTAGCCAAAGACTCTATTTTCTGCTTATCATATTATAGCACTTACCAGAAACAAATCTTCTTATTGCTGTGAGGCCCTTATTCCTCAGAGGAACAAACTGCCTCAGAAACTAGAGCTCTGCAGGCCAAAGGCTGTAGCACCTACCATAGAAAGAAGTTCTGCTGTAAAGCAGGATTTTTTTTATACTGAATTATTTGCTGTAAAATGAACAGTACTGTGAATAGGGACCAAATTTGATTCTCTTTTTCTGAGGTGACCAAAACTCTAGAGAGTGAGGTACTAAATAGAGTTTGAACAAGAAGACAATTGTTACCTCAGAGCATTTAAGACCCTGCAGGGACATGGAAAACAGAGATTCATGAACAAAAACCTCTGTGACTAAGACTTGTTCTGTTTGGTGAAAACGAAATGCATTTGGGAAAATAACAGAACATACATGTGCATTTTATGTTGACATGTATATTGGAGATTAAGAGGTTTTGAAATGTCTTTTGAACTGTTGCTGCAGCTGCCTTCTATCTGTGCCAGCCAAAGTTCCTCTTTTTCACTACAATGGGCTGAAGTACAGCGTGGAAAGAAGGATATGTTTCTTACGAACAACTCCACCAACGAAGACTTTTTTAGTCACTCCCTCAAGCAGGCAAGGGACATCATTTTTGACAGCCATAGGATTCCATATGATGGAGATCAGGTAACATCAGCCTCACACATCTGCTATTTTCCTCTGTGTTTGTGGACAGCTTTCTGTTATTCATAGAACTGCTCAAGCATTCAGCATATACATACAGTTCCAGTGATTTCAAACCATCTGCTTAAGGTTTTATTTTGACAAGCTGTTCTGCTGCTGAAGTTCTCACGGGGTTGTTCAAGCTTTTACCAAATGACTACTAAAAGCCACTAACCACACTTTCAAGCTACCTTTGGTAAATGTTTGTGTCTCATTCTTAAGAAGGTTCATGCTAATTAATGTGATTCTGTGATGGGAAAAACCCCCAAACAAACCAACAGGGTGAAAGTAATATGCTTTAACAGCTTCTCAGCTGTAAGTTGGTTTAATGAGTATTTTTACCTTAATTCACTTTTCAAATATATATTTCAAATATAATAATCTTTTATCTTGTACCACACCATATTCTTTAGTATTTGATTTATTTATTCATTATCTTTTGAATAAAATTGGTTTTAGCTCTGTTAAAGTATTTAATTCCTTGGTTTTCCTTCCATGCATTTATCTACTTGTATGGCTAGTATGTATATATTGATTTATTTTAAAGGCTATCTGTGCTGATTTACGTTGAAATGCCACTGACATTGCTAGCCAATACCCAGCAAGCTCATTGAGCCATTCAAACCAGATTGCATCGTTTACAGGACTGTCCTTCAGGTGGTTCTAGGATCATTTCCAGGCAGAAGTACTCACCTGTTACGTCATTTCTTCACCAACCCTCTTCAGTCACCCAAACCTCATTTTCTTTCAACATTTCATCCATCCTAGGACACTCTTATTACTGATAACATTCCTCCATTCGCCACTGAAGTAAGCATGTCATTTTTTTTGTTACACCAAACCCAGGAACTCTTCAGCCTTCTAGAGATCTACCACATTATTTCAGACATTCTTAGCCAATACGAGGGAGCAAATTATTGCCACTTCAAAATGCCATGACAGGAATAAATTCTGGCAGATTACCCCTTGTTTTTCTTTGCCAATGCTTCTCATTTGACAAATAGATTCATGGTCTTTATGTGTAGACTTATGATCACTTGGTCTACAATGTACATAATTTTCTCAGATGCTGAGTGAAAGAATGTTTTCCAGAAAGATATCTAATCTCATTTTACAGACTCAGAGCCAGAGCGTGTCTATTGCCTTTCCTGATAAATTGTTAATTACATCTACTGTCTCTGTTTCAAGGTTGAATGTGCATATCTTTTTATGCTTTTGTCTGTAAGACTGACTTTTTTTTCCCATGATCAGATTTCATTTCAAACTTGATGTACCTCTGTATGGCAATCGAATCACCTTTTAACCTTTACTTTGATTAGTTGAGTAAATTGAGTCCCAAAAGGCTCTGGTTTTAAGGGCTGTTTTTCAGCTACCACATGTTGCTTTTACTAACATCCTCTTTAATGCAGTCAACAGGGATGGTCCCAGTACTATAGCAACAGTCTGACTAGCTGTGTCTGTAGTGGCATATTCTTACTTTACGGTCCTCTTTTTGTTCATCCAAGAGTTGGATTAGTGTACTATGATTCCAGGGTACCTTCTGAATGACTGTTTTCCAAAATAGCATTCCCATCCTTTGCCTAAAACATTAATTCCTTCAGCTCATTGAAAGCATGCTTGGTATGAGAATAACCATTTCACCGAACAATTCAGATCACTCTGTAATGGAAAGCTCTCCAGTTATTTACTGTCCTATTCATCATTGTGTCAGCTGTGAACTCAGCCAGACAAGATTTTATATTGTTGTCCACACTCTTAATAAAATTATTGAATAGCACTTGGCAAAGTACCAATCCCTTGAGATATGTCCCCACAAATTGATGAATATCCATTAACAACTACATTTGAGAAAGTCTATTTTAGTCGTTCTTATTTTCATATAATGCAGATTTTTAATCAAGCATCAAGTGAAACTAGGTCAAATATTCTGACAAAATTCAGATCTACAGTTCTGTTCTTTGCATGGGACCCCTCCCGTGGGCAAAAGTCCTTCACCAATTTCTTCAGCATGAGTCCTTCCCATGGTCCATAGTTCTTCATTAACTGCTTCAGCAAGGATCCCTTCCATAGGGTGCAGTCCTTTAGGACCAGACTGCTCCAGTGTGGGTCCCCCATGGGGTCACAGGTACTGCCTGGAGCTTGCTCCAGCGCGAGCTTTCCATGGGGTCACAGCCTCCTTCAGGTACTTCCACTTGCTTCAGTGTGGGGTCCTTCACAGGTTGCAGTTGGAATATCTGCTCCACCATCAACAGCGAACAACCTGCCACACCATGGTCTTCTCCATGGTGAGACAGGTGAATCTCTGCTCTGGAACACCTCCTTCCCCTTCTTCTTCATGGACATTGGTGTCTGCATAGTTGTTCCTATCACATCTTCTAAGTCCTCTCTCTGGCTGCAAAAGTCTGCTCCTAGTCTTTTTTTTCCCTTCTTAACTATGTTACCCCAGAGGTGCTACCACCATCATCATTGATCTCGGCCTTGGAGCCAGCTGGCATTGGCTCTGTCGGACACGGGGGAAGCTTCTACCAGCTTTTTGCAGATGCCACTCTTGTACCCCCCGACTACCAAAACCTTGCCAGGCAAACTCAATACAACATGAGTACCCTTTTTTTTTTTTTAAATGACATTTTACTTTTAGTGTCTCATCACATGCTGATGGTAGCATAATGCAATATCAACAATTGGATTACAGCTGACTGGCAGATCTCAAGAGGCATCAAGGAAAGTGGAAACCTTGATGAGTAAGTGTGTTTCTAGTGGGGTTCTGGGTCAACCAGAAATAATGTTGATATCATTCAATATTCATCTAAATGAGCTAGAATTAGATGGGGGGGCGGGGGGGCGCTTGGGGGATGGGGGTGGAGAAGTTCGCAAGATCTATGAGTGATTCTAAGACCTGAAGAATGCTGATGATTAAGTAAGGCCATTTACAGAGTGTAATCTAGGTAGTGTGGTGCAGCAGTCCATTCAAACAAATTAATTTTAATGCTATCAAATGAAAACATAGTGATGTGCAACATAGGGGAACTTGGTAATTGGAAGAACAGGGAAGCTTTTCAATGTATTAAAAGGGGGTCGATAAGTGGTATAAGTAAAAAAGCAGATGCTATGTTAATAGGGAGACTTATGTGGGAACAAAGTTGTGTAGCCAGTGTCTACATTTTTAAGAAATTGCATAAAGCTTTAAAAACTTCATGAAGTATATGAAATAAGAATGAGATGCCGTATGATAGTGTGACTTGGTTTGTGTAGTTTATTAATCCATTATATGCATCTTCAGTAAACTGAACGAAGTAGGTTGAGAAATTGTTGTTCTGTTTCAGAAAACACACAGCCTTTTACAGTATTGACTTTTCTCCATTGTTCTGTCCCTCTCTTAGAGTCATAGAATGGTTTCTGTTGGAAGGCAGCTTAGAAATCACCTTGTTCCAACCTCCTGCTATGGGCAAGGACTTTTTCCACTAGACCAGGTTGTTCAAAGCCCCTCTTCTCATCTTCAGACTAGAAGATAGGGAAGGATCCTTGGGGTCCCTTCCAACTCAGACCATTCTATGATTCTATGAAATGAAGATTCTAATTTCGACATTTGGCTTTAATATGGTCCCTGTAAGCCAAGTCTAATATTACAAAATATATTTCCTGGATTTAAATGTTTAAAACAGTTGTTGCGGCAACTGTGATCACTGATTTATTTCTAATTCATAGAGAGATCATGCTCAGTTATACAGGAAGTGACTTGCAACACTGCTATAATTAGTTAATTTCCTGAATTGAGATTGATTGCTACTGTAAATGAAATCTCCTAGAATGGGTTTTCTGTATGCAAGTGATCTCATAGACCAATGCATTAAGTGGAACTAAATACTTTTGCATCTCATGGTAAATGTGAGACATATGCAGATAATTTTACATTTCCTTTTTGGTTTACATTGCACTCTCACAGATTAAATGTGTAGGCTTTAAATCTCTCTTATCCATTCCATATGCTTGTTTTATTAAAATAATAATTCTATATTCAAAGTGCTTTTGACATTCTCCATTTTAGAAATTTCAACCAGCTCTTTTTAACAAAGACAGACTATAGCCATACAAAACTCTGATCTCCTGTTAATTTAGTTTACCATAGGGTGACATTCAATTGACTGGGTACTACCTCCTTAAATCTAATTAACTGGTTGGGTCTTTTTCTATTACAGTGCCTTTGTATTTTCCTTCAGAAATTTTCATGCCTGTCTCCAAATAGTTTCCTTAAGAAATCTTTTCTTTAGAAGCCAGCCCGAAAAAGGTTAACTTGATAATGCTTGCTGAGTGTCTCAAGATTTTCTGTAACCATTCAACTCTAGTAACACATGAGTGTAAGATTTCTGTCATTATTATTGCTCAAAATTCATCAAGATTTCATTTTCTAACCAGTAAAAATGCAAGCATCTTTTTTTTTTTTTTAAATAATCTGTTTCCTCCTGTGTGGTAGACTTATACTTAAAGCAAAAGAAGGGAAAGAAAGAAGGAAATCTCCCCATAAGGTACACTATAGAGGTCAATTTTGCCAGTTCAGCAATAGTTATGTTAATTCCTTTCACTTAAATTGCCACCTGATGGCTTATTGGTAGCTGCAGTTAATGTTGTACAATTCATTTCATTCTGAGATGTGTTGTTACTAGCTCAGAAGCATAATGGCCGACTGTTAAAGAAGAGAAAATACCCTGGGGGGAATTCATCCCGCCTAATTTGTTTACAACAGCATTTGTCTAAGGATTTTTAATCTGCACTATCATGTGCTTGGGTTAAAAAAAACCCACAAAACCAAACCACAAAAAAACCTCACACAACACTTCCAGGGCATGATTCATTTTATCTGAGCTATAATATGACAAGTTGCTGATGATACAGATTTATTTAAGGTTTATAAAATGAAAGCTGAGCATGAACACCCAGTGAAGAACTTTATAAGGATAAAATTCCTCTCATCAGACTTAAATATCCATGATGCAAACATGCCTGGTAATCAGTGGACAGAAATAAGTCCAATGAGGACATAAGCCATTTTCTCCTGAGGTAGGTAGTTAGGTAAAATTAGTCAGGTGAATTTCTGCAGGTTGCTAAAATAAAGATGAGACAAATTTTACCCTACCCACTCTATAGACGGTATAGACCTATCTTTGAATAGCTGCAGCTGTGCCTACAGCAACTGTAGATTTTTTGCTGTAAATTTGCGGGCTTTATCATGATGAAAAATAAACAATCCTATCATTCAGGCTTCACTTCCATGCTGGAATTCAGTCTGTCTCAGGGAAAATAATTCATGTAAGCAGAAACTGTTGTGATTGCCACCTTTCAAATATAAAGTATACAGGGACATATGTAGTCTTCATGCCTTTTATCATTCTCAAAAAGGAAAAAGAAATATTCCAGGTTAGAATATCTCTCAGGAGCTGCTTTGCAAGGGACATTTTGCTTGTTAATTTCTTCAGGTGATAGAACAGTCTAGTGTAGTATTTGCTATTCCCAAAACACGAGACCAAAATTCTTTAACTATTTTTACATTTCTTCATGCTTTTTTAAACTTCATCTCTGCAAAAACCTATTTCAGCTCACACTCACCATCTAATTCCTACTTGTATACAGCTCCTTCAGTGCCTGATTCATTCTGATGTTTCCTTGTTTAGTTGGTATCTGGTTTTTCAGCAGAACTGTGACAGGGCTTAGTCCAATAGTTACTACTTTTTCTGTTCTACCAAATAAAAACAATAAGATAATGCATGGGGGAAGGTTTGGGGATTTTGCCCCACATACTTATTAAATCTGCCACGAGTGCCACAGACTTGCTCAGCATCTCAATGACATGACTTTGGTGACTGGTATGGTACTCAAATGGTGAAGAAAAGGAAAGAGAAAAAAGTGAAAAAAAAACCCCACCAAAAAAAGAGTAAACTCCCTATCCTTCTGAATGACTGGTTATAGTTTCAAACCCATATGTTATCTTAAAACAGCATGACAACTCTGAAGGAATATATTAAGTTCTGTAGTCTAGACTCTGATACATGAATGCAGCTTCCTCTAATATCAAAGTGAGCTATGGAACTGAGTCAAAACAAGGTCCTTGGTTATTTTAAAAATCTGGTCATTTTTTATTATTCGGGTATATCAGAGAATTCTAACATCCTCCAGCTGCAACGTTTACTGTATGTAGTTTATAATGAAATAACAAATTGAGTTTGTTCACAGATAAATCAATACTAGATATTTATATTGGGAAAAGACTGTGTAACTCTTCTAGGACTAAAGTGTTTCTGCTGGTGAGAATAAAAAAACAGGGAGGAAAAAAAAAAAAGAAAAGATTAAGAGGCAGCTAAATCCAGCAAGACCTAATCAGCTTCCAGCTCTGCATTTCAACATTCGGTGCCAATATGCAAAATCTACAATTCTGAAACAAACCCAAAAAAAAGCATCTAGCTTAAATTGCAGTTCAGTTTGCCTAGGGTAATAGAGTGAAGGTTTCCAGCTAAATATATATCTTTTTATGGAAAAAAACAGCAGTAACTATTCATGTGTTAAAACATACTGCAATAAATAGGTTTTTCAATGGTCATTTCTATCTCAAAACATAGAAAAGTTTAAACAAATATTCTTCGTGACCAATTTCTGGGCAAGCTTCATTCTGCCTCAAGATCCACATTTATCTGTGCAACATGAGCTAGGGAGCCTGCTTTGGCAGGGGGTTGGACCCGATGATCTCTTGATCTCTATCCCCTACAATACTGTGATTCTGTGATTATCATGCAAGGGCTATACAACTGTCCCTATCCCCCAGGAGGTGCCTGTTGCTTTGGGCTGGGGCTGCCCCACCGTTGCATCCATTGCCCAGCTCCTGGCACCCAGGGAGCTGCTGGCTCCTGTTGTGCCCTGATACCTCCTTCGTCAGACCTAATTTTCCTTATTCTGCTGATTCCTGCTGAAAGGGATTACAGTGTTCATGTACTTGCATCCTGTAGCCTCCCCTTCCCTCTGACTTCCTCTGCCCCTTTGCTCTTACTTCAGTGCTGCTTTATGATCCATCCGGCTTTGCAATCCCCAACCACTGACAGTTCCACTTCCAAAACAGTGTTAAATGCCTGGCACTTAAACTTTAAGTGCTAATTGCCTAGTAATGAAACCTTTAATCATCAGGTGATTAAAATTTTAATCACTAAAAGTCCTGTGGAAATCCACTACATAATGCTGAAGATTAATTTCCAAGTTTTTTTAATGTGTGTTTCCAGTGCAAATTGCCTTATGCTGTAGAGATGAACAGTGCCGTATGTGAAATATGAAGTTCTTCAATAACTCCTGTGCTGAGAAAAAGGTTGCAAAGAATTGAAAGATACAGCTGTAAATGTAAAACACATTTAATGTTAGATTAATTATTTTAAGAAGAGGATTTCTTTTTTAATCCTCCGGTTTTCATGTCACTAGGAAAGAAATATATTCTTGCATTAACCTCCTAGAAACTAGACAGAGATTCATGAAATCTCCTTTTCCAATCAAGTGGTAGATGAGAGCTGAAAATCCATCTTTAGAAGATATCTAGAGGGAACTTTTACTATTTTACCATACTGAATAAGAAATAGAAGCTATTGTGCACAGAAAGCAAATCTTTTCATCATAAAATTTTGCAATGAAGTTTAGCACATGGATTCCAAATTAACATGCTAGACAGTAATGACACTACTAGTTCAATGAGCCACGAATGAAGAAGGATTTACCAGACAGAATGAGCCATCTGCCACAATCTACCGTATCCACTTTCAAAAAAAGTCTACATTTGAAAAGTTCCCTAAAGTCAGAGCAGTCTGCCTGTACCACTTCTTGTCATTTCATAACCATACATTAGCTGGTGCAGAGGAGTGGGAAATCCTTTGCCAGTCACAGAAACTGACGGAATAGATTTACAAAGTCACGTTTAGAAAGAAGACAGGTATCTCTGAGGACCTTCAATATTCTCCCACAAAGATATGTTTTATGATGCATTAATCAATTGGGGTTATATTACACTAGTAGAAAGAAAATACAAAACACGCATCAGAGTGGCAGCATCTGACATGAAGGCAGCCACAGCTGGTATGAGGCAGAGAAGCAGGTAGTCTGCATTTCTAAACCTCTCCAAATTAGCCTTTCTGAAATGAGGTTCCTTGCATTTCCTTATTCTATGGTTTCATTGCTTTTCAGACTGCTGTTTCTCCTGTTCACCCTTTGTATTTCTAGCAAAACAAGTGCTTCATGTACTCTTTGTTGCCATGCTATAGCTCCCTGAGATCATGACCATACCAAGCAATTCAGCTGCTAGGAGTCCTGTTAAGCATAATACAATTCTGGGTGACTATAAAGGCATGTAAGGGAGATACTGGCTTTGCAGTTTCACAAATATTTGTAATGGATCAGCATACTGTTCCATTGTTTCTGTATAGTTTAAGGCATTTTCAGTCTTTCAGATGAAGGCCATGATGAAAATTCCTTACCTCTGGTACTACAGAAGTAGTAGGAAACAGAAAGGAAACAATGGAGGCGAAGAGAATGGTTTGCTATGATCAACAGACAGCTTAGTAGAGAGAGATGTTCAATATCTACAAAGCACAATCTCACACATCTCAAAAATAACTGTACAGATTCACCTCAAACTAAATCTGAAAATCAATTAATCTGTAAGAAGCAAAAAGGTTAAAAAAGCAAAAGAATAAACTAGTGAAATGAGTTACATGTGAATTTATGCTACAGCTCAGTGTACTCCTAACCTACAAAATTAATTCTGCAGCTTTGAATGGGAAACAGAAGAAGTCTCAAATATATGCAAAAAAATTTTTTTTCATTTGCAATCATCTTGTATTCAAGGCAATATATGTAGTGCTGCATAATTTACAACAGTTTTTGTATTTGCCTACACATTACATTCATATTATTATTGGTTTATCAGTGATTTGAGACATCTCCTGAATGAAAGACATTATATAAACTAAATTCCATTCTATTCTGGTCTATTTGTAAAGGTCAACTCAGCAATGAATCAATGCAGTACTAGAAGGGGGCAGTTCTCCTGAGACTGGAGATATCAAAAGGGCTGACAAACTGTGGTGTTTTGCAAAATCAATTCACTACAAGAGACATGTTATGCCAAATCCAGGCCTCCTACACTAAGCTGGTCATATTGCATTGATATCAAGGGATTTGAACCTGCTTACATCAGGTTTGAATTAGAGTCAATACAACAGTTGTCTGGGATACAAATTCCCCAGAATAAATGGAGTTACACCAAGGATCAGTCTGGCCACGTTGCTTAGCATTTCAGGTGACTTGCCTAGTTGTTTGTGTCATGATTGCTGGGAGTCATAGGCTGCAATATAATGGGATCTCACTCTCTGTGGATCTGGTCATAGAATTTTCACCTCCTGAAGCTCCTTTCCTTTCTTTTATAGAAACCCCTGGAGTCAAGTCCTTTGAAGAATATGCCAGGATTTTAAATCATCCTCTCGCTTGTTATCTGTTTACTAGATCAGGTACAAAGCAATAAGTTGACAAATCAAGACAAATACTTCCTTTGATAAGAAAGACCATTTTAAAAAATGCCACTGCATGATAATTCTATAAAACAGTATGTGTTGGGGGTTAAGGGCTTGTTGAGCTACAGCATTTGGCATTTAGTTCCTTGAAGCACTAGTCATGAAAAGTGTATCTGGTACTCCAGACTGAAGCCTCTATAAGTAGCTTTACTTCTGCGTTTTCTGTATTAAATTTCTTCAGCTTGCTTGTGAGGCCAACTTCTATGCTGTTTCAATTATGGAGCTAAGACTTTTATTCCTCTTTTTTTTGTGATAAAATTTATTATGTATCTTTTCTGGATTCTAGTATCTCGGGGTTTATGCAATGAAAGTGCAAATAACCAGTTAGTTCTGAAACATTTTAAAATACTACACACAGACATATCTATCATTGAAATATCTCCCTTCATCCTCTAGAACAACACCTTCAGAGAGTTTTTTACCACTCTTCATATTTTTATCTATTTTCATGATTGGGCTGTGTCCTTGGCTGATTTCTGGCTTTGCTTACATTAAGGATTCAAGTTGCATTTGATGTGCCTGGCTCTTTTCGTTTGACTTATACTTTGCATCCCGAATTATTCTTTCTGGTTTTCACCTGTTTTAGCATGCCCTTGATTCTTCCTACCACTCTTGCTTGGTGCTCTGACCTAAATTCTGCTTAAGCCCTTCCCTGTTTGAGAAAACATGTCTGTTTGCAGATCCTTTTTCTCATCATGTAGATGTCATAGATTTATGTGGGAGCATGTGCGCATCAGCATTTGCAAAGTAATTTAATTTGATCATGAAATTTGAATTTAAATGTAAAATCCTGCCTTCTTTTGTTTTTGGAAATCATAGCGTTCTTTTCTCCTCATCCTCTTTGTATCCTCTGCTCTTCACGCTGCTTTAGGTTATCTGTCCCAGAGGCTCTTGTTTATTAGTGCCAGCTATCTTGATTTTAATCACACTGCACTTACTTCGTTCTTCCTGATTTCTGACTGAACCAGTGGCTCCTGTCAGTGATTTCATTCCTCTCTCCAGATGCATACTTCCTTCTGCTTATAGGCATTGACAAAATGCTGGGCAATCAGACCTTTTACCAGCCAGACCTCAAACTGCAAATACCTAATCTAACTTTAATGGTTGAAGTGTGTGTGGGAAGGGTGACTGAAATGACTTTGTTTTTCCAATCTATCACTACCTTAGTTACTCAGCAAGGCTCTTAAAGCACTACCATATTGTCACCGGAGGGAAAGCTGGGTCAATACTCAGGTTTACAAGATGTGCAGCCTGAGAATATTAAGCATATTCAGTACTTTGTTATTTTCCAGAGAAAAATGAGTGCTGAAAGGAAACGGCCTTTTATCCTGCAGGTACAAATGAACAGTAGTAGCAATTAGTGGATGGAACCAACATTGTTAAAAAATCTGAGTTTTATTTCTTGGTCATTCCTCAGAAATATGAGTAAAACTAACCAAACCAACGAAAGTCAGGAAAATGTCTTTGATTACCATCATGAATTTAGTAGCAGCTACTTATAATGGAGAAAGAACAAATGGATATGCAAATGGTCCTTTGTTTCTGTCCCAGCCAAATACTAAGGCCAAACATGTGCTTAAATAATCAAAAGGATCTGTTGCATGATAAAACCATTCTAGTGTCATCTAGCAACATAGACCAGAGCCAATTGGATAGACGTAAAAAGGTGGCTAAAATTCTGTCATTCCAGAAAACAAAAGGGAAGGATGTTCTTGTTTGATATGTTTCCTTATTTCTTTGAACAAACTATTTGACTTCACAGTAGTCAGTTTATGCAATGACCATAAAATCTAAGTGCAATTAGATATCATAGGTATATGCCATTACAAGCACAGGAAATAATATAGGAAATTTGAGGTATCACAAGTGCTACTGTATAGCTTTTTATATGAAATATTATACTGTAGCAAAGGTTATTTTCTTTTTCAACTTCACCATGCATTTCTGGCTATTATGCATCTGTCAATCAGCATAGTGATTCTGGATTAGGAAACTAAACGTACTAGGAAAATAAAAACAAACCTCCATGTACTTAACAGGAAAGAAGCTTTTGCATATAGAGAAGAATTTTCTAGGGAAGATGAAGAGCTTCCAGATTCACCTTTAAGATTAATGATAATTTGAAAAACATTAAAATAAACTGTAATTTCTGTAGTGAAATATACACTATACAGAAGCTATGCAGAAGCAGGGGCAGAGCAGTCTGATGGTGATCTGCAGATGTGGTGGGAGCTTTTCTCCCTCTGAGCATACTGTCAGCTGCTTATGCAAATTACCAGGCATTTTTCTCATACCTATGGGTATCTTCCCTTATGATCTGTCTGTACCAACTAAAACCATATTCTCCAGGTAGCCTGACACACAGAACTATGAAACAAACATATGCTTCTATCATCAGAGTTAACGGGGAAATTTTAATGCTTATGTATCAACAGTCCACTGCTAATTCAGATGCAAGTGAGAATGAAAGCAAAATTAATTAGACTTGGAGGAAGACTTTGTTTTGATCTCAGTCCAATATGAATCAGAAATAATTCAGCTGAAGCCAGCAAAGTCAGACTTGTACTGACACAAAGTGATATCAGGACCAGGTCCGCGGTGTTTGTGATAAGAGTCTTTACTTTTGCCTAGCTGACTTTACTGAAGCACTGGTCTTGGTTTCCCTGCTCAGAGAATAGGGATTTCGTTACTTGAAAGTGGCAACCGTAAAGATTTTAGTAGCTATCACTGGATATTTGTAGAAGCACACATTTGTCTCCTTTACCTTATCTTAGCTACTGAGTAATGCATAGGAAGTTACATAATGCAGTCACCAAAGGGAGCTCCAAATGGAGTTTTCCTGTGCCCCTCACTCTGCTGATGTCAGAGCACTTGCAGAAAATTTAGCCTTTTTTTCCCCATTATTTGAGTAACTATTTTTTTTTCCCCATACTGGGACTAATAGCCCACTCATTCAATACCAAGTACTGAACCACCTCCATAACTATCTTGTTTAGGAGATTTTAATGTTGTCTGTCTATCCACAGATACGTGTGTGAACTGAAGCACACAAAGGTGCATAATGCATACCGCTAGATCGTATGAGATTTGGTGTCTCAAATTTCCTCTCTTGAGCACAGCTACAGAACATCGTAGATATAACATAGTACAGTCCCATTAGCTCCCATTTACCAGCTTGCAACCTCTGAAAGGTTTGAAATTGTATTTAGTCAGAGGCAGAATTTGGTAATGTTTTTAGCATGTCTCAAGGCTTTGCTACTCGGTTGCCACCAGGTGGTAGCATTTGAAAACGTTGCTCTTATTTTGGAACAGCTACCCCGTATTATTTGGCAATTTTTCTGTGGTTTCTTGCAAAGGTTAGTGTTAAGGAGGTTGGCATGGTAACCTACTTAGAGTGGATCAAATTGTCATGTGGAGAGTTCAAGCATGAATTAAGATAGAGACATGGAAAGGCTTCCATCTGAGGAGAGACTGAAAAGGCTGGGATTGTAGGGTGTCCCAGTTTACACTTTGATAATACAAGAAAAAGAGATTTCAGTACCAAGAAACTGCACCAGAAGAAACTCAGTTAAAAAAGAAAAGCTCATTTTGCTTTGAATGTGATATTAATTGACAGAAGTTATTTTACAGAAATCAGTAAAAGGAAAACATTGCCCAGTGTTTAAAACATATTGTAATATATATACACTTTGATTTTTCAAGACATAAGTCTAACCATTAAGTGTCCTCATAACTGATGTTGCAAGATTCCTTCCACCTGACATTGAAATGTTTTTGTACATTGACTGAGAAAAGACAGTGTATTTGATGGATCTCTGACAGAATTTCTTTATGTCTACTGGAAAGGTTTCGCATTGGTGGCTGATGAGAAGAGATAGCAAGTTATTTCCAATCTTTACACTGCTGACTGTTCTGTTGTAGGTTTTGTTTGCTGCTTTTTCCTCCCACCTACACCATGATCCCAGAGAATAATAAAGGTTTAGTAATGAAAGAATAATGAACCAGAACTGTAACTAGAAATTTTGGTACTTGGATGACCTTTCCTATTTCCCAGTCAGCTCTTCCTTGCTTTAGTCTGAATGCTTTTTAGCAGTTCTGGCACTCCTACCCTTTCTATGCTGCTGCTTAGGTACCCCTTCCTCTTGGTTTGTGATCCTTTTCCTGACATATTCCCTTCTCAAACTGCAATTCTGAGTCCAATGAAAATCATCCATTGGATGCTTATCCACATGCCACTTCTATAGTTTGCTAAGCCAGCGTGGAACCCCGTTTGTGACATTAGAGATAATTTACAATGGATAAATATAGAACATTTGATCTTAAAATATGTTTCCTAAAGTTTACAGGGGATACCAGATGATAAATGATGAATGAAGCCTGCTCAATACCAGCTACAGTCTCCAACCTACAATAATAGGTCATCTATTCAATAGGCAAGGTCAGAGCTCAGTTTCTAGAACTGTCAGGGACTCAGAGCAAAGAAGAAATACCAGACATATTATGCTGATATGTATTGTTATCTTTTTGGTTTGTATTTTTCTTCTCCGTTCCAGTTTGGGAACAATAAAATCTGGATCAATCTATTTAACTTAGCACTTAGCTTGTATATGAATTGTCAGTGCCTACTGAAGCAATCTACATTATGTAAGAGCATCCGTTCAAGAATATTTCTAAGACTGGCACCTTTCAAAGCCTTCCAAAGGGATTCTGTTACAGGCACGCTGAGACAGAAGCCATTTAGATAGCAAAGGATTAAATGAAGGCCTCAAGTAAGGAAGTAAAATTCTGAGAGTAATAGAAAATCAAAATACATAATTTACATAGTATGTGCATAGAATATGCAGTAGGCAGTAGCTGTGCAGGGATAACTACAGACTACAGCCTTGAAGAGTAGAAGACTGTGTTGTGACTTGCTGGAACTTTTTAGATGACTGTCTTGCAACTTGAGCAATGATTATTTTTAGTGGTAGGCACAGAAATATTGTTACCTGAGGGGTTTTATTCAAACACAAATTAACAACAGCTCTATCTAATTTAAATCTATTGAACGTTGCTCCTTTTTGAAATAAAAATGTGTAAGAAGGAAACTGCCTTCATCCTTTGACTATTGCTTTGGATTCTTTTCTTTCTGTGGGGATAACTTCCATCAGTTTTTAAGACTACATATTTCTATTATTTAGCTGAGGAAGAAAAAAGTTATGTTGAAAGAGAAGTAATTTCTCAAGAACAGAGTTCCATCACAAGGCACTACCTCTAGAGAAACTTCCCCACAGATTTGAACTCTTACATAAGTCAGCAAATATTTTGCACCTATACCAGAATTTTTCTTCCTTAAAAAGAAAATACAGATTTTACACGTATGCATGTACTGCAAAGTATTCCATTTTCCTTTCTAACCCTATGAAGGAAATTAATTTCACTTTTAACAAATTTAAAACTTATTTTATACATTAATTAGAAAAGAGTGTAGCTCTTTACACTGGAGGTTTTGACCTCTTTTAATGTTTGGGTTTTTTTTTCAGTAAAAGCTGAATCTTTTAGTGCAGCTGAAGGTCCTGCCTCCAATGTTGCTGCTCCTGGGTTGATGGGAAAAATGCAAAAATGCTGTCTTGGAATTGCATTCTCTTTGCAAACTTGCGGAATCAGTCTTTCCTATCAATCAAAAATTTGCTATTGCAATGCATTCAGCATGTGCGGATACACTAATTAAAACTAGCTTTCTTACAGCAGCAAAACCACGCTAAACTCAGCCTTGCTTTTAATTGGTATATGTTTTCTTGAAATTTTGTATTTTAAGCAAGAGAAAAAGGTCCCTTACACCTTTACCTGTAATGGTTTGGGGTAGACTTTGATGTTAGTTGTTCATTGGACATTGAATGATCCCGACAGATGTTTGAAAAGACTAATTTCTAACTGATAATTATCATAAAATCATAGAATCATAGAATTGTAGGGGGTGGAAGGGACCTCGAGAGATCATCGGGTCCAACCCCCCTGCCAAAGCAGCTCCCTAGGACATGTCACTCAGATAGGCATCCAGACGGGTCTTGAATATCTCCAGAGAAGGAGACTCCACCACCTCCCTGGGCAGCCTATCCAGTGCTCTGTCACCCTCACTGTGAAAAAGTTCTTCCGCATGTTGGTGCAGAACTCCCTATGCTCCAATTTACAGCCATTATTGTACATATTGAGTAAATTTAAGAGATTTTAAGAGATTTTGAATTGAGTGAAGACTGAAGATGGGTCCTATCATGTAATAGATGATATTTTTAAAATACTGTAGAACTAAAATTAAGATTCAACCCCAAAAGTGCTGATCATTCATGTTTGCAGTCTGGTAAAGATGTGTTGGGGTTTTTTCCTCTCAGGGTAAATCTTTATATTTTCTTATGTAAAATAGCCATCAAAGTAATACTGAAATTTTCTTTCTTTTTTAACATATGTATTAGAGGTAGGTGGCTCTGGCAATCTGTAAAAGGGATTTCTGCTTACTGATATTCTCTTTGAGAAATTATTCAGAGAGGCTTGTTGATGTTTTCACGGTTTTTAACTTGCTTCTTGAAAAACTAATTAATCAAGTATAATCAGCTGGTCGTGTGAAATATTTATAAACTGTAATTTCCATTGCAAGTAATGTTCTTCAGAATCTCAGTATTGTCTCTTAATGACAAGAATAAGGAGTGAGGGAGAGAGACATATGTATAAGGATCTTTTATGCCTCTCCTCAACCCAATGATTTTTTGCTATGAATACTGTATTTCTACAGAAAATACTTTTGAGATGTTGATATTTTAATTTTATACTACATTTGGTCTACTTCTGCTACTTATGCTTTTTTTTTTTTTCTTCCCTCCTCCCCAAAAGATTGACACATCTCACTTGTGACTGAAAATAACTCCATTGAAAACACTGACTCCAAGAATGTTTTAATTGAACCTGACAATAAATATGGTTCTAGGTCTTGATGGCTAATATTGGTTTTCAATATCATGCTCATGTTATTCGAAATTATTATAAAGCTACAGTTTAGGTGTTCCCACTTAGTTTCTTACAGTGCCTGTTTACTGAGAATAACTCTGGGATTAGGATTGGCCACTGTTTTCCCTGGTAAGGTATTTAAGAAAACAGCTTAACTTCTGTGGAATTGCCAAAAGGCCTTGTTTTGACACCACTTTGATAATGTGAATTAATTTTAAGTAAGCAGAAAGAAAACAATGCTGTGGATGTTAAACAAGCTTGCTTTTTCACTGGTGAGGATTGTTGTTCTGTAATAAGAAAATCAGAAAAACAAACAAGAAAATGATGAAACAGTGACACACCATTCACATCCGCATTGTTTTCAAACACATGACATCGCAGGCAAAATGGTAGTAACTGAGTTACAATACAGATGATGTCCATTCAGGAGGGGAGAATGTATGTCAGTGATGATTGTTCATTTACGTTTACTAGATGGTCTGATTTATCAGCTGACAAATGTCAAAATGTGTGTAAGAAGTGGACTGAAGCAAATTATGTTGCCTAAGAAACCTAAGTGAAGGAGAATTTAGAGTTAAGAGAACGATTCTATTAAGGTTAAATAAAAACAAAATTGAAATGTCTTGGTTATTCTGAAGAAAAAGAAAAAAAGTTGATAGAGATGTAAGTAATTATAAATTTAAGAATATTTTTTACTCACCTATAAAGACTAAACAGTTTTTGTTATTACAAAAAGAAGCCTATGTCTTAATAAGCATTAAAATAGACTAATCAAACAATGTATTAAATAGTTTCCCAGGGTCAGCTACACACATCAGTTATATTGACTGATTAAGTGACTTTTTGGCCCTTACTGGGTATTTTGATAAATCAAACAAAACAAAAAATTTCAACACTTCATTGGCAAGTAATTATTTTAGGTATTAGTGGATTTGCTCTTTCTAGTGCAGTGTATTTAATTTAGTGCCAGTATCTGACACTTTTCTATTCGCTTTCAATCATCATAGTATACATGCTCCACTAATCATATGATTAAATGCAAAACATCTATGCAAGACAACCATGAGTTCCTTAAGGGTTAATTGCTTGTGGTATCAGCAGGATTTCTGAACACAAGTAAGCCTAAATAGTGCATTTTATATAGAAAACTAGGCAAGCAGTTATTGAAGTCATTGTTATGGGTTCCTCAGTGTCAAATATGTTAGTGTCACTCTAACTGGTGTGGGTGAGTCGGTGGTAAGGGTACAGATGAGTGTAACAGCATAATTAGAATGTTTTCCTGAAAATCTTTAGTGCCAGTCAACAGACGAGCAGTTAGTGTCAAAGTCAATCTACTGTGTAAAACTGCTGCCTGAAAAAAAAAATATTAAAAATCTGGTACCAACATTTATTCTTTGAATTCTTTGATGTGTTGTTACAAGACTGAAGATAAAGCTCCCTAAAATCACTGGGAAAATCTCAATCCAGTACAACATATTAGCATATATTCTTTATTTTATAAAAATCTACATTGCAAAATAATTACATGAAGTAGTCTTGATTTTCATCAGGCAGAAGTAATTGAAGTTACCTTAAAGTACATAAAGCTACATTGATACATGCACAATATATTCAAGACACAGAGTATATCAAGATCTTTTTGCCGTTAGAGTTTTACATTCTGGAGGAAAAAAAAAGAAAAAAGATTAAGAAAAACATGGGGGATAATGGTTTATTCTATTTATATATGTCTAAAATAGATAAAATGTTTTTCTTCTTACAGTTTTAAAAATTGATCACTTTCGGAATCTTATAAGTCAAAGTCATTTCAGCTGAAAAATATTTAACAGCTCTTATTACCTCACATCAAATGTGCTTTAAACATGACTTTCCAAATGTGCACTTTTTTCCATGACAGCATGTATAATTCAAATTGGATTTTAATTTTTTTTTAATATCCTCTATTCCTACCACAAAAATCATACAAAATTTCACTGTATGCATATGAGTTAAATCATAAGAGGTGGGAAAATGTTTCTTGTGGGTTTGAGATGAAAAGCAGTGTCAACTAACCTGAATGTCTGTAGATCAAAACACTCAAAAGAAAATGAATGCCTATGTTAAAATTGCCTGTTCAGTCATTAGTCTCGTGCATACTGATTTAATATTCCTAACCTGCTCTCTACATCTGTATTTCTACCTACAGTACTTTTCCATTGGATCTTAGTGCAGGTAATGAAAGGAGCAGTGATTAATTGTTTACCAATCATTCATTAAATAAATCTGTGCTGCCTTTACATGTCACTGGCATTATGCTTAATGTGTACATACACCAAACAAATTGTGATAGAAATGTATCTTACATAGTCCTATTTGTAATTTACTGCTTCAGATATTTGTTCCTTACTTTTAAATTTCTACATGATGTGAGGTGAGCTGGAGTAGGAAAAAAACCCTTGGCCTCCTGTGAACACTGCAGAAAGATGAGGTTTTCATACTTGAACCTGGAAAGAATGGCAGGATCAGGTGGAAGCCAGAGTAGAGACAAGTGACTATTTGTCTCTTTTGTAGACAGGATAGAAAGGGAAAGCAGTAGAAGAACTTTCCCTTTTCTACAAAGAGAAAAGGTGGAAGAAAAAACAGCAGCCAAATCTTTACTTTTCACTTGGAAAAAAAGGTGGAAGACAAAGATTGGAATTTTTGGCTGTCTATAGTCATGTACTTTGTATCAGTATTTTCTTGTAACTTGCATCATTTCAACTGGCTTGCAGTCCATTACATTGTCAGATAAGAATGCATTTAAGTGCAAGCTATTGTTGTTTTGAAATATTTTTCATTAACTCTTAATATTACTGATAATAGTCATAATTAAATTTAAATTGCTGTTAGATTCTGTATCATCCCAAATACTATCAAACAGGTTCCTGAACCTATGCAGGCCAATAGGAGAGTGAAAAGCAAACTCATGGCTCTCTGGAACAGAAAAAGTGTAAAGACAAAGCTCTGCAGCAAAGCAGGTACACACAGAGTATTTTACTATAGACAAGTTTAACACAACTGATCTGCTATTGAGAAGAAGACCCAGTCCCATTTTGAGTGCTAGAGCTCAGATAAGGGAGAGAATAAACTGAGCAGTGTGAGGCAGGAGCAGGAGGGAGAGGGGAAGCTGTGTGAAACCCCTGCTTCTGCTGGCAGCAGTCCAGCACATCACCTGAAGTGCTGATGACACACAGCCTAGACATGAAACAGTGATTCAGAAGCTCATTTCCCCTTTCAGCTGTAAAATCCCACTCTTTCCTTGAAGTCTTGAGGTCCTAGCTGATCAAAAAGAGTGAGCACTGTGGTTGGTTCTTACAGGAAGAAATATTTTTCTCTCTCTAAATACATTCACTGAGATTTTAAAGACACTCAAAATGGTCCTCTACAATGCAAATATTCAGGCAGCTTTAAAAAAAACCCAACCACATCATTATGTATTCCACATATAATTAAACTTTCAGAATTACAAAAGAGAACTCCAGGACAAGTCAAGATGCTTCAGCAACGCAGAACCCCTGACGGCCAAAATCTTGACAAGAAATCACTGGAACAGAAAGTTTGCTGCCTATGTTCCCTATATCACATGCAAACTTTCTGTTCAGAAAATAGGAAGATAGAGAAGCCAGTTGTGTTGATGCTCTACATCTGCTAGAGAAATTCTTATGTCTAAAGAGTTTCCTGATGCCCCCTGGCATTCTAACCCCTTTTCTCTGAAATACCAATTTGAATTGAAATTCTGTGACCACTGTCCAAGCTAGAACAAGAAGATATAGGACAATATAAATTCTGATTCTGTACTTTCCCTTCTCAATTTTGATATGACTTCAGAAGTGTTCAACATGAGCTCTGAAGTCTGGAATTAGGGGAGACCATTCTAAACTTTCAGTAGCAGAATTTCATTTAAGATTAAAACAGAGTCAGAGGTCAATTTGTGGGGTTAACTACTGCCATGCTGGGTAGCTCATCACCTCATTACAGCCAAAAGAAGCTCATAATAAATCCAGAAGAGGCTTGAAAGCATTTCAGCTGACCATATCCAGCCTCACATAAGATTTATGCACCAGAAGGTCACAGGTCATCCAGAAATCCTCTGTTGTATCTGTTGCCCTGCTGCAGATGTCCTGGTAGACATCATTGTACTAGAGCAAACAAATTGCAGTGGTTATGATTAAATTTAGCTGAAGTGCTCTTTGCATTCCACTGATTACATTAATTGGTGGTTTAATTTAACTGCACAGGCAACTATGGTAATTCGAGATAGCTCAAGGTACAGCTGTAGGTGTGACACAAGATATTTGTGAGATTCATTCCCTTCAAGAAAGGTAGAAAGAGCTGGAACAGGAGACCTTAGGGCATGTCACATCTCTCTGGACAAACGTAACAATTCTGAGATTTCTCTGAGGTTGAAGATAATGTTTATTCTGGAAAGATATGGACTTGTTTAAAAAGGTGAGGTGTTGGAGAATCTTTCTTTCATGGGGAGTTTGACATCAGACAAAAAGTTTTGTGAGCTCTTATTGAAGTAATATATTCAAGATATTAGATGATAAAATAATCCACATCCTAATGTACACAGAATATAGTTAGTTTTCTAAGACTAAGTAAACTATCCTGGTCTCTTTCATATTTAATGTAAAGAAGTAGATGCAGAAGAAGAACCATTTCACTGTAAAATAGGTTTATGTACTTAATCGAATGAATTACTCTCTGGAGGCATCAACTTCTCTCTCTTGATTGAAAAAGGACACAAAAATTACCAGCTTATCCTAGCCTTAATCAAATTCTAGATCCCAAGATTAGGTAAAATGAATCCCATCTTTGCCTTTTCTTCAAGAAGAGCAAGATGAAATAAGAGGGCAATCAGTGAAGATTGTTTCTTACTGGAGGACAACTTTGTTTCTAGCTCTGTTTTAAAGTTCTTTCAAAGGCACTTTTGAGGAGAAATAGGCTCAATGGCCACTTCCAGGCATTTCAAAAACAAAATTCATTTTTTTAGCAGAAACAGAAATAAAATGTAGCATTTAAGTTAATTTAGTCACGTCACTATATCAATTCTAAACTGTATTGGAAACCTGAGGTGGTCTCTGCCAAGCTCCCACAGGTTAGATGTTGTAGACAAATATTCCTGTCACAGAAACCACTGTCACTGTTGTTTGCCATCCAGCTGAGACACTGAAATTGAGCTGGCAGAGAATGAGCTATGGTACCAAGGACAGGCTTGATAAATATTGCTTTATTGGTACAATGTGAATAAGCCTCCATGGTGGCTTTTCTACTGCTGTCCCTACTCTACGAAACAGAGGGCATCAATCTTCAGTGTCAGCTGAACTATTGCATCATATTGTGCAAATCATAGATTGGGTAAATTGCATTTCTACTTGTCCTTCAGCACTTCAAAAACATAAACAGACCATTAGCAAGAGGTTGTGCTTATTTTTATTGCTATATTTTTATTAGTGCCTTATGGCTGGTATTGAAATATGCTTTTAAACCAGAGAGCAGAGAAAACTTGCAAACAAGCTGGGGAGAGTGGAAAATGCATTTCTGTGTGATAATTATTCCTTTTTAAAATACATTCTGAAATAATCTCTTTCAAACCCTTATTTCAACAGGCCACATAATAACCTGCCAGAGGGTATCCCTTTAATTTCTTCAGAAGGTTCTGTTTTGAACATTTTGTGTAAGGTAGAAAAGGAAAACCCAACAATCAGTAACCATCAATATAATGCAGTAATCTCATGCAGGAAGACTATATTTTAATATCCCTTTAAATATTCCTCCAAATATATCAATAATTAATTGCTAACACCTGGCAGGATCCATCTGGCTATATCTCCTTCATTACTGGTTGACTGAATACTGATTTAGTTGAGCATTCAGATGCAAGATCATGTGCTGATGGTTTCTACTGAATACGTAAAGCCATGAACATCTATATATCAACATCAAAAGCCAGGTGTTGCTCAGACATGTAAAAAAAGAACTAAACCCGCAACCAGTATCCAAGTTGAATATTTGCTTTCAATTACATTAGAAATATATCTATATTTACAATTATAGTTTAAAAGTCAATTGTATTCTTTATTATATGTCATTTGGTTATGAGGATATTTTCAGTAAAGGACATAATTTATATTGAAACATTAATTCTCCATTTTACTACTGCACTACACTACACTACACTACATCTTCTACCGTAAATTGCAAACCTTTGTAGGCCAGATAAAAGACAAACCTTATTTTTCAATAAATGGCAACATTTCCAGGTAGTGAGAACTTACCTTGTATAATGAATTTATGTTAATGATAAATTTTCCAATTAAAGGATGATTAATTGCTCATATCTCATCCAATGTTCTAGGGAACAAGCTTCCAAACTCACTACCTGCCACAATTCTGGCAATATTTTCATAGTAATGTTTTATTTCGCTGCAGCATCTTGATTCTTAAAAAATATACTGAGTGTATAAATAATGCAATTATTCATTTGAATTAGATGTGAATAGTAGTTGACACATTTTAACCATTTGCATTTTGTTGATTTATAAAAAAGATGTATTAACTTTTTCTGAGTATGAGTCCCCACTGAGAAATTAAATAATTGAAGCTGAACAAGCTAATGACTTGCAGTATTCAAGACTTTTACACAGCCTTTAGTTTCCTGAAGTTTTTAGCCTATGTATATCCTTTGGTATATATCCAGCAGCCTTATTTTATTTTCTTTTTGTAAGAAGTAAGCCATTAACTTTCCATTATACAGAATATCTAGCTACCCCTGCAGTCTACAATTAGCCAAAAAAACTTCCTCCTCTTTCTGAACTGCAGAATTAATTACTAGGAGCAGTCCTGTGCTAATGGACAAAGTCATGGAAAGCATAATTATTTTTATTCCTTATATAATTTCTCTGCAGTTTTGTATTTTTGATAATCAGACAACAGTCAAATAACAGCAGACTGGTATTATGAAGCAATAACATGCCACAACTATCAGTCACAAAAAATATTCTTGGAAATGGATGGAAATTAGCACAAATATATTACACTTTCTGTTTTTCAGTCTAGTTGGCTGTCACAATGGAAAGATAAAAGTCTTTGTGCTTTGGCAATACAACTTTGGTTGAAAACAAGTCAGTTTTCCAAATTTTCATGGTGATTCAGAGGTATTTTTTCATCAAATCCTTTTAGCAAGAACAGAATGGAAGAACACTGTAAGCTCTGCAAATACATGATTTTTCCCTTTTCCCTTCATTCATTCATTTAATTTTTCATTCTTAGATGAACCAGACTCATTCCATGAATTCTTGTCACTTCTTCCCCTGATGCTAGAGATGTCACCAAACAGTAGGAAACCACAGGACCTGAACTACTGAAGAATATTAACTTTTGATATTATTTAGAACTGTAAAACACACAAAGTGGTGTTTGTTCTCCACAAATAAACATAAAACACTAAGCATTGACACTGCAAAGATAATTTTCTCTTTTTCATCCAGTTCTGGTGTGATTTCACTGATGATAACCAGAAGACTGTTTAAGAAAGAACTGCCATGGAGAAATGCTCAGATGTCTCTAAGTTTTCCTGTACCTTAAAACTTCTCTGAAGTACTAGTGTCTTGCAGACATTCAAATTTTAGACCTTGGAGCTTTTGTGTCTTTATATTGAAGTTCTTAATAAAAGTGGTGTAACTATTACTATCAATGAATTTATATAAAGGCAGATCATGGAAAAATAAATAGCCATTTTATTTATTTCACTGAAGATTAGTTTAATGTTTTTTACTACTTTATTCTTCAGTAATATAATTTCAAGTTGTAGAGCTGAACATGGACTCTAGATATTAAATTATAAACTAAGCAAAATGTTTTTGCATCCAGTATAAAATAAACTGTCCAGTTTATAAAGCCCAGTGTACAATTATTCAATGATACCAAAGATAACCGTACTGTTAGTATGGGTAGCTGGGTAATATGTATCATACAATCATGCCATCTGACAGATAAACTGAAATACATACCTTTATTTAACTGAATTTGGGTAAAATATTTAAATTCAGCATCATAGCCAAGTATTTTTCAACTGTAACAGTCTAAATAACTATAGACTTCTTTTAAGAACTTGTGTGCATTTTAATATTGAAAAAATAATATTTGAATTTTCAATTATAGTTTAAAATATAGGCACCCACAGACTGTAGTAATATGGAAAGCAGTGTGTTGGTAATATCTACAAAATCATTTTCACAGTTAGGTCACAGATGAAGAGGTATATTTCAGAAGACTGCACAAGTACAGATATGACTGTTTAAAAACAACTCTTGTAATTATTATTATTGATTCTTAGTCAGGCTTTAGACCAAAGGAAAATATTGAAAAAGTTGATTTAGGATTTATTCAATAAAGAGTTAAATGATAGGAATATCATTAATGTAAATTGACAGGGCTTTAGTGAAAGCAGTTCTTAAAAAACCCTGGATACTGTATTTTGCAGTCATTATAATCGAGCAGTTATAATCACACTGATGGCAGTTACACAGATGTAAAGGGGTTTTGCCTTGATACCCCATGACACTGCAGTATTAAATTAACACTTGAAAATTATAACAGAACATACATTAAATGGATTAAAGCAGATTGTCCGACAATTTCCACCAAATAGTGTGCTTCTATTTGAGGCCTCTCAGGACTCGGTGTTATTGAATTTTTTTGTTATTGAGCAAAAAGAAAATATAAAATGTTTGCCTTTGAAAATAAAATATATTTTAAAATAGTGTTGATGAGATAAGACTTCATGAAATGACAGTGATGAATCTATGTGGCCACATAGAACCATCCTAGATTTTTTCAATGACTGTGAGCCTTCAAGCCAAATGTGTTTTCAAACAGACAAAGCTATACATCTAAGGGCAATGACTGCAAACTGTTGTAGGTTATGGGTTATGTACCCCGAACAACAATGACTCAAATAGGATATGACAATCATAGTGGCCACAAAACACAACAAATACATCTAGGGTGACATAATGGTAAAAAGAAGGATGCAGACAGGAAGTATGCAGGCAGTTCAGTGATTTAGCAACCTCTATGGGACTGGTGATCCAAGTAATAGAGCATTAATGTTCTGGTGACCAGAATTTTATAAAAAGTTCTTGAGAAATCAGAGAAAGCGTCAAAAGTAATCTGAAACATGCTTTCACAGCTAGAGAGAATGTCTTAAAAGGAGATAGATGCAGAATTTTCACATTTACAGCAAAGGAAATTCCAAAGTAGGTATAAGGAAAATATTTTCACTGTAAGAATGAGCAAACATTGATATTGGCTGCCAGGAAAGTTTGTGAAATCTTGTCTTTTAAGATACTACAAACTTGGCTGTACAACCTCTTACCAATCTGATCAGCACTGTTGAAGATAACCCTGTTTTCAGCAGATAGTCAGACTAAATGAGCTACAGAGGTTCCTTTCAAACTTAATTCTTATATAATTCACCAATTATGTAAACTCATTCTTCATATACTGTGAATAGCACTGAGAGTGATCTGATTAATACTTACATGTCTTCATAGGCAGAAAATCCTGTATACAAAGTGTATCATTAGTCTGACATACAAAGTTAAAAGGAGACTCATGGTATAGAACTAAAATGAAAAATGTCAGACTTTTTAAATTGTACAGATGATCAGTTGTTACAAAGAACACATAAGGGAAAATGTTGGATTAAAAGTATTTTAATGTTTTTACAGCAGAAATGGATTTTCTTTATTTCACATCATACCAATGCCTCAATCAAACACTAGGAAAAAGGAAATACTGCAATTATTTAAATTCTTTTATTCTAAGTCTGCAGAGGACCTACAGGTCTCTTCTGTCTTCAAAGTTTGCAGAACTAAAGAGATTTTTGTTAAACAGAGTGTGGAGTACAAGAGTTTGGAACCCAATTAGCATGTGGAGTGGTATTCAGGTGTACACTGATCCTTGGAACTTCAAAGGGTATGCACTGGCATTAGTGTGAACAGTAGAGAGAAAATTCAGAGCAAAACAAAAACCTCATTTACAAAACAGAAGTGGTCTGTGGGTAGGATCTGTTTCACCATCCTCCTGGTCTTCAAAGGTTGCTTCAAAGCTTGTGACTTCGAGAAGCTATAGAGCAACCAGTTCTATTGGAGGGTGTCTCTGGCCATGGCAGGGGGTTTGGAACTAGGTGATCTTTCCAGTCCCTTCCAACTCAAACCATTCTGTGATCATATGATTCTATGAAAATTCTGTACTGATGGGCCAAATATGAACACGTTAGGGACTGTCATAAAGAATAAACATGAGTCATCATGAATTTAGTTTTCCTGAACATTTTTGCAAACAAAATTTTATTTTGCTTGTATCTGTGGAAATCAAATAAGGATGTGATCTACCTTCACCTCAGTAAAGCATTTGACATCATCTCCCACAGCACCCTCATGTCTAAACTGAAGAAATGTAATCTGGAGGGTCAAGTAGTGATGTGGATTGAGAGCTGGTTGAAGGGAAGAAGCCAGCGAGTTTTGATCAATGGCACAGAGTCCAGCTGGAGGCCTGTACCTAGTGGAGTCCCTCAGGGGTCGGTACTGAGACTGGCATGTTGAAGACTAGGTTAGAGGGACCTGTGTAGGTGAGAGGGACTTGAGGTCCTGGTGGACAGCAGGATGACCATGAGCCAGCAATGTGCTCTTGTGGCTAAGAAGACCAATAGCATCCTGAGGTGTGTTAGAAGGGGTGTGATTAGTAGGACAAGAGAGGTCCTTCTCCCCCTGTATTCTGCCCTGGTGAGACCACACCTGGAATATTGTGTTCAGTTCTGGGCCCCTCAGTTCAAGAAGGACATAGAACTCCTTGAAAGAGTCCAGTGCAGGGCCACCAAGATGATTAAGGGAGTGGACACCTTCCTTAGGAGGAAAGGCTGAGGGACCTGGGTCTCTTTAGTTTGGAGGAGACTGAGAAGTGACCTTATTAATGTTTACAAATATGTAAAGGGCAAGAGCCAGGAAGATGGGGCCAGGCTCTTCTCAGTGATGGCCAACTATGGGTCAAGGGTAACAGATGCAAGCTGGAGCATAGGAAGTTCCACGTGAACATAAGGAGGAACTTTTTCACTGTGAGTATGATGGAGCCCTGGAAAAGACTGAGCTTGTGTAGCCTCCATCTCTGGAGATGTTCAAAACCCACCTCGATGCGTTCCTGTGTCATTATGAGGACAGGCTGAGTGAGCTGGATCTGTTCAGCCTAGAAAAAAGAAGACTTAGGGGGGACCTAATTAGTGTTTACAAATACCTTAGACATGGGTGGCAGGGGGAATTGGCCAGCCCCTTTTCAGTGGTCTTTGGAGACAGGACTAGGGGCAATGGCTGTAAGCTGGAGCACAGGAAGTTCCGCACCAACATGCGGAAGAACTTTTTCACAGTGAGGGTGACAGAGCAGTGGAATAGGCTGCCCAGGGAGGTGGTGGAGTCTCCTTCTCTGGAGATATTCAAGTCTCGTCTGGACGCCTATCTATGTAATATGAGATAGGGAGCCTGCTTTGGCAGGGGGGTTGGACCCGAAGATCTCTTGAGGTCCCTTCCAACCCCTAAGATTCTGTGATTCTGTGATTCTGTGATTCTGTGATTTAGTCCTGTGTGATTTTTAGTCTAGCAACTGAATGTGAGAACCAGCTCCTGAAGCCTTAAAAATTTAAAGGGAGAATAGCTATTTCTATATATACAGTCACACATGCTTTTTTGGTGTGTGTATGTATATATGTGTACACATATACCAAAATCTTAAAGAGCTGCTTAGCACAGTTCATATTTTTTTAAAAGCACATGTTTTGGGAACAAAAATTTTTTTTAAAATAGTTTTGTAAATTTTGGAAAGAAAACTTCTTTGGGTATGTAGTAGAACAACTGGTCACTCTACTGTGGTGGTGCCTTCAAATAGGCTATCTTTTAATGTGCCATATGTTTATGACCTAATCATTCCAGGTTTGCATTGTCTGACTGCCACTCTTGTGTTTCAAGGACAATGTTGTCATCATAAAAAGCTTTAGAGAAGGGTCAAGTTAAGCTTCTGTGATCCTATTTTCATTGCTGCAGAAGAAATACTGTGCTTTGGGAGGAAAAATCAGCAGTTTCTTTGCTTTAAAGAGCTCAAGAAAATGGAGTTGGGTGACAAGATTGATTCATCTGTTTCAGGGGACAACACTGGTTGGGTTTAGCCCCATGTACTAAACTTGTCTTTTTTTTTATGTAACTGGAAAAGTGAAAAGTTCTGGTAAAGAATATTAAAAATATTTTTTTGTTGACGACTATAGGAATATAGTGAGATTATGTAGGGACAAAGTCAGAAGGGATAAAGCTGAACTGGAACTCAGACTGGCCAGTTCTGTAAAAGATAATAAAAAGTCCTTCTATAGGTATACTAACAGTAAAAGGAGGGGCAAGGAGAATCTCCAACCGTTATTGGATGCTGAGGGAACATTAGTGTCAAGGGAACAGGACAAGGCTGAGGTCCTTAATTCCTTCTTTACCTCAGTCTTTAATAGTAAAGATGGATATTCCCTGAGTACTCATCCTCAGGAACTGGCTGACAGGGAGAGGAAGAATAACAAAGTTCCCGTGGTTCAGGAGGAAATGATCAGCGACATACTTGGCCAGGTAGATACTCATAAGTCAATGGGGCCAGATGGGATTCACCCAAGGGTACTGAGAGAGCTGGCAGATGTCCTCGCCAAACCCCTTTCCATCATCTATCAGCAATCCTGGCAGACTGGGGAAATTCCACTCAACTGGAGCCTGGCAGATGTTATACCCATATATAAGAAGGGTCAAAAGGAGGATCCGGGGAACTACAGGCCTGTCAGTCTGAACCTCAGTCCTGGGGAAGATCATGGAGAGGGCCATCTTGGGAGATACCATGCAGCACATGCATGATGGCCAGGGGATCAAGCCCAGTCAACATGGGTTTACAAAAGGTAGATCCTGTCAAACTAACCTGATAGCCTTCTATGACAAAGTGACCCGCTTAATGGACGAGGGGAAGGCTGTGGATGTGGTCTACCTGGACATCAGTAAAGCCTTTGACACGGCTTCTCACAGCATTCTGATTGAGAAACTGACTGCCAATGACCTTGACAGATGGACCCTCTGCTGGGTTTAAAACTGGTTTGATGAATGGGCCCAATGGTTGGTGATAAATCCAGCTGGAGGCCAGTCATGAGTGGTGCCCCCAGGACTCAGTCTTGTGTCCAGTTTTGTTCAACATCTTTACCAATGACCTCGATGAAGGGATTGAATGCTCCTTCAGTAAGTTTGCAGATGACACTAAACTGGGAGGAAGTGCTGATCTGCCTGGGGGGAGGGAGGCTCTTCAGAGGGATCTGAACAGGCTGGACTGATGGGCTGAGACCAATGGGATGAAGTTTAACAAAGCCAAATGTAGAGTGCTGCACATGGGACATAACAACCCCATGCAGCGCTACAGGCTTGGGGGAGACTGGCTGGAGAACTGTCAGGAAGAGAAGGATCTGGGGGTGTTGGTTGACTGCAGGCTGAATATGAGTCAGCAGTGTGCCCAGGTGGCCAGGAAGGCCAATGGCATCCTGGCTTGTATCAAAAATAGTGTGGCCAGTAGGTCTAGGGTAGTGATTGTGCCCCCGTGCTTGGCATTGGTGAGGCCACACCTTGAGTGCTGTGTCCAGTTCTGGGCTCCTCACCATAAGAAGGACATTGAGGTCCTTGAGTGAGTCCAGAGAAGGGCAACCAGGCTGGTGAATGGGCTGGAGGGCAAATCCTATGAGGAACGGCTGAGGGAGCTGGGGTTGATTAGCTTGGAGAAGAGAAGGCTGAGGGGAGACCTTATCACCACCTACAACTACCTGAAGGGAGGTTGTAGAGAGGTGGGCAATGGTCTCTTCAGCCAGGTGACAGGAGATAGGACAAGGGAAAATGGCAAGAAGCTGAGCCAAGGCAGGTATAGATTAGACATTAGAAAAAAATTTTCTACTGAAAGAGTTGTTAGGGCCTGGAACAGGCTGCCCAGGGATGTGATTGAGTCACTTTCCCTGGATGTGTTTAAAAAAAGGGTAGATGAGGTACATAGGGATATGGTTTAGCTTAGGATTGGATTAGTTTGTCTTGATGAGCTCAAAGATCTTCTCCAACCTTGTGATTCTGTGAATAATGAGATATTCAAGACTCGTCTGGACGCCTACCTGTGTGATCTGTCCTAAGGCAGGGGGGTTGGACCAGATGATCCCTTTGGTCCCTTCCAAACCCTACAATTATGTGATTATGTGATTCTGTGATCCTGTTCTGGCAGGGGGGTTGGACTAAATAATCTTTCGAGGTCCCTTCCGACTTCTAATATTCTGTGATTCTATGAAGGAGGAATGATTCGGTATCTTCAGGAAATGTTTTAAAGATTTACAGCATTTGTTTGTTAACAGATAATACTTCCATGTCTTCTCAAGAAGTGTAGCAAAATTTTATCATGCTAGAGTAGCAAAACATATTCTTTCTGAGAGTATAGTCTTTGCATGTATTTAGAGTTATCTCTGTGAAATACTCTTCTAAATAATGAAGTTACTGGTTTTGCCCTTCTTAGGGACTGGTACCAATTAATTTGACTAGTAACCTCATCCAAAAAAGGGAATTAAACTCATGTCAGTGTTTTCTAAAGTGTGATTATTAACCTCTGTACTAATTCAGCTGGCAAACCAATAGAGTATATGCTGTACTTCAAATATTAATTTTCTTTGAACTTTTTTTTAACCAGTGCTGCCTTTGGGACTGTGTTTAAAGTTGTAAGGGTTGGGTTCAGCTGTCTTAATTAAAAGTATTCAATTAACCCAAACAAAGCTGACTCTGAAACCTAACATTTCCAAAACTGGTAAATTATTATTAAGTAAATAATTATTGAATTAATAATAAATTATTATATTATTAAGAATAATTTATTTTTAATTCAATAGTTATTTATTTAATAATAATTTATAAAAGCTTAAGTCAAGTAGAATTTCTTTCTTTATTTTCTTATTAAATAAATAGGTAATTAAAGAACTATTTAACCACTGGAGTGACACCTGGTAATTGAACGGAATGAGACTAACATCATGGCTGTGGAAGGCATACGTATCCTATGAAATCTTTCTGAAAATTCTATAATTTTAAGATGAGATATTATACCACAGTTTTGCTTGTGAAGTCTTAAATCTCTTAAAGCTTTTGTACTATAAGGTCAGGTAGTTTATTTATGACTGGATATTGCCTCACAAGACTACATTTCCTAGAGCACTCAATGACATGCCCTTCTGTGCAGCCAGCACAGCTCCATGCCCTTCACCATGCACAGCCCGTCCAGATCCTGAGATGCATCGAAATCCCCTCTTTCACCTTGGAGGCACAGTTGCAAGGGTGTCTGGCTTTCTTCTTCAATTTCTTGCTCTCTTTTCATCAGTTTCTCAATTTCATGTGGCTTTCAGGCATAAAACACATGAGAAATTCGACCTGGTTCAGTAGGAAACTTAAATGTGATGAGGAGCAAACTTACTGAGAATGGTTCATGTGAGGGAAGAACAGGATTAGCAGACCATAGGAACGAGACATGACAACAGGAGATGATGAATCTTCCCAAAATTCTTCCTCAACTCCTTGTTAGAGCTAGAAAGCTTGATTTGGTAAATACTTCCATGGAAAGATGCTAATCTCCTCTGAAATGCAGAAACCCTGTAGATAGATGACAAGGAAGGGAGTAAAGAGCAGAAGCAGAATTTTTCTCATTTCTAAAGTCATGTTTTCCTGGTTATAGTTTCACAGGGTCCCATTTTTCTGATGTGAATTTTTCCTGTCCAACAGTCCACACAAAACTGAGCCGATGACACATGGCTGTACTGGACTGAGAAATTCGCCGATTTGGGAAGTTGTTGTGTGCTAATCCTTGTGTGGAGAGAACCGACTAGTGAATTGATTAAGGGGATTAGCTGTGTGAGATTAATTATAACAAGGAGCTGTGGATCTAAGGATACATTGCTTTGTGTATTTGTTGTCTGAAGCTTGGAGTATATGGAATGGTAGTAAACAAACAAAAGGACCTCTGAAAAATAGGAAGGAAAATAGTTGGAAAATCACTTTTAATTGTCCTTTCAGCAAAAGGATGGATTTCACAGTGAAAATACATATTTAAAATTCCACTGATCCCAAGGGTCTTCTTGAGTTAAATTTGTACTAATTTTTCCCTCTTAATGGGTTAGAGTAAGAGATTTAATCCCACTTAGAGTTCAGATCTCACTGCTGCATTAATATAAGTCCTCACTGCTACAGCTAAATCACTACTTAAAAAAATGAAGTATACATTTGCTTTTCTCCAGGGCCTTTCTTAGAAGAACCACTCTAACTTCTCAGAAACAAGACAAACCCCCAAAGCTTAATTGGTGTCTGTAGGGAAACTGGCATTTAGGATGCAAAAAGACACCAACTGCAGAAATGAAAAAAGAAAAAAACAAAAAAAAGGGAAATAGTGTATGACAGTAGTGGGCTATTAGCTGACTAACTCATGCCAGTGTGATCTAGTAAGGACCCTAATTGCCTTGATATAAATCCTTTCCCAGGTCAGTGAAAGTTGTAACGTGAATATACTGTGTTGAACTCAGATCTTTTTCCTTAATGTTTTTTAAATTTAATGTCCAATTGTATGCTTTTTTACAGACAACTGTCCGCAAAATAAATCCCATTTACTGGAACAGATTTTCTTCAAAGTACTTCTTTGCCTTCAAAGTACTAATTTATTGACTCTGTTTGGACTGATACACATTTTCTTGCACTCCACACAGTGCTTCAAAAATTATCATGAGAGCTATCTTTTCAATAGGCCCCATGCTCTGCAGGGGTTCAAAAGAAACCTTATTAGTTCTGCTGTTCTGAAAAGCCTTTAAGATTTCTCTAAAAATGTAGTCTATACCAAGCGAGTTTTGCCTTTAAAATAATGGTTTATTAAAAGTTCTACTTAATTTTGAGAAAGATCTTGTAAAACTTTGTGCAACTGCAAAAAATTTGAGAAGAAAGTATTTAGTAATCCTGATTCTGTACTGTGCTTTGAAAAATCATGCCCTTACGTATACTGGGAATTCATCTTGCTGAAATCAGTATGCTGCTGAAAAGAACAGAATATATTTAGCTAGCTTTTCTCTTGTAGAAAAAAAAAAGGTACATCTTCAGTAAAAGCAGGTCAAAAAGAGGTTAGAAGTTACAGCTTTGGGAGGTTCTTTATGCTAATTCAGACATTAGCCTGGAATTTAGTTCTTTCATACCACAGAAGTGCTCTTTAATTTCTCGGTAATATAGAAATATCCAGAGAGGGAACAATCTTCTGTTCTCTGTTAAAGCTCTTGTCTTACAGGAAACAGAAGGCTGGTGCTAAAGTCTTGAAATTCTTGCAAAAATGCAGGGAATAAAGTACACAGTAAACAATCCTCCATGTACTATATGTACTTTTAACCCTTTCAGGAGAAATTGATGTACACTTTGAAATCTCTGTCTTTTCACATTTCCAGCTATCTGCCAGGTGCTGATAGTGAGACTCAAAGACTTCTGGTAATGGAAATTGAACATGGCAGGCATCATGCTGGAGTTTGAAATCTAGTTTAAAATAAAAGTCAAGTAGCAGGTGTGGGTTTAAACAGATTTCATTATGCTTCATTAAGTTTCTCTCCTAATAATTTTTCATAGACCACTCTTCAGTAGATATAAGCCTTAAATCCATGAGGTATTGGGGTACAGTTAGCAATTAGAACTCAAGAAGAGGGAACTGGAGCAGAGAAGATAATACTGTTGGGCCTAGAGGATTCTACTGATCCATCTAATGCCATGCCTACTCCATCTTTCAGTGGTGTCATCGAGCTTGCAATTATAGAACAGGATTACTTATGCCAAAGCTTCATTTCCTCTATTGCATTATAGACATGAGCAATCATGCTAGAAATCTGTGATATTGTGCAATGAAAATTCCACTGTCCTGAAGCCCATACAAATATACTTTTAATTCTGTTTAGGTAGAGAGAGCGATACTAACCTATTAATTGTCTTCCATGTTGACTCTTTCTGCCGTGTTCCTTTAACATACTAGAGCTTCATGAGTTGAGGCACTTTGGAAATGTAAAAAGTAACTATGCTTTTAGAATAGCCTATAGACAATAAAACTGTAAATAGAGAACATGGTCTTGTTCTTGTAGATTCAAGTTTGATGAAAACGTGTAATAAATTATAGGGCTTTATTGTTCATTATTATTACTGGATGAACATATTGACATAAAAATGCCACCCATTCCTTTGGTATGTGTAAGAAAAGCAGGGAGAAAAGTGCTAATGAATTTTTGCAGCATATTAATATTGAATATCTTAAGCACATTGGGATGGAAGGTAGAACATGGGTCTAGGTACTGAACCTTCAGTTGAAAAAAGCTGGGTGCATGATGAAACTTGCATGCATGTTTCTCATTTCAGAGAAGCAAGTACTTTTTCAGAGGCTTAAAACTAAATTTCACAAGGATTATTGTATATATGAAATTAGACTGTAGTAATCTCAAGTAAGATAGGTTCTTCCTCATAGTCTTTGCTGTGCCATATTCAAGCTATAATATTTAGGTTCTCAGACCCAGATTTTTTGAGGAGAGTACATTACTAATGTATCATCACTGCCATCCATTGAGGAAAATTTGGCAAAAACTAATGCTGTATAGTTCTCTTTTTAAAAATTATTATTAATTTCCCTCATATTAAAGTGTTACACTGCCCTGAAGCTGTAAAATAGACTAGATGACCATGTAACATTCCAATCCTTTATTTCTGTCTTTATTAGAGATATTTAGGTAAGCATATTTTGGTTGTCCATTGATCATTTTTTAATAATAAACTAGTAAATAGTTTACCAAAAATGGAAATTCAATAATTATCAGTCAATTAGCTGTCCAATTGTCAATATAATGGATTGACATCTATCATGAGTGTTAATTTATTTTTTAAAACAAAAATTGTTGCTGCTTGTAACTATAATGTAATAGTTAATAGTGCTCATTCAACAAAAATAATTTGTTTCATCTCTCAAATAGTCATTGCTTTTCTCAATACCTCTAAGTAACACTTAATAAAAGAAG
Organism: Laterallus jamaicensis coturniculus; assembly: GCA_022605575.1. Lineage (NCBI taxonomy): Eukaryota > Metazoa > Chordata > Aves > Gruiformes > Rallidae > Laterallus > Laterallus jamaicensis. Next base: position 89,406,603 of record JAKCOX010000001.1, read on the forward strand.
TCTCATTAATTGCCATTAGCTAAGACAAGAACAGGAATGGCAGTACAAAGGTAGATTAAATATTTCTAGTTTTCTGTATCAAACAATGGCAAGTGGTGGACATCTAAGAGAAGAACAGGGTAACAGTGATACTTCCCACCATATCATCCCCATACTATCATTTAATGTTTGCCTTGCTGATACCTTCTCACATGTATAAGTGTATTCCTTTTATAAAAAGTATTCCCTGAAATCATAAGAGGAGAAAACTTGTTCCTAAAGAAGACATTAAACCATGCAGTATTTGCACACACAAGTTCTGCAGTCTTCAAATGTCTCTGTCTTATGTTAGTGACCTTTAGGAAGGAAACCAGGTTAGAACAGAAATCAGTAATATCCTGCACTCACCTCCTTACTACAGCTGTGCTTCTGATCTCCAGTGGAAACTCTATATCTTTAGTTAGAAATAAATAACACGTTCAAAATTCACACAGCCTTTATATCTAAGAGTAATACCTCATCATAAATGCTGGAGTAAACCACTCACCATCAATTTAATTTTACATCACTGGTGAAAATTGAAAGGACCAAAAATCACAGGGTTAATAAGCCTTTTGCTATAAACCAAGGAATTCAAAAGAGGCTCCTGAATTTAGCAGGTTTATCTAATGTATGATGCAATGTGTCACACAGTTGATATTGGACAAATATCTGCTCTAGTTTTCTATTGCGTTTACAAATACAGACATTTCTGGAATGAGAGGTATTATGTGGAACAGTCTTTATTACTCAATTGAACTATCTTAGTACAGTCATTAATAAACGAAAAAATATTAGCTCTTGTTGAAGCACAAATACATTTAAATAGTAAATTAAAAATTAAAACTCTATCAAGAATTTCAAAAAACCAAAACTAGGATCAGCTTTTTTCTACAGAGAGATAAATCTAGATGACTTATTACCTCAGATTTATATGCATGTTTAAAGAAAGTATATCGCATACTTCCTTGTTTTTCTTTAACTACATTAATTGATCAAAAGCTGAAAAACAGCCTAGCGTTTAGAGCCAGAAAGTGATCATGGGCGCATTTGATTTGCCAATATAAGATAGTCTGGGGTGAACAATTTCCCCCTTGAGATTTCCAGTACCTCATCAACTAATTTTCTTAGAGTTTTTGACCTAATTGTGCAAAAATACCTTCATATGTAATATTTCTAACTGTAGTTCCTGCTACCATTCCAGGTAATGACCCAATACAGGTAGCAATTTGAAAAAAATCTAGGTAGCCTCTTTACAACCAAGGCTGGTTTTTTTTTTAGTTTACACTATAAGCTAGATTTCCAAAGTCAACAGGTTGATCTTTTTCTTATCTGAGAATTTTTTAATGTAGATTGTATTCGTTACTTTGGGAAACTGGAATGACTGAGAAGCACCAAGATATGGAGTCCCCAGCACATACAATCTCGTACAAAGAGACAAGGATTCACACACAATGTAACGTTATCTCACAGTACAGGTTACTATTGGAGTCCAAGCTCCCTTGACCTGCAGACTCAAGTGTCTGTCTCTGACTGTGATCTGAGTGCGCAGAGGGGCTTTTTGGGAAGGGGCATCTGACTCTCAGATCTGAGCTCTGCCTCTCCAGATAGAGGCATCTGTCTTCTGATTGTGAATATTGAATCTTGTATTCAAGTGTGCTTTCCCTTCCAGTACAGTCAAGGAAGGGAGGGACAGGAAAAGGTTGTCCTCCCAAAGAAACTTTTTCTAGGACAGGTGAGTGCTGAATGCTCCTGGAGAAGCATGATTCAAGTACATGGATCATTCATTTAGTTTCTACTATATTCCAGGAGAACTGGTTTATCCTTTCATAGGAAATAAGAACCAAGAAACTATACCCAGTTTCTCTTCCACATGGGAAAAGCCTAAATGAAACCTGAATCTAGCTAACCTGCCAGATGCAAAAAAGGGCAACTAATATTTTCCATAGGAAACCACTGTGCTCTGCCTTACTTTTGTCTGCTAAAGTTAGCTAAGTTAGCTTTTTTTTTTTTTATATTAGACACTGTAGAGTGCATCTTCTTGTATAAAGACAAAGGCACAGCCAAGTTGCAGATGTTATTGTTAAATGCAGCACAATGACTGTGTTCCTGTTAGCTTAATGATAGCCTAAAAAGTTAATTTAACATTTAATTACTGGGAGGATAATAGAAAGAAAATAGTAATTCTTAAAAATATACAAAGTGTTGTGCATAAATGTGTATTGAAAGGATGAGAAAAGGTTAATAGTAAGAGAAAATGAACAGATACACTATAATATTGGTGTTAGGTTTTACAGAGCAGAAACATTGTCTTATAACAGGCAGAAGAAAAACTCAATGGAAAGAACATAGCATTTCAATATGAGAACAAGAAACAGAGAGGACAAACTTAAAGGCAATTCAAGCTTGTAAGCTAACTGAATTTAGCAGGAAGTAAGGAAGAAATAATATCTGTTTCAGTTGCCTGCAACAGAAGCTGGTTATAAAATGAAAATGACACTGTCAGAAGCTATCATTTCAGAAATCAGATATGGCTGAAATAAATTGATGTCCCAGATTATAGCTTGAGAGCTTCAGGTATTAACTTAAAAATTTCTGTCATATTCTCTTTCTTTGGTGTTTCAAACACCATATAGAAAACACTTACAGGAGCTAAGTGGATTAAAGTATGTGTGTGAAAGATCTAGAGGTCGTTAAAACAAAATTTCGTCACTGCTTCCATAATAATTGTGGAAAAGAACTTCATATCTTGGTATACTAGTTCAATAGTTTACTCAACTTGATATGAATACTAAGAAAAATAATTTTAAAATATTTTATTATTATATTATCTCTCAAACCACTAGCCAACTGTCTAATACAATGAGAACTCAAATAAACTTTGCTTCACAAAAAATATCATAATTATTTTAATCTAAGTTTATATACATGCATATATATATATATATATATATATATATATGTTCCACTTTGGTTTTAAAATCCTGAAAAGTTTACCTAACATTTATTATTGCTGAAGAAATACCCCTGTATTTTGATGTGATGTTTCTATTTCATCATAGAAGCTCTACTATACATTTGTTTCCACTTGATACAATATTTTCTTCTGAAATATCAGCTCATAATTGATGTCTCAGATGTCTACCCTCTTGCCCTTTATTCAGCCTATAAGCAGATGATTCAAACAGCTAAGAAAATTCTGGGTCATTGAAAAAAACGACCAGGCTGATGAGTTCCATGGCACAGTGCTGTGTGGCATCAATGACTGCTTAGAAAGGGAATTGGTTTGGTGGTTTTCCATATCTTTCAAAGATTAATGTACAACCTGGTTTGCTCTAATCCATTATTTTGGCAGAATTACATGCACTTTGAGATCAGTCTCTTCACTGAATATGTGTATCACTTTCCTTCTTCTGGTAGTGTTGAACAGAAGTCACATCTTGAACAGAGCAGGTCAGGACATATCTTGAACAGCCAGATCTGGGCTAGACAACTTCTATTTTTCCAGGCTTAACAGCACTATTTAGAAGAGTGCAAGCCTGCTAAGAACCAGGCATGGAATAACTTGCATTGACAAACAGGAAGGGTGGTGTCCATAGTCAGGTCACTACCACAGGCCTCATAGTGATGACTCTTTTGGCTCTGAACTTCCTGTGATCTCAGGTTAAGTTTTTTCATTTCTTTTGCAGTTTCTCTACCTGTAATAACAAAGGATGTTTGGGATTGTAGAGCTTCATGCTTCATTGACTTAGAGCTCTGGTGCAATAAGCTACACAAAAGCACAGATCCCGCTGCTGGATTTTGGCACCCTCAATATCTTGTCTTGGATCCAAGCATGTGTCCCTGATCTGCCAGGTGAAACCTGACACTGCAGTGCCCTAGCACAAGAATTCTGAGCCAGCTCTCCCTTACTGGGAGTAGTTCACAGGGGAACTGGTATAGAGCTGTGGGCACTCAGCATCAAGAAATCACCAATTAAGTCAAGCAATCACCTCACTCAGAAGATTACTGCTGTGATTTAAGGAAGATACATGTTTGATTTTATAGCTGAAAATGGATGAGGACTTATTAAATTGAGAGGTATTCTATTACAATACTACCAAACATGGGATGTGGGCTTTAAATATCCATCTTGGAATAAGCTTGGAAAACTGATTTCAAACCATTTTTGAAAGAAAACAAATTGCAAAATTAACAAAACAGTTTCATATTTGGCCACTCCAATCCAACTGGTTGCTTATGATGGTTAAAAACATCTACATAAATTCAACATTTAACCTTCCTAAACTAATCTTATATGTGTTGCAAGGAGGTTGAGATTTTTTTAAGTAGAATTAGACAGACATGTATTGAAATTGCTCTCTAAAGCAAATTTGCAGACTATTCACTTCCTCAATCTTTATAAGAGCTCTTGATTTTTTAATGGCTTTTTTTTTTTTCTTAGTAATGATGGAAGAGGAGAAAGAAGAATGAGCTTTGGTGTTATTTAGTACCATAACTGTTTTCTGTACTTGGCAGTCAGTAAGTGACACTCATGCTATTTAAAAGAAATGCTCTGTTGATAAATGGCACCAATGTAACATTGGAGAGAGCTCTAGCTGCTGAAGTGATAGTATACACTTCTACCTCAGATTAGGTTGATGAACATAATCTGTAAAGCTTGTACTTTTGTAATTTTAAGTGCTAGCTGTGTCCAGCTTTTCCTTTTGCTGAAACTGTCCTCCAGCATATGGCTGTGGGCCAGGTAGATGAGTCTCCAGAAATACCAAGAAAGTCACAACTCAATGTAAAACTGAAATGGTTGGTTTGGGAAGGTGATTCCCTTTCGTTTAATTTTAATAGTTATTCCTGCAGGATTGTCAATGTTCTTAGTAAAAATAATCGCAAAACCATTAAGAACAATGTCTTTATCCTCATTTATCCTTAAAGATAAATGATAGGTGTATTCAGTACAGTGAATTTTAATAGGAGAAACCCCAAATCTTTATTCTCCTAATTAATATGCTTATCCAGACAATCTAACTTCTAGAAATGTAATCCTGAGGCTTTTAATAGCAAAGTAATAAATAGATCCCAATCTCAAATATTTAGACTTTATTAGTGTTACTAAGTCTGCGGCCATGAATTTATGTTAATATTGCTCAAATAACTGGATTTTCTACTCATCTGCACCACCAGTAAATAATTTGGTGGAGAAAACCCTTAAAAAAAGATATTAATAAGGTCCCCCCTTAGTCTTCTTTTCCCCAGGCTGAACAGTCCCAGCTCACCCAGCCTTTCCCCATAGGGAAGATGCTCCAGGCCCTTAATCATCTTTGTAGCCCTTCTCTGGACTCTCTCAAGGAGATCCCTGTCCTTTTTACACCAGGGAGCCCAGAACTGGACACAATGCTCCAGGTGGGGCCTGATCAGGGTAGAGTAGAGGGGGAGGATCACCGCCTTCGACCTGCTGGCCCCCCAGGATCCCATTGGCTCTCTTAGCCACCAGGGCACACTGCTGGCTCATAGCCAACCTGTCATCCACCAGGACCCCCAGGTCCTTCTCCACAGAGCTCTTCTCCAGCAGGTCATCCCCCAGCCTGTACTGAAATGAACGGTTGTTCCTCCCCAGGTGCAAGACTTTACACTTGCTTTTGTTGAATTTCATCTGGTTTTTCCCTGCCCAGCTCTCCAGTCTGTCCAGGTCTCGCTGGATGGCAGCGCAGTGTTCCTGCATGTCAGCCACCCCTCCCAGCTTTGTATCATCGGCGTACTTGCTGAGGGTGGATGCTATTCCCTCATCAAGGTTGTCAATGAAGATATTGAACAGGACTGGATCTGGAATCATCGGAACAGGACTGAAATCATCACAAGTTGATTACATGAACCTCTAAGCTGATCTTTTGAGTTGGTTTTGTTGTATTAATGATAAATATATATCATAAAGCAAGAAATTACTAGTGATACTATATTTCATGGTCCCTTTGCTTCTGGCTGATCACTGCAAATCAGATTTCATGCTAACTTACGCAAGAGGTTAGTTCACTGTTAGGATCTTGGTGACAAGCAGAGATTACGGACTATGTGAAGTATCGTTTTTTTGTTATTTTTACCAGTTTTAAAGTACTCGTTTTTCTTAGTCTTAAATATAGCGTGATTTTTCAAAGAACTGTAGAGCTTTTGATATAACAAAATTGAATCCATGTCTGTGTGTGGCAGCAGATGGAAGAACTTTTGTAAAACAACAAAAAAAGCAATTCTGTTCTTATTAACTTTTCATTCTGTGGATACCATGGATTTATCTAGACAGGTTGTGATGCTCTAGTGTGGTGATCAGGAAATGCATGGCAATATGTCTTATATTTTGTGAAGGAAGAATGTGGGGTGATTTGGATTTTTCTGGGTTTTTTTAAATCTTCACATTAAAGATATGAAATTATATCTACCAATTAAGAAAAAGAAAGATAAATCTTAGCCAGAAAATTTCTATTATCCTATTTCTTCTTTGTACAATTAATTTGTAGGCTACCTACTTGCCAAAAGGCCTTTCTAGTGTCTTACAGAAAAAGAAATAGAGAAAAATATGGTAATGTAGTTGTCTACATTAGCAGTATCTTAAAATGCAGGATAATAAAATAAATGTGGTGCTACAGAACCAACTCAGAAAAACACTTGAGTCAATGTTTAAAATAAAATGTAATTTTTTTCATGCCAAAGGTAATCTCTTACATAGCGTTTACTGGTACTTGGCTTTTTAGTGCCTCATTTTTCAATAAAGAATACCAGAGAGCTATAGAAACATTATCTGAATTCTCATACAAAATAATCCTGTGAAGAATGCTATGCTACAAATAGGAAAATAGTACCTTTTAAGGTGAAGGACTTGCTTGAGTTCCTAATGTGTTTCAGAAGGAACATTTCCCAGGAACTGTTACTCCTATTCAACGTTTGATACATAATAACTGAATGCATGTCAAAATGTGATATGGCACCTATTTTTGAGCTTTATACATATATGGATGATCTTCTGTATAAGTTAGCATACACTTTGAAGAATTAATGATTCCAAGACAAAGTCTTAGGCATAAATAGATGATTAATTCTAACCTGTTTTCTTGATACAAATCTCTGTAAGTTTGTCCTAATTCTCCTTTGAAGTGAGACATTTTCTGGTGTCCTATCTCCTAATGAATCTTGTTTCTGCAAGTCTTTTCAGTGCCTCTGTATGTGTGTGTTTTGTTTGGGTTTTTTTAATTCTACTTTTTTGTATTAGCTACTTAATGATGAATCAAGGCTTTTTAAAAGGCACCGTCAAGAATTCTCATAATTTTTACTGTGTGCATTAGCACCACAGTATCATGGAACAGTAGATCAACTCCCTTCTCAGTGAATCTGAGTCAAAAGCATTATTGCAAAACTAACTGAAGTGTGGGAAGCACATCCTTAAACCCAGTGGATTCAGCAACCGACAGGAATAAAATATTTAAAATGTGAAGAACATTGTCAAGCTTTGCTTTTGATTACTACTTTACCTTGATCCTGTCCTCTCTTGGATTTGTTGTATACTAATTGCTGACGACAAAGAGGAAATATTAGCTTGATTGAGATTCAGATTTACTGAAAGAGCTCTGAAGGTTTTAAACTCTTCTCTTTTTCTTTCTCCCATTAATTCCTCACAGTTCGGTGTGGTATTAGAAAGTATATAAAGCTGTTACACTTGTCTGCTGAGCCTCCACCTCTGTTGGAATTAGTCCAGATGGGCATTTGTCACCAAGTTAATCAAACAGTAAAATCTGTGAATTAAGATTTCATGTAAATATGAACATATCTCTAATCTAGCTCAATAACAGAACGATTTCTCCAGCTATGATATTAATTAATTCAACTGATAATGTAAGAAGATGCTAGTGTCTCCTCATTTTTTTTCCCTGGATTTCTACCATGCTTAGCACAATGGCAAGCTGTTTTGCTTTTGGTGGTTTTAAACTGGGGGGAAAAAAAAAAAAAAGCTTTTGTAATGTTACCATTGTCTTGTTACCCAAGAAATGTTGTGTAGGTTCTTATTTAATGGCCAGCTTTCTGCAATCCAAGCACTGGGGCTGGCTTGACAAAACGAAAACCCATTTACGTTCTTTGTCCTATAGCAATACTGTGTGGTTTAAAGTTAGAATGCTTAGCACAGCAGGAATTATGCCTTACTCTGGTATTCAACAATAAAAATGTGAAAAGGTAGTAGAGTACAGCTCAGACATGCATGACTAAAGTGGATTCTACAGTGCTCTATTACCCACTTACAGTGCCTATGACTACAGTGAAGAGAACAGGATTCACAGCCCATTCCCTCTGTGTAGAAAGATGATTGCTTTTGTACAATGACCATGTAATATAAAATGCAGAAATCCATTATTGTCACTCTTTTTAGCTGTTATGGACTGACATGATAATTGGTAGGTTATAGTATCAGTCAGAAAGGAATTGAGCCCAGGTATCATACCTTGTAAGAAATGACATGAACTTCTAATTTAATAAGAATAAGGTAGAGATCAATCTTTGGCACTAAGGGAATGAAAACCTTTCTGAGTGAAATTGACAGTGAATGTTGTGTTTTGTGCGTCAAGCAACTCAGGTCTGTTGCTATTTGTTACAAATGCTTCTAAGTGTCGATTGACCTAGTAGATTGACATCTAGCAGGGATGCTACTCAAGCATGTGAACAGGCCATGTGCTTTTTTAATTTTGTAAATACTTGGTGGTAATGTTAGATATGAGTAGCACTACTGCATTTTCAGCAGACTAATGAATTGGATCAACGGTGCATGGGATAAATCTTTTGTATAAAGTTCCACATTCCTTTTCTGTGGGAGCGTATCTGGCCAGGGTCTGACTTCAGAAGGAAACTGGACTGTTTATAGGTAGTATGTAAAATCTGGAACGTGCATAGGTAGAAGCTATAGTTTGTTTCACTATGTCATAAACTTCATGAGACCAAAATTCAGGGTGCACTATGAGATACACCCTCATGAAACACCAACACAGACCGTCTTGCAAAGCTGTTGTTTAAAGCTTAGAACTATATGTTCATTTCAGGAACTCAGATACTGTTTTTGGTGAGCACCATGGAGCTTCAGTATTCACTACAATTTAAGATGAATGTTTCATAGAAACTTGAAACACAAAGAACAAAATATCATTGTATCACTGTATAGAAAGTAGGTTGACATACAACATGTAGGAGTACATTTCTATTATAAATTCTTAATGTCAAGATTATCTGAAGAAAATTTCACCCTGAAATAATATAGGCAAAATCTCTAATTTTAAAACCAGCCAATTTTTTTTTGGTGCTTTCATGTTTCAATCAAATAAAACTTACATTTTTATAATTGCATAAATGTTCCAACAGTCTATTGGAATAATTGTTTCATTATTACATCATTAATCTCATTTTATCAATTGATACAAGGAATTTCATTAGGTACTAATGCAAGAGGGAAAAATTCTTTATATAGCTTGTGTTAAGCTTCTCCAGTTTTCATTATTTATTTTTATGGAGAAATACCAAACACACAAGAACAGCAAGGATCTATTAGAAACTATGATAGAACCAAGAAACTATTAACTCATATCTATAGAAGTACGCGACACCTGCACAATGAATCTGATTTATAGTAGATACTTTGGCATCCCACTATCCGTTTATTAAGACCGACTGATGCATCTGCAAAAAAGAAATATAAATGAAAAGCAACAATATAAACATGAAAAATTCCTATGGTGAACTTGTAATGTGAAAAGGTACTCTGTACAGACATTTTGTCATGTGGTTTGTATGACATCTGTACCAATATTGAAGGTAGAACATGTTTGGTTTATCTATGCTTAAATTAAGACACAGAAAAAAATGAGAGGGAAACTTCCAACCATATCCTGAGGTGCACCAAGCATTGGCATTGCCAGATGGTCCGGGGAGGTGATTGTCCCACTCTACACTGTGCTGGTGCAGCCTCGCCTTGAATACTGTGTGCAGCTTTTGGCGCCACAGTAAAAGAGGGACATAAAAATATTGGAGAGTGTCCAGAGGAGGGCAACAAGAATGGTGAAGGGTCTGGAGGGGAAGACCTATGTGCAGAAGCTGAAGTCCCTTGGTTTGTTCAGCCTGCAGAAGAGGAGGTTGAAGGGAGACCTCATCACAATCTATGGCTCCCTTATGAGGGGGAGTGAAGGAGCAGACCCTGATCTCCTGTTTGGTGACCAGAGGGAACAGTATGAAGCTGTGACAGGGAAGGTTTATGTTAGATATTAGGAAGAGGTTCTTTACTGAGGGGGTGGTCGGTCACTGAAACAGGATCCCCAGTGATCACAACACCAAGCTTCGATGAATTCAAGAAGCATCTGGACAATGAACTCAGTCCAATGCTCAGACCTGACTGGTCCTGTGTGGAGCCAGGATTTGGGCCTAACGATCATTATGGGTCCCTTCCAACTCAGGATATCCTATTATGTGATTCCATTTTTCAAGCTATGAGGACACTCAGTGTCCTGGGTTCAGCCCAGCAGCAGGCTGTGTTAGCCCTGAGAGTATTCCATACCAATTGCATCATGATCAGACAGGCTGCCCCCCCCCTTTTGCAGGGGCGACTTCGGACCCAGGCACGGGAAGTCCCGGCCTGGGCAGGCGCAGTGCCAGTTCCGGGGGAGACTCCGGACCTATCAGGAACTGCTCCCAGCACGGGAAGTGCTGGTCTGAGCAGGCGTGTGGGAGTTCCGGTTTCTCTCTCTCTTTTTCGGGATCGGCGTGGCAGGAGGTGGTGAGGGGGGTGCTCGGGGGTGCTGGGCTTGGGGAGTGCTGCGTTCGGGAATCTGAATCGGTTCGGGCACGGTTCAAATGACATAGTGTGGGGAGAGGTTTGCACTGTATATAATAATAGCACTGTAGTTAGTTGTTTTCATACTTTTCCCTGTTGTTTAGTAAACTATCCTTATCCTAACCTTGCAAGCCTGTGGTTTTTTTTTCCTCTGGCTCTGCAGCTCCTTCGTTCGCCCATCCTCCACCTCTTAAAGAGGTAAGGGGGCTTTTTGGTCTGACCTTTGTGGCCTCAGCTTTCCGTTGAGGTATAAACCACAACAACTTTTGGCGCCCAACGTGGGGCGCGACGGGGGACCCCCAAGGGGGGCAAAAAAGGTTGGGATAACGATAGATTTGACCTTAACTCAATTGCAGTTAAGATAGACTTGTGATAGGTACGGTTATTTAAGTAATTTCTATGTACAATGTTGTGGCATTTACTCTTAAGGATGCTGCCATGGTTGCCAACTCGTGGCATGCTGCATTTAATCCTGCCAGGATTCGTTGCCATCCCGTACGTCTGTTTAGTGTATGTTGTGATAACAGCCTATGATTGGATAACGTTGAAGTTCATGAACTTAAAAGAGTACTTGTATCAGCTTTTGCTGTTCGGTACAAGGAGGGATAGAACAGGTCTTATAAGAGTCTTTAACAATTTCCAATATCCCTGGGAAATTCTAACTAGCATTTTCCTACTGTTGGTTTTGGTGCAAATGGTTCTGCTTTCGATATATATATGTATATATATTAGGCACAGGTTTATGAATACCACCCATGAGTTTTCCCTGAGGCTGGATAAGCTTGAGTGGCAGGGCAAATGGCGAAATATGAGCAGGTACCTAGGCACTTTCTTACCCCCAGTGGTTTGGAACTTCACTCCTGAACAGCTACAGGATCCTAATAAGGTGACTGCATATTTGAAAAAGAACTGCAGTGGGCTCCCCAGAGAAATACGCCCTACTGCACTGTGCTGGGGCTTGGCTACCATCTACCAAACACTGCTTGATAGCAAGCAGCACTGTCAGTACTGTCAGCACTGTCAAGGGGAACAAGGAAATGGATTGGCAAATACTGCAGCTACTGCCACCCCTACAGTAGACCTTGCCCCTAATTCAGAGCGTCAGTACTGTCAGGGGGAAAGAGGAAATGGATTGGTGAATACTGTAGATGCTGCGACCTCTACAGTAGACCTTGCCCCTAATTCAGAGCGTCAGTACTGTCAGGGGGAAAGAGGAAATGGATCAGTGAATACTGTAGATGCTGCAACCTCTACAATAGACCTTGCCCATAATTCAGAGAATCAGCCCACACCAATGTCTGTTGCTTCCATTCAAGAGAGGTGTCAGCACTGTCAGTGCTGTTGGCACTGTCAGGGAGGAAAAGGAAATAGACTAGTGCATACTGCAGATACTGCAACCTCTACAATAGATCTTGGCCAACCCACACCAAAGTCTGTGGCTCCCATTCAAAAGAGGAAACACACCAGGAAGTTAGTTCGCGCAGTGCCAGATGATGATGGTGAACAACCGGGGCCATCTCAAGAATGTCAGGATGAGGATGATGGTGAAAAACCATTATCTCAAGAATGGCCGGATGAGGATGATGATGAAAAGTCAGGGCCATCTCAGAAAAGTCAGAATGGGGCAGGGCCATTTCAGACAAGTCAGAATGGGGCAGGGCCATCTCAGAAAAGTAAGAATGGGGCAAAGCCATCTCGAGCAGATCAGGATGTAGTAGAACCAGAGATTGTTACCCGATCCCTGACCCTGAGTGAATTGCGTGAGGTGCGAAAAGATTTTGGCCGCCGCCCAGGTGAGCACATTATCACTTGGTTGCTCAGATGCTGGGATAGCGGAGCCAATAGTCTGGAATTAGACGGCAGGGAGGCCAGGCAGTTGGGATCTCTGGCTAGAGAAGGAGGTATTGATAAGGCACTTGGCGAGGGGTCACAAATCCTCAGCCTTTGGAGGAGATTGCTGTCAAGTGTGCGGGAAAGATACCCCATGAAAGAATATATTACCTGTCTGAAACCCAAGAGCGACAGCATAGAGACAGTTATCCAGTACCTGAGAGAATTAGCTGTACGAGAGTTGATTTATTGTGAGTCGGACAACAGGAGGCTCCCTGATGATCCTGATGATGTCCGATGCACCCCAGACATGTGGCGTAAGGTGATACGAAGTGCACCACCAGGGCACATGAATTCACTGGCAGTGATGGAATACGAGGAGATGTTTCCACCAACCGTATATGAAGTGACCCGCCGACTCCGGACTTATCAAGACAACGTTGCACGTTCTGTCATTGCAGCAGTAGAGCAACTGGTTAAACTTAAACTTGACGAACACATGGCCGACTCCCAACCTCTACAGAGCGATGTTGCAGCTATCCGGAAAAGTCATCCATCGTCCCAAGAGAGAGAAAACGGCAGGGACACACCACGAGCCACGCGGCGAGCCACACCCCGAGCCAAATTGTGGTTTTACCTGCGTGATCATGGAGAGGACATGAGAAAGTGGGATAAGAAGCCCACTTCAGCCCTTCAAGCACGAGTAAAGGAGTTGCAAGGTAGAGCAAGTGCACGAGGTTCTGCCAAGAGGAATGTTGCACCAGTTTCTATCCAGGAGCAATAGAGGTGCCCTGCCTCCAGCCAGGTGGAGGAGAGGGATAATCGGACTTATTGGACTGTGTGGATCCGATGGCCTGGAACATCAGACCCACAAGAGTATGAGGCTCTAGTGGATACCGGTGCTCAGTGTACTCTAATACCATCAAATTATGAAGGGACAGAATCTGTTTACATTTCTGGTGTCACAGGGGGCTCCCAACAGTTGACTGTGCTAGAGGCTGAGGTGAGCCTAACTGGGAAGGACTGGGAGAAACACCCCATTGTGACTGGCCCAGAAGCTCCGTGCATTTTAGGTATGGACTATCTCCGTAGAGGGTATTTTAAAGACCCAAAAGGATACCGGTGGGCTTTTGGAATAGCCGCTGTGGAGACTGAAGAAACTGAACAATTGTGTGCCTTGCCTGGACTTTCGGAAGATCCAGCTGTTGTGGGGTTGTTGAAGGTCGAAGAACAGCGAGTACCAATCGCTACGACGACAGTGCACAGGCGGCAGTATCGTACAAACCGGGATTCTTTGATCCCCATCCATAAACTGATTCGTCAACTGGAGAGTCAGGGAGTGATCAGCCGAACCCACTCACCATTTAACAGTCCTATATGGCCAGTGCGGAAGTCCGACGGAGAGTGGAGGCTGACAGTAGATTATCGTGGCCTAAATGAAGTCACTCCAAACATGAGTGCTGCTGTGCCGGACATGCTAGAGCTCCAGTATGAACTGGAATCAAAGGCAGCCAAGTGGTACGCCACAATTGACATTGCAAATGCTTTCTTCTCAATCCCACTGGCACCAGAGTGCAGACCACAGTTCGCTTTCACCTGGAGAGGTGCCCAATACACATGGAATCGTCTGCCCCAGGGGTGGAAACACAGTCCCACCATCTGTCATGGACTAATCCAGAATACATTAGAAAAGGGTGGAGCCCCAGAGCACTTGCAATATATTGATGACATCATTGTATGGGGCGATACAGCAAAGGAAGTTTTTGAAAAAGGAGAAAGGATAATTCAAATCCTTTTAGAAGCTGGTTTTGCTATAAAACAAAGTAAAGTCAAGGGGCCTAAGCGAGAAATCCAGTTTTTAGGAATAAGATGGCAGGATGGGCGTCGCCAGATCCCAATGGACGTTATTAATAAAATTGCAGCAATGTCTCCACCAAGTAACAAAAAGGAAACACAAGCTTTCTTAGGCGTTATAGGATTTTGGAGAATGCATATCCCAAACTATAGTCTCATTGTGAGCCCACTCTACTACGTAACTCGGAAGAAAAATAATTTTGAATGGGGCCCTGAGCAACAGCAAGCCTTTGAGCAGATCAAACGTGAAATAGTCCATGCTGTAGCCCTTGGACCTGTCCGTACAGGTACAGACATTAAAAATGTGCTCTATACTGCAGCTGGTGACAATGGTCCTACCTGGAGTCTCTGGCAGAAAACACAAGGCGAGACTCGAGGGCGACCGTTAGGGTTTTGGAGTCGGGCCTACAAAGGATCTGAGGCCAATTACACTCCAACAGAAAAGGAAATACTGGCCGCCCTTGAAGGGGTTCGAGCTGCTTCAGAGGTAATTGGAACTGAAGCTCAGCTTTTCCTAGCACCCCGACTGCCGGTGCTGGGCTGGATGTTTAAAGGGAAAGTCCCTTCCACACACCATGCAACTGATGCTACATGGAGTAAGTGGATTGCACTAATTACGCAACGAGCTCGAATAGGAAACCCCAATCGCCCAGGAATTGTGGAGGTGATTACAGACTGGCCAGAAGGCAAAGACTTTGGGATGTCACCAGAGGATGAGGAGGTAACACGTGCAGAAGAAGCTCCACCATATAACCAATTGCCAGAAAATGAAAAGCAGTATGCCTTGTTCACTGATGGATCTTGTCGCATTGTGGGTAAGCATCGGAAATGGAAAGCTGCTGTATGGAGTCCCATGAGGCAAGTAGCAGAAGCCACTGAAGGAAAAGGTGAATCAAGCCAATTTGCTGAGGTAAAGGCTATTCAATTAGCCCTGGACATTGCTGAGAGGGAGGAGTGGCCTATGCTATATCTTTATACTGACTCATGGATGGTAGCTAATGCCTTGTGGGGGTGGTTGCAGCAGTGGAAAAAGAACAATTGGCAACGCAGAGGCAAACCCATATGGGCTGTTGACTTATGGCAAGATATTGCTACTCGACTAGAGAAGCTTACTGTAAAGGTACGTCATGTGAACGCCCATGTACCTAAGAGTCGGGCCATGGAGGAACATGAAAACAACCAGCAGGCCGATAAAGCTGCTAAGATTGAAGTGGCCCAGGTAGATTTGGACTGGCAACATAAGGGTGAGTTGTTCCTAGCCCGATGGGCTCATGATACCTCAGGTCATCAAGGAAGAGATGCAACATATAGATGGGCTCGAGATCGAGGGGTGGACTTAACCATGGATGCTATTGCACAGGTTATCCATGAATGTGAGACATGTGCCGCAATCAAGCAAGCTAAGCGGTTAAAACCCCTCTGGTATAGAGGACGGTGGATGAAATATAAATATGGGGAGGCTTGGCAGGTTGATTACATCACTCTCCCACAGACTCGCCATGGTAAACGGTACGTACTTACAATGGTTGAGGCAACCACTGGCTGGTTGGAGACATATCCTGTACCCCATGCCACTGCCCGGAATACAATTCTGGGCCTGGAGAGGCAAGTCCTATGGCGACACGGCACCCCAGAAAGAATTGAGTCAGATAATGGGACTCATTTCCGAAATACTCTCATAGACACTTGGGCCAAAGAGCATGGCATTGAGTGGGTGTACCACATTCCTTATCATGCACCCGCTTCTGGGAAAATTGAACGATACAATGGGCTTTTAAAGACTACACTGAAAGCAATGGGTGGTGGAACATTTAAAAATTGGGATACACATTTAGCTGAAGCTACGTGGTTAGTTAACTCTAGGGGATCTACCAATCGGGCTGGCCCAGCCCAGTCAGAATTCTCACATACTGTAGAAGGTGACAGAGTCCCAGTAGTGCACATGAAGAGTATTTTGGGAAAGACAGTTTGGGTCATTCCTGCTACAGGCAAAGGTAAACCCATATCTGGGATTGTTTTTGCTCAAGGACCTGGTTGTACCTGGTGGGTAATGCAGAAGGATGGAGAAACTCGATGTGTACCTCAAGGGGACTTGATTTTGGGTGAGAATAGCCAATATCATGCTAAATAATTCACTACTGTTTTATTGTTGTTATAGATACTGTATGTTATACTAATGACATTACAGCTAGGGTCATCGGTGCCGTGATGATGGAGTGAAGACCAGCTTCCCAAGAACTCTTTCTTTTGTAATAAACACCTCTGACCCACGGACTATGAGCATGGATCATGCCAGGTGCAGTGTTCGAGAGCCCGAGATACAGCATTCAACGATCCAGTGGCACGTACAACCCTTCATACCCTGAGAGACTTGTAACAGAGGGACCAGAGAGCCTGAGGATCGTGGACTGAATGAAACTGACGGACTCAGCGGGAAGGTCCACAGACTGAATCTATATGCACATACATGTGTGTGCATGTGTACATGCATGTGTGTGGATGTGAGAGACTCCCTGGACCCAAAGAAGGTTGCTGGTCCTGCTCATGATGTAAATGGTATGGAATAAGGGGTGGATAATGTCCTGGGTTCAGCCCAGCAGCAGGCTGTGTTAGCCCTGAGAGTATTCCATACCAATTGCATCATGATCAGACAGGCTGCCCCCCCCCTTTTGCAGGGGCGACTTCGGACCCAGGCACGGGAAGTCCCGGCCTGGGCAGGCGCAGTGCCAGTTCCGGGGGAGACTCCGGACCTATCAGGAACTGCTCCCAGCACGGGAAGTGCTGGTCTGAGCAGGCGTGTGGGAGTTCCGGTTTCTCTCTCTCTTTTTCGGGATCGGCGTGGCAGGAGGTGGTGAGGGGGGTGCTCGGGGGTGCTGGGCTTGGGGAGTGCTGCGTTCGGGAATCTGAATCGGTTCGGGCACGGTTCAAATGACATAGTGTGGGGAGAGGTTTGCACTGTATATAATAATAGCACTGTAGTTAGTTGTTTTCATACTTTTCCCTGTTGTTTAGTAAACTATCCTTATCCTAACCTTGCAAGCCTGTGGTTTTTTTTTCCTCTGGCTCTGCAGCTCCTTCGTTCGCCCATCCTCCACCTCTTAAAGAGGTAAGGGGGCTTTTTGGTCTGACCTTTGTGGCCTCAGCTTTCCGTTGAGGTATAAACCACAACACTCAGGTATGAAGATTTGTAGTGACCAGTGTTAACAATTGCAAATCCACAAAACTGTTCCCTTTCATTTGTGGTTAGCAAGATTCCTCAGACAAATATCTAACATGCTGTCTGCATAGTAATGGTGGTGGAGTGTTGCACTGCAAATACCACATTCCAGTCCTGCTTAGGATTTATCCTGTTCTAAGTGAAATCAGAATACCTGGGATAATGAGGCTGGCAGATACTAATTACCTAGCCTGGATCCTATAAAGACATCACAGAAAAGTCTTAGGCAGACTTTAAATCCAGAAGTAACCACAGTTTAACACTGAAAACTTAAATTCCTAAACCCATTGTGCAGACCTGAAGAATTCTTCAAGCACTGCAGTTACTTTACAGCACATGAGCTGTCTCAGCACAAGCATATAGGATCCCTCTCAGATGAGTCCTATTTTTGATTTGTTTCATGTTCTTCCTTGTTCCCCTGAAGTTCCCAAAATTCATATGCTCTGAGCATAATTAGCACATGATGACACTTAAAGCACGTATTTTTGCTCATGGCTTTTCTTTTGGAAACAGATCTGCTAGAAAAGTATCCTGATGACTACAGCATATACCCAGGAAACTGAAGGTTTCAACTGGAGGCTTAGGTTATGTTCCTCCCATGAGCTTCCTGGTGATGTGACTACAGGTTAGACAGTAGGTCTCCAATAAGGACAGAGGGTTTCCTACTTCCTTTCTTTTTCCCCCATTGATATCAATTTAATGAAAAATGCATGTATAATCCTAGAACAAAAGCTAAAGACCTCCCCTCTTACTCCTTATGGTGTAACATCAGCCTTTAATTTATTACTGATTTTTCTCTTTCACAATCTCTTTTCCTTATTAATCTTGAGATTCAGTTCTGAGCAGCCATACAGTTACAGCAGAAGGAAGCTCTAAACACTAGAGATCAGAAAAGTTTTCTATGTAGGTTTAGGTAATGTGTATTTATATAGTAAATAAAAGCATATTATTTTCCATGTTTGCTCCTCAAAATAAACAGTAGTTTTTTGTCCCAACTGTTTTCTTGAGAACAAAGAGATAAAAAAGTGATTTCATAATTTCAAAGGGTAAGATATAAAGAATGAAAACTATAGAGTCTTCCAGGTGTACCTACCTAATTTCTAGATTTAACAGTAGGAGAGGTTTGGAATTTCAGACACATCCCAGTGCTCTCAGTTTATCACTTAGAAACACCTAAGTACTTTCTTTGATGTAACTCTACTGGAAATTATGAATTTTCTGAAAATTGTTAATTGTTGTTATGGAACTGCATAATTTCTTCAAAAATTTAAAGCTGATGAAAAGGAAAACAAAAGAAATCCCTTGAAAAATCTGTAGCACATTCATGACATGGTAATTTTTAAAGCAATTTAATAAAATTCAATTATATATCTTCTCATTTACATGTAGACAAAATTTAATTACAAGCAAGACAAATCTCTGCCAGACAACTGCAGTCGTTCGTAGCATAGGATGAAATGTTGCATACACTCTTTGCCACTTGGACAAGTTTTTTAACATGGGGTTTATACGCATTTATGAATTTAGAGTTTTTCACTCCACCAGCGTCCCACTCTGCCCAGCTATAAGTAAATGTATCTGACAACTAGTAAGAGAGTTATCTCTGCCTGCTGTGAGCCCAGCAGGTTAAGCCTTCCTCAGGAGTAAATATATTAGCTTGGGCTTTGCATTTAGCTTAGCACCAGCCATAATGTAGCTTCTGGAGCACAGTTGGCTCATCGTCAAGGCAGAGTAGAGCACGACAGAGTGGGAAGCTTGCCCAAGACAGGTTTATCATGATACTACACCTTTAGTAACTATATTATAATGTGACATGCCTTCTCATATTCTGAACATTTTATTTTATATTAACCTGTAAAATGACAAACATACACGATTCACATAAATTAGATTAGTTCAAATTGTGTTTTAGTGAAACAAGACAACAGTAATTAATCATGTTGGGGCAATACTGGCTCTTGAGTTACTCACCTGCAAAAATCTGTCTTCAAGAGATAGTGTTACAACTATTATCTGAACTCAGTGTCTCTTTTCAGAGGGACAAAGCTCATTATCTTACAATTTTATTTAATTTCTATTTCACAGAGAATATAATAAAGTAATGACAAATTAGGTTTGCTCTTACAGAAGCCAAAACAAAGGAAACAGTCTTTATCAATTCTGCAATGTCTCACTTAATAACTAGTTTTCTCCACTGAAAATTTGGTTTCACATTGCTAGTTCTTTCCAACTGCAGAGACATCTGATTTTTCTTCTCTTGAGTTATACAACTTCAGGTTTACCTGAATTATTTGGGGGGCTTAGGCCCACTGATCTCTTGAGGTCACTTCCAACCCCTACAATTCTGTGATTCTGTGATCTGCTTTAATGCATATATTTTTCCAAAAGCAAAAGATGTTCTAGATGTGTTTTAATATTGCTACTGCATGAAAGAAACACACTATACCCCATCCCCAAAATCTGCCAGGATAGAGTTAATTTTCTTTCTAGCAGATCATGTAACCTTGTGTTTGGTAGTTAGGATGAGAACAGTGCTGATAACACATTGATGTTTTCTGTTGTTGCCAAGCATTCAAGGACTTTTCAGTTCATATTGCCCTGGTAAAGAGAAGGTGGGGGTGCCCAGGAAGCTGGGCGGAGACACAACCAGGGTAAGTGACCCAAACTGGCCAAAGACAGTATTCCATGCCAGTTGTGTCAGCATAGGGAGGGAGGTGAGGCAGGGGGAGAGAGGAGTACTTGGCTCCAGGACAGGTAGTTTTTTTGGGATGGTCAAGCTTCAGAATGGCTTTGAGCTGTACAGTCTGAGTTGTGTGTTTTGATGAGAAACTACATTGTGTATCACCAGTTTTGTATATTTTGCTATAAAAGTCATATTATTGGTATTTCTCTCTCTGCTGTCCCAGTAAACTGTTCTTTTCCCAACCCATGAGGTTTGCCTTTTTTTTTTATTTTTCTTTTTCTTCTCCCTTTTTGTCTGTTCTCACCCCCAGAGAAAGCAGAATGTCTGTGTGGTGCTCAGCTGCTTAGCTCCTGGCTAGGGGCAAAACCACAACACAGCTGTACAGCAGAGTCAGCAGAATAGGACATGGGCTGTTGTGGTGGTTTAGCCCCAGCCGAGAGCTGAGCCCCACACAGTCGCTTGTTCTTTTAACAAAAAGAAGAGGGGAGGAAGCTGGGGGGCTGGGGGGGAAGGGAAGGGAAATGTAAAGAGGGAAACCAAAACCCCGCAGGTTGGGATAAGGATAGTTTCCTAAAATAGCAGAAAAAGTGGAAAAAAAATACAGCAATGATAACATGACTTTAGAGCACAAAATACATGAAACTGGTGGTACACAATGCAGTCTCTCACCAAACCACACAACTTAGGCCGTACAGCCCAGAGCCGTCCCGGAACCGGACCGTCCCCAAAAACTGCACATCCTGGAGTTGCCTCCTCCTCCTCCCAGCCCCTGCTTTAAACTGAGCCTGACGTAATTGGTATGGAATATCCTCTTTGGCCAGTTTGGGTCACCTGTCCTGGCTGTGTCCCCTCTCGTTAGTTAGAAATATGAAGAACTGAAAAAGTCCTTGATTGCTTGGCAACAACTAGAAACATCAGGGTGCTATCAGCACTGCTCTCATCCTAACACCCAAACACAGCATTCCATCCACTGCTAAAAAGTAAATTGACTCCATCTTAGCTGAAAACAGGACAACTGGGTATCAGGTTCACAAGCTGTCATCACCGATAGGCGGGTTAGCATTAGGACAATCTTAGTAATCTTAGAAGAGTATAGATACATCCCTTCTGCCAGCCCTGCTGCAGAAGCAGCAGTCTGTGTCAGTGGGGTGATAAGGAAAAGCTGAAGAGGTGATCCAAAGCCCATTTAAGAGCCTGCTTATACTAAAACTACAAAACAATCCTTGTGCTTGTGATTTAAGCTATTGGGATTTTGAATGATATCTTCAGTGAACAGCATTTCACACCATGTTTAACTCCGGATGTTGTTAGGGATGGAACTGTTGACAGAGGAGACACATTACTGATCATTTAAAATATTATATTATTGACCCAATTATTTATCATGCTGGAAGAAATTTGAGTCTAGACCACGTTAGAAGCATGATATGACTCCATAGTTATATTTATTTCTTTTTTTCATTATGTTAATAATATCTGATACAATAAATTAGTAGCTTGTGATTTTACTTGAGTCAGAGCTTTAATGGGTACTAAAGCTCTTACAGTTGAAGTACAGCAGTGGTCTTATATTTGCACAATATTGCAAAATCTTCATTTGGAGGGAAACCCCATTTTCTACCTCTGCTGATTTCCTACTTCATGAAAGCAGAGCTGCACTGGTCTGATTTTACATGCATCTGCTGGACCAAAAAAGATGTCTCTTTAAAAAAAATTAAAAAAATCAATGACAATTCTTTCTGATTATAAGCTTTTAACAAGGAAGACAGACTAAAGTTTGATTTAAGATTCCATATAGAAAAAATATACACCAGTTTACAGTAATACCTACATGTTTTTTAATAATGGCACCTGACACCACATAGCTTTGGGTCAGGACCACTGTTGTGCGTCCCATGTGTGCAACAAGTTTTTACCATATAACCATGAGGCTGTAAATCTATTTGGATCTAAACCTGGAATCTATCAGGATAAAATCATCAATCACCTTCCTTGCAGCAACTGTGAATTATTTTTTTGTTTCTCAACAAAGAACATTAATATTTCAGTTTGGGCATAAAAAAATGCAAAAGTAGATCCATTGTGATGACAGAAGCAATGATTTCTATTATAGTTTAAAAATCTAATCCTAAAAAGATTTAATTTATTTTATTTTTAATGGAAATTGGAGATTAACATATTATTGCAAGATAAATAAGGAAGCGATGATTTTTTAAGCTGTTAAAACTTTGGTGGTTGAGCTCTCTCTAAAGGGTATTTCAACACCTTTCTGAAAGAATTTGTATTAGAAATGACATTACCTCAAATGGAAGGTTATAACCTTATGAATTTGCTCCAAAAGGAATGTTATTATTTTCATGCCAAATTTAGAAGAGGTCTTTTGTGGGTGGAAATCAGTGGAGTGCTATGGAAATTAGAAGTATGAAGTTGAATTACTCCTTATTATTTCTTTTCAAACCTTCAAGATTGTTAATCTATCCACTGCTTTTGTCCTACAGGCTTCAACTCTTTCCGGTGATGTATGTTACTTTCTGTGGGGCCAGTAGGAGAACTGCTACTATGTACAGTGCAGATTAGAGTTAAGATTACTTTCAAATCATGTAAGCAGAAAAAGAGTTACACAGAACAATGATTTAGAAAATAAATACAAGAAAACCATTCCACAAACAAGGTCAAGAATTGCCTTCTCCTGTAATGACTGGGGATAATGACCAGTATCAAGAAAGTTGTTGTGAATTAATGTCATTTTAC
The DNA here is from genome assembly GCA_022605575.1 of Laterallus jamaicensis coturniculus. Taxonomy (NCBI): domain Eukaryota; kingdom Metazoa; phylum Chordata; class Aves; order Gruiformes; family Rallidae; genus Laterallus; species Laterallus jamaicensis. The sequence goes on from JAKCOX010000001.1 coordinate 89,429,799, forward strand.
TTGTAACAAGGAACAGAACTAGACTTTCCTAAATGGAAAACAAGAGATTGGACTGCATTATCTAAATGTCCATGTTTTGACTTTGCAGGAAAAAATAAGTAATATAAAAATAATTCTATTATGCAGCTATTAAACTGTTCTTGGCATATTTTATTCCTTACAAGTTGAAATTCTACCCTTCTCGGCACTCATAACAGCAAAGATCCCAAAATAATAAAGCAGAATGCAAGGACTGGCTTGAAAACATGAGGTTTTCCTTAAAACAGTAAAGATTTTGTGGTTTTATTTTGGTGTTGGCTCAAGATATTCACATTAAGGGTTTTTTCATAACATTTAAAGGCTTTTCTCTGATATACTAAAAACTTATCTTTCTAATTTAAAATATGTTTCTTTCTGATATTCCCATGCCTACTGGACCTGGAGACTCAACAGAACTGTCAAACATCGTGAGACTAAGGAGTGATAACACTGTTGTATGCAAAACAACATGCAGGTGCTGTGGTTCATTAAAATTCCATTTCCCTTTTCCCCTGCATTCCTCATCAGAAAGAGTCTTCCCTAATAGAGCTATAAATTCCATGTCGTGCAGTACCAAAGCTCACTTCAAACAGTGAAACTAAGTAGAGTTTCCTTGTATAAAACCTGTTTGTGATGTAGTATTTTGTGCATAGTATGTCTCAAACACACACAAAAATATCCCTTTATAGATTGTAGGAATATGGGTGGATGCATACGCTGCAGAGATGTTGCTATAGTTGTAAAAGATGGATGCAATGGAAAATCACTGACCACTGAACAGAGAGAATATTTACTATGTACTTACATTTGTACTGCTGTCAGTTATATTGTTAAGCAAAATAAAAAAATTGAAAATTCAGCCAAGTCCAGGAGTGTTAAAGAAAAAAACAAGTAGAAATCCAAACTGTTGTGCTTGAAATTAGATTTTTTCTTACTCCTCTTTCAGTTTATTTTAAAGCTTATATATATTGCTTTGAGGGTAGTGCATTCTTTGACATGATAGAAAACAAAAATATTTTAACAGTCAAAATTCCTTGCCACATATGTAATGGTGAAAAATTTTTTTTCTATATCCATTTTGACAGCCAACAGCATTCTCCATTTCTCTGACAGGGATGAAATTCTTAACTGTACAGAGAGCTCTTTGTTGGGTCCCATTATAAAGGCAGCAATTTCTGAGGCAAGATGAGACATTTACAAAGATATTCTTTGCATGACTCCTCCAAGGGCATTTCAGACAGATGGTGAAACATCCTGAACAGCCTATCAACATGTGCCCATTGTAAAACCAGCAGGAATTGACCAAAATGCATCAAAAGAAGACAAACTATTCCACTGGATGTCAGGTTTTCATTTTCTCTCCTTGAATCTCAGTTCTTACCTTTCTTTCAAGACTGTTAACAAATACTAATTCCATACATCTTTCTCTCCACAAAATTAACCATCAGTCCCTATATTCCTATTTTAAGTTTTCAGGAAGAAGACTGCTTCCTTCAACTTTGATAAGGCTGTCTGAATTTATATTAGTCTATCTGAAATTTCATCAGACAAATTCTTCTTTCACAAGTCCTGGAGGAATCACTGAGAACATTCAGTAACCACTCATTTTAGGTACCCACCTATACATGGTCTGTAGCAGCTCAGAGTGACAATTACAGAAAAAGTCCTTAGAGATGTAGGAAGAAGAACAAGGCACAGGACTGTATGGAGTATGTAGTTACCAATTTTTAGCAAATCTTCACTGAGGATGTGTGCAAAATTCTTCATCAATGAATTATAGCTGGATCAGACTTTGCTGGATAATAACAGAACAGACTAAAATGTATCCTGCTGAAGATTCCTTTCCCCCCTCTCTCCTGCTGACCAAGTCCAATTTCAAATTAGAGCTTCTTTAAGAAAATTCTTTTTGAAGGTTTTAACCTACAGCAATGTTTTATCCCCTATCACATTCTTAAATATGGCTACTGTGATTGAAACTTAAGAAAAAAAGGTCAGGCGAGCTAGCCATCCTCCACAGCTACCTTCTGCATTGGTTTCATGTTTGAAAATGTAACAAAATACACGGAAACAGTAAACAATTATTTTTTTCAGAAACATGCTGAACTGAAGAAGGAAATGAAAACTGCGGTGGCCTGTGCAGGACATAGTAGTGACAAAAGGCAGCATTTTGTCTGCTAGAAGTTATTAAGTTGTCAGCATACTTCTGCATTAACTATAACTCAGTCTTATTTACCACTCTTGGTCTTTACCTACCATTCTTTTTTTTTTTTTACCATCTTTCTTTTTTTTAGAAACTTTAAAACTGCAAGTTTTTAAGTCAGACTGTAAACTTTTTACACACATTAAATAACCATTTCTTTTCAGTTCTCAAGTCTTTTAAAAGTCTGTGAAAGAAACTGCTGAAATTAGCCAATCAATACATGCGGTTAAAATAACAGGGTGCTTCAAGAGGAAAAAAATGAAAATGGCTTTAGATAGTCAAATTCAATTTCTTTATTGATAATAGAAGCAACAGCCCCAAAAGGTAGTTGAATTGAACTTGATATCAAGGCAGGTTTGGCTGCATTTACATCACTCTCTCCAGATGTTTCTCTAATCTGTTTTCAGAGACCTCCAGTATTGGAAATCTTTCAGTTCTCTCACTGTTACAGTGCTTCAATATTGCTGTTAAAAGTTTCTCCTAAAATTTAATGTCAGCTTCTCACTGCAAATTATGCTCATTATTTCTTCTATAATTCACCATCGATGTGCCAAAGAGGACCCTTTCTTCCTCCATTCTTTCACATACTTGGGTCTAAATAATTCCCATTTATTCACTACTTCCTCACAGGTTTTATTTTCAAGACCTCTGGTCATATTCATTGCTCTATTCAAGATTCTTTACAGAAAGTCCAAGTCCTTCTTGAAATACCTTTGCCAAAACTGGAAACACTATGCCAGCTGGAGCTTTTCCAGCAGTTTTCACAAGTCTGACAAACTGCAGTTCTTTTTATGTAATCTCGCATAGTCTGTGTCTTGTCTGCAACAGTGGAAAATATTTCCCAACAAGGCAAAAATTGAAAGATTAATGTTCAGCTTCATGACGTGCAATACTCTTCAGTTCCATCAAACACCTTCTTGCTCACCTTCCTGTGTTTGTGTCACTGATAATTCTTGCTCTGGTTCCTACATGACTCACTCTCAGTGTTTCTGAGGCTGCATCAGTCTGAACAGAGAGTATAGGGATATCACTACAACAGACCCTTTCTAAATTCCTATCAAGTCCCCTAAACCCTTTTCCCCTCCCTGAGCTCCCAGATTAGCATTTTAAACTTATTTCATGCATTATTCCAAAAATCTTGGAAAACTACTTGCTCAGAATTTCTCTTGGTGCCTAAAAAGAAATTGAAGCACATAAATCCACTTTGAGTAATGCACAAAACTGCTCAATTGCTTAAGCAATGGACAGTTCACACATACCTATAAGAACACAAGCTAACCAAACCTTTCCTAAACTGGTATTTAGATGTCTAATAGCTACATGGCAATCCAGTCTATCTGCTTGCCTAACACCGTATACAAAAGATGCCACCTCAATTAGCTGTCACCATTCTATGAGACTAAATTTCATTAGACATGATTTTTCAGAAGTACCTATTCTGGAAGACATCAGCCTGGAGCTCCCTATCAGTCCAGGCTTAGGTGTACAGTCCTTAGCTTTTATAAAGGTCTCTAGAGAAACCTGATTGCTATTAGAAGCAATCTTACAGTCTGATTGCAAACTAAACTATCTTCTAAACGTACTTAGGAATTAGTGACATTTTCTGTTTATGAGCCAGTAAGAGTCTAATTGGTCTAATTTACAAAACAGTTTTATTGCAAATAAGAGGCTCAAAGGTCCAATACAACACTAGTGTGTGGATGTTTTGACCAACTCTGCTGCAATGGAATCCACCCATCCTCACAGTCTCCAATTTTCTAGTTAAGGACCTATATTTAGGAAAAGACTGAATCTTCAGAGGTCTTTGTTTCTACTATGAATAGAGACTTTAGGTGGCTTCACTGGGAGGAATGGACTACGGTTATGCTCCTTGGCAAAGAAATGCCTAAATTAGGTGGACTGAACTCTGTCCTAAATCTTAGTCACTAAACTAAGTCCAAAAATTTTGCTAGAGTGCATGTCTAGCAGAGATGCCTGCATTTTGCCAGATCAGTGCCTGTGGCATGCAGCTTGAGAAACAAAGCCTCAAACACTGCCAGGTTAACAGATAAGGAGGTGGAACCTTTAGGCCATAAGCCCCGGAATGTGGCAAGATTGTGATAAGCACAGTCCCATGGAGCCTGCTAGGGCAGGCTCCAGAAGGAACTCTTGCTTTAGATAACATATGCATAGTCTGACATGTATTAGAAGTTCTATTAGCATGATAAGATAGAGATGCTGCTGTAACAGCAAAACATTGACCAATCAGATGTAGCCCACGAACACCATATGTTTGAAAGAAAGCATCCCAGTCTTCAGAGCATATAAAAAGGAATGATTCTTTACAATAAATCGACTTTTGCTTGCATCAAGCTGTGTCCCGTCTCTCTCCGTCACGGCAAGTTCCTGGGTTATATATATGCCTATCCTGTAGGCTCCCTGTAGGTTAAAACTAAAGATTCTAGACAAAGACAGATATTATTGAACAAAGTTGCATACCTAGTGTTCTTCATTTTCACACCTCTTGACAAATATGAACCATGTAAGGCACCCTCCGCAGTACAATCCCAAGGAACAGAGAGCTGATGATCTAGTGAAAACTAGTTAAAAAGCATGCATTTATACACACAAAATAAATTCTGCTATATATGGAAGCTGAACAGAAAAGAAATAGATTTCTACACATTCATGCCTAAACACATGTGGATATAGTCCTATTACTACTGATTGTGCCAGCATAATGCATCTTAGAAATAGAAATCACTCTTGCTATTGCAATAAAATAGAGATAAAAACCTCAAAATTGCCAAAGGAAGGCTGGAATCCGTCATATTACACAATATGAGTTTTACTTCTCTTACCAACACATCTCAAAATGCTTATGAACATTCCACCATGAACCCCATGAAATGGAGAACTAAATTAATTAACTCTTGCTCTGAGTGGTTGTACTTCGTTTCCCATCATGCCTGGGTTCTCTGTCAAACACACTAAGAATTAAAAATTTGTATGCCTCTGCTGTAATGTGAAATCCTCATTCGGTAACAACTTCAACCCTTCGCCCAGCTGGTACTTTTGTAATAATAGTATTTGACATTAAGTAACAAGAATTGAGTTGAAGAGAGGATGTTAGTTCAGCCAGTGTCATATCCAGGTACAAGTGAAATCTGATGCAGACAGGTGTAAAAAGAATGAGCTATGAACTGAAGCTGCATTTTCTTGAATCAGATATAGATAGAGACATTGATATGACTTTAGCTCTGCTACAGGAGACCTAGTTCAGGCTCTTGCAAGGACTTGATTATTTTTTAGAGGCAAGAAAAAGGTGTTAGTGGAAAGAAAAATGCCTAAAAATCACTGTTCAGGATGTTATAAATTCAGAATATCTCAGGAAATAGTGCATTGCGTATCCCTGGTAGAAAAGAACATTCTTAATCTGTTGTTTCCTAGACCTGTGTGGAATCTATACTTAAATATAGATTGAAAATTTATTTGCAGTTTTAAAGGTGATATTGAAAAAGAGAGGGGGGGAAAAGGAGCTGCAAAATTAAAAGAACTTCAATAGGTATTTTAACATTTCCCATGAAGCTCCTGAATATGAGAAGGGGAAAATAGATATGGGATTAAATATATATTTTTAAAGTATCCAACTTTATAGAGACCATTTTGAAATACTGAGGGGATAGCATTGTTTATTTTCAACTTGTTAGAAACTGTGATAAAGTGGTCAAAGTGGTCATTTTAGAAAGAATTTATAATTCATGTTGATGTACTGTTCTTAAATTTTTGGCACTATACAACTTTTTTTCTTTTCTGTTTTTTAATGCTTTCATCTTCTTATTACCTTCATGTAAGATGCAAAAGAAATAGTTTCCGATTATCAAATAGCATAAAAGAACAACAAAGCAGAAACAGCTGTGATGCATAAAATCAGAATCCAGATAGAACTGAAGCCCCTACAGATGTCTAAGAAAAGGTATAAGAAAGAAGATAATGTGATATCATTATCAATGATCTGGACACCAGTATTAAGTGCACACTCAGTAAGTTTGCAGGTGACACCAGGTTGGACGGGAGTAGAAAGGCAGGATAGAGGGGTCTGGACAGGCTGGATCAATGCGCTGAAGTCAGCTGTATGAGGTTCAACAAGGCCATGTCCTGGGTTCTGAACTTAGGTCATAAGAACCCCATGCAACTCTACAGGCTTGGGAAAGAATGTCTGGAAAGCTGCCCAGCAGAAAAGGATCTGGGGGTGTTGGTTGACAGCCAGCCGAACATGAGTCAGCAGTGTGCCCAGGTGGGCAAGAAGGCCGACAGCATCCTGGTCTGTATCAGGAATAATGTGGCCAGCAGGACTAGGGCAGTGACCATCCCCTTGTACTCAGTTTTGGTGAGGCTGCACCTCAAGTACTGTGTTCAGTTTTGGGCCCCTCACTACAGGAAAGACATTGAGGTGGTGGAGCATGTCCAAAGAACAACAAAACTGATGAACTCTAGAGCACAAGTCTTATGAGGAAGAGCTGAGGGAACTCGAGTTGTTTAGTCTGCAGAAAAGGAGTCTCAGAGGAGACCTTATCACTCTCTACAACTACCTGAAGGGAGGTTTCAGCCGGGAGGGTGTCTATCTCTTTTCCCTAGTAACAAGCAACACAATGATATGAAACAGCTGCAAGTGTCACCAGAGCAGCTTTAAATTGGCTATTAGGAAATATTTCTTCACTGAAAAGGTTATCAAGCACTAGAACAGGCTGCCCAGGGAAGTGGGTGAGTCACCATCACTGGAGGTATTTAAAAGATGTGTAGATGTGATGCTTGGAGACAGAGTTTAATGATGAACTGTGTCAAATATTTTGGATAGAGTCCAAGGATGATTAGGGGACTGGATCATCTCTTGTATGATGAAAGACTGAGAGAGCTGGGTCTGTTTAGCTTGGAGAAGACTGTGAGGGGATCTCATCTATACTTAACAAATATCTAAAGGATGGCTGTCAAGAGGATGGGGTCAGATTCAGACAATGGGCACAAACTGGAATACAGGAAGTTCTACCTGAACATGAGGAAAAACTTCTTTACTCTGAGGGTGGTAGAGCACTGGGACAGGCTGCCCAGAGAGGTTATGGAGTCTCTCTGTAGATATTCAAGACAGGCTTGGACACTATTTTGTGCAACCTGCTCTAGGTGACCCTGGTCTAGCAAGGGGTGGTTGGACAAGATGATTTTCATAAGTCCCATCCAACCCCTATTGTTTTGTGATTCTGTGGACTTGTCAATGTTAGGTTAATAGTGGACTTGATAATCTTAAAGATCTTTTCCAACCTCAATGATTCTATGATTCATTTTATATATGAACATGCATATAATAAGATTTCTTCAGCATTAAATTTCTGAACTGGTAGCTTTAACTTTGTATTGAATATGAGTTTCACAATCAGGAATTTGTCCAATTATTTTTTGAACTATGTACCCTTTTGGCATTTAGAAAAACTGGTAGGAATTAACAATACATGCTATCTGTTTCCTAGTTTTAAACCCACTACCTCATAATTTCATTTAATTTCCATTAATTCTCATAATATACAGACCAGGAAAGGATTGTTTTCTATTTACTTTCTCCAGGCTATTCCGTATTCTTAAAGGCCACTTTAATGTCTTTTTCAGGCGAAGAGTCCGTCTTTATTTATTTGTTCCTCATATAAAAAAATCATTTGCTCTTCTCTGCATCTCCTGCAGTTCAACTACATCCTTTTTGAAATTGCCTGACCAGAACCGTAATCAAGATATGGGCATGCTGTGGATTTTATAATGGTATAACGATGCTTGTTGTTCTGTGGGGCTTGTATTTCCTAAATATTTATTACATTTTACTTGCTTCTTTGATAATTACTGAGGACTGAGCTGATGTTTGCATAAAAACATTATTTACTTCACATCCAAAATCTTTTTCATAGTTCAGATCCTATCATATACTTGAAATTAGATTTTTCTTGTTTAAACCTTTCTATTCCAATAAACATAGAATTTCATTTGCCATTTTCTTGCTCAGCCACTTGGCATCAGAGGATTCATTTGTGAATTCTTTTTGGTCAATATAAATCTTTACTACCCCAAATAACCTGGTATTGTTAGATACCTTTGTCATCTCATTCACACTCTTTTAACAATAATTGATTAATAAATTGACTAGCACATTTTAGCATTAATTCCTATAGGATTCTAGTAATGGCTTCAGTCATTTACATTTACCAACCACTCATTTCTACTTTTGAATTCTACACCTTTAAATAATTGTTTACGCTTTTGAAGAACTTTCATTTTATCCAATGCCAACTCCAGTTTTCCTCAGTTTTTGGTACAAGTTTTGTCAAAAGCTTTTTGGAAACTGCAATAGCCTTGTTCTTCTGCACAATGACTCCTTTAAAGAATTCTAGTAGATTTGTGAGATGTGACTCCTTTCTTCAAAGGCCAATAGTTGGTTCTTCCCCCACGTACCACATGTTGCTGTGATTCAGTGTGCATGCATATGCATTGCCTATTATCTGTTAAACCTTCCACCAGTTTTTTCCAGTATAGAAATTAGATTTCTTATTTGCAGGTTTGGGATATTTATTTTAGAATATTTTTTTTTAATTGCCTTTACATTTATGACTCTCTGTTCCTCCTCTGCTGAAGTAATTTTAATAAATAGCACACACACCACAGTAAAATAGGTCAGCTGTTTCATACTTCGAAGAATACCATCTGGGTCTGTCAAGTTGTTACTATTCAATTCACTAGTTTATTCCAGAATCTTTTAAAATGACACTTCAGTTTGAGGCAGATCCTCCAGTAAGTTGTTCACAACCGGAGATTCTGAACTGGGTACCTCCTTTAGGTCCTTCATTGTGAATATAGATGCAAGGAAGTGATTTAGCTTTTCTGCTACAGACTTACGTTCTTTAACATTACTTTACACTTTGATAAGCTATTGTCTCCGCATATTGTCTGGCAAGCTCCTCTGTCAGATGTTTTTGAAAGAGATTTAATGTTTTTATGCCTCCCATGAATTTTTAATCAAAATCTATTATGTTGCACTGTATTGTGTTTTTACATTTAATGCATCCTTCTGTGTTTGGTTTGTTTGCTGTGTTGGTTTTTTTTCAATGGGACATGACTTCAGAATTTTGAAGTATATCTTCTCACATTTAATTCCTTTGTTTATCTTGCTGCTTACTGTAAACAGAGGTCTTTAAATTAAAAATATGACTTTCTCTCTGTGCAGAAGTGCTCTTTTTAAAGTCTTCTGTCCTAACTGTGTTGACCTCCACATGTGGTCTCAGCCTTTACTGAGCTGTCTTAAATAATCAGCTTGCTACTTCATAGCACTTGTATTTTTGGCTATCCCTTTAAATATCTTAAACTTCGATTAGGTTCTCAGATGAAACAAATGAATGACCAGGAAGGCACAGATCTAAAAAGAGGCTATGGATCCTAATCCAGTATAGTGTGGCTTTTCATTAAGAGCTGGTTGTGTGAAAGAATTCAAAACTAGGAACCTGTAACTCTCTGTACAGACTTTTGCATTATTCTTGTAGTCTTCCTCTAAGTATCCAGAAAGAGCAGCTCATTAAACAGGGAGGAGACTAAAGACCCCCAGGGATCACTGAGGACAAAACTGTACCATCTCACTCTTCTTTTGAGACTGTTTAGCCTAGAGAAGAGAAAGCTCCAAGAAAATCTAAACAAACAAACAAACAAACAAATAAATGCCTGCAGGGAATATATAAAGAAAATTAAGCCAAGCTCTTTTCAGTGGTGCCCAGTAATATAACAAGAGGCAAAGAGCGCAAATATAAGGTGTCATGTGAACATCAGGAAACATGTTTTTATGAGATGACTAAGCACTGGAACAGATTGCCAGAGTGGTCTCCCTCTCCTTAGAGATACTCAAAACTTTTCTGGACAGAGCCTTGGACAAATGACTCTAGGTAGTTCTGCCTGAGAAGCGGAAGTTCAAATAGGTGACTGACCTTCAGAGGTCTTCTCCAACCTCAAACATTCTGCAATTTTTTCATCTCAGACATTCATAGAATCACAGAATCTCAAGCCCACCCCCCCCCAGCAAAGCAGGTTCCTTAGGACAGATCACACAGGTAGGCATCCAGAATGGTCTTGAATACCTCCACAGATGGAGACTCCACAACCCCCTTAGGCGCCTGTCCCAGTGCTCTGTCACCCTCACTGTGTAAAAGTTCTGCATGTTGGTGCGGAACTTCCTGTGCTCCAACTTGCAGCCATTGCCCCTTGTCCTGTCTCCACAGACCACAGAAAAGGGGCTGGCCAATTCCCCCTGCACCCCATACTTAAGATATTTATAAACATTAATAAGATCCCCTCTTAGTCTTCTTTTCTTAAGGCTGAACAGCCCCAGTTTATTCAGCCTTTCCTCGTGGGGAGATGGTCCAGGCCTTTGATCATCTTCGTAGCCCTCCGCTGGACCCTTTCCAGGAGATCCCTTTCTTTTTTTTAAAAAAAAAGTATGAAGAAACTTAATGCAAATGTATGAAGAAACATCTTCCTCCACTCAGAATCCAAAGACCTCTCTCAAAGTGAAGGAAAGCCCTAAGAATGGAGCCAATAGAAAGGTACAGCACATTTTCCTTACTGCACCCATACATATTTTGAGCAGATGTAATTACAGACTTAATGACACCATGTATGGGCTGGTACAGCAGTCCTCACCTGGTACAGCCTCTGTCATGAGGTGTAGGTGGGGCAGAGGCACTGTCTGGTGGAAAATGTTCTTCCAGGGACTCAAAACCCCATGTGACCTTTTCCAGGTATACATTTTACTAAACACCTCACAGGTGTGTCTACTTCCAACTTCCCTGCTTTCCCACTCAATCTTCACTCTGCTTTCAGCTTTCTGGAACACACTAGAATCTCCAAAGAAGGGGTGGAGGTTATCAGGGACTATTTTTTTAAAGTAAAAGGGGGAGGGCGTGTGCTTCAGTGACTTCATAACAGGAGAGAAAAAAAAATGAAACTGACATTCCTTTTTCTTGGATGAATCTTTAAATTACTTCTTAATAATAAATACTTTGTGGCGCAAGCCTTCACCAGGTTTTTGTCAATTGAAAGTAGATGTGATCACCAGCATCTACTATGGTGTCAGAGTAGTGAGATATGCTTCAGAAAATCCATCCAGAGCAGCCCTCTGGGAAGACACAAGCAAATGAGTTCTGTCTTGCAAAGTTTGATTGGTTTTAACCACTCTGCTGAGGAACACTGATAAAAAAGTGGATTTGGACATGAGTAGAAAAAACAGTCAGGTTTCCTGTAGAACTTTAATGTTTTGTAAAGAGGTTTTCATAGACTTTACTTAGTCTCAGATGATGCCATAAACAAAAATGATTTCAGGTTTAGTTGCTCTAAGAAATTGTCTGTTCTTCTCTGGACACTTTATAGGTGATTTTCTCAGCTGAATAATAGAAAAACGTATACATGTATAAATTATATATTTAAATCTCAAATATATTTTCATCCAATGACATTTCACAAGAAGATGGTCACAACTATTTATTACTGGGTAAAAGTATCGCCCCAGTTTTGGTTCTGATTATTTAATTTTCAACGTTTAAAAGTTCCTTTTTTGGTATTGACCTAGGTACTTAACTTTAAAAGTATATTCTATTATTTTGCTTTTTTGCATTACTCTTTTTTTCTCTCTTTGTAATTAAATTGTTGGGTTTTTTTTCAAAAGCTGTCGGGTTTTCATCATCCTGTAAATTTCACTAGAAAGATTCTAGTTAGATTTTTAAAATTCCATTAAAAAACAAAGAAGGTTTTATCTTCACTTTAAACCACAAGGCTCTTAGGACACTGATTCATTGATGCCTCGGAAAGCCAGAATCAAAACTCAATAGCCTTGGTGACTATTAAGCAGGTATCCTTTATTGCAGCGCTGGGCGCACAGGGGATCGCTCCTCCAAATGTGTGAGCCCATTGAAGCCAATTTTCTTGTATTTATACAGATTAACTATACATATTCATTATAATTTCTAAGAAAAGGCAGGGTTGTGCAAATTATTTCCAGGAAGTCATTTATATTAACTCCTCCCAGATAGAGCATGCTCACTGACACTCAGGGGGGCTTCCAGTGGTCTTCAGGGATGAAGGCTGGTCATCTTCCTCTCTCTCAGCGCATGCTCTTTATGTTTTTCTCCATAGTTACCAAAACGCATTCCTGAGCTCAAAACACATTCCTACACAAACTAGTTAGGAATGCCTTTTAACTGAAAACAAGATATATTCTGTCTCTTAATTGGTCATTGCTCTCATTATTTATGACTCCCCTAACTTCACTAGCTTCAAGCTAAGCTATGTTTTGTAGCTGCTTTCATGAAAAAGCTCACACAGTTACAACACAGCCATATTCTACTAAAATCCAAACCAAATATATTCTTAAAATACACAAATTAAAATTATATTAAATTTCTCAAGCTACATCTACATTAATCTATTCAGCATCATTATATTTCACTGAATCATCATCACAGGAACAATTTAGACTCCAAAAATAAAGAAGTATATAACTATAAAATAATTAAGTGGTCTTTTTTCTCAAAGAAGAGATAAAATTATGTTTAAATATGCCGTAAATATGTTTGCAATTTTATAGCTTTATTTTCTTCTGTCAAAACGAACTCATTGATATCATTTGTGTAATAAAACTAGAACAATATCTGACAACTTTTATTCTTAGATCCTGAAAACCCCCTATGTCACAGTAATAATTTGAAGTAAGCAGTAAGCTTAGAATGAGTTATAAGTATTTACAGATAGTAAATCTGAAAAGTTCATCTGTCTACATGGGCAATACAGAATAATTCCACTAAAATCTAGATTTAAGAATGACAAAAGACTAAACTATGAGTTTCATTTACTGCAGATGCAGGCAATTAAAAATAGAGCTGAGATCTTCTGAGATACACACTAAGTGTGGAATTGAAAACATAGAGGCAGCTGTGTAAATGGCATAGGTGGTGGTGTCCCTTACCTGTTTTCAACCAGTGGCTAAATTCCAAATACAGATTCATTGCATTTTTCCCATAGTGTGTAAGGGAAAATGAACATTCATGGATACAGCTACGCCGGAGCAGGAGCATGACTTTATTTTCTTTTTACAAGTTCAGTCAACATTTTCACAGCAATTCTTACAAATGGCTGTACTTCAAAGAGTCAAAGAACAGCTATCTCCTCCCGCTCCTCTCCCCAACCTTATTCAGGCTGCTTAGCTATTTTCACATCTACTTGTTTTTAACAGCTATATCTGTGATGAATTAAGCTTCAGTTGTAGCTGTTTAAATAAATACTTAGGTCACAGTATGGTACCTACACTGAGCAATGGTGAGATAGGCTTCAGAGACAGAAGTAAGTGTTATTTTAATCCAACATGTAGAAAACACGTGCAAGCTTATGTGTATGTGTAGAGAGCTTCACACCTTGGTTATAGATTTAAAAATATAGTGGTTCAAACCAGGTCTAAAGACTAACTCATAGCATGCAATTGAGAAATTACCTTTTTGAAAGGTATTTTGAAACCAGATTTCTTCTTGTATTTCACTTAGTGTCCCTACATGCCATGACTTTTCAGATTGGATTTTGCTGTATCCAGCTTCTTAAAAGAAAGAGCTAACAATGTCAAGGCCCTAATGCAGCAAATTATTTCATAATACACTTTGCTTAACTTCACAGGTGTCAACAGACACAGAGAATCATAGTCATAGGATCACAGAATGCATTAGGTTGGAAGGAATCTTTAAACGTCATCTAGTCCAACCCCCCCTGCAGTAAGCAGGGACACCTTTAACTAGATCAGATTTCTCAGAGCTTCATCAAGCCTCATCTTGAAGGCCTCCATCACCTCTCTGGCCAACCTGTTCCAGGGTTTCACCACCCTCATAGTGAAGAACTTCCTAATGTCTAATCTTAACCTACTCTGCTCTAGAATAAAACCATTGCCCCTTGTCCTATTGCTACATATGTGCCCTTACAAAGAGTTCTTCCCCAGCTTTCCTGTAGGCCCCCTCCAGGTACTAGAAGTCTGCCATACGATCTCCCTGGGGCCTTCTCTTCTCCAGGCTGAGCAACCCCAACTGTCTCAGCCTGTCTTCATAGGGCAGGTGTTCCAGCCCTCTGGTCATTTTTGTGGCCCTCCTCCAGACCCGCTCCAAGAGGTCTATGTCTTTCTTGTGCTGAGGGCAACAGAGTTGGACACAGTACTCCAGGTGAAGTTAGCCTTTCATTGAGCTGGGTCATATATACATAACATTTATGACAATCAACTTGCTATTTTTCCAGGATTTCAACTGTGGTTAATATGCTGATGCAATAGGCACAGTATGAGAAGGATACATCTCAGACTCTGAAAGGTTAAGCGTCTGTTATAAACTAGACATTAATTTCTTCTGTAGATGATGCAAATGTCACCAACGGGGGCATTCACTGCACACATACCTATTTTGGGATGGTTTGCATTGTCTTCTGACACAGGCTCATTTCTCTTCCTTAGCAGGGGAAGCCCTCTCCTTAGTCCAAACACCTAAGAGTCAGCTGGGCAGAGTTAGAGGGGTATCTCCCTGAACATGCAGTACACATTGTATAGGCTTATAGCAGTATTATCTGCAAAAAAACTCCCAACAGCTGTGAATGTGTCAATTCTCTGGCTAGCAGAATTTCTTCTTCTTAAGTTGTTCCTCTTTGGAAGTATTTTACTGTTGAAAGCTGTAAGAGTATGATGCAAATTTCACAGAAGCACAGAACTGCAAAGAAATGTTGCAGCAGTGGTGGCCTCTTACTAGGGCAGCTCTCCCCTCTCCTCCTGTTTTTCCTTTTGCTCTCCTTCATCTCCCTGGTTTTTAAAACAGCTGGAGGGTGCTATTGGCAATAACTGCGGCCAAACTGAGTTCATCATGATAGAATTATCATTATTAATGATAATACAGGTTTAATCCAATTCTTACTGCAGTCTCATATGACATTTGTCCTTTATTGGTACAATAACCACTATATTCATGCTTGTAAAATGCAATATTTTGCTCTGTGCCACAGGGATACTTCTCTTCCATGTGTATTCTTAAAGTTATTCTCATCCAGATTTAATTCTTAATATAATTTCATTTATTCAACTTTCATATAGAAATTACATTTTGAAAAGGAACAAAAAATACCCTTTTCTATTTCAAATATCAACTTTATTTTAACCTCATTTTAACCTGGCTTTTTAGCCTAGAAGGTTTAATATAAAGGTTAAGGTTTCTCCATTCTTTATTTTACTTCTTTACAAATGAACAAGAAGAAAGGTTAGAAAAGGAGAGCGTTAGAGAAGGAACAATTTTTCTTAAGCTTGTAATTAAAATGAAATCAATTTTTTCCCCATGTTCCATAGTTTGCTACTATATTCTGAATGAGAAACATTAGGAAACAGCTGCAAAGCAAGGAAAAGTAGGAGATAATATAAAATCAGTTTTTCCACTAAAAACAGAGCAAGGGCACAAATCAAAATGTCATAACCGAGAAACTTTTAATTAAATGTGTGTATACAGAAACAATATTTTCAAAAAAATTTGAACATATTGCAATGTAATATTATTCTACAAAGCATAAGTGTGATTAGCAAAGTCAAAACATTCACAAGGAAGTTAGAGGTAGTTCTAAGGCCTGGAATCTAGACATAAACAGTTTAGAATCCTGCAATTATTTCAGTTAATACTTTATTTGATGTTCTGGAAATACTACTGCATAAAGCACTGACAATTTTGTGGTTTTAATCTTATTCAAAGAGGCAGAACAGCAGAAGACTTTTTGTGAAACTTTAAAGCTAAACTTCTCAAAGTAGCTATCTGATAAAACAAATGCACTTGTTATTTCTTTGTCCTTGTCAAGAGATAGAATATTTTATCATCAGTATGGAAGTCTGCAGGAGTATTTTTTCCTTAGAAAGTGTGATAGAAGTTAAACATGATAGTGATTCTTTCTGTTGCTGTTGTGTGCTTTGAAGTCACTGGGATTTAATCATATGCTTCAAGTTAAGCTCATGATAACCTGCAGCTCTATGATAACAGCCTTTTAAAATTAATAATCTTATTAATGATAATATATATGAACCACATATGCAGAATGTTCAGCTCCACTCAGGCTCCAGTGAACTGAATGAAGTGCAACTGGCCCTTTCTGGACTAGTCCCTCACTTTGCACATTTTATCTGTCAATCTGCTCTATAATAATAATGGACCTATGATTCTAGACAACAGACTTTACTTTTCATATAGAAGGAACAAACACAGGTTGAATGCTTTAAAATATGACTACACTAAGTGTTAGCATGGACCTTCAGGTAAGAAAGACCATTGGGCCACTTATGATAACTTACTGCAGCATAGTAGGTGTAACGATGCATGTGTATTACAGATCCCAGCTTTGTACATAGAATAGAAACGAGTCATGCATTGCCTCTGATTTTAAAAATATAAAGCTGACAGATGATAAGGATTACAGTGATTAAATGGTGCTTAATATTTTTTAAAATACTTCAGTAGGAGTGCTATGAAAACTTGATATAATTCATTTTACTTTATGCAAATAACCGTTAAAATCGTTATCCTAAAACTGCATAGTACAACATCTGATTTTGAATAAGAAAACGGATTGGCTGCTTCTGGCAATGTTAATGTAATTACCACTGCCTTAATTTGTAGCATGAAGATCTGCAAGGCTGTGTCCCATGATGGTTGCCATGTTGTTTTACTACTGTTAAATTGTAATTATAGCTTTGGAAAACCGTATGTTTGGGGACATTAACAGTGACAGCAGAATCTTGTCAAAATGCTGGTTGCTTAGCTACAACTAGATGGAACAAACTATGAGTGGAACTGTAAAAACATTTGTTTTTCAAGGAGTATCTTTAAATGACATAACAACTGTGTTGTGACTGTTACTGCTAGTTTTTCTACAGTTACTAACAGGCTGTCAAGAGAAGTGTTGCAAAAGTCAGCTAGAACTGTAAGGAGTCCCTGTCAGGGAAAACAAACTTCCAGGAAGTCTTTGTCCCTAACCTGACTTTGTGGAAGTGGTTACTGCATTTTTTGTGTTTTGTTCGGGTTTTTTTCTGCTTAGAAAATCTGCAAAATGTTACCAGTTTACACCAAGAGATGTTTTCTTTGAACTTTATGTCAAATTGAAAAATTAAAAGATAATATCATAATCACTTCCAAGACTAGGTGATGTTTTGTTTGAAAATTCCCTCTGTTTGCAGCTCTTAATAGTTTAAAAAAAACAGAAACCCACCTGTAAAATTACCTAGATATTTTGAATTAACTAAACATAATCAGGTGATGGAAAGACATTTTTGCCTCTTGTATGGCTCACACAGCATTCAGAAAGTTTACATGGTAAACCAAACTTTAAGATTAAAATTGCCTACAAATCCTTTTTTTTTTCTCCCTTACAGGTCAACGCTCAGGTCTCTAAGTCTTTATCTCTGGGAGTGACTGTATCCCACACGTAATTTTAGCAAAAGGCCAGTAAGCCTTGAATTAATGCAAGAACTTTGAATTGATGCTTACAGTCTTCCTATTCTTTCAGCATAAAGAATATGCAAATGTTTGATTAATCGGACTCTGCTGTTTCTCTTGTCAGTGACTTGTTCAAGTCAAACATTCAGTTTCAAATTTTAGTTTCAACTCTTCCTTGTAATATTATTATTAAACACTAATGAAAATTAAAAGACAAAATATAATAATTTAAATGGGACCAATTAATAAATAAACCTTGTAGTCTGGCATTACAGAGCCTTACAGACCCTGCTTATAACTTGAACAAAGCATTTAATTCTTTAGCTGGATGATAATTTCTTTCATCAGACCAATTTTACTGTAGGAAAACAAATTAATGTGTTGGTGTCTTATTAAACCATTAGACTGAAATTCTACAGTGAAAATTTAGGAAATGAAGATACAGGACTATTCAAACATTTATTGGTGAAATAAGACTCCCATAATCATATAAGATTTTCTCTCTAGTTATTTAATTTTTAACCCCCTGTATGAATCAGTTCAGGGAAATGTTCCTTCCCCTGTCTTCTGCAAAGCTCCAAACAGGATTTTTCCCATCTCTTCTGCTCTATTAGGTGTACAGGACAGTCTAATAGTAGGAACAGAATTTTCAGTATTCTGATGTTTCCCTTTTGGTAATGATTATAGCACTTAATTTCCTGAGCAGAAAATGAGACTGTGCTCATTGGAAGGATCATGCACATTTTTCTGCTTTAATTCAGCAGATACAGTTTTAAGACCCATAACATCAAAAACTTTACTCTGGGTCCAAGACCCTTTATATAAATAATGTTTTCTTATGCTATACCCTATCAGATTTTAATAAATAAGTATGCCTCACATGGACAAATTTTTCAGTGAAAGGAGCAGGCTTGAATCTTTTTCATATTTTGACTAGCATAACCCAAATTTAAGAAAAAACAAACACATAAACAAAGGAACAGGCAATGTTAATTTTTTTTGTCACTCGTTCCTACATGAATGTTCCTATCAAACTTCATTCTTGCAGAGGTAACTTCTGGCAATACTCTTCATTACTGATGAAGATTTATACACCTTTTGTTGTGCAAACAGGAACATTATGAAAAGCACTTTGATGTTCAGTCCTTTGTGGAAGAAAGGGTAGCTGAACAAAGCTGATAAAATAAGTACAGTTATTTCCATTTACTGTTTGACAGCTGTCCATCAGACTAATTCTTACCATTGATTGGTAAAAAGCCCAGACTGTCAAGGAGCCTATTTAACTTCTTCCATGCTGTCAAGTGATAAAATTCTTTGTACTCTGAGTTTAACGATATTGATCAAAATGTTAAAATATGTAGATTTATCAGGATGTGATGGTTATGGTGATAAGGTCTTATGATTGGAACTTCCAGAGTAAATGTACTGAAATGATAAATGCATATTTCCCCGTCCAAGGAAATGGATTCGGTACTGCAGTTAATGTTTCATACAGACCAACTTCATTAAGCACAAGTCAGCTAATGACATCATGAATTTGCTTCATTTTATCAAATTGCATTAATTAGGGAAATGCATTGAAAACTGTTAGTGAATAAATTTGCTTTTCCCTGAAGTAACTAAAAAAGGGGTAATTTGATTAATTTGTTCCTTCCCCTCCCATCCCCCCACCCCCTTAAGTTGAAACATGATGATTCTTTCTCAACTTTATGGCATGAACTACTTTGTGTTTAACATGATTCTCATTAACCAGTTTAATTGTAGGGGGGTTAAGCAGGAACACACAGGCTGGACCAATGCCAGCTTGTTCCTTTCCAGTCATATAAAATGTTATCTTTCCAGGGATACAGCCTTTTAACAAAGGCCTGTGTTACCATTATTCTTTATAATGTTAAGAGAAGCAATCAACAAGGTCTTGCCATGGTTCCTTAAATTAATCACGCTTGATCCATTGTATCAAACTACAATGTTTACTGCGAAATTGTTGTCCTCTTAGTTCTGATTGTGATAATGGGTCTCTGCAGGATACTATGAATCATAGTGATGTCTCTGAGCTCTTAAAAACATTGTTGTGCTGTATTTAATTATAGGAACAGATTCTACAAACAGTTGAAAATCACATAATTTGCATGTAATTATGGGTATTATGTAGATTGGAAAGGGATGGGTGGCTTTAATTATGCAGAAAGAATAGGTCTTTCTAGTTTTAACCTTCTGTTGTCCAGAATTCCTAGAAATTACAAGTTTAAGTTGACATTAAAAATCAACTTTAGTGTCATGTTGAGAAACAGATGTGAATGTACTTTTCTGTGTTTTCTGTCAAAAACCTCTCTCTTTTTGGGGGACCAGCTGCCAGTGGATTAGTGGTAAAAATGTTACATTGACAGGAGAAACAAGTGAATACTACATAATAATCCTTGCTATTAAGTGATCAGTTTTAATACCAAGCCACCGGTAACTTTTTCAAATATTGAAGTTTCCAAGAAATATTAATCTTTAACTAGCTGAAATGTTGGTCCATATCTGCATTAGAAAACAAAATGTTTCAATGGTGTGTTCAAGTGATCTTCTAAACAGGCACATAAGTCTGCCTATGGCATGGGTGCAAGCACATCTGACTCAGGGCTGATAATGGTAACCAGAACCAGAAGCAGCATGTGCGTGGTGCTGAGCTCCCTGAGCTGACTGGATGTGAATCAGCTTGGGTTTGACTGCAGGCTAAGCCACATTTGTGCAGCAGTGCGTTCAGGCTAATAAAGATAGCTGTGAAGCAGAGCTTGTTAGGTCAGCCATAGAGCTGATCCGCACCATGTGGATTTACTGAGTTGCATCTCTGCTAGCTCAGGGATCTATACACCATACTCCATGCATGGCAGAGACAGGCTGATAAATAAACTATTTCATCTGGAGACTATGGGTCAACATGAAGAATTAACTCGGCTTTGTAAATTCCTCAGCTGATGAGAGCAAACACTCATCCTGGTGATCTCAGGGAAAGCCTGTTCCATGTGAAGGGCCGCTTACGGCCAAACAGAACCTTCAGTGACAGTCCCTTCTGCAAATTTACTCTGTTTCTGGAGGATTAGATAGGTCAGAGGTTAAGAATTTGCTTCAATAAAGTTTTACATATAACCAGGAAGTTGCTCATATGCCTAGGAAGCTCTTTTAGCAACTTAATTGGACTAGCACTGTTGAATTGACTGTACTAGTTTAGTTGAGTGGAGTCCCCTACTCGGCAACAATTATGTTCTCATACTAGTATATGAAGTTTTACAATTACAGATATACTAGTTTAGATTCACACATTTGCTAATGTGTGAAAGATCTAAAAATTCGAGCTTTCACTTTTTACAGTGCTGAACTTAGAAACTTTTGTATCCATAGGGAAAATTTTCATAAATAGCAAGTTTGCTTCATCATTTAAAGATCTGTAAAGAAAGCAAACAGGCTAACAGTAAAACAGAAAAAAACTCCCCAAAAAAACAGAACAAACAAAAAACTCAACCCGTCCAAGAGACTTCCAAAAACCTGTGAATGTGTTTTTTCATAAGTGTTTAGCTGAAGCTAACCAGTGAATTTACTTTTACAACCTTCACATAGTTTGGAAGTTGAGTAGCAGGCCATTATCAGTACAAAAAGCTTTTCAAGTGCTGACCTTTCTTAAAGCAGAAATTCCAGAAGTGACTTCTGGTACACCATGTTATCAACCAATTTATCCAGACTGCTTTAGGGCATGACTATGGATGAATATATTGCTAGGGATTTTTCTTTAATATTATTTGTATTTATATTATTTTACTATAAATTATACAAAATCCCACGACCACTGTAATATTTGTAAAAGGTATATTTTCTGAAATCCTTTGATTCTTTGTACAAAATAGACAATATGTAACCCACCATCAACTTGTCCATCAGCCCAGGATTAACCATAGGCTAGTACCCACTATTTCTCTTAGGAAATGTACTCCTTTGTGGTCAAAATAGAGCATATTTTCTAAATCGCCATTCTACTTACTGCATCTTCAAACAATTTGTTGCAGCATTAATTATTCTGACTGCAAAGAAAGTTGCACCTTATTTGCATTTTTACTTCATATGACTTCCATGAAATTTAATTAAACAAAGATGTTGGAAAGTAGCAGCAATCAATTCTAGTCCAAGTGAGAACTATGGTAAAGAAACTTGTCATATCTCTGTGGTCCAATTATCACTACGTCTAAATCACTATGAATTTTTCATGAGAGTGAGGGCCACATGGGCTCTCAGTTTCCAAACTCTTTTTAGAAGAGAAAATGCCTCAGAAAGCACGAAAATGTTTGAAAAAATATTCTGGAAATACAGGGAAGGAGGACAAGATTTATTACAAAATAGTTAAAGCGGTCAGAAAAACCTGGTCAGAAATAAATACCACCACCAAAACCAAAACAGAAAACAAATGGATAAGAAAAAATAAAATATGTGAGGTCCTAATCATGCATAAATCAGAATATTCTGTTGTGGTTGTGTCAAGAAACTCAGAACTGATTTTGTTACCGTACATGATGCAGATGCCTCTGTCAAAGGCTTCTGTGAAATATTATGAGACCCTCTGAGAATATCCATTATCCCTGAAACTATACCAGTTGATAGCAGTTGTAATTCAAATACTTCTTCATGTTAGAAATGTGTACAATTATACTGAGAATTGTGTGATACAGGGTTGTGTGATAATAGGGTTGTATGTTAAGTTATGCAATTAATTATGCACTTAGCCTTGCAAAATAGTACCATCAGCTTCCATGAGTCTGCTTACGCCTTGAATTCTTGAACAGCAATGCACAAGATACTATGAAAAACTATTCAACATGGTGCTGTGATGCGTTTCTTTTCTAGATGCAACCATATCTGAGCAAAAAGAATTTATAAAATATTTATTCTCACATTCAAAACTGCAAAGTGATGAAACAAACTTTTCTAAAACAGCATCTCCAGGCAGAGATGTTTCCAAAAGTGTTGATTCGACTTTTTATCAACTTACAGCTTATCCAGCTGTCATAGGTGTTGAGGTTTTGCATGGCTGGGTTCTGGTGGAGAAGGGAAGCTGCAGGGGTGGCTTCCGCAAAAAGTAGGTAGAAGCTTTCCCTAAGCCTGACAGAGTAAACACCAGCTGACTTAAGGCTGGACCCACCACTGACCAAGGCCGAGCCAATCAGTGATGATTGTAGCACTTCTATGAATCACATTTAAGAAGAAGAAAAACCTCAAGTAGCTGTTTTTTGCCACCAGAGAAGATGTAAGAAACTCTGCAGACACCAAGGTCAGTGAAGAATAGAGGGAGGAGAAGGCGCTCCAGGCACCAGAGAGGAAGATTCCCCTGCAGCCCATGGAGAAGATCATGCTGGAGCAGGTTGTTCCCCTGCAGCCCATGGAAGATGATGGGGAACAGAGATCCCACATACAACCCATGGAAAGGTCCCATGCTGGAGCAGGTGGTGACCCACAATGGAGCAAGCTCCTGGCAGGACCTGCAGCCCGTAGAGAGAGTGGCCCACATTGAGAACATTTTTACCAGTCTTGATAAATCCTTGGCAATTTGTCTCTTGTGCAGTCCCCATCTACTATTGTGTATTGTCACTGTAGCTAAAAACTGAGAGGTAAGAAATTATGTTAAATTCACCTCTCTGTCAATTTCTTGAACTTAGTGCTTTTGTTTGCCAGGAAAATTTTACTAGCTGTCAGAATATTCAATACATGTTGGAGGAATTACTTTTTTTTTTATAAATGACTAGAATCTGCCAGATAGTCAAGTTCAGTTGATGCTTCATCCCAAGTGAGTTGATGTTCCTTTATCCCATGCACTAGTTATAACCACTTGGTCATTTATTGCTTATGGGTCAAAATACTATTATCTGTAGGGAATGGAACACCTTCCACTCAGGAGTCTAAAAGCCATCCCTCACCAAAATGACGGTAATTATGTCACTCTTCCTATGAAACATAAAAACATCCACTTTCAGATGAAACCAGCCAAAGGAAGAATCCAGGTCTTTCACATTCTTGGTGAATGATCTGATCCTGGGGTAAATTACACCTCAGTGGAGCTAAGACAGATGAAAATATAGGTTAGGGACTGGCCTGTGTGAGAGCAGCATAGGTGAGAGGGACTTGAGGTCCTGGTGGACAGCAGGATGATCATGAGCCAGCAATACGCCCTCATGGCCAAGAAGGGCAATGGCATCCTGGGGTGTGTTAGAAGGGGTGTGGTTAGTAGGACAAGTGAGGTCCTTTTCCCCCTCTATTCTGCCCTGGTGAGACCACACCTGGAATATTATGTCCAGTCCTGGGCCCCTCAGTTCAAGAAAGACATAGAACTCCTTGAAAGAGTCCAGTGCAGGGCCACCAAGATGATGAAGGGAGTGGAACACCTTCCTTAGGAGGAAAGGCTGAGGGACCTGGGCCTCTTTAGCTTCGAGAAGAGGAGACTGACAGGTGACCTTATTAATTTTTATAAATATGTAAAGGGTGAGAGTCAGGAGGATGGAGCCAGGCTCTTCTCAGTGAGGGCCAGCAATAGGACAAAGGGCAATGGGTGCAAGCTGAAACATAGGAAGTTCCATGTGAGTATAAGGAGGAACTTTCTCACTGTGAGGGTGACAGAGCACTGGAACAGACTGCCCAGAGAGGTTGTGGAGTCTCCTTGTCTGGAGACATTCAAAACCCACTTGGATGTGTTTCTGTGTGATTTGGTCTAGGTGACCCTGTTCTAGCAGGGGGGTTGGACTAAATGATCTTTTAAGGTCCCTTCTAACTCCTAATGTTCTGTGATTCTGTAATAACTGCTATCTTGCCCTTGTCTGCAGCTTGTATAAGAAAAGATGGACTTCATCAGAGACCTACCACTAAAATACTCTTGACTGTAAGTACCATGTAGGTACTTTGTTGCTGTCTAGAGCACTTCAATGTCCTTCACTTCTCTCCTGACATTTTGAACTGTCAGATTACAGAAAACTCTAGCAGGTTTGCTGAAGTTCTCAATTCCAGCTGTGACTTATTTAGATACCTCTGGTTTCCATCTCAGAGTTAATTGCTGTCTGAAAAAAATGCTTTATAAAAATAATCCACATCTCTTCACAAATGCAGTGGATATATCTGAGTGATGTATCACAGTTAAGATACAGTTCACAAAATTATTATTGTTGTCTGTTCCAGCAAGTGCAGAATTTAGCAGAGAACTTCTGTTGTATCTCTAAATAATACATGTTTCCTCAAGTCCCAGTGAGATGTGTATGCAAATAATGATAGCCATGCACTTCAAATGAAGAGTCTGAAACTTTCTTGCGGTGTAGTTCTCAAACCGTAATGACACCCGGTCACATAAAGGGTATGAGTCTGATGTGTAGCTGAGGACAGGCCCTCCTGTTGAGTCATGAGATTCAGGAAGGACCCCTTTGCTGCCTAAACTTGTCAGAGAGGAGCCCAGGTGTTCCTCTCACCTTCTTTCTTTACAGAGAAAGAAGGGAAAATGAACTACTGTCTTAATTAGTCCTAGATGTGAGCATTCCTTTTTTTTGTCTGGGAGCGTCTCTTAAGGCCCATGCTTAGCGTGGTCACACAGTGTCACACATGTAAGAGAACGTTAGCATCAAAATCCTTAAATGAAAGAAGATACAGCTTACTCCATAGGGATAATTTGTATTCAGAAATTTACCTCAACGTATCACATTATGGTCTTTATTCACAGACATGAAAGTTATAAATCTTCTCCACAGTAGAGAGTCATGTGTTTGAACTGCTGCTTCACAATTTAATCCCAGTACCAAATACAAGATAGTATTTTATTACCCAGTCTGGGAGCCCTTCATTATCAGTCTTGTCACAGTGCTTCTATTTTGTACATAGGAAAGCTTCTCTATCATGCAAAAAGTCCCATCCCAGTCAGCTAGAGTGAAAGAAAGAAATCTAATGTGTAGAGATAGACGGTTTAATAAAGTAAAAGAAGGAATTCACTCACCACTTCCCATGGGCAGGTAGATACTCAGACACCTCCAGGAAAGCAGGGCTTCATCACATATAGCAGTTTCTTGGGAAGACAATTGCCATCACTCCAAATGTTACCTTCCTTCCTTCTTTTTTCCCCAGACATCATATGGTATGGAATATCCCTTTGGTGAGTTGAGGTCAGCTGTCCCAGCTGTGTCCCATCCCAAATCCTTATGAACCCCCTACCTACTGCTGGTGGGGTGATGTGAGATGCCGCAAAGACCTTGGCTCTGCATAAGCACTGCTCAGCAGTAACAAAAATCATCTCCATATTATCGACACTATTTTCAGCATAATTTCAAAACATAGCCTCATACTAACTTCTATGACAAAAATTAACTCTATCCAACCAAAACCAGCATAGAAAGATTTTCAAATTGGTTGCAAACTTAAGAGATTCAGGTATGTTCCATTTATTTAAGGAAAAACACCAATATACTTATATACTTAAAACATAGATTTTTATTTTATAAAGGGCAGAAAAATCTCATCTTTCTTGATACACAGGAGATTAGTCTAAAGCTAAATAATTAGGTAATTACAACTGTTTAATTCTACAGTTCTGTGAATCCTCCATTCCACCTTTTTTCCACAATACTTCTTGTCACCCAAGTAAAAAGATGACAAAATTCCCTGATAGTATATTTGGAGGTTTATCATCAGTAGGATTGGATCCTTGATGCTTTTTGAGAGTAATCTACTTGAGATCTTGACAAGAATGATCATCCCCATGATGCAGAGTCTGAAACATTTGGTTGAACACCTTTTTGTCTTTGTAAAGTCCTAGAGTAATGTATTCATATCTTCCAGAGAAAATGAAATATATTCTCTTCTATTAGTAGCTCAAGAGGATGATTAACAGCAACCATTACATAAGTTAAACATTTTTAAATCACAGGACCTGATCATTGAATAGAATTGGTTGTGAACTACTGATCTTGAATCAGAGCTGCTAACTGGCCTCATTCATTTGAAATGACACAGAAAAAGAGAGACCTGGGTGTATTACTCAATCACAAAATGCCTATGATCCCATGGGGAAAAAAAATAAAAAGGTATAGTCTTCATCTGTTTAACCAGAAAAAATACAAGACAGCACACACATTGCTAAATACTGAGTATAGCTTGGTCACATACAAAAATAAACTTATTGCAAAATGGAACAGGTGGAGAGAAAAATTAATACTGTAATCAGCAGCACTGGGAATTAGTTTTGATAAAATTATCATATGGTACCTTGCTGAGCCTGGCAAAAGAAAAGATGAAAGACATATGACTGTAGTATTTAAAACAGTATAAGTACTTCAGAGAAGAACAGAGTAAATACTTTGGGAAGGACTTTGACCATTGACAACAAATTATAACCTTGGTCTAAAAGTAAGCATACATAAGCTGGATATAGGGAAAAATTGGCACAAGTCTCTAATAAAAGTAATGAGATAAAAGAACCAAATTGGTTTTAAGCTGGCAATCAATACGTGTACAGAAGCACTGCATAGTTTGATTGCCTGTGACAGCTGGAAGTGGCCAAGGGTAGTCCTTCCAGTATTCTACTATTTACTTGTTCAAACTATTAGAACAAATGGGGGTTTTTTTGTTGCAGCAAAATTTAAGAATATGAACTCAGGAAGCACTGATAGACTACCTTGGTTTTCATTGTAGTCACAGCTAGATAAAATCAGTAAAGATAGTAGCAAAATTAATGACAATTAGCATAGTTTTATAATATATACCTCTTATCAAACAAGCAGTGTCTTTCTAATTAGATTGATTTTGTCTTGGGATAGTAACTAGGACTTTATAATATAGTTATAGATAGAAGATAATGATAGTGGTCTTAAGATACCATAGCAAACTACAGTAAATAAGGCACAGCAAAAAATCCATAAGCCCCATATTCAATATATTAAAAACTGATTATTTGAGTGCTTAACATTTACTGTAAGTACTTATGGAGTTCATATAGTTTACAAACTCTCCTGCTATGTGCATCTGTCAGAGACCAATGTAGTTCAGTGTCTTTATCAATGTTCTAGAAGAAAATATAAAATCAATACAGATAAATTTGTGGGTGCTATGGGCATTGGTAGAGCAGTAAATAATAGTAAAGGCAGATTAGTAATAAAGATTGCTATGCGTCATTTGGTAAAGAGTTGGTAAGGTTAATTTGAACATATACAAGGTCATATAAAAAGAAAAAGGGAATTACATAATATTTATGGAGTGGATAATAGTTATATGGAAAAGACTGACTTGGAAAAAGCCTTAGAGTAAAACTGAACGAAAATGGATTTGTGAGTTTTTTAATGTTTTATATGCCTAACCTATATATTTATATAGAATTTTAAAATTTTGAATATTTTCACTGTTAATTCAGTCTCAAGTTTGAAATAAAAGGGAATTTTAATTGATTTAAGTAGTTCCAAGAAATAAAAATATTAAAGATGTCAGAGGAAAGTTTCAAACAAAGCATTATTTTAAATTTAATTTTAAACTAATGCAAAGCTGGTAAAGAGAGCTTTAAATTAAAGATTCTGGGGAAGGAAAATTTCAGTCCATTCCACTCCTACCAGTTTGATGCCAGTGCCAGCAATAGATGTCCAGAGACAGGAGAAGGATCACAGGTCAGCAAGAGAGCACCTTGAAGTGCAGCACAAAAGAGTTCCAGCTGCTCCAGCCAGTATGTCAATAAGGAAGGAGTGTTGTGTTCCCTGTCAACAAGCAGTTGGAGAGCATTGAACTCCATCTGGGAAGTCAACCCAGAGTTTATGGGTGTGGATTAAAGGGAAAGTAGGGACAGGGGACATTATAGGGGGTCTGCTACAGGTCATTCAACCAGGAAAACCAAGCTTATGAGGCCCTCTATATACAGATAGGAGCAGCCTCACGTTCACAGGGCCTGTCCCTCATGGGGAACCTCAACCATCCCGATTTCTGTTTGCAGGACAACACAGCAGGGCACAAGGAATCCTGGAGGTTCCTGGAATTCATTGATTCCTTCTCCAAGCCAATGAGGTGCCATTCTGGACCTTGTTCTCACCAAACAAGGAGGGACTGGTGTGGAATGTGAAACTCAAGAGAAACCTTGAATGCAGTGACCAGGAAAGGGTGGAGTTCAAAATCCTCAGGAGAGCAAGGAGAGCACATATCAAATTCCCTACCCTGGACATCAAGAGAGCAGACTTTGGCCTCTTAGGGGACCTGCTTAGGTCCTGTACCACAGGACAAAAACCCTGCAGGGAAGAGGGACCCAAAACACTTGACTAGTATTCAAGGATCACATCCTCCAAGCTCAGGAGAAATGCTTCTATAGGTGCATCAGCAGCAAAAGAAAGATGAGGGAAAAAATGGGAATTCCCCAGAATAAAACAAAAGACCTGTTTACCCAGGATATCATAGAATCATATAATCATAGAATGTGTTAGGTTGGAAGGGACCTTTAGGGGTCATATAGTCCAAACCCCCTGCAGTAAGCAGGGACATCTTCACTAGATCAGGTCGCTCAGAGCCCCATCAAGCCTGATCTTGAATATCTCCAGGGATGGGGCCTCTGCTACCTCTCTGAGCAACCTGTTTCAGCAATCTACCACGCTCATATTGAATATTTTTTTCCTAATATCCAACCTAAATCTCCCCTTTTCTAGTTTAAAACCATCACCCCTTGTCCTATTGCTACATGCCCTTATTAACAGTTCTTCCCCAGCTTTCTTATAGGCACCTTTCTGGTATTGGAAGGCTGAAGTACTCAACAGCATTTTTATCTCAATTTTCAAGTGCTCTAGCCTGGCTGCCCATGTTGCAGAAGGTAAAAGAACGGACTGAGAGAATGAAAAACTGCCAACTGTAGGATATGATCTGGTCTGAGACCATCTAGGGAACCTGAAGTTGCACGACTCCATGGGACCTGGTGACATGCATCTGAGGGAACTGTCAGATAAACTAGGAGGTTTGCACAAATATCCCTTTGTTCTCTTCTGAGATATTCCTTTAGGCTGTATTGTCTCCTGTGGGTAGGGACTACATGGTCTTAACCATCTAAAAATTCTTCATACATTGCTGATACTACCAGAAACTGAGATCCAAAAATGGTCTCAGAGTTTCGGCTTATCACATTACAAATGAAATTCACAGCTATAGGCATTAGGTACATTAGATACTCTGTAGATCTCAGTTGATCTCCAGATGCAGGGCATGAAGAGTACTAGATCTTTATTGAGAAGCACATACAGAAAGGAGTTAAATAAGTGTCAGAGAAGTTTAAAAAGATTAAAAATCATTAGAAGTGATACTGAAAAAATAGAGGAATAAAATATTTAGGAAACATAGCTAAGAAATTAATTGATTTATATATTCTGTGATAGATGGCAAAATTATTGATAAAATCAATTAGTAAGTGAGTATAAAAATAGATGAAGGGTTTGACTTAAAAATTAAATACCTAAAAAAAGTTCCTACCTAAAACTGCACAGAACACTTACATTTCAACCTTACTGAGAGCCAATATTGTAATAAGACATTACAATCCTGTTCTGTATGTGAAATTAATGCATTTTCATATTCATTTTTCTTTTTTTTGGGGTTTTTTGTTTGTTTGCTCACTGTCTTTGGATACCTGCTGGTGGTATCACACCAAAAAACTCACAGCACTACCACATACCTGGTCCAGGAAATAGGATCCAGGTTCATAATCATTCAGATGCATGCCTGGCAGTGGAAAACGATAAAATGCCTCAGCTGGTCTTTCAGGGTGCTTTAGCATTTCTCTTTGTGGGGTGCGAGTCTTAGAAAGCTGGGGATTTCCACTTTAGACCTGTTAGAATTAGTTTTGATGTTGGAAATTGGAAGGTTCTTATCTGGAAGTGTTGTCTACTAAAGTTTTTTTTTTTAATATATTGTTATTAAATTTTGTTTCACATTCCAACATTACACTTGAGGCCGTCATACCAAACTTACTCTTTACACACAGGTTTTGCTGCTCTAATTAATTTCTTTCTTTTCTTCTCTTCTCTTGTCTCTCATTCCTCCTCCTTTCTGAAACCGGATCAAATAATAGGGCACGCTTCCAACTTTGCTGTTTGATGTGCTGTTATCACCAAATGAAGAAAAATAAAAAGTGTGACTTCCTTATTAAGATACTGTTTTTTGCCAAAATGAGGTCTCTGTAAAAAAAAAGGAAAAAAAAGTGATTTTAAGATACCTATCAGCCATGTGATAAAACCTCTCACTCTCCAATACATGCCAAATCTTACAAACACACCTGTTGTTGTTATATTAGTTTTAAGAACTTGAAGATGAAGGATATAAAGCATCTAAGTCACCAAGCAGACTGCAGGATAATCCACTAATCCAGATAGATGAAAGGAAATGCAGATTTTATGCCCTCTTGAGAGTGGCAGCCTGTCAAAAATAGATCCTTCTGCTCAGCTTGTCAGAAAAAGAGAGAAGAAAGAGAAAGAAAAGGTCTCTATCTCAGACATGCAAACACACATACATGGACTCAGTGAGAATCTCTATGCAATTGCACTAGAGTAATAAACATGCCTGTTGCCAAAACATATACTGTTAGATCCTCTATTGCTTCTATGATGAGAAATAAAGTATTTTTTAGGGGGGGAGAAAAAAGTGATAGTGTTTGTGCTTTGAAATATGAAAACAAAAGAAATCCTTTAGAGTATCAAACTAATTACCATTTTGTCGTATGCAAAATAAAGGTTTTCTTTGCAACAGGAACTGAAAAAGGTAATTATGGAATGCAATTATTTTAGGAGAATCTTCAGACAGCCTGTACAAATAATAATTATTGTCAATACACAAAATTTGCATAACCCAGAGACTTTTGGGGGTCAGATTCCACCCCCTTTATTCGTATGAGATGTTAGCTTTAATTGAAATTAGTGTATTTTAATGATAATATAAGGATACACTTCCATTCAAACCCTACATGTGTATGAGAGATTTGTTTTTACTGGAGAAAGTGACAACATGACTTAGAGCATAGGAAAGCAAACCTAGGTGGTCACTTCAGTTTCTTCAGCTCCCTTGCATTAAATCTATTTTTTATCTTTCATGCTCACAGGGCTCAGAAGGTGAAGGTGGGGATTGAAAAGAGTAGCAGGCAAAATGTGGATAGAGTCAGCAGTAAAAGAAAAAAATGCATGCTGTCCTCTACCGTGCAAAGCAAGCATAATCGCTGACATGAAGAAGTTTGCACTTCTGGAAGGAAAAAATCAACCAACAAAAATACCTTGCCAGTGACAAGAAAAAAATCTGGGGATGGGGAGGTTTGGGGGTGGAAGAGAGAGAGAGACTGATTTGTATTTCACAGCAAAAAATAGAGTTTACTGTGATTTGGACAAATCATATCGATACTCCTACATTTACCTGGACTGCAATCCAGTATACATGCTATTTGAATTCTGTAGGTCTTCATTTTTTATTTTAAACTGAGTACTGGGTGTTCTGTGAGATAACCTTTCTCAGACACAGTGGCATGAATTTGATAATTTATAATAATATATTACTTTAACTAAAAAGCATAATAAATTAAACTAAACCCTTCAAAATTTCTGGAAAGAATTAATGATGTGCTATCATATATATAGCCGTGTTAGTGTTCCTGAATTCAATAGATGCAACTATGAACCCTACTGTACATGCTTTAGTGTCAAGATTTCTTTTTATGAAATACATTACAAATCTGACCAACCTACCTTTCATGGGAACTCTAATCTGATGGTGAAGGAGATTCACTTTTCACAATATTGATACTGCTTTTACCAGTTCACAGAATCATGGAATCACAAGGTTGGAAAAGACCTTTAAGATCATCAAGTCCAACTTTTCCCATCCTACTCTAAACCATATCCCTAAGTGCCTCATCTACCCTTTTTTTAAACACATCCAGGGAAGGCGACTCGATTACATCCCTGGGCAGCCTGCTCCAGGCCCTAACAACTCTTTCAGTAGAAATTTTTTTCTAACATCTAATCTGAACCTGCCCTGGAGCAGCTTCTTGCCATTTTCCCTTATCCTGTCACCTGTCACCTGGCTGAAGAGACCATCACCCACCTCTCTACAACCTCTCTTCACTTCTAGGCAGTGATAAAGTCTCCCCTCAGCCTCCTCTTCTCCAGCCAAAACATTTCCAGCTCCCTCAGCAGTTCCTCATAGGATTTGCCCTCCAGCTCATTCACCAGCCTGGTTGCCCTTCTCTGGACTCACTTGAGGACCTCAATGTCCTTCTTATGGTGAGGAGCTCAGAACTGGACACAGTACTCAAGGTGTGGCCTCACCAATGCCAAGCATGGGGCACAATCACTACCCCAGACCTACTGGCCACACTATTTTTGATACAAGCCAGGATGCCATTGGCCTTCCTGGCCACCTGGGCACACTGCTGACTCATATTCAGCCTGCAGTCAACCAACACCCCCAGATCCTTCTCTTCCTGACAGCTCTCCAGCCAGTCTCCCCCAAGCCTGTAGCGCTGCATGGGGTTGTTATGTCCCATGTGCAGCACTCTACACTTGGCCTTGTTAAACTTCATCCCATTGGTCTCAGCCCATCAGTCCAGTCTGTTCAGATCCCTCTGAAGAGCCTCCCTACCCTCAGGCAGATCAGCACTTCCTCCCAGTTTAGTGTCATCTGCAAACTTACTGAAGGAGCATTCAATCCCTTCATCGAGGTCATTGGTAAAGATGTTGAACAGAACCGGACCAGTTGTATGAGCTATGTAAGATACAAAGGAACAGAGGAATGGAAAAACATTATTATGCACTCGAGCGAGGGAGTTGTCATTGTCACAGGGAGATGCACGGAGAGGCACCCAGTGCACATGTTATACAGCTGTAGTAGAATCCAGAAGGCCTTTACCTCCCCACTAACCCCTTATGCTGCCTTGCCACAGCACTGATGCTCCTGAATTTACAGAGAAGCACCACAGCTTCTTATTGTCTCCTTATCCTGTGTGGATCTTGACTGACTTCCAGCTTCTGACACTCATGGAAACAGCAGAGGACATGACCAGGTAAGGGTACACAAGGAGGAGCTCTATCTTCATGCAAGGAAATGAAGTGTCCGAAGCTGCACTACCTGCCTGCTGGTCACAGTGGGGCTGGTCTGCCATGGCTGCCCTGTGTTGGAAGAGGTTTTATGCTCTGAAAACCCTCTAGGCAAAATATGTTTCCTTAAATGTGTTAGATGAGAAGATTCAATACAGTATAAAATGCCTACTGTAAGGACAATTACAAGAGTTCCCATGAAAAACTGAGGTCACAGCACACTTATTCCTTAGTCATTTCCATAGGGTTTATAAGGCATTTCAGAAGAACAAAGTGTTGAGAAGAGATTTCAAGCAGACCAGTGAGATGGCTTTTTGTATATTTATGAAGAGAAAAAGGTACAGGCTGGGGAAAGTATGAAGGCTCTACAATCCCAGAGTATTAGTATTTTATATTAATATTCATCCTATTATGCAGAAATGCAAAATTAGACTTAACTTCTTAGTTAAGAATGCTCTGAGGCTTCTACAAAGATAGTGAAACATAAAATATTAAGATAAAAATGATACATAACTGCAACACATTTAAATGATTATTTATTAAAACAGCAATGCAAGTACAATAATAATTGAACTGAATATAATTTCATAAAATAGCAGTTATACCATCTATAATGTATAAGGACACGATGACTTAATTTGGTTGTTAAGTATCTCACTGACATCCCTCTTGCCAGTGTGGTAGGTAAAATTATATGCTATATAATCTTCAGTTCATCCTCATGCTTTCCTTGCCTTGAATTTGATGGCAACTATCAGGAAAAAAAAAACCACAACAGATTTAGAAGGACTCAGTAGAAGTACAAACATCACCTTCAATTTATTGTTCAGTTGTTTAGTTTTTTTACTTTAAATCTCAAATTACTAAGTATCATGCACAAAAAGCAAAGGAGATGAAACACTGGGTGTATGCAGCTATAAAGGAGGAGGAGCCACCTCCCTTTCTGGAAGGCATCTATAGAAGGCACTTGGATTCAAATGTTTTCCTGTTTAAGACAGTTTGAGTCCACCTCTATTCTGGCAGTAAAGTGGAAATTTGGGAATACAAACCTGAGGACCCTACACACCACACCTTCAGGTGTTCTACAGTGATTTGCTCTCAGTCCATCCTGCTGAAGATTATTCAACTTGTGTAGTATACTTAAATATTTATTGAGAGCAATTCAGTAGTCCAGTTAGGACATTAAAAAAAAAAAATAAAAAAAAGAGACCTACTTTCTGCTTGATTTATATGAACAATGAATGTTCTTGCATAATGAATATTTAACTTACCACCCTTACCTCAGAAGAGAGTGATCTTAAATCCAATCCCTGCTCCACTGCATGTTTAATTAGGTATGCAAAGTGAAAATGCCCTGGTAAACAAGAATTAAACCATCATCTCTTTCAACTAGCAGCCTCCATTTTGAGGGGGCTACCAATTCAGATCAGGCAAAGGTGTGAACCAAACCAAAATGTCCTTCTTCTAGTGGGATTTATCTTCTGGAGCATTAAGGGTGCATTAGCATTAAGGTTTTTTTCTTTAGACCAGGAAGACGGCTTCCAAGTGATTCTCCTAGTCACCTCCACTTCCTGTGCATCAGTTCACGCCAGGGGCAATCCAGGATCTCACAAACTAGGCCCCTCTTGGATAAATGTTCACTGACAGATGAGCTCCTGAAATACAAACTCACTGATCCAGTGGCAAACAGGATGCCAGTCAGAAATACGTTAGCCTGAAGTAGCAACCCCTGAAAATCAAAAAGGAGGGATGTAAAGCTCCAAGTGCTATTTCTCTCTACAAATCTACAGTTACTGAGCTGCAATTCTTCCTAAAGCAGACATAGTCCTAACTTCACCTTCGCTGCAAGAGTGATTTCTAATTATTTTTTTTTTAAGTGACTTCACTCTACACACAACTCATTTAGGAGGGACAAAACCCACAGTTCCTGGCATTTTCAATGCTCGTGAGAACGAAAAGACTACCTTTGTTAAACAATAGCATGTATGACCATGTTCTCTTTGCTACATTTGCAGGTTTGATATGGCCCATAAAACGTTCGCATGCATATTTGCCACATCATTTGAATCATAATTGTATGCACAAGCACTTAACATCTGTACAATATTTTAGGAATAAAAATTGGGAATTTATTCGGACTGATGCTCGAATTAATTTTCAGCACAGAAGTGCCATAAAATGGGCAGGACCAACCAGTTGTTTATGGTGAGAGGAAAGGAAGGCTGACAGAACAGCTTTAAAACTTATTTAGGGAATTTGAAGACTTCGCTTTACCCTTTCCTTAACAAATTCCTGGTTATTATATTCTGGGGTATGCCTAATAATCATGAGCTGGTGACTGATCATAGACTGCCAAACGTGGTTCAGGACTGTTTGTGCAATGTTATTTTCAGATACTTCTACTTCGACATAGAGGCGATTTTTGTCTGGTTTATTGTTAAGAAGCACAAATTGTTGGGGTTTCTATCACTAGGATTCCAACATACAGTATTACTTTTATTAACTGTACTGTCATTACTGTATTTTGGGGCTTCAGCCATGGACTGCAGCCACCTCCAAAAGGATGTGAAACTAAGCAAGTGAAGAATGAGTGATTTACATCAGCCACAAATGCACCATTCACCCAAATGCTGCAAGCAATCCATTTCAAAAGCTATTCTAATGAATGGTATTCATACTTCTAAAATGAACCGATGTGGAACCTGCCAAATTCTTTCCAGAATAATCTTTGATAAGAGGCACCACTGAGCATGAGAATGCTTTGAACGAGTGAGTCTAGAAGTGGACTAGGAATATTAGAAGTAGTTTGGAATATGAATGCACAGATTTTTATGAATGGGAAATTCATTAAAATTATTTCTGGATTTCTTGACTTCATTTTTTATTTCCCTAGGATATTAACTATTTAAATATAGAATTCTTGCTGAATTGCAACCAGGACTTGTTTTTACTGATTATTTAATTATTGGCTCTCACTTGTAGCACAGCTGAGTTGACCTTTGTTTTAAGCAATCTTTTCACTTCTCCTTCGGATCTTGCACTCAGTGCACTTTTCCACATGATCTGAATGGACATAATTAGACTTTATTGGTGATGGGATTGAGTCAAATGAAAATGAAAAAGACAGGAATGACTAGAATAAAAGGTTTGCCAAACAACGTCCTAAAGGCATATATTTGGTTAACAAAATGTATGTTCAATTTTCACTTTCATCCATTCACAGTTGTGAAACTGTGGGATATTCCCTGAAGCTTTTTATTTGCCAGTTAGTGTTCTATCACAGACTGATAGATTAGCTAGCTAATTTTGATTACATAAATTGCATTTTGACTGCATGTAAAATAAATTCATTTGTAGTGGCTTATTTATAAAGTTGAATATGATCAATCTTAAAAATATGAAGATATGCTGCTGCATTTAAATACCTTGCAACCTTTACAGGTAAACATCACACCTATGTAAATTTAGGTGAAATACTACTTAAATCCTTTCTATTAATCCAGGCAACTGTTTCCGTGTAATAACACAGGAGGTCTATGGCTTTTCCTGTGAATTAAATGACACATAGTGTTGAAGAAAGCAATACTCCAGGTCTCAAGCTGCAATGAAGGTGAAGTCATAGGATGTCATAACCAGGGAACCAGATTACAGGACACCCTTTCCCTTTCTAGGAATGTAAGATTTGGAAACAAACGTTAAAGGTGTCAAGCCTTCAATATCTTGTAAAATCCTATTTTTTTAAAAAATAAACACTTAAAATTCTTGGGTAAGCAGATGCAACTATGGCATAATCAAACTTGTATCACATGAGGGAAACTCATCTGTTATCCTGTCCTCTGTCTTGTATTTATGCCTTTTTCACAAACACCCCCCTGTGTTGCCATTATTAATTCATGAACTTTTAAGTCCTTTTATTCAAGTGTGTTTGGATGAAAGTGTGTGCAATACTCTGTTAGAAAGGAGCAGGCAGAGAAGACACAATATTTGCCGGATTTCTCTGTTGATGCACCTGAAAACAGAGATTCTCCTACTAGCAGCATCCATGCTGTTTCATGCAGAGATGAAACATTTTCGGGAGGATATTTTGCATTTCTGTTAGGAGTCAAAGGTATATTGGTTCTGGGAGTGTTTTTAGCATCAGTTATGGATAAAGAAAAATACCTAGGTTTAGCTGCCCTCGGTATCCATTTCCATGAAGGAAAAAACCCCCATAAATCGGGTGAGACAAAACAGAGATCTACAAAAACCATGAACAACCAAACAATAATAAGGAGAGATAAAAATAATAGTGCCCCCTGTCCCCATTTTGTATGAAGTCTTACAACAGTTCAGAAATTATTTTAGTGGATTTCAAAATGTCATCATAAGATTGATAGAAGGTTATAAGATGGCAATGAAAATAAACAAGATTCAAAGGCTTTAGCACCAAGGAGTAGGGATATACTACCCATGTTGGCCTCAAAGGAAAAGTACATCAAGGATAGAAGGAAGATGAGACAGAGAAGGTTGTGGAAGATTATATTTTGCTGGCTTCCCTGAAGAGCTCTCTAGAGAATCACACTAGATTTACTGAATTCAGTAACATGGCTTCCTGGTGGCTGATAGGGAAAAACATAATTTTCAAAGAAATTCTGGTTTTATTGTGTGAGAACGTAATATTGTGTCTGCAGCTAGCTGGACACATGGTGTTACCTGCAGCTTTCATTGTGAGTGGAAAATCACATTAAAAAAAAATGATGGGTGCATTTGAAAAACCTTGCTTGTCTCTGCGACTGCCCTTTGTATGGATTTTGCATTTCACTACAGTTTTCTCCTGGGATGATGTGTGGCCACAGCTGTGCATCAGGTACAAACAAACTTTCATACAGTTTAAGTATTTTCAAGGGGTCTTATGATGTTACAGTCCACTGTCTGCAGCAAGATGCTGGGTTAACTTCATCCCTTTTAGCTGATATCTTTGAAATTAATAGGAATTTCCTTGCATTCTCATCGTTGAACCATGCTGTCAAAGCATCTTTTAAAAGTTGGCAGCGTGAGACACAGGCACACACACTTTCTGAGAGAAGTGACACAAGTACGAGAGCAACAGAGAAAAAGAAGTGAGAATGCAAATAAGTAATTGAAACAGATTCTCTGGTTTGCATCTCTGTAGGCTCAATATAGGACATTTTCTGGCTGAAGAGAATGACAGGATATTTGTGTGATTAAGTTTGCAATTTTCATAATAATTCAAAAAGAAGTATCTTGACTTGTCTCTTCTTCAGGCCGACATTCCTTTGAATCTGTGTTTTGTCTAATAAAAAAGGTATTGAACAAAACCTGACTTTGCTAGCTGCTTTTTTGCAAAATATTTAGTTTCAAAGTATAGGGTGTGATGTCACATTGTGTGGAAAACAACCAGGGCAACTCTGCTCACCTGTGCTGGCTGCTTGAGGGGGTTAACTCAATCCTGGCTGGAACCAGGACAGGATTGTAGAGGACTTCTTATGGGTGTATAGGGAAGAAACCAGAAGTGGGGAAGAGGATGGAGTTAATGATTTGGGGAAGAACAACTCTGTGAAAATAGAGGAGTGAGGGGACAAACAGATCAGGTCATGTATAAGCGGTGGCCTGTCTGGCCAAGAACCCATAGGGGTTTTAGGGCCCTTCAGACAGGTAGTGCCAACCTGGGGGGAGTGTGGGTCAGGGTCCCAGCAGCTGGGCTGGACCATGGGCCAGAGGGTGCATGTGCCTGGGTGCCAGTGACCTGGGAGACACCCATGAGTAAAACCAAGTGTCAACGCCTGCTAGGATCAGGGCTAGAGCATGTATGTCTGCAGTGCAGCATGGGGGACCAGCTGAGGTGAGTGAGTGAATGGTGAACGGATGATGGTACAGGGAGTTAGGGGGGGGTTTCTTCAAGGATGTGGCTAAGGGAGGTGCTTACTGAGGGTCAGGGGAGTTCTGGTCAGCTCTGTATATGTGTATATATACATGTGTGTGTAGGTCTGAGCACCAGCAAGTGTAGTGGGGTTGTGTCTCAGGGATTTACATGTTCAGGTGCCAACAACTGCCAAGGCTCTGTATGTGTGTTCCCACCCATGGACCTCCATCCTGCTCAGCCAGAGAAGGTAAACTGGAGGAAGCTGTTGGTGCTACCTGTATGTGAGTGCCACGTGTGTCTGTTGAGATTAATCTATGTGATCAGACACATATATATACACATATATGCTGTCTAACAAGATTTATTGTATGCATGAGTTCTCATTTTATGTGAGTAGGCAATGTATGTCTTCTTGCGGTAACCTCTCTGCTTAGCTGGAAATGAATTTGATAATTTAAGAAGTCTTTTGCACCTCCAACCATTGTGTATTTTGGAAGAAACTGAAATTATCAAAATTATATAATTCATGTATTTCTTCCAGGGCATGTGACTGTAACTCCAGAGTCCTTGTTGTCAGAGAACCCTGTTCTTACAAATTTCTGTCTGAATAAATGCAAAACCATATAAATCCAAGATGCACTACAAACTACACAATTATGGCCACGGGATCCCCCACTTTAACTAGAGGATATATTTGGCACAAACACTGACATAAATAGTGAAATCAGTAGTGGGAGCAGTCCCTAAGAATCCTAGGTGCCAAAACACTGTCTAATTTCATTTGGGAACCTTAAAATCCAATGCATTTTATTGCTTATTGTAATTTATTTCTTAATTTTCCATTGTTTGCTTTCAGCCTTGGGTAGTTTTAAAAAAATACACAAATCAAATGCATAACAAAAACTGCCTGTGACTTTGCTGTACTTGGTATCTGCATCTGAAATTTTCCTGACAGACCCTGCTTTGACTTTAAACAAAGCATTGTCTAAATCTGCCTCTTCAAATTCTAGTCATTCAGACTAAATAGGCTGTCTTTGACAACTGATTAAAATACCTAAGTATTATCGGTTTTACCGGTCACTATTGTGAAGAGTACTGTTAATGGATTTTTTCCTCTCCCAGTACATTTTCATGACAGTTTTGCAAAGCAAATGTAAATTAAAAGCCTAATATTAAATCACATCAGCAAATCCCTTCACTTCAATTCAATTAAGTGAAATAATAGAACAATAACTATTATTAGTCAAAAGAAACTTGTTATACAGCAGCATAACCTTTTCCTGTGTTGTCATTAGCTAGCTGCAGTGATAATTGTGTTCATTTACACAATTTGCACTATCTAAATTAATGTTTTAAGGCATATCAAATCACATGTCTAGTGAGCCCATCTTTGATGATCTGATAATGCATACTTCCTGTCCTTTAGGGAAATGTATGCTAATACACGTTTATCCCATTTTATGATTAAAGTAAACGGCAAAACTCTTCTTCCATTAGAAAGACATCACGTTTGATGAGTTATTTGAAAAATCAATACAAGGCAAAACGTGAGACAGTGTGGTGAAATGTTTTTTGGTGGACAGACACTGCCAATCTCCAATCACAGACACATTCCTTAAACAAACAAGCAAACAGAAAATCCAGTGTGTGATTGTCACCACTTACCTTCCTTCCCTTTTGATGGGATTTACATTCTTCAAATGTTCCCAATTCCAAGGTTCCGAGATGAGGAATACAAGCAGGTTCAGAAAACAGCTGTGCCACATTAGTCTCCAAGGAACCACACTGGAGTACAAGAAAGAACAATTGTACGATAACACACCATGCAACCCAGTGGCTGGACACACAGAGGGATTACTTCTCTGAAGCAGAACTGTTATTGCCTTGGGCTCAAAGCAAAGCAGAGCTGTTGAAGTCAGTTTGTGTGGCAGGCTGCAGCCGTTATTTGTATTTAAAAAATGTAATAACAAAAATTATGCCTTTGTATTTATCTATTGCATTACCATATAACCTCATTTATGGAATGCTGAAGTCTTCGGTCCATTTTTTTCAGTCATCAAGAGTAAATAGGAGAGTCTTTCTTTTAAGACCCAGGGGATTTCTCCTTTTTGTCTAGTAAATGGAGGCAACTGTTTTCTACTTGCAACTCCAGTCAGTATTGAGGCAGAGACAGATGTTTGCATGCCTGCACTTTATTTGCAAGCACATAAATCTGTGGACCCTTCAAACCCTATCCCAGACCTTATGTCCATCCAGAATCCATGCACATGTTTCCAGACTCTGGTCTTCTCCTCACTGGCTAGTACAGCTTGAAATTCAGCAGCAAATCTCACACAGTTATGGAATAGAAAGCAAAGTCATTCAGTGGAGTTCCTCCTTGAATAGTCCACAGTAGTTTTGTTCTTTCATGTCAGACCCAGGATAACCCTGTTTCCTTATAGGATATAAAGTTCTGGTTGGCACTCAACTGTGTGGTTGGTTTCTTCAGTGACCCATCAGCCAGTGAACAAAGAGCTTTGATATTAGTCACTGAGTCCATTATCTACTACTCATTAGTGTTTATGTGTATGTGTGTTTGATTTATTTATTTGAATAACTGTTGGATGAAGTTGCTAAGCCACTATCCATCATATCTGAGAAGTCATGGTAGTCAAGTGAAGTTCCTGATGACTGAAAACAGGAAACATAACTCTCATTTTTAAAAAAGAAAAAAAGGAAGACCTGGAGAGCTACAGCCTCACCTCTGTGCCTGGAGAGATCATGGAGCAGATACTCCTGGAAATTATGCTCAGGCACATAGAAAATTAGGTGATTGGTGACAGCCAACATGGCTTCACTAAAAGCAAATCATATTTGATGAATTTGGTGGCATTATGTGACAAGGTGGATAAAGGAAGAGCAGCTGATATCATTTGCCTGGACTTGTGCAAAGCATTTGACACTGCCCTGCACAACACCCTTATCTTTATGGATTTGATGGATGCAAGACATGGATTTGATGAATGGATGTCTCGGTGGATATGGAATTGGCTGGAGGGTCATACTCAAAAAGTTACAGTCAATTTCTCTATGTCCAAGTGGAGACCAGTGACAAGTCGTATTCCTCAGGGATTGGTACTGGCACCAGTCCATCAGGTCATCTTTGTCAACAACATGGAGACTGGGATCAGGTACACCCTCAGCAAGATTATCAACAGCACTAAACTGTGTGGTGTGGTCAGCATGAAGGAGGGAAGGAATGCCATCCAGCGGGACCTTGACAGGCTTGAGAGATGGAGCCCTGTGAGCATCATGAAGTTCAACAAGGCCAAGTGTAAGGTCCTGCGCATGGCTCAGGGCAAACCCAAGCACAACTACAGTCTGGATGGAGAATGGATTGAGTCCAGCCCTGAAGAGAAAGACTTGGGGGAGTTGGTGGACAAAAAGATTAACATGGCACAGCATTGTGTGCTTGCAGCCCAGAAAGACAATTTTATCCCAGGCTGCATCAAAAGAAGCAGGTTGAGAGACGTGATTCTGCCCCTCTACTCTGTGCTGGTAAGACCCCATCTGGAGTACTGCATCCAGTGTAGGGTCGCCAATGTAAGAAGGACAGGGAACTGTTGGAGTAAGTCCAGAGGAAGAACACAAAGATGATCAGAAGGCTGGAACACTTCTTTTATGAAGACAGACTGAGGGACTTGGGCTTTTTCAGCTTGGAGAAGAGAAGGCTCCAGGGAGATCTTATAGTAGGCCTTCCAGTTTCTAAAGGGGGTAACAGGAATGCTGGAAAGGGACTGGTTATCAGGAAGTGTAGTTGTAGGACA
The DNA here is from genome assembly GCA_022605575.1 of Laterallus jamaicensis coturniculus. Taxonomy (NCBI): domain Eukaryota; kingdom Metazoa; phylum Chordata; class Aves; order Gruiformes; family Rallidae; genus Laterallus; species Laterallus jamaicensis. Next base: position 89,473,298 of record JAKCOX010000001.1, read on the forward strand.
AGAGATAATGGGTTAAAGCTGAAGGAGTGTCAATTTATATTTGATATAAGGAATAAATTCTTTACTGTGAGGGTGGGTGGTGAGTCCCCTGGCACAGGCTGCTCAGAGAAGCTGGGACTGGCCCTTCCCTGGCAGTGTTCAAGGCCTGGTGGGATGGGAGTTTGGGCAACCTGGTCTAGAGGAAGGTGCCCCTGCCCATGGCAAGGGGTTTGGAACTAGATGGTCTTTGAGGACCCTTTCAAACGGAACCATTCTATGATTCTATGATTTTCCTCCTTTCTGTCTTCTATGCAGTTAAACAGATATTGCTACAAATCACATGTCCTTGTAACCCAGGTATCCTTGGAGGTATCCTGAGTATGTGAACACATTTCCCTAAAGTTCATGCTCTGCCAAACCAGAAATAATAAGAGTAGCACTTTGTCCTGGGTTTGGCTAGGATAGAGCAAATTTTCTTTCCAGTAGCTGGTGGTGTGCTGTGCTTGGGAGTTAGGATGAGAGCAGTGCACGATGTTTTAGTTGCTACCAAGCAGTCAAGGACTTTTCAGCTTCTCATGCTGCACTGAAAATGAGAAGGCAGGGGACACCAAGGAAGCTGGGAGTGGACAGAGCCAGGACAGTTGAGCCAAAATGGCCAAGGAGATATTCTACACTGATAATCTCATGCTCAGTTTAAAGTGGGCTGGTGGTGGGAGAGGAGCGCACAGCTCCAAAACGTGTAGTTTGGAGATGGCCCAGCTTTGTGATGGCTCTGAGCTGTACGGTCTGAGTTGTGCGGTTCAGTGAGGAACTGCATTTGTGTATCACCAGTTTTGTATATTTTGCTATAAAGTTCTGTCAGTGTTATTTCTCTCTCTCTGCTGCCCCAGTAAACTGTCCTTATCCCAACTCATGAGGTATGTCTTTGGTTTTCTTTCACCCTCCTTCCATCCCAGTCCCACTCCCCCACCCAGAGCGAGCATCTGTGTGGTGCTCAGCTATTTATTATAGATCAGGATCTATCTGTATACACCCTCATCTTCTTCTGGGAAACAGTCTTTGGCCTCCCACCTGCGCTGAATCCTTCTGCATAATCCTTCTGCTGGGTTCAGCCCAGCAACAGGCTTAAACCACAACAACTGTTGGCGTCCAACGTGGGGCGAAGGGAGGCCAGAAGGGGGGGCAAAAAAGGTTGGGGTAACGATAGATTTGACCTTAACCCAATTGCAGTTAAGATAGAGTTGTGATAAGTAGGGTTATTTAAGTAATTTCTATGTATAATGTTGTGGCATTTACTCATAAGGATGTTGCCATGGTTGTCAAATCGTGGCACGCTACATGTAATCCTGCCAGGATTCTCCGCCATCGCAGGGATGCTGCTCTTGGATTTGATCCCGCATGTCTGTTTAATGTGTGTTGTGGTAACAGTCTATGATTGGATAACGTTGATGTTCGTGAACTTAAGAGAGTACTTGTATCAGCTTTTGCTGTTCAGTACAAAGAGGGATAAAACAGGTCTTATAAGAGTCTTTAAAAATTTCCAATATCCCTGGGATATTCAAACTAGCATTTTCCTACTGTTGGTTTTGGTGCAAATGGTTCAGCTTTTGATATATATTAAGCACAGGCTTGTGAATACCACCCAAGAGTTTTCCCTGAGGCTGGATAAGCGTGAGTGGCAGGGTAAATGGCGAAATATGAGCAGGTACCTAGGCACTTTCTTACCCCCAGTGGTTTGGAACTTCACTCCTGAACAGCTACAAGACCCTGACAAGGTGACTGAATATCTGAAAAAGAACTGTAGTGGGTTCCCCAGAGAAATACAGCCTACTGCATTGTTCTGGGGCTTGGCTACCATCTACCAAACACTGCTTGATAGCAAGCAGCACTGTCAGTACTGTCAGCACTGTCAGAGGGAAAAAGGATAATGGATTGGCAAATACTGCAGCTGCTGAAACCCCTACAATAGACCTTGCCCATGATTCAGAGAACCAACCCACACCAAAGTCTGTTGCTCCTTGCCTGGACTTTCGGAAGATCCAGCTGTTGTGGGGTTGTTGAAGGTTGAAGAACAGTGAGTGCCAATTGCTACGATGACAGTGCACAGATGGCAGTATCATACAAACCGAGATTCTTTGATCCCCATCCATAAATTGATTCGTCAACTGGAGAGTCAGGAAATGATCAGCCGAACCCACTCACCATTTAACAGTCCCATATGGCCAGTGCGGAAGTCCGATGGAGAGTGGAGGCTGACAGTAGATTATCGGTGGCCTAAATGAAGTCACTCCAAATATGAGTGCCACTGTGTCGGACATGCTAGAGCTCCAGTATGAACTGGAATCAAAGGCAGACAGGTGGTACGCCACAAATGACATTGCAAATGCTTTCTTCTCAATCCCACTGGCACCAGAGTGCAGACCACAGTTTGCTTTCACTTGGAGGGGTGTCCAATACACATGGAATTGTCTGCCCCAGGGGTGGAAACACAGCCCCACCATCTGTCATGGACTAATTCAGAGTAAATTAGAAAAGGGTGGAGCCCCGGAGCTCTTGCAGTATATTGATGACATCATTGTATGGGGCGACACAGCAAAGGAAGTTTTTGAAAAAGGAGAAAGGATAATTCAAATCCTCTTAGAAGCTGGTTTTGCTATAAAACAAAGTAAAGTCAAGGGGCCTAAGCGAGAAATCCAGTTTTTAGGAATAAGATGGCAGGATGGGCGTCATCAGATCCCAATGGACATTATTAATAAAATTGCAGCTATGTCCCCACCAAGTAACAAAAAGGAAACACAAGCTTTCTTAGGTGTTATAGGATTTTGGAGAATGCATATCCCAAACTATAGTCTCATTGTGAGTCCACTCTACCATGTAACTCGTAAGAAAAATTATTTTCAATGGGGCCCTGAGCAGCAGCAAGCCTTTGAGCAGATCAAACACGAAATAGTCCATGCAGTAGCCTTAGGACCTGTCCGTACAGGGACAGATATTAAAAATGTGCTCTATACCGCAGCTGGTGACAATGGTCCTACCTGGAGTCTCTGACAGAAAACACACGGGGAGACACAAGGGTTTTGGAGTCGGGCCTACAAAGGATCTGAGGCCAATTACACTCCAACAGAAAAGGAAATACTGGCAGCCTACGAAGGAGTTCGAGCTGCTTCAGAGGTGATTGGAACTGAAGCTCAGCTCTTCCTAGCACCCCGACTGCCGGTGCTGGGCTGGATGTTTAAAGGGAAGGTCCTTTCCACACACCATGCTACTGATGCTACATGGAGCAAATGGATTGCACTAATTACACAATGAGCTAGAATAGGAAACTCCAATCGCCCAGGAATTGTGGAGGTGATTACAGACTGGCCAGAAGGCAAAGACTTTGGGATGTCACCAGAGGATGAGGAGGTAACACGTGCAGAAGAAGCTCCATCATATAACCAACTGCCAGAAAATGAAAAGCAATATGCCCTGTTCACTGATGGATCTTGTCGCATTGTGGGTAAGCATCGGAAATGGAAAGCTGCTGTATGGAGTCCTATGAGGCAAGTAGCAGAAGCCACTGAAGGAAAAGGTGAATCAAGCCAATTTGCCAAGGTAAAGGCTATCCAATTAGCCCTGGACATTGCTGAGAGAGAGGAGTGGCCTATGCTATATCTTTATACTGACTCATGGATGGTAGCTAATGCCCTGTGGGGGTGGTTGCAGCAGTGGAAAAAGAACAATTGGCAGCATAGAGGCAAACCCATATGGGCTGCTGATTTATGGCAAGATATTGCTACTCGACTAGAGAAGCTTACTGTAAAGGTACGTCATGTGGACGCCCATGTACCTAAGAGTCGGGCCATGGAGGAACATGAAAATAACCATCAGGCAGATAAGGCTGCTAAGATTGAAGTGGCTCAGGTAGATTTCGACTGGCAACATAAGGGTGAATTATTCTTAGCCCGATGGGCTCATGATACCTCAGGTCATCAAGGGAGAGATGCAACATATAGATGGGCTCGGGATCGAGGGGTGGATTTAACCATGGATGCTATTGCACAAGTTATCCATGATTGTGAGACATGTGCTGCAATCAAGCAAGCTAAGTGGTTAAAACCCCTCTGGTATAGAGGACGGTGGATGAAATATAAATATGGGGAGACTTGGCAGGTTGATTACATCACTCTCCCACAGACTCGCCATGGCAAACGATATGTACTTACAATGGTAGAGGCAACCACTGGCTGGTTGGAGACATATCCCGTACCCCATGCCACTGCCCAGAAAACAATTCTGGGCCTGGAGACGCAAGTCCTGTGGTGACACGGCACCCCAGAAAAATTGAGTCAGACAATGGGACTCATTTCCGAAATACTCTCATAGACACTTGGGCCAAAGAGCATGGAATTGAGTGGGTATACCACATTCCCTATCATGCACCAACCTCTGGGAAAATTGAACGCTACAACGGGCTTTTAAAGACTACACTGAAAGCAATGGGTGGTGGAACATTTAAACATTGGGATACACATTTAGCTGAAGCCACATGGTTGGATAACTCTAAGGGATCTACCAATCGGGCTGGTCCAGCCCAGTCAGAATTCCCACATACTGTAGAAGGAGACAGAGTCCCAGTAATGCACATGAAGAGTATTTTAGGAAAGACAGTTTGGGTCATTCCTGCTGCAGGCAAAGGTAAATCCATATCTGGGACTGTTTTTGCTCAAGGACCTGGTTGTACTTGGTGGGTAATGCAGAAGGATGGAAAAACTCGATGTGTACCTCAAGGGGATTTGATTTTGGGTGAGAATCGCCAATATCATGCTAAATAATTCACTACTGTTTTATTGTTGTTATAGATACTGTATGTTATACTAATGACATTACAGCCAGGGTCATCAGTGCCGTGATGATGGAGCAAAGACCAACCTCCCAAGAACTCTTTCTTTTCTCTTTTGAAATAAACACCTCTGACCCACGGACTATGAGCATGGATCATCCAGGTGCATTGTTCGAGAGCCCGAGATACAGCATTCAACAATCCAATGGCACGTACGACTCTTCATACCCTGAGAGACTGTTGTGACAGAGGGACCAGTGGAGCCTGAGAATCATGGACTGAATGAAACCAACGGACTTGGAGGGATGGTCCACACACAGACTGAATCTATACGCACATACATGTGTGTGCATGTGTACATGCATATGTGTAGATGCAAGAAACTCCCTGGACCCAAAGAAGATTGCTGGACCTACTCATGACGTAAATGGTATGGAATAAGGGGTGGATAATGTCCTGGGTTCAGCCCAGCAACAGGCTATGCTAGCCCTGAGAGTATTCCATACCAATTGTGTCATAATCAGGCGGTCTGGTCCCCGCAGGGGCAACTCCGGACCTGTCAGAAACGGCTTCGGACCCAGCACGGGAAGTTCCAGGTCCAGCAGGAGGAATTCCGATTTGGGAAGGTGCAGTGCCGGTTCCGGGTGCTTCCTCTTTCTTTTTTGGATCGGTGCGGTGGCGGTGGTGAGGGGGGTTTGCAGCGCCGGGGCTCGAGTCGTGCGCGCGGTCCCGAATCGGCAGCGGTTCAGGCACGGCTCAAATTACATAGTGGGGTGAGGGGTTACACTGTATATAATAGCACTGTAGTTAGTTGTTTTTTTGTATCATTTCCTGTTGTTTAGTAAACCATCCTTATCCCAAGCCGTGGGGCTTTAGCTTTTTTTTCTTTCCTCGCGGCTCCTCCGTTCGCCCATTCCCCGCCTCTTAAAGAGACAGGGGACTTTTTTCTAACTTTTGTGGCTCCCAGCTTTTCAGCTGAGGTTTAAACCACAACACATATCTAACACAGATTTGTCTTACCACAGAAATTGTGTTGGGCCATCAATCATGAAATCTATCCTTAAGTTAGTCAGCTATATTTTCAGACAGTTTTCTGTCAGCTGCCATATCTGTGATGGGCTGTTCAAGGTTTTCAGTACATCCAAATAACTCCCCATGGTGTGTAATCATTATTACCACAGTGGTCTCAAAGGCCTCTTGCCCCTACTGGGGCAAGACAGGAGGCACAACCCTTCCAAAGATGTTTCCATTTTGTATTGCGTGGCTATTTATTACTCTGTCATTGTGATAAGTTATGACTGATGGACCTTCTTTCTACTGTTTAGCCAGGTCATTATTTTGTTCCCAAGCTATTAAAAATTCTCAGAGATACTTGAGTTGGCTGCAGCACCTCTTCTTGTCCCGGTCAGTCATTTGAGGTCCATACTTAACTGCTCATGGAGATAATCAGTCCTTCTGCTAAACATGTGTCTGCCATTCTACTGCTGATATTCCATATGTTCAATCAGAGTCAGATCATTCCTCATAAACACTCCAGACACTGGTGTAAGGAATACTTTGCAGAATAAAATAGTTCCCAACTTGCATTGCAAGTATTTGGAAGTACTGTCAGCAACTGTAAAAATCCCTGTTGGAAAACCAGGTCGTGGATTTTAACAAAATGCTGTATATGTACCTGTATAACTCTACTGTCTGTTTAGTGACTACTCACTTGCTCTCTTCTCTGAAAACGGAGGGGCTAAAAATAATTTGGTGAGGGTTTTTTTGTGAAGAGGTGTGGTGATTTATTTCAATGGATATTTGAAATACCTTTAGAAAGTACTTTTAGACCAAAGTAAATGCCAAAGTTCTAAGTGTATCTGTAATACTGTTTTTGAAAGCAGATATATCTACAGGAGTGCAGTATCATTTCTATTTCTGCACCATCTACTTTCTTATCATACAGTATATACCAATTTACTAACAGTGGCTATATAGTTGCCTTGACAGATAAGACTTACGAGACTTGGCTTTACAAAGACATGTATAGAAATGCACATAGCACCTCAGGGCAGTGCCCAAGACTAAGCAACAGCAAACAATAATAAACTCAGTTAACAAAATAATCTTAAGGTTTTGCACAAAGTACATATAGTGAAAAGGAAACACAAAAGAATAAGGTAAATAAGGGTAAAGATTTAAATATAAAGATAAAACCCCTTCAAGACCACAGACAGAGTAACTCACATGATGAACTGGAAACCTTTTGTGGTACGGGTTCTTTTGTAAGAAATGTTTGATTGTAATAGATAAAATATGGGCATTAGAAGGGCAGGGGGCTACAAAATTTAAAAAAAATTCTAATTAAAGAAACTTATTGCCATTTTTTTAAAAAATTGTCATTTAAAACTTGCTTACGTCTGTGAACCAATAGATTGCAATTGTTTATGCACATTGTAATATCTTCCTTTTCAGTCCAATAGCTGATGACACCCTACACTCAAGAAGTGTAGAAGTGGGAGAAGATTTAAATTCTTGATCTGATTCAGAGATTCAGAGTAGAGGATTTCTTTCTGGGTATCTCTGACAGATCTTAAAACCCCAATCCTTTCTGGGCTAGCAGTTTCATTCTCTTCCATCATTCTTCACTCCCAATATATTTTTCTCAAGGGAAAAAAAAAATTTAAAATTTAGGATTTTCTTGCGGTGGAATAGTACTAAAGGAAAGATTTCTCTGAGCATTCTTTCTTTGAAATCCTGTGTTCCATGCTTGCAAAGACAGGAAAAGAGTACCACATCAGGGAGAGACTGCAAGTAGCACTCCTGCTACTTAAGTTTCATGAAATCTCCTTTTCATCTGTATCTGAGGGGGTAGAAATGACTGCTGGGATGATTTTCAATGATCAGTTTGCTAATCTGTTTGCTTGCCATTTTACATGCTAGTTGGAAGCAAGCAATGAATAAATTACTAGATATGTCTTTTACACACTCTTTTAAATAAGATCAAGAAAAGCCTGACGTTACCGTGTATTAAATTGAAGAAGGCTCTATTAGTTCATAATTTCTAGGGGGGTTTTGATCCAGAAAATGATCTAGTATTCTTTATTTCCAATCTTCTTACCAGATTGTACTATAAAGTATATCTCTATGTACTTCGGAGAATCTTTCTCCTGTTGACTGACTCACACATGCCTGCAGCTTTCTTACAAAAGTAGACACTGTCTCCTACATACAGCTCCTTCCTTATCTAGACATGATGAAACCTCTGCCCTCAAAACTTAGGTGTATAAAAAGCAAGGAAGGTCTTTCAGAGATCAGCAGGCACATAGCACCATCTTTGTTACTTCAGTTTTCTGTTCCATAACAAAGCCTTTTATTCAATATTTGCTGTGAACTAAGGGTAGTGTATATTCTACTATCATCAGCTAAACATGAAAACCACCATACTATGAAAGACATAACAGGTATTAGTATTGCAACAGCTAAAATAATTCAAACTCTCCTGACAGATAAAAAGTAGCTGTGCATAAGCAGCTGTATCTTATTGCAGCCTAAGAGAACAGTTAGTTTGTACAGATGTTCTACGTTAGAGACCTACTGGGCTTATTGTTTTCTATTTAGGAAAAAAAAATAATCTCTTAAACCCACAGTGATAACGACTATGCTTCTTTTCTCCTCTGTGAGACAATGTGCAAGTGGAACTCTTCCAGCAGGCCATTGACTTCTTCAATCTTTTCAAATACATGCTGAGTCAGTCACTTTACTCTGCAGACTGTTTGTAGGCTACCTTGATAACTTTCTTCAGCATCACTTTTGGATCTCAAATGAGTTGCATTGATTTCCCCACTGTGCACAGTATTGCTTCCAGCAATGTACCCATGGAGCATTGCTTAACTACTCTTTTTACTAGGATTCTCACCACTGATCTTCCAAAGCTGGTGGTGGAAGTGTGTTAATTTTTTTTTCACTGAAAGGCATTTTTTTTCTTTTCACACTGTATATATTTTTCCACATACTGTCTTTATGGCCTATTTACCATAAAACAAAAAATAAACTTGACAATGAAAACAGGCTCGTGTTTATAGAAATAAAAAGGTAGTTGAAATACTAACATTTCTGAAACTTCATTCAAATAACAAGCTCTATATTCTCTGTCTTAGGAACAAGGGCATACTAAGATCAAATTCATCTTCTTTTAAACCACGTGTTTGGTCAAGCAGCTCAAATGATCTATAAATTGTGTGCAGAGTAGAATTTAATTGTGAAATATTCTGTGAACGGCACATTTCTGCAACTTACCTTCTTCTCTCAGTCAGAGCACAGCATGACACTTTTGGAAACTTTTCTGGTTTGCCTTAGGTGGCTCCTACTGAGCAGAAGACAATAAGAATAGTCCATAGAAGATGACAGAGGCCTCCTTCACAACATCTCACAGTTTATGCTCCAAATGAAGTTTTTCTGATTGAGAGTGGCTGTTGTCTCTAAAGACTTCTCTGTCTCTATGTCCTTTCTAGACATAATTCATAGTGCCCCAGGATCCAGAAAATAGCTGTAAAGAGGTATGAGTCAAATTTTGTCTCATGGTTTTTTGCACCATCTTACCCTTAATTTGGCTTCGTTCAAAGTGAAAAGTGGAAAATAATTTTGTTTAGGAACTGGAGATGCTTAGCTGAAGGTCCATTTGCTGGCCCCTATTACCTATGGCAGATTGTAATTTTTATTGCAATTTACATTCTGAAGCATCCTAAATATTTTTTTTAATTTGTTTTTGTATATTTTTATATAACAGTTCTCTAGGGATTTATAATGTCTGCCAAATTGTCATACAGCAGAGGAGGTGGTAATTGCTATAGCTCAGAGCCTTGTGATTAGGCTGAAAGTGGTTATGGTTGAGGGGAAACTGTGGACAAATGTTTTTAGGAAAAAATGTTATCAAGATTGCTTTAAAATAAATAAAATGATAAATAAGAAATTTACTGCAGTAAATTTGGGGAAGTGGTTTCTGCAGAAATAGAAGACACAAGAACAACAATAACTGTTCAACAGAGTTTCTTCACTTATCCTCCCAGGCTGGGCTTTCAGTAGAATTATTGAAGCAGACCATAAAATCCCTCAAATATGTTATCTGATAACGAGCCTCCCAAAAGCTCATGAACAATCTTCACTGTCTTTCTGAGATTAAATATACCAGCTGGGACTCACTAAAACAGGTTCATAGTATACAATACCATTAGTAGACAGTTTCTATTAACAATATTTGGTCACAAAACTGCTCTGTATTGTTTGTTACAGTCACTGAATGTTCATCCACATTATACTTTTATGAATACAGTAAACAATGCTTACATAATACCCATGTGAATAAAAAAACTTTGACTTGTTAGTACATTCCAAAAACAATTGGCAAACATGTTTATCAGCATAACATTTTGAAGTTCAAATTTGTACACCAATTTATTGGCGGTTATCACAGAATCACAGAGTTGTAGGGGTTGGAAGGGACCTCGAGAGATCATCGGGTCCAACCCCCTTGCCAAAGCAGGCTCCCTAGCTCATACTACACAGATAGGCATCTGGACAAGTCTTGAATATCTCCAGAGAAGGAGACTCCACCACCTCCCTGGGCAGCCTATTCCAGTGCTCTGTCACCCTCACTGTGAAAAAGTTCCTCCGCATGTTGGTGCGGAACTTCCTGTGCTCCAATTTGCAGGCATTGCCCCTTGTCCTGTGTCCACAGACCAAAGACAAGGGGCTGGCCAATTCCCCCTGCACCCCATACTTAAGATATTTATAAACATTGATTAGGTCCCCCCTCAGTCTTCTTTCTCCAGGCTGAATAGCCCCATCTCTCTCAGCCTTTCCTCATAGGTTAGATGTTCCAGGCCCTTAATCATCTTCATAGCCTTTCTATGGACTCTCTCAAGGAGATCCCTGTCTTTTTTACACCAGGGAGCCCAGAACTGGACACAATACTCCAGGTGGGGCCTGACCAGGGCAGAGTAGAGGGGGAGGATCACCTCCTTTGCTCTGCTGGCCACACTCCTCCTGATGCACCCCAGGATCCCAGTGGCTTTCTTAGCCACCAGGGCACACTGCTGGCCCATAGCCAACCTATCATCAACCAGGGCTGCCAGATCCTTTTCCAAAGAGCTCTTTTCCAGCAGGACATCCCCCAGCCTGTACTGATACATGTGGTTGTCCCTCCCCAAGTGCAGGACTTTACACTTGCTTTTGTTGAATTTCATCTGGTTTCTCCCTGCCCAGCTTTCCAGCCTGTCCAGGTCTCACTGGATGGCAGCGCAGTGTTCCTGCATGTCAACCACCCCTCCCAGCTTTGTATCATGAGCGTACTTGCTGAGGGTGGATGGTATTCCCTCATCAAGGTCTTCAGTGAAGATACTAAACAGGACTGGACCCAACACCGAGCCAGAGGGAACACCGCTAGTCACAGGCCTCCATTCAGATTCTGCTCCACCGATCACGACCCTCTGAGCTCGGTCTAACAGCCAGTTCTCAACCCACCTCACTGTCCACTCATCTATCCCATGCTCTCTCAGCTTTTCTATCAGGATGTCATTAGAGACAGTATCGAAGTATTATCAGAGTATTAGAAATTTGGTTGTTTTCATTTTTGTGAAAAATTCCAATACTCTTAGCTAAAAAAGATTAGATCTCCCATCTGCAGTGACAAGATTTGAGCATGCGCTTAATTCTGAACATGTAACATCAAGATATTAAGTTCAACACATTAATATATTATATATTATATACATATACATTTTCTAAGCAGATAAATAGCTGGTTTTCCTGGATTAGGACCAGAATACACATGGCATTACAAACCAAATCTGTGGGAAATCCATTGAAATAAACACTGAACATGTGTTTAACTAACTGCTGTGTTGGATTGTATTTTTTACTAGTCATCTTTAGAATTCAGTAATTTCTACTTCATCTTTCATAACTTACCATGGTTTGAAGAATGATGTGTTGATCAAGCCATATACTCTGATTTTATTTTGATTATCCTACCACTAAATGGATCTGGATAGAAAATAAGTTTATTTTTAAAATGACAAAATAGTTTATGATTTGATTTTTTAAAAAAACAACAAAACTTGTAAAATAATTGTTATTGGAATGTACCTCTTCACTGTTTGCACAGAAATTGTTAACACTGTGTATTTGGTTTTTAGTAAGAATTCTCATAGATCTCTGATCTTCAAAAAAACCAAAGCATTCAAATCAATCTGAATCTACTGTTTCTAAAGTCCAGCTGAAATCATCATATGATGTTTTTTTGATATGACTTTCATGTTAACATTTTTGGAAAGCTAAATAGATTAAAACAACAAACAAATATCTATAACATTAATAGTGCATAATACCAAGTCAGTTGCATTTATCTGTTACTACTCAGTGACTAAAGTTATTGCAGTAATATTAGATACATTAGTACAAATTTTAAGGCTGGAGGCTTAAATTTCATCCAAATGTTAACTATCCATAAAAATATATGCAAATCCAGATGTTTTCCCTCAAGTAAAGTCAATCCTTCAACAGTTTGCACAGGTGAAGTAGGTGTTTTGAATATACAAACATTATTTAGGTGTACAACTAATACAATAAATTGTCCAGGAGGCACTGATTACGGTGAAATTTGAAGTTTCTAGAGAGTTTATTCCACAGTTCTACCATCCAGGGTAAAAATCTCTTTTCCACACAAATAATTCTCTTCACTGTACAAATTTCCACTGTACCAGAGAAATGGCATTTATCTCAGAGATTTTGCTTGCAGTATCCTTGTCCCAGGTCATGAGAGTTTTTATGATAAGAACAAAGACCTTGAATTGATTTGATAATCTGCAGGGAGGCAAAACAGGGCAGAAAAGATAAACTTGATAATGTTTGTGACTGCCTGTGCTGTGGAGAAAAGGTATTGGAGAATTTTACACTAGTTGGAACTTCCGAAGATGTTATGTCCACTTACATGGATTTACACTACTTCAGATGATGGGACACATGGGAATCACTAAAATCAGGTTATTATTTGAAAAGATGGACTGCAATAATCAAGTTAAAAGCAGTTCTGCTCCAGAGGTACAACTCTACCCCAGCCAAACCCAGCACACTGCATCACTGATTCCAGTGTGGCTGAAGGTTATTCTCGGTTACCTAAGTTAAGATTAACTCTAACTGTAATGGGCTGACCTTTGCTGGCCACCAAGTAGCTCTATCACTCCCCCTCCTCAATGGGATAGGGGGCGAATAATACATTGGAAAGCTTGTAGGACAAGATATAAAAGGGAGATCACTTACCAGCTACTCTCATGTGTAAATTATTGCCAATTAATAACAGGGTGGGATAATGAGAAATACAAACAAATTGATAAATGCTCTTGTCCCATCCCTCCTTTCTTACTAGGCTCAACTTCACTCCTGACTTCTCCACCTTCTCCCCATGACCAGCACAGGGGGATGAAGAAGAGAGGTTGGGGTCAGTTCATAAATCTCTGTCTCTCCTTCCTTCTCATACTCTTTTTCTGCTTCAGCATAGGGTGCCTCCCAAGGAACATGGTCTTCCATGAACTTCCCCACCATGGGTTCTTCAACAGGCTGCAGTTCTTCATGAACTGCTCCAGCCTGGGTCCTTTCCATGGGGTGCAAACCTCCAGGACCAGACTGCTCTAGTGTGGGTTCCCTGCAAGATCATAAGTTCTGCCAGCAAACCTGCTCCTGAGTGAGGTCCTTTCCCCAAGGCCACAGGTCCTGCCAGGACCTGCTCCAGAATGGGTGGAACTCTGCTCCATCATCAACCTCCATGGACTGCTGGGGGCAACCGCTTTCACCATGGTCTTCGCCACAGACTGCAGGGGAATCTCCGCTCCAGGGCCTGGAGCGCATCCTCTCTCACCCTCTTCACTGACTTTGGTGTCATAAGAGCTGTCTCTCTCATATATTCTCACTCCTCTCTCACAGCAGTTACTGTGCAGCAGTTTTAACCCTTACAATTAAAAAAAAACACAAACCACCAAAAAACCAGTATACAATTTCTACATACTCTTCAAAATGTACTTTTCTGGGTTTTCTTCCTCTGACATCTTCCTTACTCATTTTCAACTTCAACTATTTTTTCTTCACCCATGGAGTATTCTCATTCTAGTACTAGACATCCTGATTGCAGCTGTTTGGTCATATGTGATGAAATAAAACTCTGATATTTCCATATAGTTGTAGCTAAGTTTGTTTGGGTTTTCTTTCCCTGCTTAAGATGTTGACATAAATACTCCATGAACAAAATCATTATTAATCAGTACGTATAAATCTGTTTTGCTTTTCCCGACACCTATCACTTCTGTTGTTCCATAGTTTCAGAAAAGCTCTTCCTGGATACTAATCTACAATTTTGTAATAATCTCTTTGTGAGCAGGTTATTATTTATCAGTTGTGTATACTGCACCTAGCACGACTGGGAGCCAAATGTTTTGAAACATTCAGTTGCTTCAATAATACAAATGGTAAAAAGCAAAATATCAGTGTTAGACCAGTTAGATGTATGTAGTTTAACAGATTTATGAAGGGAAAGGTGAAAAACCAATGGATTAAATCAGTACTGGATGTGTCATGAAATGTTGCCCAGACTCAGTTCATTGTAGCATTGCATGAACATCACACCACTGTTCTTTAATGATTAACGGGCTTTGCATTTAGGAGGTGCTGAGATGATTTACGAGCAATGATTTCTGTTAATGATTTCAATCTTTTATTAGGAAAACAGATGGGAATATTTGGATTTTAACATAGTGGAGAATCTCTCCAGTATTCTCATCACACTATGTTTCTCCAGAAACACAGAAGTCAAACTTTCAAGGAAAGATGTTTCAGCACACTAAAAGGACAGAGGGAAATTATGTGGCCATACTGACCATGACTTTCACATTCTAACGCATTTTGGTCCGGAGGAATATGTTTGCTACTCCTTTCATTCATTCAGTAGAAAACATTGGGAAGATGTGGTGGTTTCGGTCCTGGTTAGAGGCCAAATACCCACCAAGCTGCTCACTCACTCCCCCCTTCAGCCAAAAAGGGGAGAAAGTATATATATTGGGAGGCTTAGGACTTGAGATAAGGACAGAGGGATCACTCTCCAATTAGTGCAATGGGCAAAACAGACTCAGAACAAAGTGATTTATTACTACTACAACTAATACACTCAGTGAACTGGATTGAGATAAGAAGCGTTCAGGTCTTAAAGCACCTTCCCCCCACCCCTCCCTTCTTAGCAGACTGAAAACTCATCTCGATTTTACTCCCTTCTTCCCTCTCGCAACATGACATGGGGAGGGGCAGGGAATGGGCAGTGGGGTTCTGGAGATTCCTCACAAGCTGAGTTAGGTACCTACAATTAGGAGGGCTGGCTGAGCTTATGTCTTTAAAGGAGGAAAAATGGAAGGAAATAAAGTACAATGTACATGCTGTTCCTGCCATCAGAACAAGTGTTATTATTATTGCACATGTGTGCAACTTTTGCAATATTTCTATTTTTAAGCAATTTTGAAAGTGCCAGATCCATCTATTTTCTGGCTTCACTTGTGCAACTCTGAAGCCAAACAACTTGGCATCCTGAATGTTTTAGAAAGGCTCAAGTTTTGCAGAAACTTGTTCTTTGACCCTGACAAATGGCAAGAAAAACAAATATAGTCGGTATGGTTTTGGCAAAGAACTTTCATTAAAGATTTGTGACTAAGTTCCTTAGAATGCAAATGAACTCCACAACTAACTTAAGTCACAAGATTTGATAGCCGGATAACTGACAAAATTTAACTAGAGAGTTTTTTTCAGATTGACAGTGCAGTTCTGGCAAAGGTAATTGTGATTTAAATTAAGAATAAAATTCTCCTTAAAAGAATTACATGCTACCAATAAATTACTGTGTGCTTTTTAGTTTCTCATTTTATTTTGCTGTACTATAATATTTTGGGAACTCAATAAGTAGTAAAAAGCGTCTAAGGTATTAAAATTTACTCTTAATCTGATTTTCTTAATTTATCCACACTGGAATCACTATATAAATTATATTACATTTAAACAAGCTGAAGCACATATTTAAGAAAACCTGGCCCCGTCTCTTTATGGCATTTATACACACACATGTCTTTTACGTCCTTGAATAGTCCCGGTAACTTCCAAATGTGCTTACTCTCTCTGCTGAATCATTGCTTTGCTTGATATTCTTCTGCTGCATTCAGCATTCTTCTTAATAATAGACAATGGAGAGATGAATATTGTAGGTTGCTGTATTGGGTTTCTGTTGCAAGGTTTTGGGAGCAGGGGTGTGGGGGAGGTCTGCAGGGGTTGCGTCTGTGAGAAGATGCCAGAAACTGGGATATTCTTAAAAACTAGTAGAATTTTGCAATGTTAATGCAAGAATTATGTACCTCGTGTTAAATAATAAATTTTAAAAGAATCCTAAGGAGACAAAATGTCTCATAAACCTATTATCTTTTTGCTAGTGTTCTGAAAACACTGGTCTTCATGCTTTCTATTCCAGAATGTTTAAGTATTAATTATTTAAAAGATTTTTCCGATGTAAACCAGGAACAAAATGTATGTACCTATCTCTCATTCAGGTATTAGAAGTAAGAGGCCCTTTTATCTTTTATTTTTAGCTACAGATGATAGGTAATCGGGTGTAACTATCTTATCTATTGTTTTTCTGTATCATTTGACATCTTCAATAATTTTGCATTCATTTCCTTAATTTGATTTGCCAGTTCTAGTTACTTTGGGGAAGGTAATGGAAAATGAAATGAGCCTTTTTCACCTTTTCTGAAAAGGAGACAATATCCTTGCTTCATTTACTTAAAACATATTACATGCACTACTAAGATAGCTAACTCAGGTTGTGAAAAGCAATGCTTAGAAACATGTCAGACGTTAAGTGGGAGGCTCCCAAGGCACAGGGGCATTGCAACCCAACACTTGACTGTCTACAGGGCCATGATATTTTTTAATTGTATTTTCTCTATATTCCAATTTCTTTTGAAAACTCTTCTCCATACATATTATGCTTGCTCAGAAAATACGTTGGGATTTTGTGGTGGTTAGTTTGTGATTATAATTAAAGCCTGAATACTGCTAAATGTGTCAATGAAACAGTTTTCTCCTTAAATTCTGATGTTGACTGTAAACAATGCAGAGTAAAGGCAGAGACTGGTACTGTGTAAGGCATGGAAAGTGTGTGACTTCTGCATGTGAAACAGGGTAGTAGGAAGCAATATAATTCATAACTCCTGTCTCATTCCTGTAATGTTTCACTCCTGGGAGGAACACTTTAAAAGTCAAGAAGCAATCAAGGGGTGAATAATCTCACAACCGTGCTCAGTGCAAAATGGTAAGCACCTGTCTGTTATATCAGAGAGGCAGAGGGAAATTAATTCTTTTTTTTTTTCAAACCATGCAGGTGTTCTTAGCCCTTTCTTTGATTCTTTAAATGAAAGCATCTGTTTGATGAACCTAATTCAAAATTGCTATAATTTGCATAATCTTTCTTTTTTAGTAGTTTGTGGGTTGAATCAAGATGAGAAAATAGATGCTTATTGTGTTACGACACTCGGAAGGTAACACCCTTTTTCCACTGGTATGCTTTGATAATCAGAGTTGCAAGAATTGATGCATCTTATTGAGTGTAATGTGGAACCAATGGCTTGTTATTTTCCTGTAGTAGTTTATAAATGAACTATGTGCAGAAACTGCACTTTTTTTCTATTGCATTTTTCTGTTCTTACTTCCTATTACTGCAAAATAGCAGAGTTGACTTCCTTTACTTTTCATAAAACACTCTTTGAAATAGGAGAAGTGTAAGGTCACAAATCAATGAGAAGATGAATTTCCAGTGAACCATGGGTACAGGACTCTGAGAATAAGAGATGTTACCTAATATTTTAAGATACTTTCTAAGAGCATTAAATCACAGTATTTTCCTCTCTGCCTACTTGCTTCTCCTGCTTTCTTCAAAATCTGCTTAATGAACAATGTGGATCAAGAGTAGGTGCTACATCAACCAAGGCTCCTTAAGACGTCTGTATGGTAATGTCAGAAGCCTGGGACCTTTAATCCTTCCATCTGAGCTTGGACCTTTCTTTCAGATAAATGTTTCTTCTGCCCAGCAACAGCTGACACCAGGGGTAGCAGGATTTTTCTCTATTGCTTAGCAAACCTCTGCAATGTCCATCATTATAAGTGATTCTTTTGTTTTCATACTGAAGATATATTATTCATTTGAACTGGGTAAACTCTCATTTTTACTGCTGGAAATTATTTGCATTAGAAATGGCAACCTGAAGCAGGAGTTGAAGGAAGATTTAAACATGAAAGAGTGAAACCTTTACCATAGTAAATATTTTAGGTCTTTGTTACAAAACTATGCATAACAATTTTGCTTATGTGTCTTTGATGCTAATTAATCAGTGAGGGAACACCTCACAGCTTAAGTCACTTCAGCAGAGAACTGTAATGTAACCTTCTTTTCATGTTATTCCTGAATTCCTGTAACTTCTTAAAGGAGTTCCAAGCAAAGTTGCTTTCATTTTCTACCTTCCTCAGTGCTCCAACTACTAGTCAAAAAAATGGTACTTCACATTGTACTAGCTGATTTTCATTGCCTCATCAGGCTGGTTTGAGCAGCTGAGTGAACAAGCATTAAAAGCATACCTTGAGGGGGCTAATGTTGGCTTTACATCACCTTTACCTGCTGTCACACTACAGCAGACTTGTTGAGGGAAGGAAGAAAAGACAGTGAATTGTCTGATTCTTGCCAACAGACTGTGAGCAAAAGAAAGAGAGAATGGTTACAGGACTCCCAGAGAGCTCAGAGTAGAGAGGGAGAATGGCAAAGTAAGCGGCTCTAAGAGTGTGATGAGTGAGGGAGAAAAAGACACAGAGAACTGAGAAAAATCCACCTCCTAGGGGAGAGAGACCACAGCAAGCTTAAAGGTCTTGTCTGTATCCAGCTCGAGTTCAGTGCTAAGGGAAGCAACAAACAACAAATGCAAAAGAATATGTTGACAAGCTACTTGAAACCATAGAGAATATATAGCAAGGAAGAATCAAAATTGCAGAAGAAAAGGAGTGAGATTGTACATTTAAAAAATGTCCCTTCCAATCCCTACAGTTCTGTGAATCTGTAATAACAATTAAGTACATCATTAGCAAGCAGTTGGTAGACAGGATAAGATTTGAAGGAAAGCAAGTGAATGAGAAAAGATCATGAAAGATTACAAAACTGGTGGATCAGGAATTTCTAAGTTATGGGAAAGGAATGAAAAGTTGAGGATTTTTTGAAGGCAGGCTCTGTGAGTGTGGCAGCTGAGAGAAAAGGTTTAGTAGGGTATTTTCACTGAAGCAGAGCATGACAAAGGGAGAAGAAAATTTCAGGATATGTTATTTCCAGGCAGAAGAAAATCTGGGGTGACTGCACAGAAAGGCAAAGCTAGAATACGGTGGGAGAAGAAAAATTGTTAATAACTTAATATATTGTGGGAAAAGTGAAAAGGGTAGCTATAGTGTAGAGGAATATGCTAAAGAATGGGTAGAAACACTGTGATCTAATTTTAATTATGCTGTTAAATGAACTGTAAAGTTCAATTAAAGTGAAAGGTTAATACCTTGAAAGCATTAAAAGTGAGATGTAATGCCCAATTTATCTGATAGATCACCCTGGCATTGTGTCTATCTCTCCTCGCACAGTACAGGGGAAGTATTGATGGGAGTCTAGAAATAACAAGGCCTCACTACTTTGACTTTTTCATATATTTGTTACTTGAGACCTCTTCTAGAAAGAGTTAGCTACCCTGGCAGTTAGAGCACCAGTGGCCAGCCATCCCATAAAGAGACACCTTGATAGAGGTGTCAGAATTGCATCGGGAGGAGAAGTAATAGGGAGTTTTGGAGGGTGGTGTGGATGGGGGGAGATGAAATTAGAGAAACTTCCCCAGTTTGTTTCCACAACTTAGAATAAATAATGAACTTCAGAAAATCTTGTCTGAGCAGAGTATTAGACAATTTTCTGGAAATCCCAAAACTTCAAATGCTAAATTTGGTATTAAATTTAGTTGGATTTGAAAAGCAATAAAGGTCTAATGCCTACACTGTAGATAGCAGCTAAGCAGTGTAGGTAGTTTTTGTTCAAATAACCATGGAATGAACAGAGGGATACTATTTTCAAATAAGTAAAAAACTGCTAAATTAGCTGTAAAGTTGATGTAATAGGACAGAGACGAAAGTTTTATTTAAACCTTGACTTAAAACATGCTTGATTTCTTTGTATTATTAACAGGTTACATCGATGATGCATAAGGCATGTGGGAAACAGGTGTTTAATGTTATATTTGATAGACAACAGGTGCCATTTTTATTTATTGCTATATAAAAATATATACATGTTATTACAACTTTTTAAAGAGGAAAATACTTCAATAATTTTCAGCCAAGAGTTTTAGTGACAGGAGAGATTATTCTTCACAATGTTCATACTTCTGCCATACAGGAATGAAGAGCTTTATTGGAGAATCCCACTTGCCGATGCCAGATGGCACATGAACCAGTGGCATATGACAAAAAAGCATGCATCACAAGTATCTGGTGCTCTTTCAAAATACATAAGCTCTTCTTTGAAAAGCTTCACCCTTAGAAAAACTTGTCTTATTAAGTGAATGAGGGTCTTGAGGATGAGTTCAAATCCCCATGTATACCATCTGTCAGTAGGTCTTTTACAAGGGCCATCTTCTCTTTATAGATTGTACAGTAAAGATAGGCCTCACAGACACTGCTAAAGCAGGTGTTGGGTGGAAAAAAGTTTATTTAACTTCAAAATGAACTGCAAAATTCATGTCCTTCCTTACATCGTTCCTGGAGCTGAAAAAATCATTGGCATGGGATGACTTGTCTCATGCCTCTTCTGGAATTGTATTTGTCTAGCTTTCAGTTCTCTCAGTTATATTCAATATGGAGAATTAAACATATATTAAAAGACAAACCCTGGCTTGTGAAAATCACAGTATTCAGTAATAGGTCCCCTAGTTGTGTTTTTTTTTTCATACAAACCTTCATCAGACACTTCAAAATGCACTTTTTATCAGTATTTTACAAGATTCCTTTGAAATTAAAGGATTCTCTGAACTTGTTTTCTAGTAAACTGGAATTCTCTATTAAAACTAACCCACAAGGAACATGAACACATCAGAAATTAACTTAAAGCAGGAAGAATTCCAAAGAAATTTCTTAGAAATATTTACTCAGTGGTAATTTTTACTCTTACTTGTCTCCAACTGTGCCTTAAGGTCAGATTTAATTATGAATAAACCATAAGCAGAACAGAGAATTTTGAATTTGTTTGAAACACAACCAAGGCACAAGTTCTTTAAGCTCTTGTTTCTGCTTCTGGCCTTTTGAGAGTTCCACTAATGAAGTGCAGAAAGGAAGGGATGATGCTATTCCCTTAGTGTTGTTCATTAATGCTGGAAACTAAGTTGGCATTTGGGACAAGCATGCTCTCCCGTTCTCTGTGGTCTCTGCAGGATTTTCAGCCATAATTGCAAAAAACCCCATTTTAACCCCTTCAGTAAGTCATGACTGAGTGGTTTTTTTGAGGGGTTACATGTCAGTCACACCAGCAGTGTGACAAGGGCCTCCGGAACCTATAAAAACCACATAGGACCCTCCCATATTGCTGTGGGGACTGACTCAACATTTTTGCAATTCATTTTTCCTCATTATAAAACAAAAAATCTGAGGAATAAGAGGGTCAGAAAAGAGCATATTTCTTGCTCAGAGTAGGTTGTAAAGAGCTATGGAATGCTGGAGGATTGTTCCTTTGCTGTTTTGAATAGGATACAGTAGCTTCAAAAATTTCTCCAGTGTTTTTTGGTGATACCTTTGACAGTCGAGTACAAAACTGCCATAAGAAATCTCAGCAAGCAAAAGGAACTAGGGACTTGCCATTACAGTATTCATCAATTCTGGACTTTTTTTCTAGAGAATTTGTCTTGGCCTTCATATGTGACTATGAGCAACTCATCACTCAACCTTTTTGTCTTGCTATTTCTCCAAATATGAATTGGAAGACAGAATAATTTCACACTTTTCAATACATCTTCATTCAGGTTTGTAATGCATTTATGCCATAGAGAGAGTGTGACTCTGACACATGGACCCACACAGGGACTCAGCCAGTTACTTACTCCGTATTTCTTGAACCTCCCTGAATGGCATATCAGATGCAAGGAATAACGTAATATGCATTACTTTTCATACTGATGACTATCAAATACAGTTATGTGAAATTTTAGATCTAATAATAGAAGTTGTCAATCATATCTAGCATTCAGCTTTGGTTTTAATGAAAATTGACATCCTAAATTGACATTTATTTGGGGCTATTCATGGTGACATTTATTGCTTCTGGTAATTTTTCATTGTTTTTCATACTTCCTTGCATCATTTGATGTTACCTATCTATAAGTTTAACTGCAAATCTTATGAAGAAAATACATAAGTGTTTAATTACATTCTTCATATATATTTACATAATTCAGCCTCAAAATAAAGTTGTAAGATTTGTATAAGCACAAAATATTTATGAAAATAAACAGTGGAATTCACCAAGTCTTTACCAAAATCAGTTTCACCAGACTCTTGTCTCTGCAACGACTGGAAGCACTACTTTTATAATTTTCACAGTTGTCTTTACTGAAGTAAAACAAATTCAGATGTTCATGTTTAAGTTAAAATTTATCTTTTGCCTAGTCTTTTTCTGAAGAGAACTAAATGAATGTGGAGTG
The DNA here is from genome assembly GCA_022605575.1 of Laterallus jamaicensis coturniculus. NCBI lineage: Eukaryota > Metazoa > Chordata > Aves > Gruiformes > Rallidae > Laterallus > Laterallus jamaicensis. Next base: position 89,495,918 of record JAKCOX010000001.1, read on the forward strand.
CTTATAAATGTAGGTGGCATAGATCAGGCTACTGAGCTTTGGAAAATGGTGCTGTTTATATTTTTCATAGCAAATGACTCCTGCTTTCCATACCTTTTGTTGTGCAGAGATTAAACTTGCTTATGATTCTCTGATATAACACTGATATATTTTCATTTAGCAGTGTGACAAAAATCTTTGACATCTGAATTTTTCCTTTGCACTTCAAAACAAAAAGCAATCTCCAAACAGCTTTCTTGAAATATTTTTAGGTCTGGTTATATCAGATTTGTTTCCAAAGCTGAACAGAAATTGTTCATTTCTACTATATTACGTTTTTTAAATGACACTGCCTTTATCATTGCCTCAGCATCAGAAAAACAATAATTTGCATCTGTGTTTCTATTTATTTTTCTCAGGATGCTCTCATTTGCTTTGTGGGTCAGAGAAATCACTTCCCTTTTTTTTTCTGAATAAAACATTTTCTCAGGAGTTGAAAGTACAAAACAAAGTGTTGCATTGATTTCCCTTTGATTTTTCCCATCTTTGAGCAGGTGTTAAAGTTTCCTCATGTTTCAGGTGTATCAGTTGAATTTTCTGAAACAAGGGAATTGACAGCATTTTCGCAATCGTTGTGCATGCATCATGCTGACACCAGCCAGGAAACTACTGTGTCAGAATCTATCTTGGGGGAATATGCAAGTACTTTTTAGCAACTCTATTCTCTGCGTTTAACATCAAAATAGAGGCTTTCCTTTATCAATTCATTTGAATGTATGTGAGTAATAAACAATAAAATTGTGTTCATATCAGTATAATCTCCAGTCTTTAGTGTGAAATCAACTGCTATATATGTGATGAGAAATTTAAGTGTTGTGTGAAATATGCAGTTGCCCTTGAACTGGAACTGCAGCAGGTATCCACACAAGGGCTGCTGAACAAAACGTGAGTACAACACATGGCTTCCTACAAAAATGTGGATAATTGAGGAACACTGTTAGGTAAAAGAGGCCCCAAACACATTTCCTTTTAAATGATTGAAAAGGGGACATTTTGGGCTGTCAATTATATTAGATTCCCTTGTAACGCTTAGTATGCTTTCAATCTTGCAAGGATTCTGCATGAGATTTGCTTCTTCACACACATAGCTTAGAGCATTTTTCTTGATTTGCAGGAGGAAGGAGACTTGTATTAGGGATTTATAGGAAAGTACATTCATTGTGAAAATCTGCTCCCAGATTATTTGCAAATTCAGACCAGAAAATTATCACTGTTAGTACTTTTCTCCTATCTTTTACTCCAGATCCTTTTGGCTCTGCACAACACTCTTCCAGCAACCTCTTCCACAGCACTTATGACCATCAGCTAGTCAGCCACGTTCCAGGAGACCTGGGCATCACATCATTCCCTGTTGATCTACTTAAAAGATAATTCTACCAAGTTAGTCTTGTAGTCTTCTTGACAAGAAAAACTGAAGATCACAAATATTCCATAAAACTATAACCACTTACCATTTTGAACAGAGGCATCAGATTATCATCAACTTATTCATTTAAAACCAGGACTTCCTGGTCAGTATCCATTTAAATAAATAAAGCTAGAAATCCTGATTGAATCTCACACAGAGAAGAAAAGCATTCCCAGGATACAGAAAACAGATAATACTCACATGGCTTCTTTTGAGTCTTCAGACAAATTCAGATCAATTGATCCTTAGGATGTCAACTTTCAAGTCATCCCATTCCCTCCTCTCCCACTTTAATGTTTCTCTGAAGTTTGTTGCAAACTTCAGGGCTTTTTCCTTTCAATGATCAGTAGAATTGCAGTTGTTTTGAGCTTACTGAGAGAAGTTTCCCATTTACTATAGTAATCTATACGGTTGGTGCTGTGTCTCTTGATACAGAGACAAGGTCACTTTCTCTATAAGCATTATTTGCTTGCTTAGGTTTCCTTTCTGACAATGAGAATAATAAAAATAAGATAATGAAAGTAAACAATAGACACCTTGGACAAATATATACATATTTGTTTTACAAATCAGAATCACCTTGATACATAAATTGTGTCCAGGTCTGGGGCCCCCAGTACAAGAGAGATGTAGAACTGTTGGAGAGGGTTCAGCGGAGGGCCGCAAAGATGATTAGAGGGCTGGAGCACCTCCCCAGTGAAGAGAGGCTAAAGGATCTGGGCTTGTTCAGCCTAGAGAAGAGAAGGCTGCAGGGGGGACCTTATTGCAGCCTTTCTATACCTGACGGCAGCATACAAACGGGAGAGGAATCAACTTTTTTAAAGGGTAGGCAATGGCAGGACAAGGGGGAATGGATTCAAGATAAAGGACAGAAGGTTTAGATTAGATATTGGAGGGAAGTTCTTTACAGAGAGAGTGGCAAAGTGCTGAAATGGGCTGCCCAGAGAAGTGGTGGATGCCCCATCCCTGGAGGTGTTCAAGGCCAGGTTGGATGGGGCCCTGGGCAACCTTGTGTAGATCCAGGCCTGGAGGCTGGTGGCCCTGCCTGTGGCAGGGGGTTGGATCTCTATGATCCTTGGGGTCCATTCCAACTCAGACCATTCTATGATTCCATCATTCCACGATAAACAATACAGTATCTAGAGCATAGATTATAGTCAAAACATTTTATTTTCATCATCCAATCTATCTGTCTCTCTGTCTCTGATTTCCTCTATGACTTTGAAGAAGTTGCATGAGTTTGTTAGGGTTTTTTGCATAAAAGGCTGAAGCTTCAAACTCTATGTTCTGAGAATTAAGAATGACACCAAAGTGGTAAAAAATAAAGGATTTCTTTTCTATCCTTCCAGCTTTTCAACACTGTCAGCTAGTGCTTTTCATGGTGCCTGAACCAAAGTCATTTTTCACTCCTTGATATTCTGCACGTTCTACCCTTCTCTTTCATCCATTAACTCTGCAAGTACAGAAGCACTTTGTAGAGTTGATCCAGTCCTTTATTCCTACCTACAGTAATTAAGATTTTCACGAGGCCAGTCATCCATAGACTGGACAAAGCCAGACTTGCATTGAAGCCCAATACTAGATGTACCAATAGATTTCTCTATTCAACATTCACATATGTTGCTAAGTTTTGCCATTTTCTTCATAGCTTTTCCATCTCTACAACAGTGAAAGCAGAAAAAAAAAGGTTCTCATAAACTGTACCGACAAATTTTGTTCTGATTTAGCTTAGCAGAATCTTTATTGCACATATTTAATTTTTTTACAGCTACCTAAGGTGAATTAAATTGGTAGCTTGAAATAAGCTACAATATCTTACTTAACTTCAATTTTTGCATCTTGCACTTATCTGACTTAATTTACATTGTAAGAAATTTGAGGACTTCATACTGCTAAGGAGTATTTAAACAGGCCAATAGATGGAGATATTTCTTTCAGATTTGAATATGCTAAAAAAGAAATATTCACATATGAAGTAATTAATTGTTTTCCTTTCTACCATTTATGTCTTTCATTAGGCATTATATTAATTGTATCACATCTTTATAACCATTTTAAAGTCAGAGTTCCACAGAAAATAAATTATTCAGTATGAACAGATTTGGGGGTGATTTTCATAAGCACAAAGGTTATTTAAGCACTCAGCTTTCATTTTAAGTCATCATGCTTTGAATATCTCCTCCTTTAGTAAATAATACCATCTGAACTGCTGTTGAAGTTGGTGTATGTTATATAAAAAAAGCATATACCGATTTATCCCCTAAAGTAATTTTTATCAGAGGGTCCTTGTAGAAAAATGTAGAAACATGATGTCATTGAGTAAAGAAAAAACCTGCCTGTACAAATTCACTCAAATCTGGGAGACAAAATGTAAGCAGTTACTGCCAAACAGAGGTAATATGGAAACAGCAGAGAAAACATTTTCTGAGCCCTTGCTTCTTAGCTTTCTCTGAAACCTTGGATATTTCAAGTTTATTTCAGTGATTCATTTTAAAAGCAATGATTAATGGATTAATTTGATTTGAAGGTTGCAGTATAGGCAGCAGATCTCCAGAAATTAAGAACAGTTTCAAAACACATAAATTAATGTACCTGAGAATCATTGACCTAGGAGGAAGACTGACCAAATTAAAGAGAACATGGAGATACATATCAACACATAAAATGGCAAAGTATTAGAACAGCTTGACAGGCTGTCAGCTAGCACTACAGGCATCCCAAAGGGATCTTTAGTTGTAAGGAAAGTTTGTTCCTCTGTCTTTAACTGAACTTAAGTCTGCTTCCATTTTTCCCATACAAACCAAAAAATTCCTCTGAGACCATTTTATATTTTTTTTAATTTATTTTCCACTGTACCCCTCCAAGCAAAAGTTATATCATTATAACGTGTAATAGAACTGTAAACTTCACAGAATCACAGAATTATGAGGTTGGAAAAGACCTTTAAGATCATCAAGTCCAACTGGTCCTGCCCTTGTATCATTGTATTAAAATTGGTAAGAAATCTGGTTTCTTTCTTGAAAGTTTCATCCAAATTCCTTTCTCTCTAAGGAGGAAGAAAAAGTCACACAGAACCTTAACTATGAACTTGTTTAAGGAAAAAGGAATTTTGGTGCCACTCTGGATTTATTTTAGTTTTATATTATTTAGTCTCTTTTGATCTGGTAAAACATTGTGTTTTCCCTTTATTTACCCCTATAATCCTGAGGAACACATTTTAGGAGCTTCTTTTTTCTATACACAGTTACCATCACAGAATATAGTTCCTGGAGTTTTGCACCTGAGAAATCACTGAAGTGATCACTGAGAAGTCCTCAGCTAATCTATATCTTTATTATATCAGACACAGCTATAAAACCCTACAGTATAATCTTAAGTGTAAAATTATGACCTTAGGAAGAGATACATATATTGTACAGAAATTAAGCAAAGCTAATACTTTTCAACTTACACGGTAATCATAAATCTCAAGATTAGTTTATTCGATGGAGGAAGACATAGTAGACAGGCTTCTCATGAGACCAAAAGATGGGTAAAAGTTGTGTACATTCCTTTAACATCAGGTAGGGAGACAGAAATAATGGAAGTGAGTAACCAGAGGCACTATGTTGAGTGTAATGTTATGGAAATGCTAATTTTTCAGTAGATTGCCATTCTGCCTTCTCTTCCCCCTGCCCATCTACCTCCCCCCCCCCCCCAATCTAATGTAATAAATTTGATTTTTATATGTAAACTCTTTTCCAATAAATGTATGTACGAAATAGTTGTACTGTATAGGTACATATGTGCCAACACTCTTGCTAGCTGGGCTAGTTTTGAACAAGTGAGGGGAGTGTGAATTATTGCTATAGTGACAGTGGGGTGCAGTTCGCTGGTCATGAAGAGAAATCATTAGCTCCTCACAGCATCAATTTGTTGCGAGTACTGTGTTCACAGTGGTGCCAGACAGTATACTGAGCACTCGCAGCCCTCGCTGACATCAACCGAATAAACTGTGAGCGCTCAGTGCCAATGTTACTCTAAACATAGGACTATTGTGGTTCTTCAGAACAGAAATTTAGACTTATTTTACTGATTTGTTTTAAGGGCATCAGTTACCAGATTTCTCCAAAGCTACTCATCTAAATTAATCCTGGGCTTTACCAAATCTCGATTCTCCTGTCGCTTCAGTTTGTGTAAAATATACAGAAATAAACAGTATAATATAATATCATATAATCACATATTTGTTCCATATATAGCTAAGAAAATCAATTCAATGTATACTAAACCTGTGATCTGTGCCCACTTATCCCAGGTTTGAAATTAACAACTAGCATAAACATCATGATTAATCACCCACTGAAACAATTGTCAACCATACAAATACGATCTTAAAAATTAAAGTGACAAGCAAGCTGGCCCATTATGTTGGATTTGGGTTTTTTTTCACACATTTAACATTTTACACTAGCATTTGCCTTCCCTGACTCCCTGGGTATGGAGATCATTCCCTCAACATCCCAAACTCTTGTTATCCTCATGCCCAAGGCAGAGGTCAGTGTGCAGGACCCCACCACATCCCTCCTGCCTCAGCATGTGGGTGTTTTGCCTAGTTTGAGAAAATTCAAAGTACCTGATAGGTTGCTGTCCATTTGCTGGTTTGAACAAAATATTTACACCTTGACACAGAAGTAGTTCCCAAAGACAATCTTAGAAATAAAAGGTTGCAATCTGTGCATTATGAACTAAAAAAAATAATAAAATCCTTTGTAACTTTATCCTTTTCACAATAACAGCAATTTTTTCACTATACCTTCTCATTAACAGAATCCTCTTTTGGCTATGTTGACAATTCCATCTTTTTTTAAATTTTTTCTCTTTTTTTTTTTTTCTGGACAGTTTCCTGTTTCTTTTGATATATTCAATATTTTGAGGTTAGTCTACTTTGTGATGTTAGGGTTTATGTATATTGATCCACTCTCTTAACAATTCCATCTTACTTGTGAATTACATCCTCATCGTCCACTAATACTACATTCATCTGATTTTTTTCCATTAGCCTGATTATTTTGCTGCCTTTAATGCTTTTACTTCTGCAAATGGATTTCTTGATTTTTATTCTCTTTTCACATAGCAGGCTGTCTTGTTCTTTTTCATTTGGGTTGTTGTTGTTCCCCAAGCTGTTCATATGCCAATGTTAATTTATTTCAGTTTTGAATGGTTTTCATTTTAAAATAACAGAGTAGAAGTCTCTCATATCAAAATAGCTGCCTTTAAAGAAAAAAAAACCACAAACAGGGAGTTTCACCAGAGGTAGAATTGCCATTGGAATAAATTATTTCTTTCATTTTCTTTCTATAAGTTGTGCTGATAAAGTGTCAGAAAAGGCTCAGAGAAAAATAAAGAGTTAATCAGACTTTGCTTTAGTTCTATTAAGTGAAACAGTTATATGTGGTCCAAGATATTAAGCCATAATCTAATTGGCAACTTCATGCAACATTAAGCACATGAATAAGCAAGCAGATTCCCATTTCCAGTTACTTTTCAAAACATCTCCAAAAATACTTAACTTTGCCTATTTTATCTTAATATTTGCATGGCAAAACGTGACAGCAACATATGCTGAGGGAAGGTTTAACAGGGGATAGACAGGAACAGAAGTTGTCCTCCTTGCCATGCAGTGAGGTTGCATCTAAGTCCTTTCCTTCACCATTTAGATGGACCTCCTTCCACCACTGTATGCAATGCATCACGGGTTATTTTCAAATATTTTTGAAAAAGCCATTTTTGAAGACAGCAACTTGTTTTGGAGTTACTCAGGATTGTCTCTTTGTTCCACAGTGAACTATTATTTTCAGATATGTGTTTTAAAGAAGCCAGAAAACAAATGAGATGGGGTTCTGGTAAAGGATTGAGATACTCATTGGGACACATGTCTGAGCACCTCAGTGCTGGTGGCAGGTGAGGACAGATTGCAGTTCTCCAGGAACCCTGATCACCTTACAGGTATCCAGAAGAAAATAAAGAAACCAAATGATCTTGTCTGTCTCCCTGTCCTCTTCTAAACCCTCTTTCACAGGACAAAGAGCATCTAGTAGCAACGCAGAATGAGAAAACTGCAGTTAGAAACAGATGCACCTAGTTTTTCAGGTGGGTCTTGGCTCAGCTTCCACCTGTACTTTGAAGCTATCTTCATGAAGTAATGATGCATTTCAAAACACCCAGACTGATTTATTTTGTCTTTTTCATGTTGACTTGGTAGAGGTGATAGTTTCCATCTCTGCACTGAGTCATTTGTGGATACTGAAAGAGGTGCCCAGCTGTCAGCATGGTCTTTGATGACAGAAGACCAAATCTGTCAAAAAAATATACACTTTCCCAAATCCCAGTGTAGGCAACACTATAGTCATTTTTTGAAAAGTTACCAACTTGGTTAAAAATTTATATCTTTAAACCACTGTGGGTTTCAAGAGTTTTAACTTTACCATTATTGAATCAGTATTTCATTCTTACTGTTCCACAGTGGGACCCATCTTTTAACAAGCTCACCTGTTAAATTGTCTCCTAGTCAAGGAAAACAGTTATTTACCCAGTTGCTTTTTTTAAAAAAAAATTAATACAAGTCCTGTTTATCCACTTTATAATAAGAAGATTGCACTGGATTCACATACGTGGAATTATCCTCATTACTCTTCTGAACTTTTTTGAAAGGAGGTCTGAATCCTTCAGTATCAAATATATATTATTATTGAAGATAAATTAAAGGTATTGTTTAAAAACAACAACAAAAAAATCAAACAGAAAATGTTAACAGCTTTAGTCTTGATTTTTTTTCTGTGGATTCCCCATAGTGATGATTACCATATCCATTGGTGGACTGGGAAGGCTTCCCACAGTACCGCTAAATAATACTTTCTAATGAACGGTGAACAATAAATAGAAAAATAAAAATAGATGAGGCATAAGAGACCAAGCTAAATATTTCTCTCCTTCTGGCTAATATTAAAACTTTATGCAATAATACACTTATTAAAAGGTTAGGAAAGCACTTGAAGAAGAGAGGAAAGCCAGTGTGAAATATTAATAATTAGAACATTTTTCTCTGAGCAACAATCTTAAACAGTCTACAGAAAAAAATTAAAATGTAAAGAATTTAATATATGCCACTGATATTTAGTTCAACATCAGATTTTTTGAAAGATTCAGTATCATTCCCAAAGGACACTGCATTGGCATCTTGAGGAAGAGATGTCTTGAGATAGTGAGATGATGTAAAAAATCTACTTGATATGCAATACATGCATGATTTCAGTTACTTTTCCAATGCAGAGGAGAAAATTTCCTTTCTTTTTTCTGGATTCCTACAGTAGGAGAAATTGTACAGAAAAATTTAAGGAAACAGATCTGCGATTTGGAAATACAAACTTTAGTCCTTTGGACTAACTGGTTAAATAATATAATTTTGATAAGGCTTAACCTTAAAAAGAAACTATGCAGGATAAATCCATATTCAGACTTGGTTTTACTCTGTATTCTTTCCTCATGAATATATTGGAATGGTTCGGCCGATTACTACACCTGTGTTTCTGTTCTCCTCCACTGTAAGCAGAGTGCCAGAGGCTTTCTTTACCCTTAAGGGCAAGCAATTTCACCTATAGTCTGGAGTGCTGTTGGAGGAGCACAGCTTTCATGGAATCATAGAATCACAGAATGTGTTGGGTTGGAAGGGACCTTTGAAGGTCGTCTAGTCCAACTCCCCCCCCCCCCCCCCCCCCAGTAAGTAGGGACATTCTTTAACTAGTTCAGATTGCTCAGAACTTCATCAAGCCTAACCCTGAATGTCTCCAGGGATGGAGCCTGTGTAACACCAGTGTAGACTCATTTTCTCAGTAGGGAAGAGTCTAAAGAAAACACGCAATATGTGGATGTGGCTGCAAAATTGTTCTCCAACACTTTGTAATAAAAAATAATTAGTTCATCCTAAGGAGCATAGTAGAACTTGTACTGATAGTCTTAAGAGGACATTAAGGCAAACATAGATAAGCAGTGGAAACAGAGTGAATGCCATAACCTTAGCTTCAAGACAAAATGAATTTGTATGCTGAACGCCATGCCCAAACGTATAAACAATTTAGTGCAGCAAATAAAAATGAGAAAATGAAGACAAGGCCTTTTATGGGGTGGAGTGGTGCTGGGGTAGGAGAACATGAGAAATTGGTACCTGAAATAATGTAGGGGATACTAAAGCAACTGATGAAGATATTAGATAACAACTGATCCCAGACAGAGCAAGACTGCAGAGGTGGAAGATTTTACTTGAAACCTGGAAAGACAAGATAGAGTAAATACATTACAAATTTGAGATCTATAACATCCACAGATAACTTGCTAAAAAATCTATTTTCTAAGAAATAAGACAAGACTCCAGCTGAAAGAAGTATTTTCTTGAGAAACAGAATACTGCTGGAGCAGAGTAGACTGAACTGTCCAGCAAGAGCAAAAAACCAAAGGATCATGTGATTTACAATAAATTAAAGGAACCAAGGAAACAGAATAGAGATTTCATCGCATCAAATATTAGCCACCAAAAATCAAGCATACTCTAAACTGGTCACCTCTAATTAACAGAGAAAATGGGTTCCTCTACTAAGTCAATCATTTCAATCTAAATCAAAAACAAGTGGGACAAACAGCTTTCTAAAAATATCTATCTCTTCTCCTAACAAGTAGATTTAAAATTTTATTTTGGAAGATCACATTTGAATTACTAATAGTAGATGAAATAAAGGATTTGTCTCAGTGTAATTATTACACTGTGAAATAACATGGAAAGAAGGGACAGAACAATGTCTTGCTTTTGAATCATGATCTTAAGTTTTTGAAACAAAGCCACTTTTTGTCCTAAAGTGACTTCTGAATTTAAAAAAAAGAAAACACAAGCAGTAATTCATCAGACAGAGATCTCCATTGAAGAATATATCTGCAGTTTGACTCTATCAAATGTAAAGACATCCAGTGCATAGAAACCACTCAAGGAAGCAACTGCCACATTTGCAATGATGCTATTAGATTAATGACCAATTAAATTCCAGATGGGGTAGAGTCATCTGTAATGTAATCCAAGCAACACTGATAAACTGCAATATTAGATCAATGACCAATTTGATTCCAGATGGATTGTAGAGCCAGACACAATGTAATCCTAGCAACACTGATAAGCAGAGAAATATGACAGTGTTATAACGATGTACACTGAAACCATCTGAGGCCAGTGGAAAAATGCAAGCTGTCAATAAGACACCATAAAACAAGAGAAAATGCTGTTTGGAGTTTGGAGTAAGTAGCTGACAGAAGCACCACTTGCTGTAGGGAAGCAGAGCAATACAAACCCCTCAACTGTCAGAATACAAAACAAGACCATCCTCATGCAGAGAGAGATGGTTTCTTCCAGCAACCTGAAGAGAACAAGGAATGCAATTAAACATTAGTCTTATCTTCCTCCCACTAGATAGTATGTAGACATTTGTAGGCATGAGGAATATGAAGCTCGTTACCCCACTGCAAATATCCTCCTTTTTCTTGTATTAAAATCAGTTCTGGCATATTGAATTAAATGAATGACTCTCTTGGCAACTGTTGAGAGGACAGTAGTTGGTTATGCTTATAGACATAAGTAGTATCACATGGATCCTACAAAGTGGGCTGGATCAAATGCTAGAGGGATTAGGAGCCTTCACAGTTGTACCTGAAGCTGCTGTTGTTTTAAAAGATTCCAAGAAAAGAAAATATGTCTGGAACCATGGTATTACACTGCAACTTAAAATAGACTTTGGAAGGTTGATTTTGAGTTCAGAGAGGGGGAAGTTGATCAGAGATGATCCTTTGTTTATGTATGTTTATCTTTTAGGAACCATAGTAATGTACAGACAGAGAAACCAAAGCAATTCAAAACATACAGGACAAAAAGTTATGAATAGGAGTTTTCATTTGGTAGACATTTTCCAGGAGTCTCAAAACCCCAAAAATATCAACACATCATAAAGCAGCATGGCATTTGCAGCAAAGTTGAAAAACTACATAACATACCTGCTCCAAAGAACAGACCAGTTAAGCAGAACACCTGGAGCACCATCGTGGTGAGTCTCCAGAAAAAAAAACAGAGCCATGGAACAAAAATTTCTTAGCAATTTTAACAGTTTCCAAGCATTGCAGGTTCAAACTGCCAAAGGAAAATTGATCATAGTTTTGTCAGTGGCTGCCTAACAACAGCAGATGGTTGTGTTTAGTTTAGTTTCATAGAAACCTTAGAAACTGACCGGTCAAGCTCTTCTTTTCTCACAGTCACACCCTGCACCCCCCTCCGACGCCCTCCCACCCAGCCCCTCAAATTCAGTGTATTTGAAAATCTAAGATTCATTTTGATGTTTTATTGTCTTTACAACATTTGTCTTCACTAATTCTATGCGCATCATGGTACCAAATAATTATGTTTTGTTGAAGCAGACTCTAAGGAAAACTTTCAGGCAAGAACTGTGACCAGAGGACTGAAGCGTACCTAGCACAGTAGAAGTGAAGAGTCACAGTGATTCAGGATTAAATGGAAATGGCATGGAAGGCATCTTTCAGATGTTAGGGACTCTTAAACCATTGGGAATACAGTGTTAAAAGACACTGGGAAGAAAAGAATCTCTCCCTGGAACTGTTGAATCATCATAACGCATGTAACACCTTGCAGAAATCCACAGGCCCTTAAGTCATCCATCAGAAACAGGACAATGTCCAAAGGAAAGAACAATGTAATGGGATTTTAGATGAAAGGGTAGAGGTTACAGATATGAAGAACTTGGAAGAGATGTCAGTAGCACTTCTGCAACAACTTCAGCTAAGAGAAAATCTGTTTATTTTAGAGAATTGATGTAGAATGAGCAACATCCCTGAAAAATCAATGCCCAAGCAACACGATACAAGACAGATCAGAGAGAGGAGAAAACTTGGGTTGTGGGGTATTATTTTTGTATCTTTCTGGAGCATTTCTCATTAGGAAAGGCTGAGATGGTTGGGACTTTTTAACCTAGAGAAGGCTCAGGGTGGATTACATCAGTGCATACAAATACCTCAAGGGAAGGGTGTAAAGCCGAGAGCGCTAGGCTCTTTTTAGTGTTATGACAAGAGGCAACAGGGACAAACTAAAACACAGGAGGTCCTGTATGATTCTTCAGTCAACATTTTCCTGATTAAGAAAGAGTGCTGCAGAAAGGATTCAGCATGACATTTTCACCGTAGCTTCCTTGATGCTTTTGAACCATTTCTCCAATTCCAGGCATTCCTTAACGGAGATCAATATGGGAAGGGTACTTTGTGTTTTCACCTCACATTTAGTAAATTTCTCTACACAGACACACACAAAAGTATGGTTTATAGAAACAGAATACCATTTAATTTATAATTGCTCTTTTTTTTCCCCCTAGATCAATTTTTTTTACTCTAGAGATTCAATAATTAATTATGTTTCCTAAATAAATTTAATTGAGATATATTTTAAAGGTGATTATTTGTCCAAAGGCTGAAAGTGTAGAAGAATATAAAGACTCAGTCCCTGAGACCAAATGAAAAAACAAAGACAAAAAATCCAAGCAATTAAAATCAACAATAGCTGTGTTATTGAGGACCCTAGAGTAAAAGCTTTAAAACATCCCAGATAAGTGTTTTCATTTACATTATTTTTACATTTAACATAATCAGAATAATATTTACATGCCAACACCAGCAAAATAGCCTTTTATCTTAAGGAAGTCTATTGTTTATTGTGTTCTTTCTGTCTCTCCCAGTTACAATTATAGCCACAATCAATATGATGACCCAAATAGTCTGAAGGATGTCCTCCTGTGGTTATCAGTATCACAACTGTTGTCTCCAAACGAAGTTGGAATATATTTAGAAAAAAAAATCTAAATAAAATATCCTGAATGTTATTACACATATTACCATTCTGTATAATTTGCCAAACAGTTCTTGTACTTGATGGTTTATTTTATTTCTGTTAGTTGTGGCTGCCCCCTCCCTGGCAGTGTACAAGGCCAAGGATGGGGCTTTGGGCAACCTGATCTAGTGGAGGGTGTCCCTACCCATGGCACAGGGGCTGGAACTGGATGATATTTGAGGTTCCTTCAAACCTAAACCATCCTGTGATTCTGTGATATATGATGCTGTGATTCTGCATACCTGCTATGTGACCTGAATGGTCTTCTTCCTATACTTTATGCACCTTAAATAAAAGAACTAGAATTACTGAAAACATGGCAGCAATGCCACATTCTTTCCCATGTTCCACCTTATAAGCTATGCTTATATGCCTAGCTTTCACAAATAGATTAGCAAAATTTCACTTGGTTAATTATAACTGCTTCTGAACATCATCTGTAACATCACAGATGTAAGACTGAGAATATGAACCAGGTTAGGTCCTCATTACTGATAAAACAGAAATCAGCAGTCCATTCTGTGCAAAACTGACAAATTCTCCTTTCAATTACATCAGTGCAAACTTGCAGTTCTACCCATATCAGTCAAATTCAAAATGGTTTAATTTAGAGCATATATTTGTCCTAAGACACATTAATTCCCCTATACGATCAGAGCAGGAACATCAAACACCCATCTTTAAAATGCAGTCTACAACACATTTAGCAAAATATTGACATAAAGATAGGAGAAAGAAAATCTAAATTATAGTCATTATTTAAAGTACCTAGGTGACCTTAATCAAACTCTCTCAAAACTAGGACTCATTTTCCTCAAAAATTAAAGGAGGAGAAGTCCATAGTTTCACAGACATATTTTTGAGGGGAATTTAAGAAACTTTTACTGGAACATAAATAAATGATGTCATTTCCTTAAGTACCTGATAAAACAACCATCAATAATCTCACTCTTTGAGGGAGCCACTGGGCGGTGAAAGGTGAGCCATGCATTCCGCTTATACCTTGTCCTCTTCTGTCCCAGTTTTACAGCCACAAAATATGTCATGTGAAACTCTCAGCAGAAACTATGGTTACCCAGCACTATTGGAAATAAGACAAATTTTTGTGAAATCTACAGCCAAAAATGTTGACTGGCATCATGCAATAGAAAGATAGACCTACTTACAACACCATAGACTGAAGAGCAGTTTGTTCTGTCAGTGGACCCTGGACCCTGAGACAGATGAAGGATGAAAAATTATAAAGATGTTATTCCACAGAACACCTCTATGTTCAATCTACTTCTTGGTCTGTTCTGTTTGATAAAAGGTTAACATTTTCACAGTCTTTCTTTACCTGGTAGCTGTCCTCACAGAGAGAGCTTGGTCCACAGTGCCTGCACCACTGGCTATCCAATTTGCACTGGTGGAGGTTTTTTCTTGATTATCTGTTTGGAATTGAGTCATGTAGCACTTATTTCAAAATTCAATCATCTTAGTTCATGTCCTTCTTGAAGGTCCACCTCTCATGGATTTCATGTGTCCTGAGCAAAACATTAGGGCTGCTCAAAATATGAAGGGTTTATTTTTACTTTTTGAACAGTACTCTTAGATAATACTAGAATTTTCTTTTCCCAGGTCAAATTCCTCAATGAAAAGAATGATTCTAAGTTCATGTAAATTTCAGTTGAGAAATAAAAAGGAAATATGAAGCAGTAGTATAAGGCAAAAATGAGTGCTTCTTTCTTTGCACATATCACTTGATTAAAAAAAAATAGATACAGCCAAACAAATCTTAAAGCTTCTTTTTATATTTCCTGATCATACAAATCTAATTTTCAACAATTTTATCTCTATACCAACATTCACCGAAACAGACAGGCTTTGAACTATGCCTTGAAGGTCAAGAAATTAATAGGTTAGGACACTGATGAACAAAGCATCCTAAGGAAGAAAAAAAAAGGCAGACTTTTATACCACATCCCACATATTTTGCAAAGACAGGGATCAAGCTTCCATTATAATGACAGGAATGTGGGTCTGGTTGACAGAGCTCAGAGAAAAAAATTCTCATTCGGTGCTTTATAAGTTAAAATCAACCATGAAGTTTTCACATGAAAACCAGTAGGTAGACACAAAGTTCTCAGAACACTGGCAAATAAACTGATCTGAAAAAATTATTTTTTAGCATAGCGACTGAATGAAAAATTAAAATTTTGGGGGGGTCAACATGCTCATTGAATTCTTTAGGGTTTTTTTTTAAGAATAAAAGCCTTTTATTCTTCTTTATTTTTCAAATAAATTCTCTAATCAGATTCCAAATGAACTATTTGAATTTTTTTCATTCTTTACTCTCTTATTAGAATTAAATATTGACATATCAATTTCAACACATTTGTTAAGATGTCAAAATAAAATGCTCAAACTTTCACAGAGGTTTTTTTTCTCTTCCTTTGTGGCCTGTCAAAAGTGTTTGCTGAATTCAGCATCAATTTACAACTGATTTTGATATAACCTAAATATCAAGTGTACATCAATAATTTATTTGTTATAAATCTTGTAATTTTTTTTCTAACATTTTACTGTCCAATGACTTTTTTGGATATCCAGCAAGTTTCTACATATGTAAGAGTATTTTGCTTTCACTCACTCCAGTCAGAGATCTAAATTCATCTCCGGTAGCTGCTGAACAAAAAAATCCCATTACATTTTTGATTCTAATTAAATTATATTATTCCAATTAAATGTGGGGGTTTTTTTAATATCACATCATCAGTATACTAAGCCCTGTGATTTCACAATGAGTTTGGTATGATAAACATTTTCATGATAGAATAAATATTGTTGCTTGGTAATATATTTTTGTTAAAATCCTATTACCCTCTATTAGAGTAGAAGATACTGTCATAAAAATAAAATAATTTCAAACTTCATTCCTAAACAATACTAAATGCTTTCAGAAAAGAAGATTTGAAGGATTTTCCCAATTTATCTTACAGAATCTACTTCTTCTCCACTTCACACCACATTCTTACTTAAAATTTGAAGTACACAAACTCAAAAAGCATGCAACTAGACAAAGCCATAATGCATTGGGTGGGCAATTGACTGAAGGGTCTGGCCCAGAGGGTGACAGTTAATGGGGTTACATCTGGCTGGCAGACAGTATGTAGTGGGGTCCCCAGGGTTCCATTTTAGGTTGAGGTCTTGGTGGCTAAGAGAGCCAGTGGGATCCTGGGGTGCATCAGGAGGAGTGTGGCCAGCAGGTCGAAGGAGGTGATCCTCCCCCTCTACTCTGCCCTGGTCAGGCCCCACCTGGAGTATTGTGTCCAGTTCTGGGCTCCATGGTATAAAAAAACCAGGGATCTCCTTGAGAGAGTCCAGAGAAGGGCTACAAAGATGATTAAGGGCCTGGAACATCTATCCTATGAGGAAAGGCTGAGAGAGCTGGGGCTGTTCAGCCTGGAGAAAAGAAGACTGAGGGGGGACCTAATTAATGTTTATAAATATTTCATGTATGGGATGCAGGGGGAATTAGCCAGCCCCTTGTCTTTGGTCTGCGGAGACAGGACAAGGGGCAATGGCTGTAAGTTAGAACACAGGAAGTTCCGCACCAACATGCGGAGGAACTTTTTCACAGTGAGGGTGACAGAGCCCTGGGATAGGCTGCCCAGGGAGGTGGTGGAGTCTTCTTCTCTTGAGATATTCAAGACCCGTCTGGACGACTATCTGTGCAGTATGAGCTAGGGAGCCTGCTTTGGCAGGGGGGTTGGACCCGATGATCTCTCGAGGTCCCTTCCAACCCCTACAACTCTGTGATTCTGTGATAAACAACCTGGACTCATGACTAGAGTGTGTCTTAAGTAAATTTGCAGTTAACACTAAATTGGGAAGAGCTGTTGACTCTCTCGAGAGTGGAGATGCCTTGCAGAGAGACCAGGACAGATTAGAGAGCTTGGCAATCACTAACAGCATGAAGTTTAACAAGGGCAATTGCCAGATTCTGCACCCGAGGAAGGGGCAATCCTGGCTACACATAGAGACTGGGGGATCAGATGCTGGAGGCCAGCCATGCTGAGAGGGATCTGGGGGTCTTGGGGAACAGCAAGTTAAACTTGAGCCAGCCGCATACCCAGGCACCCAGGAGTGCCCACCATATTCAGAAAGTATATTGTCCCACTCTACACTAAGCTGGTGCAGCCTTACCGCAAGTACTGGTGCAGTTTTGGGTGTCACAGTAAAAGAGGGACATAAAAAATTGGAGAGTGTCCAGAGAAGGGCAAAGAGGATGATGAATGGTCTGGAAGGGAAGTCTTACAAGGAAAGTCCTTTGTTTCATTCAGCCTTGAGAAAAGGAGGCTGAGGGGAGACTTGACAATAGTCTATGGTTTCCTGATGAGGGGGAGCAAAGGAGCGGGTGCTGATCTTGTCTCTTTAATGACTAGTGATAGCACCCAAGGGAATGGTATGGAGCTGTGACAGCAAAGGCTTAGGCTGGATATTAGGAAGAGGTTCTTTATCGTAAAGGTGGTTGGACACTGCAACAGGCTTCCCAGGGAAGTGGTCACAGCACTGAGCTTGACTGAGTTCAAGAAGTGTATGTATGATGCACTCAGTCACATGCTCTGACTTAGCTGGCCCTGTGTGGAGCCATAATGATCCTCATGGGTCCCTTCCAACTCAGTATATTCTACGATTCTATGATTTTACCTAAGAGGAATGTAACACTAAAACAAGAAATAATCACATCATTATATAAATTCATGGCTTTCTATATATTGAACACTGTGTGCAAGTCCAGTCTGTGTGAGAAACCCAGAAACAGATTTTAAATGTTCAGAGGTGTCCTGGTTTCAGCCAGGGGCTTCAGCCAGGAAGGGGTTTAACCTGCTGGGCTCGGGACAAGTAACTCAAATTGACCAATAGGATCATTCCATGCCAGTTACATCATGCCGAGTATAAAAAGCAGGGGGTGTTGCAGTGCTGGCGCGCGAACAGCAGGGACCGGGAGGGAGTGTGCTCTCGGCTCGGGGCTTTGTTTACTCGCAGCGCGAGCTCGGGTCCTTTGTGTTGCGGCTGGGGTTTGCGCGGGCTGCGGCGCGGTGTCCGTTACGGGGAGTGCGCAATCTGAACTGCTCATCTCAGCAAAAGGTTGTATTGTTCATTGTTATCTGTTCTTCCCCTGTTATTTCCAGTAAAAAATACCCTTATCCCAACCTGCGGGGCTCTGCTGTTTTGGTTTTCTCCCCCCCCCCCCGCTCCGGGGGAAAATCTGAACGCGTGGTCCCCGGCTCCGGCGGAACCACAACAAGAGGACAGTATCAAGGATCAAAGATGTCCTATATTTGCCAGTTTCCTAATATTACTCTATTCACATATAAATTCAAATTACAGACATTATATTTCTGTTAATGAAATTGGAAGCAAAAGGGGGATTCTGATACCCAAAGCTTCATATAGAACCATAGAATCATAGAATGTGTTGAATTAGAAGGGACCTTAAATGGCCATCTGGTCAAGCTTCCCTGCAGTAAGCAGGGACATCTTCACTAGATCAGGTTTCTCAGAGCCCCATCAAGCCTGACCTTGAATGTCTCCAGGGATAGGGCCTCCACTACATCAATGGGCAACCTGTTCCAGTGATCTACCACCCGCAGTTTGAAGAATTTGAGAATATGTCTTGGAATATCTACCTATTTTACTGGACTGCTTAACCTGGACACAATAGATTCAAAAGGCACCTTCTTTCACACTCCAGAAATTCTCTAATCAGAATTTATAATTATGCCCACATTTTCAGAAGTACCTTTTCTTGGAAAAGGAACATGTGCCCAACGACTATTCCTTCACGAATGCATTGTCATATAATGTAAATAATATAGACATAAATCCCGCTGAGTGTTCAAAAAAGATAAATATCACACTGTTATATCCATCTTTTGCATAACAGTCTTGCAGTTACAGCATTCACCAAGGATTTGAGGCTACTTTCAATGTAGCAATAATGCAAACTACCTTCCTACCAATGACTCAGATTTTTATGTTGTGGGGACTCTGCTGCTCTTCATCTAGATTCATACTTCTCACCTTCCTGGTCAGCGGTGACCAGTGATGGAAAGTCTGTGCCTCTGAATATATTAGAACTTATGGTTGGATAGCTTGCGCATTGTCCTTAAATGTTGCCCTGACACCCCACTCCCTAACTGTAATGGGAAAGTCCTGAGCCCAGATATACTATATCCACTAGTAACTCAAACTCCAATGTGTAAACCTTCTTCTGCACAATGTTTTAAACAGATAATACAATGGAAGAAGAATCATCCCAAAAGGAACTGAAGTGCAGCATAGTTTTTCCTCTTATCATGAAATAAGTGTATTGTGTCTGAGCTGAAAGCTCCTATGTGGCCACATATGCAGGTGAGCTGGAGCGATTGTACTGGTGATGAAAAGCCTGGCAGCAGCAGCAGCAAAATCCCTCCCTTGTTATGATATCCAAGGTGAACACAAGTACAGATCCCAAGAGATAAATGTCTAGATGAAGGAAAAGTGTGAATCAAAGAAGATATGATTTACCTTAACATCATGTCTAATACTACCCTCTATTTTCTCATTCATGCTTGGATTTGAAAGCTAAACCTTCTGAGGCTCTGCCCATTCTCAATACAGGTGCAACAGAAGACACATGAAAGCAATATACAAGGGTGTAATAAAGGCAACTGCAGTCTCAGCAGGAAAATGCATAGGCTAGTCATTGCCCCTTATATGTTCCAAGCTTTGAAGCGATTTCTTAAAATGATCAGGAAGTCAGAAAATATTTTCAAAATGTAGCATAAATTGGAAGGATGCACTAGATCAGGAGGGTAAGTGTTGACAGGCATCAAGCAGCAAAGATCAATTTCTTTACGAGACAGAGAGGGCAAGCATACTTTCAAAGTCTGTCCCAAAGGTTGTCAGCATTTATCTTTGCAGATAAATACTTTGATAGTCCTGCACAAAAAGTATGAGTGCCTGGAATCTAAGGATTTCATGGAACACATGAATGTGAGAGAGAAATTAATTCACAAAGCATAAGCAGGCAGAAGCAGTTTAGCCTAGTGAGTCTGTTTGCACCTCTCTTGTTTTAAAAAATATTAGACCAAGTAAATAACATATTCCTGAAAAGATTCAGTTACATATTAGGATGCATTTCACCTTTCTATGTTTATTTCCATGGCTGAGTGTTCAGGCCAGAGTCAACATCTTCAAGGAGCCAGCACAGGTGAGCTGAGTTAGCCAGGGCTGTTTTCCACTCCACCTGACATCACTCCCCCATAAATGGGGATGGCTGGGGAGGGGTGTGGGCTTGGTGTCTCCAGGACAGTCTGAATGTGGCTGGGTCTGTCTAGCCTTGTGTTGGGCAGCACTCTAATTATTGGGTCAGTAATGTAGTCTGTGTTATCACCAGGTGTGCATGTAATTGATTATTATTGTTCTGTGTTCATGTTGGTTTTGTCAATAAACTATCCTTATCCCAACCCACAGAGGCTCTGTCTCTCTCCTCTGGGATTGAGTGGTGTGTGGTACTCAGCCACTGTTTGGGACTGAACCACCACACTGAGAGAGATACTAAGGTGACTTAGATGACAATATTTAAAGAAAAATTCTTAGTTTGAGGACTTTTATAAATATTAAACAAAATTAAATAGAGAAGCAGAGAGTGTATGTAATAGTTTCACAAAAGGAACAGAAAGATGATCAGACAAAAAAACAACAAAGCCCTCAATAAAAAACATGGCTGTGCAAGAACTTGGAAGCAAGTAACAGAAACAAGCTTTTTGTAGTATGTATGTAAATAAATGTTTCCAGGTTTGGCTATTGAGCCTTGGTCTATTTCTTGCAATGAGAAACCGTGCACTGAGTTCCATGGCACAAAATTAGGCAGTAGGTTTGCAAATGATTCAGTGATTTAATCTAGTTGTAGCAAAGAAGAAAGTGGTGTTTTCAATGTAAATTAGCTGAGATTCTCTCAGCTACTACCTAGCTGAATGCCTCATGTGGTCAAGCAGGTGCTAATGGCAATGCTAACAGTGCCAAGCACAGATCAACCCAGGAACTAGAATAGAACAAATATATGCTTGTATTAGAAGCATGTGGGGAAAGTAGTTGGAAGCATCATTGTCTTCCTAGTTGGCATATGTTTTCCAGCAGAGTCCATTCCAAAAATGCTTTAAGTAATTGGCACCAGAGGGAAAAGAGAAGGGAGGTCAGATTAAGGCTACCCAAATCAGCAGAAGAAAATCACAGTGGTAGAGAGAGAGTAGAGGTACAGCCACTTCAAAGCAAAGGGAAAGCCAGAAAAACAGTTAAGATCTGTTGAAGTGCTTACTCCTTTGACAAGATCATTCAAGTCTTGCAGTATGTCATTTCCAAGTTCAGCAGGATTGTTTCAGGGGCAGTGGGGCTACATAAGCACAAAACTATGTAGCACTGAATAGCAAGCGAGGAATGCTAATGAGACCACATTTAACCACCTTAAACACAGCACTTTCTTATCTGCAAGAGGGAAGAAAAGTAAGTATACTGTTAGCTAAGAACTTGTAGTAGTAGAGCAGGCATAAGGAAATAAAATAGCAAGGGGAACTGAGTACATAAAGTAGTTTCAAGACCATATGCTCTGAGAATTTGTGGGTAAGAAAGGGAAAGGTTGCATGTTTGTCCCTGTGTCGTTGGCATTAGAGCAATTTCAGTGTATTCTGGTCCTGACACTTTGTGCTGGGATTAATGTCACCCAAAGTGAATGCTAAAACTTCTGTGAATTTGTTTAGCTGTTATGAACAAAAAAAAAAAATAACTACCCAGAATTTCATGAAAGGTTTGACCTGTGAAAAGAGGGTTTTTTTGAAGAGGTCAAGAGATTATTTTAAGCTGATGCATATTGATGTGACACACATGACTGAGTTGATTTTTTGCCTGTAAAACTAAGTGCCTATGCCCAAGACAGCAGAAAAGTACTAAAAAATTAAAGTAATTGATTGTGCAAGCAAGTATACAGGTGTTGACTGACTGGTTTAATGTTGTTAAACATACATAAAAGCTGAATTTGAAGTTCCATGAGAAAGGCATTTCACATCAGAAAATCCTCAAAAGATTGGAGATAAAACTCTGGAAAACCAAGGGAAAGCTGAGAGATTGAGAAGCCACAGGCCAATGACAAAGTAAAAACGAAAGAACTTCAGGAGCTTGAAAGTGATTGCTAAGAAAATTACTGAAAATATTTTTCACATCTGTTACCTGTACACTTGTGAACATCTACGTTTCTGGCCTGTGTTTATTGGCCTAATCCAAAGCTCACTGAAGACAACATGAAAAGAAACCGTCACTCCAGTGAGACTTGGAAAATGATCCTTTGCTAGATAACGAGGGCTATCAACAATCATCCAGTAAGTATTTGTAACTGTCTCTTAGAAAAACTTGGTTTGATTCTTCACACCTGGAAGAAAGTGTGATTTGCTGAGCTATAGCATTTCAGAACTTTATCCAAGTCTCCATTTTTTGCTTTCTACTTGCAATGGGGAGAGTATTAAGAAGGTGGCCTCTGCTTGACTAAGCTGTGAAAGAAACCTGTGGGATGCATTTTCTGAGGATTTTCCTTTTTCTTTTCATAATTATATTAACCAGAAAATGGTTAGCCAACTCTCAGTTGCCTGTGGGTGAATACCCTAGGGTGTAGTTTAATTTTGCTCTATGGGTTGATGTCCCAAGCTGGTTCTGCATGAGCCAGCTCCTGTCCTGGAGTGTTATAAACTCACAACTGTGATGCTGCCCTGTGTGGATTTGCCATTTCAAGTAGTGTTGGCTTAGCACTGCCTGCCCTCCACTGCTTGAGGCATTCCTGACATTCATTCTTTCTTTTCACTGCCTTTTCATCGTACCCTCTTATCAATCAATTTCCACATGGTTTTAAAATCCAGCAGTATGTGTTTAGCTAAGCTAACTCACTTATCCTTTCCCTGACTCCTGTTCTCTAAATAAAGTGCTTCTTTTGGATGCTTTAGGCCCCTGTTTCTGCAGAGCCCGCTACAAACTTCTCCTGAGGCTGTAAAAAAATATTAATTTAAAAGAAAAAAGTATGAATACAACCCATCTGTATTCTAAAATGTGAGTTTCATGTCCGTATCTGTATATTTATTGCAATAAATCAGTTTTCTTTTTAGGTAGCCAAGTATATGAGATGGAGGTAAGAGATCCAAATACCGTGGACTGAATTTAGGACTGTGAGATGGGACCTAGTCAAACTGTATGAATCAGAGATTGGCAGGCAGCTCCCTAGGTAAAATGGATGGTTGGGATTTCTTAAAACAATGAAGAGTAATCCTAAAGGTTTTGATTCAGTGTGTTTCTCTCATTATCTTAGGTAACAGTTCCCACAGATAAGTTGTTCTTGGTAACTTTTTTCCAGATTTCTAGTCCACCAGGTTGTAAGCAAAATCTTAGTGATGGGACAAAAAATAAAATAGAAAAAGTAAAAAAAACCCCAAACCTCAAAGAAAGAAATACCAGAAAACTTTACATTAAGATCTCATTATTTTTATTTCAGATGTCTGTGTGTTACAAGACTGTTCATGCTATATAAATCTGATGTTAGCACCACCAAAATGTCAAAGTAAAAGAAAATATCAAAGATGTACTTTATAAGTATGCAGCTGTGAGATGTGCAGTCTAATTGGGATTTTTTTTCCCATTATTTTCCACCTGATAAAGCAATAGGAAGACAGGAATATTTTTCTGAAAAGTGTAGGCTCCATGGAATTATTTTAAATTAATGCTCAACAGAGACTTTCCCGATCAACCTTACTTTCATAATGATTTTATTTGTCATAATGGTTCATGTCTAATCTCCCAAAATGTTTGTGTAGTTCTCTGTGATTTTAAAATATGCATTGTCACCCATGGAGATTTATGCTTGAAAAAAGCTGGTCAAGAGGTGATCTGGGTAAATGCAACACTGTGTTGGGAACTTTTTTTTTTTTAATTTGAGCTCAGTTAAGGAGTGCTCAAAATAAACCAGAATTACTGACACAACTTGTCTGTCTTCCCATTCAGTCCAGAGCCAAATCCAATTAGTGCTCGTTAGTGATGCTTTCCTGATATGGGAAGATGGGTGTAATGTGAAAAATCAAAGCAATCGGACATGTAGAAATAATTTATAACACTTGGTGCAAGTTATCTCACCAGCTGGGGAAATCCAAATGCAGATGCTCAAGACAAATTCTACATCTCATTCCTCAAGGCAGATTTTAGTAAGTAACTGAAGGTGAAAATGGTTCTCTCAGACAACCAAGATTTCTCAATATCTCCAAGATGGAATATGGGAAAACAGCAGAAACCTAGCATTTCTGTGCATACCCTTAGAATTCTCCAAGGCTCTCCTGCTCCTTCCGCTCAGGAGGAAGAGATTTTATGACTGTTTTGCTGTCAGTCACCTGCATGTAATACCCCTATTCCTGTATAGGAATTGCCACTCATAGTTTTAAAGACACAAAGATGTAACACAACTTTGGGCCACTAAGATCTCACCTGGAACAAATTCCAAATAAATGTGTCCAAGGCAGTAGTGACTTGAAGAAATGTTTCTATGGGTGACGTACAAGACATTTGAATGGGATCTCTAGAAATCTATGAAGCTACAAAGGTGTATTCAAGGAGGTAAAGTTTCCAGTAAATCCACAGAGGTTCAGTAGGGAATTGCATATACATATTTATAAATCTTAAAAGGTGCACTCTTAAGAAGAAAGAAATATTTTTGTATCCCTGAGATTATAACTCAATCTATTGCAGATATCCTTAGAAATCCACCTACAGGGCACAGCAGATTGGATCACTGCAGAGGAAATTCACTTGAGATAGAAAACAAAACATTTTGGGAAAATCTAAACCAATGTGCTTTTTCTTTATTACATATTTTATCACCTAGTTTTATATAAGCAGGATACTAATACTTCTGAGTGAAGTAAGTTAACATAGTGATATGAGAATCTTACCACTAATGATGTGTCTTCCTTACAATAGGAAAATGTTTTTTGCCTGTGAGTCTTTGATATTCCAGTAGAACTGTCAGAAAAATTCAACTCCCATTTAGGCACCTAAAGTAAGTAGTTCTGTTCACAAGAACATGCATTCAACAGATACATTCTTCTCAGTGGGACATGCTAAGATTTGACTACTTAATTATATCTCTTTCATTCATTTATATGTTTAAATAGAAACTAACTTTTTGGACTGTCTGTTTTCTCATATTGGTATCAAAATAGGAGTTGCTGAGTTGCTGATTGCTTTTGACAATTGTCCTGGTTTCGGCTAGGATGGAGTTAATTTCTCTTCTAATAGTGGATAGAATGCCATGTTTGGGATTCTAGGATAAAAGCAGTGCTGATAGCACCCTGATGTTTCTAGTTGTTGCCAAGCAATCAAAGACTTTTACAGTTGTTCATATTTCCCTACTAACTAGAAAGGAGGGGATGCAGCCAGGACAGGTGACCCAAACTGACAGAAGGGGGTATTCCATGCCAATTATGTCATACTCAGCATAAAAGGGGGGCTGGTTGGAGAAGAAGCAGGTGGCTCCAGGACACGTGGGTTTTGGGGATGGTCTGGTTTTTCGGGATGGCTCTGGGTTGCACAGCCTGAGTTGTGTGGTTCGGTGAGAAACTGCATTGTGTATTGCCAGTTTCATATATTTTTTGCTCTTAAGTCCTGTTATCACTGTTATATCTATCTTTCTGCTATTCTAGTAAACTCTCCTTATCCCAACCCACAGGGTTTTGGTTTCTTGGTTTGGGGCTTCCCTTTCCTTCTCCCCTCCCAACCCTCCCCCCTCAACTTCCCCTCCTCTTCCTTTTAAAGAACAAGCAACTGTGTGGTGCTCAGCTCTCAGCTGGGGCAAAACCACAACAATCTGTCTTTTAAACTTTAATAGCAAAGACTAATCAATGTTATTGCACAAAAATAGTGTTTCTAACATGATTTAGACAAGGAGTAAATATTCAAACAATATTTCCATATTTAAAACCCATAAACAGCATGCTTATCTCTTTCATTTGGCTTTAGCCCATTTGAGAGTCCTGATTCATTCTAATAAAATTTATTCCTATTGAATATTGCAATAAAAGAAATAGTACTTCTTTTTGCCCTAAAATGAATGTAGACTAGTCTGTTACCCAATAGCAAGTGCTAATATGACAGAACAGATAGAGAAGGATTGAATTCTCTGAGACAGGATATATTTCTGAAGAATAGAGTGATTTCCTTCTACCTCAGAAATATGGGTTACAGCGTTGGAATTGTTTTTTCATCCATTAAACTTCATGAAATACAAGAAAATGCTGCCTTTCCAAACTGGTGACTATAAAGTCTGAGTTTTTTCTCAAAAATCAGAAATCCAAGTAAAACAGTCAGTTGCTAATAGTAATAACATGCTGAAAAGACCAAGCTCAGCTATGCTCTACTTAGTTCACGCAAGCATCTGACCCCTTGTTTCCCTATTCCTCGGGGAAGTTTCCAATCAACTGACTGCAGAAAGCATCGCTAAATGAGTCACTCCACCCAGTCCTCCCTTTTCTTCTCTCCCTGCCTCAATCTTAAAGAACTTCTGAATAAAAGTTTCACCAATTCATTCTTCATATCAAGTCTGAGACTGTGCTTAACAGCTTATACTCCGCAAGAGACAGTGGTATTTGTAGAGCACAGTAGCTTTGTGTTAACTCTGAGTTCTTCTGTAGAATGTGAAATGGCACTTTCACTACTTTCTGCCTTTTGGCACTTAGGAATGGAAAGAGTTCTTACATTCTCAAAAGCCGCAACACTGTATTCTGGGATGCCACTTGGAAAGTTCAAAAAGTGCAGAATATAGATGTTTGTCCCTTTAGATGGTTATCTCAGACACAATACTACTTGTTCTTCCTACACTCAGTATCTACCCATACTAAAAAACTGCAACCTTTTTTTAAATCTTTCATACCATTAGCTTATCCGCAACAAAAGGACCTGAGAACATTAAACTGGTCTATTCCTGTAAGGCTCCTCGAATATACCACCTCAATCTATAACACTATCAATATTTTAAAAGCCATCAAAAGCACTTAAAAGTTTACTTTGTCAAAAGAACATGAATAAATGTTTTTGCTCTAGCTTAATGATTAAAAACTTTCTAGATTTGCATTTAGATTTTTAATACCATTAAAATTTTATGAGTGATTGATTTTAATGGACACTGTGTTTTAAATTGCTTCTTCTAGTACTGAATGAGGTTGTCCTATCAGATATTCACAGCTCAATAAGGTCATAATAACCTGTTGATAGCAAAAAGCACAAGTATCTACAAGGAGCAGTAAACAAGAGTGAATGGCTTCTACTTCTGAGTTCTGGGAATTTTCTATTACTTTTGGATACAACACTCCTGAGTAATAGTCTTGCTAGCCTTAATTTATTGAGCATGTAGAAAGCAGGTTTGAAAATGTTTAATATAATTTTCTCCTTTTAGTTTTTCTAACAACATGCACCTCAAATGTCATTTAAGAAAATTAAAAGGTATTAACTCTATTGGGGAAATATATGCCAGAGTTTCCAAGTTGTTTTGGTAAAAAAGAGGCAAATAAGCACCAAGTGAGATTTTAATAAGTTAGAAATATAGTTCCCATTGAAACTGTGACTTTAGTGAGCTGGAAAATTACTAATTCAGATATTTTAAGTCAAAACACACAACACAAGTTATGTCTTTAAGTGCTGGAAGATTAAGTGGTAATGGTGAATAATCAAATATTAATTTACAGCATGATCTTTAGCCTTCAGAATAAGAGAAAGGAACACATAGTGAATAGGAACAAAGGGGGTTATGCTACCTTAACGTTTGCATTAGTTTGGCCAATATGGGCACACTTTGAACATTTCTAACATCCTCAGTTCAAGAGGAATGTTGACAAATTATCAGGGCTTAATAAAGTACTATAAGAAGATTTGAAGACTTCATGCAGTAAAAGTCTCAGAGAGATCAATTTATTTAACCTAACAAAAAAGAAGATTAAGAACAACCATCTGTAAATACTCATGTCTGGAAAAAAAAGAAGACATTCAAATGTTTAACAGTGAATATGGCTGCAAACTGAAACTAAACAAATTCAGACCTATCAAACACACTAATTCAGTAGTGAAGGTAATTAACCTGGAGCCTAGGTTGGTGGTATGATCTTCCACATTCAGACTTTCTACATTGTGTTCTGATGCATCGAGCTATATTGTACCAGCAGGAATCAAAAAGATATCTATAGGAAGCAGATTTCTGGGCTGCCCCCTCTCCTTTTGTCCTTTCTGCCTCTGAATGTTGTCATCTATAAATTGCTGAGTGTTTCTCCCATGAAATATTCTTTAAGCTGTTGGAAGAAGTCTTACAAGCACTAGCCCTTGTTCTCATGGGGGAGTTCAACTTACCAGACATCTGCTGGAAGTCCTATATAGCAGAGACAGTCTAGGAGGTTCCAGGACTGTGTGGAAGATAACTTTCTGACACGACTGAGGGGTGAGAGAGCTAGGGAAGTGCTCTTCCAGACCTGTTGTTTCCTAACAGAGAAGGACTTGTGGTTGATGTAATCATTTGAAGCTGTCTTGGACATGGCAATCATGAATTTTTTTGATTCCTGGAGAAGTAAGGAGTGCAGTCAGCAGAACTGTTGCTTTGGACTTCCAGAAGTCAGAATTTAGTCTATTTGTGAGGCTGGCTGAAAGAGTCACTTGGGGGGCAGGCTGAAGGGCAAAGGAGACCAGAAAAACTGGACACATTTAAAGAAGGACTGGGGCATTGATCATCCCCTTGTACTCAGCTCTGGTGAGGCTGCACCTCAATTACTGTGTTCAGTTTTGGGCCTCTCACTACAAGAAAGACATTGATGTGTTGGAGTGTTTCCAAAGAAGAGAAACAAAGCTGGTGAAACATCTAGAGTACAAGTCTTATGTGGAATGGCTGAGAGAACGGTTTTTGTTTAACCTGAAGAAAGGGAGGCTGATGGCAGACCTTATCACTCTTTACAACTATATGAAAGGAGGTTGTAGCCAAGTGGGTGTCAATCTGTGTTCCCAAGTTAAAAGTGGTAGGATGAAACAAAACAGCCTCAAGTTGCACCAGGGGAGGTTTAGATTGGAAATAGAAAAATTCCTTCATTCAAAGGATTGTCAAGGACTGGAACAGGCTGCCCAGGGAAGAATCATATAGTCATAGGTAATAGAACCAGGTTTCCCTCCTGTATAAAGTACTCAAACCAATAGACCATTAGCAGAAAACACGGCATTCTTTGCCTCCTTTTTTTTGGAATGGAATACCCTTTCATAAGCTTCCTTTGCGCTGAGCATAGCAGCATCCATCTAAATGAGGTGTGGTCAGACTGTTAGCCATATTAATTTCAAGAGTTTAGGACTTCTTTTTTGAATTATGTTGGAAGTTAGTGAGAAGCCAGGCTCCACACTGCCCATGCTCTTCTGGAGTGTCACATAATTAGGCCTCTAAGTAAGTCTCAGATCAAAGGGAAGGAATTATATGAATCCAGTCATCTCCAGTGTGATAAAACCTATCAAGCACAAGCTTTCAGAATTTATTTCTTAGGCTAAGCCATCTAACTTCCACTTAAATCCTGCTTTAAAAGCCCAAGTGGCATTTATACACCCAAGTATATGCTCGCCCACATTGCCCAATTTCAGAAGCAGTTCATGTAAGTAATAAATCAAGTTATAGAGCCATTAAAATACAGAAAGTTAATTAGGAAATATGTGATGTGTTGGAAATAACAATCTGCCAAATCATGAAGACACAGTGGTGAAATCAGGTTTGCTTCAGTCTTCAACCTCTGGTGTTTATAACGTCCTTCATCACTTACTGTTTTTCAGCTTGAATAGAGATGTTTTGCTTTCAAAATGTCAAGAAACTTGCTGAACTTTGTTATTGTAGACATACTGTTCTCTGCTTATCTGATGCAAATTAACATTTATGAAATATTCAGACTTGAGATTTGTCTTATATGATGACTTTGTATGCAAATGCTGTACCTGTATAAGCCATTATAAATTCCAAGTAGGAATTGGGACAAGAAAAGACATTCACATACTGTCCAATTTAAGGAGTCCCTTGGTAACCATCTGGGATATTTCATATTTGAAGTTGTAAGAACAGTAATACACTAAAGATAATATGTCAAATACTTATATAATTTCTTTTAGTTATTTCTCATAATTTGTCATTCTTTCCTGCAGAGAAGAGATCTCACCATGTATATCCTAGGCAATAAAAATTTCAAAATTTGAAAAAGAGAACTGTTTACAATTACTGAAGTTCCAAAATCAAATACCAATATAACTTGGTGGGTGTTTATTATGAAAACTTCAGACCCTTCAAATTCTGCAAAGCATAATCTTATGAAAAACTGTTTAAAGGTGGCAGCTTTAAACATGGAAAAAGTTCACATTGTGCTTCCTTCTATGAAGTCAAAAGGACTTTTGCAGAATAATTTAAAAAATCCCACAAAAAACCCCTCCCACCAACCTTTTCAGAAATTCTTACTCTCAACTTTTCAGAACTTGCAAGAAGTCAGATAGCTGCAAGAAAAAACAAAGATATCAGATGAAAAAGCAAAATAAAAATATTATTTCAGTACTCTTAGCTGATTCTAATGCTAGCTAATGCTGCCAGAGGAGTTTATCCCTTGTTTCATGTAAGAAATACTGTCTTTCTGACTCTTTAAGTATTTCACTGGTCTCATTTGATCAATAAATATGTGAACGGTTTTGACAGTCCTGAGTGATTACTGAGACATGATAGAGATCATATATATTTAGTTTAATAACGTATATTTTAAAAAATTTCTGAAGAAAAGAACATAAATAATTTCAAAAAATTGTTCCTAACTGGCAAAAAAAACCAAAACACATCCATTATTTATTTTTACATGACATTGTATGAGGTTCTTAGAATGATAAAGAATTCACTCACATTTTCCTATTTCAGAAAATTTCAGGGAATTCCTCTGTATTTTATTAAGTTCAAATACACACCTACTGGTAGAGGCATAATTCGTACTATATACTTAGTCTGGATTTCTGTGCATGCGGATGTTAGGTACAGCTGGATACCTTCAAAGAGAATGGATTATGGCAGACTTCTCCTTGCTCTTCCTCAGCTTTTCACAAAACTTTCAAGAAATATTATCTGAAAGTCATTTCTCATCTTGAAATCTATTCAAATGATGAAAAACGTATTATAAGGGCACTCACGCAAAAATTAACTTATAAGTGCCTAAGTACTTGCATATCTACTTACATAAGTATGTAAGTCTCTTTTCCTTATGAAAATGAGCTACACAAATAAGCAAATATGTACATGCTAGTACAATTGTAAAAGGGAGTTGGTCAGTTTACAAACAACGGTGTGAATTATGTATGAGGTAGGAAACTACAAAGACAATATAGTCTGAGCTCTGCATTGATATTAAAGGGCTGCCAACAGCAATGGACTTTTGGCCATTTCCTCCAGAAAATCTAATCTACTGACAGCTAATGGAAAGGCTTCTTTCATCAAAGTGGTAGGGACTAGGGTATTTAGGGAAGCTCTATTTCCCATGCCGCATTTACTATGAGATTAACAGGCAGCTCTGATGCCTTCATGGCAGCACACATTCTCTTCTTGCTTTCTGTATCATATTATTTCCTTTGTATTCCCCAATAGTGACTGTTCAAAGCTGAAATTCTACTGATAAGTGTGGCTGGAAATGGTAGTGAACAATAGTCAAAGATTATTTTTACAATACCTAGAGATCCCGAATAGCCAAAGATAAGGAATTTTTTTTTTCTGGTTTGCATTTATCAAATAATTACTTTATAGAAGCTAATTTAAAGTGATATAATCTTTTTTATGTAGCGGTTAGGTAGAAAGACTGGTGTCATCCCTGAAAGAGGCAGGGAGGCTCTGCTGAGAAGTGTAGCAGTGGAGGACAGATTCAAAGAGCAAATGTGAAATCCATGAAACAGAGGTGAGATTTACATAAATGTATGTATTAACTTTCAGATCACAATAAAAGCAGAACAATTAATATATGCACTTTGAGTGAGTTCCAGCATTCTTTTTTTCCATAAGCAATTTTTGAAAAAACACAATGTTGATGAACCTAGAGCATTCACAGAGTGTACCTGTATTGATGATTTTATAAAAAAATTCTGCCAACTTTTCTCCTTTGCTGAAGCTCTCAGAATTGTGGTACTAAAGGTCTTGATCCTGCTGTAAGATGTATGCATATAGCTGCTAAACTTAGCCTTCCAAATCTGCCCAAGGCCTCTGGGTTCCCTTTAGTGAAAAGTAATTATTATATCCCTGCCAGGATTTTTTGGTCTTCAAATATTTCAATTATGTAAGTCTTGGTCTTTTTCTAGATATCTTTCACCCAGCTGGGAAATAGATATTTCTGTAACATTACTCTTTCCTTCTTTCCCTGCAAAGGTTCAGATAAATCCCAGAAATAGCTTCTGATATCAAAAACAATTCTTGATTCATATATGTATGTCTATTATAACTTTACAAGTATATAAATAATGACCTCTTTTCCAGAACTTATTACTTAAACAGACATAATTTTAAAAAAAAACAACAAAAACAAACAACAAAATAACTCAGGCTGATCAAGATGATCATAATTTGTCACAGCAGTAATAGGTTGGCAGAGGCCAGTTTCCTGAACCAGTAACAGCAGTGATAGAGACAGAGACTGTCTTTGAACCCTAATGTCCAAGCTGCAAACAACTTCTGGTTAAAAAAAAATAAATATATATATATATACATATATATATTTACACATATATATATATATAAAGTGACCTTACCTGAGAGCTATCTAACAATATTCCCTGTGGGAAAGACCAGGAGGATGCTATGAAATGTCTTGCTTCTCCAGTGTTGGTCCCAGCCTGTTGCTAAGGGATTAGTCACAGATGTTAGAGATGCAATTCTTCCCTCAGTATATTTAGGTTTGCTTTTCCCAAAGCCTATTTTTCAGCTCCTAGTTCATCATGCTCCTATACTCTACAGAAAAAGAATATATATTAACTACTTGCCACTTAAACTACAAGAAATAAATTTGTTTACATCCTTCATGTTGCCTCTTAGGCGGTAGGAAGTCAGCCTCCCTTTCCTGGGCACTACTTGCTTAAATCTAGATAAGTTTACAGAACAGTTGGCAAAGTTCAGGTTGTGAATCTAGAATCCTTCTCACAATCTTCTAAGCTGTACCTACACCCAGGCAGCAAGGGGAAAGGACTTACATACAGCAGGCTGTCTCCTTCATGCTGATTTCCACAGGCCAGGGGAAATTCTGCCTGTCAACTCCCAAGAAGGTGGCTTTATAAGACAAAAACATTAGGAATCCTGCAGGCAAACATGGCCTGATGCAGTTTTCTTGTCAGACAACCTTTTTCAAAAAACTAAGTCACATTGAACAGGGTGTGCCTCCACAGCTCCAGCAGGCAAAAACATATTTCTGATGCTACCCTGAGAGCTGCTGTCTGTATTCTTGCTGCCAATAATATTTTAAAGTGTGAAGGAGTAGCTATCAGAATCTCTGTCTTTTCAGGTAAGAATAGATGAGAGGGAACTTGCTACTCCTTTGGTTTTCTTATCTGATCCCAAAACTGAGCTTGCATCTTTTAAAAGATCAAAGAGATTTTTCTGAAACAGAAGCTAAAGAATTTTTCCAATAGGCAAACAAGTTTTGCTGTCATTCTTTATGTATTTGGGAGCTTTAATTAAAAAAAGGAAACTTTTTTAATTGCTCGCAAATTTCTTTTTTGCTTGTTTGCCTTTAAAGTTTCTAGCTTTAAGAAATAATTTTCCCAACTTTGTCTCCAGAGGAAAAATAGGCATTGTAATTTTTTTATTACTGTGAGTTTGCCCAAAATAGTTCTGCTCCAGGAATAAATAGGGTATGTGTTCAGCTCAACCTGACAACATAACGGCTACATCAGTTTTATATGAGAGATATGCAGAGAGATGATAGTCTAATTAATCTTGTAACAGCAAAGGTGTGAGCAGCACAATTAGTCACTAGGTGATTATGCATCAAAAGGTAAATGCCACAGGAACTTTACTAGCACAAAGTTAGAAGTCAAGGGACTATATGCTCTGTTAGATTCAGCAGCAGTTGAGCAGGATTTTACGAATGAATGTGACATGAGGGTCAGAATGAGGTGCCTAAAGAAGTGCCTGTGTCCCACTTACAAACCTGGCCTGAAGCCCCTTACTTGCTGTTTGATGTTTTGAGCTTCTAGGATAAAGTTTTATTATTGGGTCATCTTCCTTTTAGACCTGAAAGAGTCAAAACCAAATGCAGACTGAGGTCACACTAGGGAGGTGTTCAGGAGAAGAGGGGAGGAAGGAAGGATGATTTCTTTCCAGAACCATGTGTGGTGATTTGCCTTTCTACTGCTAACTGCACAAAGGAGAAAGTCTTTCCAACTCTGGTTTAGCACTAATATCACCCGTGGTTGTCCATTCTGGAAAAGGAGAGTGATGCTACCAGATAATTTGGGACTTTTCAGGAGAGGTTTTGGTGGGAGGAACTAATGGAACACCTTTTGTTGCATTAGAATCATAGAATTGTAGGGGTTGGAAGGGACCTCGAGAGATCATCGGGTCCAACCCCCCTGCCAAAGCAGCTCCCTAGGACATATCACTCAGATAGGCATCCAGATGGGTCTTGAATATCTCAAGAGAAGGAGACTCCACCACCTCCCTGGGCAGTCTGTCCCAGGGTTCTGTCACCCTCACTGTGAAAAAGTTCCTCCACATGTTGGTGCGGAACTTCCTGTGTTCTAACTTACAGCCATTGCCCCTTGTCCTGACTCCACAGACCACTGAAAAGGGGCTGGCCATTTCTCCCTGCATCCCCTGCTTAAGATAATTATAGACTTTAATTAGGTCCCCCTTTAGTCTTCTCTTCTCAAGGCTGAAGAGTCCCAACTTACTCAGCCTATCCTCATAGGGGAGATGCTCCAGGCCCCTAATCATCTTCGTAGCCCTATTAGTCTGCAGCATGTACTTTCAAAGTAGACAGCTTTTTATCAATGAACATTAGCTACAATGACACTATGATAACCTCCTCCATCTCTGGAAGGCATAGCTGGTCATGTATGGAGAGGATTATCCAAATGTTTTTTAAATTTCTGTAACAGGCCTATTCAGCCAAATGAAATCAAGGCTTGAAGCTTCATACTATTTTAACAGTATAAAATACTCATTATTTAGGGTGAGATTTTTATCTCTCAGAAAAGTTTTCATTAAATCCATCTGATTCATTGTGTGCCTCTGTGTGTGTGTGTGAAAGAAATACTGAGAAAGAACCCAAATATTTTTAACCTGGGGGTTCATTTTTTAATGCAATCATCTGAGGGGGAAAAAAAGGTGTATTTACATGACATGTTGCAGGTAGATCTGAAAAAAAATATCATAAATGTTTCTGAAGTTTTCTCATTCCCAATTCTTGAAATAACAAAAGCGCAAATTCAACTTGCTAGTTAAACAGTCATTCTCATGCTTGCCCATGATGAGCAAAGATTTTTATCTTGATATCTGAGGCTATGGATATACACCTAGGTCAAACAGTGTCATGTTTAGACACCGGAGCTTGATTACCTACACTGTTTAGTTACTACAAAGGTACCTGATGCCTGGGCCTCTTCCTTGGCCCCATGGCAACAATAACAAACCACTCCTCAGAGTCAGTAGGTACCAGGGATTGCTCCCAATGGGACAGCCCTGCACACAGCCATCCTGTTCCAGAAACTGAGTTTAAAAGTATGGAACGAGCCAGACCACCCTTTTTGGCCCAGCTAGGCACCTATGTTTAGGAAAATAAAATTAGCATTGGCTTTTTTCCTGTATTATAAAAGTTTACAGGTTTCAAGACATATTCCCCTCATAGATTCTCTTATGGAAGTTATAGCTGAAATTCCACCTTTATGAGTAAATTAAAGTCTAAATCCTACATTAAAAGAAAGCTTGTAAAGTTATAAAAAACTGTCTCAACTGTCACTAGGTACCTATGTTTACAGAATGGATTTTCAATTAAAATATTAATTTCACCTGAATGTATTTGTGTATAAGTTGTGTGACTGAGGTTAGAGAGCTACTTTAATCTAAGACAGAGCATTAACATGAGCAGTGTCAGTTATGGCTCTCAGAAATTCCTGTACTGGTGGTAAGTTTTTGCGGTCACCATGGAAGCCAAATCAGGGAAAATAACTGGATGAAAACTAAATTAATCCACAAAAAAAAAACCCCAAACAACAACAACAACAACAACAAAAATACCCCAACAATATCCTTATCCATATCCAGTTTTATAGCAAATAGTTTACCAGCTTTCACTCAAATGACACCAAAAAGGATATGGAAATAAGAAGAGACAATGGAGCGAGGTGGGACCACACTTTTGACAACAACCTAAATTTATGTTCATTTAAAATGACTGCATAATCATGTCTTCTTATGAAGCAGTCATCAAGATTCCCTCTGCAATCAAGGGTAAAGAGAAGGCAGTTCCAGAGGGTGATTCATCCCCTTTATTTTAGGAGAGAATGAATCACCCTCTGGAGTTGCCTGTCTTTCTCCACTGATTATGGATGGACAAAGCTTGATTTAGGCTACTTACTTTTTGATAACTAGAGAGTGCATCCTAACCTTGGTAGCCATGAAAATGAACAGAAGGGGACATTAAAAATATCTGTAGTTTTTTAAAAATTATTAATGAGAGAATGTTTAAAGCAAAAAGATATATTTATTTGCATGATACAAAAATATTTATTTAGCACTTAATTCGAAAAAAAATAAGGGTAAAATGTTTTTCCAAAAGACATAGTCTATTTTAGCTTATAGTGTAAATTTTATTAATATAAAATCATGCAATTTTTGTTAAGTTATTCTAAGGATAGGAAATGAGAAAAGAGTCTCTAAAATGGAAAAATTAGTTAAATCCTAGACTAAATAGGACTGAGGTTGTATGGTTTGCATGATTTGCCCAGGATTTAATGTATTGTTATGTCAGAAAATATTAATCACTATTATCAATCACAAAGTCAATCACAGACCTCATTAAAAATGACAAGCATGGGATTCACAGTTCATTTAGGCAAGGTGGAGAAGAAATTAAAAATGGGAGCAGCTGAGGCAGTGCAGGCTAATATCTCCTCAGTCTCTTAACTCATGCTGGCTTGTACGGGCAAGGATGGTGGTAAACACAAAGGCAAGAGAACAGACTGATTAGCAGTAACAACACAATATCTCATGAAACAGCAGGCTACAATTTAATGCCTTAAAACAAGGCATACTTCATATGCTGGTTGTCAGCTGAAGACTCCTGAGCAGGAAATAGATATCCGGCCTTTTTTCCAAGGTCTTGGCTATTCTAGTTATTTTATTTTTTTTCCCCAGCTATTGGCTGATCTTGGGTCTCTACAGATTTTGTATCATATGTATCTGCTTGTATGTCTTTTGCTTGGAAGGACAGGACAACTGCCAACTTATTGCATTGAACCTGATCTCCACTGGGACTCATAAGCTAGATCTGTGCCTGTAAATAAAACTTCTCAGGCACTCTTTTTTTGATACAGGTGGCATCCATCCAGTCATCTCTGTAACCAGAATCCAAACTACTAGTTAGCAGTGGTATCTGTTCCCTCCTTTCCCATAACTAGGCACAACATGTCATCTGCCTAAGATGCAATTTGACCAAAGCCAGAACTATGCCAGAGACTGTCCTAACACTGCAATATTTTGGACAATGCCTCACATGCATACCCTCGGCCCACAGATTACCAATATCTAGGAACTCATTTGCTAATACAAGTTTAGGGATTATGCACCTTCCAGTATGAGCATCTTCTGCTGACTGTCCCATTTATGTTTGCTGAGCCCCTGACGTCACTTCTTCAGATTGCCATCTCCACAAGTTGCAGTCAGGAAATCAGTTACTCATTTCTGGATGACTCCACTTAGCTTGTATCTGGTCACCAAAGGCTGCTGCTAATTCCTAGTGCATAAGACTTCCTCATGTGTGTGTTAGGTCTGTCAGAGGCAGAAAAGTAATCAGAAAACCAAGAGGCAGTAAGAAGGGAAGAAAAGGAACTGTGTAATATTCTGAGACAATAAACCCTTGGGAGCATGGGTGAGATGGAAGGAAGAGGTGCCTGGACTGTGAGCAAAGAAACACTCGGTATTGTGCCACTAAAATTTGGAAGGTAAGATCATTAATATCCATTCCAGAATGGAAAAGACCCCCAAAAAATGTGACTTGTGTCACCCCTTTTCCCTGCTAATGGGAACAAATCAGGAAAGACCCAGGAATATCCTGATTGCTAGAACTGAAGCGCCAATGCTGTCATTCAAAACAGAAACCTTGGAGCTCTTTTAATAAAATAGTCAGTGTAACTGCATGTACATAAGTGTTTGAAAGTAGTTTTGACCAACAGCTAGTCACAGACTTCTGGACTATATTTATATACATTGGTCTTTCTGTGTGGGAGACTGAAATACTGTAGAGTGTCTCTTGTTAATATGGTTATAAAAAACCTGCAGTTGTTATATCTACAGCATTGAAACTGAAGCCCTAGATGAGAACAGTAAGACAGTAAATGTTCGCTCAGAGACAGTTCAAAATACCAAAACTATTGGCAAATAGGTGCAATGTTGCTAAGATTGCTTGATTTGTCCTTGAAATACAAACAAGGACATTAAGTGACTCAAAGCAGAGCTTTTCCTCTGATAGAAACAAGTGTATTTTAGTACATACCTTCCCATAGATATTTTAAGAATACTTATATAGTATTTAAAGATAAAACTGATTTAGATAGCAACACAAAAATGTTGCAATTTATTAGAAAATTGCCAACTATAAAAATTATTAAATGCTTTAGAAGCAATATGATTCATTTAGTAAAATTGTCAAAGTACTGCACCACATACTTTACCTTCAGTAAAAGATGGTTTTAATAATTCTTTTTGTACTTTCCTAGTAGATCCTGTTTTCTTCCCTAGACTTAAAAAGTACATTAATATTCTTAATATGTGGATTTTGTTCAAATCACTGAAAATCTTACTTATTGAGCAGCTAACAGCACTATTATTTGTCTTGCAGACAAGCTGAGGATGACAAACTAGTGTCATCTTTCTTAATTACTGTTTTACCAGGGTAGAGTTTAATGCTAAATGACATTTATGGATTAATGCTGTGTAATCTGAATATCCTGATGGAAATGACTTCAGAAAACAGACAGGCTGAAAGCAAAGTTCAGGGAAAGTGATACTACCCAGGGACTATCTTGGGCTTTTGAAACACACTCCACAAGCACTAAAATGTAGTTTTAAAGAGTCTGTAAGTTTCAGTTTACTTGCATCACTCTCTAAAATTTTATCTGGCATGTGATGTTAACTGGGACAAACCCAGCTAAGACACTTCAGAGAACATTCTACACTTATCAAGTAGGTTCAACAATCTGACTGCATACTATGATCCATTGTGGCAGTACAAGCCACACAATTATCCTTCAGACAACGTCATACAGGTTACATCATGCAGTCCAGTACACAGCACAAGAGATAAGGGTTCATAGAAAAGTCCCAAGCCTCTGTTCCAGCTAAAAGAAACTCTGCAGTCATAAATCAGAGATTTAAAAAAGTTCCTTGAATGCATACTTTTAAAGATGTATTCTGTAGGAGAACTTCCTTTTTAGAATGCATCTCATGTGGCATCCCATTGTATTAATCTTTGCATTACCTTCCAGAACCAACTGTGACAAGTCTCAAAATATATCTGTGTCATGAAAGATGTCATTTTATTTCTATTAAGTTGAATTAATCCACCTGTTCTTTCCTACTGAGATTTATAAGGTAGTATAAGGAAAAACTGCAGGTACTTCAGATCTGCAGAGTGGAATAGAATGGATTTTGCTGTTACAGAGAGGCTGCAATACTGAAAGTATCCTGAAATATTTTATAGTATAAAAGAGATGGACTCGTTCCTAGAATGTAAAATCTATTTTAGATTTTATCCGTGTCTTGGACATCTATCCTACTTACACATTAGTTTGCAGAACTTTGTTTGGACAGGGATTTACATTTCAAATAATACCAAGTCTTAAAAGCACAAAATAGCTTTAAGAGCTGTGCTTTGGTCTCACTTCTAAATAACAGTAACATTGCAGGTGAGTTATAGAAACATGTCCTGAAAAACTGATACAGTTGTTACACAGTAAATGGGTTGGAACTTGATGATCTTTAAGGTCCCTTCCAACCCTAACCATTCAGATTCTATGATTCTATGAAACTGGAATTTGTTTTACTAATCAAATGAACAATAACAGAAAAAAACCCTCAAAAACAAAACCAATCAACCAAAAAACAACAAACTAAATGTGGCCAGAAAAATGCTCTTCTCTTCTGTACATATTTCAGACTGTAAAAGATCGTACCCTCTGTTTCTCCCAGACAAATGTTAGAAGTAATTGCATCATAACTCCCTGACATGTTATTCCACATGATCTTAGAGCTTGGTTCAAATTAATTTATTAATAAAAGTGGGGTTTTTCTCCATTTTTCTATAGTTACTCTATTTAGAAAACCTATATTTATATTCTTTCTGCTGACTGTACATGATGACTGTCAATAATCTGCAGGTCAGTTTCAAAAACAGTGGTAAATTTTAGATGTATTCATTATTCTACAAAATTTTGTGACTTCATTGGATCATTTACTGTGTCTAAATACATCTTTCTATATGTCATGTTAGTGTGCTCAGTCTCCCTTTCTTGTACCTTCCTTTTCATTGCCATATGAATGACTTCATTTGATCTCAGTTTATGGGTCTTTCTGTTGATTTCCCTTTATTTTTCTTACATAATTTTCCCATCCTTTTCAGTAGCTGCTTTGCTGGCTTTATACTTTGAGCATTTATTTTATGGGATAGTTTTCATAACTTGTTGAGCAAATTTAATTTTCAATATTGCATTGGCTATACGTGGCACTGTTTAGATAGTGAGGAGGCTACAGATGTGGCTTATGTGGGAAGATGCCAGAAGATACTTCCATGTCATACAGAGCCAGTTTCAGCCACCTCCTAGACAGACCCACTACTGTCCAAAGCTGAGCCAATCAATAAGGCTGGTAGCACCTCTGTGACAACATTTTTAAGAAAGGGTAAAAAAATCTGTGACAGCAGCTACAGAGAGGATTGAGAGGATGTGAGAGAAACAACTCAGCAGACACACAGGTCAGTGCAGAAGGAGGGGCAGGAGGTGCTTCTGGCACTAGGGCAGAGATCCATCTGCAACCCATGAGACAGGCTGTCCTGCAGCCCATGGAAGTTGATGGTGAAGTAGAGATTCCACCTGAAGTCCATGAAGCATCCACACTGGAGCAGATTGGTGTGCCCTGCAGGATGCTGTGGCCTCAAGGGAAGCCTGTGATAGCAGGGGAAAACATGAGGAAGAAAGAGCAGCAGAAATAATCTGTGCTTAACTGACTTCAAACCCCATTTGCTGTCCCCCCCCTGCACCACTCAGGAGCAGGAAGCAGACAAAATCAGGAGTGAAGTTGAGTGCAGGAAGAAAGGAGGGGTGAGGAGAAAGTGGTTTTTTTCAGATTTCTCCTTATTTCTCATTATTCTGCTCTGTTTAATTGGTAATAAATTAAAATAATTTCCTCAAGTTGAGTCTATTTTGCCCATGATGGTAATTCCTGAATGATCCTACTGTCCTTATCTTAACTCACAAGCTTTTCATCCAATATTTATTCCCCAATCCTGTTGAGAAGGGAGAGTGATAGTGTAGCAAGCCAAGGTCAACCAGCAACAAACACTGATATTTCTTCATCTTTATTTAAGTAGCAATTAAGTAGCCCCTCCCAGCTGAATGCCACCTGGGAAATATTTTATGTTTTCTATTAGTGAGCTTGAAATTTTCATGTGCTTCAGGACTTAAAAAATAAATACATAGTGCTTTATGATTGGAAGCAATGTGTACAGATACATGATTTAGAATTATTCTGGTAATTCACAGAATCACAGAATGGTTGAGGCTGGAAGGTGCCTCTGGAAGATGCATGATCCAAGGCCCTGCTCCTAGAACCAGTTCCCCAGTAGCATGTGCAAATAGCTTTTGAATACCTCTAAGGATATCTCCAACCTCCTTGAGCAAATTAATTGTATTTAAAGTGCAGAACATTTTTGAAACATAGATTTTAACAGAAGTGAGTCATAAACAGTAAAATCAGCAAAATTTTATCTTAATTATTTGCAAAGCAGAATGCCACTGTTAGGGCAATCCCCTATCTTAGTCACTAATCCTGACTTGTGAGTTAGTCACCTAATCCACGTGGACATGGTCAGCACTTTCACCACTTTAAGCAAGTCCAAAGCAAAAATCACTGATACCTAAGAAGCACACAGGTTTCTGAGCTAGCTCCCCTCTTCCACCCCTATGACTTATTTCCAGAGTGGTTTATCTATGTAGGAGGGCAACAGTGACAATCTCTAGTTACATTTTTCTTTATTTCTGTATCTCCTTGCTGTGTCTTGATCAAGACAAGACTGTTACTGTGTAAGGGTTCCTCCCTGGCTTGAGGTTATTCAGCAGACCACAAAATGCAACTCTACTGAATGACAGTATATTTCCATTACTGTAAAAGCTACTTAGGACATGCTGCTAGAGTGAGACAATGCATATGGTTTTAATTCTTCATTTGGAAAATCCTTTAGACATAATATGAAATATATATCCTAGAATTAATGAGTTCCATATCCATCGTGTTTTCCTTTCACACATAGTGTAAAATGCAC
The DNA here is from genome assembly GCA_022605575.1 of Laterallus jamaicensis coturniculus. Classification (NCBI taxonomy): domain Eukaryota; kingdom Metazoa; phylum Chordata; class Aves; order Gruiformes; family Rallidae; genus Laterallus; species Laterallus jamaicensis. The sequence goes on from JAKCOX010000001.1 coordinate 89,539,191, forward strand.
AATCTAGAATTGATGAGCTTTGTATCCATCACATCTCTACAAGGAAAGGCAGAGAATTTATCTTCTATGCAGTACAAAGAGTAAAGGGAAGCATGCTGGCTACCTGTATAAGATCAAATAAGGAAAGATTATTCCAGAATAGGGAATCCAGTATTAGGTTATGGCACTAGCTTGGAAATCTGAATAACAGGGTTCAATTTCCTGCTAAGCAGGCAACTTTATACTGCCTGGGTGGACATTGGCAAGTCATTTAGTCACACATCACTTCCACGCTCTGTCAGTAAATTTATGTTAAGAGTATTTTCTCACTATGAGAATACATACATTAAAGGTTTTCAGGTATTAGCTGTTCAATGATAAAGGATATAAATTGGAGAAATATGAGCAATGCATGCACACACTTGGCACAGCAGCATGTGCACTGTGCGGATTTTCATCCTTTCAGTTTAAAATGTGGCTGATTTGGAGATCAATAGGATTTTACACAGATTCAATTCCTTATTCTTTTATTAGTCTAAAAAATCTATTTCATCTCCCTGAGGATTCTGATATAGCAAAGTTTATTTGAGATCAAAACCAGAAACCAACATTTCACTGAAAGTAAAGTTAGGAAATAATGTATTTATTGTTTTAATTGAAATTAAATATTTTTAAACTTTATTGAATTTAAGCGTTCCCTCCCCACTCTTTATTCTGTAGTTCATTGTTCTTTTGTAACATCCCAGCTGTTTTGGGACTTAATACTGAAGTCAGTTGAGGTTTTTTTAACTAGTTGTGCTAGTTTGTTCACATCTTCTATGAGTTATATGGACAGCAAAGCGAAGGGCAAAGGGATCTATTACATTAACTGCATGTCTCCTTTTCACCACTTTTTCTTTCTGTTTTCCCTAGAAATGACAGCTTACTAGACATGATAGTATTGCAAATGTTTAGTGACACAAGCTTTTTATCTCTAGCTTCTTGGTTAGGGCATCTTTTTAAAATGTTGCATTTATTGTTTTTTTATAGTGCTTATCACTATAATAATTGATGTCTGCACAGTATTATTGGATTCTGAGAGAGAACATTCCTGCAGGACACTAAAGTGGTATCACAATTTTGCAGACTAGGACTGTAAGAAGAGAGTGAGAAAGGTAGAAATTCTATTAAATCATGCAATTTCTACAGAAATCAGCACTGATACACAACTGAAATTGGTTTACTAACTCCCTTTTGTGATTTTTTTAGGATGAATAGGTGACTTCCAGAAGTGTGACAGAAAATCAGTGGCATGGTTAAAAAGAGACAGACTGCAAGTCTTCTTAGCCAATGCTCTTCCCACATCTTTTCTCTTTGAAGTCTACTTTTTACATTAACAACTGGTTTTCTAGATCCATTTGTTGCTCTTGGAAGCCCTGATTAAATTACCAGTGTTGAGTGCTTGGTTTTATTTTATCCATTTGTAATGTGCACTCATGGCATAGCACTGAAATTAGGGAAAGCAATTTTCCTCCAATGCTACTTCCCATGATTAAATCTGTTCTACTAAAATGGACCAGTCTGCTCTCTGGCTCTGAGGAAAAATTGTGTGGCCCAGGTCACATCATATCCATACTGCTAACATCTTTTCCTTCATCCAGAATGAACAGCCCCATCCATAGTGACTACCAGACCCTGTGCTCTGAAGAGTGTGCAGTTGCTTATGTGAAGTAGATGAGGTTCAGGCAGCAGGAGCCACACCATGCCTCAGCCCCTAGTGACAAAGTCAGCCTTGTTTGAGGGACACTTGAATTCAGGATACTGATCCAAACTCAGAATATCAAAGATCTGACCACAGGTCTTTCCTTACCAGCTGAATATCCTAATCTCAGGCTAATTGCCACGAGACATCTTTTTGTATGTAAGTCCCCTGATCTTCGTTGTATTGTAGCTGTAGCAGAAACTTCACACCCAAAGGCAAGATGCATGGAGAATAGGCTGCTCAGGGATGTTCCAAGCTGTTTGACCTTTAAAGACTTATTAATATGTCCACAACTATATAGCAGAATATTCAAAAAGGATTTCACAGTATCAGTAGCAACAAAATGTTATGACTATCAAAACTGGCATTTAGAAGTCTAGGTCTCTCTTACAAGGTTAAACCTTAAAGTTCTCTATGATGTCAAGTAAGAGTCCTGTTGGTTGAAATGTCCATCTGTTGAATAAGAAAAAATATATTCTATGAATATAGTGTGAAAATATTTTTTAAGACACTGTATTGCTACAGTGACAGGGATTGAGAAGTACTCTGAATGGACACTTTGCTGTGTAAAAACTGGCTGGGTAGCTGGGCCCAAAGCATGGTGGTGAATGCAGTTAAATCCAGTTGGTGGCCAGTCACAAGTGATAGCGCCACACAGGGCTCAGTACTGGCAGTAGTTCTGTTTAATAGCTTTACCAATGATCTGCATGGGAAGATTGAGTGCACCCTCAGGAAGTTTGCCAAGTTGGGCACGGTGGAGGGATCTGTGCAGGCTATATCAGTGGTCTAAGATCAATGACTTGAGGTTCAACAAGGTCAAGTGACAAGTCCTGCACTTGGGCCACAATAACCCCATGAAACTCTACAGACTTGGGGAAGAGTGGCTGGAAAGATGACCAGAGGATCATCTGAAAAGGATCTGGGAGTGTTGGTCAACAGCTGTCTGGATATGAGCCAGCAGTGTGCCCAGGTGGCCATGAAGGCCAACAGCATCCATCAATGTGCATATATAGAAAATGTACAATAGTCAGGTAGTTCTCTTGCACCTTCACTTAGTGTGATGTGTATTCACTACTTTGAATAGAGGTACATAAAGAACTAGCAAATATTTAACGTGGTTTCTAGTGGGCTGCTCACATTGGATGTGTATCCCTATTAAAGAAAAACAAAGAAAAAGAGAAAGAAAAACTAACCTGTTGGTGATCTAAGGGACATGAATATTTTGGACTAAGGGATATGAATATGTGGTGTACATTTGAGTTTCTAGGATGCTGTTCTTCAAATGGGATTTTCTTCTCCTTAACTTGTAAATAAAACAAGCATTTTATTTTATTTATGAGTATCTGTAATATTACATTAAAAGCAAAGAGGTTATTCATGACTGTGAGATCCAGTGCTGAAACCTGTTAACACTAAATGGAATATAAAAAAGGCGGGGTAATACAAATAGAAGAATATTTTTAGTTATTTAAAACTATTTTCCTTATCTTCATGCTGTGAATTATTAAGCAGTCCACAAGAAAAAAGAAATGACAACATCAAAATACCTTCTTTCTTTAAGAGATTAAAAAAGTCAAAATTTGGAATTTCCTCTTTAAATGATTTTGAGTTGGCTTCTTTTTTATAATATAGGTGTTTGTGACAAATATACATGTTTCAATGTCCTTTGAATCAAATATAAAGAAAACAATATCCTAAAATTAGTTATATTCATACAAAATGAATTAATATAAAATCAGTAATAATTTTATTTATTATTTCTTTTCAACTTTGGAAATAAGAACTAGTATAAAAGTTATAAAATTGAAAATCTGTGTCAAAGAATCAGTCTGGATAAATAAATCACAAAAATCTCAAAAATTGTATGAAATCTGAGGAATCTGACCATTTGTGAAGGACTGTGTCCCTCAATGGATGCCTGTACCAAAGGACATGTCTCAGCATTGCTGAAATATTGCACCTCCTGCAATTACTGCTCTTTTGTGATAAAGCTGCTTGTAAAGGGTTAAGAAAGACTTGATAACAGGATGAAGTGCCACAGTGAATATGTCATGGGATGACCTTACATAAACAGTGTCTTGTTTGAACAGCTCGTTTTTAGTAATTTTAAGTGAACCCAGGACTGATAAAGAAGAAACATCGATTGAAACATAAGTTTGAGTCTAATACCATATTTTGAGTAAGTTATGCACTCAAGGACTATGTGCTTTGTGAAAATATAATTATTCCTTTAAGGAGTTCCAGTCCCCCATCGGTCTAAAAAACTCCTTATCTTTTCGATGAATTCCTTGTTTGTCTCATAAGGGGTCATAAATTCAGGCACAGCACTTAATTGTAGCTACTTCAAGTTCCCCCGTGTCTTTGAAGAGTCCAGAAAAAGTATACAAAACCTGCTGAAACTGAACTTGTAGTTTGGGTAAGAGTCAAGGGAAAACTGAGTCTGCGCAAAACAGAAGGTTACTTGCAGTGACAAAGAGGAGCCATCTGTCTTCATCCCCACAACCCTCAACAACCACCACTAGCAGTGCGCAGACACAGTGGGGAGGAATTTATGGAAATCACCTCTTCTTGGAGCTCATTATACTTCAAAGCGGGGACAGGTTATGAATATGTATAGGTGTATGAGGTAACCTAATGAATAAGTATCATTGAACTGAATATAACCAAGAAGAACTGCCACATTAGTGTGCATGTCTGTGGTGGAGCAATCCCTCGTGCCCCCAGCACTGACAACTAGCAACTAATGGAATTCCCACCTGACATGAAGTCAATTCAGACTGATGGGATGCCTCAGCTCGTGGTGGTAGCTATTGCACCTTTACTTTCCTTTTCTTTTCTCATCTTTCTCACTCTTTCTTGCATCCCTGCGAATTTTGTTGTAACTATTAAACCTCTTTTTTTAATGGCATCTGACCTCATTTGTGTCTTAATCTCACTGTGGGAATAACAATGAATCCCCCCACACTGGACCTTTACAGGCCGGGACACCATTGTGTAAGTCTCTAACCTGTGCCCAGACTAGGAATTGTTGCTGGCATGCTAAAGCAGATTTTTTTTTTTTCATGACATTCCCGTTCTGATGGAGTCTACTATGAATTGGCTTTAATTCTGGAAGAATAATTTTACTGTCATCCCTGGAGCCCATGTAACACTAGCAAAATACTCTTTACCTTATATGAGCTTCATTCACACTGAGGCCTCAGCACTCTTGCAGTCATTGAAGATGAGATCTGTAGGATAAAAGATGGGAAAAAATTATTAGTATGTGTATATAGTTGTCAGTGTGCATGACATGGATAGAAAGTAGGGATTTCTCTTTTTATCATATAAAGAGAATAAGCTGTTACTGAAATTATGGCTAAACCACAAGTTTTTAAATAATTGCTAAAGTATCAACACATTTACAATTATAAATTATTTATATTATGGGCTCAGCTGCTGACATATAGTTATATAGAACCATTTACGTATTTAGTATACCAAGGCTACTGGATATCCAGTCGGAGGTGACAGATATAGTTTAAAACTTTGGGAATACCTCTCCATCTGGACTTGCATTTAAGTCAAACATGATGCCTTAAGTTATGCCAAATGATACCAGATGTGCACATGTGGACAAGTGCATCCAGCCACTACTGTCTGATGACTGAATCACTCTCTGTTCTTCACTGACTTTATTAGCTGGAGACCTGGTGTCATTTCAGACAATGTATGCCATCCCACTTTGCCTCAGTAGAAAAATCAATATGTCTGAGTAACTACTGTAAAATCTGTATCATATCTGGAAGACCCATGGTCTTGTTTAGGTATCCTACAGTACCTAAATTGACATTAGGCATCTGTACTTAGGGAACTGTACCCCTCTCTAGGGTTTGGTTGGCTGAACAGCTCTCTAGGACCCATTGGTATATTGACTACAGTCTAACATGGGAATTTAGACATTCATTACACACATAAACACTCACATGTGCCCAAATTTAGCTATTTTAGATTTAACATTAAATCTATCATAATAGTTACATCATGTTGCGTCAAAAACTCACAGATTGGGGCGTATCTTCCACATCCATATTGCAAGCCCTAGGAACATTTTAGAGACACATGAGACGGGCATGATATCCCATAAACACCCATAAGATGTCCAGTAATCTTCATTCTTCTAGCATGTAATTTTTTCTCTATCTGATCTTCATCAGATATTCCTTGAGTACTCTCCCTCTGCCAATCTCCAATTAAATGCATATTAAACTATTTTAATCATTGCTTTCCAGTACCTACTGCATATTAAACTATTTTAATCATCGCTTTCCAGTAGCTACTATCACAAGTTGAGAAAAAGGGAAAATGAAGCTCAGTACTTTACATACGTGTCTTTTAGTACCTGCCTGCATCAAAGTCTTTCAATCAAAAAAATGCCAGGCTGGTCAGCCCTCATTCACCTGATCTACCTGAGTGCCAAGAGAACAGGATAGTCATTGCTTTCCTAAAGAATCCACTATGAAGATTTACCAGGATATTTTGTTAACACCTCTTCCTCCTGTTTGCAGGAGGATCTACACACCTACTGCTCTGAAGGGAACCAACAGGAATGGAAGAAGAGGACAGAACTCCAAAAATACTGAGAGGCCTGTACAATCCAGGGAGAGGCTGAAAAGGCCAGTGTGAATTTGAGAGAAACAAGTCTTTTCACAGAATCACAGAATTGTAGGGGTTGGAAGGGACCTCGAGAGATCATCGGGTCCAACTCCCCGCCAAAGCAGGCTCCCTAGCTCATACTGCACAGATAGGCATCCAGACGGGTCTTGAGTATCTCAAGGGAAGAAGACTCCACCACCTCCCTGGGCAGCCTGTCCCAGGGCTCTGTCACCCTCACTGTGAAAAAGTTCCTCCGCATGTTGGTGCGGAACTTCCTGTGTTCTAACTTGCAGCCATTGCCCCTTGTTGTATCTCCACTAACCACTGAAAAGGGGCTGGCTGATTCCCCCTGCATCCAATGCTTAAGATAATTGTAAACACCAATTAGGTCTCCCCTTAATCTTCTTTTCTCTAGACTGAACAGTCCCAGCTTATTCAGCCTTTCCTCATAGGGAAGATGCTCCAGGCCCTTAATCATCTTCGTAGCTCTTCTTTGGACTGTCTCAAGGAGATCCCTGTCCTTTTTACACCAGGGAACCCAGAACTGGACACAATACTCCAGGTGGGGCCTGACCAGGGCAGAATAGAGGGGAAAGATCACCTCCTTCGACCTGCTGGACACACTCTTCCTGATGCACCCTAGGATCCCATTGACTCTCTTAGCCACCAGGGCACACTGCTGGCACATAGCCAACCTGTCATCCATTAGGACCCCCAGGTCCTCCTCCATAGTGCTCTTCTCCAGCAGGACATCCCCCAGCCTGTACTGATACACATGGTTGTTCCTCCCACAGGTGGAAGACTTTACACTTGCTTTTGTTGAATTTCATCTGGTTTCTCCCTGCCCAGCTTTACAGCCTGTCCAGGTCTCGCTGGATGGCAGCGCAGTGTTCCTGCGTGTCAGCCATTCCTCCCAGCGTACTTGCTGAGGGTGGATGATATTCCCTCATCAAGGTTGTCAATGAAGATATTGAACAGGACTGGACCCAACACCGAGCCCTGGGGAACACCACTAGTCACAGGCCTCCAGTCCGACTCTGTGCCACCAATCACAACCCTCTGGGCTCGATCCGACAGCCAATTCTCAACCCACCTCACTGTCCACTCATCTATCCCATGCTCTCTCAGCTTTTTTATCAGGATGTTATGGGAGACAGTATCAAAAGCCTTGCTGAAGTCAAGGAAGATGACATCTACTGTTCTCCCTCCATCTACCCAGCCGGTGATGACATCATAGAAGACCCCAGAGAACCAAGTCAAAAGATGGCATACTTGCCACTATGTGACATATACGCTATCCTGGGAATAACAAAAAATCCCATTATCTATTTCTAGTACAATTTTGGTTTTTTTATAATACATTCAAGCTATAGGCAAAAATAGATACATCCTCCCCAAGCAGTACTCCACTGACATCAATTCCATCTAAAGTTCCAGATGTTACACAAGATACTGCAAATCATCCATCTCATGGATCATCCTGGAATATCCCACTTAAAAAAAAAAAAAGATGAAGGCTATGGTTTTCTGCAGTTCATAGAGGCCTTCAAAGTAGTTTCCTCTCTGAAACCAGAAATCATTTTGAAAAACACAGAACCCAATCAAAAAGAAAAACCCTTCCAATTTGATCTCAAATTCGAATTTGCTGACTGCCTCACCAGGAATTTAGGCATTTCTAGACAGAATTGTTTACAGAGAGCTAGCATCAAAGGGTATTTCTTTATGAAGGCTGGACCTGTTACAGAGCCTAATTTGGAGGTGGCCCAACTTAGTTTTTTTCCCCCAGACAAATACATGTATTGAACACAGTGAATGAATCATCTGTGGATCCTTTGAACTCCAGCTATTCAAGGCGGAAAAGAAGATGCTCTCAGACTCTTTACTGGATCAAGAGCACTTCTGAAGATTATACTGTTTCTTTTGTCTTGGAAGCATTTGTTTGGAAGAATGGCTATTGACACAGACAAGAGCTTCTCAGAATTACTGCAATTTATGCAACAGGGAATTTAAGGGTCCTTTGGATCTGGAATTGAGAACATCGACATGGACTCTGGAAAATAACCTGTCTGCCATTTTTAGAGAGAGCAGCAAGAATAGTCTCTCAGGAAAGAGAGAGAAAGGTCAAATCATGACCAACTGCCTGCAGAATTAATTCCTAGCCATGGAGCCCTTTTCTCTGTCTTTTTAGCTTTCTTTTAGTTCACTGATGCATGTCCCCTCTGCACTTGTCTAGAAAGTTTATGAAAGCACCTTGGGTCTAGCAATGTGAGCAGGGCGAAAGAAGAGAGCAAGCACATTTGCTGTGAACTTTTTATGTAGTTCTGAGAGCTGTGCTCTGAGCAGGTTCACAAGTGAGTGGCTGATCAGTAAGACAATACCTGCATGGACTGCACTCTGGGGATAGTAAGAAAAGAGTAAAGAAGAAAGACAACAGCATGGACAGCAGATTTATGCATCATGGGACTATTTTGAATCCAAATACATGCCCTTTCTGCTTAAGGTTTCTGTAACCATGTGTTCTTGCACAATAGATGCCAGCAATTTTTATAGCTGTTTAGGAAAGTGATGGTGGCCCGAATAAACTTTATGGTTGCTGGGAAAAAAACCTAGAAGCAGAGAAGTGTGGTGAAATAGGTAGAAAGTCTGGGTGGGTGTGAATAGTAGCTGTAAAGGACAATGGGGTATATAGGTGTGTTGAAGATCTGACCTGAGGCATGAATGCAGCTTGTTAGGTACGTTTGGGTTAGTAGTCCCAGGCTTGATTTTTTAGCAGCACTGATACAGAACACAGTCCATGAGGAAAGAAGTGGGATAAAATATCTGAAAACAAATGAGACAAGGAGAGGAGGATGTAGAGAAGGAATACAGTTGTTTTAGTCATGACAGTCCAAACAGATGACTCTCCATTTGTCATTATGGGAAAACTCAGATTCTGACACTGAGAGCCTGGCCTGTGATATTTCTGTGGTGCAGGAAGATTTCTTCTCAGAAGTCACTCTTTTGGGATTGTACCCAAGACTGACAGAACATGGCAACTTGTGTGTGCCAAAGGGGTGGGACTGTATGGTGTTAAGAACACAGTTAACAACAGAGTACGCAGACTTTCTTCCATGTGGAATAAGGTTAACTTTGAACAACGAGGGCAGGTAAAGAATTGTTAAGACAGCTTGAGGATGTGCATTGGACAGTGGTACTGTATGGCCTGAGAACAGACTTGTATTGTAGCCTTTTAATGAACCATTCTCATCACACTTTTCCATACTTGTTGCAGCATTGAGTGCAAAAGAGGAAATGTGGCCCCAAACATATTGCCGATGCTCAGTCATATGAAAACATCAGTGTAGTCTTAGAGAGCTTGATACTGGTATTACTTCACCATCATTCAGAGGAAGGAGCTGCCTAAAGCTTACAAAAGAATAATTTCCAAGTCAATTGGCAATATAAGGGGGAGGGGGTATTTTTATTGCAAATGTTGTGGATTTTTTGTCACACCCCTTGAGGCAAATTAAACACATGTTCATACTTGAATATAAAGAGATTTAATGAACAATGCATTAGGCAGAGGTACGTACATGGTTTGACTGGCAGGCTGCAAAGACGTAGCATGAGCTAATTCATTATATGCATTTGCACCAGCACCAATCATACTGTTACAGGTCAATACTGTGGCATTTCTCATCTTATAAACAGGGACATATATGCTCACTTGTACAAAATTATTTCCTCTCTGGCACTGCCACTTCCACCCAGTGTAACCTAGTCCTTCAGTCCCAAGTTATCACTGAGCAATTGGCATCCAAATTTTCCCTGTATTTTTCCCTTTTGTGAGTAGTTCTTATTCATACACATTCACCATTACAAGTCTTTCTAATTCTTCCTTATGTTTCTTATCTATTTTAATTTAGAAAAAATATTGGATTTGCCTCACTTTGTGTTTTTCATTTCGTTCCCTTTTTCTTACTGCCCATTTTCGGGGAACATAGAATCAGTTGAACCAACCCATATCTATTATAATGATTAGTAATAGAACAATAGTCCACTTCAAGATCAGCCTAAAAATATTCCCAAACAACCCTCTAGTGTCTGGTAACTATCCCCACCAGTCCCCTTTCCATTCCCATTCCTCTACTTTGTGGAGGAATTGCATATTTTTCCTTACAGTAGAAATGTCTGTACCTATATGTCCAGGTCAATCAACATAAGTACAGCAGGCAATATTCATGACTATACACACATCACCTGATGAGGACTCACCACACATAATGCCAATTGATTCTGGAGTGCTATTTTCCATATTCCTTATAGACTTTCTAGTCCGAGATAGGATTATGATGGCAGCAAGCTCAATTATGTTCAGTTGGAAATGAAGTTCAGAATACTTTCCACCCAGGTCTTGATCTTTCCACTAAAGGGTTATGGGATCTAATGCATCTTAGAAAGTGTAGTCCAGTTCTGCAGAGAGAAAGATGTACTTTGGCGTGTGTGAGTAGCTATTCCAGGATGCAGGTGCCTGTGCTCTTTAGTCGCAGGCCTTTGCAGACAAGATGGCCCCATTTCCAGTATAATCTTGTTTGATTTACAAATCTAGTGAAATACGCAATGTCTTTCAGCAGATAATAATGCTGGTACCGGGGCATGAAATCAGAAATGCCATAAATAATGCCAATTAGTAATATTACACTCCAGTGAATAATCATATGTATGCTTCCACCTGAATCTTCCTTGTTCAATGGTAAAAGCTGTAAAACATGCAGGATTCCACATGCAACTGTATGTTGTCTCAAACCCACAAACCTTTCCTAGGTCTTCTCCTTCAGTATTCTTGCAAAGTGACACATTTGGTCCACTAGAAACACAGATGTACAGGGACTATCTGGTGGTAAATGATGCAGGGCTTCATGGGAAACCTGCCCATTGATTTCTTGAGTCATACTTTCAAGAAGTGTTAGTGTGCATCCTCGTGTCCTACTTTTGGCAGAGAGAGAGAAAATTTTCTTTCTAGTAGCTGGTATGTTGATAACACACTGATGTTTTGGCTGTTGCCAAGCAGTCAAGGACTTTTCAGCTTCTCATACTGCCTGGCTAATGAGAAGATGGGGGACACTGAGGAAGCTGGGAGGGGACACAGCCAGGATAGGTGAGACAAACTGGCCGAAGGGATATTTCATACCATACAACGTCATATTCTGTTTATAACTGGGGGTGGGCTGAGAGGCTGGGCAGTTGGGGCTCCTATGCAACGCTGACTTTGGTGTGAAGGCTGAACACCTGCCTACTGATGGCAAGTAGCAAATTAATTCCTTGTTTGGCTTTGCTTTTTTATGTGAGCTGAGAAGATGGGAAGTTTGGGGCTCTTGCAGAGCAGCAAGGGGGTCTCACGGCTTCAAGTGGTGAGAGATGATGCTGTTCATCACTTGGGTTTTGTATATATTATTAATATATTATTATTATCATCATCTTCTTCCTTTTGTATGTGTCATATTAAACTGTATTTTATCTCAACCCCTGAGTTCTCTCACTCTTTGGATTGTCTCCCCCATCCTTCTGTGGGTTTGTGAGAGAGGGGCTGCCTGGTTCTTAATTGCTGTCAGGGGCTAAACCACAACCCTTCAGCAGGAGAGCAAACAGAAATAATGTCAACAGTACCTGGGAGGGTAGATAAGCACAGCCAAGAGTTTTCAAAGTTAGTGGAATTTGCCCAGGGTTGGGATAACTTAACAAGGGATTTTTTTCCCAGACGGTCTTTGCTACAGTTATCAGCAGGAAAATGCATAAAACTTTTAAAACTTTCACCTCTCTAATTCATCTATCAGGAGATACAGATTCAAAAACCTAAACCAAAATGTTAGGAATATAACATTAGCAATATAACATAGTACAGCACAGCCTCTCTTGATGAAGAAGGTCCATATATATATAAATATAGATATAGATATATGCGTGTGTGTGACACATGGTCACACAAGTATTATTTGGCTTGCCTCTGCAGACAACTGTTTCAAGCTGCATTGTCTCAGACCTCACTTTCAGTTTTCTTAGTCCAAGAGTATACCTTGGTGCTAATGCTTGCAGTAATTCTTGGGAGAGGGTACTAGCACTGAGCATTGTCACACAGAGCTTTCTCCTGTAACCTCAGTTCTGTCATAGAGTTCTCCAGCTGTACTGCTCCTCTCTGATGGAGGTGTCCTTTCTGAGGATGCAATACCACTTCTGAAGTGGTTCAGCTACTGACCTTGCCTGACTTGTTATTTTAGAGGATCTCAGAAGTCCTTCAGGGATACCGTCTTGCAACAATGGTACACATGGATCCAGGCAGTATTTTTTGAAACCTTTGCTACTGTGTGAGTCAGTAGAAGCACTTAGGACCAGCCCAATGTGGTAACAGAACATGTTGCATTTGAAGTCCTTTAACAGGACTCAGTCTCTAGGTTTCAGGTCATGGCAAAGCACATCATTTGAGACAGTAAGCAAATATTGGACCTATGAAGATCCTGCAGAATGGAACTCCCCTTTTGCACAAGTGGCCTATCTAGTGGGTCTAAGGTAGAAAACAAAGAGAGGAAAGCTATGTCATCATGAGATCTCCATATATGATCCAACTGTAACACACAGCCAGGGTGAAACCAGGAGCTCTTTCCTCCTGAGGTGAGTACTTACAATGTGTTCAGAAATTCAGCAGAAATAGAGAGGTCAGAGTTAAGAGCTGCAATATTTAAAAATATTGCTGGAGAACCCTCAAGGGCAGCTTGCTTGGCAACAGCATCAGCAAATGCATTGCCAAGGCTTACTTCATCTAATGCACCTTTGTGAGAAGAACAATGTATCATAGAGATAGTAGTAGTGAGCAAATAGCATATAGTAACTCCAAGATGAGGGGTCCATGAGAAAAGCAAGTTCCAAGGTATGTAATAAATCCTCAGTGTTTCCAGATCAGACCTGTAGAATGACAAACATTAAATGCATACCATGAATCAGAATAGATATTTACAAGTTTTCCTGATGTGGGGGTTAAAAAAAAAGCTCAGCAGGTTGTGCAGTCAAAACTATAGGGAAGGAAAACATTTTCAGACTTGTAGACATTCAAGTTAAAAAGTGGATAGACTGTGAGGAGTTGTCTCTGAGAAGTGGCCAGGAACAGGTCAAAAGCCTGTGGGTCAGAATTAGGGAATGGGCTAATAAAGAGCAGCTGGTGATAGGGGTTTACTACAGGCCACCTGATCAAAGAGAGAATACTGATGAGGCTTTCTTCCTTCAGCTGCAGGTCACAGGCACTCATTCTGATGGGGGACTTTAACCACCCAGACATCTGTTGGGAAAACCACACAGCGACCTGCAAGAGATCCAGGAGACTCCTGGAGTCTGTAGATGACAACTTTCTGGTTCAAATAGTTGATAGACCAACCAGAGGAGATGCATTGCTGGACCTGGTGGTCACCAATGTGGGGGAGATCATTAAAGGTGTTAAGGTTGGAGACAGCCTGGGCTGCAGCGACCATGCCCTAGTTGAGTTTGTGATCTCAAGGGATGTGGGCCTGGCGAAGAGTGGGATCAGGACACTGAACTTTAAGAGAGCAAACTTTAGGCTGTTTAAGGACCTGTTGACCAAGATCTCCTGGGAGGTGGTCCTTAGAGATAGAAATCTTGAGGACAGCTGGCTACTCTTTAAGGATGCCTTTCTGAGAGCTCAAGGGCTCTCTGTCCCTCTGAATAAGAAAGTGGGCAGGAGGGGCAGGAGGCCAGCATAGCTAAGTAAGGACCTGCTGGTCAAACTGAGAGAAAAGAAAGGCAAACACAAGCTCTGGAAGCTAGGGTAAGTAGCCTGGAAAGAATACAGGGATGCTGTTCGGACTTGCAGAGACGGGATCAGGAAAGCCAAGGCACAGATGGAACTGAACTTGGCAAGGGATGTTAAAAACAACAAGAAGGGATTTTACAAGTACATTGGTCAGAAGAGACAGGCCAAAGAGAACGTACCTCCCTTGGTAAATGAGAAAGGAGAATTGGCTGCAACTGATGAGGAGAAGGCTGAGGTACTGAATGAGTTCTTTGCCTCAGTCTTCTCTGGCAGCCAGGATTCTCATAATTCTCAAATCCCAGAACCTTGTATCCCTGGACCTCTAGGTGGGAACTGGGGGAGTAAATCCCCCCCACTGTAAGAGCAGAGCAAGTCCGAGACCACCTCATGAGACTGAATGTCTACAAGTCTATGCGGCCGGATGACATGAATCCCAGGGTCCTGAAGGAGCTGGCTGATGTGGTTGCTGAGCCGCTCTCCATCATATTTGAAAAGTCATGGCTGTCAGGAGAGGTCCCTGGGGACTGGAAAAAAGGTCATGTCACTCCCATTTATAAGAAAGGGAGCAAGGAAGACCCAGGGAATTACAGGCCAGTGAGCCTCACCTCTGTGCCTGGGAAGATCATGGAACAGATCCTCCTGGATGACATGTTGGAGCACATGAGGGAAGAGCACGTGATCCGGGACAGCCAGCACGGCTTCACCAAGGGAAGGTTGTGCCTCACCAATCTGGTGACTTTCTATGATAGAGTAACAGCAGCAGTAGATAAAGGGAAGGCAACCGATGTCATCTACCTGGACTTGTGCAAGGCCTTTGACACAGTCCCCCACCACGTTCTTATCTCTAAACTGGAGACATGGGGATTTGATGGGGGGACCATCCAGTGGATAAGAAACTGGTTAACAGAGCATAGCCAAAGGGTGGTGGTCAATGGGTCTATGTCCAGGTGCAGGCCGGTGACAAGCGGTGTCCCCCAGGGGTCTATCTTGGGACTGGTTCTCTTTAACATCTTTATCAATGACATCGATGATGGAATTGAGTGCTCCCTCAGCAAGTTCGTGGATGACACCAAGCTGAGTGGTGTGGTCGACACAACAGAAGGAAAGGAAGCTATCCAGAGGGATCTTGACAGGCTGGAAAAATGGGCCCGGGTGAACCTAATGAGGTTCAACACTGCCAAGTGTAAGGTGTTGCACTTGGGCCGGAAGAATCCCAGACATAGATATAGACTGGGAGAAGAGCTTCTTGAGAGTAGCCCTGCTGAGAAGGACCTGGGTGTCATGGTGGATGAGAAACTTAACATGAGCCAGCAGTGTGCTCTTGCAGCTCGCAAGGCCAATGGTATCCTGGGCTCCATCAGAAGAGGGGTGGCCAGCAGGGACAGGGAGGTGATTGTCCCTCTCTACTCTGCCCTCGTGAGGCCCTGTCTGGAGTACTGTGTCCAGATCTGGGGCCCGCAATACAAGAAGGATGTAGAACTGTTAGAGAGAGTTCAGAGGAGGGCCACAAGGATGATTAGAGGGCTGGAGCACCTGCCCTACAAGGAGAGGCTGAGGGAGCTGGGCTTGTTCAGCCTGGAGAAGAGAAGGCTGCGGGAGGACCTCATTGCAGCCTTCCAGTACCTGAAGGGACCATACAAACAGGAGGGGAATCAACTTTTTAAAAGAGCAGATAATGGCAGGACAAGGGGGAATGGTTTAAAGCTGAAGGAGGGAAGGTTTAGATTAGATATTAGGGGGAAGTTTTTTACAGAAAGAGTGGACAGGTCCTGGAACAGGCTGCCCAGAGATGTGGTGGATGCCCCATCCCTGGAAGTGTTCAAGGCCAGGTTGGATGGGGCCCTGGGCAACCTTGTGTAGATCCAGGTCTGAGATCTTTGTGTAGATCCAGGTTGGTGGCCTGTGCCAGGGGGGTTGGAGCTTTATGATCCTTGGGGTCCCTTCCAACCCTTGCCATTCTATGATTCTATGTTTCTATGATTCAGTCTCATGAGGCGGTCTCAGACTTGCTCTGCTCTTACAGCGGGGGTGGATTTTCTTCCCCAGTTCCCACCTAGAGTTCCAGGGATGCAAGGTTCTGGGATTTGAGAATTATGAGAATCCTGACTGCCAGAGAAGACCGAGGCAAAGAACTCATTCAGCAGTACCTCAGCCTTCTCCTCATCAGTTGCAACCAATTTGCTATTTGATAGCAAAACTTCTATTTGTTAACCCCTTTTGTAAAAGCAAATAGTTTAAGCTAGTTGAGACACTAGGACCAGACTGCAGCTGCAATCTAATTGAGTCTGTCTCCCTCTAGTATGAGGAATTTCTAACCTTTGGGGTTTTTTTCTGCTTTTCACCATTTATTGGCTGTTAGGAGTCAGTTTTGAGAACCAGGTAGATACAGGAAACAGTTTAGCAACTAAAGACATGTTACAGCAAGAGAAACTATCAATTAAACTTTAAAGATTTATTGAGGTACCCCAAAGGAATTCTCTTTCAGTTTAGGTATGGAGGCAGTCTGACTAGCATGCCAGCTCACCCATACTAGTGACTCTACAAAAGGAAAAACTGAAACTAATGCAAAGAGCTTTAGTAGCAGCAGAAAAGTACTGAATAGTCTAACAGTCAAGGCCTATATCCTGAATAGAGAAATACTATTCTGTGATTTTGTACAAGTGCTGGTTGCAATTTTCTTAAACACAGAAGTTTCTCTGTCTGTTCTTGACCATACAGCAGTGATTTCTTAGCTGAAGCTGTCGTGATCAGAGCCCCATTTCCACTGTGGATTACTTTCTCGTCACTTGGCACTTTAGCCCTTGCTTAGCTTCCCTAGTGCTACAGGCTAATCTATTAAGATTTGTGGAATAGTGTTACTATGCTTTAGTGCCTCTGCCCTTCTTTTCATTCGCTTTGCCAGCAGTCTCTGGAGCCTGGGGCTGAAACAAGGGAATTCAAAAGGCAGGAGAGGAGGTACAGGAATCTCTACCATAAACAAGGTGCTATGAATTCAAGGGATGTGTTGCTCACTTAGTGTTTCTCTGACCATACATAAGATCTTGCAGTAGACTTCTGCTGAAGCTCTTGTGGAGTTCGCAATAGAGTCCTTAGTTTTAATTTGATTCATGGGGTTCAGAGGCAGGTACTGAGGAAGAAGCACATACTGAAGCATCTATTAGCAGAGTGTGGAGTAAACAAATTAAAAAACTGGTCTCAGGAAAAGATTTCATCTACTTTTTACAAGCACAGGGTGACAAACTGAGCAACTGAGAAGCTGACATTACTATCAGAAGTCTGCTGTGTTGGATGGGATGGGAACAGACAGATCTTCACACAGGACTGGTAACAAATACAGATCTTTACATACTTGCATCAGGAATGTAAGACAGAAGTCTCTATTTATCTCTTTCAAATTGTTCAAAAGCAACAAGTATGCTTACTTCTTATTTGGAAATGCTAATTTACACCTAAATTAGCACTTCTGGATGACCCTGACATAGCAAAAACACTGGTAACTTTTGGAGGTGTTAGCAGTCTTACTGTTTATTACCTGTATTAGGTAGTTAGAGGAAGGACACTTGACCTCCTGACTAAATAGATGCATATTCAGTTGTCACTAGACAGCATATAAACACCAAGAAACATGTATCTACCATAAGTTTCAAGTAAACTATGCTATAAAAAGTATCAAATAGATTTTTTTTCACTTTTCATGCCAGCAAGAAAAAAAAAAAGAAAAAAGGCTTACTGCTAGTGAACTGAAGCCAAAATATGCAGCGTTAGGATCTCTTGTGATTTTGCTGAGCTCTAGACAACACCTACATAACTGAGTTGTTTTGCTTCAGGACAAGTTACATCAATCAGCAGTTTCCTTGTTACATTAGAGACCCTTGGGATAACGCACAAGTTAAATGCCATTATCCTCCATTCATAAAATTAATCCCCTCCAAAAGTACCTTACAAGAATATGTAATTTAGATGTATGAGAACACTTTGTATAGAACAATTTACTAGAAAAAATTGCCATTGTTAAGTACTGACATGTGCATCTTGAAGCTGTCCAACAAGTAGCAAGGCAGATTGAGGGGAATAATGTTCAGAATACACCCTCTAATAGGATCTGAATCACCATGAAGGTGAGAAATACAGCTAGGACACAAAGAAAAGCAGTGTGGGGTGATGTAATCCTCAAGCCTGAGTAGTGTATGTAATTCTCCTACGTAGATGCCCTTTCAAAACAGTGTAGGGACAAGTAGTTAACAATGGAGCCTCTCTGCAGTGTTTCTTAGCCCTTTCTTGCTCTCTTGCTTTCAGTTCATTGGCTTTGCACAACAGGGCACTTATCATTGTACAAAGGAGGTCTGATTCCTTTCAGCTGCCCTCCAGTGTGCCAGATAAAAGGACTAGACTTTCCCCAAGCTGCCACATGCCTGTAAATGCTATAAGTTAACTCATCAGTAAGGGCTTCTTTACCCAGTACTCTCCAAAATCCTACTGCTAATCATTCAGGGTCATTCAGGCCCCACCTGGAATACTGTGTCCAGTTCTGGGCTCCCTGGTATAAAAAAGAGTCTAGAGAAGGGCGACAAAGATGATTAGGGGTCTGGAACATCTCCCCTATTAGGACAGGCTGAGTGAGCTGGGTCTGTTCAGCCTGGAGAAAAGAAGACTTAGGGGGGACCTAATTAGTGTTTACAAATACCTTAGACATGGGTGGCAGTGGGAATTGGCCGGCCCCTTTTCAGTGGTCAGTGGGGACAGGACTAGGCGCAATGGCTGTAAGCTGGAGCATAGGAAGTTCTGCACCAACATGTGGAAGAACTTTTTCACAGTGAGGGTGACAGAGCCCTGGGACAGGCTGCCCAGGGAGGTGGTGGAGTCTCCTTCTCTGGAGATATTCAAGTCTCGTCTGGATGCCTATCTATGTAATATGAGATAGGGAGCCTGCTTTGGCAGGGGGGTTGGACCCGATGATCTCTTGAGGTCCGTTCCAACCCCTAAGATTCTGTGATTCTGTGATTCTGTGATTTACATCTCGCATAACCGTAGCTAGTCATTAACACTGAAGCTAACTTAAATGAGAGAGGACCACTCTGCATACTACACACCTGTCAGTTCCCTGAACTAGAGAAGAAACTGTCATGCTAATAGATGAGTGGACAGTGAGGTGGGTTGAGAACTGGCTGTCAGACCGGGCTCAGAGGGTGGTGATCAGTGGAGAAGAATCTGAATGGAGGCCTGTGACTAGTGGTGTTCCCCAGGGCTCGGTGTTGGGTCCAGTCCTGTTTAATATCTTCATTGACGACCTTGATGAGGGAATAGCATCCACCCTCAGCAAGTACGCCGATGATACAAAGCTGGGAGGAGTGGCTGACACGCAGGAACACTGCGCTGCCATCCAGCGAGACCTGGACAGGCTGGAGAGCTGGGCAGGGAGAAACCTAATGAAATTCAACAAGTGCAAGTGTAAAGTCTTGCACCTGGGGAGGAATAACCAACTGTATCAGTACAGGCTGGGGGATGAGCTGTTGGAAAAGAGCTCTGTGGAGAAGGACCTGGGGGTCCTGGTTGATGACAGGTTGGCTATGAGCCAGCAGTGTGCCCTGGTGGCCAAGAGAGCCAATGGGATCCTGGGATGCATCAGGAAGAGTGTGTCCAGCAGGTCGAAGGAAGTGATCCTCCCCCTCTACTCTGCGTTGGTCAGGCCCCACCTGGAATACTGTGTCCAGTTCTGGGCTCCCTGGTATAAAAAAGAGTCTAGAGAAGGGCGACAAAGATGATTAGGGGTCTGGAACATCTCCCCTATTAGGACAGGCTGAGAGAACTGGGTCTGTTCAGACTGGAGAAAAGAAGACTTAGGGGGGACCTAATTAGTGTTTATAAATATCTTAGACATGGGTGGCAGGGGGAATTGGCCAGCCCCTTTTCAGTGGTCTGTAGGGACAGGACAAGGGGCAATGGCTGTAAGCTGGAGCATAGGAAGTTCCGCACCAACATGCGGAAGAACTTTTTCACAGTGAGGGTGACAGAGCCCTGGAATAGGCTGCCCAGGGAGGTCGTGGAGTCTCCTTCTCTGGAGATATTCAAGTCTCGTCTGGATGCCTATCTATGTAATATGAGGTAGGGAGCCTGCTTTGGCAGGGGGGTTGGACCCGATGATCTCTCGAGGTCCCTTCCAACCCCTAAGATTCTGTGAATCTGTGAATCTGTGAATAAGTAACTTCATTATTAATCTGCTACCTGTATGTGGTTATCCCCAGGGATTATTTTCAAAGTTTAAAAAAACCTACATAAAGCTACCTTATTTTTTAGTTCTTTTGTCTTTCCCCTTAACCCAAGCAAAACAGGAGAAATACAGTAGCACAGCAGATGGAGATTTTTACAATTATTTGTGGAGTATTTCAACATATCTCATCTACCTAGATTCAGTGTATTTGTGGTGAGATTTGTTTCTTATACCTGCACATTCTCACTAAGGCGTATGAGCTCCCAAACAGAGAAGGATCCTACAGCCTAGTTTGTGCTATATCCTTTGTGCAGCTGTGTAAGGGTCAGCCAGGACTGCTGTATGCCCCAAAGCAGGTGCAGGAGGATATGTTCAGAATAATGACCCTGTGCTTCTGGCACCTGCTAGCAAAGAGATGACTGTAACTGTACTATTTAAAGAGCAGAACCTGAGTCTTTGAACATATGGAGCAAACAAAAAATGATTTAATCTCAAGCAGAGATAATAGAGGCTAGATCTGTATCAGGAAATAAAGGTCACAAGCTCTTGATCACGTGCAGATGTTAAAAAGGTGCTGTATTAGCATTGTTACCTAGAGCTGGATGCTGATATGGCGTGGATTTGAGGCAGGCTTTTCTGCAGCTGCTTCCACAGTGCAGACCCTTGGCAATACTAACAGTGTGCTCTCCCAGTATACCTATTTTGCTATTTAGGTTCCAGCAGCTGAATATATAAAATCATTCAAAAGACACAAGCCCTCATAAAAGACATCTTCCCTTAATCAAAGTACTAACATCAGATCATTTTACAGCAGTAATATCTCAACTTTGAATATTCATAGGGTTTTAAAGAAATAGGAAATGTCCTCACTTTGAGTACTTAACAACCTTTGCTTTTTAAGTCTGCCACTGTTTTTACTACACTTAACAAAACAAACATGACATGACATCTTAAGCTTCCAGGCACTTTTAGTTGCCAGGCCTTGTGCATAGTGATTCAAACAGGAATGTATATATGCACAGACCAGAAGTCTACCTCTGTGAGTTATCCTCCTTTTAATTACAGGCAGTCACTAACGGGCATAGAGAAAATGAATTAGGCCACATTTTCCAACCAGTACATGCAACAGTGCACAAGCCTATTTGAGAAACTGGCCTATAAAGACTTGCAGTTCATTAAAGGAATTCTGTCTCTCCACAATCATCCCATCCATCACTCTGAGCCTTGTCCTTTTCCTCGTGACTCTGTGAAAATCATTTGCAACTGATATGAACCAGGGCTACATGCAGGTACCAGGAGGAGCTTGCAGTGTTACAGCTCCATCTCTGTTGGGGGATTTGGAGCAGACAAGGCACCAGGGTATCAGGACAGAGGGAAAGGAAGGTAGCGGAAAGTGCCACCTTTTAGGCTTTCTTAGATTGAAAGTTGTTTTAAAGATGGTTATTGAAATACAGCTTTAATAAAAGTCATGCCTATAAGCTTTACACATTTAACTTCTCAAAAATATAAGGTATCCATCTTTTTCAAATCCACAAGTTCTTTAGTGTACATTTTTGCTGAATCTCTATCCTTTTGTCCCTCTGGGAGATGACAGACTAGTGATGTTCATTACACTGCCTGCCTCTCAGGGAAAATCTGTCACCCTGTGTGATTGCTGAGAAGGTTTATACACACTGAACCTCTGTAAAGCCAGAAGGACTGGAAGACAAAACTTGAGACTTCTTCACAGTTGATTACATGAGGCATTACATGGACACCCACTAAGGTTATTTACAAGTACTCACAGAAATAGTTTGGAGTTCACTCCCAACACCAGGGCTTACAACTGGTTTTAGAAACTGTTGCTAAAAACTTATGCAATCACAGTGAATTCCTCTTGGTACCTAGAATCAGTGAGCTCTTCATTCCCCCTACCAGCTTACCAGGATTTCACTAACAAAAGCAAGCGGATCGTACCCCAAACAAAGCCTCTTTTCCCTCATTGCAGAAATGTAGCAGAGAGGTGTATCTTGCCTACATAAGATTTATCATAGAATCATAGAATTATGGAATCTGAGAATGTGTAAGGTTGTAAGTGACTGTCTTCATAGGAGAGGTGTTCAGGCCCTTTGATCATTTTTGTGTCCCTCTTCTGGACGCTCTCCAACAGATCCATGTCCTTCTTGAGTTGAGGGCTCCAAAGCTGGACACAGTATTCCAAGTAAGGTCTCACCAAAGTAGAGGGGCAGAATTGCCTCTCTTGATCTGCTGGCCATGCTTCTTCTGATGCAACCCAGGATGTGGTTGGCCTTTTGGGCTGCAGATGCACATTGGTGGCTCATGCCCAGCTTTTCATCCATGAGTATTCCCAAGTCCTTTTCCTCAGGGCTGCTTTCCAGCACATCATCTTCTAACCTGTATGGATAACAGGGTCTGTCCTGATCCAATTTTTTTTCTGCTTTCTGACCCACTGTCCCCACTATAAGGGTTAGTAAGGGTAGTGACATAGGCTAGACAACTCTTGAGCCAGGAATACAAGATAATTAGGAATATGCTATTTCCCCCGCTTTTCTAGAAGGTGCTTAAGGATTAGAATTTATGAGTTCGGAGTGTTTCTATACTGTGCAGCACAATGAAATGTAGAAATAAATGGGCTGGGTACAAACAAAAAAAAAAGACCTACATTCGTTCAGTGCTATACTTGAGCTATTTTACTGAAAAAGCAAATTAATCCACAGATATTGGATCAATCCCACTTGGGAACACAGTAACTGCTTTGGCTGGTTTATTCTTTAAAAAATTCAGAGTGATTTTGGCACAAGAAGGTAAAAAAGAGTAGATATGAGACATGAGTAAATTCCTTAGTGTAATTTAAAATTTGTATTCTAAAATTAAAAATACCAAGGCTCCAAGTAACACATAACAAAACCAAAAGTTCACTACTAAGGTTGCAAGTTTGGAAAAGTTAAAAAATTCCAATGTATACTTAAATTATCCCTTTTTGTTATTCATTAATATTTCATAAATGGTGGTTTTAATACAATATTTTTCAGTCCTCTCAAACAAATGCAGCTCAATGATGGTTATTCAATGTTGTATTTTCTATTCATTGTGTGTTTTACAACCCACACTCTATTTAACCGTTCTATGATTCTACCACTCGTGATTCAAACCTTTTTCTGAAGACAAGCCTGTTTTCCTCTTATGTCTTTTCAAGGGCACTTACCATTATAGTTTGTGAGAGTGAATTATTTTGTGAAAGATTTTTTTAATGTCTGTCATGTGAGGTTTGAGGCTATCAACATTTTAGCGGAGAAGACAAACACAGAGGTATTAAGAGTAAAACCTTCAACTGATACAGAGTAGTGAATACCAGAAAATCATGGTTAGTAAGGTCTAGGACTAATTTTGGTTTAAATTTAAATCTGAATTTTTCAGATTTGTTACAGAACTCTGTCCCTCAGAATCAGGGATAGAGTTCCATTCTCCTGGAAGAATTAATTTTCTTCAATTGAGGCCTAACTTCTTTTTTCTCTTATGATTTGTCTAATTCACAAACTACCATGTTCTACTATTTCATCTTCTGAAGAAGGAATCCTAGAGAAAACAATCATCTTTCCTTGAATGACCTTAACTCATATCAGAGCAAATGTCTCAGCATGCTATATTATGCAGGAGCCTTGCAGAAGAAATCACTTGTAATCAAGGCAAGACTGCTTTGTCAATTGAAAATAATGAGAGTTTCTCAGGCAATCTCTAGTCTGACATTTTCTAAAATCTGAGCAGTTGACTTTGCAAACAAAATAAAGGTCTTTTAAGATTTTTGCATGTGCCATGCCCTATGTATCTATGATTGTATATCAAGTCAACAGCATGGTTAGACTTATTACATCTAATGCAGAGATTCTTCTTTCAAACTCAGGGAATTATATCAGACTTCTTAGTACATAACTAGAAAATAAGGGGAAACTTACAGTTCTGATACCAGAGGAAAGGTGAGACTTGACTATTGCAAGTTTCATAGTATGACAGAGGAATATGGTCTTGTCAGCAAGACCTTCCTTTCAATTTTCTTGCAATGTAAGCCATTTTGTTCCACCATTCCTCTGATATGCTTTATGCCAGCTGTCCACCTGGGCCCCTGCTCCCATTCTCCTGATTTAACCAGTCTGCTTTCCTTCACAAAGGATGTTTTACCTTGTCTTACTTCAACCTGCAGATTTTTTCACTTCCACACATCATCAATCATTCTCTCTGATTCCTACTCCAACTTCTCAGTTAATCTCTGCCTCAGCTTTACATTCACAAACTGGGATCCACATGTCAATTCTTTTGGATATTCCTCATTCCACCTCAGTTGCCAGTCTCAGCTTTCTTTCTTACTTGCTCAATCTGCAATTCCTGTCCCTATCTATCCTCTTCAAATCCTACTCATCATTCTGAACTTAAATCAAGCAGGATCCTCCAAAAGGCAACAGCCCCAAAAGCAGCTAGTTGACAATATAAGGGAGAGGGTTGTAAGGCCCTTGCAACCTGTCTACAGCAGCCTACAGCTGCAACTGCATTGAAAATTCTGCTAAATTCTGAAAATGTCAGGAATGGATCATGCTCAAGTAAAGGAGTCTATGAAATAAAGTACAGCAAAACTAGTAAAATTGTAGTCAGAAAGGGTGAACTGTCTTCTTTGTGAGGACCTAGATGACAAAATTTATAGAAGATGAAAGCACGTATCCACCATTTCACTTTTACACCTCCTAACTACTTTCTTTCTCTAACTCATGGTGGAGCTGGAGTTTTTCAAAGAAAAGCATTAGTTAACCCTTAGTTAGGGATCCATAGATATGAGGATATGATGGAGTCCTGGTGGTCTTCAGAGATGGAGCTCTGGACCTGCTTATAGAGGAGAAAGTACAATATTGTCTCAGTTTTAACAGGAATATATACAACTGCTGTCTATATATTTAAATGTGATGACAAAAACCTTAAAATCAAATATGAGAGTTTCTCAGTCAAGTCAATAATCTTGAAATCTTGTGAAATATTTCAATTAAATTCCAATTTAACAAGATTTTATCTAGGTAATTCACTGCTGTTCTTTTCTTTATTGGTGAAGTGTATGTGTTTGGGTTTTATTTTAGTTTGGGGTTTTTTGGTTTGGTTTGGTTTGGTTTTTTGGGTTGGGGTTTTTTAGTCCAGATTCCATAGCCACTGCATTTTTATATTTTTCTGACCTTGGCCCTTTACAGTCACTGAAGAGAAATAAGTCCACTTTCAGTGCAGTTCATCTGATCTTATACTTTTAGATGAGAGAAATTGTGTTTGTTTTCCTCTCTGCTGTTCTGAAGCAGTTTAGGTCGTTTCTCTCCAAGATACACAAGGTCTCCATCTTTTGTAGTTTTTAACAAATTCTCTTATTCACATCGGTGTACGTTATCCACTTGCTGTGTGACTGAGTCAAAGTCATATGTGTGTGTAACTGTGAAAACTGAATTCTTGTTTCAAATGCATTGGGCTTCTTGGACTCCCTTATACATCCTTAATGGTGATAAACTGTGACAACAGTTTGTGATTTGGCCAGGCAGTTTGTGCCCTCCTTGGGGTTTGCTTAGAGGAACAGAGAGCACTTCCCCAGCTGCTGGGCTGAAGCACAATGACTTTGGTGAGGTGAAAGATATATTGAAAGAATGGAGCATTTTGCTCAGCTATCCCAACTGTTTAATAGAATGGAAATAGTCCCTGAACATGTGGCCAATCTCTTGTAGTTTTTGCTTTTCCATAAACAACTGAATATGCAGGACGCAACCTGGCCTTGAGTACATCTCTCTGTAAATATAGTCTAGGGAAAAAAAACCCACCCACAATATTTGAGTTTGAAAAAGAATTTGCAGGCCTGAAGCCATAAAATTTCCACTTGTAACCACCTCTCTTTGAGTCACTGCTTTAGCAGTACTTTTGCCTGCTTAAGAAGTTTTGAAACAAACATGCAGGCAGAAGGGGTGAAGTATTATTTGTCCCTTGGTGAATCCTCAAAGGAAATCAGACAAAGGAATAAAGTTTTGTAGCAGATGAAAAATTCCTCTACCTTTTATTTTCTCCCTGTTTGTACCTGGTTTTGTTGATACTTGAGACCTCTTATGCATTCTCAACAACATTTCTCAATTTAGTGAGCATGCCATGGCAATTGATTTAGACAATGCAATAGCTGTGACAGCAATCGGGAGGCACTCCAAATTTAAAAAGTAACAGGACACGGAAAATTGAAGCCTACTGACTGTTTTTGTGATAATTGAATTTCATTGAGTTTTAGCAGTGAGAAATGAGCAATAAAAGGGCTGTTTCCAGCCTCAGTTCCAGGAAATGGCTAGGGCAGCATGCATCAGAAAAATATACATTGAACATTTACATGCAGAAATCATCTGAGTTACTGATTCAGCCCAACAAGCTTCTTTCCTTCTTAGCTGCAAAAATAATTTCAAAAATAGAATAGACAAGCCTTTGAGATAAAGAATTAAAGATTAAAATGGCTGAATAATTTTGTATAGCTCCGGGACTGCAAATCTGCTGTGTGGGCAATTTAAATACGTTCCGTCCTGAACAGTTGTTGTAAAAGAAGATCTCTTTGGTTGCATTTTTTCCAGAACAGTTCCAGAGGAAAGCAGTTTTCCTGGTGCTTAAAAACTTAATTTTTCACAAGTGAAAATGTGCATTGGCTTTTTATGATGTTTGAACTAGTTGCTCTCAGAGTGATTGTATTTCTGGGGTCAGCTTTGAGGTCTTGTTTTCAATAAGAACAGTAGTTCTCTCTCTGTTCTTAATGCAACACAAATTCGCTCTGCTGACACTCTGATTTGAGAACTGCCTTCACACCTTACGAAATGGGAGGTTAAGGATTTGCTCAGAGTCTTTTGTTCTTCAGAGGAAACAACAAAGTTTCATAACACACTGTCCAGCTGATCTACATTTCTGCTGGTGGAGTCCAGGCAGGATTAGTCTTGACTGGATTCAAACAGATCTCTCCGATTGTTCCTTTGATTACAATAAATGTTTTCTCCCTCTTTACAGAACTTCCAGTGTCAGAAAGCTTCTCATTCTATGTAAAGCAGTTTTTCAGAAGTGAAGAGTTCTTGTTTCTTTTTTATCGACTTCCAAGGAGATTTCATGAGTTCAGTAGCTTCAAAATAGATTATTTATGAACATGTGATCCAGACCCTGATTAAAATCCAAATAAAATACTGTTTGCTTCATCAGATGTCTCGACTGTTTTATAATATGGATTTTTATGATTGGTGAAATTACAGGTAAGTGTGGTCTCAGAGCATAGCCTTACAGTGAGGGAGCACATGCAGTGCTTAGAAAGCAGCTGTAGGACATCTATGTTTTGCACAGGCATTCAATCCACTGGAGGCCATAAATCTCAGTAAGATAGTCAAGGGTCAGGATAAGTACCATTGACTGTAAACTTTAATATCTAAGAAAATGGTATTAAAGGGAATCCGCAAATAACTTTTTTTTTAATGTACCTGCCTGCTACTTGAGGCATGCTGTATAATGAAAGAAGATTTATATGGTTCTCGGAATGAAATTAATTTAGCTCAGCTACTTTTTATCACTTTTAACAAACAATGGTTGCATAGAAAGGTTTTAAAAGAATAAGGCTAGCTCAAACAGGTTTTTTTCTGAATAATTGCTGACTAACCTGTTTTAATATCTTTCTTTTATGTATTCATAGATTCTAGTCTGTTACCTTGAAGAGGGGGGAAGAACTGATGAGAATTTAAATATAATCCATGGTAATAGATTTGGGGCAAAACTTAATCAACTCAGTGCATTACCTCTGCATAAATAAATTACTTTTTGTCCATAGGATAAGCTAGTTACGTATTGCACAGATAAAACTGTAATCATTGGGAAAAAAAAAAAAAGAAGACGAAGAAGAAAAAAGAAAAGATTTACACAGCCACTCTTCAATTTTCCTATGGAACTTTTACACAGGAGCCAGTGCATAGTTGAGCTGCCAGATTCAAAAATAGAAATGCCTTCATTACTCATTCATGCAAAGGGAATGAGGCAAAATGTGGGTGAACATACAGTTGGACATGAAAATCCAATAAGAGCACAGAGGAACAACAATGGCAGCATGGGGAACCATAAACTGGTGTTGATTGGCATTTACCATTAATTTATATTCTGTGTGTTATGCAGCTGATGAGGCACTGGGAAATAATGTGTGTTTGCGAGGCAGTGCTCAGAATTGCCCTGCCACCATGCCAAAGACCTGGTGAATTGAGAAAGTGTGACAATTGCCAGCTTTTTGCTCAAACACAGAATTTGACTTTGAGGGATCAGGTTCCCTCTGTCACAATGAAAAATAGAGATCCACAATGGTACATTTCAAGAAACACGGGGAATGTAAATGTAAGCCAGCTGGGATAAAGAAGAAGACATATCAGATAGTTTCTGTGGTGTAAAAGCTGAGATCACGTATAAATGCAAATGCCTTTTTGTCATGGTAACTTTGGAGGACACACTTAAAGGGTAAGAGAAATGCAAAAACTTTAGGGCATTGAATTACTTCTAAATTCTGCACAGAAAGCAGACTCTAGTCAGCCCCCACGCTTTTCATTCTCTCTTTTCAGGATAGGTTAATGGGGGGAAAAATCAATAGGCTATTAAAATATTCCGAAGATGTATTTCAAATCAGTTCAGCAGATATATTCTTATCTACTGGCAATGCACATGTCTGTCAAGCATTGACAAGACTCTTTTGGAGGATAACTTTTAAAATATTAGAATAAATACAAGAACGCGTTACTCTGCAAATGTCAAGAGTACAAGCAAAAACCTGCAGGGAAGAGTTTGGGGGTTTTTTGCTGAGTCTGCTGCTCTTTAGGCTAGCTCAGAGCACAGGTGCATGAGGCAGGAAGGTTTCTTTGCATGCTGAAGAGAAGAAGGCTACTGCCCTACAGACTCGCCGTGGTGCCGCTACAGACTCACTGAGGTACCAGAGGCTTTAATGGACAAAGCCTATAGCCCAAAGCAGCTGTGTATGCTGTCCCTCTACATTATAGTAAAACTTACAGCAATGCACATTTTCCAGCTGCACTTCTGCCTTTGTTTACTGCAGCTACTCAGTGACTTATTAAATCTGAAGGAAACTCCTATTTCATTGTAAGATGAACCTCATCACCAATTATTTCTTTTTCAGGGTCCAGTCATTATAGAGCTTGGGCTAAACGGGAAGTGCCAGTGCCCTACTCAGACATCTTGCTAGCTAGGCAGTGAGATTCATGGGGTGAAACCACTTTGTTGTGGAATATCAGCAAATATAAGATTAATTCCAGAAGGGAAGTCGGGACTGTGAATCAGCCTTATCACTGACTCTCTGTGAAGCCCTGATCACATCACTCAGAGAATTAGATCCTGATTCCAGATATAACTTTTAATACTGTATAGCAAGAAGACATGTCCTTCAATGTGAAAATAAACCAAAATAATAAAAGCGTGAAATCAAAATCTGGCTATTAAGTGATTCAGAGTCCTTCTTAATTACTTCAGCAGTGATCCTGGGATAATGGTATTTACTCTCCTTACAAAGAAGGTGTATCAAGAACAAATCTTCCAGACTTGAATTTATATACTGTTAAGCATTTTACAATGACAGGACTGAGTAAAATGCTAACAGCAGCTTTACTTGCCACATTTACCTCTGTCATGTGAAGGTTAACACATAGTTAATGGTACTATACACAGTTTGGATACACTGTCGATTGTAGACTAAGGAATACCTGTTCAGCATTTTTGAAGAGTCAGCTGTCAGAAAGCAGATTGACTATATGCCAGATTCATAGGGAAAAAGTAAAACCTTATTTCTCCTTAATGTTTTCATATAATTTTGTTACATGTCTTAAGTTGTTTTGCCTTGTCTTGCTCTGCAAATGACCCTGCAGTGTTTTGTTGCTGTTTATTGGTAAATGATAAGTGTGAGTTATCAGACTGTATGCTTCTAAACATCAGTTCATGGAGTGGATTAGTTATTGCACAATAATCTATTGCTTGTGTAGAGAGGTGGTTTAGTTAAAACTGACTAAGAGTTTTATTGCTCTATTTGAATAACAATCTCTAATACCAGCCTGCACAGAAAAACAGCATCAGTTTCTCCTGGACATCTAACAAACACAATCTTGCTTTAGAGAAACAAATTTCCATACACCCACAATGGTTATCGCACTGCAAGTGTGTGTCCTGGTGGACTGTGAACAGTCACAACAAACATATGCTGGAGTAACAAAGAATATGACCTTCCTAAAAATGTTTTCTCTCTTTGTAATGTTCTCCCAAAGTTAACCAATAGCCACTTCATAATCTTAGTTTTAATTTAAGCAATAATGTAAATTAAGTTTGCACAACACTAAAGTATGTGAAGTATCTGAGAGGAGGTGTCCTCGTGAAGTTTCTCTTTTATTTCTCTATTGAGTCCTGAAATCCTTTCAGACATTAAGAGATTCACAGGGAACTCAAAGAGGATATGGTGCAGGAAGAAGCAGCGTCTCTGCCACTCCAACTCACCACCACATGTCAAAAAGGAATCCTTATGCACCCTGCACTTCTGCGATGGAATATATCAGCTTGAAAAAGTCTGGCATCACACAGTGTTTGTAAAAATACAGATAACCAAAATTCCACATCTGCTTTTCACCCTGCCAGGTAATCCTGTTCAGACAGTATCCAATGTCAAATAAAGGCCAGTGCACGTATCAGTCAATCTGAGGGGCCCAGAACTGGACACAATATTCCTGATGCAGTCTCACCAGGTCAGAGTAGAGAGGGACGATCACTCCCCTTGTCCTGCTAGACACACTATTCCTGATACAGGCCAGGACGCTATTGGCCTTCTTGGCCACCTGGGCACACTCCCGGCTCATGTACAGCTGGTTGTCAACCAGCATTCCCAAGTCCTTTTCCTCTGGGCTCTTCAGCTCTTCAGCCACTCTGCCTCAAGCCTGTAGTGTTGCATGGAATATTTGCGATCCAAGTGCAGGAGCTGGTACTTGGCCTTGTTGAATCTCATGCAGTTGGCCTTGGCCTATCGATCAAGCCTGTCAAGATCCCTTAGTAGAATCTTTCTGCCCTCAAGCAGATCCTGCACAACAATGCTCCTGCACAACCATGTTTACATACATAAAAAGATTTATATTGGCACATGTGATAATGTTATAGAAGGGAATAAAAAAAAATAATTCTACATTGAGAAGAGACAGTTAAATAATGGGTATGTGCCAGTGTAGTCCTATGGCAGAACAGACACAAAGTATTTGTAGAAGTGTCTCTTTACTGCTTAGAATGCTTTCTAATCTCATGTAATAAGATGCATTATATATAACTTTGGACATACATAAATATTAAATACTGTGCCCAAAGTGGGATTTAGATTAAATTTATGTGCTTAAGTGAACTATTCACCTGAAAAATCCCCATCCAGATATGTTCTCAACCTGGAGACCCTTGAATTACAGAGATAGATCTCTTTTTAAATTACTATTCACATGCAAAAGTTCTGTATTTTCAAATTGCCTCATCTTTACTACGGCTGAACAGATAGCTGCTATTTGAGCTCAAAGTTCGTCTGGGATCAAGAAACTGCATCATTTAATTTAAGGCCTTTGAGTAACTCCATCTAGGTGCAGCTCCTAAAAAGAGTCTTCACCCTAGAAGCTAATTCTTTAAGGGATGGACTGAAGGAAACTGACTTTTTTTCTTTTATACTTTTTTTTTTTTTTTAAATTAAGTAAATAGTGATTGGGTAAAATCTGTGATGGTTTCTGGAGCAGAATGCAGGGTAGACATAACATGCCTTATTTTTAGTCCAACATCTCTTAGATTGGTCAGTAAGAGCTGACAATACCCCAGCCAAGAAGCCTTTCTGCTTGTGTTATTTTTTTCTTTGGAGCAGTGACAGTTGTGTGCTTGGGCTCCTCTGATATGCGATAGTGTTAAACCTCATGTCCCCTTTTTTTAGTGGCCTAAACACCGGGTTACTGTCCTTGGGGAGGAAGAAATACCTGTCATACCTAAGCATGGCATGCAGTAATGCAAAAGCATGTGGTAGCTATATCTTTTTATGTATCTAAACTTTTAATTATTCACATCACAGTAACGCTGCTAAGATCTTTTTCCATACTATGGCAGTAAAACCAGAAGTTTGTGCTTGTTATAGACCCAGAGCAAACATGTCAATTGCTCTACCGAAAAAAATAATGATAGCTAAATAAGCAGACCAGTATTATCTGACAAAGGCATGGTGCTTTGGCTGGATGACTCATTGTGCCGTCACTGTCTGAAGATTCCTTTGCACTAAAATTAGATCACCCAGTTCACGATCTACCCTGGGAGTAAAGATTAGAATCCACTCATTCAAACTTTTTTTATCTATCGTGTTTGTGTGCATCATCAGAGTCTTTGTTAGAGAGCTGTTGTTTGCAGATGGTTGTACTTGCAGAGCAGAAAGAGCAAGACCTGAAGATAATGACATCTAATTTCCCAGGCACTCTGTAAACCTCGATTTAGCATTTCAGCAGAACAGATTTGTACCAACTAAAGCTAAATAAACAATATTCCCAGATTAACAGCATAAAAATAAGTGCCGTGGCTCTGCTTGCTTTTTCTGGAGTAAAGCTGGTTTATGATGACACTAAATTTTTGTGTCTAAAGCACCAGCTTTGCTGTTGTTCTTGATTTCCGTCTCTGTAAACACACCATAACACTGACCTGAACGTCAGGCATATGCACTTATATTCTCTTAAGCAATGCGGACAGACATTTGCTATTAACACAGAAAATACTAAGGAATTTCCATTGAAGGCATGTTGAATTACTCCTGTGCAGAATATAAAAAAGATAAAATATTCAACAATGCTTTAATGAAGCATGCTAGAAGAAGATCCATATGGGGATGGACATAGGTAGACTCATCATAACTTTGAACTTGGCTACTCAAATGTGGACGCTGTGCAGCTTCATTTCTG
This sequence comes from Laterallus jamaicensis coturniculus, assembly GCA_022605575.1. Classification (NCBI taxonomy): domain Eukaryota; kingdom Metazoa; phylum Chordata; class Aves; order Gruiformes; family Rallidae; genus Laterallus; species Laterallus jamaicensis. The sequence goes on from JAKCOX010000001.1 coordinate 89,572,550, forward strand.
CTGAATGAGTTCTTAAAATGCATAGTCATCCCCTGCTGAAATCCCAAAACCAGACTAAAGTTATAGATGTGGTTATAATTAACTAACGCATAAAAAGCACTTCAAGTTAAGCAAACAACATATTTACAAAACACTTCAGCAGAAAGCTATGTAATATTGATAGCCAGCATTAGGAGGATCTAGCTGCCAATAGAACCTCATTTGCTAGTGATGACTAAATGCAGGGAAGGGCTCTGAAAATAACTACTAGTGCAGCAAACCAAAGTGGCAACAAAGTTTAAGGTAACAGTTGCAGTAATTTGCTGTTTCAAAGCTGTTTCACTGACCCCATTTGAACGACTTGATATTTACCAGACTGAGTAAATCACAAATGCAAACATTTTCTAAAGTGGCCTGGGATCTTGGCTGTGCTAACTGATGCATATCAGTTATGATCATATTCAGAGATGCTGCTGGGAGCACATGTCTGGTAGTGAAGAAAGGACCCCTGGAAATCAGATTGATCTAGGCATTATGGTCATGAATGAACTTGTAAATAATGAATCCTACAGTCTTTGATCATATTAATCACTACGTTTTTTAACATTTTTACATGAGTGCTCATTAAATACCTGAACCTAATTCAAACTTACAAATTATTAATTAGCTAATAATTTGTTTTAGTATGCTTCTGAAATTACTACAAATTATGGCAATACATAAACCTGCCTGCTTTTTTTGAAGCAGCTTTGGTTTATGTATTTTTTTCATGTACTAATCAACTTGTTTTGTAAAAGAGAGGTAAACCTGGGAGCAATTGCACAATCATTTTAAAAAGAAATATTTTTAAATGACTCATTTTTGTCTCTTAATCTACTGCACACTAAAGAGATAAATTTCTTGGCTGTAATTCATTTTCTGCCAGAGTGTAATTCATATTTGTGCATTCCAGCATTTGCTCTGTAAATATATATATTACACTAGTCTGTTAGGAAGTCAGCAGAGCCAAGCCAGCTGAGAATTAGGATCAACATGCTATTTCTGGTCAATTTGTTCTGGCAGCAAAATATTTTATAAAGTTGCATTGTAATTTCATTTATGTTTTACCTCCTGGACATTTTCTATTCCAGGCCACATCTTAAGATTTTTCAACTACTCACTTTTACTTAGATTGATATCTTAATTTGGGGCATGAGAATAAGCAGCAAAGTAATATAAATCTGATACTTTTATGCAGGGTTAGCCAAAGCAGACCATTCCAATATTTCCAACTGTCTGTTCAACCAGAATTTTTAAAAAAGCATATTAAAGGCACAGTTTTGCTTGGAAAATAATTCTAATACCGGTATTACACCCTGCTAATTTCACACAATATTGATTGTATAACACATTTGTGGTCAAGGTATCTCACAAAAAAGCAATTTTAAAGTGTGACTTTTCTGATGAAACAGCCTTTGACCATCAGAATTCTGCTCAAGATTTGCTGGAAGATAGCTGGCAAATCTTCAGCTCAGGCACATTGTTATAGTTTCTCATTCTGATGGCTAATTTTGCTGCTGTGCAAGTGAACATGATAATTAACCAAGAATGCAAACACACCAACATTGTTTTTCCAAGATGCTACTGGACTACTTTTTAAGAGATCAGAATAGTACAAACTGTGATTGAGCACTCACTGCAATATTAGCTAATTGACAAACATTCCCAGACTACCTAATTCTTCATGTATTTCAGAAACCTTGTGACTGTCGGTGAACTACTATTCTTTGTGTGAACAATACAGGTTATCATCTCCAAAAGAACACTTCATCAATATAAACCAGTCAAGTTTTATATTGCTAATCACAACATACAGTGTATAACTTTTATTTCAGATTTTTTATTTTTAAAACACATTGTGTTCTGGTGCAAAAACCTACATCTTGATTAAGATTTGAAAATATTATCCATATATTTTGCAATATTCAGATTTACTCTATCCCTTTTTTGCTTTTCTCTTTCACTTTCAAACCAAGAGGAATGACGATTAAAAAGTCAGTAACTCTGGAGTCACAGCTGCCACTGAGAATCACTGCTAAAGTTGGATCTTCTGATACTTAATTGTATTCAGTAATTCACTCTCAAAATGTCTGCTGCCCAAAGCAAGTATAATTGCTTCAAATAAATGTGGAATACAAAGACCTTGTATTTTCTAAATATTCTTTTTTAGTTGAAACTTGTTTCTATTCTTTTTGCCATTCCTCCTAGTCTCAGAAGAATACTAAAGAGAGCTGCTTGGTATTTTTCAAATATGCTTAGACTGGTTTGCTTGTTGTGTTTTATTTCAAGTGAGAGCATTTGGAACTCTGACATAGACACCTATAGTACCTAAAGTGCTACAGGTTTGGGGATAGAGCATTCCACCTATGGACAACAGATACAGAATTCTGCATGAAGACAGATGATATTCTCATCCAGTTATATCACAGACTTCTCAATGTCACTGTTTAATTATAAGAGCAACATTTGCATCTACACCATACAGCATTTTGTAGAGTAAGCCTATCCTATCCAGCACTTGGCAGTGGTTATATTGTTTTTAAATGTTCTCATACGCAATGCATTACCAAACCAACACCAGAGGACATCAGTGGGATTCAACACAAGAGAGCTATTAAACTTATACAAAAATAAAGTCCAACACAAGTAAGCTGGAGGACTATTTACAAAGCATGCAGTGACAGAAGTGGTAATGGCATTAAGATGACAGAAGGTATATTTAGATTAGATATTAGGAAAAAATATTTTCTGTAAGGGTGGTGAGGTACTGGCACAAGTTGTCCAGAGAAGCTGTGGATGCCCCTTCCCTGGCAGTTTTCAAGGCCAGGTTGAATAGAACTTTGGGCAACCTCAGCTAGTGAAGGGTGTCTCTGCCCATGGCAGGAATGTTGAAACTAGATGATCCAATGAGAGCCAATGGGATCCTGGGGTGCATCAGGAGGAGTGTGGCCAGCAGGTCGAAGGAGGTGATCCTCCCCTTCTACTCTGCCCTGGTCAGGCCCCACCTGGAGTATTGTGTCCAGTTCTGGGCTCCATGGTTTAAAAAGGACAGGGATCTCCTTGAGAGAGTCCAAAGAAGGGCTACAAAGATGATTAGGGGCCTGGAGCATCTCCCCTATGAGGATAGGCTGAGTAAGTTGGGACTCTTCAGCCTTGAGAAGAGAAGACTAAGGGGGACCTAATGAAAGTCTATAATTATCTGAAGCAGGGGATGCAGGGGGAATCAGCCAGCCCCTTTTCAGTGGTCTGTGGAGACAGGACAAGGGGCAATGGCTGCAAGTTGGAGCATAGGAAGTTCCACACCAACATGCAGAGGAACTTTTTCACAGTGAGGGTGACAGAGCCCTGGAATAGGCTGCCCAGGAAGGTGGTGGAGTCTCCATCTCTGGAGATATTCAAGACCCGTCTGGATGCCTATCTGAGTCATATGTCCTAGGGAGTCTGCTTTGGCAGGGGGGTTGGACCCGATGATCTCTCGAGGTCCCTTCCAACCCCTACAATTCTATCATTCTATGATCTTTTAGGCCCTTTCCATCCCAAAGCATTCTGCCATTCTATGATTCTATAATTCTATGACCCTATTTTATGATGAGTCTCAGAACTCTCACTATGTAGGAAGACTAGACAACTAGTTTGGCCAAGACATCTGCAGAGGGATTTGTCCACTGTAACAAATACCAGAAAGCTAGGCCTCTAAACTACTCACCTTAGGGTCACTTTTAAAATCATAGTTCACTTTTATTCTTTAACAATTAATAAATGTTCACATCCTGTTCAGTAGCAAAATAGGTCTCTTCAGAAACACCCCAGAGTGAATTAGGCTGACAATATAAACTCAAATTACTGAAAAAATTATTCAACCAAAGAAAAATTAGTTAGGAGGTTTTTCAGTTCTTGATATGAGACCAAACCACAGAGGGAAGGAGAATAAAAAATGGAAAAGAAAAAAATCTACAGAGATGGAGACTATTCTAAAATTAATCTTTTTTTTCAAGATTGTTCTAAGATAAAATAGTCATATAGCTAAGTTTATTTGATCAAGGATCTGATGCTGCGGGTGCAAAAGAGTCCAATATGGGAGAATAAAAGATACTTGCTGCAGAGTATCATATGACAGAACTTAAATGACAGTCTGCTAAAATGGGACATGGCAATGCCTTCAGAAAGAAAAAAAAGGAAAGGAAAAGAAAAAAAGTCCAAACTGCAAAGGATTATGCTTCACAGCAGGAGTTTGCAGGCATCAGTAGAACACGAACTGCCAGTGCAAGGAATAATAATATCAATTCTAGTTAAGCAGAACTCTTTGGAGGAGTAATGGACAACATTGCCTTGCATGACTATACCCTCATAAAAACAAATAGGATGGATACTAATTTCAGGTCAGATATGGGTGTACAAGCTAATGTGCTTCCAGAAGCAATGGTAATAGTATTGCTTTAAGAAAAAAATATTTGGCAGAAAATAAATCATTGAGGCTCTAGATTTACTGTGGTCAGGAAAAAAATTATCCCCACTAAAACAGAATATGATCTGAATTATATATTACACATTTCACCTCATTTAACCTAAAAATTCTGAGTCAATATTCTGATACAGTGGAAGAAGGCAATAGCTTTTACAGAATGAACACAAAAAATGTGCTTGTATATGAAATCTGCACTGAAGCTAAATGTAAATAAACCCTGTATAGGATTAAAATGATCAAATAGTCTTGAAAAGGAGGTGCATGTAAAAGAACACAAGGCAATGGTTAAAAAAAAAAAAAGAAGGGGGACAGTCTCACTAAGAGAAGATTTTAACAGATTTTGCCAAAGAGTAAATATACCGAGATTATCCCCTGGACCATAAACCCAGGAAAGTACCCTGCACCTGAAGTTAAAGACTGTAAGATCTTACAGGTTCATTACAGAGGACACATGGATAAAACTCTAATAAACTCCATTTTGTTGGTCAGTATACATCTCAATATAGGAAAAAAATATCTGCACAGACTAAAAGAAAACCCCAAGAATAAATATTATTCTGTGATGTTTCAAAAACATGCCTTAAAAATATATGGCAGAGATTTGGGCACTTGTAATATTTATTGTGGCAGACAACAACAACAGTTGTTTGGTATGTATTTGTGACATAATTGGTAAGATTCAGTTTGCCTAGCTTTTGCAGTAAGGTTTTGCCCAGAAAGGCTTCAGTGTGTCATTTATAAGTTGTTGAATAGGTTTTTTCAGCTCCACTTATTGCCGTGTCTACAGTCTTGATTCAGCTGCTTCAATGTGGGCACCTGGTTCTTTTTGAGATGTACTAGGATATTGAATATATATTTATAGAGCAATGTCACAGGACTTACTGCAGAGTAATGCCTTTCTAGAGGCAGCTGGAGGTAAGGCAACACTTAAATGATACTAGGTAGTCATCCAGTGTGCAGGCAACGTTTCAAGGCCTAAATCTCCATTGCCTGTAAATTGAGCTCATATTTAAGTTTCTACTTGTAGTCACTGTCCTGGTTTTGGTGGAGGTAGAGTTAATTTTCTTTTTATCATCCAGTATGGTGCTGTGTTTTGTTTAATACAAGAACAATGTTGATTACACACTGATGATTTCAGTTATTGTTAGGTAGTTCTAGTGCTTACACTAAGTCAAGGGCCTTTTAGCTTCTCATGTTCTGCTGGCTGCACCAGAAGCTGGGAGATCACAGCCTGGATAGCCAAACCAAGACTGACCAAATGGACATTTCCTAACACAGAAATCATGCATGCTCCAAATAAAACTGGGGAAGCTAGCTGGGAGGCAGAATGGCTGTTCAGAAACAGGCTGGGCATTAGATTTTTTTTTTCCTTTTGCATGTGGTGAATAATTACACTTGTGCATTGCTTGCTTTATTATTTGGGGGGGGTATTTTTATTATTGTTATTATTTCTCTTTCTTTTTTATTCTATTAAACTGTCTCTATCTCAACTCACAAGTTTGTTTTTTCTGTTCTCCTTATCTCCTTGGTGGGGGCAGGGGTAAGCAAGTTGCTGTGTGGTGCTTAGTTACTGACTGGGATCAAACCATGACAACACGTCTATTAACGTGTTTTAATCTTGAAGTAAATTCCCTCAAGATGTCTAGAGTATAGTTGTCTAGATTTCTGCTAGATGTCATTGGGACTAATGGAGTAGTCAATACGGCCAGAGCTTGATTCATTTAGCTGAATAGATAGCTAGCACCCCTTCAGGTGTTCTACTGTATCTAAGATGACTGCACTGGAAGACTGACTGACCTGGAAGACATGCCACAGAACAAACATGAGACCGACACCTTTCTGGAACAGGAGCTGAAAGCTGGAAATTATATTGCACAATGCCAAAGATAGCACAAGGTGGTTGTCCTCAGGCAGCTGAAAATCGTACTATGTATATTTAATAGAAAATTGTCTTTCTGATTTCTTAAGAGAAAGATATTAAAATTCAGATTTAGACTACAAATGGGTCAACCTTACTTCTGGTTTGAAAGTTGTCTTATTTAATAGAATTGACTGTAATATCCAAAGCTGCTTCTGAAGATAAAACCCTAAAGAACCTGATGTTGGAAAAAACATTTCCATCATCTATTATCAATTTGCAGAGGATCTCTATGTAGCAGATGAGTTGTAATTTGAAGACAGTACAGAAAAGCTGTTACAAGGGATACGTGTGGTTAGTCAGAAACTGAGAAATCTAAAGGAAAGGTCAGAAGCATTCTGAACTAAACCAACATGAGCAGAGACATTGACAAAATGTAATTCTAAACTGAAGCCAAATCAAAGAAATGCATCAATGTTGCTGACATACACACAAAAGGCAAAATGAGCCCCTTCACCCCACCAAAATCAAAGTTAAACATACTTTTGTTTAACAGATACATATTTTTACTGAACATTTTTCTACCATACCAAAATGGCCTTTCACTTGGCTTTAGCTTTCAGACAAAATCTCTTATGGGTAATTGCTATTACTATATTTTATTGTGAATTTTTTCATTTCAAGATTTCCTTGAACTATGCAGATAATGGAATTTAGGTATTTCATTACTTATATATCTGTAACATCTGATAAGTCTGAATGCCTGAGAACAGCAGTTGATATGGCTGGAGGAGCAGCCAAGCAGAAGTCCCATGAAATTCAGAAAAGGCAGTGCAGTTTTACACTTCAAATTGAATAAAGCATGCAAGAGTACTGGCTGTGGACTTAGTGGATGGAGGAACAGGTCTGCAGAAAAGGATCCCGAAGGATAGGTGGGACTTGTGTCAGTGTGCACCCTTCTGGTGAGGAAGGTTAATCATATACTGGACCTCATTGTTTAGGATATAGCCAGCAAATCAAGGGAAGAGTTTATTCTCATATTTCCAGAACTTTTGTGCTTACTTCTGGATTATTGTATCTGGTTTATAGGCACTACTGTGGATGACAGAGAGTCACAAGTTAGGTAGAATCTGGAGGAAGACTATAAAAACACTTCAGAGGTTGGACATAGGACATATGAGGAGGCCTTGAAGAAATTGGATTTGTTTAGCCAGGAGACAAGAAAGAGGATATAGCTGCAGTCTTCCACTGTCTAGAGAAGGTGATACATGAGGTGGAGACAAACTCGCTGCAAAGGTGCAGTGGTAGGGTGAGAAGCAATGGTTGCAGGTTACAGTGAAGGAAATTCAGACTGAATACATGGAAAAGACTCTTTACCCTGAGAGTGGTTAAGCTCTGGCTGCTCAGAGAGGCCCTGAAGTCTCTGTCCTTGGAAACAGACTGAACTCAATTGGACAAGGCCTGAACATCTTCATCTAATTTTGAAGTTACCCTTGCTTTGAGTAGTAGGAGGTTGTATTAGATGTTCCTCAGAGGTCCCTTTCAGCCTAAATTATTATACAACTCTCTGATTATTCAGAGAAATCTTTTTTGCTATGGTGAGGCCCTAGTTATCAAATCTTAACAGTACAGCTTCCATTAGCATCTGAGGTACCACTTTGTCCTAAAGCAACAACATCTGTTTATTGCTCCTTGCTAGCAGATTTTCTGTCCTTTTTAGAAGCATGTAGCTGAATGCCAATGTAAGGCAAGAAAAATTATAGCAACCCCTCAAACTCATTTGCATAATATTTTCATGTTAATTAAATTAAATGGGAGGGCAGCAGGGAAGAACAGGGTAAAAAGATGACTGGAATTTGTGGCAGGGAGGCTAAGGTATTTTGGTTGTTAGGAGCATTTGCCCAGTATTTTAAAAAGACTCACGGGAAAAGGGAGTGGAGCTGTTGGATAGTCATAGCTGCCTCTCTGCACTCTCTGCCACATGAATCACAAATTCATGTGCATAATACATCAGCTCCAAGAGGAAAAGCTTCCCTTCACCTTTAATTCCACCTGCACTTTCCCACATCTTTCATAGATGAATGCTCAGGGCAGCCTTTTCCAACAAGCAGTTTGAATTTCTTCAGGTTGAAGAATCAATTAAACGTAGATTCTTCCATTTCTGAATGACTAATACAGCAGTTGACTACTATAAGAAGCAGAGTTACTGCAATATTTTTAAAGACTGCTTGCTAAAAGGGCTTAGCATGCTAGGAAAATGTACAGAACCGACTTTTCGGGACCGTAGAAGAATAGGTAGTTTCTGACTCCAGTTAATCTTGGGCATTCAAGTCTCTTGGACTTGCAGAGAGGTAATACTTCAGGCAAGGGGAGGCTGAAGCCAAGTGGAGACATGCAGTTTAACATTAAATCAAGATCAGGAGGCAGCTGGATGGTTATTTTTGGATGTAGGCATCTCAATTCCATTTCAGTACTGTACTTTTTAAAGTAGCTAGTTATAAAATGACATCTTCCACACCAGAAGTGATGTATAAAAAGCCATATCTTTTTTTGCCAGAAATACATAGTGACTCCTAAGAAAATGTAATGGGGTTTATAATAAATAGTGTGTGTATCCCTGCCTTCTAATGGACTATGCAAAGAATAACTCATCTGTCTACCATGTACACTGACTAGTTACAAAAGACCTGTGGGAATGAAGAGACTTTTCATTATTCATCTCTGCATGTTCCCAGGTGGAGTCACTGCTAATGTGACATTGCTGCTGTTTGTGTCCACTGTTTCTTGAACCGTTTGCTGAGCTCACTTTTCTTCTTAGTATGCCACTTGTCTTGCATAAAAATTGCATTTTGTTTGTGTATCCTCAGCCACACAGCCCTCTTGTTTTGCTGTGCTGAGTTAAGCTGTGAAGATAGAATACATCTCAACTAATACCAGGAACATAACTGAGTTAGGATTTTAGTTGTTCGAGCTTCCTTAGTAGCTAATGGAAAGAAAAGCCATTCTAGTGAACTAAACACTAAAACCAGGTGGACAGGATCTTGGCCAAATCTTCTGAAATTATGTCCGATCCAACTTTATACCACTCAATGTGTGTACATGTTTACAGTGCCACTTGCATTCCGTTCTTTTCAGGAATCTGATGCATATAGTCAGAAGGAGACTTGCTTCATGTGGCACCAGAGTGACCATTGTTATGTGACACGTTTCCTCTCAAAGATTCATTCGAAATGGCTTTTGCACCTACTCTGCAACATAATTCTTCCCAACACATGGTTTATCATGATGAAATCCATTGATTTACAACCCACACACACCCCACAATTACTTCTTAATTACAAATCCTAATTAATTTAATTCCATTAAGTACAGAAAGAGCAAGTAAAACAGGCTGATAATAACTATGAAATAGAAATAAATATAGGGCATTTTTATAACAGAATGAGAAGTACTATGTCTATACAGAAGCACTGTTCAAATTGTTCTTTACTTTTACCTGTTTGTATTGGAAATGAACCACTGAAGCTCTACCATTTTTGGGGAGGTTTTCGGTTTGTTGGGTTTTTTAATATGCTTTTGTGCCAAATCATGATATCAGCAAGAAAAAAGGAGAAGCAGAAGCCAAGGTTAGAGTGTATGAATCTTTTGTGCTTACATACATGGAAGACTTTCAAGGTTCAATAAATTCCCAGAATTGTCCTCAGATCTTGTCAAATTTATTATAGTTTTCTTGTAGTCTGTAAATCCGTCCCTCGTGCAAGGGTGCCTCCGTTAACCCTGCAAGCCACTCCCATTCTGTGAGCTTTGTCTTGCATTTCCAATGCTTTAGCAAGGTAAGTTTGCTCTCAATTGTTAATCTGAGAAATGCTTTCCTTGCTAACAGTATGAAGTCCTACTGCAATTTGTATGGGATGTGTCTATTCAATGAACTGACCATCAGTGATCTGTTGTACAGGACACCCCTCTTTTTCTTCCCCCTCTTTTTTTATTTCCTTAAAAATTATGCACCTTTTCAGGTGGACATACAACTAGTCTTCGATAAATGTGTTTCAAGTGGAAAGAACAGTTGCTTGTTTTCCCACAGGGCTAGCAGTCCCTTCATCTAACCCCACTGGACACAAAACAAGCACAAATGACAAGTCTGCAACTGTTTGGAGTCAGAAGGTGCATAGCAATGTATGAGGAGTGGGTCTTTTGGCCCATCCAGATTTATTGCCACACAGCTCGACTCCCATAAAATCAGGCCTGGGGGGCGAGCGAATGTATGTTAAGGCACAATTGTAATGCAGTAGGAGAAGAGCAGAAGTCTGGGAACGAGATAAGAAACTGCAAGAACGTTAACAACTGCCTTAAAAAGGAACAACGTGACTGTGTAGTCTTAACTGATTACTAGCAATAGTGAGATGCATGTAAGGCAGGTGAATGGAGCATCTAACCAATAGCAATGTAATGTAACTCATGTACTGATATAGAAACCTATATAAGGTGTGTGTCTGTTTCAATAAATGAGCTCAGCACATTGATCCAAGTATAGTCCGCAAAACTTAGGCTCCGGCAGCATTGCTCACAAACATGTACTATAGCTGATACAAGTTTTTGTAGTGACAGTGCTTATCAGGGGAAGGCAAGTCCGGGAAGTTGTTTTGAGCATCTGATTTCAAGGATGCCAAAGAAAATTCTGGACCATCTTTGTTCTACAAATTATCAGATTTCTTTATCTTTCTGCAGGTCTTTTCTCAGGACTTCGGGATGGAGGAGATAGTTCAGAGAAGATTTCTGAGGTCATATCAAATCTGCATACTTACTACCCCTAGCCATTGTAGTCCTTACCCCACAGTTCTTTAGAACAGACCACTATTTTCATTAAGTGCAGTGAAAGATTTATTTTCCACTGCAGGATTTCATAAGCAGCTCTGCTGACGAATAAAACACTAACTTTCACCATCAGGGGACAATAACAAACTACAGTCATCCAGCCGAGACTGCACTAGGTCTATTACATGGTATTTCATAGGATTCTTCATCTCTGGACGGATCTGACTTTGTCTATTCCCTCACAGAGAGATCTAAATTTCTTTTTCTGAGAAAAAAAACCCAAATGTTTTCTTTATGTGTACCTTTAGAGTTCCTTTTTTTTCCATTGTGGAAGAGGATACACTACACAAATGTAACGTTGCTTGTTCCTTGATTTTTCAAATCAACAGTTCCTCAATGATTGTTCTAGATACAGAAATGAAGAGACTAGCACTCACAGGAAGCAATTTCTTTACTTCACATATTTACAAAATTCTATCCCATCCAATTTATTCCTGACTTGTAGGTCTGCAAGGACTGAAAATTGACTATCTATAAATAAATCCAATATTTTAAGACATCCTTTCCTATTCATTTTAATCAGTTTATTATATTATTGTCAATGTTACATCTCAGATTATTCCATATTTATTTGAAATGCAAATAGATGAAGAAATGAAAACTTTAACAAGTTTTAATAGGGTTTGTTTTTTTCAAACAGAAATCTGTAATATACAGAATTGTAAAAACAAACAAACAGATGGCAGAACAGATTTTTTTGTATATGATTGTTATACTTTGTTGCAATCCACCTCCCATAGGAAACTGTGACAAAGGGCAATTAACTAATTTCACATAAAACCACCATCATATCTTTTGTTAATGAGGTTCAAACCATATTTAAGACAGAAGGAGCACTAGGGAACGATTCTGCTTGGGTTTTATATTTATAATCAGCTGTGATAACATTCTCATATTGCTGCTGCTGCGTCTTGCAGCTACATTTGCCGTAGTAGCCATAGCATGTAGCATCACACAGCAGTGAGAGAACTGCCCAAAGCCGGAGCAAATCATTCCACTGTGAATGATTCAAATCATTTGTGACTGGTAAGGGTACCTCTTATCTGGGCCCCTTGCTGGTGAACTTCTCCAGACTTCTATTTTATTCTGGTAGCCATACATGTAAAATTACCAGGAGATATTTCTGAAACACCACAGTGAACAGTATGTTACTGACTTTCAGTTCAAACCATCTTTCACATCATACCCTAACAGCACAGCCTCCCATCTGCCTCAGTGCCTACAGGAGATCAGATTCTGAATTGAAATTCAGCTGGCTGAAACTAAATCTGAATAAGACAGAAGTGAGGTTAGAATGAAAATGATAACATTTTGAAGAACTAGCCAAAGCCATGACAACATCCTCAAATGAGTGGTCTGTTTTCTGACCGTCAAGAGATTTCACAGCCTGAGGGTTAGCTGACATCCTCCCAAGTATGAAATCTGTCAGGAATAAATTCTCCCATCCACGATGAGCCAGCAGGCTGTTCCTATGAACATCCTCTCGGATGCTGACTTGGCAATAGCTTTGTACATATTCATGGCTTCCAGGCTGCACAGTTATAGTATTCAGTGCTGGCCGTGCCAACGATAGCCTTCAATGGGCAGCTGATCAAAACCCGTCACTCTGCTTGCTAAGCAAAATAAGTCAATTTTGGTACATCATCCCAGTACTGTGAACACTACACTGGCTCCTGAGTGAATGCTAAATCATACTCCTTGTTCTAATCCTAATCTTCAAAGCCCTAAATCCAGGTTACTTCAGGGATAATAATTTCTCACTGTGAGAAAAGACCCACTCCTCGGGGGTGGTGGAGCTATCAGCTAGGCAAGGAATTATGCTGACAGAAGGAGCTTTGGAGCACTCTTCCACATGAGGATGGAAACAACCACAAAGCTTACCCATCTTCAAGCAAAGCAAAACATTTGTCCCTTCAGAATAAAATTAAACATTGTGAGCAAACACATCCACCCCTCATATACACCCATTTCCAGGAAAGATGAGAGTGTAACTACAAGGATATAATATTACAATTAATTTGAGATAGTATCTTTTTGTGAAAGATTATGAAGTATATAGCTGTGGGTCAGTCTGACTGGCAACTGATAGGGAATTTAACTTCAGTATCTCGATGAACTGATGCCTTCATAGAAATATGGTATAAACAGATTAGACAATCTATGTAAAGATTTTCATCTCAGTGTGAAAAGCACGATGTCCCATTGCAATTGTTTTAATGATTCAGCTTCTCAAACAGCATGTTTTGCATTTCTTGAAGTAAACAACCACTTAAATAATCCTTGATTTGTTTTTCCCAAAGGTATGTCACATTTCAGCCCACAGCCACTCAATAAAAGGAAAGAGATGCATTTTCTTGACTTAATTCAATAAATAAACCTAAACAAGTTTGTTTTCTTTGCTTTTCATGTTAACTTAACAGGCTAGTAAATTAATGAACCTCCTTGGAAATAATGTAGCACTTTCAGGCATGCAACCATGGATGTAGACAGGGCAAGTCTTTGTGTTACAATAATTAGCTGTGAATTGGTACATCCTTACCATCATGCTAAGACTGTGTGCCTAGCATTATTTTTCTAACAGTGGAAATCTCAGTTCATGAAATTAAACAAACCTTTATACTTTAAACAAGTAGTGAGAACAAAGCGAACTGTGTAGTGCAGACCAATATGACAGCTGTAAAAAAAAATTAGAAAGAGAGGGGAAAATCTTCACTTGGTGCAAATTGGTGTACTTAAACTCATTACTTCAGCTGTAACTATCAAGCAAATATGAATGGTTTGAGCTTTAACAGGTAGCAAATCATTTGGGGCTAAGACAAAGACATACATAGGCCTAAATCTGGTGGTCCTTTACCTCCCAAACCCCCTCTTTCCATCCAAAGTTCAGCTTGCTATCCAGCCTGCTGACTTCTTCTCACAGACTTAAAGGTTTGAAAGGTTTAAGATGCACAGGCACAAAAGAAAAAGGAAAGAACTAAACAGTTTTCCAAGGTATCACAGCCTTCAGAAAACCCTCGGTGCAGTGGACTTCGGCAGACTGCAGTAGTGTGAGAGGTCTGATTGCTTTCCTTACACATGTAATGGTATTGAGTCCTTGTCAAGGTTAAAAGTTTTAAAGTGTATGAGAAAAACTAAGGACTAGGGAAAAATAAGGATTGTGTTTTGGTTTGTGATGAATGCGAGTGACTATTAACAAAAAAATCCCCTAGAGGATCTTGCAGATTAATAAATGAGAGCTGCATTTTAAATTAGCAGCAGTTTCAGTTACCACAGGAAATAATTCTCAGATTCTAAAGAGACTTATTTCTCGATCCTTTCTGTGGCTCACTTTGAAGCAAATTTTTTCACCCACAGCCAGGCTGCTTTCATTTTAAAGCACAAGAATATGGTACTCTGTGAACACTAGATTTTTTAGATTGTAGGGACAGATGAAAATTCCCCCATAGTTTATCAAAGAATTTTCGGAGGCAGTAGTTGTTGTCATTGTCCACAGAGCCTGCCAATCGCCCTGGCATGAAATTACAATTAATGATGTATCACTGGGTTACATAAAGGATGTCAAACATATGGACCATTGCCGCAGCCAAAAGATACGAGCAGCTTGCTGGAAGTATCACATAATATGCTATATTTTTCTGATATATCAGAATGTCTTTGCTAAGAAGAAAAAATACTAAATTGCAAACACATATCTAGTTTTGCTTTAGGCCACTCAATCCTGAACGGTAGAACAGTTTTGAATGTTTATAGTTTTAGACATGAAGACGAGTAATATTTTTCATCTGTCTTTCTATCTGTCCATCTATGAACCCAATTTTAGATAGCTAGGTTTTCCCAACAGGATATTTTAAACTACTACTATTAGTAAGATGTGAGTGTTCATCCACAAAGAGCAAGCTTAGGAGCACAGAGGCTTCGTTTTAATCACTGTTAATGAAAGGAATGACCTAGTGGGTGGAAAAATGAATATTAGAAAGAACATTTTAAAAGTACATGCTTCCTCTAAAGGAAGCAAGCAAAATCTTATTAGTATGCATGTTAAATTCTTTTCATTTCACACTTTTAAAGGACATGAGAAAAATTCGATTTAACGTTTTCTAATGTAAAATCATACCACAATATGTGCATACGTGTTTTATAGCCTATAAATAACTGATTTGCAGAGGGAATGTTCTCTTCCCAGATAATTGAAACATAAGAGTCACAATGTAACCTACTCTATAAATACAAGTTGGAATAATACCAGCAGCAACCCTACTACTAATAACACCACAGCCTGTTTGCATGAGATCACATAGGAACTCCAAGAGTGCCTCTGCAGAGGGTGATCAGCCTCACAGGAAACCACCTGCATCTGCTTCTGGCTGAAATCTCACAGCATGGTGTATTGGAAGAAGGAAACCGTGCCTTGGATTCTCCAGCCTCTGAGTCAGCTAGCAAAAATTTGGAAGTTTGTTGATTAATTACTTGAGACTGGAAGGGATCACAATTTCTCCATTCTTTTTCTGGTCTGTCACATGAGCAAGGTAGGCAGCAGCATACTGTCTGTTAATAACAGCTGCAGAACCTAAAGAAAATCTGAAATAACGACTTTAATGGTAGACCAGATTCAATTATCAGTAGAAACTAAGTCTGAAGCACATCCATGATTTCACAGATCAACTATGGCAAGTCCCTGGTCTGCAAATCCAGCATCATCAGTTCTGTCAGTCCTAATGAAAGTCATTTGAGAGACAAGAGAGAAAATGAAACGTAAAGATGCTCATTTTCTCACTAACTTGATTGAATGATTTCCCCCGTCTAAGAGATGTATGCTATGGAGGCACAGCTGTTCTTCATTTCATTCACAATCTACTACTTGTAGTTGACTTACGGCCAAATTCAAAGGCAAGTTTAGTGAACTAGATAAGTTTAATGACAGTCTATGCCAATTTTTAATTTTAAGTCTTTTCAACGTGCCAGTGTTACTTCAATGCTCCTACATACTTATAGCTTTAAAACCATTTATAGACACATCATGTGACTTCATTTAAGTAAATGCTAATCATCTCATCTCACTTTAAAGTCGTGGGTTAGAAAGAAGAACCTTCAGCAGGTGATTCATATCTTCTGGCTCAGGATGACTTGACCTGTTCCCTGTATATTCCTTTTTCTCCATTCTCTGCAGAAGAAGGTCAGATAAAAAAACTTTTAGACATCCAAAATTGGCAGCAGTGAAACTTTGCTTGTGTGCCACTGCTGAACTGAGCTGAATAGACTTGAATCTAAGCTCAGCCTATTGACTTTCTCACTGACTTCACTGGAGTCACTACAGCTGTATAGCAAAATAGGTTCAGGTGCACAGGTGAAGTATCACAGGTGAATGTACTGCACATACCCTGTATGGAGGTGCTGGAAGAAATAAGTGTATCAAAACACAGCAACAAATACTAATACGAAGATGAAGCAAGAAAACAAGCAAGCAAGGAAGTGTCATGATGGAGCAATGCAAAGCAAACATTTCCCCAGGATAAAAATGCCTTCTTCTTCAATTACAGATCCCTTCTTCGGTTGAGGTGTTATTTAGCAGTTCCATTTCCTCTAAAATTACAAGAATTCTTCCTGTTCTATGGCCAGTGCAATCAAGTCACCTTTTGTAGGAAGCAAGTATTACCTGGCTTCTTTTCCTCAATCTAGCAATACAGAAGAGCTCCAATACTGACATATTCAGCCATCTGAGCATGCCAGGAGGAATCATCGACTATCCTAGAGACAGGAACAATAGGCACCTTCAAACTCTGCAGTAGTTTGAAAGATATTTCTATCAGAAAGGAGACGGATTTTCAGTATAAATTAAAGATATTATTACAATCATAGAAAAACCCAACACAACTCTTCTGAACTGTGCTCTCTGCATTACATTTTCTTGAAAATGACCATTACTTTCGTTTCTACAAAGCCTGTAGACAACAAACTTGTTGCAACTCAATAATAATATGAGATTTTCAATGATCCAAAAAGAAGACACTGGATTTGCAATGGTACCTCTAGATTATTAACTGTCAGAAAGCCCTAGGTAAGATTGAGCCGGTAGAAATGTCTGCATACAAAACAAAATACAAGATGTCTCTGTAATATTGATATGCAGTACGTGCATTTGCATTAGTCAAGTGTTTAGTAGTGGGAAAAGATATGTCTCCATTAACTCAGGTTGCACTGTGTATACTCATATTAGCATATTGTCTGGGGGATTATAGTAAAGGGGAGTTGGGTTATATATATTTATTGGGTTTTGCAGTAGGGAGAATCAGAATGCATGTATTTGCAAGGGAGGCAGAGAGAGCAATGCCTATACAGAGAGAAGTGCTTAGGAATGTGTAGTCTTTGTCTAAGTAGGAAGTTACATTTAATTCAGTAGGAATTAAACCCACACTTCAATTATTTGCTAAATTTTGGTCACAGGGTCTGGACAAAATTATGAAAATTTGCTTATCCCCATCAACTGCATGGATCTAGTCCTCTTATCTGTATTTATTATTGTACTCACTGATACTTAGCTTAATTTAGTCCCTGATCCAGAGACACATGCTTTAGTATTATTTGCTCATAAAACATTGTGGCATTTTAGATGAAAATTCAGTGTTAACTGAAGATCATAGAGCTTAGCAACTAAATAAAGGGCTACATAGTAACAAACTTGCAGGGGGCACAAATTAAAGTCTGTTATGTTAAAAGAACAAGAAAATGGAGCTCTCAGAAATCTGTGAAGTGTGAGACTTTGTGAATGCTTATGTTCTTCCTTACAGTGAACTTTGCAGTCAGCCCTGTAACCATTTCCGACCCATTCAGAGAGTCATCATAACATCCATTAATGTTAAATCAATAAAGCTAACAACAATGATAATGGAAAACTTCTCATTCTGAATCAATCAAAACTCAATCTGTTCATATGGAAATCACCTATATTCATGTTTAATAATAAACAAAGAATCTTAGCTCAATAATAAAACATGGTCTAGTATTAGGAGAAAAGAATAAAATGTGCATACTTTTTAAATACACAGTTACTACCTTGGAACCTTATCTATGGGAAAGGGTCTTTTTACCTAACCAAACAATTATTAGTTGAATTCAAGGTTAGGTACCTAAGAGGAGTATGTACTGCCAAGGGAAATTTGTCTCACTTAACTCAGACACTTAACTTGAATGTGTGATCATTCTTTCCACTGTCTACGAGGCAGATGTAGGGTGGCTGACTGGACCATGACAGCTAATTTTTTTAATGCTCAAGCTGGATAAGATTAATTTCATCAAATGTGGATAAGTAAAGGACAACAGATAGGACTTTTGACATCATAAACAATTAGGTAAAATGGGACTTGGAAGAAAAAGAGAAACATAAAATATTAGGCTTTTTATTTAGGGTATATTCCATATCACTAATGGTATTCCATAGAATAATGATATTACGTATAATAGTGGATAGTGGATTCCATATAACTTAACTGCAAAAAAATTCTTCATAAACGCTCATCTAAAAATGCCACTCACATTTTCCTTACCTTTTCAAGGATCCAAAGATCCAAATTAGATTTTATATTGCCAATGTTTAGTGTCAGAGAGTAAATCACCCCAAATGAGTAAAAACCAAACAAAGCCAACCTTCTTAGCACTGAGGTCCCTATTCTGGAAAGATAAGGGAAAAAAGAAAAGGAGAGGGGGTGAATTAAATCTTCAAACTTCACTGAAGACATTGGGGGTCTATGTGGGTTTAAGGCACATACAGACACATCACATTCTGGAAACACAGTTTTAATAGACTCCCTTTAATAATACCCCTAATGCCCACAGTTTTCTTATGGACAATGTGATCATTAGACAGAGTTCCTGTGTTGTCTGGTTTTCCACAGATATTAAAATGACAAGATGTTTTATTAAAATGGGATTTGCACGGTGGGAGCCGAGTCATAAAATCAACTTGAGACAAATGGACCTCTGAGACTTTTTATCCAAATATCTTTCGTCTGCTGACTATAGCAAAACTAGCATTAGTTTGTGTTTAAGCCCACAATGGGTAAATAAAATAAAAATTATAATTCCATGCATTTTACTTATATCTATGAATAATTTACTTTTTTGCCATATACAGTGTCTTGAAACTCTTGACAAATTGTATATAAAGATGAGAATCTATCTGCCATAATAAACCTGATAAGCATCAAACAACATGTCTATATGTTGTAAGATTTTGCAACAATCCTTTACTTTCTATATATAAAATAATCTAAATGCAAAGCTAATGGTTTGGGGGTTTTTTTGCCTTAGGATTATACAGAAAATTCTTGCAAGCTTTTTGGTCACTGAGTAGAAAAAGTACACAAGTTACGAAATGTAATATTTTTAATGAGATACAAAAGAAATATCAATGTTTTTAGTAAACAAAAGACTTTGCTTCCCTTGCCTTCTGTAGTGTGTGTTTTGTACTGTAAAAGTCCGTAGTTACTAAGTCTCTGTGTACTGTTCTCCAGCTGAAATTAATTGTAAATTGATATAAAAATCCAAACTTCTGACATCATTTATTTATTCTTACAGTGAAAGATAGACTACCAATGGTTGTAAAAATGCCACATTAATTAAATCTTGTACTTTGTATTCCCCACTTCCTGAGATGATATATAGTTTAATAGACCAGATTGAGGCAAATATAACAAGCTTTTTTGGTTGTTTGCTTGTGTTTGTTTGGTTTAGTTTGGGTTGGGTTTTTTTTTGTTGTAGTATAATAGGTACTTCTTTGCAACCTTTGAGAGCTTCATCAAAAGGTCAGTCCTGCCCAAGCAGTTCAGAACAGCTAACTGTATCCTACACCTAAAATTCAAAGCCTGAAGCAAACTATTTTCTCTCCCAAAAATAATTTTCCTTATCAAGAAAACTGCTTGAGTCTAGATTGGGACCCAGGAACAAATCAATGCACATGTGATGTGGATGTGATGTAGCCCTGGAGCTAAATAGAGAGTGAAACAGCTACACAGTATATCCACACTGAGCTTACCCCCCTCTCTCCTCATTTTGCACCCTTGGAAAATCACAAAGGATTTCATTATGCAACTCACTGAATAAATACAGTGAAATTTACTGCCTTCCCTTTGTTAGCACATCGTGCACAGTTTGACACTCTCCTGCATGGCATCCTTGTTTCTAAATTGGAGAGACATGGATTTGACAGATGGACCACTTGCTGGATGAGAAATTGTCTGGCTGGTCACACTCAAAGAGTTGCAGTCAACAGCTCAATGTCCAAGTGGAGAACAGTAACAAACAGCAATCCTCAGGGGCTGGTATTGGGACCAGTGTCATTTAACATCTTTGTCAGAAACATGGAGAGTGGGACTGAGTGAACCCTGAGCAGGTTTGCCAATGACACCAAACTGTGTGGTGAGGTCAACCTGCTGGAGGGAAGGGATGCCATCCAGAGGGACCTTGGCAGGATTGAGAGATGGGTCCATGCAAACTGCATAAAGTTCAACAAGGCCAAGTGCAAAATCCTGCACATGGCTCAAGGTAATGCCAAGCACAACTACATGCTGGGCAGAGAATGGATTATGAGCAGCCCTGAACAGAAGGACTTGGGGGTGTTTACAGACACAAAGTACAACATGAACTGCAATGTGCACGTACAGCCCAGAAAGGCAACTGTATCCTGGGCTGCATAAAAAAGCTATGTGATTAGCAGACTGAGGGAGGTGATTCTACCCCTCTGCCTTTGTGAAACCCCACCTGGAGTACTGTGCCCAGCTCTGGGGCCCCCAGTGTAGGAAGGACATGAACCTGTTGGAGCAAGTCCAGAAGAGGGACACAAAGATGATCAGAGGATTGGAGCACCTCCATGATGAATACAAGCTGAGAAAGTTTGGCTTGTTCATCCTGGAGAAGAGGAAGCTGAGGAAAGACCTTATAACAGCCTTCCACTGCCTGAAGGGGCCTACAGGAAAACTGTTTAAAAGGAGATGTAGTGATAGGATGAGAATCATAGAATGGCATGGGTTGGAAGGGACCCCAAGGATGTTAGAGTTCCAACCCCCCTGCCACAGGCAGGGCCACCAACCTCCAGGCCTGGATAAACTGAATGGGTTTAAACTGAAAGAGGGTAGATTTAGATTAGATATAAGGAAAACATTATTTACTGTGGCAGTGGGGAAGCCCTGGCACAGGTTGCCCACAGAGAAGATGTGGCTGCCCGCTCCCTAGCAATGTTCAAGGCCAGGTTTGATGGAACTTTGGGCAACCTGGTCTAGAGGAGGGTGTCCCTGCCCCTGGCAGTTGGGTTGGAACTAGATGATCTTTGAGGTCCTTTCTCACCCATACCAGTCTATCATTCTATGATACCTCACGGGGTGCCAGGTTTTGCTTGCTATTGCTGGAGCTCTTATTGTGAAGAATAAAAGCTATAAATGTCAATAGGATAACTCCAGAAATTTAGAAACTAATCTTGGCAAAGTAAAATGCACAGCAGATAAGAAGTGAGACATATTGGATATCTCTGAAAAATGAGGGGAATGAGACACAACAGAATACTTTCAGTCACAAACTCTGAAGCAAGTTTGACCACAGACTTTGGGTCTAATGGCATAGTGCATTTAATAGTTAATAGTTTCCATTGAAAGAAAACTTAGGTACAGAGAGGACAGTAAGACTGTACATAAGTCCCAAGGCACAAAAATATATATTTAGAAGGAAAGGATACAATTGCTGTCGGCACAGTGTTAGTGAATATGTAAGATGAAGAAAGAATGTTATTTGAAGAAGGAACCTATTCATTTGGAAGTATACACATTCAAATATTTTTGCTAAGAACAAGAATATCTGTCATGAATGTTTTTCTTCTATATTTATTCTTCTTGAAATATTGGATATATACCTTGGTTTCATTGCCAAACTAAAGGAGGATTTTGCTGAAACTGATGAAGTAATATTTATATTTTTGCATTAAAAAGAGTATTTTAAAAGATAAAAATGTGTTATATAAAACCTCAAATAAAACTTTTGGTTTAGCTCAGACATTCCTTAAACCTCTATTTAACATTTCCTTTTTTTTTTTTTTTTTAAATTTGTGTCAACTTTTAGATTAACAGTGGTCTTTTTGGAAAAAAAAGAAAATCTGTGTAATGGTTCCTAAGGAACAATGTACAGGAAAGATAACACTGGATTTAAATGAAAGAAAAAGTATTAGGCTGAAGGGCAAGTATTAGTTCCTGGCTCACAGCTAGAGCCCTTTGGAGGGGTTAATAGTGAAGCTGATGAGGGAGATTTGGTTGATATAGTCTACTTGGATTTCAAGAAAGCATTAGCAAAAGTCTGTTTCAAAGCCTCTTAAGGAAGCCAAGAAACGAAGGGAAGAAAGTGTAGGCCTTTAAAGGGGTAAATAATTGATTAAAAGATAGGAAACAGAGAACATTGTGTCCTTGTTCTGGAGGCAGGACTCCACTGGATACCTAGAGATCTGTGCTGAAATCCTTGGGCTTCTCAGCTCAGAAAAGAGAATGAAATGCAAAGTGATGAATTTTCCTGATGATAACCAAGTTTATCACAATTGTAAAGATGGTGCATGAATTCTGTGAAGAAGTGGCAAATAATCTTGTGAAAGTGAGTGACTGGCAAAAAATGGCAGATGAAATTAAGTAGATTTGAAACGTAGGTAAATGCAAAGTGACGCACCGTAGCTTCACATGTACAATATTGGGATCTGAGCTGTCATCACCACTCCTCAGTGAGACCTCAGGGACGTAAGGATCAGTATTTGTTAAGTACCATCCTCCATGACCTTAGTACAAAAAATAGGACAATATGAAATCTGGAGATTACACAAAATGCCAGGGTAACAGCAATATGATGTAGGAAGAGTTGTTGACCTGGAGGACTAAAGTAATCCAATTGAGAGTTAGCAAATGAAAACAAAAATCTGTAATGAACTGGTTCTTAAAAGGGGAAAAACAGATAAGGAATATATTTAGCTTGGAAAAAAAAAATCTAACCATCAAGGGATTAAATCCCAGGACAAGCTAGTGGGGGCAAGAAAAGTCCAAATAGTTTTGCTATTCAGCTTGATCAACTAATAAACAAGATCTATTCCAAACTTTTATCCTTGTGAATTAACAACCCAAAGGAACATGGGTAAGATTAATTTCCAGAGTCATCCTTCACTTCTCTTGTAAAACTGCAAACTAAAATCCAGCATGACAGAAGACAGGAAACTTTCCCAAGCATCTGAGGATGAAAGAGAGATATAAAATGGAGATACAAGCCAGGCGTATGAAGGCCAAACCAGTAATTCTGATGTCTTGCAAAGACTCAGAGAAGCAGAGGCATAACTTAGGGAGACCTGTGCAAAGGGATATACCAGTCCCTGTGGTCCCATTAAAGGGAAAGTTGCAGATATTTACATTGCCCACTGCAGCAGTACCTCCCAGGTGCTCTGTACAAATTGTGGTGGGGATAGGAACAAGGGAACAGTGGGGCTCCTCTCCTTAAGCTTCTGCTGGTCAGTGAGTGCTATCCCATAAATTATATTGCCATATGAAAGTATTACCATGTTCTAGTGTAATTTGTGCTTCATCAGAGTTTCTTAGCCCTAGCATAGCACTAAACTGATGGAGCTACAGATCTTCTGCAGAACTGCTGGCTTGTGTCTGGCTGGCTCAGTCTTCAGTGAGTGAGCTGGTGTTTGCCCATGCTAACGCCTGTACATGGGCACATTACCTTTAACTCGCATTCCCTGGGTGCCAAGAAAAAGCCACTGTCTACAGTTTACATTGGGAGAACTGAGGCTATAAGAGACAAAAAAGGTCACATGAAGCTTATGGTCTAAAGGAAATTAAAAATTGGCTTCCAAAGTCACACGGTGCTAAACTGACCTCCCATTCATTTTTTATTCCTTCTCAAGATGGGATGACCCCTCTTCATTTCTGAACTCAGGAAACTTCCCCATTTTTCTGTGGCAGTGCATTTTCCCTATTGTAATGCATTTGTGGTGCTGACTGGTGAAGAGGTTTGGAAGGGACATGTCTGGAACAAGTAACTAAGGTGACACATTATAATCTGGTATCAGCTTTCTATCAGTTAGGTAGAATCTTAAAGGAGAGAGAGATAGAAGAAGAGGGAGTCAGGGGACTGCTTTTTACGGAAATTAAATTACTATCCTGATATCACTGCACAGAATGACTGCAAAGGTTGTACATCAAAAGGTTGTACACAAATGTTCTTCATGTTTCCTTTCATTTCAAAGTGATCCTGAAGAAGATAAATGGTGTCGGCAAGATCCCATCTTGTTGGAACTCATACAATATGTATGTCACAAAATAAACATATTTTCTAACAAAGAAACACAGTAAGAAAACTTCAAGTAGCTAAATGGTACTTGCACTTCAGTGTAGCCACACACAAAGTTCCCAGTATCTTTTGCTCATGATAGTTAAAAACATAAATAGATGAACATTTTCAGTTTTCCTGTACAAAATGAGTTTGTGGTTGGTGCTTCAGAACAGAGTGAATTTAACCTGATTACTTTATAGAATAAATGTCCAACCTGGGGGAAAGAGGAAGAAAGAAAATATTTTGCAAATAAAAAAATCTACAGAATTTCATAAGATATAAAGATTTTTAGCTCTACAGTATATTGATTGCCCAATTTGATCCCTCTCTAGAAATGTAGTAGTTTAAAGGTTCTAAATAGAATGAACTCATAATGTAATTTGCTGTCATACCAGTTCCTAAAGTTTTATATTGCATGAGTAGATACTTCATATATCACACAAAAAACCCCCCAAACACTATTCTTCACTTGTTCGATAGATGTGCAATGTATATGTCCTGCTACTTCATAGTCAGAGCCTGAGAGGGGACCTGTTTTGGTCAATAGAGGGCTCTCACTTACTTGAATAGGATCTGGATCAGGAGTACTGGATGAAGTTAATGAGGATCATAAATTTTAATTATGACCCTTACAATTGATTTTAAACATTTTTTCTAGCATTGCTAATTTCCAAAAATGTTTCAACAGTGTCTATCAGGTTTTTGAGCTTTAAAACAAGGCGATGTTTTATGCCTTGAAATTTAGTTAACTTTATCTGAACCAAATCTAACTTGACGAAACATTATTTTTTCTTTCTTCCATTAAAACTGACAGATAGAAAGTATTAATTTGTATTTTTTTCCGAAGATTTTTCTCTTGAAGTGTAAAATCTGTAATTTTTCCATGCCAAAATTTCTGCTTTCTCCTTTTTCCAAACGCAGAGTACAGAGAAGCTAGCTGGAGATCATACAGAAAGAAAACAGGCAAGATTTTTACTTTTCAAAGTGGTTGTTACCCTGAGCAGCTCCAGGGTCTGTGGAAAAGCAGTCTGACAGTTCTAAGCAGCTGCTGGGGACAGACTTCTTCACCAGTGGCATACTTCCAAACCTTCTGCGGCTGTAAAATTGCATGCTGATGGATCCCTTATGGTATAGAAAAGTTAATGTTGTCTTTCAGAGACTGCAGAAGGAACTAAGAGGGGAAGGAGCGTGACCGACCTGGACAGCTAAAAGAAGAATCCTTTAAAAAAGTGTGGAAGAATGAAAAGTCAGCCAGGGAAAGAGATGAATGAGGAGTGAAGAGATGAATTTTCCTATTCTGGTACAGTCAGTGAATTCTCAGTGTGGGAACCATCCCTGTGAAGGCACCTGGCTGAGATCTACAGCTTTTGAGAAAATACAGGCGACAACTTCTGAGGGAAGGAACTTCTGACCATGAGAGGGAAGCAAGTAAATCTTTCCCAAAGGCCAGAACTGAAAGAGAGCTTGTTTAGCAGACAACCACAGTGATTGTGTGCGTGTTTATTTCTGAAGACTGCAGGATCATGTCTTTTGATGCTTCTAGACCAAACAATAAAAAATTCTATCAATTATCCATTTCTATCCTGCATGTGAGTGCAGTTTCCTTCCTCTGTTTTGGGAACTCATGAGCACTTTTTGCTTCTACCAGGTGCATTAAGTGTCCTTCAAGCCATCCTCCCTGTGAAATATCCATTGCCTTTTTCAAGCTAAAGGCTTTCTGTCTTCCTATTTTTTTTTCCTTTGGGATACACCCTGCATACTTATTTTCTTCCACTTTCTCCCTGCTTCCCTAAATTTACAGGTTATGCGCCTTTTACTTCTTTCCCATTCCCATTTCTTCCTCCCATCTGCTCCGTGCTTTCCCATTCTCTGCTTCCCCAAGGTTTTTTGTAACTTCACAATCTTTCCCCTAGTTCTACTGTTCCACCCGTCTCATCCTTACTGTTAACTTACTTTCTTTTTTTTTTTTTCTTTCTTCCCTCTGGGGCATATATCTTTCATGGTGCCAAGCTCATTTTAGAATAACGGCAGAGATGCGATTGGAGCCTGTGTCATGCTGGGGGCTCTATATGGATGCCTACAACTCATTCTATTTGTAGTCAACGACAGACAAACAGAGAAATGTCATCACGTGTAAGACTCAGAAAAGAAAGCAGAAGGTATTGCAAAGAAGGAATGAGATTGTTGACGGAGGAGTTGTCTTAAGCTGTGCTTCAAATTCCTCGGCAGACTCGGCACCTTCATCCTCCCAGCTTCTTCGGCAGAGACCTTCCCAATGCTCTTAACCGTGTGATACAAAGGTTACCGCACCCTAAATGACTCCTTTTATGTTTTCTATTGCTCAGGCTATTTTCAATGTTTTGTTCCTGTCAGTATTTTGTATAGGGTATTAGTCACTATAGCAACCTTAACTCCAATTTGACCGAGAATTTAAATGAGAAATGTGTACATTACACAGCAATAGTTCTGTATTCATCACCTCCCAAATATTTCACAGTCAGAAGAATTACAAAAGACTTTTTAAGTTATCAAACAAAAGCACTTGATTTGTTTAGGAAAATAAACTAATTGTAATACAAATTGCTTGAGCCCTGCACTTGTAAAGGGAGGCATGGGACAAAATCTGCAAAGGTAACTTGCTACAAATTACTGGAATTGTATGTCTGTTAGTGACTCTTCCGTAGCAGTGACTCAGATGAACATTTTAGAACAAAGTCAAGTATCACAGTTCAGATTCATGTTGCAATGAACAGAAAGAATGGACTAAATTCTGCAAAGGAGAATAGGTTTTTCACTGTTCAGAGAAGCCCCAAAAATACTAACTTGGTGAAAAAATCTTCAAGGTCTAAGGAATGTGATAAAATACAAAATATTAGTAGCCAGTACGTAAGTTGGAGACTTTGGATTCCCAGCAAAGTCTAATTTATACCACAGTACACCAGAATGAATCCATGTAGGTCGATGCTAGCAAGCTATAGCAAAACTCCTGCTGTGAGAAAAGCAGCAGCCCAGGTTGCACATGCTGTAAAAGTGTATCACAACCAGGTTTTGTCTGGGGCAAAAGTCTCTCTCATTATGACCCAGTCCCTCTGTCACCAAAACCTGGAAATGAAGAAAACTCCTTAACACCAATTTAATACCAAGAAGTGGGATGCACGGAGGATAGCTCCAACCTAATGTGCATGCCAATTCATAAGAGACAAGCATTTTTATACACCTTATGGTTTGCATATTCATTTAAGTCATTTTACATATGCATCAGATTTCCTGGAATGGTCTGTTTCCTGGTATTAATTATCTCATTTATACTTATTGCACATCAGTCCTTAGCCTTAAAAAAAACCTTCTATGAGAGTCTTGCATTAGCTCATCACTCTATGTGCAGATTCCTCAAGTTCTCTGTCTTGGTTCTTGCTGGTTTATCTGCAAGATAATCTGACATGCCTTCAGGATGAAATTTCAGTTATGAAATTTTTGTCCTTGATTGTATTCTTATCTGAGACCCCTTGCAGTTTTTACTCTTAGTTCCTGGTTTAGAGTTTGATGTTCCCTCTTTCTGTCCTTAGTAACTATACGCTGTGCTCCATTACACAACAACAGCTCACTTTGGTGAATTTGGCTTATTCACAGACCCTGTATCACTACCAGTGACAGTTCTGAGGTAGTGTATCTTCAGCCATACACACAGCCCCATGTGTGTGCCCACCAGCCAAGGTACAAGATACAAGGTGAGACATGTGCTCAAGAGAAGATAGGTCCTGATAAGCCTCCCTGCAATGCCCAGCTACTAAGAGGAACATCAAGAGTTAGCTGTACTAACATGGAAATTTAAGTTATATACATGTAGGTAAGTTTCACATTAACATAGCAACCTGGCTTTCACTGCCATTCCAATGTAATTCAGCTGTATGAAATAATTCCTTCAAAGGGAACACAAGTCCAGAAGGAAAGTTAATTTATACTTTCTTTTCATGCTTTTGGAGCAAGTCTAGCAAAATCATTACTATGGACTATCTGGTCGTTAGAGTTGCCTATGTTCTCCCAATCCAATTTCCATCTTTCACACTTTATCTTCCAGGTTCTCCAGTGCTATTATGCAAACATTTTCAATGACACTCCAGTAAAAATAAGCAAGTGCTTAAGTGCTTTCAAGGATGGAGACACGGTAAGCATCTCGTTCAAGAGCAGTCAGAGCTAGACATAAAGGATCTGATTCCTTTTGAGGGGAAAAAAATGTTTTGTATCATGTTATATTTTAGATGCATAAAAATTAAATGATGGCAATACAGTGAGGCATGAAGCTACTGCCAAGAGATAAGAAAAATTGTTCCACTTTTGGGACAGGAATATGCACGTCATGTAAATCAGCATTGTTCTTGAAAAATCAATGAATTTGATTTTTCAATTTCTGTCAACTAAAATTCTTGTCCCTGCATTGATCATAGAAGCAAATTTGGAAACATAAATACATCAGAATGATTTTTGATTTTTCTTAGACCATAAGGGAAATAACATATTCAAAACTTGAGAAGCTTTCTTGCTGTATCCCAGTTGAGAAGGCTAAGAAATAAATTCTCTGAAGAATATATGGTCACAACTCCATTGATCTGAACTGCATTACCCTCCATATATACCAGAAGAGGAAATATCACAGTTTTACAAAGGCATTTACAACTTCTTATCTGCGCACAAAGCTCATGGGAATAGCAATGAAGTCCACAGAAACTTTAGGTACATAATACCAAGAATAATTTAGGCACAGAACACTACCATTGTCAAATACAAATTTCTACCACAGAAGAATGCTGAAGCACAACTCTGATTGCAATTTTTAGTAATTCTGTTTATGTGTGTGTAAAAAACCAACAAACTCTGTCTTGGATCCTCAGGGTGGGTACAATTTTGTCCTTGACTGCACGTCGTTTCAAAGACATTTAAAGCAAGTGGTGCTTTTATAGTATACAGATGATGTCCTGTTCTGCAGATGAGATATCTGCATTTTTCTATGCTAGAAAAAGTGCAGATCTCAACATCCATATTTCTTAGTACAGAGGTTGTACGAAAAAGTCAGTTTATTCTACAGTCTTAAGTCATGATGCCATCCTAAACAGAAGAACTGTGAACTGATGTACAGGGTATAACTGCAGTTTTAGAGGGTTTAATCTACCTGCATGAAGCTGCCTCGGTATGTAAACAGATGAAAGCTGGTGGACTTTGTAAACACAATATTTGCATATCTTTACATATAAAACGGACATCAAAATGGAACTTAGTCCTTATAGTAACTTGTAAATATCACAAAAAAATACTATAAATAACCCTATGAATAGATTCGTCTACCCTCCAGTTCTATTCCCCATGACTCCAGACCTGCCTTGCAGAGTCAATGCCACTGAATAACAATAAATTCTCCTTTTAAAATAAAACTGAAGAACTAATTTTGCTTAGGATGGGAAGAACTGATAAAGGTGCAGAGCTGCAAGTCACTCGTGACAGATAACAATATAGATTACCCTAATTGAATAATCAATAAAATCACAACTGAATACAGAAAGCATTTCTGTAGCTCAGAAACAATATTTTTCTTTGCATAAGAGGATTCAGAGAAAGCTTGTGGATAAACCCCAAACACATTTTACATTTTCAGAAGCAACAATCAAATCAGCAACATAATTATGGTGCTGATTTGTCAGTTGTTTCTTTTGGGAGATTTTATGTTTGGGTTGTTTGTGTTTTTTAATTGAAACCATTCAGGAACAAGTTTGTAGATGTGGTGCTTAGGGACATGGTTTAGTGGTGGAGCTGGCAGTGTTAGGTTTATGGTTGGACTTGATCATCTTAAGGGACTTTTCCAACTTAAACGATTCTATGATCCTATCTAAATACTTTGGCTACTAAAAC
Source organism: Laterallus jamaicensis coturniculus (assembly GCA_022605575.1). Lineage (NCBI taxonomy): Eukaryota > Metazoa > Chordata > Aves > Gruiformes > Rallidae > Laterallus > Laterallus jamaicensis. The sequence goes on from JAKCOX010000001.1 coordinate 89,603,011, forward strand.
ATTGCTTAACGCCTGTACAGACCTTCCTGATATCAGTGTACACATCATTTTCTTCTGCAGAACTGATGAGCATCAAATAACTACAGTTCCTCTCACAGTTGAAATAAATGTGCTCAGGCTTACACCTCTGCCCAGTGCAGTTGATTATGTCCAGAAAATGTTAAAGTCAGGAACATTGCTATGAGAAGTCACCATATTTTCCAAGTATATGAGAAATCTCTGGTACAGATGGTTTAGAAAAACTTTTTATGTAGGCAGAAATGAATAAAAATTAAGTGAGCAATTTTGATAACTACTGTTAACATCACTATAATTGGATAGATTCTTGAGATGTGAGAAGTGAGAAAGTTAAATTAAACATAAACATATATAGATTCTTTCACAATTATTAGGTGTCTTCAATTTCTATGAACACCAAGAAGTCTTGGAATTTTAATGTAAGCATATAGGTCTGCATAAATATGTTAAGGCTCCTTGAGTCATGCTTGGAAAAAAATCCCATGACTCAAGTGCTGTGTATTAGAAGATCATTAGTCTGTATCTGAAAAAAACAAAACTGCCCGGTGGGATAGTCTATAGATGATCTGGTGTTGCATTAAGGGAATCAAAATGCCCTCTATTTTTCCACACCAGGTTATATAAAAATGTGTCTTTTCCAAAGGTGACCAGACTGAGAATGGATGGCCCCAAACATGAATGAGATGGATCTGAGAAAAGGGTAGTCCACAGAACCTATGTATTAACAAAGAAAAAAGAAATCCGTTTTAATCTATTAGTTTTGAATGGTGATCGAAATATTGTAATTTAAACACACAAATCATCATCAGGATTGATCATGACCTATAGCACAGGTGATGCTGCATCCTAACTCAGGCATATAAAGCTGTAGCTAACCCCACTGAGCTGCAAAGGACTGTGTCTTCTCAGAATCAGGTATGCAGAACTGGTACTATGGTATCCTGCACAGTATGACTAATTACACCAGCATTGCCTTGTTAGTGTGAAATGGAGCTGTATCTTAGAATCTGCTTTAAGGTTTCATTAGTGGTATTTGGTTTAGTTACAAGCCCTTGAGGACTGATCCTGGCTGAGAAATCTGAATGCAGACATTTGCTTAGTTTACCTTTAGTGACAACATATACTGCTGTAGTTTCTGTTTGGTAATAGAGGTGGGGAAATAGAGGCTTCCCTTTCCAGGCTAGGCTGGGGACCCTGCAGCTTTTTTTCTGGTGGGGGATAAGAGAGATCAGAGCTTGTGAGCTATGCTGTGGTGTATCGAGAACCATGTTGTTGTGTCTCTGGAGAAGGCTGGCCTGTGGCACTCAGCCTACCACAAACATCTATAAAAAAAAAAAGGATTACACTCTCATAATAAACAGAATTCTCCTTAAAAAGCTGAGTCTTGTGCTTAAAGGTGTAACATATGGAAACCCCACCTACAGCCTGATTCTCACGGAGATCTATTCTAAGCAACAGGAAGAATATATTATCGATTACACACCCCTTATATGTCTGAATAATCCTTCTTAACATTAATGCAGGCTCTGAGAGTGCTTCAAGCCATGAATAGAGTCCACAGTGAGCAGAGATCCACTGATATTTCTTTTTCTGTTTTAAGAACTTTATTCTTCAAAGGGGTATAATTTTAATAGGCAGAAAAAGACAGACTGCTCTAGTTTTTTTGCGGGTTTATCCATTACAATTCGACCACTTACTGCTACAGGAGAATATTTCAAAAGCAGAAATAGGCAGCTAGATGCTGAACACCCACTGAACGCCAAAGGGAGTTTGGTTCCTAACTCCCTCGTGCCTTTGAAAATCTCCCCCAGAAGCTTTAAGTCTAACAAATCAACTCTGTGCTGACTCTGTATTATGTATCCTTGTTTTCATGGCAAACCTTAAGCAAATCACCTGTATCATAAAAGAACATGACATTTTCTTTTTTTGCAATAGACTGCATTTTAAAGCCAACAGAATGAAAGCCAATGACTGGTAGACCTTCCGGCGAGCACACAAAATGAAAAAGACACCAGGAATTTCTCACCTGTTGTGCTAGGAATCATACCATACTCCCCACCCCTCCAAGAGGTCCTGCCTTTTTTCTGTGCTTTCCACAGCAGTCCAGCCAAGATGAAGTAGTCCATGCCATCGCTGCAGATGGATGACTGTGGAGAGTCACTCATCCACTTAAACAGGAGGAAAAATCCTGTCCACCTAATGTTAGGCACATGATTTCTGCAAGCTACCTACACAACAAATACAGAACATACTCTCAAGAGGCGATCTCTCAAGTGTCTCTCATCTAGTTGCCCAAATATAGGTAAAATGGGTTTTAATCTCTACATATTTTTATTGACTATACTGTCAGCGCAGACTCTGAATTTAGGGACCCGGAACAGTGTCCCTAACCACCTGCACATACTATGAACTAGGAACACACTAACACCATTATCACCCACATCTGTATATTCTAAACAAAAAGCAAATAATGATAAAAGATGAAGCACAAAGGTCCGGGGGGGTGGGGAGGGGAAGGGGGAGTGGGTGAGGGGTGTCAGGGAGGGGATCATACACATATGCTTCATTAAGGCTTTTCCAGAGTGGTAGAATCTATTTCTAACAAACTCTAAATTGGAAGTGTTCCGTTACCTTTTAATGACCTTTTTTATAACCACATTTAATCAAGTGACCCAGTTCAATCTCATGGGCTCAAGAAACCTTACGATGTGCCAGTTCCCTCCCAGGCACTAATGTATTCCACACCGACTCCAGCACGCTGCCATGAGAATGTGTGGCTGGTTGGTTTTTTTTGAGGATCAAATAAATTTTGATCTACTTCCCAAAATCTTCAAAGAACTCTTATGCTGGCTGAAATAGAAAGACTCATGTTCCCATGAGGAAGCATGGACCACGGATAGTAACACTAGGAATTTTTAGTTCTTTATTTTTTCTAACAATCACAATTACAAATAAAAGTCCAAATTTCTCTGTTGCCTAGTCATTTTCTTTAAAAATATGTAAAGCCATAAAGTTACTGCATGCTTAGTATAGATGCTAATGAAAGTCCTTGTTCTGCTTTCATTCACTCCATTTTACTACCATATTACAGAGGGCTCAAAATACAGAGATGTGGGGAATGCCAGGCAAACATGACCTCTGTGTAATGCAAAGAACTGATGATAACTAATTTAATCAGATATAGGTCCCTGTGCAAAATGACAGTGATGCTATCATTTCATTCTTTTAGATCTGCAGTCTGGGAGTTATACTCCTTACAAAGCAAGAAATGGAGACGTAACAGGAAAGGGAAAGGTGAATCTGAGAAGCAGTTTATTTCTGTAATAAATTCTCAGTGTATAGGAATCCTGTAGGCAGATGAGGTTACTGATATTCTCAATCAGAAAAAGCCCCTTTTCTGCATCTTTTTTAGACAGAGGAACTCCCAGTTAGAAGCTGGGAAAGGAAAGGCAATGGCAACTTAGCAAGTAGATGAACTGTAAAGGACTAGGGAGGAAGGATAGATCACTTCTTGGAACTCACTGTTTTAGAACAGCTGGCTAAAATGCTGTTCAAGAAGGGAATGAGATAGCAAAGAACAAAAAATTCACTTGGTGAACAAGGCTAGAGCTGCCTTAGTTTCATGCATGAAGGGTAGAACATGGTTCTTCCTTCTTTCCATCTTTCCAAATGAAAAATTCATGGCTGGTTAAAGCAAGCAGAGAGACACTTAAGCTCATTATTGATGAGGATCATTAATGCCTCTCTTCGAAAGGGCATTTTGCCAGCTTTACTTAAGCAGCAGTTGGGCTCTTGCTCAAAAACCCATCTTTAGATGATATTAGCAAAGCCAATTACTGTCCAATGTCAGGCCACCCAATACTTGGGAAGATAATTGAGGTTATGCTGATGGGTCAACTCTAGCAATGTTTGCATTTCAAGGATTTAGTTGGTCCCCATCTGGCTTTGTCAATATGTGTGTAGAGAAATGAGACTACATGATCACTTCCTAATCACTATATGCTAGTGATGGGCCCTTGGAATTTTTCCTCTGGAACGAGATATTATTGACTTGATAATGGCATAATGCAAGGAGAACACCACAGATTCTTCCATTACAGGTACAGAATTCCACCAGTAGATTGCTCTTGTCCCATGCTTATACATAGCAGTTAAGAGCAGTACTGTGTTGCAGCTGAAACTTGAAGGCAACTGATAATTTAATTTTAGACCTCCTCCTCCCTCAGTCAAGATTCTAGTCTTGTTACTTGTATAGGACATGATCCTGACATCACTGAAGTCAATGGAAAGGCTGCTGTAATGGGTAATTTCAGTAAGTGTTCATGTGCACTCCATTATTGTGCAGTAACTAGGAGCCTGTTTGCCTTTGGAGGAAAGTGGAATACACCTCTTTTCTTAAAGGGTAGAATATGTCCATGGGGAAGAAATCACTGTGGCATATCTGCATATACACGCCCCAATCCATGATGTTGTAACTACTCTGTGCAGGCACACCATGAAATGAAAATAGGAATTAGAAGTTGAGTAACACATAAATAAAATTGGATATAAGGAAACAGTTTAGAAACATTTTTGTCCTTTAAAACCTGGCTTTGTCAAGCAGTTTGATTAACCCAAACTATCAAATTAATTTTCCAGTCATTACAGAGAGATACCTGGGGTCCATCAAAAGGAGTGTGGCCAGCAGTTGAAGGAGGTGATCCACCCCCTCTACTGTGCCCTGGTCAGGTCCCTCCTGGAGTATTGTGTCCAGTTTTGGGCTTCCTGGTATAAAAAAAGACAGGGATCTCCTGGAGTGAGTCCAGTGGAGGGCTATGAAGATGATTAGAGGCCTGGAGCATCTTCCCTGTGAGGCAAGGCTGAGTGAATTGGAGATGTTCAGCCTTGAGAAAAGAAGACAGAGAGGGGATCTGATTAATGTTTATAAATATTTTAAGTGTGGGACACAGGGGGAAATGGCCAGCCTCTTTTCAGTTGTCTGTGGGGACAGGACAAGGGGCAATGGTCTCAAGTTGGAGCACAGGAAGTTCTGCACCAATATGCAGAAGAACTTTTTCATGGTGAGGGTAACAGCACTGGTACAGGCTGCCCAGGGGGGTTGTGGAGTCTCCATTTCTGGAGATTTTCAAGACCCATCTGAATGCTTACCTGTGGGATCTGTCCTAAGGAACCTGCTTTGGCAGAGGCCTTGGACTCAGTGATCTCTGGAGGTCCCTTCCAACCCCTACAATTCTGTGATTCTGTGATAACGAGCTGTGAAATCCAGCAGCCACCTAAACAGTCTCCCTCTACAGGTATGCCGTGTAAGGAACTCCCTCATCAGAAAATCCCTGAAGATAGGTACAAATTAGGTGATTAAGGTACATAGGTGTACCTATTCATCTACTCTGAAGAAGTATTTTGAGGTTTGGTGGAAGTTATTTCTGCAACAACTCCTGAGAATGCACATGTGGGCTTCACAAGACTATTCATATTCCAGATGTTCTACTGCAACTGTCACCATTAACTACTTGCCAGTTTAGCACAGCCAATGAGCCCACCATCAAAACTCAGAAAACCATGGCAATATCTTCCTAATAAAAACCTCACAGCAATCCTCTCTGCCTTTACTGCAGTACCCTTTTCTTATGACCAGGGGAAATGTACCCAAAATGTTGCTAGTGTAAGTCATAGGAACTAATTTCCTGAAGCACCTGATAAAGTGAGTATATCTCTAGAGATTAAGTCACTTCAGTCAAGGCCTCTTTGAGTCTAAGTGTAATTTGTTGATAGTGATTATTTTTAAAGTACTGATGATTGCACACCTGGTTATCTGTGCATTCTCCCCTGGTAACACTTCTTGTGAAGACCCTGCTATTAAAATCTAAGTAAAAAATCCAATGTCAAGGTAGATGGACTGATTCTATCTTTGGAATTTCTTTCATCTGCCAATCTAGCAGAATTCAAATCCAACCGTGATTAAAAGGGATACGCAAGACACTTGACTAGCTGTTCTTGTTGATACGTTTGGTTTTTTTATTGCAACATATTTTGTTCTCTATATATGAAGTGTCCACCACCACGATAATGGTTTAAAATTTAAATGAGAATAATACCTAATAAGGAATGAAAATCTCCAAGTAAGCTTGCTAGAAGAGGTGTTTATTGATAATTTTCAAGGAACTGCTCAAAAGTACCCTTGCTGTAGCTTTCTTTTTCTTTTTTCCTCCCTTAACTATTAACTCTTCTTTTAAAATAAAATTTATTTCTTTTATTTTCTTTTTTTTTTTTGACCATGGATTTAGAATTTTCTTCTCTGTTTTCTCCCTTTGACTCCTTCAGGTTCTTCAATGCCTCCTTTCTATCCAGCAATCTGATACCTCTCATTATCTCTCATTATTATAGCAGTATAATTTTTTACTATTTTTCTCATGGATTGTACTCTCCTTGTCCTCTTTTCTCTCTTCTGACAATTTACCCCTCAATTTATTTGTTATTTAGTCTTTGCCAACTTTGAAATGGCATGATTTTACCTATGTTTCCCATTACTTAACTTTCAGCTCCCAGCTATCATATCCTTCATGAGGGAAGAATGAGAACAAGTCCCTTCCAAGCAACTTGTTTTTTTCTGATTCAGTTAACATGCTTCAGGGACGATGAAACCATTCACTCTAAAAACTCCAAAGACCATCTATCTAAAGTTCATGAGGACTTCATTTTCATCTGCTCAGACTTGACACAAAGCTCTTCCTAGAATACTGCCTGTCCATATCTTCAACAATTCCCTCTTCACCTGATTGCCATGGTGCTGTATTTGAGAACATACTTCTCATCCACTCTTTGGATTACTGTGTGGGTTTTCTGTCCTTGCTTTCCTTCTCTCTTCTCTCTACACCTTGTTTCTGTGTGATCTCATCAGCAAATACAAATTCAACTACCATCTGTTTGCTAATGACTCACAGATATACTAGTCTACTCCAGACTAATCTCCTTATGTCCAAAATGAAATCTCAGCCTCCCTCTCTGACATCTCCTCATGTATATGTAGCCATCATCTCTAACTCATCATGAATAAAACAGACAGCTTATCCTTTCCCATACACTCACACTCTGAGTACATGTGGGTATGGAAGCCCTCCTGAAAGGTATGACCAGATTCTCCTCAAAACTAAGCATCTATTCTTCTGTCTCAGCAACAGCAGAATCTTTCCAGCTTTGACAAATGCAGTCTTGTCCTTCCTATATCCGATCAGATTCCTGCCAAAAAAGATTGTTTTCTGAGCTATTCTTTGCCTCCCTCCACTGGTTCTTCCTTATCTCTCCTGTCTGACAGGAGTTACCACTTTTCATGCTCAAAGCTTGCTGACACTGTGTCACATTTTACTCACTGTTAAGACACTGACTTGCTTGCCTGTTTAGCCCATAATGCTAGCTACCTTTACCCACATGCTAATAGGCTGCTTCCAACTTTTTCGCATAGCATACCTCATGCTTTGCAGGATCTCCTTATGCTTAATTAGAAAACAAATCATTTGTGTTCTTTGAACAACTTCAACAAAGTTCCCTTTTCCTCTGTTAAGCCTGCAAACCCAAAATTATTAAACCTCTGAGCACAGTACCTAAGTAGAATCACCTTGGTGTTGTCTCCTATAAGCACCCTGAAGGCTACTACCTATGAATCCCACCTTCCCTCAAAGGCAGAAATGTCTTTCAGAAGTCTCATCTTCCTAACATCAATTATTAATGTCACCTTAAAGACAGATGGGTTCAATGTAGGTCCTTAGAAAAGAAACAATGTGCTGGAGCCTGTCCCCAAGGAGCTAAGTAATGCTTGAGGGTACTTTAATAACAGGCAACATACATCTCCCCCCATGGCCTTGCCAACTGTTCCCCCTAAACCAAGCACTCCAGAGGGAATACAATATAGCAGAGCAATTAATTTAGACCCAAGGGCCCCTTGAACAACAGTACAGTAACATCCTCTCTTGCTGGCCAGTATTTCCTTGAAGCGCCCCACCTGCCTGCCTGTAACGGTCATTTCCTACATCTCCTGTTTTCTCCTTCTGTTTCCAGCCTCAATGAATTTTGGTACTTACATTTATTGGCCAGTGCTCGTACAGTATATAGAACAATGATGCAGTTGTAGCTGATGTTGCAGCTGTACTTGATGTAGCTGTAGTCATCATTATTGTCAGTCTTACAGGAGAAATTTCTAGTTTGGACAAAATGTTACCACAGAACACAAGCAACAAAAATTCTAACTGTAGACAGACTGTGAGTGGCATGGCTTCCTTTTTATTTGTTATCATATAACAAATTGGGGTTAGGAACATATGTGCATATAAACATTTTTTATTGTTCCAGCCTGGAATGATATTTATTACACCTAAAGAAATAATTAGACGCTTCAAGTCTGAAAACAGAGCTATTGAAAAGAGAATGTGTTAAGTGAGAGTATTTGGAACTCTGCTCTCAGTTTTTGCTAACGACTAAAGGGCTTGTGTGACAAACATTTTTATGAAGCTGCTCATGGAGAAGTGTTCTACTTTCTGACTCTCTCACCCTAAATCTGTGTTCTGCTGAAGATTTCTCTTCTTATAGACTTTTTCTCCCCAACATACTATTTTGAATTCTGAACTTTCACATTTTTTAAACTTAAGATTTCACAATAACCTTCTGGCAGAACACTACTGCCTTCTGTCTCCACTGGCAAGTATGAATTCTGGTTATGGGTTCCCCCGACATCCCTTTTTAATGAGCACATAGTACGTTTTCAGCTATGTTCTGAATCAGTAATTTTGCTTAGATACACACAAACATTTCTGCACCTTAAAGAAAGATGTTTCTTCCTCCCAAGAAGCAACAACAAAGAAACCTGGATTCAAAATTATCAGCATAACAAGGTGAAAAACGAAAAAGGGAGATCTAACCTTTCAGACCTTTTTTTAAAAAAATATATATATGGCATGGGGAAGCAAAAGGACAACCTCTCAATTAAAAATAAATCCCTGTCAAGGTACCTTTAAATCACCCTGATTAGTACAAACAGTCTTGACATACACTCCCTCATAGTGTCTATAGGGAATAGAGAGAAACACTGCCTCTGTTCAAACTCATAAATTTGGGGATTTTATAGTACTACATTAGGTACTTAAAATACAATAGAGAGATTGCAGTTATTAGGTTAGATCATCTTCTGTAATTGCCATGTTTAGGTATCTCAGTTCCACACTCAGCTCCAGTTGTGTTGGTGGAGATTCCTCCTGGAGTGCTTTGGTTTCCCAGCGATCTTTTGTGTTTGGCAAAACTTTTGCATCCCACAGGGTTTGTAGAAGTCACTGTGACAGATACCCAAGTCTGCAGAGAACCTGAAATGTTAGCGGCGGTGGGGGGGTGTCTGTGCTGTCCCATTTATCTCAGTGAGACACTGACTCAGGTGACAAGTGATAACATGCTGAAGGCCAACAATGTTTATGCATATGGTTTGCTGTCACGGGATGTAAGAAAGGAGAGAAGGCATCTTTTGCAGTGAGACTGATTGCAGTGCCCAGTTATCTGGCTTTATCTAGGTGCCATGAAGGGAAAAAAAATTACCACCTGTTTAGCTCTGCAGAGGAGGAACCAGGTCCTAAAAGCTCAGTAAAGCCCAGAAAATCCTCAGAAGAATGGCAAGCCTCAGGAAACAGTAAATCTATCCCTGGTGAGTCAAGACCATAAAATACATATTATATCATACCAGAGCTTCTGCAGAATCTGCTGTAGCAGGGACAAACAGCATCTTCTCAAATTAAGAGTGCTTACTTTAACAGGACAGCAAGAAATGATACAATCATTACTGTGTCAAACTAGACCCAGACAGCCATAACTGGAGCTTATTTATGACTTTTTTAACTATTCCAGCTCAACAGTCAACACGATGAAACAAAACTAAAACTGAGTCGCCTTTTGGGCCAGATGCAATGCAAAAACCTTGTTTTAAAAATATAAGCCTCAGACTACTGCAGGCCAGAAAGGGAGACTCTGAGCTCAAGCTTAGCAACCACTTCTGTCCTTCTCTCAATTATCGGGGAATTGCCCCCAGTCTGCTGATTGAGCAGAGGGGCGTAGACAGGAGTCTGAGCAGCTCTGACTGGGGAGTTCTGCACAGCAGCCTGGCTGTATGGTGTCTGGTACTGACAAGCATTAGCATCACTTCACTTTCACGAAGGCAAAAACGAGTCCGCAACGCGCTTTTAAAGTACTAAGACTGAATCCCTCTTCTAGCAGTGCTCGGGCCTGGCTCTGGAGCGCGGTGGGTTTGGGGGCGAAGGGGAAGAGCGGGTGGGGAAAGGCAGGGCAGGGTGCTGGAGCCAGAGTGCGGGCAGGGAGGGGACGGTTGCCACGAGATGGCAGCAGTGCCCCATCTTTCCCGGCAGCTTGCCTGGCCACCGGCTGCCTTCGGGGTAATTTTTTTTCCTTTTTTTTCCTTTTTTTTTTGAGTGAGAACCGTAGCGCTTATACATAAATACAAGCTTATTACAAAGTCAGCCTACCTCGTTCAGTGCCCATTCACCACCTTCTTGCAACTTACAATGAGAAAACAACTTTGCATATTTCAGCACGAAAGAAACCTCATCATAAGCGAATAATTACAACCTTGAAACTACCTTTCCAAAGGTGTTTGCATTCTGTCTTTCGTTCTTCTAAGCCTTTGTAATTTAATGCTGGATATAGGTAAAGCATTAATTATGGAGTCATGCCCAGTGTGCAGTGGTGGCAATCTGTGCGATTCTTTCTAGAAGAAAGGCTGGTTTTGGGCGCTCTCCTGCCAAACGTTTGCAGGTTGGCCTGGCATAAAAACAGTTGTTGGCAAAGCGTATCACCTGTCCCAGCTGTGGGAGCATGGGGACCTGTGACAGGCCAAGCCTAGGTCGTCATCTCGGGCTTAGGGAATCAACCCTGCTGGGTTCAGCACGGTGGTGAGGAAGCCTCTGCATGCTGCCATGCCTGATTTTGGGGTTGTTTTGTTGGTTGATCGTTTTGGAAAGGATAGTTAATGGCAGAAATTCCTCTAGGCAACAGGAGCACTGGGGAATGGAAGCATAAAGACAAAGCAGTGTTCCTCAAGGAGATGTAGGGTCCCCTCCTTCCTCCCAGGAACAACAGCTTGTTCTGGTAAGCAACTTGGAAGGAACGAGCAGGACACATAAAATGTGTCCTGAGAAGGACCTGAAAGCCTTCCTCTCTCCCGGGCAGGGACCAAAGCAGCAGGGAATTTCACCTAGGACTAGGAATTCCCACCCCAGCACACGCATCACCCGCGTCCCATATGTGGGTGGAAGAGCAGAGAGCCGCGCTGCGGGCTGAGCCAGGGGACAGGACGCCAGGGCAGCGCAGTACCCCCCACCACCACCCCACCCCCCCCCCCCCCCCCACCCCCCCCCCCCGGGCCCCGGCAGGTGCAGTCCTACAGCTACCACCCTTCCCCGCGCCGAGGGGTACGGGGACGGGGGAAAGCCTTCTCCTCCTGGGTGCTTTCGGGGGACGACGGTAGCCGCGCCGGTCTGCGGCCGGAGCGGAAAGGGGGCGGGTGGGGGTGCCGCGACCGCCCCGGGGGGGCCGTGCGGAGGCCGGCCGGCGGAGCGGGGCGGCTGCGGGGTTTGGCGTGCGCCGGGTGCGCAGCGCCGGCCCCTTCCCCTCTCCGTGGGAAGTGATGGTTGAGTCCGGCGGCGGCGGCTTCTCGTGTGGCTGGCAGCCGCTCCGCTGCGCTGCCTGCGCTGCTCTAGCCGCGATCCCTCCCTCCCTCTTCCCTCTTCCCTCCTCCTCCTCCTCCTCTTCCTCGCACTCCCTGCATCCCTCTCCTGCCGCCGCCGCTGCCCGGCTCTCCTCGCCGGCGGCCGTGGATGCAGCGCTTCCCGCGACGCCGGGCGTGCCTCCCCTCCCTCCCCTCCCCTGGGCGGGCGGCGGGCCGGCGGCGCCGGGGCTCCGCGGGCGCTGAGCGGCGCAGCCCCGCCGCGGCGCGGGACTGATGCTATGAGCAGAGCGGAGCGAGCCGCCCGCGCAGTCCTGCAGGAGGCGTCGGGCGCTGCGCGGCGCTCGGGACCCGGACCGCTCCTCTCCGCCTCTCCTCGCCCTGTGGTGGTTCTTTGGCGCTGTCCTTAGCCCCGCTGCCGCTCGGAGGACACGGTCGCAGCCGAGAAGAGCCGCCGGGGGTTTTGTGTGAGTGTGTGTGTGTGTGGAATAACTGCAGACATGACTGCGTGGAGGAAATTCAAGTCTCTGCTGGTTTTCTGCGCGGGGCTCCTCACTGCAGCTCAGGGTAAGATTTGGGTTTCTTGCGCTGGATTCGTGTGGGCTGTGGTAATGGCACTGATTTCCCCCCTCAGCTAAACCGGTACCGCTCGGGTGAGCTCTATCCCTCGCTCCGTTCCTGCGCCTGGAAACAGCAGGCTCCCCGAGCCCCGTCTCCCTTCTCCCTGCCTCCCACCGCCCCCCGGGTCCGCTGGTGCACCCTGAGGGCTCGGTTCCCGGCCGGCCACTTCCCCCGGGAGAAGCCAGAGCCCCCAGGAGTTGGGCAGCAGCCGCTGCGGCGCTGGGAGACGAGCCGTGCGCATCCAGCCGCCTGGGTAGCACCGGAGTTTGGGAACACTTCGCTCTCCACGCACGCACGAACGGCATTCGCTGCCGTGCAAGGGACAGTCCCCGGGATGGCAAGTTTGGCTCTCCCCTCCTCCCGCCTCCCCGGCTTTTGCCGTGCTCAGGGGGGAGCGCGGAGTGGGTGGCCGCGGAGAGCCGCCCCCGCCTGCCTTCAGCCGGCTCCGCTTCCCGCAAGTTACGCGGAGGCGGGCATGCGGAGACGGGGTCCCCCTCCGCCAGCTGCCTGATCGTGCCAGAGGGAAGAGGGCTTCTCTCTGCTCGGCGTCCGGTGGGGCGCGTCTCCCACCCCCGACTGGGTTTCTCCTTAAAATCAATGGGGGAGGGAGGAGAAGCGAGGGGGCTGACGGTGGAGAATTGGGTTACACAACTTCAGTGCTGGCCTCAGCCCCATCACTTGCCTCATCGCTGGAGACAACAACTTCCCCATTATTCACTTCGCCTCTCATTAGCCCTGCGCTTTTTCATGCTGGGAGAGATGCGAGCGTGTGTGTGTGTGTGTGAGAGACAGAGGGAGCGAGAGAGAGAGGGAGGGAGGCTGCTCGCAGCTGAGCACCTGTCCCCGTTACAGCCTCTGCCTTCTCCCACCTCGCTCCCGGCTGTCTCTGCCTGCCTCCGGGAGGACGGTTCCCCTTGCGGTCTGTGCTGTCTGAGGCTCCCTTAACCCTTCCAAGGCGCTTTACATCGTTCCCACCATTTTATTTTTCTCGCTGCTTTTTTTTGGGTGCGGGGGTGGCTGGAGCGGCTGGAGCGGCGGGAGCGGGGCTAGCCGACCGCGGCCCGGGCTGGCGGGCGAGGCTGGAGCCTTTCCCTTCCTGCGGGTGCCCGCGGCCCGGCTCCCTCCTCCGCTCGGGCGGCACTGCAGGCTGCCCTCCCTCCGGCATCCTCTGGTAGTGATCCACAGGGAGAGACGGTGGGAGGCTAGTCCGATCTGCCGGTATCCGGGCGGGAGCTTTGCCCGGTCCAGAGGAGCGGCTGCGGCTCCTCGCCAGCCCGGTGGTACCGCTCCTCTGCTCGGATCCTGCCGCTGCCTCGGTTCACCAGGCAACGCCGGTGGACGGGGTGCCCCCGGTAGTGCTGTCTCCGTGGGGAAGGGAGCGCGAGGGGGGAGAAACGCCCGGGTTTCCTGGGCTTTGAAGCGACCGGCTTCTGGAGACGGGGCCGCGCTCGGCGGCACACGCAGCCCAGGGCGGGCGGGGGCTTGTCGGCGTGGCCGCCCAGCCCAAACTTCCAGCATCCCCGCCCCACCCCCTCCACCCCCCCTTCCCGCCGGTGCCTCGGTCCCCCGCCCGCCCGGGGCTTGGCAGCCGCTTCCAGCCCGCACACGTGCCGGGCGCCCCGGCGCTGCCCGGGGCAGGGGCCGGGCGGGCGGGGGGGTGGGTGCCCCGGGCCGAGCGGCGGAGCTGCGCCCGGCCGCCCCGGGACAAACTGCAGCCGCTGCCTCGCCGGCTCCCGGGGCGGGCCGACACCCACGACTCATTTGTTAAATACACTGTAGCTGGTTCTGTCGTTTGACATTTAAGTGTTTTCTTTTCATGGCTGACAGCACATATGAAAAGCTGGAGGCTGGATCATGGTTATTCAGAGGAGATCCGACGTGTTTTGCTTACATACCAAGGTTTCACCAGGAACGTTTGGGCACTGACTCTGATGCTGCTCTGCACAATGTAATTATACCTCGCTTAATGTGGAGCAGCAACACACCTACTTAAAGGCTACAAACCGACTTAATATTGAAGTCAAACAACAGGTAGAAGGGGAACCAGCGGGGACATTTGACATAATTCTTTCCCATTTACCTTCCTAGGCAGTCGAGCACAGGTATCTATATTTAGTCAAATGTAATCCTGAGGCTGAAATTACACTTATAGTTTAGAGAGTGAAAGAACTCCTTCCTTAGTAACATGAAGAGCCTAGGCTTTCAGAAGCACATAAAATCTTAATTAATAGATCCCCAGAACTCTTTGTTTTACCAGCCCCTTGGTAGGCGAATCATTTGGTAGTCGCTCTAATAGGAATTCACATGGGTTTTGGTTGGCTTAGGGGTTTTATGAGGAAAAAAAAAAAGAAGTACTGAATTTCTGGAGGTGTTGCCACAGGCGTTCCCTTATCTTTCAGTAAAATGGGAAGGTGGGCTGATTTCCACATTGTTCCTCGTTATGAAATGAAATGGAAACCCTTTGTTGCTGTGCAATTTTCTGTAACTTTAAAGGGGCAAGAAAAGATGAACATACGTCATCATTCATTGTGGTACACTTGAAGTGCAGTTCTATACATTTCTTAGGACTCATTTTGTCTGACTGATACATGTGAGTGTCTTGGAAAACATTTGGGAAATTCTTCCCTGTCCATTATGCTTTAAGCATCAAGGGAAATTAGTATGGAGTCATATAAAGGAGCCACTTTCCCAGAAACTACCCTATCATAGCAGTTATGCTTCAACAAGACAGGCAGCACGGTGTTCAGCTCTGCATGTTAAGATGGGCTTGTTTAGAGAGCCATTTGCTAATCTGATAGGTTATATCCTCACAAAAACAAACACTAAAAAAACCTATTGATTTGCTTGAAACACAGTACATATCAGTATAATTTCTGTAAAAATTCATACTGCTAGGGAACAAATGGTACATTTAAACTGAACCCAGGGTAAAATTCAAGATAAAAGATTAAAATCTTTCCACTGTGTCCCTATTTTCAGTGTAGAAATACATATTGCTTAGTACTTAAAATTGTCCTGGTACATATTTTCAAGATCATTTCCTTGACTTGTTTAGATAACCAAATATAACACCTTCATCGCCACCTAATTGCCTCAAACAAAATGTGCATGAGCAGGCTTATGCACAAAGGTATCATTCAGATTAATGGAAATAACAGAGGGAAAATATACCTGTTCTTAAATTGAATTCAGACAGTGAAAGGACTCCTGCATCTGCAGTTTAGGATTCTAGGTTTAAAAAAAAGGAAAAAAAGAGAGATAAACCCCAAAACGTTTTATGTACCCTCTGTTTGCTGCTATCACTTTGTCAAAATAATTGCTGTGACTACATCACACAAAGTTGCCACTATGTTTGAGGCCTATTCCTGTTGGACTGAGGGTGTTTGTCTCTTTTAAAGACATGTATTTTCTCTCTCCAAAGCAGTGTTTCTCAAACTGTGAAGCTGGTCTCTCTAGAGAGGCTCCATTCTCTTCCAGAGAAGACTAAAGTAATTCTAGGGAAAATGAGCTGAAAAAAAGGATTTTCAAAAGAACGTCAAGGCTAGGTGTCAAATACCCAGCTGCCAAACCAAGTATTTGATGGATGCATCCCCTTCCCCCATCCCAGCGAGGAATTGTCCATAGAAAGACTGATAAGAAAATAACCAGCTCTGACCACATAATATTTTAATGTTAAAAGGTGTTCACTTTTTAGTATGACCTGTGTCTTTCCCAATTTTCCATCAAGGTATGTATATAAATGTCCATAACTCTCTATAGGAAGAGGTAATATGGTCAATTTGAATATAATGTAGTGGAGAGCATATAATTTCAACAAAGATTCCCCAAACATTCATTTTAGACCTTTGAGTCCAAAGATGAGATTTGAATTCCCACCATCAGCCAGTGCAAGCTTATCAATTTCTCTGGTGTGTGTGGAACAGGAGGATACTGGTGTGAGGAGCTGGACATGGTATACAAGCATGTATCATCATTAGTACACATGAACTTCAGGATGCATTGAAACCTGTGAGGGCATTTCAACACCTTCTGTGATCTCTCTCTCTAGGAACCCCTCTGTAGATTTTTTTTTCCATTTACTTTGCTGTCACTCACACGTCCCTTCATACAGTTGTATGATTTTTATCAGGCATGGGGTCTTTGTTTGGGGAGAGTGGGCCATTGTCATTTTTTTCCCCCTACAGACTGCTTTTCCTATAGAAACGTGGAATCGCAGTCTTCATCTTATTATTACTCATTATACAGCAGCAGTATTGCATTGATGTAGGCAAGTTTTTAAGAGACATCTATGGGACTTTGGCCTCAATACCACTTACATTCATGAAAACTTTGGCCCCACCAAATTAAGAACAATCCGAAACTTTAAATATTTTGAACCAAACCAAATGCATCCAGGGTTTTCCATGCTTTCTGGAAAGGCTGAAATGCCTTAGGGATGACCTTTTTCAGCTTCTTCAAGTCATGTACACTGTCACATTAAACTTCCTCTTGCAACCCTTCCTTGGAGAAGTAACTGCTTAATAGTGTTACTGTACGAAACCTCCAAGGAATTTAAAGATAAGGTGTAATTTCACTTTTGTTCAAATCCGTATTGAACCGTGACGTCTCTTTGGCCACGATGACATTATTCTGCTAGTAAACACCTTCAAGCATAAGCAGAGACATTGCAGTGTAGTGCCTGTGGCCAGCAGAGGGATGCAGTGTGGAAAGGGGAATTGCTGGTTTAATTATACAATCCACAGAAGCGGTAGCGTAAGTATTAGGACATGATCACTAATAAAACTTGAGTATACAATGGGCTTTAAATCAGGGTCACCAAATAAGAATCTGGCCTCTGGTTTTCTATATGGCTGCAAAATTAGCCAGATTAGACTGAGCTAAATTGGGTGTTCTTCCAATTTCTGCAGTGAACAAAGAATGAGAATCCTATGGAAATTCTCCTAATATGGATGAATCACTTTCTTTAACTTAGATGTTTTGCTTTTCTACGTCAGCTGTAATTTCCCTTTAAACCATCTTTATCAACCAGTAACTTTTGAAATAGGGAAAAAAATGCCACTAATGCCTGAAGAAAGCTATGAGATCTTACTTTGTCCTCACACATCTTTGTTCTGGCTGGATGAGAGACTTCACTCAACTACATGACATTTCTGTTGCATTTAAGAGAAATCTACACAATATTTGTTAGGAGCGTTTCTCAATGGAATAACTGCTTAAACAAATTACTTGGATTGTTGCTGGTGTTATATTGACATATGAAGGCAACATTTGTCAATTGCCTGCATTTAGTAATTGAATGGTAAATGGAGGCACACATGCACCGAAAATTCTTACAAGAGTAATACTACATCTTATTGCCAATAACAACTCCTACTTGTTTAGAGATGATAATTTTTTTCTGCATATCTTACTCATCTGAAAAAAAAAAATTAAAAAAAAAATGACAGCAGTTTCTTGCATTTTTACCTGGAGGGCACATTCAGTTAAAAGGGCAGAACAAGATTTAATCACTGTTACATTGCTGATGATTAACCAGAATTCCCCTTGATTAATCAGAATATCATCAATGATTTGCTTCTAGGAAGAGATAAGCCGAAAAAAAAAAAATCACAATTTCTTGCAGTTATGGTAATGCTTTAATTTCCAGCATAAAAATTAATCACAGTTTGTTACAGATTTATAATTATTAAATTATGCATTTTAACAATACAGTCATGCATATTCTGAAAAAAGTGAATTCACCTCTTTCAGCTTCATCCTGAGTCATCACTGTCTAGTGAAAGGTAACATTGGACAGTTGCAAGGGCCCTATTCTGCTGCAGTGGAAACTGAAATTTCTATTGATTTCAGCTGTAGCTGGATTGGCCAATTTTGAAAAGATTGCTGCTCTAAATAAGGCAGATACGGTAGATATTGCAGCTGAACAGTGGAGCCAGATCCTGTTTAATACGAACTCTCCTGACTTTGAACTTCTGACAATATTTACATCCATGTAAGGCTGAAAAAAAGGAAAACTGGATGAATCCGAGTAATCAACCTTGGTAATATTTAACGGTTTATATATTTATGGAAATAATTTCGTTTTTTACAGTATCTCTGATATCTCCAAAAGTGGTTTTAAGTGACTTATACCTTGCTCCCCACCCTGCGCAAAAAAGACATTATGAAGGTCAATATTCAGACAAAACTAGTACCGTTTTAGTCTTTGGATATTTTATGACTCTCCTGCAGTATCCCATGGATACTGAAGTACAGGATCACGTTCTGTATTCATGTCTCTGTTGTACCTTGGCTTTCCAGAAGAAACATTTGCTGTACTGCATCTGAGACAGAACTGAATAAATAATAATGGAGAAAACTTCACGTGCAGTTTTGGTTTTGCAAACTTGCATAAAATATGTCCAGCATTTTAAAATTATAGTTTTCAGCACTTGCTTCACACCTTAACCTCATTTTCAAGGTGATGACTTTTTCGTGAAATTCTGCCAGACATGAAGTTCATCTTATTTATTGTCTGAAAGATTTCCTTGGTTTTTTATTGGAGAACCATTTTAAAAGCTATATTGGAGGTTTGTTATTGAAATGTTTTTACAGTTTTGTTTGCAGCAAACACTTGACATTTGGTGGACAGCACATCTGGGGCTAAGGACTTATCTTTTTCTCATCCTATGATTTGGAGTTGAAATGTAGTCATGGTTTAATACTTCATAGATTGTTGTTTACTTCCTTTGACCCATATTACTCATCATACCATGTTCATATGCAAAAATGCAAGGGAACACAAGTATGCAAACTTATATTTTGTTTACACTGGTCCTGAAACACCACCAATATACAGTGTACTGGGAACAAAAGTGCAGCCAGCCTTGTTCTGTATTTGAAGCTCAGGTTCAAGGATAGGCCTAAACACACTGGGGACCACAGACAGGATATTTTGTTTTTTCAGTACTGGCCCAGTTGTAGCTTGATTTGAAGCATCTTCACTGTGCTATGATTCCTGCTGGTGATATGGGTGGGGGAGCTTGGCTAACTTTGCTTCGTGTTTCTAAAATACATGAACAAGAGCTTAATGTATCCAAAATACATGAATGAGAACTTAGGCTTGGCTTTGGGTATCATGCTTGAGCTAGAATTTGCCTTGTATGAGCACATCAGGGTTTGGTCTGAACTCATGGTGCATATAACACGGATTCAGCTGTAGCTTGGGACCCACATCAGACTGCTGGTGCACAGCACAGCTGGAGGTGCAAGGAACAGGGAAGTAATTTTGTCAGGAAGCAGTTGATGTTGCGAAACAAGCAGCTAGGTATCTCAGGAATACATGATAGCTCGAGGAACCTGCCTTGCTCTGAACCTTAGAAAAACTGACAGGTGACTGTGAGGGTAAGAAATAAAGAAAGAAAGAGCGTTGCTTCTTGCACAACAGTGAAGTTTTTGAAAAGGCCATTTTTTAAAAATTTAAAAATAAAGAAAAAAGCAAAGTGTTTAATTTATTTTTAGACTAATTTTACATGCTTCTGGTTGTGAAACAAATGGTCATGACAAATCACACTGTTCTCACTAATGTCTGTGGGATATCAATGCAGAATCTGACTGCTTCCAAGTGACTAAGTACACTATTTTAGCTTTGCCCCAGCAGCCAGATTCTCTATTGGTATCCTGCTGTTATTTCTTATAATACATAGATTGAGTCATACTAAGGAGTTTTTTTGTGGAAAAGATGTTTTATAATTCAGTTTTAGAACCTCCATAGAATCAAGCAACTACTAATATCACAGTCAGTGACCTTCTGCATTTGTAGACATCTCTCTCTTGAGAAAATAAATTGATTTTCTTTATCTTAGCACGTAAATATCCCCAGTGACCACTTTGACCCATTGTTTCCAGTGTCTCTAACAGTGAAGAATGTCGTGTTAATAGATTTTACGAAGAGTGGCTGCAGTAGTAGCATTTAGATCGTGAGCTATACTCTGTCACTTCTATCTTGCTTTCCTATGAAATCTGTATAGGGAAGGATTTATCATGGTATTTAATTAACATAAATGCAAATACCAAAGTTTTCTTCTTGTTTTTTTTGTTTTTTTCCCCCTCACATCTGTAAAGTAGTTAATCTCAAACAAATTGCTACTTTGTAGACAAAAAAAGCATTCTGCTATGCAGAACTAGGTATGTTGGGGACAGACTGTAGCCATCAGCTGTGTAGTTTGGGTTCCTCTATATTGCATTTTGACCACTTAGGACCTGATCCCAAGGCTGGGGTACTCCATTAATCATGATGGATTTCAAATCTGGTCTTTATTGTAGCCACGTATCACACTGAGCACTTGCATTAAAACAATGGTGCTGGAACAAATAATACAGAGAATTCAAACTCTTTGTTATTAATATGAAATGTTATGCAAACAATCACAAAAACGCTGTTTTCATTGACAATGCATGAAATTTTTTGACCTGTCTGAACTGTATCTCACTCCACTGGCTTTCACAAGTAATATATTCATTTGTTTATGAGGAAAGATTAACTGTTAATTGCTTTCTTTAGCAACATTTAATAAACAGACTGATAGCATGGAGATGATATATGCAAACCCCAGAGAAGGATTTCTTCAACTCATGTTGCCATGACAATTTAGATTTTTCCTGTCAACTCTTGAGAAGCTCCAAAGTAATTTCTTTAAAGCAACAAATCAGGGAATATTTTGGAAATTGTAGTTTCTCTCTCTTTTTTTCCAATTTAGTATCATTTAACACAGCAAGGGTCCTGACCCAAAAGATTTTAAAATCTACAAACAAGAGCTATGGCAGAAGCTATAACACCGTGAAACCCTCTTCATGGATCTCTGCTGATTTGCACCAGCACAGAAGCTGCCTTCAGATGCATTATCGAGTGATTTAGATTTCGTTTATTAACAATATGATAATAATAAATAGTCATCGTAAAAACCATAATGGATAACAAAGAGTGGAGAGGACAGCTTATAGTTCTCATTTTGATCTTCATGACAATATTTTATCTTGCAGCTACTTTGAGGAAATTAGATTACAGAAGGATTACAGGACAGAGAAGGACTACTCATTTTATTTTTGTTACAGTTCCAATTATAAAATTAGTTCAATGAACGAGGAATAAAATCAAAAGTCTGTTGTCCACATATTTAAATTGCTCTCCCAGATACATCCTGTATATAATGTTATTATTAATCAAACTGAGCTTCCCTCCTTTGATTTGTTTGAAATGAAATAGATTGTTTTGAAAATGCCTAAAAGTAGTCCAAACTACTGTAATTTAATTCTTAAGAAATAAATTACTTGCTTAAAGAAATATTTCTTAGGTTGCTGTTAGCAGTGAGGGACACATGGTAAAAGAAAAGAAGATAACGTGAAGTGCTGTTTCTGCTGGGAAAATAAGTTTTTCTGTATAGAAGACAAGAAAAGTAGCTCAGTAATGGTTTTCTTTTTAAAATGTTCCTGGCAGATGATGGCTACTGAGTTGGTGTAGTTTGTTTACCGCTTTGCAATGGATTTGAGATGAGTCATGTCACATTAGAAGGAAAATTGAGAAGTTGTTTTGTCAAAGTGAATTCAGTTTTCCCTTTTTTTCATATATACTCAAATTATTAGTTCTCTTTAAACAGAGACACCTAATTGATTTTTGTTTAGTTTTGATTCTTGTTTTGTCCATAAATCCAAGTTCCTGTTGCTAGAAATGATAAACCCGTGTCTGTAATTTCTGTATGCCAGATAAGGTGACTGAGCTGGAGTGTCCTTTCAGTTAGCCTCATGCATCTTCTTTAAAATATTGGCCATTTTATTGTCACGCTAGTGTAGACAATAATTTCAGTCTCTACAAGCATGGTTGTTTGGTTGTTTTTTGCAAGCCTTGCCTTCAGAGCGGAACTTGACTGAATAAGGACTACATGATGGGTCTTCATGATTTTATGTTGTAAACAAATCTTTATTTATGTCTTATTTCCTTACTGACTTTAAAAGTCCACTTTACTGGTAATGCATATCACTGTATCCACAAACAGCGTCAAGGTAAAATGGTACTTATTTATACAAATATTTGATAAAGAAACAGACTTGTGGATGGAATACTTTTATGTTACAGCAGGACATATGCATTCATCATAAAAAAAACAAATTTCTTCCAAAATATATGTGATGGAAGAGGACATCCATTTATTGAATAAAATAACAGGTATATACTGAACAATAAAAGCACCTCTCTGACCACATTTTACCTGCTAACAAATTTTAGTGCAAAGTTCGAGGACACTGGGAAGGGGGCAGAAGGTACTGTTTATTGTCAAGAGCCTGGATTTGTATTTTTATTTTCTTTTCAGGAGTGTCAAATAGCTGCAGCTCCCACTGACTTAGGAGAAAACTGTAGATGTCAGCACTTTTGAACATTAAGGAATTTGTATTATACTTACTTTTAAACTTCAGAATCATCGTAATCTGAATGTAATAAAGTGCTGTAAAGAGAACAGATAGACAACAATATACAACATTTACTACTGCTATCTGCCAGGTAGTATCTGAATTAAGCAGTCTCCAAATCTAGAATTGTTTTGGGGTTTTTTGTTTTGTTTGTTGGTTTTGTTTGGGTTTTTTTGGTTTTTTTAGGAAGGAGGGATTCCCCAAGGGAAGTTGTGGTTTGTTTTTCTTTTAAACTGTTGTACTTAAGTAATTATGTATATTTAAACCCCCCTTTATCTGATGTATCCTGGAACAAAATGTTTGTGATTACAAAGCAAACATTAAAAGCAGCAAATCAGAATTTGGAGTGAAGCCAGCTCATAGACTACTGGCTATATTGGATAATGGAGGATGTTTTCCTGGCCCAGAATTAAAAACAATCAGTTTCACTTCCACTTTATTTCCTCGCAGTGTATTCATCATTTTTACATTTATCCCATATTGATGGTAACTAATTTCAGTTCCTTGGGGCTCCATTTTTCTTTCTAGGAAACAGGCTGATTGTAAGGGGCGAGGCAGTACTTTACAGCTCTGGTGGAAAAAGGTATCATCTGCCCAGTTTTACCACTGTAGGGTAGGCACCAAACTTTCTTTGATATTATTGTGCATTGCTCTGCAGACTGCATTTGCAGGATGAATAGATTTGTGCAAATGTTTTGAATGTGCTTTGTCACATAGCGCCGCTACGTTCAGGTAGTTTTGTAAAGCAGAAGCATTTTGTGCGACTGCCTCAACAGCAGTTTGCTTCTCAGATCTACTCAGTCACGCTGCTCTTGTCTAGGTACAATGCCAAAAGAGTGACGTGCATGAGGATCACGTCCTCTAGCAGGGCCAAGGGGGGATCAATTAAAAAAATAAACTACTCTTTGATGCAAGCAAGATAATGTACTGCCCACTGTGAAAAAGTAAGCTATTGTGGTGACAGAGAATGTCAGGTGAGGGATGGGCTTTCAGCACAGAGGACAGCATAGGCAGCTGATGGAAATAATTCTTCATCGTGTGTGTCATCGTTGACACACTCTCCAGCAGTCCCACTGAGGAAGATTAGCTATCTCAAAAAAGAAGCTACATATGAAAAAGCATGACAGTACGTAATGGGGGTTTCAGTCAAGGCTGTTTTGTCTTTTTAAACGAGTCTTTACTCTCATCACTTACTTTCTTCCACTCCATTATTTTTTATGTATTTTCTTCTATTATTATATTTATACTTCAAATGAAAGTTCGTTAGGAAGTAACATGTATAGTGTGATTTATTAATTTGTTTTATGCTAAATCCTAGAGTATAGGGACCCATCACACAGAGGGTTATATGGGCATAGAGAAAATGAAACAGACATTTTGATAGGAAGCTCAAGTGTGGGGAATGCTATTTCCTGCATGACCAAAATCAAGCAAAAAACCTTATCTTCTGAAACTTATCCCACAGCAGCTTCGTGCTGCCCTGTATTTTACAGAGGACATAGATTAGTTCACTCTCATCCATCAATAATTACTCAAAATTATTTCTAATCTCCATTACTGGTATTTGTCTTACTGAAGAGCAACACATAATCAGCTTCCCTTATTGTCTCCAGTAACACAGGCATACCAGTGTAGTCCAAGCAGAACTGGTAATACAGCTTAAAACTTAAAATTCCTGCTGGCAGGTGCCCTCAGTGGAAGCTCTGGTGCCACTACCATGAAGGTCTGATGTGGACTGAGAAATTAAGACCAGTGCCTTCAAGGGCATGGAAGTCCACTTGCTGAACTGATACACAGGCTTCATGTTGAGGTGCTGAAAATAATGGCTCTTATCTTGTAGGACTTGCATAGCTGACACCATCAGATCGCAACATTAAGCACTACTTCTCTTTCCTTTTCCCTTACTGTTTCTTTAAAATTTTTATTTTGCAGACCTTATCTTTCTTGTTCCTGTCACTCTATAATTTCCTCCTTCTCTGAGGGAGTATAAGACACCTTCTTTGTTATGCTCCAAAGTGGCTGTTTAACATTCCCGTGGAGGAGAGCACCCAGGATCTAATCTATGACACTCCTGCACCTGGAGCAACCATCACAAATGCTGAAGATAGGCACAGGGCACTGTAAAAACCTGGTGAACCACATCAGGGACATAAGCTGCACCCAGATTTCTTGCAAGTCCTGTGAATTTGGTTAAGTTTCTGTCTTCACTTATTTAAAAATGCAAAAAGCGTCACATCAAATCAGACCAAAATAACCTCTCTCTGACAATGGCCATTAGCAAATGCATAAGAAAAAATGATGCAGGAAACAAGATATAGGCAGCCGTATATTTTAGCAGCTTCTGCCCAGTTTAGGGAACTCGTAGCCAGAAGTTGCATCTATGTTCAACATCCATCAACAAATTTAACCTTCATGATCTGTTCTTGAACCTATTAATAATTCAGACTACCAGACTATTTTCTGACAATCTGTTTTACAACTTAATTCCTGCTGTGCAGAAAAGCATTGCATTTTGCTTGTTTTGAAGCTTCTACCTGCGCATTTCCCTGAGCACTTCCAGCTCTTTGGAAATGCTTCACTCTGCACAGAACTTTGCATCTCATAGATAGGAACGGGTGAAATGAATCTGTAAATTACATACTTTCCCTATGTATACCTAAAAAAATCCATTTAGTTATTTATATTGTCTAACTCCAAGTAATAGTAATGTATGATTCCCAAATGCATTTCTCATTATTTTAAGAGTCATGATGTTGTAGTCAGTGTTGCTGGTGCACTTAAAAGAATAATAACATGTATTTCATTATAAACTGCCACTTCCCCATACCCCACCATCTCATTACCTGGCTTTTATTCTAATCAATTATGTTTTGATTGTTCGCTTTCCAGTAAATAGCAAAGGCTGTACATGGTGATCATCTGATCTACAATTATGTTCAATATTTTGCCCTGTGAGATATTTCTGCTGGGACAGCAGAGAAAATACTTTGAAAATTAGGTCCTGGTAAGAACTGAATGCAGCAAACCAGGTGATATCCTCTCCTACTGACATTTGCTTCCATGGAGTGTGTTGGTATCTCACTGATAATAAAAGTGCACTGTGTAGTAGCTTCATCTTACATATATGCCTCTCTGTGGTCAGTCAGACCAAGTTTAATGATATCACTGGTAACAAGTCATATCTTTGTGGTGTTCTTTTTCCTGGGTCTGGCAAAAGTTGTGGGGGTTGTGAAAATCTTTAATGATGGGATCTAGAGAAGGATTGGGTTTTGGAGGAGTTTAGAGAAACACTGCTAGAATTCCCATTAGAAAATATTTGGGAAGGGTTCCATTATTCAGAAAACATTAAACCCATGTCATCCTTCTAAATCATCCAATTTTCCTCTCCCATCAAGACCCACATCTAGAACAAATTGTAGAAAGTAAAAAATAACATTGAAAATTCTGCCCCTAAATAGGAGCTTGTCTCAAACCTTAAAACATGCAATGTTATTCCATGATCACTATTCCATAGGCTTCTGAGTTTAGTTTTATATTAGAAAATTTGTCACTGTCTGAAAAAAGGATTTTCTCTTTTTTCCTAAGACAGCAGCCTTCCTACATGCATTTACACTGGCTCTGAATGGGATGTACAAACTCTGACCTTCCCCTGTATTTGTCTTCTTCCTCTCAGGGCTGCCTATCAGCATCATAAAACCAAAACAAAGTGATGCAAAGAAACGATGAGCAAAAGCATAACTGACCATGATGAACAAGAATAGCATGAGACAGAAGAAAACAGAATCTCATTGATGTTACAAAGTCTCCCATGACTGTTTTTGCTTTTTTCTGAAAGGCTCAATTTCATTTCCATAAAAGTGAAGTTTCTGAATATTTCTTGATAGAGTCTATTCAGGAAAGGAAAGCATTAATTACTTCTGTCCTGTGCAAATAAAATGATTGCTTAGCT
This sequence comes from Laterallus jamaicensis coturniculus, assembly GCA_022605575.1. Lineage (NCBI taxonomy): Eukaryota > Metazoa > Chordata > Aves > Gruiformes > Rallidae > Laterallus > Laterallus jamaicensis. The sequence goes on from JAKCOX010000001.1 coordinate 89,629,752, forward strand.
TTCAAGAACTGTCAAGAACACAGGTTTCAGAAAGATGACTGGAAAAGGACTACATCTCAACAAGAGGTGATATATATCTGAAGTACTGTAATCTAAATTTTGAGCAAGACAAGGGAAAGATTGAGTTATTTGAGTAGGACTGTTTTAATGGGATAAAAAGATTATTTTTCAAGAATGTTTTGGATTTTGCTTGATCAGAAAAAAATCAAACATTTAGTCAAATGAGAAAAGGTCTGAACAGCTAAAGATTATGATCAAAAATCAGATTAAATTTACAAATAAAAACTGTATTCAATTAAAAACCAATTGTTTGTTTTAGGTAGCGATACTTTAATGCTGGTTTAGGGGGACATAAAAATGTGTGTAGTCCTGTGTGTGCATATTAAGCTTGAGTGTTTTAAGAGTTAGTCACTTGACCATAAAGCAAAATGCCATGTAGAATATCTCAACCACTGTCATCAAAGAATTGGATGGCATGACAAATATTTGCTTGAATTAATAGAATGGTGTTTCTAAAGAAAAAATTATTTAAAGAGATCATGTTGATAAACTATAACATTCCTTACTGTTATGTTGTAGCCATAGTCCTTCAATATCTTTCTTGTCTCTGCTTAGAATTGGGTTTTGGTTAGTATAGGGCATGTACCTGAAAAATTCAGAAAATAAAAAGCTGCTGATTATTCTAATGCAATATAACTTATTAATTAAAGAACTAGATATGGGATGTGCTGAACTCTTCAGTTCCTAATTAATTTCATGGATGTTGAGGACACTCAGTGGTAAATAAATACACAGACACATTCAAGTATCAAGATCTCTCTTTATTGTAAAGACTTTTACATTTTGTTCTTAGATTACTGAACTACCACTCAATGCTTACATTAACCCAGAAACACCAAAATTTACAGATGCCTATCTTTCATTAGAAAATTTCCTCAGAGCCTAAAATTAAATTTCTGGGCATACTCAGAATGGTTGCATACTGTCAACTTGTATAGAGCTATTGTTGAACAGTCATTGTAATCTTCAATATAAATGTTCTTCCATAGGGATAAAACTGCTTGGTTATCTTTTAAGTGCGCCTGCCAAGTTTGGCCTTACATAAGATATTCCTGGGGGTGGAAGTGGTGCCCTCTCATGTTCCCACAGTAGAGAGAGTAATTTAACAGTCAGAGCACTTAGCTAGATTGTGAAAAATCCACATTCAGCTCCCTCTTCCCTCAGAAAGTTAAAGCCTTTTTTTCTGGCATATAGTCTGACTGCCCTAGGCTCTCCCCTGTTGGTTCCGTGAAGGTTTCCTGTTAAAGTTTCCTTTGGAGGTAGAAAGTTTGGGTTCCAAACCTTGCTTAAAGGAACTCAAGATAAAATATTAAAAAATCTGCTGGAACTGTAACTGGACTCCTACTGGTCCCCTCTTAGACAGGGAGCATTACTCGCCACATCAGAGTCGTGCTCCCAGTTGGGTTTCTGTCTTGCTCAGTGAATATTCAATTATTCTATGAAAAGTCAAGCTGTAAGTAGTCCACCTGGAATACTGCTCTAGGGTTCGTTTGCCAGGAAGCCCCTAAAAGGTAGGTGCTGAAATGCCTATTTTCCGCTAATTTAAGGAAATAATATTTTTTATGATTAGGACCTTAACAATCATTATGTTATGCCCTTAAAATAAAATCTGCAAAGAAATATTAAAAAGAGAGGTATGCTATTATCAGGGGGATTGTTTGATTTTTCCTGTGGTTCATATTTATTTAAGACCCAGGCAAAATTTTTTTTCTTCTAATACAGAGTTTGCAGTGACACTTAACTAATGAGGTATCTGTCACATCTCTGCTGACATCACCATTGATACTGGAGATGAAAACACTTAAGTCTAGGCCTTACATTCCCATTTGGATTTGCATTTATTTGTCTTAAGATGCCCAGTTACCACAGTAATGAATATAGTATAAATGTATCTGTATACATGTGTCTCAAAGAGAAAGACAAATAAATGCAGTCATTTGAATCTCTTGTGGAGGTAGTCCCTTAGTTACCCTTCATTGTTCTTCACGGTTTGTCCATTTTTCTAATAATATCCTGTCTGAAACACTTCACCCTAACCCATTGAAGTTCTGCGGCTCAAGTCCATGACCTTGAACTTCAACCAGAGATTTCTAAAATACCCAAGTGATGTGCTCGCAGTGTATTGCCTTGCTTATCAGCTGCAACATTACATGGGTTTTCACCTCAAGGCACAGGGAGTCATGGTAATTGGGAATGGAGGCCACAGATGTGTAAATTTATCACTAAGTCCATTTCCCTCAGGATGACACATTGCATTTTGGCTCTTCGTATGTGGAGGAATGCATTTGGAACAGCTTTTGATAGCTATCCCACCATGCTAAAGATTAGAGCCACCTGGAAAGCTCCTCTCTACCTCCATGAATGCAAAGTGAACAAAATCTTTCGAGTTTTACCACTGTATTGGCGGCAATAGCTTGTTCCATTTTACTGTGTGTGGTAAAATAACACATACACATACACATACACATACACATAAAACCCCAACAACAGCAAAAGAAACAGCATGAAGTACACACTTTTTGTGGTTTTTGTTTTTCTTGTCAAAACCAGTTTTGATAATGCATTTTTAAAGAGCTATTGAGGAACCCAGAGGGACAAAAGGCTGTTTACTGACAGAATTTAAACCAGATTTATCTAGTAATAATTTGTGCAGATTGAAAAAACTCAAGCAAATCTACTTTCTTCAAAAAAGATTAAAGACAGTCCAAGAAACTGTACATCAGTGAATTTAACAAGGGTTGTGGGGAAAATTAAACTACCATAAGGAAGTGTGAAAGAACAGCTTGAAAATCAGTTTGATTAAGGATAACCAGCATAGATTCAGGCAGGGGAGGTCATGCTTAACTAACCTGCTGGAGTTCTTTGAAGATATTGCTGCCACTGTAGATAAGGGAAATTCAATGGATGTAGCCTTCTTGTAAGCCTTGGACAAAGTGCCACATCTGAGATTAATGGCTAAGAGAAATCCTCATGAAGGCAAAGGAACTGTGGGATGGAAAACTAGTGTAAGTGTAGACCACAAAGGAAAAAGCTGGACAGAGTTTCCAAGAAGTCTGTGTTAAGTCCTCTGTTGTTTGTGATGATGCATGTCTGAATGTAGGTGATGGGGAGTATTTCTGGCTTACACAAGACTTAGAAGTGTAGCAAGAAGTGCAGAACAATGTGATCATATTCATCTATATAACTTGTCTAACAAAAAAACCCATAATTTGGCTAGGAAAATAGAAAATAATTAATCTAGGAACATAGAACAAAATTATAAAATACTCACTAAACAAAACAATCATCCTATATACTAAGCAAGAGAACAAATTGGGAATTACTGAGGAAATAAATTGAAGCCATCAGCTGAAAGCAAAGCAGCATTTTAAAAGGTCAACAAGATGCAAAATTGTTTTAGAAGACAGAAAACATATCACAAAAAACAAAGAATATTGTTAGTGTACACAAAACCATAGTAAAAGCATCTCTAGGACGTAGTCTACAATATTGCTAATACTTGTTCAGGGAAAATAATATTTTCGTGTTGGGACTCATTGTAAGGAAACAAAGGATATAAGGTCCCAATAGCAAGACTCTGAAGAATGTTAAAGGACTTTAAGGTTTGGGGGTTTTTTTTACTGTAAACAAGGAAAATATATGATGTTTTTATTATAGTAGGACCTGGGGTTTCTAGTCAAAATTAAGGTCCTATTGTGTTAAGCATACTGATTGTAGACAGCACCTTCCTGTGACAAGGAGCTTATAATAAAACAGCTTAACTATACAGACAAGGGGAAAAGAAGATACAAAGGTCACAGTAATTTATCCAAAGAAGGTCTGTGCCTGAATTGTGATCTAGGATTCTTATTTTATGAGTCCCAATTCAATATTTTATATAATGAGTTACATTATTCCTTTATAGGTAAAAGGGTTTTGCTTAATATGGGGTAGAAAACCTATGTGATTATCTTTTTTATACGTATATATAAGCTTAGAAATAGAAAATTCTTACGCTGCATTTATTCAGGTCTTAACCTAAGTCAAAGATTAGATTAAATTCTTAAAGAATCTCCATATTAATTCCTAAATATTTGAACTCCAGAGTAAGAAATACAAAATTGCTGGAGATAAATAAGATTTTTTAAAAATCTCTTTTTAATATTTTTTATTTTTTAATATTTTTTTAATCTTATTTTTTAAAAGAAAAAATCAGCAATTTTTTCCTATTAGGATGGACTTAATTTCTTTCTGACTTTCTTATGCTCTAAGAAAAATCTTCTCAGAAGATCAGCATTTCCCCTAGTTATGGAAAGTTTCTCTGCTGTATGACTCAGAGCTTTGAAGTACATATATTCAGTCTTTTCTTTTATACATATATTCTCTCATATAGCTAGGGCTAGATCGAAAAAGGGACCTTGCTACAACACTAGGAGCACTGGTACCTAGCTTCTAAAGAGCTGGTCCCAGAAAAATAAAATTATTACTTGTTGGTGAAAACTTAGACATCTTGGAATAGAGGCACCGAGCAGGTGTTTGAAGTGAAAGAGACCGTACCCTGTCTCCCTTCCTCCTCTAAGAAGACAGAAATATTTCAGCCCTGCAAGAAGGTAATTATTCTTTCCTCGTAGATTCTGTTTTCCCAGCTCTCCTTTTCCTACACCATAAGACAAACCACTGTCATTTTAATTTTAAAATACAATAACAAGAAGCTTGTCCGGCTCTCATGCTCTTCAATGTACTACACACAAATAAATGCTGTGTTTAATTAAAAACTAATTGCTCATTTTAGGTAGCAATACTTTAATGCTTGTTTGGGATGACATAAAAATTTGTGTTACAGTTAAGCTCCTCCAAGCTCAGGAGCAATGAATCTCAAAAAAGAGGAAGTCAGGCAAAAACACCAGGAGGCCTGCATGGATGAACAAGGTGCTCCTGGACAAACGCAAGCACTAAAAGGAAGCCTACAGAGACTGGAAGAAAGCACAGGTGGCCTGTGAAGAATGTAGATAAACTGAGCAGCCACAGATCACATTAAGAAAGCTAAAGTCCTGAGAGAATTACATCTGGTCAGGGATGTCAAAGGCAACAATAAAAGCTTCTATAGGTACGTCAGTGATAAAAGCAACTCTAGGGAAAATGTGTGCCTTCTCCTTGTTACACAGGATATCACAGAATCACAGAATGTTATGGGTTGGAAGGGACCTCAAAAGATCATCTAGTCCAACCCCCCTGCCAGAGCAGGATCACCTAGACTAAATCATACAGTAATGTGTCCAGGTGGGTTTTGAATGTCTCCAGAGGAGACTCCACAGCCTCTCTGGGCAGCCTGTGCCAGTGCTCTGTCACCCTCACAGTAAAAAAGTTTCTGTTTTTACATGGAACCTCCTATGTTCCAGATGGCATTCATTGCCCCTTGTCCTATCATTGGACATCATTGAAAAGAACCTGGCCTTGTACTCCTGACTCCCTTCACATATTTATAGACATTAATGAGGTCACCCCTCAGTCTCCTCCAAGCTAGAGACCTAGGTCCCTCAACCTGTCCTCATAAGGAAGATGTTCCATGCCCTTAATCATTTTTGTGGTCCTGCACTGGACTCTTTCAAGTAGTTCACTGTCCTTGAACTGAGGGGCCCAGAACTGGACACAATATTCCAGATACAGTCTCACTAGGGTGGAGTAGTTAACATTCATGTTATTTTTTATATGGTTCAGTCTCATGTAAAAAGCTCATGGTCTTCCAGTCCAAGCAACTTTTACTCAGAGTAAACTTTGCATAAGAAACATGAGTCAATGAAAACATGGGATGGTCTTTGTTCAGTAGCAGTTCTGAACTAGCTCATCTCCTGTAGCATTTTTCGTCATTGTTGAGGAATTTATTGTGCATGAGGGGAGATGTAATCTGAAGGCAAGACACTCAGACCCAAGAACTTGGGTCAAGAGCATTTTCTGTGTTTGTGTCCTCTCATGTCAATCCTGATCATAAACACAGATAGGGACAGGGAATGCAGCCTTCCTTTAGGGCTTGTTTCACTTAGATGAAAACAATTCAAGACCGATGTGGATGAGTCATGAACAAATGATGGTATTCTACTGATCTGATGGGGTTTCCTTGAAAATTTTGAGGTCTACAACATCCTAGAAGAGTGTTTTTACACTTTATACATGGACATCACTGGAAAAAGCTCAAGCATCATGGAGTTTAGGTGCTTCCAGGTTGAGGCAGAAATAGTTTTCAGGGTACTCATTTGTAGACTTATCTTCCAGATAAGCCCTAGCCTTCTCTTCAGCAAGGAAGGTGCCTCACTGCTGTTCCAGGAGTGCGGGGAAAGGCCCTAGTTCCCAAGAGGCGGGCAGTGGCATTGCTGCCAACTGTGGCCATGCAGCACGTTGAGCCCAGAGGGAGCCCAGTGGCCAGATGCTGGCAGAGGGGCTTGCAGGCTGGGAGGCTGGTGGGGAGGCCGGCTCCTTTCCTCCCTGTTATGACATGCAGAGTCAGTGGGAGGCCTGCAAGTGTGACTGCTGTCAAAAACAAGTTCCTGATTCTACGAGACCGCTTTGCTTTTGACTTTACTATAGATACAACTGGAATTTTTTCAATCTTTCTCAGGCATGAAGAAGCGCATTTTAAATTTTGTGATTAGATAATGAGTAGTCTCTTTCTGAACCAAAAAGAAATCCAGGTTAACATCTTGCAGAATAGTTTTTAAGGAACACTGACAGCAAAAGCTGTTTCTTGAAAAGAAGAAAATGATGACATTTACTTGATGCAGGGTGTTATAGCTGAATAGAGAAGAGGCATAGTATTTTCTATTTACCACTTCTTTCTCTATGTATTTATTCTGTTAACATTGAAGTCAAGCAAAACATTTTTTTTTCTTTATAAACATCTTGAGAATATCACCTGTGGTAGACAGCTTGTTAATCATTTGCTGCTTAAAACACACAGGTTTAGAGATCTACCTTAGCTATTTATGTTAAAACAGGCAAAAGATTTTCAGGTTATGCTCCCAAACTATATTTACTCTATAAAAAGAAGGCTGATAAATTGTTTACTGTGGCAAGACAGCATAAATTCTAAATCAGATATCAAGTGAAGAGATACATTGTTTATGTGACAGCCTTCCTTGTTTTTTCCAGTTAAAATTCCTTCAGAAATAAGCAGCTGTAAAACTTTTAACACCCTAATATCTTTATTAATTCACTTTACCTAGGAAAGTTTTTTGTAACTCATAAAAGCAAATATATCATCAGAGATTTATCTAGGGTCCAGAAGGTAATAAAATTTTACAGTATTTCTGCATATCAGAATTTCCATAATACTCAAAATATGATTGATCACCAACATAGATCTGCTGGGTGGTTTGCATGACCTACATGCAATTCCAACAGCTCCAGACACATTGTATTCATATAAAATATGCAGCTTTTTATTTTGAGAATGAAAAAACCCCACCCTAAATGTTTGGAGTAGAGCTACTGTTGGCTTTCAAAATTTACTACTATGGCTCTATTTTCCCTGATTGATTTTATTAGGTTAACAGGACTCCACTGGATATTATTTGATGCACTGGATCAGATACCAAGCAATCAGAAAATATAAAAGGTGACATTCCAGAGGGAAAAGTAAGGTTTATAGCTTGGTACTTTTTCATACACATTTAATAGTTCACTTGCTGGATAACAAAGCAAAAACCTTTTGACCATTCTCTATAGAGAACAGCAACAGTTCCCTGTGGAGCTCCGTGGACAGTGAAGTGACTTTTTAAAGGTAGAATTAAATGGTCAGAAAATGGTAATCCATCTCGTTGGCTTAGGAATCAAAATTTTATTTTCAAAGTTATCTGGGCATTTAGAGTAAGTCCCATCAAAGGATTCAAGTGCTACAAAGAGTAGAATCAGAAGACTTTCACCATGCACCAGATTTCCTACACCTGTGTAGGGAGTGTTAGATCCTGAGGACAGAGCCCCAAACAGGAGCAGACTGCATAGGCAGCATCCAACAGATGGCAAGTAGAGGATTAGGGACCCTTAGAACGTCACACAATCATACACTCTTTTTTACAAATCAGCTATAAAAACCTCTACTGAATCAGGGTGCTCAGAATTTCGTTTTTACAGAAAATCAGTCAAGGTAACTTTTTAAAGGTCTAGTGCCAGAAGAGCAGGTGATAGTACAGGGTCTTTATACAATGTCGACTATTTGCAGTGTACTCCAAATGTAATTTGTTTTTTGCCAAAATAGGAAATTTATGTCTATATTTCTTATTCCCTTGTAAATTAGTTCTAACTATTAATCTTAGACACATGGGTTCTTCTTCCTGCCAATATATCTCTCCACTGTGCAGAGAAGAATTCAGGATGCCTTGGGTCAGTGAGGCACATCTAGAAGCAGCAAGTTTGGGAACTTGTGGTAAGGATCTTCTTTTTTTAACAAACAATTATGTCTCTAAATAAATAAAAAAAACCCAACCAACTTGGCAGAAGGCGTGTTTCTCTGAGTTTCCCATTCCTAAATACATGTCCAGATTACTAGATTATAGATTTATGTGTCGTGCTCTTTCCCAGTGGAAGACTGTTTATGTATGCTATACAGAATTAGACAACTCAAAAGGAGAGGCTAAAAACAGATGTTGTGTGTAGGATACCACTAAGATGAGGAGATGGGAATTTGGATACCTCTGCAAAAATATCCTGGGCTGAATAGTGCTTTAATAGCAGCAATATCTTTGCGAACTATGACATAAAGAGAGAAACTGCCTTTATTTTGTGCACAATCTGATATGTTCAAATACTCTTTAGCAACACAAATCAGATCAGATCTTTCACATAGCATTAATGGAGAAAGACCTTCTTTCTGCATTCTTGCTCATTAGGCTTTCAGATGGCCAGTGCTCAAATGTTTTAAATTTGCCCAGAAGCAGAGCAGTATGTACCTGGTGTGTACTCTCATGTGGAAAATTTGGTGCCTAGAGGTGAGGTTGCATAAGAGTAATCCTCTGCCCTCTTCCTAGTGATTAAGTCCCTTTGTGTAGTTACTCTTTTTATACTGTCATAACTCTTACGTAGTCTTTAAAAGCTTTATTTCTTGTGATGTTTCATTTACTAAACTCTATTTTTTACCACTCTGCATTGCTATTCTTATACATCACCATAAATAGTTACTAAGTCAAAATACTGATTTCTTACCACTATTTTCATGGATGTTGATATTGAAAATTAATGCTTTTAAAGAAGAATGAGATGGGTTCACCTCAGTGAATGAATATCATGTATTAACAATGACCTGCTTGATACACATCAGGCTGTGTCGAAAGTTTTTGAGATCTACCTCTTCTGCATTATCTTAGCTTTGAGTATAAGTATTCTAAGAATGTAAATTACTCAGCCTATCTTTACATTTTTAATAGAAACTTAACTAGGTTTATTAAAGTTGATAGTATGTTTTGCAATGTGAATAGCCGTAGCACTCTAAGAAACTGCCCATTAGCTATGCTGAGGCAGCTGAATACCTAACTCATCCTAACTATACGCTGAAGTCATAAATCAATACAGATCAACTTCTGTAAGACTCTCACACAGGATAGTGATCGCTTGGCTGATGTGGGAGTGATTTGTTAAGTTACTGTAACTTAATCAAGTGTTCACTTCTCGGGTTGCACAATGATTGGGGCATTGTACTTATCCCCTTATCTTGTGCTAAGTGCGATCCATATTTAGTAACGGTATTATTAACGAGAGCAAGGTATCATTATAGCAAATGCAGTAATCTAGCTTTCTGTATTTGACTTCTTTGCTGAATTTAGAAGGCTTTCTTCCTTTAGCTGCAGGAGGTATCGCGGTCACAGGCACTCATTCTGATGGGGGACTTTAACCTCCCAGACATCTGTTGGGAAAACCACACAGCGACCTGCAAGAGATCCAGGAGACTCCTGGAGTCTGTAGATGACAACTTTCTGGTTCAAATAGTTGATAGACCAACCAGAGGAGATGCATTGCTGGACCTGGTGGTCACCAATGTGGGGGAGATCATTAAAGGTGTTAAGGTTGGAGACAGTTTGGGCTGCAGCAACCATGCCCTAGTTGAGTTTGTGATCTCAAGGGATGTGGGCCTGGCGAAGAGTGGGATCAGGACACTGAACTTTAAGAGAGCAAACTTTAGGCTGTTTAAGGACTGTTGACCAAGATCTCCTGGGAGGTGGTCCTTAGAGACCTTAGAGGTCTATGTCCAGGTGGAGGCCGGTGACAAGCGGTGTCCCCCAGGGGTCTGTCTTGGGACCGGTTCTCTTTAACATCTTTATCAATGACATCGATGATGGGATTGAGTGCACCCTCAGCAAGTTTGTGGATGACACCAAGCTGAGTGGTGTGGTCGACACAACAGAAGGAAAGGAAGCCATCCAGAGGGATCTTAACAGGCTGGAAAAATGGGCCTGGGTGAACCTAATGAGGTTCAACACTGCCAAGTGTAAGGTGTTGCACTTGGGCCAGAAGAATCCCAGACATAGATACAGACTGGGAGAAGAGCTGCTTGAGAGTAGCCCTGCTGAGAAGGACCTGGGTGTCATAGTGGATGAGAAACTTATCATGAGCCAGCAGTGTGCTCTTGCAGCTCGCAAGACCAATGGTATCCTGGGCTCCATCAGAAGAGGGGTGGCCAGCAGGGACAGGGAGGTGATTGTCCCTCTCTACTCTGCCCTCGTGAGGCCCCACCTGGAGTACTGTGTCCAGATCTGGGGCCCCCAATACAAGAAGGATGTAGAACTGTTGGAGAGGGTTCAGAGGAGGGCCACAAGGATGATTAGAGGGCTGGAGCACCTGCCCTACAAGGAGAGGCTGAGGGAGCTGGGCTTGTTCAGCCTGGAGAAGAGAAGGCTGTGGGGGGACCTCATTGCAGCCTTTCAGTACCTGAAGGGTGCATACAAACTGGAGGGGAATCAACTTTTTAAAAGGGTGTACAGTGGCAGGACAAGGGGGAATGGTTTAAAGCTGAAGGAGGGAAGGTTTATATTGAATATTAGGGGGAAGTTTTTTACAGAAAGAGTGGTGAGGTCCTGGAACAGGCTGCCCAGAGAGGTGATAGATGCCCCATCCCTGGAAGTGTTCAAGGCCAGGTTGGATGGGGCCCTGGGCAACCTTGTGTAGATCCAGGCCTGAGGTTGGTGGCCGTGCCCGTGGCTGGGGGGTTGGAGCTTTATGATCCTTGGGGTCCCTTCCAACCCTTGCCATTCTATGATTCTATGATTCTATGATTTAAATGCAGACAGGCAGACTTCAGTGGACACGCTGCAATAGTGCAGGTTGTTCCCATGCAGCCTCTTGGAAGCCCTGGCATAAGTCACATACCTATGGCATGACACACAGCCTAAGTGAAAATTAAGATGACAGCTTCTAAAGCACAACAAGCTATCATGATTTTGCCAGGAATATACTTTAAAATCCTTTCACAAATTCAAGCTTTTTTTTTTTTTTTCCACATTATGATTCTTGGCTCCAGTTGCTACACTACCTTGTGCTGGAAAGACAACAGTGTCACCACACTGATTCAAGTTTTCTGGAGCACAGCCTTTCTTCTATGAAGAAAAATCATTGATGCTTTCTTCCTAGTTTCCTCCCTCCAGCCAAAAAACAATGGTCTTGAGGAGCGTGATTCTGATCTGCACCGTGAAGATCTGTACACTCACCACTAATTACTGTGTTTGTAATTCCTGACCATACTAGCTTTGCCAAGAAGTGAATGACTGTCTTTTGAGTACATTAATATCTATAAGCTAGCCCTCCAGCTTGCAGGGCCAGTAGAAATGGTAGAGTAACTTACCAAACACTCCCATTAAGCTCACAGTTCTATCTGATTGTCTGGTATGCTTCCCTTGTATTAACCCTTCAATCACTCTGACAAGTACATTTGAACTGAGGGAGGGAGATGATTTTGACAGTTTTGCATTGAACAATGTTGTAGAAAATCTAAGACTGCCAGAAAGAAAAGCAGCACGCAGTAATGGTGCTCTAGGTTTATAGCTTTCTTAAAAGAAACCAGATGATAATGTCTTTTTTTTTTTGTTTGTTTTATTCATTGTTCTGAATACATTACCAGGTGGCTGCTGATTTTTCTGCACTTACAATACATGCAATAATTGTTGCCCTAACTATCACTATTGTTGTAGAGTTTGGGTAGCATTAGGTAGATGCTAGGTGGACTCCGTGGAAGTAGCTCTTTAATTGAAGAATTGCTTCATTGCAGTTTTATCTGATATTCTTTTTAGCTGCACCGATCATAAGGAATTCAGTTAGTATTCATTGTAATAGCACTGATCATAAAGAATTCATTTGCTATTCATATGGATGTCACAGGTGTTTCCACAGGACATTTGCTAACTGCAGTTTTAGGATCCTGTAATGGGTTCTTACACAAAGATTGGCTTTGAAAGGGTCTCCTACCACTTCCCAGCTGACTGATTTAGCTTTGGCTATGTGGAAGTATATCTCAAAACACGTGTGTGTGTGTATGTGTGCGCGCACACGCTTGACACATCAAGCTCTTTTACATCAAGCTTTTAAACAATAATAGGTTTTATTTTAGATGGCATTTTCTAGTACCCACATTCTGAATCCTGTATGTTTAGCAATTGATCAGCCATAATACTTAATGGAGGAGAGATCCATTTTCATAGTCTTCATGCTTTTGCTGAGACTCAACAGTTACAAATATTTTTGGCATCACTTGCAATGACCTAACAGGATACTTAAAAGAAAATGTGAGGCTAAATTGTGCAAACGGGATAAAAAGGTATATTTCTGACTAATGGTGATTCAGAATGTACTAAAATTGTGTAGATTAAACACATTTATAACCAGACTATTAACAAAAAGATTCACAACTGCATTAATAAGTCATATTTCATTATCCTAACACAAAAGATACCTGGTATGAGACATTAATATGTGTAATAAAGCCTTCTGCACATGTATTATGAACAGCTTTTAATATTAAAAGTGAATCCATACGGGTTATTTGACATGTAAAATATTAACTTTTATAGCAAGAATGCAAATGAGAGTTTGAGCACTAATTATAGCTGCAGATCCCACTCAGGAATGAGGCTCTGTGTGACTAATGATTTCAGCAGAATGAAGGAATGGCCTGCTTCTCTCAAGAGGCAGCATAACTTAGCTTCCTCTTCTCTCTCTGCAACCCTTCATAATTCTCAGCATGTTTCAGTACAGTACCTAATGCATATACTGCTTCTAGGGACTGGTTTCCAAAGACAGGCAACCAGCTCCATGCTTTTATAATTGGTTTTATATAACTGTCTCTTTAAAGGAGGAAAGGTTATTTTAGATTTATCCAGAATCATGTAATTATAGGAGGTATTCCTCAGCAAGTTTGTCAGTGACATCAAGTGGCTGACATGCTGGAAGGAAGGGATGCCATGCAGAGGGACCTTGGCAGGATTGAGAGATGGGCCTGTGCGAACAGGTTCAACAAGGTCAAATGCAAGGTCCTGCACATGGCTCAGGGCAACTCCAAGAACAAGTACAGCCTGAATGGAGAATGGATTGAGAGAAGCCCTGAGATGGGGGGGGCTGGATTAGCTCAACATGACCTGGCAATTCACATTTGCAAAAATCCAAGTGTATCCTGGGCTGCATCAAAAGAAGTGTGACCAGCAGGTCAAGCAAGGTAATTCACCCCCTCTACTCTGCTCTGGTGAGACCCCACCTGGTGTATTGTGTACAGCTCTGGGGTCCCCAGTACAAGAAAGACATGGAGCTGTTGGACCAAATCCAGAGCAGGGCCACAAAGATGATCCAAGGGCTGGAGCACCTCTCCTGTGAAGACAGGCTGAAAGAGTTGGGGTCATTCAGCCTGGGCTTCAGGGAGATCTTGTTGCAGCCTTCCAGTACCTGAAGGGCCCTGCAGGAAAGCTGGAGAGGGATTGTTTACAAAGCACATGGAGTGATAGGAAAAGGGGTAATGGCTTTAAACTGAAAGAAGGTAGATTTAGATTAGACGATAGGAAGGACTTCTTCTCTGTGAGCGTGGTGAGACGCTGGCAGAGGTTGCCTAGATAAACTGTGGCTGCACCCTGACTGGCAGTGTTTAGCGCCAAGCTGGATGGGACTTTGGGCAGTATGGTCTAGTGGAGGGTGTCCTGTCCATGGCAGGGGAGCTGGAACTAGATGATCTCTAATGTCCCTTCCAACCCAAACCATTCTGTGATTCTATAATAGAAGATGGTTTTCATTACCTGATTTCAATATTCTTTTTCTTCTTTTAGCGTGACAGAAGTGTTGAGTTTTGGTATAAGATGATTTCGTTGCTCTACTATGAATCTTTCACATTTTGTTTCCTCCATGAGTTTTCTCTGTGAGCATAGGTTATTTGGTTTTTGTTTTTCTTTAACAAATTATCTTTTGTCATTTTTGCTTTCCCGTGTGCAATCCTCTGGCAAACGTGTCCAGCTGAGATGACTGTGATGACTCCTAGGAAGGTCTCTCATTGTTATTCCTGAAATGGCCGGAGGGGTCAGCATAAACCAAAACTGAGCTGTTAATGCTTCTCAAAGAGATTGTCGGGGGTTGGTACCATTCTGTGGCCGGTACCATTGTTCTTACAAGTGCCAGGCTGTACTCAGCTAAAATAAGCTGTAATGTGTTCATCTTTCTCTCAGTTTTATTATCCTTTATTGGCAAAAAGTTTAGATAAGCCTAAGAAGTACGTTGATAGAAACAGGATGACAAAACTATTATTGAATAGCACCATAGAAATTTACAACTATCATATAATCATATTTTACTAATAAGATACATGTACAATTAAAACTAGAAAATTATTAATATTGTGATTTATCACCAATCTGTAGCAAAAGTAAAGTAGTTTGATTCAAATTTAGCAAAGGCAATTTTGACCCAATTTGATCTGGTAATAAATTCTCTTTGTTTCAATGGTGCTAGCCAATCTCTCTAAGATTAAGCAATGTCTTATGTAAGCATCTAGGATAGCAAGATTGCAGCTTTTCGTAAACAGGTATAACTGTGGATATAATGCAAATTTCAAAGGATGTTGAATTTTTAATACCTCTTCTTAATCAGATACAAGTGAGAAAGTGTCATAGATATGTGAGTGACTCCTTCACTATTTCTGGGGTGCCCGCTTTAGCTGTGAGGAAGGGACAAGAGAGGAAGAAATTCAAAATACTGTCTTCTTAATTCAGTTCTGCTGGTAAAGAACAGTAGTTTTTAACGTGCAAACCTAAGAGGTATCTTGCTGTACATTACTGTAAACACTCTTGTGATGTGTAAAACAACTGCCATGAGCAGTTCTTTGTGAGCAGATAACTAAATCACCTTCTGGGTTGTCTTAATAAATCACTGCAAGGCTCATTAGTGTGATTTTCTAGACTTCATCAAGGTGTGTCTACTACAGCTGCACAAATGCACGTGGCAATTTCACTACCAATAATGGTCTTGGCAAACAACTGAAGTCTGACTGCGTCTATACAATTTGGCTACATTATTAGATTTTTTGCTTCTAATATAATTTTCCTAACTTACTTCATTTCTATTTTTTCCTCATTGCATTAGACACCTTAAAAATTACAAATAAGGAACAGATTGTTTCACTGAAATAAAATTATATGCTTCTAAAAGATTAGTTAGTTCATTTCTGTGTTATCAAAGTCAGCAGATTCCCTTTTGCTATATTATTGTTAGTGCTCTGAGGTGAGATAATCCTAAATCCACTAAAATTGATGTCAAAGTCGTCTTCCTTTTCCTTTCACTGGAAGTAAATTTAGGAAGTGGTGAAAGGAATTTAACCAGGTTTTCATTTCCTTTTCCCTAAAAGAATGATTTCATTTATTGCTAAGCATATAGCAGCTCTGGCTGTAATATGTAATAATCAATATTCATTACTCAATATTGATTTTCAATAATATTTACATATTCAAAATAATATTAAATAATATTCAATGTCAGGGTAATATGTGATGGTATCAAAACCCTGAAAAGTAGTTTTAAAGAGCAGTTTAAGCTCTGTGCAGCATTTACGTTCTATAAAATGTGCTGCTATTTATCAGGTGAAATTTGATGTAAGTTCTAAGGGCAACATTTCTGTAGGTTTTGAATGCCTGTGTTTTGAGTCTCATTATGTTAAGCTTTCTAAAACATCTCAAATGCTTAAGCATTGCTTAGGACTTTCTGACAGGTGAAGAACTTCAAACTGTCTCAAGCTGATACGTCCAAAAGTATGACATCTGAAATCACAAATTACTGAATTGGTTTTCTGAAAACTATTCAGGATCTTTAGACTACTAGCCTAAAGTCAGAACAAATAAATCCTTTAAAAAAAGTTATCAAGTAATTATGTAAATTAATTCAAATGTAAGTAGTACCAATTCAAAGTGTATAATGATTTGTGCCATAGAAGTTTAGGTGGCTAGGTATATAAAGGAAGTAAATTCCTAATCACTGTTTGAGATTGGTTCAATTGATTTGTTCAATTGTTTGGAGACATCTTAATCTCTAGACTAAGTTTCTTATCATATATCAAGTGTCAAGTATTTCCATATGCTTGTTTTGTCATATGAGTTCAATTCCTAGGGACTAGGATCTGCAAACTGATTTTAAGTATACAGATCAAATCTAGTGTAAATGTCCTATGTCTGAAAGACTGGGCAAGATAAAAATACTTGAACTGCGAAACTCATTACTATATTGAAACATTATTAAATTGATATTCAGGGCTCAGATGATAGCAACATGTAGGTTGAAGATACCTGATATTGTTTCACAAGTGAGAAATGCATTTTTCCCCAGAATGGAGCAAGCAAGGGCATTGAACTTTGACACTACGAAACCTTGCATCATTCTTTAGCCTATAAATAGTTAAGGTGTATGTTTCAATCTGTAGGCATCATCTGCTCACTTGCAGTGGGTCAAGCAATTTAGAAATAACCCAGAGAAATGTAACTTGGAGACCTACTTTACAGTGGGAGACTTCTTTTGTTTTATAAACTTCTTTTGTTTTATAAACAGGCACATTAGTTACTGTACAATAGAGCCTGTCACAGACAGAAGCCCTGTTTATTTGCTTCTCACTAGAAAGCATACAATGCACATAGGCAGTGCTAAGTACAATCACACAGCGGCAAAATATAAGCACATATACAGCCACACTAATAATGTTTTTCTTTTTTATTGCTTTCACTTCAAATTACTTCCTCTTTTCACTTTCTACCGGTAGTAGCGTAGTTATTGGCTATTGTAGGTCTATACATAGATACTGTAGGCTGTCATGCAGTATAGTCCCTTCTCTTCATTGTTCTTTTTTAAACGTCTTTCAGAATCAAACATACAAATCTTTACTAATGAAACTCCAGTGACTTGGAGATTGCTCCTTTGCACATCCACAGGCCTCAAAAGCCATGTCAATCACTCCTCTTGACTATTCCCACTTGCTCTTGATTGTGGGTCTACTTTTTAACAGAGTTTGAGTGTTACAATGAAGATCTGCTTATTTTTACTGCAGCTTTACTTCTGATCTTTCTCTTTTTTCTTCCAGCGGTTACATATTCACAGGACTGTTGTAAATATGCCTTCTCATTTGTGGGTGGTATCAGCATGCCTATGTATTTCTGATAGGGTATTGTCAGAATGCCAGATCTTTGCCCAGCTGTGGGTTGAATTGGCAATTTCTTAGGAGCCTGAGCGATAGGAATAAAATGAATTATATTACAGCTGTCCTCATCTTAATACAGAGGAATAATCAGCAATACTTGCAGCAGGTCTCAGCATGTGATATCTCTGATCAAGATTGAGTATCACATGCTGAGATACGAGATAGGCTGCATCTTCTTATTAGTAATAAGCTTAGCTTCAAACTGAATCAAGGACTATCTGATCTTGCATTTATAGAAAGCAGAACAGGCAATCAGGAGACTAGACATCATCCTCTGTCCAGTTACAGACTTCTTGTCCATAAAGTACTCTTGGACAGCATATTGAGATTTACAGCTCTGAGATTTACATCTCAGGTGTTGGATGACCTATTTGAGATGTTGGTGTCCTGACTTCCATAGGGACAGGGAACTATTTCAGCAACAAAATACTGAAGTCAGAACACAAAGCTGACCTGTCTCAGGCCAGATATCTGTGAATAGAAGCAAGAAAATAATGTCCATTTAAAGCACAGATGTTAGCCTTATTCATCAGTATCCTCATCTAAAAAAAAAACCCCTCAACAAAACAACCCCCGTCCCCAAATAAACTCAACCAAAAACCGAGAACAAAATATATGCTTATGTTCTTTGCAAAAGAAAACCTTCTTCCATGTTTATTTTCTTTTTGTATCAGTAGTGCTACGGAAGATTTACAGCCATTTAAAACTTGGCGTGGCCCCTACTAGTAACACACAATGGGTGTTTCTAATTTTGCAGCATTTCTTTTACACTCATTTTTGCGACCAGTTACATGAGTAAGGTAGATGACACAAGGAACACTGAACAACAACAGAGCAAAACAGTGATGTTGATAAAGGTAGCTAAGCCCTATCGATTATCTCCAAGGAAAATACATACCTCAGCAGTGTTGACAAGCATGACTCTTCTTCCTACCAGAAGACCTAAAATTGCAGAGAAGAAAAAACACAAGATGCAAAGTAACTAAATAGGACTTTGACAGCCAAGTAATAGTTTAAAAAGTTCAGTCCCAAAACAGAGAGCACCAGGAGAAAAATTGAAGGCATGTTAATGAAGTATTACCTGCCATGTGACTAATAAAGGTAATGTAAACAAAGCTCTAATTTGTCTATATGGCAGCATTTTTCCTCAAAGACGGAAAAGGTTTTGATACTTCCGCAGATGGAAAGGGCTTGTCTAGCAAAAGACATTTAGACTCCTTGAATGAGAACAGGATTTTGCTGTTTATTATGTTTCCTAGAAATGATGTTCAGAACAATGTAATCTGGAAGTATTTTGAAGTGACTCTTCCACAGCTGTGTTAGCTGATAGCATAGGACAGATGGTGCAACACAGTCCAGCATGCAGGGAGCTTATTTCTTTCTCAACTTTATTAGCTAAGGGCTTTGAAAAGCATCAGTGATGATGATATAAATCAGTGCAATCTTGTAGAGCAGGTAAACGAAATGGGACAGACTTTCTATTTCTGGCTAGGTACCACCTTTGAGATGCTGTGGTGGGGGGTGGGGGAGAGAAGGATGGAGAAAGGGGAAATCTTCTTAGTCAAATCTTTCTTCAGAACCCGCTTCTATTGAGTTTTGTGCTGGGTAAGCTAATTGCCATGCCTAGCATTGCCTATCAACTTCCCTCAGGTGCTTGTGCAAAGAAAGGGCCAGGCCAACTTCCAGTTTTTCAGTGTCAAAATTGTGCTGAAAAACTGAATCATCGGCTACTTGCTTTGTTAACACACTCTCATGTAGCAGTTAAAAGAAAATCTTTACTGTAATGCCTATTGCAAGTAGCTAAAACAAAAGAATAAGTTGTCAAGCTGATAAAGTACTGCCACCTTAATTAGATAAATAAGTTGTTAGACCTCTGAAAGACACGATACATCATGAATAGGGATATTTAAAATTGGGTTATATCTAATTACTTTTTAATTTCTATTTGCATTTTAATGAAGATTGAGCTTAATGAGATAAATATGAGATAGATTTCTGTATCAAAAATACTCTTGAATTCTCTGTGTGTTGAGGATTAGATTTTCAGAGGTTTGGGGCATCTGAAATAATATATATGTATTTAAGATAACCATTAGGCATTTATATAATGTGGGTCTTCCCTTTGAATCTAGAAGGAATTTGAAAAATCCAAGTCCACTTGCATCCTCCTGGGTCTAAATGCCTTCAGGAAATTATCCCGTGGGATTTCTGGAAGTGCTGAATGCAGGCCACAGAATTGAAAATCAATAGCCAGCATGATCAGCCTTGAACAATTCCGAAGACCAGTTCCTCAGTATATGACTATGGTCAGTATTATGTAACATTGCATTACTGCATCGGAAAAGCCAGATTTTTTTTCTTCAATGGCTCAAAACTAAAGAACTTCATTAAGATGTATCATTTTGATGAAAGCATCATTAATTTATCTTTATTTATTTCGCGCACAGAGAACAGATGAATGTACTATACAGTGACTAGAACACTGCTGAAGGAACAGTAGCATAGATACATTTCTAAATGTTAACATATGTCTACGTACATTATGTTCATGTTCAATTGGACTCTGGCCCTTGGCACTTTTGGGAACATGCTTGTGTTGCACCTTCTCTTTCCTTTTATGAGTTTCTAACAACATGCTCATTGTACGTTAATAATCCCTTCAAAGCTCTTTGTACCTTAATGACCCTTTAAAACAGGACATTTTCTACTACAAGCTACTTCTTGACGTGGTCAGGCTGCCTGTGCTGTAATGGACTTGTACCAAATTTCCTGTTCAGCTGACCTGATAAAACTTACCTATACATATTACAGACAAGTGGTGCCATTCACCATCAGCTTCTCAAGTATTAAACAGCTTTACAGGCAGGTGGACAACAATTGGATGGACTCTACAATTTTGCTGGGACAAACTTTGCCGGGGTGTTGGACCCGATGATCTCTCTAGGTCCCTTCCAATCCCTACAATTCTGTGATTCTATGACAAGATAAGAAAACGTATTTTCAGCTATTCTGTAGTCACAACCTACAATTAACAAAAGAGCAATTGTTTTTCACAGGTCTATACTGGATCTGAGTAGCTCTAGCACCGATCCTGCTCTCATTTTGCATATGCTAATTTAATTCCCATTACTCCTGTAGCATTAGGTATTTCCCTGACAAAGCTGTTGGCTAGCCTCTTCTTCAAGCACCGTGAGATTGGTTATTGCTAAAAAGCAACCAGAAACAACAAAAATCTGCTGTGGCAGCTAATCCTATGACAAGTAAACTAAAATGTGGGAACTGATCTTCTACATACGTTCTTAATGTGAATATGAATTAAGACATTAAATCTCATTACAATTTTTCAGAAAAGGTTTGAAAAAGGGTCTGCCTCTACATTCAGAAGTAGTTAATTGAAGTATTTGAATAAATACTACTTAAATATTGCCATGCTTATAAATTCTGAAACATTAAAATTATCCTGTATTCAAATCTAACTTGTAGTTGCACAAACTTATAGTCTCCTAATCTAAATGAAACCACAAGTGGCATTTATCTACATAGAGGATCTGGAATGACTCACCTGTAGAATAGAATTTTCATATTTTTCAGGCAGGTGGAAGGATTACAAAAAGAAATTAATTACTCTCTCCTTTCAGTTCTGCATAGAAGGCATTCAGTCATTGAGACACAATAGCAGACTTCCTGCAACTCGTCAACATAGTTCCCATGCTTACCAACTTCCTAAAGCACAACTGGGTCTGCTCAGTGAATGACAAAATTAACTTCCAAACAAATCTTCCCAAAGCAGCAGTTTTTAAAAAATGGATATTCTCAGGATGCATTTTAACACAGTTATAAATCACACTGTTGGATTAATATGACAATAATCAATGTTAATGGCCAGTTGTTTAGCTATAAATGGGTTTCTTGCATTAAATAAATGACTTCTCTTATGCTCCAAAGTTAATTAGAACATAGGGTAAGGCTGTATCTGTTTTTTAATTTTGTTCAATATTTATTGGTTAATTATACTAATGAAGTGTTATTATTTTGTTTTCTTTTGTCTGGGTGTTTTGCAATGAACTGGTTGCTGAGACTTGTTTTTGTTTATTCCAGCTCTGGTATTGCGTAACATTGCCAGTGTGCTTTGTCTGTCAATAGGGCTCCTCGTGCCGCATTCGCAGAGGTCATGCATTATAGCTGCAAAGATGAAATCTCTCCTTATTTCAGTAATGGTATTGACTTGCTTTTCAAAGCAGTTTACCTTTCAGTGCATTTATTTACCATGTCTTACAAAAAACCCCAAACAACACCTCCAAAACCCCCAACAGAATTGCAGGACAATGACTTCTTTGGTGCAAATAAAAATGTTCTTGTTAACTAGACCAGGTTAAAAAATACAATGTCTACCAGTCAGATGGGTAGACTGGCACCTTAATGTTTGCTAAACATACCGTAGGCATATTTTCCAGCCTTTTCTAGACTGCAGGCAGTTAAATCCTGTTTACATGAGCTTCTGCATTAACTTAAACCATAAGTGCTTATGCACAAGCTTACTAAACCAACTTATAAAACCTGATGCTGATATTATAATTTTTCAAGCTTAATATTGGAGCAGGTTCTCACTGGAGCGATGCTGTTCTGGCTCAGCTGAGCTACGCACATCACTCTGGAAAGCAATATCCAGTTGTTCAGCCTCCTAGGAGACATCTAAGTAGATGGCTTAGTAAACTTGATCTAATCAAAACAAAGGGTGTTCTAAGTCAGCCAAATGTAAAATTACCCATCAGGAACAAGGAAAGAAAACTATAGTTACTGAATGGAGAACTGTCAGTCAATAGTTACTTCATGTTTCTGATTCCAATTTTTTTAATATGCTTATACTTAGACTGGGTGAAGTCAGAGTGGGGACTGCTCCTTTCTTTGGGGGCATAGTGAGTACAATCAGGGAAAGAAATGTGGGGTTTGAGAGGTGCAAGGGAGACTGCCTGGAAGTGGGAGACTGCAGTTCAGAGGAAAACTGAGAAACTGTGGTGATGGACAGAGAGCAGAAACCAGGTCTCAGAGATGATGAAAGGAATTTCCTGCAGCCATAGAGGAGTGAGATGAGTCAGGTGCAATTTGAAGGTCAGTGGATTGAGTAAACCATGACTGGATGCTAGAACCAGTCTGCAAAGAAGTAGAGCAGGAGATCTGTTTATAAGCTCCCTTTATGGATGTTCTACTCATGGTTTCTTCTGCTTAAAATGTTAGGGATTCCAGTTTATGTTATTTCAAAGCCTGGTTGTTTTTTTTTTCTGTTTAAAAGCCTTTTCAACTTCTTTGGGAAGTTCACTGTTGGAAACTGTCTAGCAAAAAGCACCTCAAAGCTTTTGCTAATAGTACACATTGCATGGACACTGAAAAGCAGTGCCTGAAATCTGGTGCAAAGACAAACAAGCTCTCAGTATATAATTGCCATTGATCACAACTACAGGGTTTGCTCGGGGGTAGCAAATTGGAATAGGGAAAGCATTTTCCCATATGTGGTATTTAAAAGGAACAGTACTGAGATAATAAATATACTTTGGATATTCATTTAAAAATAGCTTTAAAAAGTAGAATGTAATAGAAAATGGCAACAAAAACTTTTCTGAAGAAAATGTCCAGTGACAGACTTAATGACCTTTACTCATGAATTATCATAAAGAATTAGTGATGTCTTCCATGGGTTCATATGCCATGCTAAATGGATTTTTAATCTAAAAGAGAAAGGCATAATAAGAGCCAATGTCTGAAAGCTGAAGCCAAGGAAAATAAAATATTTTAAAATTAAGGCTACATTTTAAAATCTATGGTGATTAATCGCAGGAACAAACTACCTAGAGAAGTATTTGAGTCCCCATTTCCTATATTTCAGATCAAAAATAGTGTCTTGCTGAAAAATAAGATTTCGAAAATCCAAGACCTTAAATAATAGCTGAACTCATGCTATTTGATTTATTAAGGCAAAAAAGAGTAGAATGAGTAAAGTATAATAGTGATACATACCAGGACAGACTACAGGACCTCATAGTCCTGACTGCTTCCAAAATCTAAAATCTTTAGGAATCCAATTACTATAAAACACAAAATGCTACCCTTGCTGCCTAGATTGTCTTTGAGCCTTTGTAAGATATTCAGGGTCAAGAGGATACAAAAATCTCTTTGCATTTTGTCTTATAGTTTATAGTTATACATTCAATATCTTCACATAAAAGAATGAAGCTTTGTATTATTAGTAGTACATGTTGTCTTGTAAACACAAGTCCTACATACAGGCTACAGACAAAGCTGGAAAGGGAAAGGTCTTAACTGCAGCAGTAACCAGGTTAATCCCTGATACAAAAAAATTCCCTGTATCCATAGGTCTTAATGGTCCCTCCAGTGGTATCCTTTGGTGCAGAAAAAAAATCCCACTATGCACAAGTGTAATATGGAAGAAATTGTTCTGATTTGCATGGGGATTTGCATCTATATACCTTGATTCTGTATGTTTTGTTATCGGGGATGGAGATTTTCATATTCTTCCCAGGTATCTCCACTGAGCAGTGAGAGATGTAGTGCTGTATATGTTGCACACAAATTATTCTTAATTAATAGCTTCCTGTGTTACCACTTATACTCAGTAAGTATGCACGTAAAAATACTGAATCAATACTACAAGTAGACTATCTCAGTGGTTTTATTTTGCCTTTCCTTTTACTTCTCATTAACAAGAATTTAAAGGTTAATTTTCCTTTGTTTCACTTTACATTTAACTATGTATGGGATAAGTTAGTAGAAGATCTTATATTAAAATAAGAAGTTCCAAGAAGGCTTGGAAGTACAATATATCACAAAGCTTGTAGATAAACTAATGCAAATAGCTGGCGTTTGAAATCTCTGCTTAAGAATCTGCCGGTCATTTTATAGAAATGAATGAAAAGCCTGTTTTGGTTCAAAGATTCACTAGCAAAGTTACTCTTCCAACTCTTTTTGCATTAATTTTAGTTTAGACTTGCAAAAAGGACAATGCAATTAATCTTTTTTTTTCCTGTCCTGAGGATTTTTTCTTTAATTATATCCTGGTTTTGGCTGAGGTAGGGTTAATTTTCTAACAGCCAGTATAGTCCTGTATTTTGGATTTAGTATGAGAATAATGTTGATCACTCAGTGATGGTTTTAGTTGTTGTTAGGTAGTTGTAGTGTCTACACTAAGTCACGGGCTTTTCAGCTTCTCATGCCTTGCCAAGAGCACCAGAAGCCAGGACAGCTGACCCAGATTGGCCTAAGGGATATTCCTTAGGACAGAATGTCATGCTCTGGATTTAACTGGGGAAGCTAGCTGGGAGGTGGGATTGCTGCTTGAAGCCATACTAAGCATCAGATTTTTTTTCTTTCACATCTGGTGAGCAATTACATTTTTTCATCACTTGCATTGTTATTATTTCTATTATTATACTCTCCCTTTGTCATCCTATTAAACTGTCTTTATCTCAACCCACAAGGTTTTTTTTCCATTCTCCTACCCATCCTCTTATGGGAGAGAGGGGTGAGCAAGCCGCTGTGTGGTGCTCGGTTACCAGCTGGGGTTAAACCATGAAAAATTATTAAATATGAAATAGCCCATTTCCAGACAAATGCACTTGGAAAAGTAAGTATATTGGTTGACACAGCTGTGTTACTCTCTGACTAAAGTATTTAAACGTATCTTTTATTACTATTTATCATTTAACAACTTGCATGACATGGGGCAGAGATACTGAAAAAAGCCTTTCTCCTAGATTGAATGGCCTCATCTCACAAGCTCTCCAAATACAGAACTGCAAAGATAGAATTTAAATGTTCTGTGAAGAATGATGACAGGATCAGCTCAAGAAGTTAAAAAAAATCATGCTGCAAATCTTTGTCATGTAGTGTCTCAGTCCATTCCACAAGTGAGTAAAGTGGTTTTCGAAGAAAATACAGGCTCAGGACTTGTTTAAAGAGTAAGACTGGGCAAGGGGACATGGATAACTGTGCGGCTTTCTATTTTTCAAAGCAATGTTATCATAAGAGCAGAGTCTGAATGTGGAAATATGAAAATGAGCATCTGTTGTTATGAGAAATGTCAGACACAGAACTTTAAAATATCTGATTTACCTAGATTTTTCTCCCTTTCTCTTGAAGAAAAAAAAAGAAGATAACAGTTATCTCCTCACCTAGTATTTCTAAGATTTCAAATTTTATAGATTGTCTGCCTTCAGGGCTTGAGGAGTCTTTGTGTTAAGAATCCACCTGATAATAATGTTTCACTGGGAATATAATAATTCTCTTTTGCTGGAGGCAACTGGCAAAGAAACTTCCTAAGTTAACTAAAAAGTATCTTTTTTTATTAGCTGGAATTTACTTCTAGTTTTTCATCTTTCACTTTCTGCCTCTGATTAGCTGCAGGAACTGAAAAGGAGTATGTGCGTGAAAGTTTACAATAAAATATGACAAGTCATTTTTCTCCACTTCAAGATTTCTTTTCCACACTTTCCAGCAAATATGGAAATCTTAAGGTGGTCAGGGGTTATGTGTCTATTCCACTCAATAAGAATACAATGATAGGAGCTAATTTGTCTTCATTGGTATTGGAAATAATGATTTCAGAAACTGATATGTTCTTTTCTGATCCTTAAGATTATGCAAAGAAATTAAATCAATAGTGCTTCTTACACATAGTCTCTGATGAAAGTCAGTGTCATCTCTTTCCTTACGGGGTACATGGCATTACATACATGGATGGTACAGACTGTGGATTCACAGGCTGATATGTAGTACAAATACACACATAATGCCCTATATGTATCACTTACACTTACTGACCATAGGATATAAGTATTTAAGTTTTCAGCATAACTTGGTCATTTATAATGAACAGCAAAATAGTAATGTATGTATATAACACACAGGAGAAGAGACCAGATGAGCCATCTAACCATAAGGATGCCTGTAAAAGTGCTCCCAAGCTGTTGATGTGAGGTGTGCTCCCACCCAGGTCATTACAAGGGAAGAGCTCTTTGTGATGGGGTGGCACAGCTCCTGCTCCACATCCTCCATTTCTGTGCCAGCATAAACTTGTGCTTCATGGAAGAGCAGCAGCATCAGTCAGCAGTTTTGACTATAATGACTAATGGAAAAACAGGCCCTGGCAGAAGAATTTTGAAGATATCATTAGCCCCTCAGTGGTAGACTTCGGACTTTGCCCAAGAGCACAAATCAGTATTAGAGGAGGAAATTTAATTTCATTTTTCGTATCTTATATAACATCCTAATAATTGTAGTATCTTTCTTCTCTTCAAAAATAAGCAAACAACCAAATAGAAAGAATCATGGTCACTTCCAACACAGAATTAACAGACAGCTGCTAGTAACTACTAATTGACTTTGTGTGAATATTAAATCAAGGTTTTGACACCAGCTTTTGTGCATAACATTCCTCTTGTTTCTGCTCTGCCCTGCTCTGTCACTGAAAGTCCCAGCGGTTCTCGGCAGGCCAGAAGCTGGGATTCAGACCTGGGCTTAAACATAGTTTAGCCTTTCCTTATGGAAAGGTAACCCATTACTTTTCCTTAAGAGATGACAGATCAGAAGTGAAGAGTATCCTTATGCTAAAAGATAGTTACAGTTAAAACCTAAGAACTTTTTTTAAAATGAAGAGGATGAATAAGAAACCACGATGGTGAGACAGTAACCATGACTTACCATATGAATCTTCAACGTAAAAAAAGTTTTAATGTAAAAGCATTAGAACATCTGAGTCACCTCGAAGATCAAATTAGCAGCTGCATCCTTGAGCACTTTTCATCTTATTTGCACTTATTTCAGGGACTTTTGATTTTACTTATATTTCTCAGACATCTTTTTATAGATCAGTAGAACACTTAGTGTTGCTAATGTGTGTGTTGGCTCCATACAACCTCAATTGGCTGAGGCTGCCAAAGAATTTCTTTGTGGTAGCTACTTGAAATTTTACTCCCTTTATGATAATTTATTAAATATTGTATTTCTTTTAAAAATGTTTGATAAAATTTAGCCATGGTCTTACCCAGAAGGAACTAACCTTTTTTGCTTGAGTGTTCACTTGTACATATAGGTCTATGTAAGTTCAGAAAATCCTGTGAAAATTCTGGAACACATAAAGAACATTATACCTTCTTTTGACTGTGAAGATATGTGCTGGTTTTGGCTGGATTAGAGTTAATTTTCTTCCTAATAGCTGGTATGGGCCTATGCTTTGAATTTGTGCAGAAAACACTGTTGATAATATAGAGATGATTTCATTACTGCTAAGCAAGGTTTATACAGAGTCAAGGCCTTTTCTGCTTCTCACGCCACCCCACCAGCACGTATGCTCGGGCTGCACAAGGAGTTGGGATGGGACACAGATGGGACAGCTGACCCCAACCGACTACAGGGATATCCCATCCCATATGATGTCATGCTCCAGATATAAAAAGGGAAACTAGTTGGCAGGCTGGATGGCAGCTCAGAAACAGACTGGGAATTAGGCTGTTTTTCTCTCTGCAGGTGGTGAACAATTAAGCTTGTGCATCACCCTGTTTTACTTACATATATATTTTTATACATATATAAGCATATACATACATACAAACAATTATGCATGTGTATATATATACATAATTATTCTTATTATTCACTTCATTCAATGATTTGCAGATCAGTTTATTAACGTATGTGAACACATGTAAACACTTTTTTGGTATCCTGATGCTGCTTTACAGGGAATAAATTGTTTACAATAAATTGCAAAATTAGCTCTGGGAAAAAGCACGAAATATGTCTGTGGATCCACATGAGTTATGGCAATAGTAATAATAATAATACCCTAGATGTATATAATGGCTATGACTCACAAGAACTGAGACTGTTTTAATGTGCTTTTTTGAGGTACCTGTCAAAGTTGGTTCTATTTCTGAAGGGAGCCTTTGGGTGCCACTGTAATAAGTATTCAACTCTAAATAAGAATATACAATTTCTTTTACTCTCACTCTCCTCTGCTCTTGCCAGGGTAGAGCTGTTTTACTTGCAACCCAGGCTGCTTATACGATGCAGACTGATCAGGAACCATGCTAATTCAGCACATCCATTAGGCACTGCAGTTCTCTGCAGAGGAGTCCTGTCAGGGTGGCTTTGGCTGAGTTAGTCAACCGTTTTAAGTCTGCTGAATCTCCCATCTCCACCCCCCAAATCAGCTGTATCCAGTATCCAAATGCTGGTAAAAAAAGAACTACAAAATCACAACTGTAAATGTAGATAAAGCTAAAAAAACCCCATATTGCTGACATTTAATACAGAGGTAAAATCAAGGTCCAAATTACATGAAATTGATTAATTTACTTCAATTGCATATTGGGAAAACAATATGAACATTTTCAGAACTCTGTTCTGAAATTCTTTTCAATTGAGGAGGTGCAAAGAGTTATCTCCCTTAAGTGAGGTCAGCCAAGTCCCAGATACAGCTCTATCACTTCTCCTTGCTCTCAGCTGCTTTGAAGAACAAATAGAGTGTTTGGAACAAACCAGGCTGCTGTCTGTAGGAAGTGTTTCCAGGCTCTTTTCCAGAAAGGGCGATGTTCCCTTCCAAAGCCTCTTCCTTATGTTAGCCTGTGAGGTTCTGATTAAAGAAATGTACTTTGAATGGGAGATAAGGAACAACATTTGCCCTCATCTCCTCTTCTCTTAACCTTTGTCATTCAAGGATTATCAGTAGCTAAACTCCAGACGCTTTCCTTCTCCCCTTGATAGTTTTAGGATTGTGGGTTATAATTCATCTGAGTATGTTGCTTTGTCAACTTTTAATCATTCTAATTACCTAATTATCTTCTCTAATGAAATGATAAAGCCTTTAACAGTTCCGTTTTCCTTCGCCCTGAAGGAAATTTTCTCTCATCCTTCGGGATGTTGCCGCCTTTGTTTAAATAAGAAACAGAAAAATCATTTGGAGCTGGGCATCAATGCTACTTTTACCTGTTTAAACACTTTTCTTATTCATTGTTTGTTTTTTATCATTTTAGCTGAGCCTTTCTTTACGCATTGATGTTTTTGTTAGACCTCCTTAACAATAAATGGTAGCAGGAACATAGGAAACAAGCATTGCATAGAATCTGGAAACGCTTTCCAAATCAGGAAGAAAATTCAGATTTTACCAACACCAAAGCTGACTATTCATAGCAATGAACATGAAATTCATGCTGTATTTTGTCTCACTGAAGCACACTTTTGTTCTGCAAGATCACTTCAGCATGTGAAGTATGGAATGAGGCATCAATCTATGAAATTATATTATGTTGGTTTCATTTACCTTAGGCCAAGGAAATAAGTGAACTGCCAATAAATACTCCAGATTTGCAGCTGCTCTTTATTATAGTTTCTTTTTTGTCCTTTAGCTGTATTTCAAAAGAAGAAGTATTTTGGGGAAATTACTCTAGGTACCCGAGTATGTATTCAGAAGAAGATTTTATAGAAGATTATGTATGGACCAAGATAGCTGAAAGCAGTGACAGTGGGCGTATCAGGTCTACAGTCGGTTCCTACTATTTCCCAGCTGACAGCCTCAGGCTATGTGGTATCATGATACATTTCCTGTCCAATACATTTTCTG
Organism: Laterallus jamaicensis coturniculus; assembly: GCA_022605575.1. Lineage (NCBI taxonomy): Eukaryota > Metazoa > Chordata > Aves > Gruiformes > Rallidae > Laterallus > Laterallus jamaicensis. Next base: position 89,660,105 of record JAKCOX010000001.1, read on the forward strand.
GTCTGAATTCTCTTCTGAATTGCCCAAGTGCCATGCCCTGTCTTATTCCCTAATTAATTTTTTTGCATGTTCTTTCTCTTAGCCCTGACCGATCTGATAGAAGAGGGTTCATGTCCTACTGCTGTTCTGCAAGGATGGTTCTACACCTAGCACAATTTTTTTCCCAGTTTGTTTGCTGGAAAGTATGACTTACAGATGAAAACAGAGACAGTACTTCGCTTCTACATTAGCAAATCACCAAAGAGATAAGCACTTACTCTCTTAGAGGAACTGGAAACAGTAAGGGGCATGGGATGCATTTCAGTTCGTCCCTCACTTCAAAATATATCAGTAGGAAAAAAATCCCCCCAAAGCAGCATTTGAAACAGGGAGCAAAATTGTAAGAGAATTCAGAGAGAAACATCTGTGAGAAGGAGGATAGACATGGGAAAGAAGGAAACGAGGACGTAGCATTTAGCCAGTGAGGAGGAATTAGCCTAGGACAAGAGTAGGAAAAAACCACTATGCATGAGGCGTGTGGAAGACCATAAAAGAATGTTTTGCCTTTTAGAAAAAGAGGGTCAGGACATGAGAGAAAGCATTCAAAAGAGCATGAAGTGGGTTAAGAAAAAAGAAGCAGTGAGATGAGATAGGAAAAAGGGGAACTGAGAGAACGTTTAGTCAAACATAGTAAATTTATGTCCTTCACTATTTCCCTCGGAGGAGTGATAAAGGCACAACTGAAGCCTGTTACAGGTGCAAATCCATTCAGGTCAGGTCCTTTCTATTACCCCACATTTGAATTCTGTATCTCTGCAGGCTTACAGTCAGAGACATCCTATTCATATAGTATCCTCACCCACTTCCATTCACGGGACATAGGACTTCATGTAATTTTTCTATTCTTAGGATCTAAATTATATAACTTTAGAAATTATAACTTTAGTAAGTTTATCCCTCTTGTCCATTAAGTCCATCCTGCTTGTCTGCTATTACAAATTCTTTTCTTCTTTAAGGCAATCAGGTTTCTAATCTTCTCTTATCAGAAGTATGCTGCCATTCTGCTGTAGAAGGCTTTCTGACATTTTTCCACCCAGGCAGGAATTATTCCCTTTTCTGAGGTGTTCAATCAGCACACTCAAACGTGACTGTCAGCCCTCTGGCATGCACAAAACTCTATCCCTTGGTTGGGAAGCCTCAGAATCACAAGTATCTAATCAGTTTCCACCTCACCTATCTAGCCTTTTTTAGGCTACAGGAGTAACTTTTCAGATGAATTTTATGTCTAGGAACAATTCTTGGTAAACTTGTCCTCTTTTGCTTTAAAAGCTGCACATAGTGGAACTTGGTTTAGCTGTCCCTGAATTCAGCTGAATAGAAGAGAGCATAATTTTAGAGAGATTGCCACATAGCTGCTTTGAACACATTTATTTCTGTTTCCTGCAGTTACTGATTTGAACCCGTGATCCAGATCTTTACATTCTGAAGTGACATACCTCCTGACAGATCTTTGCTCCTTACAAACTTTTGCCGTGAAATATACGGAATTATGATTTCTACAATTTCTACAATCTGGCCTTATTTTCAATATATCGCTAAAAATGCCCCGGAATTCTTAGAAATAAGTGATAATTTTTCCCCATCAAAATTTTAATTCTTTCTTAAAAGTTGAAATTCACAGTAAATCAGATTTTAAAAACATGGGGTTTGAAATTACTTTATAGATGTTTTCACCTTTACAATAGTGATACTTCATGTAGACCCACTATGTTCCTGAGCATAGTGTGATGTCCCTTGTGCCGTGTATTACAAAAAAATGTGGTGGAGAGCTCTGGATCACAAAAAAAGAATAGCAACCAAGATGTATCTGAGATTGAGATATTTCAGTTTTGATTGAAATTGTATTTTCAGAAATACAGTATCTTAAGTGAATTTTGAGTGAAAATTCAAAATTACAGGGACAATTTTCTAGAAAAAAAAATCTTTTTTGAGAAGAAATCTGGTTTGTAACAGAAAAGAAATAATTTCAGCAAGTCTTACAAAAACTTCCTTTAGGTTCTGTTTTGTGTGAAAAATGGTCCAAAAATGATATGTTCTCGTGAAGTTGAGTAGGATGGATGAGGTCCCATGTAGACAACTTAGAATTTTAATAAAATTATTATTATTATTATTGTTATTTCAGAATGAAAAGAACGTTGAATATAGCTAATACCCACAAAAGGGTAGCTATACTGCTCCAGTATTCTGCATTGCCAAGGACATGCAAACCAGCAGATTATGCATAAATAAGTTAAAAATTGGGAATTTTGCAGATGGTCTTTCATTAATTCAAAAATATCCCTTTATTTAGGGGAAGCTATGCAGCTATTTACAGAATGAGGGAAGCTTATTGGAAATCAGATCGAATAATGTTAGGTGTGAGATCCGACCAAACGTGCACATATGCTCTTCTCTAAGAAAATGTCTGTAGGGTTATATTTCCTCTGCCAGAATAAAGAAGTGTCACCCCTATTTTCATCTCTGTTCCAACAACAAGTACTTCTTGGACTCTCAGGATTTTGTTTCTTCTTGACTGAATTTTCTTCAAGATAAGAAATTGAAGTAGACACACACAGATCTCAGTTTCAGTGTCAGTGATTTGGAGTTCAAATTCCACAGCAAAGCCCTGGGACACTCATTACCTAGACCTGAAGTTGTTATAGGTTGGGCAGCAACAGCATTTGAACTAAATCTAATTTATAAACTGAATGATATATGGGGAGTGACGTTCCTGACATAGGTTTTTTATGACCTCATTTGTAATTCTCCTCAATGTGTTGCCCCACTATTCTCAAAGTTATTTCATAGCTTTGAATAGTCTTACAAATGACTGTATGGAAAGTGTGGCCATAAAGACAAATGAATGGCTTAGCACAGCATTTGCTTGTCTTTACAGAAACAAACATCAACTCAACACTCTGAGACTCCAACTGTAAGGATAGTTTCTCATTTTCCCATTTGACTGCCCTGGCTCCACAGCACTTACACTCAAAAGCAAAGGCTAAGAAGCAGAGTGAAGCATCCTGTACACAATGAGGATGTATGAGGAGTCACTGAAGTTGACTAGATGTTCATGTGAAGTGCTTCTTTAATGCATTTGGATCCATCAAGACATCTGCATAGGTTGAAAGATGTGATCCGGATAGATATGTGCCTTTCCACAGAAGCAACTTTAAATCAATTATCATGTCCAAAGATTGTGATCAGATGCCCAAGTTTAGGCAACACACTATAGAAATCTTGCCCTTGCTAGCTCCATGGACGGAGCCAGGATATTTGCATTCCTTGCAGTTAGACTAATGCAGCAAATAACATTTCTATTTCTTGGTACTGCCTGCATATTATTAAACCTTGTAACTTCATAAGAGGTCATTCAGCCTCGGTTATGTTTTTTTTCCCGAGTCTGAGGCAATGAAGTTAACCTCCAAATGAAGTTAGAAGGGAAGGATCGGTTTAGAGAAAATGGTATCCAGAACAGATAAAACATTTAATAGTCTAAAGTAGCACTTAAGCAAGAACATGTACTCTTAAAGGGTAAATCATTCAAACAAAGAAAATAGAAGATTTGAACTCTGTAATTTAGGCTGGTTTTGTGGGTTTGGGGAGTCCTAGGTACAGGTTTTGTTTCCCAAAACTGTGTCTGTATTTTACTGTCATTGGATATATATAAACACGCCTAGGAAATAAAGAGAGGTTCTGGATTCCTTTCTTGGCATCAGGCAGCAAAACACATCATTATGATGTAAATTTTGCATTTGGACAGCAGGTTTATTTGAAAGTCCCAAACTCCTTACATAAAGGTAGTTCTGATACGTATTTATTCACAATTAGTTTTGGAAGATAATATGTTTATTTTCATTTTCATTCATATACATTTAAAAGGGGAAGAAATTGTGGGATTAAGATTATTCCATCAGGAAAAGCAATCATACATGTAATAGCCAGCCATGATTGACCACACAGCATGATGGCTCTATAAAGAAAGAGAAAAAAGAAAAGAATTTCAGCCAGTTGGGAAGCTGTCCCAGATACTGATGAAAAGATAATAATTAATGATAGGATTTTTATTCATTTATTTATTTAGAGACAGATGCATTACTAATTTTAACCTCAAAAGGACATTTCAGCCTTGCAAATTGTACAGATTTCTGGATGGCACTTTTTAGATATCTCTGTAATGACTGTGGACTTTGCTATTAGCATTTTCTTTCAAGGATCCTTTCAGTTTAAAGGAACTCCCTTCCCTTTTCCAGTTTCTACCCAGCTGAAAATATGAGATCCGTGGATCATATTTTGATATCTTATAAGCTTATTTACCTCAATAACTATTCATCTCTCTGTAGAAAAGATAAAATTTTGGCCTAGGCAATTTCAGCAGGATCAGGGTTTCCCTCAAGCATTTTTCCAATCTGGGTTTGAAAAAGTGCTTGCATATGTCAAATCTAAAACCTTCCTACTATTCCTTTCAAGCTCTATGTGACTGTCCTTTTGTTGGTGAAAAGAGGATAGCGATGCACCTCATTGACAATATTTAGCCAGTATTTTAATTGCTTTTGTGACACTATTGACTTATTTTGTCTCTAACATTTACCAAAGAATGTAGAAGGCTGCCCCCTGAAGTCACTGATGGATATGTTGATTGTCTTTGGATGGAGTCCTGCAAGGAGTACCGCACTTTCCCGCTAGAAACATTTTGACACCCTGTTATCTTCCTGAGTTGATCAGGCACCTGCTGCTACCCCACCTGCCTTCTTGGCAACCAGAAATGCCTGTCTGCCTCTCTTTCCCATTTATTTTCCCCCCTCTCTCACTGTGTAAGTATCAACAGGTGTTGATCAATTGTGAGGAAGGATGTTGTGCCAATGCTTCATCGTTGGCATGGAGGCAGGAGCTCCTGTAGAGGGGATAGCATGTGCGGGTTGAAGAAGGCTGCTCTGCAGAAGTCGGTGCTGTCTGGCACCCATGCCTTACTAGAGGGGTCCAAGCAACTTTGGAGCAGGCAGGGTGCCATCCTGACAGATGGACAGAAGGCTTAGCCAAGACACCAGGTAGTTATGCAGCAAGTGTGTTTGCTATGGGTATGTTGTCAGCCAGCAATGTCTAAATGACTGTTTGTCTTGAATTTATACACATTTGTTTAAAGAAATGCATGAAAACTAATCTAGAGCTGCACTGTATCAATTTAAGAAAAAAGGAAAAAGAGATTCTGAAACTGAGCAGAAATGCACCATGTAGCCATAGCTGTATTCCACTGATGGGTATGTTCACAGGCTTCTTCTTGCTGTAACAAGTTTCTTTAGAGCCTGCTTTGTAGGAGGAACTGTCCCCTAATAATAAGTATAGACACCTTTCTTGCACTGTAGGTGGCAGAAATATGCAAACTTCAAAATCTTTTAAGGGTCAATCCAATATTCTACCTGTCAGATTTTATTTTTTTTCTGGAGCTGGTAGGGCTTTTAAAAATCCTGTATTTCACTGTAGTTAAGTGCACTTTCTAGGCAGAACTAAGAAGCATGGATATGGAGAAGGATATAAAGAGCACTTTTAAAATCCACTGACCATGTTACCACCTTAAAAAAAAAGTTTCCTTAGAAATTCTTTGTGAAGGTTTGCATCGGTACCTAACTTATTTGCATCAGTCTACCTCTTAAACTGTCACCTCTGTTTTTAGAGCATACTGAGAGCAATCACGGCTGTTTGTAGCTAAGCTCATTCTAAGCAACTAAATAGCAACTTTAACACAAACATTTGAATTAATTGCTGGCATCTCAATGGGACAGATTGCCAAGCCTTTATGGATGAGATCCAGCCCTGATACTGTATACAATATCAGATTCACATTAGCCTAGCACTAAGTCAGGTCACTTTAAATACTTCTCCGTGTGAGGAGCAGGCAAAACCCTCATTGCACCCTGTGTAGCTCTAAATGAGCATGATTGTCTTCCCGTCTGACAGATTGGTGTTATTAGCAGATATCGAGAGCTGAGAGGCTATGCTATTGTCACATTTTAATCTTTTTTAATCCCAGCATAGCTGGACATAACACTTGTAATACTACTATATCAGTGAAGATGAGGCCTGTAGGTGAATCCTGTAAAGAAAAAGGTAACTCTTTAGACCTTATAATGTACCAGTCTGTTTAAAACCAGTCTGCTACACAGACTGAAGAAAATTATGCCAGTCATGCCAGCCCTACCAAGTCTTCACTGCTTTCTCCACTACTGCAGCTCATTGTTATATTTAGTGTCTGACCACAGGATCTGTCATATATGAACAGTCAAAATGAAAGGGAGAAAAATATGACTGCATTTCAGCAATTCCTCCTGAACTCGTAAGCTCTTAAAAATGTGAAATTTGGCAGGAGAATCTCAGACAAGATGTATTGCCTCTTCCAACACTGTACAGTTTAATTATTTTACATCTTTTAGGAAGCATGTTGTGTGTTTTATAGGAAGCACAGAAAAACAGTTTAGTGGACAGTAAAGGACAAGTAGGTTATGCTGATTAACCTTTGACTGACGTAAGACTCAGTAAGGTGAGAAAGCAGCTCTGAAAATCCTGCTGGATTGTTTTTTGTTTGTTTTGGGGTGGTTTTATTTTCTTTTTTCCTTTCTGATGCTTTATCTAGATCTTGTATACATCGTGTCAGAATAAAAGCCTGAACCTGACTTCCACACTGGGAAAACTACAGTGGCATTTTGAGATGTTCCCTTAAAAAAAGATTCACTTTGAAAATGCTTTTTAAGAAATTAGAGGTCAGGTTTCTCTCTATACCCGGTCTGACATACACTGGCCAGTGGTGCAACATGCTCATAAATCCACTTCAGCCGGTCAACTATGACGTGTTTACTACAGGCAGTAGTAAATCAGCCCTTGGTAATTTTATTCTCAGCAGAATTATAGGTTTTGTCCTTTCTTTTAATAACTGTTAATAGTAAAGAATTTAAAATATCTAATTCATCAAGGCCTAATGGATCAGAACATATGTAGAGAGCAGTAGAATGCTTGGAGAAGAATTCTTCAGTGTTTGCAGTCCAGAAATCCTGACATGAAAACCAATAGTTGAACCATCCCAAACATATTTTCAGGCTCCCCCAAAGTGCTTATTGGAGGAAAATAGGACCTTACAGAATTCTGGCAAAATGGAGTCTTTGGAAACTCTGGAGATATCCTCATTTTTGCACAGACAAAGGCTATGCACTTTTTTGTTTCCAGATTTATCATCATGCATGACTGCCTTAATGAAGAACCACAATTAATTTACCACCTAATTTGTTATTTGTTATTTGATTGCATGCTATTACCATCAGATGTATTTGTGATGGTAGTCAGTCAGGAATTAAATTTAAATAAACTATCTGGCCTACGGAAATTTTCTTGTTGATGTAGCAATCACCAACTAACAGAGACAATGCAGTATGTTCAAAAGGAAGAGGAGGTAGCTACGTATCAATTTTTGCTTCTCTTAACAGTGGGTTTACCAAGTCCAGCACCAGTCTTGTGCAGAAGTATATCTACACACTTTTACTGTGATAAGAAGTGATAGAATGATCACTTCTTCGTAACTAAAAATGTGATGATTCTCATAAAGCCACCTATCTTAAGATCTCCACATTGTCATATTTTCATAGTCTGGAATATTGCCTAGATAGGGCCTCTTTCCAACTCCTTGACTTATTTCCTGTGCATAAAAAGGAACTTTGACAAAGCACCCTATTGATTATGAAGCTCGGAATAGAAAATACTGTATCATATAAAGTTATGTTATAATGCAGTATGGTCGGTAACAATTTCTTTGAGAACATTGCTTTAACTCACCTGCAAGCTGTTTGGTATAGCTCTGTTCGGAAGCATTTATCTTCTGTGGAATGAATCCGTTTCCAAATCATAGGTGACTGATTTCTGCTATTTGTATTTGTTGTAGCAGCAGTATTTTGAGGGGAGAAATCATTGCAAATTTGAAATGCTACTTTGATAAACATCAAAATTCAAGAACTGGAGCCACAGAAGTGCATTTCAGAGCTAAATAGGAAAAAGTTGAAATTTTATCTGCAAAGTGACTGCTAAATGGAAATCAGAAAGGTCAGCTGCAATTCACCCTAGGGAATCAAGATTCACACGATAAGTGATGCTGCAGGTGTTGTGCTGGACAACAAAACACAATGTTTTTAATTAAATCATGGGTCTTCCTGAGGGAATATTGCATTAAAAACCAAGTGAAACTGACACAACGGTAAGATCTACATTCCTGGTTCTTAGTCAAGCCATTACATTAGTCTGACGATTAGATCAGGAGGGAGGCATTTGAAATTACAGCAGCAGTTTTACAGAGAAGATAATTATAGCAAGTTATGAATGACAGAAATGACTGCAGCGAGCTTTCTCTTTTTTCCTGGTTTTGTTTCCCCCTGCTTCCCCCTTTTTTCCTTTTCCCCTCGCTCTCTTTTCTGTCTTCATATATTTTTTTCTTTCTTGTGAGAGTCAAAATTTTGATTACCATTTGGTTTTGTTACTTTATTAAGCAAACTTCCAGTCATATTCTGTCTGTGGCTGTTGCTGACATTTACAGTTAAGCTACAATAATTCTTGTGTTTATGCTTCTGTATCTGTATTCTTCCACTGTTGTAATATCTAACTTAAAAGTAGTGGTTCTTGAAGTTACAAATGCAGGAATTCCATTGGATGTGAGATCATATATATACTATTTAATACTGATTTTAATATAATTGTGCAATGACTAACAACATGGAATTCTAATGTAACAATTGCTTTTGGATTGATAGAAGCACAATTGAAAATTTCATGTAGGGGAGCTAGTTTTAAATATTTTCATTAATGCATATTAGAGTACCATATTTTTACCAAAGTTTAAAATCTGGTTATAAATTAGAATGAGGTAATTCAGGTTGTTAATTGACACCTGCACTGTTTATTTTTACATGGTCTCCTCTACTAAAACAAGTCTGACTTGCAAGATTATTTTCTTTTATATGTGTATTAACTAAGATTGAATTAGAGTTGATTTGAGTTAGAGTGTATATAACAGCCTCTCCTAATAACTTCATCTGGATCTCAGATGTGGGCTCAGACATATTCATTATGACTGTGCTCTCAGGGATGTGGGAATAATAATATTTCTCTGCAATCAGACCTAAATAAAAGAGTATGAATATCAGTTCAGCTGGAATTACCATTATTTTGAAAATTCTTAGTAATATCATCAAGTGTGTTTTGGTCAGCATGATCTAAAATGACATTTTTAATATTAAAACCTACTTTAAATATGAAACAAAGTCTTGCCTTAGTTGTCTGTCCAATAGCTCAGAAGATAGACATCCATCAGGGACGTAATGTAGTCAGACTTGATTATTTTTTCTGTTGAGAAGGCTAAAGTCCATGATTTCAAGGGGTAGCACATCACCACTGGAAGACATGATATACAGCATCCTCCTGACAATGTTTTGATTTTGTTTAAAGAGAAACACTATGGAACTGACATGACAGTCACTCTTCACTTCCTGAGTCACTAACTAACCAAGTATTTTTCACAGGGGAGTGAAGAAACCTGACTTCATTTTGTATCTGATTGGTTAGGGTATCCTAATATCTAATATCTAATAAATAAGAGGATTCAAACTCTAGCTTCAAATAGAAAAAGAGTAGATTTGAAGTGTGATTTCTTTGAGATAGATGCCCTCATCAACAGAACTCTTTATGACACAGGTTCCTCAGCTTTTCTTTTTGAAATTGCTTTACTCTCTAGAAAATGCTTAGACTTGTTTGCCTAGATATAAGGGGCATGAGAGGTTCAAATGACAAAAGCAAATATTTCTTAACTACATAGGTAGTAGGCCTGTAAAATTCCTTGCAAAGGAGAGGGCGAATGCAAAAAACCACCAACCCTTGACTAGCACAAAAGAAGTCAGGAGTAACTGAGAAGTGAGCTACATTGGCAGTTATGAAATGAAAAATTATCTCTCACCCCTATCCCAAAAATAATGGAATTCATTAACATATTTGGGAAAGATGTTCATATATTTAGTCTTTCATTCCCCTTTTCTATGCATTTTTCTCTAGCCACCGTGGGAAGAGAAGATTGGCCAGATGGACCCTTGGTCTGAAGTGTACAGCAGCCCTTACATTCTTGAGACTATACAAAGGAAGGAATTACATAGATTAAATGAACTAACACTAACAGAAATGGTAGAGTACTTTTTCACCCAGAATATTCTGCAGCTTTGTGGGAAAGGCATCCTCCTTGAACATGTACGCAATAGAAATGGGATTTTCTGTGTCCCTAATACAGCGGTATCATCACCAGTGTTACAACTCCAATCTTGCTACATTTGTTCCTACTTAACATTGCTTTCTAAGGAGATGATTCATGCTCATATTTCCTCTTTCCTAGCTAGTTTTCTTTTTCCTTTTATAATAGCTTACCTTAAATGTTAGTGATAGTAGAAATCATCTTACTGCTGCGTCCACTCCAGGAGAAAAAAATTGCATACTGTTATACTAAAGGTTAGATTTTTCTAAATGTATTTAAATTTAAAATTGAAATGAATTACATAATTTATCAAAACAGTTAATTTTATTTTGGAAGACCAGATAGCGTAATGAAAACTGGAAAATCATCTAAAGGGAGCCAGGAAGATAAAAATTGGGAAAGTAGAGGTAGAATGTTAAAATCCATATGGGGAAAATGCAATTTTACACAAGACAGATAGACAGAAGGAAAGAAAAATCTAAACACAGTAATGTCAAAGGAGACATTCAGGAGACAGTGAGCAGAAAATCAGAAACGATTTTGCAAGGCCACAGTGCGTCAAAAAGAAATTGAATGCCAATTCACTATCCGTACACTGACATATCAAGAGGCGTTGCTGGAAAATAATAATCTCCCCAAAACAGGGAAGGATGAGGGACCAATGCTGAGGACAAAAGTTGCTCTACTGCTAGTTTGATTCTTGGGCTCTCTACTAAATTGTCTCAGCTGCTCTGATGATTTTAAATCACCAATCATTGAAACTGCTTGCTTTTCCCTATCTTTGCTAAAGTAAATCTCCATTATCAGCCAGTTTTATGCAGTAGATCTCTAGTAGAAATAATTCTCAGGGGTCTTTGAGACAAACTTCACAGAATTACTAAAGATCTCTTGCTGAAAGGAGTACTAAGAACTAGAAAGCATAAAGTGGCTGGTGGCCACTTATCATGGAAGTATACACATTCTGGGTTTTTCTGTAGCTTATTGAAGATAGTGACAAACACCATTGAACCTGGTAATGTATTTATTGCCTCATAATAGAAAAAGAATGACATATATATATATATATATCTTGCAAATAGATTACTGTAGTATTCAAAAATAGATTCTATTATCTATATTGATTTATGTAACTCCTTACTCTATTATTAGCCCTGACTGACATAACTCTTCATTACTTATGGATTTACATTTTATTCAGTGCTCCTCTGCCAGCAAGCCAGTGCCAAGAAGCTAAGAAAATGTCACGGTGAAGTTGTTTGTTTTTAGGTTTTTTTCCTCATTTTCCACATTTTGGAATACTTTCCGTCTGTTTCACAGTTCCACGAATAAAGCTCAATTATATAGTGTGAATGTCACTTGCACGGGAAAAGTGCCAGCACCAAAAACTGAAGTGGTGATGAAGTAATAAAATAAGAACTACATGAAGCACAGATAAGTGCCTGGATTTGAAGCAACTCTTGCCTCGGATGGCCGGTGCAGGTAATTTTGGCTATCTGTCCAGTTACAAAAATGGAACAGGCAGAGAAATGAGACCATATAAAAACCAAAATCTATTCAGCTTAGTCCACAAACACTTTGGAGACCAGCTGCAGATATGGTAGAGCTATAAAGGGCTTTTGGGAACAATGAAAGTCTTGTATGCTCCACCTAACCGATCAAAAATTTTCAGAACCAGTTCTGTTTATGGTAGCAAGCCATCAGTGTATTTCATTAAAGGTAGGAATGATATTCCAACCGTATCCTTTGATGGAATTTCATCATATCAGAAACCCTGGAGCATGTGCCCAAATTATGCAAAAATGCTGAGTTATTTAGTCATTTAGTCAGAACTTGGATTGTTTCTATATTGACCTTAGTCAGGTAAAATCGGTAGAATGTGATAAACCCCAACACTAATAGTAAACAAATTCCTTTTTGCTTTTTCTTTTTTCTTTTTTTTTTTCTGTGCTCACAGATGTTTCAGAAGTAAAACCACATTTGTATAAAACATTTTACATTTGTTAGTATTACTATTTTGGAAGAAATATGGCTGTGAAAATCTTACAATGCAACTTCTAAAAAAAGTGTTGTGTAGATAGCTGCTTTCAAGTATGCACCCAGGGGCAAAATTTCGCACATATATTTCCCACTGAAGTATAAAAGTCTTCATTGTGTTCATCCAAAAAAATTTGTACTGGTTACTATACTCATGGTAGGTATTAATACAGCTGTAATGAAAGGACAAAGGTGGTTTGATATAGTAGTTTCTTTGTGGGTAAATATTTTTCTGTACTATAAGACTCCTCTCCAGTTTGTAATAATTCCTTCTGTTTTATGCTAGTCCAGTAGTACAAAGAAGTAACATGCTAACTTGTAATAGATATAGACTAAAAATAAAATGCCAAAAAGGAAAAGAAGTTGCTCAAATCTTGAAACAGTATAAGACATAGTAGAATAATTTGATTTTAAATTTTTTTAAATCCCAGAACAGTGTGTTCTTGATGTAAGATTTTTTTTTTAAACCACAATAAGTAGGTTGTAGGCTTTGCGTTGGAGATACCATATGGAAAGCACTAATTTAATGGAAAATGATAAGCTGTGAATTGGATTCATGATTCATGAGTCACAATGCACAATAACACATGCCAGTAATTTACTAAAATACAGTAAGCATGTATGTATATTCATTTACACCTGTGCATATATACCAATTCTTTGTTAACTAACTGTTGTTACTATTCTGACAGAAATATATTCTTTTTTGTGTGTGTGTAAGAAATAACACTCTCACACATCATGACAACTGGCCAGATAGTGTTTTATGATACTCACAAGGAATAGTTGCAAATTATAATGTTTATAACAGAGAGTATGCATAATCTCTGTCTACACTTGTTCATTGTGTAGATTATAAATACTTCCTAAGTACAGCCATTGGGACATATTTTTAGGCAGAGTCTTACAAGCAGATATGTCAGAAGGCGGATCTGAGAAGAAAGAGTTTTCTGCTGACATTTCATGATAAACTGAAATAAACATACCTCATTTAGAAAGCTAGAGCAAAGTATGTCTGCAGCCATTTGATTGTATTGATTAAAATTGATGCATGGTTTATGATGAAGTGTTACATCCTTTCTCTACAAGTTAGAGAGCAACAATATTGTGTTTAGTTTGTCCTAAGAGTGTGATTTACTGGAATCAAAGTCCTTATTTTAGTCTTCTAGAAAATGAAGTATAGACATTATCAAGTTAAGCAGGGGCTTTTCGTTTCCTAGGAAGAAGTACCTTATTTCTGAAGGGGTCTCTCTGTGACTGAGATCCAAGTTATAATGATAGCTGATAATATTTCTGAGACATGGAGGCTCTTCAGTGAAGCTGCATGATGAATCACTAATAAAACCCAATTAGGTGCTTAGATGATTCCCCTTTAGTCATCACTCAGAGAATAGAAATCATGAGAGCTGAGAGAGCATCATAACTGAGTTTACCACAGTGGTAAGAGATCAAATGATGCTGGATCTTTGTTGAAGTCAAGAAGGACAGTAACATAAGTGAGTGAATTTTAGTAAAGGGTCTCTTTAATGAACCTATGCAGAGCTGAAATCAATGGGTGATAATACCCTTAGAACAAATTGTTATGTGATATTGTGGTGAGTGGGAATAACACAGTGAGGGTGTTACAGTTTAACCCGACAGGCAGCTGTTTCCTCGCTCCCCTCCCCCACCAGTGGGAGGGGGAAGACAATCAAAAGAAAAAAAGGTAAAACTTATGTGATGAGATAAAGGCAGTTTAATGGGACAGAAAAACCCCAAGAAACAACAACACACAAGTGATGAACAGCACAATTTTTCACCAGTCAAAATTGGTGCTCAACTAGTTCCGGAGCTGCCTCACCTCCTGGCCACGCCCCAGTTATATACAGAACATGACATCATATGGTATGTTGGTCAGTTTGAGTCAGCTGTCCCACCCCCTCCCAGCTTCTTGGACACCATCCAGTGGATAAGAAACTGGTTGAAAGGAGGCAGACAAAGTGGGTTGGTCAATGGCTCTGTGTCCAGGTGTAGGCCAGTAACAAGCGGGGTCCCCCAGGGGTCTGTCTTGTGACCGGTTCTCTTTAACATCTTTATCAATGACATCGATGATGGGATTGAGTGCACCCTCAGCAAGTTTGCGGATGACACCAAGCTGAGTGGTGTGGGTGACACAACAGAAGGAAAGGAAGCCATCCAGAGGGATCTTGACAGGCTGGAAAGGTGAGCCAGAGTGAACCTAATGAGGTTCAACACTGCCAAGTGTTAAGGTGTTGCACTTGGGCCGGAAGAATCCCAGACATAGATACAGACTGGGAGAAGAGCTCCTTGAGAGTAGCCCTGATGAGAAGGACTTGGGGATTCTGGTGGATGAGAAACTTAACGTGAGCCAGCAGTGTGCTCATGCAGCTCGCAAGGCCAATGGTATCCTGGTATCCTCCATCAGAAGAGGGGTGGCCAGCAGGGACAGAGAGGTGATTGTTCGTCTCTACTGTTCCCTTGTGCGGCCCCATCTGGAGTACTGTGTCCAGATCTGGGGCCCCCAATACAAGAAAGATGTGGAACTGTTGAGAGGGTTCAGAGGAGGGCCACAAAGATGATTAGAGGGCTGGAGCACCTCCCCTATGAAGAGAGGCTGAGGGAGCTGGGCTTGTTCAGCCTGGAGAAGAGAAAGCTGGGGGGGACCTCATTGCAGCCTTCCAGTACCTGAAGGGAGCATACAAACAGGAGGGGAATCAACTTTTTAAAAGGGTGTACAGTGGCAGGACAAGGGGGAATGGATTAAAGTGAAAGGAAGGAAGGTTTAGATTAGATATTAGGGGGAAGTTTTTTACAGAAAGAGTGGCGTGATACTGGAACAGGCTGCCCAGAGAGGTGGTGGATGCTCCATCCCTGGAAGTGTTGAAGGCCAGGTTGGATGGGGCCCTGGGCAACCTTGTGTAGATCCAGGCCTGAGGTTGGAGGCCCTGCCTGTGGCAGGGGGTTGGAACACTATGATCCTTGGGGTCTCCTCCAACCCAGACCATTCTGTGATTCTCATTGGCAGGACAGCATGAAAAAGTGAAAAGTCCTGACTCCTTGGCAAGGGCTAAAATATTAGCATGTTATCAACATTATTTTCATCCTAAAGCCAAAATGCAGCACTATAACAGCTGCTAGGAAGAAAATTAACTCCATCTATGTTAAAACCAGGGCAGTAACTACCCCTTATTCTATAACAACTATGTGATTCCCCGGTCCCACACTTTCCAATACATTATAATCATAGAAGCATAGAATCATAGAATGGCATGGGTTGAAAGGGACCCCAAGGATCATAGTGTTCCAACCCCCTGCCACAGGCAGGGCCACCAACCTCAGGCCTAGATCTACACAAGGTTGCCCAGGGCCCCATCCAACCAGGCCTTGAACATTTCCAGGGATGGGGCATCCACCACCTCTCTGGGCAGCCTGTTCCAGGACGTCACCACTCTTTCTGTAAAAAACTTCCCCCTAATATCCAATCTAAACCTTTCCTCCTTCAGCTTTAAACCATTCCCCCTTGTCCTGCCATTATCTGCCCTTTTAAAAAGTTGATTCCCCTCCTGTTTGTAGGCTCCCTTCAGGTACTGGAAGGCTGCAATGAGGTCCCCCCGCAGCGTTCTCTGAATCACCACCACTTTTTCTGTGTTTTGGCACATATATACAGATATAATTTCTGTAGTCAATGGACCACGCCTGTGAAATGTCCATAAAATATTCATCAATGCCCACAAAATATCCATTGTTTTAATGTAGTCCATGACTTTGGGCTCCATCTGTCATAACAGTTTCTCAGGCAGGACAAGACAGTGTGTGATGTTGGATTGTTGCACACTGCATCCAGAGCTAATAGCTGATATATCTAATATGGTCCGTGCTCATGGTCTATGGGTTGAAGATGTCAATCTCAACAAAGGTGCTGGGCGCTCATTGCTGAAACCAGTTCTGGTTTAATCGCTTCTGCATCTTGCATGGTTGATGGGTTTGCCTTTGTCTGAAGAAGGGCTAACCTGGCTGTCTTCTCTAGCATTTTCTTTATGTGCACTATGGGGGCTTTATCCCCATAGATCATAGATCTGGCTGGACCAGATCGATTGGTAGATTCCCTAGTGCTGACTTACCAGGTAGCCTTTGCTAAATGTGTGTATCAGTGTTTGAGGGTCCCACAACCCATTGCTCTCAGTGTAGTTTTTAACAGATTGTTGTAGTATTCATTTTTCCTGGAGATTGGTGCATGACAGGGAACGTGATACACCCACTCAATGCCATGCTCTTTGGGCCTGGGTGTCTATGAGGTTGTTTTGGAAATGAGTCCCATTGTCTGACTTGATTCTTTCTGGGGTGCCGTGTCACCAGAGTACTTGTCTTTCAAGGCTCAGGATAGTTTTCTGGGTGGTGTCATGGGGCATGGGATATGTTTTCAGTCTTCCAGTGGTCATCCAGTGGTTCTTTCAACCATTGTAAGTACACACAGTGATTGTCTTGATGGTTTTTTTGGGGTGATATAATTGATCTGCCAGGCCTCCCCATATTCACATTTCAGCCATCATCCTCCATAACAGAGAGTCTTTAACTGCTTGATTTGTTTAATCATGGTGCATGTTCCACATTCATGGATGAACTGTGCCATAGTGTCCATGGTTAAGTCTACCTTTTGATCTTGAGCCCATCTATTTGTTCATAAAATCGTAGAATCATGGAATATCCTGAGTTGGAAGGGACCCATAGGGATCATCAAGTCCAACTCCTGGCTCCACACAAGGCCAGCCAGGTCACAGCATGGGACTGAGTGCATCATCCAGACAATTCTTGTACTCAGTCAAGCTCGGTTCTGTGACCATTTCCCTGTGGAGCCAGTTCCAGTGCTCGCCCACTCTCTCAGTAAAGAACCTGTTGCATCTCTTTCTTGATGGCCTGAGGTGTAATAGGCACATTGAGCTATAAACAATTCACCCTTATATTGCTGGTCCAAGTCCACCTGAGCCACTTCAATCTGAGCAGCCTGATGCACCTGTTGGTTAATCCGATGTTCCTCAGTGATCTGCCTCGTGTACATGGGCATCTACATGATATACTTTGAGAACAAGCTTTTCTATCTGGGCAGCAATATCTTGCCACAGTGGAACAGTCCAGATGGGTTTGTCTCCACACTGCCAGTTGCTCTGCTTCTGTTGTTGTAACCACCCCCATAGGGCATTGGCCACCATCCATGAATCAGGATAGAGACATAGCACCATTTCAGTCAGTGTTTAAAGCCAGAATGGTGAGAAGGGGTGGTTCATCAACAGGTTTGTCATTGGAGGTTGTGGAAGGTAGAAATCGTGCTGAGATGACATCAAGGTACCTCTACATGAACAGGCATCATTTTATGATAAAAGATGTATGGGAATCTGTCTGCATGCATACTAGGCTAAGTACTGAGTACTGAAAAAAGCTGAGTCACATGCATTGGAAAGCTACAACCTTGAGAAATATCTTTCAGTGTAGATAAACATGAAGTGACAGACACTGTGAAAAAAAAAAGGGCAGCGAACTCGCAACATGGTGGTCTTTGAGCTGATGAATTCCATTCAGGAACAAAATTGTAGAATTATAACAGTATTAGCAGTATTAGGAAAGCAAATAAAAAGCTAGCATTTATTCAGTGAAGTTCAGAGAACAAAGCAGAATGAGAAGGAGTTCTTATCCTCCTGTAGGCATCTGCTTACAGTCACTAATGGGAGTCAGGATGCTGAGCTAGATGGGCTCTTGGTCTGACCCAGCATGGCTGTTGTTCTGTTTTCATGTGCTTACAGCTGGGTGAGAAAATTGAGTAAATGGTCCGATGCCTACTGTTCTGCAGGGCTGTATTTTCCCCTCAGATGAACAGTAGCTTGATTTATTGTTGCTTTGTTTTCCCCAAATCAATGCTGTGTCACTTTTCCTTTTAATACCTTTGGTTTTATCTATATACATATGGACTTGGCAAAAAAGGAACTGGCTGTTCAGAGCATCATGGAGTTGTAGCTCTCTGTCCAGCTGGTGACCATGACAAACTGGCCTGATATCTGAACCATATGAAAGAACTGCTACTGTAGTGTTGAATTTTAGAGGTGTTATCTGAGTGTGTTAAGAGTTTGTAACTTTTCTTCCTAACAAGTGAAATATTTTTAGATAAGAATGTTACAAATGTTAATCCAACTTATTTATTGTAAAAACAAACAGAACTCTTGATCTTTTAAACAGCCAACATCCTTGAAACTCTTAAAGTACCTTTACTGAGAAATACACTTTAATAACACAGGAGCATAGTGTCTAGACACAAGACTTTCTAATTTGCTTTTGCATAAATTTATAAAAGTCTAGATTGAGAGGAAATACATTATGGTCTAAAACATTTAGAACAAATCTATCTGCCTAGCTCACAAAAGCTCAGCTAATAAATATGAACCATTTCAATGAGAATCAATATTAACGACAATTGGATTCGTCCGGATTTATGTTTCAAGTATAGTTACTTCATGTATGCACTCCTTAACATCTCAGAAGAGTGAATGCAGGGTAAGTGGAGGAATTAATAGCATCTTACTTTGCCTCTACCTGTTTTCATGAAACTTGCTGGAACCCGTTACCTTTGATTCCCCTACCACTTTGTTAAATCTGCTTAAATTTATGCAGTAGGCCTAAAAGTTACCAGGAAAAGTGTACAGATTTTGGTAGAAGGTTCTTTCTATGAGGAAACCAGATTAAAAATCAAGGTTTTCCTTAGATTGACTCATTCTGAATGACCCTCTGATGCAGACTTTATTCCTTAAAAATATGCAGGGTTGATAGGAAAATCTTAAGTACTTCTATTCATACTCTTTCATTTGCACTTGTTAGATGGTATTTGACTTCATGAATAGTCCCTCGGAGAGCATGGTGACATCAACCGTTAGTGTAACACACTGAGAACTTGCCTTAATGAAAAGAAAAACATGACACTGTGTAGCTGTTTAAATCATATCAATAAAAATGAGATTTCAGGGGTGAAACCCTTGAACTGCTGATGCAACTGGCAAAATTCCTGGAGATTTTTAGCAGGGCCAGGATTTCACCATAGGAGTGTTGGCTCTCATTGGTTTACAAATAAATCACAGCGCATTCCCATTCATGTTTGTGTTGGCTGCTCTTAAGTATTTATGAACAGATTAGGATAGAAATTTTCTATACTTGTTGCCTACAAAGTGCCTGTGTGATTTTTATTTCAGTATTTCCCAGTCTGTTTTTTATGGTGTGTGACTGGCCATCTTTTTCACTGGATAGTTGTTTCTTTTTAATGGGAGACAAATAATGGATGAATAGTGAATAATGCAGTTCTGATAGGAATCTGTAGCACTATATTCATTAACAAGACTTAAATAATTAGTCACCAGCAGAATTTGACAAGGGAGAAAATAAGATTCCATGAAAAGTAGCAAATGTAATTTGTGCTTTTATTCACAAGCCTTGTTTATTCACAAAACTTGTTTTCTTTACCTGATTACTTCTGAAAATAAGTATGCAATACTCTCCCTCTGCTGCATTTTATTACATCTGTTGGCCTGTAGCTTTCCATTTTACTGCTCAAATCTTGTATTTTTCTCATCTTTATGGGCTCACACACATTTGCTGTTATTGCTTTATGTACCTGTAATGTCTATGGTCTCACATTATATATGATGCCAATTTATCATTATCATTTGCTGCTTTGTGTGTGATATATTATTGTAAGTGTGGAAGATAGAGTCACCACAGGAAAGCTGTATTTTATCTATAAATTGAACTTTTTTTGTTGCTTATAAGTTTCAAATAATGCATTTTGGATAATTCTGTATTTAATAAATGTCTGAAGGTAACATTTTAATTTTACATGCCACTGGTATTTTCTGGCTGCCAGGTAGTGAGACAGATGAAGAAAAATGAGATTTGATTTTCAAAGAATGGTAGATAAGTAAAAATAACATCTGACTGCCAGTGATGTCTTTTCAGATAGTAATACACATTATCCCTTGGCTGGATTATTTTGCTTAAGACCCTGGCTTTACCGAGTCCCTGGGGACACCCTCCAGTAGTTCAGGACAGTGGTTTTGCCTCAGGTATCACACAGAGCACATGTCAGATACGTGTCACCTCCTTCCTTGTGCGTCCGCTGACAGCTGCAGTGCATTTCATATCCCAAGCTGGTTTACAGCCCTTTTCCAATCACATCTGAAGGAACTACAAACAGTAGGCAAGGAAGAGAGGGGAAAATGATGTGAGCAGGTCCTGCCACATCAGCCAGAAAAGCTGGGCATGCATCCACCCTACCATGCTAACCCCTTGCCTGCAGCCTCCGTTTTCCTCTGCCATCCGCAGCCCCTGATAAAAAGCTTGGAACTCTGGACATGGAGAATATTAAGTAAAATATGCCCACTGCTGAGTAGAAGTGGCTTGATTAATTAAAAAAACTTGGAATGAATACAGATGTCAGCAAAGGTGACCTTAGCTATTTTTGAAGCCAATGAACTTTACAGCACTGCCTATGTAGGTGAAGGTGGCATGGGCCGTGCTAGGCCTCGGACCATGGGAACAGGCCTGCCTTCAATTGTAGTGTTGTCCCATCAGAGGCCTCCCCACTTCCGGCCGCCCTGCAGGTGGCCCCCTGGAGCCTTGGCCCTCATGTTTCTGCCATAAGGTTACACAGGAGCCCAACAGCAAGCCTGGCCCAGGTAAGTTGTTGCAGTAAAAATATAGGGGCTTGGCTGCATCCTTGGCGTCACATCCAACAGCACATCCTCTACAAGTTGGTGTTTCCTCTTCTGTCTGCCTTGCTTGGTGTGTAACTTAGTCTTTCTTTTTATTCAGATATCATGTGTGAATGGGTCAGTGTTTCTACAACAGCCCCAAAGGGCTGTCTGCCCTTAATCACTTAGTCATCTCCTTGCCCATATTTGTACTGTGTGTTTGGTGAGGTGCAAGGGTGCTTGTACATGGAGATGATGGAACCCATCCCCACCACAAGTGAAATCCCTCAGGAGTATTTCCCCTTTAACACCAGGTGGATGTGGGTCCACTGGGAACACACAAGCTTTAGAATCACAGACTGGTTTGGGTTGGAAGGGACCTCAAAGATCAGTTAGTTCCAACCTCCTGCCATGGGCAGAGAAACCCTCCACCAGACCAGGTTGTCCAAAGCCCCATCCAAGCTGGCCTTCAACACTGCCAGGGAGGGAGCAGCCACAGCTTCTCTGGGCAACCTGTTCCAGTGCCTCACCTCCATAGAGATGAACTTTCTTTCTAATATCTAATCTGAATCTCTTTCAGTTTAAAGCCATAACCCCTTGTCTTATCACTCCATGCCCTTGTAAATAATCCCTCTCCAGGTTTCCTGTACACTCCTTCTGGTACTGGAAGGCTGCAGTAAGGTCCACCTCGAGCCTTCCACAGGCTTCACATGCCCAACTCTCTCAGCCGGTCTTCGTAGGAGAATCCCTGGGAGGAGTATCCCACATCTCTTGCTCCATAATGAATGGTGGAGTAGCGGGTCACCTCCTCCAAAAACTAGCAGAGCTGCCACTGATCAGTATGCCATTATGGCTCTGCATCAGTTCTGTTCAGAATGTTTCCTCTGACTGATAAGTCCCCATGGTCTCTGACTTTTTGAAGGCTCCACGTCAGATGGTTCTGTGTCCATTAAACACATGCCTTACTGATATCAACTAGTGCAAGTATTTGACTGTCTTGTAGTGCTAAGCCTTGCAAGGGTCTATTACATCTACACCATTGCTTTTACTGGCTAAGCCTGTCATCTCATCAAAGAATTTTCTACAAGACCTAGTTGCAGGAGACTACAGCAGTTATGCATCTAGGCACTTTTGAAAACATGCCAGGTATCTATCTGAATCGTTCTGCACCACATAGCTATAAAATCAGGGTTTCAGTCTCCTATTATAGTAGAGTTTCAGATATATGGGGAGTATTTTTCTCTTTTTATTGCTGATCATGAAGACCTGTAAGAATCTATTACTTGAAAAAACCAAAATGTAACTATTATTTAAGTGCATGATGTAATCATTATATATGGATAACCTTCTGGAAGATGTTGAATGTTAGAAATTTATTGCATTATAGGATATAAAAGACTGCTGAGGTAATTAATAAAAAAACCCACGCCTAAAAACAAAACAGAAAACTCACCACCAAACCCCCAAACTTCTATCATCTTTGACAAACAGTTTGGAACTGCCTGAAACTGTTTTCATGTGGATTGACTCTGAATAAATCTGAAGGAAGCATTAATTCTAAAATTCATGTTAAAAACTAGTTATAAGTGTATAGTAACTGAAGTTTATGAAGTTCACTATGTAGGTCAGACTGAATTAAACCATCATCTTCAAGGTGTTTGACCATAGGAATAACTTCAATTTGGTATATAATTATAGTTTAGTAACACTTTAACTCATGCTTAACTTCTTACCACTCCTGAAATATTTATTTCCCATTTGATGAGTGATGTGTTACATACAATTCATTGTGCTTGCAAAAAGTATTTTTTGGTCTTGCTATGGCAGACCAAAAAAATTGCTGGCATTTAAGTTCAGTACTGAAAACTTGAGACCCACTGTACAGCCAGCACCTGGGCTAAAAGCTACAGATTCCTTGCCTTTTAAAGTCTTTCAGGAACTGCAGCACTGCTGCAGAAGTGTCTGGTGGGTTCAGCAGTGTGGTAGGAAGACCATTTGAGGCCCAGAAAGTACATGTGTGGGGATCCATTTAAGAACATGAGGAACTGACTGCACAGTCATAAGACACTGTTCAAAGCCACTTTTAACTATAGTCCTTTCTTCTAAAACGAAGCACTCCTAGCTCATTGACTTCCATGTAACATCTTCATATAAACAGAATCAGAGGATGGAAGAATCATTTTCCTTCACAGCCTGAAATGGTTCAGACTCAGATTTCTCAGCTTCTGGAGAAAAAAAGAGACAGGAAGGAGCAGGATTATACAGCCTGATGGTTAGGGCACTCACTGAATGCTGGGTCTCATCCTTCCTGCCATCATTCCTTCTGAAGCTTATATTAAACAGTCCTTGCATGAAATGCAGAAATAGACCTTGAAACAGGATTGGGACCAATAGCAACCTCACTTCCCCTCTGGCTGTGTCTGAAAAGAGATGAGTGAGCACTGTAGAAGAAAGGATCTCTTTGCCTCATCTGGCAGGCCTGTATGTGCATTTCCTATCAGGGTACAAAGTGCCTAAATGTTAAAACTGTTCTATATGAGAAAAAAACAGTCTCCTGTGCATTTCGTGCATGTACACTCCTGGTTTTTTGTTAAGCAAATAGTGTACTTTGTAGTAGTATTTTCCAGAGAATCAGTTTTCTTTCAGTCCCTAGGTCTTTAAAAAGGATGAAAAATGTTTCTTGTCGTTGAAGCCTCTTCTACTGAAAAGAATTCTTACTGGGCTTTATAAGTAAAAGGTTCCCTATTGTAGCACTAAATGTGCTTATTTTGTATGTGGCTTTCCTCTGCAACAAATGCCCATCTCCCTTGTAACAGCTCACAGTACTTGCCAGGCGTATCTATAT
Organism: Laterallus jamaicensis coturniculus; assembly: GCA_022605575.1. Lineage (NCBI taxonomy): Eukaryota > Metazoa > Chordata > Aves > Gruiformes > Rallidae > Laterallus > Laterallus jamaicensis. The sequence continues at coordinate 89,683,992 of JAKCOX010000001.1, forward strand.
ACTTTATATCCAAATACCTCCTGGGGGTTTCCATCATGAAAGACTTACAATATTTTCAACATAAATTTAGCATAACCTACAGCTCTACTTTTTTCTATTGAGATGCTGTACCAGCTGATTTAGAAGAATGTGATTGATACGAGGGGTTTCCTACTTCTAAAATGGAGTGGTTGTAAATCTGACTTTTTATTGCTACTTTCCATTTTTGTTGCCTAAGATATCCTTTGGAAAACTCAGATTTTTACCAGATAAAGTTCCTTTATTAGGGTTTTTTTTTTTCCAGAGCTTCAAGGTGTATTTAAACCATATGGGTACAGTGGATGAAAGATGCTAGGTTTGCAGCCAATTAGTTTTAATGCCTGCAACTACAACTACTTTTTAATTTCCTTTATACATTTCAGACTCTGCAAATTCCCATAGGGAGGACAAATCTACTTTAATCAGTAGATACAAAACAGCAGAAGAAATCATTACCACCTGCTGCTATTCCATCAGTTTCATTTCCTTCCTGAGGAAACTTGAGTGTCCAGCCATGTAGATCTTCACCTTTGAGTTCAGTGCATATCTAGAGAGTTCTAAACATTTCTGATACAGCTTACATTTTAGTTTTCACGTTTTTCTTCTTTCCCTGTCCGTGCTCTGTAATAGCACAAAACACTCCTCTAGCCTGAGAATGCAGTTAGAAACTTACATCTTTCTCATTGTGTACTGGGTTTGGACTCTCTTCTCCCTTCTGTTTGCTGGAGGCGGCCTATCTTATTCAGAAATCTATTCCTAGAAATTACTTCTAGTTTACTGTATGTTGCCTATTTCCATCCTTTAGCAACTCACTGCCTATGTCAGTGGTGACTGTGGTGTGGGAGAAAAGACTAAATACCCACAGAATATGTGGAAAAGAAGCTTTTGATATGGCAATGTTAGGACTTGATTTTTCTATTTTCATTTAATACCTTCTTTTTCCAGAGTGTCCATCATAATTTGTTTATCATTAGTTGGCTAATTTAGGGTTTAATTGTGCTTGAACAGACATTTTGGACAGAAGAGAGCTCTGAGTGTTATCATGATTAAGGGAGAATCAATACAGCCTGCATTTCTGTGGTGTATGCTCTCAAAGCCTCCTTGTTTTTAGAAAATATACTGACCTGCCTGTGATGTTCTCCAACAATTCTGCTGGAAGAAGTGGCAGCAGCCATTGCTTCAAACCATTCCCACCCCATTAGTCTTCATTTGAAGGAGTGGGGGATGCATATTGATAGTTATAATCACTTCTGTGGCACAAGGGAGGCAGAGTTGTAAAAAGTAAGCACTTTTGTAATGCTGATAGAGAGAGGAGAAAATCATTTCACCCTGTCCTCTGGTCAAGCTCTCTTAAACCCACAAAAGAAAATTACTGCTATCTGTCACTTAAATTTTGCAAGGACCCTGAAATCACAGCTGAGGAACAGTTAATGTGGCTGAAGGTTGGTGGAATAAGGGTGCTTTTGAGCCTGTACCACATAATGCATATTGCTATCTTTATTTAGGAGCATACATTTAATATCTGCATGTTAACATGATGAACATTTATGATATATGCTACGTAGCCTGTGTAAAAAAAGAAAAAAAAAGGATGCAAACCCTCCTTTTTTCCTCCTTTAATACAATTATCTACAAATAAATTATAAAATTCATAACCTTTTCACCTCTTTGGGGTATGCAGAGGGAAAAATTATAGAGGGGAACAGCTATTTTGATAAAAATACATATGGATAATTTCTTTTAAAGAAAAGTATTTGGAATGTACAATATATGCCATCTGATGGTCTAATGTTGTTGAAATAGATTTAAACTAAAAAAATAACACAGACACACACCCCTTACATACACTTGATTAACAGTGGAGTAAATGGTTTGCTACACATGCATGGGTTACTGTTTAAAGGTTGGCCTTTTTATACAACTGGAGGGCAGTAGTTCTCATTAGCTTTAGAGAGCAGAGCAACCCATTTTAAACATAATAAGCATCTCTTCCAGAGAGAAATGCTTGCTCCTGGAATAAAAATGAGTATTAGGATATTAGTGTATTGGCAAGCTAACTATCTAAAAGAAAAATCCATTCTGCTCAAAACAACAAGTAAAATTTCTCTAAATTAGCAGGAAAGAAGAAATTACCTAGTTTGGGTGGAACAGATATTGAAAAGGCTGAATGAATCCCATGGCTGAATGAATTCGTATTTTGATTTGCATTTAAGATTCTCATGGATTTTCCCTGAGTGCCTTCACATCATTTCTTCTCGAGGACCAGAAAGATAACATACAGAATCTCTTTTTTCTTAAGATATACTGTTTGGAAATAAATTAGAAAGGCCTGAAATGAAGACTCTGTCTGTATGCTGTGTGCAACCGTTAATCGTGAGGGGGGGAAGATGAATGAATCAAAAGGAAGATATATTTTTTGAAGATGTTAAATCAGTAGTGTGCAAAAGGGGCAATTAGTAGTATTTTCCTAAGAGCAATTTAGATTAAATTGCTGCTGTATGCTATTTTTGTCGCATGCCTGAGCTGTCTCTAAAGCAGTTTTAAGAGAGCTTATATTCTGTTAGCCTGCATTTTTGAAACCAAAGTACAAAAAGACTGTAGCCTGTTGCAGGCATAACGCTCTAACATTCATGTGTTATTAATAGATTAAGTGGGCAGGAATTTCCTACCCACTGCAGTTTTTCTCTATTTAATTGTTTTCAGTGGTTGTTAATTTGTATTTTATGACATTTTATAATATATGCTCCCAAAAACAGGGAAATAGGATTTTTTTTTCTTTTTAGACAGAATTAGTGTCGGTTTATGTGGTAAACATCTCAGCTAAATTTTCCCTTTGTCTCCACGCTCTAGGTGTCTTATCAATTTGATACTCTTCTGTTGAGCATTATCTTCATGAGTTCAAACTCCCGCTTTGCTTTTGCTATGGTGAAAGCTCTGTGCTCAGACTGCCCGAGGTTCTTAAATGGCTCGTGCCTTTTGGTCCTCCCTGTGCCTACTTGGAGCAGGAGCTAGTTGATTTGAATACCTATGCCACCATATTCAGAACATTATGTAATAGACATTAAGACTTAAAGTCATATCTTCCTCAAGGACAGGAAATAGTAATGGTCTTCTATACTAAATTCACTTCCACTACTCCCTGTTGTTTCTTGATGTTGTTACATCAGCACCACTGCTTACAATGATGAACACTTTCTGTTTACAAAGCCAGGAGACTGCATTTGATAGTCCTCTTGTGTACCTCTCCATTCTGATTCACCAAAAGGGTTTTGGAAGTTATTGGTAGAATCCAAATTACCTGGTTTTTTTCTTCTTTTCATGAAGATGGGACTGGCATGATGACCACCCATCAAAACCTGTCTCATTTTGAAATACCTTCTGTGCTATGAATCTATAAAGCTAGGCTGGCTATCTTCTTATCAAGGTCACTGATTGCATAAGAAATTACTAGTGTGAGAGACTGAGCATAGTGCATGGGCAAGTTGTTCTCAGGATAATGTCAGTGTTTCCTTGACTGGGACAGATTGGTCTAAATTCAAATTATTAGAACCTCTGTATTGCTAAATGCGTTGGAAAAGTAGTAGCTTCCAGTTAGACCCTCAAAAACTACAGACATTTAAACAAGACTATTAAGAAGACAATCACAGGGCTAAAAGATTACCTGGAAATCTACCAAACCTTGAGTGCTTTCAGTTTTTAAAACAGACCACAGACCTTTAAGAAGGTGGTTTAAGCTGTGATTTAGGAAGCACCAAAACACATGAGTTGTGTTTTTAACAGATTACTACTGGCACCACTGCCCACACTAGCTCATTAAGAGTCTGGACATGTCTAATGCTGTGAACTGCATTTGTGACACTGGGTGCCCTGTGCAGATCTAGAGATCTGCTACTTGGACTGGATGTTCAAGTTTCTTTATGAGTTCAGTGATTGATTTCCTTTATGCCTTAAGGAAGCATTTTCATTCCTTTTAAACCGTTTTAAGAAGTGGAGGAGGGAAAGCACAGCTTTGTTTCCTTCTCTCGATAAACTTCACGATGCAAGTAATGGTGGAGGAATTAGACAGCGTTAGTGATAAATAATGGTCTAAGTTTGGTTATCTGAGAGCGTTGCAGTAAAGAAAACCTGCCCATATGCACTGGGGGTGGAGAGAGAAGGTTTTATAACAGATTTAAAATTAGAAAACAAAATGGCCTGATTAACAGCAGTAGGAAGAGTTCTGCAGAGGATGAGGGGAGAAATTAACAGATGACATTCAAAGGCAGCTGTGAAGTATGAGAAGCTGCAGCACGCGGAGGTAGTCAAATCTAGCAGTACAGAGAGTTCTGAATGATCTGTAATGCTGGAATAAATCAGGCAGTCTGGGTGGGGGAATCTTTCAAGTAGTGGATCATCTTTGAAAGGTGGATCACCTCTGCTCAGACAGATGGTAAACTAGTAGATTCCATCCTGAGCTACAGCAATATATTAGTATTAGAAGCAGTTGTTATGTAGGGGATGTGTACAATGGTATTTTAAGCAAACCGACAATGATTTTAGCACATGATGGGCATTTTTGGAAACAGAGTGAGCCCCCTGCCTGCATTTTATAGTTCAGAAAACAAATGTAATTCAGCTATTGCTGTCTTTGTATCTTCCACTTATCTTGAAGTAAGGAAAGAGTAGAGACCCATGCCAATTGTGCTTTCTAATGGCTAGATTCTGGACACATCATGCGGGGAGTCTGGAGAGGCTCTGTTGCAGAGCTGCATTAAAGAAAGTCTTGATGCCTTTAGTCAGTATCCTTATGGAGGTTTCCCCCCAACCCCAACCTTACTGTAAAGGATCGACGACTGTGATAATGTGGACTGCACTATTCCTTCTTGTTGCCCTGGACCTATCATGACTGTCAATAGCACAAAGAGACAGCATAGCATGCCCACCTCCAAGAAAGGTGGTGAGAGGAAAGCTACAGGTGATTATGACCTGAAACAGAATGTATACAGACACACTACAAAGGCCCCTCCATTTCAAAATAGATGATAACTTTCAGTGGATAGACTTCCTACTGATAAATCCTGTCTTTATGGAAAAGCTATAGGAAGAATAGTATTTCTTTGTGGTAGGCCAGTCTGGCTTCAAGTGAATTGTTCTGATGTGTGTGGTTGAACAGAATCTGCCTCTCTGAAGAGAAGTTCTCTCTGCTAATGAGAAGAAAAATCATACTGCTTTTTTCATTATAGGTACGACTGAGTAAAACAAGAATCTAGATCACTAATCTCTTCAGTAGTTCAGACTACTGAAGACTACTATGAAATTACATCTGCTCTTGATTTCCTCTAAGGCACCCATATCTAACACCTAAATAGGGACCCATTCGAATAATTTTTCTTGGTCATGAGCATATTTCTCCTTGATATTCGATACTACTACCTTTTCATTCATAAAGAAATAGCTCTTTCAATTATTCTGACTATGAAATTAAAATTACATTAATCCAACCATTTCAACCTCCCCTTAAAAGCTCCTATTCCTTTCCCTCGCTTCTCTTTTCTCTCTGGTAACATCTAAATTTCATATATTCATATATGAACATTGAAACAACTTGATTAAGAATTTAGAAGCTCTTTTTGCCCCCAAGTTACCTGAAGAAGCAATCCAAATTGTGCTGAATCATGAAGGGAGACTTCAACCAAGAGTAGTAAATAACAGATCTCAAGGCTGAATGAAAGCACTAATAGATTTTACACAGTTTATGTAGTTTTACTTTTCTTCTGCTTTAATCTGTGTTAAAATACAAAAGACATACAGTGTTTTTCTGGCTAATAGAGACAAAAAATAGGTAGTTCCCTGTACATTTTTTCATGAGAGGTGGTTGCAAGGATTTTTCATTAACTCCTTCCTTTATTCAAATGCATTTAGAAAGTTTGGTGCATTTACACCGCTTTTGCACCTCTGTTTTATGCTTTGCAGTACTAGTTTATAAAGAATTAAAAGCATGCTAGCATTTACCCTGATATCCCAATGCATTCAGTTTATATTGTGACTGATTTTCATTTGGACCTTTTCTTCATCAGATATCCTCAAAGTTCAGCTCATGATTAGAGATTCAGTTGTATATATTAAGTAATTGTTGAGCCTATCTATCCTTCTGATTTAATTTATTACTTGATAATCAGAGTAATTCTTATATAGCTTAACATATCCATTTGAGATAGGGTACTTAATTCTTCAGTAATGTAAAAAGTTTCATTATTTAAATTAAATCCTGGTTTAATGCCAGTAACTCATATAAGAATGCTCACATTTTTATGTTGAACATATATATTGGTAATTTCCTTCATTTTTAATCATAGAGTCACAGAATGGTTTGGGTTGGAAGGGACCTTAAAGATCATCTAGTTTCAACCCTCCTGCCATGGGCAAAGATATCCTCACTAGACCAGGTTGCCCAAAGCCCCATCCAACCTGTTCTTGAACACTTTGAAGGAGAGGACACCCACAACTTCTCAGGGCAACCCATGCCAGTGCCTCACCACCCTCGGAGTGAAGAATTTCTTCCTATTATCTAATCTAAATCTGCCCTTTAAAATGTTTTATACAATGACCATAATTACTTTGTATATTAATAATGCTCCATACTGTTGGCAAAGATTGTTTTCATTGTGCACATTCAACTTTGGCTTGTCAGCTGCCACCTCAGCTATTGTATTTTGGGTTTGTATTTTGTTCAGATACATTCTTTGTGTATTACTATGCTGCTGTCAGCAAACCATATTTTTGAGCATTTTGTAGGTTATTTTGTTGATTTTTTTAATTATTACTGGTAATAGGAAACAACTCATAGTAACTTTTTAGAAGCAGGCTGTTAAAGAGTCACTTTAAAATGTGTTACTTTTTCACATAGCCTGCACATGTCATTCTTTGTATTTTTCAGAAGAATTATTTTTATTAATACAGTTTCTTTTTAATTTTGTATTTTTCCATGTTTAAAATGTACAGAGGAATTTGGCAGAAAATCTTATCATATTGTAGACCACATTTGACTCTACTGATTCTTTTTACTACGTTAACTGGTTGGTTTTAGGCATTCTGGCTCAACTTTTTTGAGGTTTGTCTGGTAAGTGGTCCTTTGTTGCTCTGGTGCTTTAATCAATTAGATGTGAGGAAAAGTTTCCCAAAACATTTCTGGAGCATCTCCCCTACAAGGAAAGGCTGAATGAAGTGGAGTTGTTCAGCCTTGAGAAAAGAAGACTACGAGGGGATCTTATTAATGTTTATAAGTATCCTAAGTGTGGGAGACAGGGGGAAATGGACAGCCTCTTTTCACTCGTCTGTGGAGACAGGACAAAGGGCAATGGCTGCAAGTTGGAGCACAGGAAATTCCACAACAATATGCAGAACTCTTTCACAGTGAGGGTGACAGGGCACTGGGACACGCTGCCCAGGGGGGTTGTGGAGTCTTCTTCTCTGGAGATATTCAAGACACATCTGGATGCCTACCTGTGTCCGATATGTCCTAAGGAACCTGCTTTGTCAGGGGCGTTGGACTCAGTGATCTCTGAAGGTCCCTTCCAACCCCTACAATTCTGTGATTGTGTGAAAACAGACGAGGTGGGACTGCATGTGTATACCAGCGCTGTAACTCATGGGGAGACAGTTGCAGCTGCTGTCTTTCATGTCTTAATTTCTGTAATGGATGTGATTGTCAACACACTTTCAACAGAAGGCATTTGCTTTGCTTCATATTGAATACTTTTTATCACAAAAAAATTAAAAGCACCCAAGGAAATAAACTGATACTCTTATCTACATAAACTTAGAACTCAGTGAAAATGGAAGAACATACATGTAACTTCATGCTGTGTTTAAGTATAGGAGGTACATAGCACAAATCTATATAATTTGTGTCGCTGTTGTGATGAAGATAACAAGGTGTTTGGAGGAAGCTTTATTACAAAATATGCATCTTTATAATTTGTTAATGATTTTGCCGCAGAATATTAATCAATGTGTTAGATGTCAGTATTCCAGTACTCCAAAGTAATAATGACCTCCACACATTGATTCTCTAAACATCAATTTCTCATACTTGCTTTCAATGTGGTTTTTAGATGATCGCATTTAGCACAGCTATAAGCAAGATGATCGTAATGTAACGATTCTGTCATTTCTTAGGAGGTAAATCCATACCTCAGTCATGGATGACGTGGAAAGTTGTTCTGGAGGTGATCAGGCTTGTTGACAGCGGTGCTATTGCCCATCTGTGGTACTTAAAAGCCACCTGTATTTCTTTACCTGCTATCAGCTCAAGCCAAACTGAGCTTACTATCTACTTTTTTCTTCCTGCCTCATTTATTTTCTATTATTTTGTGAAACTGCATAGGAAATATTTTGCTGTCTTCAGGTTGCGTTTCTGTAGCTCATACGGTGTTATTCAAGCAAAGGCGTTAATCGAAGGTGACAGCAACATCAAGTACGACTAGAGAAGTCTGCTGGGGAAACTAGCTTGTCGTTGTAAGCAAGCTGGAGCAAAAATACCCCCGTCTTTGGAGTAAGGTATGAATTTGGATGGCCGTCCAGCGTTAATTCCCGGATGCCGAAGCCCAAAGAGGTGAGCACAGAGCACAGAGCGGTAACCGAGGCGTTATCCCCGCCTCCGCCCCGTGCTCCTGCCGGCGCTCCCTGCCTGAGCCCCGGCCGGAGACCCTCCGGCGCTACCGAGCGGCGCCAGCTCCTGCCCGCCTTGGGCAGTAGATGGTGCTAGATGAGAAGTGAAGGTGCTGCTCGGGAAGCTTCCGCAGTCAGCTACGGTTTAAAATCAGGCTGAAATACTCGGCGGCTTCGGCGCTTGTTGGTTTACCTGTTGGATTCTTTGTCTGGGTGGGAAAACCGAGAATTGAGTTTGGTAGCTTGAGGGTGGTGACGAGTGAGAGGTAAAAGGATACGGCGTTGTTATCACTAGGGCAAGGCCACCTTTCGTAGTGGGAGAGAAAAGAAGATGCCGGCATTGCACAAACCAGTACTGCTTCAGAGCAGGTTTGTTTTAAAGAAAGAGCATTGTCAGCTTGTATGCTACTGCTGAGAGTGACTGAAAGTCTTCAAAACCCTGTGTGATTAATTTAAAGAATATGTGAAGGTAAGACCTCCCAGCTGATAGAAAAGTTACACACACAGAGCTTGGATTCTAATTAGCCAGCTGTAGTGGGACATGACAACATTTCTTTCTGCTGAAAAACTTGACTGAATAATGTAGTACAAAGGTATATTAACATGGCTCTTACAGGATTAGAAGTAAAATTCCAAGAATTCTTTCAAAACCAGTGATCACAGTTGTTCAGTGCACAACTCGAGGAAAGAAAGAAAACAGTCTGTATTAGTTTTATTATTGGGTTGTTCTTTTGATTTTGTTTCCTTTTCATCCTCTCCAGAGGAGAAGCACTTACTTGATACAGTGTCGGGGGCATTTACGCATCCTGGGTAATAAAATTAGGGATGAAATGTGCAAAACAATAGCTTAGTTAGTGGGGGAGATTTCCTTATATGATTTCACTTACAAACTCATTCATCACCTGCAAAATCAGTCTTTTTATGGGCACTGAAGGATAAAATGAAAAGAAGCTGCTTCTTCATGAAGTTAATTATTTCCCCAAGCTTTGTAGCTTTCTGATACTACCATACACAAAACAATTATTCTGAATTGACAGTGTTTAGTGAAAACAGGAGTACTGCTAATTTACTGTAGTAGCTGCTTTATAAAATCTAAGATGTTCTGAAATAAGAGAAATCCTGCATGTGTTTTCCTTGCAGTAGGCTGTATCAGTACCAGTAGAAGTAAACTGATAATATTGAACATGGCCATAATACATTTCAAAACCCTAGGCCTGAGAAATGTTATGTATTAGAATTCTGGAATCACCTTCTGCATCGTGTTTAATATGATGGCTGTTATTCTGGACTAATACGTGACTTGGCATTGGCAGAAGCAGGTGCCCTCTGACTCTGAGAATAAAGTCATAACTGGCTGCAGTTCTACATGGGCACCACCTCTATAGTGCCTAATATTTGTACATGCTGTTTGAATGTATAGGTCTGTGCAACCTGTATTTCAGGGTCACATCTGAAAAAGGTTTTGTAAGATTTTTGTCAGTGGAAAAGATGCATTTCTAAAATTCAGTAAGGCAGCTTTGAAGTAGGATGTGCAAGAGGTGGCACCGAGTTGAGATTCCCCTTTGTTAATGTAAAAAAATGGTAATAAGCAGAAAGAATCCTCAGGCTGTGATTTATGCTCTTTTTTTGGAAGGATTCTTGACCTTTTTCCTGTAAGAATCTGAGAGGCTTCATAGTCTTCTCTGCTTTTGGGGTAGACATATTTCCATTTTCTGTTTGCTTCTTCAGCAATATCTTGCAACACACTACTTGTTTGCTTGGGAGAGGCACTGGGAAGGTATTTGTGCTTAAAAAATTTTTTTAATGCTTCAGAATTTTTGAGAAAAAAATTCAAGCATATCTGTAATTTTTTTTTCCCAAACATTTTTCTGAAGTTTTTTTTTTATAAAATATTAAAATGTCAAAAGAACATGCACAGCCATTCTCAAAATATTTTTTTTCTTAAATAATTTTAGCAGTCATTCCTCAGAAAAGAACTCTACGCTTATAAGGGGGAGTGGGAGGAGGGAATGTAAGTTATAGTCATAAAATTATATTCTTTAACATGCTGACTTGCTGTGACTTGAGCCTGCTTTTTCTGATTCTGTGATTCTATATGATATTTTTGTGGACAAGATACTAAGCTATTAATGCTGCATAATGCCAAGTGTAATAACATTAGCATTACCTAGTGGAAATGTCCCTTACCAAACTGAGCTTCAAAAACGGCTGTTGTACATGTAAGAGATCTGTAGGGGAGAGAGGTAGGCAGGGAAAAGAGAATATGGTATTTACTTCCTCAGATAAACTGATTTGGTGACTCCCAATGTGCTGTCTGAATAACAAGAAACAAACTTGGCTACAGTGTGGGTAAATAGAAAATATTTAATTAAAACAATCGAGGCTGTGATTTTTATGTGGGGGAGGGGGGGAAAACCTGAAAATGAGTTTTCCCCAGATACTGCCTTAGAGACAATAGTTGCAGATGTGACTGTTGCTTGAAGGCTTAAAACTAGAGTATGAGCAGACTCAAAAGTACATATGATGGTGTCTTATGCAATGCCTTAATAATTCCTTGGAAGAATGTTGTAATATCATGTCATTTCTCTGGTCTACTGTAAAAATAAATTGCTGAACTGAACTTTTTGTGAGTAGATTTAAGGTTTATGCCAGGGAGGATTTTCAGTGTTGGATGATTTAGCCAGTTGATGCGCTTTAATTTTAATAGAGGCTGTATGGCTCATCTTTAATGTCTGAACTGGGTGTGACAAATTCTGCCGGGAATGCTTGTAGGAAAGTACAGATCAAATACCCTGTTTAATAAAAGAATAGGAAGAGACAGCTGCAGCTAATGAGTGCCTTACCCGTTAGCAGCTCTAGGTGGAACAGCAATTTTAACTCTGGTGATTTTTAGCTAGAAAAAAAAGCTAGTGAGTTGCTTGTTTCTTTAATACTGAGCAGTCCTTAGAGCTACCCCTGTTCTGTGTTTCTTTTGAGTGTACTGATCACACCAAGTAAGCTTTTATTCCTTATTGGTATTCCAACTTCTGAATATCTTTAAAAGTGACCCTTGCAGAATTAGAAATACTAGGCTTGCCCTGAAGGACCAGCCACTCTCTCATTTCTCCTTATAAGTGCTGGTGTTGCATGAAAAATAGAGGTCTGCTGGTATTGATGAACTCTCTGTACGCTACCCTGAACATTTTCAAGCAAATGGAAAAGAGCAGGGCTGTGGCGGTTTGTTTTCTTGTGCTGGTCTACAATTTCAAGTTCTTAGACTTCATAGAGACATGGTAGGGAAGCCATGATGTGCTTTCCTTTATGAAGTCCACAAAATCAGGATTTTCTTCATGTTGTTACTGGATGTTACTAAGAGGCAACCTGCCAAATTAATTTGAAAATCTTGTGGAGCTTTCTGCATGGGAAGGTTTTCCTGCTTTGTTTCAGACAAAACCATTTGCTATAGTAAGACTGTCTCTTAAACTGCAGAATTAAGGAATGCTTCCTGGGCTTGAATCCAAATGCATACCTTCATTATTTAGGGTTGAGATGTAAGGCAGGATCATCTTATTCACCCACCCTGGAACTGTTTATTTTGACCAAATGCTTTTGCTGAACAATTTTGAGAACAGAGCTAAGGTTGCATATACAGCGCTTACATTCCATTATTTTGAAGTAGCTCAAGATTATTTATATATTGGAGGAAGCAAACTCTAGCAGGTGCTACATCTTCGTGAAGTACCCTGATGAAAGATGATGATGCACCTTCAAAACACTGAATGAATTCTCTACAGCGTATCTCTGAGCTCGTGCTTGTGTCTTTTGCTACAGAGTAACAAGAGCTCTGAAATGTTTCAAGTCTGTTTCAAAACCAAAGTAAATCCTTTATCCTGTCTGCCACACAGGTTCTGCTCTTGCTAATGATCGAGACAAACCAGTAGCAAATTATGAGTCTGGAATGGCCTCTCAAGATTGACTTTTGCCATGGCTTTGCAGTAGAAGAGCCAATGTCCTTTTACTCCCCTTCCCATATATAATTCTAGAGTTTGTCTTGCTCCTCTCATTTGTCTTTCTGCGTGGAAGTATGTCTTTTACTCTGTGCTTTCTACAACACTGTTGTTTCATAAAATGAGATTGCCACAGGAATCTGAACATGCTTTTTATCAGGTGCAATATTATTTTTATCCTCCTCTTGAAAGCTGATTCCGCATGAATTTTGCCTACATTCTTCCAGAAATCATCAGCCTCTTCTAGGACATGTTGACCTATTTATAAACCAATAAAACTCTAAATGAAAGATGCTTAACACATCATGAAATGACTCAGACTTTCCTTTTACTTTTCTCAGTTCTGCATATAATTCTTTCCTGTTAAGTGCACAGTTTTTGCATGTTGATCTTTCTGATGACTATAGACTTGAAATATCTAGAGGTCAGAAAAATCACCCTGGTTCAATGCATTGTGGTAGCTGAATAAGTTAGTTTAGGTTTAAAACCATAAGAGCCTCTTAGAATTCCTTTCTATACACTTATGTAGAAAAGAATTTGGATCCTTTTATTATTCTTATTAAATCATACTTGAGATCCAACAAATCTGTAAATGGCAATCTAATGCAATAACACCAATCTGAAGTATATTCTAAGTTTGAGGTACTTTGAGGCAATTCCACACTGGTTATGGGATGTCCTGTGGTAGACCAGACTCTGAAATATATGAAAAATATTTAATTGCAGCAAACTCTTTTAATTTTTTTTCTTTTTTAAAAATTCTTTTTGTTTTAAACTAAATACCCAGGAATTAAGGAAAAACTACACTTCAACCATTAACATGTGTGGAGAATGAACCTGAGATTTCAGCAGTGGTAGAAGTCTAAAATTTCAGTGGCAGGGCTGGACCACTCCCCCCAATTTGAGTTTGTGATCTAATCTAGACATCTAAATGGAGCAAAAAAATGGCAATCTGCTTTAATTTCTTTCAAACCTGATAATAATATGTGTAAAAAGATACTGAAGAAAGTCAAATATTGGCTGTTGGTCTTATAGTGTTGTGTTACTCTGTGCAGTTAATATGGGCAAAGGAAATATGCCTCCTCTAAGAGGCATACCAACCTAAGATTGGTAGTCTCCAGATTATTACTCCAGTTACATTCAGGCTACCACTCATAGCCAAATTATCTAATTATTACCAGAAGAGATTAAAAATACAAAGGCTTTTATTTTCAAGAAAAGGAGCAAAAGGTTCAGGAGTGCATGAGACACAATCTTCTCTCACTGCCTGTTATAAACTCTTAAGTGCAGCTTTTCAACACTCACTATCTTCACTGCTTTATCTCTTACTATATAGGGATATATAAAAATAGCCCAAAGTACTAGTTGTATACTAACACTTTACGTGCTAGGTTCTTCACCAGGAGGAATATGATGTTGATAGTGGAGGTTTTTTCTCTTTGTGTGGGTTTTGATTATTTTTATACTTTTACTAATATTATCCACTTACGTTTTCTTGCTTTATTGGCCCACCCTTGTTCTTTATTGTTGATCTTGTTATTGGCCCACTTGTTCTTTGTTGTTACCCAAAAAACCTTGTTTTACTAGTTCCTAAGGTGCATTTACTTTAGCAACCAATAATTGGTGATTGATTATGTGTTTAAAGCCACTGGGTCCCTAGAGTCAATCTGTACCTTCAAAGTCTCCGCTGTTATCCAATATACAACTTTTATCAGTCCAAGGCCACAGATTATTCTGCGCAGAGTAACTATAAATTTGCTGTATTTCTTTAGCTAATAATAAGCAGTAGTAATGTTCATAGTCATTATACCACATGATTGGACTAAAGCTAAAAGCAGATTAGGCAGTAGGCACCTGATCATTGTGTAATTACCTGTTAAAGTTGAAGTAAGCTAAAACATGAGAAACTGAGACTATCTGATGAGTCCTGAGACTTCCGTTATTAAATTAATGCAAATCTTTTTGCCTGTTACCAGTAATGGCAATACTGTATTTTAGGGGCCACCATAGTCTGTCTGATGTCTTGTTACATAATATAATTAGGGATAGTTATTTAAAAAGTTACCATCATGATACCTTATTGCAAGATGTTTCTTTTACACATACAGATCACAATTTAAAATTTTATAATTCAGTCATCGTGTTTTACTCCAAGCTGAGACTTGGCATAGAAGTTTCCAACTCAAGATGAATTACTATTAATATTCTCTTGTTACACATTTTAGTTCATGTTTATTTACCACTTTTAAGTAAAACAGGCACAGATTATGAACTTCTGGATTCAGAAGCAATAATAATATTCTGTATAAAATTGTAAGATGTTGATGGGACTTGTACTTTGGGCTATTTTTATGTATCCATATATATTTTTGTAATAAGTGATAATACAGTGAAGTTAGTGACTTTTAAAAATTAGCACTTAGAGTTCATAACAGGCAATGAGAGAGGATAGTGTCTCATCTACTACCAAACCTTTTGCTTCCTTCCTTGGAAAGAAAACGCTGTTCTTGAGTTACAAGAACATTTGCTTTATTTGGTAAAATACTTTGCATGCTACTTTGTTTAGGAAATAATTCTCAATGGATTTTTTAAACTTAAAATAAAATTATCTTCAATTGTATTCTCAACTAGATTTTAATGAAATAATTACATAAGATTAAATGTGCAAGCCAAAATGATGTAAGTATGCATTTACAAGAGTAGGTGTCTTCAGAAATATCAATAGAACTGCTCTCTGGGGTGAAATTCAGTAGGTCAGATTTTTGAAGTATTTAAGATTTTATGCATATTACCTACTGCTACATACCCCATATGACATCCACTTGAAAGCCTCCCCCACCCCCCATGTACTGACAGACACAGAAGATCAACTGACACAAGCATAAAGGACACCTCTGAGTTTTGTGCTAGTAGGGACTGCAGAGCTGTGTCCTACGTGTAAAGATAATCAAATGTGCAATTACACCATTTTTTTCAAGTAAAGTGGTACCCACATGACAATTATATCAAATACATTGCTAAAAATTACCACAAATGCAAAAGGAGATTGAATTATGGTTGCTATGGAAACTGTAACATGCAGCTTCCTGACTTGATGCATGCAAAATTTCAGCCTTAATATCACACTGATACACATTTTTGCCTTTTCTTACACTTGAATAGGTGAAGATGGAGTTTATGTGTAATAATATATTTGAGTTGCACTTCTCTGGCATTTCATCAAGTATTTTTTGTTAGTTGCAGTGGACATGTAGAGGTTTAAAGATGCCTTACTATATAAATGCTACAGAGAAATATTAAAATGTTCTAAGCATATGTTTCTTAAAAAGGAAGCAAGGTGATTTACCTGAGAAGGCTGTTTTATAGAAAGGTCAGTGGATGTTCATGGACCTACAGAGAAGTACCTTCTGTGGAAAAAATCTTGGAATAAGACCAGCAAAGAGGGTGAAATGTATTTGCAGAAGTGTTTACAAGCTGTTAAGTTAGACTGATTATCAAATGTTATCATTGGGTTTTACATGCAGTCATGTAAAGTGACATACACTTCCCCAGGTAGCTAGCCATGGCACATTAGGTATGAAAACCTGTGACATAATGAAGCATCCATTGAAAAACAGTGATTTGAGAATCTAGTTATTTCCCCACGCAGAAAACTACAGTAGCATAGCCACAGCAGAGATGATAGTTAATGTTGAAGCAGGCAGCTCCAGCACCAGACATGCCTGCATGCAGGGAGCACAGGGAAATTTCCACTTTGTCAGCTCTGGCACCGAGTTTTGTGCTGCTGTGACTAGGTCATTACTAGTACCTCTTGCAGATAATTTAAAGCTTGTTCAGATCAGTTGTGTTACACTGCATTAACATGACTGTCTAACATGTCCTGAAGTTTTAATGCATTAGAAGATAATAAAATACTTAGGAACCATGACACAATGTGACATTCAATGTAATTATTGTTTTGCAGGATCTCTAGGGCTTGTGGCTTGATGCTAGGAGAACAGAACGTCTTTTTGGTGGCAAAAAAATGAAGTACATCTTGAGAGAATCACTGAAAATGTGGATGGAGTGGGGCAGGGAACCATTAAATTACATTTGTTATTGTGAGTGTATGCAAGCAGAGTACTAAAGCTCCCAAGACAGAGGTTGATAAATGATTCAAGCCTGGACTAGGGTTGATTGAACCAGCAACTCCCAATAGTGCTGTTCTGGTAGTAATGTTTTTGTAAGATAGAGTATGGGCAGTGCCTAGGCATTTTTAATCACTCTGTATGACCTTGGTCTGTGCGACGTTACACATCGGTGCTTAAAACCGTGTGCCTTGGTATTGCCTGTACAATAGGTCTTAGTAAACTGGGTTTTACTGGACCTTCTTTCATTAGCAGTTACATGTTCAAGTAAGTCTCAGTGTCAGTCGCCTCTGCAAGTAGCATCTGGCATGTAAAAGCTGCTTGAACACCCGTCTAAGGTGCCAAAATTAATTGCTCAAAGTTCTGAATATTCAGACTCTAACAATAGGGCACCAAAGCTGCATAGAGAAACCTCTGTTTTCACTTATGTGAAATGTAATTTCATTAGCATGTAGATTTTATTTTCTAAACCAAACCTGGCATAATAATGGCCTTAATAACAAATGAAAATGAAACTTAGCACAGGATTTTTGGAAATGTTCAGCGATCTTAGATTTGGCTGATAGCAGTATTTAGACATTACATTTATTCCCCTCTATTTTATCATACTATAGTTATGTAATATGTCTCATTTCTTCAGGACAGTTGTATTTTTGAGGTTTTTTTCAGGGGTCTCAGTATAGTATCTTTTATGAAGTATATTTAAATTGAAACAGTTAATCTGTGCTATGATTGTTTCTCTTTCTTACTAGAAAGTATTATGTTAAGAGTGATCTAGAGTTTTCAAACTTTATTCCAATGTTAGTTGCTTACTGTTAATTTATAAAATTGTATTGCTAATTGTTTTTAAACAATTGGGAAAAAAGAAACAAAATCCGCTAATAAACATTTTGTAAGGGAAGAAAAGGGTGAGATATAAGATTTCCTCAAATTTATCCCTGCATGTGTTCAGTTTTTTCTGGTTTCTTTTTTCAGCAAACATTTGAAGTCCAAAAGACTTTTTTTTTTTTTAAATAACTTGGTACAGCTGAAAAATGTATTTGTGTGGAATGTAAAATTCTAAAACTTTCATGACATTTGACCTAAAATGACCATTTTGAAACTTCTGCTGCTGGAGCTCTTTTAAACTATTTTTGAAGTGTCAGTCATCATCCAGTTAACTTCAGTAATGTCATAGGTCATCATTTCATTCCTAGGGCTTAAAGTAAACAGTTTGCAAATAAGATTTAGCCTATTGTTATTCAATTGTCTCTTTAATACTTTTATTAAGTAACATTTAGAGTAATAAGCTGGGTATGTCTGCAAATGAGTGTCAAGGAGATTATTTGATCCTGATTTTAGTGGCTGACTACATTTATAGTCATAAGGTGATTGTGTCACCTGTAATTCCATCTAGATCTAACTTCTGTCTTTATTCCTGATCGCTGTGGTGTAGGTTTTGTTGCCAAATAAATATATGCAATTACACATAATTCTGAAGCTACATCTCATATAATTTTTTGGGTGAAAAGCAGTAAAGTCAGCAGCAACAAAATTTTCACACAAATCTATGAGAGATTAAAGCAAAACTTGTAGGTAAGAAAAATCTTTTGTATGCTTCCCTTTGCTCTGGAGTGAGAGACAGGAATCGCAGAATCACAAGCTGGTAGAGGTTGCAAGGGACATCTGGAGATCATTTAGTCCAACCCCCTGCAGGATCACCTAGAGCAGGTTGCACCGGACCGTGTCTAGGTGGGTTTTGAATATCTTCAGAGAAACAGCCTCTCTGGGCAGCCTGTCCCAGTGCTCTGTCACCCTCAGCGTGGAGAAGCTTTTCCTGATTTTAACATGGAACTTCCCGTGTTCCTGTTTGTGCTCAATGCCCGTCACTGGGCACCACTAAAAAGAATCTGGCCCCATCCTCTCGACATCTGCCCTCTAGATATTTATAAGTGCTGATGAGATCCCCTCTCAGTCTTCTCCAGGCTAAACAGACTCAGCTCTCTCAGTCTTTTATCATATGAGAGATGTTCCAGTCCCCTCATCATCTTTGTACCCCTTCTCTGGATTCTCCAGTAGTTCCTTATCTTTCCTGAACCGGGGAGCTCAGAACTGGTTACAGTACTCCAGATGTGGCCTCACCAGGGCAGAGTAGAGGGGGAGGAGAACCTTCCTTGACCTGATGGCTGCAGTTATCTTAGTGCATCACAGGATACCATTGGCCTTCTTGTTCATGAGGGTACACTGCTGGCTCATGGAGACTTATTTGTCCACCAGTACTCCCATGTCCTTCTGCAGAGAACTGTTTCCTAGCAAGGAAGGATGCTGTTGTTTGACTGAAGCTTCTGAATACAAGCATCATATTTGTTCTATGTGATGTAAAACTGTTGTAGGTCCCTTTCGGCTGGAACTCCTCTTTTCAGCTCATCTTAGCATCAGCACAGTGAAGAGATATTTATGGATGTGCCGGGGTTAAACCTTGACAATGAAGAGCTAGATTAACACAAAAGCTTAAAACTAGAGTTTTGTTCATTTCTTTTCTGGTTTTAATAAGAAAAAATCATAAAGCATCGAATGGGATTTACACTATGTCACAGAAATGTCATTAGGTAGTAATTGTAAATCACTGCAGCTCCAATGAGCCTCATCTGAACTACTTGTTTCAGGCACCAGCAGACACTTAGGTATTGCAAAGAGGTGGAGACACAACATCTAAGCCTTCTGGAAGTCTTGTGCCTTATCCATCTCCTCCTTTCTTTTTACTAAAATACTTTCTCTCCTCCCTTGGATCTGTGTTTTCCTGTCTATTTGCAGCAAAGATCGTAAAGCACTTGTGCAGCTGTTTGCTTCCACTGACTGAGTCTTGTCTTCTCTTTTCAGCTGAAGATTAGGATTGTTTGTGTTATGGTTTTCAGAAATGCACAAGTAATTTATAGTTAAGTACTGTATAGTTACTATCCTAAAATAATTATTTTAGTGTTGAGTGGCAAAAAGAAAGATGTTCTTAATCCTAATTACCACAATTCCCCTTCCTCACAAGCTAGATGAAGCATTTCTGCTTTCGTGCTATATTGGTACAAGAGGAGGGGACTAAAAAGCAATTGAGGAATTTTGTCATAGTTTGAATCACAGCAACACAAAGCCATCACAATGACTTTCTGATTGTCTCTTGTGTACTCTTGTGTATAGGTTATGCAAGGAGGAATTATAACTGACAAGGCAGTATGCATTTCCTGCTGTGTAGTAGCCCTGGCTATTCAGCTAAGACTCATGAGAAACAGTGCCTAGTTCTGGGGCCTCATTTATTCCCCACAGTTTGAGCTATGTGCTCTTTAAAAAGGAGAGGTTGGAGAAACATCAGGATCCTTTTTAAACTGATTTCACAAAAGCTCAATTAAATGGTGATTTGATCTTATGCAGCTCAAATATTATTTGCCTGGCAGAATTAACAGTAGGACTTCACGTTGAGTAGCACTTCCCTGCAGAGGTTTGGACATGTTTCCTAGGTATGTCTACTATAAAAGATTTGGGCTTTCACTTGTGTCCTTACAAAAGACATATATGAGCATTTAAGTGAGAACTGTACCTCTTCATGTCTACGGGTCTGCCTTCAAGTGCTGAAATTTATATCCAACTCCTGATGGATATAGGAGGAAACTCCAAACGGGAGTATAGGCTACATGCCACTTAAAGGGGTGCAGATAGGTCTCATCCTTATTTTAAATCCAGTAGTGGGTGTTAGTTTCAAGTGTGTGTTCAAGTGAAAGCATGATTTTTACCATTGCTATGGGGAACACAGGTCTCTTGAAAATTAACCCTTCAATTAGTTGCTTAGTAGTTGAAATGGCCACTGTGTATCATAATATTGGGCAGACTGCTGTGAACTGCTCTCACGTTCAGGACATGCAGGGACACCCGCAAAGTCTAAAGAAAAGCAAGCCGATTATAAGAGCTTCCTATTCCTCTTTTTCAGCTTTTCTTAAATTGATATTTTAGTCCCCATCCAGCTCTTATGTTGATGTCATAAACAGAGTGGTTTGGTATGACATAATTCCAGCTTCTTTGAATTAGTGGTGGCAGTTAGATTACTATCATTGATAGTGCCTGCAGGCGGGGAACCATTAAGGTGTCATAAACTTAGCAACCTCTTATGTCATAATACTAATCTTTTAAATTTAGTTGTTACAGTTAGGTTGCCTCCCAAGGGTCCTTACGCTAGTTAGTGTCTGGTGTGCGTGTGTACGAGCATCGGATGCGACTTTTCTAAGAACTGCTAAACTTGATATTTCTTACAAAAGGTTTTTAACAGTTACAGCATCATGTACAGCAGAAACATTTTCCATTTGCTGTTTTTAAATGGAAGATGACAAGTGGTATAAGAACACCTTTTCAAAGGCTTTCATAGTAAAAGTAAGAATGGATAAGTGATAAATGGATAAATCAGGAATCATGACAAACACAATAAAGGCAAGGTTTTGAAAAAAGTGAGGCTAAAACTTTATGAACAGTGATCAGTTTACAGATGATTGTGACTGTCTTCTTACAGCTGTCTCCACATTTTGGCATTTAATGGCTACAGACCAACTCAAAGAGGAGATTAAATCCTAAATATTTAGGATAACAATTCTAAATCGGTCAATTATTTTACATTTCAAGACTGGTGAATGGGAATGAAAGGGTTTTAAGTTATGCATGCACAGTGGTCAGATTATAAGGAAGTTCAGCAAATTCTTGGTTACCACTGATATTCTGTGTGTCATGGGAGCAGTAAGTCAGGACTATTGGCATGTGTGTGAAAGCTCATTCACCAAAGGACATGCTTTTGATGTATTAGCTAGCTAAAAATGTGGAGAGGAGCTTGGCAAAAATCTTCAAAGGGAAAGGAATTTTAACTTTTTCTTTTTCAAATAACATCACAAATTCCTTGGACTCTTTCAGGTATAAATCACTCTTAACCTTTAGTCCTTGAAAATATCTCCACAGAAAGTCAAGCATTGGTTCCCAGTATCTGAAAATGCCACCACTAGCTATGATGTAGGCTATAATTCAGCTTGCAGGTATTTAAAACTCCCCTGCTGATTTTGAACAGCATGTTTGGAAAAACATTTCTCTGAGAGTTTTTAGATTGTGTGGGTTGTGGATAGTAACGTACTTTGCTAAAGAGATAAACCAGACACCAAACTGGAGTTCCTCTCTGAGAGCATGCAGAATGCTTTGTGACTGAGTTTGGAATGGGGACTTACATGTAGAGTTAGACAAGGAACAACATTACAGTAAGGTAAGCCAGATAATGTAGCATCAAAATGAATCTGTTCATACAATTAGGCTGCTAAAACAGGAATCCAGCAGGTAATTCATATATAATATGATTTTCTAAGGAACATTGTAAAACTTGAAAGTCACGGTTAAGTCAAGTGAGATAGAACATTTACTTGCAGCTAGTGCTGTGAGGACAGTAGAAGGATATTAGGACCAGCCAGCCAGAAAACCAGCAGGTATCAAAGCCGACAAGTAAGCTGCACAGTGGACAACATTGGAGATATTAGTCATTCTAGTGGCAGTGATGGTGGGGCAAACCATTTAAAGGAACTGTGAGAACACCCATAGATGTAGCTTTTCAGTGACTTCTAGGGATGCTAAGAATAGCCAGAACTAAAGAAATGACATATTGAGGAATAACAGGACGTTGACTTCACAGATCTTTGTGTATTTTCTCTTACTCAGTAGCAAGAAACAAAAATCAAGGAAATAAAATGTGTCCTACTGTGCTGTTCACCTGCTGCCTATTGGTGTTGCTCTCCTGCCGTTTACTCCATCTGCTTTAAATTCATTTCTGAAATAAGCCCTCTGTAAAAAAAAGTTCTTATTAATTTCATAAGGAACAAATTAAGAAATAGCAAACACAGAGACATTTTGTTGAATTACAAGCAATTAGAACACAATGGGGAGAGGAGCAGGGAAGAGAAACATTATACCAATTATGAATATTCTAATTAAAAAAAAAAAAAGATCTTTCAGATTCTGAGGGTCATATAAAATTTTTAATTTGTCTTTTCCTGGGAAAACTGCCATTCTAATTAATGAAAATTTTCATTAGTGGTGGCTTTAGGATTTTATTTGGTGTAACTAAAATGCTAAGATAATAAGTAGTAGTTGAGAAATGTCATAGTACATTAGTTGTGAAAGAATACATAAGAAACAGTCTAATTCTGCAACAACCTCACTTTTATTCAGCTGTTTTGCATTTTACATTTTATTTACCTGGGAGAATGAAACCTATCCATATCTGCTAATTGAATCTCTCTCATCTTTAGTCCTTCATACCTTTTACCCACTCATATTCCTTTAGCAAATGGGTAATTTTTTTCCCATTTCAATTTTATTAATGCCCAGTATACTTTTTTAATTAATTTCCTCACTTTTTATGGTAAGGAATCTTTTCCACTTTTTTTTCTTTCAGTGACTGGATATCATGCATTTCCTCCCTGTGGTTTTTGGTCATGATGGCTTATTTCCATGGAAACATTGTGCTTCTGTGGTTATGTAGGGTTTGGGGTTTGCTTTTTTTTAAATCTTTTTTGAAAAAAAAATATTGAAATTACTGTAATCAGTGTACTTTTAGAGGGTGAACATTTCTTCTAAGTTAAAAAAGCTTATCAGAAACTAAGAGCAAAAAGCTATTTTCCTCAGTTTTGCTGCTGCTTTATGTAGAGGCACAGTTCAGCCAAAGTGGAAGTGAATGTAAAGAGGATAGTTGTAATTGAAGGGTAGATTGCATATACTATGAAATTATTTTTTTAAGACCTGCAACCTTTTCTGCTGTAATATGTGGTAGTAGCAGCATAGCTTTGAAATTAAGCATGATGAAATTTACACACTATGTTAACCTTGCATAAAGGTTAGGAAGGAAAAAAAAATCTCCATGTAAAATGTGTTCTTAATTTCATCTTCAAGTATACTGACTGACACTGCAGGAACAGGCTTTAGCCCAAGTGAGATGGAGTGCAGGAGACTCCTGCCGAGTTCTGAGTACCCCTACATTTTGTGTGACTGTTGCAATGTCTTATCTAGACTTGTGGGGAAGAGTCTTTGACATTACAGGAACAGACTATATCTTTCATTGCCTTTCCATTTCTGCAGAACTAAGGGAATATCCAGGAACTCTAGTATATCTTCAAATTTTAACAATCACTTTTATACACAGTATGAAAACATATTTTTGGGGTTGCTTATGCTGTGCAATAACAATGGACACTTTGAAGAAATTAAAAATGAAAACACTATGTTTTCTATTGTAAATTTAGATGACTAAAGAAAGCCTTTCAATCATCCATACACCATACTGCAGAATGCTCTTTGTTAAGTTCAGTCCATGAAGAGGACTTTACGTCTTCTAATAGGCTACAGAGCACTGTTCTTGCATTTAGTACAAGTATTTGAGTAGACCGAAAGAAGTCAACCAGTTTTCAGTAGTTAACTGAAATTCCTACAGGGCAAGATATGAGTTTGTAGATTCATCAAGATTTTGGCCTGGCAAATATGAACAAGCATTAGGTTGGGCCCAGATTATAACCTTGAGCTGAGATGACCTGTCAGTCTGATAAAATGTTCTGCTCTGAATGTGCTGCTGTAATGTAAATGTCATGGTCTGCAATGCTACTTCTGCCTGGAAAGTCCAAGCTCCAAGCTCTAATCAGTGATTTTACTTACATGACTACAAGCAAAAAAGCAGGTTACTTGCTATCTTCTTTCCTCCCTGTTTTGTCTCATGCTATGTACTTTAGTAAAATACAATACAGCTTTCTGGTCATTGGCTATCTTGATTCAAAGGTAGAAAATTATATTTTCGGGAATAATGTTGCCTGTTCAAAAAAACAATCCATCATAACAAATAGTATAGCATTCCTATTTGAATCTCTGAATTCTCAGACTCTCACTGCCAAGGGCTTTCTTTATGTGCTTCCCTTCTGGACTAAATGTAG
This sequence comes from Laterallus jamaicensis coturniculus, assembly GCA_022605575.1. Lineage (NCBI taxonomy): Eukaryota > Metazoa > Chordata > Aves > Gruiformes > Rallidae > Laterallus > Laterallus jamaicensis. The sequence goes on from JAKCOX010000001.1 coordinate 89,708,733, forward strand.
TGAGCAAAAGCCCTGTTCAGTTGCTTAGTGCCATCAGGTTTATCTATGTACCACTCACACAGAGTGTGATTTCTTGAGAAAATATTGGTTTGATAACTTGGGTTATCCAGCATATTTTTGTTTGTTTCTAATGTATAATCCTTATTTTGTGTGGCTAATTTGGTCTTTTACAAGTTACTATAAAATTGATATCTATTCAACAAAAATAAATAGAATAAGTTAAAACTAGGGAAAGCTTTCAGTTTTGTTGTGCAGCTCTTTTAGTACATACTGTTCACTGAAAGTGGAGGAATTTACATGGCTACAGTGTCTTTCACGGAATTGTAGATTACTTTGGGTTGGAAAGGGCTGATCAAGATCATCTGGGCCAAGGATCTACTGAAAACACCTAGTTTTGACATGGCTGAGTTTTGACTGGCTCCAAGGGATGCAGATTCCAAGAACTCCATGCAACTTGCTTCAATTTTCAACACATGCCATGATAGAAAAAAATGTTTCCTAATATCTACCTAGAATTTTCTGTGCTTCAAATCTTGTTTTCTTGCATCCTTGTCAGGGTCCATAAAAACCTGGCTCTGCCTTCTGCAGACCCTCTGAATAGGTAGCTGAAGGCAGTGATAATATTCCTTTAGCATTTTCTTCTTAACACTCAGAAGATTTATTTCACTCAGCCTCTCTTTGTACATCTTAGACACCAAGATGATCAGGGGGTGCAGTACATCTGCAGCATTTTTCCTTTACATCTATGTTTTTCTTGTACAGGGGAGCCCAAAGTTGGTCTCTCAAATGCAGAATAGAAAGGAATAATCTATCACCTCAGCTGTAGGCTGCGCTATGACTAACACAGACCAGGAGGTGGTTGGCCTCCTCTACTGCAAAGGCACACTGGTGATTTGTATTCAACTAGTTGTTTTACACAGGTCTAGGTGTTGCATGGAGTTATTCTGCCCCCACTGGAGGATCCTGCATTTGTCTTTGTTGAACTGTGTTCTGCTTTGCAAAATACATTTTCAAAAAGGAATTTGTTTAAGTATACAATAGTTTAAAATACTTTCATTTTTCTGCAAGTAGTATCTTCAGTGTAATTATATATATATATATAAACCTATCTGTGCCTTGTGTTCTTCTGTCCCTGTAGAAAGTCTTCTATCAATTTTATTTGTAAAAATTATGTTTGTAGGAGTGAAATTTTAAAATCAAATATTCAGTAGGTTTTCTAGGTCCAAATCTACATGTCTCTCTCAGCACAGTATCATGTTGATTCAGCATTCAAGTTATTAGAGAAAAGAATTGATTCAAGATGGAATTTTACACTTTCTAAAGTGAATGGCATGTTTGGGCTCTTTTTTTCATTTAACAACCTAAGGACATGTGTAAATGACACACAGGATGAAATTCTGTCCTAGGAAATTGCCCTACGCAGTTCTAATTTAGTCAAATTTAAATGAGATAAAATAGAGTCATCAAATCAAATAATATTGATGCTTAAGTGTAGCATAAATGACATGGAATTTGCGCAGACTGTTCAATGAATTGGAAGCACGTTCAGATGGAATTTGCTTCTCTTTGCTTGATATTACTTGTGCAAGATTATGGGAGTCACTGTGGTTCATTCATAATCACAGGTAAAAAAAGGCATTTCCAGACATGGCTAAGAAAGGTTAGACCAGTTGCATTCTGGAGGTGCCACTCTCACTTTTTGATTATAGGTAGCCTAAGGTTACCTGCTGATTACCTGCTGAAATCAGATGAGGTCAATCTCTCTCACAGTAATTTTTTGGAAAACACCTGGTTGTATGTTTTAAACGTTCACAAATTGGAAGAGCAGAAACTTTTTATATTTTTGGCCAGATTACTCTTGCTTTGCACTTAAGGAGTTTAATTTACCCAGTTTTCAAAGTTAGGGGCACTGTTCTGCTTAGAAGTGCCCCACCATGAAGCTCTGCTTATTATATAGCTAATGTTTCAAAACTGAGATAATTTTCTTAGTTATTAATGTCATCAGATAATAGTGACAATGTATTTATTAACACTTTCATTTTTTTTATAAGGTGGAAGCAACAGTATTTTAGAACTGAATATTTAGCATACTTCACTCAGATTTATGTGTTCCTTGATAAGTTCTTAGTTATGTCACCAGTCTGTTGAAATACATTTGTACCCAAGACTAACAACATATGCTAATAATTTGCCTGCCTGATTTAGGAATATATCGATGTATTTATTAATAAAATAATTTTCCCATTTTTTGATTATCTTACTATTTAACTTTTATCCAACAGTAGCGATCATACACCTGTTCATTTTCTGTTGTTAGCCCTACAACACCTCTCCAACAAATAAGGCAACACACTAAATAGGTTCAATGACATACTGTTGGAAGCAGGTACTATTTTTGATTTTAGGTGATGACAGCAAACGCAAGACGATTTTGTATTTCTCTGAATTTATCCTGTTTACTAAAATAAGCTCATTTTCAAACAATGCACTGATCTATTTTAATATTTAATACTGTCTAAATCTTACTGCCAGATGTTGCACAGGTTTTAAAAGGTCTTGATTTACAGATTAAGACTATGTTAACATAGCAATTGTAAACATCTGACAATAGCAATGATGTGTAAATTACCACAGTTTCACTACACTAGAAGAAAATATTCATATATGTTAGGTAAATGAACTGAAGACTTTGGGTAAGTACATCAGTGCTCTACACTAAAGTTATTAACAGAAATGCTTTTATTTAGTAATGATCTTAGAAAATTATTTCTAAGCATTTTTTACTGACCTATTAAGGTTGTCCCTGGATTACTTGTGTATTCTTTAAAATACAGAGCTGCCTTTAGATTCGTTCTTGTTTCTATTTCCACACACCAACATAAAATAACAGAAGTGAAGCTTGCTATCTTCCAATAAAATCAGAATAGTAATTTCAGGTATGCGTGATTTGTCATTGCCAATTAAATCTCTAGAGCTTTGATATTGTTTTACGGTGGCACAGGCTGTAGACCTAGGTACTTGTTTATTTGTACTACATTGACAAATGAACTCTCAAATCAGATAAAATTAACCAGGATCTTGTGGTTTCTTTAATGTCTTTGGTTACTTCATGACTTGCTTCACTTTCTTGAATTACTCTATGACCTTTCCAAATATTTTTCTGTGCATTTGAAAATTGAGGTAGATGCTGAGCTTGTTTTCAGGACTGGGAATCCCTGTAGGTGAGAAATGGAAAGGAGCTTGTGCTGCATTCTATAGATAGGCTGTTCCTAGGATTTCTTCCTGCTAGGTGTGTTTTGGGAGGACTTGTGTGTGAGCTGAATTTGGGTTAGGCAAGAATCAAGAGGAGAAAAAACCTGAAAAAGTTTGAAACAGGCACTAAGTTGAAGGTGGAATTCTGAATTTGCTAAATTACTTTTTAGTGGAAGCAATAAAAATATTTATTACAAAAAAAGTATGAATAAAGATATAGCTAGAAACTGGCTTGCTGGATCACTCTACAATCTCAGCTCTAGAGTGATACTCCTGATGGTACACCAGCTAGTCAAAAAAGCTTCAGATGTTTATGTACTTGATTGTAGATATTTGCTTCTGATGGTCCATTTCTGAATCTGTTAAGCCTTGTATCATGCTGTGATGATTCTGAAGTCCTTCCTTGGTTTCAATTTTTTTACACTGAATCATTCAGGGAATTGGACCTATGATGCATTAGTATCTTTGTTCCTATGTTGAATTTATTCTTACCTGTGCTGCACACAGTGATCACCTTGACAGCGTACAAGCTTTAGTGTGGACCATATGAGCGCTTAAAATTTCTCTTGTGGATACTATCACTGGATCTTTAGTAACCCTGCATAGCAGATTGAACTTCATTTTTAAATACTAGTCTAATTATCTCTACAGAGTGAATTGTGTGGTATTTAGTTTGACTATTTTGAAAGCCTAGTATCTGAGGCTGATTTGCAGTGATTTGAAACCTGTGTTTCTAGGGAGTTATTTCAAACCAGATGTTTAACCACTAAATTGCATTTCTATCTCAACTTCTCACCTAGATAGGAATATCCCTAATGATTATATGGAGACAAATGGCAATTGTTATACAGCAAATAGATACTTTAATATGATGCTATCTCACCACTGATAACAAAACCAATATAAATATCTCAGTTTCAGTCAGTGAATGGTCTAGGTCCTTATAAAGTAACTAATTCAGTGGTTTCATAATGAGGATTTCTGAACCCCTATATATACAGCATGTCATAAAATGTTCAGTGAGATGAAACTCAAGCAACACTAGCACAAGACTCACCTAGTTAAAATCGGGAAGTATACAATATTCCCATAAAATGGTATTGGTAATTCCTTTGGCAGTTTAGCAAGTAATCCATGATATCAAGGGTGTAAATGTCCCAGCATTTGTTAACATCAACATTGTTAACACCAAGATAGATCTGTGCTAGTAAAATAAAGATAAGCAGCATGACCAAAGGGAGTCTCCTGCCTTATTCAGAGTTTTAAGTGTTGGGAAGTATTTTTGGGCGATTAGTCTCTGACACTGGAATCAACCAGTAGAGACACAATGGATTTTTTTTTTTTTTAAAGTACACTATAGAGAAATGGCAGCTGTTTTCCTCAAGGCTCACATTCTTCTAATCCATCCTTAAGAGGAAATCAATACAGATTCTCTCACAGGCTTTCAAGGCTGTCTCCCATGTCAGGTAGAAAGGAACAAGAAGAAACAACTTGTTTCAAGAAACTAGAGATGTCGAGAAACTTCAATAGGCTGTGGACCGGTCTTCTTTCTTACTAGGCTTACTGTTTTCAAACTAGTAAAAGAAAATAAATCCTTTCTCAAAGGTACTTACCTCTTTATTATGATTCACCTTCAGCAACTCTTTGCCTTCCCACCTGATCTTCAGTCAGCAAGCTAGATAAATGAATAACTGAAACAATGTCCTCCCGCATCCCTTAATTTTTAAAACACTGAATGGTATGAATTTTATGTTCCAGTCACAAAGCAGCCTCTTTATTCCTGTATGGTAAAGAAAGCTCAAAGGTCTCGGAATTCTTAATAATAAAGCCCTAAGAATAGAAACCCCAGATGTTTTAAAATACAAAAAGTAAATGACAGAATTTATAGTAATTGAGTAATCATTTGCAACTCTGAAATAATTTTCTAACAAAATTCCTGACCTAATAATGAATAGTATTGTCATTTCTGGTCAAGTAAATTATGAGATTTAGTGTTTCTTTTTTGGAGGAATCTAGTCTTAGAGGCCTAGAACCTAAAAATCTTAAACACTTAGCAATGCTTCAGGAAAAACCTTGACATGCGATCTAATTAAAGGTAGTTCTGCTTATATATGGGCTGTGTTTTTCCTCTTCTGCATAAAAGCTCTGGTTGCCTTTCCAATGTCCTTCTAAAAGAGGAAAGTGTAAAGACAAGATAAGAAAGGAGAGGTGTAAAGGGGAAATGAACTTGAAGTACACAATAGCTAATAAGAGCTATTCTGCAATGTTATGTCTCCTGTAAATTTTTATGGGAAATCTCAGGGAGCCTTGAAAAGGAAAGGCTTTTATTGTTAAGGAGTTAATATACTATTCAAGAGACATGCCTGTCTTGCTTTCCATCTGAAAAAAAATCTCGTTACAGTTTCTGAATGCACATTTCACTGCTTTTTGGATGACCAGCTTTTATCTAAGTATGGTACTGTGAATTTCAGTAAAATGGTCATTATTGTAAAGAACTGAAGTCAGTTCAAGGTCCACTTCTGAGAAAGAGCAAGACTAAAACACCAAAGCAGAATATGGTACCTCATATTTTGACTTACCAGGCAGTTTAGTCTAGGAGGGCTTGACCTCACTGGGTAACATTCATAAATGACTCTTGATGTTTTCAACAATGAACCATACTGAATCTACACGAAGGTTTCAGTCCTGCCTCCAACAGTAAAATTAGGTAGTAATGTTGTTGTTCAAGGATGGTAAGACAGAGCAACAGTGCTGAAAGATGTTTTTGCCCCTGAGAGTTGTTGTTTTAAACCTCTTAACTTTATGAAAAGTATTTGAAAACACGTTCAGATGTGTAATTGCTTTGTGTTTTCTTCAGGATGGGTTTTTAATTTAAAATTGCTCATACAAAATGTTAAGCAACTTGGAAGGGGATAATTTTGTTTCCAAATGTGTTTTTCCAAGTGTATCTTAAATTTTTATCTTATTCACAGTTGGAAAATTTTTCCTGTTTCTGGAGAACACTGCTCATATGCCTTCCTAAGGCTGTGGGTGCCTGCCAGGAAGCAGCGATTTTACAGGGCAGTTTCTGAGAATGTGTGAAGTATTTTGATTTTGGAAAGGAATCAAAAATCTATGACAGATGGGGATGTGCGGCAAAATTTTGATTCTGAAGGAGGGACTATGTAATGGAGTAAAAGCTCTACATGATACCTTGCGATATGAAAGAGATGCTTCTTTGGATTCTTACTGTGGTTTTAAGTAAAGACCAGGAGGTAAACAAGTAGTGGTAACAGAATTAAAACAGACATTAATTTTCCATACTTTCAAAGTAATCTTGAATTTCACATCAGAATTTCCTCATCATAAATCCTTGTGTTTCATACGCTTTTTGTTGTGTACTAGGATGATAATATATTATGGTGTTGCTTCGTTACACTGACGTTTGTCATGAGAATCACTTATTGACATGAAATCTCTCTCAGTTCTCCATAACATCAGAAATAGCATAAATTGGTTTTTGCCCTTCAGGACAAGCTGCATGGTTTTCTCTATTTTAAGTCTTCAGTGTCACAGAATATATGTATTAAAAAACAGTTCAAGCTAGTTAAACCAGACCCAAAAGACTCAATTTGGACTTGTGCCCCTTAGCTCAATAAAAGAAAAATGTGTGTACATTTATTTTTATTTCATGCTGAATCTTACTAAAATAACTCTTTGAAAATTATGACATTTTAATCCTTTCTTTCATTCTGAATGACAACAAAACCAACATTAGTTGGCATATGAAAAAATACTGAGAAAAATACTTAATATTTAGAACTTAAAATCTTCTAAAAAATAACTTTGTACTTCATTAGAGAGCTTTGTATCTTGCAGTAAGACTGAGTATTAAAGTGTATTTGCTAGATCCTGCATGTAGTGATTTTGAAAAATACTTTCCTTATCTGCTATTTTGTGATCTTTCACTTGCAGCACAGCTTTTGATGCAGCACGAAGGTGTTTTGCTGTGCTTGACAGCATAACAGTGCCTTGTGTAGTGATTTCTCAGGTGACTCCTAATCTGGCAGTTTCCTTGTCTGGTGTTCTTTGTGAGGCCTCCTATTTGCATTTGTGATAATAGTCAGATGCTTTGGTTGATTTGTAATCTGTCCTGAAAAATTGCATAATTTAATTTTCATTTTCATGTAGAAAGGAGTCTACTTTCAGTGAAAGATAGAGGCTACTAATCCTGTCAGCTAATCAAAGGCAGTATGTCACCCATCCAGATTTCTTGTTTAGGAAGTAAATCAGAGGTGTTCAAATTTAGGTCCCTAAAATGTGTTTTGCCAGTGAATTGTCTCATTTCAAAAACTGGGATTACCTACTATTTATTGTTAGTCTCATAAAAATTCAGTGCTTCCTCGTGGGTTTAGCTAACTGACTTTTGATCATGCACTTTGAAAATGCTGAAGTTGCCTGGAATACGGATTCATTTATAATGTGTCTGTGAGATGTATCGATATTCATTGTTACAACTCTGTGTGCCACAATAAAACACTTAAAGAGAACGATACTGAAAGCAAATGTTTTTATAATCTGCATAAAAGAATGTTTTGATAACTTTCATAGCATCTAATAAACACATGGGGTTTTATTCCTTACTTAGTTCTTCAGGTATGATTGGCTCTCTTTTTGGGTTGACAGGGAAGATTCACCAGACTAAGTGCAGACCTTAGTTTCTGAATATTAGGTTCCCTTTAAGGGCACTAGAAAGAGTCTGTACTACTTGAATAGACTTTACTGTTTCATTTTTATGTACAGAAAGCTGAGTTGCATTGTCTCTGTTTCTCTCCTTTGACATTAAAAAAGAAAATGTGTAGGATGACCAGCTCATAATGTGGGGATGGTACTGGAGATGTCTAAAGTTAGGCCAGCTGAATTGCCCAAAGTGTCAAAATTTTGTCATGACCTGCCCTAACAAAGAAAGCCTGTATCAAAGCCTGGAACAGCCCTCGGATGGTGTAGTAACCTCTACGTGTGAATTCTTCAAGTGATTATTCAGGATGTGTGTGACTATAATCAGCCTGTGTCTGATCTGCCAGTGACTGGTTTTTACACAGCCACAGGAGGAGGTCATATACATCTTCTGTGAGTTTTGTAATGGTGTAATACTCTTTTGTTTTTGCAGTCTTTCTTGAACAAATACAGAGAATTTAGTACAAGGTTTTTGTTTGCTTGTTTCATGGAACAACAATTACTTGGAACACCAGGAAGTATTCCAAAATTGTACCTATTCAAACAAAAGTTTTAATGCCTGCTTTGACAGAAAAATGTGAATATATTTTGCACAGTGTGTTTCTTTATATTGTCCCTTTCTGCAACTGTGAAAAAAAGATTTGTTGTAAAATGTTGCAGAGTGAATTTGATCTTTTTACGAACTGGGATAGAATGCAGAGAGGAATGCTTCTGTGCTGAGATGACATTCATTAATCTTGCATGAGCAATAGTCACAAAATTTTCGCTGCCTGAATTTCAAGAGGACATGAGTTCATTGATCAGTTCATGATTCTCGGATGGCTGATTGGTATCTGATGAAAAGAGATTGTCATAATTTTTTGTCAGTAAGCTAAAAAATTAACCAGCTTTAAGACTTTAACCAGTTGGTTTCACAAGTTCATGTTCATGAACAAAGTATGCTGTACTACTAGCAATATAATTGTAAATATATCGAAAACACCTCATCTGTTTAATACCTTGAACGACATTGATTTTACTGTAAACAAAATTATGCAATTTTAAACATAGCTTGATGTCAACTAATTAGTATTTTAGCATTTACCTTTAACAAAAGTCAATAGATTTAATATATCTATTTAATTATTTAGTCAAAGCTATCATTTCGACTGAAATTGGAATTTCTTTAGAAATTGGAAAGAAAACCTACTCTTACCTAGTTTTCTAATTAAGAAATCAGAGTATTCTCTGTAAAATGTAATTGCTGTCTGTTTTGTGTTCATAGACAGCATCTTTAAAAGAACAAACAACAGGTCCTGGTCCTTTTCTGGAGGAGAATTTAAGCTCTAATGTGATTAATACTATAAAAAACACTGACATTACATGTAATTATCACTACAATCTTCACATGGGTTCTGTAGAATAGAAGTTCTGTAACTCTAAATCCAAAGAAGGGAAATAAATGCGAGAATATGTGTATTCCTCAGAGGATGCGCATTTTTGGACACCACTTTCTTACTGTTTGTTGGAAAGGTTCTAGGCTCTGAATGCCTTGGATTACTTACAGCTATGTTAGATTTGGGTTGCAATTGTTTGAATGTTTGTAATGGATGTGTCTAGTGAAAGTTAAAGAGCACTACTATTCCAAGCGCTATACAAATACTGAGAATTTGTAAAGTCATAAAAAAGGGTTACCTTGCTACTTTAATGCTGTAGTCTTATGTCTGTTAAAATCTGACATGGAAGGGAATTAAATGTTTTGGTTTTGACAGATAAAGGGGCATTCTTCCTTGATCCTGACTTGTTTTCTGTGCAGCATACCCATCACACATTGCTGTCAGGCTAAAATTCCTCTCAATTTTTCCTCTGGGCTACCTGTGCCTCCATTTCCTAAGAAGCAGATTATTCAGATCAACCATGATCTATGTATTAGCATCCAGTACTGTCATCTCTCACTCATTTTTTCTGTACATAAAATTACTGAGCTTTTGATTGGTACCTTGGTTTACACCAGCTGTCAATGGCAGGCTTCAACTTTCCTGTGTGATTTCATCTAGGTGATTCTGCTCTGGCAGGGGGGTTGAACTAGGTGGTCTTTTGAGATCCCTTCCGACTCCTAAAGTTCTGTGATTCTGTGAACTCTGACAAAGGTCTGTTCTTCCTGGTGGAAATGAGTGTCTTCTCTAGCTTGCTGCTTTTCCCATCCTCCCACCTCCTAAAACTGATCTCTCAGTCAGTGCAGCTAAAGAGACAGAGAGTACCTTCCGTCCTATCTTGTTACTCTTTTTCTGTCAAAATGTCACCAAAGGGTGAAAATACTGAAATTAAAGAATGATTGATCTAGTGAATGAAAATATGAATCCACATACATGCTCCAGTTCTATGGAATTCATTTGAACTTAGATCCTGTAGGGGTAAGGTTTTCCTTGATTTATTCAAAGTAACAGAATCTGGCCTTTAACTGATAAAGAATTTCTAGTGGTGAGCAGTGGAGAGGTTTTTTTTATAGCTTAAGTGCTCATCATGGTGAGCTTTCCTTTCCTGTTAATTATATGTTGGACTGAGAACTTCATTGTTGACCTGTTGCCTGCTGATGTTGATCATACTTGTACTTATGTACATGTTAGCCCTCGTAACAGTAATAACCCTATCAGTTCTATTTGTGAAGGTTCTAAGTGGCATTTTGTGTTTCTAACTCAGGCCTCAAAAGAGTTGCCTATAATTTTAAAGCAATATTCAGGCTCTTTTCTTTCATCTACATTTAAATACCCCAATGAAAAGAAAGCTTTTAAAGATGTGCATTATTCACCTGGCCATTATCAAAGTGTCACATTAATAAATATTAAGTATCCAAGTAAGGAGGGGTTTTGTTAGTATTTTTAGCTGTTCTCACAAAATACTGAATGTCATTTTTTGTATGATTATATACTGGAAACCCATAATGGCTATAGAACTTTGTATGCTACCATAAAGATACTGCTGATACTGTATTTCATCTGTACAGTATATTAAGCATGGTTATTTATGCAGACTTTCACAGAAAAGTTACAGCGTGGAAAAATACTTATTTTTGCCACAGGTTGGGTAATTTGGAAATTAAGATAAAAGAAGAATTTTATAAATTTTCATTGTTCAAAGAATAAAATTCTTCTTCTAATCTGCTATTATGAGATACTTTGTAAGTATGAGGTAAAATTTTGACCCTGTTCTTGGAGCTGATATTTCTGATGTAGTCACTACTGCTTACTTATTGGTAAGGCAAGATCTCTGGTAAACTTATTTCCTACTCTATTTCTTCTGAAGATAGAAAATTATGTTGTTACACTGCCTCATAGATTGAAGTGCTGCAATTACAGATAGTAATTGAAATACATCTTTATGAAATGAATCTCAGTTCTGCAAGTTGGGACCAATTATTTAAGCTCACAAACTGAGGAGAGAGTAAAAAAAAAAAGCACTGTCATGATGAGAAAGGCTTGCAAAATTGGGTTCCTGTTCACTGGCAACTGGACTGAGGCTTACAGCATGTGAACCATTAAATTGCAATGAAATCTTCCTATGTCTCTATCAGCAGACAAGCAATTGTCTGCTGAGGACGACTAACCTTTTTCTGCCTTCCATTCTTTTTTCCCATTCCAAATCAAAACAAGTAAAATAGCCAAATGTATTTTTGCATCTTAAAAAGACATTTCTGTATCTGTCATTGGACAGGTATTCATAGATCACACTCAGGAAAGGAACCATGTTTCTCAGTACTTTCTGGAGGTGAGGTATTTCTGCCTTGACACTCTTTGATGTGATTCTTAGAAATTCCAAGCTGCTTAGCATCCACCTATGTTTCAGTTCAGTCAACAATTAAAAAATTAGAAATGCTTCTTCACCACCATGAACCTTTTGAAAACAGGATGAAAAGATCACCATGTAAAAAATATTCCATAGTTCTGACAGTGGAGTAGGAGTCTGCAATGGGAAAGAACCAGGACTGATTTTGGACTTTGAAAGGTGGAGTTGTTCTCTGTTGATCCCACCATGCCTATTAGAAACACAATAGGATTAATGTGTTGTATCTGATACAGATCTCACAGAACAGTACATGAAATCTCTCTAATTCATCTGCTCCTTTGCATTGTGGAAATCGATGGTATTAGAGCATCAGGAATCTTTTAGTGCTACAGCAGGCTGCTGATGAGAGATTTGGTTGCTGATTCACAAGCTTCTCTAAGTTCATTTGGAAAACCTGGCACGTGCACTTCCATGTGCCTATTCAGATATAATCTGCCAATATTTATAATTAGATCATCAACTGAGAGCAAGAAAAGAAAAGTAAAAATATAAATCTATGGTAAAATAATCTACTGAGATGCTTGAGACCTCTTCTTATCCTCTAACAGAAAAATGAAGGGGATAAAAGTAACAAAAGAGACTAGATGGAATGCCAAGATGCTTTGCAAAGAGTAGGGTTAAAAATATGTTCACTTTCATGAAGTTTCAGTGAATCAATTTTCTCATATAGAGAAGAAACCACCAAAAAATAAATGTTCCTCTTACTAAGTTTTCTTCAGTGTCTTTTAGAAGGTTGGCAAGAATTTTCCATGTAGTTTAATGCTCTTCCTGCTGTGGAGGGGATCAAACATATCAAATTCATATAAATATTATCTCTGTGTGATTGTGATTTTCTATATTGCTAAAAATGCTATACCCAACTGGAAAAAACTGCCACGGCACAGGAAACATGAAGTTTGTTTCTGATAACATTGGTACTTAATTGCGAATGTAGATGCTCCCTGTGAATCTGGTCTCTGAGCACAGTGCATCCAGCACTCCTGACTTGGCTAACGAGAGAGTTGAATGTCAGAGAGAAGTTGAAACCAAGATCTTGGATGTGGCTAAAAATGCAGACAGAGACAGAGTCAGCGTGGCAGAAAATCCTGGGAGGAAGGGATTTGGCTCAAGCTGACGATGTCTAAGTATTAAGACAGTTAAATTAGAACTTTTAAATTACCTAAGTGCTGCTGCATCCCTGCAGCGACAGCTCTGAGTCATGTGTGCTGGGAGTGGAAGGTGGGAGGATGGCACTCGCGTGATGCAGTGTGGCACAGCTCAGGGGTAACAAATGCTTCCAAGTCCTCTAGCTTGCTGAAAGCAATCTCCTCAAGAGTGAAAATAAAAAATCTGGCAATTCCTGACCTGTGATATTCTCTTGTTCTGTGCTGAATTAGCCTAACCTATCCTGGTCAGGCCCAGGACAACCTAGTACAGTGCTTTAGTTCTGCCTCCAGTAGGGAAAGACCTGGCTTTGTGGGAACAAGAGAAAGAAAAGGAAGGGAAAGGAGGAAAGAAATGCTTGGAAAAATTATTCAGGACTACCCAGTAACTTCGTTACTCCCTGTCCAGCTTTAATTTCCTGTATTGCTGGAGAAGCAACGATACTAATACATGAAAGTTGAACAATTGTTTGATTATCAGATTAGGGTTTTCTCTTTTATCATTACCTTTACTAGGTAATCTAATCTTTATTACCAGTGTTGATTATACATACATACATATATACACACACATGTATATATGCACATGTGTGTGTGTATATATATATAAAACCAGTCATGCTTTTCAGGCAACTTTTTGCAAAATGCAGTAGTCCAAAACATTTGATGGTTTCTAATTCTGAGGTAACTGCTACTCTTTCGTAACTCTGTCAGATTCCTAGGAACACTTCTAAAGCAGTTATCAGGTGAGCATTTTTGAGTTTGCCAGCAGAAAATTTTTTATCAGTGATTTTACTGTTCCATACTCTTTAAAATAAAAGTGTTTTCTTTCTTGGTATCTAATATCTAAGCAGTTGTGTGAATATCCAAACCTGACCACCTGACCTTTACTGCGAGTGAAATATTTTTGTTTTGCTTTCTTTATGTTTTGGTAACATTGAGGCAAATATTGATGGGCATAACAAATACCAAGTTATTTTTTTTAAAGACAACATGCTATGATTATTGTCAGAAAAAATACTTTTTGTAGGTGGTAGAAGCAATATTGTAACATCCTAGAGGTTTTATAAAATAACCTGTTCAACATATCAGCATCAGCTACTCTACGGGAAACTGAGGAATGCTTGTCATGTATTTGCATCTTCTTTAGACACAATGTCCACCCTAAACAAAAACTATTTGTCTATCATGTATTCTCGGTATTCATTTTTCAGGAAGCAATCTTTCTTTGGCTTCTTTTGTTTCCTAGCTTAAAGTGGTCTAAGAAAATCATATCTGGGACTACATAAATAGTTTGAATAATGATGGGTTTTAAGAATTTATGTTACAGAAATCTTCCATAAGCCTAAAATATATGTCACATGTCTTCCTTCAGCAGACAACCTCTAGTGCCTTAGCTAATCCAAACCAAGATTCGGAAAAAAAAAAAGCAGGGGGTGGGAAGTTCTGAGCTACTCATCTGTGTATACCGGTCTTGAAATGAGATAAGCACCACAGTCAAAGATGCAAAAAAGGCAGTGAAAAGGCAGCTGCGTTTATCTCATTTACACACAAGGAAGAGAACGTGTATCCCGTAGAAGGAAATTTTTCAGCTTTTATCCACTACATTTTGTCCAGCTGTGTAGGAATTTTGCAATAGTTTAAGCCAGCAAATGTGAAGTCTCTGTAAAATGCTGCAGCTTTTCTCTCAATCCTATTGTGCTGTGAAGACTTTGGCTGTAGCTTGAGGTCAAAATATGTGATATTTTCATATTTATTTTTTTTGCTGCTAGTTTAGGTTTCCAACCAGGTAATGTTGTAGCAGTAGAATGTCTTTCTTCAGTCTTGTGATATTGCATCTGACTCTATGACGTTTTGTGTAGGAAATTATTTGGTTTATTGGTTTATGATGAACTTGGAGTGCTCAGTGCTGCACACAGCACAAAAGACAGTTTGTCTTTGCCTCAAGGAGCTTCTAGCCTGAAGGCTGGGTTCTAGGGAGCCTTGCGTGAGGATGATCATCCCTTCTGTCAGATGTCTGATGATGATGTGACCTCTGGACTACATAGACTCTTTTTTTTAACCTAATAAAGCATCATTCCCACCAGCAAAAATGTGTATGCCAACCTCTTCTAAAAACACTACAGTGGTATTTTTGCAGATTTGTAGGAAATCTTCAGCGTTCAAGTGCTCCTCTTAGTCATGCTGAATTCCCAGAATATCAGGGGCACAAGTTGTTAAAGGCGAACATTTCCCTTGGAGGGTATTGGCGGTTCCCAGACTGGCCACATGCACGGGAAAGGTAGCCCCTTGATCCCTATTGCATACCTCTCCTCAGGTATTGAGGATGGAGTTACTGGTGGGAGTCTTAGAGGCCCAGTACCCTCATTTGTGGGTTTCTAGTCTTTTGGAGGTATTCCAGCCCATCTGAAAGGAAAACAGATATCATCAGATACATCTTTTATGTTTTGGATAAATGTTGAGATAAAAATATGAGTAAGTTTAATTTTAGCGCAAACGCTATTGAAGTGACTAAATAGAGGTTGATATGGAAAAAAAGACCCACCCTACTGGGAACCTCCAAACCTTCAATATTTTCATGATCTTTAATGCTGTAGTTCAGTTCTTTGTGGTTTTGATCTGTCAATGAACTCTCAGGGTATTTATACAGCCCTTACAGCTGTGATATAATTTGTTAGAATGTCCGCTATGATAGATATTCTTTTCAGTGTACAGTAGTACCCTGATCTGAATCTACTTGCTCTCTGGAGGTACCATTCAGTGTCAGCTCCATCCCAGGAGTTTTCTGAAATTCACAGACTCATTACTCTGTCTTGGTATTTAACACTTCCCACTGGACTGCCAAAGTCCTAAGGCCCTTTAAGAGGGGCTTCAAACAGTGTTTTATGGGCTGCTAAACAAAAACAGAAAGGCTAGTTTGGCTCTTGACTACGAAGGAAACATTTTATGTATGAATGAATGGTAATATTCCCATGGAAGCTGACATGGCAGGGTTAAAACATCGCTGAATATCATCTTCTGTATATATTGCATAAATATGTAATGGTTTGGGTTAATTTCTAGTCTCAGTGAAGCTGGTAACTGACCACTGAGGAGAGGATGTGTTTGGAGCAAACTCTCCAGCCCTGACTTATTGACACTGCAAGGCAGTCAAGCACGTGTGGCATTTTTATAGCTAGGTATAGATTTTGGATCAGTTTTGTCTCATACTAAGTACGATAAGAATCATAAAATGCTGCTTTATTAGAAAGAATGGGGAAAATAATACCTTTCTGAATATCATCTCTGCATTATTACTGAATAACATCACCGATTTCCACTGAGTAACGACTGTTTAGGTCTTTTGTTGTCCTACTGGGATCCAATGTATAATCCACATCCTTCCTGAGGAGGACTTTGAGTGTTCTTCATTCCGCCATCTATATTAATTTTCTGTGTACTCTCTTTCAGTACAAAATAGCCTGAGGATCTTAACTTTCTGAAAGTGACTACACAACATTATGTGTCTAAATTATGAGGATCTCCAGCAGGCTGTATCTTGCTAACAGCAGTCAGTGCTGTCTGGAAGGTTAAAGTCCCTATTAAAGTTTGAATCGGAGCCAGAATGTCTTCCACTACATGTTAGAGACAACCATCTAATAATATTGTGTAACGCCATGAACCACTATCATTCAACAGATGGCACCGTGTGGTACAACATCATGAGATTCAGTTGCTGTTTCTTGAGTTATTCCACATTATAATATAGCAAAATATTAAAAGTTGACAGAGAAAACATATATAGGATTCAAATGTTCTTACATGACTAGATAAATAAGAAGAGTCAATTTTTTCCTGGGTTTATATTTAATTTGTCAAACTGTCAGTTTAGAATTGTATTTGTAGCACAAACAAAATGAAGCAGTATTGTTTATGCTACTGAAGCTGATGGAGAAAGCCAGGTATTGTTTATTTATGCAAAGTTAGTGCTATTTCCCTCTGGTATAATAAAATAGAGGAAGAAGACAATACAAGATATGAGGGTTGAGGAAAGAGCTAGTTATAGTTCAAGGCCTACATTTCAGTGTCAACTTCTGCACAAGTATATGTGAGGTGTGCTGAAAATAGCAATTCTCTGGCATGGGCATAGAAGAACAGGCTTTTCCAAGTTAACCATTTCAATTGTATATATAAGTGGTTATCTGTTAGGAAGATGAGTTTTGTGGAGAGAGGGAAATCTTGGAGTGATGAGGAAAGGCACAATGGCATGGAAAACAGGTTCATGTTCAGACAGAGAAGCCTTTCAGGTGTGGTTTCTCTGTAGCTGTTCCCCTAGGAATATTTAGAATGTGTTGTGCTACAGCGCTGCTGCTGCAACATTATGTATGCCATCAGCAGTTTTTACTTTGTCATTTATACAGATTGACATTCTTCATGAGAGTAAAGTTACTGATAAATTTTTTGATGTATGTTAAGCCTTGCATGTGGTTTATGGGTTAGCATATCCAAAAGGGAACTGAGATGAAGGATTATGCAAAATGGAGTCATGGATTAGACAGGAACTGGCAAATTAGACACTTGAAAACATATGCTGATTCGTTTATCAAAAAGGTATCAGCACTTAAAAAGCCTTTTGTAGTACAGTGTAACTGCTCAGTAATTTGTTTGTAGATATATATTATTGCATTAGGCAGATCTGAGTGGTGACTTTCCTCAGTGATGAGTAATTGAGCAAAGCTCTGGAGAACACTGATACTGATGCCAGACATATATTGTGGTATAGTTTTAGCTTCATCCACCTGACAGGCACAAGCCTACTCAGCTTCACTCAGAGAGAGGAGTGTATTTCAGCAGATATGCAATCTTTGAAAGGTCCATTCCACAAAAGCATGTTTTTATCATAGGTTTTGTTAAGGGGTATTTTGGCTTTTGACCATCATACTTTGTCTCCTACAGTGAACAACAGGACAAAGTTATAATTTAGTTTGTATGCTTTGATCAAAGCTACCTTAAAGAATAATTTTTTCACCTCCAAAGGATCTACTAAATCACAGGTGTGGTAGCAAACATTTCTCGAAATTGCTACCAACTTGCTTTTGTGTCAGGGTGCATGAGGAGACCAGGAGGAAAAGGAGTCTTCTCTTTGCACAGAAGAACCCCTAAGGCATATAGCCTCTGCACATGAAAGTTGCCTTGTATCTTTGCCTTTCCCTGTTGCTAAAGGTTGCTTGAGAAAATTTAACTTGCAATATTACAACTGTTTGCACCCAAAATCTAAAGGGTTAAAACCTGACATAGAAATTTTTACTCCTATTTGAGCTTACTGATCATTTTGTGCCATTGCAGTAGTTTGTGGCTCTGTACCATGAACAGCGTCAGGGACTTAGTCTGATGAAACAGGAAAATAGTGAAATAGCAGATAGAAGTGTTGAAAAGAAGTGAAGGAGAACAGGTCTTTATGCCAGTGGTGGTGTTGAACCCTCTGCACGATCAAGTCAAGGTTTAAGGCAATCATTTTGGTTTCAATGGGAATGTAGCCTGAAGAACTTTGCAACTTGCTGTGCATTGTCAGGGAGAGTAGAAGAAAAGAGGTCCAAACCCATTTCTTTTTACAAATTTAACAGTTTTTAAGCTTTTCTGATAATGTCCAGAGGCATTATCTGAAATTTATTGTGGTAGTAACAGCAGAAGAAAGTGCCCAGCAAGTTTAATGGACATTTAATGGCAGTGAATTTAGCATGTGAATCTGAGGTAGAGTTGCTTTTCTTTGCCAGTTGTCCATCCAGAATTCAGTAGTACATCTCCATTTGTTTTGAAGCACGCTTAAAAATATATTCATGTTGTCCATTCATTAACAGTCTAAGTGGCTGCAGTGTGTAATTTACAGTAATGTAGGCTAACTTCTGAGTCCTTCAGCTTTTTAGTACTGTTTGGTGCATGTGAAGGATATATTTAGATTTTAATAGCTTTTAGGTGAGATTTAAATGCTGATTTAAAGAAGGTGTTAACTTGTCTGTCTTTAACCATCTGAAGATTAAGACAGAGTCTCGAAGCAGTGTTTGTGCTGGGTTAATGTGTGATGAATCAGTCTCTCATTTCTCTCTACTGTCTTCAGTATCTTTCCAAAGTACCTCCTGAAGCTCTTAGATCAAGATGCTGTTTTGGGTTTGCATGGCAAAATTTTGGTAGTGGAGACACTCCAGCATGGGCTCCTTTCTCCACAGGTCCTGCCAGGAGCTTGCCCCAGAACAGACTTCCCATGGGGGTCACACCTGCTAGAAGCTTCCCCTATGTCCAACAGAACCAATTCCACTTGGTTCCATGATTGACCTGCCACTGACCAAGGTCGAGCCCATCAGTGGCGGTGGTAGCACGTCTGGGATAACAGAGATAAGAAGGGGGTTAAAAACCAAACCAAACCAAACACCCATAGAAATTGCAGCCAGAGAGATGAATGAAAAGATTGAAGAGGAATACCTCTGCAGACACTTAGGTTAGTGAAGAAGGAGACGGAGGAGGCACTGGGCCAGAGATTCCACTGCAGGTGTGGGGAAAACCTCGGTGAGGCAGACTATCCCTCTGCAGCTCACAGTGGTTAACAGTGGAGCAGAGATTCCACCTGCAGCCTGTGGAAGACACCACACTGGAGCAGTTGGATGCATGTGAAGGAGGCTGTGACCCAGTGGGAAGCCTATTCTGGACCAGGATTCTGGCAGGACCTGTGGCCTGTGGAGAGAGAAGTCCACCCTGGAGCGGGTTTCCTGGCAGGACTTGTGAACCTGTGGGGGATCCATGCTAGAGCAGTTGGTGAAGATCTGTAGCTCGTAGGAAGGACTCATGTTGACCTTTGGGAGGGACCCCATGCTTGAGCAGGGTCAGAGTGTGAGAAGTCCTCCCCTTGAGGAGGAAGGAGCAGCAGAGACAACATGTGATGAACTGATATCAATACCGTTTCCTAAAACTCTTCTACTCCCTTGTCTGTGCAAAGGCACCATGGTTACGGTTCTGCTTCTGCTGGGGAAGGAGCATCAAGCATAAACTTCCAGGGTTTTTTAATGTGATTTTGTGGAGTTTCATCTGCACAGTATTTCTCTTTCCATGGCAAGGAGGATCTAGTTCTATTTAAATATTAACAAGTAAATCCACAGAGGACTGTGGGTTTTAATTCCTCACGTTCAAGCCGTCTGTTTTAGTTAGGCCCTTTTTCTCCCACTAACATGTCTTTCCCTATTAGTTCAAATTACGTTGTTGTTTTCTCGACAGCCAGTCTAAAGGAGTCGTAGCTATTCATTTGTGTAACACAATAATAATGTTTGCAGATCTTGCAAATAATAGAATCAAAAAATAACACAGCTTTGGCTCTAAGTCATGAATATAGAAAAGTCATATTCATTTAAGACCTGGCTTCAGCAATTGTGTCACACATGTTAGAGTAATAATAACCATTTAATGATTTGAAATGCTTTTTATGTAGAAAAACAACATACAGCCATTTATTTATTTGCCAGTTTCTGAATGGAAATACTGTATTTTCTGAATTTGTTGGTATTAGGAGTTGTCCTTTGAACACACTAAGAAATGTTCTGGCTGAGAGATGACAATTAAAACATTACGTATTATGGAAAAGTGTAGTACAAATTGAAACTCTTCCAGAACAGGTCTATTTTAGCACTTTAAAAGTGAGTTCCTTGGTCAGTAAAAATACTTATTGATCTACTACTGTACAAATTTAAACAATTCACATTGGATTTAAAGAGGCATTTAAAATACACACTCTTTAAAGTCATTTGTAAGTTGCGGTTTTCAGTACAGACATTACTAATTCATGTGATGACTCAAGTTTATAGATACTTGCTGTGCAAAATTGCCCTTGTACCACTTTGAACTTTTTTTTTACTTGTAGTCAGAAGTAAAAAGCTCTTCTGTTAGTGAAGAAGAACCTCGTGATTCTCATTATCAGTTAGAGCAAACATGCATCATGGTTGGATTCAACAGGGATCCTTGAATGACTAGCTGGTAAACATTTTTATTAGTAATATGTTCCATCTGTTTAATGTTCAGCTTGATCTAGTAGCAGTTGGTAGTAAAGCTGTTGAGGTTCTTATTGAGCTTTCACTGGCATAGAAAAAAGAAGTAGAAATATCTTGAACAGCCTCTTTTTCAGACAGATAACTGTATGACAGGAGGTCCAGAAGTCCATCATGCTATAAAAACGTAAATTATCTCAATATCAGAATTCCTAAATTAATGTTTCTCCCTTATCTTTCAAATTAGGGAGGGGAACTTTTTATTTCCTGGTGCATTAAAATATTTCCAGAACTCTGTGGATTTGGTTAGTAGTTTTGCCCTGTTGTTATTGTGTAATTATAATTTTTTTTTTTTTTTTTGCCTTTGATCATTCTTCATGTAGCCATCTAAAGTAAATCAGATTTAAAATAAAAACCAAACCAAAAAGGATGTCCCATGGACTTCAACTCATCCTGTGCTATAATACCTTGAAAAATTCAAATCAAATTATATCCTAGAAGCTAGCATGATTATTTCAGAAGTCTGCTACCCTATTTTAGAATAGGCCTAGAAGTTATAACATGTGGAATGATTATAGGGCTACATATAGCTATATATTTTCTTGTGTAGAACTGAGTTGTACAGATATTGTATCAGGACAGCTTTATTACAGGAAATATCGAAGTGTTTGATTAAATCAAGCATAGAAAAGGAGTAATTTGAATTTTTGCAAGTTAAGGCTTTTTGATTAAATAAAAAGACATTTCTTGAATTCTGATGCTGTGGCTTCTGATAATTTCAGTGTACCTTGAGTTAAGTCACAAGTTAAGAGTAATTCTTCTATAGTGAATGATAATAAAAGACCTCCTTCAAAAATAAATTGTAAAAATAGAATGGAGCATGAGAGAGTTCACCTCTTGACATACTTTTGTGGTAGCTATGGCCAAAACTATTGGACACATTGTGGTACTTAAGTAATATATGCTTGCTTAAGATTAAATTGTACTAATGATGTAAATTCTTAAAAACCTTGTTCATTGTAAGGGTAATATTCCTGTTCTGCTTTTTCATGTGTATTCATAGATCAGTTCCATGTGATCAACAGGTAGGCTATAGTTAGCAGGTATTTTCTTGATGTCTTTTAGACATAGTAACTGGCATTGCAAAGTGAGAAAAAAGAATCACTCCTTAGTGTATTTTGAAAACTATTAAAACTACCGTCATTACCTGTGCACAGTCCCTTTAATCTTGAACTGCTTGTTTCTTGTCCATGAGACAGAGGAGAACTTCCAGTATGATATTTCTGTGTTTGGAAATCCCTAAGAAATCCCAAAATCATCCCAAAATCCATCCTAAGGGATGGCCAAACACAATGTTGTGTTGTTCCAGAGATCTAATGTCTAGGGAAAACCATAGAACTGGAAAACCATCTATACATTGTTTCTGATATCCTGACAGTCTTTCAGCTATTTTTACTGAAGACTTCCTGAACCAAATATACTGGTTTTTAGTTTTAGTAGCTTTTTACAGAATTTCCCTGCATTAATTTTTTTCTATATTCATTTTTGTTAAGATTAGTTAAGACTTGATCAACCTCTTTCCTGCTGTCCCATTTTTAATAAAATTTGGGTGAGTGATGAGTGTTGTTGTGAGAAAACCTGTGCAGATAGACGATGTACCTGTGTCTGCAAACTGAGATCTTATCTGCTAAGAGGTGGGCTTGTCTGTGTTTGGTATTTTAGTGTAAATATGTGCAGGACAATAATAGATACATTATCGTGCTTCAAAGTTTCTCTCATGGGCATTTAAGAACAAGGAGATTTAATTAAAAGAAAGGTAATTTTATGAGAACACGTCATACAAACATACTTCTGTAAACTGGCTAGAGTTACAGCTCTGTAAATTAGTTGTATTAATTTCTGCTAACTAAGAAGAATAATTGAGTGCTGGGATTTTAAAAGTGCTTTTGAATTATCTTACTGTTTAGCCCTCAAATTAGAAAATTTTATGAAGAAGGAAAAAGTTACTTCATCTGCAGAAATCTGAGTCAGAGCACAGCTATATTATGCAAATCTTAACAGTAAAAATAGCTTTGAATGCAGGGCTTGTTTTCATTAGCAACGGGGTAAAATGGATAGTGGGTGTCTCTAATCAGCACGTTTCTAGTGTGGTTTAGAAGGTTAAAGATAAAATATTCATAGCAGAAAATACTTTTCCCCCTTGTACTGAAATACAGTTTAAATGTTTAGGGCAAAAAGGGACCTTTTGTTCATATATGTATGTATATATATGTGTGTGGGCATATATTGATATATATATATGCATATTTAATAAGGCCTGTTGTGATATGACAAAGGGTAATGTTTTTAAACTAAAAGAGAATAGATTTAGGCTCGATAGGAGGACAAAATTGTTTACAATGAGGGTGGTGAAACACTGGAACAGGTTGCCCATAGAGGTGGTAGATGCCCCATCCCTGGAAACATTCAAGATCAGATTGGATGGGGCTCTAAGCAACCTGACCTTATTACGGGGGGCTGGATTAGATGACCTTTAACAGTCCCTTCCAACCCAAAACATTTTCCGCTTTTATGATTCTGTGGTATCTGAGTAATTGTAGATAATTAAACCTTGCCTGTGTATTCCTGAATTAAAATTTTATTTCAACTTAAATCCTTAGGATAGAATATACTGAATGCCAGAGGAGAAGACAGGAAAAAGCTATCTAATTTAAAATACCTTAAAATTGCAGAGTAGACATGAGTTTAGCTACCTAAAGGAGTTGAGCTCCTGTTCCTTCTCTCCATCCCATCCATCAAGCTCTCTTGATAAGATGCAAGAAATTATTTCTTCTCAAAACCAGTTCTGGTGATCCATCTCATTACAAGCACAAGAATCAGACACAACATCTGCAAATAAGAAAAATTACTCTTTTTTTCTCATGATCTGTGTGTCCTGCCCCGGGCATGCCCTTAGGGAAGTTTCATTATCACTCTCACTGGAAACAATTTGTAGATCTGACTCATGATATATAATACTCTACAATAACTAGGTTGGAACTGACCTTCTCAATCCTTGTTCATTTGAATGGTCTTTTGTTCTTTCAAGTGGACTTGAAAGGTGACATTTTGGTAGTTGACTAGTGAAAAGGCAGAGATACTTTTGATCAGTAATTCCCTGAGTTTGACTTGCAAATCAATGGAATTTTACTTTGTATCGCTTTAGAATATGTTTACTTCAGGAACACAGGCAGCCTGGCACTTCAACAATTACAGCCTACAGAGCTTCATACCAGCGCTATGAATGTTATATTCTGATAGCTTTGTTACTGCTAGATGCTAGGCTGCTCTACCACTTTCCTACTTGCTGAAACACTGTGGGAGGATGTACTTAGTGAGATGTTTTGAAAAGAGAAAATTTAGATCAGGGTGAAAAAGCATGTATTTTTCTTTCATTTACAGGAAAAATGTATGTTTGTCATGTATACACTGAGTACCTGGTCGTTGTTACACAGACACTCATAAACAGAATATTTGTTTTTAAAGAAAAAACAAACCTGTTGGGAATTTAGTGTGTGCATTAGATGTCACAATGTGCCTGGTTGCTGGATGTGTGCGTGGCTATAGGAGTCTCCGTTGCAGGGGTCCTTGCCAAGGTGTCTCCAGTTGTGTTGGGAAGGAGACTCACCGAGTTGGTCCACAGTCAGATGTGTCCACTTACATACACAACCCATTGCTATTCATTCTCTTTTAAACTACATACTGAACATCACTTAACTATGTACTAAAGACTGTCTTATGTGACCGTATTTTACATCTGCAGGAATGATTTATACTGACTGTTTAGAAGGAACTATGTAGAGCTTGATCAGTTTTGCAGCAGAACCTCCCTGGGGAGCATCTGGAATAGCCACATCCTCCAGTCAGGATATTATTCTACACTTTGAAATGTAAAAATTGCTCTATACATAGCAGGAGCTGCCTTGGAGAGTGCCTGGAATTCCCACCTTGCACCAGTTACTCCTACATATTGCTGCGAAAGGGACCAGAAGCTGAAGTCAGTCACCTTATCTAGGTTGGTGCAACGTTTCACATCAGTTTGATGTCTCATCTAGCTGGGGCTTCCTGGACTGCTAGGGAATTTCTGACTCAAGCACATGGGTGTGTAGACAGGTAACAGTCCTGAAATCCAGCTACGAAATTTTAACTGTAGGACAAACTTGAATTTTATATTAATAATGTGATTTTCAGTGCTCTTGCCACATTGTACGATACATATGCAAACCTGCAAGTCACGTAGGTATAAAGCAGTGGCTTGGGTGGAAGTGACTGGAATAGAGGTTTAATGTTATTACATTTTGAGGCCTTGTTACATTCTAGACGTGCAGTATAGGCAGAAGCTGCATTTCTGCTCATGTGAACAGTCTTGTCAGGCTTGTGTCCCCATACATTTTGGGAGTAGAATAGACTGATGCAATAAAGGACTGTTGGTAGCTGGCTGCCATGGTTTAACTGCAGCCAGTAACAGAACAGCATGCAGCTGCTCACTCCTCCCTCAGTGAGATGGGAAGGATAATGGAACAAAAAAGTCATAACTAAGGAATACATTAATAAAAATTATGATAGTAATAAATAGATATATACACACCCCCAAATAAAACCAAAGTGCACTTGCTAACCACATGCAGAAGAAAAAAACCCAACAGCTGATGTCCAGTCTGTTTCTGAACAGCAATCTCCCTTCCTAACCAGCTTCCCTAGTTCTATACTGAGCATGAGGTTCTGTCTTGGAGAATATCCCTTTTGGTGCACCTGCAGAGTGTGAGAAGCTGAAAAGTCCTTGACTTAGTGTAGACACTGCAACTTCCTAGCAACAACTAAAACATGAATCTGTTATCAACATTATTCTCACAGTAAATCCAAAACACAGCACTGGACAGAAAAGTAACTATCTCAGCTGAAACTGGGACACTGTCAAAATTACAGGTTTTGATGTTCACATCTATAAAAAAAAAAAGCTGATTATCCTTAGAAGGCCACTGTTTAGTATTTGCAGTAACAGTTGGTAGTACTGTGTGTTCCTGTACTTAGAACTAAGGGTCATTCTTTGAACAATGATGAGTCTTGTCTGTCTAGTCCAACCCACCAAGGACTTTACTCTTCATAAAGTCCTCGTACTCCCAAGGACAGTTCTGGCTCATTTACTGAATAGAAAAGCCAAGTGTGATCTCATTGCCTCTTTCACACCTCAAGTATTTTACATCTTAAGTATTGCATGTTATTCTGTATTCTCACCAAAAGTTATTATGTTTATTTACTGGGTGGAGAGGGGTAGGTTTTTACACATTTTCCTTTGCTCGTAGAGGCTGACCAAATGCTTGACAGATAGATCAAATTCTCTTGCCAGACAGGCTGGTTGTTTTCTCCCTCCTACCTTCATCCCTCACAACTTTTTATTGAGGCATCTCACTAGTGGGAGAAAACTCAAACTGATATGAGGAAGCAAGAAAGTTGTCCTGCAGATAGTATGAATTATATAAGGAACAGTAACCTGTATGGTATAAATAATTTCTCACTCAGTTTCCAGGTGTTATATTTATTTAGATATGAGTAAAAAAAACCAAAACATTTTCTATATCTGTTCTTTTTAAAAAAAATGCGTTTATTGATCCATAACAGTATAAGCCCTGTGGCATAGCTAATGTGACAATTAGAATGAATATTCATCTATGATAGCTTCTGTTTGTATTCATGTTAATGGACTGACTATTATTTAACAAGTGCATCTATTATATTAAACAGTAAACTAATATTCTTCATGAAAGTGACTTTTCTAGTCTTTCAAATTTTGAGCAATTCTAATTGCCTTGTTTTAACAAGTAGCATAGTTCCATGGAAGACTTTATGCTTTCACAGTAAATATATGGAGTGAGGTTTCTGGTAGGAAAGCTCGCAGAATGAAAATCCCACGTAAATTTTTCATTAGCACTTTGCCATTAAATCTCTCTCAAAAGTTCACAGACAATGTAGAGCTTATAAGCATGATTTGAGAATATTCATCTTAATGTCAGTGACATTTTCAGGAAAAAGTAAGCTGAAGTTGGAAGTACTTACTAACAGAAGGCTGAGGAGTACAGCGATTAGCATGCTATCTTGGTATTTATGGAAAATGGATTGTATTTTTTCCACATGGTTTTTCAGGGGCTTAGTGTTCCTCTTTACATCACAGTGGAATGATGTAGGGACTGGAAGTCATTAACATACAGGGATAGGAATCAAATAAGTACATCAGATCAAGATTAATACCATTCCTGTTATATGATAACTATTGTTTCCTTTTTCTCACTTTTCTCCTTCTCTTCTTGCAAAGCAAAGCAGTACACAGCCCCCTCTCCCAAAAACAGCAGCAATCTGCCTTTTAATTTGAACTCACAATAGGATACAGCTAATGTTCAGTCGTAATCCATATGGGAGTTGACTCTGGTGTGTAGCTTTTTTGCTAATGACACCAAAATAATTATTATGCAGTGACCTTTAAAGCAGAAAGCTGATTTTTTTTAATCCTGTCATAGATGTTTACCTATATTTAACCAGTTTGAGTATTCTCAAGATAAATATTCTCTGTCCTATTATGTTAAGTTCAAGATAATTACTGTTTGATGTATTAAGACAGTGGAAGAAAGAATGTGTGGGATTAACTTCGGTAAATGTGGTTTATTTCTGTATGGTTGGTTGGTTGTTACAATTATTTATAATAAATTTGCATCATGCCCAAAAATTGCAAACAGTCTTTAGTTACATTATGGAACGTGTAGGTGTATGCATAATTCAGATGGGCTAAAACACTAAGCATTGCCCAAATTGCTTGTGAAATATGACAGGAAAGATGTCTTAAGGGAAATGTAGGCATTCATATGAAAGGTTAATTTTGTGTGCTAGCTGAAATTGCATTCAGAATCTTTGGGTTCACTAGCAGTGCACGCATTATACAACTGAAATCTAAGTGATAAAAATGTTGTCTGCTTGTTTACACTTCATAAATAAATGCACATGTAATACCTTTGGTATAGAATTATTGCAGAGGTTACCCAGGTGCCTAGTGTTGTTGCTAAGGTTTTATGACATGTTGTGGTTAAATTTCTTTTACACTTTTCAGATGCTTAGAGTATTCTAAAACTTCTTGGTTTGGCAGGACAATGAAAAGTTCTATTGAAGAATTTTCTTGCTTTGCAATTCTAAGTGAGATGTCTTACAGTGACTTTCATGAAAGTGAAAAAAACCCAGCTACATTCTGGTTTTTTTTTCCTTTGCCAAGTGTGATGCAATTCTAGCCTTCATTTTTTATATGGGCATTTTATTTTGTTTTGTTTTGCTTTGCTTTACTTTTTAACTCTAGAGGAATTTCAGCATTTTTTTAGTCTTCAGAAGATGGGAACCCTTAATGCTGCTCACTTTTGCAAATTGTCTTTTCTTTTTTGCTTGGGAAGTGATGCCTTCTTTAGTGTGGTCATAAAGATTAGCTTCTGCATATGTAAACCATTTCTTTTCACTAGGCTGAGTTCATGGTCATAAAACCTGCTGCACTGTGTGCCCATGAGCAGATGGATTCCATAGTCTTTGTCACAATCAATAGGTATTTTATACTACTGCTAAAGTAATTTCATTGGTAATTCTCTACCTCTCCTAGGACAACTAAGACTGGGAGCAGTTTAACGCTGGGGCCTTTTTTTTCCATAAAACTTATTTATACAGGTAGAAATTTGAAGCTTTGTTTATGAACAGATCAAATTTGTTATGATTTTGGTAAATTATCTAGGTAATGTTTATAAAAGGAAAAAAACCAACAAACCCACAGTATTCTGTTACATAATGATTTTCTTCTTTTTAAAATGCAAAGCATAGTCATAATAGGACCAGAGAACTACATCATCGAATATTAAAATATTAAATTGATGAGTGAACTTTAAAATGGGATTTAAAGATGCACATATAACTTGTTGCTTACTTGCATTTATTATTTTGATTTAATTCGTGTGCAGGATTGTGACTTCTTAAGTATACTTGAGAAAGATGGAAGTCCACCCAAGTAATATTTTTTAATTATGTAGACAGGTATATATTGTTTATATTGGGTTTTCATTATATTGCAATATCTAGCTCGGGAGTAGTTAAATCTGACTATGAGTGTCAGTTATAGTTCTTTTTGTCGTGTGAATTGATGTACTTTCCTGCTGTATCAGTGGAATTAAGTGATGAAAATAAACTTTTAAAACAAATAACTTTTCTTTGTGTCATTCCTTGTTCTTTCCCAGTGTGTGAAGAAATTTCCTAATGTGAGAGGAAATGATGGATTCTCCTCTCCAAAAAAAATCCAGTTCCCGTGATATGCTCTCAGATGTGAACCAATATATGCCATCGGGATATATATATAAAAACACTCTCCTGATTGGGACTAAACTGCTAGTGTAAATACACCTGTATTGAGCCAGAACCGCAGAGATGTTCCAAGCGTGGGAGCTTGTGAAGCTTTGGGAGGGACACCATCTGCACTATGAGTGTTTTGCTTTTAGGAGAACACAGAAGTATAAGAACCACCAGGGCCATGAATGCCTGCTTTATGTCCTCCATAAAGGGGGAAGAAAGAGGACTTTTTTCAGAGAGAAATCCATGTGTACTTGGTTTATACAGGTCTGTGAGAGAGCCTTAAGTTAAACTGATGTCTTTTATCTAAGAACAGATTTGAGATTCCTTGATAGAAGGATCGAAATTATCTATGTGATGGTGAGATTTGTGGTCTTTAGATTTCCCTAAGAACAATGCCATGGAGGATTACAGTGATTTGAAATGGAGACTAAGAAATGTGGAAAAAAGATACAAGGAGGGATAGGTTTGTAACAAGTTCTGAATTTTTTTATAGTAGCAGGTGGACTAAACATAGGAACAACTTTTCAAGTGGTGAGTGAATTCATCTTTGCAAACAACTTTCTCAAAGACACTGCAGCTAAGTGGAACGTCTGAGCTGCAGGCTGACATTAGTAGGTGAACTGTAGATAAAAGGCAAGATTGGATGGCAGTGATTCTTTCTGACTTTAAAATTAATGAATATGTACAGAGTTCATACAGTTAAAATTGTACAAAAACTTTCTTACTGTAACTGAATTTTTTCCTCTATTAAAAATCCAAGACCACCTGATTCTCAAATTCTTTTTAAACACAGAAGAGGCTAAGCAACTGGTCAACTCAGTAAACAGAAAGATTTATATCTGACTAGCAGTACTCACCACCATTCATTCTACAGAGGCCTGGCTACATGAACAGTACATAGGAGGATTTACATCAATTTCAGGAAGAGTAAGGTTTGAAATAAATAAAAAAGTCTTTTTATCCACCATTTTCTAGCACATAGAAAAGTTTGTTTATTAAGTTAGCAGTGACCAAGCAACCATTAACTTTACAGTGTGAGCAGAAAGAAATACAGCTCCTTAAAGTTTGTCATTAGAACCCCAGTTTTGTTCCCTGTGTGCCTGCCTTTCTTGGGACACTCACAGCAACAGAGAACTTCACTAAAATAAGCTTTTCAGATAAGCGTTCTGCTTCTCTTCTCCTTGGTAAGACATATTAATGCTATATTATCTGTAGTTTATATTCCCCTTATGAATTTCTGTTGTTCATCGGTATGGGTCATCCTAGGTCCTCCGTATCACTGCAGTGTTTCTGTTCTCTTGTACTTGATAGTTCTTGCCAAAGTGGTAACAAGTAGTACTATACGTATTACTTTTGTACAAAACTGGTCACCTAATAAATTCTGTAGTGCCCCCGTTGTTTGTTTTTTTCTATTAAAGGTCTCACTGTAATACAAGGAACTTGTATTTGTAAACAAATACTGTTGCAAGTCCTCTTTCTTTTTATCGTAGAATATGAAAATACAGCAGGGGGTTAACTGCTGCTTGAAATAGTTTACATCCTCTACAAGAGAGGTTCTGTTTCGTCAAAAGTATTCATTTAGGTCAGATAGGTATCATCAGTGTGAGAATTGGATCCTGTTTATATAATCACAGGCTTCAGAACTTGCTGTAATTTCTAAAAACCCCACAAAAAAAAACCAAAACCACCCTGGACTTTTTAATATGCATTTTGTATTGAAAGCTAATAGTTCAGTAATTAGTTGGAGTGGAAGAAGGGGATTAGGAATTTTCTTTACAGAGGGGCAAAATATATGGCAAATGTTAGATAAAGAACCTATTTAAATGTAAGTCAACACTGCCACATAAGTCTTTTTTAGCTTATCTGCAGTATTCTTTGAGCTGTCCAGTTAACAGAAACTGAATCTGTATTTTAACTGATAGATTTAAGATCATCTTATTCCTGAAGTACTGAACTCTATTTCCTATCTGTATTTACACTTGCTTCAAGACATAGTAAGAATAACTGGACACTGCAGTCATCCTTTATGTAACGTCCGGTTTTGTCCAGAAAATCTGCTCAAATTATTTTCTAAGGGAATTTCTGCTTCATCCAATGGGAATAGCCAAGAGGTATGGCTATGGATCCCATGGCTTTTCACAAAAGTAGGAGAATTACAGTGTTTCCATTTCTGTTTTCCATGGTTTGGTGTTTCATTGCAGTATTCCATATAGCTCTGATGCTGTTACTTCTCATTCTTTCCAGTTTTATATTAATGTGCAGCTGTTCAGTTGTGATGAAACAATATTTAAGCCCTTTATGGTATTTGTTTAGTAAGTACGAAAGCAAAAATGAATTCTTTTGACTGAAAGGTCACATTTTTCCTCCCAGTTGAAAAACAGTATTTTGGAAGTAAGGCAGATACAAAGTTTCAGAAAATGCCTGTCTCTATTCTTGGTGCTACATGCAGTTATGTATTATCAAAGTATGTGAATGTTACCTACATGTGTCCAGAGGCAGTTCCTTTTGCTTTTCACTATGCCCCCCTGCTCTGCTAGAGGTAAGGATTTTTTGGGTTGCTGACAACAAGAACTTAGAAACATAGTCACAAGGTAAATATCATTTAGAGAGTAATAACTTTTTTACAACTGATTTATGAATTACTTCTTGAAGACTGGGTTTGCTCAGTCTGCCCTGACAAATAGAGAAGATTCCCTTACTCCTCTGTTTGGTCATTACTATATTTCTGCTGTTAAATGGAACTAGAGTTGCTGCTGTAATTCAAAGGTCCCAACTTGGCTTATGAGTCAAATGACACCTGATGTGATTTCTGCTTTCGTTAACATCTCAGGAATTTTTCACATTTTTCAAACTGAAAGAAAATGTTATACAGAAAAGATAATAATGACATGAACACAGGTTAATTTGACTTAATAAATACACTTGGATTATTTGCAAAGCGTTCTTGAAAAGGAAGCTTCATGCCAAAGCCTTTTGCTTTGATTTGTTTAGATATGTATGCATTTAATATTTCCCAGAAATTAAATTCAAAGAACTCTCTAAACTTCTTAAAATGTTCTTCTACTGATAATTCTGGTAGTTAAGAGGCTTTCCCTTCTCTGGCATTCGGAGAAAAGTTTACAGAACTTCTCTGTCATACAATAGATGACACTACAAATCCCTGGCAATCAGCCTGAACCTGCGAGGAAAGGTAATCTGAGTTCTGTGCTCTCAGGATGGGCTTCCATCTGGAAAGGTAAGGCTAAGTACCTGCCTGTACCTTGTCATCCAGTTACTAACAGCTTGGTTCTTTTTTTAGTGAGAAATTAATAGGAGAAATCTCTGGCTTCTTCACAGAAGCTTCTCTGGCGTGTCCAACTCTGCAGCAGCTAAGAGGGTTAAGCAGTTTGAACAAGGAGTCAGACAGAAAATGGAGGATAGATGACACATTAATGTTGAATTCAAGGAATTAAGGCATAAAATCATATCCCACCAGAAATATAAATACTTACATTCTTGCTGCTGTTGCCAAGTTAGTGAGTAAGCATGAAAAATGCACTTTTTCAGCATGTTGAAATGCTTGCAATATTGTGCCGTTCTAACTGCCCCGAACAATCCACTTTGTACCGGCACCAGCACAGTTGTGTAACTCAGTTTACAAATATGCCAAACTGTTTGTATAACTTCAGCTAACAGATTACATCTGAGATTACATCAGCTAACAGATTACATCTGAGATTTATTATTTTAGGTCCTGATTCTTTAGTATACAACATTAACCTCTAAAATCTACTTTTAAAATGTTGGGGTTTTCCTGATTTTTGTCTTTATGGGCTTTTTATATTAGTATTTTTGTTATTGATGATGTTATTGTCAGGAATCAATGTCTTTGACAAGGAATAGGCAAAATGTTTCCACCACAGATAAGTTTGTTAAATTCTCATTAGTGTATCGTGAACATACGGCTGTTATGCAAACATATCTCAAAACTGACTGGAAATTTTGCTTTGTAGGAAGATCATAGCAAAAATAGCTTGAAGATCTTTAAAAGAAGAGCTTATTTTATGGCATTGCTATTCTGTGGCAAAAAGTAGTGTATTATCTGGAATATATTGCTGATCTTTGTTTACAAGGGATCCTTTCTATCTCTAAAAGCAGACATTCAATTTGTAAAGCCAGTTTTTAATTCCTGCTGTTAGTGACTACATTGTGAGAGATAATTACATGGTGTGGAATTGGTACAGAAGTGTGTTTACAGCAGCAACCTTCTCATTGTTTTGAATAGTGATGATTTGTAATGAAAGATTTTTATACAGTGTTTACTGATACTGCTAAGATACCTCTACATTGTTGTGGTTTTTTTTTTCTTCAAACACAGTTACTTTACAATCCCTTGAAAGTAGTTTTGAGAGTGGTATAATGAATATTGCCAAATAAGACTATGCTAAAGAAAAGCATTTGTTAAAGAGGGATATATGCTGTCAGCTTCTGGAAGCTGCTCTGGGAACTCTGTTGGTCAAGTCAATACTCAAAGTGGGATTGACCAGAGACTATTTCTTGTCAAGGAGAAACTTCTTCACAGAGAGGGTTAGGCATTGGAAGCAAGGTCCTCACTGCATTTCTTTTGCCAATAAATCATCTGTGGCTATGGGACTATGATCTTTTCTCCTTCTCTATGAACCCAAACATTTAATTCTTCTATGTTAAAACTTCGTTTGCATTCTGGAAAAAGTGTCAGGGGTGGTGAGGTTACGACTGGACGTGACAAACCAATCTCAAGGGTGACATG
This sequence comes from Laterallus jamaicensis coturniculus, assembly GCA_022605575.1. NCBI lineage: Eukaryota > Metazoa > Chordata > Aves > Gruiformes > Rallidae > Laterallus > Laterallus jamaicensis. Next base: position 89,742,842 of record JAKCOX010000001.1, read on the forward strand.
CTCATCTAGCTACCTATAAGGGAGGAAATCACCATAGCCAGTGGAAATTGCCTTCCTCTCAAACAGATAGTTAGCTCTTTTATTTTCTTAATTTTGCTTCTGTGTGAGATTCAATAAACATTGCAGTGCTCATAATTTTAAAGCTACTCTTTGTTAAGGCTTCCTGAATTTGTCACTTAGCTTTCCAATCATTCAGCCAAGCTGCTTATTTGACCTCCCTGTGAAGTGACTCACATTTGGAAAATGGTTTGTACTTGTGCAGTTCAAGACCTGCTAAATACTTAGTGTGCTTTGTAGAAGTGATTATGCTTGTCCTGTGAGAACTAAAAGATGCTTCAGCCAGTTGGCTAGGGACATGCATCAGCAGCCTGCCCTTTCCGCCAAATCTAGGCGCTCAGTTACAGCTGACCCAAACTAAGAATCTGAGGAAATATCTTGAGGAAAACTGAGTCAAATGAGGAAACCCAGTTAAATTTTGACACTGTCTGATTCTTTGGCATTGAACCTACAGACATCCTCTCGCCAAACTTACTTTAAAGCTATGGAGGTCTAATGACACTATGAATTCGTGTGAGTTACCTGGCTTTCTGCCTGGAGACTAATTCTGCAGATGCAACCCTCCCAGAAGCTAAGGGAAGCTTTCAGGAGCCACCTGGGGTGTATAGATGTTGTTTCTCCTGGTGGAACTCACTAACACAGACCAAGTTGCGGTCATTCTTGTACTTGCTATAGAAACTCAGCCAAACCAACCCTGTGAGTCTCAATTTTACTGTTTATTTTGCTCACAATAAGCATACTACCTACTTAAATTTTCTAAGTCCTATAAGAACTCTTTAGCTAATGTTTATACAGGTTTTGGAAGTATAAAATGTTCTCTATATACACTTTCTAAGGATATATATTATCTAAAAAGTATAATCATTATTACAACCATCTGAATTGCAATTTATAAACTGTATACTGTCCAATTTGATCTCTTAACTCATTCTGTGGATATCACAGAATTGTTTCTGTTAGAAAAGACCTTTTAGTCCAACTGTTAACCTAGTACTGCCAAGTCCACCACTAAGCCATTTCCCTAAGGACCCCATCTTTGTGTCTTTTAAATATCTCCAGAGGTGGTGACTCAGGACATATAAATGATTTACTGACTTAATTTTTTTCTCCTGGATGTTTAAAAATTTGTGTGTATATTTGCCATGTTTTCCACATGAGCTTCATAGAATATCTGGGCACAAGCCAAAGTGAAGATAGTTTTTGAGTCTATAATATTTATGTTATTTTCTTTCCCAAACCAGCTCATTCTATTGGAATTGAGTTTTTAAAGAATTAATTGTGTTGGTAGGCAAAATCCAAAGATCTTTCAACCACACATTCAGTGTCATCGCATGAATAATCATGAGTCAGAAATTCAGTACAAAAAATTCTTTGCTCTTGAAACAGAATGTGTGCGGGAGGGGTGCCCCTCAGGGAACCTGTTTATATTCCAGAAATTCAGAGATTTTGATGAAGATAATGTTTTCCTGTGTCATCTTTTTGTTAAAATTTTCTTTTTAATTGGCTATATTTTCGTTATTTTTTTCTCATACTCTCCTGCAAATGCACATATCTATGTACAGTAAGGTTTTCACTTTTCTGTGATAGCACATGAAAATACTCTTTACAAGCAAATATTATTATACCAGCATACATTTCTGTGAACACAGACATGCAGTCAAAATCTTAATTCTTGCATGAAACTAAATGTGGAATAATACTGTTTATCTGGGATATGCTATGGTATAAATCCCATCACAAGGGTTAGAGGCAGGCAGGTGCACAGAGACTGGTTCGGTGATTTTGCTTTATATGACTTGCTGTCCTATTTGCAATTTCATGCAACACAACATTTTTCTTGCTGTATGGTGTTGGTGCTGGTTTGGTATGTTAAGGCAGATTGCTGGCACACACATGAACACACTAAGAAAGTCTTTGGACCAGTCCTGTTACATCCACCAAAACTGTGTGGATTTTTGTGCTAGAGTTTTACCAAATTGCATGATATCTAGGAACATTCTTGCGCCTTGGCTTTCACTAGTCTGTATTTTTTGCTATTGCCCGTGGTTAGCTTTTGGCAAGTTTCAACTAGGAATCCCCAGGCATGGTTTGGAGCACAGAGTACATAGAGCAGGAAGTTTGGTTACACTCAGCCTGCTTTCCTAGTGTAGACACAGTTGTTCCACAGCAGTTCGCCTTAGTGCTCAGGAATGTTTACGGGTACCTTTAATTAAACAATACATGTGTAGCCTAGATGCCCAACCCAGACAGCACTGATTGCCTGCTTCCCAACAATACATACTTTAAGTGCGATGCTCCAGTTAAATACACAGAGTAGACATCTGTGCATGCACAGAGGCACCCTGCAGTGGGAGGTAAGCTTGTCTCCTGTAAAAGGTTGTGCAGTAGTGACAGTGCTTAACTGTGGAGGCCAGACAGTTGTGAAGGAACAAAAGATCTGGAATTCTAGCCCTTGCAGCCAACCTTGTTTGTTTGCCTGGGTTTTGACCCTACGCTCTTAAATTCCTGGCTTGAGAGGGCTCTTACTCCAAGTATGTTACCTTTGCTTTTGAGACACTTGTTGATGATGTTGGAGATCTTCTACTCCAAAATGAATGTAGGTTGCCTAAAATGAACACTGTAAAAATTATGGGAAAGGCAGGTGATACCCTCATTTTCCCTTAATTCCTTCCTGCATTATTGCTGCATTACTTATCTGCCTTCTGAGGGAGATGAACGGTGGAAGTGCTGATTAGATAGAAGGTCTTCTAGTGTTTGTTGCTGTCTGGCTTTGGTTTCTGATTCAGTGTTCTTAACCATGGGATCACCATTGGTTTTTTCCCTGTAGTTATGGGAAGAGGGAGGGTAGAGATAACAAATACAGTTGATCCCCTTATGTTAGTATTTTTCAGTCTCTGGGATTCCCAAGTAAAGCCTAGCCTTATTCTGTTGGCCCTTAGTCTCTCATCACTGCTGGTATGAAATCCTGGTTTCACTGAAACCAGTGGAGAAATTCCTGCTCTGAGTCATCTTTATAAACACAGGCATCTAGTGATATTTGAAATACTCCAGGATATTCCACCTGGCCTTACATTACTGAGTAGAGAGCCTCCTTTTACATAGTAAAGCCATGATTTTTTCTCTTATACTTAGTTTTTTATAATCACAGTGTTTGCCTACAGGTCCTTTGTGTGGTTGAAGTTTTGATTGTGTGCTTAATAAATGATTAATCATCCTCTTTTTCTTCTCTGCTTGCTTTGGACTCTTTTCCTCTGCACACACAGGTTTTGTAAATCAGTTACCCAGTGACTGCTCCTGATCGTGTTTGCTTGATCCATGGCAAGGCAATAGACATACATCATCAGCCTCCTCTGGCTTCCCTTCTGTAAATCTGACCCATTTACTTTTCTTCTTCTCTGGATTTTATCATTCCATTAATTTCTGCAGTCATTTAGATTTTGGAAGAGCATGCAGGCACCTGGCAGAAACCCAGGACAGCGTGCATTCCTGTCATACTTGTGCTTACAGTGCGTTGCAGTTTTTGGGGTGTATAATAAACCATCCTTTATCTGATTTTGCCATGTTAGAATGTGGAAATTAAATGTCTTTAACAAAATTTCTGTGCCTATTACAAGTTTAGTTCAAAACCCATATTACTTGGGAATTCTTGCAAGATACGTATAGTTCATTTTAACGTATGTTCACTCTAGAATAGGTATGGTTGTCAGCTGTGATAAAATGCCATCATTAAACTCTGTTACTTTCCTGTTCCTTTATCAAAGACAGGGTAAGATTCCTTTATATAAGGAGTAGGCAGTCTGCTTCCAACATGGAAAGTGCTACCTGTTGAAATGAAAACCACAACCTTCACACTTTAAAACTATCTTGAGCAAGGGTAGGTGCAGAAAGCCTGGGAGTTAGGCAGCTTGTGCACATACAGCAATCTTTAACGATCATCATGTTTCATGGACTTTCAGCTGTGTTCCCTTGTTTGTCACTTGTGCTGTATCACATCTATGGTGTTTCAGAAATTACTGCATTGATTTGAAGCTTTTGTAGCATGCTTGGCCTGATTCATCATAGTGCAGTTAACCAATTTTTCAGTTTTTTCTATTCCAGTCATGATGTCTTTTGAACTCTATTTTCAAACTTATTTAAATATATTAGATGCAAGATTATCTGTCATGTTTTTCTGATGGGACAGATGCCTTCAAAAAAAGGAAATTTTTAAGGAATAGATGATCATTGGGAATACACAATAGTAAATATGTAGCTGTGCAATGTATTATTTTTTATAGCCAGGAAGATAACTTCCTGGATAGGCCTGTGATGCAGTTCCCATTTCACAACAAACATCATGCACTGTCTTCCACATAGGCACAAACCAGAGTACTATAAATGCCAAGTGACAACTTTTCTTTATATAAGAGCATAGTATTTATCAAAGTCAGTTAGAACAGTATCAGTTCTAACTGACTTTGAAGTGGAGACTTCCCAGTGAACAGGGGCAAGTGAGGGAGTATCAGTGTGCATCGTGGTTGAGTCTGGTGCGGACAACTGTTGTGAATAAACATCCTTGTACAACAAGGAATGTTAACTTTTCTAGCTCTAGCCTGTCTAGAAAAGAGACTGTTAGTTGGCTGATATGATGAAAACATCAAGCTGCGAAAGATTTAAACTCTCTCCCCTAGCTGTAAAAGCATATTGATCTAAACTGTATTATTGGAAGTTAGAACTAGCCTATATAGATGAAGAGTTGAGCATAGTGAAGCCTTTCTTGTCTTTTCTTATTCTTGATGCTTTCATGTTGATCTGATTTCTCAAATTTAATAACTGGCAAACACTTGCAGTGATTCCTGGGTGCAAGAGTTGTCCACTATTTTGTTATCTATTTTACGTGTCACTGGCACCATGGGCTGAAGAATGTCTCTTTGTGGGATGAAGTACTTTGCCACAGTACTACAAGATTTTCCACTCTTCCACGGCATCACGATGCTTTGCGTATTTCATTGGCAGGAAGGTGCTGAAGTACTGCTGTTGCCATGACTGCATTTGTTTCCCAAACATCTCATTTGTACCATGCAAATGAACATTGCTCTCAAGCCATGCGGGGCTCTCTTCAGTGAATGGGAACTTTACCCTGGGATGACATAGGCTACAATTTTAGGGACAAGGAGCATCTTTTGGAATGAATATGCTTCAGCAATAATATTTGAAATTACTGCAGAAATTTTCTGCCTCAGGACAGCTGTGTATAAGACTTGACAATTTCCTTGCTTTTGTGAGTGTGGTGTTAAAAGGCTCAGAAATACATATTTCTATATAATATTGAAATTTCACTGCTACATGTTAATAGAAGGCATTCAGTTGTCCTAGCTGAGATTGAGCTAAAGTACTTGCGATCATGAATGAACCCAGCAGTTCAGAGGTAGCATGTTTTGCATGTGGTGCCAGAAGCAACAATATGCTCAGCATGTAAGGAATTTGCTGCACATTAATATCAATATAAAATATGTGACTCAGCCCCAGTGTGCTAACATTAAAACCCTTCCACAGTCCTGAAATGGGCTCCTTGTTGTTGTAGAGGTGGTGCCAAAGGAAATGAAAATCAAAGGTAAACAGCCTGTAGCGGGTAACAGGACTGAGACAAAATAATTTTTCAGAGCTAGAGGTGTTTTCAAGTTACCTGAAAACAGTTGCTGGGATGCTGTGGTTACAGAGGCAGAGAGCTTTTTGTCAAGCTGTTTAATAGTTATGAAGATAAAATTACAACATATGTTATCAATTAACAAAATGTAAATTTGCTAAAGTAATTTTACATTCAGAAATTACAGAAGAACAATTTCCTGGAGCACAGTCATAAATATTCCTTTCAGAAGCAGAAGGAATTTGTATGCACACAAAATATACATTAGTTAAGCCTGTGTTAAATAGCTTGTCTTTGCCCATGTAAAGTGGTGATAGTCTGTAGAGGTCAATGCATACCAGAAGTGTTGGAGTTCTGTATCTTCCTCATCTGAATGGCCATCTTATAAGTAATTTCTCAGGTGCTAAGGGAGAGAATTTTTTTTTTGGCCTGCTTATGTAGATGCAAATATGCATTACTTAATATTTGCAGACTGCCTAGAGATATAAAGCATTATGTAAGTGCTAACTTCGGATAACTTGTGCAGTAAACTTATTGTTAAGGGGTTATCAGGTACAGCCTGTTTCAGAGTGACAACCTTTTATTTTGAGATAGTACCTTTGTAACTTGCTTACACAAGAAAAGAGTAATTGTGCTAAGCTAATTGAAATTTAAAAAGGAGTATCCAGATGTATGAGACAGACCTGCAAACCAAGTAGAGATGGTCTGTTCGTGGCAAGCAGCAGAAGGAATTAACGTTCTGTGGGAAATGGCCAGTGTAGGAAATATACAGGAGAAGGCAGCAGATAATGCTGGAGGGAATGTTTCACTCAGACTCAGGAAGAACAGATAGTGGATTTGAAATAAAACATGCCAGGATGTATGATGGAGGTGCTGAGAAAGCCTGCACAGTGCAAGTATTCAAATGGAATAAGAAAGAATTTTAGGTAGGTGATGATTAGCTGGCTGTATTGTGGATATCATACTATATGGTGCAAGATTCAAGTTTCACTATAGCTGTTTATTGGAAGAGTTACAAGGTCATCATCATAATTAAAAAAAAAAGTCAATTTGTGCATTTATTATATAGTTTGAGCACCTTCTTATGTTTTGGCAAAAGTATAGCAAGAATTTTTGCAATTAAAAGAATCATATATTAATCACAGCTAAAATTTCACAAGCAAGGAGGTTTGCAGTGTTCATTTTACTTATAGCATACACTCTACATGCAGTTATGCCCTACTTAGGAGGAAGTAGCATTTATAAAGTATAACTGTTCATATTGATAATGCAATAACCTCTTCTTCAATAACTGACATTCAGATTTCTCAAACACTGTGATCAAAATTGAAATTATTCATCAAGTCATATCTTTAGCTGTTCATGGGTTTAAGCCAGAATCTTTTAAAATAAACTTTTTACTTTATGTGAATGGTTAATTCCGTAATATAAATTCCCATTTGCCATCAAGCACAGACTAGTTTACATCTGACAGGTCCATGAAAAATGGGCTAGGAGAAGCCCAATAGAGTAGCAAAAGCTCATGAGATTGGGTTTTGCAGTTCATGTCTGTCTTTTTTTTCTGCTTTACTTGACAACTGATTGAGAAAAGCAGCCATCCAACTGCAGTTGTGCTTAAATATGCATTTTAGTGATAAGTCATGTTAGGGTGTGTTCTTAAAAAGCTGATACAGTCTGAACTGTACAGGGATTTCAAATCTCTGACCCTTAAATAGAGGCACAGAAAAAAACAACCAAACAACTCAAAACCCCAATACTGCATAGGTGACAAAAATAGGATGTTATTTTTCTTATGAGGATACTTATCTTTCACCTATAGGTTTAAGTATGTCACCCTGTCTCTGAATAACGTAAATAACAGACACCATATCTATACTAATTGATTCCTCCAGGGCTAGTAGAAACAACAATCTGCTGAGATACAGTATCTCACAGAGGAACCAAGTGGGAACCAGCCCTGTGTCCATGAGAAGCACTAGCCCTGTGGGCTAGGAAGGCTGGTGTTTCACTGGAGCCTTTTGGTAGAGGTAGCAAATTTAGCTACAATTCCAACATATCTGTGTTGCTTCCAGGTTCATTTCTGGATTGATCAAGGCTAGCTGGGGACTTTTGCACACATCATGTTATATTGTGTTACACATCCCACAAATTATTTAGTTTCTCACTCACTGGGGTTGTCTTTTAATGATATTTTTGAGTGTTAAATTATTAATAGGAACCCCTGGTTCTGAACATAATTTAAGTGGAGTTTTCTGAGCAGCACAAGAGTTTAAGTGACAGAATGTTTATCTGCCTAGTACTTAGACTCTAGTAACAATCCTGCAAGTGAATGATTGAGTGAAATCTTTGGTTTTGTTCTTAAGAGATGCTTAATACTTCCTGGTACATAGTGAGTGCCCTTGGGTGTACAGGTTGACACAGAAGCTCAGACCGTTTAGTTTAGCATCTCCAAAGAGACACGCAGAACATTGTAGCAGACTGCCATCGGTACAGCCCAGAAAATGTCACAAGTTGTTGTTCTAACTTGCTCAACAAATACTAAGTAGTTCTCAGGAGCCTTCTCTGGCATTGATAGTCTTGGACTGTTTCTCTTACGGATTCTGTTAAAAACAGGTAGTGGAAGAGACCTTCTTTTTATGTTACATATCTTTATAAAGTTCATGTAATTACTTAATATTGAAGTACTTTTGTGCCTTTCTCCCTACAGTACTGTTACCCTATCAATTATAAGGACCTTTGCAATAGCAAACTTTTGCTTGTAAAGCTAGAATTAAACTATATACTTGTAGAAGAGATTTTACTCTTGAACTCTCCATGACTTACCATAAGCACCTGTGAGCTGCAAAATGACCAGTGCACTTTTTAACTTTAGCTCTCTGTAAAGCTCAGAAAAAATAAGTAATCAATGTCTGGAAAACAGAAGAGAGGCAGAGAAATAGAAGCAGTGAAGGCAGATAAGTGCTTTTAAAAGTAAAATTGGAAAATATAATACAAAGTAGGAAACAATATAAAACCTTGACATTTCTTTACCCCAAATCTAACAGATCATCCATAGTTTTGTGTGTGAGCAATTTAAATGCTGTAGCTTAGATTTATGTATTAAGCCTTCAATTTATCCTGGAAGATACAATTAGCTTTGAACAGCTACCTGGAAAATAATGATTTGTGATTGTGAATGTAGACAGAATCAGGATGCCAGGGCCAGATATACTGTAATTCCTTTCATCTTCACATATGCCTTGGCTAAGAAATGGGGGAATGTTTTCTGTCAAACACACATTATCTCTAATTGCTTGATTACTAGATCCTTGTAAGTGGTAGATCAAATTACACATAAAATAAGGAATGGTATTAGGTATGGTACCTTGAATCATTGTTCTTTGTGAAGCCCTTACATTGCTGTGAGAGGCAAAGAAAACAGGCTGCACATTACAGACAATGAATAAAAGCATGTCTTTGCATGTCTTTGTTCTGAGTTTCTGCATTTTCCTTTCTTGATTTGAGATCAAAATCCCTATCAATTCAACAGGGACAGTTTGTTTGGCAGTATTTCTGCACTGTATTTATAATACTTTGAGGTGACAGTAATGCTTACTCACATCTTGATTAGAAAAGTTGTCTAATGAACTATTTGAATAACCACCTTTGTTCCTTAACCATCCAATCAATACATCAGAAATATTTGATAAATATCTAAATAACTCAATATATATCTTTGTTGACTTTTCATTGAACTTTTCATTGTTCAGAGGTCTTATTTTAGGAGGACTTTCTTATACTCAAATGTAGTCTGCAAATATAGACTCAAGTATGCTATCTCAACTTGCTGATGTTACTTTCACTGATTTGTCATCAGTTCCATGGTACATCCCATTAGGACAAAAGTAAACTTTTACATCCTGAGCTCACATTTCATTTATGTTTTGTAAAATTATTTTGCAGTAAAAAATTCTAGTGATTCTGTTGTGGTTTGGGGTTTTTTTTAATATCAAAATAAGTAATCTAAAGTAAGAATAGATTTCTTTTTAACCAAAATAGTATCAGTAATATTAATATACTTTCATTGTTAATACCAAATTTTCTTGAGCTAACCTCACCTTCTAAACGTAGCTTTCAAGTACAGTGATCCAGAATAAATAGAAACCACTGGACCAAATTAACAAACACCATATATACTGTCACATTACAGACTTTATGTGTGTGTCTGTTTCAAAGTTCATTATTATTTCTATTCCAAATGCTTTAGTTATTCCCAAAATGAGATTAGAGAGAGCAGCATGCTTTTTTTTTGTTGTTGTTGTTTATTAAGCAACTAATTAAGGGGTTTTATTGGGGAGAACAATCATTTCCCTATTATGAAGCAGAAAGTCAAAATTTGCTTAAAAGATCATTCTGGTGGTAGACATATAGTTCTTTTCTGAAAAATGTTGGAATTTGACAAGGTCTAAGCTTTCAAAACCCAGAAATCTAATTTAGGCATTAAAATTAATTCAGACTTCCCAAATGTACAAGTGTGATGGAAAGACACTTGAGTGCAGGGTTTTAAAAATAAAAAAATAAGAATATTTTTAAACCACATGCATTCAATATGTCACTACTGCAGGTTTCATGGATACAATGGAGAAATGTGCTACCGCAGTTTAGAAGTACAACTGCATTTATTACAGTCACAAGAGATTCACAAAATACACTACTGCCAGCACATCAGTCACGGAATTCAGCAGTACCACCCATCATGTCACTCACTGTTACCGCCCACGGGCAATTCACAAGGTTCAATATTATAACCACTGCAGATTCACAGAACACACTATCACCAGCGCACTAAATACTACACATGTGTTAGTTAATCACCTGAGACTACAAACTAAAAGCATAGCAGATATTTCCTTACCCATCTCTCGGGTAAGGGCTCTCAGTACGTTACCTTAGCCAGCACCCTGGCCAAGGGGGAAGAGTCTCCTTGCAGAGTTGGTGAAGCGTCTCCCCCATCTCAGACTGAATCCAAGGGGTTTTATTTGATTTTTTGTTTGCTGTACGTGACAGCAGGCAGGGTTATGTCCTAGTGGACAATGCCACCTTCCATGTTTGTCATTAGCAGTGATCCTCCTTATCTTATGCCCTATCTGTTGTGTATCTTTGCCTTGTCTGGGCCCATTAAGACCAAATGGAGACCCTCTGGCTTCCCTTTATCCCACTGCTAGACAGCTGAAAAGTAGCTTGATTTGGACTCAGGGCATATTGTTTGCCAAAGGAATTCCAAGGCTCAACACAGGTTTCATTTGGTTGAATTATGCAGCACTGCCCATTTAGTCTTGTTTCGCAGGACAACTCAAGGCTGAGCTATCTACACAGCTCTCCATGGACTGTCTCTGCTGAGATGGGGCCTCAAGGCAATCCAAGGTTGAATCACTTTACAACCCTCCCATGAGTTGCCTGATGGGCTAGACATTGCCGAAACCTGTTAGTGGAACTCTGAGCCAGAAAATCCTTACAACAAGCTAGCTGGACACCTAGACGATTTAAAGTATTACTCAGATGCTAAGTATTGCTATTTAGAATTCTGAACTATTAAAAAACATTGAGATACTTAAAAAATAGTATCACATCTTAAGCCCTTGTTAATATAATTCCATATGACTGGTTGTAACAGAGATTTTTATTTTAGATGAAAAAAGGATTAAAATAAAATTCTCAATTTATCAAAGTTATCAGGAAGTCCTGGCCTCAATATATTCTATGTAGTATTTAATTTAAAATAGTGTCTGACGTGACACTTAATGAGATAATTTGAGAACACGGTAGTAATAGGGAATAATATCTCTAAACCAGGGATGTGATTCAGACTAATAACCCAAAGACGTTAAGTGGCACTGGTGCCTTTCATTGTAGACTACAGCCTGAGAATCCCTTCCTTCTTGTTGGCATTCAGAGACAGAATTCATAATGGGTCCCAGATTTAGTCCCCAGAAAGTTTTTAAAATATTTCACACCACTTAACCATTTAAATATAATGAAAGTGCAGAGTAGCCTCAGTACTCTGCTTCTGGCTATTAATAACCCCTAACTGATTTTGAAAACTGAGGTGCTTCTGGGAAGTAAATTATATTGAGTTCACCAGTCAGTTTTTGGGATGGATCTGCCCCGAGTAGCATGGTGACATTAGAGGCAGCCTGAACCCACTGTACTGTGTAAGCATGAAGTTTTTCATCTTCAGACCTCCACGATTTAAAATTTCATCTGTCTGAAATGTACCTGTGAAAGGATTTTTCCAACAGTGTCTCCTGATCCAATGAGCTTTTAATTTTTTCTTCATGAATTTTCATGAGAAAATTAAACTCTAGATTTTGTTGCTATGAGAAATGGGAAAATATTACATTTTTAACCTAGAGAATCAGAATCTCATTTAACTGTATTTCGAATGTAATCCTGTACTCTTGCTCTAGTTCTGTTGCTTAGTTTTTGTTGTAACAGTGGAAAGGAAGTCAAAAGAATGTATACATGGCTTGCAATAGCTGAAACAGCAGTTTGTCGAAAAGATCGTGCCACAGCAACTATAGATTTTGGGCCTTTTTTTAGTGCCTGCCACCCCTCCTGCCAGTTGCCAGGCAACACTGGCAGTCCCAGGATGCAGAACATTGCAGATAAACCCAAATCGCTCTGAACCGAACAGACCTTTCTCTGGGTCATGGTTTAGCCTCAGATGGCAGCTCATCACCACCCAGCCACTCACTCACTACCCCTTGATGGGATGGGGGAGACAATCAGAAGGGTAAAAGTGAGAAAAGGTGTGAGTTGAGATAAAGACAGTTCAGTAGATAAAGCAAAAAACACATATGTAAGCAAAGCAAATCAAGGAATTCATTCACTGCTTCCCATAGGGAGACAGGTGTTCAGCCATCTCTAGGAAAGCAGAGCTCCATCACACATAGAAAGTTACTTGTGAAGACAATTGTCATGACTCAAAATGCCCTCCTCCCCTTCTTTCTTCTTCCCCCCAATTTATATGCTGAGCGTGACAGCATATGGGATAGGTTACCTCTTTGATCAGTTGGGGTCAGCTGTCCCAGCTGTATCCCCTCCCAACTCCTTGTGCACTCCCAGCCTACTTGCTGGTGGGGTGAGAAGCTGAAAAGGCATTGACCCTGTTTAAACACTGCTCAGCAATAATGAAAACTTATCTTTATTATCATCAACAACACCACCACTGTTTTCAGCACAAATCCAATTCAAGGCCTCATTCTTACTACTATGAAGAAAATTAGCTCTGTACCAGATAAAACCAGCACACTCTGCACATACTTCTTTTCATCATGGGTTTAACTATTCATGATTCCAACTCAGCGGTTGTCACCTTTTACACTGGAGCTGCAGTTATTACCTATTGAAGACCACTCAAGTAATAGCATTTAACCTTTCACATTAGTAATGCTTTCACTCCTGGTGTGACTTACACAAGCAGAAATTATCTTGTGAAATACAGGTATCTTTTTGATGGAACAAAGACCTGTTTAGTTACAGCAGCAGAACTCACAGCTCTTAGGGATGTATAATGAGAAAGAATGCAGCTATTTAAACATCCTCTATTTCAACAAGTGGACTTAAATAGGCAGGATTTAATTATATAGCTGTAATTTAGTCAGAACGAGGTTAATGCTGCTCTTTGAAGATATTTCCTTTCCTTTTTGTTAGTTTTGAAAATAAGGATTAAGTTCTTTGAAAGCTAGGAAAATGAAAAGAACCCAATCACTTAGCACTGTGTTCACAGCTTTTCTAGTGTATTTAAAAATAATAGATTATCATCTACTCAGTCCTTGTTAGAAACACCCAAGTTTTCCTTTGGAGGTCACTAGGTCAAAAAAATAATCTGTATAACTGGATGGATTCTCAAGTCAGAAGAATTCAATAGAAGGCTGTGGTATCTGCAATAGCTTCTCATGAGTAAGGGTTGCATAGACTTGTTTGCTTTTTCAATAAAATGTATCACCTCATTAGTCTCTTGTTTCTATACCTGGCAATGCTATTAGCAGAATAGCTGTTGGCAGGCATAAAAAGGTAGGGTAGGAAACAAAAGGCAGCTTCAGATGCCAGTGGTTAGGAAAGAACCAATAACACAATACCCATATTTGTGTATCCATAGTCAGTTTAACAGTCTTAAGAGCTGCTAATTAATTGTTTAAAATATCACTACCCCATTAATACAATACTTTTGTTATAAGTGCTGTTCCCTGAAACATTTATATAGTAGAAACCTCTTAATAATAAAAGTGCAATAATCCTGCTGCGACAGCTTGAATTCAACCTGTAGCTGCAGAATCATAACAGAAGGCAAAATAATATGATCAAAGGATATCTCTTGCTCCACCTTGAACTTGGAGCTGATTACTACTATTAAGACATTGCTAGAAATAAAAAGAAGCAGATCCAAATGTCACACAAGCTTTGGTGGCTGGAATTTGGTGAAGGATGGTGATGTTGTCATTCTTCCAGGGCCTAAGTGTCCAATCTTGCAGTTAGTGTTGCAGTCAAACCTTTTCACTCTGATGAAACCTGGCTTTACACTGCTGTAAAGCTCCATTGCCTATAATTTTTAGGCCATGATGCTATTTAGTAGCCTGTAACAGAAAGCAAGTATGGAAGGCTGTATGTTCTGCTTAAGGCTTTTACCAAAACCTTATAAATCCCTGCTCACACTTTAAAAAAGGAAAACAACTTACTTACAAATGCCTAGTAGAATATTCTTCTGCTTCTGTAAGTGTGTAAAGAGCTTTTCAAAGCAATCTCCTTCAAAGCAATTAGGAGGAGGAGGAGGTACCATTTAAATTCTTATTTCTGACACAGTATGTAGATTGTCCTCCTGTAGGGAAAAAATAAGATTTCTTCATGCCATTTACTTAAGCCTGTGATGCTTTAGTGATCTTCTTGACACAGGCATCCAAGTTTAGGAGTCAAAGAGCATACAATTTTATACCTGGGCTCCAGCAAGCATGATAGTATGCAGATGTGCTTAATGGCAGCTTTCTAGTAATGCAACAATAGACATTATGACTTCACTTGGCAGCCACCCCCACACAGAGCTACCCACACATCACCAGAATCTAAAGCTGAGATTTTAGATTCTGAGACCTATAATGTTATTAAAAAACCCTCTTCCTGCCAGTGAGAAGGTGTTGTTGGAGCACTTCTTATTCTGACCAGCATATGATCTTGATTGGAATTTTGGTACCGTATTAGTATTTCAACCTGGTGATAATTTTGTCTACTTGCAATAGGGATAAAGGAAGAATTTGCAGCTAGTAGATCAACAGCTGCTGAAACTGAACTTTCTTCTCAGTTGATCTTTCTTCTTTTGATCCAGTTCTTCTCTTTTGATACTGTTGATGGTTTTAACCTCACCATGAATACATTTCTGTGCCTTGGAAGTGAGGAGCTAAAATACTTCAGTATTCGAATTTTGTATAAGTGTTCTACATAGAAAGTTTTTAAACTAAAGTAAAATTGTATAAATATAAAATTTTAGTGTTTAAATATCTGCTCTCTGCAACTTATCAAAGGAATATTTGCATTATTTGCAAATATTTCTCTTTTTCTGCACTTGAAGCTATGGCACTGTATACCAGAACTTCCTTTAATGTCTGAAAAGTACTGTGTCAGGGGGATGTGAAACAGCTTGATATTCTTGCTTTACTTTCACTATTCTAAATCTGCTGCTCAGAAACTGTTTTGAGGACAGTGTTAGGAATTTCCCCATGGATACTTTGTTGTATTGCTTAGAAACCTCCTAGCTTTAATGATGTTTTTGGTGATCACTTTCATGTTTTGTACAACATACTTAAAGGATTTCAGATAACCCCCATGTTCTCTATATAAATCCTAAAGAGCACCAGAGATTCAGTGGGGGAAGAGGACTGTATGTGACCATGTAATATAAAAGCTCTGCCTACCGCTTTCTACCTCTGCAATGGGGGCTTGAACATTGCACAGCTGCTGGGTTGCACTACAACCCAGTTGGCTTAACTTGCCTTTGTACTGTTATGTTTTCAGACAGAAAAATTAACAGAATTTGCTAAAACTTTGAGCCTCAGGAAGGTCCATTATAGTATAGCTATCATGCGTAGGACATGGATTTTTAGGCCAACTCTTGAAACTTTCTTATGTGCCTAATACAGAAGCTCAAGAAAAATGATTAATATAATGAAAATCTAGCCCCATGTGGCTGACAGAATATTTTTCCAGTCAACATCCAGTTGCAAGTAACGTAATTTTGAAAGAACAAATTGAGGTTAAAATTTGGTCTCCCTCCAATGTGAGGTAGTTTCACCTGAACATGTTCAAACTGGGGTGCTAACTGTGTGATATTGGCAGAAATGTGATAAGATGTCATTATCTATGACACTTATTTCAAGGTGGGGCAAGTGGCAAATGTAATATGACAGGGAAAATCAATTCATATTAATGCTTACTCCAATTGGTCAAAGAGTTCCTTAGATGTAGACTTGGAGGGCCAGATTACACTTCTTGGAGTCTGCATCCACTTCTGACATGAGGTTCTTTTCTTTTGTAAGTGCAGATCTAGCTATATTGCCATTCCTCCTTCACCACCTCAAAAACACCTTAGCAGCCACAAAGGAGTTGGAACCTTCTAATTAGGTGTAAGAAGCTTGAAGAAAGAAATAGCAGACTTTGAGAAGAAAAAGTCAAATGGAGCAATAGATTTTCTGGTTTGAACATCTAAAATTAATTTTAGTTATAATAGTGTCAGTAGGCACGTTGCCATCCTCTTCAGTTGAAATGGCATATGGCCCTCTGTGAGGTGCCAGTTGGGAAGCTATTATAAGCAGTCTGGTAACTAGAAACAGTGTAGATTCTTTACCACTAATGGCTGATTCTCAGTTGGACAGTGAAAGATAAAGTGAGGGATAAGTGGTGAAAAAAAAAAAAGTAATTAAAAAAAGATGTATAAAAGCTGACTACAGCACCTTTACAGATGTTAGGGACTTTTCTGAGCAGTTAGCTCTTAAGAGAGGTTTCAAGTTCAGGTATTTAAGATATGTCATTTTTAAAAAAATAAAGTGAATTCATTACATTACATCTTTTGGAAAATTTATGCCTGTTGACTGTGTGTGGTTGACCCTCTATAACATCCCTGGGTCTCTTGAATAGTCTGTCTTTGTGTTTACAACTGGTTGTTTACTTAAACCATGTTTTCAAAACAGGAAACATGCGAAATGAAGATTATGCATTGATGTATTAACGTGGACTTTATTTTTCTAAAATGAATACAATGGAACAGCTGGCAGGACAGAATGCCATTCTGTAAGCAGAAAGCTATGGTGAACACATCGGGTTTGTACTGAGTGAAAAAAAATCTCATTAGAGCACTGTAAAATTCTTTTGGAGCTTCATGCCTGTATAGGACAGTATCTGTGCTTCTGTTGATGGCTGCTTTTCTGAAAGATTCTGTTTTATATTTAGAGCAAAATAAATAAGCTCATTTGTCTCTATCAACATTCATTCTAACATTGATATTTTAATGTATTAAGATACACTTTTCATCCTACTCTGCAATTTGCTATACTCGCCTACATCATCATTAGATTAATACTGCATTAATAAAGATGACAGGAGATTTGCAATAAATGCCATCCAGTTATGCTTACCAGTGTTTGAGTTCATGGGTGAATCACATCCTTTTTCTGCAAATTTAAAAAAAAAAGAGATTTTGTGAGGGCAAGAAGAACTGGTCTGCTTTAAGTTTTTCTCCAACACCACCATGCCCACTAAACTGTGACCCAAAGTGCAACATCTACACATTTTTGAACACCTCCAGGAATAGGGACTCCATCACCTTTCTGGGCAGCCTTTCCCAATGCCTGACCACTCTTTCGGGAAAGAAATTTTTCCTAATATCTGATCTAAACCTTTCTTAGCACAACTTGGGACTATTTCCTCTTGTCCTATTGCTAGTGACTTGGGAGAAATGACCAATGGACTTCTCACTACACCCTCCTTTCAGGTAGTTGTAGGGACCATTAAGGTGTCCTCTCAGCCTCCTCTTCTCCAGGCTAAACAACTTCAGGTACCTCAACCGCTCCTCAAAAGACTTGTTCTGCAGACATTTCACCAGCTTCATTTCCCTTCTCTGGACACGCTGCAACACTTCAATATTTTTCTTGTGGTGAGGATCCCAAAACTGCACACAGTACTTAAGGTGTGGCCTCACCAGTGACGAGTACAGAGGCACAATCCCTGCCCTGGTCCTGCTGGCCACACTCTTGATTCAGGTCAGGATGCAGTCGGCCTTCTTGGCCACCTGGGTACACTGCTGGCTCATATTCAGCTGGCTGCCAACCAGCACCTCCACATCCTTTTCTTCTGGGCAGCTATCCAGCCACTCTTTCCCAAGCCCTGGGGAACACCACTTGTGACCAGCCATCAAGTGGATTTAACTCTATTCATCACAACTCTCTATGCTTGGCCATCTAGGCAGTTATTTACCCAGTAAAGAGTACACCGGTCCAAGCTGTGAACCACCAGCTTCTGTTGGAGAATGCTGTGGGAGACAGTGTCAAAGGCTTTACTATAGTCCAGGTAGGCAATATCTACAGTTTTTCCCTCATCAGCTAGGTGGGCCTTTCATGAACCCATGTTGGCTGGGTCTGATCCCCTGGTTGTCCTGCACATGCTGTGTGAGTGTGGTCAAGGTCAACGTCTCCATAATCCTCCCTGGTACCAAGGTCAGGTATTGTAGTTCTCTGGATTCTCCTTCAGGCAGTTCTTGTAAATGGTGTCACACTGGTGAGCCTCCAGTTGTCTGGGACCTTCTAATTTTTTCTAATTTTTTTTCTAATTTTTTCTCTGCATGACCTAATGAGATGAAAGGTACCTATAGCAAACCTGGGGAAGAACTGGATACAAGGGCATGTAGTAATAGGACGAGGGGTAATGGTTTAAACTAGAAAAGGGTAGATTTAGGTTGGATATTAGGAAAAATATTTTTCACTATGAGGGTGGTAGATCACTGGAACAGGTTGCCCAGAGATGTTGCGGAGGCCCCACCCCTGGAGATCTGTCTTGATGGGGCTCTGAGTGACCTAAGCTAGTTAAAGGTGTCCCTGTTTACTGCGGGGGAGGAGGGTGGGGGGTGGGTGGGTAGACTAGATGAACTCCAAAGGTCCCTTCCAACCTTAAACATTCTATGATTGTTAATATGACATACAGATATGTTTGGAAATAATCCATAACATATATTAGCACAATTTAATTGCAATCATTTTTTACAAAGGACTCCGTTTAAAAGGTAATGGTGGGCTGACCTTGGCCAGGCCAGGACACCTACCCTTCTTCAACAGGACAGGGGAAGAAAATGAGATGGAAAGCTTATGGCCTGAGACAAAGAGAGGGAGATCGCTTACAAACTACCATCATGCCATGAACTCAACTGAGAGAAAATTAATTTAATTTATTGGCGATTAAAAATAAAGGAAAGTAGTGAGAAATAAAGATACAAGTAAAAACACCTTCCCCTCACCCTTCTTCCCAGGCTTGTCTTCACTCCTTCATTTCCAACCCCTCTACCTCCTCCCCACAACCCCAAGTGATGTAGATGAATGGGGAATTGGAGATATGAGGAGCTCTGCCCTGCTGCTCCTTCATCGTCACACTTTTCCCTTGCTTCAGCATGAGTCCTTCCCATGGGCTGCAGTCCTTCAGGACAAACTTCCTCCTGCATGAGCTCTCCATAGATAGCAGTTCCTTCAGGAAATACCCAGTTCCTTCAGTGAGGAAGTCTTCCATAGGCTGCAGGTTGGGTGCCTGCTCTGGTGTGGTTCTCCCTGTAGACTGCAGGGAAATACCTGCTCCTCCACACGGTCTCCTCCATGGGCTTCAGGGAAATACCTGCTCCACCATGGTCTCTGCAGGCTGCAGGAGAATCTCTGCTCCTGAAACATGTCCTCACCCTCCTTCTTCTCTCACCGTGGTGGCTGCAGGGCTGTTTCTCATTTTTTTTTCCTCACTCCTCAATGTCATGCAGCTTTTTACCCCTTCTCACATAAGCTTTCCCCAAGGCACCTCATCTGCACAGGAATAGGCTGCCCAGGGAGGTGGTGGAGTTCAAGACCCGTCTGGACGCCTATCTGTGCAATATGAGCTAGGGAGCCTGCTTTGGCAGGGGGGTTGGACCCGATGATTTCTTGAGGTCCCTTCCAACCCCTAAGATTCTGTGATTCTGTGGGGCTGGGAGTGCCCTGTGGTGAGTAGTGTGGAGCTGGCTGGAACCGTCTGTGTCTGGCATGGGGCAGGGCAGCCCCAGCCTCTCCTCACAGTGGCCACCCTGCAGCCCCCACTGCCAGCACTGGGTATCTGCATTTCTTGGAAAGATCAAGTTTCAATAAACTCCGTAGCCTTGGCAATTTCATATGTGCAAAATGTCTTATGGAAGTAGAGAAACTTTTTGTGAAGGTCTCTTCTTCTCCTGAAAGGTAAGCTCCTGTTCAAAGAAGAATTAACTCAGAGAAACCTGATAGCCTATGTGGCAAAGCAGAAGGGATAGGACAGTCATAGCACCATTTCAGCACCTTCATCGTTAAACTCTGACTTTGAGGAATGAAGACATTTTATCCCTGAAGGACTTGTGAGGCTTTAAAAGTTTGCTGGGGAAAATATACCGCAAACCAAACCCAAACTAGTTTAACTTTGACTACCTGTTAAGCTTTTCTTTAGCTCATTAATATCTACACTGTAATTTTTGCAAATCTGGAAGATCTGGGGTTTTGTTTTTGCCAGCTATCTGCTGGGAGCTGCAGAGGGAGGGAAGCAGCATCACCCAGGGCAATCAGCCAGCTTCCGACTGACAAATAAAACTTGGTTCACTTTTCAGTGGTTTTGTGTTTGGTTTTGGTTTGTTTGTTGGTTTTTTTTAATACATTGGATATAATTATTCAAAAGATTTCAGATAGTCTTTTTTAAATTAAGATAAAAGAAAATTTTGATCAGATTGTAAATTGAAAACTCAGGTTTTGCTTGTATCTTTCAAAATACGAAGACCAAGCAAAATGTGTTGTAGATGATCTTTTTCTAAATATCACCAACTCTACTATTCTTAAATGGAGGCAATTTTCAAGTTGTTAATTAATTTTTATTGGCAGAACTTTACTACATTTCTGGGCTTGAAGTATTCAATACTTTCATGGAGTATTTTTGAAAATGAAAAGTTTAAAAATGTGAATGACCTGGATTGTTCAGGCTTAATTCATCTCTTTAGAAATTCTTGGATGTTATCTTCTATTACCAGAGTGCCTTGGGCTTCTGCTTTGTTTGCTAGGCCACATCCTCATGGCATTTTATGAAGATAAAAATACCCTTTGGTGCCATGACCTTCATGTTTTCTCTCTGTTCCCAGGGTCTGCTTTAATGGACTGTCACATAAACCTTTGTACAGTGAAATTTGTTTTAATGTTGGATGATAGTTACTCTGTCCTTTAACATAAATTGCTGTTTTTCCGCTGGATGACTAAAGCCTTTCTTTCTGTGGACCTTTTGTATCAGCACATTCTTCCTCTGTACTTGTGGATATGAAAACCACCAAACAAGTGAATCACCTTATCTTTTTTCTACATCTTTGCTAGTCTAGCATGATATGCAGTTGCCTACTCACTTAATTCAACCCATATTATTATTTATTTCAATAAATTTAGTGTATTTGAAATTTTCAAATTACAGTGATGAAACTCTGAATTCTGTAGTGGATTGATATTTTAAGACATAAAGAAAGACCTAGTATTTCTCTTACTCGGACACTTCAAGAATAAATTATCTTCTTTTTCATGTTTGATGTTAAAGAAAAGTTATTACAATCTATTTTATACCTTTTGAGTTTCTAGATATTTCCATTAAGTATTTTAACAGGGAATATACTAAGAGAAAGAGATGACAATGGTAAGCTTTTAGTTGGTTTTGCTAGTGTTGGAGCCTTTAATACTTAAAAAAAAATACTACTTTCCTTATTTTTTCCTTCACTGTGACAATGTGGCTGAAAATCAGCAACACCAGTGCTTCAGGTTATTGTCAGCTTGTTTATTTGTCTGCAGAAACTCTTACTGTCAACTTGAATTCTTGTATAGGTGAATTGCTTTCCTGCAAAGGTCTAAAGAAATCTCATTTATGTTTCTAAACTGATGTTCTGTTTTACTAAGTGCTTAACTATATGAAAAACTTCACACTCACGGTCAGTCTATTGCATTTATTGATTTCTGTGCTTAAACAGAAGCCAAGTGTAAGCACCTCATTGAATGTGGACATTTGATAGAAATGTTCCTATCAAATAGGAGAAGCTTTATTTGTCAGGAAATTGGGTTCCATATAGAATTACAGTGATACATAGTATTTATGATTACTAAAAGCTATTCTATTGCCATTAAGAAAAATACCCTGTACTTAAGAACTTGGTATGCACGAGTTTTTATTCTATATATTTTTTATTTCAGAATCACACTTTTTGCTATAGTGTAGAGGTTTTCATCAAACTGTAAGAATTTTTGATTCCTCTACATTGGCAAATCCGTTGACTTGCATAGACTAACTGTGTTAGTCACCAGGTAAGGAACTGCTGTCTAGTATATGCAAAGCAAAGCATAATTTTTTAGATTCAATGACTGTTTTTCAAATTCTGAATACATCTGCAGAAGTAAACGAATTATAAAATAAAAAACTTATTCAAATGACCCAGCCTTGAGCAATTACAGGAAAAAAACCTGTTTACACAGAAAATCTCAGCAATAAACTTATCATGAGATGGATATTAATCTTAACCCAGTGAGAGGACTTGGCCAACTCATTACAATCAGTAAGAATTTGTTCACTCACCTTAATGCGAGCTGGAACATGTCCTACTTCTCATATCCTGAGTGACAGTGAACCTTTTTAGCTTAGTGCCTGCTGACACTACAGTCATAGGTTTTGGCAGGAAGAATTTTAATGTTCTGTTAAAATGCTTTATGGCAAATTAGAATAATCTGTAATGGATAGTGGAAAACTAACAGTTTTAAGAACACGGATTTGCTGTGAAATATTACCATTTATGTTATGGCAGCTAGAAAGACAAAAGAAATTGCTGTGGATGCTTTGTTATGAGGAAAAATAAGTAGAGTAAAGGTGTATTGCATAAAAGACCAAATCTAGCTCAAGGACTCTGTCATTAAGAGAGTAAAAAGATTTACTGAGTTAAAAGTGGAAGAGGCATGCTACTACAGAGAAGAAATTCTAGCTATTTGAAGATGTTGTCATTAACAATAATAAAGTTGTTTTAAAATACATTTTTTTATAAAGACCATTTAAATGATGAACAAAAGAGATTAAGAAGTAGTCGCATCTATCTTGAGCCCTAAATTAGTAGGCAATTGTTTCCACAAAGCATGAAGTCTCTAATATTTGAAAAGCAGAAAAGATACTGTTTATTTTTATTTAAGAAAAAGTAATAATTGGACATTACATTATATATCATGAACAGCATGAATAATTTATTTGCAATCTTTTTCTTCCATTTTGGAGGCAGAGTTGCTTTTAAGCAGCATATAAGAGGAAGCTGAAGGAGTCAGCCACAATTGTTTTAAATGAAATTTAAACACTATTTATTTAGAAACAGTTAATTTTCACGACTGATAAAAAAAAAAGAGAATTTCTTTTAAATTTTATATAAAAGAGGTAATTAAGCTTTTTATTTATATGTAAGTGTGTGTGTGTGTTATTTAAGCAGTAATTACCAGTGATTTGTTTTATATTTTCCTTCTACCTTCTAAGCACTTGTCTGTCCAACTTTGTAAATTAGGCAGCTGTCATAGAAAAGAAACACCCAGTTATATACAGACCATTAAGTCATATGCTATGGAATATCCCCTTCACCAGTTTAGATCACCTGGCGGTGTCCCCTCCCATCCTTCTGGGTGCCCCCCACCTTCTCGCTGGCAGGGCAGCACGAGAAGCTGAAAAGTCCTTGACTGCTTGGCAGCAACACATCAGTGTGTTACCAACATGGTTCTCATCTTAAATCCAAAATCCAGTGCTATGACAGCTACTAGAAAGGAAACCACAATTTTCAATATGATGTTGCTTATCTTGTGTATTTTCAATGTAGTAAATGATATTAAAGCAATTCAAGAAGTGTTGCCCACAATAATGTAATTCTGGAGTTCAGGGCATTTTCATTGCCTTTACCAGTAGGTTCATTTCAGTTTGCTGTTGCTTTTTCTTTTTTGAATAGAATACTTGAACAGCATACAGTTTAAGTGTCCAGCCACCACTTACATATCAGGTGAAAGCATAATATTTTTTCCATTCTTGCATATTCTACTATCCTCTTATTTTTAAGGTGAACAAAGACAGTAAATGTGCCCGTATTAGGCTTTGAACTATAATTTCCTATGGTGATCTGAATTCCTTCCTGTGGCACAGTGTATTCACAGAGGATGAGAGTCTTCTTAGACTATTTTGAGGAGGTTACTATCCCTAGGAGAATGCTACCTAGTGTACATATTTCTCTTGCATATCTATATTTTATAAGTCTTCAATACAGTAAAACTAATTTGTTTATGAAGTTGTAGATCAACTTGATAAATTTTTAAAAGATCGTGAATTTATCAATAAAACCCTTGAGTTCAGCTGGTCATTATAAAAGTCTGGAAAA
Organism: Laterallus jamaicensis coturniculus; assembly: GCA_022605575.1. Lineage (NCBI taxonomy): Eukaryota > Metazoa > Chordata > Aves > Gruiformes > Rallidae > Laterallus > Laterallus jamaicensis. The sequence goes on from JAKCOX010000001.1 coordinate 89,767,207, forward strand.
TACCATAAATAAAATCAGTAATCAAGTTAAAATAATTTGATTGATTTAAGTACTTCCATGAAGTTGTTTCTTCTGTTTTTGAGAAGACTTAATCAAGGCAACTGATGTTCAGTTAGAAAGCCCTAGAGGAAAATCTAATGTAGAAAACTGGCAATAGGCTATGGAGGTTTTCAATTACCATTTTTGATTTGTAGTAGAAGATGATAAAATTAGTAGAAAATAGCATGTATGAGCTACTGTCTGTGAAGAATGAAATGTCTGAAAAATGAAAAATAATACTGAAAACACTTTATTCTCTATTTTAAAATACAGTGTATTTTAAATAAATCTGAATTGGCCATAATCTATATTAATATTTTCTATGTCAGCATATTTTTTCTTTTAAATGTTTAGCAAACAATTGTTATGGATACCAGTTAGGAGATTAAACACTCATTTTTTGTTGCTGATTAGAGTTTTTGATCACCAAGCACTGTTAGAATCTGTTGATGGGTAAAAAGTTTACTAGTTCAATCCAGGTTTTGCTAAGTCAAAAGTCCAGGTAAAGCGTTAAAGAGAAACAAAACCTATCATAACAAATAACAAAAGTAACAAGGAACTTTGATACACATTGGTAGGTCTATCTGATGCTTTTCATACAGTTACTCCAGGCTTTTAAAGAATTTTTAAATGTTACTGTAATATTCTGTAGGAACATGGACATATAGAAACACATTACAGAAGTTATTGCAACGGTAGAAAATGAGTATCTAAATGACATGTCAACATGACATGTCGTGAAAGTCTGAGAAGTAGTTACTTGAACCCAGCTACCATTAAAATCTTACAGATTTTTGTTTCGTAGGGCTAAATGCATTAGCAGTTGTGAGGCACATGAATACCATGGTGAGTAGAGCTCATACAAACTCTTGTGAAAGATTAATGGGTCTCTGCTAGTAGACTACTAATGTCTGAAACTGAAACAAATAACCTAAATATAAGCCAAATTATGAGTTTAATTAATATATTTAGAAAATTTATTCTCTGGACAAACCAACTTAAGCTGAAGTTGCCAACCATATCCTGGGGTGCATCAAGCACAGCATTGCCAGCTGGTCCAGGGAGGGGATTGTCCCGCTCTACACTGCACTGGTGCAGCCTCACCTTGAATACTGCGTGCAGTTTTGGGTGCCACAGTACAAGAGGGACACAAAAATATTGGAGAGTCTTCAGACGAGGGCAATGCAAGTGGTGAAGAGTCTGGAGGGCAAGTCTTATGAAGAGCAGCTAAAGTCCCTTGGTTTGTTCAGCCTGGAGAAGAGGCAGCTGAGGGGAGACCTCATCACTGTCTATGGCTTCCTGACAAGGGGGAGTGAAGGGGCAGGCACTGATCTCCTCTCTGTGGTGACCAGTGATAGAACCTGAGGGAACTGTATGAAACTGCGACAGAGGTTTAGGTTGGATAGCAAGAGATTCTTTACCAAGAGGGTGGTCAGGCACTAGAACAGGCTCCCCAGGGAAGTGGTCCCAGCACCGAGCTTGACTGATTTCATGAAGCGTCTGGATGATGCACTCAGTCCCATGCTCTGACCTGGCTGGCCCTGTGTGGACCCAGGAGTTGGACTCAATGATCCTTATGGGTCCCTTCCAGCTCAGGATATTCTATGGTTCTATGACTTCATCTCATTCTATTTACAGCCATTTTACGACACATGAAGAATTTCAAAATATATGAGGAAATCTAACAGGTAATGTTACTCTAGATATAGTTCTCTGAGAAATTATTAAGAATTTTCTGAAATTAATTTTCCTTTACAAAGTGTATTAAGGAGACCCCAATAGTCAATGCTATCTTTTTTTTTTTTTTTTTCTTTATTGACTCAATTTTGAAAGGACTGCAGTAATAAGTAATTCAAGTTGGAACAGAGCACTTTAAATCATTTTCCATTGGAAGGACTGGATAGGTAACGAAACAGATTATTTAATGGAAATATTTAGGATTTATCCATGCATCAAGAAAAATATTAAACACAGATATTATGAAATAATTGCATTTACTGACAAAAAACTTGCTCAGAGATGTGGGTAATGGGTCCAAGATGGAAAGAAATGAGACATCAGCAGCTTGCTAAAATATATTGTTGATCAAAAGTGCGTGGTGTGAGAGGAATGAATATTCTTGGTATAGTTCAGAATATATGAAATGTGTAGTACGTGACTTCTCAGCAGCTTTTAAAGGGTTTGCATGTAAATTAGGTAGCATATTACCTTTTATGACTTTTCTATACTGCCTTGTTCAACAAAAATTTTATTAAAAGCACTAACATTCCTTAGAAGGTTCTGAATTGATGGGAAATTAAGAGGGTTGTATCACACTGATACTTCAATTTAATTTTTTTTTCATTTTGGTATTCAGGAATTACATTTCTTTATAATTTTATTTCTTTACAATTGCAGTTGTTCAGCATGTGTATGCACTCATACACACACATTTTCATCCATAGATGCCTCAAAGCAATCTGACTTACATCAATGCAATATAGTCTAAATTTCATTATTTTTCTCTAATTAACCTGTTTTCAAGGAGTTTGTCATGAAATGGTATAACTAAGAGTCTCACTTTCCAGGCCAGTCTGTTTAGTCAGCATCTAGTATGCGTGGAGCTGTTTTCTTGAGCCTGTTCCTCACCTTGTACTGTCTCGCTGTTCATTTTCGAGGCACATTGTGTGGAAGAACATATTTCACCATGAGAAAGGCCTTTTGACAATTGATTCTGTGTCAAGTATCTCCAGTGAGCTTTTGGGCTGCTGTGTAATCACAGCAGGTGCCAGCTAGCTACTCAAGTACAATTTGGAGAGCTGGTTTGCACCTTCTGGTCGACAGTGTCCTCTCCGTAGCTCCGGGGAAGGTTTATCTGAATTAAGGAGAGAGCATGTGTTAGCTGTTGCCCTGCAGTTGCATACAGCATACAGTAAATATATCTGACATGCTTTTTCTTTACTATACTGTTGGTATAGTAGCAAAGCTTCGTTTCAGTTGCATGGTATGCAGGTTTCAAAACAGAAGCATTTGAGTGACTGGGTGGTAGGAAGGGCATGTATTTTTAGCTGGTTTGGCTTTGAGTGCTGAAGGAGGGTTTCTGTTCTGATTCAGGTTGGAAACAGCAAGAGTGAAGTTAGGCTTCTTGATCGAAATCTGCTTACCCCTGAAAATAAAAATAGGCAGATAGTTGCAGGCTATGGAAGAGAGAACCAGGCAACTAAGAAGTGACATGGTGGCTGCCAATATGACAGATTTCTAATTCAAGATTTTTGGCTTTGCCTTTCTCTTAGGAAATGTGAAAATGACAAGTATGTTGGGAAAACCACTCCAATCCTTTGTCTTCTTGTCCTTGGACATTAATAATTACATAATTAAAATTACACTGTGGAGAGGAAATAGTTTCAGCACTAATCAAATTCTGAATTACTGACTCCTAGGCTTGCTTCTAGGTGGAGATGTGCCATGTGCCTTCTGGCTACAGAAGAGAGAGGGAGAGCTGCAACATAAGTAATTAGCAATAATAGGCAGGTTATTTTTAATTGGTCACAATATACTGTCTAAATCAAGTAAACAGTATTTGCAGTCTAATGGCACCAAGTCCTAGGCTTTTACAATATATAAAATATATTTAATTTAATTTTTATGTGCTTTCCTTGTATCATACTATTGAATGCTGTGAATGCGCAGAATTCTAAGCCTCTAAAGACTTTAGGAACATCAAAAGCAGTTAAAATACTCACTTGGCTCACATAATTTTTTGGGTTTAGGGCTGTTATATTTCATTTGGACTCTATCCTTCAATACTCATTTGCATTTGCTTTTTCAGTGAGAAACTTGTAATGTTAAAATTTAAATTGAAGGTTTTTTTAAAAAAATAAAGTGTCTGAGGGTTTATTAGATATCTTACATGATAAAATATTATGTCTTTATTAATTCAGCAGTTACTTTAGTTAGACTAATACTAGTGAACACTAAAATAGCAGTTTGGTCTCAATGTGGTGCTGAAATCTAACTTCTGGTTCAAGGCTGAACTGTGATGCTGAAAGTGTGTCTGACTGTCATATGCTTGTAACCATACCAAGCTGTCATCTCTGGGCAGGTGGGTTTCCATGACTCGTATGGGACAATGGATAGTTGTGGTTACCACTGGTTTCAGGTAGAGCTTCTTCCATGCTTGTAGATTATAGAGGTTGCTTATAAACTTTTGTGAATGAATCGTCTACTCCCTTATTTCTAGAAGAACTAGTACTAAAATCATGGTAGCATGCCTTATTTTCAAAATTTTGAGGAGGCAGGGAAATTTAATTTGCTTGTTAATTTGCTTACAAACTTTGTCTGGAAAATCTTTTATCCCTAATTTGTCTCAGGTCTGCAAAGACTAAGAACTGAGTTCAAAGTAATGAGGTGTAATGGACAGCTCCAGACACGTCAGTGCTGTCTCTGACAGATATGAGATACTGGAGCAGATATGGATCCAAGTAGTGGATCCAGATCTCGTGACAGTGCATCAAAGACCATCCACTTGAACTATGAGAAACATTCCTTGTGTTTCACGTGAAATAACTGTTTGTGTTTTAAAGGGGTTGGGTTTTCCAAGCCTAGAGTTCTGCAGGTTATTTTTGTTACGTACACGTGTACCTGGACAGAAGATTTCCAGATTTTCCCACCTAGCATTCTTCTGTCAGACAAATGATAAAAGTATAGAGTTTATTTTCTTCAAATTCTGTTTATTTTGAGGATGTGTTAGAAACAGATATGTTCTTCATAAAAAAAACAGAAAAGCTACAGTAGTCTGAAGACAGACATTTGTGTGTATTCCAAAAGCTGAATTTGTCATTCCTAAATCTGGAAAGCGTTAGGAAGAATTAAGGATTGTGTTTAATTGTGTTTGTCCAGACAAAGGTAGATGTTTGAATATTCCATTCCAGTATTTAGTCAGTTTCCTCTGCCCTTAAATTTATTTTGAAGCTTTATTCAGCTAAAGATTTGTGTGTTTAGAATTCTAGATTTTTAAGTACTTTTTCAAACTTCTTACTGATAAATTTTGTTCTTCACATTTAAATATGTTTAAACATTTTTTTTTAAAGCTGGTTTTAAGAACTTCTGCTTATTCAGCTCAGGACAGGCTGTATTTGTAACATTTTCTACAGAGTTCCAGGCAAATGAAAAAACATTAAAATGTAATGATACAGTATTATAATGGCAACTTCCTTAGCACTGTGAGTGGGGTATTATGACCTCTCACTATTGAAATTTTAGGGTAGCTTTAGCAAAACATAGACGATTCCCTAAATTGTTGATCTCCTATCTATCAATGAAAGAAAGTTGCTATATCCTTCTCTTGCAAGACAAATGGTGTTCTTTTCCCATACTCTGGAATACAGTTTCCTGGTGTCAGCCACTTAGGAAAGATCTGGCTATTTCAGAGTCTGTGTGTAATTTCTCAGGATGGAACCAAGCCCAGGCAGCAGGAGCCAGGCCTGGGCACAGGTAAACACAAGGCCTGCATGTGCTCGAGGTCTTGACAGAACCAGTGGAAAATGAGAAATTATTTGACAAATAATACCCAACCTTGCTACTCACATTTTCACAGCCTCATTCAAATTTAATGCAGTGAATGCAAAGAAAATTTGCAGTAATAGGGAGGCAGCCATGTTTGTCCCAGGATAAATACTTCTTTTCTTTCCCTTTTTAATTTTTTTTTTTAATCTTTCTTTACCATATGTGGTGAAAATGTGGCATGAGGAACACTATGAGGGATGTTGTGGTGTTGATGTCATTGTGTTTGGCAGCGGTAGCTTTCTGAACCAATTGCAGCTGTTAAAAGTGTTGTAATTAAATGTCCCTAAACAAAAAAAGTGCTGTTCGCTTGTTGAGCTTACAGATAAATTATTAATTTATATACAGATGTTTTGTTGACTATGTGTATATCTCTGTACATAGCCATGTTTCCATTTCTAATATTTTAATCATATTTAATATATATTATCTATTTTCTTTAGTATGTGTTCTCTATTTTTCAAAACACTTTAAAATATTAACTGCTAGACATCACTACTAAGCAGTTTTAGAAAGAAAACAGGCTGTGATTACCATGTGCAAATGAGGTAGGAGAATAATGAAATTAGAAAAAGCAAGTCCATATTTTCCAGCAGACTGGATGCTTCTTGTCTGTATTACAAAGATAACAAGGCAGTAACGTGGAGGCTGGCTGAGAGAATGCTTGCAAACACTTTTCATTGAACTTGAGCTTTTTTGAAAGAGATCTCTCTGAAATCCAAAATAAACCTATAAATAAGAATAAGCATCATTACAGGGATACTCACAGCATACTTCTCAGAAACCATACATCCAGGACTGCATCTTCATTAGACACAGGAGTTCATAAGAATATTATATCCTATCCTTTTCAGTACTATTGGATAATCTAATCTATTTTAATTCTGATAATTGTGAAGGAGCAAAGGAATGTGAATGGCCTTATAATGGGCAGCACTCTGCATAGTATCACAAAGTTGTGATATACGTTCTGTTAGTTAACCTATGTGCTGTCTCTGCATTCCGTTTTGCCTGTCTTTTTAACACCAAAATCAACAATGGCATCTTAACCATGACAGGGCAATAAAATAGAAACCTACCAAGGTACTCATTATTCCCAATATGTGGTTCTGAAAAGTATATGTCCTGGTCAGCAACTGTTTGTATGGGAAAAGTCTTCTGTTCAGCTTGACATTTCACATAAAAGAAAGACAATTTGATTCCATATGTCTGCAGCTCCTTTGAAGAAACAAATTTTTTAGAAGTCACTGTTCATTTTAGCACTACTATCTTGTGATTTTAATTTTTTTTTTACTTTTTAAGGAAATGATTAGCTGACAATTCATTATCAAATAACAACTTCAAGGTCTTTAGCATTTCATCTCCTGTTTCTTTTCAACACTCAGTTAAACTTGAATTCTTGTGTAATTTTACATTTCTGCACATCCAGTAGTATCTGGAGATAAAATCAAGTAATTTTACTTCATAGTTTCTTTTTTACCATGTCCATGGTAACTAGAGGTGTCAGAGTGCAGGCTCTTGTATCTTAGACCTTGAAGCTTCTACAGTAATTTCAACTGGGAACCAGTGCAACTACAGTGAGCTCTGTTCCTGCCTTCCAAAACTGTGGAAAAGAACTAGGTAACAAAGCCCACTGGTAGAAGCAGATGTTATTGAGCCATGCCCAAATTCAGTCTATTAGTGTAGGTATTCTGTCTCATGTGTTTCATCTGTACACATTAGCCTTCTTGCATGCCATGGTTTAATCCCATTAGGAAGCTAATCATCTCCAAGTGTCATGGGGTAAAAGTGCGAAACAACAGGGGTTGAGATAAAGGCAGTCAAATAGGTAAACAAAAAGATGTGTGCAAAGCAAAGCAAACCAAACCAAGGAATTCACTCACCACTTCCCATGGGCAGGCAGGTGTTCAGCCATCTCCAGGAAAGCAGGGCTCTGTCATGTATAATGGTGACTTGGGAAGACAAACAACTCTGAATGTCCCTCCTTCTACCTTCTTCCCCCAGCTTTTACTGTTGACCACAGAGGATGGTATGGAATAACCCTTTCATCAATTGGTGTCAACTGTCATAGCTTGACATGTGTCTCCTCCCAACTTCTCCTCCCAACTTCTTGTGCACTCTGAAGCCTATTTACTGCTGGGGCAAAGTGAGGAATAGAGATAGGTCTCATTAAGTGAAAGCACTGCTCAGCAATAATTAAAACATCCCTGTGTTACCAACACTGGTTTGGCCAGAAATTCAAAACACAGCACAATGTGAGCTGCTGTGAAGAAAACAAATTGTATTCCAGCAAAAAAACAGTACTTTGCACTTCCCTCTTTTCTTCAGTATACCTTATTTCTCACTTCACGTTCAAAGAATTTACAGGATTTTAAGTGTGCAAAGCTTGCTGAGAGAGGCAGTCACTTACTTACAAGTCTTTATAGCAGAGGAAAACCACATACTCTTAAGGAGCACAAATATGTTTTCATTTCTAAAATATGCAAATTTTGAGCAAAACACAGACCTAGTTTGTCTTAAATGCATTAATCTTCAATCAGTTTGAAAGAAGCTGCATGGTGTCTTTGTCAAAGAGAAGAAATTGAATCATAATCTATTTATCTTACAGTGCCAATTTTTTTATGATTTCTAAATTGCTGTATGTATTAGTACCCATAGCTTCAGTGGCTGATATTTGTGATCACAATGACAAATTTACTGTTGTTGAGTGTACATATACTGTGGCATTAAACCACCGATTCTTGTACACCTACCTGTCTGAAATATATGTTGGAAATACAGAAAACAGAAGTAAGTTTGGATATGAGCATCAATTCAGATGTATAATGCCAGACTCAGAACTGATGTAAATTTTCAGTATTTTTTTCCTGGGAAGCATACAATGCATTTCAGAATTAGCAAAGAATGCACCATAATTTCCTTATCAGATGCTAACATATGGCAGCAAAAATGGGCACCCCTGTCTAATCTCAGCATCTATCATGCTGCCTAGTGAAGTGCAATGATAATGAATGCTGTAGTTTGCATTCTTTTGGTGGTTTCTCTAGTGAAGATATTGATTTAATACCACCATCTGTGACAAAAAATGCCTTGATAGCTCAGCTCGTTCAGAGCAAAACCAAATCGTGTGCATGAAAGTCTGGAAGTACAGTTCAGTTAAAGGTGGTTTTGCTTAATTAATAACACAAAGAAGGAAATGTTTTTCCTGCTCTCTTCTTGCTCAGTGATGATGTTTTACCATTTTAAGGAGTGGTTGGGTTTGGGGTTTTTTTGGTGGTGTTTTTGTTTTTAAATAACAAACCTAAAAACCCAACAAAAGCCCCCAGATTGTATTCCAAGAGTGTTCTGCTTTCCCAGTGGGACTTTCTGAGGGAGAAAAACTCCAAAGCGTGTCCAAAATTATATGGTGCCATGATAGATGCTGTGAGGATAAATCAAAGATTTTAAAAACAATTAATAATCTGGGAAGGGACACAGTGTTGTACAAAAAGAACAGTGGTATCTGAGGGTGCTTCTACCCAATTTAGAGATATTTACATAGCAGCAAATATTGGCATATTTTTACATAGCAGCAAATAGTTCAGGTGCTGTTGGAAGAATTATGTGACAGAATTAATTTGATCCAGGGAAGGATGCTTTGTAACACTGGATTTGTGACAGGTCCTTGGTGCAGTCTTTTGAATACAATTTTTTCATAGAAAGATGTAGCAGGGCAGTGTTTGTAGCTTTTCTGCCCTGTTGAAAACAAGCAGGACTTGCAGAGGGGTTGCTGATCTCCACCATCATCAGAAAACCATTGGAACCACCATAGTGAGGACAGGAGGCCCTACAGTTTTTTCAGTTATACCAGCAGAGCTACCAAAATCCAAAATCATTGAGTTGCAGCCCAGCGCTCAGCCTCTGAGAAGAGAGAAGGAGCTGACATATCTGTTGGGTTGCACTAGAGAGCAGCTAAAAATGACTATTGGTCTGTCTACTTGTTTCTACTCTAGAAAGATGTGCTTTATAAATTGGCTTTTGGGATTACAAAATACCTGACTGGATACCTGAAGCTTAGTTCATGGGAGATAGTTAGAAGGGGGAGGGTCAGCTAAGATACATGCAAATTACAATAATGCTCTTGAAAAAATTTCCTCTTTTGATGGAAAATCAAAAATCTTTCCAATGAAGGCATAACCGAATCATACTGGAAGATTTATAAAAAAAAAAAAAAAAATTAAAACCTGACAGTGACTTTCCAGAATTATTGACTCATGGATTATAATTATATTTAATATTTCTGCTTTGATACATCTTATTTCAGCTTAATTTGTTAACACTTTTACTTTGTATCAGAATCACCTTTTTTTGATCTGAAAGGTGCTTGTGTTTCAGTGAGTGCTATCCTTAATTTTTTTAATGTCTATCTGAAGCCAAGATATAAAGACAAAGTTAGTATTAAATTGTTGCTGTTGGCCGAGGTGGTTTCCCTGTTGGAAACCTTGCCAGCTTCTTTCTCTTTTGGGAGAAGAATTTAGTGATAGAGGTGCTTTATTACTGGCTTAGGTGCTTTTGGACACAGGAACCTTTTGACTTTGTGAAAATGTGCATAATCTCGTTTTGTTGAATGCAGTATGAAGTAGTAGCAGAGATTTCCCTAAATCTATTTTTTCCATCACTGTAATGGTTCCATGAAGACTACTCAAGTAATACTTGTATTTTTTTCTGACTTTCGCATTGTTTTCTGTGGATGAAAGGTGTTTCTGATAACCCCAGTTCCAGACAAACTTTCCTCCTGTATTTCTAATCATATATCAAAACTCTTCAATAAGGTGATAATAAGTCTTACATTCAGTGTAATGTCTGTGGGCATATTCCTCCATTACTTTGTATATATTTCTCTTTGGTGACTGACAAATGGCTGCACTGCATTTAATTAAATTAATGTTGTGATCATAAGTATGGATATTCCGAAATATAAGGAAGGAGGATTTGGGTCTGTAGGTCTGCAATTAAATAATCTCCATTGCTAATGACACAAAAGGCTCTTACTGATTTCCTAGGACAGATCTGGGAGTATTGAGATTTTCAATCTCTCACTCATATGCTTTCAAAAAATAAGAAACATCTGTGCTGTGTTTTTTTCCAGTAGAAGAATGAGAAATTCCAACTGTTGTGTACATCTGGTGGTGCTTTCCAGGGTTATATATCACATAATTTGTGGCAAACTCCCCAAAGTTTTTAGGGTTTTTTTTCTCTCTCTAATTTATATACTCTCTGTACTTCTATGCTACTATTCTTGGCATCGCCAGGTCAGACTTTTCTGCTCTGAACAGATAATGGTTATCAGCAAAGTCCTGAAAGTCTACAAGACAAGATGGAAGTAAAGCAGCTACAGTTGAAAATACTCTTGATCTGAACTAGACAGCCATGTAAAAGTGTAGAATGCGACTCTGTGTATGTCAGTTCAATCTGTAATAATAAACCTGTTAAAGACTCTTCAGAAGTTTCAGTTCCAGTTGGCCTCTTCCCTGTCTGACCCCCTCCCACTTTACATCCTTGGATTTACGTTTTTTGATACTAAATTTTTTTATGGTCCCAAAAAATTGCTCAGAGCATTTTCATTACATCAGTTTTCTTCCAGATTCTATGAGCTGGGCACTTAAAATATAGTTCTGGTGTTAACCTCACTCGACTCAAATAGCTGTTTGCCTGAGACAAACAATTCTGGTGGTGTTTGGATTTTTAAAAATACCCTTCATGAAAGTAAAAGTAGTCAAAGCCCAATTGTTAAGATTTTCTAGGAATTGAAACTTGTAGTTTAACAGACTGGTTTTTATCCCCATGTGTATACTTAACAAATATTAACTTGTTGAATCCTGTTATACATTGCCACACTGTAATGATGCAAATAATACGATTTAATTTTTACCTTTTACCACAATATCCTGTCTTCTTCGAAGAAGCCCGTACAATAATCACAATAGCTCCACAATAATAATTGCACATTAAGGAGTAAAAGAGGCAGTCATGAGCTCTGTGTCTTCATGAACTATGCACAATGGAAGAGCCCAACAGTGTTTCAGTCGCTACTAGTGGACTGACTGCAGCAATGATTAGTATGAGCGTGGCATTCAGCAGGCTACCCTGAAAGGTGACGTATTTCTAAATGGGGGCATATTTAAAGTTATCCACAGTTAGAGAATGTGAATTGGTGAATCAGTGATGGAAGGCTGATGGCTGAGGCTTAAGATGAAACTCAAGTTGTTTAATTATAAAAATTAAACATGCCTTGCTAATGCAAAAATACCTTGTCTAGCCACATGGAGTTAGTGTTTGCTCTGAATCTGGGGTCAGATTTGTACGAGTCTTTTGTAAAGAAAAGACCTGGCAAAAATACTGTGATTAAACTCTTAGTTCCCCAATGTGTCAAGCCCCAGTGGAAATTGAAAAGGAAAGTCCTTCTGTCCCAACAAGCAGGGGAAAAAAGTCAGCTGCTGTGTTTCATAATGCAGTGGTTAAGGTAATGCGCTGACAGTTTATGAGTGGTATAGCTGAACTGATGCTCAATGGTGATAGAAATGGGACTTTTAGTGCCTAGTGTGAAAGAAAAGTCAATTAACTTCTGCAAAGTAGAACTAGTTCTAGCTGAAATCAGATGCTCATCAGTTTGCTGCACATATTCAGCTATATGCAACCTTATGCTTAAAGACACTTAATCAGCACGGATTCTCTAGGTAATAATAGATTCCTAGAAGCCTTATGCAAGTGTGCTATAGCTTATGTATAATGCTTATTTTATTGTACCTTCCAACTAAAAAATTTACTAGAGCTTAAGTATCTTGAGGAAACTGTACTGCCACTGTTAGGAATCAAACTTGGTGCAAAACTCAGCTTATTGTCCTTTGCAAAATCAAAATGACTTCTCATGGGATTTAGAATTCTGCAGTGCTTTTCTTTGTCAAATTGTACTTAAGCTTCTCTTGTGTAAGACTAAGCTATATTAAGTGGACAAATGAAAAGTAATATTAGCAGAAAGTAGTGTTTTGTATTCCCAGTTGAGAAAAGTTAATAGAAACAGTATCAAGGAAAATTGTTCACAAATGGCTGGCAGAATTAGACTAAACCCTCTTGCAGTCTCTCTACCAAAAAAATGTCCACTGATACAACAAAGCAGTAATACTCTCCAGTAAATGCCATGACATATTCCTTGTTTTTCACTTTTCACTGCTTGAGTTGTTTGCTGCTACTGTCAACAACCATTGTTATGAATAATTTCTGTTTCTTTTTGCTATGTTGTTCTTATTTCAATCTTCTTAAGAGAAAATAAGAGCCTTACAACAGAAATGGAAAATGCTATTCTGCGAAGACTTGTAAAACAATATATCTCAATCTTATTCTGTTTCTGTTTGTAATCTACTTTTCTTTTAAAGTCCCAGTCTCCTTTACCAAAAGCATTTAAAACTCCTGTGGCCTGTGAAAGTATTAAATGTATAATTTAATTATAAATTTATGATACAAAATTATTTTTCATTTTGGTAAGAAATCTGCAGACTTTTAGTTCTGTGTTTCTCTTGACCATTTTCTCTCTTAGATAGTTTGAATGCTTTGAGTTATGACTGTTTTGTGATGCTGATGTTTTTGAAGAATTTTTTCCATTTGGAAGATCTGCGTAGGGTGAAGGCATTGACAGCTTATGACTGTTTATGCATATAATGATGACATAATACATCAAACCTAGACATTTCAAAAGCAAAGTGTGAAAAACAAATGGATAGGGCAATTAATTCTACAATTTCTTACAAGCTTAAGGAGACTCTTGTCTTACAGTGTCCTTTGTTTAATATATGTAAAAAAGAGTCTAAGTGCCAGAAAATTACGTCCTCATTGTGATGAGGATCAGATCAAATGTTTGGCATTAGCAAACTGAATGAATTTCAGGATCAGAAGACCCATAACATAACTCTTCAAAATCAGTTCAGTGAAGTACTCTGTGCCATTGAAGAAAATCCACTCTGGTACTTAGAATGAGAAGGTATCTCTTATTATCTTTTTCTGGGTGAGGAAAGAAGAGATATATGTTGCTGTACTGCCTTCTTGCAGAGAAAAGTAGACTTCTGCTGTATTGTTCAAGTCATGCTTACGAATATTGAACTTGTTCAGTTCCAAATGCTAAAATTTTCTTTAGAAAACCACTTTATTATCCTTGTCATTAATGCCTGTCCAGATCTCTCCCAATACCAGCAGTTTAACATCTGTTCACAAATACTTGTGGAACAAATATATGCAGATTTACCTACACCTACAATTTTCCATACTGAATGGAAGAAAGGAAAGTGAAATATCTGTATTCAATTAGAGTAGACAATCAAGAAAAAAACCAACCTGTAAGCATTAGGAAAAGCATATCCTTTCCAATGAGTTGTTTTTCTCTATAAAACAGCCCTATTTATCCTAAGAATGAGTGCTGGTTCGGTTAAATTTAGCTGTTTTCATCTCCTTCTGAAACATACTGAAAGCAGCATGTAAGTTGATTGAGTGCCTAGAATAATAGTGACATTCATGCAACCTGCTGTTTCATATGCATGCCTCCTGTCACATGAAACACGTTAATCTGAAGCAGTTATTACTTTACTTAGGAAAGAAGAACTGCAAGTGGTGGCCTGGAAATTCATAGAACTAGCAAAGCTGTCTAGATCCAAACACAACTGCTGACTCCAGAGTCATTTTTTCCATTTGTTTTAGATAAAAATTCTTCTTCACTTGTTGACCTCAAAACTGAAGCAATCCATGAACCTGCTGTCTGAAGTTAAAAGATTAGTACTGTATAAAGCATAACTGCAATCAGACTAGAAATCTAACCCTCCCCGGAAGAATGTTCAATATTAAGTTGTGCAGAGAACAGTTCAAGATCATGGCTTTTGAAAAGTCAATAATAATGTTGCAGAGACAAGACAGGGATAGATGACCTTGAGATAAAGCAAGGAATCTACTTGCTTTTAACTACTGCTGGCTTTTGGGTTTATAACTTTTATTTGTACTTTCCTATCTGTCTGCAGTTGTGACTGGTGGTGTGCATTGTTGCTCGATAAAGCTTTCTGGTTTATTCTTATGGGTTTGCCCAGACACATCCGACTCTCAATTGCACCGTTGGAAACTGCTGCTATGTTTTTTTCTGGTCTGTATAATATAATCTGTGTAATATAATAACAGCTGCATCATTATATATTTTAGGTAAATTTCTCACATCCCTATACATAAGCCCAGTGAATTTCCACTATGTTGAAATGATTCATGCAGTAAAAATTCTCAAGACAAAACCAGCAGACCAAAACTTAAAATGTCTTGGTATTTTTTGCTTCTTCCCCACAAATTCACCAGGTTTTTGTTTATTTGTCTATTTTATTTTACTACACTTGCATTTTAGAAGTGTAAAAGCAACTCAACTGAAAAACTATTTGGGTTTGAATGAAATATCTAGCTTCTTTGCCTCATATATCCCATTGGATCTCTTTGGATATATTTGACTGTTAGTCAGCAACCAGTCTAACCTGCCAATTTCAGAACAGAATCCCCACATCTCTAATGACGCTGTGTAAATTCTGATTAATGTCTTCAAGCAGACAGTGTGTCATTCTCAAAAGTACATGGTTTTGGTTGAAATCTATTTCTAAAATCAATGCAAATTTTATCACTATCTGTTAGAGGAATATAGGAATGAGAGCAGTACCGAAGTCATGGAAACCAACTCGTGGACTCCATAATGGCACAGACAAAGGAAGAAGTGTGTTTTTCCTCCAGCCAGTAGTTAGAAGTCTAAGTATTCCAGGCAGTACAGGCAGATGTTTAAAAAGTAAAATTCAGAGGAAAGAAACTAAAGGCCTTTGTTGCTGCATGTCCACTACTAAAACAAAGGTAGTATGAGGCTTGAGGCAAAAAAACCCAACAAAAACTCAGGAAAAAACCCTCCAAACAAACAACCTCCCTCCCCACCAAAAAAAACCCAAAAACCCAACTGTGTTCAGTATTCATGAGTGATGTAACTTTTTTTTTTCCCATAGTCTGGGGTTTTTTTCCTACCTTATTGTTTTATATTTAGATTATAAACAAATCTATGTTCCAGCTACAATAGAGGGGTTAACTAGAATTGCATTTTCTGAAAAAATAAACAATCTATTTGGACAACATAAGATATGGAACTGAAGAGGCTGAAATACTTCCAGTAAACATTGGGATAAGATTCAGTGCACACTTCTTTAGCATTCACCTAGCTGGCAAAACATTTCATCTGAAGCAAGTGCTTAAATTCTCTGACTAGTCAATGGTGCACTCAAGGAACTAGAATGATTGTGCCAGCATAAACTGAGGAAAAGCTCTTACATAACATCTAAAATTTAGGAGCATTTTTGATGTCTAAGTAAACTCAATCCTTCTTTGCCTCTTTCTGTACTTAATGCACAAAATGTTTTCAAAACTGTAGTGTAATTATTTTTTACCTGTTTACTCACATCAAATAATACATGAAATAAAAATGAGTTCCTTGAAAGCTTAGAAAGTTTAAATTGCCTAGCTACCTACATGCCTTATTACAATTTGGATCTTAACACTGAATTAGTGAAATAAAGGAGATGGAGACAAAAGCGAAAATTAATCAAACAAATTAATAATTTCCATACACTTCTGTTTCTATAGATATTTATGTATGCATGTATTTATTTAAGTACAGAATGACTGTGACATGAAGAGACTCAAAAATTGCATTCTGCCTTTGGAATATACCATTGCAGGAACTTCGGTATCATTCAGGATACAGAGTTTTGCCCTTCAGCTTGTTGAAGTCTCTGACATTTTATCTGCATGCAGAACTTCCATTGACATGGCATAGAAGCCATTGCACCCTTAAAACACTTCAAATGTGGGAGTTGGAGACCAAGCTGGTGGGTAGACGGGGGGAATGACCTGTGTATATTAAGGTGAAATATGGGAACTGTTCCCTGAACCAGGACTCAGAAGTCTACCTTGATTCATTCTCAGGTTATTTATTTAAACATCAGACAAAACCTGGAGGGACTTACATATATAGCAGCCAGTGATGAGGTTTTCTATATTAATAGGTAGGGCTTGTAGTCAACCTCAATTCTCTATTGTGTGGGTTTCAGTGCAGATAAGACATGTACATGTTGTGAATTGGGTCTCAAGGAGGAAAATGTGGCTTTAGGATAGTAAAGCTGCTTTTAACTTAGAGAAGATGGAAAGAAGTGTAGGGTCACCCAGTGATTTTATAGGCTTCAAGAGCCTGTTCTTGAAAATTATCACCGAAATCAGTAAAATAAAACATCTTAAAATAATGAAAAGAAATATCAACAAATGCAGCTGTAAGGCAGGCACAACCGAAGGGGATTCAGTTTTGGATGGCCCAATAAAAAGAACTCACACTAAATGTTTCAAGTTTTGCTAACAGTGGGTGCTGTTGTCAGTGAGGAAGGCAAGGAGAATGCACGGGGCAAGTCTGAGATGAGGACAAAGAGGGAGCTGCACAGAAGTAGCTAAAATCCGAGCAAAGGTCTTTTGGGTTAGGAGGAACTCTGAAGAAAGTTTCTTGTTTCACAAATGCATTGCTATGTACTTAAGCAAAGTAGCTTATTTTATAGAAATAATGAATCGGTTAAAGTGTAAGCTCCCTTCGTGAACCCTTAAAGGTTATTTGACATGCTACAATTTTTGAGCTGTAGTACTCAATGCAGAAGTGTTGCAAGTAAATAAAGCATTAATTAGGACTTCAGAATATGTGTGGTGGGAAAACTTTGCACAAGCATAATGCAAAATGGAAAAAAAAAAATCTGAAAGATCCCATATTGTTGGGGTTAGTTTACTTTGTCTTCCAGAATGTCCCCAGGTGCTATTCAGAACACTTGATATTTCTGTAACTAATTAAGTAAGTAAAGCTGAGTCAAAAAGATGCATTTAACTAGAATTTAAATGTTGTTTGATTGGCATGACTAATTATTTAAGGATGGACTCTTTAAGCTAAGTGACACTGTAGGCAAAACCTTATATACTATCCATTAAGAGATTAACTTTGGGTATTGTCATCTGAAATATCTTCAACCAAGTGTGAAAAATGGAAAAGCTCCTATCTTGTAATTGACTCTGACAAACTGAATAGGGCAAATCACCTGTCTTGTAGGACAACTGAAAACTAAAATTCCTCTCTGCATTTTTCGATTACAATGCTTTTGATTTGCTGCCTAAAGCTCAATTTGTTTAGTCAAAAATAACATGTCTTTTGACCCTTGCTTTGGGGAAAGTAAAAATGGGAACATGTTAAAAAACAGTAAATATGCTTCAAAGATTTGAGGTAAACCAAAAATTTATGTTAAAAAGTCCTTTGTGTAAACTATAAATTTCAAATAATTGTGGGGCTGTCACAAAG
The DNA here is from genome assembly GCA_022605575.1 of Laterallus jamaicensis coturniculus. Classification (NCBI taxonomy): domain Eukaryota; kingdom Metazoa; phylum Chordata; class Aves; order Gruiformes; family Rallidae; genus Laterallus; species Laterallus jamaicensis. The sequence continues at coordinate 89,785,199 of JAKCOX010000001.1, forward strand.
TAAATGGCTTTAACATAGATACGAAAGGGTGGAATTTACAGATAAACACAGAAAATTAATTAATGGAGCTGTAACTGTTCCACTGCTAAGTGACAATATATACAGTAGAAGCATCTGCTGTGGGAATACATACTTTTTAATATAACAACAAAGCTTATGAAAAACATGGATTTATATTTTTATCTGAGGACAAAGAACCATAAAGTGCAAGGCAAGCTGAACAAAGTGTTTGTAGAAGACAGTAAACATGATACATATTTAAATATTTAATGGAATTATAATTTTAAAAATCTGTTATTTTGTATTGGCTTTGTAGAGATATCATTGAAACTTTTATTGTAGAGTTTGAAAACTCTTTTTGTTGGGTTTGAAAACAAAAGAGTAATCTTCAGATTTTTTTTTCTCTGCCCAGTTTAAACATTTCAAGCGCAATTGGCTAGAACTAAGGCTTAGCTCATAATTTAAAGAAACTCAATATCTGAAGAATTGTTCTGCTTTGTTCAAATGCCAGAGTTAAGAATGATGGACTTATGCACTGAAAGATGTGATTATTGGCACATATTTCCTTTATTTTTAAAATTTTATAAACCTTCTGCAGTTTTGTCTACTAAGATTAATAACAGACTATTTTAAAATAATTAGCTTTGTCTTATTATGTTTTATGTGGTGATGTATTAAAATACCAGGTTCAACCCATTTCTTTACCAGGGAATTGTCAGATAATCCCTTTTAGTCAGATGACCAAGATCAACATCAATACTAGCTAATTTCTGGCCTTCACCATTCCTCTTGGAAATCCAGTTTTGTGTGCATGTTTACATATGCTAACATATCTATATAGTTTCACTCCCATTACTTGGTCAATGAGCTTATGAGATGTCCATATCCTACAGTAACTCTGGTCACGGATACACAGATGTAGGAATTCATGTAAGGATTCCCTTGCTCTAGCAGATGGTGGCAGAAAAGTAGAGGTAATGATCTAAAAGAAACATATTATAAGAGCAACTCAGTTCTCACCTGGCTTGTTACCTTGAGTTTGGTGATTGTGAGTTTGAAGATTTTCCTATATATCAATATGAGCAAATTATTTGGGGAGGGAATGGAGGGGACTGTCATTATCCTGTTACACCCTGAAGGTGTTTGGTGTTTTGGTTTTTTTTTGGTCACAAATTTTGAAACAACCTCTGTGTGCTTTAGAGCATAACTTTGCCAAATATTGGACATTTAGTTTTGGCATGGATTTATATGATCAGAAGTTTGTTGCCTTATTTGTCCTTTTGCCTAAATGCAGAAGTAAAACCTCCTGGTTTTAACTGTATTAGTGTTATTCTATCTCATTCTTTCTACCTCCAGACCTATAGGTGTTGGAGAGCATGGGTAGACTATTCAGTGTATCCAATCTACTATTTACACCATTGTCTCATATGATACTAGTATAGATTATAGTCATTCTGATGCAGGAGAATATCAATGGGACGGAAAATCTATAAATAAAAAGGGAAATTAAAGTTTCAGATGTCTACTGTCAGGTAGACGGTAATGGAGTATTGTGTCCAGTTCTGGGCTCCCTGGTATAAAAAAGACAGGGACCTTCTGGAGAGAGTCCAGAGAAGGGCTATGAAGATGATTAAGGGCCTGGAGCATCTCCCCTATGAGGAGAGGCTGAATAAGCTGGGACTGTTCAGTCAGAGAAACAAAGATTAAGGGGAGACCTAATTGGTGTTTACAATTATCTTAAGCATGGGATGCAGGGGGAATTGGCCATCCCCTTTTCTGTGGTCTGTGGAGACAGGACAAGGGGCAATGGCTGCAAGTTATAACACAGGAAGTTCCGCACCAAGATGCAGAAATGCTTCTTCACAGTGAGGGTGACAGAGCACTGGAACTGGCTGCCCAGGGAGGTGGTGTAGTCTCCTTCCCTGGAGATATTCAAGACCTGTCTGGGTGCCTATCTGTGTAATATGAGCTAGGGAGCCTGCTTTGGCAGGGGGGTTGGACCCAATGTTCTCTTGAGGTCACTTCCAAGCCCTACAATTCTGTGATTCTGTGATTTTAATTGTCAAGCAGATGGACACTAGACTGTGAAGTAAAGAATAACAAAGGAATCAATTCACTTCTGTCTCCCTGTGATCAGTGTGTATCAGTTGAAACAAAATAAGACCTTGATGTCTTTCATGAGCGAGGCACTTGCACTTGCATGTGTACTTAACCCTTTATCATTGTAACATGTTATCTACTTTTTGCATAATTGATAGCAATCTTTTCCAGAATATAAACTATTCCTTTAATAAGTTTTCTCTTAGGCAATTTGCATATATTTTTTCCCCAATGTTTTAACTCAAATCTTACAATTTTATACAGTTGAGTTTGCAGGTACCAATCAAGCACAGAGTTGTCTAGCAAGTAAATTTATTGGGGGCTTCTGTGGAAACTAAGTTGAAAATAACTTAGTCTGTAATAAATAGTAAAGGCTTGAGATTATCGGCTTGGAGATACCCAATAGAGTTTGGTAATTTATGGAGGGATGGAACTTGCCTGAATATTTATATACAGAACTATATATATCATCATGTGTAAATGCATGTTGCTGGCATGATCCTCAACTGAAGAACTTTTAGAACTCAGTTCTGTGGTGGAAACTGCTACCAGTTGTAATGCAAATGTACAAGTTCGATGAGTATTGTTTATTGACACTTGTAAATGACAATTTGATTCAATGAGAAATATAATGAAGATTCACGAGAGTCAGCTTTGACAGTGTGTTTTACCTACAGTTTGAATGATTGCATGCAATTTTGAATGATTTTGTCTGGAGACATAGCTTTTCACAGGTACTTGCACTTGTACGTGTACTGAACCCTTCATTATAAGGTTGGGATAGTCTGACTAATGGAAAGCTCAAATCTGAAAGGTATTAACAGATTTTTGACTTATAAACATCATGATTTTGAGATTCTTGTGTCACATGGAACAGAGATTAGCCAAGTCCTTTGAGTATTATTTTGTATCAGCTTGAGGTTGGTACACATTGAGTCTGTCTGTCTCCCAGAGGCACTGGAGTTCATCATGTAAATGCAGCTGAATAGCTTCACATAGTTTGGTCAAGTTTGTTCTGCAAAAATATCCTAGTACTGTTCTCAGGGCACTTCAGGTTATCCTTGCATGTCAACTTACCATGTTCAAAGGTAACACCTTGAAAGTACACCTGCATTTGGATCCAGTTTTGGAGTTCTGAGGCCCGTGATACAAAGACATATCTCTAGAGATCCATACTCAGTGTTGAAGAATCACTGCTTAGCCATTAAAAATGATAGTTACAGAGCCAAACAGTCTCTGTCAAGGGCTATGCAAGCATCAGGGCATTATGCTTTCCAGCTCTCCTGATTCTGACTGCTGACTGCTGAGAACCCTGAGCCTCCTCTGCATGGGGTTGTACGGTATTTGTCAGACTTATTAACGAGAGCTGAGCCTAGCCCCAGATTTGTAAGGTGACATATACAAAAAGAATGCCTTGCTAATAAATCCTTTTGGACCCATGCTGGCCCATGTCAGACTCAGCTGTATGCTCCTGGTAGCAGTGACTCAGTTTATCTGCAGTTCAGACATATCACCCGCGGACAAGTGAGACTGCAGCATATGGAGAAACCTATTAGTAATAGTTACAAAGCTCTTCCGGATTTCTTAAGCGTTCTGGCATGCTTTTTGCAAGAGACTGAGAACATCTTTTTTGAAATTGTGTCAGGAAGGTTTCTCATCTGTACTCTGCAGGGTAGCTAGTGTTGCCCTTAACAGTGACCAAAACCATTTTTACAATGAATGCAGAAATGAAATGATGTCCCACAAATGTATGTTTTCCTGCACTCAAGTGAATGAAAAAGTATGTTGGACCACACATTTCTTCTCCGTTGTTTCCTGGGAGCTCATAAATATCCAAAGTCATAGATAATCTTGTCCTGAACAAATTAGTTATTGCTTAGTTTATTCATCACTTACCTGTTCTCTCAGGAATCTAAAAGGCAACTTCTGCCATTGTCATGCCAAAATGTGGAGTTTCTTTGCTTTTATATTTTGCTAAGCTTTGCTTTTGTGGAGTCACAATGAAGAATCTCTGTTTTCATACGGAGGTCTGAGTCATTGTGGTGATTTTCATATACTTGTGGAAGTTTTATAAACTATATGAAAGTGCATATATAGTTTGGGTGTACATCAGTGTGCATTAGGTGTTCCTTATGACCAGAAATTAAACAAAAGGAAAGTTTGGAGGAGCCAGCCCTGGGATATAGGGCTGAGATGTCACAGTCATGCTTATTTTATTTTTTTTTTTTACATTTGCAATAGCTCTTCTCTACACTGCCTGTAGGCCTTTTGGGCATGAGTAAAGAAAAGGGAACATACAGTTATTTTAAATTGAGAAGTAACTATGTCTAATTTAACGAGCAAATCTATCTTCCTTATTTATTTCTTTCTTTACTTCCTTCCTGCTTTCCTGCCTTCCCTCCTTCCTGCCTTCTTGCCTGTCTTCCAATTCATTCTGCTAATGGAACATAACAAGAAACAGTTTTAATGTTTAGATTTTGCATATGAGAATTTTTGAGTGGTGGAAGTTGGAGATTAAGCAAACTGGGTGCCATGGTTGAACTTCCTGCCTGGGCTGTCCTTGGAGAGAGGAGCAGGTTCTGTGTGGAGAGAGAAAGAAGTTCTTTCTCTCTCAGTCCTTAAAAATGTTAAGTTTTGTATGTCAAAAGTCTGTAGCTGGGAACTGTCTCTGGAATATCTTTTTTCACATCACATGTGTGACAGGGCCCTAGACATACTGAGTAGATGATCTGCTGGAGAGGAAGCCATGGAGCAAGATAATACAGTGTGAATGAGAAAGCTGCATATCATATTTGTTCTTTTTAAAAATATGCAGCTGTAAGCAAATTCTCTGTGTTGAATTTCTCAGCATTTTAATATAGTTGTTCTGACTCCTGGTCATTACTGACATCCAGCTCTTTTCTGAGTGACGCATTTCTCTTTTACCGTCAGCTTGCCTCATAACAGAGGGTGTTGATCTCAGAGAAAAATTTAAATGTACAATCTTAGGAAATCATTAATAAATGATACACATAGTTTAATTTCTGTATTAATCTGGTATTGGTACCTTTTCAAGCCTCTTGGTCTTGCTTCTCAGTAAAATAGGTATATGTAGCACTTATCTCCAGATAGCTAAGGTATGAACAGTATGTTGCAGATTTACCTAGGAAATCTGAGTCTGGCTGTGTTCCATTAATTTTTATGTGGTCTAGTTTTCATACAGACTGATTTTGATCCAATCTGTTCCAAAGATAATAATAAAAAAATATTGAAAGCCGTCTCTGGCTTATCATTATTGGAAAATTTACTGGTGAACACTGGGTGAAAGCATCCATAAAATTTGCTTTTCAGTAATAGCAAAAGAAGAAGAAAAGTGTTCAGAAGTATTTTTTACTCCTTCTAGAAAGCTACATAAGTTGTAAACCAAAGAAATATACATTTTATATTTCTCTTTCTAGAAGAAATGCAGGGCAATATTGATTCCATAGTATCATTTTATACAATTCTGCTAGCAAAACCTTTTGAAATATATGTCTGAAACTCTGATTTAGGCAAGATAAATATTTTTATTTCTGATAGATGTAGAGAGTTAAGTATTTTAAAGGGAATATAAAAGACAGTTATGTCCCTGTGGGATATTTAAATAAAGTCAGAAAACTGAATTTATCTGTGCAGCATAGTTCTTATTCACTGTATAGGAAATGTAATTGTCTAGCACTGATTTTTTTTCCCCTCCAGTGTTACTACTATGAGCTCCAAGAAAATGTAACTCTTTTTCTTTACTTTACCATTCAAGTTCATCTTGTGGATTTAAATATATTCAGAAAATGTAGTTATAACTAGTCAAAGGCAAAACCAATAGGGGATGGTGGGCTATGATTCCTCAGTGGTTAAATTAAGCTTGTTGGGCCCAGAGTTCTATATACACATTTCAAAGACCGGTACTGTCACTTACTCTTCAGAAACAGGTGAAATAAGGGTATACCACATGTCTGAAATTTCCATAGGGATGCTGCTTTGACAACTTCCAGAAGCAGAAACCATACTTTTTATCAATATTAAAAAGGATCTACAGGTGTCTGTCTTAGCACAGATCAGTCTTAGAAGTCTAGCATTGCTCCAGGATGTAAAAGAATATAAATAAATCCTTAACAAATATTTTTTACCTGAACCTATCTGATTTATACACTACCTGGAATCATAACTTTCTGAAAGAGAAAAGAAGTTTGTCTATAAATTACTTTAATCACGCAGCGTATTAAAGGCAGTGATGAATTACTGATAGCAAGTAGCTTTATTCCCTGTATAATGCCACCTGACAGCATTCCAAGTATAAAAATATAAAATACATATATATAAATATTTGTACATTTTACCCTATTTTTGCTTTTAAAACTATTTGATGTCATTATTTTTGGAACTTTCTTTGAAATGCAGTCTCAAGACTGCCATACACAAATGACCACAGTGAGCTAAAGCAATACTGGGAGTTACATGACTATAAGTTACCCTCCTAAGACTCAAAAGTTCTGTCTCCTTTTCATCTGACCATGGCAAACCATTGTTCTGCTGTGCTCATGAACCCACGAGATTCATTTTGCAATGTATGAGAGCAATGTCATCACCATATGACCTAATTGCTAGAACATGGTGCCTTCCTGCTGGTTGTCATTCTTTCTTCATAATGGTACTGCCAGAGATGTGATCATCAAGCTTATCCAGTTATTACCCATCCAAGATTTAGAATGTCTACTTACCATCCTCCACTTCTCTCTTCCTTCTTCCCTTCTCCAACACTGTGCATTTAAACAAGGGCTATGAAACACTTGAGATAAGTGTAATGTGATTTGCCTTTGCACAGTACATGTGAGTGATAAGAGCCATTTGCTTCAAGACTTCTTGTTCCTAAGTGTTGATGTGTCAGCCTGCATCACTGATGCATGTAGCTCTCTTCCAGCTACTCCTAGGATTTCTTATGGCCTCCTAACTAATTTCATTCAGATGCTGGTGACCTTGAATTGAAATGATGGACACAGATTTCTTTTTATTCATTGTAACTTAAATTAACTGTGGTCTCTGGAAAACAAGAACTTTCCCTTGCTTACTTACTTCTTTCCTGAGTGTCTCAGTTCAATTAATATATTGGCTAAAGATGTATCAAAACTAGTTTTAAAGTATTATGACTATCTTTAATTTACAATAAGATTAAAACAGTTGAAGAGATTTTGAAGTTACAATTAAAAATATTTTAGAGTAAAAGACAAAGATTTTTGTGGTCTTGTGTCATTTGCTTAAGCAATCAATAGCTTCCAGTATAAGCAATGTGAATTCTGAAATCCAAAACTGTCAAGTAAACAGAGTAAATTCCTTTTCAAAAAACATGTAATAGACATTTAGTGAGATGAGGAGATGAGTTTCCTTCAAAGGAACTGAGACGAGCAACAAAAAAAATCCCATACCAGTAAATCATAGCAGTTACTCAGAGTAGGAAAGATTGTGTGGTTTGGGGTTTTTTGTTTGTTTACTGGTTTGCTTTGTGGGGGAGAGTGTTTGGAGGGGTGGGGGAATGAAACTGTTTTTCAGAAAGTCCAGTGCTTCAAGAGTGTGTGCAGTTCATACCAGGATCAGCTGTTGCAATAATGGGAGTTTTGGATGAGTACATTTTAGGTGATAATTCTCAGGTAGTTGGTCAGATTAACAATATCTTTAATAATAAATAAATAAAATATAATTTTAGTTCTTTAGTTCTTTCCAGCCCCACAGCTGTTAGGCTGCTGAAAAATAGAACATTCAGATTAAAACTTCCTTATTTAAATCTGCCAGTGTTTGAACTTTTCTGTATATTTTTGATGACTTGGGAGGTTTGCTTACTAATTTGGAACTTTGCCTAATGTTTTTGTTAAAAGAGAACTTTCTATCTTATAATTAATCTCCTTGTTCTGTATGTTCATACGATAAAAGTGCAGAACAAATGAGTACTCAAAATACTAGATATATAATGAATAGTTAGGGTTTAAACATAACTATTTTCCTGACAAGGACATGGTACTGCTATAAGCAATTGGCTGTCTTACGTTATTCTTCTGCCAGGTTCCTTCTTTTTTTATAGACTGTACAAAAAGAAACTGCATACAGTCAGGATTTGTACATCACCACCAAAGGAACTAGTTAATTTCTCAAAACAAGTGAATCTACCTCATTCATTGTTTATTTAAAATTTAAATTCTCTGCTCTTATCTTCAATTGCATGCAGTGGGGATAAATTAATTTGCCTTATCGATTTATGAATAGAGTACTCAGCAGTGCTGCAGGGGGGAAAACAACACGGTCCATCTGCTCATGTAGAGTGGCATCATCCTTTTTTTAATGAACCCAACCAGTGAGTTTAGCCACCCATGCAGAAATGGGTGTAAGTAACAGGCTGGCTTTCAAGTTCAAACAAGCTTATGCTTCTCAGAAAGGGGGAGGACTGTTTGACTTTATTACTCATGTTCTTCAATTTACCTGAAATTCTCTCGTACAGATTCGGCTCACTGTTTTCTTTGATGCTGTCAGAATTCTGTAGGGAAATTGGAAGGGGTTTGGTGCCTTAGTCTATTTGATCTTCCATGTACAAAAATATCTTTTCTGTATTGTTATGTATAAAGTATAAGGCTGAACTGAAGAAATGGTTGCAGTCCTGTATGATGTCCTGTGGTTGCGTGGTTTTCACAGTACATCTAGAGAGATGCACAATTCAGTTCAGAACCATGTTGAAGAAAGCTGATGATCCGGGGTAATATTTATTCCATTGCCTTATATTTGTCAGTCAAAAATGTCTATTTCTGAAACTGCCCAATGGCTATCCCATAAATTTGACCCCCAAATTAGATGTGATATTTATGGTGTGGTGCATCTCCTGTATAGGGTTTGCGTGACAAGGCTTTGGTAAAAGGGGCTGGCTACAGGGATGACTTCTGTGAGAAGCTCCTAGAAGCTTCCTCTAGATCAAATAAAGGCAATGTCAGGCAGCTGTAAGACAGAAGTGCTGCTGGCCAAGGCTGAACCTGTGAGCCACAGAGGTAGTACCTCTGGGATAACAGTCAAGAATGGGGAAAACCTAACCAAACAGGAGAAGCATTTGCAGCCAGAGAGAGGATTGAGAAGGTGTGAGAACAGCTCTGAAGACACCAAGGTCAGTGAAGAAGAAAAAGGAAGCACTGGAGCAGAGATTTCCCTGCAGCCTATGGAGAAGACAGTGGTGAGGCAGGCTGACCCTCTGCAGCCCAATAAGGTTCATGGTGGAGCAGATACTCACCTGCAACCTGTGGAGGACCTTAAACTGGAGCAGCTGGTTGCACCTGAAGGAGTATGTGGTCCCATGGGAAGCCTGTGAAGAAGCAAACACCTGGCAGGACCTGTCACCTGTGGAGAAAGGAGCCCATGCTGGAGCAGTGTGGTCCTGAAAGTCTCATGGAAGAGAGCCATGGTGGAGCAGTGAAGAACTGCATCCCATGGAAGGAACTCACATTGGTGAAGTTCACGGAGGACTGTCTCCCACAAGAGGATCCCAGACTGGAGCAGGGGCAGAGTGTGAGGAGTCCTTCCCCTGAGGAGGAAGGAGCAGCAGAGACAATGTGTGATCAACTGACCTCAACCCCCATTCCCTATCATCTTGTGCTGCTGGCTGTGAGGAGGGAGAGAAACCTGGAATAATCTTAAATTCAGGAAGAAGGGAAGGTAGAAGAAAAGTGTTTTAAAGATTTGGTTTTATTCTTCATTACTGTACTCTGATTTTTTTAGTAATGAGTCAGATCAATTTTTATTTTTTTTTAAAGTTGAGCCTGTTTTGCCCAAGGTGGCAATTCATGAGTCTCCCTGTCTGTATCTCCCTGTCCTTATCTCGATGCATGAGCCTTATCAGAGCAACATAGAATATCCTGAGTTGGAAGGGACCCATAAGGATCATCAAGTCCATCTCCTGGCTCCACACAGGGCCACCCAGGTCAGAGCAACATGCTGAGTGCATCATCCAGATGCTTCTAGAACTCAGTCAAATTCTAGTGCCCAATCACCCTCTCGATAAAGCACCTCTTCCTAATATCCAATCTAAACCTTCCCTGTCACAGCTTCATACTGTTCCCTTGTGTTCTATCAGTGGTCTCCAAAGAGAGGAGATTGGCACCTCACCTGCCTCTTCATTCCCCTTTGTCAGGAAGCCATAGACTGTGATGAGGTCTCCCCCCTCCTTTTCTTCAGGCTGAACAAACCAAGGGACTTCAGAACTCTTTTCATAAGACTTTCCATCCAGACCCTTCACCATCTCTGGATGCTCTCCAATATTTTTGTGTCCCTCTTCGTACTGTTGTGCCCAAAACTGCACAAAGTACTTGAGGTGAGGCTGCAGGACAACCCCCTCTCTGGACTGGTGCACAATGCCGTGGCTTGATGCACCTTAGAATACAGTTGGCCCTCCTGGCTGCATGGCCATGCTGCTGATTCATGTTTAAACAAGACCAAGGTCCCCAAATCCCTCTCAGCATGGCTGGCCTCCAGCCTCTGATCCCCCAGTCTGTATGCACAGCCAGGGTTGCCCCTTCCCAGGTGCAGAATCCGGCACTTGCCCTTGTTAAACTTGGTGCGGTTGGTGATTGCCAAACTCTCTGATCTGTCCAGGAATCTCTGTGAGGCTTCTCCACCCTCAATGGAGTCAACAGCTCCCCCCAGTTTATTGTCATCTGCAAATTTACTTAAGGCACCCTCTAGTCCTGAGTCCAGGTTGTTTATGAAAATGTTAAAAAGACCTGGACCTAAAATGGAACCCTGGGGACCCCACTACTTACTGGCTGCCTGACGTATGTAACCCCACTTACTGCCACCGTCTGGGCTAGACCCTTCAGCCAATTGCCCACCCAACGCATTATGGCTTTGTGTAGTTGTATGTTGGACATTTTGTTCAGCAAGATACTGTGAGAAACAGTATTGAAAACCTATCTTCTCTTCTCTCTCCAACTGAAGAAGGGATGGGTATAGCTGCTTTAGTGGGCACCCAGCATCCAGTCAGGGTCAATCCACGACATTCTCCATATCTACTTGACTTTGCAGTATGCCATGAAAATTTGATGTTGTATTAAGTGTCAGGGCATGTTTCAGATAGATTAATTAAATCTTTTGTAAGCACTCCCCTTTGTGCAAATTATATTTTCTTGTGTGAATCCTAGTGTCAAAGATTTTTCATTTTTTTCCAAAGCTTCATAATTTTTTTTCTTTTATTTGGTTGCTCTTTTCCTGATAGTATCACTGACGGTAATGAAGGGCTGTGACACCACTTTGTTGGGTGGCTGATTCTGCAAAAAGGCCCAAACACAGGATCATGTTATGGGGTCATACATAGCTCACAGCACTGCTGGTAGTAGATAGTCATACTACTATCCTGCAACAGAACACTTCTTCCAGAAAACTTATGCAAGTGTAAAGAGTAACATACAGATGATTATAGTGGCAGTTTCCAGTGAAAAGCAAAGGGTTTGCTAAACCAACTACTCTGTCAAATGTCTTTAAAAATAGCTTTTCTTCTTGTACCAAATGCAATAAAAAAGCTTCCTGGAAACAAACCTTTTCAGAAGATGGAGTATTAACATCATCGAACCACAGTGCTATTTCTGAGAAAAAGGCTCTAATGACTGGAAGCCTGTTGTCTTGTTTAAACCAACTTCCTCTGTTGAGCTGGACTGTGTATGACTGAAAGCATGGCTTCTTTTTTATGCCATTTTTATCATTCCTTAATCTAACGTACTGAAGGTGGCTCAGTGAAGTGTGAGGGAGACTATCGCTGCTTCAGAATTTGCCCTTAAAATTTGTTCTAGATGAAATTTACTGTACTGCGTGGAAAGCATGACTGAAGCCTAAAATGTAGAACAGCAGTAACTATTTCTACTTATAGCTACATTATCTTTATTTATAGCTAGGATACCTTTTATTGTTGGAGACATAAGTGGGATTCTTCTTCATTTTACCCATTACCATCCATTTAGCTCCTGACTGATATACTAAGCTATGGTATGTACTATGGATGGATCACTGAGAGATTGTAGTGTGAGAATGCAAGGAATGCCAATCTGCAAATTAGAGCTGAGGAAACATGGATAAACCTGTTTTTTCTTCCTTGGCTTAATAGCTCTAATGGTACCCTTGTGGACATTGTCTGCTAGAAAGTGATCAGAGCTAATATTCTGAAGGCTATTGGAAACCCAAAAGGCTATGACAGGTTCTTGCTTGGAGGTTGCATGGAGGTTGCAAGGTCTGGAGAGATTTCCCATATTCCAAATCATCCAGTTCATTCAAAAACTAGTTCAGAGAGAGATTAGTGAAAATGCCTGTAGTCTTTCCAAAGAAGTTTCTGTGTTTGCTGTAGCAGTATAATTTGATAGTCATAGGAAACCTATCAAAATAAAAAAAGGAAAAAAGAAAGAAAATAAAAAATGGTTTTGGTCCCTGAAGGCAACTTGTGGCAGTATCTCAAGATAATGAATTATATCTGATCCCAGGAGTGGCTGTAGCAGAGAGGAAGGTCAAAAGAAAAAAAGTCCAAATAATCTGTACAAACTGAAAAAGTTCCATATGTGATAAAATTGTCAAATATTATCAAGATAAATAGAGCTATTTAACATGTGGAGCAGAGGGAAGCTTATTTTGGTAACGGATGTCCTTCTGAATGGATATCCAGTACTGACTTTCAGACGATGTAATGTGTTAAAGTTTATCAGAGAGAAAATCTCAGCTGAAATTCCAGACAGAAATTCAGAATGTAAGCCTATTCACTTTTGCTGACGTTTTGGGTTTTTCAGTTTAATTTTATTTTAGCAGTACATCAGAGTTTCACTTAGACTGCTATTGCTGATGTGCAAATTCTTTTTCAAAGCCCTTCTATTATTACCAGAAGCTTTTCTTGTATCTTCTCTACTTGACTTTGAGTATACTTTGTGATGTAAGAAGGAAGGATTTATAGCTGGATTAATTAATTTTGTTTAAAAGACAGATTATGGACTTCAGTCAGTTAAACAGAACTCCACCTTTTATTTTCCTTCCTTAATAAATCATTATAGAATAATCCAATATTCATACACCATAATTCTCATGGGGCTTATTACTGCATATTACTTTTCATCACTACATACTCAGTTATTTGCATCTCACAGGCAATGAACTGGACAGAGAGAAGTAGCTTTCTGATTAAGACACAGAAAATTGGAGATGGTGTTCTACTTTAAGTTCAGGTATTCTTGGCTTACAATCAAATTCTAAGACCACGGAGCTATGCCACAGTATTGTTATATTTAAATCTCCTTTTCTGGGTTACAGCGTTCTTGTATCCTTTCCTGCTTTTCAAAGGTGAAGCTGGCTGTGCTTTTGATTAATGCTTTTCTAAAAATCTCAGCCTTTTTTTTCCCCCGTAAGCACCAAACAAAGAAAATGCTCTTGTTGAATAATATTTCATACCCTTGTTTTTCTGTAGACATCCTTTTCTATAAAAATACATGTTAAAATGAGTTTCCTGGGCTTTAGTTCAGTCTATGGATGCAGTATTTTCTCACCTGTGAGCTGCCAAGATTGGTGATTTTTGAGTGTTATGTTCTTCCATATATTTCATAGGTTTATTTTAATTGTGATGTATCAAATACACGTATTCAACTGGGAACTTTAAAACAAGTTAAAGTAGACAATACTAAATGGAATATATTCAATTTCCTGTCTGTTTACTAATGAATTATTAGTTATATATCTTTAACATGACTCTTAGCTATATATTCTTCTTGGTTTATTTTGTTTTGCATTCTGAACAGTAGAAAAAGAATATCTGATAGTATTAGCTAATTGTCCAAACTGCCACCTTCATGCTTTTAAGTACAAAAGTAGTAGCAGCATGATCACAAAAAAGCAATGAATCAGCAGCTTAAATCTCTCTTTTTGAAACAGAAAGCACAATTTTCAAAGGGTTCTTGTCCCTTTTTTACTCTTGATATTGCTAGTTGTAGATTTAGCTCTTTGTTTAGCTAAGTTTTTATCTGTATATTTAGCAAGTGTGGCCAGTTTTTACTTGCAGTTAGAAAAAATCTGGCAAGTATGCTTTGAAGGTTTTAGATGGGACTGGAAGCGCAGATGGCTATGGGGACATTGTGTTCACACACAAGTACACTTTGCAGGGTTAAGCTCATCTCAGAGTACCTGTATCTCTGCTACATTTGCTTGAAAGTCCTATAGACCGTTGGTTAGCATATGAATTCCCTCCAATGGTGTAAATATTTTGAAACATCTTGTGCTTGATTTCAAGCCCAGAAAAATCCATTTCTACCTCAGACTGTTGATTTATTTCTGCCCTTCTTTTCTTCTCTCTTTCTCTTCCTGATACTTCAGTAACCCTAGAAATTTTGGAGCAAGAGATTAGAGATGCCAGTTGCACTAAGTTAACCCTTATGGACTTTATATCATTCCTCAAACCAGACCACACTTGTGTCTTGCCAGGCGCTGAAAATGTCATTAGTCATAAGGAATGGAAAAATAATACAGCAATAGTTTATTGTATCATTTAATTCTTTTGTCTTTTCATTTAAAATGTAGTTCCACAATATAAGTTTTGAATGGCGAAGTTAAAGTTTCCCTTCCTACTTGTTTCCCCGTGACACTGCCATTTCTTTTTCATATTCTTTCTACTTTGTGAGACTGCACACACAAACTTGTTAAGCAAAACAGAACAAAAACTTCTGGGTGGAAGGGGAAGGAGAAAGGGCTTTTAAGTGGCCTCTTCCACTGTCTGTGCTTAGAGGATAGAGTTGAAACATTGAATGATCCAGTTGAAAGGGATGTAAATGATGACTGGACGGTGCACTGACATGTGGAGGTAAGAATCTCTTACTCTAGCTCTTTGTCAGAAAGGGAATCAAGCAGGGAATTCTTGGAAATTTGTCCTAATTGTCTGCCCTAGATCACTGAATTGGATTTACATGACAATACAAAAACCCCATGCAGTTTCTGCTACACTCCCACAGAATTTCTGGTAGCTATTAAATTTGCTACAAAATACAGAAGGCTCTTTTTAATATTTTCAGGAGGTCATTTATGTAAATGTCTGTTGGAAAGTCTCTTCTGGTTGTAGAACAAAAGAAACAAAAAGGAAAAATGTTTTCTTTAACCATATAGCCAAAGCTCTTATCTTTTATCTTCATCTTTGCAGTTTCTTTTGTTCCGCTGCACTAGAGAGCTTTTTGAAGTACAGTTTAAAAGTAGCTCTTTTAGCCTTTCTAGTTAAATTTAACTGGTTGGTTAGATAGGTATGAACTGTTCAGTGTTGCTGTAATCACTTGTTTACATGTAATATAAACACACATAAAAAGAGTTTATTTTTTTCCTCTTGATTTCTTTGGTAAAACTAAAAGAAGTTAGCAAAGATGTCAGTCTTTCTTGTGAAGGCAGCATAGCACCCCATGACAAATCCTAGCTCTGAGATGCAAGGGATTTTTAACATTTGACTAGTTAGGGTCGAGAAGCCTTTCACTAGAGGTCTAAAATCAAAGAGATTTTACATTCTACGTTTGGGTTTGGAAGGGGAGATGGTATGATAACCTTTTTTCTTGTTGTTAGCTCTAATATTTTCTTATTTACACAATGGTGATGCTCGAGTTTCTACCTCTCTTCATTGTAATTTTCCAGCATTTATCTTTTTCTGTCTTGAGCAATCATAAGTAAACCAGAACAGAAAAATATGAATTTTAATCTAAACTTTATCTATTTACATGGTGTCTATTTGGGCCTCTCTTTTCATCAATGAGTACATGCATAACTTACATAATAAATCATGATAAAACATTTGTGAAAACTTATCCACTCACTCATTTAGGTATAGTGCATAAGACTAAGTGGCTGTTTTTGAAATCAATGTGGAATAATATTTTTTTGATTTATTATGCACTTTATAAGGAAATGCTTTGAAGTGTACAATCAGACATCAATATCATGTTGTATGTCAGGGACAGCATCATACACAGCTTAACCTCTTTAACTTAAATTGATGCAATATCTACACTGAATTTTCATCCATAAATAGAAAAGAAAACTTGATAACAGGTAGTTTTAGAATTATGTAAAAATTATATTTTCTAAACAAAATAGTATTGTCATGATAATGATGATAAGATTAACAGAATAGAAAAAATAACAGGAAATATTTGTATACCTTTGTAGAAGAGGAGGAAGCATTTGCCAAAACACTGTGTCAATTTAAATTCCAAATGTATTTCTACAAATATTCACGAAAACACTTTTTAAAGCTGTTTTGTTACATAGTGTGGTGTAGCTCACATTGCTTAAAAAAGCATATCTGGAAGTATTCTGAAATGTGGGTACAATTGCTGTGTTCAAATGAGTAGTCACATATTTTGGTTATTATTCAAGATAATTAATGTACTGAGATAGAAGAATTTGTCTTATGGTATTGTCTCTTGCTCTTCACAAGTAAGGTCAGTTATGTAATCATTTTAGCAGCATGAAAAATTAAATTGGACAGATTTATATCAAACTCTCAAAAGATTGATGTTATTAGAAAACCTCTGCCAGCAGCTCAGCCCCAGCCAGCCACTTGCTTACTCCTTCCCTGCTGGGATGGGGGGAGAGAATTGAAGGGTAGAAGTGAGAAAATGCATGGATTGAGTTAAAGACAGTTTAATAGATAAAGCCATGTGCACAAGCAAAGCAAAGCAAGGAATTCACTCACCACTTCCCATGGGCAGGCAGGTGTTCAGCCATCTCCAGGAAGCAAAGTTCCATCATGTATAATGGATACTTGGGACAACAAACACCATTACTCCAAACATTCCCCCTTTCCCTTCATCCTTCAGCTTCTGTTGCTGAGTAGGACATCATACTGCATGGGATATCCTTTTGGTCGGTTGAGGTCAGCTGTCCCAGCTTTGTCCTCTCCCAAATTATTATGCACCCCCACCCACCTCACTGGTGTAGTGGTGAAAGAAGTAGAAAAGGCCTTGGCTCTGTGTAAGCACTGCTCAGCAATAGCTAAAACAACCTTATGTTGTCAACACTGTTTTGGCCACAAATCCAAACCACAGCACTATATGAGGTACTATGAAGAAAATTAACTATATCCCAGCTGAAACCAGTGTATTGTGTTATTCACAAAATATACTTCACAATTTACATTCTTTTCTTTTGCAATTTACTAATTTTTATCTTTAGATTTGAAATGTCTCAAATGAGAGTTCAAAGGAGTATTAAAGCATTTTTAATGCAAATAGGCTATTTCTGTATGATATTGCATCATCCTCGTGAGATGAAGTTCATGGCTAATAAATATTCCAATTCATCTCTGAAACAGGGTTACAATGCCATATTGATCCTCAAGCTGATTGATGTTACATGACAAAATGATACTTCTGTTTCTGCAAGAGGGCACAGAAGGTGCAGCAGAACGTGTGAAATTAAATTTTTTGTATTAATATTCACTCATTTGCAGTCTTTCAGAACAGAAGTTAATTTCCTAAATAGTGCATACACAGAAGCAGTGCGGCAGAGATTTGTGGTTTCTTTCTGCATGCCTTACCTAGGAGGGGAACATGCAGAAATAATCTTGGTATGTTTCCATTCTCACCAGAAAGGGGGTTCTTGCTGTGCTCCCAGACAGTATGAAGGACTATTGCCACACAAACTAGCTTTTGCCTTTTTGGGTATAGTTCTAGACAGTGTGCCACATGTCACCTGGCTGTTTCCATGCAGGAAAAGAAAACGGAGACATTGCATATGTTAGTCTTCGTTCAGACCAGACTGGGCTCTTCATTGGCAGCATTCATCAATGTCAGCATTTCTGATTTAATGAATTCTGCCTATTACAGATAAGTAGGAATCAGTTATTCCATTAATAGTGTTTCAGATTCTCTGGAGAGAAATATCTAAAATACTGCATTGTAGAACAAAGAACACCTATTTTAAATATTGTCAAAAAAGTAGAATTTAACATTAAAATGACCTTAGGAATACACTCCCCAACAATACAGTTTGGTAAGGTTCCTTGAGATAAAGACATGAAAATTAAGAATTCTGAAAACTCGGTTGCCAATTTACATACAAGTCATAGATTAAGGTTTGATATGGATTTATTAAGCCTGACTGCTTGCATTTTCTTGAATAAACTATTAAGGCATTTAACACAGGCAATTCACTGAAAGGCTCAGCTTTATTCCCTGAAGACCATTTTCTACACAAAAACAGTTTAGCAATTGTTAAATTCATATAAGCAAAAATTTGGTTTAGTAACATCGGTTTTAACATACAACTCTAGTCTCTCTTTGCAGTTAAAAAAATGTCAGGCCACTTCAGGGTGTTGAAACCCTGTCATTCAGATGTTTATAAGTTGACATTGGCACAGACAATTAAAAACCATGATAGAAGGGGTTTTTGTTTGTTTGTCCTTCCCATTCCTTGCATAGTTACCTGCAAATGTTTAGTTATGGCCTCATGACATCTATAGAGCAGAAACTGCATTTGGAATATAGATGGTGGCTCGTAGCAGAACAGAATCGTGCAAATAGAAAAGCCAAGGTAAGTAACTCACTCGTGATATTAAGGTAAAATTATTTGTTGTTGGGAGAATAGAAGGTAGGAGATGGCATGAAGGAGACCTGAAGAGCTTTCTGCCTGCTGAAGGAGGGAGGCTGCTCTCAAGGTGTGAATAAAAATGTAATCTTACTGATAACAGCAGAGATATAGTGAGCTGACAAGTGGAGTTGTGTTCATAGCAGTACTTTTAACCCAAGTTTAGGGGTCTCTATTTGATCATAATGATTGCCATTACTTCTAGGAAGACTGTGCAGCATTTTCTGGCTTGCATATAGTAGTGTTGCATATACAGTTGTCAGCAGTGTCTGCAGTTGAGATTTCTGCTGAAGAACAGTAGGGGTATGTTTCATGTTTATCTGTCTTAGAAGTATCATCACCTGAAGTAGAATTCAGCTTTAATTTAAGAACTCCAGCACTGTCCTTGCTAGATTTCCCCTCACAAATCCATACAGTCACACATAGCAGAGATGTTACTGAGAGCTCAATCACTGCTGCAAGCATTAGAAGTTACATGTTGAAAGACAGCTGTTGTTCTCAAGAATGTTGTAACATTGACGAATGGAAGAAAGTAGTGAAAATACTGATATTGGAAAAGCAAAGGAGCAGAGAAGAAGATCCAGTTGGTTGTCTTTAACCAGTGCATATTCAGTAGAATTGTGATTTGTAGCATACAGAGTTTCTGTAAAAACTGGAGGGTCTTGTCAGCACTTTCAATATTAATCTCTTGAGGTAGTTGCTGTTGGGCATTTCTGATCCTTAGTCTCATTTTGTCTGAAACAGCACTATTGAAATAAAAGGAGATTTCCTGTTGCTTGTAAACTAAGTTAAAGCCGTGCTCTGAAAGTTAACCTGGTTGTGATATGGACACAGGTACTCACAACAGCGTTCTTTCTGTAATGGGTCAAGCAAGAACCAGTGATTAATCTAGCATGCTATGCTTTCATGGCTAGGGATAGCATGAGGCACAGCAGAGTATATGGGGTTGGGATACTGCTGTGCTGGAGGCAGCAGCAGCTCGTGCTGGACACCCAGCCACCCCGTGCAAGTGCAGCAACATGGCTGTGGGTAAGCAGTGATATAACTCAGAAAACAGAGCATGCTGAGTGAGGAACTCTCTAAGGCTGTAAAAAGGGTTGAAAAGTTGGCCAAATGTTAGGTGTGCTTAGAGGACTCTCTTTCTCCTCTCCCCTCTCTCCTCTCCCCTTTCTTCTTTCCCATTTCTCCTTTCCCATTTCCCATTTCCCATTTCCTATTTCCCCTTCCCATTTCCCCTCCCTTCCCCTCTTATGTCAGTCAACACTCCCAAGTACTTCCCTCAGCTCTGCTCTCAGCCTGAAATTCTTGGGAGTCCCATGTGGAGGACCTTGCACTTGGCCTCGTTGATCTTCAGTTTCCCAAATAAATTCATTTATCCTGTATAACCTTTTTTCCCCAAGACTTATATGTCAAGATTAATCTAGTATAATAACTGTTTTTATTGTCTAAATAAAAAAAGATTGAAGTTCTTTTTTGATCAAATTTGTAATCCAAACGTTACAATGCTAAATCCTCTCAGCCTGACTGTTAACACAGCTTGACATTGTCTTTTGTACAAGTAATGTCTTTGTTAGTTCAACTGTATTTGCCTGTGATTCTTTGAAAAAAGTTAAGGAAGAAATGTCTCCCAAAGACATAAAAAATCAGATAATAAAAAAAGCCCACCCTCACCCTGTTCTTCTATACATTTGTGAAAAGGAAAACTGGCAATCCTTACATAAATACTTTATATTTTGAAAGAACTAGGGACCAGTGAAGTTGGAATTATGTGATTAGCTGCTTATTGGTTTTGGTTTTTTGTTTTTTCCTTTAGTGATAAAGTAGTATCTTTTGCACTTCTCTTTTTATGATATAATGATTTGCTTTACCCTAGAAAAAGTCTTTCCCAAATTATCTTTTTAGGTATGACTTACTGGATATAAATATTTTAGTTCCCTAGCAACACTGAAAGATCTTTTAATGTTTCATATATATATACACCATAGGAATTTTGTAAATTTTCCTGGTTTTATTAAGTAGCTGTCTTCATTAATGAGATAGTGATAGAGATAGATCTTGGATGTGATGCAGTGAGCTGAAATGAAGACCTACAGCATATCTATTCAAAGATGGCAGAAGATCTTATATATTAAGAGAATTACTTCTTTTTACAGTTGCTGATAGCGATTTAGGAAACTGAAAAGATCTAAGATTGAAATTTTGAAGCACTGCTGTAAAATATCCTTATAAAGGAAGGAATGAATACTTTCTTTAAGTCCTTTACTGGGAAATAAAAGGACATTTTTATAATCACTTTCTGTATCTGCAGTCTGAATCAGCATAATATAATTTAAAACTTTGAAATGTAGAAAAATTTGCATAGATTATATTACTAAATTTTAGAAGATTAATGACAGTATATGTGTTCTTTCTATATGGAATCTTAAGGCTACAGGAATTCAGATGAAAGCTCCATTTAAACTAAAATCATGTCCTAACACTGACAGCAGAAACAGCTTTACTGTTGTTATGATTGAGTTGCACGTGGACAGTTTGTGTTTGGGAGACATTATCAGCTCTATTCTATTGCTTGAAAATGTATATTTAAAGCCTAGATTTATATGTAAGGCTTTTCCATAATAAAACAATGTTTTCTGTGAAAAAATATCTTAAACTAAATCCCGAATAAGATTTTGGATGCATCTAGCCATCTTTACACTAACTGAAACTGAAGAAAATTTTCTTTTAACCTTTATTATTTTTAAGGATTGAATATTTTTGTTCAGATTTATTTTTGGTAATAAAATGTTTGATTTGTATTTGATTGAGTGGGATCCCCAAGACATAAAACCACTCAGATCATACTTGCAATTCGCTTTCTAAAAGATTTTCAAAAGCCTTTTGAAGTGAATTCCTTGTTAATGTGCGGAGTGCGTGGTGTTGATTGCAATCATGCAATGTTAGGTGCTTTTAGAACATTATTTTGGCTGCAGTGATACTTTCCCTTTGGTTTCATATAGCCTGCTGAGGTGATATTTTACAGGCCCTGCAACTGAGACCCCACAGCTTTCCCACTGAATTGAAATTGAATTTCAGTGGTGAAAACTGTGGAGTGATGATTATCATTGCGCCAACATTGCAGAAAACTTTACCCTCTTTGGCCATGCAAAGCCAAGGGAAAAACTGCAGACAGCAGCAAGTTGCATGGCACAGTTTCATTTGGTGCTGGCTTCCAGAAATATCTTATGGTTAGGGGCAGTTGTAAATAGGTTGGCTGTTGACTGTTGTGCTAGTTCTTGTCATATTGTTGATGTTTTTTGGCTTGTCATAGTTTAGCCCCAGCTTGAAGATGTCCCACACACCTGCTCACACAATCACAAAATCACAGAATCCTAAAGGCTGTAAAAAAACCCCTCTGCAAATCATCTAGTCTAACATCCCCTGCTAAAGCAGGTTCACCTAGAGCAGGTTGCACAGGATCGCATCCAGGTGGGTTTTGAATATCTTCAGAGAAGAAGACGCCACAAGCTCTCTGGGCAGCCTGTCCCAGTGCTTGGTCACTCTCAGAACAAGGAAGTTTTTTCTCATGTTGAGATAGAGCTTCTTGTGTTCTGGTTTGTGTCCATCAGAAGACGAGCTTTTGTCCATCCACTTTGTGACTGAAGAAGAAGGTAAAACTCATGGGGTAGGACTAGGACAGTGTAATAGGACAGCAGAGAAAGGGGGAAAGAACAGCAACAATGCCTGTAAAAGAATATACAAAGTGAGTGATACGGAATGCAACTCACTCACTGCCGAGAACCTAATGTCTGGCCCATCCCTGAGCAGTGATCCCCTGTCCCTGGCCAGTTCTTCCCCCTTATGTGCTGAGCATGACATGACATCTGTCTTAGGTCTGGCTCACATGGAGCTGATTTCCCCTCTGCAGCCCTCAGTGCTGTGCTGTGTATTGCTAGCCAGCAAGGTGTTGGTAACACACCAGGGTTTCAGCTACTGCTTAGCAGTGCTCTATAACACCAAAGCTGCCTCTCCAACATGTCTCACTCCCAGACTAGTAGTCTGGGGTGGGCAAGATCTTCAAAAGGAACAGAGCCAGGACAGCTGACCCAAAGTATATTCCATACCATTTGACATCTGTTCAGCAATAAAAGCTAAGAGAAAGGAGGAGGATGTGAGGGCATTTGTTATTTATGACATTTGTCTTCTGGAGCAACTGTTAAACATACTGAGGGCCTGCTTTCTAGGAAGTGGGCAGACATTGTCTTCTGATGGGAAGTAGCAAATCTTTTGGGTTTAGTTTCTGTGTATGGCCTTTGGCTTTTGCTTCATTAATTTCCCTTTATCATCTTATTTTATTCCCTTTTTGGCCCTGGTTAGGAGGGAAGTGCAACTTGGTGACCTAGTGTCCAGCCAAGGTCAATGCACCATAATGTATTGAATATTCCAGTCAGCTGTCATGGCTGTGTCCCTTCTCAGCTTCTTGTGAAAATTAACTCTATGCCAGCTGAACACCAGGACAGGCTTCTCATGTTCTTTTCCAACACCATACCGAGAACATGCTGTGAAACATGAACAGAACACTCCTAGATACCTCATTTCTGGCCTATGCGTGTGACTTACTTCTCTCTCTCTCTCTCTCTCTCTCTATTGAACAGCTTTGAGCAACATCTGTTTGTTACCTGAAGGCTACTTTGAGAAACATTTGCTGTAATTGTAACTAGGCTGACATTGGAAGCAAAAGCATGTTTCCTAGGCCTGATCTGAAGAGGGCCTGCATGTGCATGGCAGGATGTTCCCTGAGATATAATGTGAAGAAAATTAGAAAATGAAATTTTAAATGGTGGAAAAGAAGTAAAAGCAGAAGGACTTTATGTTTGGCCTATTTGTTTCCAATTCTTTCATCACTTGCCTATACTTCCTTATAAGTGATATTCTAAAATGTTTAGATTTTCCCTTTCTAGATACTCTTGTGTACAGCAGCCAGATAAATACATGTAAGTGCACTTAATGACACATATTATTTTTTAATTTAGGGACAGAAGGAAAAATTGGTTATGAAATTAGGGAAAACATTTATACCAGTTAATAATTCAACATATGTTTAAGCAAGGTTTATGACCATCTGCCACTACCTCAATGAGATGCCATAAATTCAAAGAATCATCACAAAATGTGTAATTGTCTTGTTACTCCAAATAAAATAAACCTCTGCTTGCTTCAGAAAGATTGAATGTATGTTACCACATCGTTAAGAAAGCAGAAATTGTTATTGTGCATCTCTCTAATTTATGGAGTTTGATAATACTGAATAAAGTCTTTTACAACATAGCAGTAGCTGGCACAGATTGCTTTCCTCTTAGAGAACTTAAACCAAGTCCCACTGAAGTCAGCCTGAATGTTCCCACAGCTTCTACAGGAAATTTCATCAAAACTTTTCCTGAAGAGAGAACTTTGTCAGGTACAGAAAGATTACATACAATCTTACTGCTGAGTCACAGCTGAAATAAGTTACCTTCTTTATACTGAGAAAAGATTTATTAAATCTTTATACTCTATTTGCAATTAATGCAAAACTCTTATCAGAAATTCCTATACATTCAAGTTTTGTAATTTGCTGAGAAGTTGTCAACTTTGGATAGCTTGAAATTTATTGTAAATTCTAGTGATTGACACTTTAATATATTTGCTTTGAGACAGAGAGAAGAAAAGAAATATCTAAATATCTGTATTTTAAAGAAAGGAAAGCAAATTCTTCACAGAGCAACCATGGTAATACAGGCAAACTCAATAGACCATGTACACAGACAAATGGGTACACATTCAGTCTTGCAGTGAATCCTAACACGCACACAGCTTTGCCAGAATTCTGTGCAAAACTGTGTCTTCTTACAGCTACATGGGATAGACCACTTAGCATAGAATGAGGTTCTCCTCAACTGGAAGAGATAAACATAACAAGTTTGTTCTGATACTTCAAAGAAATAACAGTCATTTCCAATCTTGGATAAGTTCCCAACAAGTGTTGTAATGTGTGTCCCAAGGAATAGATTAAAAAAAAAAACTCTTAAGAATCACTTTTTAAAAAAAAATAGGAACATCTGAGAGTGAAACTTACCCTGAAGGCTATCTAACGTTGTGCAGTTTTCAGCTGTGTATCATATTTCTAAATTTAATCTGTCAATTTAATAGCTTCTGCCATATGTGAAACCAAAGTCCTACACAGACAACATTCTCCTTCACTTTGTTCTACTTACAGGGAAGACTGAGGACTTGCTTTACATACTAGCTACATTTCCTCACGTAAACTAATAAAAGAGGGAAGAAACACCATCTTTTCAGTAAATTCTATTGGAAACTAGTTTTTAGCATGCCTGGTAGGAGTGAAGCACAGAATGACCTAGAATCCTGCTGTTTTCAGGTGAGCATAGCTAGTCTCAGTCTTTAGATATAGGATGAGTAAGATGTTAATAAGACCATTGTGGTAAAATTGGTTCAGAAATGTGAAACAGCACACATCAAAAATATCCACATTTCAAAGTACAAGGAAAGAGGAGAAAAATAAGATATAGAATCTCTGTCCTCTCATTATCAATTAAATATATGTACAATAATTTGCATTTTGAACACTGCAGGTCTATCTAGATTCAAGCAATTTTAAAAGAATTGAATTTTTGGGTCTTTTTCTCCATTAAACCAATATTTATTCACTTGTAGACACCCAGCATTTTCAGTGCTGTTTGGCTCAGATAAGGGTCGAAAGAGGAGAAAAGCACCTAATCTTGTGATGTTTCTACTCTTGTACAAAGTAAGATACTTTAAAAAGACTCATCAATCCATGACTTAAAAGTTGAAGATTCTATGAGATAACTGTTCACAAACTGCAGATCTGTAAAAAAAACCCTGCATATAAATAATGATTCAATATTTACAGATCCACATTTTACCCTGGAATTTAATATAAGAAATTTCTGACTCACCAAGAATATTGCTTTATGGTAACTTATGAATAGTAGTGAATTATACAGTTAAATCAAGGTCACCTGAAAGATGTTTAACATATTAGTCATAAGATCCATGGTGAAATTCGTTAAATACATTTATGAACTGCACCAAATGTGTTTTGTTCACAATGCTCCCTTGAAGAATTATTTCCTTGCTAATGAAAAAATCTCAACATTTTCTAATTACAGCATTTTCCACACTTTTATTCTTTTCTTAGTCTTTATGGTCATGTATACTATATTTAAATTCTTCTAGAGACAACTTAGGAAGCAAAACTAATTGGAAAATCAGCTCCCAGAACTTTCATAGCCATTAAGATTATTTGCTTTCATACTGTCCAGGAAGAAAAAAAAAAGGTTAGATTTGTTTTATCTGGTTTGTTACAGTACTCTAGGTTAAGGGTAACGTAAGTGACGTTCAGTTGTGTAAAGATCAGTGTGAGATAGAATATTGTAAATGACCTACGTACTACACTGGTGATATTCCACTGCTGTGATGCAATGATACCAAGAATGCATTGATGCATCTGCAGATTAAAAAGCTGTGGTAAAGGACTTCTCAAAGGTGAAACAGACATTGGGTACCAAACCCCGTTCCTCTGTTTAAATGTTTTCTTTTGTTTTGGTATTTATTTAGTTTTCATCTAAATACGCAAATCTTTAATGTTCCCAAACCCAAAAAGTCAAATCAAGGCTGCTCAATTCTTAGGGGGATGCTCCAAGATGAGGCTCAGGTTTACTGTGCTTGCAGAGTCAGGTTCTCCATGGCTTGCTTGAATTTCTGGCTCCTCGACCTGTGGTGGGTGAGCAATAGTCCTTTCTACAAAACAGCAATAGCTGTGTTAGAGGGGGTAGTGTCTGAGAAATGAAAAATCTGAATTTGAATCCTGTCAAGTTGAGGCAAGAATAGGACCCAGGCCTCCCACACAGTCTGAGTGTTGTCACCAATAGGCTATTATGCAAATACCCAACAGCACTGAGATATAAAGTGACTGTGATTACTGTGCTTTGTGCTGAGCTCAGTGCTATCAGTGGGTGGGAGGCATGTTCAAAGCAGACAAATCAGGCCGAACTGTGTTGTTCAGTTAGTAAAGCCTCCAAAACCTTAGCTGTTCAGATGCTGTCTTCAGAGAAGATGGCTTTTCTTCTGGAAATGTACACTAATGCACCTTTTGGTTTCAAGTGGAAGAGATGTGATGAAAATTTATGCACTCTTAAGAAGTCATAGGCATTATAGCTAGGATTAATTTTTTTTATGTCTTAAATTTTGTTTCGTACATTTTACATTGGGTTTTTTCACTGCTTTTTTGGGCTGAAGTGGTTCATAACAATTCACAGTTTAGCAGAAGTTTTAAATCTTGTAGCAAAGTACTAATATAAAAAGCTGATTTTTTTGTTGACTATTATTGTTGCAGACAATTTGTTTGCAAGAATAGTTGTGCCAGTCAGACTGAAGATTCCTGGTCTCTCTGAGACTAGCTTGATGGGGAAACGGTACAGGAAGGAAGTAAGTAGGGAATGATCCTTTCCCTGAAATACTGTTCTTCTTGCAACGATCTGAAAGTACACAATGTTTTTTTATAGCCCTTCTGGGGTTCATTGTCACAAATTTGACACATTATTTTTATTTCTTACTCATTCCCCTTTTTCCTTTTTAAATTTTTGGGGTTTTTTGGGTTTTTTTTCAGCAAAGGTCTGTGGGGTTTTTTTGGTGTTCCTGGGGGATCTTTTTGATTACTAATGGTCCCCAACAGTGGAAACAGTAAAACGGGGCTGGCTCTGCTTAGGCTTAAGTTATGTTAATGGAGTTCTTCAATTAAGTATTGATAAATGCATGTAACTTGTGGTGGCTAAATCAGTTTGACCAATT
Organism: Laterallus jamaicensis coturniculus; assembly: GCA_022605575.1. NCBI lineage: Eukaryota > Metazoa > Chordata > Aves > Gruiformes > Rallidae > Laterallus > Laterallus jamaicensis. The sequence continues at coordinate 89,812,766 of JAKCOX010000001.1, forward strand.
CAATTTAAAATAACAATAAAGGTGAGAAAATGAAGACTGTAACCTGGATTTGCTGCAATGGGCAATTACTTTGTCTTCTGTGCTGTTTTAGCCTAAGTAATTAGCCTAATTAGGCTAGTAAACATTAGCGCTTAAGAGCATGGTGGGTTTTTTTTCTTTTCTTTTTCCCCCCTCTCTCAGATAGGTCTTATGAGCCTGAAAAAACCAGAACTACGTAAAGTAAATGTGTTGTGTAATGTGTAATTGATAAGACTTGGTGTTGTTGAACATAACTTGCACAGAATTATCACTTCACAGTAATTAACTTATTACTTTCATTGATAAACTGAATCACCCTCTAATTATATCAGAGAAACCTTCTGAACCCTGGTATACGTTTTTTTGATTTGTTTTCAGAAGAACATGTTGAGCTTTCCACGAATATCTAATACACTTTATATGACTTCCACTGGATTCACATGGGGATACTCCACTGTTCCCTGAATGTTAGGACAGTGCAAGCAGCAATTAGCAGGGCATGAACAAGGAATGCAGGTTATTTATCAATGCAACTTTTGGAAGAAGGGAGTTAAAAGGATACAAAAATTAGTGTTTGCTTAGGAAGGGAATGCCAGGAAAATAAGATTGTCTGCAGCAGTTAAAAGCCTGGTAGTTATGCACATGAATCTCTACAATGCATGTTAACACCCAGTCTTTAAATGAAGAAATGCATGTATTCTGTATCTTTCAGGTCCATTATTTATGGAAACAATTTTGTGGACATAGCTTCTAAAAAGGCATATTAGTTTATCCAATTGCCCAGGCAGCTCTGAGCAGAATTTAGTCCTGTGAGTTCTATAGTACTTCTCTTTATTTTGGTAATAGAGGCAGTAGTGCTTCACAGGGTTTAACAAACCAAGTTCTTCCTTTTAATGCATGCTGTTTTGTCGGTGCAGGTAGCATTTTACTAAATTCAACAAAAAAAACCCAAAACACACACGCAAAAAAACTTGTCAGGAGATGCAAATTATACACAGATACACAGACACACAGACACACACACACTCACACGCACATATATAGACACACATATAATGGATTTGTGCAGGATCATGGTTTTGATTCAAATGGCCTAACAGTAGACAAGCTATAAGCATCTGCAAGGCATTATTTTAAAGATGCATTGTAATGGGTCTTTTGTGCTGCTTGAAGTGATTTTCAGGGCAATAATGTTAGCAAATAACCATTAGTTATATGCTATTAAAATTAATAAAACACCGAGAGCCAATTTTAACTTTCAACAGTTCTGTGTTTTGAGAGTTTTATATTTTCCTTGGTAAAATAAGTTCAAGTTGCTATGTAAGAGTTGTTTTCTGTTTTAGTAATATTGTTTCCAGGACGTGTAACTGTTCTTACTCTATATCAGTATTGCTTCTGACATAGATTAGACGCTTCTTCACTTATACACAGCAAAGGTGTACTTAAGTGTATGTTGACAGTGGAGGCACTTGCTGAGTAGACCAGACGCAAATACAGATTTATACATAATAAAATATAAAAAGAGTAAATATATGGACAGATTCCAATATTAGGAGTTGGACTCGATGATCCTTATGCGTCCCTTTCAGCTCAAGATATTCTATGATTCTATGATAATATTCTAAGAGGTGAATATTGCCAGCTTAGGTTCTGTAGTAGCATTATATTCAGGCCTGTAATACCACGACTCACTTGGTCCTGTGTTGTACCATAGTCCACTGCATGCTGCATTTTTATTCACTCACATAGTCAGTTGAATACAAGCTGCACAATTCTCTGTGAAACAAATACGCCAGCTTTCATTTAATAAAGACTCTAAATTACTGCTAAGTAGAACTACTGTAATGCTATTAATATGTTGCTAATTACTATAATGCTTTGACAGAACAAAATAAGGAAATGCTAAGAGTACTGCTGGAGTACTGTGTCCAGATCTGGGGCCCCCAATACAAGAAGGATGTAGAACTGTTGGAGAGGGTTCAGAGGAGGGCCACAAGGATGATTAGAGGGCTGGAGCACCTGCCCTACAAGGAGAGGTTGAGGGAGCTGGGCTTGTTCAGCCTGGAGAAGAGAAGGCTGCAGGGGGACCTCATTGCAGCCTTCCAGTACCTGAAGGGAGCATACAAACAGGAGGGGAATCAACTTTTTAAAAGAGCAGATAATGGCAGGACAAGGGGGAATGGATTAAAGCTGAAGGAGGGAAGGTTTAGATTGGATATTAGGGGGAAGTTTTTTACAGAAAGAGTGGTGAGGTCGTGGAACAGGCTGCCCAGAGAGGTGGTGGATGCCCCATCCCTGGAAGTGTTCAAGGCCAGGTTGGATGGGGCCCTGGGCAACCTTGTGTAGATCCAGGCCTGAGGTTGGTGGCCCTGCCTGTGGCAGGGGGGTTGGAGCTTTATGATCCTCGGGGTCCCTTCCAACCCATGACATTCTATGATTCTATGAAGAGTATGGAATTATTTAAATTAAAAATTACCTTAAGAATAAAGTTAAGATAAACAATTTTATTCTGATCATGAAGTGACTTTAATATGCCTTTATATTTAAAGTTTGGGGACAATGTTGCAGTGAGTTGAAATTTAATACATAGAATTGCATAACAGCGTGAAACAGACTATAGAATAAGTCTAGGGAGGCAAGTCTTGTTTTATCTTTTCCCATTAACTGTGCTGCAAGCACAAGGGAGCTCAAAATATGATTGCACTATTGATTTAAATGCTTAAAGTCTGTGCATTGTCCGGTCAATACTATGTGAAGCCATTAGTGAAAAGAAGTCATATTACTGCTTATAAGAGCTTGAGACATTTTTTTTCTTTTTCCATAGATAGTTTTGATTTTCCATGCACAAAGATCTGATTCAAAGATAGCTTGGCATGAATATTTGTGTGTGTTTCTTTTGGTGGGAGCTATATGCCTCTTCTTCCCAGCTCCTTCATTGTGCTGCTAAAAGCTTTTGAGAATTTCCCTAGGAGCCAACTTGAAGTGCTGATGGGATTATAAATAGGATTTCTTTCTTAGGTTATATTTAATCTGGGGTGAGGAATTAATTCAGATTACAATGTTACAAAATTAGTATTGATGTGAACAGGCATACGTGGGTAGCATTGAAACCAGCACTGCCTCGATGAGACATACTTGGGAATTCATGGTTGCAAACTGATAAAAAGAAATTGATATTCTCATGAAATGTAGCAGTTCCTTGAGCTGAATTTTTGAGGCAAAGTATTTTCAACGTTGCTTCAGCTAAACTCCATTTTTATGCATGTGATCAGGAAGTTTTTTAATATTAAATTCTTTAAAAGATTTTTTCAGATTTTGATTTGCATCTCATCCTTCTCATTTTTTATAATGTGATATAGACTGCACTGTGTTGATACAGGATTTACATGCAATCTGTCATGTAAAGGTAGATTTTGTGAATGAAAAATAGATCTTTATTTGTAAATGAAATGCTCCTAATATTTAGGAAAAAGTCACTTTTTATTTTTTAGTCTTTTTATTATTCTTTTTTTCTGTTCTTTTTTTCTTTTTCCATTTTAATTTTCTTCCTTTTTTCTTTCTTCTTTCTTCTTACTTCGTCTTTTATTTTTAATGACTTGAAACTATTGCCGTTTATTCTGGTATGACACTCTTCAAACTGACATCTGCATTCTTTTCTGACCACTTACCTATGTATGTATTTTGGAAAAGCTTCAAAGAGTAGCTTTGGATTAAAGTAGCTCTTTCCATTTCATATGGAAACTGACTTCAGTTGCCAGAGGAGGTTTTTGGACCCAGCAATGTATTATATAGATATAGAGAATGAAGCTGGTATATATGAACTTGAGAACTTGATTGAGTGAGTTTATGCTGCCAACAGACTAAAGGTGGAAATACGCATTTACATCTGTGAGGCTGTTGTTATTATTTTACAAAATAATCACCCCTGAGCTGTTAATCCTTTGCTTTGAGGGAAGCTTATCAAGTAGTCTCAAAATACATGAACCTGAAATTTATAACTCTGTTGGACACTAAAGTCTCTGGAATTTTCTACCTGCTCTTTTTCTCTCAGTTTTCTAAATAATAACTACATTAAACCACATTATTCTCAATACATTCTTGGTGCAATCCATACTGTAGTGGCCTCTGATGCTTCTGTGCTTGATCATGAAGCTGAGGGTAAAATTTCGTTAGTTCTTTGACCTGATGAAAAATTAGTTGACTGAAAATATTGTTAGCTTTTCCCTGGGTTGACAAGCAGATGTCATCTCTGGAAACAGTGTGAAGGAGGTAGTTGAGGAAAACAGGTCTATGATTCTACCAGCCATCTTTTCTTATATTAGGTTAAACATAGCATTTGCATCTGGGAAGGGCAGTCATTTCCAATCTGCATTTAACTTAAAGATTTATTTTTTAATTTTTTTAAAATTTAAATTCGGACCCATATAAAGGGATCTATAGTCCAAGAGCCTGTCTGAATTTTACAGCTGTAATTAAACATAATAAAAAATACTATTTCTCCTTACAAAAATTGCTCTTCTTACATTGGAAATTTCTTACTAACTTGTAAGATTTTTATTTATTCATTTTTGGGTCTGAGAAGAGATTAAAAATATTTGTAGTTATGGATAAGAGAACAATTATGAATATAAAGAAAGGAAGAGAGCAACATTGTAGGAAGGATGAAGGACATCCACATGATAAAGCAACACACTCAGTGTGCTTTTGTTAATAGCTGCTTCAATCAGATTTTGGACCCATGTCTTGGTATTGATAAAAAGTCATAAACTATTTCTTCAAATCTTGCATCTGTTACTTAACTGAGTAGTTTTGCTAATGAGAAAAGATCTGCTCAGCAAGCAATACCTACTAATAAAGACTGCAGAGTTAGTGGTAACTTCCACCAAAAAAATGTGCATTCTTCCAGAAAAAGCATTAGGCTGGATACCTATGTCTGCCATAGCTGTGCTCAGAGATAAGAAAAATATTTTATGATTCCACACATAAAGGTCAGATGGTGTCATCTGTACTTGTGGAGTTTGGAGAGGGAAAAAAAGCTTAGAAAGCTCTGTTAAGTCTGGAAGAAACGCAGTATGCTTGCACCTTTTTATTATTAGTGGGACAGCAATACTCAATGCCTTTCCTATAGTCCTCAGTCTTTTAAAGATTTGAGTATTCATAATTTTCACGTTACTGTTTTTGTAAATAATGTATTTATGCAGGTTTTCTGAGGCATGGGATAATTTTCAAACCAAGAATAGTACAGTTTCAGACAGGTTCAGAAAAAGACCCTGTCAAGTAAAAGAACTTGATCAGAATCTCTCCTCTATAAAAATGGATGATATACAGAATAATAGAATTGAACTTATAAAATCAAAGTGAACATAGGAACAATCTATTATGTCATCTTACAATTCAAAATAAATGGTTTCCTTTTGTTAAAATAAAGACTGCTTTGTGATTTTTGCAAGCCTAGAGGTTGTGCAGTGATTAATCACTTCCTTGTCCTTCTGTGCCTGTTTAGTTTTGTTTAGTTTCTTTAATATAGACTGAAGAAATGGCCAACTGTTTTCTGTTTTGTTTTTTCCTGGGCTTCCAGAGGTGTGTACTGGCAGTAAGTTTTAATAAAGAATTTATATTTTCATTCAGTTAGAAAGTATTCCTACAACTAAAAAGAGAAGTGTGGGAATAACTTCCCTCATAAAAAATCTATAGAAATCTTTTACATGAGAACACCATTTAATAAATGCAGTCTTTGCTTCAAGCATAATCCTGAAAATGTCTGTATATGTATATGTATATGTATATAAAATACACATGATTTTAGCAAGCTTACTACTGCTTCTACTGAAAATATTTAAAATTAGATTGCTTAGTATAAAGACTAGAGCAATGGTGTGCCTTCCCATAGCTGAAGCCAAGGGATAAAGCTGTTACTTCTTTTAAAGAACAGTGTTTTATAATAAAATTAATGCAGGCTTTCAACTTCTCCAATTAAGAGAGAGCTCCCTGTTTAGTTCATGAGGGTCTCCATAAACCTGTGTAAGAGCAAATAATCGCCTTTTTCAACATTGAAGAATACGTCTTCACATGTGCATTTTTCTAGAGGGAGTTCTCATAAATGTTTTGTGTATTTGCTTAGATGAAGGTGATTTAAAATTCTAAAGTTAGAATTTAAAATTGTGGAACCAAAGAAATGGTTTAGTTTGGAAGGGACCTCAAAGATCACCCAGTTCCAAGCCCCTGCCATGGGCAAGGACACCCTCCCCTAGCCCAGGTTGCCTGAAGCCCCATCCAGCCTGACCTTGAACACTGCCAGGGTGGGGACCAGCCACAGCTTCTCTGCACAACCTGTGCCAGTGCCTCATAGTTAAGAATTTCTTCCTTATATCTGATCTAGCTTCAATTTGAAGCCATTAGCTCTTGTCCTATCAATGCACTCCCTGATAACCAGTCCCTCTCCAGCTTTCCAGTAGATCTTCCTTAGGTATTGGAAGGCTGCAATAAGGTGTCCTCAAGCCTTCCTGTCTCCAGGCTGAACAAGCCTGATTGTCTTAGCTTGTCTTCACAGGAGAAGTACTGCAGCCCTCTGCTTGTTTTTGTGGCCCTCATCTGTACTCACTGTAACAGCTGTGTTCTCTTTATATTGGATGCCCCAGTGCTGAACACAGTACTCCAGGTGGAGTGGAGAAGCAGAATCACCTCCATTGACCTGCTGGTTGTGCTTCATTAGATGTAGCCCAGGATATTGGCTTTTGGGGCTGCAAGTTCATGTGGTTGTGTCATGACTCAGCATGCTTGAATATTTCATCAACCAACACTCCTAAGTCCTCCTCCTTAGGGCTGCTCTCAATCCATTCTCCATCCAGACTGTAGCTGTGGTTGGGATTTCCCTGACCCATGTGCAGGATCTTACACTTAACTTGTTGGATTTCATGATTCTTCTATGATTTGGAGATTCTATAAGGTTCACATTGACCCACCTCTCAAGCCTGTCAAGGTCCCTCTGGATAGAATCCAGAACTCTTAGTCCACCACAACTCCCAGATCCTTCCCCGCAAGGCTGCTTCCCAATATATCAGCCCCTAACCTGTACTGGTGCTTGGGGTTAGTCCTTCCAAGGAGAAGAACCCTATACTTGCCTTTGTTGAAGTTCATTATGTCCCTCTCCACCCTACTCTTCAGCCTGTCTGGATCTTTCTGAATGGCAGCACAGCCTTTTGTTGTATCAGCCACTCCTCCCAGTTTAGTACTGTCAGCAAACTTGCTGAGTGTAGACTCTGTCCCCTTGTCCAGGTCATTGATGAATATTTTGAATAAGACCAGGCCCAGTACTGACCCATTGGGCATACTTGTTGGGTCCTCTTCACTTCAAGAAAGAAATTACCATCAATCCGAGAAGCTTTGCATTGCTTACACCTTACTGTGTTGTCCCTCCAACAGATATTGGTGTTCAAGTCCCACATGAGGACCAGTGGTTGTGAATGTTAAGTTGCTCTTATCATTCTATATAGAGGGTCTCATCTACTTGGTCTTTCTGATCATGTGGGTATAGGAAGCCCCCACTGTGATGTCACCTGTGCCCTTCGTTTAATCCTGACCCATAAAGACTTGGTTGGCTCCTTATCCATTCACAGGTGGAGCTCCATACACTCCAACTGGTCATTGACATAGAAGGTGACACCTCCCACTTGTCCTCCCTGCCTATCTATCTAACCTGTATTCTTCTGTTCCAGTCACAGGAGCTATCCACCACATTTCCATGATACAGAATTTGTCTAGATTGCTTGTTTCCTAGCAAATAAAGATTTGTAAAGATTTCCCTTTCAGTTTTAATGTATTTAGCAATCATTTTTGTCTCCATAATTTAGGAAAATAATACCTAAAATTATGGTCTTAATTTGCTAAAGTATTTATAGTTTCTGGTAAGGAAAATCTCATCAGAATGTATACCTTAGATCAAATTAATTCATCATATCAATTTCACAGAGAAGTGCTAAAATATTTTTCAACAGGAATGGATCAATCCTCTTCCCAAATTAAACATATGAGGTTTTCCAGAAAGGGCAGTTGAATGACTATTTTCTAAGTTTGATGCATAGTTAAATGTATTGCTGCACTGGAAAGGTGAGGTGGTATTTAGTGTCTTGTCAAGTGGCTGTGCAAGAGTTAGACATCTGTTCCAATCTCAGTTTTGTAAATAGACAATAGAGAATGCCATTTAGAGGTGATTCATATCTTCATAAAGTGTACACCTAATGCAAAATGGAATGAATCACTCTTCTAAAATACTCAACTATCTCTAAAATGAGAGCTTTGATGACTAGTTTAGATTACATGACTAACCTTGGATGGTTAAAGTTAAGTGAGAACAATCCCATCCACAGCATTTTTACCTGTAGGTATGATCTGATGTTGTAAAGACTACTAGAAAACTGTGAGTTCAGAGGAAAAATCAAGTCTGGGTCAGAGTGATGTATATATAGATGACCACTGCTCTTTCAGTGAAGCTTGAAGAATGCAAAGCCATAATGGGAAAAATGGAAAATATGTAGAACAGGTTTGTATGCTGAGGAAGGATTTAAGGAAATGTGGTATGTGGTCAATTTGTCTGGTATCCATAAGATTTTCAGCTTGAGGCAGATTGTGAAATCATTTTGAAGCAATGTCTTTATGTTACAGATGATGAAGAAATGGTGTTTGCAGATTAAATGATACATGACAGAGAAAACATTACTCATGGGACAGTTTCAATTTCATAAAATAAAACAGGGTTGTTACGTTTGAAATGTAAGTTTTTGTATTTCCCAGTGTTGCATATTTGGACATGATCTACTTTCTTTAGAAAATGAAACCAAAACAAATCAAAAACAAAAATCTGACATATTTTAGTCTCTAAAGTAAAAAGGAAAAAGTTAGAGAATAAAATTTGCTAAGATGCAACATACATTTGGGATTGGAATACATAATTTTGTGGTTTAACCCCAGTTGGCAGCTAAGCACCATGCAGCCACTCAGTCCCTCCACTCCCCTAGTGGGATGGGGGAGAGAATCAGAAGAGTGAGAAAACTCTTGGGTTTTGATAAAGACAATTCAACAGGTAAAGCAAAAGCTGCACAAGCAAGCAAAGCAAAACAAGGAAACTATTCACCACTTCCCATCAGTGGGCAGGTGTTCAGCCATCTCCAGGAAAGCTAGGCTCTATCACATGTTAATGCTACTTGGGAAGACATGGTGTCATATAGTATGGCATGTCCCTTTGGTTAGTTGGGGTCAGCTAACTGGTCTGTGTCCCATCCCAGCTTCTCATGTATCCCCAGCTGTCTTGCTTGTGGGTCAGTGTGAGAAGCAGAAAAGGCCTTGGCTCTGTATAAGCACTGCTCAGCAATTGCTAAACCATTCCTGTGTTATCCATACCATCTCCAGCACAAATCCAAATAATATCCCCATACTACCTACTATGAGGAAAATTAACTCTATCCCAGCCAATACCAGCACAGACCTTTAAAGGTCTCTTCCATACTATTCTGTAGTTCTATGAATTTAAACTGGTGCTTAATTGTGACTGAAGTTATTGCCCCATATTTTTTTCCTCTAGTACTATATTTTTTTGAAAAAGTATGAGATCTTCTAAGATAGGTGACTTTGGTCAGCTAAACCTTATATTCTTTTTAAGGCTTTTGCCTAAATATTAAAGAGGAGCAGAAATTGTTGCATCCTTTTCCACAGTATGGACAGAGTGCTAAATTCCAGACAGATTTATATTTGTGTGAAAAGTCAGTGTTTCTTGGTTTTCTCCATTTTGTGTGTGTGTGTGTGTAGTACCCATGCACCCTATGGGGATATTTGGAGAAGCAAATCTCTATTTTTATTTATAGTACCATACTTCAGTCCAAAGCAACTGGAAGCAGCCTGCACAGAGAAGTAAGGCCCTGATCCTTCTTAAAGCTGGGCTGAATATAGAATCATAGAATGTGTTAGGTTGGAAGGAACCTTTAAAGATCATCTTGTCCAAAACCTCTGCAGTAAGCAGGGCCATCTTCACTAGATCAGGTTGCTCAGAGCCCCATCAAGCCTGACCATGAATGTCTCCGGGGATGGAGCCTCCACTACATCTCTGGGCAACCTGTTCCACTGATTTACTACCCTCACATCTAAGAACTTTTTCCTAATATCCAACCTAAATCTTCCTATTTTAAAACCCTTGTCCTAATGTGTACTATTAATGTGTGAGGATGAGGTATACACTCTCTGTTCAGTCCTAGAAACTGCAGGAAGCTTGACCATGTTCTCTGAGGAAGGAATCAGTGGAAATATTATCTATTCTAAAACTAGAATTCAAACGCAAAAATACCAAGAGTGATTGATAAGAGACTCTGGTCTAGCTATATTTTCATACAGATAGCAGAGACAGACAGTGACTTCATCTCCCAAAAACATTTTGCTTAAGTAGAACTAGATAAAGAAATTTATTTGCATATGGAAATGAAAAGTAAATTTTAATATTTTTCTATTGGAAGAAAACAGCCCTAAAACATGTCATGCCACTCTCATAAGGAATGGTGCTATAATGAATGGGTAGCAGCAACAAGTGCAATGAAAAAAATGTTATCACCTCAGATGCCCCTGATGAATACAACATGAAGTCAAATACAAATATTTGAAGGTGTGGGTTTTCATTGAAAATGCTTTTGTTGTCAACTGGTTTTAATGCTAAAGAAGGAGGATCAGGATTTTGCTAGTAGAAAAATCACCAGGCAGGTTAGTAAGATCATCACTGTTATCCCAGAGAGGAAATCAGGATCTTCTCACATTAAAAAAAAAAAAATAAAAAAAAAATCCTCAAACCAAAAAACCTCAATATATCACATTTATTAAAGTTTTATTTTCAGTCTGAAATCTAAACAGTTTTGTTACAAATGTCATATAGCTTATCAGCTCTTAGATAGAAGCTAAACCTGCAGGGATATTATCATCATCACCTACCTGCTTACTTTAAAAACACTGATTCAGCCAAGCATCTTAATTGAGCAGATACTATGGAAACTCTGGCTACTAGGAAATGAAAGATCTGCTGGATGTGCCCATCTACTCATGTTTTCTCTTCTGGGCAAATATTCAGAGTTCTGACCACAAATCTTTCATACAGTTTAAAGAAAAATCTGTGGTTTGTAAATCAAAACCACTTTCATTCAAGGAGTTTGTCATTCATTTTTGTCACTGTCCTTTTTGAAAGGTAAATGTGTTTGAGCAGGTTAGATGTGAAAACATCAATCTCATGTAAGTTCTGTTTCAAGGATTATCTTCTCACCATGAAAACTCAGTATTTCAAGGTTTCAGACACCTTCTCCAACTGCGCATTTGACTATTACCCAATTATTTCATAACTTGCAGTGTCTTAATTGACTAACTGGAGAGCTAAGATGTAATAGCAAACTTCATTTCTTTTTGAGAAAAATGTGTGTTCTATGTTAGTCTTTTTTCTTTCTTTGTGGGGCATGACTTTCACACAAATTCCTGTGGTGTTTTATTCAACTTTTTTGTGGCCTTCTGCAATTTAATGGTAGTCCAGCTAGTGCAGTAAGGGAGTTATCTGATTCTTATGTGAATGTCAGAATCCAAAATGAAGTTTCCAAGGTCACTCTACAATTCAGTGTCTGTAAATGTATCGAAGTGGCATATTGGGAAGAATCAGCACAAATTAGGCATGCTGTTGCAAACCAAGAGATGCTGTTTATTGAGCAAGACTAATGGAAATTAAGGAACAGACTGTTACATTCTAAGAAACTGTCGTTATGTACTGAACAGAAAGGGTTTATTCATAATAAATTACTGCTTAGTATAGTCTCATGGTGGCAATCTAATTCATGTGCATGTAGTCCTTTCACTTGCATCCCATTGGGACAAACAATAATACAAATATTTTATGCAAATGTTAGCTATTTCAAAGCTCACATAGTAGGAATGCTTCATGGGAAGTTTGAAAATCCTCTATTATAAATATGCAGTTCAAGACATTTAGTAGTAACTACTACAACTATTTTTATTGATCAGCTAGTATGACTGTTGATCAGCCTGGCTAGTAATAATATTTTTTTTTGATTGTCAAAAAAAGACAAAGAAAGGTTTCACAAAGAAAGGGAAATCAATGCATGTTAGCTCCATAAATATTTTCCATGAAGGTAATAATATCCAAAGGTTAGAGCTGGTTGATATTCTCCTTAAATACATGCAATTTGTTAGTGGCTTTCAGTGAAGAGGAGAACAAAAGCATTGAAGCATTAAGACTATTCATTTGATGTTATTAAAAATCTGACTTGGATAAGCTTAAATGTTTTAATACTGCTATGGGGTATTCCCTCTTCATGGTATCTCCAGGAGAGTAACATGAAGAGCACAGTGGGCCTGAATAAAGTCTTTCAAATCTGGTGTCTTACCTACGTCACTGGATAATAGCAGATGCCTAGAAGAAATGTGAGTGTTGTGGTTTATACCTCAGCGGAAAACTGAGGCCACAAAGGTCAGACCAAAAAGCCCCCCTACCTCTTTAAGAGGTGGAGGATGGGCGAACGGAGTTAAGCGAGGAGCTGCAGAGCCAGAGGAAAAAAAAACCAACGGCCTGCAAGGTTAGGATAAGGATAGTTTACTAAACAACAGGGAAAAGTATGAAAACAACTAACTACAGTGCTATTATATACAGTGCAAACCTCTCACCACACTATGTCATTTGAGCCATGCCCGAACCGATTCAGATTCCCGAACGCAGCACTCCCCGAGCCCAGCACCCCCGAGCACCCCCCTCACCACCTCCTGCCACGCCGATCCCGAAAGAGAGAGAGAGAACAACCGGAACTCTCACACGCCTGCTCAGACCAGCACTTCCCGTGCCCGGAGCAGGTTCTGATAGGTCTGGAGTCTCCCCCGGAACTGGCACTGCGTCTGCCCAGACCGGGACTTCCCGTGCCTGGGTCCGAAGTCGCCCCTGCAAGGGGGGGGGCAGCCTGTCGGATCATGATGCAATTGGTATGGAATACTCTCAGGGCCAACACAGCCTGCTGCTGGGCTGAACCCAGGACAGTGAGGTATAAGCATACTTTCCAAGATTCACCTTCTTTCTTCTACCTATGTGCTCTGATGGTTTCTTTTTTCTTTTATTGATTTCTCTTTTTTGACTCTTATTTTTTTCAACATATTACCCGAACATTCCACCTACGCTGCAGGAGTCCTCCGGAGTCCTAATAGGTAGCTTAGAGCCCATTGCTATATGTGCAAAACGGGCCATTGCTTGGGCATAGCATTGTTCTACATATGCCAAAAAGTGTTCGTGTGGCCTCACCTCAAGTATTGGGTGCAGTTTTGGGCATCTGGACAATGCACTCAGTCCCATGCTCTGACCTGGTTGGCCCTGTGTGGAGCCAGGAGTTAGACTTGATGATCCTTATGGGTCCCTTCCAACTCAGGATATTCTATGAGTCTGTGTTTCTATGGAATTAATTTCTCGTTATCACAAAGTCTTTATGCTGCTCTTCACATAGCCTTTTTGTAAAGCAAAGCAAGTGAAATGGCAACTGAAATTCAGTAGCTCTTCTTGCTATCAGTCAACTAAATGACCAAAGAATCTGGAAGAAGATTTAACAAATACAGTAAACAGTCAGACCTTTTCCATGCCCTTTCTTTGATTACTAATTATATATACAAAGTTTTGCCTTAGAAGGATAGAAATATCAAGTTAATTAATGGAGTTCATTAAGAAGATCAGATTCAAGAGTAAATAATAAAATACCTTTACCGAATAAGTATTTGAAAATGGAAGGAAGGAAGGAAGGTGGGAAGACAGAAAGAAGGGGAGGAAGAAAGGTGGGTGGTAGAATCAACGTTTTTGTTGGAAATTCAACTAGTGTTAGAGTTGATCTGGTGTGATATAGCTACTGAAGACATGCCAGCTTGTATCAACTTAAAATCCATGAAGAGTGACACAAAGACAGTTGGCTTGAAGAGGGCAATGCCGAGATAAATCAAAGCTATTTAATAATGTGTCTGTTTTGTTGACAACCAAGAGGAGATAATAATGTGCCTGTTGACAACCACGAGGAGATTTGGGAAGTGCATGTGAAGGTGTCTCATATTCTTCAAGTGCTGTGATCATAATGTGGCTATACTTATATATGTGACCTTTGATGTTATTTTTCCTGGCACTAGTTGTTCTAATAGCCTACAGAATCAACACTTCATAAATTGAAACATGGAAAAATACCTGTTATGTCAAATGGCAAGAATCATAAACAGTATTTGCTTACATTTTTAATTATTTTATTTATAATAGATATTTTCCTTCATCACCAGATTATGGCTATAAACTGTACAGTGCAGTGAATCACAGAATCATTAAGGCTGGAAAAGATCTCCAAGATCATCAAGTCCAAATGTCCCCCCACCACCCATATTACTAACTAAACCTTATCCCATAAGTACTTCATCCAATCTTTCCTTGAACACCCCGAGGGACAGTGATTCTACCACCTCCCTGGGCAACCCATTCCAATGCCCAGCTAATCTTTCTGAGAAGAAAATTCTCCTAATTTCTAACCTGAACCTCCCTTGGCTCAACTTGTGGTCGTTCCCTCTTATCCTGTCACTAGTTATTTGCAAGAAGAGGCTCCTCCCCAGCACGCCACAACCTTGTTTCAGGTAGGTGTGGAGAGTGGTAAGGTCTCCCCTCAGCCCCCTCTTCTCCTGACTAAATAGTCCCAGTTCCCTCAGCCACTCTTCATAGGACTTGTGTTCCAGACCCTTCACCAGCCTCATTACCCTTCTCTGGACACGCTCCAGGGCTTCGATGTCTTTCTTGTAGTGATGGACCCAAAACTGAACATGTTATTCCAGGTGCAGCCTCACCAGATCTGAGTACAGGGGGTTGATCACCTCCCTGCTCCTGCTGACTACACTATTCTTGATGCAAGCCAGGATGCCATTGGCCTTATTGGCCACCTGGGCACACTGCTGGCTTATGTTCAGGCAAGTGTCAACCAACACCCACAGATCCTTTTCCTCTGTACAGCTTTCCTGTGACCCTGCCCCAATCCTGCAGGGTTGCCTAGGGTTGTTATGACCAAAGTGCAGGACCCAACACTTTGCCATGTTGAACTTCATCCTATTGGCCTCTGCCCATCAATTCAACCTATCCAGGTCCCTCTGGTAGCCTTCCAGCAGATCTACATTGTCCCCAACTTGGTGTTGTCTACAAACTCACTGAGGATGCACTCAATTCCCTCATCCAAATCATCAGTAAAGATATTAAAGAGGATGGGCCCCAGTACCGACCATG
Organism: Laterallus jamaicensis coturniculus; assembly: GCA_022605575.1. Taxonomy (NCBI): domain Eukaryota; kingdom Metazoa; phylum Chordata; class Aves; order Gruiformes; family Rallidae; genus Laterallus; species Laterallus jamaicensis. The sequence goes on from JAKCOX010000001.1 coordinate 89,828,088, forward strand.
GGAACACCACTTGTGAGTGGTTGCCAGTTGGCTTTAACTCCATTCACCACCACCCTCTGGTCCCAGCCATCTGGACAGTTTTTAGCCCAGCAAAGAGTGTGCCTGTTCAAGCCATGGGCTGCCAGCTTCTCCAGGAGAATACTGTGGGAGACTGCGTCAAAGGCTTTGCTGAACTTCACACAGAGCATGTCAACTGCCCTTCCCTCATCCACCAGGCGGGTCACCTGGTCATAGAAGGAGATGTCAGGCAGGACTTGCCCTTCATGAACACATGCTGGCTGGGCCTGATCCTCTGGGTGTCATTTTTGCTCCATAATCTTCCCAGGCACTGAGATCAGGCTAAGAGGCCTGTAGTTTCCTGGGTCTTCCTTACGACCTTTCTTACCATCACATTACCAAGTCTCCAGTCATCTGGTACCTCTCTGGTTGCCCATGACCACTGATAGATGATGGATGAGTGGCTCAGCAATCACATCCGCCATCTCTCTCATTATGCTTGGGTGGATCCCATCTGGCCACATGGACTTGAGACAGTCTAGTTGGAATAGTAGGTCACTAACTGTCAATTGTGGGGGGTTTATTCTGCTCCCTGTCCCAGTCTTCCAGGTCAGGAGGCTGAATACCCTGAGAGTAACCAGTCTGACTATTGAAGACAGATGTAAAGAAGGCATTGAGAATCTCTGCCTTTTCCTTATTCTTAGTGAACCTTATATTTATTTTCAAAGTATGTTAATACTTTTCTGTAATGTTGTAGGAACATTGTTTGCATGGACTGGATGACTCCAGCTGACAACCATACCGTGAATTATAGAGCTTCTTCAAGTATCGGTTACAATGACACAAAGAAGCTATTATAGTTACTGTGTTATAGCTGAAGCATGAAACAGCATTTGGCTGTCTGTCCAGCGAGCCACCGTGGAAAATTTAATTTTATCATATCTGCCACAAGAGCCATATGTTCAGTGTTTTTCATATACATATGATCATATTCCTCCCTGAATAAGGAAAGTTGTAGATAGAAGGGTGAACTGGGAGTTAGGTACACTAAGAGTGTGATAGCAGTAAGTGCTTTCAGAATTTCAAGAGTAAATCATGCATCTGAAGTGTAGTAACCAGTACAATGTTGATTGAATTAATAATTTATAGTTGGTTGTATAAAAAGTGTGGTGCTGGCAAGAATTTTTAATCCTAGACACAAGAATAATTTTAAACTAGTTAAAGCTTGTTGCATCATAACTGCTAATTGACTAGTCACCTGAACTAAAATAAACATGTTCTTTTCATATCACTGCTATTTTCTTTTTTCATGTTTTGTAACAGAAATGTGCCTGTCAGATGGAAGATAAGACAGCACTAAATAATGCAGTCTGATATTAGTGAAAGCTATCATTTCACAGTCCTATCCTGCTCTTCCTGATAGCCATGCTGAGTCTCCCAAAGGCACATCCACTTCCATTGAGCCATGCCAGTCATTTCCTTCTCAAATTTTGCCTCCTTCTGGAAGTAAGCCAGATGTGTAGTGAATCTGAGCCTGTATGTACAGACTTGATCCTTCTCTCGCTGAAGCCTACAGAAGCCTTGTCATCACACTCCTGTACATTTCAGTAGTCAAATATATTTTGTTAGTGTTCAGAAAGGATCAACCCTTTCCACCTCTCATTACACCGGTATCTGAGCTAATTTAATTAAAGTTAAATCCCTTAATTATCACAAATATCAAGACTTTTGGTTGAGGCGTAGGTAAAGAACAGAAAATGTTCTGGTTTTACCTTGACCAGAAAATTACTGGCATTGGAATACTTACGCAGGAAGCATCTTAAGTAAACCTTCCGTGGTGGTAAACTGAAATTGTCCTAGAGAAACCCATCTCCATGTTGTTTTGTGGAAGCAGTGACTACAATCAGAATAGCTCATGGTCTGAGGGCAGCTCTGCACCACAGACCTGGCAGATCAGCCTACATTTCACCCACCCTGGCACAATCAGCTTTAGCAGTGCTAACATGAATATCGTCTGCTTGCTGGGCTTCTGGCTCCATTTCCTGTCAGTCACACAGGCTCCTGAGGATGCGTCAGTGGTGTAGACAGCTTTTTCTTTTGTACAGTATGAGCATAGCACGGTATTGCTTGTAATATTCCCGCAAAGGGTAGGTGTCTTCCACCTGTTTCAAATATGCCTTAATCAAGCATTAAAAATGCCTTTGAGCAATCAGGTCAGAACGAGTCCCTGAGACAGTGCTTGTGTGTTGTGGTGTACAAGCAGTATGTGAGGGCAGAAGCCAGATGAAAAGGCCTGAAGGAGCAAAAGTTCAATTTTTGCAATTTCATATGCTTCACCTCACATAAATAGTTGAATATTTGGGTGATTTTTCAATTTGGTATTTCAAAACAGCATTCACCATACTTCTATAACAAACAATTACATAGTATAGGCAAATCAGCTCTGAGTAATCTCATAAAGTCTTTCATTGTTAGGAGGAATAATTTATTTAAATATGAACTAGCATAAATATCCTCATGCATGTTTTACAATTCCAGTTTTTACTATCGTTGAAGTTTCTTAATTCATTTGAAATCAATTCGCTCTGTAAACTTTTATTTCAGTAATCCATCTGAGTCATGTGCATGGACTGAATAATAAACAGAAATACTAAGCACACTATTTTAAAAGTGCTACTCTAATTAAGTGTACCTTAAAGGAAACATCAATTGCATTTTTGTTACAGTTCACGTTACTTGCAATTATTTGCAAATTTAAATAATTGCCTGAGATCTACACAGTGGAAAATGTAAACCTGAAACATTGTATTTAGCATGGGAGAAATAAAACTTGCTCTTACGTACATATAGAAAAATATCTTTTCTTTAGTCATCTACCCCAGTATGAACTGGGGGCACTGAATCAGACTGGCAGAATTTTGGCACCTATATGAATTGGTGTAGATGGGGCCAAAGGATTTGTAACAATGTGGAATCACACCTACAGTTACTCACACAATTGTGTTTGCTATTGATGCTATGAGACAGTGGTTAGCTACTCCATTCTGAATATCACTGTGCACAAAAGTCAGCTACTGACATCATGACTCAGGCACAGGAGCTGCATCATCCTCCATTCCATCCCATTGCCCCATTAAATTCAGTAATTACTTTAATACTGTGCAAACATATTAGTAAGATACAAAACATAAGGTACTAAATTTCCTGTGGTTAAGGGTATTAGAACACATCATTTCAGTTCTAGTCATGAATGTCTCAGGCAGCTGTACTCTGAATTTATAATCTCCGGAGAATATGTATCTGTTGCGTCATTCCCATCCTGGTAATGTTAATGAATGTCATAGTTTGAATCTGTTTTGTGTGTGCAAATTTATTAACATCAACAGTGCAATGAAATCTCTATTTTTACACACATGCTTGTTGTCATGCTACCTGTATTTTGATTACATTTAACTTTGCCAGTGCTGTAATATTGTTTCCTATGTTGTATTGTTAATTTTTCATAGGCAAATTTTTCTTCCTTATATGAGCATTATACTGGACAATAGCACCCGTATTCTGATTTATATAAAATACAAACCTAAATTAGAAGCACAATTATGAGTATGGAAATAACTCCCTGTTGAGAAGAATATTTCATTATTCTTGCAGTAGATCCATAAAATAATTTTAACATGAAGGCTAGGATTCTTCCTACAAAATACCTTTGCATTAACAAAGGTGTTCATTTAAGCACTAAAATCTAATGTAATGTCATCTCATCTTTCTAAATTCAATTATAAAAAATAACTTCCCCATCTTTCAAAATGAAACTTCTCTAATGATTATTGAAGAATTTATTGCCACTCAATTCTCTTTCCTCAACTTATGTCTCTGTAATCTAATTTGGAGATAGTATTTATCCTTAGTTGATGTCAGTTGCCTCTGCACTGCTAACTAAAGCACACTGAGCTGAAAGGTTTTGCTTTAAATGCAAAGAAACTGTGGATTAAAGTAGCAGAGATGAACAAATCTGAAACCTTTTCTGGACAGATTCTATGGTTAAACCAAGACAAAAATGCTGGAAAGCCTGCTAGATAACAGAAGTGATACACAAAGTATTAACTGTCAGGGAAGAAAAGATTCCTGAAGTAAACAATGCTCATGGAGCTGTTACAATGCAACAAATGGATCTTTCCTAGTTTTCAGAATTGGGCTTTTTGTCAGTGCACTCTTTTTTTAATAGTATAAACCAAAGCTACTTGGACTGAGTTCACTTCTCAGCCTTATGATGTAGGTGTCCAGTGACAAAGAAGGCCATAAAAAAATTCAGAGTGGCATCAATAAAAAATGAAAGTTACAGTGACAATACTGAAATGATCGGGTTTGGTACAGATAGTTACCCTGTGTATTGCAGGAGTCTGGCAGAAGTGAAATAAAGAAGTCCTCTTCTCAGAGTAGCTTGTGGATGGTTGAGCTAGTCCTACCTACTCCAGTGAAACTCAGAATGGAATTTGGTTTACTGTCTCAGTATTTCACAAATAACTAAATTAGCACTTTCCTTTTATTTACCTGAGCTATACCATACACTTTTCATTCTACCAGCTGTTGCTAAGCAACTGTAACAGCAACAGTGATGTTTACCTAAAACCTCAACTTATTTTACTTTATTTTAGGAAAGTAAACAAATAAAGTCTATCCTGTCTGCAGTGATCTCCATCTGCAGAATAAGTTTACTTCTATGAAGGACAGCTTGTTTTAAAGGGCACTAAATCTGTCTTTTGCTCAGCATTTTACCATATAGGATCTTACTTTCTGTAAAAACATTTTTAACACCAACTCCTACATATTTAAAATCTGGTTATACAACTCGCATTGTTTTCTTTTTTTTTAATGCTTTTTTTTTTCTTCATTATGATGAATCTTAAAAACAATTGGAATTAATGCGAAGGAAGTACAACGAGAATTCACAGAACTTCACTGGGCTGAAATCATTACTTTTGAAGGAAAACAACTTCATATAATCTAGTTGCATTTAACTAAGAACATATTGCTTTGTCAGAAGGAAAGACTGTCAAGCTGTAGCCTTGAGAGAGCGATTACGGTATTTTTATTTTTTTGTCTCTACTAGCCAGTGGCACTGAATTGATGGTGTTGTAGGCCGATTTTTAAAGAAGCATTAAAAGCCCTTTTAAAAAAACATTTTTTCCTGCAGAGAAACATATTTTGCTGCATTTTATTTCCCCATTAACTTGTGTGAATACTGATTTATTGGTATTTTTGGACATTCCAGTATTGAAAAGAGAACATGAAATATCTTTTTCTCAATTTGTAATGGCAGCGTAATCCATCTGATGTATATTATGCATTTCAGCATTGAGAACTTCATTAAAATAACGAAAAAACCACTTCCATATACCAGCAATTAAGATGTTTTGCTTTGGTACACAGCAAAGCTACCATTATGGCAGGATTTGTTTCAGAACTTCTTGCTGTATAGCAATATTAATCTTTAACCTTCAGGACAATTTAATTTCTATTGAATGCTGGATAAAGGCTCAAATATACATGGGAAATTGCATACAAAGCTATTGTGTGACTCTCAGAGTACTAATCTCAGACTTTAAAAACTCTAGCTTTTCTGTTTCATCAACACGATCAATGAATATATATCCTGCAGCTTAGAAGTAAGGTCTGAATTTAAAATGTTTTATAGACTGATGAAGCTACAGTCACTTTGTGAATGTTTGCATCTGAATTGAAGGTTATTATATGCATTCTAGCATTTACCTACCGTTTATCTCATGCAAGTTATACCTAGTGAATGTCCTAGACTGGTCACAGACAAAAATTGCGGGGTTTGAATGGGTCTGTATTTAAAGGAAATCAATCTAAAATTTGCAATTTAGCTGCCATTTTTTTCTCTGTTTTTAGCTTTAGCTGTCCACCTACAGAATATTTAACAATTCCGAGGCAATCGATTGTGTTAAGAAGGGTGGAATCCAGCAGCCAACAGTAGGCGAGGCTGCCCCCTCTCCATGGCCCAGATGCAGGCAGGGGCAAGGCTGTGCAGCTTTTGCCAGTAGGCACACACACCCAGAGCACACTTATACACTGCACACATGTGTATACATATAGCCACCTACACAGAGGAGGATGTACTCAGCACTCATATGAACTCAGACAGCACGGGTGGCCTCATCCCATCTCCTGTCTCTGGCTGAGCAGGATGAAGATCCGTCCTCACACACACAGGGCTGACCAGGACTCCTCTGGTTCCCAGTAGCCACCTCCCTGTGATCTCAGCCTTGGAGAAACTCCTCCTGGCTTCTCATCCACATCACCTGCTCACTGGCTTATCCAGACAGACTTTTGCCAGTGCTTGCACATTCACTCACTCACTCATTGACTCACACACCAGAGCTGGCTCCCCATGCTGCACCACAGACACACAGGCTCTGTCCCTGATCCTACTAGGCGCTGACACTTGGTGTCTCTCATGGGTGTCTCCCAGATCACTGGCACCCAGGAACATGCACCCTCTGGCCCATGGTCCAGCCCAGCTGCTGGCACCCTGACTCATACTCACCCCAGACTGGTACCACCTGACTGTGGGACCCTGCAACCCCTGTGGGGACATGGCCAGACAGGCCACCATTTATACATGTTTGTCCCTTTGCTCTATTTTCCCACAGTTGTTCTTCCCCAAATTCCCACTTCCAGTTTCTTCTCTAAACATTCCTTAATAAGGCCTGTACAATCCCAAAACACTTCCCCAGCATCCCAGCACCACCACCTCTGCCAGTCTGGAGCTGTTCCTCTTGTTCCATGATGGTGGGTGTCACACCTGGACACGGGGGCTGAGGCTTTCCTGGTCCAGCCCTGGGAGGCCCCAGAGAAGGGTGTCCATTCCCCTGAGTCCTAACTCTGGGTTGTCACCTGCCCTTGGGCTCCCTATGCTCCTCTAGGCAAATGGACCTGGACCTACCAAGGGCTGGTGGCCTCTGGAATGGGCCTGGGAAGAGATGGGACAGGGTGATGCTTGGGCTTATCCATGTGCCACTGTCTCTCCATGCTCCTTTGTGGGTGCACAGATGAGCTTTTTATCACATAACCTAATAGATTGTTATTAATTATTTCAGATCAAATAATTTTTGAACAATTTCTCACTAAGTCTCTTGATCTGTTTTTGCCAAGGTCCTGCAAAAGCATAACATCATGAGTAAATTTACACTGTTCTTATTTTACATGGTGCTAAATATATTGAATAGGATTAAATATATGTAGTAGTGCAGCTTTGTGGCATCAGGTCTCCCTAAGATTGAAAGGTGATGTTGGGCACAGCAAGCAGACACTGGTGGCAGCACAGGCAGCCACTTTGAGAGATCTTCATGTTGTTGCTGCTGTCTGGGGTGTACTTCAGTTTTGTCAGCAAAGGCAGTGGCTTGCAGTTGTGAGTAAATCTCCAGTGATACCTAAATTAAAAGCAAGTTGGAACTTTCTAATTTGGTTAAGTCCTTTTAAGGGTGTTGTGAGGTTTATTTAACAATTGATTTTTAAATTTACACTTAAAGTGGCCAAATGCCCTTTAAAACATTCCTCTAAAAATTGTGCCTTTGCTTCTCTGGCCATTGACATTTCTGTTCTTGATTAAAGTTAATTTAGGCAATAATGATTTTGTTGGGTAGTGCGATTGTCAGAAGATATCTTCTGGATATATTAATAAGGAAGAAGCATTAGGGCCCAGAGCAGTGCACAGCCAGTTGGTGGCAGGGCCTGGCACAGGCCTGCAGGCCTTGGCGGAGTTGGGAAGGGCCAGGAGCTGAGATGGGACATCAGTGAAGGGAGCATATTAAAATACAAAAGAATATTGAAAAATAAAAGGGGTGGCTGCATAAGGGTTTGCAATTGCTTATTTTTATCTAACAGTTATCTGTGCTCCACCATTTCAACTGATGGTGGCAATAATTTAAATCTGTAGTTACCTGTTTTAGTTCAAGAGGAAATATCTTTTGTTCATATGTATAACACATCTTTACACTATCAGGAACATTTGGTTTTTATGTTAAAAGTCATATTTTCAAAACTGGCGCTGTCATGAGCTTGGCTGCTTGAAGTCTTTTAAGTTCTGGCTAATACTTATTGCAATACCAAAGTTCCTGCAAGTGTGCAAGTACCTGAGTTAGTACATAAGGCTGAAATCAGTGTAAATAATCTTCAACTACAAGCCAAGGACATCTGTTTTCTTCAGTCATATTCAGCCTACATTGTCTACTGTATTTACATTCAGCCCAGCAGAACTAACTACTTAAACTCTGCTGATAATATCCTTTGAATATTTTCTTGCTGCTATGTTCAGATTCTTTACTTTTTTGGCACTTTCTGTGATTAGGGCACACATAAGAATCAAAATATTCTTAATCTCATCAGTGTCCTCTTGTCTGTGGTGTCTGTGCAGTCAGAAACTGCATTTTTTGTGGAATAATATGTTGCCAACTCCCATCTCATATTCTGCCACCTGTCACCTAGAAATCTCTTTATTCCTGCTCTCCAAATGTATCCTCCTACAGAATCACTTTTAAGTGATTTGATGCTGAATTTGCTCCTTGTCAGAGGTGTGACATTTGACAGTTCTGAAGGTTTGAGACTCATATATATTGATAAAGTAAGTATAATACAGATAGCAGCTGATCCCCTTTTCCCCAGTATGGCTCTGTTAGCATGCATGTTTTAACTGGGCAGGAGCAGACCTGGAAGGATGTAAGTTTTCTGGGCCTGCAGAGCTCTTAAAATGTTTTTGAGCGTTGCTTAGTTCAGAAGACAGATCATCTTTGCAGTTGTCGGTGTGCTGCAATGAGAATGCTAGGAGTGAACTGTGTATATAAATTTTTTCTGGGATTTTTATTTGTGGTTTTATGTAATAAATATGTAAATTAAGTATATATTTAAGTAATAAGTACATATTTATATCTATACATATACAATTAAGAGCAAACATAAATAGAATTTCACAGCAATAATTTTCCTTTATGTTTCTCCTTTGCCTTGTGTTTCTTGGGTACAAAGCGAATAGGCGCCATGTTTATGAATAGTGTCAGAACTGGAGTGAGATATATATGTAAACACAGGATAGCAAAAGCAAACTGGAGAAAGAAAATGCTTAAGTTAAACTGGGGTAAAACGTTGGCTGCCTGATTTATCATGAGAATTTGTTTATTTGTCAAGAGAATAATGCTCAGTGATTTGAATCTATGGTGAAGAGTACAAAAGACCTTTTGGAATAAATCTGGAAACAATAATTTTTAGTTGCAAAAACTTCTATGAGTAGGTAGCAAGTGCCTCTCTGAGCAGGCTGGTGGGCTCTGGCCATTTGGGGGTGGGAGGGCTCACCTACTACCCCATCCATATTCAGTTTTACCTTAAGCCAGCTGTAGGGTTCCCTAAGAGATCGAGGAGGTAATTTGCTTGTCTCCCTGGAAGTCAGAAATGTAATTAACATATTACATTTACAAGTGCAATTACATATAGTGTGTAAAGTTCTTTATACACCAGAATTACAAATTTCTGCTCCTAGAGGAGGTTCTGTCTTTGGTAGTTTTTGGAGAAATTGTGAACTTACACTTAATAGCTCTCCTCTTTCATGGCAACCCTTTCACACTGAGTGGTAGGAAAGCTGCTGTGCAGCATGGCTTGGAGGGTGTCCTTGATTTAAACAAAGCAATTTCTTTATGTTGCTGACATGAAGTAGCTCATTAGAATACTGGGTGGGTTCTGTTTTCAGAGTATTATTTCTGTAGTAATTGAATTATTTTAAATTTCTTGTGACAGTGGTATGACATTTCCCCTGTGTTTGTAGGAGTAGGAATTCAGTGCAAAGTATCTGCAAGAATGCTTGCAAGTTACATAGCTGAAACTTTCATACTAAGTTCATAGTATAATAGGTGCCTTCTTAAGGAATGTTCAATAATTCCAATGTTTTATTAATGTGAATCAATTGGTAGATACATTAGAGAAGATTTTTACTTTAAAGGTTCTCTGAATCATCATAGCCTTTTTATCTTTTCACTTGAGCTTGTGTTATATCTGAAATTTAGTAGAAAACAATTACTTATTGGTTCTTAAGTTTTAGCATCAAATCCCGATTATTAAATCAATTTTATTAAGATTTAGAAACTTCCCACAAGCATTTGACAGAACTGCTCTGAAACATTCAGCTTCTGGGAAAATTAAAAAGAAAATTGAAGCCTGAAACACTTTTCTGGTTTAGGTATAACAATAAAATGCTGGGATTATACTTGTTCTGAAGTGCTTAAAATGCATGTAATAATCCAAGCATTACAGTGCACAGAATGTCCTTAAACTTTTCCCTGTTCAAATATTTCATTAACACTTCTCTCCAGCCCTGAGTCAGTACAACTATTATGTGTGGCATTGACAAAATCAAGTAGGAAATTAGGAAGAATGTGCAGTGTAAGTCAAGGTTTCTTGCTGAGGACTTCCTGTTAATGAGCTGCCATACCCTCACAAGGTCTGTTGGATGTACAAATGTACAAACTAGGCACAAATGCCTGCTGAGTAAACCTTTAAGTGTTATTCTTTAAGAATACTAAAAATAAATAAATAAATAAATAAATGAAACAGCACTTCCCTGATCATAATACTCATGGCACTAAAAACGTTATACCAGTGAAATTTTACTGCTTTTGAAGGATAAAAATCTTAATGTTTGTTACAACAGAATGCATAATAAATGTGCATCTACAGGTTTCTCTCTGTGTTGAAAATGTGTTTGGGAATAGCAGAAACTCTAATACTTCAGTATTTCTATAAAAAACTTCATAAATGGCATTCACCAAAAATCTCTGAACACTCTCTGACATTAAAACTGTCAGTCTGTTGAATTTATGGCATCAAGGCTAATGCTTAAATTTCACATTTGGATGAATAAGTCATACATTGTTAATACTAAATAACCTCAAATAATGATTCATTGTATAAAAGGATGGTAGGTGTCTCAGAAATTCGTGTGATGGGGCTTTTGACTCCAGAGGGAAGAACAGCATAAATGCAATTTTATTTGCTGCTTGTGATCTATAAAAAATATAATAAAATTAACCTTACATATAGTTACTCATGTAAGAATATATACTGGGAGGGGAAAGATAAACACCAAAATATCCATTTTCCTTTCTTCTATTTCAGGTCAGAACTGTGGAGGTTTAGTACAAGGACCAAATGGTACTATAGAAAGCCCTGGATTTCCTCATGGTTATCCAAATTATGCCAACTGCACGTGGATCATTATCACAGGAGAACGTAACAGGATACAATTGTCATTTCATACTTTTGCCCTTGAGGAAGATTTTGATATTTTGTCAATTTATGATGGACAGCCACAGCAAGGCAATTTAAAAGTGAGGTAAGTTATCTTTCTTCATTTTACTCTCTCTCTCCCTCTCTTTACCTCTCTCTTTCTCTCCTGAATATGTGTTCTCATGATATGTTACAACTATGTTGTGTTTCCTTAGTTCTTCCCCAGCCAGGGACATAGCAGTGCTCCAAGATCTCACATCAAAAGACATTCATCCAAGTTTCACACCCTTATGGCTCTAGCATAAGTATCAGTAGCATCAGTCAAATTTAAAATTTTCACAGGTCAAGTTCAGTTTTGGTAAAGGCCCTGAGCACACGATTATCCCACATTGCAGTAGGTTATTTTTATTTATCTCTATCCAGATTGGCCCTGGGACCTTATCCTTAAGGCCTCTCTCCCCATTTTTTGAAAGAACTCTTGTTGAGATCACAATTTACTTTTTTACCATGCCTACATTTGATTCAGAGGATGGTATGCTGCTCGTGCTAACATTGTCCCAGGGTCTCTCACCAAATGAGGCACACAAGAAGTGCAGGACGATTCAGTAGTTTGTGAGAGGCACAGTCTCATTAGTGAGTGTCAGGCAACCTCTGGAAATTCTTGCCAGATTAAATCCTTTGACTGACTGTTCCCTGCCTTGCATATGAATTGAGCTGGAAACTGTTTGACTTGCCAAAACTGAAATTCTTCTGCATCTGTAAGTAAATACAATTATTAAGCAATTAAGGATCTTTAAAGGTCTATTTTATATGTCCAATGCCACTGAGGTAACAAAGAGACTTTATGGAAACTTTTTGATCTTGACACTTTTAATGAATTCAGATTTTGGTGCATTAATTTCATGAGTCTCTTGGCTTCCTTGGTCATTTGCCGCTCTGGACTGAAGAGCTGGAAAGCAAACATTGCCATTGGTGCTGCTCCGTCATTTTCTGTTCAGGAATGAGATTTATGGAGTACAGTAGAACAGTGCTGTCAGTTCTGTTGTCTGATTGCTCTTTTACATGCTGCTGATTTATATTATACTGCTAAAACAAATGTGGGAACGTCTCCAATTTGTGCCACATTTTAGTGGGTATCATCATGTATTTTTGACAAGAACAATGTTCTGATTGATTGTTGACTCAGTTCAAAAAGTTTTGAAAACTGTTAAGGTAATACACAGCTATCGATGCTTGAGTTGCACAGTGTATGTGGTTCATTTACTTTACTTAATTGACCTTTAGTACTTATATCACCTTTATACAAGGATTAGTATTTCTTTTTCAGTCAAATGAATATATTATTAATAGCCAACACACCTTGGTTTACATTAATCTGTTGGTAGAAAATTGTTTCAAGGAAAAACTCCAGCTGATGTTTTATGAGTATGAGCCTAGAAGACAGAAATTTCTAAGTATGATCGTGATCCCAGTAAAGTCATTCTAATTGCCACTGATTTCAGTAAAATAATTTAATTTCCAACTTCCAACAGTGAAGCAGATACTTTATTTATCTTTGCTTCTATTTGCCAGTTAGTTACCTTCATAAATGGTACTACAAGGTAGAAAAGCATTTGTTGGCTTTGCAGCATGCAGAGGCTAAAAAAGCAGAATTTGAATGACGGGTTTCTATTGACATGCCTCATACCCTGTGACAGACCCTTTGTTACACAAAGCACATTCGCAGGTGTACCCCTCTACAATTGCACTTTTCAAGACAATTCACTCAGTAGATATTGGAAAATTATAGTCTTGTTTTTTTTAGCTGACAGCATGCAAATGCAAGAGAGCATCTTGGAACCTTTGCTTCAGGGTATGCTTTTTTCCACGTAGATAAAAATACTCTAGATTTTTGGTAAAATATTTTTTTAGCCATTGTGCAAAATCTGGAAGTTTTCCTTAAAAATAGCTGTGTAACTATATAGCTTTCACCAACTATAATTAAGTAACAGTCATCCTTAGTTTGTATGGTATTTTTCAGCTAATATAGCAAAATTGGATAAAAATGAATACCACACTCAACTAGTTTACTGTGCTGCCTGAAGGACCTTTTTATATGCTAAATGTGCACTGGGGTACTTTTACTACATATTGATTGTAAACCCCAAAACCCCAGAAATACATATAAAATATATTGAAATTAAATGGGAGGGGAGTAAATTGTTTTAAGCTGTTTGTGTAGAGGAAGGAAAGAAACAGGTAGTTGTAAGACGTACACGAATTTTTCCAGTCAGTTCTTTATTAAAGCATATGCTGATTTAATGGATAAAGTGCACATGGTAATGATCATAGGTTATTGTAAACTATGTTATGAGGAGTTTGAAAAGTACAGTAGTAGCAGGAAGAAGAATGTAAACAAAAGATAAGAGACCACAAAGAACTATTTTACATCTTCCTGTTTTTCTAAATAAAACCCAACTAGCATTCTGTCATTCTGTATAATTACTGAGATCCACGGTCCAAAATTGGCCTTAAAAAGATTGCTACAGCTGCTTTATTTTTATCACTGTAGAGTTCACAGAAGACAAAACAGGATTTGATAAATGTGTGTAAAAAGGGAAAAGTGAAATTTAAAGCCTACAGCCACCTGTTAATGATAGTGCTTTGTACAGTACTATAGTCTTAATTGTATAAACAAACATAAAGTTAGATAATTAATTTTACTGTATATTGTAACCAAAACAGATGTCTCAGTTCTATGTTATTAGAAGAAAAAAAACCCCATATCATAAAGCTTAAGTATTGCAATATCGGTTGATGGGGAAAATTTTCAAAATGCAACCAAATTCTAATTAAGCTGGGAAAAGATGTAAAATGTATTTTTTATGTGCATTTTAAATTGTAAAGGAGTTTTCATGTGTTACACACAGTTAACCATCAGAATGCAGAATTCATATGGATGAATTCTAGAGAAGGGATGGAACTTGAGTGCAGTGAGACAAAGTTACCACTTAGCTGTATTCCTTGTAGATTGTTTCCCTAAGTAAGAGTTGCATTCAGTCCTTCAGTGTAGTTCAGGTGCTAGCAAATCCTGATTTTTACTTTTTTCTTTGCTGTATATATCAGCTGGAATAGTAAATGGTAACATTTTTAGATAGAAATGAGAAATAGAACAACAGGACATAGGAAGTAAGAACACAGGCCAGGTCTGAAGAGGCTCAGTGTATAGGCAGTTGTGAACTGAAAATACTGGCCTATTAACCTGTGTACTGCTGATAGATACATTACCTTTCATGAGCAAGGGAATTCAAAACAGACATTTAGTGAGTTTATGGATTTCAAAAGCCATTTCAGGGCTGATTGTACTAGGTGCCTATCTAAATGCTCATTTAGCTTAGTCTAAGTCTTGTTACAATATAATTTTCCTATTTGTAGAATAAGGATTTCGTAGGGAGGTATGGGGAAACCTTAACAGGGCTGAGTAAATAGAAGTGTCTGTATCAAAACAACTGTTGCTGAAGAGCTGGAGTGAGGTGTAAGCGGGGTGTTAAGACCTTGAAATGCAAATGGTACAAACATGGTGAACTCAGACTTCCCATGTGCAATTTCAGTTTATAACCTGAGATTCCACATTTTTCCCTACGTCAAATACAGGTAAAGTCTGTAAGCTCTGTGTTGCAGTGTCTGGCAGTAAAAGTTATTTTTTCAGTATCACACTCTCAGTTTACTTCAAAATTATTTGTGGAAGGTCTGTGCAATATACTCTGGAATAATATTTTCCAAATAATCAATTCAATCTTTATGGCATTCCGGAAAAACTCTTAACAATGGATTCCAAGCAATTTTGGCTTCTTTCTTACACAGAAAAACTGTTAATTAATTTATATGCACTGATGGGAAGGTGCAATATGCAGACAGGAATATTCTTTGTTCTATGTATATGCAGCTGTCAGTAATAGTTATTTCAGACATATGTGTTATATATGTTTTTTGGAAAGTGATTTTAAAATGTCTGCCTGCCTTCATGGTTTCTCAGGACTTCTAAGCATTATGTAGATTACTGTAGCCTAGGTAATAATGTAATAGATGTGCTTGTTACTACTCATATTAGTTGCAACTAATGAGTTGTTTTAATGGAGCAGTAATGCAATTGATGGACATTGCTAACAGAACATGCAACAAAATAAAACTTAGGAAATTTTCTGACAAGAATATATGGAATGTATGTTAAATAGCAACATGTTCTGTTTGCTTTTTTGTATCTTATGGAAATTATAGGAATTCAATATGAATTCTTCACAGACAATCTTCTTTTTCCTGTCTCCAGCAAACAATAAACCATATGTTTATTCTGCATTTCATAATCCAAGTATGGAGATAAAAACTGTTCAGTGAACTAATAGTTAGGGCACACGTTTGCTATTAAATTAGTATTATTATTTTATCTTAATGAACCCAAGATTCATTATGTATTCAACACGTTTTAAAATTTTATTTTTGTTTAGGCTTTTGTTTGATTTTTTTTTTGTTTTGTTTTTATTGTTTGTTTCCTTCTTCAGAAAATTATTTCTATCTCCAGGATCTAGAAAACAGTGAGACAATAAGGGGATTGACTTTTCTATGGAACTGCTGATACTGCAGCAGCACAAGCTTTGTGCAGTTTAGAGTTCCTTGGTTGGATTTTTTTCCCTTCCCCATGAAAATGTCGTATTTCATTTTTTAAACCTTTTTATTGTACATCATTTTCTACAAGTTGATTTCAATGTCTGGGATTTTTGTGTCTATGTGAGCTATGGTGGTCTATGTGAGCAGCACAAAGTAGGAGAAACTGAGCTATCATTCAAATTTGTAAAATAAGATGTGGTTTAACCATAGTCAGTAACAAGGTGGTGCAGCCACCTGCTCTCCCCCCCTCACCAAGGGGGTGGAAAGGAGATTGAAAAAAGCCAAACTTTTGGCTTGAGATAAAGACAGTTTAATAGGATATCAAAGGAAGATGATAATAACAATGATAATAAGAATTATTATTAATAAGTGAAGCACGAATGGAATTGCTCACCACATGTGGCAAAACCTGCCCCTGATGCCCAGTCTGTTTCCCATCAGTGGAAATGTGGGAAGCGGCTTCCAAGTGAGAAGCTGAAAAGTACTTGGCTTAGTGTAGACACTGCAACCACCTAGCAACAACTAAAAACATCAGTGTGTTATCAACATTATTCCCTTACTAAATCCAAAACACAGCACTGTATTGGCTACTAGAAAGAAATTATCTCAGCTGAAAACAGGACACAAGACTATTGAATAATTTGAGCAGGATATTCCAGTATTTTGTACATCTGAAAGAAAAAGACAACTATTATTGTATGATTATGTAAGTGGATTATTGAGCTTCTACCAGTGACATGCCTATCAATGACTATATTTGCCCTTTTAATGTTAAATCAGAATTTTCTTGGTTTTTTCACCTATTAAAGTATTAGAAAGAAGAAATAATTTATACCAGAGGGTTAAAATGTGATTCATTTTATATTACATAGCTATTTTAGGAAAGAAAGGAAACTGTGACCTGACCAGCTAAATGCCAGCAGCAAAAAGAGCATGCAATGGATGGAAAGATAATTTATATGTGCAGTAATGGGGAGTTGAAGCTCATATATAGCAATTTTTTTTCATGTGTGGCTAAAAGACAAAAATCCTATTCCCCAAATGTTTAGCTTCCCGGTGTAAAATCTTAAGCTTTCTATTTTTGTTGGCAAGCCTGCATACTAAGGAGATTTAATGAAAAATATATTAAATATGAAGTCAAACAAAGAGTCTGCTTACTAACACTAAGCTACTTCACCAAGAATTATAGGCTATATTAATTACATGGTTTAGGCTGATAGTAAATGATGCTCAGTTATAAAAGACTATGTTTTCCAAAAACCATGGAGCATTGTTTGAAATCCCACCTAAGAAAATCCATTTCACATTTAAAGAACTATTATTTCTCAGAAAAGAAAAAAAAATCAGATTAATTTAGCAGGTCAAAGCAATGCATGAATTTATACTGTAAATTCTGCATCAGTTGATTAAAATTTTCATAATGTAGTTCTTTAAGTCAGCACATTTTTTTTGTAAAAAATGAATGTGACACCACAACATGTGGTTGTGCTCAACTTCTTTGTCCTCTGTAGAGGTAGATCTCTTTTTCATCTGAAACCAGCACTAGTAAATCTTCAGGGAATTTACAGGTGTTGCTTCTTTGCCTCTGTTAGGTAATCTTGCTGTTTAATAGCTATACAAACAGAGGTGATTAGAGGGGATAATAAAAAATTGATATACAAACACCTTTCTAATAAAGTAGAGAAACATTGCTCAGTATTTAAAGATACCCCACAGAAAGATAGGTTATTCTGTATGAATAGCTTCTAAGTGTTTCACATGACAATATTTTAGAGTAGATCTTTGATTTCAGATCAGAGATGCACATCTTCCTCCCTTGTTATTAGTTGTTGCATGTGGATATACTACAGATCATTACTTACTCAACTTGAAAGAATCATATTTATGGTCATGCTAAGCCAAACACCCATACATGCCTTGATTAGTTCTTTTACAATCCAGAACACCTTAGGTATCCATTCTGTAGTATCTACAGTCTTCAAAATGAGCGTGGTGAGGCCCTGGCACAGGCTGCCCAGAGAAGCTGTGGCTGCCCCCTCACTGGCAGTGTTCAAGGCCAGGTTGGATGGGGCTTTGGGCAACCTGGTCTAGTGGAGGGTGTCCCTGCCCATGGCAGGGGGGCTGGAACTGAGTGATTTTTGAGGTCCTTTCCAACCCAAAGCAGTCTCTGATTCTGTGATACTTAATTCACTAGTTAGAGAAAAAAGTATGTTACAGGACTGGTTGTGTTAAATCTAATAGAAACGACACAAAAACTGTTCTTAAAACTTTTAATTTTCAACAGTTAGATTTGAATGGCAGTAAAAGTTCCTTATGTACATGTAAAATAAACCCATAGTGACAAACAACTAATTTTAGCAGATTTTGTTTAGAGTCTTGAATTACAAAACAGCAAAGCACAATTTAAATTGATAATTAAAATCATGAAAAACAGGGGGCACATTACTCCCACTGATGCAGAATATTTCTTATTGAAATATTTCTTATTGAGATTCTTTGAAATATGCTTACAGCTATTAAAGTTTCCATTACTCAAATCATAGCCTCCTGAATAATGCCCACAAAAATGGCCTCTGCAACTGAACGATGTTCTTTACTGTTTGGGCAAGGAAAACCTTTCATATTCAGAGGCCTCATGGACAGAATATGAAGAATATTGGTGGGTGCATGAGATAAGGATGTGAGAACTAATGAATAATTGGGGGAGAGAAAAGAAAGTGGGGGATACCAGAAGGAACACGTTATAAAAAATATAGGTGTGCTAAACCATGCATTTAGGCACATATACCTAATGTAACTCCTACACTGAAAGACTGTAATTTAGTATCAAAATTGTCTCTCCACCATGCCTACTGTAAGTGTCATGTAGCTCAGGACTGGTTTTGTCCTATGTCATTGCAGAATATATAGCTAGGCTTTTAATTTTGATACAAACTATACAAGTATGGGAAATGTAGGTAAGAAATCGCCATGTGTAGTAGAGCAGATGTATTATCAATGTAGCATATTTTTTGTGTAAAATCGGCAACTTATTTAACTTTGAGGCATCATCTCACAACCAAAATAGCCAGTGACAGGTAGGTTAGGGAATTCACTTGAGAAGTATGAAAATCCAAACTTAATCTCCTGATTTACCTGGTTGAAATGAAGGACTTGATGGGAATGTCTCCGTCTTACTTTGTCCTTTTGAAGCTGTTTGACTTTATCCAAGTAAAGAATCAGTTACAGCATCAGAAAAAAAAGCTGCAATTTGGTGCCATATACCATTGAATAAGGATTCTCTGAGAATGTCAGCGAGACTGATTGCTCCTGTGCCTTTTTCAGGTAAAGTGGAGGCTTGAACCAGAGTGGGTATCCTGGCCACCAACCTATAGACTGCTGTGTAGTTGTATTTGTCTTTGTTTTTTATGAAAGTCTGTGCAAGACCTGATGTGTAATGGTAAAATGGATTTAAATACCACTGTTGTGTTTTTTTGTGAGGTTGTTGTCTTTTGTGTTGTGTAATTACCTGCAATAACTCATAAATTTAAAAATCCTTTATGCCCAAAATATATTGCATTGTTCTACATGAACAAGTCCAGTCTTGGACTTACAATCTTACTGTTGTTTGTTGAAGGATCTAGTCTAATGCCTTTCACAAAGGCATTGTGAAAACTTACTAGTCATCAAATGAGTTTAGGATGTTGGAAAGCATGTATCCCAAAAATCTCTCTGAATATTTGTAGTAGTAGTAGTCCTTTCTGTGTATTGATCTACTTTTCCCTCAGAAACAGGCAATTAATTTAGTCTACCCATAGTGAGCATCTTACCTAATCACTCTCAGCTTCCGTGAGAGTCAGTACAAAGTAACAGGCAATTTTAGAGTAATTTAGGTAATTTATGTTACAGAGCAATTTTAGGCTGAGATTAATTATACCATAGAAATGCTTATTCTTTTCATAGGCCATAAAGATTTGATTCTGAGTAAATTCTAAAAGATATTTTTCCTGTCGGTGTGGAGCTGAAATGAGCACAGCCCATGCTTTTCTTGTGTCTCCTTATTTTTGAAAACCAGGTGCAGCATGTAAAAGCTACCATGGAAAACTTCCTATCTCTGCCTTTAATCTAAGGAATGCCCTTGTATTGCACTCTTAGACTGTACATACCAAGGAACTCTGGTAAACAGTTCTAAGCATATAAGAAGTTGCTTTTTTCTTCTTTCTCCTTCCTAACATCATATTCTCCTTAATCATTGTGAAGGACTGTTTTTGACTGATATGCTGGTCACTATGTCAGAGAGGGTGGGAATGAGCTTTTTCATATATTCTTAAGCAGGATTCTACATACAGTTTATCTAACTTCCAATATTTATAATATATTTATCTTCATGCTAAAAATACACAATCACAAACATATTTTATTATACAGTGCAGTGATTAGCTTATTTGTGGTAGGTCGTAGCCCCTGAGCAGAATAGGCAGATGTATGTTGGAAGTACAACTTGACACACTGTAGATACTTTGAAGTACTTGTGAGAGAATGTCCAAAAAACCACCTAGGAAGAGTAACAATTAATGCATTGCATTGAATGTAACACATTCATTATTACTTCAGTTAGGTGAGTCACCATCCTAGCTGTCATCAAGTTTTATTAGAAAACTGTGTAAAAGTTAGTTATGCTCTTTCCAGGACTGTTTGCATCTCTCTTCATTCCAGATTCATCCGTGTTGTCAAAGTTAGATGAGCTTCTTAGGGCAAGAAGCTTGTCTTCTGACATCGATGTTAAATGTTACATCCAGTATGTTGTAATATGTTCGATGGAGATGAAACAGAGGATGGTTAGTTTTATTTGAGACCAATGTTCTTGTGTTTGGTGGCTTCCTGTATGATAAGAGAGAGTTCTTAATATGCAGGCTCTCTGTCTCATGGCTTATGAACACATGCACTGTTAAGGAGCAAAATCTAAAAGAGATACTGAGCATTTCAGACTTGTACTATCCTTTACTGTACTTCGAAACTGTAACAGTTTGCTGTTATAATTTTGAGAGCTTCCCTCAGAACTTTTCTCAGAAAAGAAAGTGAGACACGATCCTTTCTTCAACTGTGGTGATGAGGTAAAGATTCCCAAGGGAACCATGTAGTAATTTTCCCTGGACATCTCTGTAAGGTAAAGAAGATAGACATCCCATTGTCCCATAGTTTATAGATTAGCCATCATAAAATTTATTAAGCATTTAATAACTTAAGATTTATTAAACATTTATTAACCATTAAAATAGAGGGTGTTTTCTCTTTACATTCAAATTCCCGTATTTCAGAAAATTAAAGCAGCAGTTCTTTTGTGACAATGAATGCAATGTTTGGTATATATTTTTTTAAAATCTGCCTTAGTTTTTTTCACTAAATGGAAGATGGTTACCCATTATCAAACAACATTAGAAAAAACATTTACTTTATGATGGAGGAGTAATACATTTTAAATAATTCAATAATAAATGAGAAAAAAAATTTTAAAAGGTAAATATCCCTTCCTTTTGTTATGACAGGAATGCTGACTAGGGAAGACAGTGAAACTGAAGAAAAATATGTTTTAAATAATATCCAAGGCATTATTACTTTGAGGAATTCACTCCATAGGGTTTTGGTTAGAGTACAGTTCATGTGTGAGAAGAGATATGTGAGACAAATGCGTGCAGCCAAGTTAGAAGATGTCAAGGGAAATGATAAAGTGACCATACAGATTAGCCAAACCACAGTGTTAGGAAAGAATCATTTCAGTACATATATGTGACGTCTGGGTTCATATGTCATGTCTTTTAAAAGCTGAGATCAGCTAACAAATAGCATAGTTAATTAATTGGATTGCTAACTTTCATTTGAAAATGTTTTTCTAGGAAGCTATGAATCCAAATAGTCGTGCTGCTGTGCATATATGAAAAACTGGACTAATCACTTTTGTGCTGCATATAGTTTTATTTACTGGTTATAATAGGAAATGATAAAGATAAAAAATAACAAAATGTATACTTTTTCATTAGATTTGCTTTTTCTTGAAAAAGGAAAAGTGCAGATAAATAGTTTTTAAAAAATTGCAAGGTAACCTTGACATTTCCAACACAGTCGCTGAAAAAGGTTAGCATCTCTTTGTACAGTAAAAGAAGAATCTATTGTTTGGAGGTTAAAAATTAACGTGTGGAGTCCTTCAATAAATGTTCCACAGCACACAGAATGTGATACACTGTCTGGTGTCTGAGAAGAAAACCTCTCCACCTGCAGCCATGGCGTCATCTTTTTTTTGCTGTAGAAGTCATGGAAAATGGATGAAACTGAGAAAAGTTTCGTTCCCTTTCCTTATAAAGATAAAACACCAAGCTATCAAAATTTCTGTTCTGTGCTACAAGCATGAAAGAGCAAACCGAGCATAACAAGTAAACACAAGGATCATGAACAAGGTTTTTGTTTGTTTGTTTGCTTCTTTTTAATGTTTTAGGGCCTTTAGCCAAATATTCTAGTGTCATGCTGTGTGAAAAAGATGTTAGTCTCTCTACTTGCTGTGAGATATTCCAAGTTTGGAAGAGGTTGCCACTAAGAAAAAAAAAAAAAAAGATGAAAGAATACATTAGCATGAATAACTCAGTGTTCTCTAGTGAGGAAAGAAAAGCAAGTTATTTACATATAAAATAAAAAAATTACACTCCAGCAGTGAATGAGTATCTAATATCATATTGGCCAATTTTAGGCTTGTGCATGGCAAGTTTGTATGTTCGAATCAAGGCGGTTGGTCGCCGCACTCAGTGACCTAGCAGTGCAGATATTGACATCTGTGAACAGAAACAACATCATCTAATTGTCTCACAAATTGAATTTTAAATTTTTTATCAGTTAAGCATCTCATGAAGACTAAGACAGTGGATATTCAGTGCCATTTTGGAAGAGGTATTGGTAAGATGTTGTAACAAGACTAGAAACTGTGGCTTTAAGGAAATGTTCCCAGTTCCAGTTTGGATTGCACTGGTGGCTGCACAGCAGTGATTGAATCTGGAAAGGCCCAAAGAGCACTGTGGCTCATTGTGTCACTGCCTATCATCCAGAGGCTTCACAGCTGGTCTATGTTTGGCTTTAAAAAACCCCCAACATCCTAGGTTTCTTGAAGCTTTTGTCTCCTTCTACCTGAAGAAACTACTTTTGTCTCAAGTTAGGGTGTAGATGGCCCCTTTTATATTTTACATATCCTTTTTTTCCAGGTCTAACTTGAGATTTCCCACTTGTCATCGTCCCACATCTGCCAAAATAAAACTTGCCTCATGCAGTTATATTGATTTGCCATTTTTTTATTTAGAGAGAGCATCTTTTAAACAAGAGTACTGTGAGTCAGCAACCTGGCTGATGTGGACCTGCAGAAAAACTGAAAGACTTGCATGGACACAAAATCGGTGTGAGAAAATTGTAGACAACTATACTTTTTCTTTAATTCCAAGAAGCCTAGGATTCAACAACCAAAAAGCAATCAAGCTCCGTAGACACACAGGATTTGTCTTGTAAAGAGTTGGGGGTGGGGGTGTGTGCACAATAATTCACAAAACTAGGCTTCCAGAATTGATTTTTCTTTTAACATTATTCCAGTTACGACAGTTGGGAGGAAATGCAAAAGCACGAAACACATAGGAAAGGGACAGTTAATTAACTAACATGAATACATGTTTGAAGCTTAGGGAAGGTCTACTTTAAAATATACAAAGCATTTAAAGACAACTTTTTCTATACTAAATAAAACTGTAATAAAAGGATTCCAAAAGGAAAATAGAAAACAGGAATTCTGAATCCTCCTTAAAATGCTTCTTCTGAAATCCATACTTTCAAACGCTGCACTTCTCCAACTCCTAATGTGAGAAAGAGCAGAGGAGCAGAATAGTATGTTGTAGTTGTTGTAGGACTACATTATAGCACAGATCACCAAAAATACACAATGCCAAAGAAACTAGAAAGAAGATCTGCAGTTCCTATGGATTTAGGTAAATAAACAATTAGTGCAATTATTGAATTATATATTTTATATTTTAAAATAAAACACTAATTTCTAACATTATAATATGGAGCACAGTGATTTGTTTTATAAAAGCCAGTTTTCAAAGCTATTCAGCATATTTGGCAGCTTTTTACTAACTGCTCAAGCTTGCTTTCACAGTATAGTCTTGTCCTCATTTATTTTTTGTTGCTGCAACCATTAATCATAGGTTCTCTTATTCTTTTCATGAAGGCTCTGCCAAAAGGAAAGCTTGTCAACTTTAGCATTTCAAGATATAGAGCACAAAAAGGAAAAGCTATTTTAATACTATACATTCTCTAGTTATTAGTACTGTTCCACTATCTTCTCTTTGTCTGTGTTTCAAATCCTCTGTCTTGTCACTGATGGAGAGAGGATTTTTTTCTGCACACAGTCTGAGTAAGTCTTTGCAAGCTTATAAGCACAAGATAGAACTGATAATACCTTCTCAAGAGGAATGCGTTAACACATTCTTGCCTATAAGCTTTAATTTCCTATGTTCAGAGATGTTGCTCATGTGTAGGAAGACTCTACCTAAAAATAAGGATGAATATGCTTAGCTAAGTCTTTAGCTAAAGCTATCTATCTTGTTTCATGGCAATGGAATTTCAGTAATCAACATATGACTTTAAAATTGCTTATTTTCTTATTTTACATATTTAATTTGACCAGAGGCATTTGACATCACATTGTGGAAGTGAATTATGATGTATACTGGTACAATATTGATACATGAAGGCAGAATTGGAGTTATTGAATATACAATCTGAGGTTTAATTATGGTAAGAAATTTACATAATGATCTTATGCTTGATTTTTCAAGTGGACAGCTATAAAGATGAATCCAATAAAACATCTTTGCTTGCTTTAATAGTCCTTATTGGCCGTGTTTACATGCTGTATTGATTGATATGAAGATTTAATAAACTTTATTTATTGCAGAATTGAATTAAAAGGACTTCACTTGTTATTCTATTACCTCTATCAAATTTTATATTTGAAATCTCTTAATTAGTCAAGCATTGCAGTAGTTCATAAAACTGTATTTAATTTGAGGAAAAAGAAACAATCACATGAAGAGATTAAGTCCATTACATGACACAGAGTATACTACGTAACTTAATGAATGGATCTAAATAGACACATGTATCAGAAATCAAAATCTAGGTTGCCTGATATATTCTTGGTTGGGATTATTTTAACTCAATTTAACTCATTGTTGGCTTCCAAGAATGGAAATTTCATTCATGCTATCATAATTTAGTGTGATTGAGTTCAAGTAAAAAGGTTTTCAGTCTTGTGAAATAAACATATTGGATTCAGGAATTAACTTTTAAAGACTGAAATGAGCTCAACAGAAAAGGTTGTGTAATAAGTCAGATTTCTGCTATCCATGGTGGTTCAAACTGTAACATTCTTGTTTAAAAATTTTTGTGTCTAGATCCTTAGAGAAAGCAAAATGCTCACTTCCCCTCTACTCCTCCCCCGCCCCCAAATACAATAAGAATTCAACAGCCCAGAGCCAAAAACCTTCTCAGAGAAATAAACATTGTTTGGTATTTTCTATGTTGACTTTGTGTCAGTTAGGAGAAAAGGAGGCTTTATTCTTATTGCATGTCAAAATTATCTCCTGGCATTCTTTCATTGTGGTTAGGGGAAAGGTAGGCCAAGGGGTAAGGCTGGAATAAAGAGAAAACGTCTACAGCTAAGCATTGGTGAACTCCTAGCCTTTCTTGATTTACCTGATCACTACTAAACACCTGTTACAAAACACTTTCAAATTCTCCATCAAAATGGGGCACACTGGTTTTGTAACAATTTTATTATTCAAGACTTACTGATTACCAAACTGAATTGATTAGTCTGCTTTAGACTATGGACTAAGGAAAGCAACTTTGCTCACATAGAACAGCACAAGAAATAATCCAAGTGGGCAGATAGACTCCTGGGAGTTGTGTGTTTAGTTCTCCTGCAGGAATTTAGTAAGCAGGATTCATAAGTATTCAGATTTTGAGATTCAAGTTGCTTTCCTCTTACACTACAGCAGTGGAAATTAAGTAATGTATTGATTCATGGAGGTTTCTTTTTCCTGAAAGTTAGCATCTGATTCTTTCAACTCATCAAAAATCAATAAAACTTTGAGATGTTTGCCTCTAACCTGAAATGGATAAACCCACTAGATGAAAAACAGGGTAACAGAGTTAGTACAAAGGTTTTGTGAATTGCATAACCATACCAATAGATTTATCTTTAATTGGTGGTGTGATTTAGCCTGGCTGGCAGCTAAAACAACCACACAGCTGTTTGCTCACTTGCCCCAGTGGGGTGTGGGAGAGTATTGAAAAGGAATTAAAAAAATAGATTCATGGGTTTAGATACAGTTAAAATAGGATAGAAAAGTAAGGTAATAATATTAATGATAATTAGGACGATGAAAATAATAACAATAATAACAATAGAATATACAAAAGAAGTGATGAACAGCACAATTTCTCACCAGCTGAAGTCAATGCTCAGATTCTGAGCTGCTCCACCTCCTGGTCAACCCTGTCTTATATACAGAACATGATATCATACGCTATAGAATATCCCCTTCACCAGTTTGGGTTACCTGATCTTGTTGGGTCCCTTTGCAGCTTCCTGGGTGCTTCCCACTTTCTTGATGAGAAGCTGGAAAGTCTTTGACTGCTTGGCAGCAATTAAAAACACAAGCAGAACAACTAGATTGACAAACTTTTCCACAATGATGGCACTGGCTGATCATTTCCCTAGACAAGGCAGAAAATAAGACAGTTTACATCCTTATCTCCTTGTTTTCTAGTGAAATTCTCATGTAAGATAAATACTGAAGTAAATTACATTTAAAGAGTCCAATTTCTTGCCAAGAGGCAGGAAAAGAAAGTGTATTTGTGGAATAAAACAAATCTCCCTTTCCCTTTTTCACACGTTTTACCTTAATTTTGAACGTTCTTTCATTCCTCTGTTCGTTGCTCTTTCTACTATAATTGTGCTCTTTTATTCTTATATGTAAATTGATTTTTAAGTTTAACTAAAGCCCAGAGTACATAGTAAGCATTTATTTGTTGTATTTACATTTGGCTTCCTCTTACAGGGGGCAAATTTCAGACTTTACTGATTGAAACAATCTCCCTTGACTACCACAAAGCAGAACACAAGAGAAATAGAGATTGATTGTAGTGAGCTCATCCACACAGAGAAATTAGGGTATGGTAAATCACAGTGTGAATTTAGAGCATTCACTAGCCTGTACTAACTAGATAGGTAAGAACACTTGGTTTGCTCACAGGAGATAGAAGGTATTAGCTCAATCTGCCCACATTCAGCACTGGCAGCATCACATCCCCATGTGATGCGTAGAGTCCAATCTGCTCTACACGGCTTGTCAGCAAGGGCAATTAGGTTGTGCTCAGCATGGCACTGTGTGTAACTACAAAGTTCCCTGCGGGTTCAGAGTGTGGGCAGACTACAGCTCTTATCTGTCTGCAAAATACCTTCATAGATGTAACCACAGAGTGCCCTTAGGCAAAGGAAGTTATTCTATTTGGAAAAAGAGAGAATCTAACATTTGCTTTACAGTAAGAGTGATAAATCAGTGAAGAATAGGCAGTGTGCTTAATTTTATTTTGCATTAAGATTTATCAGCATATAGTTTCATAGTATGGTTCAGCTGATAAAACTCTATGCTTACGCTACAAAAGTAGTCCTGGTCCTCCTTTGGTCTCAGTTCCCATGTGAATGCTTTGCCACACTGCTTTGTACCAACACAGTGATGCATCTAAACAACCTCTGTAATTCCATACACTAGCAAAACCCCCTCTGTTATTCTTTTGTTTAAATACTTAAATCAATTTATAATGGATTGAGCAGAATGCCAGTTACGCTTGTAAGGAGTACAGGTCATGTGGTAGGTCTAAATTAGAGATATCAGCAGCATTCTAGTTGGTTCAATCCATCCATATCCACCATCTTCAGTAATATCAGTTTTCATGTTTAGCATTCTCATGAATTTGGAGAAAGGGGCATTAGAATAAGGAGTAGAAGTATCAGAAATTACCTGGCAAACTCTCGATTCTCATTGGAAAATGCTGAAATATATGTTCTTTGGACTGTTCCATGAACTTTGGGGAGAAATACAGAGGTTTCCTACATGTTTACTGTAGTTCCAAGACAACCTTTGAAGATTCTGTTTTAGGACTACCTGAGGCAAATGTCATACCTTAACTTTCAAACGGCTGTTACCCACATAAATTAGCGAGTAACAAACTGAGTAAATTGCGATTAGAAATCTAATTCACAACATTAATCTCATCAAGGTTGTTGCTTGTTCGTTGGTTTGTTTTCTTGTGAGATGGAGATCTTTTAGAAAATAGGTAGATTTTCTGTTTAGAAGATAAAGTTTGGAAACGAGCACTGGTAAGAAGCAGTACCCAGAAGCAGAAGGAACATACTCCTTTTACCAAGGAAATTCATTCTAATCAAGCTTCCCTGCTTACATACTGTAATTGGGGGGGGGGGGGGGGGAATCAAGGAAAAGATTGATTGATCGTCTTATGTGATAGGCTACTTTAGTTCAGAAAAAACTTTTTCATGCAGATTGAAAAAGAAAATTCTTTTGCATCTTCATTTCTGAAGGAATTTTTATCTAATTGAAGAATTCAGATTTCCATATAGACCAGAAGTACATTCACTTCTTTTGCAGGTTTATTTCAGTTGGTTTTACACAAACAATTCCACTGGTCTTGGTCAAAAATGTAAGTGATAATTAATTTGCACTGCTGAAAGATGCAAATCACATACTTAACAAAAATGTCTTAAATTGCCATTTTAACAACCTTTCCTTTTTATATTTAATTTCATTAAGGTGCAAGTTTCTATCAAATCAATACATTTCTGAAAAGTTAACATTAATTATAAATAACATGGTCACATAAAACATGACAAGTAGACTACTTCAAAACTGAACAATGTCACCATAGTGAAAGGAGGAACATTTAAGCTGTACCTGACAGTTCATAATGATAGACTGTCTCCATTACCTTTGGGCTCTGGCTCCTAATAATTATTCTTTTTTGTGGAGGTATCTGTCTGAGTTCTCTCAGAAGTCCCAGATCCATCACTGTGAAGTACTTTGAACAGATATGAATTGCTAACCATCTTTACATTCTCATTTTCTGATATATGACATGGAAACTTTTGTTCTCCACTCTTCATGTGTGGAAAAAGGAGGAAAAGAACCACTTTCTTTCCTCAGCCTTTGGTTTTGCTTAAAATCTTTGAAGTGTAAACAAAAGCTACTTTGAAGTAAATGCTAAAATCTACTACTTTAAACCAGGTAGATCCCCAAAGCTTTGGTTTTCCTTATTAGTAATAAGAGGAGATTATCAGACCTCACTGATGTAAGGTTTGCAGTGCTTCACAAACTTAATGCCCCTTTTTATTTCGTGACCACACTGAAGTTAAGCTTGACTGATATCTTTCATGTCTGATAGTAGTTTCTTTACCTTAAAGGTATAATTTTTTACAAGCCCACTTTTCTGCTTTGTATATCAGTATTTCCTGACACCATTAACTTCCATAGAACATCACCATAGAGAGAAAAAATAGCTGAGAAGAGACATGTGTGTGTCAGCATTCTTCTGTATTGTACTTCAGATGTGTTTCTGTGGTGTTTTGGGTATTTTTCCATTTACTTTTTTATTGAACTTCTGCAACTATTCTTCATTTAAAAATACTAAATAAATTTGTTATTGTCAGTTGTAGTTAGCATTAGTTTTATAGAATTGATATCTGGCAGTCTTCCCTCCCACATCAGCTGTAGAGACCTAGAAGAAACGCCATCAATGTATTAGTCTATTTGTTGCTCACTGGACTTTGGGAGACAAATTTGAAGAAAATGCCTTGCTGCTGATACCAAAGATACCTGAAAGCTTACTGCTTTCATTGGTTGTAACAAAGGACTAAAAGGAGAGGGAAAAATGGCAGAAAAGACAGGAACATCTAAAGACAGAATCTAGGAATGAGGAAATTTGAGTTTTATTTCTGATTCCTTCTCTAAAATTTTATGTGATTTGAAAGGTATCACAAAACTTTTTTTTTATATGAAAAAAACATACTTTCTCAAGATTATTTTGTGATTTAAAGCATCGTTTTACTTTTTGTAAAATACCTTAGAGAACTGAAAGACAGAGATGCATAGCAAAATATATAAATATATATAGATACATAGAGAGAGGCAGTCTATGGAACAAAAAAAAATCATTGGTTTTTAAACCCCAAAATATTCTTTAAAATATGTTAATCTGTACAACACTGAAGAGCCAACCTGGAAATGATCCAGGAGTATCTATCCTGGAGTAGAATACGTTAGCTTAATGAAAAAGAAGCCTATTTAAGGATATCAGTGCCATAACCCATAATATAATTGGTGAGATTTATAAATAATAAGTTTGATATAAAAGATCAATGTATCCTGTTTTCTGAGAACATAAAATATATCTATTGAGATTTTATGGAAAATTATAGACTTCTGATTTATTGAGACAATTCTTTTTCACGTGCAGACGTGCTTTTCAGTGGATTCATGAATATCTTGACATGAGTTGTAAATTCCATTGCAACTTCTGGACATGATTGTGGATTATGGCAGAGAATGAGACCAGCTTTCAATTCCATGTTCTACTTTAAAGGTCTTTCATGTCTGTTGGAAACTTTTTTGGGATTATAGTATCGCACCTTCTAAATTTGTATGATTGCATAGTAAGTATTTAGCTATCCTTAGTTTACTCTGCAATAGAGCAATATGGATTCATCTCACTTTAACTGCACATTTCATATAGGAGAAATGCCTCAGTTGCAAGCTTTAATTATGTATCTGATTTCAACAGCTGAAGTTAGGTGAGATGAATCTCACCAAAATGAATGCTGATGGAAAGAACAGTAGATTGAAACATAAATTTTATCTTCAAATCTACTGTTTAAGCACTGTGGTGTCCTGAGGTGGAGAATTTGTGTACTTTTAAAACTATTTAAGAACCTAAAACTGCAGGAAATATTTAAGCAGTTCCATGCTCAAGACACTTCAGACAATATTTAAAGTTCTCTGCACTTTGGTTATTCACATCTAAAGCTGCCAGAATGCTTTTTTCATATGTCACATATTTCTGTAATGGAGGACACGGAGCTATGTTTTAGTGAAGAGTAACTCAACCAAATGTATTGAACCTATTAGAAGAAGATTTAATTTTCTTCTTTATAAGTAGTAGTCATCCATGCACTTGAGAGTGAGCTGAGTGTACAGGTGTTGCAATAAAGAGGCATGTTAACAGTTTCCTTTCTTGAGATTTCTGAAATATGAGCCAGCACTACTGATTACTGAGGGTTCCATGTAGTGTGTCATCTGTCACTTCTGAGTTCTCCTGCAGAAGCCAAGAGAGGTTCTGGCTTGAATTGAATTTTCCATTCCTAAATAAAAATTTTATTTGATTGCTTATTACCAGGATGAAAGAAGAAAATGAAGAACACCTTTTTCTAATAGCTCAGAAGGTATATATTTGTTCCATCAACAGGTGATCTAAGAGGACATTAATGAGTTTCTATGTTACCTAGTGCCAGTAGTTTTTTCGGTTTTGTCACAATTTCAGTTCTTTTACAGCTAAAGTAAAAACAACCTACATAAACCCATCTTTTCTACAAGTACCTTTTTCCACAATGGAAAGAAACCAAAAAATTATACAGATCTCTAAAGAATTTATGACACTAAAATTAGCTCTCA
This sequence comes from Laterallus jamaicensis coturniculus, assembly GCA_022605575.1. Lineage (NCBI taxonomy): Eukaryota > Metazoa > Chordata > Aves > Gruiformes > Rallidae > Laterallus > Laterallus jamaicensis. The sequence continues at coordinate 89,859,836 of JAKCOX010000001.1, forward strand.
GCTCATGAGTTTAGGTTTCCAGTGTGGGAAGCTATGTTAGATCACTGTCTATTCGTAATCTTGCTCTTTCCCAAAATAAAATTTATGTGATTTATGCATTTATCTTGTGGTTTAGTAGAAGCTGTGAGAGCTGATTTATGGTATTGGACAGAGCTGTGTAGCAGCTTCCTTTTCTGCCACGTGAGCCAGAAGAAGATGCTTCATCCATGTGTGCTGGAAAGTATCCAAAGCCTTGCATCCCCAGATAAACCTACCAGGAAAGTCTGATGCTTGTTTAATTCCCATGAACTTGCTTCCACTTTGTCCAGTGCTCCACTGGAAAGCACTGACTGTGTGGATGAAGATTTCTCACAAAGACGATGTCAGTACTAGAAGTGGTTTGCCACTTTGTCATACCCAGTACTGACAGTGAGCTTCTGGGTGATAGCAGTAAAGGCACCATTTTGCCATGCATGAATCTGTTAGCTGAGGCATTGACTGTGCCTAGAGCCAAACCTGAAAAAGAGGTGACTGTGTCCAGATGGAGGGTTTTGTGGCTTGGCTCTTTTTGTCTGTCCTTCATGCTGCCAATTTGCACTCAAGTGTGAGACTGGTTTAGAAGGTAATGGGAAGATTTTTACTTCCAAACTCCATGTAAGCCAAAGTGAAATACTCCTCCACGATAAAATGTCTTCCTACTTCAACTGTAGAACTTTGGAAAATTGGTAATTTTCTCAATAAAGAGTCATACTGTTCTTTTTATTCTTTGTGGAAATTGTATTCTTCATTAATCTCTGTCCAGAATTCCTACTGATGATAATGCGGCTGCCCAGTTTTTTAGAAGCCCATGTGGTGATGCCTGCACTGAAATTTACTAATACGAAGCTGTGTTAAGGAGGGTGCTATTCCTTCTGCTGTCTGTGTTTGTGAACTGACTGCTTTTCAAATGGTTGCAGTCTGCAGCACTGATCTAGAATCAATGAATAGAGATGGAGAAGTGTTTTTGTTTTGATAATGAGTGCAAAGAAGAGAGAAAATCCAGCACAGACAATACAGCATTGATTCAGAGACAGCATTCATTGCATTGCAGTTAATTTCTAATTGTTATGACTCATTTTGTATATTAGACTGAGTTGATGAATGCACTTTCAAATCAGTTAATGAGTAATGAATATGGTATTTAGTAATACTGTTCGCTATATAGCTTACAGAAATGTCACAGTTACAGTAATCAGAATTCATTTGTGACCTGGGTAATCTCATCTGCTGTCAAAATTCATTGGGCCAAACACTTTGTAGACAGAGCTAAAGTATCTGGCTTTCTCTTAAACTCCACAGGATCAGTTTTCAAGAGAAGCAAAGTAGAGAGTTGCCTATGGTGCAGGTCTCCCAGGCGCTACTGTTCGTACATAGTTTAAGCCTCCAAGATTAAGTGAGCTTTCCAGTTGCAGAATTCCAGTCTTGAGTTATTGCATGTTGAATCAAGAGTTTGTCAGCTCCACACTTGCATAGAGGGAACTATGCCTGTAACAATTAACCAGGTAACTAGATGTTTCTAGGGAGAGTGTTTTCTCTGAATCGCAGCACTACCTATTTTTTGTTTAGGTAATGATACTTTTTAGGTATTTTATTTCAGGATTTAAAAATGCCTTTTTTCTAGGTAAACTTGTAAAAGCAATGGAAAGAACTTGTAAATTCATGTAAGTCTCATGTGAATGTTAGTACCAGTATACATAGCTTCACTTAGAGTGGCTGCAAGTGAGGGAAGAGATAAAATAGCATCTTCCAGGACCATTTTCTGTTATGGATACGGTATTTCGAAAATATGAAAAATTCCCAATTTTTAAATTGGACATGAATGCTGCTTACTTCTAACAGATGGCCAGCTTTGCTTAATTTTTGACTGCTTGGTTTTGAACTGTGTTAATAAGGAATTGTATTTAGGAACCTCAAACTGATTTTCTTGCTCCCATTGCTCACTTCTTGCTAGAGCAGTTGTATTTCTTTGAATGTGAATTTATTTCTCTGGTAACAACAGCTGTCCACAGTGGTAGAAGTATAAAGATTCATGGAGATCTTTAAATTGCTTACAGTAGGTATAGGTTAGAGTGTTTTATTGGACACTATAAAGTAATAATCTTAATTTATAAAAAAAGAATACTTAAAGGCAGTGTGCAGTCAAGCAACTGTCCATCAAAATTCTTTTGCTTTCTAAAGAAGGCAAAGTTGCATACAAGTGATTGGAAAAAAGTTATTTTATAAATAATTTAATAAACAATATGCTTCAAGCGTAGCTGTTCAAGTTTGTACTTTGAAAAGATCTGTAGTTCAGGCTCTCATTATTTTTTCCCCTTTCTCTTGGTAATTTAACAGGCCTTAAAATGTGAGTGCAAAGGTGCTTTAATCCAAACATTATATTACACTGTTAAGGTGACTGGCAAAAGTAACAATCTGATCATACATGTTCTAAAGTAGTGTAGCTGTATAGATAAGGAGCTGTAATAATTATAAAGAGATCACAAAAATGTCATTTTGCCATCTTTTATCACAGTAACAAGAACAGAAACTCAGCAGTGCACAGTGTTTAATTAATTTGTTATGTACAAGTTAAAAATAAGAATATTAATACAATGACGATCATAAAAAACATATTAGCATTCAGGCTCCTGCAGAGACTCTATTAACCTTGCCTCAGAGCTGCAAAAGCATATGTCAGGTTCTCATCCCTCCTAGACAAGGGAATATATGAATTTTACTCTTGAACTCAGCTTACTGCTGTTTATAAAAAAAAACCAAACAACAAAATTCTAAAAAACCCCAGACCAAACAGACTCCAGTTAGACTTTCATTTGTTGATACAGGTTAGGTACAGTGTAGTAGATGGAGATACAGAATACCAAGGATATTGTAAACAGCAATTTCAGTTGACTGCATATTGCAGTGGTTCTGAAGAAGCTCTCAGGGAACAGATGGAAAGAGCCCCAGCATGCTGAAAGGCTTTGAGTTACGTGTGGAAAAAGAAAACTTAAAGAGTTTGTTCTTTAATACAGGGTAAGAGTGAAGTTGGGTAAATAAATACTAATAAACTAAGTCTTAACTATGGATGCAAGCTGTCAAGAAAAGAAATATTCCTCTTCTTTAGAATGCAGAATAGCAACTGGGATGAACTACAGGCACCTTGATGATGATATCTAACATGCTTTGGAATGAAAGCTAAATCTGTGCTGGATTTTGAGTATTATTTGATATTCTCTTTTTAATGTTTGTTTACCTTATAAGCTTTGCAACAACATAACTTCACAGAAAGCTCTCTCCAATCAAATAGTTTTTGGTTTATCTATTGCTCAAAAGAAGTTCCCTGCATTAGATTCTTCTCTGTTCAAGAAAATATTCAAGAGGAGGCTAAACACTGTGCTGCTCTCCCTACCATTATGTCTCTCATTTCAGCTGCTAAAACAACTCTCCACAAAAGCTAAAAATGCAAAAATCGTCCTTTAACACATATAACACGCACTGAAATATCAGCCATGACATGACCTTTCTTCTAGTCTTCTAAAGTTTTTGTCACCCATCCTCAGTAAGACTTCTGCTTTTCAGAATAAGCTTTAAATATTACAACTTTTTATGACAAATGACAAATAATTTGCCTTTATACTGACAGTTACAGGAAGCATGAGATTCTAGATGGCTGAATGATGGGGTGAGAGCAAAGGCTACTTCCATCAATAGTCTTCCACCAGCTACCTCACCTTCTTTAAGGGACATATTTGTCACTTTATTTGAGGTTCCCAATGTTTACCTATCTTTCCAACCTCATGAGATGTTTGATCGATTTGATTAGGAAACGTATCTCAATAACAGCAGAATCTGTGACAGGCAGGAGTACTAAGCTAAAAACTTACACTGCTTGCAAGTGTTTTCCAGCTCTCACCTTTCGCCTGTTGGGTTCTGAAATGTGTCCTGAGCTATAAATAATAAATCAGTTTCTTAAGGTTACACTGTATATTCCAAGGCTTAACCATTTTGTTCACTTCATCTGCCAACACACACCAAAATGATCAAGCCAAACAATGTTCTGGTTTGTGTTGGTTTCTCAGGATCATCCAGTAATCTCTCACCTATTTTCTTCATGGAGGTGCTGGTCCTCTTTCATCTTCCTCTACCTCATATTCTAGTACCCATATGGCCCTTCTTGATCTGAGTGCTGACTCTGAAACCCCACGATTTGCCATTTCTTAACTAGGTAGGTAACATTAATTATGTCTTACTGTCCCTACATATGATCTTGACTTCCAAGCCAAGCTGTAATATTATGAATCATTTTTATTCCTTTGTCTCTATACTGGCTGGATTAATCCTGCTCCTATTCAAAATGCATAGGCATTTTGGCTCAGGCCAACATTGTTTTTGACTGAAATGATGAAATATTCACATATTACGCTGAATCTTCACAATTTCATTTTAGATAGTTTCGTGGAGCTGAACAGACTAGGTGTTACACAGTCATAGTTTATTTATCAGCAGTACTGAAATATATCTGGCTGATAGACCATGTTAGCAGCTGCAGTCCAACTTGTCACCCTAGCAGTGAGTGGGGGGGTCATGAGCAAAGACTACACAAAAATCCTACTAGTGGCTTTGCTTATGTTGTCATTTTTAATCACAGACAGATTTACCTTCTTGCTTATCTGAACAAGTCAACTTATTTGTAATTCAATTTTCTGCCCAGTGCCCTCTTACATGCAATTCTTGGTAGTGAAACCTCCAGATACAGTTGTGGTTCCCCAGGAATGCTCACTAGTGGCCATCTCTTTTTCAGAGGATTCTTCTGTAGATTGCTGAAAATCACTACATGAGCAGAGACAAATTTAGCTTCTTTTGCTTAACTGCCAGTGGCTTGCTAAGTACACTCAGATAACGATGTTGATTGGAGCATTCCACTGTCATCTGTTTAACATTCTTTCTCATCCAGTCCATGCTTCTGGCTTGTCTCATTTTCAATGCACAAGTTTAAGGAGTGTGAACATTTGCTGGAAGAGATCTGTGTATGCCTCCTCCTCAATTTTGGAACCATGGATCCCATCAGATTAAGATCACTTGAGCATAATTTGCCCCAAGAATATGCCCGAAGACTGAGAAAACTCAATATACTGAGACAAGGAAATGCACAGTCAGGGAAGAACTTCAAGTTTTTTTATTTATATACCTGAGTAAAGTAATAATATGCATTCCAGATGTCAGCAAGAGTAAACTAAACTTGTATATTATGTTGTTTTACCTAAATAGTCTTTCCTTATGACTTGACAGGATTCACAATTCTATTGTAAACTATTCTGAATAATCAAGTGCTTGGAAGGATAGTAAACATAGTAAAAACAGGAAAAAAGACACATTTCACCTTCTCATAAAGATACTTAGAGTTACTAATATTACTCCAGGCAGCTGTGGGACTAAAGCTTTTATTGTTGTTGGTTTTTTTTTTAATGTCAATGCCATATTAGAATTAACTGTTTATGCTGTGCTTAAGGACCAAACACCTAGGGAATGTGGCACACCTGAGACTTTGCAGAAGGCTTCTCTTTGGAGGCCTTGCAGAGGACTAGAGGACATGAAAGCAAGACCGTGTGGGAGCTGTTCATGTAACCTGTTTGGGAAAGTCTAGCTTGCAGGTGGGTGCTGCAAAAGCCCTGGACAAGTTTTGCTAAGGCACCTGAGTTGTGAAGTCCAGGAAGCCAGGGCAGATGAAGCTCCTGTCACATTTCACAGTGTCCCTTCTAGGAAACCAGCCTAATGAAATGGCAGGTGGTACTTAAATCCCTCTCCTCACTAGTATGCCCTAAGCAACAGCCACTGCCATCAACTGGGGGAAAGCTAGCATCTTCAGGTTATGCTGTATTGATGATAATAATAAACTGATGCATTTTAATGTTGAAAGTTGTAATTTATGGCAATTATTCTTTTCTGTGCTTCACTTAGGTCACTAATTTACACCATCAGACTGATAATTGTCAAAACTTATAAAGCATTGTGATGCTTCATTATCCAGTATTTTATGGACTAGAAAAAGTCTGCAAATGTTATGTGCACGCAGCAAGTTCTCTATGAAGAAACAAATTTGCATTTATGAGTGTTAAAACTTAGCAATGTCACATAGCAGTGTTTTCTGTTCCTAAAACTGTGTGAATTAGCTGCAGTCTTTTCAGTGCAGCAGTTGCAAAGTATCAGTATTGCGAATTTTTAAAATTAGTTGTCTTCTTATTCATTATTTTATGATTCCTTAGAGATAGCAGGATTTGGAAGTTGACGATAATACTACTTTTTCCAACACTGAATTGTCTAATGGACATTGAAATCAGCTTTTGTTAGTTTGTTTGTTTCCTTGTTTATGCATCACCATATTTGATGCCAAGAGCACTGGGACTTGTCTTGTTAATTTACTCCTGTAGCAGAGCTGGCTAGCTAAAAGCAAAACAGGGAGCCATATATCACTTCTACTGAAGTAGTGGGAGGTTTTCCATTAACTTCTGAGGAAACTAAATACTAAAAGCTCTAGTTCCTTCTAAGCATTATCTACTTCTTTGTGTTCTTTTCAGTAAGCATTATATTTATTATGGAGAGAAGAAATAGAGGCAATGCTCAGTATTGAAGATGAGTAATTCATAAGGGGACCCTGAGAAATTATTTTTATAAATGCCTTTAAAAAGCATTTAAATTGGTTGAACTGTTCCTTAAAAATATCTCTATGAAATGAGAAAAACAATTCCAAGAAATGGTTTAACAGCTTTGAGAGAAAGGAATGAAAATTAAAGGCAATATAAAATAATAGAAAGATGGAAATTGTCACTGAATATGTCTCTCCCAAGTAAAATATTTTATTTTCATTGAAATATCTTATTAAGCACTTCTAGTCAGTGATGCTACCTCTTGATCATAGCTTAATCAACTAAATAAGCTGTCAAATGTGAAATGTGGCTCTGAGGTAGCAACTTCAGTCTTTTTCAGTTCTTTGTCATGGATAGCATGTTTATTTACTTTTAGGCAAGAAACTTGTTTTCCCTTTGCTCTTAGCCATGAAAAGACCTGAATTTTACTATCATTGTGCATTATTAATGGCATCACTTGCTAAATTCTTTGGAAAAGAAATTAACTTGGGGAGGTGGTTATATCACTAATAGTGATACTGGGCAAATAATAATAAAAACCCAATTAGTTCTGCATGCACTGAAATTTCAGATATATCTCTCTTCATTGTGTGACTTGCAAAATGAATTCTGAAAATATTTCCTGCATATTCCTAGCCAGATTACTATGAACTTCACCAGAATATTCAAACATAGGTACAGTCGTTATATGGACTGGATTTCTTATAAGCACTGATTCTACAGGAAAACACATGAGTAGGTTTAAAAATTAATTTAAAGCCCGATAATTATCTGGGAGAAACAGTGTGTGCGACATGCTGAGGGTCATAGAATGAAAGTGCCAGATAACTCTAATTCTCTAGAGTTAGAGTAGCAGAAGACTAAACCCAACTGAACCCACATGACATTTCTCAACTAGACAAGTCTTACGTGCTGGTGTTAGTGGGTCAAAGATGAGGTTCTGGGGGTTTAGGGACAGCTTCTCATAGGCAGGGACAGCTTATGATCATTAACCTCATTCCTTGGCTGCTAAAGCACTCAGTAGCTTCATTTGGTTCCAAGCTAAAGATCTTGTACAGCGTTAGTGCCTCTTACAACCAGAAACACATGTGAGACTCACATTTATTTTCTTCTATATTTGTACACTCTGGTATCTAAAGAGACATGATGACTAAGCAGTAGAATTTACAATGTTTTTACCATCACGTCTTTTTTTTACTAACCTGTACAGCTAGAGTTCATTGAAAAATCTGCTTCTTAGTTAGGACACTGACCTTTCTGGTGGTTTGACCCTGGCTGGAGGCTAGATGTCCTCCAAAGTCTCTCTATCACTCCCCTTTTCAGCTGTGCAGGGGAGAAAATATTTACTGAGAGGCTTGGGAGTTGAGATAAGGACAGGCAGAGATCATTCCACAATTAAGTGTCACGGGCAAAACGGACTCAACGTGGAATTAATAAAAACTATCTAACCTATTACATGCAAACACACATACACTGAAACCAGAATAGGATCATGAGAACTACAACCAAATCTTAAATCCCTCCATTCTTTGTGAACTTAACTTTATTCATGATTTCTCTCCCTCCCCAGTGCCCGCCCCCAAGGTTTGCACTTCATCAGTTCCTCATGAGTCATTTTCCTTTAAGTGGGTAGCTGGGTGGGTGGGCATTCCTCACACTCCTCCTCTGCTGCAGCATGGGATCCTACACACAGGAGACAGTCCTCCATTAATTTCTTCAACATGAGTCCTTTCCCACAGGGCTTCAGCTCTTCACCAGCTGCCCCAGCCTGGGTCACTTCTATGGAGTGCAGTCATAAATCATAGAATGTCTCTCAGGCCCAGGCTGCTCCAGCCTGATTTCCCCACCCCCAGAGTCACAAATTCCCCCAGCAAACCTGCTCCAGCATGGGTCTCTTTCTCTCTCTCTTCGTGAGCTGCAGGTCCTTCCAGGAGCTTGCTCCAATGCAGGCTTTGCACAGGGTCCGAGCATCCTTCATGTGTCTTCAGCTGCTCTAGCATGGGGCTGCAGGGTGGGATCTCTAATCCCTATCATCTTCCACGGGCTTCAGGGAGACAACCTGCTTCCCCATATTCTTCTTCATGGGCTGCAGGGGAATCTCTCAGGCACCTGGAGCACCTCCTCCCCTCCTTCTTCATTGACCTTGGTGTCTGGAGAGATTCTTGCATCTTCTCACTCCCTTCTCTGGTGGCAAAAAGCAGCTGCTTGCATTTTTTTTTCTCTTAAATGTGTTTCACAGAGGCACTATGGCCATTGGTGATTGGGTCTGCCTTGGTCAGCAATGAGTGGCTTTGAGTTGGCTGGTGTTTGTCAGGCCTAGGGAAAGCTCCTAGCTGCTTCTTGCAGAAGCCACCCCTGCAGCACCCCTCCTCCACCAGAACCCAGACACACAAAACCACAATAACCAGCCAATATGTTTAGAAGGTGTTAAGAAAGGAACAGTTTTCTAAACCTTTATTTCATTAAAACTAGCCAAAAATCAATGTATTTAAATTTTAAATCTTTAAACATGGAGAAAGTCTCTAGATACGTTAATAGACAATAACTAAAACTGAATAGTAATTGTTGTGTCACTTTACCTAAAGTGTAGAGCATTTACTTTTATTGATGTTGTGATTTGTACTTGAAGTCTCATTTCAGCCATGCTTCATCCTTCTTCACCTCAGTTCTTTGGTAGAACATATTTCACGCTGAACATTTTTAGCTTTTGTTGACAAATATTGAGAAACAAAAATCTAAACCATTCCTAACTGCTGATGAAATGGAAGTGATCATTCCTGTTCCTCTGTCATACTGAGGCAGCCTTGTGGTGACCCATGATGTGGTGTTTAATCCTCAAACAGTGGCTGAGCACCACACACCACTTGCTCACTTCTGGAGGAGAAACAGAACTCACGTACGTTAGGGTAAGAACAGGTTTCTGACAAAATCACTGTGAAAGCAGAATAATAACAGCCCACAGCAAATTTCATATAGTGCTACACTGACAGAAGAGCCAACTCAACAACCCAACCACACTCTAAATGCCCTGGAGGCACCCCAATAGTACCCCTCCCTGACCAGCCCCATTTATGGAGGAGTGTTGTTAGGTGGTGTGGAAAACAGCCCAGGCTAACTCAGTTCACCTGGGCATACTTAGCTCACCTGTGCTGGCTGCTGGGGATGTTGACTCTGTGCTGGCCAGAACTGGGACACATGAATAAAAAAACTTTTTAGAAGTTGATTTCAGAATTAGTCTTAGAAATACCTTCAATCAAAGTTGGTGGGTGGTAGTAGTTATTATTACTTAATACATCCTGCGGAGAAGCAGCACTCAGTATACATTACCTTTCTCTGACATTTGTCAACCTTGAAACACACAAACATTTGCTTTGCCCATACGTTTCTTCAGATAGCTGAAGGTCTGCTTAAACATGTACTTCAATTCTATTTTTAGAAAATAACTTACTTGGTTTATCATCAATTTTACTTCTGTGATTTCTTGAAAGGGACTGGTATTTCAAAACTCTTACCTCATATAAAGTGTAAATTACAATTATACCCATAAGATATCATTGAGGTACAAATTTTGAGAGGTATGCTTGCTTCCACAAAATGTCACAACAGATTGCTCTTCAACCCCTTCGCGGTGTTCCTCTGGGTGTCTGAGAACTCATTTATGGTTGGAGCATAAGACATTAAGGTGTGTATGTTCTGAAAAACATAGTATCTCTCCCTCACTTGATGTAGTTTTCAAATGCAATCATCTTCTAAAACTACTCAAAAAAATCTTACAAGAAGAAGAAAAAAGAAATTATATGTGTTTATCACTGTCATAAATGATACTTCTTTTATTGCAAGGACCTGAGAGGCTGAAGTAAAGAACTCTCAGTTACTGTACAGGGAAAATTTATCTACCTTACGTGAGTAAACATGCACAGACTGAACAAAAAATTAAAGTCCTTAACCTGGAATGAAAATTATTTTCACAGTATTAAGAAATAGTTTTAAAAACTGAGAAGAATTAAATACATAGCTGTGTCATTCTATTAATAGTTCACTTAGTATGTATTAGTCATGTATTATATGAATGTTGTCTTACCCTGAGAAATTGCAAAGAAGTAATTAATATCTCTATTAAAGAAATTAATAGCTGTTGCATGAGAATTCTTCTGAAGCAGTCCCTAATTTTACCTGAGTGTTTCAACTGGGGCATGAAGAGACTGCTATTTATAACTGGATCTCTTGAACTATTTCTTAAGGCAGTCCAAACCTGTTTTTAACCTAGTTATAAAATCTCTTCTCAATTAGAAATGCATAAGAACAAAATACATAGACTTTATGGATCAGATTGTTTTCTACCATGATTTCAGCCCTTCAGGCTTGATTTTGAGGTCAAAGAGAATTATTTTGAAATGACAGATTCAATATGCATATTTTTGGTTTGTCCCATGCTGGTTAATTCAATAGCTGAGCTGTTAATGAAGAACAGCTTTGAATAGAAATAAAGTAATAGGAGATTAAATTATGTATTACTCTTGCATTTTTCCTGGTCCAATTTAGAATAAAGAATTAAATTCAGGCTTAATTAAAGAATCAAGTCAGCTTCAAAACCAAAGAGTTATTGTGGATTTTGCTATACAAAACTAGTAAGCACCACTTCAACTTACTCGTTTAAAACAAAACACTTTTTTGTTTGGTTGGTTGTTGTTGTTACTGTTGGGTTTGATAATTGAAAACATGGAGAGAGAGTATACAATGACAATTAATCAAATGTTCTATTTGACATATCTCACCTCCACAGTTATTATGATATATACTTTAAAGACTGTGGGAGTCTTACATTAAGATTTTTTTAGTATGTACTTCTCAATATCCTTAATAAAACTTGTTAGGCATTACTGCTTTCATCCTACAGATCACAGAATCACAAAATCACAGGGGTTGGAAGGGACCTCGAGAGATCATCAGATCCAACCCCCCCCTGCCAAAGCAGGCTCCCTAGCTCATACTGCACAGATAGGCGTCCAGACGGGTCTTGAATATCTCAAGGGAAGAAGACTCCACCACCTCCCTGGGCAGCCTGTCCCAGGGCTCTGTCACCCTCACTGGGAAAAGTTCCTCCACATGTTGGTGCGGAACTTCCTGTGCTCCAACTTACAGCCATTGCCCCTTGTCCTGTCTCCACAGACCACTGAAAAGGGGCTGGCCAATGCCCCCTGCATCCCATACTTAGGATATTTATAAACATTGATTAGGTCCCCCCTCAGTCTTCTTTTCTCCAGGCTGAACAGCCTCAGGTCTCTCAGCCTTTCCTCATAGATGTTCCAGGCCCCTAATCCTCTTCGTAGCCCTTCTCTGGACTCTCTCCAGAAGGTCCCTGTCTTTTTTATGCCAAGGAGCCCAGAACTGGACACAATACTCCAGGTGGGGCCTGACCAGGGCAGAGTAGAGGGGGAGGATCACCTCTTTGGACCTGCTGGCCACACTCCTCCTGATGCACCCCAGGATCCCATTGGCTCTCTTAGCCACCAGGGCACGCTGCTGGCTCATAGCCAACCTGTCATCCACCAGGACCCCCAGGTCCTTCTCCATAGTGCTCTTCTCCAGTAGGACATCCCTCAGCCTGTACTGAAACAAACAGTTGTTCCTCCCCAGGTGCAAGACTTTACACTTGCTTTTGTTGAACTTCATTAGGTTTCTCCCTGCCCAGCTTTCCAGCCTGTCCAGGTCTCGCTGGATGGCAGCGCAGTGTTCCTGCGTATCAGCCACTCCTCCCAGCTTTGTATCATCGGCGTACTTGCTGAGGGTGGATGGTATTCCCTCATCAAGGTCGTCAGTGAAGATATTGAACAGGACTGGACCCAACACCGAGCCCTGGGGAACACGACTAGTCACAGGCCTCCATTCAGATTCTGCTCCACTAATCACGACCCTCTGAGCTCGGTCCAACAGCCAGTTCTCAACTCACCTCACTGTCCACTCATCTATCCCATGCCTTCTCAGCTTTTCTATCAGGATGTCATGGGAGACAGTATCGAAAGCCTTGCTGAAGTCAAGGAAGATGACATCTACTGTTCTCCCTCCATCTACCCAGCCGTTGATGAGAACATAGAAGGCTATGAGATTGGTCGAGCACGATCTCCCCTTGGTGAATCCATGCTGACTACTCCTCATGACCTTCTTCTCTTCCAGTTCCTTGGAGATGGCATCCAGAACAAGCTGTTCCATCACCTTTCCAGGGACAGAAGTGAGGCTGACTGGCCTATAGTTGCTAGGATCCTCCTTGCCCTTTTTAAAGACTGGAGTGATATTGGCTATCCTCCAATCCTCAGGCACTTCTCCTGTTCGCCAAGACCTGTTGAGGATGATAGAGAGCGGCTCCGCAGTCACTTCCACCAGCTCCCTCAGCACACGTTGAAGAACATTATTTAAAACTTACGAGAACCACATATACAATCAAAGACTTCAGTTTACTGGTTTTATCTCCTGCTCTTTAAATTGAGTATTGTTTGTGTTGTACAACATATAATGTTGTATAACTAATCATATAGCTTTAAAACACTGTATTTTGAGGTTTTGTTTATCTCCCTTAATTACATACAATGAAATACCACTTTATAGATAAACAGTAGCACATAATGGAGAGTAAATTATGGAGTACTAAATGTGGTTTGCTTTAGATTGATACAATTAGACAGAATTACTGCACATATTTATACCAAAGGAAAATAAGGTTTTAAAAAAATCAATTTTTTGACTGAGTATGGGAAAAAGTCATTTAACAATTTATGCGTATTGATTTCAAGCAGAGGATTGTCATCTACAACAACATGCAATCCCAAAATAAGGAACCAGATTTGGGATTTTTTTAACCTTGTCTGTTTTCCTGATGTAAGATAAATAGGTTTTTACTGGAATATGTATTTCAAAACAGCTGTGTTCTTTACCTGAGTTGTTAAAATAACCTGTGTGCCTTAAAAAAGAGGGTTGTAAGAGCAAAGAGTAAGATTGGAAAGGTGGATGTAAGAAGAAAACACCAGCAAATTACCTAAAAGTTCCAAAAGTCTAATCAACTAAATGAAAAAAGCACAAAAAGTAACTGACAAACCTTATGTGTCCGGATACCGCTTATTTTAATTATTTCTTGTACATATAAAATCAGATATCAGAGCTATTGTTGTCAACTTGTTTTCTTGCAATTTCAAGGACTGGTGAATACAAGAGAAGTGCAAAATGATCTATTTAATTAATTTTAAGCACTAAATTATGTTCCTCTCGTTTCCTGTCTTAGAACACTCACACTTGAATCAATCAATCAACTGTTATTGTACATACGTTGATTTCTTTTTTCTTTACAATTTATTTCTGAGAGGTAAGAACAACCTGACCTGCATATTCCCATTTCCTATTTTACAGAATATTTGTATTTTTGTGTCTATTTCCAACATTTTTTCCAATAGCACTACACTTGTAATAAACCAAAAAAAAATTCATTATAACTGAAAAAAGTCTGTGTTCTACTTACTATGTTGTTATTCTTGGCGAAAATTGGTAAGACCCCTTAAAATTGTAAAGATACTGCATCTGTTCAAAACTGATTTCCATGAGTCATTAGAAAAGACATCAGAAAACAAAAGATCATTTCTATTCCAAGTGCAGAACATATTGTGGACTGAGATGAGCACATAACTGAATATGATATTGATATTATACTCCTAGAAGGGTGATTATTGGCATAACATAATTGTCTCTTTTTTCAGCACTTGTATAATTGGTCCCTCAATCCTTGAAATTTGCCATGCATTTTATGTTAACCCCAGAAGTTTACAAAATAAAATGAATGCATGGAAATGGATGTTTTGTGGGAGGAGTTTAGCATATTAGAAAAATTTAGGCAACATAGTAGAATGTGACTGTGATGTAAGAACAAAGTCTCTTTAATCAGTTACTTGTAGTTCAGAAACATGTTTGGCAACTGAAGACAAATTCTGACCTTAAGAGCTTTCTAATTGACTTGTTAAATTAGAAAAAAAAAGATTTTCATGCCTTTAGCAAAGAATAAACCAGAAAAGAGATTACAGGTATTGCAAATATGATATTTTAATAGAGCGATAGCAATATATTAGTTTCCCTAAATTAGAACAAACACTGTTAAATAGGCTCTATAGTGTCTGCTTAATTGGTAGACAATAGAACAGTTTGTTGTAAGATATAACTGTGGAAAGATCCTACAATGAAATCTTAAGATTCTTACAATGATTCTGGAGATCATGTAGTCCAACACTCTGCCATAGCAGGATCACCTACAGCAGGCTGCCCAGGACAGCGTCCAGGCAGGTTTTGAATGTTTCAGAGATGGAAACTCCACAATCTCTCTGGGCAGCCTGTCCCAGTGCTCTGCCACCCTCACAGTAAAGAAGTTCCTCCTTATGTTTAGGAACTTCCTATAGTCAAGTTTGTGCCCATAGCCTCTTGTTCTGTCACTGGGCACCACCGAAAAAAAGACTGACCTCCTGATATCCATCCCTTTAAGTATTTATAAGCATTGATAGGTTCCCTTCTCAGTCTTCTTTTTTTTAGCTCAAAAGTTCCAAGTCTCTCAGCCTCTCTTAAGAGAGTCCCCTAATCATATTTGTAGCCCTTTTTTGTACCCTCTCCAGTAGCTCCCTGTCATTCTTGAACCAGGGAGCCCAGGACACTACACAGTATTTCAGGTGAGGCCTCACCAGAGCAGAGTAGACGACCAGGAGAACCTCCTTTGACCTGCTGGCTGCACTTCTCTTGATACACTCCCAGGATCCCATTGGCTTTCTTGGCCACGAGGGCTCATCATTGTCTCATGGTTAACCTGTTGTCCACCAGGAGCCACAGGTTTTTTTCCACAGAGCTTCTTTCTAGTAGGTCAGCCTCTAACCCGTACTGGTGCAACACTGTCTATTTAGTAACACAGGAGAAAAGATTTAAGACAGGAGAAAAGCTTGTCTCATCATGTGCTTTTTAAAAATCTCTATAAGAAAGAGTAAACATTGAAAAATTGAGCTCACAATTAAATTACTTTAAAGTGAGAATTTAAGTTTTGATTTTCAGTGAAGAGATTTATTATCAAAAAGCTGAAATATAGCTTCAATGATTTTTACATGAAAACTTAAGAATTTTAAATTTTCTTTTCAAATAGAATTTATCAAATTGATTATTAGATACTTAAAATAGCTAATGAAAATAAAAAGCTGATTTATCATATTGTCCACAAAACTAAGAAAAACAATTATTCATTCACCTCTTTCAAAAATACATAATACCAAACATTAGAACACCGGATACCATCCTCAGTGCTGACATAAGGGTTCATCTCACTTGCTGTCATGTTACCTCATGCGCTTCAGTCTATAATTTCAAAGAAATCATGACATTTTATCAGGGGATAGGAAAGAAACAGAAATCTCTGGAATTTAAATATAAAAACTATTATCAAAAGGAGATGATAGTGAAGCCCTGCATTCTTAGAGACAGTATCTGTTAACATGAGTTAGAAAAATGCCCATTCATTGTCATCAGTAAAGACACTAGGGTTGATCCTTAGAATTACAAAACAGTATATCCTACCAATATATTAGAAAAACAATTAAGAGTGCAATTTATATGTATCATCTAAAGGTATTATCTCTTGTCTTTTTTAATTTCTCAGGAAACTAATAGGAAGGAAGAAAAAGATAGTGTGAGTTACTCCATTTACTTTAGAGTTTCCAGAACAAGAGCTTAGTAAGGAAAATTAACAATCATAAAGTATAAAATTCTTGTGGAGATTCTAAGTTTAGCTATTATAATAAAATATTCTTAAAAATGTCTGGTCACTGGAATATTTTTCTCATCTCCCATTTCTTCTATATATGCTATTTTAGGATACTAACTTCAAAGTGTGGGATGTAATATTTTGTCATTGTAGCTTGACATCTCAGCTAGTACAGAATTTCTTGCTTCACACTAACTCGTTCCTCCTTCACCATCTGAATTTTGTTTTCTTCTTTTCTTCTTGGCACTTTATCTCATATTCTGATAGCCTCTGTCAGCTTTAATCATAAACTTAACTTTCTCCTCATCCATTTTTCATTTCCCACTCCCTCATCAGAGATGAGGCGAACTTGTGTATATGTTGTCTTAGCAATTTATTTTCTGCTTTTACAGATGTACAGACTAAGCATCAGACATTTCCACATATCACAGAACTTTCCTTTTTCAGTTTATGAGGCCCCAAATGCCCTAAACTCAGGGAAATTCAGTTACTTGCATGAGGTTTGGGTACATCAGTCCAATTCTTACCATGAAGAAGCCTGTGTGGCTGTTCTGTAGGAATAAACAGACTCAAAGTGTGAGGTGAGGGAGAGAGAGGTGACTTGAGGTCTCTCGAGGCATGACTTGCACTTCAAATCTTAGACTTTTTTCCCTCTCAGAAGGGTTTGTATTAACCTCTGCTTTCAGGAAGCGTTTTGTCATTTTATACAAGTGCAAAATCATTGCTTATCTACTAGACTACCCTACAGTAGACCACAAAATTACAGCATTTCCCTTTTATATAAGTGTATAGTGGGTGAAACCCAGAGAACAGCTGCACACAACTGTTCCCAGAGTGTAGCCATTGGCAGTTCTCTTTCTGAACAGGTTATTATATAGAGGTGTCATGTAAAAGGCAGACTACAATAATTAACTGACTTGTTAGCATTTTCTAGGTGTTAAAAGTCCATTTTCAAAACCATGTACACTTTCTTATTTCGACCTTTGTGGTCTATTGTGGTGTATTGACACCAACCACCTTTTAGATGCTCTTCCAAAGAGATGAACACTTTTTTTTCCTTTCAATTAAAATCTGATTAGAAAGATGAATGATAACATAAGAGAAATCTTCACACATGAAAAGAGGTCTGTGTTCCAAGAAATAGGGAAGTTATTGATCTAAATTGTCTACCAGGAATCTCAATTCAGACCAACACATTAAATGATAAATGAGAAGAATTAAATAATCGATATGTAAAATTGAAATAAAATCTTGTTATTATTTTTTAAAGGAAAAAAAACAACCTTCAAAACCTCCCTTAAGTCTCTAGTAGCAAAAAATAATATGGACATATGAAAAATCATCCAATTCTTTTTGAAAAAGAGATCATTATTTCAGCTTACTAAATTTAACTTGGATAGCAGCAAGCTATTACATGCTTACTGCACTTAAAATGTTTCTAGGCTCTGCATATCTAGACAACATAGCTAGAACATTCTCAAAAATTATAGATCTGGTAGTACTTGGGAGCTCAGTGTGCAGGTATACAGTGGCAATAGACACTTGTTAAAAAGCAAATAGAATAATTTGGTATGGTAAAAGAAAAAAGTCTTTTCCATTGATACAATCTCCTTTGCACCTGATATTAAGGGAAGAGAACCTCTAAAAGACTTGTACAACGTCAAACAAAAGAGGTAGAAACAAGTACCATGGGGATTTGAAGAACAGAAGGCTCTGTGGGCACCTTGTAGCGACCTTCTGGTAGCTGAAAGATGCTTAGAAAGCTGTGCAAGAACTGTTCACAAGGACATGTAGCAGTAGGCCAAGGGGTAATGGTTTTCAACTAGAAAAGGGGAGATTTATGTTGGATATTAGGAAAAAGTTCTTCAATATGAAGGTGATAGATCACTTGAACAGGGTGCCCAGAGAGGTAGAGGAGGGTGCATCCCTGGAGATATTAAAGATGAGGCTTGATGGGGCTCTGAGTGACCTGATCTAGTGAAGATGTCCCTGATTATTGCAGGGGGGTTGGACTAGATGACCCCTAAAGGTCCCTTCAAACCTAACACATTCTATGATTCTATGAATTTAGAGGAAATATTCCCACTTACAGGTAGTAGTAAGGGTTAGTAGGCTAGCATTAATGCATTAATGAAGAGGACACAATCCATGTATGGATCCCTGGGAATGTTTATCATTGTCCTCGGCACTCTGTGATAGATGTCAATACTGAAAGGAAGGAAGATGACTATTTGGCTATTTTTGAAAAATTTAAAAAAAAAAAAGAAGTATTTTAGAAGAATGTGCTGGTTTTTACTTCTTTTTGCTTCAAAATGTACATGCTTTTATCCACACCTTGTAGTACACCTGT
Source organism: Laterallus jamaicensis coturniculus (assembly GCA_022605575.1). Taxonomy (NCBI): domain Eukaryota; kingdom Metazoa; phylum Chordata; class Aves; order Gruiformes; family Rallidae; genus Laterallus; species Laterallus jamaicensis. The sequence continues at coordinate 89,878,599 of JAKCOX010000001.1, forward strand.
AAGGATTTTTCAGCTGTTCAGTAGCTAGTTCCATTTCTAAGGGAACACTCTCCTCCCTATAGTGAGATGTCTCACAATCTTAGAATCTGCCTTGTCTTATAGTTAAAGTTTTGTTCAAAAAAAAATAAAAATAAAGCTCTATCAGAGCTTGTCACAGATGGCAAAATGTCTTGCATGCCATATCCAAATAGTCATTGCAATCCAACTGTTAGTGTAGTCAGAGACCTGAGTTATAAACCAATCCAGCTGTGACTTTCAGTATAAAAGTAGCAGTAATACTGTTCTCTTTTTCTCACTAAGGGAAGAAAAAAGGAAAGTAAATGTCTGATGTGCTCTGTTCTGTGCAGACATGGGCTCTTCAGATGCTCCCCCCAGCATGAAATACTATTTAACTCTGAGGGAGGGAACAAAGCTGGTGTACAGAAAGGCAGATTGTAGTAACCTGTGATCTAATGAAACTATTGCTGTATTTAAGTGCAAGATGGAGGAAGACCCCCTAAAACAGAATGGAAATTCTGTTCCACAGTTCCGTAGGTAAAGTAGGCTGTGTTTAAATTAGAGAGTAATGTGGCATAGTAGGAGCCAGTCTGTTGAGTGAGATAGTTGGCTTTCAAGACCTCTATTGCATCCGTTTGGTTGGGAGGGGGTACATCAGACTAGCTCTAGCCTGGTCCTGTGAGCTGATGGAAATGCCCCTTTGAGGGTGAAACATGTTCAGAGGCTTCACTGAACTTATCTTCTAGTTCAGATTTCCCAAACACAATCTAGCAGCACACTGAGACCTGCTTGCTGTGTCAAATCCAAACCTGGCAAGAGAGGATGATCAGTGCTTCAGAAGCACATTTCTGATCCAAGTCAAAATATTAATGTGGATACACACCTGTATATCACTTAAATACATAGGGTGGCAAGTTCAGTACAACAAAAAGATGTCACTTTTCAAAGCGTGCAGTTATGCTATATACTTAGTCACGGGATATCAGGGATGACCAAATCAAATAGGGTTCAAAAAATCTGCATGCAAATTAATGGAAGAAAAACATAACTGATACAATTAAAGATACTGTCTCTAGCTGCAAATGTTCGAGAGGAACAGATGCTGGTGAGAGTTGATCATGGAAATGCTACTTAAAATTACTCCCGTTCTTGCTCTGTTTTCTAGCTACCTGCTATTTGATCCCTCTTAAAACCTAATGGGCAAGGTGTCCCTTGGTACAAAAGCCTTATGTAGATTAACCCTGCATTAATGATCTTACAAAGCACACAGGATGTAGGGTGAAGTCCAGATTACTTATAAGTCATTATTTCCAATGTGATAAGTAAGATTACTTGCTCAGTCATTATTTCCAATTTGTCCTTTGGAGAAAAATGTCCATGTCTGCAGAGCTTCAGAGTCTAAACTTCTGCGCTGGAAACTCAGGTGCTTGAAGACAGTGAGAAACGTAGTTCAGACCTGGTCTCTGAGAGGCAATAAATATGGCATCTTTCTGTGTAAAACTTTACTTATGTTGCTGTATGTGAATGGAAACAGAAGTAATTATAATCTGCATTTAAGTCTTATGTATTTCTGTGAGACTAGAATGAATTTCTGTCTTCTGCTTAAGTTTTAACAGTAATGTGTAGGATTTGGATTTGTAAATGTCTAGATCTGATACGATACCTGACAATAAATGTGTAAGTAGTAGTTGATGAAAAGACTGCTTTCCTCCCATATGACTCCAGGGTTTTGCTGCTTTGTTTGGAAATCCTGCAGTACAGACTACTCCCCATGGATCTTAACTTACAAATATTACAGAATCATAGAATGATTATGGATGGAAAAGACCTTCAAGATCATAGAGTCCAACCATCTATCTAGCCCTACTAAGTCCAACACTAGACCATGTCACCAAGTACAACATCTGCTCTTCTTTTAAACACCTCCAGGGATGGTGACTCAACCACTGCCCTGGGCTGCCTGTTTCAATATCTAACAAACCTTTCAGTAGAGAAATTCTTCCTAATGTCCATACCTAAACTTCCCCTGCTGCAACTTCAGACCGCTTCCCCTTGTTCTGTCACTAGTCACCAGGGAGAAGAGACCAACCACCTCTTTACTACGACCACCTTTTAGGTAGTTGTAGAGAGCAATAACACCTCCCCTTAGTCTCCTTTTCTCTAGCCTAAACAATCCCAGTTCCCCCAGCTGCTTCTCATAAGATTTGTTTTCCAAACCCTTCACCAGCTTTGTAGTTCTTCTCTGGATATGCTCAAGCATCGTGATGTCCTTCTTGTAGTGAGGGGCCAAAACCTGAACACAGTAGTCCAGGTGCAGCCTCACCAGTGCTGAGAACAAAGGAAGGATAACTTCCCTACTCCTGCTAACCACACCGCTCCTGATGCAGGCCAGTACACACTGGCCTTCTTGGCCATCTGGGCACACTGCTGGCTCATATTCAGCCAACTGTTGATCAACACCCCTAGGTCTGTCTTCCACAAGACAGCTCTTGAGACATTCCTCTCCAAGCCTGTAGCTTTGCATGGGCTTGTTGTGACCCAAGTATAGCACTTGGCCATGTTGAACCTCATGCAACTGACTTCATCCCATTGATCCAGCCTATCCAGGTGCCTCTGTAGAACCTGTCTACCCTCAGGCAGATGAACACTCCTTCCAATCTTGGTATCATCTGCAGATGTACTGAGGACATCCCTCATCCATGTCATTGATAAAGACATTAAACAGAACTGACCCCAGTAGTGAGCTCTGGGGAACAGTACTGGTGAGTGGCCTCCAGTTGGATTTATCTCTGCTTATCACAACCCCTTGTGCCTAACTGTCCAGCCAGTGTTACACCCAGTGAAGTGTATGCCCATCCAAGCCATGAGCCTCCAACTTCTCTAGGAGAATGCTGTATGACACAGTGTCAAAGGCCTTACTGAGGGCCAAGTAGACAACATCCACAGCCTTTCCTTCATCCACTAGGTGGGTCACCTGATCATAGAAGGAGAACAGGTTAATTAAGCAGGACCTGCCCTTCCTGAATCCATGCTGACTGTGCCTTATCACCTGTTTCTCCTGCAATTATGCTTATACTTGCAAAAAAAAAACAAAAACCCAACCCAAAAAGCAACAACCCAAAGCAAACAGACAAAAAAAACCCCAAAATCAAAACCAACCCAAATATCAAAATCTGTAAAAATCCTCACAGCTGTAAAGGGCATTATGGATATGCCAGATTGTGTAACTGAGAAGATTATGTAAGAATGAAATATATTCAGTCCAATCAAAGGGTTGGTTGGGGGATTTTAAGAAAGAAGTATGTAATAATATATGGAATAATTAATATTTAATGTAGATTTGATTTGTTACTGAAAATTACTCTTTGGATGTCCCAAGAAGTTCTTTTAAATCAATTTTCTCTAAATAGAATAATAATTAATAGAACCAATTTAATGGTAATCATCTGTACATCACTGAACTGAGAGTTAAATATTTTTCAACCATCAAGGTCATTTTAAGGAAATAATATGCTATCTGGAAATGTTAAATTGTGACCAAAGTGGACAAGGGAATTAAGAGAAAGAGAATAAAGGAAATATAATGTATATCTGTTTGTTATAATGCATATTTGTGTGTTGCAACAAAGTTTGAGAACATATAAACAGAAAATTATTCCAAGGGTTAGTTACTTTCCAGGGAAGCAGATGGGGCATAGTACCTTTTGTTGCTATTTAAGCTTTTCTTGCAAAACCATGAGTTTTCTCATTTCACTCAAGATGTTTGGACTTCTGCAAAGCAGAAAACAAGGTATCTGTAATAGTTAATGTGGTGGTTTAGCCCTGGCGGAGGCCAGACGCCTACCAAAGCCAGTCTATTACTACCCTTCGAAGTTGGACAGGGGAGAAAATATATATTAAGAGGCTTAGGAGTCAAGATAAGGACAAGGAGAGATCATTTTATCAGCAAGGATATGGGCGAAACAGACTCGACACAGTGCAGGAAAGAACTATTCTAATTTATTACACAACACTAGAAAGAACAGAGAAAACTGGAGTCGGGAGTGTGACCAAGTCTTAAAACAAATGCAGTCAGAACCTAAACCACATTACCCTCACCACTCCCTCCTTAGCAGACTTCAGTCAGAATCTTGCTCCCTTCTTCCCTCCTGTTCGCAGTACAGGGAGGGGCAGGGACTAGAAACAATAATGGGGTTCAAGGTTACATTTCATGAGATGTTTTCCTTTTCCAGACCTTAAAATACAGAATCACAGAATCACAGAATCACAGAATCTTAGGGGTTGGAAGGGACCTCAAGAGATCTTCGGGTCCAACCCCCCTGCCAAAGCAGGCTCCCTATCTCATATTACATAGATAGGCGTCCAGACGAGACTTGAATATCTCCAGAGAAGGAGACTCCACCACCTCCCTGGGCAGCCTATTCCACTGCTCCGTCACCCTCACTGTGAAAAAGTTCTTCCGCACGTTGGTGCGGAACTTCCTGTGCTCCAGCTTACAGCCATTGCCCCTAGTCCTGTCCCCACTGACCACTGAAAAGGGGCTGGCCAATTCCCCCTGCCACCCATGTCTAAGATACTTGTAAACACTAATTAGGTCCCCCCTAAGTCTTCTTTTTTCCAGGCTGAACAGACCCAGCTCACTCAACCTTTCCTCATAGGGGTGATGTTCCAGACCCCTAATCATCTTTGTCGCCCTTCTCTGGACTCTCTCCAGAAGGTCCCTGTCTTTTCTATACCAGGGAGCCCAGAACTGGACACAGTATTCCAGGTGGGGCCTGACCAACGCAGAGTAGAGGGGGAGGATCACCTCCTTCGACCTGCTGGACACACTCTTCCTGATGCATCCCAGGATCCCATTGGCTCTCTTGGCCACCAGGGCACACTGCTGGCTCATAGCCAACCTGTCATCAACCAGGACCCCTAGGTCCTTCTCCATAGAGCTCTTCTCCAACAGGTCATCCCCCAGCCTGTACTGATACAGTCGGTTATTCCTCCCCAGGTGCAAGACTTTGCACTTGCTTTTGTTGAATTTCATTAGATTTCTCCCTGCCCAGCTCTCCAGTCTGTCCAGATCTCGCTGAATGGCAGCGCAGTGTTCCTGCGTGTCAGCCACTCCTCCCAGCTTTGTATCATCGGCGTACTTGCTGAGGGTGGATGCTATTCCCTCATCAAGGTCGTCAATGAAGATATTAAACAGGACTGGACCCAACACTGAGCCCTGGGGAACACCGCTAGTCACAGGCCTCCATTCAGATTCTACTCCACTGATCACGACCCTCTGAGCCCGGTCTGACAGCCAGTTCTCAACCCACCTCACTGTCCACTCGTCTATCCCTTGTTTCCTCAGCTTCTCTATCAGGATGTTGTGGGAGACAGTATCGAAAGCTTTGCTAAAGTCGAGGTAGATGACATCCACTGCTCTCCCTCCATCCACCCAGTTTGTAATAACATCATAGAAGGCTATGAGATTGGTCGAGCACGATCTCCCCTTGGTGAATCCATGCTGACTATTCCTCATGACCTTCTTCTCTTCCAGTTGTTTGGAGATGGCATCCAAAACAAGCTGTTCCATCACCTTTCCAGGGACAGAGGTGAGGCTGACTGGCCTATAGTTACTGGGATCCTCCTTGCCTTTTTTAAAGACTGGAGTGACATTGGCTATCCTCCAATCTTCAGGCACTTCTCCTGTAGTCCAGGATCTGTCAAAGATGATAGAGAGCGGCTCCGCAATCACCTCCGCCAGCTCTCTCAGCACACGTGGGTGTATCCCATCCGGGCCCATGGATTTGTGTGCATCCATTCCTTTGAGTCGCTCCTGGACCACCCCTACCTCTACTAGAGGGGAGCCATTCGTTCCCCAACCACTCGTTCCCCAACCACTCCTACTTACATTACTTACCTTTACCTCCCCCCCACACTCCTTTCTTAGCAGACTTCACTCTAGTCATGATTTCACTCCCTTCCTCCCCCTGATCATACCGCAGGGAGGCAGGGACTGCGAGATGGGGGGCTTCAGTCAGTTCCTTGCAAGTTGGTTTCCTTCTTGGCTGAGGGGGGAGGGGGGGTGGGGGCGGCATTCATTCCACACACCCTCCCCCTGCTGCACCATGGGGTCCCACAGGAGACAGTCCTCCACGAACTTTCTCCAACGTAATTCTCTCACTCATCTCTGTAGGCTGCAAGAGCTGGCAGCTTCTTGCTTCAACGTAAGGGTCACAGTGTCTTGTCTACATCTCCACCTGTTCCATCCAGCATGGAGCCCCTCCATGGGCTGCAGGTGGGGTCTCAGCCTTTTCCATGGGGTTTCTCTGGGGGCTGCAGGGGCATCTTTCTCTCCAGCACTTGGGGCGCCTCGTCCTCCTCCTCCCTCCCCGGCCTTGGTGTCTGCACAGCTTGTTAAATCTTTTCACTCCCTTCTCCAGTGGCAAAATGCAGCTGCTTCCAGGTTGTTTTCTCCTATATGTGATTCTCAGAGGCACTATGACTATCTCTCATTGGCTTGGCCCTGGTCAACAATGAATCTGGCCTTGGATTGTTTACATTTTGGAGCTCCAGAGAATTCCAGCAGCTCCTCACAGCAGCCATTTTCTGCACCCCCTGTTCTTTTCCAGCACCCAACCTTGCAAAACTGCGACAGTGAAAAAGTGTTTTCTTTGATGTGGATGGTGCCAGTAGAAGAGAATAGAGACTGCTTATTTAATATTTATTTTCTTTCTGTAGAGAATCTTCTGCCTAGCTTCTGCACCTCACATATTACACAATAACTGCTTTAGATGCTAAAAAAAAAGTTGAGTGTAACTATAGAAAATATTTTGACTGATTTCTTTGGAGTCCATTTGAGCACTTTCTCATGCATTACAATGTAACAAAGAAAACAGGTGAGATTATTCCACATTTCAGCACAAGTAGAGCTCTTTTGAAACAAAAAGGCTGACAAGCAAAATATGGTATTTCTACATATGAGAAATTTTCAGAAATATTTCTGACCATAAATATGCATGTAAAAAGCTGCTGAAGTGTGTGGGTGTATTTCAGATGCAGTTACTTTCAGATTTAAAAGAATCAAATGCATAGGACAAATCTAGAATCCTTATTTCATTATGTTAAATTTTAATACAAAATGCCACTAATGTTTTGTCATTGAAATGGCCTATACTGAAAGTCATAAATCACGGTTTACTCTTCCAACCACGGAATAACTTTCTAAACTCATACAACATTGGTATAATAATGGCTACAATATTATTGTATTTTTTATGGTGCCATATGTTGTGGATAACAGACAACTAATGTTAATGTTAAAATAAAATGTTCCTTTGTATTAATCCAAGGTAGGTAATATTTTTTATATACCCATATAAAGATATTATTCAAGTAAGTGATAAAAACCCTTTGTAAACTTGACTTATCAACTCTGCAGACAGGTACCAGGTGACAGGGTGAGGCTGAATGAAACCTGATTTTCTGCATACACATTTTAGATAATTACCTCCTCTCAAGTCAGTATACATTTTCAGACACAGTGGTGCATATTCAGACACAGTGATGCATATTCAGAAAAGAATTCTTAGGATGTTGCTATAAGAAAGAATTCCAAACTCAAGAATTTCCTATCTTGCAGCATATCTAGGAAGTTTTGGAAACTTTTTTCGAGCATTGTTAACTTCCAACAGCACCCACTTTATTTCCTTAGTTTAATTTAAAATTAAATATCCATCTTAGATTCTGTGGAAAGCATTTGTTATTGTAGCTTAAAATAGAAAAGAAAAAGAAAAATCAACACAAGCTATATGATTGAAGAATGGTCATGAATTCAGCGCCAGAAATGAAGATTATATGTTGTTCAGAGGGTTAAAAACGATTTCCTCCTATATAACCAGCTATAATAAAACCATTTATATGAAGCCAAGTAACATGTATACATACATATACACACACACACATACATATTTATGTATACATATATCCATAGATCTTGTGCTCTGGTGATAACTATTGTGGAGTTTCACTTGGTTTTGATCTATTTTATGACGGAATCATTGCCTTTTAAAGGTGACGTACAGGCTGATGAGATTTATTGGCAAAGTTCCAGAGAAGTCTCTTAACTGCATATTTTATTGGAATTTGCATATGAAATACACTGCTAAATTTTAGTTTATCAATTTGGAGCATGCTTCTTCCTGACAAGAGAAAGATTTCTTTAGGTATATTGATTCAAAGTGTAGAGGCACTTAAGTTTATTCTCGTTACTGTGAAGGTAGTCACTGCTAAGTGATGCAGAATCATCTTTACATAGGCTGGATCATATCTTGCTTCCTGAGTCAGCTTTCACAAATTATAGATTAGCAATCTTCCACACACAGTTTTCTTCCGAAGTACAGTGAAGATAGTAATTTGCCTGGAATTGCAATCTAAACAGTATTTAAAAACAAAAAAAAGGGGGTTTCCTTGTCATTAAGTTAAAGGAATAGAAGACAGGAACTGTATAATAAGTTTAATAGAAACAGAGAATTTATGTAGTGAAATAAGAGGTAAAAATCTTTTCTTGGTTACCTTGAAGTATTTTAATATTCCAGAGTGTTCGGAACAGCATTGCAAATACTGCATTACAGGATTTTTCAAATTGATATTAAATTCCTTTTTCTTTGGGGAGAGGAAGAGGACACGTGAAGGCAAATATTTGTTTATCATTAGAAGAATGGATATTTAGGAGTACCGTTATTTGAGTAGACATGTTAAAAATCACTTACCTTCTAATACACCTATTAAGTGAAGTACAAGTCTAAGTAATCTGATGACAACAGTCATCTTTGCACTGATTTCTATAGGCTGTTGGTCAGGTCACAGACAGTCATTCACACAATATACATTTACACATATTTTGGACCTGATACTGTATTCTTAATGGGGTGCTCTAATCATGACAGAAATATTAACCGTGCACACCAAAGATATCTTTACACAATTTCCTTATATGAATTAATATTTCCATATAAAGGAAAGATTTGGTGTCTTCTGAATAAAAGCATTCAAAAGCAAAATTAAATATATTCAGCACCAAATTTATGTAGCACAGAGAAACTGACATCTGTATCCACTTACGTGCATAATAAACAGCTCACTAATAAATACATATTAAAATATCCCCATGTTTCAAGTTCTTGTTGGGTGCTCTTCATTTTACACTGTACTGATTGCTGTGGTATTCAGGGTGAGATGCAAAAATGGCAGGATGAGCTGTCTTCCCACTAAGCTGTATGATAGAATGAGAGTGTTCAGAAAAATATTTTATAATTAATGCTGCCTGCACAAAAAGGGCATCACGTCACTGTTCAGAGATGACAGGCCCTATTTCACTGGCTAGACTACACATCTATTACTGTGTACAGCTCTAAGCACCTCAGAACCAGAAATATCTGAATCAATTGGAAGGAAATAGGAAAAAAAGGGGAGAAATATGCAAGTACTCCATGGATTAAGGAGGATCGACTGTAGATACAAAGATTGTTACATGAAATAGAAGAATTGGCAGCTTTTATCTAATCCTACCTGCATTATATCAATATTCTTTGAATTCAGCTCTTAGAACAAGTTTAAAGGTATTGTTACATAGAAAACACCTGTTTTCCAGACATACCCCTAACTGCCTCTCTTCAGTGAGTCTAATTCCAGTGACCATTTCCTATTGTTTATTCCCAATTTCTCCTGTCACCTCAATAATTCCACAGCAAATACAGTCAATGGTCTGCCAATATAAAACAGTCCAGTGTCTGGCCTAGGCAGAATTCACTTGTTTTGCAATTCTGACAGTGAGCATTCATGTATGTTTTTATGCAGCTCCAAAAATACATATAAGTTTGGGGTTTTTTTTCCTGAAAACAAAATGGTAGGAAGTCATATGGAACAAATAAACCACAAGAAAATTCTTTAAAAAAAATAATTTAGTCAAAGAATGTGTGAGAAAATCAATCTTGCACAAATTTAAATTATGAAAATAAATCTGCCTGAATTTCTGTATACTCATACAAACCCAAACCCACACCCACACAAAGACTTGTGGGAATCAATCTGATACAGTGTTCAATCAATTGTCATGTTTTGTTTTGTTGTGTTTTTTTTAAAATATGGTCCCTGATACATTTAGTGAAATACAGACACATAAGGGAGAACTGTGTGTAAATCAGACTTCCTCAGTTCGTGTATTTGATTTTGCAATCAAAACATTTTCCTAGCATAGAGTTATATCTTTCTAATTCTAATTATAGCATAGCTAAACTTCAGCATAGCTAAACTAAGTCCCCCTGCAGTGAATACTTTATATTCGCCCAGTTTCTGCACTGTGCTTATTATCACCCAAGTATTGTAAGCATCATGTCCTTTTTTTCACCTGTTTTTCCTCATGTTTCCAGATTTTGCTTGCATTTGCCCTGTTTTTTTCACTCGGGCTTGGCCATGAATGACTATTGCCTCTGACTGTGAGTCTTGCTCTCAAATGCTGTTTTATTATTTTAAGGATTTGCCTGCTGAATTTCACTTGGCTATTTGATTCCTCTGCTGGTCGCCTGCATTCAGTATTATCCTTTAGTCCACTGCTTCATTTAAATCCATTGCTTGCTGGTAACGTTTTCATCAGTTACTCAGAGTCTGGCATTCTTAAAAAACTGGGCAAATAAACAATCCCAAACAACCTACCCTCCTGTTTTATTTCGTGATCTTTCAATGGAGTGTTCTATCTAAACTGTTACATCTTTCTAATGACAACCTGTTGTGACTATCCTCTTTCATTTCCTTTCATTTACTGTTTATTTAATCTAAGCATACAGAGAATAATAGACACATTCTACTTTGTTGCTTTTTCAATATTTTTTCCTTTTTCTTCTGAATTATTATTGATTATATAATAGTCACTTTTATGACATTCATGGCTAGGCTCATTTGCCAGTTTCCATGCCTGAACAGTTTACAGAAATGCAATATTTATTGACTACTATTATCCAGTACTTTCACTTAACATAAATGGCCTGTGGGAGAAAAGTCTCATCAGGGGATGTCATTGAGGTGATAGGATACCCGCCCTTTATCAAATTAGAAGGGGAGAAGAGACCATTCTAACTCCTGTCTGTCCTTAATGGATGCTCCTTTTAACATTTTCATGGGTTGATACCTTGAAGGAGAGGAAAGAGACAGAGGCTAAACTTAAAAACTCAGATTTTTTTTCCTTTTATTTCTCTGTGGAGAATATCAGGAAGAATTTTGTTTATTCAGGATAAGAAAAATGGAAAAGAGTACTCTGAAGGCATCTTGGTGGTCATTCTGTATCGTGACTAGTCAGTCACAGTTAAATGGATATTTAAGCTTGAAGAAATGTACTGGCAAGAAACCCTGTCAGCAGTTCCAGACAGAGGCTTCCAGGCAGAATGTTATCCAGCCGCAAGACAGATACAGTCTTTTGGGAACAACATTTACAAGCTGTTCATACTGGTAAGATCAAAAAACCAAGTCTGATTTGTGGTAAAAGCTCTAGGGCATGTTTATACTATCCACTTTGCTGTCACTAAAGTACTAATCTGAGTATTCAGGTTCAAAAAAGTGACCTAGTGCCTTGAGTCAGGAAATTAATCTGAAATAACTGGAATAAGATAGATTCTGGACATTTTTTTTTCTATGTACTGGAATGATTACATATGTTTTAATTAGAAATGTAGATTTCAATTTAAATGAAAAAAAGTAATGTTTGAGATTTGCCACTCTGCCTGGTCTACTGGTTTGGAACAGCTGAATCAAAAGTTATTTTTTTCTAAAGAACATCTGTACCTTTACTTCATGCTGTTGTCTCCTCATAGTATTTGTGATCCCTTCAAGCACTGTAGGCTCTATTTAAGGATTCTCAAAATGTCTTTCACGGGTTGCAAGTGTTCTGTGAAGTGTTTGCATGTTCTGCAGAGGACTGGTTCTTTATTCATGGTCATCCTCAAGTGATCCTGCTGGTTGCCAACACTGCAATGAACATTCATAATGACATTCTGCTCGAAGAGCATCAGTGCTCAAGAGGCTGATGATAGGAGCTGATCAGACCTCAGCGTATCCTGCTGCCAAGACACAGGCAAAACTCAGAAACACCTTAAATAAGACCCTAAATGTTCCTCCCTCCATTGTACACAGGGGAAAAGATTGCTTTGTTAAGCCTCTTCCAGGAACATCTCAGAGTCTTTCTCTGAGTTTTTGAGAGACGACAAATTTCCAGTTTCATGTGCAATTCTAAAGCTTTGGGGAGCTGGGGAGAGGGAGAGCTACCACAGCATAGAGCCCAAGTCTACAAACACATGCCCCAGTGAAGACCTACCCTGTTCTGCTTACAGTTTCTTTTTATGCAAAACTATCCTATATGCAGGCATTGGGAAGAAGTTGAGTTGAAGTTTTAATTACAAAGCTTATATCTTTTTAAACAACTGTTTAATCTACTTCTGTCTTTAAAATTCTGTATTGTCATTTGTCCACAGAAGTGTTTGCAAATGTTAGATTCAATACCCTTATGTGTTCTTTCTCTTTTTTCTCTAACAGTAAACAAAATTAAAAAAAAAAACTTTATATAAATTACTTTATAATTTCTTAGTCTAGCATCTGATATGATTTCTGATCTTTCTAATTAATATAAGTAATTTCATATATATGTTCTAGTCATTTAATCAACCAAACATTCCTTCTATTCCAGTTCTGTTTGTAGTAAAAAATCTTTGTTCCTACCTATAGAAAAGATTTCTTTCTGATACCTAAGTGTGTTTTTAGGTATTTTCTGAAACAGCCCTTATCTTACAACAAGCATCCATATACTTGGCCGAGCTTTCTTCTCAGTTAAGTTCCTTGCTTTTACCTATAAAAGGGTAAAGAGTGCTTTATTTAGCAAATAAAGTAATTATCTCATTACCACACTGGTAGAAGTTTAATAAGTACTGCATGTAAGGTCATTCATAGCTCAAGGCACAAATCAGCAGCAAGATAATTTAATTCTTGGTGAGAGACCAACAAGCACTGACATGATACCTCTCTCCTCCAGAGATCTCTAGAAGAGTCACCTGGTGACCACTGATCAGAAGGGAAATTTAAAACTAAAGGACATCAGCTGGCAGATATGGGTGTTTTTTTTTCCACTGACCAGCTCCATAAAACTTGGATTGACTTGTTTGTTGGCAGGCAGTGTTCCTACAAAAGCTGCTTCACTAGGTGACTGACACTGTTCCATTTCCAGGTGCCTCAGGCAGCATCACTTATTCCAACAATTCTTGCCCTATTTCTACATACCGTTTTATTGTATGTTGCTTACTGTGCTTTTAAGTCTGAGAGACTCGAAGCACAGAAGACATTATACACAGTTATTTTCAAATATAATCACATACCACAGCAAACATTCGTAAGAGTTGAGAACATCTTTTTTTGCATTTGAATGTTTTTAATAATATTCAACTAACAGCTGGCACAGTTAAATTCCCTTCTTTCCACTCCTTTAACAGATTATTTCCAGAACATTAAAAAGATAAAATTAAGAAAGCCCTCTGAAAGTATGTATGAAAATTATGTCCTTATCTGTGGGACAGTATTTTTTATCCTCTATTTTGTTTCTGAAACAAAGAATCTCATGTTTTACAGTCTTCTTTAGATTCTTTGATGAAGCATGGATAAAGTACTGGAGTACAGGAGGAAAGGGTATTTAAAAAGAGTTTCAGATATATTTTTCTTGTGGACAGAAGGTGTTAGAGATGCAGTACTATATCTGGCCCTGTTCTTAGAATAAAATGCTGTGTCAAATGTTACTTTCATTTGCTAAGTATGTGCAAACCAGCAAATCATTTGCCTCTACACACTTTTAGTTTGTGTTAGTACACAGAAATTAAGATACTTACTTTTATATTTTAGCAGTTTTATAGTCCCTTCCCCATGATCTTTTAGGCAATTGTTACATTTTCTTTCTTTCTACGTACTTTAACGTTCTGCGTTCTGATTTGCTATCTGAAATGTGACTGATCTGAAAACCTTACCTGAAATAGTCCTTAATGAAAGTTCAGCTTTCATCAAATAATGATTATTTAGAAACCTTTTTGCTCTTCACATCATGTAGAAAGATTAGAGGCTAATATATTTTCAGGTTGCCTGGCACTCACATTTATGGGACACCATATTAAAAGATTATAGAGACTTTTTAAAATACATTTTGTTATGGTGCAGGGTAGCTTGCTACATTGTAGAGGTCACACAACTCACTGAAAATACTTCTAGCACATTTCTCAAAAGAGATGGATGGATTTCAGCCGTGTTATCTGACCTAGCCTAAAAACAGAGAAGACATTTTTTATCTTTAAGAAATGTAGCTATTTCTCAACTCCACAAAAGATTTTCCAATTTACATTTCATATAGATCTGTCATATAGTATCTGTAATTCATAGTCTTAAAACAGTGCTAGTGTATGATGTATTTTTTTAGTTCGAATGGCTGTGATGTACATTGCATTTGTGTTTACAAAATGGTGTCCATTTTAAAGGAAATAGTCTTAAATTAGAAAAATTTAAGATAGACATTAAATAATTGTCTATCTCATCTTAAGTGGAGTCTGACAATGTAATTCAGTATTTTCCATAATTATAGAAAACTGTCATGTTGCAGTGTTTAACTTATGAATTGCATAGTTCAGGTGCCTTATTTATGAAATTTAAAAAATCGTAGTATTAAAGGGGATTTATATTCAACAGGTAAATACATTCTTGAAAATTCATTCCAAAATCAAAAATTAGACAGGAGGTTTGTGAACTGCTGTGTGAAGTCTCTCATTCTACAGTAACATTTTACAACTATAAAGAATAAAAGATATCAAACGTTATCCTTCATTACAGGTCATTCATCTTTAGGTAAGATGAACTCATTTAACAACTTGACTCCCTTGCAATCTTGTGATTCTAACTTAAACTTAACTGCAAATAGTTGAGGCTCTTGCTCTGGAGGCAAAGATACGTTTGCAAACAGTTTGCTACTATTTAATACAAGTTAGTGGTACGAGTTCCTGAAAGCTGACTGCATGTACATAATCTAGTTTGTGTAGCCAGTGATTATTAAAGGCTGCTGAACATTTCTGTTTTATGTTAACCACCTCTGAGAAGGTGATGACATATGAATTTGATAGCCAGCAAGTTGGGAAAACCATCTGTTTATAATTTTTAATGTAATTTTGCAGTGACTGCCAGGTGAGTTTCTAGGAAGTATATTAAAAAAACCCCAAGTAAATAAAATTACTACTACAGAGGTGAGCAATAAAATCATTGTTATTGAATCATAGGTTATATGAAAGAAATCTGAAGGTCAGTTTGTTCTAACATATTCTCCAAAGAATTTGTTTCCAAATAATGTGTTGGAAACAGTTCGTAATCATTGAAATTATACATGCCTGGTGGCACAGTTCTCATGAGAGCTAACATGGCACATTGCAAACTAATAGAAATATTTTGAGTCTGCTTTAAGACATAAAAACCTGGTCAGGGGGTGGAAATCAGAACCAAAAAATCCCTCTCCCCATACCTTCCCGCCCAGCTGATATTTCTTTGCTGATTGAAACACAATAGTAATTCAGCCATTCTGCATGAGGAGAGGGAAGGGAAATTCAGTAGTAAGGTACATCTCACAGAGTAAAGTCCTGTTACTTGACTGCTGCTAGCTAATGCACCTAAACGCTGGGTGAGATGTCTTAACTGTTGAGGGTTAAGACAAAGCAGAATATGGTTAAAAACACCCTGTTCATTCACTGAGAGATGGTCTCTCTCCTGGTGCTTGGGAAGCAGGCCAGGGACACTGAGAAAGATGGTGAGATCTAATCCTGCCCATATAATGCATCACTGAGTACTGGGAGGTGCTGCTTTGGGTTTAGGAAGAGAAGGTGGACTGTATGCTGAAGCAGGATGTGTGGCATCTAGCTGCAGGAACTAACTCACACCTCATTCCTAGGGTTTAATAAATGCTAAATACCTCTGTTACCTACAGGCTTGAGGAATATAGGGAGAGATGATATTTTAAAGGCCCCCGCTGTAAGATTCTAAGTTAAGAGAATTAAGGTAATTAGGCTTTTGGAGGACTGCTTCATTAAGGTAAGGTTACATTGACTTTTGCTTTCCAAGTATTATTCAGGGCTCATTTATCTCTGAGCTGTAGAGGAAATGGTGGGGTGTCCAGGCAGTCCCACTCCCCTTTCCTCATCTCCTCATATATTCCTGCTCTTCAGTACAGCCTGGAGTGAGTGTACAAGTCCTGTATTCACCTGTGTAACTGATGTAGGCATTTGTGAGAATGTCCTAACCGCCATGGCTGTAGATTAGTCCTGATGAGGAGGAGGTGGTTTAACTTTTCAGTTGAAGCTGTCCCATTTAAGGTTTACCTGGTCAAAAATTGGGCAGGCAAATGTTTCTGGCGGCTAAATGCCTTACCTCAGATTATTATAGTCCATATTCTGGTCAGCGCTTCTAGCTGTTTTCAGCATTTACATGTAAAAGTCACTGGATGAAATTCATCAACTCTTTTTCTGAAGAACTGAGGGGGAAGGGCAAACATACGAGAAATCAAAAAAACCTGAAGAACACTTCCAGCCTCTGCAAATTAATAAGGAAACAATTCCACTAATGGTGCCTTATATACAGTGTAAGACATTTTCTGTGTTTTTGAAAGTACAAAGTAATTGACGGCTATAATTATATTTAGCCATATGATTCAAATGAATAAAACCCCATGACTGCAGTACAAGGTGTCTTGCAAAGAGTGTAGCTGTTAAAAACAAATTGGCCTGCCAGTGAGAGTTATTGAATTTAGGACCTTTCTTACAAAGATGGAATAGCTAATGAGAAAATGAGTGTTCTGGATCCAAGGTGATGTGCCCACACCATCTGAACACTGTGGTCCTGGCTGGAAATGTTCTGTCCTGAAAAAGGTGCATGTTTTTGTCTTTTGTTCAAGACTTTTCTGATGAAAGTACAGATAAAATAAACCTATATGTATGTATGAAGGCTGTCTTCCCCCCGACTTGAGTCCTTGAATTTACACATTTATGTTGAGATCTAAAACTGTACTTTAATACATTATTAAGCCATTTGCATTGGAATGTAAGATATGTATGTTTATGTTCATTACAGTCTACCAACTGTCAGTGCTGACAATAAAGTAGTTTGTAGATTATAGGAGAAGCTTTATTTTCTTCTCAATAGTACAACAAGCCCTGCCATATACAGGATTGTTTTCATTGCAGTTTAGTTAGAAGATCACAGAGATCTATCCCATATATAATATGTCTTATTCTTCAGAGAGAACTTCAGTGAATACTTTTTATAAATAATATTCATGTTATTATAAATAGTATTTATTTCATATTTGCATTGCATTATTTATTTTGTAGCAGAGAATTCATACCTTGGGGGAAAATAACCTGATTAGTCTTCCAAGTCCACCTTATCTATTTATGAGTTTCCCCTCAATTTTTTTTTCCACTGGAATCAGAAGTGGAATAAGCTAGAAGATACTTCTTCAATTGCAAGTCTTGATGGCAATGAACTCTTCTTTTACATCACTGTACTATGTGTTTAGAGTTTACTTAGTAAATTATCTTATTAGTAGTTTTTGTTATTTATTTAAGAAAAAACCTCCATATATTTTTTCTTTGTATAACCCTTTCTTTGATCACTTGCCAAAATCAATACTAACTGAATGAAAAGCTGTATAGCTTCTCTGGGTTTCTCGCTGTGATTTTGGATGGAATATAGCTTTGGTTCTTTTCCTTTTTTTGAAACTTCTTTTTTATCTTGCTGTGAGACTATCAGACAGCAGCCAAGTATTTGCTAATCCTTTCATTTTGGCTTAAAAACCAAACTACTTTTGGCTGTAACTTTCTGAGGTTAAATTACTATCTTTAATGAGCAAAAACAGTGACTCTTCATTTCAAGTATGCAAGGAAGCCAGAGAAGGATCTTTTTGTGCTTGTTTGTGGCACTGAATGATGAGAAAGTAGTTGGATTTTATAGGTAACATTTGGGAGACAGTGGTTACCTGTCCTTACAACTGTTACTGATCTTAAGGCCTTTAGATGGATTAGATGAAAGTAAAATACTTTTCAAGAATTTAGAATTACTTCTCCAAACTACACAGATGTAAATGCCTGTATTCAATAGACTAAATTCAAGTGAGATAGCAGCAAGAATTCCTAACTGGAATGATTCTTCTGATATTTTTGATAGAAAATACAGGGAAGAATATAAATCCCCTGAATATTTTTTCTAATTTATAAAAGAACCAACACATAATAAATCTATAAAAAGAACACATCCTTACCTCCTTTAAGTTAAAATGAAAAAAAAACCCCCAAAACAATAATCTAAAAAAAAAACCCAAAACAAAAAAACCAACCCAAAAACCCCACCAAACCCCTTAATCTTTATCTGTCAGATAGGGATCTGGTTATTTGAACATTTCATAATGTTTCACTGATGTAACATGATTCTCACAAACTAACGCAATTTACAAATTTGGCAATGTATTCTGTCTGCTGAAGATGAAATCTGTCCTTATTAAAATTAGAATGCAGTAGAATTTTTGATACTTTGGTAGCCTATTTCTATTTTAAATTAGCAAGTTTGTATGAACATAAAGATAGTGTATGCTTATTCCAGTATGATGAATGCCAATTTTCAATAGCTCTTCAACAGTCACATTTACTATTAATATATGCTCCATATAAATACATTAAAGTGTATTTGCATGTGAGACAGCAAGAAATATTTCTCAGAATTACAGTCTTCTGTACTGTTTCAATGTTTAGAACATTGCTGTACTTAAAACAAGTGTATGTATCTTACTTCACAATTGTTTGCATTTCTAGAGGGTGCTGGAACAAGCAAAATAGGAAATTATTTTAAATAATATCCTGCAATGTCAGCCCTGGCCATCAGAGTCAAATTTGATTCTTCCCATGAATGGTAGTTACTAAAGATCTGAAGTTAAATGTAGTCAGTGAATTATGTCTGGACAACCATATTAACTTCAAATTAGGCTGTTGGTGACACTTGAAAAGTACTTTGACTTCGGAGCATTTTGTCATGTAAGTGACTGTAATTCAAGAAGCAATTCTGTTGATAGTGGATTAGACATAATAAAATTTAAAAGTCTCTATTTAGTCTTTTGGTGCAAAAAATGAGAGCTGTGATTTTTTTGTTGTTGTTTTGTTAGTCAAAATAAGAAGAAATAGGCAGGAGGCTTGATATTCAAAACAAATGCTTTTGCATAATCAATTTAGAGAATTAAATTGGTTTTCATTTCCCAAATTGTATGAAATGTACTTAGTAACAGACGCTGTTTGCGAGAAGTCAGACTCCTTGTCCAATGGAGTTTTTATCCTCTGTTTATTTGAAATACTGTAGGATGTTACAAATGGAATTTGGTTGTTAACCTCTATTGTTATACTGCAGAATTTTTAGGATAAAATTTCAAATACTTTATACTGTGGATATATGTAATCATAAATAATGTGTGTATATTTGTGCATATTTGTATTTCTTATTTTTCTCTATCTCTATACCTATATTTATATCTAGCTAAATTTATACCTGTGCAACAATTTATAGTTGCATTTAGGAATTCCCTTTCCCAAAGCATTTTAGCTGAAACAGATTTGTCTTGTCCTTTATTATGGTGGTGAAAGTACTACTAAATTCAAGGAAATTCTATCTATGAAGAAATCCCAGAACATTTCACCTTTGTAAGAGACTTGCTTTAGTGAAACTCATTTTCTTTCTCCCTCTGTCATTTTCTGGTTTGACATTCTCTGTTTTCAATGAAATGTTCTTTTTCTGAACACTTTTTATGATGAGCTTGAAGCTGATTGCTATTTTGACTCTTTGACAAGGGCAATTTTCAACAACTGTCATTTTGTCCAATCCAAACTCTAGTTTCTCGGAAAACTTTCCATGTTTTTTATGCCACCTTAAAGAATTATTATTTTTGTGGTCTTTGCATCACGTATCTTCTCTTTCAGTTTCAACAGCAATCACATATACATTACCAAACTGTCCTTGCAGATACACGAGATATCTGATTACTGCCCTCCTGAGTAATCTGAGTGTGGCAATTCCTCTTCAGTCCACATCTCTCATTAGGATAAGATGAAAAAACTTGCCAAAGCTGAATCTATTCAAACAGAAAAGATGAATTCCTGACATGGGAGTGAGGGTGGCCCTTGGCACCGTATGTTGCTGTGCTTCTGCTGTCTTACAACAAATTGGACAGACAGTGTAGACTGCATCTGTGCTACACACACACATGGTGTGAAGTATCCTGCATGTACAGTGCTGCAGGACTTTTTTCAAGATAAGATCCCAAGACTTGAGTCCAGTAGGCTTTTGCCTGAATTCATGCTCAGCTCCAAGCAAGAAGCATTCTAGTAAAATAAAAACACCTAAGGTTAAGAGAGGTTAAAAGTGACATTTAACTTGTAAGGTTAAATTATTCAGATCTGAACAAACCCTGTTTATTCGTGAGATTAGCCCTATATATAGCTTAATGATAGAAGTTTCATAACAATACGAAAAATGTATTTAAAGAAAAGGCATTTCGACAGCCTCAGTTTTCTTTCAGTTGTATTCCAGAAAATACCTTATCTCTGTTATATGGTTTGCTGTTTCTGTTGGCTTCAGATTATTCATACTCATTTTCAAATAAAATTGTTCCAGTTGCAAGAGACCTACAATGATTAAGTAGTCCAACTTAAGGGATTCATCAGAGTTAAAATTATTTTTTGATTCTTTGTTTTCCTTTAATAATTTGGGTTACTTTTGTTGTTATTTTGATTGTTTCCCTGAAGATTAAGTTGAATTTCAAAATCGAAATTCAATTGAAAATTAAATTTTAGAGTAAGAATTCAAGAATGCTTCTCCAATAAGTTCTAAAAATATTTCAAAATGAAAAATCATCATTAGTGTAAAAATGTTTGACATTTTCTTTACGGATGCAGTTACATTTTTTTAACCAGTAGAGTGCTATTTACTGCAACATAATATCAGAGTGAAAATACCTATGAACTTCAGAAAAAAATAGTGGTGTATAACCCATCTGAATTTTTTAAGGATCACATAAATAGCCATACAGTATGTAATTATGCTTTTCTTTCCTCTTCCCATCTGACTCAGTTATTCTTGGGCCAAGTGCTGATTAACATGATTTCCAAAAGTACAATGTACAAAATTATAGCACTTTGCTAAAACAGTGATCAATGTGCTGAAGGATACAAGCTGGCAGAAAGCAGTAATAGTGGGGATGGGAAAACATTTGGAAATGGAACATGATTTGGATGTGCTGTCATTGACTCCAGACAGTTACCTAAACAATGTAAAATTCTGCTGTAGGGGTTGAGGCGTCTTGTCAAACCCAGAAATTTTAAAACAGATGTTCAAAAGAACTGAAAATAACATAGAAGAGAAAAGAGAAGAAGACAAGCCTTCTTCTGAAATGCTTTGCTCCATAGAGTCAGGGTCAATTGCTTTCATTAGGAAATACAAAAAAGAAAAAAATAGAAGGATACAAAAAGAGTAATTAGTTTTGAAAGAGACTGGATCTGTCTTACTCTAGTTGTACACGGGTAACATAATGTTTATAGTGTGGGTTTGTCCTTAAGTACAAGAGTTTTTAAAGAGTGCATTATGATTCAGTCTGTGAGTTTTGAAATTTTCTTCATTCTTAAATCCACCCAGTTTTTAAGTGGCACTAAATGGATGTGGGAATTGGAGGACAGCCTCTGATTTTCTCTAGTTCTCTTTGCAAGGCCAAAGAGTCCACACAGGTTTGGGGAGGGAGAGACAGCAGGGAGAGGGTAGAAAGGAAGAGAGAAGGAAGGAAGGGAGGAAAAAGAAAGGAAAGAAGGATATAGGAAGGAAGAATAAGACTCGCTCATGAACAACAGGCTACCAACTCAGATACTTTTTGTAGCTGTATTTCCAAAATAAGAAACTGTGCAAACAAATAAATAGGGGAAAAAATCCAAGGTCAATTGGAACAGGATGTAGACTTGATAAATGAGGTGTCTTAAATCAAAATGCAGATGACCTTAATTATACTAAAATGAAAAACACTTCACTTGAACACACAAGAGGCAGAAGGCAGGCAGGTCACTGTATGTGCTGTTTAAAACATACTACCAAGTTTCAAGGCAAATAGTAGCAATGGGAACAACTAAACTACAAGAAGACAAATATCCTGTTGCAAGTCAGCTTTTTATACTTTGGAAATTAATGGAAAATTAAAGAACTTCAAAATGTAATTTTGGTGGCAGAATTTATCGTGAGCTAAGCAATTAGAGTTATCCAGGTGTTTACAATAATAATAGCATACCTCATAGTATTCAGAGCTTAAAGTCTGTATTTTGGTGGGACATACCACTTTATCTTGCCATTTTAACTTTTAGAAGAATAATTCTTTGTCTGAAATATAACTAGGGCAGAAGTATACTATTTGTGCTTGGTTTTTAAGTTCTAAAATTATTCAAAGTTCCCTGTCAAACAGATTTAGAATCATAGAATCACAGAATGTGATCACCTTTAGAGATCATCTAGTCCAAACCCCCTGCAGTAAGCAAGGATATCTTCACTAGATCAGGTTGCTCAGAGCCCCATCAATCCTGATCTTGAATATCCCCAGGTCTGGGGCCTCCACCACCTCTTTGGGACACCTGTTCCAGTGATCTACCACCCTCACGTTGAAGAACTTTTTCCTAATATCCAACCTAAGTCTCTCCTTTTCTAGTTGAAAACCATCACCCCTCATCTTACTGCTACATGTCCTTGTGAACAGTTCTTCCCCGTCTTTCTTATAGGCACCTTTCAGGTAGTGGAAGGCTGCTATGAGGTCCTCCCAGAACCTTCTCATCTCCAAGCTGAACAAGATCAACTCTCTCATCCTGTGTTCATAGGAGAGGTGCTCCAACCCTTTGATAATTTTTGTGGCCCTCCTCTGTTGAACCTAAGAATCTCTCATCCATCAAACTTTCTACCCTTGTGCTGACATCTTATAGGATTGCCTCCAGCATGAAGTGTGGGATATACCTCTGGATCTCAACCATCTCTGTTGAATAACTAGCATTTGTCCTAGTGTAAATTCCAGTCAGGAGGACTTTCCATTTCAAATCATAATAGTTGTATATTTGTTTTCATCACTTCTTCATTTAAATGTAGTCAGCAAAAAATTAATTCCCTGTGCTACCAATGCCATTTCTCTGTGGTGTCTACTACAGTGGTTGGCTGGTATTTTTGTACTGGTTTCAGAGGAAATACTTCTGGGGGGAAAAAAAAATAAAATTATTGGTCACATATGGAATCCATGTGCCACCTATTTTCACAAAACCTAAGAAATTCTGTGTAGCTTGCAATTTTCATTCACTCATCCAGATACATGAAACATAATACAAAGTATCTGTGTTACTTCTGTGTTGATAAATTATGCTTCAGCCATCCTAAACTGGAGAATAACCAGCCAGGGGTTCAGGAATAACAAAACCAGATAGAATATAATTTTTGTAAAACAGAATTTTCCATAATTTATATACCCAAATCGTCTATGGAAGAATACTGCAAAATAGATACTTCAGAAAATAGCTACATTATTTTTTCTTTTTCCATAAATATATTTCTAAAGCAAAACAACAAATGTACAAGTAAACAATCGAGTCAAAGCAATAAATAAGCTGAATAATGAGCTAATTAATTTGTATATGTGTACTTGCAAAATGGAGAAAACTGTGATTTATTCTACTGCTACAGACAAAAGAAAAATAGAAAATTTAAAAAAAAATACCCACCACTTTTTTACTTCAAAAGTATATTAGATTAGTTGTTATGGAATGAACAGACAGAAAAACAGTAAACAAAATTAATTCCAAAATTCCCCTAAAGACTGTGAATAAACAGTTCCTGAAATAGTTTAGCTATAGTACTATGGAATCCCTTGTATATTCATTAAATTTGTAGATAGGAGTAATTTATCAATAAAGTCTATGTCACAATGTTGGGAAGTGCGCTTGATGCAAACTGCAGTGTCTAAAATTTAAACTGGAAGTATTCTCGTGGTTTCTTCTGCTTTTATGCTACATTGAAGTTATTTTAAAGTGTATATATTCAGAATGATTAAACAAAGTGTCTTAACCCTTCAATACATTTTTACAGTTGGAAAAAAATCTGATAAAATTTCTATTTTAAAAAGTCACTTTTGTGAAGAATGAAGGATTTAGGATAACTTATATTAATAGATGGGAGAATATTAATATTGTCCTGGTGTTGGGTTTTTTTGTTTTGTTTTTTTTTTTTTCATTTGATATAAACTGTTTTAGACTTCGACCCTGAAATAGCTAGTTTTCTGGGTGATTTCCATAGTATCACACAGGACCTCCAAGCCCATTTTGATAAAAAAGAAAATCACATATTAAATATTCAAAATTCATTTTGCCTCTCTGAGGTGTCTATTTTAGGGTGTGGTAAATTGTTGCCAGGGAAGTGCCTTTCTTTTAATGCGGAATATGGATGGATCTTAGAAATTCCTTTTTAATCAGATGATATTATATAGCATGATTTTCACTATGAAATGTCACGTTTTTAATTTTTGTGGGGGATTCTGTGAATTTTGTTTTATTTTTTCAGGATTTGAAATGGCGTATTTTATGGGGGAATGTACTTATTGGGGGAATGGGGTTCTCAGTTACCTCCGTTACATTGTGTAAGAGAGACGTAATGTCTGCATTGTACAAAAAAACCCCACTCTTCCTAGCTTCTGTGATCTTGTCATCCTCCTTCTTTTCTGGCTTACTTAGGAATGACTAAATATTGGAGTGTCATGGGCAAATATAAATTATTTTGTTTTGAGTGGAAACAATAACAGTGAAGCAGCGAACAGAAAGGTCCCCACCATGAAGAGGGAATGTGACACTTAGATGTTACACAAAAAAAGAGAAAAGAAAATATTATACTTAACCATCAGGCATGCATGCATTTTTGATTTCCAAGTGCATTAGGCAGCTTCTTTAATGGAAGATTTTAGGAGAACGGTTTTAGAAGTAATTTGAAAGATGAGAGAATAAGGTCTGTAAATAGGGATTCAGAAAACATTCCACAAATGTGAGACTGCTGGAAAGAGAGCATGAAGATAAAATGGTAGAAGGAAATTAAAGCAGTGCTGAACTCATGTCCATAGCACATAGAAGAAGACAAGGTCAAAGTTGTAGGTTAAGGCTGAGTAATTAGGGTCACTGAATGCCAAGAACAAGGAATTTGAACTTGTCCTAACAGAAGGATATAGTTATGGATGATGTAATTGTAGCATCACAGAAACTGTGAAGTTGACCGCATTTGATGCCATGAATTACATTAGTATGTTCTGAATCTGTTGACTGAGGTCAAAGAGGAAGGGAAACTATGGCTCAGTTTTAAAATGTGGGTTTTCATATATATTTTACACAAACACACATATAAATAAAATATCAATAAGATAAAGTTGTTGATGTTGATTGACATTTAGAATTTTTTGGCATGTTTAGATATATTACTGCTTTTTTTTTTTTTTCTCTTTGTGAGCTCATTATGGATATGAATCACTATTTCCTGCCCAGTATACAAAATGAATAGCTAAAAAGTAAAACTGAACTAGCCATTTGTCTGGTTTTCTCCTTTCTGCAATTTTAGTTGGCCCCAGTTTCTCAACACCATTTTGTCTGTTCCAGTGAAAAAAAAATCAAAGGACAGCTTTTGCTAACAAATGAAAAATTATTATGACCTATTGAGATGTGCTAGTTAGGTTTCTGCTTCTTCAACATCAGTGGTTCTTAAAGATCAAGCTTTCCACCTTTCCTATAGCTCAATATTTTATCATGCAGTTGAGAGAATAGAATAAGTAAACTGTTCTATAACAGCTGTATAAGGCTTATTGGTTTTCTAAATTTGCATTTCAAGTTTAGCCTAGGGACAGCAAGTGCAAAATCAGATTTCCTTGCTACTTAGTATTGTTTACCAATACACATCAGTGTATTTTCTTCAAGCATAATTTATCTAATATAGTTTAAATGTTTCTGGCTACTTTTAGAGCATTCCTAAGACATTCTGAAATAGTCATCTGTTTTACACATCTGAAAGTTTGAATGCATTTTACCACTGGTATGTGGTGCCTTGACAGCATATTGGATGCTGCTATTTTATGTCTGTGGGAGTGAGAAATGAAAATGCCAGTTTTATGACAACATGATGCATTGATTCTACTCACATGAATATCATTAATGTCATACTCTGCCTTCTTGTCTTGTGCCAAGTTATGTTTTCAGCAAAAACAAAATAGTGTCATTCAGAATATTTTTTATTTGAATCTTGCATGATTTAATTCTTTTTTCCTGAATTCCTAATCAAAACAAAAGAATGAAGGCTACTATACAAGGATAAGTTAGTGTATAGCAGAAATTGTTTTCCAGGAAGAATTAGTGTGGAAATCATATGCACACAAAACAGATCAGAGGTTTTTTGACTGTTTATTTTGTAAAGATGTGTAGACTTTTCAGTTCCAAAAATCTGCACACCAGTGTTTTTTTTAAGAAAATATGTAGGTCCGTGGTGAATTGGATGGTAGAATTTAGCTAGAAATATAAAAGTGTGGTTGGGGTACTCAGAAGAGGTTCTTTATCCTCTGTCCTGGGAATGATTTAACCTTGGGGTTACTCCCTCATATAAAATGGCGACACTACGAAGTGGAAATGGCAACTCAATGGCATCCTATGCCTGACACTACATATATGTAGTAACAGAAGATGCAAGCCCTCTTTGAACTTGTAATCCCAGTAGGAGACATAGACAATTGACTCAAGGGATGTTACAGCAAGGATTTTAAAATTTACTATTGACTCATCTGAGAATAAAAATGCTGAATAAGGTAAATATTTAGATTAGGAATATTTAAATCTTTTTCCTTTAAATCAGAAAATATCAAAGTGATATTTTTGATATTTTGGACTGATGATTTCTACTTTTGAATTAGAAGTTTCTTATTTTTACTTTTCATCAATTCTCTTCAGAATAGAAAAAAAAAACATTGGTAAAAGTTCCTCTGGGATAGTTTCCCCTTTTCAATGAGCTCTAGTTGAATAATAGTAATAATAGTAATAATAATAATAATGGATTCAGAGTAGATACATTTGTGATTTGTTGCATTTTTATTATTCTGCTACTTCAGAAGTAAAAGTTTTAAATGAGAAGCTTCAGAGTATCTTCATAGAATTATCTTTTGAGTTTCTAATTTTATCAGTGTCTCATCTTCTAGGGCCTCATCAACATTTTAAAACATCTGATTTTCTTCAAGCATAACAGAAGTAACCAAAGCTGTGTCTAGTTGCATTTTGTTCTATAACTTTTAATAAGTGCAAGAGCAATTGACCAAGTATTTCTAGCTCATTTGAATACTTTGTGAAATTGCAAGCTAGTCTACCCTGTAGCAATTTTCATTGACTAATTCTAATTTAACTTTTGATCTTCAGAGTGCTCATCCAGTACTTTGTTGATGTAGTTATTCCAGCACTTCCTATGGTGCTGCGCTGATGAGAGAGAATGAAGGAAGACGGTAGTATTCACTTCTAAAGTGGAAAGGTTTTAAGAGATGACCAGAGGGCTGGAGCTCCTCTCTTATCAAGATGGGCTGAAAGAGTTGGGCTTGTTCAGTCTGGAAAAGGGAAGGCTCCAGGGAGGGCTTATTACAGCTTTCCAGTACCTGAAGGGCCTACAGGAAAGCTGGAGAGGGACTGTTCACAAGGGTATGGAGTAACAGGACAAGAGGTAATGGTTTCAAGCTGAAAGAGTGTAGGTTTAGTTTAGACATTAGGAAAAATTTCTTCACTGTGATGGAGAGTGTCGCTGCCCATGGTAGGGGAGTTGGAACTAGATGATCTTGAGGTCTTTTCCAACCCAAACCATTCTGTGACTCCATGATTCTATAATTTTGGTATAAAGGATGCGCATCCATTGTCAAGGACTGTTCCTTAGTGCAGACAGATCTGCTGAAAAAAATGCCTCTTCTAAGCTGTTTTGTAGTTTCACTTTGTAATACATCCTTTTATTTTGAGAGCTGCTTTTGTAAAGGTAATCAGAGCCGCAGACTACTTAATTGTGGTTCCTGGTTGCTCTGCAGCTGAGCATTTAACCATGAGCACAGGAAAACAACTGTTCTTCCTATCTTTGGTTTATATTTATTTCTGGATTGTGAGCACATTTATATCTGAGTAATTTAGCCGTCTGTGCAAACTTCAAATAATTAAGTTGCACTTAGTGTTTTTTCTCTCACATTGATTTTTCAACACATAATATTTCACCTGATCTTCTTACATGTGGATGAAAAAAGCAATGAACAAAAGTAGCAATCATTACTATATCCAGATGAAATACCAAGAATGGCAAACTTCATAATACCTCACTGAAATTACAAAACTTTATTTTGAAAAAGGGAGACTTTTCTTTTTTTCAGAAAACATTTAGAACCTGAGGTGTAGATGTTCAGTTATTTCTTTCAAATTAATCTTCTGAGAAGCACTGGTACCTTTGAATAGGCCATTACAAGAAGTGGCATGCAAACATGTGTACATGGGTGCCCTTAAGAAAATCTTATATTTAATGATTGTCAATTTGAGACCACCAGTTATTTTATGTGCAATTCCCTATTTCTTGGAATCAATGTTTATCTTTCTGATGTACCATGTTGCATTTAATTTGCAAGGATAGGTTTTGTGTTTTACCTCTTCTAGATTCTCTTTTCAAAAGTGGTGATTCTGAAATTTGCCTTCTAACTGAAGTTAATAAAATAAACAGAAGCTATCACATTCTCAGGATAATTTACCATTTGTATATTCATAACCTCCTGTGTTAAGTTAGTGTGTGTCCTGGTGTTTGTCAGCACATCTACAGGTTGCAGTTTTCTTCTTTGTGTCATACCGCAGTGATAAAAGGGAATGTACTCTCGAGATTGAAATTGTCTGCTATGGAAGCACTGGAATAGGACATAAAGAGGCCCAGACTGCTCTGATACATCAAAGAGCAGCATTGCCCTGAAGAATGTCCCTGGTGCTGTAACTCACAAATTCTTAGATGCTGCAGCATGCAATATTATTCCAGTGTATCTGAGGGTTCAATGCAATTTTGGAAGACAAAGTATGTCCTGAAAAGTAAATCGTTTTAGTCTGGTTCCTCTTTCAACTTCAAATTTATAAACTCTTCCTTATTAACAAGTGGACAATGAAAGATGTTTGGTGATTTGGTGCTTGTCTCAAACTCAAAACTTCAGTTTCCAATTTGGTGTGTGTTTCTTTATGATCTAAGGACAGTCCCTTGATGCTAGATCAAGACAAAGATTTAGTATCCTGCACTTAGGCAATACAGTACCTGATTTTTCCAGTACACAGGCTCAGACTAATATTTTGAGGCAGATATGAGGCCATCCTGTATGGTGGATGAGGAGGACTTAACGAAAATACTGCTGAAGCTTTGTCACTAGAAAAAAAAGGAAAGATTCATAAGGCAGGGAAAGAAGTATAACTATGTAACGGGGGTTCTTCACAGGAGAAACTTGATTTCCAGTTTCCCCTCTGAAACTGGTTTCTGTATTTTACATGAAATATTCATCACAAAACAAGCAACCTTCAGATCAGGGAATAGAGTTGTGCCTTCCAGCTGAACTCCTACTGGGATATATGTCCTGGTTTCAGCTGAGAGTGAGTTAATTTTCTTTCTAGTAGCTGCTATAGTTACGTATTTTGGATTTAGGATGAGAATAATGTTGATAAGAGACTGATGTTTTAATTGTGGCTAAGCAGTCAAGGACTTCTCAGCCTCTCATACCGGCCTGCCAACGAGAAGGTGGGACACCCAGGAAGCAAGCTGGGAGGGGACACATCCAGGAGAGGTGACCCAAACTGCCCAATAGGATTGCCACATCAATGATATCATGCTCAGTATATAACTGGACAGTGGACTGGGAGGTGGTTTGGCTCAAAAACTAGCCGAGTAGTGGATTTGGATGGTGAGCAGTTGTGCTGTGCATCACTTGTTTTGTACATTATTATTGGTATTAGTAGTAGTTGCTGTCGTTTTAGTTCTGTTTCTTTTTCTCATTATCATCTTCCTTTTCTTTTTCTGTCCTATTAAACTGTCTTTATTATTAAGACAGTCTAATATTAACTATTAAACTACAATTTTGGTTGGTTGTTTTTTTCCCCCTTTTTCTTTTTAGTTCTCTTCCCCATCTCACTGGGGGTAAAAGTGAACAAATGACTATGTAGTTGTTTTAGCTGCCTGCCAGGTTTAACTACTGCACTGCAAAATCTGCTTACTTTCATCCAGGTGCATATTCTGTCTAGCCTTACAAATTTGCATGTTGCTGCACAAAGCCTGTACTTAACAAAAAACATGAATAGTTTGTTTCTAACACTTGCCTGATCTTAGAGCTTGAGGTAATGTGTTCCTCTAGAAGGTGGAAGAGATTGGTTTCAATCTTGGTCGATACAATAGGTTATTATAATAAGGTGAGTGCTCTATCTTCCAGCTCCTTGAAAGTAAAGGGAACCTCTTATAGCTTGATTTTAAAGAAAGCAGTTGCTATTCCATATCAGCAGGGGCCCCATCCTTTCTGACATACTCTGATTACTCTGATTGTGAAATACAAAGCAGTGCTGTAATGTAGATACTCCTTTCTCTGGAAAGTAGTTGCTGCAATGTAGGTTTTCAATTTTTCTTGCTTCTGCTTAAACAGGGATAGCGCAAGAACACTCAGCAGTGGAGTCTTGCAAAGAGGTGCTGAAAGAGCAAGGGGTCTGCATGGACAAATGGGTGCCCATAGGGTTTGTGAAGAAAAGGTTGTGCCAAAGATGAGAGAATTCCGATGGGTGTAGGAAATGTCATTTAATTTTGAGTGACAGAAGGGGAAAGCTAGAGGAAGAAGGAAGAGAGCAGCCTTGTTCTGCCTATACTAGTGACCAATTTTCTTAACTTTTCCTCTGCCACTTAGGGGGGAATGGATCAGGGAATCAAAATCTCTGATGTGCTGAGCCTCCTCCTTGGGTCCAAAATCTGCAAAAGCTAAGTATTGTATGAACCTGAAACATAGACATGACTTTCAGACTGAGATAACCTTCCCCTCTGTCCTATGAGGTTGCCCAAGGAGGCAGTTGGCTGACCCAGGATGCTGCTTTTTACGTCAACAGCCTACCTCCAGCTTTCCAGCTGGATCCATGGATGACATTACTGAAAGTGCTTCTTAGTTACCTGTTCTGCCATCTGTAAAATGGAAACTCTTACAACCTCCAAACTGGGGAAGGTAAACACAATGAGGTTTTGAAGGGATGAGAAATGAGTGAAGGTACAGATGAATGCTAGGGAGAGAGAAGGAGAGAGGGAAGTAGCTCCTTTTCTTTTTTGGAGGAGGAGGGAAGTCTGTTTTGTAGTACATCTGATAGAATTTGGTTTAAAATTAAAACTTTATATTTGGAGAGTATAAAAATACATATTTCTGCTTCTGGAGTTTCTTTCCTCCTGTTTTTCTACCATCAGTTCAGAAAAATGGCAAGACATTCCCAAAGTGAGTTAAATCTTCATCAGCCCTGAGAGTCTTATGCCTGAAAACTGTTGCCTAGTCCTAAAGGACACCTAGCTGCGGATCACCCAATTAGCTACCCTGGTAGCTCCTTCATTGGAATACATATATTTTGGACATTGGCAGTTAAGTGCTGTGTCTGGCCTGCAGGTCTGTGCACTCTGCAGAGAGTGAGAGCCACCTGTGTCTTTCAACAGTCCCACTATCAGCTAGCAGAGACGCAGGACCTCTTACCATGGATCTTTTCCATGCCACGTGACTCCTTTCTCTGTGGGGCTCCTATACACAGAAAGTTGGATCAATTAAGAAATCAGTCTGTATCCTATCCAGAACTGGTACTAAGACGCTATGACAGTCTTGGGCAAAACATGCGCAAAGCCATCAATCTACAAAATACCAAGCTAATTATTCTGCCTACTGTAATTGCTCTCAAATATGCTTTCATAATGCAAATGTTTTAAAATGCATCGCTAGGAGTTTTTTTCCTAACAGCAGTATTCAAGTTTCTGTAAGAGATGTATGTTGGTGGGGTTTTAATTTTTTTCTTCTCTCTTTTTGTGGGAAGGAGGAAATTGTGTCATAGCTTTTATATGGATTTTATGTGCCAAAACATATGCAGCACTGCTTGAATACAGAACGTCCTAATTTGGCTTACAATCATTTCATTAAATTTCTTCCACTCTGCTTTTGACCACAGTCATTACAATTTTGCACTTACCAAGTTGTACCCCTCTAAAACGGTTAAGAAAGGAGGTGGAGTGCTTAGTTTGTGTCCTTTATGCTAGCAATGTTTCTTCTTTATATTGAATCCTTTTATATTGTTGGAAGAAAACAAGCTAACACCTTTATTTCCTGAATATCTGTCTTGTTTACCCCCTCTGACCTTTTTGTCAGACAAAAAGTTCAGGGCTATAACTGTGATGTGAAACATTTTGTGTCATTCTTCCTCTTTTACCCTTGCTCTTTAGAGCATTCGGAAGAATTCTTTATGCTGTAGCCTGTGATCATTATTAGTGTTAGAGGGCAGGCAGAGTATTTTAATGCATCCAGGCTGACAGGTCAAGGTCACATCACTGGAGATGTGATGCCTGACAGGTAAATCTTTCTGAAGTTTTAAGTCAGAAAATAATCTGTTTTACAGCTGTAGCATGTCGCCACCTAGCTTTACTTGTCTTCCCTTTTTCTTCAAAATTTAGTATTTCAAAAGTCCAAGGTAATTCATGGGACCTTTTGTTTGTTTTGCTGTTTTGGTTTTTTTCCCCAGATAATTATCTTCCTATCCATCAACTATCTGCTTTTTTATTCTAGGTTAATCTTTAATATTTTGATTTATTTGGCTGCTTTTGTCGATCCTGGGTTCAACTCAGGCTCACTTTAAAGAGGCTGCACCCAATGCAGTAATTCCGATATGACATATAAATTACTGATAAATTAACAGTGATTTATTAAGGCTGCTTTTCTGCACTGCCTTTTTTTGGGGAATAAAGGAGGAATGTGTACAGGCTAGTGTGAAAGTAATCTCTATTGTCTTAGACTACTCCTATGGAAGTTCTTTTCAAACATCTGCTTCAGCCTGCACAGGATGGAATACTGTGGAGAATAATGCCCTTTGGAATCACAAGAAGGCAAAAACATCAGAGTTTTTTCTTTTTTTTTTTTTAATTATAGTTATGTTGTTGGATAGAACTTCAGAGAGCTGGCTCTGCTGTGTCCTTAATTGCTACAATATAGTGACTGTCTCCTCAGATCATCAATTATATTCTGTGACGGATCAGCATTTTGGTTGAATGAGCTCAGCTTAATATTGGACAATACAAAATTATGAAGATTGTAATATCCTACCATCTATTTCTCATTACTGATAGTTGCCTTTATAGATGATTAACATTACTCATAGAAAAAAAAAAAGGGATTTGAAGACAGAATGATTTTCTAAAATTCAATATCAAACTCGAACCTTTGTCTAATTTGAGGAATGGACATTATTGCCATTCAACTTTCCAATATCTGTGTTAAAAAGAATATGTTCCTATTTATTTTATATAATATTGTGCTATAAATTAATGGGTTTTGGGTAGTGTTTTGGGTTTGTTTGGGTTTTTTTTTTTGGTTGGTTGGTTGGTTTAGGTTGTTTTAACCACAGTAATTAAACTAAGATTGAGCTCACAAAATGCACTAGGCAGATTTAAAACAATGGTGTCCTAATCATATATAGCATTTCTATATTTGGGGATTCTAGAGGATTTGCCTCCTTTCCTCTTGTCTGTTTTAATTGTTACATAACTTTTGTGGTTTGCCCTACAGACTTCAAGGTCAGCTGGAGAGCAGGCAAATCCTTTCTTTGCTTCTTTCCTTTTCTAAGATTATGTAAACAGTCTTTCAGAAAATACACCCCACTTTCCTCCATCTCACTCCAAGGAGCCAACAGTTCAGCAGGTCAGTTCTGGGGAGAATTTTTCAAGGATGACTAATAACTAGACGTCTTTTAGAAAAATAGGACAGTTAGTATAGGGAGAGCTTATGCCAACCATTTCAGTACTTTGCTCAAGGAAATTTCTCCACCTTTCTCCCCAGTATTTGAAAAGAGGTAGGTCTTTGCTCTCAGGGGCTCCTCAGCTGAAATCAGAGCCTTGACAAAATTAGTGAGAATGTGCTATAGCCACAAATTTAGTTTAGAAACTTAGAATTACTTCAGTTGGCATCAGATGTAGAAATATTTTACTTGGCAAATGGAACAATCTATTTTTGTTTCTGTAGGATTTGGTTTAGCACAAAATGAGGAAGGAGTGTTTAGTTCCTTCTTAAAGTCCCAATTTCATCCCCAGTTCACCTACTCATGCTATCAAAAAGTGGCAGTTTTCCAGTGCCAGAAAGTGGAAATGATGATGTTTATGTTTGCAGCCAAGTAACATTGAGTGAGACACTAACATTTAACACACAATGCAAAAAAAGGAGTTTATCAGATTACACTGCTGTACAAAACAGGAGCAAATGGTAAATAAAATCTAAACATATTAATCAGAATGATTTTTTTAGATTAATGAACCTAGAAATATTAAATGAAAATTATGTTTAACAGGTCGTAGCCCATATTTTTGGGGTGTGAAGCACAAAAAATGGACTATTCCTACATATTAATGTCTAGATTTGAGGACACAGTAAAAAACATGCAGCACAAATAGGATACACGGGCAGTTCAATTCCAACCCATCTAAGGACCAGAAAAAACCATGTTATCTAGAGATTGCAGTTCACAGGATTTTTCAGTTATTAAAGATTTGGCCAAGATTTGCTCTTCAGGAATGGTACATTCAAAGACAGCCTTTCAGATATCTGCATTTCATTCTACTTCAGGATTTGCTTTAAATCTTGCACATGGCAAACCACTCAAAGATTATGTATTTTTAGGTGAGAACCTGTCACAGCTAAAGACAAAAACAGCTCTGTAAATTTTGAATTAATTTAAAAGTTGCATAATAATTTAGCTTTCCTCTTATCAGTAAGATAAAATCCATTTTCTTATTCTGCTCCCTCAAACCCCCACTTTACTGTGTTGATTCTCATTATTTGATTATGTTAATCAGAAATATACATACACGATTTGAAAAACTGTGCTCTCTGCCAAAGGAAAATTGTTTCTTCTTACAATCAATTATAATTTTTCCCCTCACTTGTAGTCTTAACTAAGGAACAATAAATTAATTCAGCATGTGATGAATTTGAATTTCTGACTGGCATTCTGAGGACAACAGAAGGTATGAGGCATCTTCATCTAAATATTCTATTAATTAAAGTATCAGTCTGGTAGAGGTCATAAGAGGAAATTCATATGTGTGAAAATTATTCTCCAATGTGGAGGGCAAATTGAGACCTTACTCCTAGCTGATGTATTGTTTTGAAGAGTCATGGATAATTAAACTGACATAATCAAAACGTATCTATTGGATACAAAATACGTATGTGACATCACACAATTGTACTAAATTAAGCAAAAGCTGAAAGAAATCTTTAGGCAGGCCAAGACTAGTCCACAGAAAGCCCGGTCCATCTGGAGACGTGTGGTACACTGGGATAGAAGGCCCAGTAAAGAAATCATTGGATGTTTGAATCCTTACTGAGGCTGAGCAGAATGAAGATTGTGCTTAAGTGTAAGGTGCCACTGGCTTTCAACAGCCGCAGTTCAACAAGGCCTCATGTCTTAACCACTAATGACATGAAATATTAAGACTTATTTTGTTCCCTGTTTCCAGCTTAAACTGTCACCAACAGTGGAAGTCTCCTTCAGTGACATATCAAGCATACTGCTTTATATCATGTAATTGAATGAACATTGTTCTTACACATCACAAAGTTGTAGCTTGTTAGGCAAAAGCTGTCATACATTGTCTTGTTTCATTCAGTTGGCCACTGTGAGTGAGGGTGCTGAGGAGCAGGGGGAAGGTCAGGAGCTTTGTTTTGCTATATTCCTTCATCTGTTCACTTTAACTGCCTACAACCTTTTAACAGAAAACTTTAGCTTTCCACAATCAGAGCTCTACACTCAGCATCTGAAAAAGTTGCCTCAATTTTAGTTCCCAGATTCACAGTTCAGAAACAAAGTTTCCATTTTAGAAAAACACAAAGGTAGTGTTTACCAAAAAATTAACTCAAAAAACCTAAGGTCTTATGTGATATTACTTGCAGTGTATAATTTCCCGTACCATTTGTTTCACACTGGGAATCTAGATTGTACCTTCAGTGTAACAGTCTTAAAATCTCACTTTCCCTGTTTTTCATGTTTAGACAAAAGACTTAGAGTTGGTCTTTGTTGCCATTGTTTGGATAAATTGTATTCCTTTTTTGAAAAAGAGATCTATAAATAAGAAATTA
Organism: Laterallus jamaicensis coturniculus; assembly: GCA_022605575.1. NCBI lineage: Eukaryota > Metazoa > Chordata > Aves > Gruiformes > Rallidae > Laterallus > Laterallus jamaicensis. The sequence goes on from JAKCOX010000001.1 coordinate 89,915,125, forward strand.
AATAACCAGTGTTACCAAAATGGTCTCATAACTTGGTTTTCTTTCATTCTTACAATAGATACAAATACATTTTATTGTTTTCTGTATGATTTTGTTAAATGGTATTTCAGGTTGTTTCTATCTGGTTACCTTGAAATGCAATTTAAACCTCCGTGCGTGTTCAAATGAATTGGAGCAATATGTACGCTTTGATTGGGTTATTCTCTCAAGAGTGCCAAGCCCTTTTTCTTGATTGCCATTACTTGCTGAAATATAAACAAAGGTGCACATAGTTATCAAATATGTGTCACTTAAAAAAAACAAACCTGTGCATCTGTTGCTATTATTTTTTCTTGGTTTCCAGGTATTTATATCTGTCCATAAATATTGGATGCAACCATCTATGAAAGGAATTATTCATAAAAGTTTGAACATGTCTAATACTGATGGAGCCCACTTTTCAATTCAATATTAAATTACACTTTTTTTAGAGTCATTTCTAAAACTGAATGAGAAGTTTCTTTTGCAATTAACCTGAGCTCAGAATATTTACCGTGCATTGTTTTTTTTAATGTCAGATGATGCGAGAACTCATGTGCCTTTAACAAAAGCAAATTGTTTACTCATTCAAGGATTCTGTTCAGGGCTCTGTGTTTGAATGAATTCCAAATCAGCAGTTCTATTGAGTTGCATGGCAATCGATTGCCTTTTATGTTAGATGAATGGTCATGTTCAACCCCCCCCTTCTCCCCCATCCTTTTTTTTTTTTTTTCCCTTTCTGGCCCTCCGCCTTAGATGCCATCACCCAAAGCTGTTAGTCCCAAATGAGATTCTGTTTAGTGGCTATCAGCCACTTCCAGCTTTTCACTGCATATAAATGACTGTGTTAAGAATTGGAGATGTGATGTGGAGTTATAAACGCGAGCTGTGAAAGAGAAGTCTAAATGTGTAGAGAAATAATTTCAAATTAATTACGTGAGAGGATGATGAGCAGACCTTATTTCAGTGTACAACTATAGGAATATTACTAATTGGAAAACATACCTTTTTCATGTGACATGCTTAGTATCCAGTATCCAGCTTAGGGAGACATCTTCCACTTAGAAATGCGTACTTTTCCTTTTATTAATAACGTGCCTTTATATCAGCCTGTTTAACTGCATTGGACAAAGCTTATAACAGTTCCATCATGCATGTATTGGAGGGCAAGGACATTGTTAATGTTTCAATTTATTTTATGGTTGTTTCAGGAGACAGGCTATGTGTCTTGCACCTAATGTCAAGAGTCCTCATTTTTCAATGTTCGCTGCTTATTAGAATCCTTTCAGTGGCTCCCATCGGCCACGCAGGAATGCAGTGAAATCCTCTAAAGCACTTGCTTTGTGACTGAACACTGGCATTCACTAAAGACTGCAAGCGGGTGCATAAGGCATCCACAAATGGGAAATTGCAGCTTTGTCACTTTAAGCAACACTGCAAAGCATTACATACAAATGAGTACTACCTGACAATGAGATGACTTGGTGTTAACATCACAATTCTAACATTTTCCATGGTGTTGACCCCCACCTCCTCCCCCAGCCCTTGTTCTGTATGGAGACCGCTTGTGTTAATGGTAACACATTCTGTTCAGCAATGAACATACCAGGTATCTTGCTGGGACTTTTTAGGAACATTCCAAGTTTCAATCATAGGAGTAATTGTGCAAGGTGGTTCTTCTTGCAAATGATAGTTGCTTCATGTTGGTGTACAACGAAAACTCTTCATTTTTCAGCAATGGTATTTGAAGACCTCTAGATGTACCTCTATGATGAATGTTTAATTTTTTCTGATATGCTCCCCCCCCCCCCCCCCCCCAAGATCCATTCCCTCTAAAGGATTGATATGATTGATGATTTTGACTTATGGTCCTGTTAAGGACCTGTTAATCTGAAAATAAACAGATGTCTGTGTTACTGGTACCGTTGTTTGTTGCACCTCCATATCACTCACAGCATCTACTCTGTTTCCTGACAGTTCACGATTCCTTCTTTCTACTAGTGGCCTAAGATCTTTTTCCTGCACCACTTGAACCCAGGTGATTCTCAAATGGATGTGTAGCCTTATATGTAAAAATTACCACTCAATCCATCTTTTAAATCCTTAAAATCTCCTCCCTGGACAAAATACTTAAGATTTCAGAAGTATTGGAAAGGCCACAATCCTTGCCTAGGGTTTCCACAGATGATGTAACTAACCTCCTGCTCTGTTGTTCCCCCCATATAAAATCTTCCACTCTTTCTAGTGTTCCACTGCTCCCCCTGGAAACTCTTCACCGACTTCACCTTTGTTCTTATATGTGAAATGTGAACCTTCGTTCTCATCTTTAAAGTCAGGTGCTGTTCCTCAGTGCATCTAATTTCTGTTAAAGGGCCTTTGCTCTGCCCAGTCTTCTTTCCTCCGTGCTCCGTTTGTTCTCTTCACCCCCAACCCTCTTTCTACTCTGCCTTTGATAGTCCCACTCCACAATGTAGGAATGGCAGCCTCCTTCCTGTGTGTCAAGCACTCTTTCTCTTTAAACTCACTTTTTTCACATCACTTCTTACTTCTTGCTGTAATGGACTTACAGCGTCTGTCTGACCCAACTCATACCTCATTATCCCTTAGGCAATTGCAGGCACCTCAGTCCCAAGTGCTTTAAAATCATGAATAAGTGCATTAGAGATCATTAAACTGGTTTAAAACAGTGATTTATAGGTATAGAGAGAGGCATTAAAAGTTAAAGAGCCCTATGTAGGCTCTGAGAACTACATTTACCAGTGGGATGAGAGTTTAGCCAAGTGTTAGTCTCTATATCAGCACTACCTTGTTAAGCATGTACACGGTGAGTTACCCAGGATTAGCTATCCAGCTTTCCTCTTCCTCCAGTAGATCATGTTTGCTTTGTCCATAAAGACCACTGCCAAAAAAAAAAACTTCCAGTAAAGTAGAAAAAAAACCCAGTAAAGCTGTTTTCTTTAGGACATTCTACTGTAGACTGTGAGCTCCCATGGGAAAGCAAGTTCACAGAATCACAGAATGTTAGGGGTTGGAAGGAACCTCTGGACATCAAGTAGTCCAACACCCTGCCAGAGCAGGATCACCTACAGCAGGCTGCACAGGACAGCATCCAGGCAGGTTTTGAATGTTTCAGAGATGGAGACTCCACAATCTCTCTGGGCAGCCTGTCCCAGTCCTCTGCCACCCTCACAGTAAAGAAGTTCCTCCTCATGATTAGGTGGAACTTCCTATAGTCAAGTTTGCCCATTGCCTCTTGTCCTGTCACTGGGCACCACTGAAAAAAAGACTGACCCCATACTCCTTACACCCACCCCTCAAGTATTTATAAGCATTAACAAGTTCCTCCCTCATTTTTCTTTTTTAGCTCAAAAGTCCCAAGTCCCTCAGCCTCTCTTCGTAAGAGAGATGTTCCAGTCCCCTAATCATCTTTGCAGCCCTTTTTTGTACCCTCTCCAGTAGCTCTCTGTCCTTCAACCATGGAGCCCAGGACAGCACACAGTATTTCGGGTGAGGCCTCACCAGGGTAGAGTAGAGAACGAGGAGAACCCCAGGTCTTTTTTCCACAGAGCTGCATTCTAGCAGCTGTACAGATGCATGGGGTTATTGCTCCCTAGGGTCAAGGCACTTCACTTGCCCTTGTTGAATTTCACATGATTTCTCCCTGCCCAACTCTCCAGCCTGTCCAGATCTTGCTGAATGATATAACAGCTTTCCCACATCAGGCACTCCTCCCAGTTTTGTATCATCAGCAAACTTGTTGAACTTTCTTCATCTAAGTCCTTGGTAAATATAGTGAACCGGGCTGGACCCAGAACTGATCCCTGAGGAACACCACTTGTTACCAGCCTGTAACTAGACTTTCTAGGGGTGGAGGTGAGGCTGACTGGTGTGTAGTTTCCTTCTTACCCTTTTTGAAGATTGGAGTGACACTGCCTTTCCTCCAGTCTTCAGGCACCTCACCTGCCCTCCAGCACCTTCCAAAGATAATGGAGAGTGGCTTAGCAATGATTTCTGCCAGCTTTCTCAGCACTCACAGGTGCATCCCATCAGGACCCATGGACTTGTGGGTATCCAGTTTATTTAATTGGTCTCTAACTAGCTCTTCCTCAAGCGAGAGAAGGTCTTCCTTCCTCCAGACTTTCTCTTTAAGCTCCAGATTCTGGGAATCCTGAGGGCTGGCCTAAACAGTAAAGACTAAAGCAAAGAAGGCATTTAGTAACTGCCTTCTGTGCATTCTCCATTACCATTACACCTGCCTCATTCAACCCACATTTTCCCTAGGTTTCCTTTTGCCACCAGTATAGTTGAAGAAACCCTTCCTGTTAACTTTGCCATCCCTTGCCAGGTTTACCTCCAAAGAGTCCATGGCTTTTCTTGTTTAATCCCTGCTTAGTTTATGACAGTTAACATATAACAGAGGAAAAAGTAGAACAAAGAAAATATGAGTTATGGACACATACTTGGTTTTGTTATGCCCAACTAGTCTCGAGCAGGTCATTTGTTTGTGAGCTTTGCCAAATGCCATGCAATTGGAGTGCTAAAGGTTATCAACAAGAAAAATGCCTGACAAAAACTGAAATCCATAACTAACATACCTTTCTTTTGGTCTCATTGTGTGGCAGAACTCTTCAAGAAAACTTGCAATTGTATCTTCTTGGGTCAGCATTGTCCTGTGATTATATTTATTCTTTATCTTTTTGCTCACATCCTATTGATCAGAGGTCAAGTACCATGTGATCAATATAAACCACAAAGATCTGATATCAGGTGCAATCTTTTGCAAATGTTCCTGCTTTACCTAGAATTTATGTTCATTTTGGTGCCTGAATGCTAACATTCTTTTGGACAGTTTTTAAAAACATACAGTCCTAGACTATAAATTATCACTAAATGAATGTTTGTCATAGGAATGACATGAATAAAAAGCATGTATCATCTGAGATAAGTGATGATGATGAGCTAGAAAACACTTCTTATGGTCTCTTGTGTGAATATCTATATATATAGTGTATATATTTTTTTAAATCATACACAGTTGTGTATGTCTAAGCATGTGGCGATTTACCTAGTAGCATCAAAGGACCATAAACTTATCTTGAAAAGTGCATATTTAGATTAAAAAAAAAAGAAAAAAAGAAAAAAAGAATTGCCCATTTACAACTGAATGGTTCCTTTCAAGCTGTTGCACAGAACTTTGACAAACATTAACAGGTAGCTGTAGAAATCTTTCTTTTATACAGAATTATGTTGTTATTCATGTTAAATATTAAACAACAGCACCAAGTAGATGCTGTTTTCTAAATGTTAGAACTCTTGATCTTTCCCACACCAATGAATAGATAATGGAGGGGACTACTTTAAAATTCATTAATTGAAAAAGATTTTTTCATGTGAGCTGCCAAAGTCCAACGTGTGTGCTTTGAGTCAGTAATGCTGGAAATCATATCTGATTTTTAATATTAAATAAAATTGCCAACACCCATATTCTAAAATTGTTTTTTGATAAATGTAAGACTGATTTCAATCACTTCAGTTGAACTCTGTTGAGATTTTACCAGAGTAAATCTGGTGCTTTGCATTTTGGCCTTTGGAAACAAAGCAATGTTGCTGTGCTTTTTCAGGATTTCACAAAGAGTTTATGATCTTGATACTGCATATTCAGGGGTTATTTAGAACACTGGGCATTATGTATGCATTTAGAATGGTTTTTAATCTGCTCAATCATTTTTATTATTAACTTCTGAGTAACCTTTAAAGTAGGACACATGGGACATAGTCCTCCAGAGTTGCATTCTGTTAAACATGTGATTTATTAAGCATTGCAAGTATTTTTTGTTATATTTTGAATCAATGTCATGGAACCCATTGTCAAGTGAACCACGAAGAGGGTTTTCATTTATATAGTTGATATTATATAATGATGAAAGTAGTGATTTTGTAGTTTTCAGTTCACAAAAAGCCCCCATGCCAGGATACCAATACCTTCTAGGTACTGGGTTTAGCAAAATATCTTTCCTGTCTGCTGGTAGTCAACTCCTCTCACTCCCATCAAAGAGAGAATGATGAATTTAAAATTTCCAATGAGTGCTCATAGAGGCACTATATGCCATGTGCTGAGTAGTCCACTTCTGTATGCAGGAATCACCATTTTCATGGCAGTCTTTTAGAGCTTCCTCCAAAGTTACATTACTGTACAGAAAAGCATCTGAAGAAGGAAATATTTATTGTTGTCTCTTCCAACTGGTGTCACTAGAAGACAAAAATAATTCAGCAGAGTTCATATAAACATCTTGTTTGGATTTTATCAGTATAGCTTTTGTTTTTATGGGGCATCAGTGCTGGGCAGAACTGCTCACTAGACAGCAAAATAAAGAAACAAGAGGCTGTATTTAGGCATCTCCCCTGTAAGGCTGTTTTAAGAACTATAATAATTTAAAGTACTTCAAATGCTTGTGAATGAAGTTCCCAGCTGATGATTTTTGGAAATATCTAGCTTAACAGATTTTAGGTTTTTCCAACTGTCTTGAAGAAGCTATATAAAGTCTATATTGGGTAATATGTTTCTATCTGAAACAATCCCAAACGCTTGCTGAAACAACTGTATTTTGGTTTTGAATCCTGACAATTAGAATGTTATGACAAAACCAGTATGCAAGCATAACTCATAACAGAATCTGCCCCATAAAACCATGAAGTACTGTGTTTAGTTAATTTGAACATTTAAAAATTGAATAGACTTTGAAAAACAAACTTAAGAAAGTCTGGCTTTGTGAGGGAAATTAACCCATCGCTGCAGTGATAGAAAAGAAACAACACAGATGCAAAATGTTTTCATTTCAGCAATTTAACTCCACTCATATGTGGCTAAATATCACTATGCATCACATGTAAAATCTTGGAATGAAAAGACTAAGTTGGGATAATTATTAGATGCTGTAAATTTGAGGATGGATCCAAGAGTTTAACTGGTTTCTCCGTTAACAACTAAAGGAAGGAAAATGCAGTTGCAAAGTCATCTGGATTAAACTTTGTAAGATAAGTGACACAATCATAGTAAGTGATGTCACTCAAAGAACTACAGTGCTGATGTTTTATTTACAGAATCACAGAATTGTGGGGGTTGGAAGGGACCTCAAGAGATCATCGGGTCCAATCCCCCTGCCAAAGCAGCTCCCTAGGACATATGACTCAGATAGGCATCCAGACGGGTCTTGAATATCTCCAGAGATGGAGACTCCACCACCTCCCTGGGCAGCCTGTCCCAGGGCTCTGTCACCCTCACTGGGAAAAAGTTCCTCCGCATGTTGGTGCAGAACTTCCTGTGCTCCAATTTGCAGCCATTGCCCCTTGTCCTGTCTCCACTAACCACTGAAAAGGGGCTGGCTAACTTGCCCTGCATCCCATGCTTAAGATAATTGTAAACACCAATTAGATCTCCCCTTAATCTTCTTTTCTCTAGACTGAACAGTCCCAGCTTATTCAGCCTCCCCTCATAGGGGAGATGCTCCAGGCTCTTAATCATCTTCGTAGCTCTTCTTTGGACTCTCTCAAGGAGATCCCTGTCCATTTTACACCAGGGAGCCCAGTGACTACCTCTGTAGTGTTTCATGGTTACATGGTCCCTGTGCATGGATGCTTGAAGTTTATGTAAACTGACTCAACAGAATGTAATATCATTTATTTAGTGTATATGTTGCATTCCTTGGAAAAAAAAAATCCAAAACGTGAAGTGAGTACAGTACTGCTCAGGACTTTTTGGGTTGTAAGACCTGCCTCATATGAAATACCTTTTTCTCCACTTGTATGTGTATATGACCTCATTAATGATTTTCAGGGAAGTGTATCAAAGCCTTTCTACCAAATACAGAATCTGTTGCACAAGATCTTTGGTATTTAGAAACAGAGTAGTCTTGCAACTGCAGTACATTAAAGTGATTTTTTTCCTGCTTCAGTGTACCAGAGCTTAAAATAAATGCAGCACACAGAAGAAAACTTAGGCAATATTTATATCTACATGCAGTTGCATGTCCTTTATTCTTAGAAGGCTTAAATTGGATGTATCTCCTTGTATACAGTATTAAAATAGTAAATGTTATCTCATGACAATGCCTTGATTTTATCTTACGTAGTAAAGGGTTTACTATGTTATCAACAAACATTAGCTTCAGATCTCAGACACCTGATATTGATCTGAAGTTCTTTCCAGGTTCTGTTCTAACATTTGACCTTGAGACTAAGACTGTAGATAAGTTTTGATGTCAGTTGCACAAAATTAATTCTTAATATTTCCGTTATTCCATTTCATGCTACAGTTCCTTTGATACTATTTCATTGCAAGAGAAGATACAGGATTTTTAATCACTAAAAAAAAGATCTCTTTTATAATACAGGGCAACCAAGAATGGGCATCGGAGCTTCCTGAAACAGAACTATGAGAACAGTGCATTCTGTATACGAAATTCAAGGGGGATTGAAGGCCAAAGTTTGGATATCTCATCATCTCTCAGGTGCTTGCTGAAAAGAATCTATGATTTATGCCAGACACTTGTAAATTGGTAGGACTTACTCAAGATTATTAAATTCATTTGAAGGCTATCAAAGAGTACTCAACTGTTTTTTGTATTAAATCCAACAAATTTTCTTTTTTTTCCTGTAACTTTATGGTCCTACTAGTGATTTTCATTTATTGCAGGCTAGCCACATAGTATACATGCACTTTGGAGGATCCAGAATGTAAGAGTAGAGGATTTTTTTCCTGTTCTCCTAAAATTTACCAAAGTAAAAACTCAGAAAAAAAGTTTTAAACGAATCCTTCCAGAACAAACTGCTTAATTTGCATTTATTTGTAAGTTTATGTGGGTTTAAGTTATACTTATTTATTTGTACAGGGAAAACTTCTGAAAGGTTTTATTTTTTTATGTTGTTTGACAGTAGTCTTCACTTTCCTCTGCTTTCAGAGAGATGGGATATTCCTGAAAAAGTAATTTGAGTTTGGCAAACAAATAGGATCTAAAGCTGGCAGGGCCAACTCCAGCTATTCCAAGGTGCAGAGTGTGCTCGAAAGCTCATCTTCATATACAACTACTATGCAAACATCTTCCTGTAGTATTGCATCAGAAACTGTGGCTAGCTGGCTGTGTTATTCACAGTTAAAAATCAGATCTTACAAAATAAATAAAGGCTCTTTGGGAAATACTAGGCATTATAAAAATGTTGTATCAGTGCTATTGCATTTATTCTAACAGGTAGGGAATATGTATGTTGGGGTTTGTTGTTTGTTTTGTTTTGTGGGTTCTTTGGTAGAGGGAATGAACTAAGTAAAACGTTAGCTCCTGTATTCCTAGCCAGCTGTGCCTGTTACAGCTTTGCAGTTTGTATTTCAAGAGCTGGTGGAACGGATGAATTGTTATGGCATTATAATCGGGGTGTTTTGAAATATCAGGTGATTCTCCTTACTAGGGTGTTTCAGCCTAGGTTCCTCATGGCTGTTTCAAAGACAGTCACATCTTTTATTCTGTCATTATATCGATTTTGAATGTATGTGTTGGTTTTATTTATTGATGTTCATATATGTGAAGTCTTTTTTTCCAGCAAAATGCTGTCACGGAGCTCTTGGTTGAACAGTGTTGAGGCAAGATTGTAGTCTTGAGGATTACTGCTTAATTTGAAGCTCCAGCTGTGCAGGGAGATGTCAGCTTTTCCTGATCTAGTTTTGATGATGAAACAGGAGGCAGAGGTGGCTAGTATTCAGTGTCTTCCATGTGGGAAATAACTGGGAACTCTTTTATCTTCTCATTAGAAATTCAATAAAAGCCATTTTAAACTAACAGAACACATCCCTTCAGTTATGGAACACCTACTCCTATCGGGACCTTCTGCTGTGATTTAAAACACCATATGTTCATATAAGCTTGCTCTGAAATTTGCCCAAATTACCCAAGATTAAAAGTGGGGATTAAAAGCAACCAGCTTCTGTAGGTATCCTCCAAATCCGAAGAGCTCTATAAAGTAATCGGCTACTTGACATGCTCATCAAGATTTACATACCTGTATAGTCCAGGTTGGCATCACAGCACTCATTAACACAGCAAAGGAATCATCATATGTGTTTACTACTTGAAATAACGTGAGCTAAGAAAGGCAAACTCACCTGCCTAAGTCAGATAACAGAATCAGCAAATTAATACTGTTCTGCTGTGCATCTCATAGGAAGTGATGCTGTACTGGTGCTCTGCTTTATTCATTGTGTTGTTTTGTGAGCAGAATCACTTTATTCTGTTGTTTCTGCATCATAAAACTTCTTTAATTTGATGTAAACAATAGTTTAATGTTCCCCTAATTAGCTCCTGTTTTAGTTTTAGCCCTGGACATGTAAGTGGAAACACTGAATTTCCAGAAGCCAGCAGCAACAGTGGGGGAGGCTTTTTAATGAGGCACAATTTAAGCTTGACTATTCAGAGTACATTAATTAAATAATTTCTAGTTCTCCCTCTAGACTGACTCTGAAGTTTCTAGGAGTGAACTGGTGAGATTATTTCACAATTAGTAGCAGCAACATCAAGCATTTTAAATTACTTCATCAAAAGAAAAAGAGATGAATAACATGGTTCATCCTTTGGCCTCTTTTTAGATGCACTGCATTTTATTTTGGCCTGGATATTTCATGTGCATTTGCTTCTTGAAATAGCTTTATAATTATGTGTTGATAATATTAGACAGTATTCACACTTTTCTGATTATTTTTTTTAACAGCACACAAGGTTGGTTATTGTTAATGACAATTGGAAATAGAGAGCTTTTTATCCTTGATACTGAGGGTGGATCTTCGTCTGATGAAATTGTATATTCTAACAGAGAGAAAGAAGGGCAATTAGAATCAGTAGCTATCCTGTGTCTTTTGTATTGTCTTTGTACAGCAAATAGGTATGCTTAACTTCTTGCCTCAGGATTTTTTCTGTTAGCATCATTTTCAGAATCAAATTTGAGTGTAAACATGATGAAAATTATCCAGTAAACCAATGTGCGTAATATGGGGGAACCCAGTTGAAACCAGTAAGAATAATCTTTGCATTAGCAATGCGCAACATGCAAAACTTTTTCATGACACAGTTTTGAGGAAAACTCTTATTCTTCTGTAAATTCAGTCATAATTCCTAGTGCAGTAGCTGACAGCACTGATTGTTATAGATCTCCTCCTTGGGGCAAACCTATTGTTTATTAACTTTCTGCTGTGCTGATTTCTGAATTATGCAACATGAATTACAGCATTGTGCTCATGTTTTAATGATGTGAATGTTTCCTAGCTAGTATCTCTCACTGACAGGAGACACCCTAAAATTATTATTTTTCACATTGCACATTTTAAATGATAATTGCATTAAAAATACAGCTTTCTGGAAGAAGTAGAACAACAAACAACATTCACACAAAAAAAAAACACATCTGGAAAAAAATCGTTTTCCTTTCCAGACTCTTTATTCACATCCTGTCATGTCTCCTTCCCTTAATTCTGTTTCTCTGAGGATGAGGAAATTGAAACACAGAGATAAGTGACTTGCTGAAGTTCACAAAAAGGGTTGATTGTGAAATCAAGATATAAATCTCAGAGGCCTACTTCTTAGTCCTGACCCTCAAGTACTAAACCACAAATAACACATGGCACTGAATTGATATCAGAGAGTTTGATCTGCTCACCAAAAGAAGGGCTGTGACCTCTGGGGAGAGCACAGTGCTGAACTCTTATTCCCTGCAAGGGAAAGGCAACTTCAAATTCATACTGAAATTGTAAAGGCACAGTTTGGTCAGATACTGTTCACAGCATTTCAAAATACTGCATCTTGTAAAGAAACTTCCCTTTTTCATTCCCTGACCACATTGTTTTCTGGCAGCATTAAATAGTCCAGCACAGGAATGGCTGTCATTCAGGTACCCCAAGCTTTGCACTACCTGTGAAAAACAAAGTCCAGCATTAAATACTGCCGTTTTCCTGAACCTGTAATCACTCTACTGATACCGTGACCATCGGAACGTGCGATGTGCTTTCAAATGCCCAAAGAAGGCAGCTACCTGCCAGCAGACACCTCGTAGATAGGATTTCCCCGAGCTGCATGCCCTGCTCTTTTGGAGAAGCAGCAGCACAAGCCCGTTTGCAATACTGACATCTAGTGACGCCCGGTCATATTTATATAACCTCTTCATTAGCATTAACTTTTTGCGGCGTTTTACACCCTCACAAAGTTTCACAACCGAAGGAGCAAACAATCTCCTTCCCCTTCCCACTGGAAGAGGCAGGTAACCATTTCACTGGAGCAGTGACCACCATAAAGAAGCACGTATTTAATCCCGTTCGATACAAGGGGACAATTTTCCAGCCTTGTGAGTCGAGCCGTGTCTAATGCTTGCAGTAAAATGAGCAGAAGAACAGTTTTAGTGTTGTACCTGTTACTGAGTTCCTTTAATTAGAGTGGTGGTATAAAGGTAGCATATGCCTGTAGGCGTTATGAAGCAAAAAAGTGACAGTATTTTATTTTAAAGAAATAATTTAAGGTGTTCCAAAACTTTCCCATAATGATGAGGCATGGACTGCATGCTACACTATTAGTTTGGGATTTTTTTTCCCCAGTGAAATATTTTTTTCATGATGCCACAGTGTATCAGTGAATATTATTTCAACAATCCTTTTTTCTTCTTCTTCTTCTGTATAATTTATTCTTGAATATTTGGACACACTGTTTAGCATCCACTTATCTTCTCAGGTCATAGGACGTAGGAATGCAGTAAATTAATGTAAGACAGAAATATAACACAAGTTTCTTCAGGGTTTATATCATTGTGATATGTAAATGTAACTGATAGTTACTTAGATTACGTGAAACTAGGTTTTGTCTGGCTGTTAGAGTCCAGTGCTTCTCAGTTAAAATGGTGATCTAATATTGCTTCTAGGGATGCCAAAGTTCACAAAAGCTCAATGTACCTTGACATCTTCACAGTACTACATCTGGTTCTTCAGCACGAGCCATTGTGTCACTCAACTCTGTGTATCATGCTGTTGCATGTTGTTCAGCGGCATTAGCTATTATGTCAGTCTCTTCTCTGACAATATCGTGCTTTTAGATAGCACATGTGCATTTGAAGGGATGCCACTGAGAACGGTTGTTCATAGTTCTATAAAGCTGCAATTTCTCTGTTGATGAAAACAATACTTTTAATTAAGATTGCATTTTAATTAAGGAAAAGTTATTACCAGCTGTAAATCAACAGATTTTTTTTCCTAATAGTTCACATTTAATTGCTTCTTTTCATAAATTAGATCGAAATGATTTATGGATTACCTGAGCTTGTTCAACACCAAAGAAATTTGTTGGTCTTGTATAAAAAAATCCACAGCTCTTTCATCTAAAATTGTCATGAGAAAACAATGTCAAACCACACAGTTTCCCAGAAGCCTTGAAGAGGATTTGAAGTAGGCAAGTAACTGGGAGTTAGAGAAGTCTAGCAATTGCATGCTATCAGGGCACATGCAAAAGACCCACACAGAAGACATCAGAGAAGCTCTTAGTCTGTGCTGGCAAAGTGTGCACGCAGACTGCATGCTCTCTCCTGCATCTCCTGCAAAAGATGGGCCTTCACATCCAGGCTTCTCACAAGTAACCAGCAGACGGAGAGGGGAATGATGGAGAGGCACCAAGATTAGATTGTGCTCCCAAGGTATGAAGCAACTTGTGACACCTCAGGGAGCCACATGCTCCAAGTCCAGAGGCTAGACTAAAAAAATAGAACAGAGAAAGAAGGAACAACAGACGTTCCATTTTGAGAAATAGTCCAGAAACAGCTTTAGAGTGGGGCAGTTGCGGGGTCTGTTCTCCACAGGGAAGTGTGGCCTGTGAAGACAGTCCCAAAAGTGTGCATTGAGAGAAGTTATGATATATCATTTCACTCCCTTCCAAGCAAGCTAACAGTTATAGTTGCATTTTAAGGATTGACCATTGCAAAGTGCTAAATACCTTTGGAGCAGTATTTGGTACCGTCAGCTTCCCATTTGTGCTTGGATACAAGCATGTCTAGCATGTTAGAGCTCTCCTCTATTGTAATACAACAATTTGCGAAACAAAATGAGGAAGATATTTCTAATTTGTATATTTACGTTGAACAAAAATGAAATCAAGTCAGCATTTTGAATTGCCAATTTACGTGTTTGTTGTTGGAATTGCTAATATCATGCTAATTAGATTTAAATTGCAAAATATATTTAAATAAATGTTCTCCCATGGGATGTTTTAGGTAATAATTAAGCATAATTTCTTCATCTTAAATTCCCAAATTAACTTTTTGGTTTTTCTTTCTCTGTGTAGAAACATGAGTTATATGTGTATGTCTTTGCTTTAAACCCCTTTGGTTTCCTCTAAAAGACACTTCAGAGGATTGTGCCCTGGAACAGCTAATTCTTTATGAGGGTGCTTATGTGTTAGATCCCATAAAGTTTCAGTTTACCATTTCCCCTGTTCATATTCTATGCAAAGCTGCTCTGACTTATTTCTGTGTTGCACTATCATTCATAGAGGTTTATGTTCTCCTGCTTATTGTTTAGAAGGCCCTTTTTTTACAATTTCTTTATCAACCTCACATTTGTGAAGGCATTAGTGGAAATCCAGAGGTTTTTAAAATATTTTCTGTTACCTGATCCCTCAAATGAGGTACTACTTGTCCAGATGTGAAGCATATGGATAAATAAATTAACGCAGCTCTGGGGATTCGGAAGATGTTTGACCCCATTTTTTCTAAGTGGACAAACTGCTCCTGTTTTTCCATAGAAGATGAACAGCATAATTGATTTTTTTTTTAACCCACAGCTTGTGATGAAGGTGCATACTTTGCTTTCTGGTGATAAGAACACCTGTTTTTCTCATAACAAACTCAGTTGAATATAGCCCAAGAAGACCTCCTAAAACTGTCAAAGAGTCAATGTCTACCCATTTGTCTTGATAAGCCCTCGTCACCCTTAATTGACCTCTAGTCCAGACTGCTCTCTGAAATGGTTCCATTTTCATAGACGATTGCTATGCAAGTGACAATCCTCAAAACCATGATAATCTCATTTTGATAAATCTTTTCAATCCAGAAAACAACAGCTCCCATCAACTGCCTTGTATGACACCTTTTGTACACAAGGCATTTCTGTGTTAGGTTTTTTACAGTGTAATTATGAGGATTAACGATAGTGGGTTTAGGGGATTTTTATCTGGGGCCTAGTTTTTGGAATTCTTTACATGGGGAAAATTCACCACAGCAAAATATGGATAGATGAACACTACAGAACGGTGCCAATAAGCATAATAATTATAACTATTATTATTCTAGAAGAAATCCTGGTATAACTGTTAGAGTGTTTATTGTAGGGTTTTGGGGGTTTGGGATTTTTTGGCTTATAGCTCAGCTCTCTTTACAGTTGCATGCTGACTATGGTTATAGAACCATAGAATCATAGAATATCCTGAGTTGGAAGGGGCCCATAAGGATCATCAGGTCTAACTCCTGGCTCCACACATGGCCAGCCAGGTCAGAGCATGGGACTGAGTGCATTGTCCAGATGCTTCTTGAACTCAGTGGAGCTTGGTGCTGGGACCACTTCCTTTTCCAGTGCCCAACCACCCTCTTGGTGAAGAATTTCTTCCTAATACCTAATCTAAGCCTCCCCTGTCGCAACTTCATACCATTCCCTTGGGTTCTATTACTGGTCACTAAAGAGAGGAGATCAGTGCCTGCCCTCCTCTGGACACTCTCCAATATTTTTGGGTCCCTCTTCATACTGTGGTACCCAAAACTGCACACAGTACTTGAGGTGAGGCTGTACCAGCTCAATGTAGAACAGGACACTCCCCTCCTTTGATTGGCTGGCAATGCCGTGGCTTGATGCACTCTTGGATACAGTTGGCCCTCCTGGCTGCCTGGGCATGCTGCTGGTTCATGTTTAAACAAGACCAAGGTCCCCAAATCCCTCTCAGCATGGCTGGCCTCCAGCCTCTGATCCCCCAGTCTGTATGCACAGCCAGGGTTGCCCCTTCCCAGGTGCAGAATCCGGCACTTGCCCTTGTTAAACTTGGTGCGGTTGTGTTGTGGTTCCGCCGGAGCCGGGGACCACGCGTTCAGATTTCCCCGGAGCAGGGGGGGGGGGGGGGGGGAGAAAACCAAAAACAGCCCGCAGGTTGGGATAAGGGTATTTTTACTGGAAATAACAGGGGAAGAACAGATAACAATGAACAATACAACCTTTTGCCGAGATGAGCAGTTCAGATCGCGCACTCCCCGTAACGGACACCCCGCCGCAGCCCGCGCAAACCCCAGCCGCAACACACAGGTCCCGAGCTCGCGCCGCGAGTAAACAAAGCCCCGAGCCCCGAGCACACTTCTGCCCGGTCCCTGCTGTTCGCGCGCCAACACTGCAACACCCCCTGCTTCTTATACTCGACATGATGTAACTGGCATGGAATGATCCTATTGGTCAATTTGAGTTACTTGTCCCGAGCCCAGCAGGTTAGCCCCTTCCTGGCTGAAGCCCCTGGCTGAAACCAGGACATCATCCACCCCTCATTCCATGCCATTTACGTCATAACCAAAACCAACAAAATCTTTTATACAACATATAACAATTATAATTATGGCAGTAATGAATATACAACAACAAGTTATTTTACAGTCATTATACTACAATTTCTACTTAGTAATTGTATTGGTTATTCTCCCCCAAAATCAAATCCCGTTGAGGTACACATCGCACTTCTCCATCTCTCTGCATTACCCACCAGGTACAACCAGGTCCTTGTGCAAAAACAACTCCAGATATGGGTTTGCCTTTGCCCGAAGCAGGGATGACCCAAACTGTCTTTCCCAGTATGCTCTTCAGATGCACTACTGGGACTCTATTTCCTTCTACAGTATGTGGAAACTTTGTTTGGACAGGGCCATCCCGATTGGTAGATCCTCTGGAGTTGACTAACCAGGTGGCTTCGGCTAGGTGTGTGTCCCAATGCTTGAATGTTCCACCCCCCATTGCTTTCAATGTAGCTTTTAAAAGTCCATTATATCGCTCAATTTTCCCAGAAGCTGGTGCATGGTACGGAATATGGTACACCCACTCAATGCCATGCTCTTTGGCCCAGGTGTCTATTAGGGTGTTCCGGAAGTGAGTCCCGTTGTCAGATTCAATTCTTTCAGGGGTACCATGTCGCCACAGGATTTGCTTTTCAAGGCCCAGGATTGTATTCCGGGCAGTAGCATGGGGCACAGGGTATGTCTCTAGCCAGCCAGTTGTTGCCTCCACCATTGTAAGTACATAATGCTTTCCCTGGCGGGTTTGTGGGAGAGTGATGTAATCAATCTGCCAGGCCTCCCCATATTTATATTTCATCCACCGCCCTCCATACCAAAGGGGCTTTAACCGCTTGGCTTGTTTAATTACAGCACATGTCTCACATTCATGGATGACTTGTGCAATAGCATCCATGGTCAAATCCACCCCTCGATCGCGTGCCCATCTATATGTCGCATCTCTCCCCTGATGACCTGA
Organism: Laterallus jamaicensis coturniculus; assembly: GCA_022605575.1. Taxonomy (NCBI): domain Eukaryota; kingdom Metazoa; phylum Chordata; class Aves; order Gruiformes; family Rallidae; genus Laterallus; species Laterallus jamaicensis. The sequence continues at coordinate 89,932,706 of JAKCOX010000001.1, forward strand.
AGTATCATGAGCCCATCGAGCTATGAATAGCTCACCCTTACGTTGCCAGTCTAGATCTACCTGAGCTGCTCCAATCCTAGCTGCCTTATCCACCTGATGGTTGTTTTGATGTTCTTCTGTGGCCCGACTCTTAGGTACATGGGCATCAACATGACGTACCTTTACGACAAGCTTCTCTACCCGAGCAGCAATGTCTTGCCATAGATCAGCAGCCCATATGGGTTTGCCTCTCCGCTGCCAGTTGTTCTTCTTCCATTGCTGTAGCCACCCCCACAGGGCATTGGCCACCATCCATGAATCAGTGTAGAGATAGAGCATTGGCCACTTCTCTCTTTCAGCAATGTCCAGGGCTAACTGAATAGCCTTAACCTCAGCGAACTGGCTTGATTCACCTTTTCCTTCAGTAGCTTCTGCTACTCGTCTTGTTGGACTCCATACAGCAGCTTTCCACATGCGATTCTTTCCCACAAGGCGACAGGAACCATCAGTGAAAAGAGCATATTGCTTCTCATTTTCTGGCAGTGTGTTGTAAGGTGGGGCTTCTTCAGCACGTGTTACCTCCTCATCCTCTGGTGACATTCCAAAATCCTTGCCTTCTGGCCAGTCTGTGATTACTTCTACGATTCCGGGGCGATTGGGATTTCCTATTCGAGCTCGCTGTGTAATTAATGCAACCCACTTGCTCCATGTAGCATCAGTGGCATGATGTGTAGAAGGGACCTTCCCTTTGAACATCCAGCCCAGCACTGGCAGTCGGGGTGCCAGGAGGAGCTGGGCTTCAGTTCCAATCACCTCTGAAGCAGCTCGAACTCCTTCATAGGCGGCCAATATTTCTTTTTCTGTTGGAGTGTAATTGGCCTCTGATCCTTTGTAGCCCCGACTCCAAAAACCCAGCGGTCGACCCCGAGTCTCCCCTTGTGCTTTCTGCCAGAGACTCCAAGTAGGGCCATTCTCCCCCGCTGCAGTGTAGAGCACGTTTTTAATATCTGTCCCTGTCCGGACAGGTCCAAGGGCTACTGCGTGGACTATCTCACGTTTAATCTGCTCAAAGGCTTGCTGCTGCTCAGGGCCCCATTGGAAGTCATTCTTCTTTCGAGTCACATGGTAGAGTGGGCTCACAATAAAACTGTAGTTTGGCACATGCATTCGCCAAAAACCTATAACGCCCAAGAAAGCCTGTGTTTCCTTTTTATTGTTTGGTGGAGACATGGCTGCTATTTTATTGATAATGTCCATGGGGATCTGACGACGTCCATCCTGCCATTTTATTCCTAAAAACTGGATCTCTTGTGCAGGACCCTTGACTTTACTTTGTTTTATGGCAAGGCCAGCCTTTAAGAGGATTTGAATTATCTTTTCTCCTTTCTTAAACACTTCTTCTGCTGTGTCGCCCCATACAATGATGTCGTCAATGTACTGTAAATGCTCTGGTGCTTCACCCTTTTCCAAAGTGGTCTGGACTAGTCCATGGCAGATGGTGGGACTGTGTTTCCACCCCTGGGGCAGACGATTCCACGTATATTGTGTACCTCTCCAGGTGAAGGCGAATTGTGGCCTGCACTCTGGCGCCAGTGGGATTGAGAAGAAGGCATTGGCAATGTCAATCGTGGCATACCACTTAGCTGCTTTCGATTCCAATTCATATTGGAGTTCCAGCATGTCCGGCACAGCAGCACTCATACCTGGAGTGACTTCATTTAGGCCACGATAATCTACTGTCAGCCTCCACTCTCCATTGGACTTCCGCACTGGCCATATGGGACTATTAAAGGGTGAGCGAGTCCGGCTGATCACTCCTTGACTCTCCAGTTGACGAATCAGGTTGTGGATGGGGATCAGAGAATCTCGGTTGGTTCGGTACTGTCGTCTGTGTACTGTTGTTGTAGCAATTGGCACTTGCTGTTCTTCAACTTTCAACAACCCCACAACAGAAGGATCCTCTGAGAGTCCAGGCAAGTTACACAATTGTTCAATTTCCTCTGTCTCCACAGCAGCTATTCCAAAAGCCCACCGGTACCCTTTTGGGTCTTTGAAATACCCTCTACGGAGATAGTCTATACCTAGAATGCATGGAGCTTCTGGGCCAGTCACAATGGGGTGTTTCTCCCAGTCCTTTCCAGTCAGGCTTACCTCAGCCTCTAGTACAGTCAATTGTTGGGACCCCCCTGTGACTCCAGAAATGCAAACAGGTTCTGTGCCTTTATAATTTGACGGCATTAAAGTACACTGGGCACCAGTATCCACTAGAGCCTTGTACTCTTGTGGGTCTGACGTGCCAGGCCATCGAATCCACACCGTCCAGTAAACTCTGTTATCCCTCTCCTCCACCTGGCTGGAGGCAGGGCCCCTCTATTGCTGCAGATCATACTTGCCGTTCATTGAGTGCATGAAGGACTTGGAGGTTCCCTCAAGAGGATCAGACATATCAGGAGTGTAGATAGGCCTTCTGCTTGGCCGAGGGTTCTGTTCGGTGGTAACTGGTGCAGCGTTCCTCCTGGTGAAATCTCGACGTGCAATTGTTTTACCTTGCAGCTCGTTCACTCGTGCTCGAAGGGCTGAAGTGGGCTGCATATCCCACTTCCTCATGTCCTCCCCTTGGTCAACCAGGTAAAACCACAGTTTACCTCGTGGTGAGTACCCTCGGTTTTCTCCCTCTCGGGATGATGGACGCCTTCTTCCAAAAGCTGCCACACTGCTCTGCAAGGGTCGGGAGCTGTACACATTGTTGTCAAGGCGCTGGACCAGTTTCTCTACCGCTGCGATGACAGAGAGGGAAATATTGTCTTGGTATTTGCGGAGCCTATAAGACACATCGGCTACAGTTGGTAGATCCGTATCACTCCAGTCTATTGCTGCCAGTGAATTGACGTGCCCTGATGGTACACTTTGTACAACCTTTCGCCACATGCCTGGGGTGCACGGGACTTCATCAGGATCGGCAGGGAGTTGTGAATTGTTCAAGTCATAACTAATTATCTCCCGTACAGCTAATTCTCTAAGGTACTGGACAACTCTTTCCATATTGTCGCACTTGGGCATACGGCATGTAATGTATTCTTTTATGGGGTACCTTTCCTTCACACTTAACAGTAACCGTTTCCAGAGGCTGAGGATTCCTGACCTTTTTCCAATGGCTTTATCAATGCCTCCTTCTCTGGCAAGGGATCCCAACTGCTTGGCCTCCCTGCCATCTAACTCCAAGCTATTAGCCCCATGATCCCAGCACCGAAGCAACCAGGTGACAATGGGCTCACTAGGTTGGCGGCTAAAATCCTTTCTAACCTCACGAAGCTCACTCAGGGACAGGGATCGGGTGACAACCTCTGGTTCTGCCTCATCTTGATATCCCCCTGATGGGCCCGGTTGATCATCATCATCAGCTGTTGTACGAACTGATTTTTTTTGTGTATTTTCTCTTTTGAACCGGGGCGACAGACACTGGTGGGGATTGTTTCTTTTGATCATCAGTGGTGTCTGCTGTGGGGATTGCAGTAGCTGCAGTGCCAGTTACAGGGGTTGCAGTAGCTGCAGTGCCAATTACAGGGGTTGCCGCAGCTGCAGTGCCAATTACGGGGGTTGCCGCAGCTGCAGTGCCAATTACGGGGGTTGCCGCAGCTGCAGTGCCAATTACAGGGGTTGCTGCAGTACCTGACAATCTGTTTTCTTCCCCTCCCCCCTGACAGTACGGACAATGCAGACAGCGCTGTCTGATATCAAGCAGTGTTTGAGCCGTACTTAGGTAATGGCCTATGTTCTGCCCCTCGTGGTTGTCCTGCCCCTCGTGGTTATCCTGCCTTTGGGAAACCTCTTGAGCAGTATTCATAAACCTGCTCTTAATATATGATGAAAGCAGGATCAAGTGCAGAAGAACTTCTAGCACTGTGGCCATAGTTTCCATGTCAAGGTGATGGTGAAAGTTTTCAAAAACTCTCATAAGAGCTGTTATGTTTAGCCCAGAAAGGAAAAAACCAGTGTAGTTCTCTCCCTCTGTGCTCTCACCAAAATGGCCACCACCACCAGCCCCTCTCAGCCCAGGGACTAGACAGGACCGCAAAACCTCATACACTTTCCAGATTAAACTCATAGTCACTAATATAACTGCATCATAAAACATTGTCATAAAGCACACTAGAGCAAAGTATGGGAACAAGCAGGGAAGCTGCAGCCCCGAGATGATACAACATCCTGCCAGGACTGCAAACAGCCTGCTGAGGTTTTTTTTCCACAGCCAGGACCACACCTTTGTAAATAATACCCACAGCATCTTAAACAGCATCCTTACAACTTTTACCGTAATTGCAACCGGGTCAGAGTCAGATCTACCGTTATCCCAACCTTTATTGCCCCACGTTGGGCGCCAAAATATGTTGTGGTTCCGCCGGAGCCGGGGACCACGCGTTCAGATTTCCCCGGAGCGGGGGGGGGGGGGGGGGAGAAAACCAAAAACAGCCCGCAGGTTGGGATAAGGGTATTTTTACTGGAAATAACAGGGGAAGAACAGATAATAATGAACAATACAACCTTTTGCCGAGATGAGCAGTTCAGATCGCGCACTCCCCGTAACGGACACCCCGCCGCAGCCCGCGCAAACCCCAGCCGCAACACACAGGTCCCGAGCTCGCGCCGCGAGTAAACAAAGCCCCGAGCCCCGAGCACACTTCTGCCCGGTCCCTGCTGTTCGCGCGCCAACACTGCAACACCCCCTGCTTCTTATACTCGGCATGATGTAACTGGCATGGAATGATCCTATTGGTCAATTTGAGTTACTTGTCCCGAGCCCAGCAGGTTAGCCCCTTCCTGGCTGAAGCCCCTGGCTGAAACCAGGACAGGTTGGTGATTGCCAAACTCTCTGATCTGTCCAGGAATCTCTGTGAGGCTTCTCCACCCTCAATGGAGTCAACAGCTTCCCCCAGTTTATTGTCATCTGCAAATTTACTTAAGACACCCTCTAGTCCTGAGTCCAGGTTGTTTATGAAAATGTTAAAAAGACCTGGACCTAAAATGGAACCCTGGGGACCCCACTACTTTCTGGCTGCCAGCCAGAGGTAAACCCATTTACTGTCACCCTTGGGGCCCAACCCTTCAGCCAATTGTCCACCCAACACATTATGGCTTTGTCTAGTTGTACGCTGGACATTTTGTCCAACAAGATACCGTGAGACACAGTATCAAAAGCTGTATTGAAAGCCAAACAAAATAACATCAACTCTCTTCACTTCAGCCAGCTGAGAATACACTACATCCATTTGGCTTTATCTACAGTGTCTTATTCCTATTCTGTCAAATTTGAAAACCAAAGAAGTGAGACTGAAACTGTGATGTCAGAATACAGAAATACTGCTTGTGTGTTAATCCCTGAAAGAATAATATTAATTATATTTAATACAGTATGAATTATATTTGATACAAGTATATCTGAAGTGTACATTTTACTAATAGCATAATTTCACAGGGACAGAAAGAAACATGAATCATATTTTTAGTTCTTTATCTTAGTTTCTTTATATGTCTCTTTTTTTCTCATTTAGAACTAATTAAGTTTTGCTACCCTAATTAAAATATACTAATTAATGTTAAAAAAATGCTGAATTCAAGTGGGTTTTGGCCAGTGGAACCCTTCTGTGACCTTCCTTCCATATTACTGAGGTTTAGAAAGACTTATTCCCTTGTGCTGCTATAAGTTGAAATAGAGCCCAAGGGAAACAGAAGTCATAGAGTAAAGCTTCATAACCTCTGTGTGAAAATGTAGACAATATAGAAGACACATTACTACAGATAAAACAGAACTAATCCCTTGAGGACTTTTTATAATGGTTTTGGGCAATTGCATCAGAAAGTTAGTCTGTATAACAAGATGGTGTGACTTTTATATTAATGAAGGGCATTAAGGAGATCCTAATTATGGTGTCTGGTGTGAAAAATTAATCTAAGATTTTAAAATCTGAGGCGTTTGAAGTAAGCGTGACTGTAGCCTCTAGTCAGTCAGACAAGATGGTTACTAAACTTTTTCTTAAAAAAATATTACAAATGCTACTGCATTTCATTATTAAGACTGTGAAATACCGTATATGTTCATGAGGACTTGTTAACTCTCTGTAAGTACATAAATTGTTTTATTAAATGGATTCTCCAATGATGCATAATTCTAATTATAAGCTCCGTGCCCTTGCACCTCTTTTTCTTTATCATCAAACCATGGAATTCTTGCACATTCTAAGGGTACAATAAAATTATCATAATTATCCAGTCCAAGTTTTAAAATACTATTTGAATAGTGGGGTTCTCTGAGAAAGGGTATGCAGGTTGCATCAGAGCTGAGTGCACTGACCAGCCGGGGGTGGGCTGAATCCCTCTCCTGCTCTAATGACATGGTCACTGACTCTTTGAGGAATGCAGAAACCTACATTCAGATTCTCTACTTTTGGATATCTTAACCCTGAGCCAAATCCTGCCCCAAGCTCTCTTACCAACATGATTGTTTTGTTCTCTTTCACTTCAGAATCTTCCCTGTTATCCACTGTGCTCGGGCAGTGTCCTTTCTTTCCACTAATGTAGATATGAACAAAAATCTGTTTGGGGTTTTTTAAACAAGATAAATATAAAGGGCATTAATGGCATCTAAGTAAAATTACTTAAATAAAATTTTAGGAACTTGATAACTTCTCCCCACACACACACTTCTTTATCAAATTTAGCTATCAAATTTAGCTGACACTTTTCAGGGGAGCATTCCAAGCAGACAGACAAGTATAATTTAATGCGCTTTATTTTCTTAGGAAATCAACTTCAACAATTGTTCTCATTTCTTTACTTCTCTTATCTATTAGCCCCACATTCCATTTCTGTCTGACAAGTAGATATTTTATGTTTGTGTATGCTATTATGTCCTTATTTTGCTAAAATGTTCATAGATTTGTAACCATTTGTCTTCAGTAAATCTCATTGAGAGCAACACATCTTGAGAAACAAATATATCTGTTCACCTTGCTGAAAATGTTTATGCTACATTTTTGCCTTGAAAAATTTCCCTAATTCTATTAGTTACAGCACAATAGCCAGTGCAAAAAAAACCCCTCCTGACAATGGAGCAAGAAGCAATGGAAAAAAAGTGGACTAGTGTTCTTTTCAGGAATTACTTACTGATGTCTCATGTCTGTTGTTGGCTGTCAATAAGAACATGGAGCAAAAGTAAGCAATTTCTTGGAAATATTTCTCTGAGCAAGGTACAGCTCTGCCTGTCTATAAATATATAAAGATGGTGAAATATGCCACCATATTTAATGACATCATTCATTAATATGACTATATGATGTATAAACATGTATTATTTTTCCTAGTTTATTTTTTTACTTATTTCAGGTATCATTAAAAGTTTATTGTTAAAATCAAAGCAGTTGTCTCCAAAGTGGGAATAAGAAATACAATTCAGAGCAGCAGGACAAATCCTGCTTAACCTGTTATTTCTAGCCAAGAAGTTTCAATAAAAATATTTGCCAGACTTCATAAATACAGTTTTCTTTATGTGTTCCCTTCCCAAGCATTTGTCTCTTCCTTCTTGCTACAGAATTTTTTTTAAAATTCTTATTGGTTATGCAAATCACTTCTGTATATTTATTTCAATTCTACATCAATGATATAGGAATGGTTACATTATTATTACAACTTAATCTCATGAGTGATTTATCAAAATGCTTGCTACTAAATCAGTCCTGGTACTTGTCTATATATCGCAGCCAAGCAAGTTAGCATGTTCTATGTTCAATTCCCCAATTAATTATAACTGCTTCTGGGTAAAAGGTCTATACCTATAACTCACTTGCTTATGCCAAATAGCAAAACTCCTAATTAGCTAGGCCTCTCATGAGCCTAATTTTCCCTATGTGTATATCTGCAAAGTTAAATATTCAGTGAGGTCAACAGTATCATTTCATCCCACTATTCAGTATGTTCTGAAAAACATACTCCAAAAATCTTTATTCAGTGCATCAGTAAGCGATGGGTAAAGAAGTCTCAGAGTAGTTTAATCAATGTGTTGGAACAATTTACCTATCAATTATTTGACACCTTTTTTTTTTAAATAGAATTTAAGTCCAACTACAAGTTTGTCAGGGCTCTGAAGGACCCAGTCAGCCCTACTGACTCTTCCTGGCCTCCCCCCAAGGGGCCCGGAGCCCCATTTCAGCCTGGAGACATCAGTTCCTGCCCAAGATACCTTTTAGGTGTACTGACCTACAGTCTTTTCTCTCACCCATCTCTCAGATGGTCCTAGGACTTGTGTTCTTGAAAGTCCACCTCCTGAATGTGCCTTTTTGTCATAAATTGCAGCATGCCTCTAGCCTTGTCTTTGGCCCAGACTCATTGATGGACTTTGGATCCACACTGTAGCTTGTTCTCCAGCCTTTTCTTTAGCCCCATCTCCTTTTGCTCCTGGCTTGACTGCTTGGGCCTGGTTTATTGCTTGCTGTGGCTGGGACTGTCGAAGGACGCAGTGTGCCAGCCCCGGGCTCTGCTCACAGTCTTTAGTGCCTGCAGGACTGCTTCCTGTCTGTGCAGTTTCTGCCAGCTCTGAGGTCACCCTTCCCTCCCGGCTTGCCATCAGGAAGTAGCTGGCCCTTGCTGCTCCCTAGCACAGTTTTTGTAATACAATTTTGCATAGTTCTTGTTGATTCTGTACAAGGCTGTATCCTTTGTGTCTTGTCACACTGCCTGGTAGGATGAGACTGCCTGGACTTTATCATATATTTTACCTATTTAAAAAAAATACGAGGGGGACTGGTCTAAGCACCTTCCAGTGTGTACCCTCAGATCCATGGTAATCCGTGAGCCATCTGCCCTAGTCCATCTGCCATGTATCTTCCAAGGCATAAAAGTCTCTACATGATGTGCCAACGATGCATTTACAGCTTCATGCATGATGTTCTTTGAAAACTCTTACTACATTGATAATTTACTTTCAGAGAAGATTTGTAATTTATTTGGCTGTCTGCATAAGCACTGGAAGTCTTCACAAGTACTGGGTATCTGCATGAATTTTCTCTGGGCTGAAGTGGAATCCTATGAGATCCTTGCTGCCCGAGAACTGTGAACATGGCTGAGAAGAGCTGTTGAGGTAGTGAATGAGCGTACTTAGCACCAGTACCTTCTCAGCTCTCTGGCTTCCAAAGACAGCATGGCCAATCATCTTCTCCAACATGGCTGATGTGACCAAGATTTTCAGATCACCCAAAGCTGTTTAGAAACTGGATGTATCAGACCTCTGGGCCAACAGCAGATCATCGTGGTACAAAATACATGTGTGAATTTGCCCTTAGTATGTCTCTTGACAAATACCATGTACACTTCAGAATATGAATTTAGAAGTGGCTGGATTGTTTCAAAATTCATAGTTCCACCCCAAGATGGTGAATGCAGGATGCCATCCCATTGCCTCTCACATACTCTGCGACAAGTCAGTGAGATTTCCTATATGGTATCTGCTCCCTCTTGATTTCCATGCATGTCCACATCCATACAAAATATGCTTCCAGGAATCCCTGTAAAGATAGTGAACAGTATCTGTTTGCAAGGCAGGCTGTGGTGTTTTCTCTAACCAGTTGCTCAAGTGCCCAAAGGGACAATATCCAGACCTTATTTCAAAATCAAAGTGGGTTGTTTCCTTCTTAGTGGAATTCATTATTGGTGTAAGAGGGTAGCTGTCATTACATGTAGCATGGCTAATTAATTGAAAGGACTTTTGTTGACAGCTGTGTCATGGTGCTTTTCCTGATATTGACTGGCTTGAATTTTTGATTCAAGTAGCTTAACTTTGCTTTCCCAGGGGGTGTTTGATTTTTGAGCATTCCAGCATTGTCCAGACAGTGTCCTCTCTATTAAATCTTCAGGGCAATTAGTAGATGACTGAGAGGTAGTGGAGCATGGAAACTGGCTCAGAAGTCTGTTCTCTTTATAATTGTGAGGGATAAGAACAAACTCTTTCAATTATGGACAGATTAAAGTTTTTTGATGAGTAAATGTATGTTTTTTGAGACAATAGTCTAATCTTGACTGGCTTCTCTGAAGAAACTCTGTTTGTTCCCTGGTTTCTTTTACTTTTACATCACTCCATATATATTAAAAAAATAAAAACAACCCACCAAAAACAACCTAATTGAAGAAATCCATCCCTAAATAATCTAATTTATGTGCCTAGGTGAGACATAAGTTCTAGAAAACAGCTCTCTGGTGCCTAGCTGGAGTACCAAAATGAAAAAGCAACAGAGCAGTCAGGTTGGGAGACAAGCAGGGTTCATTTAAACAAGCCAAGCTTGCAGAAGTAAACACTGTTGTTCTCTGGTGATGTTTGCTGCTCTATAAAGGTACAAACTAATCTTGGAAGAGTGATGGCAAAGTTTGTCACCCCAGAAGTTCAAGCCTGATTCCGTCCTCCATGATATGTGTAATGAAATTTTCTGATGGGAACTGTTGACATTGATCAGAACATTTTATAGACAGCTTAGGGACGGGGCAAGTGCTAGAAGTGCCCTCCTTGCCAGGGGGCCTGAAAGTCCCTGTTGAATGCCCAAGGACAATCCATCTGTATTGCAGAAGACTGCAACCACAGCCCTCTGGAAACACGCTCAGGACCCACAACACGAACACGAATAGAGAGCTGCCAGAGGCTGGACTGTTGCCTCTGGTAAAACAGTCTGTACATCAACATTTGTCTGTGTTAGTGACACATTGTCTACAAATTCCCAAGATCACCCTATAGTGTAGAAACACTGAGTTACGATAAAACTTCAAATAATTTTTAAAATACTTCATCTTTTAGAGAGATTTGTTTTGTTCCAGTACTGTATACACCAATGATTTCCAATATTTTTCACATGTAATTCCTTCTTGTAAGAAGATATCCTTAAGAAAAAAAAATATTAAAATGATTTCTTAAATCTTTTCTTTTCTTCTACATCTTGTAAGTTCTTCTGAATTTTTTCTCTTTAGCCCTTAAAGGCATAAAAGGCCCACTAGCATCTTGCTGAAGATCACCAATGTTGCAATAAGCCTTTCCCAAAGCAAAAGCTGTAATTCTAATCAGTAATGTATTTCTTGTGGTTGTTAAGCAGTGCAGGTTCACTGCCATCTTTTTGGTTGCCATTTTTTCCCTTGGAAGTAATTTGCTCTGAAGAACATCCTTTATAACAGATATATTAAAATCAAGGTGCCTTCTGTCTTCCCCACTGTCAGTCAAAAACTGCATGACATTAGTTAAATCAATGAATAAGACTAATTTTAATCTGTATATTTTCAGTTAAGCCATAATTTCTTTGTGTTATATTCAAGTTCTGCTAAGCCTAGCCAAAAAGAAACGTGCTGTAACCAAGCTCTGTGTAACAGTAACACATTTTTCTTTGTTAACGCCCTTATTTGAATAAATGCAACAAACTCTAGCTTACATAAGAGCTTTGAAAGCTATTTAAGAATAAAGATTTCTTCAAGGTGTGGTTTCATGCTGAATCTAGTTTTGCTGTGATTAAAAAAGCCTCTGTGTTTATATAGCAGGAAAATTAAACCTTATTGAAAGATGTAAAATGGACTTTCTTATTATGTTTTTGAAGCTCTTTAATTTCATTCACTGAAGCATGGACAGAAAATAATGGGCAGTATTTAAAAGCTTGGAGTGTTTTATTCATCATCACCTTTGCATTTCTAATTTTCACTGAATCTAGTGTGGCACTGTTTGGGTGATAGCTAATGATGACTATTTTAATGTTATTGGCTATGTTTACTTTTTTTATCCTATGATGTGCTTAACACATCTTTGGTTGTGGGGAATTATTTTGCTGTGTACACAGAGCCTGTTGACAAAAGATAAAAAACCTAACATCCTTACACTTACCAGCTACCATCATCTCACCATGGGAGTATGCTTTGCCAGTGACAACAGATCTAACTGGATGACAGGAAGGCCTCCAGCTCGTGCGGTCTGGAAGAAAACTGTTTCATTCAAAAGTTTATATTCTGGAGGTCTTGCAGAACCAATATTATTTCTATAGCATAATTGCCATATGGTAACAAAGCCTGTCTTATTTGTATTCTAGATACTTGCCTTTGAATTTCACAAGTGCCGTATATATATTCAGTGAAGTAATTGTTTCTTTCATCTAAGTTAGAAATTCACTGAAAGATATTGTTAGTTTAAAATGCAGTAGTTGGAAGAAAAGTAGAACAGAATAATATCACATTTGATGTTGAAATCAAGTGTAATTAATATTTCAAAGGAGACTAAAAAGTATTATGTACATTATTAATTTTTAGACAAAAAATGTAAAATATGCAAACTAAAGATAGTAATTTCTCAAGTGCTGTTATCTAATTAGTGGTATGGTATATATAGCTTATGTTGTTAAACAGAAATTCAAAGGGCTGATAAGGTCAAGAGGCTGAAAGAGGCCCAAATCCCTGTGTTCACTGGCAAAGGCAGCTATTGAATATATAGACTGTTAGTCTTCCTGCAGAACTCTGCGCTGTGGATTGTTTTCATGAAATATTCCCTTCTGGTGAAATTTTATTACATTAAATGACATTTAAATTGTTATCTGTACAGCTTAAATTGTCAGGTATTTTGTAAACTATAAGATGTTATTTTGAAAATCTGTTTTCTGGCTGAGTAACTTATTCAAGTTAAATAGAAAAGAAATAGTGTCTTTATGGAATAGGTAAAAAGGGAATCAAACATGATGGTTCAAAAACAACCCTTCTCTCTGTCTCACTTTCATCCCCCTCTCTGTCTGTCCTCTTCCCTCACTCCCTCTTTTTGGGGGGGAAAAAAATAAAAATATCCAAAACCACACATTAAACATCATCATTTACTATCACATCAATAAGAGCCAGTGCTGAAACTACTGAATGCTTTCAACTCTCCTAGCAGAAGACCTCTTCAAGTGATCAAGATAACAATGACTTCATAGAAATTCCTTCTTGTTTCTTTAAATAGTAAAATAAATTTAACTATCCCTTCCATGAAGAATCTGTTATATTATTGTTGCGACACCTCAGACATAGACGTTTTCAGAAACGTAAGTCAGGCATACATCTTATAAACTCTTCAGGCATTTCATAGAAACTTTGTACAATGTACAGAGTTTTGAGAAATTGCTTAGAAGGCTTATCTGTAAATCTGTGATATATCCATAACTTAGAATGTGTCTAAGAATTCCATGTTCTAATTTGAACCTACTGAACCAAAGAAAATACTGTATTAACTTTGATATATACAAAAAATACAGGCTGCAGAAGATTTACAACGCTGGTTCAATGCATACCATGGCATCTTTTCTACCTAAACAACACTGAAGAACATAGAATTGTGCAGTGGACTCAGGAAGGAATGTGGGTGCCTAAAAGCAGGATTTTGTTGAAAAAATGCCTACCAAACTGTTGCCCAAACCCAACAAACAAAATTTAAGTCTTCTTGTTTGACCTGAAAATTTGTCATACAGCTATAGTTCAAATTAGCCCATGTAGTCTGGTCTGATCTTCTTATATTTTGATAAATTGTCTTCTTAAATTGAGAGCCTACTTTCTAATTACACCCAATGGGAGTGAGTCATTTGTGTGTGAAAGCTTTCTCAGGCTGATCATCTCATCCTGAATTTAGACGTGCAGGAATGCTCAATTTGCTTTTCCAGTTACTTCATTTTCTCATCCATCTCCCCTCATTTATACATGTTGAAGCTTTATCATTACACAGCAAGGAATGCAGCGTTTGTGGGTCTACAGCCTTTTGTAAATTAAATAGTTACTGCTTACTGAACTGAACAGTTTTTATTTGCAATATACTCTGTGAACTGGGAATCTGGGGGCTCTAGCCCTTACTTTGGGATTTCTGTAGGGTTTTATCCAAACTTTTTTGTGTCCAATCTCTTTTCATATAAAGATATACAGGAGGAACTCTTCAAGCTGTCAATGTGAGGCACTCACTGCCAGATGGGGTACTAGCCTCAGGGTTATTGCGATAAAGACAGACATTAATTTTCTGGCTAATTCTGTGTAATTCTCGCAGGGAGTGGGGATTTCTGGGTTCTTGTGTTGAGGAATGATGATGAATTTTACATGAAACAGTAGATGTATAATGTAGATATGATTTGACTGGAGGAAAGGATGGAAGCCAGAATCCCTTCAGCTAGCTGGCTTGCTCCTGTGGTTACTGGCATACAGACCCCTGCATCTTCAGATCCATTCTCAGCAGTGGTAGTTTTCTCTGGAAGCCATAAAAAAATATTTCTCACTAGTTCATAACTTTGTTGATGGGGTTCTCACCTAAGAAGTAGAAGTGAGTTTAAAACACCAAATGCAAAAGACAGACAAGAACGAGTCACACACCAAGATAAATGCATTGAGTTATTGATTACATCACTAAGCCCCTAGAGAAACAGTATTTCTACAAGAAAGATTATATTCTCTGCAAGAGATTTTGGCATCTAATTTAGTTACCGTAAGTAGAAGGGATTTCCTTTTGTAGTGATTCATATGTACCCATTCTTATCACGTGACATTGCAGGAATCCTAAACTATGATGTTTTGGACTGTGAATACTTAGTGGAAAGCTATACCAGTCTGTCATAAGTTAAAGTATCATGAGCATTTCCCAGACAGTTAACATACTGCACTATTTTATGTCATCTTCAGGTTTGAGGTACTTAACTATCCCTGTGCAGAGCATAAGAACCTTAGATGCTTGATGTGGCTGAATTTTGTCTTAGGCATCAGACACCGAAAACTAGATCCTGCAAAGCAAAGAAGTTGGTACCTAGGTATCTTGTACCTGTCCCAGCAGCTACCTATTCTAAACAAGAATGTTTCTGAAAAAATTATATTGTTATAGAAAAAATATTGCCACTTAATAGTTTACTACTTTCTTAATACAAACATATTGGAAAATGCTTTATATATATATATAGGAACTTAAAGCTAGTTTGAAAAAAATGTAACAACTGCAGTCTAAGCTAATGTATGCTGTTTAGGTGAGTTCCTATTTTACCTAAAAATTCCTTAGGACACTGTGTTTCTTCAGTGCTATAGGATGTTTTGAATGGCTCAGTAAATTGATTCCACTAAAAGACTATTCCTGCATTACTGAGTATTTAGGTGCAATAGGGGCAGACCACTAGACAGAAGTGGTTGATGCCAAGAGTCCCACACCTCTGTATTGTGTAGGGTCAGGGGCTCTGCTGCAGATTAGTCTGGCTTCTGGGCAAAAAGCTTCTACTAAATACGACATGAAGTTCACTGAAGACAGAAAGTGTTATGTGCATGCTGGATGACTCAGTGGTGGTGTAGCTAACGGGCTGATTTTTAACCTAATGTCCTTTTGAAGTGCTGGGAATTCTAGTTCACGTACATAGAAACTGCTCAGGGATACAAACCTGCACATACTAAGGGGAGACAATGACAGGCATACAGAAAAAACACACTCTCTCTCTGAACCAATTTGCTGATACAGCCAATGACACAAAATATCTGGGAAGCATCAGATGCTTCACAAAATACTGTTGCATTTGCTTTTAATTCTTGGGGATGCTGGTACATCGGAGAGAGAAGTGAAATCCAAAGTGCCACAAAAGAGATAGAAAGTTACTGGAGAAAAGTTCTTTATAATCTTTTATAATCTGTTCACAGTCTGAAAAGTTAAACAGAAGAGCTTGATCTTTGCTTGTGTGTTGTACACACAAGATTATTGGTCTCCTTGTTACAAATTATTTATACAAGGCCTAGTCACAGAACAGGAAACATCCACAATGTTTCATTCCAGGGCACCTCATATCATTACAGACTTTGACCAAAAACATTACATCATTTTGATTTGAAAATGATATAAGTATTTATTTAAATTTGCTCAGCTTATTTTCAGTGGAGACAGAGTCCGGTTGTAGAACTGCTGATCTGTGATTGATCTTAATATACCTTTCACTGAAACCAGTACTGGTTATCAAGTAGTACCAGATGTTTTTACTGTAAGTCTATGAAAATAATAAAAAAGCAATATTCTAAAAGATAGCTCAGGAAGATTGGAAAGAAAAAAGGAGGAAGATCATAATAACAACTTGCTAGAAAATTAATTATGAATTAAGATTCAATGTCTCAGCCACCTACACAAAAAAGTGTAAAAGCCTTAATAATCAAAAGGTTAAAAAGAGAAAACCAAAGGCAGAACATTAATATTTAACAAAGGTACAAAACAAACTAAATGAAGAGATCATTATCAATTGTGAAAATTACAGCCTTCCTGCAAATTATGCGCAAATGTATAGAGGAATGATTGATGCTAGAAACGTGGAAAGATTAGATAAACCTTGGTGCATTGCTTTATTGGCAGACAAAAGCTATTGAGTTTTGGTGGTGAAGCATGTTCTAATTAAAGAGAAAACAAACGAACCCAAACCCAAACAGTAGGACCAGCAGTATTAACAGTACGTTTTGCAGTAAACAACAAGGAACCTTTCCAAACCCCTGCCTACAAGAAGACCCCACAATAGTAATGGCAACTGAGTCTATGAACAAAATACCTTTGTCAGACCTTTAATTTTCAAAGTTAGAAGAAATGTTGAATTTTTCTGTGCTGAAAAAGTGTGCTAAGCCTACATTGGGGTTCTCAATTCACATCACAATTTAAAAAAAAATAAAACCCATCTTCTATACTGTTACTTTGAAAACCATTCACTTCTGTCTCTCTGTCTCCTGGAGTGCATTCATGGGTGTTATTTGGAACAGATGAAAGGATTAATGGGATAAAGTGAGTAATTTATCTTGATGATAAAATCGAGCAGGATTTTAGCAATGCACTAAAGAAATATTTCTGGTTTTCTATTTATTGAGAGAGAATATTACACCATTATGTAAAAGGGATGTATCAGAATGAGAAGTGATACTGACTACACTGACAAATTAAGGCCACATAAGAGATTTAATACTTGAATACTGAGCAATTACAGAATCTATTGGCTGGCTGATATTTACTCTGCTCCTTTTATGTCTTGCAAACAAGTAGGCCAATAATAAGAACATGATGTGGTGGTCTCTGTAGACATCAAAATGCTTAAAGATTTTTAAAAATGTTTTTTAATGTTCTTTGTGAAGTGAGTTTTTAGTGCATTTAATCGGTATTAAACCAGCATTAAATCAGTACACAAGAAGAAATTAAACTAAGTAGTACAAGTGCTCTTCTGATGCTACTGTCTTCTTGGGTAGTTTTTCAAAATATCCTGTGATTCCAAAAACTGTGAAGACCTGCATTTTAAACTTTGCTAAACATCCCTAAACTAACAATAGCTAAGTAACTAGTTTAGAAGGAGTAAGATACATGTTCTGGAAAAAGACTTACAGTGTATTTGAGGTTTATGGTTTCAATTCATACCAACAGCTGTCAAATTGCTGCACAGGATAAAAGATGAAATTCCATACTGGGATGAATTTCTTCACCGAAAGAATGGTGAAGCCTTGGAACAGGCTGCCCAGGGAGGTGGTGGAATCACTGTCCCTGGGGCTATTCAAAAAACTGGTAGATTTGGTGCTTCAGAAGATGGTTTAGAGGTTGTGCTGGTGTGGGGCCTGATGATCTTGAAGTCCAACCTTGATGATTGTATGAATGAACAGGAAAGCAGACTTCAAAAAGCAATGTAAAATAAAACTTCCATTCTGTTTAGCACTAGAAAGACCTTAGCTGATACATGGTGTCCAGTTTTGGATACTGTACCTCAAACTCAACATGTAGTAACTGGAGGGATGCCACCTTTAAAAAAAAAAAAAAAAGAAAAAGAGTTGATCTTAGATTAAAGAGTCAAGGTCTGTAGAGAAAAAAGAATGATGTAGTAACAAAAAAAAAAAAGAAAAAGCGTACTTGTTGGGATTTATTTCCAAAACCAATATTTACTATTATTATAGAAGAATGTGGTGGGAAAGTAAGAATGTGTGCAAAATGTATGACTTCTCCATGCCATCATTGGCTGTGGTGATGGCTAGCACTAATTGAGTGTCTAGTTTGGGTTATTTGCTTCTTGGTGGGAGGCCTGGCCAATTAGATTTTAAAAGTACTAGTACTCAAATGAAATACTAATAGCCAATTATTCCTCTGAGCATGAGTGTATGAGCTTTCCTATATGCCTCCCTTGACAAGGCAGCTGCCAAAGAGATTTCTTTTCCAGCCAGTTGTAGTGGCTTAGGTTAATAGTTTGACCAAACTTGTCAGACTGATATGATATTCAGCATGGCATTTTCAACTGTTATCTTTTCTGCTAAATTTCCAGTGGTATAAGAATAATGTTTACTCAGAAAGCATGTGTTTACCATGCAAATGCTCCACAATACCAATATCATTAGCCTAAAATAGAGGGGTTGGTACCATTCAGAAAAGAACCTAGGATGATCAGAGGTTTCTGGGGAGGATGAATTGAGGCAATGGCCCTAAAAAGATCATTGTAATTCCAGCAGAGGAAGCAGTTTCTGGCAGCTCATGGCAGTAGCAGTAAACTGTACAACCCATAGCTGGAAGTCTGAACTGGATAGCATTGGATAGTACTGTGTAGTGCTGTGTTGTATTGTGTGTGTAAGTTCTGTTTGAATAGCAATACAGCACTGTAACAAACTATTTTCTCTTCATTTACTTCTTATATTTGGTGGGGAGTTTTCCTTGTTGCAACTCCAGTTTTGTGTCTCATTCCCTTCATGGGACACTTCAGAGAAGAGTCTGTTTCCATCTCCTATATTAACCCTGTCCTCCTAGGTTATAAAACAGTGGCTTAGGTTATCTTTTTGTTGCCTTTTCTCCAGTTTCCTCATTCTCTTCCTCACACAGGTAATGTCTTAATGGTCTTTTTGCTGGAATCACTCTAAGTTTGTCAGTATTCATGAAATTTTGGGGTGTTTGGTTCGGGTTTTTTTGGTTTGGTTGGGTTTTTTTTCCCTCCAAATTTCTTTTTAGTATTTTCTGGAAGTATTATTCCTCTCAACTAACTTTATTTGTGTAAAATGATATAAGATCTGGTTTGCCCTATCTAAAGAGATGTCTGTATTATTTTACAACTGTTTTTTTTAAAATCAAGCCCTCAGTGCTATCTCATAATTTAAATCATTATATCTTGATTTTATAAGCTATTCTAATATTCCTTCTCAACATTTTTGTCAATTTTTTTTCACTATCATTTTTTGCCAACTATTACTAAAAATATCTTATAAGACTAGTCCAAAACCTGGACTTGAACATGCTGCCAGTAGTTTCTCTTATGTCTGACACTTCCTTTTCAAGTATCAGACATAAAATGAAATCATTTGGGAATTTAGATCACCAACTTCCAAATTTTGGCAATGTATTATCTGCTGTAGATCTTTAAATTCTTTACCTCCCAATCCTCACACAGTTAATACAAATCTAAGATGCTGAGATTTGCAAAATTATATGTGTTAGTCTGTTAAGTCAACTGAATTTGTCTCCTAGACAAAGCATATGGTTACAATTACTCTGGAGCCTTCCACCAAGAGGTCTTTTTCAATGGAAAAGAAACTATTTTATCAACATTTTACAAGCTTGTACTAAATTCAGTAAAGTGGAGAAAAGGAAATAGCTCACAACTTCAGGATTATTTTTTTCTTAAAATAAAAAGACCCTACTATTGCAGCTCTTACCACCTCTATCAGAATAGGCAGTTTTTCAGGAATTAACTCCTAAGATGTAGGAGAAAAAATATGTCCAAATTTTATTAATTATTCCTCGAAGTCTGAAAAGCCCCAGTCACAGGAAAAAGATGAGATCACAAAAATTCTTGTTGTTGGCAAGAAGTAAAAAAAAAAATAAATTAAATATTTATTTATTTTTACATATATTTTTATAGAACAGAAAAAAGCATTTCCCAAGTGCACATATCCAGAGAGGAATCATGGTCTATTTCTTAAAAGAGAGTCAATAAGAAGCAGCCAAAAATGAAATATAGCCATAAAGAACACATCAGAATTGCTTTAGATACCCTGAGTTGAATAAATGTTCCCTGAGAACCTGCATTCTCACTCCAGTTGTTTTTAATATGGTATTTGTTAAAACAGCTACAAAACCAGCAACGCTGGTACTGAAAAGTGGCTTATTCTGATAAGTGGAGTTTCATAAGAAAATGATACATCCAGAGATAACATAAAAGTTTTTAATACTACCAAACATATGGAAATTAAAAGATGAAAGTGATTTCATTCTGCGGGATTGAATAATACTGTTCCATCAACAGATCAATAAAAGGTAGGGGTTTTATTTGGCCAGCAGGTAGTAATAAAACTGCAACTACAGATCTGTAGCAGACAAGGCTGAAACAACTTCATCAGGTTATTTAGTCCATTTACTTCTTTCATACCAAGATCAAATACAGGTTTGTTAGGAAAAGAGGGTTAACGATGACAGACTGCCAGCACTGGAGTCTGCTAGTAAGGAAACAGGATAACATACAACCTGCCTTCCCCCATTTCTGATTAGCCATTTGAAATGGGGACTCTATGTGCAGACTGAGATCAGACTTCTGAGCAAACCTTACTTCCCTAAAATATGATGGCTTTGTTAATAGCAATGGCAAGAAAGGCAGCATTCATGGTTGGTGTTACGTCTTCTTGGCTGGCATCATCTTTTTAAAAGAAGATAATATCATAGAATCATAGAATATCCTGAGTTGGAAGGGACCCATAAAGATCATTGAGTCCAACTCCTGGCTCCACACAGGGCCAGCCAGGTCAGAGCATGGGACTGAGTGCATCGTCCAGACGCTTCTTGAACTCAGTCAAGCTCAATGCTGGGACCACTTCCCTGGGGAGCCTGTTCCAGTGTCCAACCACCCTCTCAGTAGAGAACCTCTTCTTAATATCCAACTTAAACCTTGTGAAAAGCTTGTGGATGAAGATACAGGCAGAGAAAGATCACTCACCAATTACCATCACAGGCAAACAGACACAGTATAAAAAAAGAAAAATAAATAATCTAATTCATTACCCAAACAAAACATATAAACAAATAAAATCAAATTGTAAAACAAGTACCCTGACTTCTCCCTTGTTTCCAAGCTCAACTTTATTCCCAAATTCTCTACGTCCTCCTCTCCAAGCATCATAGGGGGATAGGGAATGGGCGTTGCATCAGTTCATCACACATCGTCTCTGCTGCTACTTCTTCCTCAGGGGAAGTTAATGTGGTTCTCTTGTGTTTTGTACTTGTTCTGTCATCCATTTGAATAGTAGCCATTGCTGCTTAGCTGTTTTATACTTCTCTTACTCATTTCCTTACCACCCATTACTTGGAGAGGTAGGTAATGGAGGTAATCCTTATATTAACATGTTGACAAGGGAATAGCCAAGTACTATTGTAGCCCATGGCATGACTGTTCCACAGGCATGGAATCCTCCACAGTGGTTTGTTATTAAAACCTTTCTCTGTCCACAAAGATCATCAGAGACATGGGAAGCTAATTCACCAAAGGTGTCTTATTCCTTAATATAATAACAACAATTTGAGAAAGTCAGCACATGAATGAGAAAAAGCTGAGCTTTGCTAACTGTTCTATAGAAATATGAGCCAGTGACAATAAAAATATACCCAAATACAAAGATATTATAAGCAATAGGTTTAACTAAAGCTCCTATTCAAATTGATGAGAAAAAATTAAAAATAAGTCAGGTTCTGAATGGGTTAAGATGAATAACATGAAACTAAAAAGTTGTCTTGCAATACCAGTTCCTTCAGTATTGACTTCTCCGTATCAAAGTTTTGTCTGCCCCCTTCTCTTCTTGTAGGTACTTGAGGGTAGCCTGTAGGCTGCCTGTAGGAATGGAAGTCTGAGCGTGCCACTGGTATCAAATACTGTGTTAAAGGTTAACAAAACCAAAGCTATCATCTGTGTTCAGATATTGAATATCCTGCATTATCTGAACACGTGTGGGTAAGTAAGGGCAGCTTCAGGCAGCTCTCGCAGGACCATCTGCAGGATGCAATAGTCTAACAGATAATGCAGAGCGTCACCACTTTCCTGCAAAGACCTTATACATTTAATGGAAGAATTTGTCTGATGTACACCTTGCTTCAGATAACTAGTCAACACCCATTCCTTGGGGCTAAAGTATAAAATACAATACAAGTTTAAGAGAAAATTTACTGAAATTAAAAACATGAACAGAAAAGACTGCATACCTCTGTTCTTTGAAAGAAGCACTTTAAATGAGAACATTTTAAACTAGCAAAATATGACTCACCTAAACACAGTTGTTAGGGCAAGTCATCCATAAGAAACAATTTGTTCCAAACTAAAAATGATATTACTATACATATCTCAGTGATGATCATAAGCCCTGAAATGATATATTATATATGTAAGGATTAAAGGACAGGAGAACAAGATAGAATTTCCTGATAGGAGGAGCTCAAGCATCAAATTATGCATCTTAGGGCAAACCTCTACTGAGGTGACTCAAAATATAAGCACAGAAAATGCTCAGAAAAGAAAGATGAGATACCTCTCAATTAAAACATATTTCTAAAGTTACTTTTGGGATGTGATATTTCAGGCTGAAGCTAGCAAAATTTATTCACGAGTAAACTTAACAGGGCATTGTAAAGCTTCATTACTTCCAAATTTGTTGAAAAGCTACTGATCAGAGGGCACGTTGCTCAGGTGGCACCATAAGGAGAGCAATTTGAGGGTAAAATTTAAATCCATATGCATACTAGCAACTTGAGGTAAATCACAATGATAATTCAGGAAACTACACTGTATATTGCAACAGGATATATATGAAGCAAAGATATTCTGAAAAAGAATGATAAGCTGACATTTCAACAGAATGATTTTTGCTCTAAAACTTCACACACAAAAAAATTACAGTTATAAAAGTCATCTTACTCTGAGATTCATTAACTGCTATACCAAATAAATACAATGGCTAGGGAATGGTAGTGTGGCAAAATAAAGATACTAAAAATGTGGTAGTTAAATATTGTTAGCATGAGTAACAATATCAACAAAGGTACAAAATTAAGAGTTGCAGCATATAGTACTAATCCGTACCAATTTTCATAGCCACACACTAACTGTGCAGCTTTCTCAGGGCTCTGGATCTTTTCCATAGTGTGGGGTCCTTAGCACAGGATAAGGACCTTATCTTTAGCATAAGACCACAGTTTTGCTCTTCACTCCCACCTATTCTCACTCCCAATTGATCCACTGGTAAAAATCCATGTCTCCGTGTTGATCATTTATGTCAGATATTCTTGTATGTGCTGTGCATCCCTTTGTATTTTACAGCCCTTACTCCTGCCCTACATAGGAACCATACCTAACTGAAGCACTAAACTACACAGACAACTTACCTTCCCGAAGGTTTTCAATATTGCAAAGAAGATGAGAAGTAATATAATGAAGGAAAATATTAATATATGATACTTATGATACTTATACAATACAGTGTAGAGTTAGCCCATGTAATTCTCAAACTTTACTGGAATTGGTGGCTATTTTGTATCTATAGCAGAAGCTACTTGTGATGTTTGAAACTGTCAAAAACTAGTTATTTTCAAAAAACTTTTCTTAAAAGTTAATTTTAGATAAAATGAACTTTATGACCTAAGGAG
Organism: Laterallus jamaicensis coturniculus; assembly: GCA_022605575.1. Classification (NCBI taxonomy): domain Eukaryota; kingdom Metazoa; phylum Chordata; class Aves; order Gruiformes; family Rallidae; genus Laterallus; species Laterallus jamaicensis. Next base: position 89,956,329 of record JAKCOX010000001.1, read on the forward strand.
ATACCTACAAGATTTATTTCCTTTAAAGGACAAACAAGACAGCAATTTTGCAGGAGATATTCTAGTACTAAGTGATATACAATGTACTAAACTTTGAGTATGATGGCTGGAAATAATAGACAGACTTCAAAGGTTTGTGTAGAAAGAAAGAATGTCATAGCTCTTGGGAGTAAAACATAGGAGCGGAAAGTTAATACAGTGAGCTTTGTGCAGATAGTTGAAACTGTCAAAGCATGACCCCTTTAAAATAGAGTTGTCAGAACAATTAACTTCAGGGAAAAAAAAAAAAGCAAAGTCATAATGAGGTGACAGTGAAGGAAAATCCTTTCCTCAGTTCTGAAACAGGATACATCATTTTATTAAGTGAAAGAAGTCCTGGGGCTTATTTATAATATAATATGTGTAACATATAGTAACACCATGAGAAGATTCTTTATCTGAAAATGTACGTAGCTCAGAAAGACACAGAAGGTGAAGGAAAGGTCTCATTCCATTGACTCAAAAGATTTTTTGTTTTGGAACTGCTTCATCAGTTGCTCTTCCTTAAGTACAGAATTTTTTCTCTTGCAGCTCTAATAAACAATTTGAGTCAAATTCCAGGCAATCTGGAGATCTTTTTCATTTGTCAAAATGAACTGCATAAAATGAGACAATTTAACTTTTTTTTTAACTTCTTTTGATTTTAAGGACTTAAATGTACTCATCCTATTCCCCAAACTCTGTCTGTCTCTACAATTTGCAATATACCTGAATTCAAAAGAATCTTTTCAGTTTGCTGTTTTATCCTTATTTTGTGAATGGGAAACGAAGACATTGAAAAAAAAAAAAGACATCTAACTTCTAATTTTGGATCTGATTGATTTACTGAGAACATAAATGTAAGTAAACAAAATTAAGATCAAACCTTGCAAAATCATATAGGCCAGCTTTAAAGTTTGGCTTATGATGTGAAATGTATAAAACCCAGTGATTTTTTTTTTTTTTAATGTAGGTTGCTTTTCAACTTTGTATCACTTTCTGGTTTGGGTTTTTTGGGGTTTTTTTAAAATCTGTTCAACAATATGTAGGGAAAAAAAGCCATTTTGGCAAGAGCAGATGAAAAATAATGATCAGAAAATACTAAAATAGAAACACAGAATCACAGAGTATTAGGGGTTGGAAGGGACCTCTGGAGATCATCTAGTCCAACCCCCCTGCAAAATCAGTATCACCTAGAGCAGGTTGGACAGGATTGTGTCCAGGTGGGTTTTGAATATCACCAGAGAAGGAGACTCCATGACCTCTCTGGGCAGCCTGTCCAAGTGGTCTGTCACCCTCACAGTAAAGCAGTTTTTTCTCATCTTCAGATGGAACTTCCTGTGTTCCAGTTTGTGTCCCTGTCCTGTTGCTGGGAACTATTGAGAAGAGTCTAGACCTATCCTCTTGACACCTGCCCTTTAGATATTTATAAGCATATTTTAGTCTTTAGAAATATTTATAAGAACATTTTACTCTTTAGAAACATTAAATCTTTAATTGGTTGACCTATTTTATTTCATTAATCTAAAAGAGTCTATCTCTCAATAGAAAAACAAGAACAGTCAGATCCCAGATCACTATTTGGAATGGCTGCAGTCCGTTAGCAAGTATTTTGGATTGAGCAATATCAAAAAGGCAGACAGTCTAGTCTGTGCAAAACAGATAATGGAAATCTGCAAAGCTGTTTACTGCATAGCATTGGCCACATTTGGAGCTTCAAACATGCACAGAATGAAGTTCTAGGCACAAATCTTTAGCTTTCCTTACAGAAGGAACATTGAGCACTATAGAAACTGTTTGTTCAAGCCACTCATCTTTGGACAGTATCATATTTTTTAAGTCTCTCCCTACTGCTGCAAAGGACAAACATACTGTTTGTACTAAAATCTGATCTATTCAAATATTTGCTAGCTTTTTTTTTTTTTTGCCTCAAGGCCTTTACTTAAAGTGGTGCCAGCAAAGAGGCAAGAGTAGGTTTTTTTCACCTGCCAATACTACTGTAATCCCATTTGTAAAAATGTTAAAAGAAAGCTTCAGAAATTGATTTATTTCACCTCCTCAGGCAATTTTTGTTGCAGGGTTTCTAAACCACTTGTTATCATTCCATTTCCATTTACACTGGCTTCGTTTCACCGGTTTTTGTGGCAGTGCTCTGATACTGTAATAAAAGGTGAGCCTGTAAAACCTAGGGAGGTGGAAATGTGGGTGATGTTTCACTTATTACTGGCTCTTCACAGACTTTTTCCTCTCTAAATTCCATTTAGTAGCAGTATAAAATGCTATTTGTGTTCCTGTGATGGGGTTTTGAGGGTTTGGATCACATTCAATCATGTTTTCAGAGGGTATGTCACACCTTTTGGAGTGAGTCTAGAGGAGGACCACGAAGATGATCAGAGGGCTGTAGCAGCTCTTCTATGAAGACAGAATGAAAGAGTTGGCCTTCAACCTGGAGAAGAGAAGGTTCCAGAGAGACCTTACAGCAGCCTTCCAGTACCTGAAGGGGCCTACAGAAAACCTGGAGAGGGACATTTTACAAGGAGATGTAGTGAGAGAACAAGGGGTAATGGGTTTAAACTGAAAGAGGGTAGATTCAGATTAGATATTAGGAAGAAATTCTTTACAATGAGGCTGGTGAGGCATTGGCTTGGGTTGCCCAGAAAAGCTGTGGCTTCCCCCTTCCTCCCCAGCTGTGTTCAAGGTCAGACTGGAAGGGGCTTTGGGCAGTCAAGGCCAGTGGAAAGTGTCCCTGCCCATGGCAGAGGGTTGGAACTGGATGATCTTTCAGGATCCTTCCGACCCAAATCCTTCTGTGATTTTTGCCTATTCCAAAGTAATTATTAACTTGAGATTTTAAATCTTAGATTTCAGGAGAAATACAAGCTTTTTGTATGCTACTAGTAGCAATGCCCCTCCAGTGAGATGCACACACCTGAACTGCCTCTAGTTAGCAGGATGGAGGAGCACCTGAAGCTAATTAACCAAATAAGGAATGGGACAGCAGTTGAGGGTTTTGTAGGCCTTTCTTTGGTTGTATTGAGTTATGGGAGGCAGCTTGTGAAAGGTGTATTTTGGGAATCTTTTGAGAGGGCTCTGAAGCTGTTTTTCTAGGGAAAAGAAAAGTGGGGAGTCTGTGACTAGAAGAGGGGTGTTGGGTTTTTGCTGTGGATGCATAACCTGAGAGAAGCTGAAGATGGCGGAGTCTGAATCTGGAAAAAGCAGCACTTGGCACTGATAGCGTAAGAAATGTGAGACTTAAGTGGGTTTGATTGGTGTTTTTCCTTTTTATTTTTCCTTTAAAAAGAAAATTGAATGATATTTAGCAATGTGAAGAGGTATTGCTGTCTGTTTTCTTTATGCTTGAGAGGTGGGTAAGCAAGGGGTAATTCTATTGTGGAGGACTGGGTGTGCTCTCTGAGCTGGGGCTCTGCTACTTGTAGTGTTATTGCAGTGTTTTAAGGGAACAGTGAGTGTTACCTTAAGCTTGAGAAAAGTCAATTTAGAGTCTCTGAATGAAAAACATGAACAACTTATTCTATATGTCTTCCCTTTTCTGTGACTATAAAAAAAAAGTTGAGATGTGATAGTGGGATTATATATGTTTAACACTTTCTGGGATAGAAAATAAGTTCTAAATTGTAGGTCTTGTACTTATCTTATAGTGGCTCCTCATTCCTTCATGTATGAAATAATATTTTAGTCAGGTTTTAAATCTTCACTTCCTCTGGGCAACAGAATGGGTATGAATTATTAAAATAAGCCTGTGGTTAAACATGTGGCAGGTAACAGCCTGGTTTGCTGGAATGAATGCACTGGTCTTCTGGCTGTATGTGTGATTAGGTGTCTTAACCTGTGGGTAACTCTTCTCATTGTTGATAACAAGTACAGATAGGGGTTTAGCCCCCAGCGTCTTATAATGATGAAGAAAATGGGAAATCCCTTTATACGTTTTAACAGTGTGCCCTTTGGGCTCCTTCAGGTTGTATAATGAAGCAGATAAGTGTGGTGTATGAGAGCATGACTTGTAGTGACTCTGGCCAGCTTGCTTTGTGGTGTTTTTTTTAAGCTTTTTTTATTACCTCTGACACTTAGCTCTTCTGTAGAACAGCAGCTTATGGCAGTGGAGATGAAAATTCTCCAAGATACTGCAAAAAATATTTCACATATTGTGATAAATGACTCTGTCCCAAACAGGATTATAATAAAAAATAACAATTAATTAAACAAATAAAGGCAAGCAAACAGTCCTGGGGTGCACAACCAACACCGTGTGTGCCAGGAGTCTCCTCTCCACCAAGACACATGCTGTACAGTTCCAGTCCCTGGCTTACATGTCTTCCAGGGATAGGCACATCTTTCTACACATGCCCTCTTCCCCCATCTGGTGAATGTTTTGGCTAGCTTCATTGCCCACCGGCTTAAACTGACACTCTGGAGTGCCCACCAGACGACCCCCTAGCAAGACACAAGTTATGAGGCTGTTCTGAATTATCAGTCTCTGGTCTGAACTTTAACTGTAAGAGGAACTTTGAACTAAACCCTTGCAAGTCCTTTGTTTAAGCTTTTAAAAAGCATCTGAGAGAAGTTTTGGTTTTTTTTAAACAAATGGGGTTTTTTGAAGGGTTGGGAGGAGGAGGAATATAAAAAGTTTAAAAGGTTTTGTGACCAGCTGTCATCTTACCTGTTTACTGTCAGCTTCCCGCTCTAAACTCAATGCTAAATTGCTGTGCATGGAGAGGTCTTAAATTCCTGACTGAAGTCCTGTATGTGCTCATAGACAACTAGGACCACTTAGTTCATAGCTGTGCTGTTCTCAGATACTTGTAGTTGGCTGATATCAACTACTTAGAAAGTTCACCTGTTAGAACTGTTGCCTGTGGTTAGAGATAAACCTTTTCAGTCTTCCAGATTAGGAAGATATTTTATTTTGCAGAGTTTTAAAATAGCACCTCTCAGTCTTCCTTCTAATTTTAGAAGGAAACTTCAGAGCTTGAGTGGCTTCAAAATGGTTACATGATGGATATGTATCCTATAATTGCCTGATCTCATAGAGTTGCTACTGTTTTCTGAGGAATAACTGGTGTTGCTACCTTCTAAGCTACTGAAGTAGCTTCTCTGCTGCCTGGCTGTGTTTAGGTACTTTAATTCAGATTAATAATTACTAGGATAACATATTAATGATCTGACATTTTAATACCCCAAATCAAGATGCACAGGTGATGCTTTTGTTCTTTGCTGGTATCATCACAGCTGGTGCCTGGGCTGGGCTGCAGGGCGGCAGCTGTGAGGCGAGGCTGGGGCTACTCTAAAGGGGTCACAGCCAGTTTCATCCGGCTCCAACGCAGCAATGGCAGGGCACAGCCCGGCCCCGCAGTCGAGCTGGGGGCATCTCGGGGAAACGTGTAAGAAAGAGTAAAAAAAAGTTTTGTGAAGAAGCGAGGAGTGAATTAAGATTGAAAAAACCAGTCCTTGCAGCACCAAGGTGAGAGAAGAGGGGAGGGGAGAGGAGAGGACTTGGTGCGGCCGGCTCTGGAGCACAGGGAGGGGGAGGAGGTGAGGCACGCTCTGGAGGGGAGATTCTTCCGCAGGTTGCGGAAGAGACCATGGTGGAGCAGGGTAAAAGTGTGAGGAGGAAGGAGGACCTGTTACGGGCAGACTTCAGCCCCAGTTTCTCATTCCCCTGCACTGCCTGAGGAGAGAGATAGGTGAGTTGATGATGAAGGGCTGAAGCTGTCTCTGGGAAGAAGGGGAGCGAGGGGAGTTTTGGTTTGTCCTTGTTTCTTACGATTCGAACATGCTTTAATTGGCCACAGATGGAATTTTCTCCAAGTAAAGTCTTTTTTGCCCGTGATGATCATTAGTAAGTAATTTCTTTATTTCAACCCAGGAGCATTTCTATTCCCCCGCACCCTCCAGTAAGGGTTACCGAGGGAGGGGCTGGCCAGGGTCTAGCATTTGGCTGAGGTCATTGCACCACAAAGGAAATTAATAAATAAATTAAACTCTGGAATGATATGCCAGGAGCTAGATCTTCATTGCTTTTCCTTCAGGTCCCTAATTCTGCGTACCTGTTACTGATTATGTTGGATGCCTAAATCACGGGTTTGCTTGGTGTTTAATGACAGTGTATTTCAAGGATAATTTCCAGTTATGCCAAATATGAGATGGCACCTTTTAAACATTTTTAGTGTGCTGTACTTAGTATTTGACTTCTGTGGTGCAGTGAGGTATTTTTTTGAGAACTACAATAGGTAGGCTAAACCTTTAGTCCTTAAGGGTACCTTTTGACTTGCCTTCTGATCTGTGGTTGATCAACATAATCTTTGATGCAGCATCTGCCATTGACTTGGTGTTTTTGTGTAATTTGGTGAGTTTGACACAGAATGAGCTTATGGAACTCCTTGACGTCAAATTAAAGAGTGGTATGTAAAACCTGAAAGATTTGGCATTGATGGGAGACAGCTCTGGTGTTTCATAGGGCAGTTGATCTCCTATATCACTTTCTGAGAAAATTGGAGAAAGGTTTTTTTCTTATACAGATATTGAGGGAAGAAAAAAACCTCAAGTTTTTTGTCATTTGATTATAGCTTACCCATTACTTTTGGGATAATTCATTGAAACTTAGACTTACCTATTGCCTTGTTGTTAATAACATTGAACCTTTTGGCGAATATCTTTTGTAAGGCATTTGATAGCTAAATTAGTGCAGCAATGTTTTTGTCTAAGCTAAATAAATTCTAGTTACTACTGAGCATTTCTGACATTAGTCTGCATGTATAAGCAGTACTTGTATAGGTTGAATAGATCTGATGCTCCATGTAAGTGCTTTTTTTGGCCTGATTTTAAAAAAAAACAACACTACTTATGAGTACGAGATTCCCCTCTATCCAAATTTCTTTTGTTTTTTAAATTTCCCCAGATAATTTGTTGAACTTGGAAAAGTTTTGTTATGAGTTTTGTAACCTGAACTCATCACTATACTGTAGGCAGTTGTAAGAATAAATAAGCTAGCAAGTGGCAAAAATGCCTCAATTTTTCCTTTGCAACTGCTGATTGTTGGCAATCCTGAAATCAGTACGTACTCTTCTTAGAAGTGGTCTGGTTGTATGAGACTCTTCATGCTGGACAGCTGTTTCTGATAAAGCTTTTCTGGAAAGCTTAATTTGCTTCACTTTGACCATGAAGTCAGTGCAGAATGTTTATTAAAAAAAAATAATCTAGTGACTGGGAACAAGAAAGTGATTATTTTTCATTGGAGGGATTAGGAGCAAAGCTGGTTTTGTCTTAAAGATATCTACAAAACGCCTGCAGAGATCATTTCAGCTTTAGCCTTGTTTGGAGGCTTGTTGGTTTCTATGTGAACAGCTGTGATGCGATAAAATTTCATAACCACACTCAGGAAAAGCTCAGTCCCAAATAAATTGTGATGGGTTGACCCTGGCTGGAGGCTAGTTGACCACCAAAGCCTCTCCCCTGAGAAGATACAATGAAAAGCTCATGAGTTAAGGACAAGGAGAGATCATTTACCAGCTACCATTGTGAGCAAAACAGACTTAAAAAAAAAAAAATTTCTGTTGAAATTGGAGTTAGTCTGAAGTTAGATCATGGTGTTGGAGCACTATCAAGCTTCGAATCTCCAAGGATGGAGATGCCAGATCTTCTGTGGGCAGCAGTTCCACTACATCACCACTATCAAAGTGATTATTTTTTCCTAATGTAAAGTTAGAATTTTCATACTGGGGAACTTGCTAGTTACTTCCAATCCTTTATGCATTTCCAAAAGAACCTAGATTTTCCTATTTTCCTCCAGTAGGTAGCTGAAGACAGCAGTAAGTTTCGCTTCTTAGTTGTCATCTTTAAAGAGCTCAAAAAATGCATTCCTCCAGCCTTTTCTTTTACAGACCTTTAACCATATTGCCACACTCCACCCAAGAGGACTTGCCACTCTACTTAGTACCAGAAAGTCCTAAAATGTATCCTCACAAGAACAGGGTTAAGAAGTTCTGTGCAGAGCCAGTTGGATCTGTTGCTACTGTATTAGAAGGAAAAAAAAAACCCAAAAGGTGTATTTATAGACCTTCTCACTATAAATGGCTGAATATCAAGATCTGTAAAGTGACAATGGAGAATGAATGTTTTGGTTTGAGCTTCTTTCCCCCTCAAGCAGTCCAAACTCAGTATTGGTGTACCACTGTGTGTTCTATTACGGGTTCTGTTTCATCTGTGTAGACAAGCCAAATATATTCCATCTGTGGCTGAAAAGTATTTTAGCGTGTGCATTTTGTGCAGATTAATGCTGCCGAAAGCTAAGGAAGGAGCAATATTTTAAGCTTAAAGTATTACCATATGCTCAGTATGAAGTAGTGCAAGTTTCTCAAATGACAGTTTCATTAGCAGAGGGACTTGAAATGATTCTGCTTTCTTAGCACACGCATTTGTCTGTCTAAACAGTTCCCTTTCTGGTTGCGGTAAAGGCCTATGCATTAAGTGCCAAGATACATTTCCAGAGTCAAGCAACATGGGAAGGGCTGTGATGATTTTTAAATTTTTTTTTTCCTGCATGATGAAATGAAAGTGCCAAACACATTATGATTCATGAGCTATGACTACCTAGCAAAAATGTATGTGTGGGGATGACTTGGTAGGCTAGCAGTGTTTTAATTCTGTACAGTGTCTGAAGAATAACACTAGATTTTCATCTGCTGTCTAGTTTCTGTTTGCACTCAATTTCATGGCATTTGATCTCACTGAATTTATTAGAATATCAGGAAGAGATGCTTTCAGAACCATTTCAGGAAACAAGGCCACTGTAGAGGCACCCAGGTAGTCCGCCGAGTGGTTGAGTCTTCTATTCGAGCCTTTTCCATGATCTTTTTTAGGATTACTGCAATATAAATAACTTGAAGAAGTAGATTTCAAGTTTATGTGTTAAATCCTCAAAGTTTGCCACATACTTTATTTTTCCCATGTCTGTAAGACCTTTCAATGCATAGATTAAAGGTATAAAAGAATATATATATCTTCCTTTATTGTGAATTGCTGTATCAGCCTGAAGAATGATCTCGTACTTCAAGGAGGGTACTATAGAAAGCTTTATTTATTGAGCAGATAAAAAAAATGTAGGAGTGATATTACTATAACAAAGCAAGTAGGTCTAGAAATCATAAGAAGAGCTCAGGATGTTCAGTTACTGCTCAGAGAAGTTCATATATATATGAACTGAATTCATGCCAAGTGGAGTAAGCGCTGGTCAGGCATGAGGTAGCAAAAGTTGTATAGTTCCATGTTGATATAACTTTTTTGACTTCTTATCAAAAAGAAATTTCAAGTCATTCTATGTAGTGTCAAGTGTTTAGACTAGCTGCTTCTATCTTTCTGTGTGTCTCAACCTCATTTTCCTTCCTCCACCTGCAATATGTGCATAGCTTCCTGTATTTCAACAGAAAATGTTAGGTTCAGGAAATACTGTAGTGTTATCGTAAAACCCCACCCCAAGTCCTTTGAATCACAGCTCTTTGAATTCCTTAACAGAAAGGTAGAGAGGTATCAAGGAGATCCTAAAATACCTATCCTAAATTAATAGTGAACTGTCATACAGTACACTCTAGATGTAGGGCGGTGGCGATAATCATTCCAACTTATTAAATAGAGCAAGAGGCACATTTTCCTAAAACCTGCAACATATACTGCAGGTGAGAGCACATACAGAAGTCTGAACATAAGATGTGGTTACCTGATGGTAGCTCTGCAGTCTGAAAGGAAAAAAAATCAACCTGGTTATTTCTGGAATTGGAGTAAATGAGGTGGAAAGGAATAGGAGTAATAGGTTGATAAGTACACAGAAGGCAAAGAAGATTAGAGCACACAGCTAATTAGCACATGGGAGACAGTGGTGTTTAAAAAGAAAAGAAGAAACTGCAGAAAGCTTTTTGCTGACTTTCATGGCCTTGAGTGTAAGTTTTCATATGTATTTAAAGCTCTCCTTGCTTTGATCTCTGACTCATCCAAGTCTGTTTGCCAAAGCTCAATATTGGAGAGCGATGGGGAACCACATGACCATTGTCATTCAAACATAGAGTTCCTCTTGGATGTTTTTATGTGAGTGGTCTTAATCCTAATTTTGCAACGAAGTGCTTGTTTGGTGATACTGCTGTACTAATATGTTTATAGTTATTTATCCCCTGCAGTTTCAGATGCCAATTAATGAACTGTAATATCATTGTAAAATATATTTCACAAGGCACAATTTTTAAAAGGTAGGAATTGTCTGAACCATCCAGATTAAAAATATATCAAAGCATTTTTGGTGTATTTTGATGTTGTTGTTTTTTTTTATGAGCTGTTCCAATGTCTGAGTTCTAGAAACTCTTTCCAGATGAAATTTGAACAAAAAGCGGCTCTTTGGTGTGTTGTCCTGTGCTCAGTGGATCCCATACCTCCATTGCAAAATAGAAAAATCAGCTACTGATGTAAGCTGACAGTATTCCTCTGGGTTTGTGGGACAGTAATGGTGTCTTGCATCTACTCTAATCATTAAGAAACCAACATCTTACTAGTATCAGCCAGATCTTATGTTGTCTTTAGCAATATTACTGTAAAGGATGTAAAGGTTTTTTTCTGTTCTCAAAATGAATCAAAACATTTGTTGTGGTAAATTATCTTAAAGTCAGTGAGGAATGTAATTACAGTTTATCAAAAATTCTTTCGTATGTAAGTGTAAGACTGTTAATAAGATGGGAAATGTAAGATAATTTTTCTGAAACTGTAAAATGCAAGGGATTTTCTTGTTTTCTGGTCAGTTATTGTATATGACATTGAACATATGAGATCTAAGCTTTCTCTGAAGTAGTAGTTGGAGGGCCAACATGGTAGTCCATGCCATTGCAAATAGTGCTATCTTTGTGTGAGTCAAGGCCTGGTTATCTATTTCTAGGTGTCCTAAATTTACCTGTCATCATCTTGAAATGAGTCCCATCAAAAAATCCTTTGTCTTCAGTAAGTGTGAACAAGTCTGTCTTTCAGTGCTCTCTGTTGGGGAGTGTGTGGATGTGTTAAACAGGTGGGTTAAAAAGCTCCAGAACTGTTTGAAATTTTGCAGTGATTGTTTAGGAACTGCATCAGGGTAAAAAGCATAATGCGTTGGCAGTTTGAGTGTAGAAACATGATGTTCATCACACCTACTGATGTACTTTTATTTTAAAGGTTATAATGATTTGTGCCTTTCTATTACACAGGCTATCTGGATTTCAGCTTCCGTCATCAATTGTGAGCACAGGATCTATCCTCACCCTCTGTTTCACCACAGATTTTGCTGTCAGTGCTCAAGGCTTCAAAGCTATCTATGAAGGTAAGGACTCTTCCTACTAAGTCTTCGTTCTACTTTATATGTGTTTTCAATGTTGAAACATTGTGTTTCAAATGTAATTGGTTTTGGGTCCGTATCACCAATGAGTATTGCATAAACTTGGGGTTTTTTAATAGAGTGATGTAGTATTGCTACATCACAGCCATAGTCCTGATTTTTGAGGTTTAATTTTAAACTAACACTTTATTTTTCTGCTGAAATTAAGGCTCCCAAAGCTGGATTCAGAAATGCTTACATTTTAATAGTTTTCTTAGTTCCTAAATTATTTCTTTTGACAATTGCTTTAGGCAGTGCCTAATTTGAGTGGTATAATGATAAAAATGAGAGGAGATGTGGATGCTAACTGGTCTTGAAAATCAATTGCTAATCTTTTCCTTGTGGAAGATTTAAAACAATGACAGAAATACATGTATATATAAATTAATAAAAGAAAAAAGCCCCCTACCAAAGCAGCAAAACGTGTTCCTCTGGAAGATTTTAGACTACAATGGTGACTGCGCAGTTCTGAGAAGAAAACAAAAAAAGGCCAAGTATTTCATGTCTTCTAGTGTCTACCAAGAGTTAGGTTGATAAAAGTAGACTGGTACTATTTTCTTAATATTTTTCTGAGTTTTACAGAAAACTTTGAGGTCTGCAAACTTTGTGTGGGAAAATTAACAAGTACAGTGGTATTAATCAACTGCTTAGCATTGTTGGATAATGAGGGTGTTTCAAGTGTAACTTCAGGATTGCTTTCAAACTTACTGTGTGGAGTGGTTTTTTTTTTTGTTGCTGTTTTTATTGATACTGTTTATGGAAAATATAGTACTCTGAGTATGACAAGTCACAGAAAACTCAGTTTCAGATTACTTCTCAAATACAAAGCCATTTTTTCAATGGTTTCATAGGTATAATGCTTTGAAAGTGTTTATTCTGGAAAAGCTGTGTACATGGTTAAAAATATTTTGCTTTTAATCGCTTGTCAGTGAGGTTGCTGTAGAATTCTAATCTAGAAAGTAGTATGGTTTGATTCTACCTATTTTGTAGGGTTAGCACTTCCACGTGTGTGAGTCCAGTACTTGTGATCTCTAAGTTCCTTTGCTTTTCTTTAAATCGGTGACTGATTTTTATCTTCAGATACTTGATGAACTTTGATTGCATTTATTCTAGATCTATATTCAAGTCCCTTGAAACTATACCCCTTTTCTTGACACCTAATTCTTTTCCATATTGATGCATATTTCTCTATCATATTTGATTAATACTTTGAAATTACAGTGTTTCCTAAGTATGTCTTGAAATCACTACCCTCTTGATTGGATTACCTATGTATGAGAAGGTGTGAGTCTGTCCTTGAGGCTTTTTTCGATTAGCACCCATAGCTCAGCAGTTTGTCTTTCCTTGGTAGCTATTCCTTCCTTTCTTTGTCCCTTAAAGCCTTATAGCCTCATAAATCCACTGATCAGTCTAGCTGGTGGGTTTTGGTTTTTTGGGAGTTTTTCTGGGGTTTTTTGGTCTTTTTTTAATTGAGGTAAGGGCTGTGAGGAAAGGTTAGGGAACTTCTCATTTTAGTAATTTTCATGAGGAAAGGAATATCAGACACCACAAACACACCAGGAACTCTTTTTGTTGCCTCAATAGGAAGTTGCTTTCTGCATGCCTTACCTCTATTCTTGTGGATGCATGTGATGGCATGTAACATGAGTTTATACAATCTGAGCAGTTTGTTTTTCATATGGAAAAAGACAGTGAAGAATACTAAAGGACATCTCTTGACTGTCAACTTAAGAACACATACACGGAGCCACAGGCTGTAATATAATGACACTTCCTGCTGGCCTGCTTTCTTGTAAAAACCCCAGCAGGAAGAACTGTAATTAACATTGACAGACGGCACCACTCTGGTTAAACAACACTGCCCCCTTTCAGATGTAGTGCTTTAAACCTGGAATTGTCCATTAATTTTCAAGTGGATTCAAAATACAATGTCCAACCCTGGAAGAAACAGAGAATGTCACTCAAATGACAGCATCTCAGTGGGGACTGATGATTCGGGAAGGGTTTGGAGTAGTGTGGGGTAAGGTGATTTTTGTGAGTGCTTCTTGGGGTGATTTTAACCTCAGTGGCCAACTGAGTTAGTGAAACACCATAGTTGAAGAACTGTCGTGACAGTTCCCTAAACTACTTGTTTTCAATAGTGATAGCTTCTGTCTTCTATGGTATGTGTCATTTTGTGAATAGCCAGGTGATCAGCCTGGATGTTACCAGTCACTGGAAGTCTTTCTATGATCGTTTTACTTGCTACCTATCTGTAAGCTAATTTGATTTTACTGAAAATACCTGGTTATCCCTGGTTTCAGCAAGCTCTTTCTTCTCTGGAGTAAGTGAATTGCTCTTCAATGGGAAGTGTGGGAAGGATTGAAGTGCTACTGACTGTTGCCATTGAAGAATTCGAGACCCTCTGGGTTTGTAATACAGAGTTTGGGAAACACTTATTTAAACCTCTTTAGAGGAGGGAAGTTTTTAACTGTGTGGCAGCTGACAAGGACAGTATGTTTTAAAAATAAACTTTGAATGGGATCTGGGGAAGTGATTTTGTAACAAATTTTTGTATAGAAGTAGTAAAGTCTACAATGTTCAAAACAGTTAATGAAGCACGAAAAATAGAATGTTGGGTCTCTATAAAAAAGGCATGCAAAGGAATTGCTCTGGGTTTGTACCACTGTTCTCTCAGTAGCAGATGAAGGTAGGTCTGAGAAATTCAAATATTGGCACTGATGAAGGAACTAATTTATAAACTATCCGTATTCTGGGCAAAAAAACTAGTGGGTTTTGGTGTTTAGGTGTTCAGGGGGTTTTGTGATAGGCCACTCTTTCTTCTAAACAGGAAAACTTTGCCTGATTAGGATTGTTACCTTCATGCAGCGTAGAACAGTGAATTGGTTGATTAGTGTCTTCAAAGTTTGCACTGCTATTGAAAGTCAGAATTTTAAATGTAATAATGTGGGGGAAAATGCTAATGTTTTAACAACAATGACACTTTTCTCTTGAAAGACTTTACTGGGCTAGGTTCTCTGCTATGCCGAGCTTCTGCTTTGCAGAGCAGCAAGGATGCTGTTGGGATGTCTCACCATTACTGTTGACAGAGTGTTCTTTTTAACTTTCCTGGTGAGCAAAGGTAGGGTGCTGAACCAGGAAAGAAGGCATATGGACCACTCCAAGAGGTACTGAACAGCCTCTGAGGTTCCACCCATGCTGGTATCCCTAGCAGCAAGTGAACACTAAGTCCCATTTCCTGTGTTGAGATTGCTTTATGCATTGAATTGGGTATATCCTTGATTTATGACCTCATTTCCTGTATAGCAATGACATAATCAGGTCCTCTGTGTTTTTGCAATATATAGTAGGTTAACAATTAAGCTAGGGAAATTCCTTTCCTGTGCTCTAAGTCCCTTGAAAAATTTTTTCTACTGATGTGACTTAACCTGCTGTCACCCCTAGACCACATAAATATCGACAGTTAACTAAATATGCTTTTTGTGGCAGCAGACCAGCAAAGGCCCTCTAGTTTTAACAACATACTGATGTAGTTGGGCAGTTGCCAAGTTCTTAGGCTGAAATGTAGATTTCTTTATAATTACTTCACCAGATTTATATGTCTATTTCTGAGAATCTCTGGTATTTTTAACTGATAATACTTCTCTCGGTGATCACATCAGCACTCTAAACTTTTAGTACAGGTGGAAGCTTGAATTATTCTTACTTTCTGGAACTGAAATGACCTATGTAACTTTCAAACACATTATATTGGTGAAAACTATAAATTTCAGAAGTAGTAAGTGCAGTTTATAGAATTTTTCAG
Organism: Laterallus jamaicensis coturniculus; assembly: GCA_022605575.1. Taxonomy (NCBI): domain Eukaryota; kingdom Metazoa; phylum Chordata; class Aves; order Gruiformes; family Rallidae; genus Laterallus; species Laterallus jamaicensis. The sequence goes on from JAKCOX010000001.1 coordinate 89,971,550, forward strand.
ATTAAATTATCTGCTAAATGCACATACTTAATTGGAGTAATGCATGGTAGAATTATTTTATGGTCAGTCTTCTGGTAAACTGATGTGCCCTGCCATTCAGGAAATCCAGTTGTCAAGTGCAGAAAATTCAATAAATGTAGAAAAGCTTAATTTAAATAGCATTGTTGGTCATGAATGTAAAACAAAATGTCGTGGGTTTTAGCTTAAAATCAACCAAGCATTGTTAACCTTCAAAGGCAGTGTAGTGGCAAGCACTAGTGTAGTGAAATACAAGCTGTTTTGGTGTTTTTTGGTGGTTGTTTTTGTGTTTCTAACACTTCCCCAGACAATTTGGAAATTTTCATCTCTTGTATTAATTCTGTGAGTTTAGGAAGATAACTTTCCCAAGACACTGATTTTTTCAGTCAGCATGGACCCAAACAGGTAACAGACCTCAAGGCTGAAGCTAAGGTTTCTTGGTTTTTGTTTGCTTCCCCTCAAGTGCCAAATACCTTTCCTGTGCTCTTTTAAGAATAAAAATGTGCTGCTTGCTGAGTCAGCGCTTCAAAGTTCTTGCTGTCCATAAGTCTGTTTTGTCTAATGGCTGTGTAGCTCTCCCAGCAAACTGTGATGCAGTGATAGTAGTTACTCCTGGGAATGGACATGTTCAAAACAAACTGAATAATGAAGCGAGTATTTCTTGTTGAGAGTGAGAAAATAAGTTGGCATGAAAAGAAACCAACTCTTATGAAACTCATGCCTAACAGTCACCTATTGTGAGATGAGTTAATCTTTATAGTTTACTCATACGTGCTTTTTTTATTCATTAGATAATACTTAATTTTGATTATTCCATTCATTTGAGGCTGAATATGACTACTGAACCTCAGTGGATATCCAGCTCTGAAAATGTCCAAAATATTTTAATGACTGCCTAATGCTCATTTGAATTGAGAGCGAGGCAGTTAATTCTATATTTTGTTGCATCGTTCTTACGATGGGTTGGGTTGGTTGTTCTAAATCTATAGCTGTTCCCTCCTCTAATGTGTCTTTTGGAGAATAAAGCACAAAATGCACTGTTTTATTTGGTAAGAAAACAAAGCTAACACTACAAGAGTACCAGCGTTTATGATAGTATTAAATGTCATCTTGGCAGCTATACATCTTATCTAGCAATCTTACCATTGATTGTTAGCATAATTGGCCATAACATCTCTTAATAGACTGATACATTTCTTTTGCTCTTCTTAGTTAAATTCTTATTGATTACTATTTTGGTGGTCTGTTCTTTTCAAACAGATCTTTGCTGAAGCTTTAAGCAATGTGTGCATGTACACATGACCAGGTAAACCAAAAGCTTTGTGTGGTGAAAGCACAGAGTAAAATGGGAACTTTTTAGGCTGAAATTTGTAGCTGTATCTCTTTGAAGCAGAAGGAATTGGTTTTTTGAGAATGAATTTGGGTATAGATTTCCTCTGTCAACTCAGGTTGTTAAGAAAACCCCACTTTTCCCTAGCAATTCTTTCTTTTTTTTTTTTTTTTTTCTGAAATCTGAGTACAATCTGAATGACTGTTAATGATGACCTACAGGAAAGAAATCATAACACAGTTAAAAACAAAGCTCGTTTTGTGTGTCAAAACATGACACAATATCTAGCAGCAAAATCACATGATAGAAGAGGTCTGGCAGTGCTGTGGGGCTGTTCTGTGGGACTTCTGATAGCTAAACTAGCCTGTCAATGAACTTGGTGTCAAAAGAGTTCATTTGAACAATAATGGCTAAAGCAAAAGATTTTTAAGCCTACATAGAGTCAGAAAAATTATGGAAAAGAAAATAGAAGTTTTCTGAGGAGAGACAGGTAAAATAATCTGCTTGTGCTCTGAAGTGTATGAATAGCTCTAAAACTTGTGCAAAAGGCTGAATTTATAGGAAACTGAATTTAGTCAGTAGAGGCAGGTAATGAATGCACTTTCCTATGCCTTCTCTTTCCAGTCTTGCTTATAGGAAGAGAATGTGCAGAGAAAGAATAACTGTATTAAGTATATTCCACAGCGTTCTTGGTTATGAGAGTTTATGGTGAATAGCTTCAGCTGTTAAAGACATAAAATTCCTTTGTGTGGGTAAAATGCTTAATTGTTGTGTTTCAGCAATGGAAGGGACCGTGAGTCAAATCTGGAATGTAATTTCTTAAACTACCCAAAGGCAGAAATACTCCAATTTGAAGTCCTAGGAAATTCTTTCATAAGAAAAAAACGCTGTAATGAAAGTTGTGATGGAATAAGCTCTACCTGAATTAGTAGAAAATAAAAGTTGTAGGACTCATTATCAATGTGTTAATTTTGTATCTAAAGGAAGAATAATTTTATAAGAGCCCTGCTGTGTCAAGTGTTTTCTGTTTTCCAGCTCCCACCGTGGGTAGTTCCATCTGTAATGCAAAGTCAGCCTTTATGTGGCAAGTAGACCTTAGGAGAGGGATTAGGTATCTAAGATATGTTCTTGGAACTGTCTTTTTGACTGACTCTTGAAGTAAGGTGTTATTTTGTGCCTTCTAGTGACTTACTGATCTATGTGACTACTACTGTGTTCATTGTCCTCAGTGCATGAACCAGTAACAAAACTAGTGTTGGTCTTTCATACCTGCTTTGTAGTCATTTAGTCAGCTTGTAACTTCTGTCTGCACAACACTCAGTTAGGTTTGTGGTTGTAAAGAGGAGTGATTGGTAGAAGTGGGCTTCCTAGAGTTAAGGAGTTACTCCTCTCACCTTGGTGCCAGTTATAAACTGAACCAACTCCTTCAGTATGGAAAACAGGAGTGGAAAGTCAAGGTCATAGCAGGAATTTTTCTCTTTTTCATAACCTAAGTAACTTGATATAATGGTTTAATTTCTCTGCTATTGAATATTGAGATTCTGAAGAAGCTAATCTACATCCTAACAGCTCATCATCCCAACTGTGCTGATACTAACACCCTGTTTCATGTTCTTTCTTATCTCCCATCATTAGTATGTGGTTGTATGACTAATATTAACTTGTGAAAAATACTTCAAAGTTGTCTTTTTTAAATGTCAAAATTGCTTTAGTGCAGTCACTGCCTAATCTGAATCAGTATTAAGATATTGTTATAGTTTACCCCCAGTAGGCAGTGAAGCACCAAACAGCTGCTTGCTTACTTCCCCCTGCGGTGTGTTGGGGGAAAGACTTGGAAGAGTAGAAGTGAGAATACTCATGGGTTGAGATAGACAGATTAATAGGTAAAGCAAAAGCTGCACGTGCAAGCAAAGCAAAACAAGGAATTCATTCACTGCTCCCTATCAGCAGGCAGGTGTTCAGCCATCTCCAGGAAAGCAGGGAAGACAAATACCATTCCTTTGAAAGTCCCTGCAAAATGGCAGCCCTGGACAAACTCCATCCCTCCCAGTTTTATTGCTGAACATGATGTCCTATGGTGTGGGATATCCCTTTGGTGGTTGGGGTCAACTGTCCTGACCAGGTCCCCTCTTAACTCTTGTGACACCAGCTGACTCAGTGGCAACAGAGGAAGGGCCTTGATGCTGTGTGGGAACTGCTAAAATATCACTATGTTGTCATCGCTGTTTTGGTCACAAATCTATAAGATAACTTCATAGTGGCTTCTCGGAAGAAATGTAACCGATCACAGCCAAAACCAGTAGAAATTTGTAGCATGGTGTAAATTTATTGCTTATCAGTATGTTGTAGTCAACTTAAAAGAAAAAGAAGAAAAGGAATAAAAGCAGAATAGGAATAAAAATAGAAAAAGGCTGGCTGCTTCTCTTCAAAATGCTTTAGTAGAACTACTCAGACTTTTAATTGTCAAAGTCAAGATATTTTCTCTTGATGGAGCACCTGTTTGAGAACCAAACAAGGTCAGAACTTCTGAAATTCTGGAATCGTGTTATATTTTCTTTTTAAAATTCAGCCACATAAGGAATATGTGGAACACATCTTTCCTCCAAGTGCTTTTTCTGAAACAAGCCATGCAGTGTGACTCAACAGAGCTGGCATTTTTCTTGTTCCATCTTACAGCCAACTGAGATTTTCTGTTCATAGCCTTACAGATTTTCTGCATGTAAGTATTAAGTTAAGCAGCCTGTGGCCAGCCCTGTCCCCACTGTAAATTTATTTTAAATAGCAACTGCTGCCAAAGACCAGAATGACAGTAGTTTAAAGAAAAAACCTATATTGTGTTCAATTTACATAAACTTTCAGTTCTGTATGTAGCATTTATCTCTTTACCAATGTGGAAATTAAAATACAGCCAGTGTCTTGTGTGTGTTGCCAGATTACTTGGAGGACTTTTTTGAAACATTTATCCCCAGACTCTTATCTGGCTGAAGAGTTAAACCTTACTTCTTTTCTCATTATTAGATGTATTCGGTAATGTTTATTTACATTCAGAATGGTCCCCAGTAATGAGGTGGTCCCAGATGAAATGCAACTGACACTCACCTAGCTTTTAATGATCAGAAAGCCTGATACTATGGCTTGCTTGATTTCTGGTCTCACTTGTAAAGAAAGCTCTCTATCCCTTTGGCTGATACAAAGTAGGGAAAGTTGTGTTGGGCTTTTCATCTCTTGGATGGATCAGCCATACCAGTCTGATTTCTGAATTGTCGTAGTCCTTCATAGTGCTTTTTAAGCTATCACCCTTAAAGTAATATCACTTTTTATTATGAAAACTTATTTCTGCCTTTTGAAGTCCCTGCCAAGACTTGCTTTTGATAATTACTTCATATATATTACAAATCTGCTTGCAAAAGCAAAGATGGCTTAGAGTTTTTGTGTCTTTTTGTTTCAAAAATGAAAAAGGAAAAAAATCTTTATTTCATCTGGAATAATTTTTTGCAGACTTCTATTCCTTTAAACTGCAAAAGGGTGCAGACTGTTGTGGGGCAATACCAGTAATTCCAGAATGGAATGGTTAGCGGGCCAGAAAATAGAATTTTGGGTTTGCTCTGTTATTGTAGCCAGCAGCTGTTACCCTGATTAATTAAAGGTTGTATAATTTGCTATGTTAGATGGATAGTTAGCATATAAATACAGTCTCATTCCTTTCTTTTCATCTGTTCTTGTATAACTTTAAGCCATTAGTAATTGTACTTTGAGATACTTTGTAATTCACATCCTTTCTATATATTGAGGGTTTTATTTACATAACCTTTCATGTTTTTCTTCTTTAATTGGGATAATGGCAGATATCTAGAACTTTGCAACAAAATACACCCCTCAAAACAAACATCTCTAAATTTTGACTAAGGCATTGATCTTTTTCGGTAATGGAGTAGCTGGTACATCAGTCACCTGTTAATTGTGAAAGGGGGTAGGTTGACTGTGGTACACATAGTGCAAGCACTGTGGAACTTCTGAGATTTGATTAAAAACTATCATATAATCTTAGCTATGTGTATGTTAGAATGCCATGTTTTTGTTCAGTACTGTTCCACTACATAGTGAGGACACCTGGGTGAATAAACTCAACAATTTTGCCTATATAAATACTAACTTCATTAGGTAAACGTGTTGCTCTAAATGAGTCTAGAAGACTGCTTTGAGTACTTGTTAACTCTGTATTTTGTATTTGTGTCCTCTAACACAAAGCTTTGAAAGCTTTCATTTTGTATATATTGAAAGACTTCCTAATATAATTATTCAATTGTTCGTACTTCCAAGAAACCTTATCATAAGGTTCTTTCAAGCTACTTTATTGGATTGGGAGTCGTGGAAGGTCACACAATCTTTAGATTTTTGAGATATGTGTCTTTCTTACATTTGCTTAACAAGACGAGGGACACCTGCATGGGTCAGTGGGTTGTAAACCTAAAGTTGTAAGAATGTTAAAATAGCAGTTTTGGATGCACAGAATCTTACTTATGGAGAAAGAGGAAACACACTCTGTGTGTGTGTGTATGTAAACCTAAGAATTGCTATCGTAATCAATTTCTTAAATGTGTAATCATTATTAGTCCAGATGAAATTATTATAGGAAAGGAAAAAAACCCCAAACAATGCTGTTAAAATAGTTATATGCATGCTGCTTGGTTTCTACCCCTTTTCCTAGTGTTTTGCTTACCTCTCCCCTGCCCCTTTACTTCCAGTAGTTGATGTGTTTTTCTTTCTCACTTTAGGATGCACCTGAGTTTACTCTTACTTGCTAAAACAATTTCATACTTTTGTTTTTTCTCCCTTTTTTTGCAGTTCCATGTCACATCCATATTTATTTTATGTTGTGACCCATGTATGCTAGATCCTATTACTGTCAGTCCTAAAACCTGTTTTGTCCAGGTCTGCATTTCTTTACTGACCATGGGTGGGTTGTTTGTATATGTGGGCTCTCTAGTGTCAAGCCTTTGTCTTACTGTTTCTTGCCCCATGCATGTATTTCCCTGCACTGCATCCAGTGTCGCCACTTATCAAACCTCTGCAGTCAAACCAGGACTATATTTCTCTTAACTATGTCATTGTGCCATCTGTGTGGAGTAACTGCTTGCCACAGCTATCCATATAAAACTATGGTTGTACTATCAGAAGAAGAAAAACTTTTAAAAAAAATCCCAAAAAACCAACAGAACCAAAAACCCACCAAAGTGCAAAACAAATTAACCTTAGCCAGACAGGCAGAGAAATTGGTATCTCTCATGGTTTAACCCAGTTGACAGATAAAACAACCACACAGTCACTTGTTTTTCCCTCTCCAGTGAGATAGGGGAGAGAATTGAAAACAAAACAAAACCCCAAAGAACCCCCCAAAACCCCCTTATGGGTTGAGATAAAGACAGTTTAATAGCACAGAGAAGGAAGCTAATGAAAATAGACAAAGTAAGTGAAAAGCACTATTTCTTACCACCTGAAGTCATGACCATGCCTCCCAGCTTACCCCCATAGCAATACATGGAATATGATGTGGTATAGACTATCTCTTTTGTCCATTTTGGGGGTCACCTGTACTAGCTGTGCTCCCTCCCAGCTTCTTGGGCATTCCCTGCCTTTGCATTGACCAGCCCGTCGGAGAAGCTGAAAAGATTTGACAAGAACTGAAAAAGGAGAGTGTGTTATTAACATTATTCTTACCCTAAATCCAAAACCGATTGCCACAGCATCTGCTAAGAAGAAAATTCACTCTATCCCTGCCAAAATCAGGACAATACTACAGCTAAAGCAGGGAAGCAAAGCTGCATGCAAGGTTGGAGAATTTCAGACAAAAGTGAGCCTGACTGTAGCAGCCCTCAGTCCTGAGGCTTTGGAAGCTCAATACAAAGCCTATGTTCTGTTTACTGAGGATGACAGTAGCAGCTAACAGCACTACAAAGTTACAATGTATGCATAACTCATATGTTGTAACTCTCTAGTGCTGTAACATGCCAGTGCTAGTTTCTACAGTTGCCTGGTTTAGTCAAATTTTCTATCAGAACTATCCAGGGAACTTCTGACTGAAATCCCTTCCCAGTGTGCCACCAGGTAGCTAGGGTAGACTTGACTAGCCCTTCAAATTGTGATAGCCAGCTACAGAGCTGTTCACAAATGGTTATAATCATTAAATACTTTCCAAAGCCAATTACATTAGATGCATGTGTTATCATGTGATAGTTAATTTCAAAGCAGAGGTGCCAGTCTGCCTTGCTTTGACTTTACGGTTGGATCTGAAGGAGCTTTGCTGTTTATAAGTTGAGCATGTTAATCATAGAATAGTTTGTGTTGGAGAGTCATCTCAGTGTAAATCACTTCTATTTAAAAAGTAGTTTGAAATTGCTATAATCTTTATTCTACAAATTTGGGTTCTTTGATTCTTTGGGAATCTCTTACTTTGGAGGCTGAGTAGAAGTCATGAGACTTTCTAAAACAAAGTGGGGCAGCATCCTCCTTCTCCTGTTTTAAGATGAAATACAAGTTTGGGGCTTTTTTTAAGCAGAAGTTTGTGAGAAAGCTGAGTCTTCTACTGTAAAATGTGCAAGATTTTACTTATGCCTTAAAAGATGCATCTAACTTAATGTGCCCTGTATGTGAAGCTCCCTGTGGGCAGCAGAGGAAAATTTGACCAAGTGTCCTTTTTAACTTTCTTAGGAGAGCACGAGACCCAAATCAACAGCCTCCCTGCTGTTGCCCACAGTCACCGAAGCAGAGTAGGTTTCTCAATTGACCAGCATTTAGGGGCTTTGTGCTTGCAAGGGTTTTTAGCTCCTGATTAGTGTGGCTGTAACAGAGAACCCATATGGCTTTTAAAAGTTTATCCTGCATATTCTTATTTAAAAGTGTTGATTCTAATAAAGCACTGAGGAGCTGCGTTTTTGGGGAAAAAAATTAGGCAGTGGGTGATTGGACAGCTGTTGTGTGTAGGATACTGAAGTTCTCTTCAATGCTGTCAAGTCAGCTCTGCTGTAGGAGTTTAGCAAATGGCAACAGTAGTGCACTAAAACCAAGTGGAACATGCTTCAGCAGTGCACATGTGACCAGGCTTCACCTTGGCAAAGAATGCCTCTTTCCAGCATAATGTTTTGTTGTGAGGTTTTTTGGTTCTCAAAACTTGCACAGTTGCCCAAATCCTACCCACGTGCCATACTTTCCTGACTTAAATCACTATGAAATCTTCATGCTATGTGATTACTAAAATAAGCCTTTAAATGAAAGGAGAAAAACCCCATCCCTGAAGGTGAGATGTCAAGTTTGAGTTGAATTGAGTCTGCTGGGGGAGTGAACAACACTTTTACTGGGACATCTACCTGAATTCTGTAACAACTGCAAGTTTTGAATACTGTTCTTTGCTTTATTCATTGCATGTTTGTCAGTAGCAGGGTTTTGCATGTTTGAAATTTGGCTTTTAAAAGAAAATTGAAACTGAAACAAAATGGTCAAATGTGTTTTTCTGCTTTTACGTGATTTGCAAAATTAAATGTAATGATCACCTTTTAAAGGATATAGCAGTGATGCTTTTTGCAGTGCTTAGATCCTAGTCCACTTCAAAGTAATGTTGCTGCCCCTAATTTGGTTAATTTGATTAATTTTTAGATTTGGTTTCTAACTTTTCCTTTAAAAATAAGCTCTATATTAAAGGCAATTTGACCTTCACTTTGGACTGTGTCTACTAAGGTCTGAGAGAGAGATGTGGGAGTATAAGTCTGAAGAAAAGAGAACATACACTCCTTGTAGGCTTAGTAATTTCAAGCACTTGTTTGTGGAACTTCATGAGCAGTTCAGAAATTAGTTACTTATGCCTAGGTTTTCTTTTTTCTTTAAACACTGACAGGAGCCCCAAATGCCAATGCAGTTTACTGTTGTGGTGGGTTGACCCTGGCTGGAGGCCAGGGGCCCACCGAAGCTGCTCTATTGCTCCCCTCCTCAGCTGGACAGGGGAGAGAAAATATAATGAAGGGCTTGTGGGTTAAGATCAGGACAGGGAGTGATCACTGACCAATTAGTGTCATGGGCAAAAGAAGCCCAGCATTTAAAAAAAAAATTACTTTATTACCCAAGCAAAACAGTAGACCAATGAGAAATAAAACCAACCTTAAAACACCTCTCCCCACCCCTCCCTATTTCTTGGACTTAATTTTACTCCTGATTTCACTGTCTCCTCCCACCAAATGTGACAGAGGGATGAGCAATAGGGATTGTAGTGAGTTCATCAAACATTGTCTCTGCTGCTCTTTCCTCCTTAGGAAGAGGGCTCCTACTGTGTGTTCCAGTGTAGGGTCCTTCACACAGGAGACAGTCCTATACAAACTTCTTCAGCATGAGTCCTTTCCCCATAGGCGGCAGTTCTTCATGAACTGCTCCTGCATTGGTCCCTTCCATGGGGTGCAGACTTTCAGGCCCAGACTTTCAGGGTGCAGACTTTCCAGCATGGATCCCCCACAGGGTCACGAGTCCTGCCAGCAAACCTGCTGTGGTGTGGGCTCTGCTCTCTGTGGGCTGCAGGTTCTGCCAGGAGCCTGCTCCAGCACAGGCTTTCCACAGGGTCACAGCTTCCTTCAGGCATCTCCAGCTGTTCTGGTGCAGTGTCCTCCATAGGCTGCAAGTGGAATATCTGCTCCACATCTTCCTCCATGGGCTGCAGGGGGACAGCTTGCCTCACCATGGCCTTTACCAAGGGCTGCAGAGAAATCTTTGCTCTGGTGCCTGGAGCACCTCCTCCCTCTTCTCCTCCGCTGGCCTTAGTGCCTGCAAAGTTTCTCACATAATCTCACTTCTTCCCTCTGGCAGAAAAAAGCTGTTGCTTGGGTTTGTTTCTGTTACAAATATGTTATCCCAGAGGTGCTAAAACCATTGCTGATGGGCTTGTGGCTTGTCCTTGGCCAATGGTGTGTGCATCTTGGAGATGGCTGGTATTGGCTCTCAGACCTAAGGGAAGCTTCTAGAACTTCTTTCAAAACCTAACCCACCAGCTCCTCCCGACATCAAAACCTTGCAATGCAAACCCAAAACAACAGCAGTTGTTTTTTTTTAATTTTTTGATGATTGGTTCATTTGGCTTGTTTAGGGTTTTTTTGGTAGTAATGAAATTGATTTTGCCTCTAACAAGTTGAGCGACCTCTGAACCCTGGATGTTACAAAGCATTCACTCTGAAAAGCAAAAGTGGTAAAGGCAAAGGAAAGGAAAACATCACTCCCACAAAAACAAACAAACAAACCCCCAAAACTGAGTGAAAACAAAAGCCATATACCCCACACAGTAATTTACTAAAAACTAGGGTGTAAATACAACCTTAGCCAAAAAGTAATAAAATGTAAGAGGAGATGCTGGAGAATGTGTTGCTGCAAACTTGCTTTGTGATGGGTTTTGTTGCTTTTTAATTTTTTGGGTGTTTCTTTTATTCTGCTAGACATTTGCTACTGAATACAGACAAAATCAAGGTGCTTAATTTGGATTTTTTTGTCCCATTCTTAGCATTCTCCAGTTTAGATCAGTCTGAGTTTGCCCTTCATAGGTCTGTGGATACAGCGCTGCAGTTCTGAAAATAATACTGCAGTAACAGTTTTTGGAAACTGCTGATTTAGTGGGCATGCTGGTAATTGAATATATATTGCTAAAGTGTTGTTGAAACTATTCATGTGCATCATTTCTGTGTATCAGATATCATGAAAAAGATCTCACAGCTGTTCATGTATGGCAGGTAAAGTTTCTCCAGGCTGGGCTGCAGTGGTGTGAATTGGCCTGGTAAGTTTCAAGTGTTCTCTGAAGCTTTGTTCCACAGAGTAATGAGTTACAACATGGAAAAAGATTTAATCCAGTTGACAAAACTGGACAGCAAGGTGAAATTCTTTACGGAAATATGTTGAAAGCAGCAGGTGTGGAAAGTGAGGTGCTGAGACAAGGTAGTGCTAAGCAGATGTCCTTGGAAAATTATGATCTAGTTGCTATCACTGAAGTGTGGTGGGATGATTCCTACAGCTAGAATAACCCTGTAGAGGTATGCTGCCTTCTTAGAAGGGATAGGGTAGGTAGGAAGGGTAGGGGAGTTGCCCTCTATATTAAAAAGTGGATAGACTTTGAGGACCTCCTTCTGAGAAGTGGTTTGGAGCAGGTTAAAAGCTTGTGGACTGGAAATAGGCATGGGACTAATAATGGACAGCTGGTGAGAGAGGTCTGCTGTAGGACACCTGATCAAGGGGAGCCTGCTGACTAGGCCTTTTTGCGGTTAGATACGTCTGTGTATGGTAGAAAAACCCACAAGTAAGCCTAACATTAAGTTTACTTAGTGTGTGCTTGTGTGAAGTATTTGCATGAAAACTTACCATGCTTGTAGAACACCTACTGGCTTTTAAAATAGGTTACCAACAGTAAGAAAACCCAGCAACTTTAGTAGGACAGATAGCAAGAGCAAAATATTTATACTACGTTGGATCTTGTGTGACAAAAGATACGCTGACAAAGCTGTGGTACTGTAATTTGCAGCACATTAATATGAGATTAATCGCACAAAAAACCCCACACATTCAAAAGTGATGAGCTGATACAATTGAAGAAGTTAGTATGGGAGTAGGAGAAAAACATTACAATACAGTAAATGTGTAATATTAGCTTATGCTGGGCAGTCATTCTCTTTGGAAGTTCTAGCTTGTTTAGGGTCAGGCCTTGGAGGAAGGAAGTTTTAAATAGTTAAAACTAATCAAATATGCCAAAAGCTAATTTCTTAATCAAAACCTATGGAATTTCCTAATCAAAATCTAGACAACTTCTAGGAGACTGCTTAACTAAGACTTCCATTACTTTGACCCACACAGTAATGTATGGACCTAACAGGTGAGGTGGCACATAAAACAACGTGATGTTGGGGCCCATTCCTCCCCAATAAATTTTGATGAATGTCACATGTGTTTGTATTTTTGTGATAAAGAAGCTGCTCTACCACTCAAGTCTTCATCCTATTGATGTCACAGCTATATCTAAACTGAGCTATGCCCAGTTTAAGTTACGTGACAGATGCTATGAGGTAGTAGTTTCAGTTAATTCTTAAATGCTTGTACTACAGAGTTTTTGGTTAAAAAGGGGAAACCTTTTTGCTATGGATGTCCTACAATATACTTTTCCTAGCCAGCACTGCATATTTCCAAAAGTACTTTTGTGAAACAAAAAACCAGTCCCGTTTGGTGTTAAGCTAGTGAAGCAGGGAGGTTTCCCTTGCAGGTTAACTCAAACCAAACCTGTTACAAGATGGGACTCTGGTCAAGGCAGAGAGGAAGAAATGTGTGGTTGCTACAGAAAGTACTAGTTTATTTCTCCCTGTGAACTGGGGGGGAGGGAGGGGAGGGTGGAAATTGTCACTGTGTATAACAGCACCATCTGCTGACTGCTGCCATAACACTTCCATGCTTCATTATAAACAGCAGGTATATGCATATGAAATGCATTGCTTGTGGTTTGATTTTTTTTTTTTTTTTGTGCTGCTAGAAGTATTAATCAATTTTTTCCTTTTTGTGTTGTAGTAATTTGAACACTATTATGAGCTATATTTTATATTTTGATAGTTCATTTTGCAATGGCATTCTGTAAAATATTTCTTAATGGAACAGAAATAGGTTACCCATTTTGACTTTCTCATCTGAGAAGTACTTCCTAGAACAAGGTGTTACTGATAGTTGATTTTAATTTAGAATCCCCTGGGCCTATCATACTTTTAAGACCTACTATGTTAAACTGTACTGATAATGGAAAGTTACTGAGCCTGACTTTTTATGAAGCAGCAAGTCATTTGGCAGGTTTTTGCTCAGTGGTGAGTTATCTCTGTTCTTTCCTTTTCATTGGAGAAAAAAAAACCCAACAGAATATTGAATAAGTTATTAATTTACATCAACCATGCTACTTTTATCTGAAGTGGTGGAACTGTGGATGTTTCGTGGCTTGTGTTAAATTTAAGGACTTGACTCCAGATGACTCTAGTTGGTAGCCATGGCATTCAATTTGAACAGCTTTAAAGAAAGTGATTGGTTACACTGCTGTTACAGGAGAAGAGGCATAGTGAGGACAACTTGTATTGATTGTTATTGATAAGTTTCCAAAAGGGTTCTACTGTAAAATTCTCATTCCAGGGTTTTATTTCAGCGAGTAATTGAATCAGTGGCTGAGTGGCCAGTTAGTGACTAATTCTGGGATTTGGTTTCTGTCTTAGTCTATAAGTCCCTCTGTTATCAGTTTCTTACTGTCTATAAAAGCACAATTAGTTTGACTCTCTTGCAGGGACTTTGAAATATTTTAATAAGAAGTGCCACAGGAGAATAAAAAAACTTCTTGTAATATGTGGGTATATTCAATCTGACTGTAGACCCATAAGGAACTGTAAAAAACCCAAAGCAACCTAAAAAACTAAATGGAAAACACCAAAACCCATCTTTTTATTTTCTCTCTTGCCACTGAATTCTAAATAGTATACCTGAACCTTCTGATTGTTGGGTGGTTAAAGGTAGCAGATATTGCTTCTAAGCAGTTACAAACTCCTCCTCTCCAAACCAGAGAGTCGCTTCTTCAGCCTTTTTGTTTGGTTTAGTTTTTGTTATAGGTTGGATGTAAAGTCTGCATTCCCTAGACCATTTTTTATTTTTGACTTATTTGTCCCTGACAAGCTTGGTTGACTTCATCTTGATGTCTTCATATTCTATAAAAAAGTAAATGCTTATAATCAGTGCCCATCTGAACATTGCCCTCTTAAGAGGCCTGAGAGGTAATAGTTACCTGTATGGACAGGTTTCCGTATACCTAGAAATTTTACATAAACTGAACTGTAAGATTTTGTATGGATTTTTTTAATAAGCACTAAGACTTCATAGAGTTCTATAAAATTGCTGTACTTGATTTTTTTTTTTCAGTACCTTTAAAATAATTTCTTCATTATACATAGACACTACATCTTAAATGTGGTTCAGCCTTAATCTTACAATGTCTGTTCTTTCTTCCAGCTATTTCTAATGTCAAAGATATTGAAAAGACAAACAGGGAGGTAAAGATGCTTGCTGTAAGCAATTGCATGGGCCATTAGTTAAAATGAGTGTTTAAATATATAAATGATGCCCCTTCAGATTTTAAACACAGAACTAAATTAGTAAAAATGCGTAACTCAGCAGAGCTGTTTTGTTATCACTAGTTGAGTGTTTCAAGCCCTTGCTGAAACATGGAAATTGAAAATCTATGGAAGTATCGTAGCGCATAATTAAATTCTGTTGTTATAACATCTGGTACATTATACCATGATACCTGTCTGATTTTCATGTTTATATTGAAACATTCATAATTCTGAATGAGTAATATATTACTCATTATACTTAGGAACTCAGGAAATAACGTAAAAATAGACGGTAATGCATGCCTGCCTTGTGGTGCTTCTCTTGCAGACATAAAGTAGAAAGCCACTTTGCAGCCATAGAAACACACCAGCAATGTGATAATAATAAAGAAATTAAGTCAGATCTTTTGAACTATGTTCTTGTTGCAGAAAGACTTGGAGTTTTGATCAAAACCCCTATTTCTTCACTTATTGTTCTTCAGACCTTCATGTATTATTCATATAACCACGGGTCAGGTATTGCTGTTTATGCAAACCTCATGAATGTTTACTGTAATGGAAACAAGCTACTCTTATAAATTTCGGCCATTCTGTTTGTGCAGCCATTATGTGCTTAACTACGAAATGTGTTCCTCCAGAATAAATATATTCTCCATTAGTAGGACACTCTGATTGTGGCTGTAAATTATTTGTCCTCACCATTTTATTTCTTGTTGTTTGTGTACTGTCTTTTCTCCAGCTTCTCATCTTGAATTAGATTATAGTGTACTTGCTGCTGGATTTTTTTTCTTTGGGTTGTATGGGTGTGGGTGGTTTTTTTTGGTTGGAAGGTGTCTTTAGGATTGCAGGTGAAAAAAATTTAGTTTATAATTGCTGAAGTTGGTTGCTATATCTCTTTCAGAATGTTAAACCTGATTTGGCATTAGTGGCAGCTTTGCCTTTATTGAGAGGCTGTACAGACATTAGAGCAATCTGATTTGCTGTGAAAACTCAATCGAAATATTTAACATAGCCATACAGTTTCTTTTCTGAGGTTAAAAATTAAGGACAAACTACAGGCAGGTTTAGAGACCTTTATGATATGAATGAGACATAGGAAGTCCTTGTGCAACTGTTGTGCACGTTGGATTCTAACTTGTAAGCGGACTTATCCTTTGTTTCCTCCCCCTCCTGGGGGAGGAAACAGGGCAGAGACTAATGAAGCAGATGATGATCCTCCTTTTTTCTTCAGTAGCTTGCACAGCAGCGTCAGACGACTGGGGAGTAGAAGCGTGCTGGTCTTCCAGTGGAAGACTGTCCTTGAAATAATGCAGAGATCATTCCTAAATTTCAGACAGAGATCCATTTTGAGGGGTATCTTATCCCTCTTATATCTTCCTGTAAAGATTTTTTTTTTTAAAAAAAGTAGAATGTAGTCTGAGATGTATTGTTGTAGATGCTCAGCAGTGGGAACTGGATAGAACTACAGCGAGATGATGAGTAGACAGCTAGGCTGACTGCAGTTTTCAAATAAGCTGCTGTCAAATGAAGTGGTGGATTGAGTGAGGTCCCACAATATCTGCTCTGGATTGAGCACTATTTTGTAAGCAGCCCGAGGAAGGAACAGGTAGCATTTAGTTGCAGATAGCATTAAAAGAGGTGTAACAGCAGGATTCAAATGTGTAACCACAAGCGGGAGAAATGATGGGAAGGAAAATAAACCCCTGAAGTAAACAAGATGGCAGTCAAACAGTGACAAAATTCTGTACTTGTATAGAAATAACTTTTCCACATATATTACACATTTCAGGAGGGACTGGCTAGAAAGCATTATCTTAGGAAATAGTTTTGGAGGCCTGGAAATGTATCATGAGTGAAAATCACTCCATTCTGTTGAGAGGGAAAAAATCAGTGCTATAGTAAGAGATGTGAAGAGGAACAGTAAGTGAAAGAATTCTGAAATATTTTGTATGCTTCTGCTAAGGGCATAGACTGAACTTTGCAGCTCTAGGCACCATGATTCCAGAAATACGTAAACAAGAAATGCTCACAGATGAGCAACAGAAATAATGAGAGAGCAAAACTGTTAAAGGAAATAATTCTCAACTCTTGGCTAAAGAAAAAGACAGAAACCATTATGTTTGTAAAGAAATAAGTATAAACAAAAATAGTATGAGAATTACCTGTGTCACATGTGCATCAAGCAGAGCTAACATCATTCAGATTTAGCATAGGTTTAGTTTAAAAGTTCCGTTCAGACCTGTTTTTAATTAGTATGATGGTTAAAATGTTCTTACCTTCATTCTTGAACTGTATTGTTAAATAGGTGGTTTTGCTCATGGAGCTGCACTAGCAAATGCAAGCTTCTATAGATACACAGTCTTTTAAACTTTTGAGTTGTGCCTAGTTGGATACCAGAATTTTATTACACAATTCAGTATTTAATTCATGCTGTTATGGTGAATTCTTCAAGATGGTAGTGATTCATGATCTCATATAGATTCCTATTCAGAAAAACAATAGAAACAGGAAAATCCTCAAATTTACCTCGTTTCTGTCAGTCCAGATATCCTGAACTTCCCATCTCTTGGGAAATGGAATTTGTTTTCTGTGGCTTCATGTCCATAATAATACTTCCTTCAGTTTCCTAGTGCCTGATCAAAGCCAGTCCAAATTGTTTTTCTACCTTCCCTTACTCAGGGCTTTATCACAAAACTATCTGATTCTGGCAGTAGTACAATTGAAGTACAAATATGCTAAACTTAAGAAACGAGAGATGTAATGAGTGACAATATAACTGCTAGGTATTGTGTTTACACATCTAGCTGTGAAATTCATGCCTGAACATTGTTTAAAATGTATAAACTAAATTTTGAGAGCTGTTATAAACACGTCCATAACATAGGTGTAGCATCTTGCACGTGTCATGATGTGTCACTAAGGATTTTGTGCAATTCCGTGGAGTTGTTTTATGAAAAAAAATGCCTGAAGTTACAACCACTATTTTAATATAAGCTGATGATTATTGTTATTAAAAGCTTTTCCACTTGTTCACAATAATATAGGAAGCTTCTGATTCTTTGCAGTCTCAAGGAAAGGGTTTGAGAAGTGGGAATAAAAACTAATGACCTGCATTTAAATTGGGCCGAAAAGGAACATTATTTAGTCCTATTGGTATATCCATGCACTTCACAATAACAGGATTAGTTTGGATAATATCAGCTAGATGATGCTTAGCTGCAATATAA
Source organism: Laterallus jamaicensis coturniculus (assembly GCA_022605575.1). Classification (NCBI taxonomy): domain Eukaryota; kingdom Metazoa; phylum Chordata; class Aves; order Gruiformes; family Rallidae; genus Laterallus; species Laterallus jamaicensis. Next base: position 89,989,264 of record JAKCOX010000001.1, read on the forward strand.
ATTTATATTAGAAATATAAAAACATTTGGGTTTCAAAATTTCTTCATTCCTTACTGTAGATCCTGTCTTTAAACTCATCCTTTGAACTACTTGTTTTGAAGGACTTAATGCTTCATCAAATTATTTCAAAGACTGGCACAACTATCCTGAACTTCAGTAACTGAACTGATGTGATTTCTTGGAATGCTGTTTGTCAAAAGTGATACAGTTGTGTATTCCAAGTATGTCAGATGCTCTCTGGAATGTGTAGGGATGGAGAGAAGTGAAGAACTTTATTTCTGTGAGAAACTCTGAGTAAATTGGTTACACTTTCTTCAAGTCCTCTTGCTTCAGTTGTTCAGACAGAACATGAAAAATACACTAAAATCGAAATTTGCAAACCCACATAAATATGGCTTCAGGAAAAAGTGAAGCTTTTAGCAAAAATTGTTCTGAGTCATTTATCTTGCTTTATCCACTAATACTTCAGGTGCAGCAATAACTTGAGATAAATTGCAATATTTTTAAGTTGATCAATTAAGTACTAGATTTTCAAAACCAGTATTAGCTTAATCTTACTCCCACTGATGTCAATAGAAGTTCTCATGGGGAATAATGATTAGTACTATATTGAGCTTATATGAAAGTTACACTCTTAATCAGCTGTTATGTTTGTAAAGGAGCTATTCATATGGATACGTTTAAGTAAATGTAGGTTATGTGGGTGGAAATTGTGCCTGCTAATACAAAATCTTTTTTTTCTCTTTAGGATTGTAGTTTTTCTTTCCAGTCCAGCTAATCCTTGCATTTGAAATATCATGTGAGATTATGTTGTTAATTGCTGAATTAAGGGAGATAATATAGCAAAAATGCTTCCCCCAACTGTCCAAGAAAAAAAGCAAACAAATCTTCCTGAATTTGATATGTGCCCCTCCCCCTGCCCCAGATAACGCATGTGCAATGCTTTGAAAGTGCTTTATGCACATAGTAGTTTAAGAGCAGGAAAACTTTTGTGGTGGTTTTTTTCTCACAAGGATTTAAAGTTAACATTCATTAGGTGTCCTACTATAAGAATGTCTATGCTATTTTTCTAGTCACTTTTGGCAGTGCAATGCTAATAAATAAGATCAACATCAAAATGCATATTTTGATGATATAATAGAAGTTAGTTACTGACTTATTAAAGTGTCCATCAACTAAAGCATGAGGTGTAAAAGAAGTTTCTAATGGTAAAATAATCCTTTGCAATTTCTGAGGTCTTACTCTGCTATAACTTTGATAGGTTTTTTTAATTAAGCAACTCACCTCATCTGTCTTAGGTCCATAAGCATTTACTTTATTTGGAGAATATTTGCCACAGCAGATTGCTTCTCCCTGTGTAAACTGGTGTGGATCTTTCACCATTCCATTTTTAAATGTTAAAAATTACAATATTGGTTTATATTAGAATAGTTTAAGTCTCTTAGTTCCATAGCAGCCTTTTACTTACAGCTTGGGTATGGTTATTCTGGTTCTGAATGTGACCCTAGTTGGCTAGGAAAGGTGATAGACCTGTGTGGCCATGAAGTCAGCACCAGATGGTGGCACGGGGCTTCAGGGAAAATGACAGCCGTTATTTTACTGTTACATTGTCACTGCTGTATTCTCTTTTTCAGTTCTTCTCTCTTATGTTTTCTGTATATTACTTAAGGGCATAACTTTACAATACATATGTGCCTACTTCTGAGGTTTTAGATGGAAGACTGCATAGAATATCCAGTTTAAAGAGTGTGATTTTTTTGTTGGGGGTAACTGCTTACATCATGAAGTACGTAATTGTATAATCAAAAAAAAGCTGTAGGCACAAATAGCCTGAGCTGTGGTGTTTATAACCTTCAAATAAGTGTTTCTTTGCTTTTATATTTTCAGGTATATACATTTCTAACATTTTAAGTATTTGACAAAGTAAAAGTGTGAAGAGTTCTTGACAGTGTATTCCTAAAATGTGGTAATATAGCTAATAGACTGGATAACTTGTTTGCTCTTAAAGTTGGTAACTTGAGTGTATACTTTGTTCTATTCAGTTAATCAAAATATTAGTTTAATGATTTCAAAATTTTTTATTCTCTTTGTTTTATGATCAAGACTGCTTGTAGCTCTTCCTTGATTTCATTTAGTTACTACCTGTAGTTACAGTGTCTACCAAATTTCATGACTCCTTTGAAGTTCTGTTGAGAAATACAGTTCAGTGGTTTTCCTTTACAGCAGAGGCACCTGTGTGTCTAAGAAATGTGTGCACGTTCTTCAGGTGGTGTGAGTTGAGCAGACACAGTCTGCTTTTTTTAATAATGACAACTTCACTACCTGCTGGGCAAACCCTGAAAATATCTTAATTATTTCCCTCACTTGTCTTTCTGAATTTCATCTTGTCTAAGAATGAGTTCTCCTATGAATAAGACTCAAAGGTTGCTCTTGCAACTGTGAAGTTCTGATTTATGAGGCCCTTTACTAGGCTAATTTTAGTACATCTTCTATCATATTCAGAGATCTTAGTGATGCTGTGTTATGCCCAACTGATGGATCTCCATGTTACTAGAATTATCACAGGAATGTGTTCTTGAGCTGGCACCATTTGTAACACAGTACTCTTTTTACTTTCCAATCACAGAACAGTAGGGGTTGGAAGGGATCTCCGGAGACCATCTAGTCCAACACCCCTGCCAGAGCAGAATTTTCCAGAGGGAGATTGCACAGGATCATGCCCAGGTGGGTTTTGAATGTCTCCAGAGAAGGAGACTCAACAACCTTTCTGGGCAGCCTGTGCTAGTGCTCTGTCACCTTCACAGTAAAGAAACTTTTTTTCATCTTCAAATGGAACTTCTTGTGTTTCAATTTGTGCCTGTTGTCCCTTTTCCTGTCACTGGGCATCTCAGGAGAGTCTGACCACCCTCTCTAGACAGTCACTATTTAGGTATTTATAAGTATTGATTAGATCCCCTCTCAGTCTTTACATCTCCAGACTAAACAGACCCAGCTCTCTCAGCTTTTCTTTGATTAACATACAAAAAGCTTTTCATACTGAGGAAGGTATTACTTACTGACACTGAATGCTCATTTTAATATCTGAGAAGAACAGTCTTCAACTCAACTAACATTAGCCATTTAGACAGCAGTTCAGTGCAAGCCTGACACCTAACTATACCTGTTTATAGAAGTCTTTGTGTGTATATGGAATCTTAACTCCTACTCCACAGTCAATACCATCTGTCCTGAGACCTGTCCTGTTTACTATCTTTGTCAGCAGCCTGGAGGAGGAGTTGGATAGCACCAAGTTCGTTGTTGACACCAAGCTGAGGGGGTGCATTCAGTTTGCTCAAGTATAGGGTTGCTATTTAGATGGTCCCAGTGCTGGAAGAATAGCCCAAAAGCCAAAAAAACCACCCAAATATTAAATTTTCCACCTATGATAAACTAAATCCCTTTCCCTTTACAAGTTGGGGACTGACTGATCACATTGCAGCTTTGCTGGAAGGGACAGTATGCTGAATGCGAGCCAGCAGTGTTCACTGGTCATGATGAAGGCTAACAGTGTAGTGGTCTGTATCAGTAGGAGCATAATAAGTAGGTTAAGGAAATTATTTTTTCACCTTAACTTAGTGCTTACTAACCTTTAAAGGAATTCTGCACCTGGTCTTTGTTCCCTTAATGCAAGAAGGACTGGAATGAGTTTGGCATAGACTTGCCAGCGTGCTCTGCTTGCCCTGTAAATAGAGGAGCTGGGTTCCTCAGCACTGGGGAGGAGGTGGCTTTGAAGGAACTTAGCAGTTCCTTAGTCCAATGCCGGGAGGTTGCCAATAAGATGGAACCATGGTCTTTTTGACCTCTAAAGGTCACCTAGTCCAACCCCGCTGCAGTAAGCAGGGACACGTTTAACTAGATGAGGTTGCTTCTTCAAGACCGACTTTGAACGTGTCCAGGGATGGGGCCTTCACCACCTCTCTGGGCAATCTGTTCCAGTGATCTACTACCCTCACAGTGAAGAACTTCTTCCTAATGTCTAATCTAAACCTACCCTGCTATAGTTTAAAACCATTGCTCCTTGTTCTATTGCCTTTACATGCCCTTATAAACAGTTCTTCCCCAGCTTTCCTGTAGGTCCCTTGGAAGGCTGCTATTAGGTTATCTTTTCCAGGCTGAAACCCCCCAACTCTCTAAGCTTGTCTTTGTAGGAGGGGTGCTCCAGCCCTGTGATCATCCTTGTGGCCCTCCTCTGGAGCTGCTGCAAGAGGTCCATGTTTCTTGTGTTGAGGGCTCCAGAGCTGGACGCAGTACTCCAGGTGGGGTCTCACCAGAGTAGAGGAGGGACAAATCACATGTCCTTAAATGCTGGTCACACTTCTGATGTGATGAGCCTTCTGGGATGCAAGTGCACATTGTTGGCTCATGTCCAGCTTTTCATCCATCGATACTCCCAAGCCACTTTCTGCAGGGCTGCTACCACATCATCCCCCAGTTTGTATTCATAACAAGAATTGTCCCAACCTAAATAGGAAACAAAGTTGCAACTGGATAAAAGAAGAGTTACCATAAAGATAGTAAAGCACTGAAGCTGTTTAACCAGTGATGGTTTAGATTCTTTGTCCTTTGGGGGATTTCAAGACATGACTGGAAAATGTCATTAGCAACTGTGACCGAACTCAGTTGCTTTGAGGTTGGTTCTTGACACCATTTCTGATATGAATTATTTTCATGAATTTGATTGCTTGCATTAATGCAATTTCAGGTATATCACTTCATGATGGGCTTCTTCAGCCTGGAGAAGAGAAGGCTGCGGGGGGACCTCATTGCAGCCTTCCAGTACCTGAAGGGAGCATACAAACAGGAGGGGAATCAACTTTTTAAAAGGGCAGATAATGGCAGGACAAGGGGGAATGGTTTAAAGCTGAAGGAGGGAAGGTTTAGATTGAATATTCGGGGGAAGTTTTTTATGGAAAGAGTGGTGAGGTCCTGGAACAGGCTGCCCAGAGAGGTGGTGGATGCCCCGTCCCTGGAAGTGTTCAAGGCCAGGTTGGATGGGGCCCTGGGCAACCTTGTGTAGATCCAGGCCTGAGGTTGGTGGCCCTGCCTGTGGCAGGGGGGTTGGAGCTTTATGATCCTTGGGGTCCCTTCCAACCCATGCCATTCTATGATGACTTGGCTGACTATGGATTAGATCTCATTTGTCTATAAAGAACACTTAGACTATGTATATGTAGGTGTCCTCATGTAGTTTCTTAATCTTAAACTGAGTTTTTATTTCTAAAAGTAGTACAAATCTAATCTGGGGAATTTGGACTCCTCCTTTAGGGGAGAGAAACAGACACTCCTGAAGAGCTTTCATCGCCGTTTTCTTTGCAAGCTATTTTAGGATGAAATGAATCACTTCTGGTGACGTTTTATTTTCTATACCAAAGGCCTGTATTTAAAAAAGGCGAATCATGTTGAGATTTCAACTTTTCACTTACCGGTATGAAAATCTGCAGTCTTCGAAAGTGCTAAGCATTCCACAATTGCTTCAAAATATTTATATCTAAAAATCAAGTCCTCATTGTGTTCAACCCAAATAAATGAGTACTTATTTTGGAAAATTTGTGATAGAATCTGTTGAAGCCTTCCTACACTTTGTGTCTGACCTGAAATATTGTATACTGGTTAACTTTTAAATGCTCACTCAGGTATTGACCCCTTTTGGAGAAAACTGTTCTGCTCCAGAGACATAGCCTCTATACTTAAAAACAATTTCATGTTTCAAAAGTTTTTGAAAGGAAATAATCGCTGTTGTATAATCTGGAGACATAAAACGATTTGTCATTTCCATGTTTCATGTAGGAGAGGAAGACTTGGGCTGAGTTACTTCCCATTACTTATTGAGGGTGAAAAAAGCAAATGGTTTAACACAGCAATTTGTGACACCTAATTATTTGCTTCACTACACTACTTTGATTTGCTGAGCAATTATCTCAATTAGAACTTGTTGCAGAGTTAGGGCCAAGTACTGAGTCAGGCTGAATCTCATATTGTGCTAGTGCTTGCACCAGGTAGTACACTATAAAATAAATATATTAAGTTCTGTTAGGTGCAGATTTCTTTGCTGTATAAGACAAGGTATTTAGCAACATCAGTCATCCCCATGCACTGAAGGACAAAGGACAGATCTGTGAGCAAGTAAAATAGTAGGCCTGGTGTCATACTTGGAAATCCTTCTTTTACACTGTACCACTTACAGCACACAGTGCTGTCACCTGGGAGTTGATCTGTGTGACTGTACACAGGCTGTGTTGTTTGGGAGATGGTCTAAGCCAGCATGTGCTTTCAGTATCAGATGGCTGATACCTGAAGATATTTATCCTTGAAACTTGCTAAAATCAAAATTGTCTTCTTTCAACTTCAGTACTTATTTCAGATTAAAAAAATGCCAAATCAAAAGCAAACTTTGTTATTGCTTCTCAACATACTGCAAAGTTTTGCTAAAATATGTATGTTCAAGGTGTCTGTTTTAACATATTGTTGTGTCTGTCCTCTAAGTGGAGGCTAATAGGAAATAGCTTTGGAGCTATCTTGTCAACTGTGAAAAGATGAACATACTGTTTTATGTAAAAATAAATGCATTTTTGTTCATCTGCAACATAGGTTTCTATTTTTACTAATTACATTTTGGCTATTCAGAAACAATGTGTAATGGTTTTTATTTAACTTGATAAATGTGAAGTAGTATTAAAAAGAACACCCTTTCTATTTAGTGTGCAGAAGATACATATACTTTATATGCAGTTATAAGATTTTACTCTTCTATATCGTACCCCTCCTGCAGTACCATCAAAGCCTGTTTAAATGTATTTTTGTTTAAATAAGTATTTGTGGCATGATGCCACTTGTATTGAAAGCAGCTTCAGTGCTATTGGTACTCAGTGTCACACTGTCTTGCTTTGCTTAAAATACTATCAGTTTGTTTATCATAATTAACACATCTTTTGGATAATATACATTGAAACTGTTTGCATGCTAGAAGATTTTAATGTATAAATGACTTGTTTGTAAGCTGTTGTGAGAAAATAATTGCAGCTGATGAGAACCTGCTCTTAATTCACAGGCCATTTTTTGTCAGCTGGCATGGGTTGATTTGGGGGTTTGTTTGTTTACATCGATTTAGACTCTAGAGAGAGTCACAGTTTGTCATGCATTGATTTTTCTTTGTGTATTTTTTTTCCAGTTTACCTCCCTGAAGTAAGTTCTTTTAAAAGCCAGTCCTCAAGCTAGTTTTTGTTTTTACATAGTAGAATCAAACCCCAAAATAATAAGCAGCACCTGCCCTTCAGTACCCTGCTAATGAAAGAGGTGCAGTCTAAGAGGCAGCAAACAGCTTCCCTGTGAGACTTCGTACTGACTGGAAAGCTGACAAACCCATATTCCCCAACCAGGCTTAGCAAATGTTACCTGCATATTTCTGGTGTAGAGGAATAGCTGAGGAACACAGGAGCCAGTGCTGCCATAGGAGAAAGTGGCCAATGACCTTGGGAGTACTGTTGGCACTGCAAGAGCAGTGAGGTGGTAGAATACTAGAGGACATTCAACCCAGTACTTAAAGAAAAGAAATGTTTACAAAACCTTTATTCCTTAGTGCTCTTGTAAAATGCTTATCAAAGATAAGTTTTGTCCTGTGAATCCCTTAAAAAAAACCCCAAAACCAAAAACCTGATGTGCAAGTTCTTCCAAATGTTTGTTATATAACAATTTTATGGTTAAAATGTGGAAAATAAAATTTCACATAAAATAGAACTTCAATTATAAAGTGAATTTAGAATGATAAAATATTTATGCCTGAAAACATACAGGTAATTAAATTCTGTAACCTGCCACAGTATCTTACTCTCTCCTTGGGAGCCTTCCCCTGTATAGTGCTATGAGACCATTAAGGTTACATCCGAGCTAGGAAATACACTATTCCGGGCACAATTTTCTGTACTGGGGCTTTACTGTCATAGTGTGGCTTGACTTTCATGTTCATGACTGAACACTTCATTATCCCCTAAAACTTGACCAGTCCATAACTGTTTTGAGGAGTAGTGCCCAGCCTAGGCCAAAGTTAATTTAGGAGTCAGGTCTCAGTTTAACAGGGTGGACAATGTACCATGGCCAGTGTTTAACGCTGCCCAGCCTTGTTCAGTGTTCTAGTGCAAATGTAGTGCAGAGGTCTGTCTGAGTGCAAGAGCTGGAGCAGTTGTTCATGTTAGAATATTGTCTCTTCGCATTCGGTCCATGGTGCATTCCATATATTTCCAATTCTGCCTCCTCCATCCATGTAATAAACACCCTCACCAAAATTTTCTATGCAATGCCAGTAAAATTTTGATGCACTGAATCTGTGTAGCACCTTTCCTATTGCCTGCAAATTGCATCCAAATAATCCAGCAGATCCAGAACTGTCCATGTTTCAGAACTTTTCTATTTCTAATTAAACCTGTATTTTATTATCATTAGATTCAGATCAAGTGTAAGATAATCAAAGGAAGTTTCTCAAAGGAGTCTGTAAAACACACCTACCGCATTCCCTGTAAATTCAGCAGTGTGGCATAAGCCTAATGCTGCCTGCAAAGAGCAAAACTCGATCAGTCAGTTGCAAAGGGGGTGAGGAGTAATCAATGGTTTAAAAGCAGCAGGAGGAGAGAAAAGAAACTTCTGTCGGGTAAGACCACTGTGGCATATAACGTGACACAGCCACAGTGACATACAGAGCATGTAAAACTACTAATCAATGCCTAATAAAAATACCTCTGCTGGAAGCTAATTCACATCACAAAATATCTGCAACAGAAATTAATTTTAATGAAAGTTTATCTGGATGCGGATACAGTGAGTAATGAAAGAAATCCTCTGAAACGTTATCACGTCTGCTCCATAAGCAGGAACAGTAAAAGATTACATGTAGAGATCGTGGCAGTTGAGCAATGGGTGTGAGTAGATTTCAGGCTGAGGAAGCCTTAGTCTGTTAACGCAACAAATACTTTGGTGCCGGTGGAGGGGCATTTAGCATTGTTGATGTGAATGAATTGAGTGCTGTTCGTGCATCTAGAAAGCAGGATGACAAAGCATCTTTGTTCTATGTCAGTAACTGTGTGATCCAAAAGCAGTTAAAGAAGGATGGGAAGGAAATGCTACTTTGGTTATTCTTTCTGAACATGAAGAGCCTGTGAGATGGTTTCAGGACTTTTGAAATAGTCCTGTGACCTGAATGCAGTATAAATGCGCATCATTTCGGGCAGAGAAGAGGTCATAAAGTCACTGTTACAGATTGCTAGTCTGGCTCTGCTGAAACCGTACAAGAATCTGAGCTGTTCCTGCTCACAAGGTGCTCTGTAAATTATTATGCACCAGCTGGCGATGTGCCACATGCAAATGGATGGGGATCAGCAAAAGGATGTTTCCAGAGTTTTATTCTGGGAACAGCTGCATCGCTCAGGGGAGTGGAAGGGTGCTCCTTTTAAAAACTGATAATACATAATCCTTCCTCTAATATTATATAGAGCCTATATTGCTCCCAGTTAATGTGCTTTGGTGGTTTTTGGTTTTCAGTTCAAACGGTCCATATAGACAATATTATAGGAGCTCTACTCTGGAGTCTTCTCATATAGAAAGTACTGCTAATATCAGAGAAAGGATTATTCCTTCAATAAAAGATTGATTGTGGAGTATCTCATGCCTTCTAAATGCTCCAGGAGACACGACAGTAAAAATACATAATTTTGCTTTTTGTAGCAGAAAACTGCTCTGATACTGTTGAACAGAATCTGGTCATCACATTTCCAGGAAAATGTAACAAAATAGTTTGTGGGCAAGGTGCTTTGCAATTCATGAGAGAGAGTTTTATACAAATGAACGTCTCATCCCTGGCTTATGCTTCATATTTAGTTTAAAGTGTGATACTACTAACAAAAATAACCCTAAAACGAATACTTTCTTGTCAAGAGATCTATTTCCTTAGTAGATATTTGTTACCTGTTTATTTTGGTAACAAAGCCACTTTTTACTGCACTTTAGTTGAGTAGAGAACAATAGTTCAGTGGGCTCAAGTCTGTTTATGTGCAGTGTCAGCAGAACATTAACCAATTTGAAAGTGCCCCAACCAGCAAATAGATTAAAGTTTGGTTGTGTTCTTTACTGCCTCAGAAGGGACAGTGTCTCTCTCAGAACTTCATTGGTGGTGTTAGGAAATAGGAACCAGGTTATCTTAGAAACCATGTTCAGATATTTGAAATGTTGAGCTTTTACTTGTGATTTTGTTAGCCTGACATTTCCCTGCCTGTCTTGCGTGCAGTGTGAATTGAAATCAGTATAAACTGGAGTATAGAAATTGAGCCCCTCCTAAAATTGAATAAGATGAAGGGGGGAAGAGGGTAAGGCAAGGACAACAGAGAAATGAGCAAAATTCCCATAGTCAAAAATAAATACCTAGAAAACATTTGGCTATGTAACATTTTATATACTGATTTGCCTAAACTAACTTCAGCACTGTCTTGTCAAATTCCTTGCTACTGTATGATGTTATATTTTAAGACGACTGGCAAATTTACAGCTCCTCTTTTTAGCTACAGGGTAATTCTGCACCTCCTACACTGAATTGGCATTGTACTGAAGCTGTTTCTGTTCTGAGCTTCACTGATTTTCATGTTGTGCTTGAGAGTGACAGTAGGCAGTAGGTCTTATTATGGGGGAGGGAAGAGGGAGGAGTTGTTTTTCCATCAGTATTTGTTCAGGTACTGCATGTTTAAAAGTTTATACACAATTAGGAGGAGAACACTTATTAGTGACTATGTAAACATGGAACAAATCTCTTGATGACATTCCGAACAATATAGATGGTGCTTAAGCAATAGTTACATGATTTATGTTTATCTTCTGTGCCTGCCACTCCTCACTTTTGATGTTGTATGTCTGAACATTGATATGTTATCTGTAAGTACAGATAGAGTGATTTATAAGCAACACTGTAGAAGACTTAAGACAAGAGAGAAGATTCATCTTAAAGCACAGTGTAATCTTACACAGAATAGAGAATAAGCAGTAACTGGATGTTGATCTCATTAAGATAATGACTTAGGTGAAACAACATAATTTTTGGTGCATCAGTTTCTCCATATACAATACTGAGCTTTACTGAGTTCAGGAAACATCTGGACGATGCACTCAGTCCCATGCTCTGACCTGGCTGGCCCTGTGTAGAGCCAGGAGTTTGATTCAGTGATCCTTATGGGCCCCTTCCAACTCAGTATATTCTATGATTCTATGATTATATCTTTTCTCCCCTGTCCAGCTGAGGAGGGCAGTGAACAGAGCGATTTTGGTGTTGTATAGATAACCAACATGACTGAATAGACAGTGGAAGACCCCGCTAATTGACTCTCCTAAATCTGTATTTTCTGTGGTACTTGTGTAACATACCACTTGTACAGTACAAAGCTTTTTATCCTTTCATCTCTCATTGGGTAGTGATTTCTGAATTTGCTTTGCCTTTCATTCCTGCAGGAAAACAAAGGTGGCAGACCTTAGAATCTTGAAACAGTCAGATGAGCTTATTTCTACCATAAGAAAAGTTAGGCTTACTGCACAGTGCTTCCATGAAGTACCCATTTGTTATCGTTTAATTTTATCTTATTTAATTTTCTTATACACAATAGTGATTCATGGACACAGCAGAGATTACTTTTCTTAAAATACTGTGTGATATATCCTAGTTTAATGAAAGTTTTCATTTTTAATTAAATTAGAGGAAAAGGCTCCTATCCTTTTTCCTTTTCCTCAGGGGAGATAACATTGTGCCATGTTATTAGCAAGTTTCCCAGGGGTGCTTTTTTGCTTTGATGAATTTGTCATAGTCAAGGAACACTGGAAGCTGGTAGCTTGCCAAAAGGGCTACATTTTAGATTTATGTTACAGCCTCTGTATGTTAAATTATAAGTGTTATTGATAAACCACTGAGAAGGACATGTTTCTGTGTTAGATTAGCTAGCTATCAGAGAATCACAGAGTTGTAGAGGTTGGAAGGGACCTCAAGAGATCATCGGGTCCAAGCCCCCTGCCAAAGCAGGCTCCCTAGCTCATACTGCACAGATAGGTGTCCAGACGGGTCTTGAATATCTCCAGAGAAGGAGACTCCACCACCTCCCTGGGCAGCCTGTCCCAGGGCTCTGTCACCCTCACTGTGAAAAAGTTCTTCCGCTTGTTGGTGCAGAACTTCCTGTGCTCCAATTTGCAGCCATTGTCCCTTGTCCTGTCTCCACAGACCACTGGGAAGGGGCTGGCTAACTTGCCCTGCATCCCATGCTTAGGATAATTGTAAACACCAATTAGGTCCCTTAGTCTTCTTTTCTCCAGGCTGAAGAGTCCCAGCTTATTCAGCCTCTCTTCATAGGGGAGATGCTCCAGGCCCTTAATCATCTTCGTAGTCCTTTTTACACCAGGGACCCAGATCTGGACACAATACTCCAGGTGGGGCCTGACCAGAAGAGGATCATCTGTTGCATAGACTTAACAAACTTCAGCTTAGAGAAAGCTAGAAAGGAAAGGGTATTGAGGGGGTCATGAGGGGCAAAAGGGCAAAATTAATCAGAAAAGTAAGTAGTCTTTCAGTAGCAGTGCTGGAAACCTGTGCAACACTTTGTACCCTCTTGTGTTGGAAATGGGATTGAAAATAGGTATTTCTGGATATTAACTGTGCCTCTCAGGATGGGTGTAAGGGACCAAGTAATTGCTTTAGAGTTGCAGACCTTGGTTTTTTTTGGTTTTTGAAGAAGGCTATTTTGGCTGTACCCTTTGAATAAAGACTGGTGAAAGAGTACTTGCTGTAATTTTTCAACTGATGGGAGCTATCGCTTACTCTTTCATACAAATATGTAAATGTTAAAAAGCCAAGAATTTTTTTCCCCACCAATTTTTGTTGATTTATATTCCAAAGTGCCTAGCATTTCTTCCAAGGGAGAAAATGTTTGATGTCAGGAAGCTTGTTTATGTGTAATCTAACTCATTCCATTCTTCTCAAGGAATAAACACCCTCAATACAAGACAATGCGTGCATTGGCATTCACTTGTTTCACTTGTTAGAAGTGTAGGGGAGATGCTACAGCCCACATATGTATGTTAAAACTAGACAACGTAAAATCTGAGAGTTTTATAAACTCTTATGAGGTTATTAAAGCACTTTGGTTTAGAGAACAGTGGCGTATGAGTTTGGATCTTCTCTTCAACTGTTTTCTTCATCTCACAATTTGTCGAGCTCCAGTAATTTACCTGAAAAATAGCATTGTACAGCATCATTTCTGCTATCTCTACATGGTAGAAATGGGGATTAAAAAACCAGTGGCCAGCCCCTTTCTTCGTAACAGTGCCACTGTCTAATTGTTGTGAAGCATATCCACACGTATGTTAAGGGATGTCATTAACATGACTGGAGTTTGGGGAAGTTTGATGAGGAATCTCAGAAGTTAAGCAAAATGGGCAATACCAGGGCCAATGAAAGCTGTCACAGACTACTGAGAGGGATTGAAAGTTGGGAATCAATTTTTCAACTATTGATTAGATGGTTACCACTGAACCAATGAACTTGAAGCAAAAAATCTCTCACAACTCATTGCTTTTTTGAATCATCCGCTCAAAATTCATCAGCAAGCAGAACAAAGCAATGTTAAGATGCCTGAGAAAAATGTAGAAAAGTAATAGGAAAATTTTTATAGTTCTAGTATAAGAACTTGATGGTACTTTTTTTCTGGGATACTTTCTGCAGAGATTGACTGCTCCTCAAAAATGTTACATTAAAAAAAGATAAAAAGTGCACAAAAATTTGAAGCATGAAAGATCTTTCTCATAAAGAGACAGCATGATTAGTATATTTTAATTTCAGGAAAGATTGAAATAGGAGGGAATGAGATCCTTATCCTTCTTCATACTATAATATAGGACACACGATATAAGAGAAAATAATATAATGAATCCAAGAGCCTTAAATAATTTTTTACAAAATGCATTTTAGTCTCTGCCACTTCGACAAGATAGCATCATCTAGGGCTAGCTATCTACATACAAAGTAAGAATACTCAGGATATCTGAGACAGAAATAAAAGCTTTTAAAACTGCATAGCTCTGTTAATACTTTTCTTTGCCAAATGATTTGTAATTGTGAGGCATCTGGCAACTGAACTCAGCAGAAAACAAACCAACATACCTGATTAATTAGAGGCAAAGGCTGTCTCTGCTCCTGTAAATTGAAAACGCTGGGGTTCAGATCCAAGTAGGCAAATTGTTATCCCTGGCTTTGGATCATTGAAGCTGCTCTGGCAGTCTTGTGTAACCACGATGATGAGTAGTTCAAAATCTAAAATAGGGGTGGGTACATGAGGACTGAGTTTTATTGATCATGTGTATAGAAAAACAAGGACATATTTCTCAGTTCTTGTGGTTAGAAGAGGTCTACATTGCCATGATGTGGTTTTTAAAGGTTTTGAAAGCAATAGGTGATTTGTGTTGTCACCCCCTTCAAAAAGCTGTATGTGAGAAAATTCTTTTCTGTATATTTTGTGACTGATTTTCTGTAAAAGCAATTCTTAAGTCTCTAGTGTTTTTTGGTTTGGTTTTTTTTTTTTTTCAGCAAACTTCCCTAGCTTCCCAAGCACAGATGTCAGAATGTTTGTATGCATTTTTTTGCCAGGAAAAAGGGAGGACATGATACCTTGGAGGGATGGGGGAAGGGAAAGAATGTTCTTTGTATGCCTATTAAATATCTTGATTCAAAGCCTACACTTGAAACTGGATTATTCTTGGAAATCACTGGCCACTTGAAACATCTTGAAATAAGGTGGCGTTCTTTCATTTCTTCTCCAGTGCAGAACAAAAATATATTTCAAGGATATAAAACTTTACAAGATAGGAAAAGACAATGGTTTTTCTTCTGGACTACAGCAATTATAAAGAATGGTTGCCTTTACTCTAAAAATATAGATCATCAATTGTATTTCCTTTCCCTTGTTTCTACAAGTGAAAACTTGCTTAAGGGTAAAATAAAGTATTGAATGAACAGCAAAATAAATACTTTTTTATTTAAATTAGTAGGCACAGAACAATGTACAGAAGGAAAAAAAACAACCTCCACACCTCATTTCTATCTTTTTGAAAATTCTACTGTTAGAAATAATACTGGGTGAGGCTGATTGTACAGAAATCTGCTGGTGTTCGGACAGTAGCTGAGGTCCTGGCAGGTAGGTGTTTACTGGACAGATTTCTCCCAATGTGGAGCAGGTTTGGCCTTGGTGTAGAAAAAAACTCTGCAGTCTATATGGCATACAAACCAGTGAACAGAGAATTACAGCATGATGTCTAGTGTTACCACAGTTGTTGATCTGATACTTTTCACCATATCTTAGGGCAGCACGTTTATAGCAAAATAATGTGTGGCAGAAGGAAATGGTGATGCTAACAAACACTGAATCACTGGTTCTGGGAGGTTGATGTTCAGCTGACCATACACAGGAGCAGAATTCACCAAATGGGTGGTGTGGAATAAGCCTGTAGTAGATTAATTCCAGATTGGTTAGTAGGTTACTTACAGAGTTTCTCCTTAACTCATGAATGAGATTTGGGAGAGCTATTTTGGTTTTGCTCTGTTGGAAGTTTCTGCTTTTCTCTGTAGAAGGAAAAAAAAGATATTTTGTGTTTAATTCCTGCTAAGCATCATCTTAGGAGAGGCACACAGAAGACAAATGCACTGCAGTGGACAAAGCTAGCATACTGATAAGAGTCTATAGAAACTTGATGTGTAAAAATGTGTTTCGATTTCCAGTGTGATTATTTTCTCAAAAATCTCAGTGTTGGCTATGCAAATATAAATTGTCCCCATTAACATAATATTGTCATTCTCTGTGAATAACATAAAATTGCATAGTACATAAAAAAGAAATCAAATTAGTATTGAATGACTCCTTCCGTTCACCTACTGCAGCTGCAATTAATCTCTGGTGTCTAAAGGATACAAAAGATAGTTGTGGTGGGTTGACCCTGGCTGGAGGCCAGGTGCCCACCAAAGCTGCTCTATTGCTTTCCTCTTTGGCTGGACAGGGGAGAGTAGGTACAGCAAAAGGCTTGTGGGCTGAGGTCAAGACAGGGAGTGATCACTCACCAGTCACTGCCATAGGCAAAACAGGCTTAAGTTGTAGAAATTAATTTATTGCAAATAAATCGAAGTAAGCACCACCCCACCCTCCCTGCCTTTTTCATTCCCTGGCTCAGTTTCACTCCCAATTTTCTCTGCCTCCTCTCCCCAAGAGGTAGAGGGGGAATGGGGGTTGCAGTCAGTTCATTACATCTCTGCTATTCCTTCCTTCTCAGGGGAATGACTCCTCACAGTATTCCCCCCCTTAAGGTGTGGGGTCCCTCCCTCAGGGGACAGCCCACATGAACTAGAATGTGAGCCCTTCCCATGGGCTACAGTTTTCTGCAAACTCCTCCAGCATGGGTTGCTTCCAACAGGTCATAAGTCATGCCAGCAAACCTGCTCCAGAATTAACCTCCATTGGCTGCAGGGATACAGCCTGCCTTGGCATGGTCTCAACCTAGTATGATGACATAGCTTGCCTCTGTAGAGCTGTGACATGCAGTGCAGAAATCTTACCTCAAACATTTGCAAGTAGAAAACACATCAGGTATCGTATTCCAGAGGGATCTTGACAGGCTGGAAAGGTGGACCCAGGTGCCCCTTATGAGGTTCAACACTGCCAAGTGTAAGGTGTTGCACTTGGGCCAGAAGAATCCCAGACATAGATACAGACTGGGAGAAGAGCTGCTTGAGAGAAGCCCTGCTGAGAAGGACCTGGGTGTCACCGTGGATGAGAAACTTAACATGAGCCAGCAGTGTGCTCTTGCAGCTCGCAAGGTATCCTGGGCTCCATCAGAAGAGGGGTGGCCAGCAGGGACAGGGAGGTGATTGTCCCTCTCTACTCTGCCCTTGTGAGGCCCCACCTGGAGTACTGTGTCCAGATCTGGGGCCCCCAATACAAGAAAGATGTAGAACTGTTGGAGAGGGTTCAGAGGAGGGCCACAAGGATGGTTAGAGGGCTGGAGCACCTGCCCTACAAAGAGAGGCTGAAGGAGCTGGGCTTGTTCAGCCTGGAGAAGAGAAGGCTGCAGGGGGACCTCATTGCAGCCTTTCAGTACCTGAAGGGAGCATAGAAACAGGAGGGGAATCAACTTTTTAAAAGGTAGACAATGGCAGGACAAGGGTAAATTGATTAAAACTAAAGGAAGGAAGGTTTAGATTGGATATTAAGGGGAAGTTTTTTACAGAAAGAGTGGTGAGGTCCTGGAACAGGCTGCCCTGAGAGGTGGTGGATGCCCCATCCCTGGAAGTGTTCAAGGCCAGGTTGGATGGTGCCCTGGGCAACCTGAGGTTGGTGGCCCTGCCTGTGGCAGGGGGGTTGGCGCTCTATGATCCTTGGGGTCCCTTCCAACCCTTGCCATTCTATGATTCTGTATCCATTTTTTAAGGAATCTTAAATACTGGATAGTTACAGATTTATGAAGTCACAACACAGATTGCTTATAAAACTGGTAAAGAAAAACAAGTCTTCTATGGGAAATTTCAGTATTCTTTGTTAAAATGGTGTTAGGTCTCTATGGGAGCTAAAAACGGCACTTTTGAAATTCTTTTGAAAGAAAAATATGAGCATTTGCAATTCTCATTACAGGGATAGAGTAAATGACAAATTAAAAAGCTCATTTAGTTTTCTTTACATAATACACAGCAACTTGTGTACTCTATGTGGGGCCTCAGGTGCAGTTCATAGTATTCCATAGTGCTAGTGTTAGTTATAAACTAGTAAAGTAGTGTTGCCAGGTGAAAAACTATAAAATGAGAGAAGAAAAAAAAACCTCTACCCAGACCTAGCAATGGAGCAACAGATTTTCAAAATGAAGAGAGACTGGGTCGTTGCTTAAGTGTGCTGTCTGCTTAATGTTTGGTACCAGAGTGACACCAAATGCTGCAAGCTGAGTAATAGAAGTGGCAAGCATAATCAACCTAAGGTGGTAGCTTAAGAAGAAAGTACTTAAGAAGTACGTCCTCAGCAGTTTAGCTATTTATTTCATGGTTTTAAATTAGATGTTCCAAAACTACTAATTTCATTTAATGAATTCTACGGGATTTTTATGAATTTTAAACAAATTGGTTTTGACAGGTAGGTAGACAATAATGAAGGAAAGCATGTTGCAGAGAGGTGGCCTGTGTAACCCAATGAATACTGTAGTGAAGATGCAAAGTTAGTGACCTGGGTACTTGGGAGGAAAAAGAAAAAGCTGTACCCATCGGATCAACTGGATGAAATTCCCTAATATGTCACCTATGTGCGTTGCTTACAACAGCTTGCTGAACATGCCTTTTTTCCTGCAGCCTTATTGAAAACCATATGAGCCATAATTAAAGCTGGGTCACAAAGGAGAGAAACACTGGTTTTAATCATTATGCCATTTATACTTGTGCAAATTAGTAAATCAAATGCTGTTGTGTGAAAGGCAAAAGTAAAACCTTTTCACTGCAGCCTAAATCTGAGAAACATTTCCTTTTAATTGTTTTTGGTAAACTTCAGGTAATCAATTAAGTGTTCAGCTGAAAAAAACCCCCACAAAACCCTAGTAACTTTTTTTTGGTAAACTGTATATCTTTACCGTGCTACCATAGTATTCATGTTCTTCATCCATATGTGGGAGGGCAAAAAAAACCCAAGGAAACAAAAAACTCTGAATTTTTTGGTACTTCATTGCTATTTTGTTACAATTTACTAATTGTTACCTGTTTTGTTACGAACATAGTTGTTACCAACAATCTATTCCAAATTACAGAAGTTATGAAGCCATCTTATTGAAAGTAATGTATAAAACCAGTAGATGGTCGTTAACAGCATCTTTGTGCTGGTATGCCACATGTAAACTTTACCAACATCTTTCTGCTGGCAGTACAGAATGCTTTCAGTTACATGTTTAGATTACTTACAAGGAAAAACTGCAGTAACCTTAGTTTACTTACATAACCCTTTAGACTGTGAAGTACTATAAGTACTGCATAGTGTTCCCCAAGAATCCCGGTCCACCAATCTTCCAAACCATCTGATTTTTAGGAGTTTTGTCTGTGGAAACCAGTGATCAGGTGATGGGTGCATTCACTCAGTTCTTAAGGATATCTGTTTAGACCCAAAACCTGTGAACAAGCTCAACGTGCTTATTTGTAAAAATAGAGACTGATGCACCAACTCATCAAGAAATATATCTATGTCTGAGCAGATGTGATCCATCTGGTATTAGAGTCGTTATTTAATCAAGTTCTTGTTTCAATTGTTGTGAATAAAACTCTCCAGAGTTGTGTGTTGGTTATATCTGTACGAAAAGCAAACCAAATCCTTACTCATTTTGACAATTAGATAAAAAGCTCTGTGCCTTTTGAATTTTACTCAGCACTTCCTAATAGTCTTGGGGATCAGACAGATACCTGGAGGACTGATCTCAGATACAGTTTTCTTCATTGATAGTAAGTGCTTTCACTCAGAGGTTCTTGGTGCTAATTGTGAAATTTACACACTCGTCTTTTCAGTTAATTCTCTGAACTTTGCCATTGTGGTAATATCACTCCATGCAGTTTATTTTGACCACTGTAGCTGATGGGAAATTGCCCAATGGTCTTTTTCCATTGCATGTTCAATTCAGAATAAAAATCTAATATTGGATTGTGCTGGTTCACTCTATGAACCTCCTAATAACATATCCCTTGCAGAAAACACACTTTAGCAGTTGGGCTGGTATCTCTCGCTTTTGGTGCAGAGTATGGAGCAAAAGTGCTATCCTGTGTCTTACTCAAAGATAAATGCTCCTATAATAAGTAAAGATCTGTGTCTACCAACAGCTGACAAGGTAACGTTTGGTGCAAAAGTCAATCTTAGCTACAATTTCTACTTTGCCTATTAGAAACTCAGTAAATTAAGTTAAAAACTGGTATGGATACAGTCCTTTACACTGTAACATAAGCATTGAATTAAAACACAGATTTACAAGATTTTAGTAAAAGTAGACTATCAATGAATGAACCTGTCATAAGTAACACATTGCTTTTGTTGTCAAGGATTTAATGAGTTCATTTACTAAACCTGAATGTGAGAAATGAAAGGCAGGCATATGAGTGTTCACTCTGTGAAATACTGTAGAGAAAGTCCTTTTTCAGCTATTAGATGGCTGAAATATGCTGCTGTTGCATACATATTTGCATATCCAGTGCATTTGAAGAGTTATAAATCTGTAAATGATAATGCTAGCTGATGGAATATGATGCAGAATAGTCATATCTTGTCTGTGATTCCACCCACAAAGTAATGAAATCTATAACTCATACTAACTTCTTCTGAAAGCGTGTAACAGTCCTTTGCTGATTTGTTAAAATGCATGAATCGTGTTCTACTGAGATTTTACTGCTATATAGTATCCTGCTGACAGTGATTGAAAGTAGACACTGATATGTGTACAGAGGAAAAGGATCTGGGGGTGTTGGTTGACACTTGCCTGAACATGAGCCAGCAGTGTGCCCAGGTGGCCAATAAGGCCAATGGCATTCTGGCTTGCATGAAGGAATAGTGTAGTCAGCAGGAGCAGGGAGGTGGTCATCCCCCTGTACTCAGCTCTAGTGAGGCTACATCTCAAATACTGTGTTCAGTTTTGGGCCCCTCACTACAAGAAAGACGTCAAGGCCCTGGAGCATGTTCAAAGAAGGGCAAAAAAAGCTGGTGAAGGGTCACACAAGTCCTGTGAGGAGCAGCTGGGGGAACTGGGACTGTTTAGCCTGGAGAAAACCAGCAGCATTTCTCTGTTAGCATTTCCTCATCATGTATCTGTCATTTGACACAGTCTAATTCACCATTAATTTCCCCTAGTTTCTGGTAAGCTAATTTAAATACAAATCATACAAACGCTTCTATAACCTGTATAAAGTCACCATTCTATTACATTGATCTATCACAGCGTTTTTTGCCATTATTCTTAACCTAGTGGGTTCTTCCAACTGGTATAAAACCAGCGCAGAGAGAAACATCACTGAAACACTGTTTTCATTCCACTTAAGTTAATATGTAGAGGATACAAAATAAAGCTCATTAAATTACACTTTTGGGAACAACATTTGATTACTGAAGTAGTTTGCAAGAGTTACATACTCTTTGGAAGAGATTATGTATATGTGTGCATGTGTATGACTGCAAACAGAGGACTGTTCAGATGTGAATTCTCTGGAGTTCAGAGGCTGTGTGGTTCTAATTGTGTGGAAAAAGTGATTTGGGCCATCTCTATAAATATACAATTAGCTATTGGTTCCTAAAGGAAACATACCTCCAGTCTGGGTGCTCTGAACTCTGACCTTTTCCAAAATTGAAGATACATGAATTACCTGGCGGGTGTGTCACAATATTCTGTAGGCTTACATATTTATTCTAAGTGCTGGGAACCACCATTGTCATGATAACACAAAGGTTCCAGTCACTGGAGCTCTAGGATTTTGAATGAATGTTTATTGGTCCCACCTTTCTTACATAGCCTAGTTGGTTTTGTCAGGATGTGCCTGAGTAATGAGTCGCTTTTCTGGTCTGCTTTAAACCCATTGATTAAAGCATTTGCTTGGATAATGGAAGATGATCTCACACCTCTTCCTTACAGAATCTTTTATCATAGATTGGAATCGAGGTTATGAACACCTCTGGTGCTATTTAAATGACCCTGATGGAAGACAGTTCTTGCTGTGAAAATGTTCTGGTTTTGACGCTTAGATGTGTACTGCCCCAGGGAGAAGGGTGCATATAGCTAGCCTCTTCCCTTACTCAGCGTGCTAAGCTTTGTCATACGCTGTGTAGGATATTTAGGTATCTTAACATATGGCTGAAGATTACAGTTGCTACAGGCTACCAATGGCCTAGCAGTAATAAAACCAAGCCATTTTTTTGGAGGTGGCTGTAAAATGAATTTTCTCCTTGTCCAGCAGTCATGCATGCATTAAGTCTGTATTTCAAAGTTCAGCTTCCAGTTAAAAATCTGTTGAAAAACTACTCATGTGTCTGTCTCATTATAACTAAATTTAAAATCCCGATGTTGGAACTGTCTCCTAAGTAGATCCTGATCATCCCTAGCTTTTCATAAGTTACAGCTACTATGATATTATGCAGTATTACAGTGTGGTATACTTTGCAAATGTAATGAAGTCCACCTGAGACCTCACTACAACATTGCTCTTAAATCTGCATTGACAAATGCACAGGTTTTAAGAGTGTTTTGTGAGTTATAAATATGTGGATTAGTAAAGTGCCCATTTATACACTAAGGGGAATCTGACAGCAAGATAATAAACAACAAAGCCTCACTAATGCAGTATGTATTATAGTTATGGTCACAGTTTAGCAGGATTAGGCCGTATTGTGTACATCCTTCAACCCACTCAGGTTTTATTCAGATGATTTAGTAAAAATTTATACTGCTTTATTTATGTCTTTTTGTTTTCCCCTTAGTCTTTATTAATTCTTTTTTAAATTCCTTTTTTTTCTCTTGGTTACCTGTGGTTGCTGTTTGGAGATGTGAAAACTTGTGACTGTTCATGAAATGTCTTTTATTTGTTTCACCTACCAGGCAAACCTTGAAGTTAGAACACTGATATTAGGGATGTGATTACTATTTTCTATAATACTAAAAAGCTAACTGAAATACTGAGTAAAGGTTTAAATTATCTATCCCATATGCTTAATTCTTACAGTGAGTTTGAAACATGGAGAAATAAAGGTCATGTTGTCATAGTCTTGTGAGGCCACACATAAAATATTCTATCACTACATTAGTGTGAGTATTGCTCTACCAGAAATTCTTCCAGGATCACTGCCATTGATACTTTTCTTTATCCCAAAGTTTACATACCATGTTTTTAATTATATCTTAATTAACTAAATTAGTACTTGAGAGTCTACTGGCTAAAGAAAAACTACACACTGCTGCTACAGTTCCTAAAACATTGAACGTAATCCAGCCACATAATTCTTGGATGGTGGTCATCTAAAATGATCTGTCATTTTTCCCCATTAATACTTTGTGAAGCTGAAGACAAGAAGACATGTTTTTTCTTCAACTGAAGTCATGTACCTCCACTCTTCAGGAATCCTAAATCTAAAAATTATGCTTAGAGTTGTCTATAATTTTGAAGAGTCCTTTTTATTCAAATGTAAGGTTTTTTTCTTGTCACTATCATCATTAACACAGACCTGCTGGTGATTTTCTCAAATAAAAAACTCAATATTGCATCATAAGGACTTTCTTGGTTTCTTTCAGAAAGTACAAAACTGTGGCTTATGATCTTGCATTTCTACTTGCTATGATTAGCACTTGACCTCAGAGAAAACTCTGAATTACTATATTTATTCTTTAACAGATCTGAAAGACACATTAAATCTTATTTATTTCTAAAGCTTTGACAGAAATATACGGGTTGTGTCACTGGATTTTTGAAGTTAATTTTGAACGGAAATTAAAGCTGCCTTAACACTGAAACTTAAATCAGCTAATTCTGCCTAAAGAGATTTGAGATAGTACTGGCAGGAGGTAGGACTAATACTGTGTGAGAGATTACAACTTATAAGCAAGTTGTAGAAATGCTCTGTATTGTACAACTTACTAGCTCTGTAAGTTTGTAGAAAGTTCGCAGTGAGAGTTTATCTAATATTTTCCATCCAGATAAGCAGGGTGTGAATTGCCTTTCAAAGAGAATTATCCTGTTGAACCAATTCATTTGTTCATTGACTTCATGGTTATATTTTGATGAGCTCTTGTGTGAGATTCCTTTGTCTCAGAGAAGTTCCAAATTTGATGAAATTTGATGGTCTGTAATTTGATTTTTTTTTTCCTTATAAAAACAGAAAGGAAGGAGAATACAGAAGTAGATGTGACGTGATGTAAATACTATATTTGACTATTTAATGATGTAATCTATCAGAATAACGGCATAATAAGTCCTGTATTTTGTGACCAAGTTAATTTAAAAATGTAAATTACATTTTTTCCCATGATGAATCACGTAAACAGAAAATGTGTGATAACACATCAGTGAGTCACCAGTGTCTTAGTGTAACAAACAAGCTTCTCCAACTTGAACATAGTCATATCTATCAGTATGGATTCCAGAGATACATATCTCTGCTAATGCATACAATTTTTTCCTGAGGTTTTCCTAAGATCCTCTAAATAAAGTTTTTATCAAGTGGTTTGTAGCACAAATAGGAAATTCCTTCCTGGAAGTGTTCAAGGCCAGGTTGGATGGGGCTTTGGAGAAAGTGGAGCCTAGGGCAGGTCGTTTGGAATGATGTGATGCCTTCCAATCCAAACTGTTCTATGATCCTGGTAGAATCTTTCAAATAATAGTTATGGAGCTCTGTGGTCTACAGTTTAGTAGTTTGAAAATCACTACTCTAAAGTGATATCTATTAAATACATGTCTATAGTGACAGCTTAGCTGATGCTTAACAATACCAGTATGTTCTCCTGATAGGCTAGGAGCATTAACACTGTGTATAATTTCCTCCATGGCATACTGGAACCATTTCTATCTTGATTTAAAGTAGTAAGCAATATCTGGCACGGTTATTTGTTACTTAGCTAGTGTATAATGCCATATCTTAGCAAAATGCCCAGTATTCCTGAAATGTTTGAATTGAGCTTCCTTTTCATAGCATATGGTATAACTTTTAATGTGTTGCAAAGATTCACAGAAGTAGCGTTAGTATTTCTTCTTATTGAATTTACTGAGGGTTTGGTTTTCTATTTGCAGTCTTGCAATTTTCAGTAATCCATGTTAAAAGGTTTCGTCTGTTGACACTGAATCACTTGAGCAGTGCTGCTTCTACCTTTAAGATCCCATTTCTGCTGTTGCTGCTGCTGACTCAGCCTGACTAGCAACAATCATGACTTCATATTATAATAGGTGTGGTTCAAGAAAGGACTCCAATGCAAGATTTAATTGATCATTTTGCAAAGTGCCATCAACTCATTTGCTACATTTCAAAATCTGTATGTAGCTAAAAATTCTTTTGAACTAAGGGTATTGATTCACTCAATTTCTGTACATTTTCATGGGCTTTATAGCAATAAGCTATAATGTATGTGTTCAGCACAGAAACATTAATTAAGGCTGGGTGAACACTATCGTATTTCTCAGCAGCCAGAGGAAACGTAGAATTCAATGATCTTTCTATCCACTATAGTATATATTCAGCAAAAAGGGTTTTTTTACTTCAGAAATGTCTTTAGCAGTAATTACAGGCACAAATATAGTTAGGGGCTGTGGAGATATCCCTTTCAGCACTTTTTAGGTGTATTTTTACTGAGTGAGTTTGATGGTTGCATAGCAGTTGGTGTGAAGCCTGCCCAAAGCTACAAAAAAATCAAGATGGTAGAATAGACACCTAAGACGGGTGAACCCTTCCTGACCCTACCTCTCTCATTCAGTCTCAATCATATGGTGCTGCTATGGAAATTAAGATTAAAAAAAAATAAATCTAGTTTGTCCATAGCCTTTCAGGAAAATCAAAGCAACCATATGTGTTAGAAGATTCACAGGCTTCTCTTCTGCTCATCTTCTTTTTATTTTAACTCATGACCTTATGAAAACATAGAGAGGAGTAATCAAACTAAAAAGTAGAATCAAATGTATTTATATGTTGCATGAACACAAACTGTGTATTACACTTCAGGTAAAATAAAAACAAGGAGTTCTCAGGATGGAGTTGGTAGTTAAAATACAGTAATTTTGGGGATTTTTTATTTTTTTTTGGCAAGTCATAGGCTTGAGACCAGTTTCATGTCATATAGTAATGTAACAAGAAATCTACTGTTTTATTCCAATCAGCAGTTTATGTGTTTGCTTTTCTGAATTATGGCTTGTTAACTGCAGCATATGCCTTGAAAGAGACAAAAGCACTTTTCCTAAAGCTGTAATGTTGTCCAAACCCAGCAATCCAGTATGACATCTCTTTCCTGGGAAATTGCCTTTTCTTGTTCATTCTCTCTTTCATGGAGATTTTGAATACTATGTATTTTCTTCTCCTGATTTAAACAGAAAACCAAAGAATGACTTTATTAGTTGTATTTATTTTAAAAAAGGAACAAAACCTTCAGAAATATAATATCCTTGATTGATTATGTCTCTTCACTCCAAGAAGCCGAGAGATTGCTGAGGCCTGCATTACTTGTTTTTGTTGGCAGGGTCCCCTGAAATAAGTCTTCACAATGAGTCTAGAATGTCCTGTTCATGGATTGTGCCAGCATTCATTATCGTTTCTTAACAGGTTGTAAATCAGTACCTCACATTTTCTTCTAGCTTTTTTTTTTTCCTCCACTTGGTCATTCATCTGCATTTTTTCAATCTGTTGACTGCAGTGATGTAGTTTTCTGTACTTTGGAGACATTCTTTTTTAACATTTTGAAATTCAGCTTCTGGATATTTACCTTCTAGTGATTTTCTGAGCATTTTATGCAGCTATAAAGAACAACATTGAATTTTTAATAAGTAGCACTAGCATTAAGGAAATAAGGGCTTAACCAGAATTTATGACTTAGATGAGCACAGTAATGATTGAAAATTATAATTTGCTGCTTGTTTTCTATAGAATTGGTAATAATACTAATTAGCTTCTGCAGCATAAAAAAGTCAAAGAGGTTCAGAAACTCTGTAGACATTTCAATATTGAAGATGAGGTATGCTGCTATAACGAGATGAAAAACATTGCAGTGAGCCATTTTGAATTTGTGTCTGGATAAACAAAGCAATCCAAACTTTTGTCACAAGTAATGGTGATTGAAGGTTGTACCAAAACCAGGATAAACAGACCTCAGTGCACAGAAGATCAATAAACACAGAAGCAGTGGACCAATTTAGTGTTGTTGCAAAAGAGCAAAGAACTTTTTTTTGCATTTTTCTCTAAAAAAAAAATTTAAAAAAGAAGGAAAAAGGAGTATAAGGTACAAGCTCTCCAGACAGTTGGCAGATAGCAAAGAAGAATGAGTGAGGTAATTCTCATTTTGTAAATAGTCTCACTGAGTTAGCTGACTCCAACAGCTAAGATGGCTGTGATGCTATTGTCAGTATGCTGCTTCTGTTTCTTAGGTTCGTTTGGTCAGTGTTCTGCACATAGACCCTTGTGCCTGTGAGGTGCACTCAGTGTTATTGTGCTCACAGATATCTGTTGAACTGGGAGCATACGATACAGGTTAATAGAGCCCTGCGTCTCTTCACTTTGAGTAGCCTTGTATGCCTCTGAGTGTAAATGGGATTCCACACTTTGCTATTTATATGCAGGGAATTTTTTTTTTTCCTCCTTCTTTGTTTTCAGGACATTTTGCAAAGGGTGACTTGTAATAAGAATTCTGTAGGCCAAATTAGTTTTTATTGACACTTATACATCCCCTGTGCTTTCCCTGAGGAGTAGTTTAACTTAGTTTCATTTTATTCTTTTGAAGATCAAGAAGATGCATGTGCTATGGCAGGCTTGCAGAAGGAAAAAACATTAACATTTATTTATGTGTTCAGCATAGATATGACCGTGTTCATCCCACAGGCACACAACTGAAATGGCTGAGGCAGGCACATAGTTTCTGTAGATTGCTTTCATAGTTGATAGAAAAATACTGAGGATCGCTCAATCCTTACACCCAAATCATGTTCTGAAGGTGCTTTTTCTCCCCTCTCCTGATTAAAAAAGTGCCTGGGATGACTTTGATGTTCCAGTTAAATGCTTGCAACCATTAACCAAAAACAAGGACTAATATTACCCTGGGGGGAAAAAAAATAAAATGGGACTGTTTCTATCACCTAAGAATATAAAGCTCAAAGCAAAATCTTAGTACGTATTTATTTAATCTGCATTCCCTGCTTCCTTTCATTACCTGCCCCTTTCCTGTCAGAGTATCTTTAGGGCATCGCATCAAGACATGGGTGTCTGGACGCACTCTAGCCACACTGCCAATTACTACTGTCTATATACAGCTTTTTGTTACACATCCCTAGAGGGTAGCTCCACTAAGAGGACAGTAAATGGTAACTTCTACAGCATAGTAATCTGGAAAAATGGAAAATTTTCAATTTTCCTGAAAATAAATTAGTTTCTATACTTTCAAATAGTTGTTGCAATTATTGGGAAAGGTTCTAATACAGTAACTACATGTAAAATGTACTTCTTGTTAATAAGGCTTTTTTTAAAATTTAAGTGACACTTGCATGTGATGCATTAATACAGAAGTTACCCTAATTTTGAGAACATCGGCAGTCCAGGACCATGCAAAATTACTTATTTTCACTAATTTAGAATCGCAAAAATACAGTAACGCTGTGT
Source organism: Laterallus jamaicensis coturniculus (assembly GCA_022605575.1). Classification (NCBI taxonomy): domain Eukaryota; kingdom Metazoa; phylum Chordata; class Aves; order Gruiformes; family Rallidae; genus Laterallus; species Laterallus jamaicensis. Next base: position 90,017,682 of record JAKCOX010000001.1, read on the forward strand.
CTTTCATTTACAAAACAGGATATTTTTGTATACAAATAGTTAAGGAAGTACTGAATTTGTGGTCACAATTGTATATTCATGGTGGTCTGTGAGATTTTTATTCTTTCTTTTTTTCATTTTGGATGTCGACTTTATGGAAATCCCTTAAGTTTTAATGCCTTAAGGTTTTAAAGTTTGGGGATTTTTATAGGTGTTTTCCTCCTCAGTGAAATACACAGTCGTAATGCTTAATTAACATTTATTTAATCTCTTAAAAAACAGTCATGCAAGCCCAGGTGTAAACTTACACTGTGTGTGCAAGTGGATTTCCATCACAGTGTGAGTGCTTTTTTACAGAATTGCTACCTAGGTATTTTTTCAATGGGAGTAGAGAGATAGAGTCTGGATCTGTTCCCAAGTAGCTCTTTGAAGTCTTGAAATCTATTAGAGCAGCCCAGGTTGTTGAAAAGCCAGCTTTTCAAAAGCTTGCTATTAAGATAAATAATGGAACTAGAAGTATAATCAGAGGGAAGGACATTATAGGGGAAAAAAATTCAAAATATGGGGTAAAATAGATGATCATTTGGTATGTAGCTGTAGTTTGCTGAGAGAAAACCTGTGGATTTGCTCATGAGATATACAATATATAGTACATTTTACATATTTTTGGCACTCTGATGCTAATGTTTCTGGGAATTTTTTGCAGGTATGTTTTATCTGTTCCAGTCTACCTTATTAAGACCATTTTTATAATGGTTAATGGGGTAAATAAGGACTAAGGGAAGCTTGGCAAGCCAGAGAAACTGAAGCAATTCATAGTTTTCCTTCTATTATAAATGCAAGTTTGAATACTCATAAAACTTCATTAAACTGTTTAGATTTTATTTAAAATTCTTTTATTTGTCTACCAAATGTTCTCCTGTCTTATTCTACAGATCATTTGGTATCTGATTTATTTGCAATATGTATATACTTTATATTATGCAGCTATGTGTATATACATGTACCTATGCATATTTAAGAGGAATTTATGAGTATGTTCTACTTACAGGCTGTAGAAGAGTAGAGAGCATTGCATATTTGCTCTGTTCCTCATGAGTCCATGCTTCTCCTCACAGTAACTGCACACACAGGAGAGGTGTTTCTGGAATATAGGGCAGAGAGGTCTGAGAATAGGGAAAACTAAAGGAAAAGATGAACCGGACAAGGAGAGAGTGGGAACATGAGAACAGCACCCTGAAGGGAGTAATCCTCAGAGGTGGAAGAGAATTGAGAGAGGGACCCAGTGGAGACTCTGCACAAGTCAGCACAACATGCTACGCCAAGGAGCTGTACTCCAGCAGTCCTGAGGGACTGTTTATAAACACTTTTTATGTGGTCATCGCAATTCTGAGTTCTCTTGTTGGAGAAGATCCAGGTTCTAGTGTCCATGGTAGTAAAGCCTTCCTCCAGAAATTACTGTTTTTGAGTATGTGGGTGTTTAATTTAAGGAAAAACTGCAGAAACATTTGCCTGAACATCCTGATTTGCTTAGTACTTTGTCACAGCGTACTTCAGGACAGGTGTGTGTATGTGTAAAAACAAAGGAATAGCACCTTGTCTGAATGGAATGTTCATACCAGTGACAGCATATGCCTTGAGTTACTTTAGCTGAATAACTTCTTTAGCAGATGCATGATGGAATATACCTTTTAAAATGCAATTTCTGTGGAGTTGATCTCATATTGCGGAGCCTTTTGTGCTGTTCACTAGTGTGACAGAAGAAGCAGTGATTCAATCATTTCTAGTTAAATATATTTTAATTTACATTTAGGACTTCATATAAAGTATTTATAATAAACTAATTCTGGAAGATGTTATCGTGCTGTTTTATAATAAGAGAAGTGGAAGTGAATATTATGGAAATATTATTTAAAGTCCTCTTCTTAAGGCTTGGTCATTCACTTTGGGAATTGGTCAACAATTTTGCATCTGTCTTTTGGTTTTTCTTTTTCCAAAGCAAACCATACATTCTCAGTTTAGTGTTGAGATTAAAAGAGAGTGGTGAATGATGCAGTATGTGTTAAAAGATGTGCTTATTTTAGCTAAAACAACAGCACAGTATGGCATTCTACAGATCTTGAATTTGAAGACTTGGATTCTGCTAGTGCTTTGCTTCAGAAATAAGAGGGACTGACTCCAGTGTCCATCAAGAATTAAACAGGGTGCTGGAAATTTAATGGGACTTTTTTGCCACAGAAGAATATTCCCTGTTCTTAATTCAAAAAGATCAGAATGTTACTCAGATTTTTCTCCTGAGAAGATCAAAAACTAAGCCAGTGTACTTGTTAGTGATTATATCGATTGTTCCTCGTATAGCAAGTAATATTGCAGTGCAAAATTAAAGTGTGGGATTTCTTTGCATTGCTCACAATTGAAAGTTCAAAGTGTTGAAGATAGGACTAGTTTTATTCATTGCTTTGTGATTACTGCTTGTAAGTGCCTTGGTGATTTCAACTGAATTCCTGACATCCCCAACCTAGGATTCCCCTCTTACATTAATTAGGAAACTTGAGCAGAAGAAAGAATGCAGTGACTTGCTTGTCTACAGATTCTAGACCACATGTAGTTGAGGTAGTAACCTGTAATTTGCACTTTGGTTTTGCATACTGTATACATACTTTCTTTCCATTTGTATAGAGAAAAAAGGTCTTTTTAACACTGACAGTCATTTGTAATTCATATTTAAACACAGCTGCTGGAGTAGATCATGTTACTGCTGTAAAGGCATACACCCGGTGAAAACTTCCTGCCTGTCTTGTTCTGAGTTAGCGATGTGCCTGAATAATATTAACTGCCATGCATACCTTGGCACATCTGGACTTTTGGATGTTCTGTGACTCATTCCAGTAATTTGTTAATTCTATTAAAAATATGTCAAGATGCAGGCAGTTACTTGCAAACATACAAAAAAGAAGAGGGTGTTTTATCATGCTACAGGTATTTGCCTATGGTGTGATAATACCAGTCAGCAGAGTGTGAGACTGTGTATGTAACTTGTAACACGAATACCAAAACAGTAATAAAAAAGCCATACTATTTTTGAGAAACTTCTGGCTTCAGGAACCTGGCAAGGGTTTTGATAACTTACAGAAAAAATGTTTTAACTACTAAAACTGCAGTGATGTTGTTTTGGAACTTTATTATAAAGAAAATATGAGTTATCTGTTTTACTTTCTGAAGTAAAGAAAGACTTACAAAAAAAGAAAATATTGCGAGTTCAAGACAGTTAGCAAACGTGATGCTGAAAAAATGCAAACATAACACACAAAAATAGGATTTTGTTGTTTGTATCTGCAAGTATCAGGTAAAATCCTTGGTACATTAGGAAAGGAACTGGCAGAGATGTGGAGTTTTTATATATATTTTCTTTCCTAGCTTTCTGTCTCTTTAAAACTGCAATCAAAGTTTTATCGTTTCTTTGCATGTGTTCAGAGAAATGGAATTTTTGTGCATTTGTTCATATTAGCAGTGGAGATGTATATTGTATGTTTTTTCTTTGGAGCAAGACCTTCTCTGTTCATCTCCACATTAATGACTTTGAACCTACTGAGCAGTTTCAAAAATATTCAGCAAGGATTTGTTCGAGTTTTGGTCACAAATCCAAAACACAGCACCAGGTGGGCTGCTGTGAAGGTGGTTACCTCAAAGTCAGGCAGACCTACTACAGTTTTACAGATATAAAAATGTACTGAGTTTCTGTGTGTTGTGAAAACTGGTGAGTGGTGGAGGGGATCCCCTTTATTATTGTCCCTTATTTCGCCCCTTATTTACTGTGAGCCAGATTTTACCTGTTTGGCCAGTCAACCAGCCACGTGCATGCTACTGAACTAGACCTAAGTACTAAACATGTTATAGACTATGGAGACTTGAGAAGCAAGTGTCTTAGAGCTCCAAGTAGGAATGCAGAGACATCAGACAAGTACAAAGTACAAAGACCCCCTTCTACTTTGCAAGTTCCTGAACAATATGTCTTGACTGGACTAACAGGATACAAAGATTCAAAATTCCAAGGTTTCAGGAAGCATGTTTTCTGTTTTGAGTTTAAAGCATGGACTTCTGTTTTGTTATTCGAATTTTTGTTATTAGAACTGAAATACTAATCTAAAATAATAAAAAAGTTAAACAAGGTATCATTTGTATTTACGGGGGCAGGCAAACAAAGAAGGCTGAAATGGTTTTACAGCTTGTTGCCTCTAAGGCAGTAGCTCTGAAAAACCCAGCTTTGAGTTGTATATTCCTGCACCCTCCTATGCATAAATCGAGCTTACTCTCTCAGTGAGACATTCAGTTTGCCTGTCCAGTGCGATACTACGCTAGCAGAAGTCTGAAGTGGGACTTGGTCTGGTTCCAACAGTATGAAGAACTGCATAGCCAGGAACTGGCAAGGGTGGAAAGACCCTTCCAACATCAGCAGGCTGGTGTAGGTTTTGATGAGGTTGTTTAAGCTTTCTTTGGCCAGTGTACAGATGAACTGTAAATGCCAGGAAAACGAATTGCAAGTTTTCTAAGACAGGAGTATAGTTAACAGTAGTAGCTAGACAAAGAAATTGCTAGATAGAAGTGTGAAGATGACAACCATACTTGGATGTCCAAGGACAGCGAGGCTGCATATGCAATCTGTACAGTCAGCAGAGAGGGCAAGGGATCTGAAAGGTGAACTGAAGGGTGATCTGAGGTATGTGCTTTAAGAAACTCTGTAGCAGGCTCATTATGATAAAAATCACTCTCTAAGGAAAACTATCTCTCTTTTGCTGATCCAGGGAGCTTAAGGAGACTAACCTCCTAACGTGTATCCTGTGTGATATGCTGTCCAGTGTCTCTGAAAAACTTCCAACTAAGTAAAATTGGATCTGGTGAGCAAGGAATAGAAAATAAGAATCTGATGAATGAACGTTTGGAACAGCAAGGAGTCTGAATGAGTTGGCACTACACAGTGATATTCAGACATATGGACAAAGTTAATGAAATACAATACTCTTTCAAGCACACATTCTCCTTGTGCCAAATGTGGTCAGATAATTAATTTTTCCAAGGCAGTGCAGCCAACAGACCTTTCTGTAACTGAAGATATTGTTGCAATCCTTTGGCATCATCAGCATTTTTGCCCTTTTTCTGCTGTAGACTTAGCCTAATCATACACTGATGTCTCCGCAAAGAGAGTAGGTAGGAAACCTTCGTCATTTCAGTTTTGCCTCTAATTGTTACAGTGTAACTGAGCACTGGGAACAAATGGTCTGTGATTCAGGTGGAGTGTAAAGGAGTTGCATTGCCACTTACTAACAAAGCAGTGACCTATAAATTGCTGAAAACCGTAGATTCTGAAAAAAACCCAAACCCCTCTGTAATTTGCACAGTAAAATGCAGTCTTCATACTTGCATTAAATATTTTTCTAATTACCTACTAATTTTTACACATCTGTGTTGTGTGCTTCAACGACGATGTGTTGAAAGGTGGTATCTGTAATCAGCAGTGGGAAACGGGAGGAGCCCTCTGAAGCAGACCACACTGCTCACTGTCAGATGTGACTGCAGCGGGTCTTACTTCCATTTGTTTCATAGGTATTGTCTTCCATTAAAGATTTGAATAAATTAATTTGTTACCACTCATAATAACAGTGTTAAAATTACTAGTTATAAGTAGTATCAGTGGGTTTTTTTCTTCAAATGAAGTTATCAGGAAAGAGAGAATAATCTGATCAGATACCAAACCCAAGACCTTTTCAGTCTTAATCCTATTATTTTGGAAAACATAGTTTAAATTCTCTTCTTCAGTTCCCTTCTTCTGTATATAAAACTAGAAAAAAAAATTTCTACATGTTTACAGATTTTCAAAATGTAATTAATTCGTATTTGAGAAGTAACCTATACATAGCTCATAGCTTTTATTTTTTGATGTGCAGAAGAACTATTTCAGTAGGAAAAAAACCCTTCAAAATACAGCAGCTGCAAAGATTCTGAGTTATACCTAGGTCTCTGTTTTTGCACTGCCCATACTATCAAATTGCACCTGAGTCCAAACATTTCCCCTTAGTTTGCTTTTTTGTTTTTTTTTTGTTTGTTTGCAGGTTTTTTTCTTTTGTCAAAGCTTGTACTGTCCTTCCTTGCATCAAAGTTATAATGCAGAACTCAGGACAGTGTAACTTCATACTTAGTTTTCAGTGCTCTCAGTAACCAGCCACAGAAGAGCTTTCAGGTCTTTTGAAAGCCAGCCATTCCTTGATAGACATCGGTCTCAAGCAAGGAATAGGCAGGTTGGTTCCTAAATTAATCAGAGTACCTAGCAGTTTCTGTTGATTCCATGCACAGTCAGCAGCACTGATGTGTAATTTGGGTGAATTAGACTATTGTTGAGAGATCCATCATAGTGTTTACAGGAATTGAGTTAAAGAGTTAAGCTAAGCCCTGTTTCACATCGACTTTTTAGGTGGAAAAAGATTGCTATTTCAGATCTTTCTTTACAACAAACAGGCTTGGGTTTATTTCTTTTAAAAAAAAAAAAAGACACAATGAAACAATGGAGGTCTGTTTCTAGTTGTTACTTTGATGTCTGCAACTTTAAAAATACTATTATTTTGGAGCATAGGAACACATAAAAGTCCACCTCAACATAAGGAAATATTTCTTTTCTGTGGAGGTGACAGAGCACTGGAACAGGCTTCCTGGAGAGGCTGTGGAGTCTCCTTCTCTGAGGCATTCAAAACCCACCTGCATGCATTCCTGTGTCACATGCCCAAGGTGAACCTGCTTGGCAGGGGGGTGGACTAAATCATCTGCAGAGGTCCCTTCCAGGAATTCTGTGATGTATTTAAAACTTCAAAAACTTAATATTTTGCAACTTCAAAATAGGTGTGGAAAACTACTATTACACATTATTGAATTTTTAAACTCCATTTATTTAAATCCATGTATTTATCACTGTTTTAAAATGTCATTGGAGGATGCTAGGGAAGCATATGAGAAAGGAATACCTTAGAAATTTATATAGCTAAAGAAATGTAACCTCAAAAGAGGGAAAAAAAAGAAAAAGCACAGTAGTCTTCTATTTATCTATAGGAGGTTTGATTCTGCCTACTACTTGGACAATCAATTTCTTATTCTTTTGAAGCTAACAAAGTGATAAAAATTAAACCTCACATTTAATTCCATGATCTGCTCATCTGCTCTGTGTCCTAGACTGCATGTGAGTTTCCAGAATATGTGAATTTGAAATACATCAGATAATTGGGAACTAAAGAATGTGGCTTTTCTGAGAAATCCAAAATAGAGAAGATAACAAACAGGTTTCTGTAACATCCAGGAAACAAGGCAGTGAGGGAATTGAAGAAGTTCTCTAGGCCTTCCCATGATCCAAGAGAGAACACTGAACTTATGTGCTAGGTGATAACTGATAATTTTAAAATTAAGTCTCCTCAATCTGCTTTTCAGTATCTACTGTATGGAAAGTTTTTCTAATATCCTAATTGCTCTTACCAGAATTTAAACCTGATGCTTTTTGTTCTGTCTACACTCAAGTTATTATGATTTAATGTTTCTGGAAACTTCCTGCTTCCATCCAAACCTGCCTCCTTTGAGACATGGAAGCATGGTTAGTTTATTTTTCCTTTGCATTTTATAGATGCTACTGTCTTTTCCTACTTCATCAGTGAGACTCCCATGTGAAACAATGTCAATGTCATATTAGAGTGGTGATACAGGGGATTTGCTGTTTGTTTCCTACCGACAAAACTTCTTGCTCTCTAAAGGGAACTGTACTGCATGCAGTGTACTTGTATAATTACTGGTCAATGATTAGAAGTCCCCACTGAATTTTGGACCTCACTGTCTTAGATACTGTGTGAATATGTATTGTAGAATCATAAAGTGGTCTTAGTTGGAAGGGACCTTTAAGGTCATCAGGTTCATCTTTAAAAAAGGCTTGGTACAAAGCCTTTAAGCAGATGACAAAGTTAATCAAAGGCAGAAAAAACCAGACACAGATCAGGGCATTATGTGCCCTACCTTGTGTATCAAGTCAGTTGCAGGGCCAGGAAGCTACAAGTGAGCTGTTCGTTACACACTGGCGGGAGGCAGAGGCAGTGTTTCCATTCTGTGGCCCTTTTCAAAATGATGGCATTGTCTTCTCTGAAGAATAAAAACCAGCACAGACACAGAACTGAGTTAGTGTTCTGAGATAACCGTAACATTTCCCTTCACTTTTTACTTTTGCATAATATTTGAAGTGTACTGCAAAATTCAATAGACTTTTGCTCCTGCTTTGTTTTTTGTAATTTGTTTTCTGAAGATGCCAAATGACTATAAGATGATGAATAGTGAACAGTATGGAAATAAAGCTTCTAGGTGATATTTAATACGAGGCAAAATGTTCCACCAATCTTTATACAAAATGATTTTTAAGGTATGAGAGCACTCTTCCCAGGAGGTAGAGAAGGAGTAATAGCAACATATATTCTGGGGATAAATTACTGTCAGATTGCTGCTGAGAGCAGTGCAAGGGACAGTGCTGACGGGTGACTGGGGCTGGGCTGAAGCCAGGATGCTGAGTTGTGAGGTGGTACGGAGAATGGAATTGAACTGCAGTTAGGAAATGCAGAGAGCAGAAGCCAGAGGCAGCTCATGGTATTTAGGAGCTGAACTGTGCTCTGTCAGCGTGATCACCTTTAATCCTGTAGAGAAGTATTGATACACCTTCTGGCAATTGTGATATTCCTCTCTCTGATTTCTGCACTGTGCAAACAGAGCATTCTTAGTAAGGCTCCCTCCTTTACCATTTGCCCTGCTTCTTTCTTTATTCTCTGCTACACTCTCAGAGAAGTGCTCACAGCATTTCACAAAAATACTTTTCTGACCAGGGTGGAAAAGGAGAGGAGTGAGTTTGAATTGGCACTGGAAAAGAGACAACTCTCATTTTAGCATAGAGTTACTTAAAGATCTTCATTTTCCAGCAGGACTTATTAAACAAAAAATCTCTGAGCAGAAATTAATGTCTTTAGTGAAAGCAGAGTATTTATGTTGTTGTCATTTCTACCCGGCATTTTTCTCTCTTCAGAGCAATCAGGGGATGTGATGGGAGATCGCTTAATACAGAACATGCAGGACACAATGCTAGAAGGAAACATGTCCCTTACTAATCTGATGAGATTCTATGGCAGGGTAGATCTGAGAGAGTATTCGGACTTCTAGGTGAGACCTGAGTGTCAAGGAACTAAATGTTTGTCAGAAGACTCTTGCAGTTTTCTGAAGAGTAATGAACTTACATTTCCCTCCAGATTACAATTGCAGCAATTTGCACTGTGGGCACTCTACCTACATTTTTAATTTGCTATGTGACTTCTACATTTTTTTCTTCTCTTAATATAAGAACAGTATCAATATAAACTTTTAGATGATTACTGTGTTTCTCTTCATACAAAGCTTTATATTTTAGAGTGGTGGAGTGATTTTTGCATTGGTTTTAGTTTATACAGCACTTAAGGGCTCCTATACAAAGTAGGTGCTGTGAAAATGTCAGCTACTATGGGAAAATTGACAAAGTAGAATTTCTGACTCTTCACTTTTTTTGTTGTCGTTTTAAATTGAGGAAACCACAGAGCAAGATCAGTGGAGATTTAAAAGGGTCCTTGAAACTGCAGTCTTTTATACCAAGAGTTGTGCTTGGTGGGATTTAGAGTTGTGAATTTATTGACCTGATGAAAACACTAAAATCTGGCTTACTTCCAAGTGTTAGCAGTAAGATGTGGAGCAAACCAGGCATATGCATCTCCCCTGTGGCATGATAAAAACTATAAAGTTGAGGTCTTATCTACAAGATGTGGGCCATGTCCTAGGAGAAGCAGTCTGGAGTGGAAATGTTGTTAGACCATTATTCTGCAACTAACACTGTTGTTGTCATATCTGAATAATAAAACATGGAAAGAAACCTAAAAGGAACAGATTTGCAGCACCAAATTTGTTTTATTAAAAAAAAAAGTCTGAAGTAGTGGAATTTGTTATGAATCTTTTTTTTCCACCACAATTTATATGTGTGAGTTTATATTTTCAAATTTTAGTTCTCAGACCCTGCACAGGTAAGAGGAAAATTGCTGGGAAAAGAAAAAAAAAAAGGTTATTTTGCTTCTTACTTGTTATGAAAATGACAATGCTTTTATTGTCACTTCTTGACAGTGTACCCACATTTTTAGCAGTTTGTGTAGTTCTCCTTTCCTATAAAATAAAATCTGTTCGGTCTAGAGAATACTAACCACTGGTTTTCATATGAAAAATTATCACTTCAGATTTATCCAGAACTCTTGATTTTGTGCAGCCTCAAAATACAGGTTTGCTATTTTTTTCTTCCATTTTTCCCTTACAAAGTGGAGACATCTTCTCACAGCAGTCTTGAAATATCTAGTAGCGTTTCTTTTGTTTTACTAGGAACACTTCTAAAGTATCTAAAATGTCAGTAAAGATCCTTGCTCATGACTGTGTTTTAAATCTTTTATAATTTGCATCTACAACACATATGGCAGAAGAATTCAAACTAAAAAGAAGTCAATATGCATTAGGTGTGCAGTTAAAAGAAATTCTTCTGAAGGTATAGCAGGTCATTGCAGATTGATGAATATGCATGCTTAGAAAGAAAGTTTCTATAAGAAAGGGTCTCTGATTTCAGAAAGTATAACATGGCTTTAGTCAAAGCACATTTCTTTGTGTTTAGAAACAGAATTCCTTCTGGTTCTTCTTTCTACTGCAAACCAGTTGTAGATAGGAGACCATCTTTTCCAATAGTGGCAAGTTTCCTAGCTGTGGAAGTGCAAGCATCACAGAACAATGCAGCAGAGAGGGTCCTTTAAAATACTATCTGTAAAATCCTGCAAAGGCAGGAATGGTTAGGTCAGTAGGTTATGGATATACAGCAGCTCTTCACATACTATCACATCCAGAGATTTATATGCCGTTTGTCACAATCCTTTCTCTTGATAAACAAGTTACATAAATTACCCATTTCTACTCCACATTGAGAACTGTTTGCTACATCCAAATAATGCTTCTGTTGCTCAGAGGGGTACTGTTACATTATTTAAGGAGTGAACAAAGTAGCATTAGCTCCTAAATCGAGTGTGTGTCGTCTTCTGACATGGCTTCAAAGGAAAGAAGGTTAATCTTTTTTCAATATCAAAATGCAAGTGAATTTATAAAGAAAGGAAATACAGAAAAGAACAGAAACAAAAAGATTTGTCACTATCAAATCATACTGTTTATTTAGTTTATCTTTCCTTTTCCAATTTTAATATCACTCTTTTTTTATAGCAAAGATAGTTAAAAAGAAAACTTTATTATAAGATAAATATGCTAGAATTTAGATTGGGTCTTTTTACATTTCTGTGTAACAGATTGTTCAGTAACATTCAAAAGTTGCTGCTAACAAAAGGACATGATAAATCAATTTGGAGTTTTGATATCAGTGTGTCATAGTCTGTACCTAAATCGACCCAAAATATATTTTAATTTCTGGCTGAACTCCTTTTTTTGCTTGGCTTTATATGAGCTGAAGACAGTGACAGAAGTACAGCTAATGTGACTGTTCACATTCACAGTAGCAATGAAATGCTGCAGATTTGCAGGTTTGTATTTTACGATGCCTGAAGAACACAGAAACAGTGTAATCATTTTGGGATTCAAAGATTATCAATTACTCCATATAAACAATCCATCACTGTTCACTTAATTAAAATTGTATTATTGGGTTGTGGCAATTCAGATCAAATTCTGCTTTCTCTCTCTGTATTTGCTATATTGCAGATCTCAAAAAACACAGCAGAAATGTGTGGTATTTTTCCAAGAGCTGCTAAAGCAAAGACTGAAAGACAAATGTTAAATACAGAGAAGTTTCCCTTGAAAGAGTCACATTTTTTATATGGCCACATGATCTGTACTAAAATTCCTGAAGTTAAAATTTTCTCCCACTGTTTGAACTGCTTCAATAATTTATCTTTTATAGAAAATGCAGACTGACTTTAGTTTCTGATGCTACAATACTGTAAATGAAATTTTCTGTAAACATTGTTTCCCTTTCAAGCAGGACATTAGAATGTGTACTAAAGTTTATTATTTTTAATACAGAGATTGAAAATTCATGATGAAGATAAAATAAGTGTGAAGATATCGTAGTGTAGCTTATACTGATGAAATGAATTCTTAGATATTTTGTCTTTCAAGTTTATACATACATTTTTGTATTTTTCCTTCAGAGGACTTTCTGATATGTTGTAGAACACTAGTCCAGTGTGGAATGCTGTGTCTAACCCTCAGCACCTATATTGGCACTCGTTCTGTGATTGATCACTGAAGGGTGTGCGTCTGAGAAGATAAACCACAAAACACTACAGCTCTTAGTAGTGAGGGTTGGAAGGACAAATGATCAGGTTGACAGCCAGTTATCTCTAGTTGCTTTTTTAGAATCAAGATGATAGTGGCAGGTGTGTGAGTTAGAGTAGCCCTGGAAGACTACGTGAGCACACCACTGCCTAGTGGTTCACAAGCATGATGATGATGTAAAGCTAACAGTGGCTTGCATCAGTGTCTGTGCATCCCTGCTTGCTGACCAGGTATTTGGTTTCATCAAATAAGACCAAATCAGTTTCCTGGTCATTCTTGAGTCCTAACCAGGATCTCTCTGCCTGGATCAGATTTTGTTTGACATAATGCATACACTCATAGACATGTGAGAGACTGCTGTTGGAAAGAAAAATAAACCAAACCTCTTTGTTTCTGGATTCCCTTTTTCTCTTGTTTCTTTTGTTTGTTTCACTAGTTTGGGGGGGGGGTTTATTGGATGTTTCACAGTAGTTCACAGAGTCTGGGGAGCAATAAATTGTCCTCCAGGAAGAACATTGTAGCAAAGTCTTGGATACTGCTTCCTCCTGTCTGCACAGCTGTACATGTAACGCTGCTGTGTCCTATAGCAATTGGTTTCTCTCAGGAAGCTGCAAGCTGTCTTGGTTGCAGTTTTGACATTTTCTCTTAAAACCATGAATTTTAATTTATTTTTTTTTTAATTCCTTGTAGATTTTTGTGATTTTTTTGTTTATTTTTCTGGAGGAGGAAACCACATGGGAATGATACACTTGTATCATCAAGGTGTTCCTGTTAAATCCTTTCTTTCCTCGTAACTCCAAACCAAAAGACTTGCTACCATATTTACATCAGGGATTTCATTGCAGCTTGCTAGAAGTGGTTTATTCTAATTTGGCAAATTTAGAAATCTCAGTTCTTTAAGAAAACTCAGAGAAGGCTGAAGATGTTACAATATATTAATGGAACTTCAGTCATATTCTGAAATTCTCAGATTATGTGGGAAGGTTTAAGGTTAATTTACTGTATTGATTGAATCACCTTGTTTCATCAACCTTGAAAATGCAAAAAAAAAAAAAAAAAACCATTTACTTGAAAAAGGGACTAAATTTGTATCTTTAAAATACTAATGATCATCTAGATTTCCATGCTGTGTTACTCCTGATGCAGTAGAAAATGTTTGTGTTACAACTCCTGACGATAACAGCTAATCATGATGTCTCTCTGTCTCTTATGTAGTCTATTGTGATTTTTAATGGCTCAATTATTGCTCTACTTCTTGGTCTACTGAAAATGTAGAACATATTTTCTGAAACCCACTCACACACTTTGTACCATTCAGCCTGAAACAGAAGATTTCAATGCAGCCTTCTCAATTTTTTCTTAATTACAAAAATCAACTTAAAAAATAGATTTCTGTTGCAATAATAATACTTCTACATTATTTCCTTTTTGGAATCTTCATTTCTTAACTTTAAAATACTATATTTCTTGACTACCTACATACAAGCATAAAGACTAATCGATTTCTTATGTCACCTGCTGTAATCCCCATTTGATTTAAATAGCCTCTGGTTTTACCTGAGAGAGGATGAAATTGCTTTAGGAGTTTCAGATTCAAAATTCTATTCAAATTTAATTCTAAAGAATTAACTTCTGAGAAATTTCACCTTAATGCCTTTGTAGACATTATTTTTTATACTTTTTGCTTACATTGCATAGGTGGAACTTGTATTGGGAAAAATAAAAGGCCAAAAAAAGTCAAATCACAGTCAAATGAAATACTGCTTCCATTACCAAAAAGTATTTCTAAATTATACTGTGTCATAATCTTTGCTCTCTGCTAACTTTCCCTTAACTCTCATCTCAGTTCTCAGACAGACTCCTACTTTCAATAAATTGCAAGTCAAATTATGTATTGGCTTCTAGGGATTAGGTATTAATTATTTTAAATAAATATATCACTGGCCTACTAATTTTTGCAATAGGAAAAAAGTAATTGGGAGTGGTGATTTTATTATTATTTTAAATTTTAATGAGAAGCTTTTTTGTGCCTTAAATAGCAATGGAAGTATTAGGATTGCATAGCTTTTCTAACCATGAAAGAAGTTCTGGTTCATGGCAGCTCGTGTTGTTTGTTGTCTTAGAATGAATGTGGCAGAGGTTTTTATTTTCTCTGTCTTTTGCTATAGAACTGTCTACTTAATTCTGTCATCCAAAGTTCTCTGCAGGCAAATACAAAATGTCTTTCAGAGAAGCCATGTGACAGTCTTCTTGGAGGATTGTATTTCCCTCAAGGGAAAACCTTTCAACACCAAATTGTTTGTAGTGCCGTATGAAAACACTTGGATTTTCAGTGGAAATAGAAACTGAAAAAAGAGCATATTTGACTGGAGTTACTCATTCAAAAAGCGGAAGTAACACAGTCCCAATGACACGCATTAGCTCTGTGACATGCCACCTGAGTTCAGTCTCAGCTTGCCTCATGGCTTGTCTTCTCTTAACTAGTGGCCCTCAAAGTTCAGTGGTATCTTTGATTCCTGGAAAGAGCCCGAAGAAAAGTTATTCTAGCCTTTTTGAAATGCTATCACAGAGTCTCATATTTATCTTGTTTGCCCTTATTTTGCCTTCAATGAACTGAAAGCAGTCAGTGGCTGTATCCATATTCTGGTGTGGACAAGCCAGTATTTCATGATTTTCCTTTCTTTACCCAAATATTTCCTATTTAAAATTGAAAAAAAAATAATTTTCTAACCAGATATTGTCTCAAAATACTGGAATATGGAGTGAACTGTTTAATACAAACACAGTGCCACTCATTATATACTATATTTTTAATGTAGAATTACTGTCTTCCTTTTGCTTTGTGTGATGGCACATGAGAATGGCTAATATGATCTTCAGTATTGCATTATCCATTATGACACCACACCCTTCTTGGTCATAGGTACTCAAGTGATGGTTTTACTATTGTGAGTAGTCAGGTGATCTTCGCAGCTGTGTTACACAGTACATTAGAAGAAGCATGATCCAAACAAACAAGCCAAAAAAACCCCAACAAAATGTTAAGTATCTTGCATTATTATTTTAAAAATAGAAACTTGTGAAAAATTTCTTCTTAAACCTTTCTTCTGTGAAGTTTAATGCCATTTCTCCCAACAAAGATATCAGAAATTATATCATATTTTTCTACTAAAAGAAAGCTTGTTTCCTGTCTTAAAGACAGAAGAGTTTCTCTTCTGAAAATAAAGAAGCAGGTGACCCAGCAATTTACATGCAATTCATTTGACAAAAACACCTCATTGTATCTTTACAATTTATATATTCCTATCATTACTCCTTTAGCCAGTCCATTTATCATCTTAAGTTTCCTTTGAAAGTTTGTATATGAATTTTCTCATAGGCAAAAGTAGCTTCAAATCGGTAGATTTCTGTTCCCCTTTGTGAACAGTGAATACATTTAGAAGGAGGCAAAGCATGACCAGACGTTTTTATGTCAGCAATACTGTATTTTGGTATGCAAAGCAGCATAGGAGAGCTAATACCTCTCCTGTGGAGACAGGCTGAGAGAGTTGGGCTTGTTCAGCCTGGAGAAGAGAAGGCTCCAGGGGAACCTAATCACTGTCTAGCAATACTTAAAAGGGTCTTACAGGAAAATGGTCTTACAGGACTGCTCATCAGGGAGTGCAGGGAGAGGACAAGGGACAATGGCTTTAAGCTGAAAGAGGATAGGTTTGTATTAGACGTTAGGAAGAAATTATTTACTCTGAGGGTGGTGAGGCCCTGGCATGTATTGCCCAGAGAAGCTGTGGCTGCCCCCTCCCTGGAAGTGTTTTAAAGGCCAGGGTGGATGGGGCTTTGAGCAACCTGGTCTAGTGGAGGGTGACCCTGCCCATGGCAGAGTGGGTTGGAACTAGATGGGCTTTGAGGTCCTTTCCAACCCAAACCAGTCTGTGATTCCATGATTGTAAGAATGAGAAAATTTAGAAAGCTAGTAGAAGAGTGAGCTGTGAACTGTATTGCTTCCATTGACTGTTGTTTGTCTTGCATTTGTCCTTACAACTTCAAATGCCACCAACATGTATGTTTTAAAAAAAAAAAAAATTGGGAATTGTTTACTTCATATAAAATAATGTTCACTTATGTATCATTTAGGATCTCACTAAGTATGTTAGAGTGATGTTCACTGTACCTCTCTGAGAAATGATTGTTGGATTTTAGTTTAAAACTCTATAATAAACCTTAATTAAACATTTGGAGACTTCTATTACAACCATATAAATTGTTGCCCATGGTTTTGCAGCATGACTACACTACATTACCACTTAAATTATTTCAAGGAGAGTACTTCATGTTTGTCTGACTTATCCTTAGTCCAGAGAAAACAATTAAATATATATCAATTTTCCCCACAAGAGATGCTTTCCTCTTCACTGGCAGTTATTAGTTTTTTTAGAGGATGTTATATCTTAACAGATAAGCTTAGGGACATGGGAAGAAAACTAATGACACAGATAAAGAGATACATCTGTCCTTTAGGTTGTGACCGCATTCTACCTACAACCACTCTGAAGTAGTCAGTGCTGTTGAATACTAACCCCTTTCACTGGCCAGCTACACTCATAGGGCATTTAATTATAATTTTATAGCTACTTTTTAAACAAAATTGGTGCTTCCAATGCTGTTGCTGAAGCAATTTTGACCCAGTAAGGTGTTTACTGATAGAGTTATCTAGACAGGTCAGCCTTGCATCCTAAGACTCCCTTCTGACTCATGCCAATTATGTTTCTTTTTGGACAAAATTATTTTAATTTAGCCTTGATTCTAATTCATTCTTATGAACAGTCAGTTTGCATACAAAATCAACAAAATACCAAATTTTGTGGATATCTTTGCCCTTCAATAGTTTTCAGCACCCTTCATGTTCCCATTAGAAGCCTCAGCTCGTTTGGAAGGCCAGTGCTTCAGTAGGCCCTCCCACTCACAGGTGCTTTGAAATAGGAGG
Organism: Laterallus jamaicensis coturniculus; assembly: GCA_022605575.1. NCBI lineage: Eukaryota > Metazoa > Chordata > Aves > Gruiformes > Rallidae > Laterallus > Laterallus jamaicensis. The sequence continues at coordinate 90,035,038 of JAKCOX010000001.1, forward strand.
GTGTTTGTGTTAGTATAAATGTGTGATCTCAGCAAACTGGAGAGAGACTTTCTATTAAATACCAGGATTGTGGTTATCTCTTCAAAGCCAGAGACCCCCAAAGAAATCAGAGAAAAACAGACATAGTGACTGACTTTTAATCTCTGCTCATTGTCAGGGGTGACACTGAGACCTCCCCAAGTCTGAATATAATAACAGTTCTGAATTACAGATTCCTTGTTAGTCCTTCTATGTGTATTTTCTTCTAATAGTCTAGCATCCTGCCTAATTAGTAGTGTTAGTTAAGCACAATATCCCACAGTATAAAAAATAGAAGAAGGACACAAATCCTTTGGAAGTTAAAAAAATGAAAAAGAGCATTAACCTCCTTTTTTATATTTTTCCTTTTTCCTTCTTCTTTTTCTATCTTTCCCCTGACCTATTTTATCCAGTTCTGACAGGACAGTAACTTTGAAAGATTTCTGTGCATTGTAGTTTTAAAGGGAAAGCTTAAATCTTTCCCTGCCTTGCTGGAATGAACTGATCTTGGTCACCAATGTAGGCTGTAATATAATGCTACTTTTTACTGTCTTCCATAGTGTGGCATTATCTTCCTGATGACAAGTGTTCTGATTTCAGGGTGAGAGGAGCTGACAGCATTTTTTAACTCGTAGAATGACAAGTGCATGTGGAGCTGGGCAATACCAGGCTCAGGTTCAACAAAGGACTAAATTCTAATTCTGTGTTCACTACAAACTTCAGTAGAAACTGTTCTTTTCCCCACATCAAGTTGACCTTAGTGCTTCTGAGCTCATTCATGTCTTTTGGTGTAAGCAGTTAAATTCTTTGAAGTTGTTATGGTGGGATAACTCAGTGCAGAAATAGGCTAGTTCTCCAGAAGTTGAAATACGCTCTTATGCAATACAAGATAAGCCTCATGAGAACCATGATTTAATATTCTTCTTGTTCTTTGATAGGGCTGTTCATAAGAGTCTGGATGAGCAGGTTAAGTTTTGGAGAAAACTCAGGCTGATGGCAATGAGTCGTGGTCAGGTGAAACATACCTACATATCAAAGCTGCAAATAATGAGTTGGAAACTGGGATGTAATTAATACTCTGCACCCATGCTTATAATGAATAGATCATACACTCAAGGGAAAAAGACAAAATTATCTAACTTAACTTAAACTTGACGGCTAGTGCTACATTGTAGTTAGGAAATAGACTGTATATTTCCTCTGAATAATTTAAGAGAAAAATCCAGTACATCTGTAATTAGCATTCATTCAGTCACTCTGAGTGGATACTTTAGAATAATTTTTAAAATTATGTTTTCTAGACAGCTTGGAATGAAAAAATATGCAGAATGACAAGATAAACTGCATGTGACAAGTAATTCAGCTAGAAGTTCTCTTTTTAACATTTCTTTAAATTTTCAGGGAAAAGACAAAAATGAGAATTTTTCAAATGTTAGTGTAGCTTATTTTGCAGGCTACAGAAAGGGTAGAGAATAAAATTGCTCCATCTGTGCTTAAAATGATAGCAATTAGGGGGTAAAACCAATTAGGTGTAGAGGGAATACTAAAACCAAACAAAATCCTTACCAGCTTTGTTTTTTACAATTTCAACAGCCACCTTATTTAAACAGAACAGAACCATTTCCATGTTTGTGGTTTAGATTCTAGATTTGTATTCTGTTCTGCCTTTTGCATTCTCTTCTAGGTAGTTAGGAATCTTTGAGAATATGAAAACCTGGAGCTAAATTAAATGCATGAAATGAAGAAATGCAGACCCACTTGAGGTTTATGAAGTCTAATTTAAGTTCAACATACTCTTGAATTACACCGAATCACAGAGAATGTTTGAAGTTGGAATGGAACTCTTGAGGTCATCTTGTCCAACTTCACCCCCCATTCAAGCTGGGTCACCAAGAGCTGGTTGCCTAGGACCATGTCTAGAGGTGTTTTGGTCTACAGGTTTCTACAAGGATGGTGACTCCACGGCCTCTCTTGGCAGCCTGTGCCCGTACTTAGTCACTGTCATGGTAACAAAGTTTCCTGATGATCACGCAACACTGACCATGTTTCAGTTTGTGACCATTGCCTCTGGTCCTGTCACTGGGCACCGTTGAGAAGAGCCCAGCTCCATTCTCTTTTCCATCTTCCCTTGAGGTACTTCTTAACCATTTAGAAGGTCTTCCTGAGCATTTTTTCTCCAGTGTGAAAGTTCCAAGCCCTCTCAGCCTCTCCTGGTGTGTGTAGTACTACAGTACCTCAGTCAGTGGCCCTTTTCTGGACTCTGTCCAGTATGTTCATGCCCCTCTCATAGTAGTGAACCCAGGTGTTGGCTGAATAAAGGGGAAGAATTGCCTCCCTCACGCTGCTGGCAATACTTAGAGTAATAGAATCATGGAGTGTATGAGGTTGGAAGGGACCTTCCAAGAGTCATCTAGTCCAACCCTGGTGCAGTAAGCAGGAACATCTTCACTAGAACAGGTCACTAAGAGCCCTATCAAGCCTGACCTTGAATATCTCCAGGGATGGGCCTCCACTGCCTCTCTGGGACACCTGTTCCCAGTGATCTACCACCCTCATAGTGAAGAACTTTTTCCTAATATCCTAACTAAATCTACCCTTTCCTAGTTTAAAACTGTTACCTCTTGTCCTCCTACTACATCCCCTCGTAAACAGTTCTTCCCCAGGTTTCTTACAGACAGCTTTCAGGTATTGGGAGGCCACTGTAAGGTCCCTCTGGAGCATTCTGTTTTCCAAGCCAAACAAGCTCAATTCTCTCAGCCTGTCTTCACAGGAGAGGTGCTCCAGCCCTTTGATCATTTTTGTGGCCCTCCTCTTGGACATGCTCCAACAAGTCCATGTTCTTCTTGAGGGCTCCAAAGCTGGATACAGTAGTTCAGGTGAGGTCTCACCAGAGCAGAGTAAAGGGGCAGAGTCACCTCTCTTGATTTGCTGGCCGCACTTCTTTTGATGCAGCCCAGGATGTGTTTGGCCTTCTGGGCTGCAGTTGGTGGCTCATGTCCAGCTTCTCATTCACAAGTACTCCCAAGTCCTTTTCCTTGGGGCTGCTTTCAAGCACATTATTTCCTAACTGGTATGGATCATGGGGATTGTCCCAACCCAGGTGCAGGGCCCTGTACTTGGCTTTGTTGAACCTCATGAGGTTCACCTGGGCCCACTTCTCCAGCCCGTTCAGGTCCCTCTGGATGGCGTCCCATCCCTCTCGCACATTAACTTCACCACTCAGCTTGCTGTAATCAGCAAACTTGCTGAGGGTCCACTCAGTCCCACTGTCAATATAATTAATGAAGATATTGAATATCACCAGTCCTAGTACAGACCCTTGAGGAACTCTGCTTGTTGCCATCTTCCATCTGGACTTGGTGCCATTGACCACCACCCTCTGGATGCAACCATCCGTCCAATTCATCCAATTCCTTTTCCACAGCGCAGTCCACCCATAAATCCCTATCTCTCCAACTTAGAGAAGTGTGTTGTGGGGGACTATGTCAAAGGCCTTGCAAAAGTCCAGATAGATGGCATCCATTGCTCTGCCTTTGTCTACTGATGAAGTTGCTCCATTGTAGAAAGCCACTAGATTGGTCAAGTGGGACTTGCCCCTAGTAAAGCCCTGCTGGCTGTCACAAATCATCTCCCTGTCCCCCATTTGCCTCAGCATAGCTTCTAGGAGGATCTGTTCCATGATCTTCCCAGGCACAGAGGTGAGACTGAGAGGTTGGTTGTTCCCAGGGTCCTTCTTCCTATCCTCTTTTCTACTTAGTCCAGTGTAGCCCAGCCTACTATGCACCTTCTTTTCCACATGGGCACATTGCTGGCTTGTGTTCAACCTGGTGTGCACCAGGACCCCCAGTGCTTTCTCTGCTGAGCTTTCTTCCTGCTGAGTAGTTTGCCAGCTGTCTATGAGGCTATTCCTCCCCAAGTACAGGACTTTGCACTTCCTGTTGAGCTTCATGAAATTTCTGTCATCCCATTTCTCCAGCCTGTCAGAGTCCCTCAGTATGGCAGCATGGCCCTCAGTAGGCGTATCAGCCACTCCTTCTAGCTTAGTGTCATCTGCAGGTTTGGTGTGGGTAGACTTTGCACCATTATCCAGACCCTTCATGAAGATAGATTCAATCAGTTTTCAATCCACATCCCTGGCTGCTCAAATAACCCATATAACATTTCTATGAGGATCTTATATGAGCCAGTTTCACAGGCTTTACAGAATGAATCACAGAATCACGGCGTGTTAGGGGTTGGAAGGGGCCTCTGGAGATCTTCTAGTCTAACACTCTCGCCATAGCTGGATCACCTACAGCAGCCTGCACAGGACAGCGTTCAGGCAGTTTTTGACAACCGCTCTGGGCAGCCTGTCCCAATGCCCTGCCACCCTCCCTGTAAAGAAGTGTTCCTCCACATATTTAGGTGGAACTTCCTGTATTCAAATTTATACCTATTGCTTCTTATCTTGTCAAAAAAGACTTTATTGAAGTCCATTGCTCTCCTCTATAGGCCAATAACTTAATCATTGAGGCTTATCAAGTTAGTCAAGTGTGATTTGGCTTTGGTGAAGCCGTGCTGACTGCTCCTGATTATTTTGTTCTTTATATTCCTGGTAATCCTTTCCAGGACTAGTTGTGCATATTTTCAAGGATTTCTCAACAGAATTTAGTATCTCTCTCAATGGAACATACTAATATGTGGGTTGTAACATGGAAAATAAAGCGTATGAGAAAATTTTGAAGTAGACACATACTGATACATGATCAAACAAGTCTTATTTGAAAATACACAATTTTTAAGGGAAAAAACCAACTTTGGGCAGTCAATTTCTTGCTTCTTCAGTTGCTGTGTTGTTTTGTTGGATTGTGGTTTTTTTTTTACCCCTGCACATGATTAGCCAAAGCTAGAGGCTTGTGATCTCCATGGGAGGTAGGTAGGAGTGAGAGATCTTAGTTATTTTTAATCATATATCCAGTATACCCATTACTTTAATATAAACTTCAAATAGCAAAGAAAACAAAAGAAAACAGAAGGTTGTTCACCAATGCAAGTAAATAGATCTGTGTATTCATTTGTTAGTAAATCAATCACAAGATTAATAGAGATTAAAAATACAACAGCCTTTTCCAAGTTCTGTTTAAATTTATATTTTAAGGACTAAACAAGGTGTTTTTTCAGACTTAAAAATGACTAGAATTTTCTAGTTGGGAAATACAGTACTAGATAACTTTATGAATTTGAGGCTTCATAGTGGTATTCTTTGATGTGCCTTGCACCTATGTACTTCTGTCGTGACTTATGTTTTTGTCTAATAAAAAATGTATATTGCTCAAGCTGTTGATGCAGTTGGCATCTGTTTCAGATTCATTTTTACTGACAGCAAGCTGCTGCTGGCGAGCACTCAGCCTTTTATCATCAAAAATACAGAGACTGGCATTCCTGCCATTGCTCTTATTCTGCACTAGAGCTCTCCATCAGATGTACTGCACTAAAATCGGTGACGGATGACAAGCGTTACAGAATATGCATTTTAAGTTTCCTAATTCTCATTTTTAAACAATGCTAGAATTTATGGGGAAGTTATCATGGCGACTATAATAATGTTCAATAACCTTTGGCAATGTCTAAGCTTTTAATCCCATTTTGAAGATTATGGAATATCTATGCATATCTGCATGGATATGCCAGAATATTTCTCTGTCATTTGTTACAGGAGACAGTAGTTCAGAAGAAGCCAAGTGTTTGACTGCTAGTGGTATGACTCATTTCTCTGTACGTGTACAACCGTATCTTTTATTTTCAGGTACCACTATAGAAGGGAGCATGTGTTTGTGTGCATGTGTACATGCATATAAACCTTCCATGCACATGCATACATCATTCTATGTACATGCAGACTTGGGATCCAGACAGAAGTTAGAAGCGCTTTCTGAAGTATTTGAGGAGTCCTTTTTTTCCCAGTCCCTGTACTGTATAAAGTAGGCTACTGGGGCTTAGTTCAGGGAAGGTTGATGGTATTGTACAGAATAAAAAAGGTGTATTCTTCTGTCTCTGCTTTATAATGTTGCTGCCATTTTGCAGTCATTAAAACTACGGTCTTTCCTGTTCACTTTTCCACTATTCATGTTGGCATCGTACTAATTTGTGCTTGTTTTTCTGCTGTTCCCAAAGACACTTCCTTTTGGTATCATGCAGTGTAATAAACCCCTCTATTTTTTTCTGTTCTCCCCTAAAGAATCACTTCGTTTATGATGTCTAAGAAAAAACAGCAAATTAATAACAGTAGGTCGGAAGTCTTCTATGGAGTTGAGAAACATATTTATGGTCTAAATTCTATTGTATGTAGACTATGTCCTGCTCTCCTGCTCTTCCTATGTACTTTGTACTCTCAGGTAGTATACACTGTAGGCACAGTTTAGTCCTGCAAACTGCTTATTCCAGGAATAATAAAATAATAAAATCAATAACAGCTGAATTTGCAGTGTAATCTTACCAGCTGTTAAAACTTATCTTGCAAAGCCACCTGATTTTTTGGCATGAGACATTTTCTACAGTGCAGACATTTCTCTTATCTTGGCAACTCCATTTTAGTCTTGGTTAGAGACGTTGAAGTTGAAATGTCAAAACTGGTGCAGCACTACAGAACAGTTCAATAACCTGTTCACAGTCTGCAGAGATTATATTAGTCCCATGAGAAAACAGCAGATCCTCTCTGAGAGACATAATTAGGTGGTAGTCTCTGTTTTTCAAAGAATGTGGAGTTTGCTTCTGTCAGTTGCTACCAGAATCAGAGGCCTCTTTGTGGGAAGGAGTGCTTATGTAGTGGATTGTGTTCCTCCAGGAAGATATGGCTGTTTCATGTAGATTTTTTTCCTGTTTTGTCTCATTTATCTTCCAGAAGGTAATTTGATATTCTCAGAATGTCTTTAACTGGCATATGAGCCCTACATTTCTCTGCTTGCCTCACGTTCTGTCTTGCCATCCACAAATATTTGCTTCTGACCTGGTCTCTGCTAACAGTTTTACGTACTTGGCAAATATCTACTTACACGTATTTTCTGTTCTATTTTGTCACACTTTTGTCCCTCCTTCAAATGGCATGATGGCCCTTGTGGAGAAGAAGAACCTTTATCAAATCACCCCTGACACCACTGTGATCTCAGAGCCTCTTCAGGACAGTGGTGTCAGCCCCTGATGCGAGCACAGGATTCATGATGCATTCAGAGCCGTCCCGCACACCAGTGCTTTCTGCAGTGAGGGTAGAGCAGTATGCTGGGAACCCAGCTCTTCAGAAAATCCCCAAAGGGAGAATTGAGAGAGTTGAATTGAATTGTTTCTGTGTGGAGGATGATGTTTTCTTCGATCCACATGCTTATCAAGAAGAAGAAGAAGAAGAAAAGAAAGAGCGCAAAATGGGAAGATGGGAAAATTAAATATGGTATAGGAAGAAGGTACTTGGTTATCCAGTTAAAGTAGTTGAAAGGTAACACAGTCTGTTGTAAGAAAATAAATTGTCATAGATGGAAGTAGTGATACATGGGATATTTCTTAAGATTCATTGATATCAGTGAAATGACTATGTTACACTGGCTGACTGACATTTGAGAAAATGAAAAGGGGAAAAAATTAACAAGTGCTCTTAACTCAGTATTAAAAGCAGTAGTAATGTCAAAAAAGGATAGTTTTTACAAGACTTTGGATTAGCTTTCAGACTTGGATTAGCTCTATTTTGTGGGTCAAACACTTTTACCAAAAGTTCTCTAGCACGACAGACTGCATTTCACAGAATTATTTTTTAAAACCCAGCTTTCTAGTTTCAGGAAGTGGTGTCAGGCTGTAAATATGTAGTGAGTAGAGGTACGTCCCTGCGGTTCCTGATAAAATGTCTTAGAGGCAGCAATGAAGATACTTCATGACCAGTGTTTCCTATTAACCAGCTCTAAACAGCTGCACACTTAGCATGTGAGTGGTACTTCTGGGTATCCACGTTGTCATCCCACTCTGAGGTACCTGACTTAACGCACTAGCAATTCACAAGAGTGGAAGAGTAACTATTATTTCTTCTAAATATAGACCATTTCAGTAATTAGACCTTTGCAGGGAAAGAAACAAGTAATTGCCATGCAGAGAGATTCAAAAGTGTCAGAAAAAAGACTGAAAGTGATAATCTCTGGGTGCTGCGTAGTGCTTCATGGGGATGCAAAAATCAGTAAACAAAGGCTTAGAAACAATCAGGAAGGATAAAATGAGGAAGTTTAATTTATTTCTCTGACGTGAGGTCAGAATTACTGAAGGTATGACTGGTATAAGTTGCTATGGGAACTGTGGAACTAAAGGATTTGGGAGTGACAGAACAGGGATGGACAGATGTGGAGGTGATGTCTGCTCAAAAATTTTACCATGGGTTTTAGTCAAAACCATGAATTCTCATTGACTCAAATGACTCGTTCCTTATGATATGCTCAATACTGCCAAACCTTTAAGCACGTACCATTGTGCGAGCTTTAAAGTTGCACATGCTGTGGCATCCCTGCAACATTCTGTAGATATGATTCCCCAGAAGTGGCGTCTTTCACTGAAGCTCTTCCTTTTTGAATTTACATATCATTATATACTGACCATTTGATGTGGAATCTGGAACTGTGAGCTTGGTGATTAAGGCTACTCTTTACATGGAATAATCCTACTCTGTGAACTAGTACTTCCTATGTGATTTAGTACTTTAACTAATCAAACCAGAACATTAATCTTCTGCAGTTTCATTTCCATATCTTGCTGCTGTTAAAAAAAGAAGTTTCATTCTCTGCATTTGTTCCTACCACATATCTTATCTGTTGGAAAGTGCTTACTAGGTCAAACCATTCAAAAGATTCAGGAAATTAAGAACTTAATTTATGTATTTTAGTTGGGCTTGCGTGTAAGCTGCTGAATCCTGTCAAAGCTCAACTGTTTGTGTGTGGGGATAAGGAATTATATGGTAGGTGACTCTTGCATGTATTGGGTTTTAGAAGTGAGAGTGGTGTAGCATACAGCTCAGCAGGGACTTCTTTATTACATCTTAGGACTGTATTTCTATTTTAAACCAGTTGTATCCCATTTTACCTGTTTAGTCTTTATGGAATCTGCCTTAAGGTATTTTACAGATGCTTACAGCCCTGCGAGAGTGGACCTTATTATTTATTGATATATACAGACACAGACATTCACTGAAGTTGCTTTTATTGTAATGTCTTATCAAATAGATTCACCTTATTTCAGAATGTGAGCATCTCTATTAATTTCTTTACAGTGAAAAGATTTTGTGGCAGAAGAGGCTGCTGCTGAGTTTTCAGATACATCATCTCCCTGAGTTTATTGATTTCTGTATTTTAATATTATTCTCTCTCTTTCAATTATGATAGGTTAAAAAGTCACAGTAAATAGAAACAATTATTTTTCAAAGCAGTCCAGTAGTCGCTATGCTCCCCTTTCTACATGAGACATCACAGCTGGAGGGAGTGTTGAAAGTAGTTTGTAGGACTGTCATAGAAAAGAGGCTGTACTATGATTTGAATTCTCATAATAGTGAAGTTACCAATTTGGTTTCTATGGAGTATCTTTCATTGGTTTATATAATGAGTCTGCAGATAAAATCTGCAGACAGACATTTTAAATCCAAAATCTTTTTCGTAATGATTTCTGAGGCAAAAGAACATTTGATGGTCAACTCCTCCTCCTGCAACCCCACCCCAAAGTCCACTGTAGCATACCTTCTTCTCTGTCCAACACCAGTGACACATGTAAAGAGAATCATTTTTGTGCAGCAGGAGGGAGTGTGTGGAACACTTCTTGAACAAGGAAAAAGATGAAATGCAAATGATGCCCGCTTTCTGTCTGCATTCTGTGGGAAGCAATGTAGACTACTGTTGAAGTGACAAAACAATGGGTACTGTTACCAATTTGAATAAGACCATAATTTATAGGAAAAAGGCATTTTCTGTCATGCTTCTGTGTAGTTCTTTCACGTTTTCAATTCCTGCACTCTCTTTTCTTGTGTTTATCAAAATGCATTAAATTTCTGGGATATTTGAAAAGTGTCAGGGAGACAACATACACAACTCTAGCAAGGTTTTATTGCACTCTGTTCATCATGAGAATCAGAGAACAGTTAAACAATCAACAGAATCATGTTTTTGTTGGGATCACTCGTAATACCTCTAGAAATTGATATCTTTGGGTGACATAATAATTTCCTTTATTCAGCAGGTCAACCATTGTTTGGTAACAACCTTAAGAAACTGGTGATCTTCAAGTAGAAAGATTTTAAACTGAATTAAGAATGGATTTTTGTTTTTGTGTTAGCACTGGAACAGAAAGGACAGGACAACAGAGTAAATTTGGTAAGGGAAACAACTAAAAGAGTAAAATTTTAGATATTTGTTAATTTGATATTTAAAATATTTTATCTTTAAATTTAGTTCATTCAGAAAAGGATGTGCTCTCTTTCTGAAAAAAAAAAAGTTAGAAGTAGAATGACTTCTAACCTGTGTACTAATTTGTGCCCTCTCACTCTCATCAGAGCTGTGAAATAATCTTGTTTGAGAGATTGAAAAAAATGGAAGTAAACTAATTTTAAGCCAAATAGTTAAAAAAGTCTCAATTTTTGAGACAATTTGAGCACAGAATGCAAAGCCATCTTAGTTTATTTCATTAGAGCACTCCATACTTTCATACATGGAATGTAATAAAGGGAAATAATAGAATATACATTATATTATATATAGTATCTATTATATCTATGTATATTCTAGGGGGATTGGGCTTGATGATCTCTGGAGGTCCCTTCCAACCCCTACAACTCTGTGATTCTGTGACTCTGTAAATGATAGAATATAATATTTTTTTTTTCTGTTCAAATAGGGGTGAAGGGATATTCATCTTCCATCTAAAGGTTTCACCACTGGGTATGATGAACTACTGAGTTTAAGGATTTTCACATGGGGAAAAAACATAAATCATATTCTTTAGTAAAATCTTCAGTTTGGGTAATTAGGTTTGGCTTTCAAAAATATTTCTTAAAATTATTAATAATACTGCTTGCAGATTATAATAATAAATAATAATAAATACTAATTTAAAAACAAAATCCCAAAAATCAACCCTCCCAAAACAATACCAATTTTGGTAGTTTTATTTAGAGGAATCTGTTTGTTTTAAGAAATTTACTGAAGCAAGTGTCCAGGGTTTCTTGTCAGTGACAATCAGTCCTAATTTATGAGAAGATATTATAATTCACTTTAAACATTTAAACCACAATGACAGTCTGTGTAATTCTGTGTGAATGACCTTTCTTTCAGAAAGATGACATGGTCAGGAATCAAGAATTACCTGATCTGAGTGTGGGCTGGGAGGATGTCAGGATCCACAACCTGGACAAGACTCAGTTTGGCAGAGGTTAAACCCCCTTGTGTTCCAACCGAACCTCAGATCACTCTGGGTGGCTGGGGGCAGCTGGGCTTAACCCCTGAATGATGCCCAATTGTTGGGTGTTTTATCGTGATCGGCTCTTTGCAATTCTGAAACAGAATTAAGACTCAAAATGGAGTCAAGGGTCAAGTTGCTTTATGTGGCCCACAACATACGTGCAGGGGAAGGGGGGAAGAAAGAGAGAAGGGTGAAAAAGTGAGATAGAGGGAGAGAGGGAGAGTGGAAAAGAGTAAGAGGTGGGGGGAGGTGGAGGGCAGGGGGGCAGGGAGCAGCAGGGGAGCTGTATCTACCACGATGAGGCAAGGGCGTTCTGTCCGATGGCAGAGTATTCTTCAGTGTCTCTGGGTCTGATAGGGGAGACGACACACATGTCCCTTGATGTCTCCATGTCTTCCTTGGTTGTCCCTCGATGTGTTCTTGCTTTCTCTCTCCTCTTTTCCATGGCAGAATGCTCCGGTTTTGTAGTCATCCTTGGCATAGCCACAGGTTTCCACCTGGCTTGTGGGAATGCTTCAGGGTGGATGAGGGAATGTCCAATGTGTGAATGGCTCCCAATGTCTCTCCTGATAGTGGAATGCTCTCCTGATATCTTTTGGATGGATATGTGGAAGGAATGATCTCCTGATGTCTTCAGGGTGGCTACTTGAATAGTCATGAGCCACTTTAAGCCTGACTGGTGGTGATGTGGTGTGGTAGGGATGAGGTTTGGTTAGGTAAGAGAAAAAAGGTGGGTACAGTTCTGTTAGCAATTGTTAAGGCATATTTCCAGTACCTTACAGAGAACTAAGCTCTACTTTGAATAGAAATGCACTTTTGATGAACAGTCACAAATCAGTTTTACCATTGCTGCAATCTTCCTCCTGTTTTGATAGAACACTTACCTATGTGACAAATTACGCAGGAAACAAGTTAATTGCATTGGGTAGAATGAAACGTTACTGGCTTTGGATGCAGAAAGAAATGTCATTCCACCATGAGACACTATGAATTCATTGTGTGCCTTTAGTCTGCTTTTAGAGAGATCCAGTCACATTTGTAGGACTGAAAAGGCAACTCCTAGATATACTGGCGTCCATCACTACTACAGGCTTCTCCTTTATAGTCCAACATAAAAATGTTGAGTTCCTCCTTTTGTTTTATGGGAAAGCTATGTGGTGCCACTATCATCGAGGAAGGAGGGTTGTGTTTCTTTATGATGTACAGTTGTGAAAGTCGGTAATCTGTCTGGCAAATCACTGAGCAGAATATTAGGGCAGTCTATTCTGTGGGAGATAAAGGCATGAATGAACTTCTCTGTGTTCGACAGGTAGAGGTATGTTTAAAATCCCAGAACGTTTCTCAGGTGCTAATAGATCTTAATAATAAACGTGCCAGTGTTCAGAGGATGTACTGGAATCAAAAAACACAGCAGTTTTAAACAACACCTAAGCATTAAATGTGCATACATCTGAAAAAAAACCAACCAACCAAACCAAAACCAACCAACCTACCAAATGTAAAACTTTCAAATATTTGAGATGCCCTTGAGCTCTTGAGAAAGCCTAATTGCAAATTTAGTCCAAATTAACTTAAGAAATAAAGGTACTTCTCTATCTAAAAAGGCACAGTGTATCACTGCATCTGATGGTCAAACCAAAGTGGAGATTCTTGGTGTGGTCTTTCTTGCCAGCCATGGTCCTCACTGAAAGTATCACAGAAATACTGTAAATAGGTAGATGGAGATATCCAGAGTTGACTTCTTTGGGGGAGTTAGGTAGAACACAATCAGATCTGCTCAGGCTGATCTCTGAATCCCTGAAAGATCCCACAGAAAAGAATGACAAAAAAATTGCCACACATAAGTTTTCACTTTCAGGTCTTTTTGGGGTTACAGCAGAGAAATGCTAATTTGGGGAGAGGGGTTTGTTTCATTCTTAAGACATTTGGGAATTTAAACCATGAAAATAAATTTCCTCTACAACAGAAACACAGCTCCTCCAAGCAGAAATTGTTTTGTTACTGTATAAAACACATTCACTGCAACCTCATACATTACTACTGCTACACAATCTGTATAATTGATTCTTAAAAATAGACTAAAATGTTTTTAAAAAGAGATTTAATCTTTATTCCTTAATTTTTGGAGAAAAAAATTTAAGCTCTCAAAGGTATTGTCAAATTTTTACTGATGGCTAATAGTATTGGAGTGGTTCCTATCACTCAGCAGGCGTGCTGTACTTAACTCTCTATACAGCCATCTCACCCTCCTTTGAGAATGTTTCAATCTGTTAATTCTTTTCTCTTGACATTGTATTCTTAGTTTCAGATACGCTTTCATTAAGGGCCATAATCATAGCTTTGGTTTTAGGAGTAAGATGTTTTAAACATTCTCTTCTCTTTATAGCTCTTTAAAATTTCATTCTTAATTTCATCAATGTGCAATTTTTGTAAAAGATAGCAGTTCCATATAGTTCTTAAAAAAATCACATTTAAAATACAGTTCATATGCTGTTTGAAAAATCTTAGTACTTCAGTACTGCAGACTGGAAAATAGAAGTGAACCTTGTTAAAGTACTCACTCTGCTGGTTTAATACCAATAATAAAGGGGCTGACTTTGGTTTGGTATAAGCTCTAAAAACCAAACTGACAAAAGCCCCCTTTGTGATACAGATAGACCCTTCCCTTTGAGAGGAAGAGGAGGAAATAGGAAAGACTCAACAGCAGAGGCTTAAACAATTAACAGACTCTCCAGAAATCTCAGTTGATGTAACCTCTCAGAATTCAAACCAGACCTAAAAATAGGAAATAGAAATGATGCATTACAAATAAAACCCCAGAAAAACCCACCCAACCTAAACCAAAACACCTTACAAAACCCCCCTGTTTTACTTAATTCTGTTTTCTCAAGAGAAGTAAAGAAAAAAGCAATGTCATTCTTTAAGGCCTGGGGACAAATGTTCAGCTCTGTGTTTTCTACTGTAACTTATAAAGCAAAAAATGATACCATATTAATGTCAGCATTTTGATTTGTCTAGAGGAAGAAATGTATTTCAAATTTTTGAACAATTCACTTCTGTGTTTTGACCAAGTGCAGTGTTCAAGCCCTTCTAAAAGCTTAGTCTCTTACGTAGTGACTCAGTGATTGAGCTTTCAAATGAGTTGTGTTGAGAGTTACGGGTTGATGATAGTTGTGGGTCCCTGGTGAATTAGGGCCACTCGCTACCAGCCTCGGTCTGTGCAGATTGCTTGGGCTAGAACCACACGCAACTGCGCTGTTTGTCTATACAGTTCCCTCATGGTAGTTGGATCTTGCCTGCCAAATACAAGTGCCAGGTATTATTTTCTGAATGGGCTTTTCCTTACTCAGGGGAAAAAAAAAAGGCTCAGCAAAACCATTTGTCGTCATTTAAAGCTGTGCTCAAATGGTTCAACCCCAACTCTTAAAAGCTACTATGCATTTACTCCTTGATTTTGCAAAACACTGAAGAGCAAGTTGACACAACGATGCTGATGTGCTCAGGGTGGGGTAAGCACAACATGGCACTGTACAAAAGATTTTTTAATTTAGCTTTTAGAAGCTCAAGACAAGCAATATAGACTTATATCCATATTTAAAAATATGCTGAAATAGGTAATGTGTATCCTCTGGGTCACGAAATGCCCAATGATAATAAGGATGTATTTGTGCTATATTACCAATGTGATGGAATTGATGAACTGGATTAGAGTAAGAGGTAGTTATGAAGAAATTATAATCACACTGGTGTTTTAATAAATTATTAAATTGACATTTCTGTAATTTTAAGATTAATAGAAGATGAGAAATATGTGCAGTGTCGTATGTTCCAATTAAGAATCAAATAGTCTTCAAGTAATGAAAAAGCAGATTAGTGTTATCACAGTTCTATCAGACATGTAATATCTGTGATAGAGGATTTTTTATAAAGAAAACTTAGTCAAATCCAAGAGATACTATTAAAAATAACTGCAGTGTAAATAGAACTATAGAATAATATGCCAGAAGAGAATACTAACACTAAAAATAGGATCGTAAACTTCAAATAAATGACACAATAATGTCAGGCACTTCCAATAAAACCTTTGAGACCTAAAGATAGAATTTTACCTTATAGTTTATATCCCAAGGTCAGAAAGTGGAGTACTTTGTCCTACATTCCAGAAGTGGTCTCTACTCATTTACGGTAGGGAGCAATTTAAAGTGACTTACAAGTAGGTAAAGGGCTTGGTTCTCACTTACACTCTTTTAAAGAAAAACAGTAGTTTAGTAAAACCTGGCAGCCTTTTCTGTTATTCATTAATCCTTCAAAGCATTTATAGTGTAGAAATTGAAAGCAATGTGTTGATTGAACTAAACTTTCTGCATTAAAGGCAAATGAAAGAAAGATAACCTGTATGGCAAAGAAAAAATGGTTGTTTTTTTTGTTTTTTTTAATATGCAAACATGGAAAGTGGCTTGTTTATTCAGACTATCCTTTGATTTAGATAATGAGACTTCTAATAAACGAATAAGTTTGCATCTGAGATAACTGATTCAGGATTCAGTTTCTCCTCCTGATTAAGCTAATATCAAAGGCTCTGAAATGTTTGCTAACAGTTTAAGTCTAAAGGAGGGAATGATTTCCTAGCTCACTGGAACATAATTATCTAAATTGCCATTCCTGTGGCTGATGGATTTAGTATACCATCCTTTCTGTGGCAAAACACTGCCAAGATCTCATTTTTATGTTACGCAGAAAGGAAACATTGTAATCTGGTGCCACTGTTCATAAAATTCCTACCTCAAAGTCATGCTGAATTCACAATGCCCCTTCTTGCAGCTCTTTCTTTTTTTTTTTTTTTTTATTTTCACTTAGATATATCACAGAGAAAACCTTGCTTACCAGATGATTTCTGAACAGGGTGACTTTTTTTTTGGTGGAACATTGTGGGCAAATTTAAACTCTTATTTATACAACATAGAAGCATAAATCAAATTTGGAGCAAGTCCAGGGGAAGGGCACAAAAATGATAAGAGGACAGGAGCACCTCTCCTGTGAAGACAGGCTGTGAGTGTTGGGTTTCTTCTGGAGAAGAGAAGGCTCTGGGAGATTTTATAGCAGCCTTCCAGTACCTGAAAGGGCCTATGGCAAATCTGGGGACAGACTGTTTATCAGGGAGTGTAATGATAGGAGAAGGGGTGTAATGGCTTTAAAGTACAAGAAGGTAGGTTTAGATTAGATATAAGGAAGAAATTGTTTACTGTGAGGGTCATGAAGCCCTGGCACAGGTTGCCCAGAGAAGCTGTGGCTATCCCTGTTTTAAAGACCAGGGTGGATGGCGCTTTGGGCAACTTGGTCTAGTGGAGGGTGTCCCTGCACATGGCAGGGGGGTTGGAACTAGAGGAGCTTTGAGGTTCTTTCAAACCCAAACCAGTCTGTGATTTTATGATTCTTTTAAGTTTTATTGCAACTATTAATGCTGCATTGGGAAGTGCATACAGATAGAAGATAACTTCTAATCTTGCTGTCAGATAGTGGGGCCTCATAACTGCTTTTTCAAGTGTTGGATCAAAATATTCTTTACCCAGATTGAAATTAGAATAACATAAACTGAGAAGAGTTAATGGTCAGTAATCCCTACATTCTATTTCAAACTTCTCTATTGCAGAAATATTGGATAGAATTTATAGGCAGATTAAAATCAGTTATGTTTTATCTTTGAGGAAAAAAAATCTTTTGGACTTGTACATAATTAACTCATGACTTCTGTAACAATTAAATGTTGTGGAGTTGCTTGTATAATTTGTAAAAATAGACTTCTTGTTTTTCTTTGTCATTCAAAGTATGGGAATACACAGGAGTACAGACGTATCTATAGCTGTCAAACAGAAAACAATTTGTCTGGTTTTAACTTTGCAGTAATGCTGACTTAATCTGATAACCTTGTGATGACTTTTTTTTTTCCCAAGTGCTGAATTCAAACATAAGTTTAAAATTTCAACACCAGTTTAGTGGATTCTGCATCAGTAACTTCAATAACAATTCATTTGTGGCGTTCTTTAAAAAGTCTGTTCTGTACCTGAATTTCTGGTATGCTGAAAAGTCTAGTAGAAGTTAGTTAAGTCCATCATTACTTTGGCTTGCTCTCTTCTATAAAGCTGTTTTTGTAGGCTGCTCATCTCCTTGAATATTAAATTATCTAAATGCCAATTTACAGTGTTTTTCCAATGCAAGTGTACAGTATGCAGTGATAACTCCTGCCTAGGGACTTCTGGTTTCCAATTATATGTATTTTATTTTTTAAAATAAAATATTGTAATAGAGGCATTATCTACCTGGAGAAGAAGACAACAGCAAACATACAAATACAGCATACCATACTTTCATAACGATTATTGTTTATCTGTTTAAAAAAGTTATTTTGGGAAGATGGAATTCAAAAGCAGAACAGTCCAAGATCCATCTGTGTCTGTCTTAAATATCAAAAAATTAGCAATGAATAACTCATGTGTTTCATGAATC
Organism: Laterallus jamaicensis coturniculus; assembly: GCA_022605575.1. Lineage (NCBI taxonomy): Eukaryota > Metazoa > Chordata > Aves > Gruiformes > Rallidae > Laterallus > Laterallus jamaicensis. Next base: position 90,053,005 of record JAKCOX010000001.1, read on the forward strand.
ACAGCAGCATAAGTATGTTTGTGTTTATTGTATTTCAAGAAAGATCATCCTAATTAAATTATTGTTTTAGCACATATATAATGTATTTTTGGACAGTGTTCTTTCGCTTTTCTGTTTTTTTTCTGATATAAATGCTAGTAATGACAAGGAAATAAAATTTCCATTATTTAGTCCGGCAAATTACATGGAGAAAACAGTCTCAGTATTCAGAATCCATACAAGCATTCTGGAAACCTATATCCCTCATTCTAAGTGAAGAAAATACTTCTAGATTAGAGGAAACATGAGATTTCCCATGTTAACCTGATACAAACTGCAGGAGCTACTGAAGCTATCCACAGCTAGCCCACAAGGAAAGGTAAAAATGGAAGTGACAGACAGATGTTTTAAGGGTGTTTACATTCCTAATAGAGACTTTCGTGTCATTTTTTTCTTAAGGGAGTGTAAAATAAATTGCTGTTTATAAATAGATTGTGACCTGAGAACAAGTTTTGTTACTATTTTAGCAGGTTATGTTTTAAACCTTTGAAAACCTTTTGATTTTCATGTTGTTTCAAAATGCAGTTATAAAATAGTAACGTTTCAAGTTCAGAGTTTACTGGGAGGCTGCACTAGTACACTCTTATTCCTTCAGATAATTATGTCAGTAAGCAAAGGGCCAAAGGGAGCCAGCTACAATACCATCAAAATGATCATTATCTTACTCTATAGATGTGAAATACGTTCTAATCCCTTAAAATGTGGAAATTAAGATTTATCTTAATTTATAATCACTACAGCACTCTGAGAATTTGTTTAATGCAACCACTGAAAGGAGAGATAATCTTAAGATGTATATCAATTATGTATTTTATGGTAAGCATAAGTATGATCTTTTGCAGGGTCTATCTTAAGAGAAAGCTACCTACACAACACAACCAGGAGGAATCAGTATCTCCTCTACATAGTTATAACAGAGGTTGAATTTATTTATAGAGTTCCAGCTTTGTTAGAGACTGAGCTAAAGACCAGCAGCAGAATATGAATATTGAGATAAAAGTGCCTATGTTAGCTCAGAAGTATGAATCAAACGGTTCGAAAACTTTCTTACAGCATAACTTGCAGCCCCGTAGAAAGTTCTATATTGGAATTATTGTAAAATGAAACAATAACTAATTTAAGACAAATCAGTGCATTCAAATGTTTTGAACAAAAATTAAAACTTACCTTTACTCACAGAAGTCATTATTTAATTTAAATATATGGACTTGAGTTATGCACCAGATTTTTTGCTTTAATTTCAAGAGGTATGAGACCTAGAAGGGAAAAAGAAAAACAAGGTCAAGTGAACTATCAGCAACATGAAAAATTAGTGTGCTGATGGGATAAAAATTTCTCAGCAGAGAATACAAACATGAGAGATTTTGATTTCAAAATATAGTGGAGAAAATGGTAGCAGAAAAATCATTTTCATGCTTATAAATCAGAGTGCCCACGCAAGACAGGGTAAATGTAGAATTGCTATTGATGGGTCGTTTATTATCATTTTAATATAATAAATGCCAAATGATAATAAAAATAATGTTAGCTTACAATGGCAATATTATAAATCCTATAAAATAATTTGAAAGTGTCACCTCCCTCTTGTTATTTTGTTCAGATGAAATACAACGAAAGTAACAGTTACCTATGCAGAAATGGAGTGAACCTGAAAAGTAACCAGTTCCAGGCAGATTAATTCTGCAGATGAAGAAAGAAATAGTAATTGCTACTTAAAACCAATAGGGAATAAGGCTTCTCAGACACATTTCTTTTTTAATTTCTGATATTCATTATCTTTTCATCAGCAAATTATGGGGAGTAACAGTAGGATCATATTAAAACAATTATAAACTCAATTTTTTGAATGAAAACTTGAAAAGGCAGAGGGACAAGTTATACGATTATTCCCCATTATTTCTTTAGTAGATGCACAGTTTGTCATTTTCATAAAATACTGTGGCTTTTGGAACACAACTTCTTTTAAAATTTTTTTCTGCTACTACCAGTTGATATTTCTGCTGAACTTGCTTGATTCCTTCTTTTTTTGTCACAGCCTTTATAAATTCTTTGGTACTGCTTTATTACGGACTAGAAGGACCTATCTGTCCTCATGTTTTGAGGCAGCAGTGGAGATCTAGCAGTTTCCTGTTCCAGTACTGCAAAGTTAAATAAATCCTACATGCCATACACGGACAAACGGTGAAATACGCTTCAAATGAAAGAAGTAAAGGGCCAGTCTTCTTTTGGCTGTAAATTATCTTGTTATTTGTGTGAGCTGGGGATTACTCATTTAAGATGCAGAATTTGGCCCTTGAACACAAGACAAGTTTTGGTGTTGTTTTAAATGAGCATTTGTGTTCAGTCCAGTGGAATTGTTACTCATTTGTATTGGGAAAGAAAAGAGATTAAGAGTCTGTTTAGAGTATGTTTTATGATTTCGAATCATGTATCAACTCGTTTGAATCTTATGTCCAAGAAAAATTCTGTTAGGGTTCACCATCTCTCATTTCATATAGCATATTTCCCATAGTTTCAAGGCAAAAACAGCCCTTGAAAGAAATTGTATAGTATTCATGTAGTGTATTTTTAACAACTTTGTTATTAGAAACACAGGGATAAAATGTGTCAGATCATTGCAGTTTCCCTCCATGTGTTTTCTTTTCCAGAAGGCTCGAACCTATCATGCATATGTTAAAATTAGCCTCGGGCCTAGGAAATTTGGCAGAGAAATTGTTAGAGCAGTATTTCACAACCACCTGCACTTTCCTGTTGTGAATTTTATTCCAATTGCTAAAAATATGCTTGCCATTAGCAGTGATTTAAGAGCTATCAGTGTATCATCAGTGCAGGCTGGAACCCTGAGAGAGGACAGCTAAAGAGAGGGAGCAGTGATTATGACCTCCCGCTTGAGAGTGACTCTTTTCATCTATGCAAAGTACATCCTGCAAACAGGGAGCTGCACCGCCTCAAAGTATTCTTTAGAAATGATCTGTCTGAAGAAATAGGAAGGAAAATCTGGATAACATGCAAGAAGCACAGTCAGTCAGAAAGCTCGTGTAAAACACATCAGTCATTGCAGTGCAAGGTAGAAAAATCAGATCACAAACCAGTTTTCCTCAATAAATTAATTCTGCAGTAATTTGTAATTAATAATATGGCTTGCATGTATTTCACAAATCTGAATTTGCAAACAATTTTTCAATTTATAATTTGTGGTTTAAATGCTGCCTGAAGGAGCAGTGAGGTTAGTAAAAACTTTCAATGATGGAATTTTATTTTTTTTTGTGATCTGATTTGTTTTCTATTGGTTGCACTGTTACCTACCAGTCATCTTCATCCTCTGAATCACAGTGTAATCTTAGGTCCTGTTTCAGAAAAAGCAATTGAGTACATGGCCAATAATGTCTCCTTCCAGCCATTTCTGGAAATATTTTCAGAGCAGGTTTTTGTGGACTATTATTTCCCACTGTTCTACTTTTGGCAGGGTTGGAGTTAATTTTCTTTCTGGCAGCTAGTGTAGTGCTGTAGTTTTGGATTTAGAATGAGAATAATTTTGATGATTTTAGTCACTACCAAGCAGTCCAGGACTTCACAGCGTCTCATACTGCCCTGCCAATGCAGAGGCACCCAAGGAGCAGGGAGGGGGCATAGCTAGGACAGGTGATCCAACCTGTCCAAAGGGGTACTCCATGAAATATGACTACATCAGTTTATAACTGGAGGGTGGGTTGAGAAGGGCAGATGGGAGGGGAGGGTCATTGACCTTCAGAGTGTTGCTGTTTGTCTTCCCATGTAACTGTTACGTGTGATGAAGCCCGCTTTCCTGGAGAAGACTGAACACCTGCCCGCCCATGGGAAGCGGGGAAAGAATTGCTTGGTTTAATTTGCTTTACTTGTGTGAGTGGTTCTTGCTTTACCCATTAAACTGTCTTTATCTCAACCTATGACTTTTCTTTTCTACTCTTCCATTTCTCTCCCCCATCCCACCATGTGGGAGTGAGTGGCTGGGTGCTGTGTAGTTGCTGAACCATGGCTGAACCATGCTACCTACTACAAAAACTGCTCTATTCACCCAAAGGAAAAAGCAATTGGTAATGAAACAGGATCTTTTTATCAGATGAAATACATCTGAGCTAAAAGTTGCACACCAGAGCTAATTTAAGTAGAGATTTGGTGAGCTAAAAGGTAGGCCTAAGGGATCTATACAATGCCAAAGATAATTTATGGAATTTGTTTTAAAAACAACAGGCAACTCAAATTCTGTTCAGATACACACAAACTTATGAATTAATGCAGATCCAAAGGAATGATTCCCAAGGCCTAGTTTTTCATGGTCTTTCTCCTCACCTCATTGAATAGGGTAAAACCCATGCCCTTAGACTCTTGCAGAATCAATATAATATGCATTAAGGTGTTTTAATGTCATAGGAATTAGTTCTGTACCTTTCAGTATGTAGTTGTCCCTCTACATAATTTAGAGAAAAAAAATTACTCAGTGTAAAATCTGACCTGTAGGTATGTGGGGTTTTTTTTCTTGAAGAAGCATGTTATATATGAGTTTGGACAGAATTTGCTAATATGAAACACTTGAGAACACTGGTGTTTGGTGTGTGTCTTCAACTCAAATGATGAAACTGCTATATGCTAAATAAAATCAAGGGAGTGAAAGGCACTTCCTAGCTTAATCAAATACCTTCTTTTCAAGGTATTCCACAAACTCAGTGTTAATTAGTGTGAAATAACTATTTTTAGAATAGGATGAATACATTCTTTTCTGTCAGTTTACTTCTCAGATGAAATGCCACGCTGTTTTATGGTCATATGAGTTACACTCTTGCAGCAAGTGATTATTTGAGGCAAATTTAAGGGCATGAAATCACACAACTTTTTTTTTCTTCAGCAGCGCATAATGAATTAACATTTATAAAAGTTTATTAACCTACCAGTTATAAATGCAATTATGTTTGGATACTAGTATACCAAGACAAAGTTAAGTATTAGCTGCAAATTATTAAAATTCTTTATTTTTGCTTATCTTCTTTACAGTTTGTGTCTCTCCTCATGACCTTTAAATTGCAAATCTCTACTTAAATTAGCTCTGGTGTGCAACTGCAGTAAGAGAAGAGATTTTTTTATAAACGCTTTATTGACTTCAGGATTGAGAATAGTTAGAAAAGAGAAGCAGTCATAAAAAATGGTGGCAACGCAATATTCTTGCAAGCATTGACATATTCTGGAAATTAGAAAATCTAAAGATTAGGTCTTGTTTATGATTGGGAGCTGTCTGCCCATTGTGTTTCTTACAAACAGTGCCAGGAGACTTAGGCAGGTTAGTAAATGCAGAATGAGCTAGAGTCTCCGCTTAAGTTGGTTGAGGTGGTAGGAAGTGTTTCCACACAAAGGAGGGGGCTTCATTAGAAAAGTGTGTTTCAAAAACATAGGTTGTTTATAATGGAAGTTTTGGCTACTCCAAAGTGAAGTTTATCAGCAGAATTTGGTCTTTTCACTCAGATACAAGCTTAGATTCTCTGTCCTCACCTCTAGACATGGGCTGTTCTGAATTTTTCTCTTGCTTTTCTACAAAACATCCAAGGAATTTCATGTCGTGTTGATACAGACTATGGAAATAGTTGAAATCTCAAACTCTGGTATTGCTAAAAGATGGATTCCCACACAGTTGTAATTTCTATGAAGAATAAGGTATATCTGAATAGTATGACATGGTGAAGAGACAGTTCTCTCCTTACACAGGAATATATTCTTAAATCACATTCAGCTTTGCTATAGTGGACCTATATTAGCATGCGTTAGTTATCTAACTCTCACAAGAGATAATATAATATGCAACTTGCTGTTGCAGTTTTGTAATGAACCTTGATCCCAGCCATCATTTAGAAGTCATACAATTTAAATATTTAATTTTGTTTCTAGATGCACAGAATATATTAAGGGTAATGTATTCCCCTCGCCCCCCAGGTAAGCTGGCAAAAATAAGTTCCTGAGTGCTTTCTGAGAGTCAGAAGTAGTTACCACTAGGTGATTTCTCTATATTAGTTACAAATCAGATCAGAGGAGGTAATTTATAAACATCAGTGCAGATGAAGGTGATGTAACATGGCATTATTGACGTATGCAGTAGCTTTGTTCTTCAAGTATTTAGGACTCTCTGATGTCTGAAGCACAAACTTTCCATCATAGTAAAATACATGTCCCTTCTGAATGCAACAGTGCATCTGATATTATCCCATAGGAATTCCATATATTACCCACACTGTACAAGATAATCCATCCATTAGAAACCTCATCTTACTCATTACTGCATGTGTTTACATTAATTGTAAAAAGTTACAGCCCCTTCTAGTACCTTTGAAATAAATGTCTTGTATTTCAGCACTATGGCAGTGTCTAGTCCCATGTTTCCTCAGACCTGCTGTTTCTTCCAAGCTTAAGACATACATAAGTGCGAATCTGACCCACTTAGGATTGATCAGGTTTCTGCTTCCATGATACCTCCTTTTCCATGATCCCAACACCCTCAGTTACTTGAGTACAACCTTACCTCTTATTTCAATTTCACTAGCTTTCTACATGCAAGAACTCAGACATCTGAACAGGTCAGTCCCATCGTTGTGTCCTCTTGTCTCACATACATCCTCTCGGAAGTTGGATTGTTCCTGTACCTTCATGCAGCACGGAGGAAGATCCCTTTGCATTTGAATTGCTTCCTCTCTTACAGAATCTTTCTGAAGTTACATTTAACTGTCTGAATTAGGTTATGCATCTTAATTCTAAGATGTCTTATTTCTGAGTTCCTGTTGCTTTCTATATCTGTTCTCATTTTAACAGCTTAAACACCAGCAATTTTTATCCACATATTAGCATTCTGCAGGCAGTAGGGTGTGTTTTCCTTTTCTCAGACATGTTCTGAATTACGTATTGGTCCAGTTTTTCATCCTGCTGCATCACTTTAAGTTCATATTCTCCTGACCTCTGTGATCTTGGCCTTTCTCTGAAAAGAAGTAAGAAACATTTAGAAGATGGATGTAAACAAAGTATTAGGCATTAGAGGGAATAAGGTATTTCAAATGCTACAAAATTAAAAACTGTTTCTTGTCGAGTGTACTTTGAAATCTGTAGACAATGTATTATTTCCACTTGTAGTGAGAATAGTCTAATACTCAATTCTAGATCATCTAGGATCTTCATAAATTTCATTAAAATTAAGTACTTTGTCCCAACGTTTTTGTGCTTTATTGAATCCTTCATTATCTTTAAGAGAGGTTGTTTAAAGTGGGCTCATAACACTGTATTGATGTTCATTATGACCTTAAGTATTAATCCTTTAAACAAACACTGTAAAATATCAAATGACTGCTATTTTTGAAAAAACAAAAAAAAATAAAGTGGAATATATTCTCTAAGATGTGACAGCAACAGTTGTAATCAAAGGTAGGTAAAAAGCTTATGGTCTTGCAGACCATTGACTGATTGCAAAAGGAATCAGTCTTTTTCTCTATGAGCAGGAAAAATCAGTAAGTCTTATTCTTTGATATTGTATTAGTAGTTTTGGAACAGAAACTCCTGCTTACATCAGTCCAAGGAACTTTCTTTTCCAAATTCTACTCATGGTTATTCATAAATATTTAACAGTAATGATGGCTATATTAAATAAAGTTAAAAAAAAATTATGAAAGTAAATACATTGTCAAGAAAATGTAAAAGTTAAAAAAGGGGTTAAAAGACCTGATTAAATTACAAAATACGTTACAGAGGAAAAAATCCATTATAGTTTTACTGGGACTGTATAATATTTGAATTTTAGTTATCAAGAAATTATTTCAAAAAATTTAATGGAAAGACACATTTTAAATATGTTTATAAGCAGTAGATCAAAAGTTACACCGAAATGAGACGGAATTTCTATAAGAAAAAAAACCTTAGAACTTCAAGTGCATATTTAAAATTGGCACAAATAATTTTGATACAGAAGATCACAGAATCACAAGGTTGGAAAAGACCTTTGAAGATCATCAAGTCCAACCATTCTCATCCTAAACTAAACCATATCTCTAAGTACCTCATCTACCCTTTTTTTGAACACATCCAGGGAAGGTGACTCAACCACCTCCCTGGGCAGCCTGTTCCAGGCCCTGACAACTCTTTTCAGTAACCTGCCCTTGTGCAGCTTCTTGCCATTACCCCTTGTCCTATCTCCTATCATTTGGCTGAAGAGACCATCACCCACCTCTCCACAACCTCCCTTCAGGTAGTTGTAGGTGATGATAAGGTCTCCCCTCAGCCTTCTCTTCTCCAAGTTAAACATCCCCAGCTCCCTGAGCTCTTCCTCATAGGATTTGCCCCTTCACCAGCCTGGTTGCCCTTCTCTGGACTCATTCAAGGACCTCAATGTCCTTCTTATGGTAAGGAGCCCAGAACTGGACACAGCACTCAAGGTGTGGCCTCATCAATGCTAAGTACAGGGGCACAATCACTTCCCTAGACCTACTGGCCACACTGGTTTTGATACAAGTCAGGATGCCATTGGCCTTCCTGGTCACCTGGGCACACTGCTGACTCATATTCAGCCTGCAGTCAACCAACACCCCCAGGTCCTTCTCTTCCTGACAGCTCTCCAGCCAGTCTCCCCCAAGCCTGTAGCGCTGCATGGGGTTGTTATGTCCCATGTGCAGCACTCTGCACTTGGCCTTGTTAAAGATGCCATTATGGGTGAAAAAAATATCTGTCTGTTGTTTAGCAAATGGTTTCAGCTAAGTTTCATTTCTGTCTCTTTTATGTAGAATGCAAGAAACATCAGACATCTCTCACTCCTTGGGTTGTAGTCTTCTCAGGACGGGTCTGTAGGAGTGATAGTTCTCACTGGTGTAATAGTGTAATGGTGCCAGAGAACTCCTGAAGTAGCATTTGATGACTTAGGTGGAGAGCAGTTGAATTCTCACATCTCACCTCTACCTCTGACTTGTTCTTCCTGGCTGCTTGCTCTCCTGCTGCTGGTGATCCACTGGTTTAGCTTCCAAAGGAGAGAGACAGTGATAGAAAGTTCTCCTGTCAGTGGGATTAGGACACTTGCTAGATATGTGGGAAGCTTGAAGTCTGACGTGGAAAGGGGCCAGCAGTTCAAATTTTCTTTGAACAAGGGATATAGACTGTAAAATACAAAGTAGATACGACCTAATCCACTAGGATAACAGCAATACCACATGTGTTGACTGTCTGAACACATCTGGCTCTTTAGTCTTCTCCATGGAATATACACAGGTACTGTCTGTCTAAATTAGGGCCATAGGAGAACTCTCTGCAGAACATAGGTCCCACAGCTCTTTCAAAGAGTCTTTTAGAACTGACTGTGGGATGGTCTTGGAAGCCACCTTAATACTTTGGCACTGGTAAGCAGGCCACCTAGGTTTCTGACCAAGTAGAATGGCAAGTAGTTTAAACACAGTGGAGTTTATCATGCATTTTCTTCCTAAAGATAAACCAGTCGTGTTTGGAAACTGAAACCACACAATGTTTAAACACTGTTTAATGGATATAAATAAATAGCTCTAAATTCCCTGGTGTCTTTCATGGAACTTTTAATATCTGTCCTGTGTCTTGCAATGCCAGAGACTTCCCAAATTTACCCAATATATGAATGAGTGACTGCAACACAATAACAATGAAAACAAGACCATTTTACATGTGATCAACGTAGGTTTGAAACGAGATGTTATTTTGCCATTAAAGCAATTATTATAATCAAAAGAATATCAATATTGCAAATATTTTAATGAATACATCATCAAGATTTCAAACTATTAGGGTTTATGCATTCAAATATCTTACTGTTGGATTCAGTGAAGGTTTTCTCAGTTCTTACAGAGGAAGTTGTTGTAGAAATGCAGTCATCACAAGGTAGTCTTCTTAGAACAGCCATGACATAGATTACATATCTAGCCAGTTTCACAATTTTGAAACTTAATATGAAAAAAAAAGGCAATACTGGGAGGAAAAGGGAGACTTTGCTTTGTAAAAATAAGACTATTTGCACCTTTTGTTGACTAAGATAATATTTTTAAAAATATTCAAAGAAGCTTTAAATCAGGAATAGCTTTCCTCTAAACTTGAATGAAGTAGTTTAGACTTTAAAAGGTTAGACAGACATATTTGGTCTACAATATGGACGCAGATTGAACAGTGTAATAAAACCAAACAGTGTATTTATTTCTTTTACACGAATTTCTTAATTTCAAATTACCAAATTAACAGTAGATATAATCAGAAATTATTGCAAGGCAAGAGAAGATACTGAATGGAAGTGGGCTAAGGAAAGAGAAGAGCTCTCTGGAGATCAAGAGAACTTACTGTAGTTCAACGACAGGACCAAGATTTCCTCTTCTCTGTGCTGTCTATATGCTTCAACATTTTCTTCACTATTTGTCAATACAACCTTTCCCTCTTATTCTTTTATCTCTTCTGTATCCCTTTGAGAGGTAGCTGGAGTCAGCTCCATGAAATTGCACTAATGTTCTATTAGTTCATTTTGGATTTGGATCATGTTTTCTTTGTTGCACTTTAGCTGGTGAGCAGTTTCTAATGCTTAATCAAGGTGCAGCATGTGGTCTTCATCACACGAGGTTTCATCACATCCTTTAATGTCAGTTCAGACACATGGGTAGCCCCATTAACCTTCCCAGTGACTGTGTGTCCAATTTCAAGTACTCTTGATTGATGGATGGATTTATATTAAGATTTCATAGAGCAAGATTAAATTCAAATTAAAAAAAAATACATATATCCTTAACTAAAGGAGTGAGGTGGTGTGTATGAAATTCGGTGGGCAGCCACCACTGGGCTTTTCTCAGCTCTATTGATGTTTTCAAGTGTCACATGGGGATAGCTTGCATCTATTTCAGCAAAACAGATGGCTTGATTAAATGACAAATGTAAAACGTACACTGATTTACTGTCAGATTTGTTATATGTTTTATCAATTATGATGTTTAGGTATCAGAAATCTGGAGGTCTGTAGGAAAAAAAATCCAGTCATATATTACTTCCTTTTTAATTAAAGGACTCGTCATCAGAAGCAAGCTCAAACTATACAGGCCCGTGGCTGCTGTAATTCTCCTAAACCTGTGAAGTAATTTTAAGGCTGTGCTTGTCAAAGATTCATTACTAAGCAAGAAAGAATCTTTAGTTTGGAAAAACAACCTTGATTTATTTCTATTTTGCAGTAGTGTATCTATGTCAAGGGTCTGCTACGTGTTTATTCTGTGCTGGTGTCCCAGGGTCAGCTGTTGGTGGTATGTGACCAACTTAGCCTGAGAAGTTCTGGAGGTACATGCAAAAGCTGTCAGCAAAAGCTGAACAGTCCTAGGCAGCTGCCTGTAGGTGGCCCTTCTTGAGCTGGAGTGTTGGACCAGGTGACCCTCCAGAGGTCCCTTCCAGCCTAAACCATCTGGTGATTCTATGAAGTGCAACCAGGACACGGTTATGAAAACCACATTTTGTTAAATTCTGCTTACGTCGAGGCTTCTCTGTATGCTCACAGTCTGCTGCAGTGTAAACCTAAGCCAAGACATTAACTCTGTATGTTCAGAATTCTCACTTTGATGCCTCAGAGAAAATAACACATAGAAAAATATTTAACCACCTGTAAGTTACATGTCACATTTAAACTAGTGGTCACTTGGAAATTGACCCTACATATTTTAGAACAGGACAAATGGTACTCTGGGGGTGCTTGCTGCAATTTTTTAGAGGTAGTCTATTGACTAAATTTGATTGGATTCCTCTGCATTAGATAGTTAAAGTTAAGTGATTTGAATTTTCTCTAATCTGTGTAGCAGTTTTGAAATGAATGATTCCTTGCTTACATCATTATCTTCACCTATTAAAATTTGCACATATAGAACCCCTGATAGTGTGGTCAGGAAGGGTTGCTTAATTCATTTCAACATTATAGTAAAAAAATGGTAGGTAATATCCCTCCACTGAAATTATTTGTATTTCTCAATTTAAAGATCAGCTGTGCTTGTTTTTGTATATGGTATGATAGTAATTTTAAGGAAAATACTTACATGACCAACTATTCACATCAATTTAAGATACGTCTTAAAAGAGATATTTTTTTTCAGTATTAGGTTTTTAATGGCTGTGATTAGGTAGCACTGGTTTAGAGAACATTTAAGAGCTGGGGGGTTATACAATGTCTGGCTATTGTATACCTGAACTGATTCAGTACATGTTGCAGATGAAATGCCACTTTTGTATAAACAGCCACTTTCTGATTGTAGAATATAGTTAATATTATTGCTAGTAAATAGTGTTTAATTACCTAACTGTGCATTTACACCAGTGGTTTTGGTTTGTTTCTCAAGTGTAGCTTCATTTTCATGATAAGCTGAAGAGTTAACTGACATGCAGTCTAGGGACACACATAACTTTTGGTGAAAGATACTTCAGTCAAATTCAATTCTGAATTGTAGCAAGATAGCTGTACACCAGACAAAGAGAATAATTACAAAACCAACTCTAAAATAGACATGTACAGCCTTGTCAGTTAAATTGCTCTATAGACCCTTGTGACGGTATTGAGTTTTTCCATTGATTACGGAAAGCCACCATATGGATTATGGATAACACCAAGCTGTGTCTAGGTGTCTTAATATTGACGTAGTCTCTTCCATAATATGTTTTTAGCCTGGAAGCATGCTATAAAACCCTATTGCTTTCTATAGAGGAAGTGGTGTTAATTATGTCAGGAAATATAGACCGTAGACGCCTAAATATGTACAAATTAACCTTTTAATTCTATTTAATTTTAATGCCAATGTTACTGAACCTGCCATATGCATGCAATATTTATAATCAAAGTCTTCAACATTGTTGCATGTAGAGAAATGCTTATAAACAAATGCAGACTTTCAGAAAATACAGTAGGATTTGCTCCACAGATTGAGCAAAATGCTCCCGTTCTGCCATGCTGCTTAGGTTTTCCTTTTTGCAAGGAGAAGATATGGATGGGACTTGTTCCCATGTAAGCTTCTTCTTTCCTTTCCTTGGAGATACTTGTTGAAATGTCATTGGGCCCAAGGCTGTCCAGACACATTAAAACCCCCAGGTTTTATAGGCTCAGTTCTCAGAAAGATCTTATCATAGCCAGGTAAACTTGGAGGGATGGCTAAGGGACAGCTGCAAGTGAAAATATAAGGAAGACGACTGGTGTGTCTTGAGAGAAAGCAACAAGCATCTCTAGATATATTCAAAATCCATTTTCTTCTTTGCTTTTCACGTTTCCTAGCATGATGAGATATTTGGGTATTTCTCCACCATAAATGGTAGGAAGATGCCCTGTACTCATGCTTTGCACATGGTGTGTGTATGCATATTTAGCATCTCTTTCTATAGGAAAGGAACTTTCCAGTTTTAATCCTATATTTGCATAAGCTTTTATGTTGAAACAGTTTTCACTAAACACCTGTTGGAGAATTTTGTAAGATAAGTGACTACCTTACTGATGATTTGCCTTCAGAATAGAACTATACCATCAGGATGCAATTCATCCTGCCTACCTTTAGGTATTTGCAGTATAGATAACTATAACTGATGCTACCCTACGCTCTTTTTATAGTCAGTAGAGAAAAAACAGGCACTTCCAGAGAGCTATTCATCTGATCTAATTTAAAGATCTACTTCAAGGTAAGAATAGCTCCTTAAAAAGCCCTGTTTACGCTTATTACTCATGGAAGAAGCCATGGCTGTTTAGCTTCGTACTGTCATAATGGTATCTGAACACCCAGAGTTGGATAGAAGCATCCCAGCATCAGTCTTTCAAAATTACTGACCGGTTCTAGTGAATTTGAGATGCAGGACTAAACTTGCTGCAGTGGAAGCTTCATTCATCGACTTGAAAAGTGGCAAAGGAGAAATTCCAAAATGGATGCAGTGTATTGCAGTATTTGCTGCCTTTTAATAGTACAGTGTATTTACTCCTGTGATGATATAAATGTTTATCTTTCTTCAACTTCTCTGCATACTGGATTGTCAGATTATTTCTGTTTACTGAAATGTGCCCTGAGTTTTTTCCCCCTCCAGTGTTTCTTTCGGGTACATCTTTCAAACACCTTAAAAGGAAGCTCATGAGAACATTCCCTCACCCTGGCATTAATCACAGCAGTGTAAAGTATGGAGCTATTGATTGCTTATAACTGCATCTTTTGAACATTTGGAGCCATTGTGTTCAGCACATGATGAATGCACTTGCAGATGGCTTTGTCTGTAGTGGTCGTAAACTCCAGTTAATGGCTGAATTAATCTATAGTAAATGAATAATATCCTTTCCGGCTGTTCCAGGGAATAAATGACTTGGGGCATTTTTTCTGTTTTAAAAAAAGCAATCATAATTCAAGCAAATACCTGTGTCAGCTTCCCAAAATATGGAGAAGTGACTTGTATAAATAAAAGGATTCACTTTTAAAGCCATTATCTGAAGAGTTTCAGGAAATAAGCTGACATCCAAATAAGCATTTCATCTTCTGAAGTGAAAACAAGTATTTTCACATGCGTATTACGAAGAATTACAAGGACACAGACATTTCTGTGTTATAGGTGACAGCTTTTGGAAATCTTCCTGAGGTTTTTCTACTTTTCTTAGTTCATCAGTGGAGTTTCTTTCGTTTTGCTTAAACAAGCAAGCAAAAATCAATCTCGGAAAGAGCTGAAAGAGACTGGTGAAATCCCACCTGGAGAGCTAACTTGATTTTAAAACAAACGAACAAGCAGGCTTCTAAATCTAGAGAAACCCAAATTAAAATCCGGCTTTCTCAGTTTCCCTGAATGCTCAAAAAAAAAAAGAAAGTGTTCATTATAGATTCGTTGGGTGTTCCATCTTTCTTAGCTCTCCTTTTCCTCTCAATTCCTCCTGAGCTCAAAGGAAAACAAACACTTAATTGTGACCTTTCAGGCTTTAGTCAGTGTGGTGTGTTTTTTCTGTTACTCTACTGCTCAGTAATTGTTTCTGCTGCACGGACCCCAAGTAAGCAAACAAATCCTAGTAGTGAGGCTCTGTGATCTCAACCTGCAATGCAGCTGGAGCGATGCTGGATCTTTGCTTCATTCTTAGAAAGTTAAGTGGTTCCGAAGCCAGTGTTATGG
Source organism: Laterallus jamaicensis coturniculus (assembly GCA_022605575.1). Lineage (NCBI taxonomy): Eukaryota > Metazoa > Chordata > Aves > Gruiformes > Rallidae > Laterallus > Laterallus jamaicensis. Next base: position 90,068,182 of record JAKCOX010000001.1, read on the forward strand.
TGTGGGATGGGAGTGGAAAGCAGGATCCTTCCCTTAGCAGCTCAAATGAGTGGCAACTTGAAAAGCTGGGTTGAGCAAAATGTACCTACAGATATTTGCTACTCTTTTCATGCAGAGCACTACATTTTGAGTGTATCACATGACACAGTGAATGGTATGAGAATCCCAAAGCAAAAATGCTTCGTATTTGCTTTTTTTGCTCAAGTTCATTATCACTAATCAGTGGCTATACTGCTTTCACAACTGCCTTGTGCTCTGGTTCCCAGTATGATAACACTGACAACACAAATAGCTGTGGCTGGTTGAATTAGCAAGATTGCAGAGCATATTACTGGCTGTTGCATCATCCTGCTGCTCCTCTATTTAAATGACTGAGTGACAGAATTTGTTTCCTGTCTGTTTCTTAAGATACTTTCCAATTATAATAGGAAGTGTGTTAGGAGATGTTTTTCCTGTCTGATTGTCATCACAAGCCTTTAAATATCCCAGTATCCCACTATGATTGTCTGGCGTTGGAGTTGAGAACACATGCATTCTTACAGAGTTTTCAGCTGGGGTTTAGTGCTTATATTGGCTATCGCACTTTGTTTGTTTGTTTGTTTGCCTTTCAGATGGATTTCTGATGTGAAATCCTGATTTTTGAGAACAGGAAGGATTCCATTTTATAGTCTATGTTTGCTGTTGACTCCAATACATGTAGTAATTACACGTAGTCTTGGTCAACAATGACTCCAACCTCGAGACGGATGGTGTTTATTTACTCTCTTGGGCCTAGGGAAAGCTTCTAGCTGCTTCTTGCAAAAGCCACCCCTGCTGCCCTCCCTCCTCCTCCACCAGCACCTTGCTGTGTAAAACCACAACACTTTAAAAAAAAAAAAAAAAAGTAATTGACTTGAAATGTTTTTTGATTTCAACTCGGAGTAATTTCCATCTTGCAGTTAGCATTGAAAATTTAATGCTAGGTAGTTAGAGCACTCTGTCTTACAGAATCTCAGTTGAGTCGGCTTTGTGTTACACTGTATTTCAGGGAATCCAAAAGCAGTGTGAAAATTACTTCCAAAATCCTTGGTTATCTTTGAAAATTTGATCTGATCAATTATAAAAGGTGAAAAAAGAAAACAACGTGAATTAGGCACTTACTAATGCTGGTGGTGGTTTTCAGCATGAAGCCTGCTTTGAGAGTTCTCTATATTTAAATGTATATTTTATGTTAGCATTATACATTACACAGTGAAAGATTACTTAAATTTAGCTTTCAATTCCTAAAAAATTTTCTGTTTGTAAACCTATTTGCTAATTCTGTCAAAAACACTTTAGTTTTCAAAATGGTTAATTGTTTGAAGACCTTTAATAATATTTATTATTTTCACAATCTGAAAGAGTACTGTGATTTTTGTATATTTTTGTAAATTTTACATAACTATGTACAAATATATATATATATGCATGTGTTGAAATTCAGACTCCCCATACTCTGCCAAAATTGGGATCTAGGTAGGCACCTTGACTTGAAAGAGAAATTCAGGATCCTGTCCTCAGCCGCTGCCTACTCTGGTAACACTTTTGGTTACTCAGCTCCTGTGGTTGGACTAAACATCTAAACTTGCGTGTGCTGAGAAACGTTCGACTCTGAGAAAAAGAGGAACCACCTCCCACCTTTACTCCGATATAGAAACTGAGTAGGAAGAGACACAAACTCCTCCCTAAATCTCCCAACTCCTTAAGCATACTCAGGCTATATTTAATACATTGATAATACTGAGATCTGCAGAAATTGAAGCAGAGGTGTACATTCTCATTCGTGCCCTTTTGCAGAGCTGCTTTATAATTTACAGCGTTTTCTTGCTGAAGTTTTTTTTAGAGAAAGCCCTGAGGTCTTTCTCAGTCTGACTTGAGACCTCAGAGCACAAAAAAAAGCACTGGTCAGAAAGGTGGTGACACACATGTCAATAAAAAGAAACTCTTTACTGATATTAGTAATACTGTTCTGACTAAGGTGTGCAATTTGTCCTTCTGTAGGATTACCTGAACTATTCATCTGTCATCTCTTGAATTATTGCAGCTCACGATCTGAAATTTCAAAGGAACACCAAGTTTTTGTTTGCTCTAAAAAGCTGGGTGGTAACCTGTGATGATTTTGGAGCTGATGGTCACTTGAGATGTTGTAAGGTGGACAGACAGTTGACAGCAGAAGGCCTTTCCTGGAAATATAGTACAGGTGGAAGACACCTGTAACCATTTGAGCAAGTCTGTTTTCAAACAACAGAGGGAAGTTCTCAACAGTTTTCTGTTTCATAAGGTGGTGGGTAGGCATCGTTCCTAAGAATGACCAAAGGCAGAGAGAGAGATGAAGATCTGATGCTGGGGTGTGTTTTGTTGAGCAGGGATTCCTCCCCTGAGAGGTTCTCTGAGAGGGAACCTGTCCTACAGCCGGTTTCTGCTCTCAGAATCAGAGGTACAAAGGTAGTAGTACCAAGAGTGCCTGTGAATGAATAGGAGTGGTTTCCTTGAACACGGTCTCCAGAACGCTTGGATGCTACTGCAGGGTTGTTTTTCTCTCCCTGGTAAATTCAGTGTTAGCGTTCTTGCTATAGAGGTGATCAGCTTGGATTAATGTAAGTGTACTTTTCATTGACTGACTACCTCACTAAAGAAACACCTAATGAACACAAGTGGATTTTTTTTTTCTTTAATAAATGATCTAAATAGTACATAGAGATTATTTTTAGTAATGGAGATGCCATATGTAGCATTTTATTGATGAGTTTAAAGCACTTTAATATTAGCTGAATAACTAGTGAAGGATTCTTAACCAGTCAGTAGGATGTTCAAGTTGCACAAAATACAGAAGAAAACCCTTTATGTATCCTATACTCTTTATATATATGCCATACGTATATATATATTATGTGGATTTAAGTTCATCATCTTTACCTCAGACATCATTTGCTTTCTGTTGTGGGAAATTTTCCTGGTAGCACAAGAAGTGTAAGCAGAAAAACCTGTCACAGGCTTTGCATTTTTTAAAACTAGTTATATTCTAATTCCTGCTGTATAAACAGATGCAAAACACTTTGTGAATTGAAGAGGAGCAGTCTAGGAGCATACCTAGAATGTACCCTGTTATCTAAGCATCTGTTTAATCCAATTTTATGCATTTTTATACAGTGGCAGTGAAAAAATGACTAAGCATGTTTTATTTTAATGTATTTCTAAAATTAGTGTCTGTATAAGTAAAATATTTTATAATGACTTCATAATTTACAGAAGACTTCTTAAATTCATCTATAGTATCTACATGTCACATTCGCAGAACATACTCCTCATCTCTGCAAATTAAAGGGCTGAGAATACGGACACTTAGAGCCTGATTTAGTTAAAATTATCCCCTGCAGCAGTGGGTGGGTATCAGTTCTTTGCAGCTGAGAATGATTTTCATAATTGTGCAGCACTCAGCAGCTGCAAAATCCCTGAGGATGCATCTTCCGCCTCTTTCAGGAACAGCCTGGGTTTGCCCTGCCTGGCACAGGCGGTTTGACCCTGCATCTCTCTTACACCCGCCTTGACAGGGGTTTCAGGAGAGGCTCAGTTTCCTCGCCCTTCAATAGTTACCCTTCCTCGGAAGAAAGTTGTAGAGGCTACAAGAAATGCATAAGAATCGTCTCCTTACTGATTGACAGATCCATTTAGAACGACTCAATGAACCTTTAAATAATGTATATTCTGTAGCAGCCTCTGGATTTATGGAGATAATTTTCTGAAACATTGCCATCTAGTGGCAATTTATACATGGAGCTGACTTCGTGATGCGAAATCCTTTATGCTGTTTTTTCTTAATGTTTCCTTCTGTGGCCAATAGCAATACCTTATAGATAGATTAGAAAAAGAAAAAAAAAGAAATTATGAGAAAATGAATGTCATATTCCTAATTTTAGCAGGCAAAAAATTCAAGAAAACATCTACCTGCTTTAAAGCTGCCTTTATTTCTAAGGAAAATGTTATTCGGGTTTTCAATTAAATGTTAAGCAGACATTTAGAAGCACTACAGCTCAACCTGTATTCATATAAGATTACATATCTATTTCTCCGAGAAGAGCCTGGAGATAGCAACTTTTAAATAGATCTGACATAATCCACTGATCACTTGGAATAAAAACATTGTGTTACCCGCCCGTGGGCAAAATTTAAAATACCAGCTTCTTGGTGCTGGTGATTCACAGGTGCGTTTAAAACATGATTTAATAATTGGTTACTCTTATTTCAAAGAAAATGATCATTTTTCCAGGAGTTTTGACTCATCTGCTCCAACTAATTTAAAATTATCTGAACTGAAAATACTATTGTTAATCACAGAAAAGAGATTTGACTCATTTGAACAAATACAATTACTTCTGATGAATGTTAATATCAGAAGTGATAAAGGTATCTCTTCAGAAATGCATTGAAATATAATTACAAATGACAGAATCTTTGCACAGGTTTTGTCTCGTATACATTTTTTGCACATTTTACATGCCCAAGTGCACATATACTCTTAAGCTCATGCATATGTATACATTATTTATGTTCATATGCACTGTAAAAATACATGAAAATCCAATATAGTAATTAAGATAGTAGCAATTACCCATTCAATTTTTATTCTTTTAGATAATGAAAACAGTTATTCCCCATTCCTTCAGTAGGTCTGTCTGTGAGAGCCTTTGCAAAGCTTTATTCAGGAATCAATGCTAGTAAGGCTTGGACTGCCCAAAGTGAAGGGTGAAATGTAAGGTATGTTTTGCTCAGGTTTCTAACTTTGATCTTTAAATGCCAAATGCCTTAGAAACCTGGAGTTACGCAGAGCATCTCTGCTGTACTTGAGATATATAAAGAAGATACATAGTAGGCGTGACACAGAAATATTGGTAACATGCAGTTGGTAACACATTGTTTGATGATTCTGAACACTCTTCTTCATTGGCACCAGGCATTTGTATCTAATCTTTATAAGGAAGATGCCTGAAATTATCAGAATGGCATTTTATAGAATCTTAAGTGCTAACATAGTAAAAAAAACCAAACAAAAAAGCAAACCACAGTCTGTTTTTAAGGACTTAAACCTGTGTGTTTTTTTATTTATGTGGTATCTTATAATGCAATTGCCCTTACCTATGTGTCAGGTTAGCTGTAATGTGGATAGCACAAAGGCTTCTTTGACATGGGTGAAGGATGACAGTGTTATTTGTGAGTAGCAAAGTCAAATCTGAACAATGTAACTCACCCAGTCCTGTCCCCAAGGGAGTTAGCATGCTAAACTACTATTTTGTCATCTGTGTAGCACCAAATAACTGCATGAATTTCAGCAGAAGTGGGTTTTGGTTAAATGTAGGAGACTGCTGTGCGCATAGAAGGATGTAGGTTGGTACATACAGATTTATCTGTTCATATTTTGAGTAGGGTGGCTGTGTGCTTAACTGATACTAAACACAAATAAGATGTATTTAATACAGTTATTTACTTAAAAGTATATTAGTAAAGTATTGATGCAAATTTTCTAGGCAGCTTAACAGAAATGAAAATACACTATCAATATAGTGCCAAGCAGTCACAATACAAGATTATTACTCATAATTCAAGTACACAGTAACAGGGATGTGAATGACGTGGTAATCTTTGATACATAAAAGGATTAAATTATTTATACTACCACCAACATACTTTAATATTATTTAGGCAGTACACTGACATGAATATCTTGAAGCTTCCTATTCAGATTTATATAAATTGATCGATAGTGAATATCTTTCACTGTTCATTGTGGTAAAGAAAATGTCAGGGCATTAATATGAAGTGATTTAGTCTTGGGTAGTGCTGAGGGAAGTGTATACTCTCTCTGTAAATGCAGTTTTATTCAGGTGAAAATGAGGAAGATAAAAAATGGCTTGAGAACAAATATGTCTGATATGGAAAGAAGAGGTAAAAGTTTCATGGCATGTAAAATAGGTTAATGGGATATGTGAGGTAGGATAAAGGAAAAGGAGTAGCAATAATGTAGGACGTTGAAGATAAAGATAAAAAGATTGCCAATTTCAATTATTTGAAACTTAAGAAAGTACATCCAGAGTGTAAGTAAAAACAAGTCAAGGGAATAACTGTGCCAAATAGCAAATGCTATGGTGGAGTTTATTGTGGGAGCATTAATAGTCGGAATGAGAGTAAGAAGTCTTACAGAATCATGGAATGTGTTAGGTTGGAAGAGACCTTTAAAGGTCCTGTAGACCAATGCCCCTGCACGTCGTCACTAGATCAGGCCTCATTAAGCCTTACCTTGACTATCTCCAGGCATGAGGCCTCCACTACCTCTCTGGAAAACTTGTTCCAGTGATTTGCCACCATCATAGTGAAGAACTTTTTCCTAAAATCTAACCTAAATCTACCCTTTTCTAGTTTAAAACCATTATCTCTTTTCCTAGTGCTACATGCCCTTGTGAACAGTTCTTCCTCAGCTTTCTTATAGGCACATTTCAGGTATTGGAAGACTGCTAGAAGGTCCCCCTGAAGCCTTCTGTTCCCCAAGCCAAACAGACCCAACTGTCTCAGCCTTCATAGGAGAGGTGCTCCAGCCCTTCGATGATTTTTGTGTCCCTCCTCTGGACATGCTCCAACAGGTCCGGTCCTTCTTGTGTTGAGGGCTCCAAAGCTGGACACAGGAGTTCAGATGAGGTCTCAGCAGAGCAGAGTAGATGGGCAGAGTCACCTCTCTTGATCTACTGGTCACACTTCTTTTGATGCAGCTCAGTATGCGTTTGGCCTTCTGAGCTGCAGATGCACATTGGTGGCTCATGTCCAGCTTCTCATCCACAAGTACTCTGAAGTCCTTTTCCTCAGGGCTAATTCTTCTGAGGAATTATGTTGTCTCAAGATTTTACATTCTTCCATGCTGTAGCTGCTACCTCATTGTATCTGGAAACTAGGCAAATGTTTTAGGTATTGGGAGTAAAGTTGGACAGCAGAAAAATAAAATTGTAGAGGAAATAATACCCTGCAGTCATAATGATGCTCTGAGGTGTTATTTGGCAAGAAAGGAGTTTCTCAGCCTAGAGAGGTATTGTTTACAAGGGGTAATAGATTTAAGCTGAAGGAGGGTAGATGTAGATTAGACATTGTGAAGAAATTCTTCCCTGTGAGGGTGGTGAGGCCCTGGCACAGGCTGCCCAGAGAAGCTGCGGCTGTCCTGTCCCTGGCAGAGCTCAAGCCCGGGCTGGATGGGGCTTTGGGCAGCGTGGTCTAATGGAGGGTGTCCCTGCCCATAGCAGGGGGCTGGAAATAGAGGAGCTTTGCCTTCCCTTCCCACTCAAACCATTCTATGATGTTATTCTAGCTGATACTCTGTAAATTTTGAGATTCCTTTCACGATTACCAGACTACCCCAGTTGACATATATGGGCTGTGCCTGCTATTTCTTTCCAAGACTATAATTTTACCTTGTTTCTCCTGTCACGTCTATGTGGAAGATGTTTCTGTGAATCTTTTACGAGATCCCAAGTCTTTTCCATAACTGTTTCAAAACAGCAGTTTCAAGTTTTTTAAAGCTGATCAGATGTTGAATATATAACACCATTATATTCCCTCCCAAGAAAAAAGAAAGTGCTCTCTAACTGGTATTATGATCTTGTATAGACAGTACTACTGCTCAGAGAAGTGGTTCAGGTGGCGATAACCAAATGACTTTTCTCTTGCACCAAAAACTCTAGACTTAATCTTAAGATTTTGATTATTTCCTGAAAGATTTTTGAATTTTGTTGTCATGATAGTCTAAAACTTCCATTGGCTTGTGCTCCTGGGATCTTTTCTTCATTTCTCACCATTCCTTAGCTGTAATTTTGGATTGTACTCCCAAGGTATCTTATTTATTGAACATTTTTTTTCAGGTAATTTGGATTTTTTAAAATCAATTATGTAAATGGAAAAATGTAAAATAAGACAACATAATTCCTCAGAAGATTAAAATCAAAAGGTACTTAAATTGTTTCAGTTTGCTAAATACCCCCTCTCTAGATCTTTGCAGCCCTCCAAAACAAAGTAGTCCAATGCTTGTATCAGTTAGTGACTACAGGACACAGGGAAGGAGAGAGCCCAGGCTCTGATGTCTGGCACTGCACACAGGGTATGTATGTAGTGACTGACGTGTTTGTATTTCAAAAGGAAACCAACTAACACTTGCCCCCAAAACACGAAGACATCTAACTAGTCAATTTAAAAAGAATAACCCAGATTATTTGAAAGAAATACTAAGTATGAAAAAGCAACACAAAGTATTCTAACATGAGCCTTCACTTTATAAATAATTCTGGAATTACTAGGGTAGTCTGGTAATCGTGAAAGGAATCTGAAAATATACAGAGTATCAGGTAGAATAACATCATAGAATGGTTTGGGTGGGAAGGGAAGGCAAAGCTCCTCTAGTTCCAGCCCCCTGCTGTGGGCAGGGACACCCTCCATTAGACCAGGCTGCCCAAAGCCCCATCCAGCCCGGGCTTGGGAATGAGGAAGATGCTAAAACTGAAGAAGAGGAATATATACCTTTCCATTTAAACAAACTGCATGTGATATATAATCTGACTTTACATGATACAGATATTTCATTTTCTTCTTAAATAGTTCTTAAAATCCATGTTATAAAAAAAAAAAAAGAAAAAAACAAACTGAAAATATTCAGGGAGACAGGCAGAAGTTGCAAGAGCATATTTGGTGAGAAAAGGGGTCCCCCTCCAGGCTGTGGTTTGCTAACGCCGTTGTGCTTTTGACACAAGGTTACTGTAGTTCCCTCTTTGGATGCTGCTCAGATCCTCCAGCACTCAAAGCGAGGTTTGCATCCAAAGAACTGAGCTTCTATTCACATATCTGGAACAGCAGTATTGTTATTTTGCTGCCTCCATAGTTTTCCCTGTGCCAAGCCGGCAGAAAGCTACAGAACTGAATCAGAATTGCATTTGGCTTCCTCGGTAATCCCGACAGAGTGGGCCCTGTCCCTGAAGTCACACTTGAAGTATTGCTCGTTTGTGTTCATGAAAAGGAGTGGGGAAAGATAGTCATCCCTAGAAGAGAAAGCGCATTGTGTTCCCTACAAGCTTCAGCCCTTGGGAAGTAATTTTAAGTTTTCTGCAATTTCTGCATACTGTTTTCAAAGATGCTTACATGATTTTTGGACAAATACTTGGAAATGTTTGAATTACTGTAAAATTCTCTGTACTAAATAGATAAAGCATCTAAAAATAGATAATGTGTAGCAGATGTAACACTGCATGTAAACAGTATTTTTATAAATAGTTATATAAGAGTACAGCTGTAAAAATTGCCAGCTTGTGAAGTTATGTTAAAATGCTGGAAAAAAATGACAATTTTTCATATTTTTATACCACAGATCTTTGTAGATTTCTTTCTGTTTGTAAAATTCTCATGAGCTCTTGAAGGGTGATTTTATATAGTATTCCTCAGAAATTTCTAGAGTTCTGATAGCCTTTCTGAGGCCAATTCACTGTGGAGTTCATCTTACAGGGAGACCCACTGCCATTTGTTCTCCTGTATTTTCTTGCAACCTTTTAAAAAGAAATGTGGAGGAGGCCTTCCACAGAAAATTTTCTGAAGTATACGCCTTGGAATTTGTTTGGTGGTGGGTTTTTTTTGTGATTTGATTTTTTTTGGGTTTTTTTCCCCCCTGAATAAGTGCAGCAAGCTATTGTCTGCTGTATTGACATACTACCTGCTTTTAATTTTCTCATACGTACTGGTATTTCATAAAGGTTCAAGGCATCCACTCAGAAGGTGACACAGGAAAACAGTTTAATAGTGGCCAGCAGCCCTTTCTAACTTAATTTAGGTTAGTGAATGAAAAATATTGCACCCAGATGAAATGTCAGATTAAACTGGTCAGAGGTAGAATGTTATTGCTCAGACTAAAATTTGATAAAACTCTCACCTAAAAGTGGCTGGCTTGACACAAGTACCCACAAACTCACTTTTTGCTCAGGGTGCAATTCATGTAATCTTAGATAGGTATAATTTAGGGCATCTATGTCTAACCTAGTCATCAGGAACTCCTAAAATGGAATTATTTTCACCCTGAAATAGGTGGCTGAAATAGGCAGGGTTGACCTCCATAGGGATGTATTGTCTTACATTGGCTGACGGCCTAGAAGAACATTTCTTTCAAAGTGTAAATTACATCAGATTAACCATATTTCCAAATGACCAAATGTTTCTCTACTATGAAAGTTTCAATAATTCTCTTTTCAGTAGGAAAACTCTATTTGTTTTTTTGTTTCACTGGCTGGTAAGTGGGAGTTTGTAATAACATTAATTCAGTCTTTCTCTTTGTTCTTCTGACAGTAGTTTTTGTGTGTTGAGGACATTGCAGTAGCTTCCACTTTAAGTGCATCAGAGGGCAGTAGGGAAGGTGCCAGATGCTACTGAGCAACAAAATAGGTGCTAGACGGTGTCCCTGGACAAAATGCCAGGCAGGGAACAAGGAGTGATACAAGTGCAAAGCAGAGTGAAAGAATTAAGAGCTCTTAAAGGTGTACAGGTGATGAGTAACCTACCATATCTGTCTCAACTCTGGGAGGAAAAAAAAACCAAACCAAAATGCTGGAATTTTACCAGTGACATGGCAACAGATTACATGTGATTGTAAATCACCCATTGTGCAGTAGTACTTTCTTTTGGTCATTGTGTATGTTGTGTTTGTTAGCTTTATATGTAGAGGGTTAAAGGGTGTTACCTGTAAACTATGATTTTGAGATGTGAAATATAATGTTGCCCTGAATTTCAGCGTTTATTTGCATTACTCAAACATGAGGTTAATTTAATTACAAGCAGCAGTCAAATTGTACATTATTGTAATAAAGTTTTTTACAGTATGTCAGATTTGCAGTCTGCATCGGCCTTAATTTCACCTGCAAAATGTGGTGCTGCAGTTACAGGATTTCAGCTGCAGAGTGCTTAGAGAAACTGTAAAAATTGATAAAAGTACTGAAAGCAGAATTACTGTATCCAGCAAAGTCATACTATTAAACTCTTATATCTTACAGCCATGCAGGGAAAAGGGAGTACTGAATGTTGCTGGAGGCTTGAGGAACCTTCCTTTATATTTCTAAATAACTTCAGTTTCAAACTCTGTTTTCCTCAGAAAGTTGCAATACTTTTAGCTGTAGGGGAACTATTTTTGGTACAGAAAGAATTGCTGTTGATTACTGAGATTTTGTTGACCTCTTAGAAAAAAACCAAAACCTGACCAAAACAGTGCTTCTCTAAAGTCAGATTTTCAATTATAAAAGCCTTCTTGGATCTTCTTAATATTTATGCAAATTTCCATTAAACCTAGTATTTAGTACAGATTCTGCTCTTTTGTCCAGTGCCAGTGTCAGGTTTACAGGCTCGTATTTCCTTGGATCTTCCCCAGAACTATTTTATTTTAGGGGAAATAGCCTGACGTTTTCCACCCACGGTTATTCAGCTATTTCATCCTTAAGATCTCTTGGAAGTGAAAGGGTAACGCTTAAATCCTGGGGATGCCATTTAATCCTGGTGATGTTCCGCTGCTAATTTTGCTGGCTTGTTCTGTAATCTCTTTTACAGTCACTTTGGTTTTAGATGGATCCCCTGATGAATGCTTGTGCAAAAAAATGGTATTGATGTGGGAATCTCCCCATTTTTTTCAAAGCAAACATTAGTGCCAAGAAGTCATTTAGCTCCTGTGCAACTGCATGCCCTTTCTCAGTGTTCTTTTTATACCCTGATCATTAAGAGGACCTGCAGGCACTCTGACAGGATTTCTGATCTCGATATGTTTGAAAAAAAGAGACTTATTATTTTTGAACCTCTTTTACTAGCTATTTCTCAAATTTATTTTTTGGTCTTCCTCATCTGCCAAACTTATTTATTCATTTAAGCTCACCTTCAACTTTTTTGAAATGCCTTCTCTTTGCCCTGCTAGTTAGCTGGGCTTTTCAGTCCTTTTGTGCCTTTTCAGACTGTTCTAAAGAGATGGTGTGCACTGGCACGATGTTTCCACTGTGCTTTCTATATAAAAATTCCATGTTGTCAGGAAAAAATCAATTCTTTAGGTTGCCCCTTTCAACTTCTTTTTGATGAGCATTCTCTTTTTTTTAAACACTGTCACTTTCAGAAATTAAATGCAACCCTGGAATTCCTAGCCTTGTTCTCCATTAATATTGTGTCGAAGTACCTTATCGTAGAACTCCTGACACTTGATGTCACTGGTAGCGATGCATTTTAACTCCTGTATAAACACCCTTGGAGAAAGGGAAATGCAGTTAATTATGTAAGTTCTGCATGTTAGTCTTGTCTGGCACAGAGGATTTCCTCAACTGCAGTCTTTCATTCATGTGTCAGGTGCAATAACATGCTATTGTGTCGCTTTGTTTAAATTTTCCCCATTATAACCTCCTGTCACTGATGATTACTGCCTGATTGATTGATGGATTGATTAATGGTCGATTTCAGATTTTCCAGCAGACCAGCTGAGATGAGGAAACAGTCTTGACAGGGTGACTGTTACTCTCCTGTCTTTTCCTGTCTGAGATTGATTACATCTCTACTGCACAAACCATGGTTTCTAAGTTCTCTGATCCCCCACTTCCACTTCTGATTATAGTTTTCAATTTAGTTTTAGCTTAACGGCCTGTCAGGCAAATTCACTGGCATGTTCTCGAAGCTTAAAAGCTTTCAGGTTTTGGCTCTGGTGATCTATTGAAATGGTCAGCAAACAACAGAATTGAATAGAATTCCACCACCGTGCAAATATGTGAGCTAAAAGATATGTGATTGAAAAACTTAAACACCCTTTCAGTCACCTGAATACTGGCGTTTATGAGTTAGAACAAATCACAGCACAACCCTAAAAAAGCAGCAAGTAGATTCCCTTGAAAAATTGTGTTTCCAATAATCAGTTTTCATAGGATTTTAGAAAATGAGGGGTAAAGGTCTCTTGTATATTAACTATAGTACCACATGACTGGTATTCTTTATCAGTTGCTGAGCAACGGTCATACTCTGAATTTTTAAACTCATTAGCAAGCTGAACAGGCTGGCATTTGGCAGATGTTATTTGATTTTGTTTGGAGGCAAGTCAATGGGGGAGACAGGAGAGACATTGAGCTCATTGTATTATCTTGCTTCTCGTACGAAATGCTCATGATATTTTAAAGACATCTCAGGAGACTGGAACTTCTTAATTTTCTGGTTATTCACAGACCTTGGTCATGAATTGTGTACTAATATAAATAAAGCACACATGGCAAATTTGGTTACCTTCAAACACATTTTAATCTGTACCTAATATTTTCTTGACTTTTCTTCAGTCATTAGTAATGACTGAAATACCTTTATTTGCATCCTCCAAACATGCAAACATTTCCTATATAGATCTGCCAGCACACCTTATCCTTGACTAGGAATATATTTGTTTGTCTTCCAATTGTAGCCCTTTTAATAGAAGAACTGTAAATTGTTAACAAAGCTTTCTGTACTGTGTGACAAAAATACAGTGCAACCATGCAGCCACAAAGAACCCGCTCCACTTGTAGTATGAGATAGTTATGGCCAGACTTTAAAAGTCCTGGCAATGAGCCATTAGAATTTTGAACTAATGAGTTAAGAACATCGGGGGAGCTGGGCACAGTATAAATGTAAGGGAAGTCAGGTGCTGGCACACTTGTAACACTAACTCAAGAACACAAATCTCCAACTCAAATACCAGATGCCATTGTACGTATGCTTCTGTTGACTCACTTTCATTAATGGAAGTTTTAGTATGCCTTATTTCTGACTGTCTGAAGCTGATTGGCAAACTACTGAGAAGAGGGTAATGATATTCCTTAGTTTCTAATAGTTGCCTTGAGTACTTTCTTTGTTTAGTGAATCTTTCCCTAACCCACTTATTGCCATGTGATTCAAAGGATCATTATGAATTAGTGCATTATTATCATTAGTTTGCATTTCAGTAGCAGACATAGGGCCCAACTCGGGTCTTTCACAGTTGGCATTATATACAAATCTACATGAAGAAATGACTCAGACTGGCATCTGGAGTACATATTTTTAATTCCTTCAACATTATTTAAATTACAAATTTCTGATGGTTTTGCAAGTAGCTTCTGAGCAATTCTGGAGACTGATATTGCCTGACTTCTGGGTATTTTGGAATTTTTCCAATCTCATTTGCTTGATCACACAGAGTCTACGTATTCATCTCAAAAATGGGTACTACTAAAACTGTGGGAAATACAGTCTATCAAAAGTATGGGGCTGGCTTCTAAGATGACAAAAAAGTCTGAGTAGACTAGCATGCTTCAGTCAGTAACGTAAGTCAGCTGAAAGAGTATCAGAAGAATATCCATAGATTTTAATTAGAAAGAAAAAGATACATAGGGACTGGATTGTCCAATCTAGTAGTCATCTATTTTATTAGAAGTAGTTCAAGAACATCAGACCAGACTCAAAAGTGAGAGAGGTTCAGAACATGCAAGAAGATTGTTTTACATATAGTGCATAGTTAAGCTAAATAAGGATATTACAGATACTTAAAAATTACATAAGCTCAAAGGAAGATTATTAACAAAAAATTAATGAAAGACAAATTGGTTAGGGTCTTTGGTTAAAGAAGATTCTGAGCTACAAGTTACAGGGGTTGAGAGAAAGTGTTATGCCCTGAGGAGGTGTTACTAGGTTTCTCTGGATTTTTCCTAGATATCTGTTACTGGTCACACATCCTTTGGATAAAAACTTAGCTCTCCTCACAAGAGTTCTGGGTTGGCATGACTTCAAGAACGCAACCCTATCACTCAGTACTTATCTGGATAAGCAGAGTGAGATGGGTCTAAAGATTTCTGTTCCATGGCATCTGCCCTTTATAAATCCATCCCTGTTCATACATACACATTTTTGTCATGTGTACAGTATGCAGATATACACAAAGATGCTGTCAGCATGCCGTGAGGGAAAGCTTGGAGAGTTAAGCAGAGCTGTTGTAATTGCTGTTGAATGATCTGGGTCTCTAGAAAGCCCCAGAAAAAGAAGGAAATACAAAAGGTTCGCATTTCCTTTGAAGGGTACTTTAAAGAATATGGGGAGAAAAGCTGTATGAAAGAAATCAGTGGTATGAATAGAAAATCCACAGGAACTTATTATTATTTCCCAAGTTTGTGGAGCCAATTAAAAAAAATAAATATCTATCTATTCTGCACAGGACACCTAGCAGCAAAAATTAGTTGGGTAGTTTCATCTTTATCTTGATTTTTTTTTCACAGCTTACAAAAACCGCTGAAAATGTGATATGATTGGCAGTCTCTGCTCAAGAGAGGCCAAGGACTAGAATAACAAGGTAGTTAGCAGGTCAAGAAAAAAGAACAAATCAGTAGAGTTGGACTAAGAAACTTGCACAGCCTGGATACTCTGTTTAGCTTGCTCAGTGCTGTTAGACTTCTACTTTAATGAACACCAAATTCACTGAGAAAAGGTAGAAAAGAAGTAATAGAGAAAGAGCTGGATGGATCCAGGCACTGGAAATGTGATAAAGAACCTTTCACCTCAACTTTTATTTCACAATAAAGCAGACCCTTTTAAAGGAAGTTAAAGGGAGTTTCTGAAATGAATCTAGCTGAGGTCAGAAATTCTTACAGTTCTTAATATCTATTGACTCTTCAGTGCTCTGGGAAGAATATAGTCTTGGTCCCACTTTATGATGGACGGTTGCAAAATCCCTTAGTATTTAATGCTTTTAGAAATCTCAGGGAAAAGTGCAGGAAATAAATGTAAATGCATGTTGAAATAAATCAGGTAATGAACCTGACTTAGGGTTGAATTTAGACTTCTGTAAGATCAGTGTGCTGTTGTCACTTTGTTACTAAGGCCATTTCATGTAAAGTTAGATTTTTTTTCCAGTGCATTCCAAATGAATTTTCGTAAAAATGTCATTCCTCCGTTAAACATACGTACATCCCAGAGAAGTCCAAATAAAATACACAGTTCAGGTTCAAGTTCAGGTTAAAGTCTGTATCAGTCTCCTCAGGACAGATGTATTAAACAGCAGAAGACCAACAGATCTGTTTTGTGACAGTCCTCCCAAAATGTGCCAGTTATTTTTCATAGATGCATAGAATATACTGAGTTGGAGGGGACCCATAATGATCATCAAGCCCATCTCCTGACTCTGGACAGGGCCAGCCAAGTCAGAGCATGAGATTGAGTGCATCATCCAGACACTTCTTAAACTCAGCTGTGACCACTTCCCTGGGGAGCCTGTTCCAGTGCTTGACCACCCTCTCAGTAAGGAACCTCTTCCTAATATACAAGCTAAACCTCCTCTGTTGCAATTTCATACTGTTCCCCTGGGTTCTATCACTGGTCATTATGGCAAAGACGTAAATTAAGACACAATGCTGATTTATTAATGATCTTACATTCTTAATTATGTCCATAAATACTCCAATATATGTTGAGTAACAACATAAAAATGGGTTATATAGATTGGTGTACTCAGTTAATGAAATAGAAAATGCTTTTATTGTGTCTGTTTCCTGCAAGAAGCTAACACTGCACTTTCTCAAGGTTCATTTATGGTAGTTCACTCTTTCAATAATGACAGTATTTGAAGTTAGAACTCCATTTGTAATGAAGCAGTTACCCTGCTTGACCATACATAATACTAAAGTTCAGGTTTTTTCATTAGTTCATCTATGTTTGTGAAGTGAATTTCAGGGCTTCAAAAATACATGGTTCTATTGCAATGAAAGTGAAACAAATCATGAGCTAAATAAACAACAACAAAACAATAAACAAAAAAACCCATAGAAAAAAAACCCAACCAGAATGCCAGTTAGCATGGAAGTAAGTCTGTAAAGTAACAAGATGAACTGTGAAGGTCTTCTTAATATATAGCAGGTGATACAGAATAGCGATAGCACAACTTTAAAGTAGCTCACCTCTGCTTTAATTTCACAATATAAGCAGTCATATTTGGAAAGTGTTGGAGTCATTTGGGTTACACAGTTGTTGAATGTAGTTGAAATACTCACCTGAGTGATACTTGCGTGACCCTCAGCATTTTGCATCATTTCAGTTTGTCTTTGCTGTCAGTTTTGCAGAATAAATATTTACCTTCTGAATACATAAATAAGTACATGGAAACTCATAAGGTCAGATAAAGAACACTGTATTCTGGTCATGATTTCCATATGTTCATGTCAGCATAATACTTTAAAGGTTTATGTAATTGAAAGTAATGAAACATTATAATGATAGTGAATGATCTAAGGCAAAAAAATCCCAAACCATAATGAACAAGCCAGCATTTAATAAAAAAAGCTGAACATAAGGCCTTATGCACCTTAAGCATCTGTAAATCTGGTGGCTTTTTAAATTTCAGGAACTTAGGATTTTAACAAAAAGGATAACATCATTGTTTATTTCAGGATATCCTTTATTATGTTTTATAAGAACATGATTAAAGTAGGCTTCACACAGTCTTTTATTTCAGTGTGGAGCCAAATACATAAGGATTTTCCTGCAATACTCTGGGTGCCAAAGGACACTTTCACTTTACACCGTATTACTATGTTGGTTCCTCTTCTGCAGTTTGTATAGTTCCTCAAAGCTGATGCCGGTTTGCCATCAGTGAGTATTAGTGGCAGGATTAAAGTGTATCGTAAGAAGTCTATATATAAATAAAGGAGGAGGGGAAAGAATTATCCTGTTATCTTGATTTACTTTGATATTTTTATGATTTTATTTATCTTTATGTTTGAACAAAGCCACATCTAATACTTACTTCAGAGAACAAATTTCAGCCTGGAGAAAAGAAGACGGAGGTGGGACCTAATCAATGTTTATAAATATTTTAAGTATGGGGTGCAGGGGGAATTGGCCAGCCCCTTTTCAGTGGTCTGTGGAGACAGGACAAGGGGCAGTGGCTTCAAATTGGAGCACAGGAAGTTCCGCACCAACATGCAGAAAAGCTTTTTCACAGTGAGAGTGACAGAGCACTGGAATAGGCTGCCCAGGGAGGTGGTGGAGTCTCCTTCTCTGGAGATACTGAAACCCCATCTGGATGCCTATCTGTGCAGTATGAGCTAGGGAGCCTGCTTTGGCAGGGGGCTTGGACCCGATGATCTCTCGAGGTCCCTTCCAACCCCTACAACTCTGTGATTCTGGGATTTAACAGAATTTCAGTGACCATGTAGAGGTATGAGTTAGCCAAACTCCCTTACAAGATCGGCTGCCCTTTAACATCATTCAATTAGATCAGCAATTATCCTTTAATTTCCCTGATTTGGAACTCATGGAGGTTATATACAGATTTCCTTTGTTGGGTTTATTTCTTCAGACCAGCAGGAGACATATCTTATAGCAAGGAAGCTGAGATTCAGGGTCGCTGGGAAGGAAGTTCTGGTTCCTGGCCCAGTAAACAGCTAAGTGCTGTCCTCACTGACCACTGCACATGGATGACAGCCTGCTTTCCCACATTCCTTACAACTTGAGGCATTCACTACATCTGAACATTGGCTTATGCTGCAGTTCCCTAGGTACCTGTATGCCCAAACCACTCAGTTCTTTGCTAATAATTATGTTTACTTGTATCAGCAAGCAGTAACTAGTGTGATCATTTGACAACTGAAATCCAGCTATGCTTTTATACTTGATTTTGAAATTTGCACTAACTTTCACAAAAGATTATATTCTGATTCTATTTTTAGTATGGAAAGACTACAGTAGTTATCACTGGACCAAACAGAGGAACTGTAATTATTCTTGGCCTAAGAAGTTCTTAGAGCTTTTTTTTAGTTCTTAGGAACTATGTCATCCTCTATAAATACTATGAATAAATCCTAAATGGTATTAGATACTGTCAATATGAAAGATTTAAGTCACCTTGATGGTGCTTTTCTTCTGACTGGTTATGCACTGAAAAGCTTACAGTTGCTTATAATCATGCTTATTTCTGTGCCCTCTTTTTAATATATAAAGCTTCTGTTGATGGAGACTTAAACTCTCGAGATTAATTTAGCATAATTTAAATACTAGAATCACATGAGCTATTAAGGTCCTTTGGAATTGACTCTGATTTTTTACGTCACAGTGATAGATTCTGATTGCCTTCACACTGATCTGAAGCAAGAGAACAACACTGAGTCATTTTGACTTGGTAACTTTTCGCATTGTGTTTGTGATACACAGATACTGTAGGACAGGACTGTAACTGAAAGAATACACTTCCCATTAGTTTCTTATGTACAAACTGACTGTGGTGTTGGAGTTTCTGAGAATTTTGTCTCCTACATTATACACCTGTATCTGAAATTTGTACCTGTGCTTAATTGCAAAGTTAGGGTTTTTTTTCTATTAAATTGTTGAATCAGTTTCTTTAACAAGCTTGGTACAAATGTGAGTTAGTGAGAACAGTGGTGAGAGCAGGATCTGTCCCGCTAACTTCAAATAAAATGTAATACACAATTAGTTTAAGCTATTTATTTTTTGTTCTAAAAATAAAAATACTGTAGAAACTTCACTGTAAATGCAGCATTCTTTCTGCAAAGGATATGGCTAACTCTTCAAGGAAAGCAATACAATTACAGCTCCCAAAATGATACCAAGAAATCTTCACAGTAAGAAAAGCAATGATTATTCAGTCAGAGTAATCTAAGACATGCCAGTGAAATGTCAGCAGTAAGATGTCTCTTGCAGCAGCCAGCCCCACCAGTTCTTGGCCTCTGACTGCTCTTGCTCATTTTTGTTTGAACCTTTTCATCTATGGCCCAGGTTGTGCTCTACTGAGAAGGTCATAGGGCCCTTATGTTCTCAGTGTACATAATAGCTGCATGACATTGTGTTAAGAGCTTTTTTTATCCAAGGAGTTACACTGAGGTAAAGAATGACGTCCAGATCATCCAGCCACACAAATTTGACTTTAGTTTGCAGATGTCTCCTGAGGTCAGATCTGGACAACTCTGGAGTTCTCATGGGAGTGTGCATGCTAGCTATCTTCACTTCCACGCTCTGACTCGAAGAGGTCTTGCAAGCTTGGAGAACTGTGCTAGCAACAGCCATGCTAGGACTCGAGAAACAACACTGCTGGGGACCTGGTCTGGGATCTGTGGAGGGTTGTCATAGAATCATAGAATGGTTCGGGTTGGAAGGGAGTTGCATTTGATCACAAAGTGTGTAGTTTCAAGAGGACTTGTGAATAGTTGTGCAGAATGCAGACAGCAGAAAGACCTCTCTTAGCCCCTGTTAAAAACTCTGTAAAGGTAAAGCAATCAATGTGAAAGCTGTTTAAAATCCTGTACCTCTTTTTGTCAAGGTCCACTAGCCATTTTTAGTGAACTTGTGGGGGCTGTGATAGATAAAGAAAGCAGAAGTTTATAAATTTATATTTGTCTGCTTACTTTTTATATTCTATGCTGTATTAAGTACTGCTTCCTTTTGAAAATTTAATTTAATTTGCATGTGACCATTTTGATTTGGGTTAGGAGGGCTCTTTGGCCACAAATGGAGCTTTCCTTTGCCTTTTGGAGCAGCCCTAAAGTATGCAAATAGGTCTATGAACTCTATCAATGTTAAACTGTTTTTTAACTGTTCATAGGTACTTGGTCCACCAAACCAGAATAGAGTTAGCCTGGAATAAATCTTTCCAAAAGCCTGTAATGGCAATGTAACTATTTTCACAGGCCTGCAAAGAGTCCTGAGGAGCACCAGAGGTAGCATCCCCGAGCAGCACATCTCCCTCTTGCACAGGCAGACAGTCCGTATGTGAGACTTACCTGATGCAAAGTAGTTTCAAGAAAATATGATTCACATGATTTAATTAAAAAAATTAGATTGCTGAATGCTTCTCTTTTACAAGCCCATTCCTATCCCTACTGTCATTTTCAGAAGGAGTACAAAATAAACCAACACGTTGATACTGCAATAGCACTTTAGGTGGTGAAGCTTTCAATAAATCTATATTAATGCAGCATATTTAACTATTTATCTTGCTTTATTAAATAAATAAATTCCTAGAGGTTCTCAATTTAAGTATCCATTGCCTTGCTTTTCAAAATGTCATATACTATTTAAATCATCACAGGATTACAGTGTGATATTTAAGCTGTACTTTGGTAGCAAGAAAGAAATGGAAAGTTAAATCTATGGTGGGCTGATTGTCTTCCATTCAAGCCAGATTTTATTCTAAATTCTGCTTTCTGTTTCCTTTACAATCTCTTAACATAATCAGAATTAATTTTCTACTTAAAATACTGTTTCATCATTGTATCTTCTAAAATATGACTTTATCAAAGTTTTTATTACTTTTTCATTACTCAGCTCTTCACTGTACGCTATATCTTTCTTTTGTTTCTTATGCTATTGATGCAGTGATTGCATTCTCCTTGTAATCACTGAATGCAACATAACTTTAAAGGCTACACTGATCTGGCTGAACATATTTGGAATTAGAGATCTTTCAGTTTGCCTTTAATTGTAAGTGCAGTAGGCATTTAAGTGTTTGTACTAACACACATACACATTTATAAGTATACAAGTGCTCAAGGTAAGATGAGCAGGAAGTAGTACTTGAAGTATGTAATTTGTATAAAAGGGACAAGTTGTCATCTTACCTACTCAGGGACTGTGCTTCCAATGACTTGTGCCTTTGGAATGAACTTCTGAAGTGGCTTGCATTCTTGCCTTCACAAACAGGGATAAATGAAAAACCAAACACAGTGATTGGTTTGAGAGAGCTTTGGGAGCCATGTGTTCTGGTTCACAGTTAGAATCCTAAAATTTACTTCTTTGAAAGACTGGTGAAATACATCCAGTTCCAAGTGTACTGCAGTTACCTCTTCTGGCCAGACTTGATAGAAAAAGCTAGATTAAAGAAACCTAAGAAAAGGGAACGGAATGGCTATTGTTAGGGCTTCTGTATTAGTTTGATTTCTAACCCACTCTGCCAAACACCATCCAACTTCTGTTTTGTTAAAACTGTTTCATTTGACAGGCACATCTTCTTTTTTTCTTGTTAGACAGAAATATGAGTGATACTTTCAAAAACTCTGTTCAAAACACTTCAGCCTCTCTGTGATACACTGATATTTAAAAAAAAGTATTAATAATACTGCCTAATAAATATGAGCTGTAATACAAGTGAGTGAACATTCAGTGTGTGATATAGGCCAAGCTAGAAAGGAAAATGAGATGCTGAAAAAGAATCCATTTATTCAGTCTCTCAGAGATTCAGATTTGTAACACATAAGACAGATGAATTTTCATATATATGCCTATGTTTTTTTCTGCATAGTTCAATTCTGGAGCCTGTTGGGATATCGAAGACAAGGAAAAACTCAATTCATACTTCATTGGTGCCCTTAAAATTCCTTTTCTGCCTAAAAGAGAAGGCATTGCTTACGACTTGATTGACTGCGCAGGTCATGAATTTTAGATTTTGTCTTTTCCTAGTCTTCAATTTAGCAAGCAGCATAGGACATCTTTTCTTTTGGAAATCAAGTTCAGAGAGATTCTCCTGGTTTGCATCCATGACAATATATATTTCATGACCTTTCATGTTTCATACAGAGATAAAAGTATTACTGACTTCTCTTACTTTCATGGTCATTTGCTATATGCCACTGCCTTGAGCAAATTGAAAGGCCTATGTGATACTTGACAATCTGCGGCCCGTACCATGAAGAAGTACCAAATGACTGCATCTGTCAAGACACTGAAACTAGTTCTTATTTTAATGTGAAAATCTGTATGAAACTGAGCCAAGTATGCTGTATGATATAATTGGCTCGGTACAGCCTATTCTTGTAAAAGCAGTCTTTCTGATGGTAAGAACTGAATCCCAGTGGGCGATTATTTCCTCTGTGATTGGAATATATTTTGAATCCTATTATAGATCGAGTGCTCCAAATCTTATGGCTGGCTTTTGAGTTGAATGATATATAGCATCTTTCTTAAAGCCTTTACTCTATGAATCAAATACATATGGTAGAATCTTTCTAGTTCTCATTTTTAAAATAGAAAAATGCCATTCCTTCTATATGCAGAGGAAAACTTCTATATGCAGAGGAAATTAGTGAAACTGGGATCTATATTTGACTATAATGTCTTCAATCTCTAGCAAGTTTAAAGTAGAAGATAAATACCAGCTACCTTCAGGGGAAAAAAACCCAAACAAACCCAAAAGCAACCCTCCCAAAAACCAACCCAAACCAGCTGAAAATTATCTTGATGTTCCAATAACTCACTAATCTGTTAATCCGTTTTCATTTTCAAACAAACAGACCATGCAATAAAATTAGTTACTAAAGCATATTTTTATTCTTTTCTGTTATTGTAACCTTAATGGATTGTAATCTACATCTGAATTTTACTCAAGGGCAACACTCATCCTCCTTGAATAATATAAAAATTATATTAAGTGCCATTACATGAAATGGTAAACAGTTGAGGATGTTAATCTGCAGTATTTTTCAACACTACTCTTTAATATGCAAACTCTTTAATAAAATTATGTCAAGCATAGCACTAGACAGTTCTTACATGGGAAATATGACAAGTATCTTCAATCACATTTGATACTCAACCTGTTCTACTTCAGAGAAAACTAAACTACTCAAAAATTGTCTTCATGAAGAAGTCCCTCCATCTGTCTGCTTACATTGATATGACAGCATGTGTAAGAGTGGATTGAGCCACAGATTTTAAATGTGATTTCTCTCTCTGAAATACTTAATCAGTGTATTTGCAGTTACCTTCAAATGCCACGTAGCCATTGTTACAGATTGCCATAAATGACATATTTCTATAGCCCAGAAAAGCTCATCTAGTTTTGCATTTCAGTAACAGCAGTTGCATTTATTGAATATCTGCAGCAGGTGTTTTCCTGAAACACTTCAGTAAGTAAACGTTCTTTCTCTAGGAAAAGTTTAAACAGCTTCTGTCAACTCATTAAAAATCCTTCTACCACTCAATACATCCAGTAGTTATTACACTGACCAGGGCAGACACATGCATTGTTTCCTAGTTCCATTTTTCTTTTTAAATAATTATTTAATGGGTTGCTTATGTAGACAAATACAAGACATGAATTGACAGGAATTTCCAAGTAGGTGGTTAATTTTGTTTATCTAGTCTTTGGGAAATTTTAGGTCTCTCCGGAGCATGGGCTGGATGGAGCTAGAGATTGAAGCAGGATTTGCATAAGCAAAGGATCATGCTTTCCCCTCATAACTTCTCATCCTGCATATGGATGAAGATGTCCATAGGAAACTGTTACCCTTGCCCTTTTTAGAGTTGAGCATATATACTGTCTTACCCTCCCTTATGCTGGGTGAAAAAGAGTAGTGCTGATCCTTCAATATGAAGCCACTTGTGCAGCGTAGTGACTGAAAAAATTGTGGTGTTAGTCTTGTAAGGGAAATAGAAGGGGAGGATATTTTCACAGTACAGTAGTTCTTACTACTAGAGCTGTGTAATAATATGGGATGACTAGTATTCTACATACTGTTTATTCAGTAAATACCGTAATTGTTTTATCCTTGCAGGAAGACATCTTTATCAGGATTGTAACAGAAAACTACACACAATATCAAACAGCTGCTGAATCAGCAAAACACTTGAATCTGCCTATGGTCTATTTGCTTCAAAGGGATAATTTAAAGCTTTATTTAAACTTAAGTAGAAGTAATAATACTATGTGCATTAACATCCATGCTTCACAAAAATGAAGTCTACTTATACTTTCATAGTTCTTACCTTTTGTACAGCACTGAGACTTTAATACTAATTATCAACTTGGCCTTTCCATCAGAAGTCATGCCACTATTGATTAATAATTTTGGTGGCTAATTTCTTTCTGAAATCTTTAAAAATATAACTTGATCACAGTGCAATCATTAGAGGGAAAAAAGGAATAGGATTTGAAAAAAAGAAATCATTCCATCTTCCTGCCCTCAGATTTGGAGCTCAGTAAGAAACAACTTTGTTGAGCTTCATACTTGAAAAGATTTTGAATTACTTTCCATTGCTTAAAACTACCCAAATATTACAGCATTTAAAATATGATATATGCTGGCAGCAATACATTAAATTATGATACAAAATTGATATTATTTCTAAAGCTTTTTGTCATTTCTGCTTACTATTTGTGCCAAAGGTCTAGATGTCTAGGTGTAACAAACAATGAGACAGAATCACACAATCACAAGTTTGGAAAAGACCTTTAAGGTCATCAAGTCCAACCATTCCTGTCCTAAGCTGAACCATATCCCCAAGTACCTCATCTACCATTTTTTTAAACACACCCAGGGATGGTGACTCAATCACCTCCCTGGGCAGCCTGTTCCAGGCCTTAACAACTCTTTCAGCTAAATTCTTTTTTTCTAATGTCTAATCTGAACCTGCCCTGGTGCAGCTTTGTGCCATTTCCCCTTGTCCTATCACCTGTCACCTGGCTGAAGAGACCATCGCCCACCTCTCCACAACCTCCCTTCAGGTAGCTGTAGGTGATGATAAGGTCTCCCCTCAGCCTCCTCTTCTACAAGCTAAACAGGCGCAGCTCCCTCAGCCGCTCCCCATATGACTTGCCCACCAGCCCCTTCACCAACCTGGTTGCCCTTCTCTGGACTTGTTCAGGGACCTCAATGTCCTTCTTATGTTGAGGAGCCCAGAACTGGACACAGCACTCGAGCTGTGGCCTCACCAATGCTGAGTACAGGGGCACAATCACCTCCCTAGACCTACTGGCCACATTTATTTTTGATAAAAAGTCAGGATGCCATTGGCCTTCCTGGCCGCCTGGGCACACTGCTGACTCATATTCAGCCTGCAGTCAACCAACACGCCCAGGTCCTTCTCTTCCTGACAGCTCCCCAGTCTGTCTCCCCCAAGCCTGTAGCGCTGCATGGGATTGTTATGTCTGAAGACTTAAGAGATGTCAGAAAGGGAATAGAAGGCAAATCAAAATATCAGTAATACTCAGTTTATTTTCTGTGCTAAGAGACTATCTATAGTTCCCTTGGTAAGTACTAAATAGGATTGGTAAATTTTTCCTGTTCTAAGGTGACAGGTTGCTTATTTAATACTTACATAAAATTGTAATATTCCCTCTAAACCTTGTCTTACATTTCCTATAATGTTAAATGTAATTTATCTGAGCTCATTTCAGTGGGACTTAGTGATATGACTAAAATATATTCCTGTGGATAAAGTCTGCGTAAGAATTTTCTTCACGTATTGCGTATGCAAGGATACCATTAGTGAGCTATGCAATACCTTGTTGCTTAAATGTCTGTTAGAGTAATGCACTTTCAACACAGTAAGTAATGTAAATACAGATACTTTCATAAAATAAATATTTCTATGCAGAGTAGTTCTAAAATTTCTTTTGGTAATATCTGTCTGTAAATGTTGAATGAATTTTAAAAGGATGATATTCATTCATTTTGAATTTTTCTAACTTTTATAGAGATTGCATAGGACACCCTATGAAATTCATCATGTAGAGGGGGGTTCTTGTAAAAGGGCTTGCTGTAAAGCATCCTTTGGGTGCCTAAGAGAGTTTTGCTAAAATTGTTTGTCTACTCAATTCTGATCAGGTACATTGACTGAAGATTGTTCTAGTACGCATTAATACACTACACGTAGGCAATTACCTTTCAACAGACAGGTAGTATCTACATAATTGTTTAGGCACTAATACAAAGAAAATAAGTGCACCTATTAATATTTTTTTCTTGATAAAGTGAAAATGTAGATGAAAAGAAGAAAAATTATCTACTCTCTGCATATCTGGCTCGTAGGTAGATGTAAGTTCAGGAAATCAAAGGCACTGATACGAAATAAAGTATTATTTCAAGTGAAAATGGCTTAGTAGTTTGTAAAGCAGATAAGAATTTTTTTGAGAAAGTGACTAATTCCCATTTTATCTTTTTTTTTTTTTACATGTACTTTTAAAATTTATTTCCAGTTCAGTTTAAAAAGGAACTAATGCCATGAAGACGTAAGAATACATTTTTCTAGTTTTATATTCTTTAAATAACCTTTGCTTAAATGGAGCACAGGAATCGACAAAGCATATTTTAAATTAAGAAGCAGCTTATCTGCTAGCTTAATCATAGAGAAATAGGCAAATATGCTTGTTGCCTGCTTTGTACAGTTGGTCGATAAATATTGTATAGACAGAATATGAGGAGCTGCTTGTGAAAATGAGTAGGAAACAGACTTTTGGAACAGTACAGAGTGCAGAACTGTGCGTGACTGAAAAGGTACTCGGCCATTCACACAGATTTGTGTGGTAATGAACGCTTCCTAAGATCACATATGTAATGAAACTAAATGGATATCTGGAAGTTTGTCATTCACATGAATCAATAATAACAGAAGCAGTAAAGCAGAAAGCACACTGCTGTCCTGATTTAGAGCTTGGCATCTGTCTCTTGGGTTTTGTCATACTGCTGGAATAATCTTCAGATATTAATCTTCTGGGCAGAGGTATTGAAAAATTCTTGGTATTGAATAGAGCTAATCTTACTTTATTGATTGTAGTTATCTATCTTTGCTGAGATTCGACAGAAAGTAAAGGAAACTGGTCTGTTTCATTTAGAATACTTGCATAAAATACTCACTGTATCCTGCATTGAAATAGTGTATTCATTGGATTCAACTGCACTGAATGTATATAAATAAGATTACTGCTATTGATTTATGGTGAATATCAACTAGAAGCAAGCAGTACTATATGATACTGTGTTTTAAGGATTCATGTGGACTTGTTTCTCTTTTGCACAGACACAGCACGATGAATTTGTTTCTTGACTGGGACTTCCAATTAGATAGTTAATTGCGTATCTGAGAATGCTTTTTGTGTGTGATATTGCAGTTTTCTGTGGAACAAACAATTTGCTTTAGTTCGTAGATGACTTTTGTCTTGTCATGAATACTTTTTCTTTATCATGTAGGATATAATATTTGGGGGGGAAGAAACAATTTATGATGACTATCAATGGTAATTCAGTTTTACAATACTCAGGTTAGTGAAAATGTAAAATATGCATTAATCATGAATTAAGAAGTGAAGGAAACACTTTTAATGTTTGTTGGTTTGTTTGGGGGTTTTTCCCCCATGTACTGTTTCACTGAACTAACAGTGCTGCTAATTACACTTTTAAACTGGCTACACTTTGGGAACACACATAATTATCACACTAAGCTCTACGATCTATTAGGATATGAAGGAAATAGTACAGTGTGTTGTAATTCTAAATCAAATTGCTTGCAATGATATCTTAAATTAGATAAGTGGAGGAAGATATTAGATTTTAAGCATATTGTACCTGTAAGCTGGTGTTTGTCCTGAAGGCTGTTGCTGCCATAGTCCAGGGGTACAGAAAACAGTTGTCTACTTGGGGGGGTTTGCGGTTGCCTGGATGGATCTGCTCACTTGACCGAGAAGTACTGTGGCATGTCCATGGTCGTCAACAGAATCAGCATTACCTGCCAAAGGGGCAGCATGTTTGCTGCTGTCATTTCCCATTTGGATGACAGGTCAGGTCTTGCAGGCAGAGCTCCCACAGAGCAGTGTCCAGGTCCTGTCCCAGTGAACAGATGGAGAATATAGACATCAAGGAGGATCTGCTCAGGGCATTTGGAAAACATACTGGCAGCTATAAAATCACATCCCTTTTGTCAAGCCTTGCAGTCCTTTCTTAACATACTGCAGTGTACTGAGATGCTGTACTTTAAGAAAAATTTTTAAGTGTTGGAAACTATTGTGAATTTATTAATTAAGTAGAAGTTTTACAGAAATCACATTATTCCTCTTCTCTGTTCTCCAGCTGATTTCTGAGTGAAGCTTAAGATGACTGTTTTGATGTAAAAATCTGGGATGGAGTTGCTCTTGATTACAAAAGAGAGCTCTCTTTTGCATGATTTCACTATGGATTCTTTCATCCCTTTCACACTGAAAGATAAGTAAGCTGACCGGTCAACTGTTTAAAATCTGAAGTAGCAAAGATCAAGGCTAAAAGCCCTGTTAAAGATTGATAGTGCAGATCATCAAAGCTTTGATTAAATAGATTTTATTGTTTAATTATGGATCACCTGCAAAGAAAACAATGGATCTCAGCACTTTTCTTTCCATAATTCCTCAAAGGTCTTAGTGCCTCTGATTGTCACTATATTAGTGCATTAAAATGTGCCAGGAAACGGTTTCTGAAGCTGTTCTGTGGTTTTGAGACCAGCTGGTATTGGATGGGTTTTGCCATAAAGCCAAGGTCTCTTCTGTCTCCAATGCAGGGTGACCACATTGAAAGTTCCTGCTGAGAATGGTCCTTGGCCTGCACTAAACCCTGAGCTATGAAGACACAGTTTGGAGATTGCTATTTGATTTGGGTCAAAGTTGTGCCTGGTACTATGCTAACAACCTTGTGAATGATCTTTTGCTGGCATCCAGGCCTGTTTAGGTAATTTTAATACAATAATATTGCTGCAACTCTATTCTTCTAGAGGGAGTTGTTCTTGTTTGGCTTGTCTTGGTTTTCTATTAGGAACTCTTATTTTATTGTAGGAAATTCTGCTGCTGTTCCTTTGATCCACAGTTAATTTGAATGATTTCCAGTATCTACGTGTACCTGGTAGTCATGCTTGGGTGGCAGTATTCTTAGAGGAGACATGTGCTGCTGGATCCTTGTTATTTCTGTGTGCTCCACCTTCTGTTACAGAAATCCCCCCCAAACTGCTTATATTGAGTGTCTTTCGGAGATTTTACTTAATAGGAGTTTTTTACCAGGTTTGTCAGTCACAATATGAGGTGTCGGCTGAGTTTTTGTAGGAAGGAACCTAACTTTGTCATGCAAATACTTCCTATGGATGGCAGTAAGGTGCTATGATTTTGAATACACAGAATTCAAAGTTAAAAGTTGAGCATTGAGATGGATTTAGAGAGACATTTCAAATTTGCTTTTGTTATTTTGGAAGCTTGACTGCTAATTTTCCATTTGGAGTCAGAAAGAAAGAAAACAATTCTCTGCTTTCAGATAATCGTCTGAGGTAGATGCTAAGAATACAGATTTTTAGATGAGCCAGAAAAGACTTCATTGGGCTCAAAGGAAAAGTTCTTTACTCTGTAACAATAAATACGCCAAAAGTATAAATAGATAAAAAAGGAAGCACTATCTTAAATATTGCAAATATAAGGGTTTTAATTCCCTACGTCAGTTTCAAGATGAAATATTTTGTCTGACCTACATATGCATACAAGCAAAATCATGCACATACATCCTCAGAAAAACGGGTTTCCATATGCCTGTTTTGTTTCCTTTGCTTTCCCTTTCAAAATAGCACACATTTTGCTGGCAATAGCAATTGCCAGGGATGATAAATATCATTAATATTTTGCTACCTCACCTTTTTAAAAAAAAAATAAATCAGGAAAACACCCAACTACTTCAGTCTTTTGAAGATGGTCACTTAACAATTTAAATAACGGATGGAGAGTCACAAAATGTAGTTTTAACCAGCAGCTGCTCTCTTTGTTGGTGAGATTATGGTGTTAAAAATGGCCTTGATGACAAATGGCATCTAATTTAAAGCATCGAGTCAAACATGGACTGTATCAGTGGCAGTGAGGAAAGTCTTCCTGTGAAGAAGAAGTTTCCTTGACATGGTTGTGTTGCAATAGGTATTAAAATTATTTGTTTCCGAATTGGGCTTGTGACAGAAGTTCTCGTTAGAGAGTATTTCACTCTTCAGTGATTGTATTTAATGCTGAGTAATGTTTGTAGAAAGTAAATCCCTTTGGTGTTGTGCAGTGAGCTGTTGCTTGATGGATCTACAATCTCTTTCTCTGTGTTTCCATAATCAGAATTGTTACATACCAAGCAAAAGGACTAAGGAGCTTTCTTGTATCTTTATTCTAGGAGGGTTCTCTTCAACATTTTCCTGTGGCAGATCTGAAGACTATAAAGATTACTTTTTCTCTTTTATATCTCTAGGAACCTGTGATACAGTGATATTTTCCATGCCTTACAATCATTCATTTTCTGCTTTATCATCTATTTCTCATTTCAGGGATTTCCTAAAGGATTGCAAGAGAAGCAGATTATTAGTAAATTGAATTTGCAGACAACAATTTTTAAAAAAGCAACCTAAGGGCATACTGTATGAAATTACATTTTTAGAAGTTCAGAAATCATGAAGTGTAGGATTTCAATAGAGTACATCCCATTTGTTTCCTGTGGTAGAGGCAGCCAAGCCTGAATCATTGGTCATAAGAAGGTCAATAAACCAGCATTCGTTACCTGGAGAAGTGAAGCAGGGCCATCTGTCAATTTCACCACTTAATAAAATTTCCCAAAGGAGACACACTTCAAAAAGCCATGGAACTACCTTATTTAGACAGTTATAATGACCCTCACAGTAATTTTGCCTTCATCCTCACTGGGATGTCATTCACCACGCTGCTACCATGTGGCTGTTTCCAGACATTTTACAAAAGCTCATGTGATTAAATATTTCTTGGAAATGGTTTCACTTGAATTGAACCAGATTCCAAAATGAGTAAGAGCATTCGTGACAAAGTGTGCTGGATCAAGCCTTTGTCTAGGGATACTAATGTATTTTGTGATAGGTAAAATTCTGTTCTGCCTTCTGTGGACCTGACCTTCCAAAATTTTTTTTGTGAACAGGAAATAATTAATACATAATTTGGCAGTTATGAAGCACCAAGGCATAAGATATTGCATATGCCATATGCCCTGCCAAAACTTGGTATTTATGTATTGAAGAATATGAATTTTATCTGTTCAGAAGTTGAAAGGAAGCTGGGTGATTGGGGCGCATGGTTGAATGAAGATAGGCTGGAGTTTTAGCCACCTTTCCTGTCTAAAGGTTTTCTGTATGACTCTGCTATTTTATGTGGGTTTGGTGTTAAATGAAACTTTTTTTATTTGCTTAGACGTATTCCCCTAGATTTCACTTGTGCTGTTGCATTGGCATATGATGATACCAACAGGAGTAACTAAACAGGGTTGGGTTTGCTGTGAAGAAAGCATTTAGAGACATTGTCAGAGTCAATTCTAGTATGTCAGTAGTATTTTTTCATTGTTTTGTTTGTTTTTGATGATCATTATACTGGTAGTATGGCACTTTTATTTTAGGGAACATTTAATTGTAGGGAACAGAAATATAATCTTAGTTATATAATACTGCTGTTGGCAACACTTCCTGTATCTGCAGGGGGAATGTGAGGTATGCTGAACTGCTTAAGCTACAGGTGCCAACTTCTAATATTTCTTCTCTTGGTGAACTTGGCCCACCAAATCCCTCATGCTGGAGAACTTGGAAACCAGAATTGTATTCTTCCCATAATCATCCTGCTGCTTCCTGAGAGAAAAG
Organism: Laterallus jamaicensis coturniculus; assembly: GCA_022605575.1. Lineage (NCBI taxonomy): Eukaryota > Metazoa > Chordata > Aves > Gruiformes > Rallidae > Laterallus > Laterallus jamaicensis. The sequence continues at coordinate 90,100,618 of JAKCOX010000001.1, forward strand.
ATGAACCAGTCTCTCTAGAACATTGTATTGCAGTTGAAGGTCAAATCGTGCTTCCTGAAATCTCTCCGTTCATTATGAACTAACAACAAAATATTACAAACTATTTCCCATTTCCAGTATCTTCTCAAGTTTCCTTGCTTTCATACCATAGTCTAGTGAAATCCACAGAAGAAATGGGAGACATCCATGTGTTTTCCAGACATTTGTGACTAATTTCAGAATGGGAATCAGCTTTCTCATAGTCCCAGCTTAGCATTTCTGAACATATTACTGTTATAACTTGCACTGTATGTAATTTTAAAGATCAAAACAAAAGATTGACTCATTCATTATACTGGCCTTAGAGAGTGTTAAATACTGACTTGGAAATTGTATTGTGAATGAATTTGCCATTCGGCTTTATTGGCCATGTGAATGCATCTGTTCTGTATTTGATTCTCTACATAGCCTGTCAGAACAACCTTTTTTCTTACATGCCCTACATAGGTACTGAAGAACAATAAATACTATGTGTAGCACAATTCACAGATGTTTGACAGAGCTGAAGGAAATGAGAAGGCACACTAGAAAACAAGAAAAACCCACAAAATTCACCTTTCATTATTTTATTTTTGCCACTTATATTACCTTACAAACTAGGAAACTGTTGCACCACGGCTCTTGGCAGCCTGCTGGTCAGGCATACCTATTCTGAGAGGACAAATAGCTTTGTCTTACGGCCACTGAGAAGCACTCATCAGAGGAAGTGAATGACTACTGTAGCCCCAAACTGAATTTCCCTTAAGAACACCACAGCAACCAGTTAGCAGACTGGGAGCCAACAAGGTAGCATGGATATGAGGGCTAGGGGAGATAAAAACATCTTAGAGACATTTCATTCATTTATGTCTCTTAGCATCATCTTTTTTGAAATAAGCTGATGATTTCAGTAGCTCTGTTAAAAAAAAAGCTGCACGCAATTATTCACAGCTAGTGAATGCCTTTTTTACATCAGTAAAGGCAAATTTGTGACCCAGGGGTTTTGTCTATGCTTCTCTTGTGTTTGTTGCATAGCATGGATAATATCTGTTGTTCCATGCCCTTCTCCAAAGCCTTTCCATTAACTGAGCAAACTTTCATCCGTTATAAACAGCTGAACTTGATTCTTGCAGGAATTTTTACCCTATCTAATGGAGTGATCCTCAGAACTGGAGCATTTGTACTTCATCCTCAAAGAGTCAGGTTTTTGGTTTTGGGAGATTACTGCTAATTTGACTGCTGATCATATCTAGAGAGGAATGGTATGATACAGAGCATTTATGGTCCTTTCCATATTTTGCATTTAATGCATTGTCCCCTTCATCCAGTCATTTACAGTTTAGTGTTTTGGGGACTATATTACAATTGTGTGATTTGGAGGATTCATCTCTAACTGAGAACCAGACTAGTGAATGTTAGGCATTTGTCATGGGACATGGTACACATTATTGAAGGAAAAGAAATGTATTTCATGGATAGAAGTTATGTGATAATCTGGTTTTAGCCTCTTTCTTCCTCCTGGCTATGCAAAAAACACAGTTGCTGCAGCCCTGGGGCTGTTACCTGTGACTCTAGCACTACTGATGGGAGACAATCTCATAACTGATAAATGAAATAAACCTCCCTTGTACTCTAGGAGGTTTATATCTTTTCTGTTGCTAAGGTCCCTGATAAGCCCTCAGTCCCCGGAGAATTCTCAGTCTCTCTGTATTGACACAGAGAAATGTATATACAGGACCTCCCCAAAGTTCCCATATTTAATTTACCTTCTTTATGGATGCTGCTTTTCATGTCCAAACACATTGGTAGGATGCTTTAATGTAAGTATATCTCTCGCAGTCTGAATTGCTGCTTGTATGTTTACAGAATCTGTAAACCATAGTAGAACCTCACACTCCTTTACAATAGCAGTCTGGTTTTGAGGCAGCCACTGAAGCTTTGCACGGTTTTCTCACACTAAGGTCTTGCTTAGAGGATTAAGTTGCTAGTGAAGTTTAGAATACCACAGTCTTCTGAATGTCTCTTATAGTCTATAAACTATGCTAGTATTGCAGACTGCAAACCTCTTCTGCTTATTGGAAAAGGGCTTGTCAGCTTCCTTCAGATGAGAATGTTGATATCAGTCGATGGGAATAAGTAAGTTTTTCTGGTAAATGAGTGTTGAGCTGAGAAGAGCAAACACACATCAGAAAGATGAATTCATGGAAGAGTTATTAAAGAGCATACACATCTTTCAGGAGCAGGCCCAGTTGTGATGAGCTGATACTACCATAGCAAGTTGTAAGGACATCTCCACTGCAACATAGATACTTTCACTTCCCAGCACTTTGGTAGTTTCTTTAGGGAGAGTGAAGATGCTGGACTCATCATTCAGTAGGGCGCAGCTTCAGAGATTAGGAACGAATTTGTAGCCAAAGTTTTTTGTGATACGTCTGTGCTTGAACCAATATATGAAGATACTAGTAAATATGGTGTTTCTGAGACAGGAACCTCTCTTGTGTTACATGAATTTGGGTTATGACTAGTTAAACTAATTTCTGAGAAAATAATTGGGAAAGCAACTCTGGGGTAGGGTATGCTCCAAGCCATGGCTTAAATCACACACAACTTTTATCTTCACATAATTCATTTACTAACTACTTCATCTCTTGTGTGTCACTAATCTCTTGACTTTCCTCAATGCATTATGCACATTTTAAAATACCTGCTTATATACAAAGCTCTTATAACCAGTTCTTACAGTTTTCAAGTGTATTTCAAACATAGTTACCATCAGTCCCTAGACTGTGTGCTTATTTTAAGGCAACATATAACTTAAGTGGCAAGGAAAACACTGATTGTTAGGAATGACAAGGATATTGAAACTGTATGGAGAAAGTTAGCTTGCGAGCATTTCTGATGGTATTTTAATCTCTTCTGAAAAGGTATTTTATAGTGTAGAACACGTTTCAAAATTGACTTATGACTTAATATGATGGTAAACTACCTACAGTATGTCCCAGTAATTATGTTTGAAGATAGCCTGAATATTCATTATCATAATGAACAGAGCCTTTCCTTTTCAGAAGTCTGAATTGTTCCTGAGTCTAATAAAGCATAGTGGGGCATAGATGGGAGGCAAAAACCTGCTTTCATTGACAGGGAAGGAAAGAAGAATAATTGGAAAGATAAGAAATGGAAAATTAAGGATGTCTGGAGAGAACTTGCGGCACAGTGAAACTATATGCAAACAGTGGTTTTTGACTGTTAACTGTGAGGGCGTGAAAGCTCAGTCCAAGTCTAACTCAGAGCTTTCTGTAGATTCTGTAATACTAAACATTAAGTATATAACTCTTAAGTGTGACACTTGAGCTCATTATGAGTAAACAGTGTGCTGCAGCAGCAAAGAATGCCAACAGAATGCTGGGCTGCATCATCAAGGGCATCACCAGCAGAGCTGAAGTTATTACCCTATTTGGTCCTTATCAGGTCAGACCTTGAATGCTGTATTCAGTTTGGGTCCCTAATATTAAAAAAACAAATAAACAAAAAAGTATGGGCAAGCTGGAGAGGGTCCAGAGAAGGGCTGCAAAGGTAATCAAAGGACTGGGAAGACTGTCATATAAGGAAAGGCTGAGAGAATGGGATTTATTCAACCTTGAGAGGAGGAGGCTTAGTGGAAACCTCATTGCCATGCTTCAGTAGTTGAAAGGTGGCAAGGAGTCACGTGGAAAAGAAGAGGGGTAACAGGTGCAAGTTACTCCTGCAGAGATTCCAGTTGGACTCTGGAAGAAATTTCTTTCACCATGAAAACAATTGATTATTCCATCAGCCACTGGAATAATCTCTCCAGGGAAGCAGTGGATTCCCCAGCATTGGACACTTTTTAAGGTCTACGTGGTGCTGGGCCATTTTGGCTAGACAGTGTTTTCCTCTAAACCAAGCTTTTGCCAAGAAAGATTGGATCAGATGATCCTTGTGGTCCCTTCCAACCTGGTCTTCTATAATTTTATGATTCTGTAATTCTATAACATATTTGGACATTAATTCAGTATATCGTGAACATGAATCAGTGTATTATAGAAATTAAATTCAGAGTATTTAGCACTTGACTTAGGGATGGTTACACCAATCAACAGAAAAACCTTAAAATGTATTTAGTATAGCTAAAATTCTAAATGAAATCACAGAATCATAGAATCATAGGGCTTGGAAGGGACCTCGAGAGATCATCGGGTCCAACCCCCCTGCCAAAGCAGGCTCCCTAGCTCATACTGCACAGATAGGCGTCCAGATGGGTCTTGAATATCTCCAGAGAAGGAGACTCCACCACCTCCCTGGGCAGCCTGTCCCAGTGCTCTGTCACCCTCACTGTGAAAAAGTTCCTCCGCATGTTGGTGCGAAACTTCCTATGCTCCAATTTGCAGCCATTGCCCCTTGTCCTGTCTCCACTGACCACTGAAAAGGGGCAGGTCAGTTCCCCCTGCATCCTGTACTTAAGATATTTATAAACATTAATAAGGTCCCCTCTTAGTTTTCTCCAGGCTGAACAGTCCCAGTTCACTCAGCCTTTTCTCACAGGGGAGATGCTCCAGATACATATATGTATCTACGTATATTTATGTATGTAGGCACAGCTGTGGTTGTATCCCCAGAGTGATTCCTTCAGTTATTTGGCTGCACTGTGCCATCGCTCCTTTTCCTTCTGGACATGCTGTGGCTGCACCCTCTGATGAATTCAAGCTTGTCTCTACATGTTAGATGCACTGTGAGAAGTCCCTCTGGGGATTTAACTTTCAGGACATTGAGCCTGTGAAACCTAACTGGAACCAGAAGGCAGTGGAATACCGAAGTTCCAGTCACTCAGGGGAGAGGCATGCTTAGATGTTTTTGGTGTGCTCTGGAGAATCTTCTCAAATGCTTACCTCAGATACGTTTTTTTCTTAAAAATCCATTCCTACATCCTGCTGAATTAGTCCTATGAAAAGTTTTGTATATCATTAATGTTCAATGATAATTTTAGTCTACTAGTGCTAGACTGCAGGGAAAGCTGGATGAGGAAGAGAAACTATACAACATACAATAGGTGAGAAAAGGTTAATTGTCACTCATGAGTTCAGTGGAATAACAGGACTGATAAACCTGAGTCAGTATCTTTAAAGCTATGTTAACTAATTTCCATGGTCAGAACACTGCTCCAGTTTTGATGAAAAATAGATCTGAGTCCTAAAAGTTGCAAAAACAATTCTAGTGTTTACTTCTGAAAATGTCACTTTGAGTGATGATTTCTAGTAGTTGTAAAGTCTATGTTGTCAAAGAAATGGAGATGCTAAACTTTTTTCTGAGACAGGTGTCTGAATACTTTCTGAGCATCTGGGTTCAAGAAGCTCTGCACTTCATTTTACGATCCCTAGAATGGCAATAATATTCCTTAATTACCTCCAAGGCACATGCATGCACACACACTAATAGGTGTTTGTATTTAAAATTGCAATGTATGATAAGAAATTTAAGAGGAAAGAGAATACAAGCAACTGAAAAGACTGACTTTTTTATACTTGGAGGCATAACTATAAGTGGTATAATATGGTTATGTATATGAAAAAAAAAGTTCTTTGAGAAATGAGACATAGTTACCTTCTTAAAAATCAAATTCCATCTTGTACTTAATGACATAATATATAAAAAGAAGAAAATATACTACAGTAGTATAATTAAGCTGAACAAAATTAATTTTTTAGTGAACTCCACTTTTGAATGAGTTTACTTCAAAATTGAAAAATATTAGTATGGAAAGATATATTTCCCTGTAAACCCTTTGCCTTTTTTGAATTGTTTTAGGTTTTATTTATGTATGCTAAAAAAGAAGTGTCAACAGGAGATTCTGCAGTTGTTCTGGTTTTCACTTAGTTGTTACTTCTTGACCTTGAGATCCTTATAAATGATGAAATCCTTACAAGTTGACATTCAAAGTAAACACTTGATTCTCTCAAGTATTGCTAAAGTAACTCGATAACTCCTTTAGCCTTCTGTACTCTGTCTGCAGTTCAGTAAGTCTTTCATGCAGAAGAAGATCATGAGAGGAGGGTAGGAATCCCAGCAGGTTATGTGAAAGGGATGATAAACCACCTGCATTCAGTCTTTTAAGAGGACTTCAAACTTCGGGTTTCCAGCAGGACTACTGTCAATATGGAGCTTTGCCTCTCACACCATTAATTTCTATATTCAGTGCAGGGTTATTACACTGACCAGATCCATTGGTTTTCCTACAAAAATTAATATTCCTTAAAGAACAAACTAACAAATACACAGTAGGGATGTTTTTAAGGATGTTGCATTATAGTGTAAAGAGCCTCTTTTTTGATTATAAATGGACAACTTCATGCACAGGACAGCTTCTTCATTAGCAGTGCTAATCAGTAAGATGAATGAAACATCCTCTACATTTTCATGCTGAAACAGGCAGTTGCCACTAATGAAATTTATAATAATAAAGAGATAAATTAAAATGAAATTTCCTTTCATGTTTTATTGTAAAATATAACTGACTCCAGTCAGACATACATAAAAAATCATACAGTCTATGAATATATTAAAATGTATCCTTTTCCAAGACAGTTATTGTCTCTCACCTATTGTATGATCGAGAACACATCTATTATTTTTCCAGCATGCTGTCTTTTGAACAAATTGTTCAAAATAATAAGAGCTAAATTTGGCATGTTGTGCAAAACTTCCTTGAAGAGCTAGGAAAGGATAATTGGAAAGGAAAGACTTAAAAAATCTTCAGGAATGTAAACCCCACACAGAGCTCATGTCTGGTAAGCAAGATGAGTCCTGGTCTCCTGTGGTGTATGAGTAACGAGAGGAAGACCGTACCACCATCACTCCATTTTAGACGGTAATTAAAGACCAATAAGACATCATAATTTGGCATTGATAGCAGAGAAAACAAAGCTTGAAGAATTTATCATCTTGTCTCTATTTATGCTCCCTTCTAAAACCTTGGAATCTACTATGACGTTAGTTGGTCATCATCGAACATACAAACAGGAGGGGAATCAACTTTTTAAAAGGGCAGATAATGGCAGGACAAGGGGGAATGGTTTAAAGCTGAAGGAGGGAAGGTTTAGATTGGATATTAGGGGGAAGTTTTTTACGGAAAGAGTGGTGAGGTCCTGGAACAGGCTGCCCAGAGAGGTGGTGGATGCCCCATCCCTGGAAGTGTTCAAGGCCAGGTTGGATGGGGCCCTGGACAACCTTGTGTAGATCCAGGCCTGAGGTTGGTGGCCCTGCCTGTGGCAGGGGGGTTGGAGCTTTATGATCCTTGGGGTCCCTTCCAACCCTTGCCATTCTATGATTCTATGATTCTATGATCATCATAATCTTGAAAGGTTATCTAGAACTGCTCTCTTCGTCACCATTTCCAGGTTTTTCTTTATCTAGAAATTGTGAATATAATTCTGTAACAAACATTTGGTAACTCTTATCTTTCCTAGCTTATAGCAGAGCCCTGTACTCTCTGCCCAGGCTCTTTTGCATACTCCTCACATAGAGGCTTTAATGTTTAATACCAAAAGTATTTATGCAGAATTACTTGATGTTACATGGAATTTTGATTTTACAGAGTGATGTAGCAACACACTTAAATCCTACTGTAAGCACAGAACCTGCTAGAGACAGGTTTCAGGTCTGTGTTCTGACGGTGTTCTCGGGAAAAATGTTATGGTGACCCTGGGACATAATGTTGTTCTTCAAGGAAAGGCCACCCGGTGTTGGACATAATCCAAGCGTCAGTGTTTGAGCATCCTATACTCTTTTTCCTTTATGAAATGGCAACCCAGATTGATCTCCATTTAGGTGTTTAACCACAACCTCATCTCCAGTGCTTTGATAGGGTTTTACCTCTATTTTAATAGAAATCTGTGCAGCCACTGATAGGAACCAGTTATGAACAGGACTTAGAGTGGAGTTCCTACAAATGGGATCCCCTACTGCAGATATTAACAGGCTGACTCTTTTGTAGCTATGATTTCATTACTCTATTCCACTGTTCTACTGTCCTGTTACTTTGAGGTTGGAAAGTCCTTTGTATATTGAAGTACACTGTTCGCACTTCTTTGTTCTCAGTATCAACCATTATAAAACTACATTTCACTGGGCAAGTAGCAAACCATTGATTTAAACCAGCAACACAGATTGTTTGGGGTACAAACTCCCTCTACCCCAACTATTTCGGTTAATGTAACAATGTATTTCCAGCCTTCTGAACCAGTACATAATAAATCTGTTTGCCAACCCAAAGAGATCATCAAAGTGTTGACATGTGCGGTACAATTGTTTGAAAAAAGCAGTATCAGTCTACATTTCTTCGTGGAAGAATTCTTCTTACAGGCCTCACCTCACAACTTGAAATAATGGTGGGGCCCCCACCACTTCCATGCAGGTTTCAATGTGTCTCCTTTTTACTGTTGCTCGTGGGATGCAGGACCTGGAGGTCCTGTGGCCTGAGCCTGGGCCTGAGCACCAGCTCTCCTCACACAGCGGTGGGTGGCCCATGCAGCGGACACCTCATTAGTCCTTTGGCTAAACATTTCTGCCAGATACATCTGCAGTCCCTGGGTGCACCATCTGGAGGGTGTTTGCCTTTAGTATTTTTGGGTGTAGTAGAAGGGTACTGTGGCAGGGTAATCCATGTATGGGCTGAAGTCCCACCCTAGAGTCTGGTGTTCTGTGTCTCCCATACCCATTTGCCTAGCTCAGCCAGACCTTTACACTCTTTTGATTAACTCTGCGCTCACACCAGACCAAAGTCCCCTGGGTGCCTGCAGCACTGAGCAAAGTTTGGCTCTCTTTGCAGGAGCCCTGCTTCTCCCCACACCCTTCCCTCTCTATCACCCTTGGTAGTCACCCAGCAGTCACACCTCTTTTTAAAACCATCGAAGAGCTTTCTTTTACAAAACATGGTCAAAAAGTGGTTCATAGAGTTGTCTGTCATTTGTGCTTTTTCCGTCACAAGTTGTGCAGTAGTTAAAAGCAGAAGAGTTTTCAGTCTTTGCTATTTGTAGTTTTCCCTTTTGGTGTCTCTTTTACATAAAAACACCACTGGACCAGATGGTAGGTGCAGCTTTACCAGGATTTCGCTGTGTTTTAGTGTTTATTCATTTTCTCCCACCACCCTAGTACAATTTCAGTCTAGTCTGAAGGACATAGAGGCAGGGAATTTATTAAAAAGAAATATGCCCCTTTACAGGAAACAAATAACAAAGCTGCATCATTAAAAGAGAACTTAGCTGTTCCACTCCCCTCCATCCATATTAATGGTTAAAAGATTCAGCAATGTTATTGTCAGGGTTCAACCAGCAGATTCAGGTCTTTAAACCTTAAATCTAATTTACTTAGATAGTGTTGATGGATGCTTTCATGGTAACAACTTAGTGCCAGTATTTCATCAAAATGAAAACAGAGGAATATATGTTACTATTTTACTATTTGCAATAGAGCAGAACTAATGATGAAATAAATAAAATATTAAGATAATGAGAAGAATTTTACTTTTTATTAGTGGATAAAGAAAGAGCAAGAAAAAGTCCAGCATACACGTTTCACATTTCATCATTTTATTCAGCTGGATAATAATGGATAATTATCTCTCTGCATGTTGTATGAAAAACCACATTTCCTTCAGATTGTTTCAGACTATCTGGCTGCTACTTTATCCTAGAGAAAATGGTTTTGAGGTTCTTAACAAAACCAGCAAGTTTCTTGAATCTGGTCTTCTCATGCTGTCTGAAAAAATGATAGACAGAGCTCTGCAGTGCTAATTGTGTGGTTTGGGAACTACCCCTTATTAGCTACAAAATGACTCATCAGCTGCTGAGACAACTTTTTTATAATCTGAGTTTGAAACAGAATGACTCTTTTAGGGGTACTTAAGTAAGAGTAATACTTTGCTGACTTTAATTGCCACACCTATAAATGTCTTGATTTTGGGTAGCGGTTTTAATATGGTGTTATTTTATGCTGTCTCTTGATTCTGAGAGGTCACTTTTAAGCATGTGTGTATGCATTTTTTCTTTTTAGGTGTGTCATCAGCATAAGCTTTTTTCATATTTTTATTTACACTGATATTTTTTTTTATGTAAGTAGACATGTGAGTAAAAAGAATGCTTTCTTCAGTGATAGATAAGGTGATGCTTGGACCAGAAGGTCTTTAAAAATGATACATAATTGATGCTGTGAGCATCAGTGCAACTTTTAAATAGCAGATGCTCTATGAATGACATGAAGACTTGTGAAAGCTGAAGGTATACTGCCATTAATGCATGCTACCACCATGATATCTATTTAAAATTTATGATTCATTGCGAATCACTTCAAATGCAGTGCTGCTTTAGATTAATGCAGAAAGTGTTTCCACATGGAACAAAATAACTTATAATTAAATGATACTTTTCAATTTTAGAACTGCTATTACAATTTAGATTCATATATATTCGATTACATAACATAAGGAACCACAATTTCCCAAGACAATTAAACCAAGCCAGGTAGTTTATCAGTCTCAGTCTGAGTCCTTTCGCAATCATAAATAAATACAATCATACTCATAAATTTGTAACTCCCAGATTTAGTTAAACTTTCCCAATACTGTTCTTCATTAACCTGTCATCTTCAGTTTATGTGTACTATAAAGACATCACCTTGAAATGCATAGAGCTAGTTAAGTGAAGCTTATACGTTTCACCTACACCTGATTACATACCCTAAACTTTTACGACTTTACCGCCACATCTTCCCATATTAATGAAATTTGTTATACTGTTTTGCAACAAACTACTCCTCACATGTGAAAAGATGTTAAAGATAACTTTAGGCATTCATTTTCCCTGGAGAAAACATTTATTTTTCTCAGACCAGTTTTTCTGTCGTACGCTTTGCCTGGTAGATACTTCCACTGTTTTTATTACCAGAGCTTTCCTTTGGTTTAGCTTTCAAAATGTTCTGCTTGCTATTCCTTCTTCCTACATTAAAGTTCTTCTAGCTAGTCTTCCAGTGAAGGTACTTGTCTTTATTAGGGGCATTTTTCAATCTTTAATTAGAGTAAGTAAGATTAATTCAGAATTCCTTCTGATCTGGAGACCACATCACATCTAGTAGTACAGATGGTAAATTGTTTTAGACATGAATAGAGGCATTGCCAAAATGCAGAATTTAATCCTGTTATGTGTGTTCATACATTAACTACCAATTAGATTTTTCAGACTAACAAATGAAACCAACAACACTAGAAAAAACAAAAAAAACCTTCCAAAAAATACTCTACATGAAACTGAGACTTTTAAAATATGCACTTTCCACTTTCAATTTTTTTATTACTCATTGTGTGCAAGAGAATGATACTCAAGTAACTTTTTTTCTGTTTGAAGGTGGTCCTTTATTTACGTTGAATAGTCTAGGGTGAATACAGAACGATAAAGAAAATAGAATAGCCCGAAGCAAAGTAGTCCAGCACATGTATCTCTTCAAACATGAATAATAAATTGCACAGGGAATACTAATATTTTTCTACATCAGCCTATTCAGATTTAATATGTACTCTGCCTTGTTATAACTGATTAGAGAGGGACTGAAAATTAATTTCAATGTAATTGGCTCCCCTCCCAGTGAAATTGTAGAGGAATATACCTACAAAGACAGCAGCTGAACTTGGGTCTAATAGATTTCTCTACTAGATAATAAAAGGAGACATGTACTGGTCTTTCCCCACTGGCATTCATATTCTGCTATATGAGCCTTGACAAATGTTCTCAATTTGAATTATCAGATCACCTCTTTCACTCCTTGGGAAGTGGACACATGAAAATTACTTCCCTGAAAAATAAAGGCTTCATCAAACCAAAATGCTGATATTTGATAAAATCAAGCCATCGGGGACAGATCTAAGAAGGAGAATGCTAAGAGTTGTTAGCCACAAATAACATATCTTTTGGGTAAGATGGCATTCATTTCCAGAAATCATGTCTCTTGTACTATTATTACTAATGGTAAACAATGATGTGTAACAACTGGTATAAAAATAGTGAAGAAAAATCCTATTCAGTATGGTTAGTTTTCCCATGGAAGTAAAAGCTGCTTGTATTACCAGGACAGCCTCTATCCTGTCAGCTGACAGCAATAGCAGATCCTCACTTTTAAATTTTTTAACTATAATTCTGAGAAAATAGCATCTAACAGCTATCCAGAAGAGATACGCGATAGGAACATTTGGCTAGTGACAATGATGTATCAAAGATGCAACTCAAGAGTTGTGTATGCTCAGGCAGCTGTGACAAACCAGCTTTTCTTGTTGTGAAAGGGTGACATGATTGTGATAAGCTCTACCTTATGTTAGATATTAAAACTGATCCCCCAGTGTACTAGAGAAATGCTTAAGCCTCATCAGAGTTGGATCCTCAATATTTTTTTTCCTAATTAATGCATATAGCATCATCACGGCTAGTTTGCCATATCACCTACAGAGACATAACCCACTTTTAAAAACTACCCAACCAAACATTCAGATCCTGTTACGAAAAGTAGTGTCATTCTTTGCAAAATGCTGGATTTCTACTTAAAGACTCATTATATCTTCCCTGGCTTTGGCATCCACTCTATTTTCTGTCAGCTTTCCTGTTGCCATCAGAGGTGAGATGGGTGTTTTGCTCCCATAGGCTTTTTTGGTTCCCTTTGATAAAGCAGAGAGGAGATCCGCTGCAGAGTGTGTGGCAATTAGCCTTTTACTGGCAGTAGAGCCACTAACTTCAGCCATATTTTTCCTAGAGGGAACCAGAAAATTCTAGAGGTTGAGTTTTCCTAATGCTCATTTTGAAATGCAACCAGAGTAGTGAAGAAACAGTTACATATAAAATAGGCATTTGTTTGTAAAACAAATCACATGTCGTCAAAACAGTTGTTCAGATAGACCATGTGTGGTATGAATTTTCTGATGTTTTTTCTGAAAATGATCTAACGTGATTATTGCAATAATTTAATTCCTCACCTAATTGAAGAGACTTACTAAGTACAATACTGAGATCTCTTTTTTTTTTAATGATTATAGTGTATATAATTAAAGTGTGATCTCTTGGTCTTTAAGCATAATTAGTTTTATTTTCTAGTGAATGGTTTTAAAATTGAAGGGCTTTTCATACAGTTGTCAGTAACAACAGTGTATAGCAAACAGTTGAACTTGATGTTCTCAAAGGTCTTTTCCAACGCAGTGATTCTACATTTCTGTGATTCTGAATAGTTTATGCAAAAAGGGGTTACTGAATAAGCAAATGCTACCTTGTACCTTGCTTCAATATGACACTTAGAGTCAGAATTTTTTAAAATAAAACTATGTAGAAAAAAAAGAGGTTCTTCCCCCCCCTCCACTATTGAACATTAACAAATAGAAAGTAACTGATGAGGCTTTGATGTAGGGTCTGTGCCAAACATTATTAAATCTGGTGAAATAGAGGTTTGGACATCTATTCCTTCAAATGAAAAAGGAGCAGATCATCCCTGGAAGGAATCTCTGTAACAATTCAGACAGCCTGGCTTTGCTGCCTGGAAATACATAATTAACTTCCATTCTGTTTCTGGTATGAGTAACAATGAATTTAATATTCCACTTCAGATCTGTATGATAGTTTTGTGCCAATACTTTTCAGGCAGTGCTTCCTGAAATCCAAGTTCATCACTGTCTTACCAAGAGTGTTTTGAAACAGGATGTTTACATTTTTCTTCTAGTAGTTTTACTATGTTTTACTTCACCCTCCACCATTCTTATGCAAAACCCCCCTGCTCTGAAACGGACTACTTTTTTTTTTTTTTCTGTCTTGCTGTGAGCTGTGTAATAGTACTGAGTGATTTCTGAACTTGCTCTGACTTCTGAATCAAGCAGCCCTACTACTTCAAGCAGGCCAGGGTTAATGAGTTCTGTTGTGTGCAAAACAGCAACACAACATACTTCTGGAATGTGTGACCTGCCTTGTTCAGAGCTACCTCAGCTACTTCTTGTTTCCTCTGCCTCTCCACATCCCATCTTTGCAGTTTTGTGGGAAGGGAGTCCAAGGTTTACTGGTTTCGAACAAAAAATACCACAACTGAAAATGACGCTGTGTTTAGTCCTTTGAGTACTCACTGGGAAATAGAGACCGACATACCTGCATTATAAATCAATTTGATAAGGTATTACAACATAGTAATATTAATTAAAATGTTGTTTTCCCTACTTCCTTACTGCAACTGCCTTAGCCATAAAGCTCCCATGTAATTTTTTCTTCTGTCCTTCTTTGTTTTGTTGGGTTGGTTTTTGGTAGTGGTTTTTTTCGTGGGTTTTTAGTTTGGTTGGTTGGGTTTTGGTTTGTTGGGATTTTTTTAATCTGTCTGTCTATCTATCTATTTATCTATTGCCTGTATAGTTATATAGTTTCAATAAGAAGAGTGACACATGGTCCCAGTCCCAGAGTGCTCCGAAGCCCGGTGGCTAGGACTGTCTTTCTCATGGGTAATCTCATCTGTGCAGTGAAGAGCAAGCTGCACCATTTTAATTTGCATTTTTATTACAACGCAAATAATGGAACCAAACAAGATGGATCATCATCAGGGTAGGTTCCTTCCTGATCTATAGAACTATACTATACTCATGAAGTTTAAAAGATGATAAAAGGTTTTGTGGCACTTTGCAAGGTACTTGATGACTTTCAAAATTCTTCAGTTCAAAATATTTAGAGATTGATAACCCAGATTTTGGTGTAAAACTATGGGATCCAGGAGAATGAGTTTCTCCATTTGCCATCTTGGAGCATACCCAGATCATTGAATTACAGAATCATAGAATAGAATCACAGAATCACCTGGGTTGGTAGAGACCCTTTAGAACATCAAATCCACCTCTTTATAGTATCCTTAAGGACTTCATTTACATGCCTTTTAAATACTTCCAGGGATGGTGACTCCACCACCTCTCCAGGCAGCCGGAGTGCTTGACAACCCTTTCAGCAAAGAAATTCTTCCTGAAGTAAAGAAATTCTTTTTGAAACTGATCTTTATAGAAAAGTTGCAGGTGACCTTCAGGAAGTTTCTCAGGCCTAGAAATGCCAAAGGTTGGATCTAGTGACTTGCTGGCCTGAGCCTGTCTAGAGACAGGAGGACAATTTTATATGTAGCATTTACACATTATTATCTCCAAGCATCTGCGTCTGCTGCATTAGATTGCTTCATAAACTATTGGATCCCAGCTCAGATCTGTTGAATTCTTCCTGTTTTCACTGGAGCAACCTACCTGAGAACCAGTTTCCTGATTCTAGTTTTGTACCCTGAACAATGCACACCTTTTTTACTAACCTGCCCACCCCCAGTTAGAAGTAAACATGCATAACCATAGTCATATTAAGTACAACCATCTACATGATCCCAGCATTGCTTTATATTCAGTAAATAGAAAAAGATAACATTTGTCTAACCTATTTCAGATGTTTTCCTCAATTTAAGAGGAATCATATTGTGAAAGTACTTCTCTTTGTCCTTTGCCTTTGAGGGAGTTTAGATTAATTTGCATTATGCACAACAGCCTTTAATCTGATGTACATCGTCCTCTATTTCCATCAAACAGGGAAAACACCCCATGGAAAGTATTTATTTGGTCTGTGAGACTAGGGGCTATGTAAGACAAGGTATATAGATGCTAATTGAAGAAGTCAAGTAAAAATACAATAAATATGTTATATATTAATATTGTAGACAATCTGAAATATTGCAGACAGTTGTGAGATGCAGATAGCCATTAAACCTTGTACATGCTTCAGGCTAAGCAGGGAGGGTTGTGCTATGCAAATAAAAGAACGCAAATTTATGTGCTGACATGGGGGTTAATATTTACATTATAAAATAGCCCGCTGACTTCCATATGGTAACTCAGGCATGAAGTTCAGGCAAAAACAGTGTAGGCCAGGGTATTGTTCAATGTTTAGAAGAGCAAAGCATCAACATACTTAAATATTGGTTGTCATAAAATTACCCGAGTAACCCTACGGATTCAGTATGTTAGAAGAGTCATGTCTGTGCGGACAGTTTTCTGACCCTAGAGTAAAGGAGATTACAGTGGCCGATGCTTGGTTTGAATCCATTTAGTTCAGTATCAAACTACCTTTGTTAGAGGATTTGTTTTGGAATTTGGTATTTCATTACAGATTTTAATTTCCTCTGATTTATTTAATTTAACAAAAGAGGTTAAGAGAGATACTTACAATAACTCCTTTTTTTCCCCCTCTGCGATATTTTGGAAAAAATGTTTTCTACAAAATTGTACTCAGGAGTGAAGAGATACTAATAATTATGAATTGATTTACATAGAAATAGGCTAATTATTATCTTGGCTGCATGAAGTTATTCATTGTTTAAAATTTTAGATTTGTTTTTTATTTTAAGGGAATTTTTTATTTCTTTATGGAGTGTCCCACAGCATAATCTCTGACTGGCTTTGAATTTCCCTAAACTCAGCCACAGATGGTTTTTATTACTTTAACAAGAGATAAAGCTCTTTCTGAAATACATGTTGTGTTTCAATTTATTTTTAAAAGGTTAAGGGGACTCCCTTTGGTGCCACCTATATTCAGATAAAAGAGGAGAGAATTTGGTAAACCACATCTTACACTGTTCCTCTATAGAATTAGCTTCATTTTTTTCCAGCAGTCTCCAGTATTTCCAAGAATGTAGTAATTTCATAATTGCTTTGTTTGCAAATCACAAATTAATGCATGGAAAAGGCAGCAGTAGTTGATCATTGCATCTCTGAAACTTTGCTTCATGCAGGAAAATGTAATACGTAAGCATTACATATCGGCATCGGCTCTGTCTTATAAAGAGCAGAGGAAAGCATTGGGAGCATATTAACTGGCTTCCCAGAAGTCTTCTCTGGTATGGGATAAAAAATTCAGACTTTGGTGTTTACAATGTAGAAGTTACCCACGTGCAGCATGAAAGGACTAATGGGTTAAAGGGAGTAATTTATTTTGATCATCAAATTGAGCAGGATTTTAGCAATGCACTAAAGAAATATTTCTGGTTTTCTATTTATTGAGAGAGAATATTACACCATTATGTAAAAAGGATGTATCAGAATGAGAAGTGATACTGACAAATTAAGGCCACATAAGAGATCTGAATTCTTGAATACAGAATCTATTGGCTGGGTGATATTTACTCTGCTCCTTTTATATCTCGCAAACAAGTAGGCTAATAATAAGAATGCGACATGGTGTTCTCTGTAGACATCAAAATGCTTAAAGATTTTAAAAAATACTGTTCTTTGACTTTTTATTCCATTTAATCAGTATTAAACCAGCACTAAATCAGTACACAAGAAGAAATTAAACTAAGTAGTACAAGTGCTCTTCTGATGCTACTGTGTCCTTGGATAGTTTTTCAAAATATCCTGTGATTCCAAAAACTGTGAAGACCTGCATTTTAAACTTTGCTAAACATCCCTAAACTAACAATAGCTAAGCAGTTTAGAAGGAGTAAGATACATGTTCTGGAAATAGATTTACAGGGTTTTTGAGGTTTATGGTTTCAATTCATACCAACAGCTGTCAAATTGCTGCACAGGATAAAAGATGAAAATTCTGGGATGAATTTCTTCACTGAAGGAGTGGTGAAGCATTGGAACAGGCTGCCCAGGGAGGTGGTGGAATCACCATCCTTGGGGCTGTTCAAAAACTAGGTAGAGGTGGTGCTTTGGGAGATGTTTAGAGGTTGTGGTGGTGTAGGGCCTGATGATCTTGAAGGTCTTTTCCAACCTATGATTCTGTGTGTCTGATACAACTTGTGTGTCTGGAAGGATCATGCCCCTTTGGGGAGTTCTCTGCTGAGGTGGGCTGCAGGGGCAGGTTTCACTCTGCTGCAGCAGAGCTGGCTGGTGCAAAGGAGAGGGATGAGAGAAAAGACTGAGAGTGAAAGACAAAACCCAGGAAAGAGAAATGTGTTTTATGCTACACAGCCAGGGCCATGACTGAGCCATGCATTTAAAGTTTGGTGGGGTTTGTTTTCAGTTACGGTTCAGGCTTATGATCATAGTGTGCCATTAATATGTTACAGTCACATAATGTTCCACTAGTACTTAAAAAGTGTAAAAACTCAAAATAACTGCACATAAAATCCACATGACAAAATTAATTTTCAACATTCTCTCAGGAAATTTTAAAATAGTATTTAAAAAAAGTATTCTGAGTTTGTTTTTTCCACAAATATGCATTTTTACAGTTACTGTTGAAGAAATTTGGTTTTGCTTATCTTTGACGTTTACCATGCGGTTGTTAGTGTAATGACTTTACCTCACTATTAGTGTGTCTCATTTCAACCATATTATCTGGAAAAAAACCCAACAAAAGCACTTTAGTATCTGACAGCAACATTGTGGTTTTTAAAATAATGGTTCATCTTAAATTGAGACATCTATAATTACATCTTAAAATAATTAATTTATTCAGTCTCCATAAGACAGATGGCTGTAGCACAGAAACCAGCTTCACAATTGACACTAATGAACACCCTTGTTGGAATCTCACCAGTGGCCAAAATATTAAATGGGTATCAAAACTAAATTACTCAGCCAGACAGAGTTTGTCCAAGTCAATATATTGATAGGAGATTATGAAGTTTTAATAGCATGTATGCTTGTTCATATTTATTTTCTGAAAGGAAAGAGGTAACTTCACACTCCTGTAAAGATAAATATCGTATTTCCTATTAAACTAAAATAAAAGTGTTTCATGTTTGTGTGAAATGAAAGAATGCATTCTAGGAGCTAAAAGCTAATGCCAGTATGATACAAAATTATTGTGGTTACAAAATCCCCAGTTACTGTAACAGTATATGAATGTCATGTCTCCTTTATAGCTGTGTCTATATACAGTAATTTCTGCAGGCTGA
The DNA here is from genome assembly GCA_022605575.1 of Laterallus jamaicensis coturniculus. Lineage (NCBI taxonomy): Eukaryota > Metazoa > Chordata > Aves > Gruiformes > Rallidae > Laterallus > Laterallus jamaicensis. The sequence goes on from JAKCOX010000001.1 coordinate 90,119,575, forward strand.
GTAAACTTAATTTTTAGAATTAAAGAAATGCATACATATAACAAATGTCATAACACAGACTAATGCCTTATGAAATGTGGATGTGAAAAAACTTCATTTTAGGCCTTTATTAGCTGTCAGGAAATACCCAGAAGCACTTGCCATCAGTTTGTTTTTTCTGTTTAAGATGGGGAGCTGCAATTGTTGGAAGCTGAAAGAGTGTGAAGGAAGCTTTTTCAGAATTGGCTCCATTCCTGCACTTCTCCTTAGATATCCATTATTGGGCACTGGCTGATTCAGAATACTGTTGGTCTGTTCCAGCAGAGTTGATGTTAGGTTAGCTGAAGTGGTTATGGGAAGCGGGTTGGGAGACATGGCTGGTTTGACAGGTCAGCATGAAAAATGTTGCCTACATGCTTGTATCAATAAAAGCCGCAGTTAAGAAAGCAGTCATCTTCAGCTTATGGGAAGGCAGTTCTTCTTGCTTAAGGTATATCAGCATACTAGATACAATGGAAGTGTCTAGAAAAGCCCTTACAGTAAGAAAAGAAACAAAACACAACTAGAAAACCTTATTTAATAGATTAAGTTTTTTGTGTGTTGCTGAGCTTCTGTGGTATTGTTATTAATGATGTGCTTAGAACTTTGAGACAATTTGTTTTAGAATTACTATTTCAAATGAAATATAGAAGATAAAGTAGATTGAAAGAGGTATGTGATATGGTAAAACATGCTGCTTACCTGAAATAAAGAAAAAATGAAAAAAAAAAAGACATGGTATAGAAAATACTAAATCATAAGTGTACAAACTACACTTTGTATAGAGGTTATTATACCCATTTTGTCATATATTCTTCTCTCCTGTGGTAGTAATGTGACAAAAAGCAATTTACACAGGCAACTAACTGAATGTATTTTAAAGAAGAGGGATAACACTGGGGGCCATGATTAACAAAACTTATAACGAAGATCCATTAAGGAGAAGAGTCACTTAGAAAATCAGATCAAGTCAAAGATACTTTTCTTGCTGAGCAGGAATTGTCACAGGCACAGTGATGAAGGCAGGGGTGCTGGATTAAAGAACTCCTATTATTTTTCTGAAGCTGCATCAGCAACGTGTATGGTTGTAACAGAGATCCTTAATCTGATGCAACTAGTTCTTTCCACTGCAAATTCAGGGCATGATTTCTGCCATTGCTGGGAAGAGATCAGAAGTGTTAAAGAAAGAAATGCAAGAACCTTATGTAGTGATCCTTTGTTGTATGTTTCATGATATTACAGCTCGGAAAGTGTTCAGGTTGATCAGCGATTGAATAGTGATCTGAATGTGCAACTGAAAGGGGGACCTGTAGCTTAGGGCTTTGGAACTCTCATCCCGCTGCCTCTGACTGTGACTTGTTCCTTTGTGAAGTGCCTCAGGGATCTGTCTGAGGCTCAGCCAGTGGGTGCTTCTGTGTGGAGATAAAAAGTGTGCAGAATACAGTTTTACTTTATCAATTTCTAGAGTGATCATCTTTCCTGCGGTGTTCAGTTAGGTGTTTCACAGTAGCAAGTAGCTCTGGTTTCTGTTTTATCTCCTTCCTTGGAGATCTGTCTGTGCCTGGATTTTTTCACTGAACTAGAACATCAAATGTTGACCACTATCACTTCTTAGGCATAAACAGAGTTTATTTCATGGTTCTGCAGGCCCACAGGTATGAGAAGACATCTCAGCATTTTGACCTTGCTTGCATTTTGGTGAAATCATGAAAAACAAAATCTTCTGTATGCGTTCCAGAACTGTACATTTGAGATTTATAGTGTGTTGTGGTTTCACCGGAGCTCGGGACCACGCGTTCAGATTTCCCCCGGAGCGGGGGGGGGGGAAAACCAAAACACCAGATCCCCGCAGGTTGGGATAAGGGTATTTTTACTGGAAATAACAGGGGAAGAACAAATAACAATGAACAATACAACCTTTTGCTGAGATGAGCAGTTCAGATCACGCACTCCCCGTAACGGACACCGCGCCGCAGCCCGCGCAAACCCCAGCCGCAACACAAAGGTCCCGAGCTCGCGCCGCAAGTAAACAAAGCCCCGAGCCGAGAGCACGCTCCCGCCCGGTCCCTGCTGTTCGCGCGCCAACACTGCAACACCCCCTGCTTCTTATACTCGGCATGATGTAACTGGCATGGAATGATCCTATTGGTCAATTTGAGTTACTTGTCCCGAGCCCAGCAGGTTAACCCCTTCCTGGCTGAAGCCCCTGGCTGAAACCAGGACATAGTGGAAAGCATAAAAGACAGGTGCTTCCAGGTTATATGTTGAAAAAAGACAAATGAATGATCAACTGAGTTTCTTTTTAACTACAATCATTCATCAAAGTTTTGGTCATTTCTTTAGTATAAAAGAGAACAATTGATTGATCTTAATAAATAGTTTACTGTAAATTTATAGTTGTGAATAGGAAGATGACAGTCATAAAATAGAAACTCTTAAGATTTTACTGCTCTAGGCAAACCAAAATTAGTTCAGTCTTGCAGCCCAAAGGCATTAACTAATTTGGTATCTAGATTTTCTTGCCTGGGGCAACTGCCTATATGTTAAAGTTGTAGGTGATCAAGGTTCACAGGTGTAGCAAATAGTCCTCTTTGTATACTGAAGTCAGTTACTTGAATATCACAAGAGAACATACAGAAGAACACATTATTATATATATAAATATATATAGGTAGATACAGATTGCTTTTAGCAATTTGAATTGTAGTTTTCTGAATGGAGAAGAGGAGGCTGAGGGGAGACCTTATCACCACCTACAACTATCTGAAGGGAGGTTGTAGAGAGGTGGGTGATGGTCTCTTCAGCCAGGTGACAGGAGATAGGACAAGGGGAAATGGCAAGGAACTGCACCAGGGCAGGTTCAGATTAGACATTAGAAAAAAAGAATTTAGCTGAAAGAGTTGTTAAAGCCTGGAACAGGCTGCCCAGGGAGGTGGTTGAGTTACCTTCCCTGGATGTGTTTAAAAAAAGGGTAGATAAGGTACTTAGAGATATGGTTTAGCTTAGGATGGGATTGGTTGGACTTGATGATCTTCAAAGGTCTTTTCCAACCTTGTGATTTTGTAATAGGCTGGTTAGCATACTGAAGACACATTTCTGTTGAGTCATTAAATGAGCAGGATACTGGTCAAACCATCTCAGATAATTTTATATTAAAACTTAGCACTTAAACAGAAGATATGCAGCTTGAAGAGCAAGACTACAAAATATTATGTATTTTTAAAATGTTTCTTATTTCTTCCATGGATGTATCAGAAATCTAGCTTATTTTTTCTTCAGAGCTTGGCCTTCCAGTCCACCTTGTATGATAAAATACTTCTCCAATCAAAATTACACATTCAGGAGGTTTATTTCAGAAAAGCCTCCTGTATTCAGCCTGAAACAGTTCTCTGGAGTATTGCATGAGATTATTTAAACAACAGTTACTCTTTGCAAGAAGTGTATAGGATAACATTAACCTTATTTAGGTAACTAAGGTAACATGGACAAGCATGAGCAGGCTTCTGTACCAGTTAGACAACTTGTCAGAGGGATGTGGTTTTTTTCTTTACCCCAGGCTGCCCAGTTTACCAAGGAAAACAAAATGTCAACTTTCCTCCCTATACCCTGAGCTCCCTGAAAGAGGTGCGGTTAAGAATTCAAACTTGCTGATGGTGCACCCTAATTCCTAATTCAGGTTCTTGATGAATATATTGAATAGTATTTTTTAGATTTACCAAGTTATTTAATAATTTAATAACACTTTCATATTTCTGGTTTATTTATATGTGGGTTGTACGTATGGAATTTATTAAGAAAGCAATATTTTATAGCAGGACGTCTGTTTTATAAACATTAATTTTTCAGTGTGGCATAGTACAGGAAATGATTGTGAATTTACTTTGGGCATTACTTTGCACTTCTTCACCTCTTAATCTTGTCAATAAGAGTTCATATTAGGAAATGAATTATTATTTCAAGCAACTGGTGGAGTATTGTTATTCTGATGTGACAGTCAATTTAGCATTAATAATAGAACTTAAGTTCTGCTGCTCTTTATGCCTTGCTGCCTGACCCCAATGATTGGCATATTTAATGTAATCTTACACTGGCATAGCTGACCACTGCAAATATTTTTAGCCTCAGCCATCCAATTAAGTACAAGGGAGCTGGGATTAAAATCCACCACACTCCTCATTTGGAATAAACTACAGCACTATTAGGAAAATAATCTGAAGAAATTTATTTTCTACCTTATACAAATGGCTAACTGGCTGAAAAGATTGCTAAATTTAGTTTTTCTTTTGTAGCAGCTTTCCCTGTGAAGCATAGTAATACCAGGAATCCTGAAAGTAAAAGGGAACTGAAGCAGCAGCTGTACCCAGAGGAATATTTACCTGCAAAACCTTGTTCCCTTGCTTAGCCTTCTGCTATTTGCCTGAGCAAGATGGTCACTGCCCCAGTAGAGCAGCGCTGCCAGGGTGTCCTATTGAACTGAGCAGTTAGAGCAAGGAGTCTCGCAGGAACATAAACCATTGTTTGGCATCAGAAACAGGGCATAGACTCTGAACTGTTAATAAATGGAGTGTTTTTATAAAGATAGCTAATTTATAAAGCACTTGTGTTAATTTGGTGCTTATCTTGAGTTATTATGACTTTAGGTACCATTATCCTCTTTACATTTGTTTAACTATCTGGTATCTGCTGACACACGGTGTTTCAGTCCTTAGGGGAATGCTTGCAACTGGTTATTTTGTTCTCTGCCCTATAAAGCCTTTGACATATCAGCTCAGAAAAGTTTAATGCTGTGATGTACAAGTGAGCGATGTGGCATGGTCACTCCCGTTCTGCTAGGTTGTGGGAAAATACGATATTGCTCGAAGCGTGCACGCAGCATTGTGTGGGTGAGAATGTGTTCTGGAAGCAGAAGATTGGCAAAACAGTATTCTCTCTGAAATAAGATGAAAAGCTCTTGATTGAGTTCCATGAAACCAAACTTCTAAAATAAATGGGTTTGGTGTACACAAGGATGACATACACGGCTTTAAAATTTAGTGTAAATAAAGTGATTCAATTTATCCCTGTCAGTACACAGTGTGTGTTTATAGTGCTGTATGCAGGCTCTATGGCACAGAAAACTAAGGTGTGGAATATGATGACTGTAACAGAAGGTTTGTTGTGGACTCCAGGTCACTTGTGCTTGAGGCTTTTAATCTGGTTCGCATGAAGGATCATTAAAGCAATACTCTCCCAGCTGCTGGCAGCACTAAAAATCATTTTGTACAACCATGCTTGCGGCAAAGTTCATATACGGTCTGATGAGAGGGGAAAGTGAGACTGAAGGGAATGCGAACAGTGAAGGTGGAAAAAGTATAAAGAGAAGTAACTACCACAGGGATAAAAGAAAAGGGAAGGAAAGGTGAAAGACATTCAGCCTCCAGGCTGATGAAAGGAGCATGAGACAGTATGGGAGAAGGAAGCAAAACAGAAGGGCAGGATGGGAATGCAGATGTTCAACATGAGACAGTTTTGCAAGCATGGAGGAATAGAGTTCAATTTTTATGGGCATACAGGAAAAGGCCAACACCCCTTTGAGTCTGCATAGCATTTGTTTGAAATTTTGTCTGTAGCAATTGTATTGTTTTAATAGATCTTGATTTTATCTCAAGTATTTAGGACTGTAGCTTGTTGAGGCCTTTTAACTTAGGATTTCTTTAAACAGTTATCTGGTACCAGATGAAGCTTAATGCAAGTATTTCTATGAACAGCAAAATGGTTGACTCAAGCGGGACATTAAAATTTAAAATAGGAATTATGATTTCTATTTTTCATCCTACAATACTTCAGTAAAGACAGTGACATACATCTTGTTTCAGTGACATTAATTTTCATTTATCTCTTGTCTGTATTATCTCCCTCATTCTTTTGTGTGCTATTCTTTTAAAAAATCAAATCTTGTTAAAATGAGTCGACCTTTTAGTAAAACATGTCATGTAAAAACCTGCTTTAGGGAAGTTGTTTGATTACCATATTCTTAGGGTTATCTCCTCCATCCTGAGATGAAATAATTTCAGAAAGCTGAACAAAAACCCTAAACTGTGTTCCAGAGAAGCATTTCACTAAATTATCAATGATGGGCTTACAGTAGTCAATAAATGTCAAGGCCAGTATTTAGACCCATTGGTGTTTGAAAAGTACAAATGAGAATAAAAGCACAGCTTCAGTGTCTCGTGTAATTCAGTATTTACACTTAAAGTGTTCCTCTGACTGTAAATAAATGCTCCATGCAGATTGAGATGCTTCTAGGCTCATTTTCCTGTGTGTTAGAGAGGTGCAGAGGAAGGAGGGCAAAATGGTGGGTAAGTGGAAAAGTAAGTGAAACTTGGTTTCACATGCAAAGCTGCATGACTTGATGGAGAACGGGTTGCTCTGCTTCTGCTCAGCTTCTTTTTCAAGCTGAAGAAAGCCATGGTGGGATGAGACATTGCAGTGTGTGTGTTAGGTGGTGTGGCCCAGCAGCAGGCCAGCAGCACCACCACCAAGCCAGTTCTTTCCCAAGGCCCAACCCGGCCAGGCACTGTCAAAGTGATGTGGTGCAAACAGGATACCAAAGCCCGACACCATCAAGGCTGTGCTCCTTTCAGTTAGGGTGTGACTAAGTCTTGTGCCACCTCATGATCACACTGATTGAAGCAAAGCAGATCCCTGACTCAATTGGTTTGTTGGAGTGAATCCAGAGGAATGCCATGAAAATGATCAGAGGGCTGGAGCAGCTCTCCTGGCTGAGAGAGTTGGACTTGTGCCGCCTGGAGAGGAGAAGGCTTCAGGGAGACTTTACAGCAGCCTTCTAGTACCTGAAGGGGCTTACAGGAAAGCTGGAGAGGTACTGTTTACAAGGGCATGGAGTGATAGGAAAAGGGGTAATCGGTTTAAACTAAAAGAGGGTAGATTTAAATTAGATAATAGTAAGAAATTCTTCCCTGTGAGGGTGGTGAGGCCCTGGCATGGGTTGCCCAGAGAAGCTGTGGCTGCCCCCTCCCTGTCAGTGTTCAAGGGCAGGTTGGATGTACTTTGGACAACCAGGTCTAGTGGAGGGTGTCCCTATCCAAAACAGTTGGATTGGAACTGAATGATCTTTAAGGTCCCTTCCAACCCAAACCATTCTATGATCTTATGGTTGCATCTTGACATCAGTACTAGTCTTTTCTGCTAGTGGATATGTCAACAATATTCTTGGGGAGGGGGTGGGGAGAGGGGGTAGAAGCATATGACATTGAATTATGAACCTACTCCACAGCAGGGAAATTAAAGAGTTTAAATATAAACTTCTTTATTTAACACAATACTTTTAAGACAGATAGCCACAGTGTTTTAAGTAAACTTTATTTCTAACCTCAAGTGTCTCAACAGAGCAGTACGATGATCTCCATAGAGCAGTATCTCTGTTTAATTACTACTTCATTACAATCATTACTGTCTGGGAGGTGTTTTATAAATCATTTCTGAGTGAAGCATTTGCATTTTGAAGGCGGTTTCATCAACTTGTAAACTAAAACTCACACATCCAAACTGAATCCACCAGAATCTCTTACTGCACACAGCAGAATATGCTAATTATTAAACTGTCAGTATGTAGAGAAAAGGTGACTTAAATTATGGTGTAATTTGGGTTGTCATCTCTAAAGACTGAGCTACAGATCTACTCCTGTATCTGCAGGATCTCAGCCCTGACTGGTTCCGAATTTACATTTCCTACCAGTTACAGTGCCAAATAGCCTTGCTGTAAGTGAACACTGAAATACCTTCTGGTATGTTTTCAGAGAATTTTACTAGGACATAATGTCAGTTCAGTACTGTGTGATGTTAAAAATAAAAAAACCAAACTGTGCAATACCTTAATGTAGTGCTGCTCCATATGAATTATTCATCTGCACACCAGATCTTTTTAAAAACTTACAATTCATTAAGAAATGTATAGGTCAGAAAAAAAAGGCTGGGATATGAGATTAATGTCAACAGTGGATGCTGCAATGCGTGAGTTTTATGTACTTTATGTATTATCTTTTTCCTGCCTGGTGCCTGTCATTCCCATTAACTTGATCATCATCCAGAAGAGGCACTCCTTTGCCAAAATCACTGATGATCCCAATCTGATCCATTGGGATTTTCAAGAGAATATACAATACAGAAGTGTCAGTTATAGTAGCTTTCTTTTAAAACAGAGGTGAAAAAGGAGGTGTTGGTGATGCTCCACTTTGGTATAATGAAAGTCAGTTTAGTTCAACTTTAAAAATTCAATATTTAGTCAAGATGGCTGTTTACATTCTTTGTATAGCTGAACACAGAGAAAGGAAATAATCAGATCAAATTTTATATATTTAAAGCAATAACAATAAAGCAATAACTCAAGAGGCAACAAATGCTTTTTTTTCCTAACTGATGGTAATTTTCAACAGCAAGCAGTATTTGCTACTGTGAACGTAGTTTGAAATGATAAATCATGGAATTACTGATTCTTTTTGTGGAGTCTCTGACATATTATGAAATTGTGAGTTGACATCTTCCCTTTTTTAATATAATTAAAAATATTCAGCGGTTGTAATAAAGTTCTGACAAATGGCAATTAGATGAAATTGCTGTGTGATTCCCTGGACTAATTTAGCAAGCTCTTCTTTAACAATACTTATCCAGGCATGAACTGCATGTAAACACAGCAACTGCTGTACTGTTTGTAAGGATAGAAACTCCACTTGCCAGAGGCCTTATCTTTCTAAAATAAATCCATGGGTGCTGTAGGAAGACCTGACCCGAAGAAACAACACAGATGTGAATTTATCTCCTATATTTTCTTGCACAGAGGATTCTTGGACAGAATAAGCAAAAATTGCCAACAGCTCAGTTATGAAGTCAATGTTGAGTACTATGGAAATTACTTGAATTCTGTCATGCAGGGGATAGAATAAAGTTGTGTTTTCCGTGTCCTGTGGAGCGCACACATCATTAGCTCCTGAATAGCAAAAAGAGGGAGCACGCCAGCAATTGCTCTGATATCATTTGGTTCAGGCTCCTTAGTGGTTGAATATAGAATGGTTTATGAATGCACAACTGAGTTGTGCAACCCTATCAAGGCTTGAGCTGCTGAACCTCCTGCATGGTTAGATGCTGTGTGTTAAGCAGCATCTGCATGCAAAGTTTTCAGGGTCAAAATTAGGATATTAGCTACCCTGATTCCATGTGCTCCTCTGCCTGACAGAGAGTTTTATTTAGGTTTATTTCTGTTGCTCTTTTTGCAGATTATTAAAAAACATTTTTGAAAGTGATGTTGACACTTAGATTCCAACATCCCGTTTACTTTTCTGGGGACAGCAGTGCTAACAATAAAAAAAAAAAATCATGGACTTTCATGACAACTCTAAATGGCTTTATAACTACCTAATGACATCTATCATGTTCTTGCAGTTTATATTTCAGTGGCTGAAGTCCCAAACTTTCTTTGTTTCTTTCACTTTTCACCTTTCCAGGGTTCAGTAAAAGTGAAATATAAGAGAAATTTGCATTCATTCTAGCAAAAGGATTGGTATGTCATTCCCAGAGCATTTTGAAGCAGTTTGACAAAATCCACTTGGCTTGTAAAAGATACCTGAATTAATTCCTGGAAAAGCAATATGGAAGGAAATAATTTGAAGAACTGTACAAGCATTGATTTCTTGATAAAAATAATCCTAAAATGCAATTTTCTTCGTGAAGTCATTTGTTTTTTTGTTTGTTTTGGTTTGTTTGTTTCAATTTGAAAATATAGTGAATGTAAATTCCTGAGATCTGTGAGACTTGCTAATATGATTATTTAATTAGCAGCTCCAGGAATTTTGTGATAGGAATAAATATAAAATTTGTGTATGGAAAACCATGAGAGGCATCCCAGAATTGAAGTGAATTGAACTTCTGGACTGAGTGATTCATATCACTGTTCTATTTGCTGCAGTAAAGCATTTTCTTCTTTTCCAAAAGCTCATTGTAAGCTCGTCAGGGGAAAAAAAAGCACAACAGAGTGTACTGTGAAGGGAACTGCTGGAGCCTTCTGCAGAATTATTCTTGTGCTGTTGTCTTGCACATGTGTTGGCCCGGTGATGCTGCTGTGCTTCAACCGACGTGGTGAGGGACACTGAGGCAGAGTGATAGGGCGTTCTGCTGCTTCCAGCACTTCTGTGAATCACCAAGAAATGTGGCTTTGGCAGAGGAGAAAGACATGGCTGCTTCTAATCTTGTGCTGTTGACAGATGCAAGAGCACGAGTTGGTTAACTGAGAGAAACTTGGAAGAAATAAAAATGTAAAGAAGGCTGTATTAGAGAATGAAACTAGAAGCTTTCCATGGAAACATGCTTCAGCAGAATGTTAGCTCTGATCTCCAGCAGAAGCTATGATTATAGCATGAGAATAAGCAATTTACTTGAGAAGGAATGAAGATGAAATGACAGAGCCACAAAATAGGATCACACGGTAGACAAACACTTTTTTTAGTGTAAACAAATTATATCCTAAATGGATTTTAGTGCTTTGCATGTTACTCTGGAATTGCAGTTCAAGACAACTGGCAGGCATGTTTTAATATATATTCAAATACGTGGTTCAGAGAAATGCCCGTATTGAGGGGTTTGGTAACCTGTTGTTAAGTGCTAAGAGGATATGGAAGAGATGAAACAGATACTTCTCCAAAGAACATTTCCCCACGTTCCTTTACAAAGAGAAGACATTTTGTCTTGTCTCTGCTCGCATATCCAAGTTGCTTTGCACTTGGAATTTATCTCAGTACCTGATGTTTACATACAGTTTCATCTGCCTTTCCTAATTCCTCAATTTACAGCCTGGCCTGGGCTATAATCTGCGGCTTGAAGTGACTCTTCTTTCTGTCACTACTCTGAAAAGGAATTTAACTGCTTTCTTCATTGATATTCTAAATGAAGGGTTGCTAATCACTTCTAACAAGACTGTGTCCATTTTGATTGTAACGTATCATAAGGCTGAAAACCATAATGCTGTACAAGACAGTCTGTTCTCATGAAACACACTAGCAATCTAATTTGATCAACTTCAGGAATTAAAGTACATATTTTTCATTTTGAAGGCAAATTTTGTGGAATTTCAAAGCACAGTCTGAAATTGGTATTGATAGTTTGTATTTGACTGGAATTTTAAGATTATGATAATATCTAAATGTATTTGTATGGTCACTGTATATTGCAGTTTACCTGAAAAAAAAAATCTAAATCAGTAACATGAAGGTAAACAGTCATTGGACACTATTATAATAGAACTCACTTAACTGGGATACACGTAAATAAACAGTTCCCTTAAGTGAAAATATTGCAGGGAACACACTTTCACATAATTAATTTCAACTGACTGATCTCTTAGTTTTTCGATACGTTGCTTTGTTCACTCACAGACAAAGCAAACATTTCAGGGCTGCTGATCCAGTGTGATCTATGGAGTGAACACATTACTTATTCAGTTAATTAGAAGTTCAGAGTAGGCTTGATAAAATATGGGCACTTGTATAGCTTTCTGTAGGTGATGGAGCCCTTGCAGAGGGACTTCCATGAGAATGAGTTATTTGTAGTGTTTTATTTGTTAGTACACTGATAGTGAAGATCATATAATGGCTCCTTGTTATTTAATGTAGAACCGGAACTTGTAATTTGAAGCCACACTTGCTTAAAGGGCTTATTTTATTACCTGTAACACCGGGTAAACATTTCTAATTTCTTGTTGCTTTGTTTCACTTACAATTTCTGGTCATTCGAGTAATTTCATTTGGGGAACAAATAAGGAAAATAGATTCTGATATATTTTTTGATAGGAATCTTATTTAGTCACAGATGTGTAGACCAGCAGGTATTTCTGTTACTAACAATAGGAATGTACAACATGAAAATTCAACCATATCTCTTCAAACATAGCAAACTTAAGCTTTTTACCTCACATTTCTATTACTTCACCTATCATATTGTTGTTTCTCATGACTGCTAATCAGTGTGGACATAACTGGTCTCCAATTTAAAATACTGGAACCCCTGACAATACCTCTTTCTGCTTATGAGCATGAGCTTACAATGCAGGCTGCAGGTTCAAATCACACCCATAGAATCATTTAGACAGGAAGAGATCTCTGGAGAATGTATACCTCAGTCTCCACTCAGAGTAGTTTTGAAAAGGATTTGCTCCATAACATTCCCATGTCCTGAGGGTGAGACTTACTGGCCAGTATTTCCCTCCATATTTCGTGCCCTTCTGGAAGCAGTGAGTAATTTTTGCTTATTTGCAGTCATTAAGAACCTCCCTGTGTCACTGTGATGTTTCAAAGTTGATAGACATGGCCTCGCAGTCACATTGAACAGGTCCCTCAGCACACTGGGGTGCATCCCATCAGATCCCATGCCCTCCATAACTCTCTTTTCCTCTACTGAGGATAATGCTTCACTCCCACAGACCTCTATTAGGCTTGAGGAACTGGAAGGTCAGAGGGCAGACCTTTCCAGTGAAAACTAAGGCAAAAAGGCCTTTGAATAGTCTGCTCTCTCATCATTAGATGAAAGACATATTCTGTGTCCTTCATCATTAGATCCCCTGTCCCACTGAACATTGTGCCACATATTCTTTAGTCTGTCTTTCACTGCCTGAATGTATATGGAAGTGTAGAAGTCCCTCTTCCCACATTTCACCTCCCTGACTTTTTCCAGCTCCTGCTGTGCTATGACTTTCTTACTCCATCTCTGCATGCTGGGCAGCATTTCTATATCTGCTATGAGTAGCTTATCCCTGCCCCGACCTTCTGGGAGATTCTTTTTGATCATTTAAACTCAGTCAGGCGGTCTGTGTTTATCCTTGCTGGCCTTCTGCTGTTCTTGCTCTGCTTTCTGCATGTCCAAATAGGTGGCCTTCTGCATAGATGAAGATGACCTTGAAAATCAAGCAGTTTTGTTAGGCCTCTTTGCCTTCCAAGTTAGTCTACAATGGTATCCCGCTAAGCAGATCCCTGGACAATTCAAAATTTGATCTGCTGAAATACAGGATTGTAATTCTATTATTTATAATTCTACTATTTTTATTGCTTATTTTTCCTAGGAATTCAAGCTCCATAGTTTCATAGCGCAGTGCAAGCTGCCCTTTGCCTTCATATCCACTTCTGTTTTGTGCTAAGCAGGTCCAGAAGAGCATCTCCCAAGTCAGTTTATCAATCACCCGTATCGAGAAATGGTCATCAGCATATTGCAGGAACCTCCTGGGTTGTTCACCCCCAAGATACTCCCTTCTCAGCAGATATCACAGGAGTTGAAGTGCTCCATGAGTACCAGTCATAATCAAGTGTCTTTCACCTGCCTAAAGAAGGCTGTATCTGTGTCCTCTTGATCAAGTGGTTTATAACAGAGGCCTACCACAATGTCCCCCATGTTAGTCTGTCCTCTGATCCAAGGCAGAGCTCTGTTTATTTGGTCTACTTTCCAGCATAGAGCACAACTGGTCCTCTTCACCTTCTCAGGAATATAATTGTTTCACAGTTTGCAGATATATAATTATATTAAGGCAGTAAGAAGGGAAAAAAAAAAAGAAAAATAATTTGACTTAATTCATTTCCACACAGTCCTCTTCCAACTTATTAAGTTTATTCCATATTTGATCTAAACATCGGAAAAGTACAGATTATTTAGTATTTGTTGTGTGAACACACTAGTTTATTCCTTTCATAACTGACCTACAGTTTTCCTACCTAAAACCTTTAGAGGATCAGAGTGTAAGAGTGCAGAATTGTGCTTGAGACATGGCAAATTTTGACAGACGATGTTTTAATCTCTGTAAACTGGCAAGGCAGTGGAGTCGTTCTTATACAATAAGGAAATCAGTGAGGTGTTTTGATACCATTTATGATTTACTAAGCTTACTATAGTCACCTGTGCAGTTTTAAGCAGAGCCAGAAGCAGACAGAAAAGCAACAGAAGATAGAACAGGTGTAGACAAACGAAATCCCATGCTTTTTCAGTGAAGTTCACTGGGCAGAAACATTCATTTCAGTGTAATTCACATGCTTGATTAAATTCTTCTCGGACCTCCTATTTCTTTTTCTGTGGGTTATTAGCATCCAGTATTGTAGTATTTAGGTGCTTACCCACACACCGAAGTTTACAAAACCCCTCTGAGTTCTCTGTGCCAATAGGCAGCTACAGACTTAGGGGAGTGAATGCTCATTAAGAGCTAGGAGCAATTTTTCTCATAGTCTTGATTTTTTAAATATGCATAGAATCTTTACTTTGCTAATAACAATAGTAGAATTATAAATAATACAATTATAAGACTTATAAATAATAGAATGTTATTCTTTAGAGTCCTCTAGGAGTGTTGCAGGTTTCTGCTCCAGTTTCTTCACCTGTTTATTTGTGACACTTTTGTAAGCAGTGCTATTCATTAATTGACATATTTCATTAATTATGGGTAAAACAATCTAGGAGCACAAGATAATGATAGAGTTTCTTTTTTTTTTGATGAATAGGAAAATTATTGATGAATAATAATAGTAATTATTATGACAGCAACAATAACTTTTAATTGTAATTTACTCGCACTTATGTATCAATGCCAATATGAACCCACTGAGATGTAAAAGAAGCCATTTTACTGAGAGGAACAGTTTTAAAAGTATGAAAATTATTCATACTTCTTTTTGCAGTATATGCCTCCTTTTTCCCACTTCATATATTAGTCAACTGAAGAAATCAAAGTCAGTTAGTGAAAAGAAACTGAATTGGTGAACCAGTCTGGTTCCAGAAAAAAATAAATAGTATTTTTCCAGTTAAAAGCTAAATTAGATACCTTCCCTGGGCTGGAGTGCAGCTGCCCAAATTCTGTTCTTGGCACAGTGCAAAAAGCAGCACAAAAATGAGAAGGGTGCAGTCGTGCAGGTTTGCTCTTTGCTTTTCCAAGGTGGATGCACAGCAGTCTGCAGGTTGACACTTGTTTAGGCAGATCAAAGGCCATATTAGGCAGGTTAGGAACCGAGGTACATATGGATTCAAGTCTAATACAGTTTAATGCTAATTCAAATCTAATACTTTACCTTCTCTCAGCATTGGTATTTAATAGCATCTTTATTCTTGATTTCTTACAGATTATTAAAATTGTGTTAGCTTGATGATAGATGCTCTTCTTTGGTACTGGTAGAGGGAATTTGCTGTTATGTAGTAACCCAGTTAATTCCACATTCTTTTTTTGTTTTATATAAGAGGTTTAATGTATCAGATTTTGTAATGTCCCAGTCAGACCTGAAACATAGGGATAGCAAGCCAGAGGTGCAACCTAGCAAAACTAATGTGTGCTTAGGAAAAGCAAAGGAATACTTTGTAGGTATCTTAGGAATCTCTGAAGTGCTATACATACAAGAACAACTGATGAGAATCAAAAGGAGCATAATCTATCATTACACAGTTCTACTTAATGTGAGATGAATATTTTAATGTTGAGGGAAAAGTCATAAGAACCCTAATGAGGAGTATTTCTTTGCAGGGGAGATAAAGGGAAATAAAGAATGAAATTAAATTACCCTAAAAAAAAAACCAACCCCAAAACAACCTACAGGTTGAACCAAGTTAGGCAGACACCTATTTATTTTATTTTTTTTCAGAGACAGTAGAATTTTGAAATGAAAACTGGTTTGATCCTAATCTGTTACTAATAAAAAGAGCAAGAAAACCTCTAAAGCTTTGCATTAACAGAGTTAAAACATAGTAAGCATTACATGCTGCAAAGGAGAGTCCCCTAGAACACTGAAGTTCATTTGTGCCAGTGAGGTGTGTACTGCCTTCTAAACTATTGTAATCTCAAACTTAGTTTTATGGTGTGTTTAAGGTTAAAACCAAAAATCTTGATCTTCTGCCACTTTTGAAGGTAATAGCAGAACTTCTGTTGTTGCCAGGATGAGAAGTTGCCCTTAGCTGCCAGAGCAATAAATCACTTAAATATTTGCAGCTTGATCCAAAAAATAAGTAGCATTAGCTATATCTATTCAGTAAGAAACTTTGAGGATAACAATATATTTTTAGTTCTTGCCACTTAAACCATCTTCAGGCAGTGATCCTTGATGCTTGGTTCAAGTCTGTGTACCTGCTTTTAAAAATAAAATAATGAAACCATCGTGCATTTCAGAAAGTAGATGAAGGAATAGTTACCCTAAGGTCCTATTCTAATTTAGACTTGAGATACTTGCTGGCTTCTTAAACCCCCTCAAGTGCTTACAGGCAAATCAAACAATGACACTTAGGGCAAATAAGTGGGGAGGCAATAACTGAACTTTTCCATTTTACAAGTGTATATATGAATTCATTTACATTGTGCTTTAGAAATGGAAGAATTTTTTGTTTTGCATAGAACAATTAATAAGGCAAAAGATATTTCCTTTAAATTGTTAGGGTAAGATTTTGTCTGAACTGGAATACTAATTAGCTAGTGGTCCACAGCAGTTTGCAGAAAGGATCTTCATGTTAGTAGCATCTCATAAAGATGACTGGACCATGAGACAGTGTTCTTTTATGCTGTCTGCAACTGTAGACTCAAATGCCTTAGCACCTGCTACTGAGAACTACTTGCAGACTTGTGAAACCCAAACTAAGAAAAAGGGTACAGGATTAGACAGTGTTTGTCAATATGTTTTGAGCCACTTGATGTGGCAGGTTGCAATTAAGGCTAGTATCTCAGAGTTGCTTGAGGTGCTGCATAGGCTCAAGAAGTCACTACTTTTACTTCTGGAAAGACCATTAGCTATGGGACAAGAGTTAAGTGATTGATACGCTTCTCAGAAATCCCAGAATGTTTCAATTTTTCATATAAATGTTTTAGTAAAGGAAAACCTTGTGTATCAATTAAGTGTGCCAATCTATCCTTTTATCAAACAAACAAAAAAAATAATATAACTGCCTTGCAGGGAGAAGGGCAACAGTAAATGGTTTAAGTGTAATACCCTCTGGCAGCAGTCAGGTGCTGGAGCTGAGACTTCTGTATGGTTTGTTTAGTTATTATTTATTATTATAGTTATTAAAACTGAACTTAGCTCACTAATCCCTATCATTGCCTTCTTCTGCACTCCCATCTTCTGACGTACTCGTTGAAAGTGCAGATGTATAACCTGGCAATATCGTTTAGATCCATCTGAGGGAAGCAAGTGCTCAGGCTTTGATAGCTCAGTGGTGGGGTTTGGGGTCTGGAAAAGATACTCAAATGGAGGGTTTAGACACAAAGAAACAATCCATTGCAAATTACTTTTCAGTTGCCTTTTTATCAGAAGATTAAAGAGGAATATCTTTTACTAATGGTGAGTCCAATGGCTGCTCCTGGTTTCAGTCAGAGATACCCTTCTTCCTTAAGTATTCCCGATAGCTGGAAGTGCCAATAACTTTTGTTTTGATTGAGGGGTCTTGACCCTCTGACACTTGTGCTTGTTGGTGTTATAGCTCTACCTGTGAACAGGCTGGCATGTCCAGGCAGGGATCAGTATAGCTCCCTCAGGAAAATTTAAAATGACTGAGAAGGGGTTGGGAAGCAAAATTCAGATACTGGTATTGGACGTGGTAAATACCACAGCATGGCTAGGAAAGGCAGGGTAAGCTGCCATTTGGATCATCTAAAGCTCACCCTTAGGGATGTGCATTTGTGTGTGAATTCCCTGATTACTTTTTCCTGGTTTGTAAGTGATGTTAGTGTGTGTGATTGTACACAATGCATGTTGAGTGCTATGCAATAACTAAGTCTGCAGTTGCAAACATGATGTAAATTTATATCCATCTAACCTCTGTGTGGTGACCATCTCTCAGAATATCAAATCCTGTGTCAAGCTGCATTTTTTGTTTATGCCTTCTTTTCCCCATGGGTATCTCTGGTTGCTTTCTTAGTTCAAGGGAGAATTGTCTATACTGATCAACACCAGCGGAGCATATCTAATGCCTTCTACAAAACACACCAGTTCACATAGCTCAGTCACACAGAGAAATAAATTTATCATCCAGGATGTGCCCACTCTTGCCTCTCACTGATCTATATGGGAAAGATCCACAGGTGCTGCTTTTCAGTTTGATTTAGAGGAATCATGCTAGGGCAGCAAGAAGATCCCTATTACTGTGGGATTTCCTTGCACAGCTAGGTAGGAGAGGCATTTCCATATCCTGGGGAGGCTTGTACAGTTCAAATACTGTTTATACACCACCTTTGAGCACAAAAGAATACTGAAATGAATACATAGTTATTACATGATTTTTCTGTATCAGACTATATAAAGAAACACTCCAAAAATTAAATCATTTTTTCTGGCCATATGCTTCACTTTGTATTTCTGACTTACCTGTAGCAAACAGCATGAAAAAAAATACTGTTGCAGGAGCCAGATAGGTGAAGTATTTTAAATTGCCTGACATAACATAAAATGCTGATGTTCTCTCTCAGCAGAACCAAAACTTCACTGTTCATTAATGGATGATGACATCAGAGCCTTATTTGGAATGTTTCATCAAAAGATAGGCTCTTTGACTCCCTGAACCTGACTTTAATCGTGTCAGAGTTAATAAGCTGGCTTGAGAAAGCTTCTAAGGAAATTTAGTCTTATTGTCAGAGAACAGTTGTTGAACTCCAACTTATGCTACGCCAACACCAAGGTTATGTGAGGGGTGCCATGAGGATGCGCTAGTGCCATGCACTGTGTGGCAGTGTACAGGCAGCCTTTTTTAGGGAGCGAGTGACTAGTAACATTTAATGGACAGATACAGTGTTTTGCCTTTCAGGATGCTCATTTTTCATCTATTCTTAGGACAAACCCCACACAAATGGTTTGTGATTCACCACTGAAATGGCCAAAAGTGACCACTGATGTGAGACATGTTGTTTTCAGTAAGACCTGAGACCATTTGATAACTGTTCTACAGCTAGAAAGTACAAAATAATACTAGTTCATTGTAAAAATAACCACTTATGAAGACTGCTATTAGTTGTTACAATCAGTGAGTATTGTAATGGGTTGCCATAAAAGGCATTCAAGTGAAAATGATTTATGCTGTTCCATGTGCATCGTTTATTAAAACGATCATAATACTGGCATTACAGTGCATTGCTCCTGCTTTCATTTATTTTCTTGTAAGTAGAGACACAGCCAGGAGAAAACCTCTTTTGGCTTAGAGTTGCTTTTAAGTATGTTGTGGTGGCAGGATCATGGTGTATAGGAAGGGATTTAGAGAGAATAGTTTGTGAAAGAAACAGACCTCACTACTTAAAATGGTTTTAAGAAAGGAAAAGAAACTTTGAGAACAGTAGAAATGTCTTCCATCCATCACAATGCCCCTTGAGCAAACATCAATTTTAGTGTTTATTTTTATTGTCATATACCAGGACTCCATTATATAAGGTCTGTACCATGACCTCATTAGATACCTCTCTGTCTGTATCTTCCTATCTGTGACACAGATCTTAAACTGGAAATAAGAAGCACTAAAAGAAAACAGGGTATTTGTTTTCTGTTAGGTTTACATTTCCCCCATCCCCCCAAGATCTTTTGAGACCTTGGATGGAATTTGTAAGGGTTTCTCTCTGGTTAAATGTGTAGAAGAATCACCAGCTAGATTTTCTGAAGACACCTTGGAGAATTTTGAAAGCCTGCTATGTACAACTTCTCACGCTTGGATACATAAAAAAACCCCCAAACAAAACCTGGTGCACAAATAATGTTCTCTGTTTGTGTTCAATCTCCTAACCTGTAGGTTTAGATACCAGGATACCCTCCAGCTTTTTGATGACTGCAAAAAGAAGGGATCCAATCTGTGAATCTGGAGCCAGAGAAGAATCCTAAATCCTGGAGGCACTTGATTTAAGATACACTAAAGCCCTCAGCAGTACCCATCATAAAAATAAGTTAGGTAGCTTCTGATACAGGATAGAGGCATGTTTGGTATAATACTCAGTTCAGAAGTACTTTGTCTTCCCATTAATTCTGAAGGGAACTCTAAAGGGACTTCTCTGGAAAGGAAAACCGATCCAGGATCGCTTTTCTCTTTTGAGAACAGCTGTTACCACTGCTCTTAACTGCTCTCCCTGACACTGCTGTTTGAAGTGCACCAGAATTGCCCACAGCATTGGAGGAACAGGATATATTCTTCAAAGGAAACTGTGGTATTCAATGACACTACACATTGTACAGATCACATTTATTAACTGGATGATTTAACTATGGTAAAACTGTGAGCAGGTTTGGAGGATAGAACAACTTGTGTAGGTTTGTCAAGGAATAAATACTTGGTGTTGAAGAGCAGAAAGGAAAGATAATGGCACAGTAATCTATACAGACATGCTACTGGAAAGAGCCAGTAAAGGGACAAACTCGATGAACCAAGAAAAAAATTGGACATGCTAAGATGGTACCTGGCTATGGATAGAGGAGAGAGCGTGCTTTAGGAGGTACATGTGCCACCCTACAAGAAGATAAGCAGTTAAGGGCACAGATGTTACCCATAGTGGAAAACTGGTTGTAAACCCAGTTTGTTGGATTGTGTGGCAACATAAGGGTAAGACTGGTGTCAGTAAGTTGACATTTGTGATACGTGTTCTTGATCAGGAGGCTTTTTCAAAAAAAAGACTGGAATTTGTGGATTCTGGGTTTTGGTACCATGTTTTAATTAATGCCTACTCTTCAGGGCTTTTGCTCCTCACCTTCTGACAACAGAACATTTCCCTTCTGTGGCCTAATATTTTTCCTAAGCTCTTTGGTTGGTTGGTTGGTTGTGCTTTGTTTTTTCTTTTATTTTCTTGAAGACCTAGAGATTATTGACAGCTGAAAATGGGATGTGTGGTGGTTGCATTGTGCCTCTCAAGTGCACAGCTTGCTGATTCTGTGCTCAAGAAAGGAAATTTAGCTTTCCTGAGGGATGGGATGAGCAGAAACAGGGAATACTGAAATTGCTTGACTTTGCCTGCAACACATTATCCCTTGCTTGCCATCATGAGGAAATACTGGCTGAACACATGCCTTTAGGACATTAGTTCACAAAGGAACATACCTGAACTTTTCTTCTCTCTCCCTGTGGCCTAATACTTTTTATGTCAGTACTGATGCTTCATACTAGAGACTTCACACATGAAGCTTTCTGTGGACTGTTCCCAGTGAAATAGCCTTTGCATAGTTACTGGCAGTTGCCAAGACCCGGGGGCACCCTTCCCAAAGACCTTCTGATTCTTTTCCCCTGCTCATATGCTTGTTGATCTGGTTTGTTTGGTGTCAGAGATTATGTGACTGAGGGATGTTGGATTTTACACATCCATGTGGGAAGACAACGAATGTCTAAAGTGTTCCTGAGGAGGTTTTTCTGAAGTTCTTGACTCAAACAGTCCATAGTGCAACACTCTGGGATTGAATTTATCCCCACCAAGCAGTTTCAGTTCTTAGTGATTACCTGAAAGCAAATCATTGCCACAAATGATTTCTGTGGTGTATCTGAGATACGACAATTTGATTTTACCACGTGTTTCACATAGGAATGAATTCCAGCATAAAGTTGCTGTCTTAAAACAGGAACATTTTATTTATTTGCTAGGCCACTACTACTATCTGTGCTACTATTATGCAACAAGATTTCTCAAGTGAAAATTCCTCAGACTGAAAACTACATTTTCTGTCTAATGGGTTCTAAATTATACGTAAACTGTGCAATTTTCAAAGGTGATGCAATTTCTTCTGTCACAATGTCTTGTAATTTTGAGGCTGTGTCCATTAAAGTGACAATTCTGTACAGATGGACTACAATACCCTCAGTTTCAACAACATCAACCTGCAGTGCTATCACATGACGGCTAAAGATTTCTCAAATATTTCTGCCTGTCTTTACCTTGGCTAACAGCGATAGCCAATGTTAAGAAAGACTGGAGTCATCTATTAAAAACAGCTTTTGATTGTGGTTATTATACAAAAAAAGGAAAAGCCAAATATATGAACATCTTACCATTCAGTGTCATGAATTAAAGCATTTTCTGCTTTCTGTTGATATTTTGTAGCCCAGCGTTTTATTTACATGACCGTGTCAGCATGCAGCACCACGAGCAGGTACCGTCCCCTTCCCCCTTGGCAGGGACAGATTGGAGTCTATTGATTGCAGCTATTGGCATTAGGACCCTTTCTGTGCCTGATGGTTAAGAGATACATGAGGCTTCATCTCAGATTTCAATTAAGTCTTCTAAACCAAAGCAACACCACACATACCCCTCCCCCCATTTAAGTTTATACAGTTGAATTAGATTATCTGAATCTCATGGTTTTCTTTTTTTTTCTTGCAGAGTAATTATGTCAAACTCAGTAATCAGCTCTATTAGCAGATCAATGAAAAGGCTTAGTGGTACCTGCAGCAAGTGAACTAAGGGAGTGGTTCTTTTGTAATGCAGGCATACATGGAAAAAGATATCCCGCACAGCCCAGTGTAAATTACTTCTGGAAGCGCCACAGTCTCAGGAATACCTTGCCCCGGGGGAAAAAAAACCCAACAAAACCAAGAAACCCCAAACAAAACCCACAAAAAAACCCAATAACCAAAAAAAGGAGGATTTTGATTTGGCTTCAGAAATGTACATCTGTAACCCACTTGTGGCAAGCAGCATCCACATATTGTGTTATGGTGGCATTCACAGACAAAATCAAATAGGTGTGCTCTCAGTTTCCCTTCTGTAAGTAAATTGGGATTGGCAAACACAAATTTTCTCAGATGCACTTGTGTCTGTCTGTCTGTCTTACACTGTTCCCAAATAGGAGACTAGGAGTCCCTGGGAAGTTGATGCCACTCCCAGTGTTTAATTGAATAAGGAACCCAAAAGCAACAACTGTTGTCTAAAGGATACCTTGTTCTCTTTGTATGCGACAGAATGTGTGAGAATCAGCTGTGCAGATTTAGGAAGGCAGAAGTCTAGTCTCTTTTTTCACATTACCTGAAAAAGGAAATTTAAAGGGCTAAGAAGAGAAAATATAGTTAAGGTCACTTCCCCCCACTTGCAGACTGTATTTTAGAAGCCAAATTTGGTATTTTTTTTCTGTGCAGATTCAGAGCATTATGAATTTAGTTTTAGCTGCCTCTGTGCAAGTTGGATTCACAAGAACCTAGTGAATTTTTAAAAGCATCTTGGCACTGAAACCCCTCCTGATATGTGTTGTTAGACAGATACAAGTCTTTAAATCATACTTTAGCAAGCAGACAAATCTGATTTTAAAATGGCATTCTATCATGCCAGTATTTTAATGAAACCTGAAACAATAACATCACTTGAGAAGCTAAAGGAAAAGTGATGAAAAGGGAGTACACAGTGTACACTTCGGCAACAGGTTATTAATGTTGTATTTTTTCTGGTAATCGCTCATTTCACATTAGCACTTTATCAGTTTTATTTTTTTGAGTTTTATCTTGCTTTTCATGCTGACTTTGACGCTGACACTTTAATTTTATGTGCTTACCTATCTGTTCTTGTTTGTGTTTACTGCAGTTCTTCACTACTTTTATTGTTAGGCATTGCATCTGTTAATAATAGCAGATGGGATAGGGAGGAACATAATTGCATGATTCAGCAGCAGTTCATGTCTGTTTAATCAGTAGCATCTCATACAGCATGCATTTACTGCATGATTGAACTGTCATGTTTGACACAGATGATGGATTACTACTCCAAATAAGCTTTCAATATTTGTTCATTCTATACACTACTAAATTACACGTTCCTTACATACACTCATTGGAAATGTCTGACCGTAATTACAATTCAGCCAGCACTATCTTGGTTCTAAAACCATATCAATATTGATTACTTCATAGTCCATTCCTCCTAGGATGGCTGATGTATCAGTTGTAGCGTGTAATGGCATTCTCATATGAATCTAGTATTGTGAACTCTCCCTTAAGCTCAAAGAAGGGATTGTCTGCTGACCGATCCATTTCTATCATATTTTTCATTATAGTCAAGATGTTCATTTGAGGATTAATGATTACTAAAAATAGCTTTGCCTGATTTGTCAGACCCACCAGATTTCTGTTGTATCTTTCTGGTGTGTTTGTTTTGGTTTTAGAAATGCCTGTCATTCTTCTTAAGGGACTACAAAGACCATCTAGTTCCAACCCCCCTGCCATGGGCAGGGACACCCTCCACTAGTCCAGGGTGCCCAAAGCCCCATCCAACCTGGCCTTGAAACACTACCAGGGAGGGGGCAGCCACACCTACTCTGGGCAGCCTGTGCCAGGGCCACAGCACCCTCACAGGGGAGATTGTTTTGTAATGTCTTATCTAAATCTGCCCTCTTTTAGTTTAAAGGCATTCTCTCTTGTCCCGTCCCTACAGTCCCTGTTAGAGTTCTTCTTATTTCAAAGCACAATTTTATTTCTTCCATTTCAGATGTGCTTAAGTATGGCAAAAAGAAAAGCTTTAAAGGCTGTGTGTTTTACCACCTACCCCTGAGGACTAGTGGCATGGCATGGCTCACATGATGCACAGCTAAACTTTTACATCCCCCTAGCAGAGAGGATACAGACACAGGCTATCTGCTGGAGAGAATGTTTCACCATCCACTGAACAATGTCCAAGAGGAGTGCATCTATACTAGCAAATTAAAAGGTGGCATTGCCAAGGCAATGGAGCTCTGGCACCCAGGCTGCTAAATCACCACACTGGTACCTGGCATGGTTTTACTGTAGCGCTCTTTTGGACAAAGCATAGTCTGTGAAATCACATGGGCTGGGACCTACTCCTGCCCTGGAATCAAGGGAAATTTGTGGTTTCACTGCGTATGTCCTGCAGAGAGCTGGCTCCAGGGCCAGGTTACCCTCCATACTGCTTTCTAGCTAGAGGTAGCTTCAGTGCCTGGGCCAGTAGTAGGGCCAAAACCCTAGCAGGGAGCATGTTACGAAGTCAGAGATATGGATGCTTGTATGTTAGTGTCTGAGCCAGTGCAGTGCAGAAAAGGTGCAGAAGAAATTAATAGTTTCCTGCTGTGTGTGACTGTAATAGAAAGGCAATGGAAAATTAATGTACTAATTAAGATACTGCAAAGATCCTTAATATTTCTCTCTTTAAAAATGGAAATCCACAAAACTCAGATACAGTGCATTATAACATGCATATGCTGGAAGTTCTACCATTTCAATATTGTTCATTTGAAGTTTTATGTATTATTTATAGTAGAGAAACATATGGTGGGACATCATGTTAGGTATTTGTATGCTGGACAGTCTGGAGATAGGAACACAGAATCACAGAATTGTAGGGGTTGGAAGGGACCTCGAGAGATCATCGGGTCCAACCCCCCTGCCAAAGCAGGCTCCCTAGCTCATACTGCACAGATAGGCGTCCAGACGGGTCTTGAATATCTCCAGGGAAGGAGACCCCACCACCTCCCTGGGCAGCCTGTCCCAGGGCTCTGTCACCCTCACTGTGAAAAAGCTTTTCTGCATGTTGGTGCGGAACTTCCTGTGTTCTAACTTGCAGCCATTGCCCCTTGTCCTGTCTCCACTGACCAAAGAAAAGGGGCTGGCTAATTCCCCCTGCACTCCATACTTAAGATATTTATAAACATTGATTAGGTCCCCCCCCCCAGTCTTCTTTTCTCCAGGCTGAACAGCCCCAGCTCTCTCAGCCTTTCCTCATAGGATAGATGCGCCAGGCCCTTAATCATCTTCGTAGCCCTTCTCTGGACTCTTTCAAGTTGATCCCTGTCCAGTTTTTCTTAAGAGCAGTTACAAAAAAAAAGCCATTTAGCTTCTTAGCTCTGCAGTTCTATTTATTAGCGGCAAATTAGGATACATTAACCAGATCTGTGGTGTGAAGCAAATGGAAATAAAAGATCTGGTCAGACTTCTCTCTTCCACTCTGTCTCCCTGTCTTCTCAAGAGTTTCAGTTCCCACTTGTTCTACAAATAATTTCAGCTTGTCTCTTCCAAGTCTTTGTCCATCATCTAGAAGCTGCTTTCAGCTGAACTTGGTATTTTCCTGAGAACACTTCAACAAATTGGTTTTTTTATTCTGGAGAACAGGGTGCAGCTAGGCAGCATGCCAGCAGCCTGCTGAATAGCCACAGACTTCTGAGACTACAAGCAAATGAAATATGTTGTCTACCACACATCATTTACTGGAGAATAAGTTAACTTTGCAGAAGACCACACAAATTACTGTATTACAAAAGAAAGAAAGAAAAAAATAAAAGTATTACCTTTAAAAGGAAGAGAAATAATGTCACAGAGTTTTGCCATACATCAGATTTATGTGTGACAGATGTGTCTGATCAGAAATAGCTTCTTCAAAACTGTGAAACACCCCCTTGTCTTCACCCTGGGCCCTGTTCCTCCTCGGGCACAGCTGAGCCAGCAGGCGAAAAAACCTTTGTAAGCCTGCAGAAGGAGCAGCACGATAAATGTGGAGGAGGGAAGTCTCACTTAATGTTGAGTTTCATAAATGGAATTTTGAAGCAGGTGATGAGGACAGGCCTGAGCATGTAGCTTCTTTTGTTTATTAAAGTTGGACTAGTGGCTTTTTAAGCAAGCAGGGGAGAATAAGTGATGGTGTTTGAGCACCATGGCCTGATTCTAGTGAGGCTTTTAGGCTGAGATGACAAAAAAAGATTAAAAGCGTAATTGATCATGATATATGCAGTAGGTACTGGCAGAGGACTTTTGAAAATAGTATATTATTGCAATAATACTTGTCTTACTTCAGTTTGTGCATTTTTAAACTGTATGATTTATTGAAGTCTCCCTTAGAGCGGAAGAACTTTGTGTAGCTGATGGAAGCAGTAGTCAGATATTTCAGTAACTGGATTCAGGCAAGCAAAACGTGTGATTCCTGGAAATGCTGTTTCTAAAGAGACATTATGCATTGCAGTTCTTTCCTACTTTTGGCCCAAGTGTTTGATTTTTTTTTTTCCTGAGTGAAGACACTATTTTTTAAAATATAGCAGGGTACTAATGTCATTACAACTTAGAGCAGATGACCTACCCCAAAGGTAGGGGTCAGAAATGCTTGAGCTCCCTGGAACTTCATCTTGCTATACCTGTTCAGTAAAATAAAGAAATCCAGCAGCTTTACAAATGTTACAGCTACTTGAAGCCATAGAAATTACTTAGACTGTAATAAATTATTATTAACAAAATTTACAGTATCTTTTGCTTCATCTTTGGGCGGTGATTAAGCGCATTGATAAGGCAGACTTTCAGAGTAAATTACCCGATGTGCTAGTTAAATTGTTAATATATAAATACTTGCATTTTTTTACATTTAAAATATGTACAGCAGGATAAAGTATGAATAAGGAATGTATAGCAGAATGACTATTTAGAGCCTGTAAGATAGTTACTGGTTGAAGATTGACACCTAGGGCTTATACAGTACCAGTGAATTAGTGGTGTGGAGACCTCAGTACTGAGCCTTGAATGTCTGTACAGTTAGAGTGATACAATGGTCCCTCGTGTTATTTCTGGCTCTAGTCAAATAATTCCTGGCACAGTTCAAAAGAGCACTTCAGAGGCAGTTTGGAGGTTATCATCTTCTTCTGTATTGTACTACTTAGCTTAAGTGCCATAAAAAATAAGCTCTGGCAGGCTTAATTTACTTGTATATATAGCCCTAGTAGTATTGGAAAGCACTTAGCTAACTCCTAACTTAATATTCTCACTTGCTTTCTGATTAGTATTATAATAAAGCTATGGGAGAATGAAGAATTACAATAATGCCCAAAGTGTATGAATGAGGTAATAAATCTGAAAGTCAGATCTTGGATAAGAAGCTGTTAGAAGTGTAATACGCAGTTTCTGAGAAATAGGTGCTGCCCTTCATAACACCTTATGGGTTAAAGTGTTTTCTGAGCTTCAAAAAAGAAAACCGTGCTCCAGGTACTTCATACTGAGACTTACCTCCTGTATGGAAGGGCACGTGGACAATGAGAGTGAGCTTTTATGATTAAGGATCTTTTTGATGCTGAGGAGGGAAGCGATAAACAGGAACACAGAGATCCCAAACAAGGAGATGGTGTCAGAGACCGAAAGTCTCCGCCTGCTGATTGACGTGCCATCAAAAAAATGCAGGCAATGCTTTGGTGTGGACTTTGTGACTGATGAGAAGGGAGAAATGAGCAACATGAGGATTTGGGACATTCAGGAGTGGCCAAAGCAACTCTGCGGAGTTTACAAAGGAATGTTTTGGGGAGAGAATTGGGGAGGACCAGAGCTGAGACAGGCAGAGAGAGGGGTATAAAAGAGATGGTCTTGTGTAAAATGGGGCACTTGTCTGACCACCACAGGCTGTCCTGTCTTACAGACACTCTTAACTCTCTCTCTGCTCATCTGAATCCTGGTAGAGTTCAGCTGGGTGCTGCTGAGCTGCAGGTACCCTCTCTGTGGCAGGCCCTGGTGGTGTCTGTGTGTGCTCAAGGATGAGAACTCGGATTACCTTCTGAGTGAACCTGCCAAGGAGAAAGTGGCTTCTATGTCCATTGGTCTGGGCCAGAGGAACGCTCAGGTGATGGAGCTGCTGGGGGCAGTAGTGCCTTATCCCTTAACACCGTGTCTTTTATGCATTCTAAAAGAGGAAGGAAAAAAAAAAAGTGCAGTCCTTCTGGTTAAAAAATCCATTTGAAAACAGGAAGAGTAAAAAATACCTATTTCTGTTTGCTACGTTGATGAAAGCCATAGTCCAACCTGGAACCAGGGATTAGATGTTGCTTTTTTCAGTGATTAAAACTTCCAGTGTTTGTAACAATCATGAAGTTAAACTGCGCTGAACTGTAAATGGATGGTCCATCTTAAGATGGAGAGCATTCTTAAGAGCACTCAGAGATACTGTAAGCATTTACAAGTGTCTTGGGTTTTGGTTGTTTTGTTGTTGTTGCTGGCTTTTTTTAAGGTCCAAACTTTGGTCTTACTCTGTAATAAAAATAATAATTAAAAAAAATGCTGAATGTTGAAAATACAAACATTAAAATAATCTGTATGCCAGCCAAGATAGTGTCATAGTCTCCTGAAGAGTTGACACTTTCGGCAGTTGAACTTCTTGGTGTCAGTCATCTGTTCAGGAAGGGATGCCACTGCATGACTGACAGTTCTCATATCAGCGTGGGATTGACCATGGAGCTCTTTAAACGTGTTGTGACAGAAACAATCTGAGCCAGCTTCAGCGGGGTTAGCACATTAAATTACTAATGTCAAACCTCAACAGTGGGTACAGAAAAAAGTATAATGCACTTGTATGGGCCTCATGTTGAGGGAAGAAGGAAAGAAAATATCCTTGCTGCTGCTGTTCCCTCTGTAACATGCAGCTGAGAGTTTGTGAATATAAGATTAAGAGAAGGAGCCTCTGCTATCAAAAGTATAAACTGCAATGATAAAATATGCTGGTGCTTCATTAAGTGAGTGAAACACTTAAATGTTATCAATATTCAGTGCTATTGATATAGAACTTCCAAAGGACACGCTGTGTGCTAATTTGGACCTCTTGCTGTAAACAAACATGCTGGCTCTATAACTGGATTTGTAGAGATCCAGTCTCCTGGCTGTGAAGAACAGGCTACCGGAATGAAATTGAAGGTTTAACTGGTTTCAAAAGAGATTCAGGAGAGGCTTACATATGTGTGTAATTTTACTATATTGACACCTTTCCATGTTTAAAAAAAAAAAAAAAAAGAGAAGCAGGGATCCCTAATGCCAGACAAGTCAGAGTAAACTCCTAATGAAGGATGTTTCTAATGAGGAATGTGTAGGAAAATAGTAATGACTCTTTCAAGAGTTTGAGTCATTTATAATCTGAAGTGAGCCATGTGTTGGAGAGCACTCAGGTGATAGTCAGGACTGTGGGGGTGCCATAGTGCCAAGAGGAGGTTCCCTGACATGAAGGGACAGCGTCTGTCTGTGGAGATGTGAAGCTCCTCCATTAACACTTGCCTGAGATGGATTTGCCTTTGAGCCAGTGTACAGTTAGGAGCAGATCTTCTGGAGAAGTTGTGATAGAAATTTGGTTTTGTGTTGTGAAAATACAACATGTGAGTAACTGCTCTTAAAGGGGATTCACACCTGAGCTCAGCTGGGATGCAGGATCTTCTCTCTAATGAAGAAAAACTTTCTTTCTTAAATGTGATCAAGATTTGCTTCTTTCCTTTCAAGTGAAAGTGACTTCACCTACACTTTTCTCCTACTTTAAAGAAATAGTATTTATTACAATTTGCTCCTTGCTGTATGTGTCTTAAGTTCTTCTGTGTCTCAGGTCAAGTCAGTACTGCCTCTAAAAATCCATGTAAAACCAAACAGAATGCCAAGGGGACCCTACACAAGTAGGTATGCTTAAGAGCCATGTTTCTGATGCCTCTCTTTCCTTCATGTATTACTTCTGTGTCCCTTTCTACCATGCGGCAGTGATATGGCAGGAAAAGCTGCAGTTATCTTTATTCCAATAAAGACTAAATGAATAAGTAAGGCAGTGAAATTGAATTCACTCCAACTAAAGAGGGGCTTGAAATTAGGGGATTTAATTTCCTGGAAGAGTTTTTCTCTGGATAAGTGAAATTCTGTAGTTTTCGGTTGGGTTTGGTTTGAGGTTTTGTTTTGTTTTAGTGGGTAGTTGTTTGGGTTTTTTTTCTAGGATTCAAAGACAAATCTTTTCTTTAACAACAAATAAAGATACAGATTTTGTTTGGAGCCCAGTTGCACTGTGACATAGTTTGGGTGTTCTTATTGCCCCTCCAAGGACATAAGTGTAGGAATGCCTGGTTTCTGATATAGGCGAGGCAAGTGAAGGAGAAAGATGCCATGCTGCTTAGATCGGGCAGTTTTGTACATAAGTGGAACTGTGACTTTAATAGTTTGAATAGGGCTGTAAAAACAATCATAGAAGCAAGTAGTGAATTTTAGCTTTCCATAATAAGGTATTTGGCAAGGTATTTTCCTTTCTCGGATGGTTTGCAGTGCTTTCTTAATCCTGTTCCAGAACATCTGGGAAGGCACCATGCTCCAGCCAAGCAGCATTCTTTCTCATGACAGAGTATTATTAACACCTGTGTCTGATGTAAGACAAAGAAGCAGTATTCCCAAGCAAACTAGTCCTGCTGTTGTTAAATATTTGTAATAAGAAGAATTCTTGAAGGAGAACCTCCAGTCTATCTGTACAGTTCCAATTCTGTTCTCAGCAAGGTTCAGTTCAAAGAACAGGAATAAGAAGCCGAGTGTATCTTTGTCTTCTTTTGAGACTGTTGTAGGCTGCAGGTGCAGTTGCAAAGAAGGAAAGGGAGTTGTAGCTGCAAGCTGGTGCTTATAACAAAAAGTTGGTTTTTTTCATTTTAAGCACAATTCAGAGTGTACATTGCAGGGTTATACTGTGAACTTAGAAGCAGCAGTGGTAGGTTAACCCTGTTTTTAATCATTAGCGTATTTTGCTTTTTTTTTCAGTTTGGTACTTGATTTCATGACTAAATAGTAAGTTCTACATAGCGTGCATTTTCATACAACTTATACATGGACACATTATAAAGCCAGAATATTCAAGATTTCTTTGTATAAATATGCTATGAACTAAAGGGAAATGCTACATGAAAGATGTTAATAAAATGGAAATCGGGTCTTTAAAATGAAATATTTAATAAAATGAAGCCCAAGCAGTGGTCATTCATTCTCTATGCATTTCCTACTACTTAGTGTTGGGGGAAAAGAAATAAACATATAGGTATAAAAGACTTTTCTCAAATCCTTGTAAGACTTGAACTGTGAAAGGCTCTTATTTACTAAATAGTTTAATTTTCCCTATAAATGCTGTTGCAACTAGCCCTCTAGTAATCCCCAAAGGAAGTAAAATAGCTAGACACCTTGTCGAATCTGATTGCTCTTTCCAAAAGCATATGTAATTCCACATAGACTTCTCTTCAGTTTTGAACATAGCCTGCTGCTTCTGTGTAATTACTCTGGGCCGAGCTTCAGTGCAGTTAATTCTTCCTTAGTGAGAGATATCCTTTAGTATTTGTCTGTTTGTTTCTAGGTTAATTGCAGTGCAGTCAAGTTAGGGAGGCTTAAAGTGTTGCTCAGAGGGATAAAAAGCAAGGCAATACCATGTGCTGATTAGAAATGGCATGACAAGAAATCTGCTCTGTTTTATTCTGTTGTGGGAAATTTTATTGGTTGGGGGGAAGTATCTGGGCTTGGGACAGTCCCATTTTTTAGATTGAAAAAGGAAATAGAGGAAACTTCACACATGATGCTTTGTGGTGGCTAAGGCCCAGTCAGGAGCTGAGCCCCACACAGCCACTGAGCTGAGCCACCCACAGTGGGATAGAGGAGAGAAGGGAGAAGGGGAAAGTGAGACAACTCATGGGTTGAGAAAAAAAACAGTTTAATACATAAAGCAAAAGCCACATGCACAAGCAAAGAAAAGTCAGGACTTCATTCATTGCTTCCTATGGGCAGGCAGGTGTTCAGCCATCTCCAGGAAAGCAGGGCTCCATTGTGTGTAGCAGTTACTTGGGAAGATAAATGCCAAGTCGTGTTTATGTTTCTCTGCTTTCCTCTAACTTTTATTGCTGAGCATGGTGTCATATGGCATGGAATATCCCTTTGGTCAGTTGGGGTCAGCTGTCCCGGCTGTATCCACTGCCAGTGCATTGTGCACCCCCAGCCTACTCACTGGTGGGGTGGTGTGAAGAACACAGAAGGCCTTGGCTGGGTGCAAACGCTGCTCAACAACAGCTAAACTGTCCCTGTGCTATCAAGTCTTTTGGTCACAAATCCAAAACACAGCACCATGGGAGATGCTGTGGAGAATTTCACCTCTATACCAGTCGAAACCATTACATACCTTCCCATGCATTTATATGGTACCATGGCTTGGGTAAAAATTGCTGCACAAACTGTTAAGTTTCTCCTAATTGTGTCTTTAGTGGACGTATTTTGAGGTTATTTTGAAAGTAGGTATGTGTGGTTCCTCTTTAATGACTTATTTTTCTTTCTACAGCAGGTTCTTACTTTACTTTAAAGCTTACAATACTTCATCAGCTTTTAAAATTGGCAATGTATATGGCTTTTTTACTATAATTATAATCTGCTGAGGAGTTAGATCAAATCCTTGTTAGATATGTGGTTTGTGCTTTATCTGTACAGTGTTGGCCTTGTTAACATCCTTTTCTTTTACTAATTTGTATCTCTGCATGCCTCAGAAGTCCTTTAATCATCTCGTTTAGATTATGAGAACTGCACTGAAACTTTTTGTTTTTCATAGCTTAATTGGATGCTGTGTTAGTATGCAAAGTGAACTTCTCTGTAGATGGTACAGCTGTCAAGTAATCCTGTTGTAGAGTGAAATACCCTGAATTAAATCCTTCACCCCATTGAAGTCAGTGGGGTATTTGCCTTTGTATTCAGATTTCACTCTTGGGTACTTACATACCAACAGCAAACTATTTAGGAAAGCACAGATTAAAGTCTTTGAAGGAATATGCAGTACATTCAACCTTAAATGTAAAATATTAAGTGTAAGGAAGGGAGTCTTTGCTGCAGCATATTTCTTGCTCACAACCATCTCTTGTAAAGTCATCTGATTTTTTGCTGGCCTTTGCTGTTGTTCTTTCTGGTCTTTGTGCCACTTCCTAAAGAAAATATCTGATATAAGGTGATATAAGGAAATGATACTATAACATGTAAAATAGATACTACATTTATAATACACAGTGCCTAAAGGAATGTACAATGCAAGCTTATTCTGACACGATATTAAATTTTGTATCACATTCTCTGTAGCATAGGAGTCTATGTTTTTCTTTTCCATTAATTTTACTTGGATTTAGTGACGATTTCTGAAAAAAATAATTAGAAGAGTGGTTGTTTTTATTTAATTATAACAATACTAATAGCATTAACAATGTTTCTCAGATAGTAAAGATGCTGAGTAGTTGTATCATAGGCAACCTGGAGGAATGTTTTCCTTCCTGATATGGGTAAATTTCTCCCTTTCCAAATCCCCAGAGGTGCTGGGAACAAGGAATTGAATTAATTGCAGGTGGATATCCTCAGAATGCCTTGGTATAATTAGGATGAGAAATAATGTAACCAATGCCTTACACTTACTCCCCACTTAGGGAATACAAATTGATTGTTGAACTTTATGTGTCCAGACTGTTTGTGAAGGTAGGAAATAGTCACAGATCACATCTATCAGTCTACTGGCAGCATCTGTCTCTAAAGGGACTCTAGTCCACTGTGACAGAATCCCTAACATTTTTTCCTGACTTCAAACACCTTTAGCATCTTTCTTTGAGAATAACAATGAACTTAGACTTCATTTATACTTAATACTACCAGCTTTCTTAAGAATTGCATGTTCCATCTGTAGTCAGTTGTTTCACATCCTTTGTTAGGTAGTGTAGCTGTACTATATTGCAGGCTGCACTGTGCTGCTTTCTGCAGTCCAGGAAAAACAATGGGCAGACCGTTTTTTTTAAGTACTGTAAAATTTTTGCCGAAAATTCAGTAGCTGCAGTCTGTTCCCCATGAACTGCAAGTGGTGGTGTTCTGAAAAGCAGTTCTGGTTGTGTAACTTCTTACAGAAAAAAGACAAAACCTTAAAAATTGTCAAGTGAAAAGATACCTGTTTACTTGAATATGAACTTGCAATTATAGGAATTATCTGACAATTTTCTTCCAATCTTCCTCCACCTTTGGCGCTTGCATCTATCTGAAGTAAAATGTATCTTAAGTAAATAATTTGAGCATATTTTGATGCACAGTATGTGAATTCCCAGTGAAAGAAAAAATGCTGAATCTTCTCCTTGCTCTTTTTAAATTTTTGAAGAAGATGAAACCTGGGGATGGGAAGAAAGAAAATGACACCAAAAATTGAAAGTGAGAAACGGCATTTTATTGCTGAATTGAGCTGGGGCAAAATCATTTGTCAGTCATTTCCCATCAGCTGCAGATGCAGCTGACGGAAAGATTTGATTAGGAAGTACATGTACCTTCACAGAGGAAAAAAACAGAAGAATTCTCACGCTAGCAGAACCTTAACAAGAAACAGTAGCTGAAAAATATAACTTAAAATGCAAATACAAAGTTTTATATATATGTATTTTAACTGAAAGGCTGATTAATGACTGGATAGAATGTCAATGCTTATGCCTTTTATATACTGTCTGTTTCTGGGAGTTATATTTTACTCTACAAGTTGTCATGTTCAGATAGGTAATTACATGACACTTGGTACTTTATCACAGGAAATTTTAAGGTCACCTACTACATTCGATCTAAAATCTATACAAGTACCCTGATTTCTTATTGTTATCATCACATTGATTTACTTTCCCTATTTTTGGAAGAGTTAAAGTGGTATGTAAATTGAGCCTGTATTTTCCTGACAAGTTCCTGACAATATCTACAAGTTCTCAAAAGAGCTAGAAATCCTCAGAAGTATTGTAACTGAGGAAAAGTGATTTTTTTTTTGTTTGTTTGTTTGGTTTGTTTTGGTTTTGGGGGTGTTTTTTTGGGTTTTTGTGTGTGGTGTCCCCCATCTGCCACCCAGTGTGTCACTACCATTTCTCCCCTTGCAAATCAACTCTGGAGGAGCATCAGGGTGCTTTCTAAACTCTGCTGAAGATTTCATCAGTGAGTCTGTGTATGCAGGAGTCATCACCTGGATGAGCAATGCTGGTTTTTAGATGCAAGACTGCACTGAAATCTATGATGTTTAGTTAACTTCAGCTCACTGAAGTGCTAGTACCAAGCTTCCAAGTTCATTACAGTGTCTTAATGTTGGCCTTAATGGATATGATTTTGCACTTTGCCCCCTCTCTTTCTTTCATCCTGAACTTTAGTAGATTGTGAAGTAATGTTAGGCCATCTCTTGCCAATACTGTTGTGATATCCTTTACTGCTGTTGACTTTTCTTCTCTCCTGTTGATCGATGTCAGTAACCCATTTATACGTGATAGTATTATTTTTCTCCCAAACCAATTTTACACACAAGGCACATCAAAATTCCTTGTTCATGCAGTGTGATGAGCAGGAGTAAGAAGCAGCCATCTTTGTGCTGAGGAATTTAGAAAATCAGCAGACAAAAGACAAAGGCATATGAAGAATCAAGGTCTATTAAAATATCTCATAAGCAGTGTAGCATTGTGTGGAGAGATGAAACTGGGGGGCAAGTGGGATTTGAAGTTTTTAGCTAAACTGATCTAATGACTGGCTACCACAGGAGCAAGTAATGCTTTTCCCACTAATACCTCCTTCTGCATCCATAGCACTATAAGCCTGTATAGACCAGGCAGACAAATGGAGGGAAGAAACCCTAATACCATGACAAATGCTGTAACTCCTATCTCCCTATCTGGAGCATCACATAAGTGATAATACCAGCCCCATATTTTATGAACACGTAGCTGTGGGTGAGACCTCTTGTAGCTTTAACACTTTAGCTTATTCTACTGAATTCTAATAAAATGTAGTTTATAACAAAATGCTTCAGGGCTATTAAATTTCAGCACTAAACTTTAAAAGGGTATACAGTTAAGTAATTCTCCTTAGGGGGACTATCATAAGGTTTTTTTGAGGTATTTTATTTCTTTTTTTTTATCTGTATCATTACTTGTTGAGTTAAATGAAGAAGTTAAAAGGTTTTGGAAGCAATTTGTTGTCTAACTTAAAAAAAATAAACATCGCTGGCATTACATAGACTAAACTGGCATTTCACAGACAGTGTGATTACCAAAGTGATGCTCTGCAATTAAAACCTGTACACGCTGTTCACTAAGTAAGGCAGGAAGCTGTCCACATCTTCCATCCATGTACAATTGTCTGTGGCCTTGTACACTGAGAAAGCTCGTATGTCTTTGTCCCCTGACAGCAGGAGAATCAGCCTGGTATGAAGGGCAAGGGAATGACAAAGTATCTTTTATGCAGCGCTGCCTTGCTTGGAGCTGTAAAACTGATGGGTAATTGAGCTTTCCTCCTGTGATCTACAACACCAAGTTCCTGTGAATGCTTAAGCCATCAAATGAGTTCTAAACTTTACAGTAAATTTTAAAACAGTAAGGTTGCTTTATTGGGTGCTAAGAAATCCCGAGTTTCCTAGGTTACTTAATGCCATATAAAACACAGGAAGAGTTAAAACACAATTCTGTGTTTTATAAAGAGTAAATGTGTCTACGAGGTTTCTGGTTTTGAAAAAAGTCAGGCCAAGAATCACAGAATCACAGAATTGTAGGGGTTGGAAGGGACCTTGAGAGATCATCGGATCCAACCCCCCTGCCAAAGCAGGCTCCCTAGCTCATACTGCACAGATAGGCATCCAGATTGGTCTTAAATATCTCCAGAGAAGGAGACTCCACCACCTCCTTGGGCAGCCTGTCCCAGGGCTCTGGCATCCTCACTGTGAAAAAGTTCCTCCGCATGTTGGTGCGGAACTTCCTGTGCTCCGACTTGCAGCCATTGCCCCTTGTCCTGTCTCCACTGACCAAAGAAAAGGGGCAGGCCAAGTCCCCCTGCACTCCATACTTAAGATATTTATAAACACTGATTAGGTCCCCCCTCAGTCTTCTTTTCTCCAGGCTGAACAGTCCCAGCTCACTCAGCCTCTCCTCATAGGTTAGATGTTCCAGGCCCTTAATCGTCTTCGTAGCCCTTCTCTGGACTCTCTCCAGGAGATCCCTGTCTTTTTTATGCCAAGGAGCCCAGAACTGGACACAGTACTCCAGGTGGGGCCTGACCAGGGCAGAGTAGAGGGGGAGGATCACCTCCTTCGACCTGCTGGACACACTCTTCCTGATGCACCCCAGGAGGAAGCAAAATACTATTTTTTTAATCACTGTAGTTTATGTATATACCCAGCTTGAAATAGGACCTGCACACAATGAATCTGTCCATTGTTTTTTTGGATTTAAAAGAAAAAGAGGTCCTGATTCACGTGGTAAAGCCCATCAGCATTCTTCTGAGCTCTCCCTTACAACTACTAAGGTAGCTATTACTTTATTTATTGCTCATTCATTCCTGTGCTTGGGAGGAAGAGTCCTTCTGTTTGACAACTGCAAAAAGATTTGATTTTTACAAAATTAATCTTATCCCATGAAATAATAGAAGTTGGTTCTATTCACTGCGGCAAGTCAGTCAAATCTGCTGTTTGCCCATATCCTCTGCAGCTGTTTGCAAACTGACAAGTTCTCAAAGCCTGGTCGGATTAGAAGAGGAAATAAAAGCCAATTATTCTTAATGTTAAGAGCTCTTCGTTTCA
Source organism: Laterallus jamaicensis coturniculus (assembly GCA_022605575.1). Classification (NCBI taxonomy): domain Eukaryota; kingdom Metazoa; phylum Chordata; class Aves; order Gruiformes; family Rallidae; genus Laterallus; species Laterallus jamaicensis. The sequence continues at coordinate 90,157,844 of JAKCOX010000001.1, forward strand.
AATTATTACTTACACGATAGCCATTTCATTTGACAATAATCTACTTTCTTACTGTTTCTAAAGCTTAATAAACAGCCATTACCCTACTTCATGCCATTCTGATTGATTTGTGGTCTCTGACTGACATGAGGTATATGTGCTTTTCTGAAATGGTTTAATAACATCTCATACCAGGTTCCTGTTGGTTATTTTGTCAAAATTGTCACTGTTGTGTTACAAATCAACTTTTCTCATTGAACTTAACATACTGTCTTGATTCTTTGTTGAGTGTCATGCTCCAAAAAGGAGAGGGGGAGAAGAACGAGTGAGTGAGAGTGTGAAGGTGCGTAATGTTTTGGATCTGAAGCCCTTTTGCAAGTCAGGATCTTGCTGAGAAACCCTTGTGCTTTCTGTTTATACCAGCTGATCAAACACTACTTGTTCTCATATGCCTTGCGTCTTTAAACCTAAACCGATACCTTTCTCACTTTGGGATGTACAAAAATACTAGATTATTAGTTTTATGATCTAATGAATGAAATGTGAAATTATGTCAGTTACAAACAGGACTAGAAGTGTAGACTATTTTGTTGATTTTGTTTTCCTTTCCTACAACCACAGTCATAGTCTGGTTGCATGTCAGCTGCATACAGCAATACTTTAAGCTCTATAAACAAAAGCTTTTCTTTGGATTTATGTCTTATAAATTTCATCTTCAGAGTTTTTCAGGTGTGGAAGTAATAGATTGAATTGCTGACATTATTCTGGTGTTACAGGGAAACTACCCCCATAGCTGTAAGAAGAAACCGACATTGGCTTGAAATAGAACTAGCATTCTCAACTTCTTGAAACTAAATTGAGGAGATTTTATGTATTCCTGAGACTTTTACTGCAGCTGTGAAGAAGCAGTAAGGGATATCTGTGGTGCAGGGCTGTGAGGACAAGGGCCTTCCTGGCATGGGCTTTGGGAAGCAGGACAGATCCTTGGGTGGCAGCCAGGGCCAGGCCCATCCCTAGGGTGGCTAGGCAGGGACACAGTGGCAGGCATCAGCACCAGGCTGGGATGTCAGCCCGCATGCTGTGTGGGAGCTCTCTACCAGAGTCCTCAAGGGAAATGGACAGCCCTCAGCTACATTGCCTCTGAGCTGACCCAGAGGGCCTGCAGACAACCCCCAGGAGAGGGGATGCTCTCAGGGCCCCTGTACTGAAACCTGGAACAAGTCTCTTGTTGGGCATCTTGCTGATAGGAGGGGTTGCAGTCCATGCCCATGTCTGAATTTAGCTGTTCTGAAAACCTTTTGAATAAAATTATTCTTTGCAAATTCACAAACTCCCTTGCAACAGAAACTTTAATTCTCAGTAGTGTTAAATCACCTTTATTTGGGTGTGTGTGGGGGTCACTTACAAGAAAATACTTCAACTGCAGAACTTCACCTTGAAATAAATTGATTCTAGTGCAACTTTTATGACCAGCTTTTCTGTCCAGTTTTATTTCATTTACACCTGAGTATGTCAGAAGTACGTTGCTCAGAAGGAGTTTGTATCTTTCATACATTGGTGCATATTATTATTAAAGACCATCAGAAATAGCAGGGTTTTTTGATAAATCAAAATACTGAAAGAAAAATGCCCCCTTGATTTCTAACTTTTTTTCCTAATGATTTTATTCCCTTACAGTTTGCAATTACTTTATTTAGACATTTTGTTTTTATATAATTTGAATTTCTTACTGTGAATTCTTTGAATAAACATGATTAAAGATAAACTTAATAGAAGTATGCCACCCTCTTGTAACTTACTTGCTTCAAAGAAAAGACAAACTCGTAAGATTTCTAAATCTTATCCTGTTAGATGCAGAGGCTACACCTCACTCTTTTGAGAAAATGTTCAGTAATTGAGAGATACAGATACATTATTTTCAAATAAGTCATCCCATACTGTTTAATTTTGCCAAAAAGATTATTGCACATCTGACAGAGAAGTTCTGGAATTTTCCTGCAGATTTTGTTGTGTCACATAGAATCAAGAATATCTGTGCTGTTACCTACTTGTGTCAGAATTTTTAAAGTCTCCCACACTGCTTATGTTTTATAAGATAACTTTTGCAAAATGGATTTTATGATTTTTTTTTTTTTAGCTCTTAGTGAAAATATTTTGAGGAGAGCACTATTCAATGTGTAGAAGTTCTTAGAGCATTATTCATACACCTTTGAATGCCTTTCAGCATCTACAATAAGTTCCAACAAACTCTGAACTTAATTTTCCAACTGTCAGAAACCATGAAGATCTCTCATACCCACAAATGCCACATATTGGAGATACTAAAGTGTTATTTAATAATTTGAAGTATTTTCTTGATTTCATAAAGACTTCTTATAGGAGGTATTTTACAGCCAGCCTTGGAACCACATTAAAAATGTGGGTGAAGATGAAGGTGGAGTGTTTGTCTCTTGAGATGTTACCCCTCATCTTGACAGGTTCTTTATAACTTGTAAACTGGTTTAGTGAAAAAGAACTGTTGTGATTACTGAATGAACATAAAGCTTTCCCTTCTCTGCCATTTAACAGCTGGCAGATTACAGAACTGCTTTTGGGGGAGAAAATGTAATAGGTTAGTATTAACAGACAGATACATAAAATCACTTTCTCTCCCAGGGTTTACTTAAAGCAAATTGTTGTACCAGGCTGCACCTTAGAGGAATGGTGCAGAGAGAATTGGTACCTTTCAAACTTCAGAAACCCATGCAAGGCCATAGGTCAAGTTAAAGCGTCCAGGCAATAGAGTTGTTGTCTGAACGCCTTAGTGAAGAAAAGCCTCTTTTACCTATTTAATTCTTTTGAATTTGTGTAGATGTGATCCTTGCTGTCAGTACAGTTTGGATTTTATCCTTGCTTCATTCATATTCTGTGGGGTAGTATTTTTATCGAATTTTTAATTGAGTTTTTGAAGTTTTTTATATATCCAAGCAGGTGGGGTTCAAAACAAATTCCTTGGTTGTATATAGGAAGGTTGTCTTATTCCATCAGATGCAGCAGCACAGAAAACTATGATTTCTGCCCTGAAATAATAATTGTAAAAGGAAAGCAGATCTTAGTGCTTTACTGAGGCATATATTTTAGAGTTATTTAAAAACAAAACAGATGTGAAGTGGTCTCTGAGGGACAGCAAAGAGATAGGACAGTGATCACATAAACATGCAAAAGTTTAATGTACAGTTTACAAGTAGCTGCTGGTGCTCTTTCTCTTACTTGTCTGGGATGAGCAAGCAATCAATACCGACCCAGCATCTTCCTGCACATCAGGATGTTAACCCCTGTCAGGACAAGGACTGGGGCACTAACAGCCATCTTTACTGTTGTTAGATGTATTGCAGCATGGGTTTTGTTTGGGCCAAGGAGCTCTCTCATAAATTATCTTGGGAAGAAAGACTCAGAAGCTGGTACAGTGTGGTGACTGTTCTGAACAGGCAATCTGGATGCAGCCATCCTGTTTGCAGGCTCTTAAAGTGAAATACTAATGTGCCAGCTGGCTCCAGATCCGTTCAGTTATAGCATACAGTGTAGTCGGCATGTCTCCTTATCCTGATCTAATGACTCATATATACATGGAATCTCTGGAAGTGAAGCGCCATGTCCAGCAAAACACAGTCTTCTGGGACTTTGAGTAGAAGAGACACATTTTGTTTTTCAGATTTGGAAATCACTCTTACCCCTTTGCACACTTGTAGTACAGAAACAAACATGGGATTAAAGAATTCTGGGACAATTTCAGTATTAATCTCTCTTCCATTGCTTCTAGTAAATAATCTTTTAGACAAATAATAGCAGACAATCTCCTATAGCTGCACATTGAAAAAGTATTTCAGTAAAGTAAACTTTTCCTTTGATATGGCATCCGCCTCACAGATGGCTTCATTGTTCAAATAGCCACAATACTAATTTGGCTGTCAAGATTGTGATAAAACTGAGGAGGATGAAAATACCTTCTGGTGTTCCATATGCTGTTTTGAGCTTAGGGTTAAAATAGAGAACTGCAACCAAAGTGGACAGAATGTCATATTACATAAAAGCATTACAAAGAATTACTGAGTTTCCTCTTCAGTTTGTTTTTTTACCACATTGGTGGTGTTGGAGACCCTGAAGAATTAGAGAGATGGAGAACACATGGAAACTGTTTCATAGTGTCTGTCTGTAAGTGTCAGTTACAACCACAGTCTCCTAAAAAGAGCTAGATGAGAGTCTAGAGTCATCTCCAGATCCAAACGGTCCTGAGAGTTAGTCCTCTACAGGGTAAGTTTGGTTAGGCTAGTACTGAACCTATTAACAATTAATTTGGCCAATGCAGAATTGAGTGGGGTGGGGGATATTGTTTGGGTGGACTCAGAAATGCCAGTTGTGCAAAACAAGTTTCAGGGTAAGTTATAGAAAGAAGGAAAGCTGTGATTTTTACTACAGCACAGGAAATCTTCACCCATTAAGAATCCTTGAGATCAAGTGCAAATCAAATTCAAGTAGGAGGACCAAAATGCTTGGAAATTTCAAATTTCTCAGATGTCTTGAGAAATCTGTCCACTCTCACATGTTACCACTCTCCAGTTCCTTACAGCTTTACTACTTAGCAAATAACATTCATAGGTTTCACACTAATCTGTTTTATTGTTCTCCTGGGAATAGTTAGAGGTGTTTGCCTGAAGATTGAACTGATACATGTCTAAGTGTGGGGGTTTTTTTGGTTTTGGTTTTTTTGGGGTTTTTTTTTTTGTTGTTGAAGCATGGACTTGAACAAAACTTCTTTCTGTGTTTAGTTGTATGGCCACATTTTAAAATGAGAGATTTTTGCAAGCTTGCCTAGGAACTGCAGTTCAGTGCCAGGTTTACACTGCTGTGTGCAGTAGGATGTGAAACTGTATGGGCTGGCTGCTGTCAGCCCCTTTACAGCACAGGGAGTGGGTTTGTACTTGCAGAAGAGGCTAAGCTGGTTTATTTGCTAGGATGAAGTGTTATGCTTTTCTTGTGCAGAGCTTTCAGGATTTTAACTGTTTTCACCTTACTTCACTGCATTTTGTGAAAGTAAAAGTTGAGTTTAAAACTCTTCACACCCTGCTCCATTAAACACTAGAGATGTACCCTAACTCAGATTTGAAAGAACTTCTGTCTGGATTGTTTCTATGCAGCCTCAAACTAAATGTAATAAAAAGCTCTCGCCTGTCTTTTCAAGTAACTGTTTCCTCTCACATATGCATGCACACATTTTCTTGGTTTCTATGGCATCTTTAACATAATAGCTGTGTGTAAATAATAATCTTACTCCTCCAGAGTGATCATAGGAATTTTTCTTGTCGAAGCTTTGGGGTTTAATCTTCTTGCTTCCTTTTTAATGGATCCTGTATTTGTTTAAAGGATTATCATGCAACTTTGTCACTCATTTTCTTTTAATATAGAGTGGAAACAAAGCCTTTCAAGCACAACACTGTTCTACTTTACATTTACAGTGGAGATAAGTTACGGTTTTTTTCATTATCCTTCCTTACCCTATCGGTGCAGTGGGATTTTTAGCAGAGTGCTCTCACATAATGAACATATAGGGACATCGGCTTGGCATGATTCAAGCTTAAGGGCTTTTTAAGAAGCTTTTAGGATTTCATATGTCAAAACTAAGTAATTAAAAAAAACCCCAACAACCACTAAAAGAAAACCATCACCACCACCAAACCTTAAGGATGGATTTGCATGATGGGCCACAGATCCTTTTTCTAGAAATACCACTTTTTGTCAGCTAAAAATATGTACTAGAAGGATATACTTAAATGACAGAGATTTTAGGAGTTCTGAATGTCTTACCGTATTTTACTGAGGAGAAAAAAAAAAGCGTAGGGGGAAAACAAAACTATTTAAGTTTCTGTTTATTTAGCCCCTAAAATTCTCCTTTTCTGATTACTGAGGATGCCACAAGTAACAATGTCAAATTCCATATATAGGCTTTTGCTCTTCTTTCCTTGTTTTTCCTCCTCCTCCCGTTTGTTCAAGAGTCCTTTCACCAGGTATTTGACCTAACTACCATGCAAAACAATTTACCTTGCAGAAAAGAGGTGTCATTAAAAAACTTTAGAAGACTGTTTCATAATATAGTTCATTTTGGTAGCTGAACATGTTTTCTTCTTGGTGCTCTTCATTCGTACTCCCACACTGCAGCTAACAAGCATCTCGGCTGCACAGTCATCTATATATTTTTTCCTGTCAAGCTGGGATACTAACTGCTGTAGGTTAAATGTCCTGCCAAACGTGCATTTACACATGTGTCTGAGGGATTTTGTTGCTTTCAAAGCCAGATCAGTTCTCTGCACTTACTCATATATTGGTTTTTTAAACTACTGTAAGAACCAAGAGGGCAGCACAAGGTACCACTGAAAATAAGCAATGGAGATTCAGATTGTTGTAGTGTAAGCAAAAGTTTGGTGACAGAATTTGCTGCTTTAAATAGCCCTCTGTGCCTCATCATGGCTGGTTAAATAGAAAATCTGTGTTGCATGTTGTGAGACAGTGAGATATAAAAACAGTTTATGAATTCTTTCTTCCCAGTGAAGTTACCTGAGTCATGAAAGCTTACAAACTCTCATCTCACTAAACGTACATTAAAATCGATATTTTCATCAAAGCTACACTTACCGTCATAAAATAAAGCTGTGGAGTGCAGAATACTTTTCTCTTTAATTTAGGTTCATGAAAAGCTGCACATTGACCTGCACGTTACCTGAGGACTTCCCAGGTAGCAAAGGATATATAATTCTCCTATAGTTAAAATTTTTGAGATGGTATATTCTTCTGCTCTTACACTTGTATTTTTCTATATTAGTTAAGCAAGGATGAAACTATTTGAAAAAAAGGAAGCAAGTGTTTTTTTAAAGGGATATTGCCTTATTTAGTAAGAAGGAGCTGCAGATATGATGGCAGGCTGGTGATAATCTGAAGACAAGTCCCTATTAAATCACCAGTAGCGTGTCTACTACTGAAGCTGATTTTTTTCTAAGTGTAATCTGCCATTACTTCTTTCTTCTCTTTCTTTCACTCCCATAAGGGTTTCCATGAGCTTTAAGTACTTAACCTTGAGGGCAAAAAAAGTGGTACATACAAGGTATTCCGCAGTTTGTAATTATCGAATTGCAGATGACACTGGGTACTTTGCATTAAGCTTTAGCTGTTCAGAGTTAACGATTCTTTCTTCTTAATCCTATTTTGCTGAAACATAAAGCATTTTTATTATATTTAATAAACATAGTTTCAGGTGTATCTAGGATATTTGTGTGCAATATGATTGCAATTTCATAACTTAAAAAGGAATAAGATTATGCCTTATTCTGTAAAAATTACTATCCTTACCTAGTATGGAAGATCCTAATAGTTCAAAATTCAATTTGATGTAATAGCCACAATCATTGCAGGGAATGTTGGGAGCAATAGACAGAATATCTGTGCAATCTGTCTCCAACAGTTTTTATTCACAATTCATTTATACAGTTGTATTATGTTTTCTGATGTTTTGCTGTCATTAAGTTTAAGCTTGATCTTTTAATAACATAGTTCTCAATATGGGTCAAACAGACTCTTGTTTTATGGGGTTTCCAGGAAAAACAAATATTAGGAAAAAATAGGCTTTGGATTGCTAGATGTATAAAAGGTATGTATACTTGGGTAAGATATATGTAAATCTTTTCATGTGCCACTGCTTTTTAAATACTAACAAGAATATAAAAATCTTGATTGTGCAATATGTTTTATTTAATCATGTATCAAGATAATGGTACCTTGGTACATTCCTGTCTCCATCTTGAAATACTTGTGCTTTTTCGCATAAAATCAGAAGTCAGTTAACTTCCTCATTCACTGTCAAAAATTGGGTTTTTATTATCTCAGTGAGAAGAGGTGTTAGAAGCAAACATCTGTGTGTTAGCAGGCTGACAGGAAAGGAGGTGTGCAAGTGGGTCTCTTAGACCTCTTGTCTCCAGTTACGTCGGCCATATGAGAAAACTGCATTCATTGATCAAATTCATCAGACAAACAGAGTTGTTTTTATTTAAAATAGGGTTGGGGGAGTGGTGTTGGGTCATTTTTTGTTGATTTTTTTGTAAGGTAAGGTCAGCTTCAGACTAGCCATACTGCCATTTTGCTTAAAGCATTGCTAATTTCCAGTCTGCTTGAAATTCTGATTTGTTCATGCACTTTCATTCTTGTCCCAGCTCTGCCTTCCACTTGAATATTTCTTATGACCAGGTGTTTGCCTTCCGATGTCTTCATAGTGACTGTATTTTAATCTTCATGTCTCAGGTTATAGCTGTAAAAATCTTCAAATATCATCTTCAAAGCTCTCCAGTCCCTTGATCACTTTAGTATCCCTGTTCTGCATTTGCTTCAGTTTGAATTACTCTTATTTGAACATAGGTAATCAGATTTCTATGCAGGCTTCCAGATAAGGTCTTGGCAGTTTCATGTACTTATCTTTCTGTTTGATAAGTACCTTGTTTAACACACAGAGATATTGTCAGTTTTACCTTCGTATCCTATGGGCTTTCAAGCACAGTATGGATTTGTTTTTTATGAGCTCAGTGTAGGTCTTTTGTCTAATGGGATCTTCAAAAGTGGTCTGGTTAAAAAAAAAAAAAAGTATTATCTTGGTTTTATTTGTTATTATACATGTGTATGGTGGGCTGACCCTGGCTGGAAGCCAGGTACTCACCAAAGCCTTTCCAACACTCCCCCTCCTCAACTGGACAGGGGACAGAAATAAAATGAAAGGCTCAAGGGTTGAGGTAAGGACAGGAAGAGATCACTCACCAATTACCATCATTGACTAAACAGACTCATCTTAGAAAAAACCCCTAATTTATAACCCAAGCAAAAACAGAATAGGATGAGAAATAAATGAGAAGTAATAACAAATCTTAGAACACTTCCCCTCATCACTCATTTCTTCCCAGGCTCCTGCTTTCTCTCTCTTCTCCTATCAGTGGCATAGGGAGACAGGGAATGGGAGTTGTGATCAGTTCATCAGACACTGTCTCTGCTGCTCCTTCCTCCTTAGGGAAAGCCTCCTCACACTCTTCTGCTCCTCCAGCGTGGGGTCCTTCTTGTCAGAGACAGTCCTCCACCAATTTCTCCAATGTGAATTCTTCTCATGGGTTGCAGTTCTTCACCAACTGCTCCAGCACGGGGCCCTTCCATGGGGTACAGACCTTCAGGACCAGACTGCTCAGGTGTCAGTTCCCCCAGAGGGTCACAAGTCCTGCTAGAAAACCTGCTCTGGTGTGGGCCTCTCCCACTGCTCTAGGTGCAGGTCCAGTGTCACTTTCCCATGGGGTCATAGCTTCCTTCAGGTGTCTCTCTCTGCTTTGGCATTAGGTACAGGTGGAATCTCTGCTCCAGTGCCTGGAGCATCTCCTCCTCTTCCTTCTGTACTGACCTAGGTGTCTGCGAAGTTTCTCACATCTTCTCACTCTTCTCTCTGAGTGCAAAAGCTGCTGCTAGGTTGTTTTCCTTGTTAAATAGGTTATCCCAGGGGTACTACGGCTGTTGCTATTAGGCTTGGCCTTGGCAAGCAGTGGGTCATCTTGGAGCCGGCTGGTATTGGCTCTGTCAGAACTAGGGGAAGCTTCTAGAAACATCTTTCAGAAGTACCCCTGTAGCTCCCTTTCCCTACCAAAACCTTGCCATGCAACCCCAGAATGAGGTGGTGTGCAGGAAGAAGTCTTCCAGTTACATTTTACATGTTGACAGTTTGGCAGTAATGTTCTGGAAAGATGGTTGAGAAAACAGCTGTTTTTTCATTGCCAAAAGGTCGTGTTGACATTGCACACACTTGTTCTGACCATACTGTTAAACTGGAAGGCAGAACATAGAACACACTGACCTCTTTAGGAAGTGGAAAACTGAGTTTAATTTTTTTATGAGAATAGGACTCATGAATTTTTGGGGGTTGGACCAGATGATCTCTCGAGGTCCCTTCCAACCCCTATGATTCTGTGATTCTATGAATTTTGATCTCTGATAGGTGGCAAATTTCCATTTATAAAATTTACACATCCTCAAATGCTTTTTATAACCTCAGCCTAAACAGCTGTGCTCCACTTGTTCTTCTGTTTCAAGAAGTGAGAACTAAGATCTGGAAATTCTATTCACTGATCTCAGCTCATCTGGGAAAGCATGTATAGTACATCTGAGGGAAAATAACTAAAAATAAGGAAATAGAAAGTTTTAGCTTTAACTTCAGATTGTCTTTGCACTTGAGAGTTTTCTGGCATTGTTTGTACAATATTGACTTTTATGGTCTTATAACCAACGGCAAGACATTTATTACATACTTTATAATAAAAGTAAACACACTAAAAATAAAATCCATCAATCTTTCGTTATTACCTGCACAAGAAAATTAAAATATCAATCTCAATGTGGAAGATGTATTAGAGATTTAAAGTCACTGCATACTCCCAAATGATTTTCATAGCTGTGCAATCCAATACAATTTTGCACATCCTTAGAGATGGACAGAAACTGTTGGGTAAATGCTTGTAAAACAAGAAAGCTGTAGCTTTCAAAAGTGATACAAGTATTTTATCTGGAAAATACTGCAGTGATTTATGAGAGCACAAATACAGAAACAAACATGTAATGGAGAACAAATTTCCTCTTATCCCTGGATTCCGTGAAAATACAAGTTTATACCTGTTCAACAACCAAAAGATAAGAGCTTTATTCTGTAAGCCAATAAGGCTTTGAGGTTTTGTTTGTTTGGGGTTTTTTGTTGGGTTTTTTTTGTTTGTTTGTTTCATTAGGGTTTTCTTAAGAAAAAAATCTCAAGTAGACCCAACAAGGACAGACCTAACAACAGAGTTTTCAGCAGATAAATAGTGGGCCATGTTTGATCCTTCAGTATGTTCGTGTCTGTGCCACATAGATTCTTGAATGCTGCATTTGGCACCTTGAAGTGTAAATATAGCTTATCAGGTATTCCACAAACTTGCACTTTGTATGCTTTGGTTTCTGTGAGTCAACTCTTCCTTCCCCTAAGGTGAAACAAATGAAATCCATTAATGTTTGATGAAATAATTTTTAGAAGGATTTAAATATCCATTGTTAGATAATTTGCAGAGCTTTGCAGGTTAATTGTGTGTCTGCATGGGTGCGTGTATGTGCACGTGCGCTAGTGACTAAAAGTTTCATATTACATTTCTAGTAGTAGTAGATTCTGATTGTGATTTTTTGTTTGGCTGTGACTGGGAAAATGTCATAATTTCATTTCAGGGGCAAGAAAGATGAAAAACCTATGCTGGGGGGGGGTTGTGTTTCTTTCTTTGGTTTTTTTCCCCTTTTTTCTTTTTTTCTTTCCTCCCCACTCTAAACAGATTAGTATTCAGCTTAGATCAGTGTCTTGTGTGAGATTTGTATTTTGACATAGCTGCTGGAAAAGGTTGTGGAGAAATCCTGGAATCTGTTACTAAGAAAAAAGCTCGAACTGGAGATTTCCTATTTTGACACAAGGTGCATATGTGTGCATGTACATAGTATACATATGCTAAAAGAAATAGACTAAAAATTGAATGTTCACTGAAATCTTTATTAAATATCATAACAAAGCTTGTATATAGAGTGAAAATGAAGTCAGTGATAGTACCAATTGGGAGTAGTTTTTGAATTACACTTCCTGTGGGAGGTATTTCTTCTAACTATTATTTTTCTTATTGTGTGGTTTTACCTTGTGCTTAGTATATAACATCGGCTTTTTAAATAGCAGAACCTAAACATGAAATTAATTTTATTATTTCTATAGAACTCGAGGCCCTAGCTGTGGAGCAGTACTTGCTATTACATTAGGTATTACCATTTTGCTGGTACTTGCATAATCTGTGTTCCAGAAGCATATAATCAAATTCATGAGTAAACTTGAAGTTCAGGATCACATAAATGACAAAAAAGTTATAATAAAGTTAACTAGCACTTACTGCCAGTGTTTCTAAAGCAGCCTGTCTGTCAGCAAACTTCCTGAAGATGGAAACATAGACTGATTTAAATTGGGGAGTTTCTCACCAACTCACCCCCACCAAAGATGGACAAGTTCAATCAGGTTGCAAAGGGCTTTCTCCTGTCACGTTTGAGTATTTCCAAGTCCAGATTTCATAGTTTTTCTTGGCAATTTATTTCAATCCTTGGCTGCTCTAAATTTGGAGCCCCCCACCCCCAAATCTAGGTTTTAAGCACAGTTTCCTTTCTTGTGACTTGCATCAATGACATCCCTTTTTGTCCCTGGGTACTTTTGAGAAAAGTCTTCTCTACATGTTCCCATTAGGTATATGGAGACAGGATTAAGATTCCGCCTTTCCATAGCAGTTGTTTCCCAGGCTGAACAAACCCAATACCATCAACCTCCCATCACAGGAGAAGAGTTCTAGATCCTGACTGCTATGATGGCTCTCCATTGAACTTGATCTGTTATGTTAAAGTCCTCCTTGTACTGGAAAGCTCTAGATGGGACACAGTACTCCAGCCATGGTCTCACAAGCGAAATACAGAGGAAAAGTATAATTTCCCTTGGTCTGCTGGCTGATCTTTTACTCTTCTACAGCTTGGGGTGCAATTGTGTGTCTTTGCTGCCAGACCACATTGCTTCCAGGTCCCTTTCTGCCAAACTGTTTCTCAGTCAGCTGGCATCACACTGTACAGTTCCATGGTGTTATGCTGTCCTGAGGACAAAACTTTACATTTGCCTTTGTTGAATGTCATATTTGTGTCATGATGTTTCAAAAGAGATCTTGACAGCCTGGAGAAGAGCAGTCCTACCTTTCAGGAACTGCACTGCTCCCTGGTTTGGTGTCATCCTGAACTCCATCTCCCATTGCAATAAAAGCTAGTAAAGAATATCAGCTCTGTTATCAAGCCTCTAGGAATCAACTAGCAACCAGCTACCACTTGAGCTCTTTACTGTTGGTCACAACACTCTGAACCTTGCAATCCACAGTTTTCTCCCTGCCTCACAGTACAGTTACCCATTTCATGCTCAATTGCATCTATTACAAGGGTACTGTGGATATCCTTGTCAAAGGCTTTGCTGAAGTCATGCTAAACAACATCCCTTGCTCTCCCCCTAGTCCTCAGATTGGTCAGACATGATTCACCCTTAGTGACTCCATGTTGGCTCTTCCAGCCTTTTATGAAACTGGAAGTTAAAATCTGGAAAAGATGCACAGTTTGCTGGAGGTCTGTCACTGTTGAAATGCAGAAGGGGTCATTACTGTTAAATATCTTCATTACTGACCTGGACAACAGAGTGCATACTCAGCAAGTTTCCAGATGATAAAGAACCTCAGAGGAATGGCTAATCTACAAGATGATTGGGTTGCCATTCAAAGGGATCTTGACAGGATGGAGAAACAGGCAAACAGAAACCTCATAGACCTTAATGAAGAGAAATCCCAAGTCTTGCACCTGAGGGGAATGAATAACCCCAGGGACCAGTGTGGATGGGAGCTGACTGGAATGCGGGTCTGCAGAGAAGAGCCTGGGGATGCTGGTGCTAACTTGTCCTTGTGGCAAAGAAGTCTCTGTGGAATCCTATTTAGGTGTGTAAATTCCCTTCTGGGGAGGGGTAAAGATGATGCAGCTGGACTCTTCCCAGTGATGGCCACTGGCAAGATGAGAGATGATGGACACAAAGTGAAATACAGAAAATTGTATTTAAACATAAGAAAAAAGATTATTTGTTTGTTTGTTTGTGCAAATGGTTGCCCAGAGAACCTCTGGAGTCCCCATCTTTAGAGATGCTCAATACTGAAACAGACATGGTCTGGGCAATCTCCTCTAACTAATTAATCTCTTTGCTTTCCAAAAGGTGTCATATAAATGAAAACAGGCTTTTAGGCCATACTGGTTTTGAGAATAAAGAAGAATGTTGCAAAGGGTGGGACTGCACTGTTTCTGTCATGGTACTGTCCTCTAACAAATGACCTACATTCATCTACAGTGTTCCATAATAATGTGGAAATCAGCACTGATAGATCAATTAACCATTCATTGTACATAGCTCCTAGAAATAGAAAGGACAAAATTGTTTAATAAATTGACAGTGAAATATTACATGCTTTTCAATTGATTCAATATTTGAAATTATTTAAAAACGAAAGGTCAAAATGTACTGTAATGGAGTTTAATGTCAGACATTAGAAACTTTAAAAAAATCAAATATATTGATTTTGTAGTCTTTTTCTAGGTAGAAATAGCAAGTACAATTTTACAGAATTCTTTATAATTTTTTTTCAAAGCAAATTTCATTACTTACACCTTAAAAAAAGCATTATATTATTCCCAGAACAGATGTATTAAAGAGAATACCTTTAGATGTATATACCTATAAGTACCTTTCTAAATTAATCTTTTGTTCAGTGCAGCACTTTTAGTTTGGTAGATTGAAGGGCTATTATTTTTCGTTTTTTCTTTCCCCCTGAGTTTCTTTTCAAATGAAGCTGCTGTTCTGAGTTGGAGAAGAGACTTTCGTTTCAGTGCCATCCTTGCTAGAAAACCCAGCATTTTTCCTTCTCCTATTAGTTAGTGATAACTAACCCTAACCCAACCCTAGTGTTCTGTTTTCATGATGAGTATAGTTATTGTCCTACTCAAAAATTACTTTATTTTTCCTTGACTCTGGAAGTACTCTTGTATGTATATCTTCTATTTATGCATGAAACTGTGAAGTTCAACACTTACTGTAGTCTTGTGGACAGATTATAATGGGCTGTGCATCACAGCTATTAAACATCTTGACATATGTCCTGAAATTTTCTGTAACCCTGATTTTCTCCAGAGGGCTTCGAAATTCCTCCCAGTGTTGTAATTCCAAAGCTGTCAACCATATGAAGGGTCTCTGACTTCCTCTTAACTTAGGCTTTATCCTTTGTGTGTGGTTTTGCCTGTGGCCACCAATATAAGAAGGTAATGTTAGGAAACACAGATGGGATTGTGATAGAGGGACTATGGAACAGTAAAAAGAAAGCAAGTTTGCTTTTGGCTGAACTTAGGTGCAACCCAGAAGATTTTCCCTTTTTTTTTTTTTCAGAAGGTCAGGGAAAAAGAAAAAAATAGCATGCGTGTTTGTAAAGTCTTGTAATACTATAGAGTAAGTGAAGGAAGAACACACATCTTGATCCTTCCTTTCTTCTTTCTCCTTCCTATTTTTCTTAATTTGAATTAAGCTGCTTTCTGACTTGTTGCTGTCAGATTCTGACTACTATATGTGTCACTGGCCTATAAAAGCCGAGCAGCTGATTCACAGAAGGGTAAAACTGTTGTCTTTCAGTGTCATAAGCACTGTGAGCTGTTTGCTATTCAGGCCTCTAGTCAATCTTTGCAATCCAGTTGATAGTTGTGACTTTTGAGGGGAAAAAAATCCATTGTGTTATCTTGAAATCATATTCAGATTGAGTCTCTCAGTAGTATTTTCACCAAAGATTGGGAAATTAATTTTCATCATTCGAGAATTGATTTCAAATCTAGATGCTTTGGGTAAAAATTAATAGGAATTGGTCTGCCACAGACCTCAAAACCTTCTGTCTAATGTTTGGTGGTTTCTCTGTTACGATGAATCAGAAAGGGGTGGATGATGAAATCTAATATAGCCAACAAAATGAAGGAAACTAAGTGAAAGTAAAGGATTATTGTGTTTAGGGTGCTGTGGATATGCTTTCAAGTGGCACTTCAACTGAGAATGAGTAATTTATTAAACATGAGTTTGATGTGTGCTAGGAATCCAAGTTTACACAGGTTCTTATGTCTGTTGTAATGGTGAAGATAGACTTTTGAGCAGGAAGTTTTAGGAGATCAATCTGCTTGGCAATCCCATTGTATATGTATTTTGCTTTTAAAATACTAAAACTAACTAGATTATTTTCTAAACACTGTATTTATTTATTTTTTTTAATATGGGAATTACTTAAGTGAAGAAAAACAAGGTAATACCTGATCTCTGAGAACACCCTAATAATTTAGGTCAATATAAAAATTCCATTACCTTCAGTATTTCTATGTAGTATGGTCTATAATTGTTCTCAGTACACATAAAATTATTTCATGAATCAAGCTTCTTTGTAATGAAAGATGCTCTGACAATGGTGATTCTAGTAGCTTCCTCCAGGAACTGACTGCAGAGTCTCAATCCTATTGACAGTAGACCTCAGTTACACTATAGAAAAATATCTATCTTTTGCTGGAAACTTGACAATGAAGGCAAAGTTTGATGTGCATATATAACCTTTGCATATAATAGCTTGAGTTAACTAGAACTCTCATAACCCAAAGATTAAACTATTTTGGTTACTGTTATGAACCTTCAAAGAGTAGTTCATTTTAGGACCAGGCTAGAAGATGGGCAGATGAATTTTTCTGACTACCTCAATAGATTTCAATCAAAGTTTTAGAGAAGCACATAAATAATGTATGCTTCGTCCTGACAAGTGGTGGAGTCCTGTGAACTATTATATGAACATGGCTGTCATTCTCAGATCGCTCATCTTTTACTGGTTTTTAGGAGGTGGTGGTAAAATCCATCCCAAATCCCTTTTTTTTTTTGGAGGGGGGGGCGGTTCTTGAAAGATGTCTTGGTTAGAAGAGGCAGAAAAACATCAAATTGTAGAAGACATTTTTTACACAGAGGACTGCTTTGCTGCAATACAGTTTCAACAGTTAGCCAATGACAGTTGTCATGTATATGGCAAATGTAGATTTGCTGTGATCTGTTTTCTTTGTGAATTGAGTTTATCAGAAATCATAGTGTCTTTGAATAATGCATTTTTTCTGGGTAGCACACCCACTCATAAAAATAAATGCTGAGTTTTGAGATGTATAGATATTGCTGCATGCACCAGGTCTTATGATGAATCTGCTTCATATTCGTGTGTTTTGTAAAAATGTTTTGATTGAAAATAACAGAAAGAGTTTCTGGTTTCAAATACAGCTATTCTCCTGTGCCAAAGCATGTAACAAAGTTTTGTTTAACTTGAGTTGCAAAATTATCATGACTAAAGCAGCAAAAAGGGGACAATTTAAACAGGTAGCATTTTTAATAGTGCTGTAAAACATATAATAGCATATATAAATACATGCTATAGCATATAATGGATTGCTGTTACCAACTTTTTGGAATGTGAATTTTTGAATTTTGGAATTTTCTTCTAATTACTCCTGTATCTTTTAATTTTATTTTATTTTGCACATATTCATTCTCATATGTGAATAAAAAACTGACTCTCTTTCCAATGTGAATGAGCACATCCAAATAAATCCTGTGTTCTGTTAAGGTGACACAAAAAAAGGCTGAGTACCATATTGGTTGCTTCTAGCTTTGGTAGCTACTCACTCAGCAACCTTAAGTAGTTCCTGTAATGCCCAAAAATCTTAGATCTTTTATCTGCAGCATTGGTAGAACATTCACCTCACTCTTCAATCATTGGTGTTAGGTGGTTTTTGTTACTGTGCTAATATTTATAGAAGATTTGGGGATTTTTCTCATGAAAGGATGTTGTAAGTGAAAGTATTATCTTAATTTTTTTTAACTTTATGCTTTTTTTCCATTTCTAAATTTTCCTATATAATTTGGGTTGCAACTTAAGTGTAATTAAAATAATTTAAGTGCCAGCATGACTATTTGATGAATTAAGGGTGTGCTTTCAATAATTGAACTTACATGGTATAATGGGGCTTAATTAGCATTGATGTATTGATATAATGCTTTACAACACTCAGAGGACGTGCATTTATTGAGTAATTAATCCCCTCAACATGCAGGTTAGTGAGGTCAGTATGGTTATGTTTATTCTGCAGATGGATAGAGTAAGGAGAGAGAGGTATGAGGTGAAAGAATTTATCCATAAAATATGCAGCTTCTGAAACAATACTTGAATTACATGTGAGCTTTTCAGGCCACCATTTCTTTGATGAACACATTTGTCTTTTGCGCTCTGTTCATGACATATTTCCCTTCCTGAACTTATTTGTTCTGCTCTAAAGGAAATTAAACAATTTTAATTTGTACCACTTCAATGAAAGGAATGGCATGCCATTAATAACTTTCAAATGAGATTGAGAACGAAACCAATTCCATTTTCTTCCTCCCCAAGACACACTTTTGCTTTTCCTAGGTGGAGGAGTACTTCCTTTAAACTGATAACTAGATAAGGCAATCTGTTACAAATAACTAATGCTTACAAATGGTAATAACTTTCTGCAATTTAAAAAAAACAAAAAAAAGTCCATTCTTACCAGCCCCATATCACTGCTTAGTCATTGTTTCCTTCATATTTTCTGTTTCTATGAACAATGATTGATATAATTTATTTTCTAGAACCTGGAGTCATTTGAAAACAAGCAGATAATCAAACTTTTAAAATATATTTTAGATTGTACTTTACTGTCGAAGACAGATTAATTATTAGATTCTTTTAAATTGCTATTCTACCAACTGAAATGAAAACTGTACATAAAGTGTCTTCTAGGGCCTCAATCTATAATGATTTTGTATGAATATTTTTTCAGTATTTACAGAATAAAAGAGTATGACAACTTCTTTCAATTCATTCAGAATTTGGAGAAACAACATGATTCATAGGATATTTAGTTTGAAAATAGATGTTAGAAACTTCGCTGAAGGGCTCTTAAACTGAGTTTGAAATTAGCTTTGAAAGTGATTATATCTATTATAATCTGAAAACTTTTGTGGAAGTACATTCCATACCCTAATTCCACCTTATTTATATGATAAATGCTCTTTAAAAAAAAAAAAAAAAGAAAAAAGCAGCCAATTATGTAATTATAGTTGTTAGACGAGTATTTTTTACTTAATTCTGCAGATTTTAACAAACATTTTTTTTCTTCTTTTTTTGACAGTATTACCTAGTCATACTTGTGGCAACCCAGGAGAAATACCTAAAGGAGTACTTCATGGAACAAGATTCAACATTGGAGATAAAATCCGATACAGTTGTATCTCTGGTTATATCCTCGAAGGCCATGCCATGTTGACATGTATTGTGAGTCCTGGAAATGGTGCATCGTGGGATTTTCCAGTTCCTTTTTGCAGAGGTAAAAATGAAGATATGAAATACCTTTAAAATAATAAGAAAATACTAAAATAGCAGGGTGGTTTGTTATTTTTAATCTTTCTAAATCTACGCCATTTAAAACTATAATCACAATTCATAAGCAATGATTCTTCAGAGTTTGCATTCAGAAGTAGATGCTATCTGCTGATCTTTTTTCCTTGTCATTTCCATGGGGGATAGCTATAGCAATTTGATGCTGAGACCTGCCAAATGCTTTTGCAAATTTCTGCTTTTGGAAATTTTCTGCTAGGAGGGAGAGTCTTGAGATGTTAACCACCATCACAGAATGGTAAGGGCTGGAGGGGACTGCTGGAGATCATCTAGTTCAAAACTTCTGCTAAAGCAGGATCATCTAGAGCAGCTTGCACAGTACTTTGACAAGGTAGTTTTTGAGTATCTCTAGAGAAGGAGACTCCACAAACTCAATGAGCAACTTTTTCCAGTGCTGCGTCACCCTCATAATAAAGAAGTTTTTCTTCATGTTCACATGTAACTTCCTGTGTTCCAGTTTGTGCCCATTGCCTCTTGTCCTGTCACTGGGAACCACTGAAAAGAGTTTGGACCCATCCTCTTGACATCTGCTCTCTAGACATTTATAAGCATTAATCAGATCCCCTCTCAGTGCTCGCCAGACTAAACAGACCCAGTTCTCTCAGCCTTTCCTCATACAAGAGATGCTCTAGTCCCCTCACTGTCTTCGTAGGCCTCTGCTGGACTCTGTCCAGTAGTCCCCTCTCTTTTCTGAACTGGGGCGCCCAGAGTTGCAGAGTACTCCAGGTGTGGCCTCACCAGGGCAGAATAGAGGGGAAGGATAACTCCCTTGGACATACTCTTCTTAATGTGCCCCAGGATACCATTGGCTTCCTTGGCCACAAGGGCACATTGCTTACTTACGGAGTCCGCTAGGACTACCAGGTCTTTCTTCACAGCACCGCTTTCCAGCAGGCCAACCCTTTGCACCCATTTCTGTTTTGAAATTTCATGAGGTTCCTTTCTGATTTTAAACACTTGGCATCTGCTATCTAAGCCTGATGCTCCAGATACAGTTTTTCACTCACATCATAAGCCATCCAGTCCGTATGCCCTCAATTTGACTATAAAGATACAGGGGGAACTCTCTTGTGAAAAATTTGTTAATATCAAGGTAAATCCTTTCATCAAAGAAAGCAGTCAGGTTAGCCAAGGATGATTGGCGCTGGCAAAGCTGGCTGTTCCTGTTCACCTTTTGTCCTTTTATGCTTGGGAATGTTTTTCATAAACAGTTCTTGAATAATTTTCTGAAGTTCTAAGGTAAACTTGACTGGCACACAGTTTCTGGGATCCTTGGGGTTCTTTTTTTTTTGAAAATGAAAAATTAAAAATTATCTTTTTTCTAGTCGCTGGGAATCACCCTTGATTGTCACAGCCTTTCAAAGATGATACAGAGCAGACTTGCACTTGGCACACCAAGAACCTTAAGGTGCATTTGGTTAAGTACCATGAAGTTGTACATACCCTGTGTACTTCTGTAGTGCCTTGTTTTGTTTCTCCTGTGCTGTAGCTACTAATTTGCTTCCCAAAAATTCCCTATTTTATTGAGAGTCATGAAGCCTGAGGCGTGTTTGCTAATGGAGACATACGAGGGACATTGGGTGTCTCAGCCTTTTCCATGTCTTCATTACAAGATCACTTAGCCCACTGAGCAGCAGGCCATCATGTCCTTCTTTTTCCTTTTGTTGCTCATATGCCAATAGAATGGCTTCTAGAGAAACTGCTCCCCTTGAGAATCAGAGCCTGTGGTTCAGCTTCTATTAATTTGAAAGTTTTGGCCACTTCTTGATTAGTGGGTCTGTAGCAAATATGATGACCTCTCTTTCTTATTCTAGCCAGCAGGACCTCAGTGAGCTTTTTGCCTGTTGTGCTGCACAGCTGTACTCATTCAAGATCCTGCTTTGTTTAGAGTGCAGCCTCTCCTTTTCTTCCTGCTTTTCCTAAGAACTCATGTCTATCCATTGCAGCCCACCAGTCAGGTGAGCTGTGCCACTAGGTCTCTGTTATCTCAATGACACCACAGTTCTGTGACTGTACATGGAATTCCAGTTTGTCTGGTTTGGTTCCAATGCTGACCACAGTTATGTACCGGCATGTCTTCTGGGCTTCCAGTAATGTTGCCTGTTCTCCCACTTGGTCTTCCCCCCTGAAAAACTTAATGTAGAGCCTTCCTCACTAGGTCTGACCACCTGTTGCCCTGTTCAGCCAGGCAGATCCCGTGTTTCCTCTGCTGCCTTCAGTCCTTGAAGAGAACCCTGTGGTCAAAGAAGTGAAAGCTCTGTCAACCTTCACCAGCTGCTTAAGCAAGTTTTGTTCTGCAGAAATCTGATGCTCCTGCTAAACTGTCCTGCTTCCCCCTCTTCTCTCTTCTGCCTTTCACCCTAATCCCATGCCTTCTGGACACCCTTTACTGCTCAGTTTTTTCCTTGAAAACACTATTGGTACCTATGTGGAGGAGTAGTAAATGTAGTTGCTGTATTCTGTAATAATTTCTTGTGACTGAAAGGTCTTAGAATAGTTAGCAATCAAAAAGCAAGAGCGATTTCATAGAATCACAGCCTGATTTGGTTTGGAAGGGACCTCAAAGATCATACCATTCCAGCCCCCTGCTATGGGCAGAAACACCCTCCACTGGCCCAGGTTGCCCAAAGCCCCATCCAGCCTGGCCTCCATCCAGCCTGGCCTCAAACACTGCCAGGGAGAGGGCAACCACAACTGCTTTGTGCAAACTGTTACAGAATCTCATCACCTTCACAGTAAGGAATTTCTTCCTTGTATCTGATCTAGGGCTTCAAAACCAGGAAAGAAGCATT
Organism: Laterallus jamaicensis coturniculus; assembly: GCA_022605575.1. Taxonomy (NCBI): domain Eukaryota; kingdom Metazoa; phylum Chordata; class Aves; order Gruiformes; family Rallidae; genus Laterallus; species Laterallus jamaicensis. Next base: position 90,179,796 of record JAKCOX010000001.1, read on the forward strand.
TTTTTTTCCTAATCTTTCAGTTGTCTGCTCTCAGATATTTATTTGTTTTGTCTTTTTTTTTTTTTTTTTTGTCCTAATAAGAAGTGATAACAGGTTCCAGAAAAATATACATCATAATTTCATGGTGTCCTTGGTGTCTATTAATATTTGTTCTGTTTCTGCAGATGTGGTATGCTTACCTAGCTTTGCTGGGGCTGAAAAATTATTTTCTGCAATTTTCTTGCTTACTATTTTCAGAAACATTAAGAAGCTGGTGTCCAGTCATTCATACATTATCTCATTGTACAAAGGCTGTTTCTGCTAGGAAAATCCCTAGTGAATTACTAATCATCCAGGTAGATGTAGACATCAGTAACATCTATGTCATTTTGTTTCTCTGGCTGCTACTCAGTTTCAGAAGCTCTGTCTTTAAATCTATGTGGCTTGTAGTGAGACTGAGCTGTTCTGGAGATTTATTGATGAGTTATTATGAACTCTGATCAGAAATCAAAGGCATGGTCAGTGACATTTTTGGAAAGATTAGATAATTTTATTGTCAAGACATTTGCTTTATCTCATTTTTTTCTCTCCCGTTTTCTTTCAATAATGTATGATTTTTTCAATAAAATATGAGAGGAAATATTTGTGTATCCCCCCCCAAATAACCAACCAACCAAATCCAATCTCCAAAGACAACTTCAGAGGCAAATTCTAATAAAGATGAGGTAACTGTTAAAGCTTGGTTCTCTTTTTCCATACGGGAGCCATGGAATAGCTTCTGCTACTAGAACAAACCAAGAAGTTTACCATTAGTTCCTGAAAAAAAATGTGTAAGTGACTTATAAAAATAGACAGGGAGAACCAGTGGCTCACCTAAATTCTGTTCATCTTTTGTCCTGACAATTAAAATATCTTTGCTGTCTCAATCTTGGTTATCATAAGTGTCACCCAAAACATTTGCCACCTTTATCTTGAGGTTCGAACACTGTGCAGTAGAATCTGAAACATTTTGAAAGTCAATTTCATTCCCTGCAGTAACTCCACTAATAGCTGATTTATGATATGTGACTACTTCTAAATGAACTTTGTATAATTAGGCTCTCAATTCTCAGTAATTTTGAGAATCCCTAGTTGATTATAGTTGCACGAGTCTAGATTTTTATGAAGCTAACATTAGGAATACAAATTGGATTAGTGATATTACAATGGTAAGCTTTTTATCACAATGAAAATAGAAGAACAGGTAGTACATTATTGTTAAAAAGACATGTAATTATTGGAGGGAAACGAAGAAAAAAGAAAAACTACAAACCAGGAAAAGGCATCATATGTTGGAAAGGTCCCAAAGGATTAAGTATAATAATTAATCAGGTTCCAGTTTTAAGCAATATTACTAGAGAAATACTTTGGTGAGGAATATGTAATTCAGAATGTTTTATTAGAATAGATAAAGGGACAAAGTGTTTATGGTTCACTGTAGAGTAAGATAAACTAAATACAGAGATTCAGAGCTGATATTTTTAAAACATCTAGCAAAGGCAAACTGACATTTTTTATGTTACCCATATTTCTGAGGTAGCAAGTAATTCTCTGATGTAATTTCTTCTCAGCCTCTGAGGTTCAGACAAATATGACTTTATAAGTTTAAAGGAGAAAAAGATGTCTCAATCCCATAATTTATCCATGTTTGTAAAAAGAATGGGAAAAAATAAGGGAAAGAAAAATATTTTTTCCTAACAATTCTGCTTATCGATACTGCATCACGCAAGAAGAGTATCTGTTTTTTAGAGTGACATGGCAGACTCCTGCCTGAACAGCTTCATTCACTTTCAGAGCACTCTGAATTGATGCAATGCTTACATTGAGATGAAATTTCAATGAAGCTCGTTGTGACTGGTTAGATAAGGTACCAGAGAAGTGTTTCAGGAAAAGGAGATGGGATATAATGTTTAATTTCTTACACTGCATTGTATGCAAGTATGTGTATAGATATGTAGATAGATAGACATAAAATAAAAATGAAAATTTATGTTTATATATTCATGGTCTAACACGTATCAGTAAATATGGAGGGACCCAATGGAAAAAAAATTAAAGATACTAGGTCAAAGCTGGATCTGTGCAATAAGGTGACTGGAAAGAGGAATAAGAAGTGAATCAGAGAAACAGTGCAATGGAAACATAAAAAATGTACCCAGAACGATATAGTAAAGCCAGAGAATGAAAAAGAGGAATTCAGTTGGATCATTAGAATCACAAGCAAAGTTAACATCAGTAGAAGATATAATGATTTATTAAAAATTAAAAACAAACCTCAGGGGCAGTCATAAAAAGATGAAGGACTTTGTAACTGCATGCAGACGTCTGGGAATAAATGGTTTAAATTTCCTAATTATTAAAAAAATGTATATATGTGAAGCATGCAACAGTCATTAATTCGCCCTTAAAGAATTTAGTCTTTTTTCTTTTTGCTTCAAAATTAGGTCTTTACTGTTAATTCGTTGTTGACAGTTTTTTTAAGGGATCATTATCAGCATTAAAATAAAAAACATATTCTCAAGTGAAGGATTATCATATCACTGGAAAACAGCTTAGGATACTTAATTGAAAAAGATATCCAGAAGACTGATCTTCTATTTCCGTGGGAGAGTATGAGATTACAGACTGTTTATTAATTTTTGAACTTCTAAATCTAGCTATCCTCTGTTAAGACCCAAATATTGTATGAAAAAAAGTGCCAGAGCTTTGGTTTTAGTTTGCTCCAGAACATACTGTCAGCTAATAACTGAACTTTTATGCCAGGCTAGCAGATAGTTTGTCCATCATTTTTTCTGTCTTATTTGGAACTTTGTTGGTCAGCTTTCCTCTCCAGGGTGGATGGTGGGAAAAAAGGTCTTTTGTTTACAAAAAAACCCCAAAACTGATATGATAGATTAAATAAGATTTGTAAAAGGGTACTAAATAAAACCAAATTTTTGCAAAATAAAAATGGACAAATTTAAGTCCTGCAAAATACAGGGCTACCCCAAAGTCCAGTACTGTCAGGGCCAATAACTATATGACCACCCCACTGGACACTGGAGTCTGCTTTGATCACTGAAATGTCAAAGCTAAAATGTTAAAAGTAGCACTGAAATTTCAATTGGTGCTCATAGTTGTCTAAACAAGCTGCAGCATTTTTTTGCTTTTCTATTTTGTACATACTAACTTGAGTGTGAAATCTGAGTTTTTTAGAAAACAAGCAATAGATACTGTTTTCCTAAACCACAATAATTTCTGAAAATTTAACAAAATAAATCCCATTCTTCTTAGAGAGTAATTCAAATTATTTTAAAGTGTCCTTTAAAAACCCTGAAGAGAGGAAAATAAATCATCTTAGATATGTGGTTTAATGAGTGTTTAATTTATGTAAAGTTGATCAACAGCAAGAGAAGAAATTGAGAAAGGGAGGGAAACTGATTAGAGCACTTATCTGGGATTCAGTACATCTGGATTCAAAGTATGATAGGAAAAAAACCCCACAACCTTCTGACACACTTAAAAAAAAACCAAACACACACACAAAAAAAACCAACCCAAAACCAACAGATAAGAAGCACAGTTTTTTAAATTTTCTTTTATCTTTTGTAAATAAAGTCTATAAAAACCTAAAAAACTAAAGAAGATTATCAAGTAGAGGTGAATATTTTGATGGTTAAGGAGCTTGTTGCCAGTTGGAACTAGATTAGATTCAATCAGAATGTGTAATGCTACAGCATTGTAACACTTAGCAATGTTTTTGGTCTTCACGAATCTGGCAGTTTAGCAGCTTGACAGTTGGCATTGACATAGTAAAATTTATTTTTAAACTTGGCCTATATACTATGGCTTGGATTTAGATTTTTATCAATAAGACATTTTAAAATGGTAACTTTAAAGTCTTACCGCAAAGTCATTTACCTAACTACTCTTATTCACCATTTCCAGAATATCCAAAGCACATATCTATGAAAGCAGTCATTCTTGATTATTTCATAGATGTGTTTTATTGAAGAGTTACATTAATGGAGATACAATTGTCTGCATTTTAACAAATGAAATACTGAAATATGTAATTTAAGAAAGAATTGAGCAAATTACAGATTCATGTAATATCTGAAGTTGGAAAGAGACCCAAAGGATCGAACTCACTGCTGCTCGCAGTACCACCTAAACCAAAACCATGTGACCAAGAGTGTTGTCTGGATGCTCCTTGAACTCTGACAGGCTTGATGCCATGACCACTTCCCTGAGGAGCCTCTTCAGTGACCAATCTCCCTCTCAGTGAATAACCTTTTCCTCATGCCCAATCTGAACTACCCCGATGCAGCTTCCTTCCATTTCCTCACGTCCTGTCCCTGGTCACCAGAGAGAAGAGATCAGTACCTTGCCCTCTGCTGTTCTCCTTGAGGGAATTGTAGATTACAATGAGGTCAGCCCTCAGCCTTCCTTGCTCCAAGCTGAACAAACCAACTGACCTCAGCCACTCCTTGTAAGCCTTGACCTTGAGAACTTTCACCATCCTGGTTGCTCTCCCCTGGGCACAGTCTACTAGTTTGGTGTCCTTCTTGTATTGAGGCACCCAGAGGTGCACCTAGTAGTCAAGGTGGGGCCACTCGATGCACAGAGTGAGACTGTCACCTTCCTCGACTGGCTAGCTGTGCTATGCTTGATGCACCCCAGGACACTGTTGGCCCCTTTGGCTGCCAGGGCATGCTGTTGACTCGTACTCGACATCAACAGAAGCTCCCAGATCTCTCTACACTGGGCTGCTCTCCAGGCTCAGTAAATACAGAAGTGTTTCAGTGATAGTTTTAATAAGGCATGATAAATAATCTATTGCCATTGCTTATTCAGAACTCTCTGAAGCTGCTGTTTTCTTTAATTGATAAGACTTAGAAAATATGACTCAGAATGACAGTTAGTCATTTGATGACGATTTATAAAATATCCGTCAAGTTTTTAATTGCATCTATTCTATTGCTAGTAATAAAGAGGTAAGGCAATCACTACAAATGATATAACAAGAAAAAAAATATTACTATGAATTTTGTGCTTTAAGTCACGAGTACATTTTTATTAGGTGTTTTACAATAGTAATGTAGTAAAATGATGTTTCAAATGCGAACCTGTCTGTATAAGCTAAAGTTGAATTGCCAATTCTGATAATTTAAATTCATATGGCAAATTAATTTTGAAAAGTACAGCTTACCAAAATTACCAGATTTTTATTTTTGGTAAAATAACTCTTTCTAGTTTGAAGAAAAATGTTCCTAAAGGTTTCTTCTGATTTTTACATATATTATCTTGATGTTTATCTGTTTTTTCTAAGCTACACATCTGTGCAGTATAGGGTTTTTTTTTTAAGTGATGCCAGCCATATATGTTTGCATGCCTATTTTATCAAAGTTACAGATTCTCTAAATCCAGACCACCTAATTCCTGACTACTGAGAGATCCAAATGTTTATAGCTTTATATTTCAAGTAGTCATTTATGCTGATACAAACAGCACTTTGTGCAGTTGCTTACAGTTTGAAAATAACCATGAGTGTTTGGAATTAATTACTTGCACATTTTAAAATGCAATTTGTTAATCACTTAGAATTTGAATTCATGAGGCCTGAGGCATTACCTACTATCAGATTACTACAAGCATAGTGATGCATTAAGATTCCCCAAGCACTGTTCTAGCTCTCTCAAAAGCATAACATAGAGAAGGCCATGGCCAACAAAGATGGTCATTACAAGGAGGCCAACTAGCTCTGGGGCCAGCTGGTGAAACACAGCATATGTCCATCGAGTTTTATGTCTCCTGCCACTCCTCTGAGTGATGTGGCCACATCCCGCCTGTCTGTGCTCTATTGCCTTTTAGCATTCAACAGTCTGGTTGCATTTGCCTGGGTGCCACCTCTGAAGAAGGAGGTCTCCAAACTACAGGCTCCTGGAACATGGGGAATATGTCAGAGAAAGGATCATTCTGTGCAGCTGCTATCTGAGGCAGGCTTTCCTAACACATCCACATCAGTCAGAGAGGGAATACTCTCTGGGCCAAGCTAGTTTCTGTGGTCTTGCCTGACTAATGTTCCCTTTCCATTTCTAAGCTAACTTGGTTTCTTGCAGACCTTAAAAATCGTGTTATGAATAGATTAAAAAGCCATGCATGTCTCTGGGCAGATATCTATAGTAGTCTGAATTCCTTTGGCTTTTGTTGGTAATTCACAGTGTATAAATTTAGATTTTTGCATGTGGTTGCCAGAAATAATCAACTACATAAGCCTTCCTTGTCAGCTGTAAAAGTCAGAGCTAAGAGCTTATTCAAGGGCTGTGCAGCAGAAACACTGAGTAGCATTGTAATTACCACTAGCATCTTACTTAATGTCAGTATAAACACAGTGGGAGACAGTGTCATTGAGAATGTTGTCATAACAAAATTTAAAAGCAAGTGGCTAGGATCAAAGAGTTATGGCTGACTTAGGATTTTGAACATCGTGGTGGTTATCCTGGTTGGGAAAAGCCCAATTGCTGACTTTCAAGAATACAGGTAGAACCTGTATGCTTTACCAACTGTAACTCATAGTTTTACATTTTGATTCTGTAAAAACAAAAATAAAATCCCACAGTGTGATGACAAAATACGAACAAGTAGAAAACCTGGGAGGAGGGAGGGATGGTGTAAATTAAGAGATTTTGGGTTTTGATGGTTCATTCAAACTCTGATACTGATGACTGCAGTGGAGATCAATAACTCAGTGTTAGTTTCTTTACTGAAGTATTGGCACAGGTTGTATCAAGTTAATTTGTTTTTCTTTGCTGGGTTAGATGATGATCTGAAGTGTTTGAAGGCTATACATTTTAAAAAAAGAAAAGGAAAAAGGGGTCATTCTAGATATTATTGGATAACAAATCTTGATTCTCCTTTCTGATTTATCATAGTTTTACAGTAATTAATTATTGTAATCTTTGCATGCATTATGCATCAGGAGTTTAGGCTCTGATCCTTGGCTTTATCCACGGGTTCTTTAATTTTCACTTCCTTTCCCCTTTCATCCCTCAGAGGCACAATGGCCCTTTCAATTTGTACTGTACAAAAAGCCAGGAATTGAGGAATCAGAGAAATGGCCTGATTTCATCAACAAAAAAGAAATCTTTTAGGAGTGTAGATCTATTCCACCCCCAAATCTCCTACACTGAAGAAGAATACGCAAATACCAGGGTCCGGAAAGTAAGATATGAATTGTATTGAAAAGACTTGCCCTCTCCTGAGAAATCTGTGTGCCAAGAAAACATAAAACTTAACAAGGCTTTGGTAGCCAGTGTTATGTTACATTTCTTTATCTCAAAATTTACTTTACATTTAGAAAAGTAAAAGAAATACCTGTTCAGACCTCTTCAGCATCTTTCTCTCCTATTTCCAGTCAAATTAATAGTTCATGCTATGCTTAAATGATTCTATTTCTGCCTTTCTCCCAATTCTTCCTTTTATTTCAGTCTCTTATTACCTATTTATCCTATTTTAAGTCTCCATTTTTAATGTCCAGCAACAGCATTGCTCTTCCTTTGATTCAAATGAATCCTTTTTTCCTTCAAATTTCCCTTTAAAATTCACTTTCACAACTGTGATTGAGCAGAGCAACTCTACTTCTACCCTTCTCTGTTGTCTTAATTAGCTACTCAGTTATTATCCTAATTAGACTGCAAGTTCCTTGTGTCATGCACCTTGCCAAGCTATTTATTTTTAAATCTCCACATGCACTTATAGTATGCAAATAGCACCTAACGATAATAGCAGTAAGGAAAGATGATAAAATGGATAAAAATGAAAATCTTTTCTTACGATCATTCACCTATGCAGAAATATTTTTAATTACCATTGCTGTAGCTTTCATACAGACATCGCAACACACCAAAAGCCCCTAGATGAATCTTTATGCCAATGAACTGTATGAATTACATGTTTGTGGTGTTTGTTTTTAATTACATGTTTTAATACCCAATATTAATAATAATCAACATATCTTTAAAGCTTTTAATGCAATCTTGTGAGGCAAGAAAGAGTAACAGAAGTCTGCTAAACCCATATTAAACAACATTCCATCACGAAATTTATTGGCAAGAAATTCCTATGCTCTGTATTTTTTTTAATTTGGCTAATAACAATTAAAATATACATGCTATTAACTGGTGATGTGTGAACCTTGGAAGGCCCATCTTTCAACAAAATCTTACGAATTTATTTGACATCTGCAAATATCCTGATTCAGAACAAAAAACCCATGAGCATGGCTAGAATAATTTTATTAATGCTTCATATTTTAGGACAGCATTTAAATAATGACCTTTTTTATATGGGTTTATATCATTTTAAGAAATGAGAAAGATCTTTAAAAAGGGAATATTTGGTATTTTAAAATTTATATCACTGAGTAACCATGTTTCTGTGATTCTCTGCACAGTTCTTTCTTAGGCTTCTGTGGACACCTTTACAGAGCCAAAGTGTAGGTTCTTCAGATCAGCTTATACCAGGTGTCCATCCTAATGTTATCCTTGTTTTGCCTGACACTAAAGTGTAGCAAGAAAAAAAAGTCAAGAAACCCAAGCCAAAAATCTGTACGTTGACAACCAGAAAATGTTCTATTCTGTTCACATGGGTTGAGTTTTATTTCTCGGTATGTTTATATGTGTGGGTTCTCTATGCACAGAAGAGAAGAGCTGAGTTTGCTATGGAAAAAGCTTCACTTGTTTAAAGTGCATCTACACTAGTAATTGATATTCTGTTCATCAGCTGAAGGAGCTTGTGGAGGGACACTACGTGGGACAAGTGGAACTATTTCAAGTCCTCACTTCCCTTCTGAGTATGAAAATAATGCTGATTGCACCTGGACCATATTGGCTGAACCAGGAGATACCATTGCTTTGGTCTTTACTGACTTCCAGTTAGAGGAAGGATACGACTTCTTAGAGATCAGCGGAACAGAAGCACCATCAATATGGTAAGTCAGAGGTCTTGAAAAGATCCCAGCTTTTTTCCGTTTTTTTTTTTTATGAGCATTTCAAAAAGATATTAAAGGACATTACAGACATTTAAGATACTTTCTACCCGTTCTTTTGACCTCCAGAACTGATTTAAAGGGGAAAAAAAAAGTTTGCTTCTGCTTCTTTCCAAATCTTGATCCTTCCTCTTATTTTCCTTCATCTTTAAGAGTTATATTTGTAAGGTATCTTAGCCATGAGCATTTATTGATGTCACATATTTAAACTTCATATGACAACATTTTCCAGTGTGGCTTGGAGGACTTCTCAAGATATCATTGCCAACAATGGAAGTCATGAGCAAAGTTCCACCCCACAGTAAAATAGGAATATATAGAGAGCAAATAGATGCCATCTTATTCTAAATAGGCTATAATTCAATCTTACTGCATGTAGTTGTGAATGCATGTGCTATTATTTCAGAGTGGCTGATGTTATTACTGATTGCTTGCAATATTAGGGCTTACTAATTATAATAAAAAATGTGTACTCTGTACTAATTGAAATACGAGTTGCACCTATGGGAATGTATTAAATCACAGAAGAGTTTGTGTTAGGACTTCTCTGCATTCTATGTATGCACATTTTGCATTTTTTTCACAGCACATGTGCCATCGCTGTAAAGCGTAGCCTAGGGAAAGAAATAAGAATGCAGCTCTGCTGCTCACAGCTGACTGGTGGTTATTATCTTGAGAATACCTTTCTGGAGATCTGTAGGAATCTTGCCATTATTTTAATGTCATGACATGCTAGGTAGTGCAATATATTAACAAGTGTGAAGTTTTAGATAGCATCTGATCTGTTGAAAAACTCTATCAAATGGAAATGTGTGATGACCGCGCCTGGGAAATATGTAGAAACTTTGTTTTGAAGTACTTCTGTGTCCTAAGATTACTCCCTAACATTTCCACATGACTGCAAGTTGCATAATGACAGTCAGTGAAGCAGCTTTGTACCAAATTAAATGCTCAGGTCTGACTGTCTGAAATGGAGTATGTGAGTACCCCATTCGTCTCTCTCTCTTGCACAGACATGTGTGACAGTCAGCAATGACAGTGCTTTCTTACTGGTGGTTCTAAGGACCAGAAGCTGAAGTTTTGAAGTGAAGAGCTAATGGAGTCTTGCTTCAGAATATAAAAATCTGTTTATTGAATTTTGTCTGTGAGGCTCTAGTAGGCACCTAACAACATATGCACAAATTTGTTGCAAGAAATTAATCTGTAACTGACCTTGAACCTACAAATATAGGAATATCTAAATTTACAGATGGTCACATATACATTCCCCAGAATATTTCTGATAATGTGTTTTATAGAAGAATATGAATGGAAAGCAATGGAAAAATATTCTGTATTGATCTCATATGGTATTGATCAGCACTACTTTGGAAATCAGAGATATGATGAGAATCTTATTTCTCCTAGAATTCAGTCTCCCTGATACTTGTTTTTGTGTTGGGAAATTTATTCTTTTTTTTATAGTGCTCCAATCCAGTCACTGAAAGCTAGGGTCTTATTTTATGTTCTGAGGATCACTGATAAAATTATGGAGAAGCTATGGCAAGTTTAATACGAAATGTTTAAAGGATTATTGGATAACTTGGAATAGTGCTACACGTTCAGCTATGCTTAAGCCAGAACAGTTACCATAGCGACATTAGAACCATGCTAAATGTAGCGCATGCTGTAATCTGCTAAAATCAGCTGTGTGTTTAAATGCAAAGTTGTTCCATACTTAAAACTAATGGTCTAGAGGTGTATCATCTTAAAATGTGACTTTTTTTTTTAATCGCTCCCTTTTGTTGTGTCTGGCATCGTGTCTATAGCTTTATGCAGTAATTCTGTGTTAGAAGGCACATACTCCATTAGCATGGTCTTGTAATTATGATTGTTTTTCTCACTTAAAAAAATATTTGCTGTAAAATAAGCCTAATATTTTCCCAGTGAAAAGCATGTAAAGACAGATATCCAAACACTGCAAAAGCTAGAAAGAGAGTGAAGGTAAACAAAATTTTGGACCAATGGCTCTTTAGTGATGTTAGTGTATGGATTACCCTCTTCTGACATATCAACAAGGTTAGTAGCAGTTTCAGCAGTTCCAGATTATAGGAAATACTGGATAGATTTTTTTAAGGTAAAGCAATGGAAATGCTAGAACAAGCAGAAGCTAAATGCTGTTTTTGTTATATAATTACTAATTAGACATTATCTATGTCTCACCTGTTTCTAAACTTCCATGGTTCTAATTTCCATGTTTTCAAAGATTCCAGTTATGATTTGTTTACCTTTTCTTACTCTTAAAAGATTATTTGAAAATCATTTATGCAGTCCATCCTAATAGAATTAGTTTATAAAAGACTCAAGTGACATTACTTCACTATTTATGTCCATGATACAATGAATGTCCAAAGCTATTCAAAGTTTTTTAATTTTTTGGTTTTGTGGGTGGTTTGCTTTGTGTTTTGTTTTGGGTTTTTTTCCCTAATTAAAGAACAGTTATGTAGCTTTGAATCTTGAATGGATGTGCACATATAGATGACCACATGTTTAATCCTGCTTTGAATCAATATGAGTGTGAACAGGTTTAAAAAAGATGAGCATCAGTGTTTGCAAAATGAATGCAAAGGAGGTAGAACACACTTAAATTTATGGAGCATGTACAAGCACTGTTAGTCTGTAGAAACCTTTCCAAATTTGAATCACTTGCTTAATTTGCTATTGCATAAAAGAGTTTTAGTTGTAATACATGTTTATCTTGAGTCGGTAAGTTTATCTTGAGTCTATCTCCATGTCCATCAAGTCACTGTTTTTCTTGAGCCTCTGTTGTTAACTATTAGAGCTAAAAAAGAAAAAAAGAAAAAAAAAAAGAAGAAAAAGAAAAGAGTGTTTCAAATAATGTATGAGCATAAAAATAACTTTTAAAATACTTTTAAACATGTCCCTTTAGACTTAATCTTACATTATCTGGTACTTAAATTTAAACCAAGGTTAGATCTAGAGATACTGTGAAGAAGTATCTTAAAAGTCTGGGCTGACTGGACATGGGCTTGAAGTAAAATCAGGAATTTATCACATCTTTTTCAAAGTCTCCCAATATGTCTTCCCCAAAACTCCTCCGTAAAATTTAAATTTTTTTCTTGTGTATTTTTAAAATTTGGAGTATTAGAAGTATTTTATTATTTGCACTTTTGGTAAAGATGAGCAATTTGCATGGACATAGATAGCCCCGGTTCAGTCTTTTTGGGGTGAATGTAGCTTTACTATAATTTGTGAATGATTAAAAACTTATTTTCAGAAAAAAGTTATCTTATACTGTTACAGGATATTAGTTGATTATCTTCAATTATGTTTTTTTACCTTGGAATCTTAACATTGAACATATTGTGTTCTCCCTTTATGTTACAATACTGTGTTTTAATTTAAACGTAAAATTATTACACTTCAATGTTTTGTTAGTATTTGCCATTGCAAGAGAATGAAGTGCACATCATCATTTTTAGTCCAAATTAATTTCCTAATACTATTTAAAAATACCTTCAAGATTATTCTGCCTTCCTTATAAATCACCTAAATATCCTAGTGAAAGGCCATATAAATGTACGTGGATGTGAGGGTGATCTAGAAGCAGCAATAATGAATTACTGTTATCTTGGCATACAATTTGACATAAGTCCCTGGAGTCATCTGAAAGTCACTTCTGTGTAAGTGAATAACTTAAACAACTGGGTCATAATACTAATTTGTGTTTCTTAGATAAATACACAAGTCCAAGCACTTAGGTTTAGTTTAAAACAGAGGTATTTTGATCTTCATGTTTCCTGTTTATGGAGATCTGTCTTGAGTCTTACCACCCCACTGTGAGAGATCCATATCAAAGTATTGCATGGCATCATGGAGTGTTCTAAATCTCCTTTGTGATAGACACCTATGGCAGGATATCCATACATAGTAAGATGAATATTTAGCTCAGAATTACATAATTGTGCAGCTAAAGAGCACCATCTGTTGGCTTACTGTGAAAAGATGTAGTGCTTGTGGATACATCTTTGATAAAGTTGTTGTTATATACCAGGAAAGGGATTGTGACATACCCTTGGCAATATAATGCTCTATTTCCTTTTCTTTCTCCATCAGGCAAGAAAGGAAGTTCCATGGCCATGCAATGAGAGGAAAGCAGTTAGATTGCAGATTTTTCGTTTGAGAATACTATTAAAATTTTTAGTAATTTATTTGCAATTAGGAACATACTTTAGCTTTGTTAGAGAGCTGCTGACAGTCATCCTTTTTTTGTCACTTGTGAAGCTCTGCAAAACTGTATGTTTGTATTGAAGATGCTGGTAAGGGATTCTCATTGTCTACTACTTTTTGGAAACCTTACCTTGCTCTAGATTTTTATTAGATTTCCCCTTCTAACTGTTTTGGTTAGGTAATTGTGTCCAGTATTCTGTACTTCATAACTTGTATTTCTGACCTGCAGTGAACCATGGTTTTTGGTGTGGGTGGGTTTTTTTGGTGTGTGTTTTCTTTGTTTGTTTATTTTCCCCAGGAGAAGTTGCATAGTTATGTACCCATTCTGTCTGTTGATTTCCATGTTGCAAAGTTTCCAGTTACTGTATAAAAATCCCATAGTCTATCACATTAGAAAGTCAGCATTAATGTTATTTGGTACTTGAATGCTATCCATCAAATATATACAACAAAAACAAAAGCTTTAAAATGAAGTAACCATGGAGCATTATACAGTTCCAAAACCCAAGATACATTGGAAGGATTGAAGTGCTTTTAAGATGAGCAAGAAAGGTATTTATATGACCCTTATAAGACTGAAAAATGCAGTGATCATAATAGAAAATTAGATATTGTCAATCAATTGTATATTTATTTTCCTGATTAGAATTTAAATTCTGCTCATGAAATACTTTTTATTTTGCAAAGTGATTTTCTCCATACCCCATTCGTTCAGATTCCTGCTGCAGCACACATGATCATTAGGCCTTTCCATATTGCAAACAATAAATGATAGAAGAATCCTGAAAATAAGTAATATGGCAAATGCCATGTCTTTGTAAAAGACACAGTGGAATACAGTCATTTTCCCAGCTTCTGAGTCCTGCCAGTTGCAGCCTTTGCTCCCCATGTGTGTTTCTCTTGATTTTTCCATTTTCTTTTGGCAGCACCAATGCTCCCACTGCTCCCTTGCCTGCAACTCCCATCAATGTTTCTGGTTTCTGCATCCTCCCTCAGCATTTGCTACCAGGTTTAATCGGTTCTGCTTAAAATCTGATAAAATTTATCCCAAACGAGCATTGACACATCGTACATGATTTTGCTGTTTCCCCTTGGTTTCTGGTAGATTAAATTTCAAAAAACATACCCTCCACCCAAGAAACAGTCAACCATGGAATACAGTCAAAAAGGTGTAGAAAACAATTTGCAAAGAGTGTGCTGGACTTGCCTGCCTGTGGAACTCTGTCATCTTACAATGCAAATGTCACTGGTCTCAAGAGTTGTTAAGCATAGTCTCAAGAAGGATCACCCGATTTAGAGATTAGGGAATTTGGAAAGAAAATGCACCCAAGTGTTCTGTATAGGATGCCAGCTATGTATACTAAACATGTCACAGACAATTGATAGACTCTTGTTCTTAAAGTATTGCTTTCCCGAGACTTTTAAAATTCCCTGAGTGGGAAATAGCATGTTTTAATTCAGTATCTCTATGCAGTTCTTTGGCATAGCAGTTGCTATATCCAAACATATGCAGATAAACAGCTTCTTCACTCCTACAGTTTTCCCATAATAAGGATTAATAAGCTGATCTCATCAGTGATGTATCTTGTACTTTGCTATATTTATCAAAATCATCACGTTCCAAAATGGATTTTCTGCAGGCATTCAAATGCATGCTTGAAAAAATGAATTATCCACAGTTGTGAGTAAATTGTTAGTAGGCTTGGGAAAATACAGTGAACACTGCTCAGTACCTTTGGAGTCCCTAGAAAGAAAAAAAAAAAAAGGTGAAAGAGGTAGTGAACTGTCCCTCCTCTAAATATCGGTTGGAGGAAAGATTAAACCTGACTCCTACTGATTTGAAAGCACAGCGGTAAAGAAATAGTTATTTTATGACAGGGTTACATTTCTTTCCCCCATCCATCCTGGACATTGTCTTCATCTTCCTTTCAGTATCTAGAAGTCAACTTGTTTGTTTATTTGTTGGTGGGTTTTGTTTGTTATAAATAGAATAAACAAAAAGGATAATATGTGTGGTTTTTTGTTTGTTTCATTATTTAAGTGTATATTAAATAATGTAGTATACGTTGTATGAGTAGATGGGCTCTGCTGGTTGCAGTGAGGCACCTTCGTATTCTAATGGCTAAAATGACCTCAGTGAAGAAAAAGTACAAGTAGTGGTTTCAAGAAAAAGTCTGAAATGTCATGGCTGAATTTGTATGCAATCTCTGAGCTGCTGGCATTGCACTAGAAGAAAGCGAATGATGGGAGGAATAAAGGCTTGGAGATGGGAAGTTGAAAGGCAAGAATTAATCTAACATGAGAAGAATATTTTTTTCAGTAGGTTAGGGGTTAGGGGATAGTATGACAGATTTTAAAAAGTTGTTAAGGTTTTGGAAAGAGCCCCAGGCTGGTTTGAAGGGACTGGGACAGTTGAACTTCAGAGTAGCGGTGTGGGACTTTGGCATTCTATGTAGGTCAGAAGAGCTGTTGCAAAGTGATACTCCAGATGAGCCTGGGAAGGTGTACTGAGTCAGCCCTTCCGTTTGCACAGACTAAACGAAAACATCCTAAACTCACAGGAACACCATCATCACTACTGGTGTCACCTCAAACTAACAGGCACTACCCCCACTCCTCTTTCCCCAAGGACTGTTCTGGCACTCATCTATGCAGGCCAGCAGTGAAGCCCAGCCTGCCCTCTTCTTTCCTGATAAACACATGGTATTTGTACCAGTGTCCCATCAGCTTTTCCCCAGAACTTGGCCCACGTAATGGTGGCAAGTGCTGAAGTATATCTGCAGTTCTGAGAGCTCTGGATGGAAATGTAACAAAACACTTTCTCATTCTCCCTTCTGGAGCATAGCTTTCCTTTGGATAGTGTGTTAATCTTGTGTTCAGAGGTGGAGTTGATGGAAATAGCGTGATTTTAAAAAAAAAAAAAGTTGGTAGAAGCCTGATGCAAAGGTAAATCTGTTTAAGGCCCAGTTTAGTTTATGGTAATGTCTCGCATAGGAATCTTGCAAAAGTTCTTTAGCTTGTATTTAAAGAAAGCATACATGAAAGCATATATTGTAATATCTTCATGCTAAATAATATATATGTATTAGTAACTGTATGCATAAAAGTATGTGCAAGCTTTTGCAAGGATTTTGATCCTTAAATAAATAGGATGGTAAATGTATTTCATGCTAGTGGTAGTGGCTTAATGAATATAATCTCTTGCTTGTGTTAGCTATAAAGACATGGAGACCACTTAGCTGTTAACACCAGCATGTGAATGGTGTATAAAGTGAGAAGTACAGAAGCAGTAAATTGATGCCTAATTCACAGAACACTATTGCTTTCTTTGCACCTATTAATTTACAGCCTACTGTGCTGAAGAGGTATAAAGGCTTAATTCATACCACATCACAAACTGACAGGAACATAAGAGTGAGAAAACTCACTTAAGGAAGCACCGTGACCTACAGTATAATTTTCCACCACATTTAAGATAACATGAAAAGCATTAGATTTTTAAAATTAAGTATGTGAACAAGGTTTAAATACATTAACAGAGAGCTTGGATTGCTCAAAATACCACTGACATTACTATCTTTCTAAATAGACTGTCTAACCTTAGGGATTCAGTATGGTCATAACATTTCCTTCTACTAGGTCTGTTGCATCTTTCTGAAATACCTGTATCAAAAAAATCTTGACATTAGAAAATACATTCTAATGATGATACAAGCTCATACCAGTGTATTCGGGTACTGTTAGAAGCTTTCCTTAGAGATAGTAATGAACCACTGTGTTTCTTGCTTTGTCACAGTACCTATCAATTGCAGTCAGCCTCAAGTGTAACTTCCTGGTAAGACAAAACCCACTGATATTTTGACTTCTGGAAAATTATAGTAAAACCTTTCCCTCTCTCCTCTCCCCCCACTTTGACATATAGCCCTTCCAGTAATTCTAGATTTGTTTGCCATCATCATAGCAGTTCTAAAAAAATGCATCAACTCCTTTGCTTATCCACCACAAAAAACCCCACAAAAAAAACCCCCAAAACACACCAACCGAAAAAACCCTAAACCCAAACCAAAAAAGCCCAGTCAAAACTGGAGTTCAAACTGGAGTGTGTGTATCTGTGGAAGTCACTGTTAGCATGTGAGAAGGAAAGAGATTAATGAAGAAAATCTTGCCGAGAACATGTGCGCACCTAGAGATATGAAAAGATACTAAACTGAAGAAGTGATATGATTCCATTACCTGGGCAAATTACGATTTACAGATACCAGCTCTGAGAATATTTGATCTGTCTGGAAAAAGAAAAGCAAATTATTCCCTGGAGCTTGAGCCAAATTGTAGTTTTGTTGCTGATACCTGGTTTAAGAATAGTATAAGAAACAAAACTGAACGTGGTATATCAAAGCTATATTGACATGAATAGTGGCCTGTTTTCCCATTAGGATTAGTGAGGATGAAGGATAGTACTTACCAAACTGGTCTTTTCTGGTGTGCTTTGTCTTTCTATGGTATATTCAGAATACAATAGAATTACAATACTAGTTCTTGCCATTCCTTACTGATTCAGTACACCTTGATTTTTTAAATATGTTTTCAAATACCCAGACATATGAAAAACTTGTTGATTAGAGTTTGCATAGTTGAATGTATTCTTACTTTCCAGCAAGTTAAAAAGCAAATAACAAAATCTCAGCGATTAGCAATTTACTTGTTTCAATGCAGGGATAGACTTTTAAGATCACGAATCAAATGTGAATATGTCTGCTTTATTTTTGTCTAGAAAAACCTACTGAAACATGGTACATAACAACAGAACCATTTGTTAGTAGGTGTTTGGGTTTTTTCCAACAAGATAGAGAGAAGCAAACATACTCCCTCAGGAAACTCTTCCTGAATTTCCACCGCAAGCTTTTTTGACCGAAGACCAATTAATTTTATTTTGCATGATTCTTCTGCTAAGATCAGTGCTGTAGTCTACATCAGCTCAGAGTAAACCTGTCAATGAACTGCTCTTACAGTTAATAAATGCCTTGGCCTCTGGTATCTCTGTTTAGTTAGCACACAGAATGCATCGATTACTTCTTTGACTCTAAAAGAATGTTAAATTGAATTTAAATAACATGCTTGTTGATGGCTACTCTTTTTTTAAAGTCTGCACAGTAGGCTAGCAATTGGACTTAACGGGTTTTCTACAGAGGTCTGCACTTAAAAATACTCCTGTTTTCTATCTCTGAGGTTTTAAAGCAACAGTTATGGCACAGAAAGTTAAGATACAATGTGTAGCAGTGACTAAGAAAGTTTGTTTGTTGGGTTGTTTGTTTTTTTTATCCAATCTCCCAAGTAGCTAGGGGAGAGGACAACCAGCATGGAAGGAAATTCCCATGGAAAAATAGCATTGCTGGTTAGGCGCTTCAGCCAAGCTTGCAGCAGCACCACAGTTACTAGCATGAATTTCAAATATAAATAATCTAAAATAAAATTAGAAACACAAGTACTAACCATTATTTTTTATACATCGGATGTTTTGTAGCTGATGAATATATTAAGTGAAAAACTATCCACTATGCTAATAAGTTTGGCAAATAATTGAATCCCAGTTTTAGTGAAATTGATAGAAGGGGCATCAGAGAGATGAAAGTTTTCCAGGCAAGAAAATGAGAACTTATAATAGTATAAGTGCTATTGTATTTCTACTCTGATTTTTAAAATTCATTGATTAGAAAAGAGAGAGTAAAATACGATCTGAAGATCTGACTAATAGAATGGATTTTATAATTTTAAATTTCTGAAAAATCCCATCTTAGGGATACGTGATCTCCGGCATTCAGAAGAGACCAAGAATGTGGCTTTATCAGGTATTCAGAGTTTATGGAAACTGCAGATAAGATATTGGAAAAAAAAGCTCATTTCCAGATATTAGTCTGTACTGAAACAAACCTCACCCTCTTCTTTGAAGTTATTCATTTTTGCACGCTATTTTGAAATTATAACTGCAGGACTAAATTACCAGAAGTAGCATGTAAATAATATAATTAACTGCAAATGAGCTTTATAAACCGCGTAGTTACTTGGGTGCTGCAGTAACCTGCAGTTGTCTTTTTTAGCAAACTGAAGTGAAGTCAGTTTAGTTTACAATGCAAACTGAAACAGAAACACAGGATCAAGGGGAACATACATGCAGACTTACTGGAGGGTTGACTGCTAGCTTTCTGTGTACATAAATATGTCATTAATATTACAAAGTAGAACACTCAAGAATAAAGAATGCCAGTTTTATTTTGACCCAGTTGTACATAAAAGTTGATGCAGCTTTTAATTATGCCATCAAATGCTCTTGTTTCTCTCTGTGCTGATGCTGAATTGCTGTTGTGCATTTAAAGAGACGCTAGTCAGTGGGACAGCTGCTACATCTGCTGAAATGAGTAGTTGTGTGCATTATCTGAGATGCTGAACAGTAAGAGAGGAATGTGTCGTGTCTAAAACAAACTGAGTACCACTTTAAAAACTGAGTCTTACACATGCATTTTCCACATTGTTGTGTTTTAGGTTGTTATGTTGTGTCAGACAAAAGTTGTGCAGGTTCTTGCTAATATTTCAGTCATTTATTTCTCATATACCCGGGTTCAGCTCCTTTGGTTCCTCTTTCAGCTGCAACGAGAACCTGTGGGAGCTTGAACAGAGCAAACAGAATACTAGGTACTTCAGACTGACTTCTTTTTTCTCTCAGGACTGAGTATTGTATCACATTAATACTTGAATATTGCTGTTTCTAATATTCAGACTTTAGTCCTTACTGGGAAAAAAAAATCCAAAACAAACCCTTTAAAATATCAGTGCCAAAGATTATATTCCATGTCTGGAAAATAAATACTTTAAAGATTTATACTTATCTTTTTTGTGCTGAAAGGAAATACCATGCAATCATAAAGGAAAAAAAAAAAGTGATTTGAGGTTCAGCAGTCTTGTAAGGGAGCACATTAAAAGAGAGAGAAAATATTTTATTTTTCCTTCACTATTTATGGGCCCTTTTTAATTAGTTTGTCTTATTTAACCAGATAAACTTTTTTTTTTTTTTAAATAGAATGAATTAATTTGAATTAAGACTATTGACTTAATAGACTTAATCAAGTTGCTGCTTGGAAACTTGAATATCCTTCTAGTAGCTGTACCATAGGAATTGCTCAAGACTCTTCTTCCTGTCGACCATGTAATGTTAACTGTTTCTACAGGGGGCTGAGGGCTGCATCTTGAGTTTCACAGACTGAAAACCATGCTTGGATATACCATTTAAGACCATAACCATCCCTATTTACTTATCTTTACTCTCTGGGCAAGAAAAAATAATAAAAAAATCTTGGTTTATCTACCTTGGGAAAAAATGGTCCTTTGTGATAGAGTGAAGTATAACTTTCTACTTTGTTAAATAATGATAATAAAAAATTATAACTGACAGCTGATTTTCCTTTGGGAACTTCTAAAAATTTAAATATATTATCAGAAAAATAATGAAAGCATTAAAACCCACCATTAGCACCTTCTGTTTCTGAAATCCAAACTGGAGCTTGATGTTTATGGGCATCCTCTCTGTTAGAAGATAGTTCTCTCTCTTTCTCAAATATCTTAGTATAAGTGCTTTCTACTACTGTGATGCCATTCCCAATATTGCTTTTTATTGGTCATTTATTCAGCCATAATGGATACTTAGGAAAGGCATAAAAATATACTGGAAAGAAAAAGGGAAGGAAGAGTAAAACATTTCTGCTGTAGATCATGTGCAACCTATGTATGAAGTTGATAGAAGAGTCTGATTTCCAAATAAGGGCTTTATGGATTCTAACATTCATATGCAGTGATTTCATTTCAATTCAAGTACATGTTTATATCATGAATTATGGTAATGATAGACTGATGTAAGCTGAGGCCAAGAATTCAACTGGTGTGAAAAATGCATGTCCTCATACCCTTAGAAGTTAGCAGAGAAGGGTGATTCATGTGAATAGCTGTGATAGGGTTCTCAGTAGAGTATTGCAATGAACATACTTTTGTTAAGCCTATTGAAGACATGTACATAAAGCAGAATTAGACCAAAACTAGAGCATTGGAGTCAGAGTGTTCACAGTTGTGAAAGGATGCTTGAAAGCTTGATAGGTAATTAAAAAATGATGCTTCATGAATGGATGCTTAACCCATCAGGAAGGAATTTCAGAAGTAAAGGTTTAAAGCATACAAATGGATCTGTGCAGAGAAAGTTGATGTGAATTCTCTGTCTCCTCGTCTCTCCACATTGAGATTGAATGTCTGTATTTGATTTGTGCTGTAACCTGGTGTAAATTATTATGTAAAGCCCAGGGGTGATAACAGGATTTCTAGTTTTAGGATGTGGAACCTAGATCTAAAGACTGTATGAGAAGTCTTCGTTCTGCCAGTTCTTTTTCTGTCTTCATTGTTGTGGAAAGAAATGACAAAGTACCAAGTCTTGTGTTTTGCACTGAAGGTGTGGGGTTCCAGAATTTGGCGCTATTTACTAGGAGAGTTTCTAAAGCTGAGGGTTTCTGTTCTTCTGCAGAGGGTAACTATCAAGAGAAATCTTGGTTTCTTAGAAACTGATGTACAGGTTTTCACAGTAAATATTTAGAATTGCCCCCTGGGTAGCAATATGGTAATAGGAAACATGGGCAGTATGTTTGCTTCAGCTGCTGTGCTTGAAAGCAATCCACTGCAATCCCATTGGGCTAGATGGAGCTCTGAAAAATGTTAATTTTACTGTGTACAGTAAGAAGCAGTAAAGCCCTGCAAATCTGCATAGACTTGAGAGCTGAAATACTAAGTTTTATTTATATTTGGGATTTATCCAAGTTTTAAATGGTTCTGTGCTGGGACAATCTCAACTCTGTCAAATTTTAGACACTAATCACTGGGTTTACAACAAAAGATTTCCAAAAAAGTTTAGTAGTTGTAATATGTTTCTCAGAAGACTGAAAAGAAAGATTACTTGTTTGATATGAAAATGTTTTAGAGAGTTTGCTGCTCCTATTTATTCAAAATTTGGATATTATTTCAAAACCTTTAACTTCTCAGGAATGATAACAGCTTCCTGTTTGTTCAAAGTAAAGTATATTGACAAGTAGCATTTTCCCATTGTTTAAAAGTTTGCAGGCGGCTGATTTGCACGTTTTATTTTGAGTTTTGCTTAGTGAGAACCTGCTGTATGAAGCATAACATCCATTGTTGCAAACATGGACAAGTTTTCTCATTGTTCTAGGATTATGACTGATTTTATTAACAAACTAAACTACCTGTATTTTTTATGTGTCTCTGATGCAGAAATGTACACATTTGTTAATAGATTATGAGCTGCAAAATTCAGCCATCAGATAGGAAATTCATAATTGGAAACAAGACATTGCCATTCTAATAATAAGCAGTGACCCATGTAAAATAAACAATAAAAATTCTCCATTTGAAGAATTTTTCAGAAACTAAGTTACATCTTGGAGAAGGAGAGGGCTCCGGGGTGGCCTAATTGCATCGTACCAATACTGAAAGAGGTCCTACAGGAATGTGGAAGAGGGACTGTTCACCAGGGAGTGCAGTGATAGGACAAGGGACAATGGCTTTAAGCTGAAAGAAGGTAGGTTTAGGTTAGACGTTAGGAAGAAATTCTTTACTCTGAGGGTGGTGAGGCACTAGACAGGTTGCCTAGAGAGGTGTTGGAAGCCCTGTCCCTGGAGGCATTCAAGGCCAGGTTGGGTGGGACTTTGGGCAACCTCGTCTAATGAGTGACCCTTCCCATGGCAGGGGGGTTGGAACTACATGATCTTTGAGGTCCCTTCCAACCCAAAGCATTCTATGATCTATCCTTATTTAGTGTTCTCCAGTCCTTCAGAGTCTTTTGTAATCTGTTGTACTTGGTTTTGTTTTGATTTTGGTTTGGGGTTTTTTGTCTGGTTTTAATTATTCTTTCTTGATTAAATCCTCTACAAATTCCATTATCTTCCTGGTTACAAACTAAAATGGTGAAATAGGAGAGATTATGACAGCAACAGACATTTGCTTTCTATCTCCTTACCACCACAACACAAGCTCAGGTTAAGGATGTTACCCATTGGTCCCCATGTCACTTTGTGCAGTGTCTGCTTTTGTTTGTTTTGTGGTGCAGATGTGTCCTCTAAGATACTTCCATATTTTTTTTAAATAGAAATATATTGATGTAAAATAGAGAACCAGCATAGCTGTGAGATGATTTTGTGCTTTCTATTATTTTATCACGTTGCAATTGGTTAATCTTCTGACAGTGCATAGCTCTGAGTACTGCAACATCTCTCGTGATCAGACTTTGTCAGGAATTCTAACAAAAGCTGTAGAGGATCTGTGCTCTATGAATCCTATGAAAACTTACCCACTTTGAGAAAGATAGTAGATGCCTTCAATGAACTGTCGCACGGGAAGCCATTATCTAGGGATACACTTTTATAGACCACACTTTTGGAAAAATACCTTCATGAAAATCAAGAGCAAATGCCTCTTTTTTCCCTTTCTGGGATGGATTTTTACTTTTTTGCTCTGGGAATCTTACCTAGATCCTTAACATTTATAAAGCAAGTCCAGGGCATTAGAGAGCATGAGAGGACTGAGAAGTGAAGGTAAATAGCTAAGAACATAGCCTTGCAGAATGCACTCAGAAAACTCGAGAGTATTTTCAAAAAAAATGAGTTTGTAGAAAATAAAGACATAGGAAAGTACAGAACAACATGGAGTTTCCTGACCTCAGAGTTAAACAATAGTGGTCTGTCCTCAGTGAGCCTTACTGTAGATGTTAGATATGTACGGGGAGTTTGTCTAATTCTGAGACAGAGTGACTATTAGAGGACAGTTTTGGGGGAGGCATCTGAAGAACAGCATCATATCACTCATGGCATGTGCCCTAAAATTTCTTTACTGAGCAAAGTGGGAATATATCAATTTATATATATGTTATGTGTGTGTATATATATTTCTGTGTACACATTGTTGGGGTTTTTTTTATATATATATGTACACACATACACAGAGACACCAGCTGGTATCTTCAAAATTCTTCAGTGACTGTTTTTGGTGCCTAACATCCTGAATTCTGTGTTCTTTTGTATTTAATAGTTATGGTCAACATGGTTTCACCTAGCTTATGTTGTAAAGAAGAATAAATTTCGAAAATACAATGTGACCACTATTTTTTTTTCATTATTTTAGTAATACAGTAGCAATCTCTCTGTTTTATTAAAAAAAACCCCAAACCTCCAATCTGATGTAGGTTCATGTAAAGAATGAAGCCAGTAATTTTACCAGTAGGAGTGCTATGCTTCAGTGATGGTTGTAGGACGCACTAAGCCTGGTTTATTGGACAAGTTGTACAAGATCAAAAAACTTTGGAATATGCAGAGAAAGTAAATTTTGAAAAATAGAGTATGAAAAATTAATGAACAAAAAATATTTTTTATTCTCAGCATGTTACTAGAAATAGAGTACATCTGTCCCACCCAGCAGCTGCATCAAGTAGAAGCTCTTGAGAATATTGTGGAGGTGAGAAGAATGTAAATCACAAGTTGAACAGTAAAAAATAGAGTCAGAAATAAAGTAACTAAGAATGTAAAATGCATCTAAATAAAGGGACATGGGAGCTTTTTATTCCATTATTTAAAAAAAACCCCTAATTTTAAAAGAACTTTTTTTAAAAAAAAAAGTCTTAATTTTTAATATATTGCTATGATAAAAGAAAACCTTGTTTGCAGAGACAATGTAAAAATGCTAGTATCTTAACTTATCATCAGGTATTTCCAGTAAAACCAGAGAAAAGTGCATCTTTGCTCAATAGCAGATAAGTCTTAGTAAATCAAATATGCCACCTGCATTTATTTATTTATGTTTAATATTCCTAATTGTTATTTCTTAATTATCTAGTCACGCTTAACAGAATTACCTCCATGAAGCTACCATGCTGAAAACCATCCCATTTCAACTTTAATCGAGAACTAAATGTTCTCATTCACTGATAAAAACTAGTATTTATTTTCTTGAAAGTACTCCCTTACCAGTACTTTTTCAAATTACTTTTTTCAAATAACAGAAATCCCCATTCAGTTTCTAATCACTGTATCTAATAATTAGCTTTAGCTTCACTACAATAAAATAGTGCTTGCTGTGCTTATTTTATCTTAACTGTTGATGACTTTATTTGCAAAGAATACTTTGAAGATCTTAGCAAGTTGCTTGTTCTTTTTGTTTTTAATTACAGTTAATTAGGATATGCCTCCGCATGAACAACCTTTTTATCAGCTAAAACATGGAACTGCTCTAGTTTTGTATTCAACTGTTACATGTTAGATAAAAGAATGATATAAAGCTGTGTTCTATCATTTATAGAACTTCAGTTGTGGACACAGTTCGCTTCAGTGCTCATTTTTAAAAAGTTGATTGCTTATTTACTTTCAGCCTTAGAAGAAGTATCAAATGAGCCCTGTTTGCTGACTAATAAGCTTCAACCATCACTCAAAGGACTTAAAAATGAGAGCCTTTTAATTAGTTCAGTTCCTATAATGCCTAAAGAGATCAGCATTCTTTTATTGTCAATATGTTTTTATTTTTTGCAGGTCAATGCAAATTACAGGGAAGATACACAACTTGCACAATCATCTCTTATTTTTCCACACATAACATCTTTCTATGTAGTGGTTCACACTGTGATAGCAGCAAGCCTCAATTGAGTGCTGACCTCCTATTCCCACCTCTGCTTTTTTATATATATTTTAATTTTTTTCTTTTAATGAGAGATAGGAAAATCCACATCATTTTACTGTGTCTGCCTTTTCAGGCTTCTAATGTGAATCTGATGAAAATATCCTTGCAGGGGTAGAAATACAAAAACTTGTGCATGTAAAGCATGAGGGACTGAAGGGAATTGGTTTTGCCCAGAAGTTTCATGTCGTCTGCCATCACGCCATTAGTAATGGACGTAGGGTGAAGCCACTTCACGACTCATCCATGTGGTGGCAAAAGTCACAGGCAAAATTTTATCAGTCTCTTCTACTGACTTCCTCTTGGCTGTATATAGACCAGCAAAATAAGTGATGTCCAAAATGGAAATTGGATTTATGTTTAAAATTTCTATACATAATTGTCAAATGATGCTTAAAAAAAATAAAACCTTGAACTATTGCGAGTTAATAAAGAAACAAATGTTTAGTGATAGCATTTCTAGTACTTTGGTTCACTAATTGTTTATCTCAATTATAGTGTTTTGTTTGCAATAGTTATAGCCAGTGTTTATGAGGAAGATAACCTCAAGCACAAGTTAATCATATGTTAGGATGCACTTGTTATTACTAATAATTTCTTACAAACCTTCTTACTAAGTTGATCAAAGAAGTAAATTCTGTGGAACTCTTCTTATGCTTTCATGTACAATTTACTTTGCAAGATTATTTTTTTCACTGTGGTACTGGCAAAAAATATTCAGTCAAATACCTCATACTGTGCTATTGATGAAATAATTTATGTGAATCATAAATTCTTTTGTGTGATTTGTCAGCACTTCAGGTTCTCCAGTGTGACTGATTGTTTGTTAAATCCCCCTCCTTCCTCTTCCAAAAAAGGTAAAACCAAATTTAAAATCAAACATAAATTCAGGTATGAAATAAGAATTCAAAGCTGCTCCTCAAAGTACTTTTATTCTGTGATGTAATGAAACACACGTTTGTGCATATTTTGTTTTGATTTTGTGAAATAATGATACGAAGTGAAGGATTCTTGGTAGGATTTTGTCTTTTAACTACCGCTGTAAATGGAGACACTGGAGTATTTGTCTTTGAAGCTTTGCTATTAAAACACAGAGATACTTCTTGTACAAAGAGCTGTACCTATGCACCCACCTGACTATCTATAATGCTTTAAAGTGTATTATTCATAAATACAATGCTAAATTATTTATCTCCATCTGTGCAGCTGAATTTTACCACCATATTACTCTGTAACTGTCAACTCTGTAAGCTAATGTGTGTGCTAGAGAAGCCAATCCAGGGAAATTTGACATATCTTTCTAGGTCTTTAAAGTAAAATGCCTAGTGAGACAATGTTTTCCACAAGTACTCAGTAATGCTTAATTGGGTTATCTGTCTGGGAAGATATTTGAAGTCTGTATTACAGAATGAAGCTTCCCTAAATATACTTTCACTGACACGTGTCTAATCACAGAAAGGGCACACAAGTCTATGACTTTGATTTCCTTCCAAATCAGAATTTTTGCATCCACCCACCTCTTCCACTGCTATTTGCTGAATTCTTCCATGGGTCCAGACAGTTTCGGAAATCTTAATATTTCCATTAGACTGTGTACTGTGGTCTAAATTTTTTGAACCTTAATTGATAAAAGCAAGCACATTTGTGTCTTTATATCAAATTGAGCAGTTTTATAACATAATAAAATGAAGCTAGCAACCCTCAAAGCTTTCTAATTTTCTTTCAGAAAAAAATAAAAGCTTGTTTTCACAACTCTCTGTACTCAGTGTAAGTGCACTGTGAATGGAAATACAAATGGCTTAATCTGAACAAAGTACTTTTATATAAACCTAAATAAGTCTGTCATTATATTGGATTTACATGGACGTTTTATTTACTTGGGCGTTTACATAAATATCACACAGAATGAACACTACTGTAAGGCAAAAACGTGTAGCTCAAAATAGTGACTGATTATGTTTCCCCTTGTCCCTGACAAGAAACTAGAAGCTTATGATGTTCAGAGGAGACTTTTTTTTTTTTTTTTTAAATTGGATTGGATTGGGTATTTTTTTGGCAGAAGCTTCCAGTAAGCAATAGGCAATTAACTCCATTCAGATACAACAGAGGTAAACTCAAGGATTGTGGCTTTGATAAATGCAAATATGTACTTACAGCACTCATGTGACTCTGACAGATACTTTATGGACACTCATTTTCCTTCCAAGCTCTCTCTCAGTTACTACCAGCAGATCTATTCTGCATATAATTTAAATATCCATTGAGTTTTTAATATAGACACATGTC
This sequence comes from Laterallus jamaicensis coturniculus, assembly GCA_022605575.1. NCBI lineage: Eukaryota > Metazoa > Chordata > Aves > Gruiformes > Rallidae > Laterallus > Laterallus jamaicensis. The sequence continues at coordinate 90,208,120 of JAKCOX010000001.1, forward strand.
AGCTTAAGAAGTTAACACTGAATGTATTCACAGTAGCTTGTAGTTTTTAAATGAGCTTGTTTTCTCCAATTTCTTTAATAAGTGTAATTTTTATATATGTTATAAACTTTTGATCAGTTCTTTTGATGGTCAAAGTTTTCACTGATGCTTCCTAGGCTGTTTTGTGAGCTCCTCCAATGGAGTCCTACATGGATTATTAGGGACCTTGAGCACACCATTTATGAGGAGATGATGAGAGAATTGGGTTTGTTCAAGCTGGAAGAGGGAGTTTGAGCAGCTGGGAAACTTACTAGTCTTCAAACTAATGTGAAGATAGTAGATGGAGGGAAGACCTTAGCAGACTCTTTTTGGAGGTACATAATGATAAGATGAGGAAGGATAGTCCAACTTGGTATAAGGGGAAAAAAGTCTTAGTCACAGATTGCCCAGGAAGGCTAAGAAATCTCTGTGCTAAACAAGGCCCATATTGTCACCACACAGTTAGATCTGCTTTGAGATGGGGGTTGGACTAAGTGATTTCCAGATCTCACTTCCAATATATTTTTTCCTATGTTTTCAATTGACATGATAAATGGCATTTTCATTTTGTCCTAACTGATTTTGATTTCATGATTTTTAAAATTTTTTTTTACACTACAAATGCCCCCAACATTTGTATTTTCCAATTTCATTCTTTTACCAAGAGCTCACCAGCATTCCATGAGCTTCTATGATGTTGGCAAAGTCACTGCCTTTCCTGTTCCTTTGCTTGCCATCACTTCTTGCATAAAGGGACAGTGAGGAACAGTGCCTTGTAGAGATATGGTTTTATGAAGCCCTATTTAAAACAGATAAAGTGCCAAAAGATAGCAGTGTTTTTATTGAGAAAGACAGAATTGTAGAGCACACCGGTGTATGGAATGCAGTACTGTTGGGACTGTAGGACCTGTGGTGATTTGCATTGATATGATGAACCTGTTTGCTTTAAAAATTGTACTGCATACTGCTATTACATGAAAATCACTGAAAAGTTAACATTTTCTTCTGTCCTATTTTCATTTCTGTGAGTCTTTCTAAGAAGATTCTAAAAACATGACCATACAATTAATATCTCCCCTAAAAGTAAAATAATGAATGCATCAAGTGAAACTTCTTTAAGCCACAAAGAAGTGTTTTTTAATACTCTAGAGAATGATCAGTAAGTTTCTGATTGCAGTTTATGCATGTGTCTGAGTATAAATGTAAATACTGCAAATGAGTCCTTTCTGTATTTCTGGTAGATCTTTTTTTATTCATTTTTTTGTACCACCTTATTTACAGATATCAGCTGCATGATTGACAGTGTTAATTGTAGTGGAATTTATGTCAGGCACAAGCTTTTCTCTGGAGCCTTGGAGTCAGTGTTTATAGTTGCTGAACCGCCTCTGAAATGCATGAGGGTAATCTGATTTTATGTTCTATCTTTGTAAGTGCTAGAGGAGTACTGTGCTGTAGTATGAGAGCCAGCAGATCATTCTGAAATGTTCTAAACAACTGCTTTCAGAAAAACTGGCAAGGGTAGTATAGTCCTTCATCTTAATGAATGCATAAGTTAGAAGCACAAATGGAAGTGTGTCTTTGGATTATAGCTGTCAAAAATGTATGCATTGGTTTTATTAAGGCATTCAGAAGTAGAATTTTGAGCAGCCGCATGTGTTCCCAAATGCAAGTTTAGTATAAAGTTTAGTATAATGTTTGCTCTTTCCTCTTCTATGATATTCTCCTATGCCATGGTCTGGTCCTTGAGTGTCTGGATTTATTTGTGCTGCTTGTTTCTCTAAACTGCAATTGCCTGTAGTAAAAATTTAATGTATTCATCAGAAAAGTCTATTTCATTAAATGTGCCTCTATCTTTAGAAAGTACTTGTAGTGCTTTTACTTAAAGAATTCCAACATGTGACAGGTTAGTAAAAATGGGTAAAGTCCATGCTGACAGGTTTTACTAGGGCCAGTTACTGCAGTTCATTGCTGTATTGGGCTGGCAATATGGAATACCACTAGAGTCTGCAAGAGTTGCAATGAATGGTGTTCAGTAAATGTTTTATCAAGTTTTTGTGCATCCCAACCTTAACTGTAGAGGGTTCTGGTTTATGAAATTCAGTGTCTTGTAGCTCTTGATATTCTTTGCCCTCAAGCTTTGTTTAAATTCATCAAGTAAAACACAAAGTCAAAAAATGCCATTTGGCATTTTTTACATACATCTAGTACTACAACACATCATCTAGATCATTCAGTTAGGTTTCTTCAGTATCAGGTCACCATCACTAATTCAGGAGAGTGAAGACAGTATATCCTGAAGCACTCTTACTCTATCTAACAACCGCTAAAATCTTAATATTTTGGGGCTGAAACAGAATATCACACAGGAAGGAAGCAGAAAAAGAGCATTTACTCAATTCTTTTACTCATAAATGTTTCTTCATTATTTTACTCTTCCAAAAACAGATGTACTAGTGACAGAAATCTTATGGGGTAAACCCCATTGCACGATAACATGTGGATAATTCATATCTGATATTTTACTTTACCTAGGACTAATTTAATTGTTTTGAATTTTGTGTATGGAACTTTGTTAAAAATAAGTTGTCAAGAAAATAGAGAAACTCGAGATCTTCCATGCAATTTAGGAAAGATGGTTTAGCATTTTAATTATTTCCGAGTTAGACAGTTGAATTGCAAGTAAGAGGCTTTCAGACTGTTTTGTTTGTTGGTTTTAATAACTTTTACAAAAATATGTAAGATCTACCATCCACATTTTAATATTTATTAAATGAAGCAATTAATTTCTCATTAAGTTGAAGGAACTCTCTGTGTACTTATGACTTATAAAAGTTCTCTCATATTTTATCTGTGAGTGCAATTAATTTTCTTAAGTAAGTATTTAGCTTTGGCTCATAGTTTTTAAAAAGAATTATTAGCCTTTCACTCAACTTTTCAGTTTGATAACCATTCTACTGAACAACATACAGATTTTTCATTAAATATATTTATCTAAAAAATTGTGACTTAATAAATTAGATTTTTTGTTAAATATATCAGTCCAATATTTAGATATTTATTTGTGTTTCCAGAGAGGTTTTAAAAATGCACGTGCATTTGGTTCAGAACTATACAACACACTTGTTTCCATTTTTTGTCTCCTTAAGCACATGGCATTTTTAATTGTATTAGAGTTGTGCAGGCAGTAAGATGTCCACTTAAACAAATATTTTTATGGATAACAGATATTAAAAATTCATACTTATTAGTCAAAGGAACGCAATCATATGTTTTCAAAAAGAATTTTCAGCATACAGTGATTAATTCTTTGAAAAGGATTTTCCCATGAGGTTCCTCTCCATTTATCAAGTACTCTGTAAGTTCTAACATGCATCAAAACCTGTTACCTTGTTTTAGACCTCATTAGGATGGGAATTGCTTTCATTGCATTATATAATTAAAAAAAATTAATATATGGTATCTTACTTGATGTCAGTGTGTTTTCAAAACTAGAACTCCTGAAAATATCAGTGTGCTTGAAATTAACCTAGATAGTATTTAATTAACACAACTGGTGCAACATATGAGCAGATTACAATTACTGTATTTTCACTTTTATACTTCTCCTGTGGCTCTCATCCATTAGCCTGTCTGGTTTCCAGGCAACTCTGGTTCACTCTGCCCAAATTAAATGTTGGTACGCTTTGTCCTTTTCCAGTCTATTCCTTCTCAAGAGTATTCACAGTCTTATGACACCTTCTTACCTCATTTTGATATTTGAATGTAACATTACCTCAGTGTTAATGGTGATGATGGGAAAATGAGAAACTCAGATAATTTATTTCATCTGTAGTTAATACTCTACTAGCCATACTTAGGTGATAATGTTTTGCTACACTGTTGATTTCAAAAGAAGAGTCCTAGAACATAGTGATCAAGTGGAATCCCTTCTTCGTCCTCTATGTAGATGGTCATTCTCATTCAGGCTGTTCTGTAGAGCTGCAGATGCTACAAGTGTACCAGTGAATAACTTCTTTCGCATACACTGCTTATTCAAGAGAGCTTTAAGCTTCTGGCTTCCTCAAAATCTATGGCACTACTCAGTATCTCGTAACTAACTCATGAGATGTCTCATCTCACTGCTAAATGCACAAGATGGTCTTCAACATGTGTGACATTACTGAACACACAGGAAAAAAAAATCTTGTACCCGTGGAAACTGATGTTAGAGAAAATTACTTTTTCTTAAATTAATCAGATAGGTTATCCTGTCCAGAACACATTAATTTTCAGTTTCCTTGGTAAATATTATAATGAGTTATAACTTTATAATTAAACTACTGTAATTTGAAAGTACCTCTTCCTGCTTGATTTATTCTGTTGTACTTTTCAGGATTTAGGACACGGATAAAATTGAGTAAAATTTTCAAAACTATATAAAACTTAAGTTCTAAAAAGAAAATGAATATTCAGCCTATTAGCTGGTATGAGTGTTAAACACTGCACTGTTTAAGACAGAGTTATGTCGATCCTTTATTTTCATCAAGAAAAAAAAAAGTACCATAGAAATGTTAATGACCTATAAAAGTAGCTTACATATTTGCACAGAAACATCAAAATATGTATAATTTCCAATTTACTGTATCTTTTCTATTTTGGGATCATGCAATAATGTCAGCCACAAATTGTAACTTCATTGCTCAGCCTGTCGGTCGCTTCTGTAATTTAGAAAATGTCAACCTTAGTTTTCAGTGGAAGTTGAGGTTGTATCTAGAGTAAAACTAGATAGGCTGATAATGAAGCTGCAATGAGCAAGAGCTGTAACTGTGTGAATGGGTTGATTTAATAAGGTTAACATCTGTCACTTTCAGCAAGTTTAGCATTGAGACCCTACATATCAAGATCCCATTGCCAGGCTCAAGATTAGTTGCTAGTGAGAAATACCAACAGGAAATGTCAATGTCTTTGGCATCTGTTTCAAGGAAAAAAGAGTTCCCAAATGGTGTTATTTGTCTTTGCTGGTGACATAATATATATTACAGGAAGGAGTAATATTTCTAAGGTTGTTCAGTGATCAGTGGAACTGGAGAACTTCCGACGTTACAAGTTAGCTGATAGTGACTTTAGCACAGGATGTGGAAAACCAGAATAATGCCTTTTTCCTGAGTGCTCTGGGTACCCACAAATAACCAAACCAAACCAAAACAAAACAAATCACAAACAACAACAAAAAGAAGGATGTAAATTTCCCTTTCCTGCTTTCTCTACCTATTTTCATATTGTTTTATGCAAAAATAGAAGTAACGATGATCTCCTGTTGACTTGATCACTCCTGTCTCTGTTCTCAGTTTCTTGCTTGAAATAATAAAGGTAGAAGACCAGAAACAAACTATGGGAAGTAGGATCTATAGCAAGCATTTCAGCTGCACTTCACTGTCTATTCTGTATATTTTTTGTCAGATCACAAAAATACTTTCTTTTCTGTCTGTACTGACAAAGTCCAAGTAATGGTGACTTGCAAATGAGAGTCTCTCTACAAAAGGTGCAACTAAGTACCTCCAACATTTTAATCATTTAGTCTAATGGTTTCGCTTAAATTTCAACTTATATAATTGAAGTTTACTTCTTATCCTCTCCAGCTGTGGATGCTGTAGCTCAGTTTCTTCATAATTTTGAAGGATGTTTTTTCTTCTTTTTACCAAATCCTTGAGATTGTAGAAGGAGAACTCTCTAAATTGAGGTTTAGCTCTAATTGTTGCAGTGTCTCACATCTTCTTCTTGACCCTCTATTTTAGATCTAATTGTTTATATATTCACTGATACATGAGTTGGCTGGGTTGAAGGGATAATGACATGATGATCTAATGAGGAGCTCTTTCCTGTCGCTAAGCAATATAATAGGAACTTCCCTTTCTAAATATAATCCATTGGAGTAATTAGGGAGAATTTCATGGATGAGGCAGTTCAGTAGTGGGCATCTTTCTAGACATTCTTGCAACCCACAGATACTTTTTCTAAGTCCTGTAAGTGTACTGACTGTACCTTCTGTACCTTCACAACTGACATTGGTATAAAGGATTACACAGAGCGAAAAGAAGACTGTCACACCCATAGGAATCTACATCACAAAAGAAGGCATTTATAGCATAATTTCCCAAATGAATAGCTTCAGTATTTATTTTATGGATGAATATTAATATCAACCTTGTAAAAACTTAAACAGTCCAACTCTGGAAACCTCTCTCCCTCCTGCAAACATAAAAACCTCTATTAAAAACATATAAAACTTAAGAAAAGGGAATCTTCCACAAAAAGCTGGTTTCTTTCAGTCTATGAGCTACTCATTCTAGGAGCAGTTCAGAAAGCATGCAAATAAATGTTGCCATTTAAAAAAAAAAAGAAAAAAAAGAAAAAAAAAGGATAAAAAAAAGAAAAAAGGTCCTTTGATTTAAGAACTGTGTCTCCTGGGCACAAAAGCAAATTGTATATCATTACCATGAAATTTATACATAACTATCCTATGTGATTCATAGGGCACAAAACATTTTTCACTATATCCTACTATAGCATAGAATCATAAAATGGTTTGAGTTGGATGGAACACTAAAGATCATGTAGTTCCAACCTCCTACCATGGGCAGTGACAGCCTCCACTAGCCCAGGGTGCCCAAAGCCCCATCCAGCCTGTCCTTGAACAATGCCAGTGCGGGGGCAGCCACAGCTTCTCTGGGCAGCCTGTGCCAGGGCCTCACCACCCTTATAGTAAAGAATTTCTTCGTTATATCTAATCTAAACCTACCTTCTTTTTAGGTTAAAACCATTATCCTTTGTCCTGTTACTACATGGCCTTGGAAACAGCCCCTTTCCTATAGGTACCTTCAGGTACTGAAAGGCTGCAATAAGGTCTCCCAGAGCCTTTTCTTCTCCAGGCTGAACAAGTCCAACCCTCTTAGCTTGTAATTATAGCAGATGTAGTCCAGCTCTCTGATCATGTTTGTGGCCCTGGTGTCACTCACTATGTTGAGGCCCAACAGCTGGCTGCAGTACTCCAACTGTGTTCTCACGAGAGGGGGAGGATCACCTCCCTCAATGTGCTACTCCTGTTTTTGATGAAGCCCAGGGTATGGTTTGCTTTCTGGACTGCAGGCACGCATTACCAGTTCATGTTGAAGTTCTTGTCCACTAACACCCCCAAGTCCTTCTCCTCAGGGCTGATCATAAAACATTCTCTGCCCATCCTGTAGTTGTGCCAGTTGCCCCAACCCATGTGCTTATGGTGTCATCAGCAAACTTGCTGAGGGTGCACTTGATCGCATTGTCAAAGTCTCTGACAAACATGTTAAACAGTGCTGCTCCTAATACCAACCCTCGAGGAACACCACTTGTCACTGGTCTCCGTTTGGACTTTGAGCTGTTGATCACAACTCTTTGAGTGTGACCATCAGGCCAATTCCTTATACACTGAGTGTTCCCTGCATCAAATTCATGTCTCCAGTTTAGAGACAAGGATGTTGTGTGGGACAGTGTCAAGTGCTTTGCACACATCCAGGTAGACTATCTCTCATCCTTCTCTTATCTACAAGAGCTGTAACATCACAGTATAACAGAACTGGCGGGGTTGGAAGGGACCTCGAGAGATCATCGTGTCCAACCCCCCTGCCAAAGCAAGCTCCCTAGCTCATACTGCACAGATAGGTGTCCAGACAAGTCTTGAATCTCTCCAGAGGAGACTCCACCGCCTACCTCAGCTGCCTATTCCAGTGCTCCATCACCCTCACTGTGAAAAAGTTCTTCTGCATGTTGGTGCGGAACTTCCTGTGTTCTAAGTTGCAGCCATTGCCCCTTGTCCTGTCTCCACTAACCACTGAAAAGGGGCTGGTTAATTTGCCCTGCATCCCATGCTTAAGATAATTGTAAACACCAATTAGGTCTCCCCTAAATCTTCTTTTCTCCAGACTGAACAGTCCCAGCTTATTCAGCGTCTCCTCATAGGGGAGATGCTCCAGGCCCTTAATCATCTTCATAGGCCTTCTTTGGACTCTCTCAAGGAGATGCCGTCCTTTTTACACCAGGGAGCCCAGAACTGGACACAGTACTCCAAGTGGGGCCTGACCAGGCCAGCATAGAAGGGGAGGATCACTTCCTTCAACCTATTGGCCACACTCCTCCTGATGCATCCCAGGATCCCATTGGCTCTCTTAGCCACCAGGGCACACTGCTGGCTCATAGCCAACCTGTCATCCACCAGCACCCTCAGGTCCTTCTCCACTGAGCTCTTCTCCAGCAGTACATCCCCCAGCCTGTACTGAAACGAGCAGTTGTTCCTCCCTAGGTGCAAGACTTTACACTTGCTTTTGTGATATTGAACAGGACTGGACCCAACACCGAGCCCTGGGGAACACCGCTAGTCACAGGCCTCCAGTCCAACTCTGCTCCACCGATCAGAACCCTCTGGGCTCGGTCTGACAGCCAGTTCTCAACCCACCTCACTGTCCACTCATCTATCCCATGCTCTCTCGGCTTTGTTATCAGGATGTTATGGGAGACAGTATCGAAATCCTTGCTGAAGTCAAGGAAGATGACATCTACTGTTCTCCCTCCATCTACCCAGCTGGTGATGACATCATAGAAGGCTATGAGATTGGTCAAGCACGATCTCCCCTTGTTGAATCCATGCTGACTACTCCTCATGACCTTCTTCTCTTCCAGTTGCTTGGAGATGGCATCCAGAACAAGCTGTTCCATCACCTTTCCAGGGACAGAAGTGAGGCTGACTGGCCTATAGTTGCTAGGATCCTCCTTCTTGCCCATTATAAAGACCGGAGTGACATTGGCTATCCTCCAATCCTCAGACACTTCTCCTGCTTTCTAAGACCTGTGGAAGATGATAGAGAGCGGCTCTGCAATCACTTCCGCCAGGTCCCTCAGCACACGTGGATGCATCCCATCCGGCCCCATGGATTTGTGTACATTAATCCCTTTGAGATGCTCCTGGACCTCCCCTACCTCAACTAGAGGGAAGCTCTTTGTTCCCCAAACACTCCTTTTTCATCCAGGATCTGTGGGTCCCGAGGGGCATTTGGAGTGAAAACCGAAGTGAAGAAGACATTTAGTATCTCTACCTTCTCGTCATCCCCCGTTACCAGGACACCCGCCTTATTCAGCAAGGGACCTACATTATCCCTGGTCATCCTCTTACTATTCACATATCTAAAAAAACTGTTTTAAATTATCCTTTATGTCCCTTGCCAACTTCACTTCCAAGTGGACTTTAGTCTTCCTAGTTGTGTTCCTACAGGCTCTGACAACATTCCTGTATTCTTCCCAGGTGCACAGACCTGTTTTCTGCAATTCATAGATGTTCTGCTTCCCTTTGACTATATTCATTAGCTCCCTGCTCATCCACACAGGTCTTTTACCTCTCTTTCCTGATTTCTTACTCAAAGGGATGCATCATTCCTGTGCTTGGAAGAAGTGCTGTTTGAATGCTAGCCAGCTCTCACAGGCTCCCATTCCTTCTAACAGCATAGCCCATGGGATAGCCCCTGTTAGATTTCGGAGGAGATCAAAGTTAGCTCTTCCAAAATTCAGGGTAGCTGTTCTGCTTTTTGGCTTGCTTCTTCCACTCTGGATCTTGAACTCTGTCATTTCATGGTCGCTTTGTTCTAAGCTGCCCCCGACCTTCACTTCCCTAACGAGCCCATCCTTGTTACTAAAAATAAGGTCCGGTCACAGTATGACATATAATTTTGTTTGGCTTGATTTGCTCTTAGTGAAGCCATGTTGGCTGTCATAACTCATCTCCTCATTTCTCTGCACCTTGAACATCGTTTCCAGGAGACTCTCCTGGTGAGTCTGAATGATCTCCAGTTCCCCATATTTTTATTGGTGGTGCTTTTTGTTTGGGTTTTTTTGTTTGTTTGTTTTTAAAAATGGGGGGGTCGTTTCCCTTTTTTCTAGTCAGTGGGAACTTCACCAGACTGCCATGATGTCTCAGATATGATGGAAAATGGCTTAGACACTTCATCCACTACTTCCTTCAGGCCCTGCAGATGCATCTCATCTGGTCCTGTAGAGTTGTGCACCTTCAGGTTCCTTAGATGTTCCTGAACAAGATCTTCGCAGTTCCTAAACTGAGTTGTCTTTATATTTGACTATAATAAGTTCTCACTTATTTACCCAACTTCAAAAATGAATGAATTCTGAGTGATTGCTGACAAAGAGATCTTAATGTCCACTTTGGACTTTCAGTCCCAGTCATGGACGGAACTCTAGTTGTAGCTGAACTCTCAAGTTTCAGAAGGTGATCAATAAATATTTCTTGAGGAGCAAAAGGGAGAAGTAGAGAAAAACATTCTCAGTATTTCCAGATTATTATGATGGTCTTCAACCAGATCTCCTGTAGTTAGCAATTCTTCGTTGACCCAGTCCTGCCTTTTCCTTCTGTAATTTGGCAGTGTGCCTAGAACACTTGCTAGTGAAGACTGAGGCAAAAAAAATCCTTGAGTACCTCTGCCTTCTCCATATCCTGGCTAATCAGGTATCCTCATGTTTCCTCCCAGAAGGGTCCTATATTTTTTCTCTTATTCCTTTTGTTAGTCATGGACTGTACAATTTTTTCTTGTTGCCTTTGGTGCCCCTGACCACATTCAATACTATCAGGGCTTTAGCTTTCTTAACATGATCCCTGGCTGCTCAGACAATTTATTTGAATTCCCTCCCAGACGACCTGCCATTTCTTACAGTCTCTGTAGGCTTCCTTTTTGTGATTGAGTTTTTCCAGAAGTTTCTTGTTCTTCCATGCAGGCCTCCTGGTATTTTTGCCTGACTTCCTCTTTGTTGGGATGCATCACTTCTAAGCTTAGAGGAGGTGGTCCCTGAACACTAGTCAACTACTTTGCCTCCCCCTCTTCCCTGAAGGGCTTTGTCCCATGGTACTCTTACCTGAGGAGGTAAAATTCTGCTCTCCTTAAGTACAGGGTAGTGAGCTTTCTGTGGTTACTCCTCACTGCCCTGAGGATCTTGAACTCCACCATTTCATGGTCACTGTAGCCAAGACTATCCTTGAGCTTTACAGCCATCCTTGTTGGTGAGAACAAGGTCTAGCATAGCACCTCTCCTTTTGGGTACTCTGTTGCTTGGAGGAGGAAGCTGTCATCAGTGCATTCCAGGAACTTCCTGTATTTCTTGTGCCCTGCTGTCTTGTCTCTCCAAGAGAAATCAGGGTGGTTGAAGCGGGCCAGTGAGGATGATGAGTGTGATGTGAGTGTGATGCCACTCCTGTCTGTCTGTAGAGGACCTACCTCATCTGCTTAGTCTTCCTCACTGAGTGGCCTGTAGCAGACTCCCATGGTAATGTCCCCTGTCCCTTCCCTCTCTTTAAACCTTACTCATAACCTCTCAGTGGGTTCCTCATCTATCCCCAGATGGAGCACCATGCCTTGTCTCTTCTGCCTGTACTTTCTAAAGAGCTTGTATCCTTCCATTCCAACACAGGAGCCATCTCACCATGTCTCTGTGATGCCAATAAGATCACAGCCCTGCAGTCTGTGCACATCTCTTCCATCTCTTGCTTTTTCCCGCATGCTGTGTGTTCACATAGAGGCTCCAGATGAAGCTGTGCCTGTGTGGTACCTGCATGACATCTGCTGTTCATGACTGAATGACAGAGTATTTATCATGGGGAATCCCTCATCTTATCATGGATACTGAAGTAATGGAACTGCTCAGGTGTGACCGTAACCACTTCCTGTGGTGCTGCCAATATTTACAGAATATAGTCAAACATATAACATTTAAAATTAAGTGGTAATATTTAATTAAAAATAAGTGCAAACTGAAAACAAGTTTCTAAATTTCAGATGGAGTTTAAATTAAGTTACACAGAGCTTTGTCAATACTTTATGTATCAATCCTCACACAAAGCACTGCTTTCAAAGAATATTTCATTATAGTTAAAGTGGTTCTTTAATTAGGTGATTAAACATCCTGAAAACTAATCCATGTTCAAATCATTGAGGCTGAGTTAGAACAAAGGTAGATTATAATAGATAAATAACAGGAGGGGTTAATAAAGAGGTGAAAGATGATTAAAAATAAATGAATAAAATTCCAGTGGGTGGTAAGGAAATAAATCATTGGGATTAACTATGGAAATTAGTTTGAACAATTATAACATGCATCAGTGGAAAAATACTCCAAAAAGTTGCTGTATTGCATATATAAAGGGAATGGAATTGTGTTTCATTTTGGGTTAGAATATGGCAGTAGGAAAAAGAAGCCTTAAATGGGTGAAGTAATCGGTCTCTCACATTGACTGACAGCAGATGACCTCCTACCTAAGTACAGAGATTAAAGTGAAGACTGCAAATTTTACATTGCTTTTTGTTACTAGCTTGCAATCATTTTATTTTTTATGATAATGGTGGCCATTCAAAATCCACAGTCTGGATTTCATATATTGAATGAAATACAGGGAAAGCTAGGGTAGTGGCAGTGGTATTAGAATAAGGGAAATTTATTTGAATTTTGATATTTCTAGTCATCTTTCTTTGAAGAGAAGGTAGAAACATCTTCTCTGCCTCTCAGTGCTTCCTTGCGTGGCTTAGGTCAATGGCATTGGAACTAAGTTGTTAAAACCCAAAGGCCTTAATGTAGCCTGTTACTGTGGCTACGGATGTCCTCACCAACTGGACACATTCACCAGCGTTGACCTGGCAATGGAAGATCAGACACTTTGATTCCTCAACTTATGGGACATGCTAGAATGGAAAAGGTTAGGAAAGGATGAGGCACAGCTAAAGATAAAGAATTGACAAAAATCAGTAATGTTACCTCCTGGGAATTCATTTTACATACAGGGTTTGTTGCCATCCTTAGGGCTCTTGTAAATGCCAAGATGTCTGTAAGGCAAGTTTGGCATTTTGGAACCTGACTACAAGGGCAGGTGATAAAGTAAATTCATCCACTGTATGATGGATTTTTTTACTATTGAAAGCTTTTGAATCTAGCTATATTATCTGGAGGTTTAAAAAAAAAAAAAAGTATTTGAAACCGTATTGATGAAAAGAGAAATGTTTGCAGACTTTTCTTATGGCTCTACTTTTCTTAGATTATGATAGCTTGTGGATAAAGAGAAAAAAATACTCAGTTTATTATCATGTACTACCAATCATTACATTTTCATAGGGATCTTAGTGTTCTGTGACTACAGAATGCTGATATCCGTGGAGAAAATTGTCAGTATATGTTATACATATACTATGTCAGTCTGTGCTATAAAAAGTAATGTTCTTAGGTTTTGTAATGCATTTCCTAGCAAAAATGGCAAATGGAGAAGAAAAATGAGTATGTACTACATGAACAGAATCATCACCTTTAATACTTTTTCTGTCTAAAATCAAATAATATTAATGACTCTGGGGCATGTACCTTCAGGATGAAATATTTCAACTTATTAATCATTCAGATGATAAAAATGTTAAATAAGTTTTATTAACACAAAAATAACAAATGTGCTAAACTTTAAAAAAAAAAAAATTGGAATTCTATTTTCTCCCTTCACTGATCAACTCCTAAACAAGTTTTGAAGTTTTCAAAAAATCTACAAGTTACACTCAGCAAACATTATCCTGTTCTTTGCATCCTTTATCATGTACTTTTTACTGTGTACTGCTATTTATTGTTAGGCATTTATCTTATGGAATGACAACTTTGCAGTGAAAAAAAAAAAAGATTTATGTTATGCTTGTTTTGAAATACTTAAAACACTTTGCTATGCATTTTTTTCCTGTAAACAAAATAGGCTGCATTTACATTGATGGGAATTCTCAGGATTTCATATAGAATTTTCTTATATATTCAAAATAGCACTTGTTAAAATATGTTGTAGACAGACTTGCTGAAAAAACAGTCATCAACGTGGAAAATATTCTTAGAGAATGCTCTAATCCTGCATGGAGTAATGTAGAGCTCTTAGGGAAAAAATTGTATTTCTCTATAGACACAGATCTAAATGTCAGGCATTTCTGTATGAATTTTGACAGGCAAGTTTAGAAACTTCAACGTTGTATCTTGTATACATGAATTAGGAATATGTACCATGTTCAGGGTGGTCTATAATGAATGTGATGCAGTAATACTGGGTTTTTTTGATCCTTCTCTTTTATTCCATGATATACCTGCATACTCAGAATATCTTGTGTCATTTAAAGGGCCAATATGTCTCCTACAACTCCTGTGAAGTCGTAGTCAAGCCTATAGATAATTTGGAAAGAAACTAAAGAAATAAATGTAATAGAAGAACATGTGAAATAGAAAAGCAAATGAAAGAGCATGAAAATCCCTGACTTTAAACGTGTTAATCAGCTGCTTTTGAACTTCTATTCTGATTTAGTAATATAGATATATATTTAATAATATAGATATATTCATTGATATATTTATATCATATTATAGACCACTAGAAAGAAATATTCTGTATGATGTGCAGGAAATCTGTGTTGCTGACCTCTTGAAAACTAATGGAAGATGTGTGGTTACTGCTATTTTGGCTACATTTATCCCTGAGAAAGCTTCACTGGAAACACTGCAGCTTATTCTGAGCAAAAAAAAAAGAACGACCAACCAAACAACAAATAAGCCTATTTTGCTGCTTTACAGATATGCATAGATGTAATTTTTAACTGGAATGATTATGCAGATACTGATAGGTATGAGACAACAGGTAGATTTCTGATAGATTTTACGTGATAAAATTTTGTTTGTCATCCTGTGGGGAATACTGACTAACATCCAACATTGCCAGTGAAAATTATAATTTGATTTTTATTCCCAGGGCCTTTCTTCTTTATTTAAAAAACCCCACCAAAACCAAAAGCGAAACAAAGCATCAACAGAAACCCACAAAGAAACAAACAGATGAAAAATCCTTCAGAAACTTTGGCTATCACTTAAATTCTGAAAGTAAATTAGATTAGATTGTTTCCCCATATCTGTCTGGTAAAATAAATTATTCAAGGTATTTTCTATTAATTTAATATACCTGGAACTACACTCTGCTCCAGTGGCATGCTCAAACAAAAGCTACATGTGTGCAGACATTTAGATTAAATTAAATTTTAAGATATCCTTTTCTACCCTGTACTTAGCTAACTGCATTCATAGCAGTGTACCCTGGGGATAAATAGTGCACTAACAGAACACTACCTGATTTGTTTTTATATGCATAATGGTTTAGGGAAAAAACCCAAAATGCCCATGTATATAATAAAACCAAAACAGAGGATCTGACAAATAGCTTAATTAGCAATATTGAGCTGTTTTTCTACTAACCATAACAGCAGTATATTAAAATAATTTGTCTTTCTCCATATTAAAACCAGTGTACTAATATATTTGGATTAATTCCTACAAAACTTAGTTGCAGACTACCACAATAATACAATATTTGGATGACTCAAGTATGGAGCAATCAACAGCTTATTCAAATCTTACAACAGTTTTGTTAATTTTGTCATGGACAGTGTTTTGTGGTCATTTATTAAACTCCTGCTAGAGTCAAATCAGAATCATAGTGGGGACAGAAGTTCTCTGATTCTAGGGAATAAGAAGCTACTTCAAATATTTGAGAGATTACTATGCTAAAGGAATAAAATAAAAAGAATAAAATAGAAAGCCAAGTCTTATCTAATGACACAAAAATTACAGATATAAATTTGTATTATAAGAAGAAATTTGTATTGAGAAGAAGAGTGGCTGAACTACCAGGAACTGGGGATAGTGATGAACAAATATTTGCAGAGATATGTTTCATGCTAGATACATGGATTTTGCATGCCTAGATAGGGATGTGTTCAATATATAGGAAACGTTAAGTTCAGCAACAGTAGGAGAGTGAATACTGAAGGCAGTTCAGCACATCATTAGCTTTTGTATGTATTGTCGTTTCTCATCCTCCACAGTTGGGAAGCTGTAGAAAACCCAACTACACTAGTACCCCTATTTCATGAGAGCAAGCATAAATCAGAATACCTAAATTGCATATGCAGCTAGTATTAATGTCATATGGTATCATTAACATGTATCATCTTCTGTGGAATTAGTAACAAGATGTACATTTGTATTTATGTAAACTGATTTTGGCAGGGTGGTAACTTGCTAATTAATTACACTATTTCTTTACCATTTAATGTGAGCTTTGGTGATTTGATATCTGTGCAGATATTTCCTGTTTGCCTTGTATTATGTTTCTTTGGTGTCGTGTCTTTTGGGGAGCATCTTGTCTTCTGAGCGATCAGGTATTTGCTTAAATTTCATATGCATTTTAATAATGGAGTCTCAGGATTGCATACTTCTTGCATGTTGAAATCCTTCATGGCTTTCTCCAGGCTCATGCTGTGGTTGAGGCCAACTCTTTGCTTGTGTCATAACAATTGCAGTGTTTTTCTAGAACAACAGTGTAGTTTGATTTGTAATGGAAAAAAAATGTGGGGTTTTTGGTGGGTTTTTAGTTTGGGTTTTTGTGTGTGAGTGTGGGGATTTTTTTAAACTTTGATCTATTAGCTTTGTATTTTCATTGTTCTTTTTCTCTGTTTGTTCATAGGTTCTCACACTACATAGCTGCTCATCAGCTTTCTTGTATTTTTGGTTATGTGTGTGCAACAGAGAGCATGTGGTTTTCTAAAGGGATCTTTCTAAGGACTGCAACGTGACTATAACATAGTCATATAGTCATAACTATGACATAGTCATAATGACTGTGATATGTCATAATGAGGTAACAGTGGTATTACAGTTGAACTGGTTCCCTATATGAAGCCTGCTTTGGCACTTCATTTGTTCCAGACATGGGTATATTGTTGTGAAACAAGTGGATTTGCCTGTGATGATTTTCAATATTGACTTATGATAATTTTTTCAGTGCCCCAGTGACCTTCAGCCTCTGATCAGAAGCTGTTGTGCAAGTGTGCTAGAACATGTTTTCTAAGCCTATCAGTATGTTCTGTGTTCCTCTCAACTGGAAAGTCTTTTACTTTTTCCATGAGTTGTCATGTTTCAGGCTGAAGGCTGCATTTGCTTAGCTTTTATATTTTGATCACTATTTTTATCTTTCTTTGTAAATATTTGTTAGCTAAGCATGTACTTTGTGTCCATCTGCTCATGTAAAGCTGCCTGATCTATATATATCTTACCGTCTTCTCTGTACTTGTTGATTCCTGATTTCATAAAGAATGGGCTTACTTTATACCGTGTTCAATATTTAAGTATAAACCAATATCCATCCGTTATATCTTTCTTCACATATGTTGATAACCCATCAAACACATTTTTAAATAGAATTTACACATGATTGTGCAAAAGGCCCACTATAGTACCAAATATTATGAGGTTCTTTAGTGTAACAAAGGGGCATTTTAGCTGGAGTATGGATTGTAAAACAAAGGACTGATTTTCTTCTATCTTTGCACATCTAAACCTGGGATTTATCCCAGATTTGAATGGCTAGTAATAACGACTGTTGATGTTATGTCTGTTTAAAATGGTTTATGTATCAGTTCATAAAATGCTATGTCATAGACAAATCCAAGTTTCTAAGATATATGCACATTTCTGTTTATATAGACATAAAATTATTATGCTTTTCATGTCAGGCAAAGTTGGAAGGGAGTAACAACAGGAAAGTTATCAAGTCTTTGTTTAAGTTTGGAAAATATATCCTTGTTTGTGAGAGTTATGTGCACACACTGACCGACAGATTGCATCCTTATTTCCCATTAATTCACATTAATTCCAACTCTCACTGAGTTGGAGGAAGTACAGATCCCTCAAGCACTTTGTGTCCCAGGAGGTGTACTGATTCCTGCAGCTGGTCAGCTCTGGCAGTCTGGAGAGGCAGAAGGTAGGCTGGGTCTCCAAGGAAGTCATTCTGTTTCTCAAAGAATTTGCAAGTGGACTCACAATGCAGAAAAAAGCATTGCAGCCAAGTCTAGATTCAGTTATCACAAGCTTCCTGTGCAGCCTTGGGCCGGTCATTCAGTCTCTGTCATCTTCAATACATAACCTGTAATATAAGGAGTGTCTGAGCCTTCCTCATGTATTTTTGGTCATTACCGATATCCTTGACTATACTTGGTGTATGTGAATCTGATCTATACTGCGGTGATTTTCCATTTGGAAAGGTAGATAGGAAGGTGATAATCTTTTTAAACGTAACCTTTCTAATAATTCATAGTCCTTCACTAAAATGTTACTGATTGCAGCCAGAGTACTGAATATCTGGTCCATAATGATTTTTAATACATTTTGATCTTCTGTGTCAGAGTTGATTTCTTGAAGGTCAAAACCAGTTCAGTATTAGAGGGAAAATTATAGCTTTTGCCTAATCAAACTAAAAGCTCTGATGAAGTCCTTTGTTTAAAATGTCAGAATTGTAATTTGTAGAAATGTGTTTTTAAGTTTGATAACAGAGTAACTTAGTGATACTTTGTCACATACAAATAATGTTACAGTAATCAATGCGAGTACTTATTTTCCAGTAAGAGCTTCCTTTACATGTTTTGTGAGAGATTATGAAATGTATTCATTTTTGACAGTAAGTTGTCCTTCTTTCTGACTTCTTCTCTACCTCCAGCCCTTGTTTAGTTCTCACTCTTACTGTTTCAGCGTGTCTCTATCCTTCCAGAGATCGCAGAAGGTTTGTCAGTAGAAGGTTTGTCAGTTCAGTGAATGTAGTGATGCCCCTCAATCGAGAACTTTGCCTTCATACCTTAGGAAGCGCACTGGGTAGATAGAAATTTTCACTTTTTAATATCAACCATTCCTTTTGATATCTGCAGTATCCCTCCCTCAAAACAGAGAACAACAATATTCTAGAATTTCAAAGTGGGTATGCAATTGAAGTATGCATTTTAAGATTTCAGGAGAGAGATACAAATATCTGTTTGTATTCTGGTGGGTAATATCCTGTAAACAAGACAGCATGCTGCCAGAGGGCAGTGGTGGATATGGATGATAATCTTAGATTTGTGTTCTATGGAATCTGATAGAAAATTCAGCTGATCAACCTTAATTGTAAGTTAATGGAGTTTAGATTAGAATTAAGTGTATTTAAGCTCAAGTGTAAAGGATAGATTTTTAATAAAAATACTAAGTCAATTAAGAAGCTGCTACAGATGTTAAACCTGAACAGCTCTGACAAATGCAGCAACAAAGAGAATAGCTGCTTATATAGCCTTGTAGAATGGAAAGTACAAATCTTCTGACACATTTGTTGAGTATTATCAATTTCATGGAAGACTGTCTTACATTAACTTTGGTCAAACCCATGGTCCTTTGTTACTTGCCCAGTTCATTGAAGAGCAGTTGGGAATAGTGAAGAGAATTTAGAAATTTTAAAATTTTTTTTCCTAAAAGCTTGAAGTAATAAGAGATTTCTAATTTGAAGGAAATAAAATTATGGGGGAAAAAAGATGCGTAACTTAATTTAATTATATGTATGCAAGTTTGAACAGGAAACTTGGATTAGGAACTAATACTTCTCCTTAGTGATGTTCTGAACGGTTTCTGATAGATCATGAAAGGCTGTAGTGAAGCACATCAAAGTGAGCATTCACTTTGCATTTCATGAGGGAGTTTTATCGTTTATTCTTAATATATATATATGTGTGGATATGGGATTCTTCATTTACTGGGCAAGTTTAGCAGATGCAGTAAGAAATTATTATATTCCAGGTTAAATGAAGTTATGAAAAGGATCTCTAAATGGAGGTATCTATTAATAAACATTCCTGGGCACTTGAGAATATGCAAATAAAAATATTTAAATACATTAAAAGATACAAAGATACATTTTCAGTTTTGGTTAACATGTTGATATTGCTTCCTTAGACTCTCACTAACCTTAAAGCAAATGTCTCCATGAGAAGTGGATGGTGATCACAGTGTACTTGCATGGGCATTTCCAGCACCTGGGCTCATACAGGCCTTTCCTAAAACTAAATTTTCTGAAGTCAATACTTGCTAACTCTAATCAGATGAGAAAGTGTTTGCTTCTAACAACAGTGCAATGTGAACTAAAGATGATTTGTTTGTGAGGCTATTGTCTGAAAAAGTGGTAGTATGATCTACTTCAATACAGAGCTTTCTCCCTCCCCACAAATTATGATACAGATATTTACAACTACGTAGATCTTATGACGTAATTTGTTCTTCATTTGCCTGCTTCAGCTGCCACTATTTCTCCAAGCAGAACTTTGTAAAGGCTGCAGTAAAAGATAGTGAAAGTTCAGAGGGAGTTTTTATAATTTTCCCACTTGCAGTCACTGACATTCTGTTAGTCATTTATGTATAAAATCAGCTGAAAAAATTGTCATTTCAATTCCTGGTTTTCACACATTTATATCAGGTACCAGTTCTCTTGCATACAAGGGTGCTAACAGAACAAAAAAATCTAGGCAAAAGAAATAAGGATATCTTAACGACTGTGGGTTTTCTTCTGCCACTCAGCTCTTTTACCTCAGACTCCTCTGTTAATGTTGGAGATGGCCAAGAGAGAGGTAGTTTTGTTTTCTCCATCCTACATGCTGTGTACGGTCTGAGCTTTTACTTTGTAAATGGGTGTACTGGTTCTGGCTGGGGTGGAGTGAATTTTCTTCATAGCAGCTCACATGATGCTGTGTTTTAGATTTGTGGCTAAAAATGTGTGGATAACATGGGTGTTTAAGCTCTTGCCAGAACAGTGTGCACAGCATCAAGTCCATCTCTGTTTCTCTCTCTGACCCTCAGTGTACACCCTGGGGTGTCCTCAAGAGGTTGGGAAGGAACACAATGAGGCAGATGACCTGAACTAACCAGAGAATATTCCATACCGTATATTGTCATGCTCAGCTATAAACTGGAGCGGAGTGAGGTTTAGGGAGGTTAACTATCTTCTGCCCAGGGATTGGCTGAGCATCAGTATGCCTGTGTGTGGTAGTGAGTAAGTGGCTCTGCATCACTTGTTTACCTTCTGTCCTTCTCCACTCTTTCCTCACTTATAAAGCAATGTTTAACTTGACCCCCAAGTTTTATTGCTTTTACTCTTCCTTTCCTCTCTCCTCATCCCACTGGAGGTGGGGTGGGCAAGCAGCTGTGTCAGGCTTAGCTGTCTGCTGGGGGTTAACACACTGCAGTGGGAAATCCAAATTCTGTTTCTTCAGGTGCTTAAGGATGTCAAACTTACTTCCCAGGAACTTGATTTTATCAGTTCTCTGTGGCAGTTTGAGGTGTAGACTCTGCTCCTGCTGAAGCTTTGCCACTGTGCAGTGTTCCAATTTCAGCAGGCAATAAAGGATGCAAGAAAGATTAAACACAACTTTAGTTTGTATTTTATGATTGTAATATGCACATGAGGACCCAGAAACTGAGGTTTCCACCTGCTGATAGGACTGAGTAATTATATATTAAACCTTCAGTGGATGAATCAAAATATTCTTGAGATAGGAACTGGTACCTAAACCTTGATGCCCTAATTATTAGATTACAGATGTATGTACTTCCCAGCACACCCTTAAGTCCTTTCCATATCCTTAGCTCACTTTCCATTAGAGACTGTGGAGTGTTAGAGCTGCTAGTGTTTACTGCAGCCTTTTACTAAATGTAGGTTTGACCAATGTACAATTAATAAAAATTATAAGTGGTGGCAACCCAATCCCTGGTGTGGTATGCTCCAAGAATAACTATTAAATCAGACCTGTCAAGGGACTTGGGAGGAAGAATACTTAATTTCTGTTTCCTAATTAGATTTAGCTTTTAATTTTAAACCAGTTCTGTGCCTAAACAGAATATAGACTCTAAGTATACAATCAGTGCATGTGTATAAGTCAGTGGGGTATAGCACAGCAGAGAAAGCAGTATTTTTTGGAACAAGAACTATATAGGTTATTCATTATCAAGATGGTGCTAACAAAACTACTGAGCTGGTATGCATTGCAAAATGGGGAAACAAACAGCAGTCATTAGCTTATAGGAGACTGAACCTTTCTTCTGTGTGCTGAATTTTATGCTTAGCCTGGGTTGCCACAGGTCCATCTCTGTGACTTTGGGAATAGCTGGGGAAATCACCACTTAGGGTGACCATACAGTGCAAATACGCTTTGTTTCAGCATGTTGCAGTGTTCAGCCTAGCTCTAGCAGAACCACTTTCTGTGCTTAGTACAAGAGCAGAGCAAGATTCAGGAAAAGACAACAGAGATTTATAAAATTCTGAGCAGGACCTACCTCAAGTAATCCCATTTCTTTACCATCAAAGTGGTTCCAGTAGTGACTTCAGTAAAGCCTTTGAAATAGTCACTTTGTCCTACAGCCTGCAGTGCTACAAAAAGTTCATAGAATCTCAGAATACCCTGAGTTGGAAAGAGCCCATAAGGATCATCAAGTTCAACTGCTGGCTCCGCACAGGGCCAGCCAGGGCCAGCTATCAAATGGTTGTGGGATTTCCATGAATTTATGAGTCAGTCCTTAGACTGCAAGAGAACATTGTTCTACTTAGCAGAGAGAATATGTGAAATTAAACAGGACTTCAGTTTTGCTTCACAATCATTCATCAAAACAGTTAACACCAAATCTTTTGAAATGTCTGATTTAGAAATATTTTTTATGCAAGAATGTAACATATATAGACATTCTATTTTGTACCTGCATGGTTAATTTTTCTAAAAATCCTCATACAATTCCACAAATCTCTTAATCCCAAGCATATTTTAAACCTAAATCAAATGCCTTTTTTTATTACAGTTCATGTAGCCATATAAAGGAATTTCTTTGGAAGTTTTTGAGTCTTATTTCTTCATTTGAAGCATTCCTCTTTAGCCAACATGAACTAACTTTGAATAACATGTACAGAATTTCAAACCCAGATGACCAGCCCTGCACCACATAATCAGAACACTGACAATCAAAGTATTAAAAATAAACAATTATGGTGGTGTAAAAGAGACTTTTTAAACACTGATGTTCAGAATATTTTACTAGAATTTAGCATGTGTGAAACTGCAGTTATAAATTAATTTTACCCATTGTTAGTGATAGGCTTGGCCAAGTCTGGTAGCTAGATAGGTACAAGATGGCTGTAGCTCACATGTACAGCCAGTAGTGAGGTACAGTGTTTGCTCCTGCCCTTCACTCAGGCACCGGTATGCAGAGTGTGTGAACTCAGCTGGCCACACCAACACAGGCTGAAACCATGCAGGACAAACCACACACACCCCAGAGACACCATCTTTGTGCAGGCAGGAACACCATCTTTGTGCAGGCAGGAAGGAATGGAATTAATGAGGAGACAGAACAGACTGCACTGGTGAGGTGCAGGACATCGCCAGGTAGCCATAATGACCAGGGACCTTTTTATTCTCTTACTCCTCTCTCTCTGCCCATGCTCAGTCTTCTACAAACTATCTTGAACCTTCTCTTTCCCCATCTTTAATCCTTCTTCACGCTTCCTATAATTAGCCTTGCACAGTCTGCAAATGCTCTTCTCCTGTACCCCACACTGAGCCCCGTACCTCTTGGCAGGACCCCCCAGGTCAATTTGTGAGGTGACCAGAGAGCTATTCCAATTGACTGCTGGTATGGGGAGGTCCCCTGGCCTGAGACAACCCCACAGGGGCCTGGAGTGGGGGATGTGTCCCTGGCTGGGATATTGGGGTGTCCCTGCTGCCCTGGGGTCTTTGTTTCTCACCAAGTCCTTGTGTTTGTAGTCATTAGCTATTAATCATATAACCCAACAAGTAATAAGAGAGGAAGCTTGAGAATAGTTAAATATGGTGATGGTTGTTCACCAGAAAAAAATTCAAACAAGAATAATAAACCACAGATGCCTTTTATCAAGGTAGTTTCAGGTGTGCATCTGGTTTGTTGATTGACTTACCTAGTGGCTGGTTTGGCCTAGCTAGAAATAATTATTTTATTTTTTTTTAATTACCTTTAGAATACTACTGTATGCACCACCTCTAGGCACTTTACACCACTTGGAAAAACAAAGTCTGCTGTAAAATCCAGCATGTTGGCGAGTGATTAAAAACAAGCTTATCTGAGTTTATACTTAAGTACTGAGTATGGTTGTCTGAACATTTGGGTAGTATATTTGATGTAGGAAAGAGTTCTTTTTATCCTGTTGTTACTCAAGGAAGTAATTCATACAGGTGGAAATACTAGACTAAAGTCAATACACCAATACACTTATTTTCTCTCAATTACCCTCTCTTGTTAGCAGTAGCACTAAACATTTATTTCAGTGACAGCAATTAATTTTTATTTTCTTGTAAACAGAGGAAGTCTGGTAACAAATCAATGTGGGGATGCAGAAAATAATATAACTTAGCTTGTTACAGTTACTTCTTATCCTTCAAATATGTAAAAAACTCTTCCTCGTTACCTCTTTAAAACGTTATTTTTTGGTTGGATTTTTCATTACTGTAAAAATGTGTAGGTTACTTTGTATTAAAGAATGTTACTTATTTTTAAACATTAATTATATGCATGTGTATGGTTTCCCTTTTAAATTCTTTATCTTAAATATAAAGAAAACAAAAGTACTAAAATTTTTTTAAAAGATACATATAATGTTTGCCTAATGTAATGCTATTTTTAAAGACAGGCATTCTTGAGTTGTATATGCACATACACCCTCAGTTTCTGAGTTCAGTTATGAAATATAACTGTAGGGAGAAGCTTTCTAAGTTTATCACACCCAGCTAGTGCAGCTTTTCTTTTGTGTTGTTATAAATTCCTTACAAGGACAAATACAGTTATTTAAGATTGGGACAGTAGTTGGTTTTTTCCTGGGAGAAGCACAGACTAGGAGTTTTATAGACCCACTCTGACAATAGTAAACAGTATTCAGGGCATTTTGTCTGCATGTTTGTGGGTCATTTTACAGTGAGACTCATGCAGATTTAGGAGATGAGCTGTGGAGGTGGTGGGTAGGATTCTGGAGACAAAGCAGACAGGCCCTTCAGTTGCAGTCAGGTCCTAATTTCCTAGGAGCTTTTCTGTATCTCCATACCACCTTGTGTGTAATATCAGAGTTGTAAATTATTTTCTGCATCTAGTTACTAAGGTTTTTGTGGTTTTGTTTGGTATTTTGTGATGGTTTGTTTGTTTGTTTGTTTTTTTAAGAGATGACCATAGGTATATTCAATAAAATCCAGATTTTATATAAGTTCCCAGAATCATAGAATGGATGGAACCTCAAAGATCATCAGGTTCCAACCCCCACTGCCATGGGCAGGGACACCGCTTACTAGACCAGGCTTCTCAAGGCCCCATCCTACCCAGCCTTGAACACCTCCAGGATCGGGGCATTCACCATGTCAGTGGGCAACCTGTGCCAGTGTCTCACCACTGTCATAGTGAAGATTTTTTCCCTAATATCCAATCTAAATCTCCCCACCTTCCAATTTAAAACCATTCCCCCTCGTCTCACCATTACATGCCATTCTAAAAAGTCTCTCCAGTCTACTTGTAGGCCCCTTTCAGGTATTGCAAGGCTGCTATAAGATCTCCCTGGAACCTTCTCTGAGCTGAACAATGCCAACTCTCTCAGCCTCCAGACCTCTAATCATTTTTGTGGCCCTCCTCTGGACCTGTTCCAACGGTTTCATGCCCTTCCTCTGTTGGGGATTCCAGAACGGACACAGTATTCGAGGTGGGGTCTCATGAGAGCTTTTTGGATATTGACCTTTAAGGTAATTGGTGGCCTACCTGTGTGATCATGTCTCTATGCTCCTGAGACATACTCACATGTTTGATGGGTAAAGTAGAGGTAGCACCTCTTCAGTGTAAGAAAGTGAAGCATCAGGAAAGGATTTATCTGCTTGGTGTTTTTTGTTTTGTTTTGCTTTGTTTTTAATTTTTTGATCTGTTTCCAGCTGATGCATTTGTATTTAGTGATACCTGAAACATCTTTAAAAAAAAGAAAAAAACCCCAAAAACTTATTTGATAGGATTCTGGGAGAAAGCAGGATATAAAGGGATTGAAAAGAGGAAATGGGGATCTCTGACATACTGAGTTATTTGTGAAAATGATTCATTTGAGGTCTTTTTGTGAGAAGCACGGACACTTATGATGTGATTCATCTGACCAAACATAGACAGCTAAAGTGTAGTAAAGATATACATCTGAGGTAATCACTTTAGGTTTCCTTTATAAGTAATAAAGAGAAACAGAAAATGCCTAGCTGTGATTCACCTTACCTAATGTAGACATCAAAATAGGTCAGCTGAATCATAAATTAAAATACTCTGTTCTCCATCAACTATAAAAATATTTTGGGAACTCATATACTTGACACTACACTTAAGCTCTGAGCATTCCCAGTTCTATGAGACAGAGGCATCTAAGTATTCATGTTCAGTAGTTATGTTTATCCATTAAGAAATAATTTCACTGGAGAAAGCGCAATTGACATGTGAGAATCTCACACATGTACAACACCAAACCTGACTGAAACATTTTATTTTATTTTAATATAGACATTTATTCTTTTCACTGTATATGAATTTAGTACATTGTGTTAGGAAGTGGTTGGTAGATGCCAATGTCATCAGGCTGGAATGGGTGCTGACATGGTGAGACCAGGTTACTTGATCTGTCCTTCCAGAGGCTCTCTTGGTAGCCAGGGAAAACATGCTGTCTCCTCCCTTTCTTTTCACCTTCCCTTCTGACCACAGAAGTAAATGTACTTGTGTGGCACACACAGAGCACTGGTCTTGGTTTATTGCTCAGATTCTGGTTGCAGTGATCAAGCACAAGGCTACTGGGCAGTTACACCCCCTCCCCCCAACACTGACTGCACACTTTATTATCCCTTTCCCTGTTTTTTAACACACTCTTTCCCTTTCTCCATACCCCCTTTCTCAACCCTAGTCTCCTCTCGTGTAAACAACCTGGTAAATACTTGTTCCCCACTGGTCCCAGTCTTGCAATATCCTTTGATACTATTAAGAAGGTAGTCTTGGTTTTGTACGGTATTGCTGATGTGTTTGGCTAGGTACTGCTGTCCTTGGAAGTCCATACTTTCAAAAAGGTCTTCAGTTCTCCCCTCTGATGTCTGTGAAATCCAGCTGCTTCACACAACTTTTCCTTCACTGCCTGTGAAACCCAGCCATCCTTCACGGTCTGACCCTTTGGTCAGCCTCTCACATTGTTTGTCAGATTCATCAGGTTTTTTTATCTTGTCTCATAGTTTCTCATGTCATGTTCTGTTAGCTCAACCTCAGGTTAAAGCTTCATCAGTCATTTACCTGCAGTAATGTTTTCTAAGGTTTATAATATTTTCTAAGGTTTCTTACTGAAGATGCACCAGTAAAGGAGAAAGGGGATGATATGCTTAAGGTACAATGCAATTTAATCTTCCACTAAAGCCTCTTTGTAATGGATATTGTTGGAATCTGTTTGAAGCCTCACTTTCTGATAAGGATAAAAAATCACAGCAGTTTTGATGGTCTGCTGTACATCTATTACTACTGACATTTTCATTCTCAACCCCTTTGTTTTTCGGGTTTTTTTGTAATTTAAAGATCATTGTAGTGAATTCTAAATTTTATCAACAGGAAAGTTTGTGAAGTTTATGGTTAAAGACTTTTGTACATCGTAGGTTTTAAGTAAACTTTTCCTCCCCAAAGCAACATTTTGTCTGTCTTGCATGTGCTCTTGAAGAGTCTCCAAATTCACAAGTAGACAGATTCTCACAGTGTAGCCCAGTTCTCACACTGTGATGTAAGATCCTGGTTTACCATTACAACTTGCGGACTTGACAGCTTTTTATGAAGGAGTTTTAAGCCCATCAATGCTCTAGTCATGTATGTGAAGTACCAGTACCAATGTCAGTCTCAATGCTTTGCTGAAAGCATTTGATCTTAATCTTTATTCTGAAAATTCATTACACATAAACACTCATTTAAATGTGTTATTGAAAGAATTGTGCTCCTTTTCTGAACTGGACTTGTACATAACACAACAACATAGCTGCTTCTGTATTCTTCTTTATCAAGTGTATTATATTCAGGCTGGAATGCTGTGACCTTTTAAATTAACAAAGTAGTCTCAAGAATAATTCTGTTAAGAGCTCTGCTTTCTCAAGGGAAATTCTGGTATGTTTGTTACAGAAGAAGCGAACAGTTATTTCATGGGTAGGGGATTAATAAGGGAAAACAGAATTACCGGGTGGAAGTGAAGCCATGTGTTTATTTGGAAGAAGGTTTGAAAAAATGTTTGCAGGAGACACCAAATGAAACATAGGGAGTTGAAAGTCTGAGTAGGTCCTTGAAAGTAAGATTTTTTTTTCATGAATATATTCAGTAGATATGCAGAAAATAAGGGAATGTTTCGTGTACCTGTAAAAAATAGAAGAAGATAGAGATAAGACCAGATCTTTGTATGATTTAGATTGTTTTCATATTTATGAACAGATCTAACCTCTGCCCCTGGTGAAAGAGTGTGTTTGTGTAAAAACCTCACAGTTCTCCAGCGAGTTATTTATGTGCAAGCAGGGGAGAAGCTAGTCTGACAGCTTTGTTGGGGGAGATAAGTATTTCAGCTCTGTTGCTGTTTACATGTCAGAAAGCTCTTGTAATCTTACCCATAATTAAAAATACTTCTCTCACTTCCTCGTCTGGTTCCTGTGGTATAATTTCTCAAGCCATCCCATCCCTCTTCTACAGGGATACACAATTGTGGCCACCCTGATGAGCTCAGTTGGTAGCTGAAATACTTACTTTTGTAGCTAGATGGATGCCTTCTCAATTTCTCAGGTATCACAACACCCTGATATCACAGCACAAGCTCATTGTCCTTGTCACCGAGAAGGAACTGGGCATTCTCTTCATTCTTTACTAAGACACATTAGGACAGAGTCTGTGCTTTGCAGACACCTCTGTTCAGTCCACCAAGGAAGAAATGAACCTCCATTGCTCTGTTACCCACACAAAGATTTTAAAAGTGACTTTATCAAAGCTTTGCCTTGCTTTAGAGTAATGTTAGCAACATTCCCAGTTAAGTTTATTCAATAAGATGGCAAAGCAAAAAAATGATAATAAAAATAGAGCATAGACAAATATTTTCATGGAACACACCCTGTCATCATTTCACTGATACATGACATATGGAAATGTCTTTAAATATCCTTGCACTATGCTTACAGCATAAATAAAGTAACAGAATTCAACTCCTCATCTTCTATTCTTAAACAGTATAAAGGCATACATGCTTTTCAACCTGTGAAGAGGTTTTTTAAATGTCACAAGTATTGTCAATGATTAGACAAAAGCACAAGATTTTTTTTCTGGAATATAGAAGTCAGTGTTTTTGTGGGCTGTCCTTTTTAGTTATTTTTCAATAGATTTTTAGGCTAAACCTCTTCAACTTGGGTTATCCATAAACAGAGGAAGGAAGAATACTCTTTTAGGGCTCATGATGTCAAGGGGGAGGGGGTAAAAAACTTGGGCATTTTTGAGAAGAAATTAATTCAGTAATGGACAGTGTGCTGCCTTGCTACCTTTTACTCTTTGAGGAATCCTAGAGGACATTGATTCCATTTCAGAAGCCTTTGAGCATTCCTTAGTTGTAACAGGCATAAATGGGATATGAAGGAACCTGTGCAATTATGCAACTTTCACCTCTGAAAGGCTTTTAAAAGCATAAAAATCCTTTACACAGAGGGAGAGTGTTTCTTATCCCACTAGGTATGAATGGATGCCTAGGAAAAGGCAAAAAATATGTAAAACATGCCTCCTTTAGTCTCCCAGCCCCTGTCTGGTTTTACCTGAAGCATTTTCTGCAGCTTGATACAGTACATGAGTATTTCATAATCCTCAATTTAACCTTTTCATCAGTGCTTGTGAAGGCTCCCCTTAAACACATGGAAGGTTTTGTATCTGCATACATGGAATGCATTCCAGGGAATATTCCAGGATGGGGATTCCATAGGTCTACCTCTCATCATACAAGGTCATGCAATCTGGCATCAATGAATTAAGGTCACGCTCTCCTGAGTGCCGCACGCACAAAAGTAACAATATAGAGGAAGCGTTTGCCATGCCCTTTACTTCAAGGTAACAATACTACAGCCAGTGACATTGTCACCATTCATTTAATTCGTGTCTTTTGCATTGCAAAAAACAAGAAAAGAGCACACCACAGAGGTAGTCAGTGGTCTGAATCCAGGTGTTATTGGATTCCCTCCCTCTTCGTTACAACTGCGTATTAATTAGTTAAACAGTTGGAAGAATTCTGTGATGATATAGTCTGAGCACTCGTATAGCTCAAACTATTTCCTAAATGAATTTTATCTAAATGAGAGAATAATTTTTAGGGAAAAAATCCAGTATTAATTCCACAACTGGAATACTGTAATGAATGGATGGAGGCCTGTTAGGAAGGAAAGACCAGGAATGTGAGGAAGGGGAGATGCCCTTAATGTGAGAAAGCAGCTGGGGGTTGATGATGGGTCACATGAGAGTTTATGGGTCAGGATTAGTGGGTGATGAGGATGGACAACTCAATTAAGTGTGTCACCTACAGACTACTTCTTCAGGAAGTAGACAACTACTTACTCAGGTAACTTGAAAAAGCTGTCTTTTTGTGCACTGTGGTCACCATGGGTCACCATCCCAATATTACCTGGAAAAGCAAGGCAGCAATAACAGTCTAGGCTTCTGCAGTGCAATGATGACAACTTCTTAGTACAAATTTTCAAGAGCCCTATGAAGGGACATGCTCTGCTTTGCATCATGCTTTACTAAGAGCTGGTTGGGGTTTTGCAGGCGAGGGACTGTCACGACTGTAGCAACCACAAGATGGTGGAGTTCAGAATAGTGAAAGGAGAGGGCAAGATAAAAAGTGAGATCCCAGACCTGAACTTGGGAAAAGCAGACTTAGCTTGCTCTGCTTGAGCGAATCCCATGAAACGTGGTCCTGGAGAGCTGGTTGATTATCAAGGAACACCTCCTCCAGGCTCAAGAATGTTCTACCATGATAAGCAGGAAATCAGCAAAGGTGGCAGAAGGCTTGCTTGGACAAACAAGGAGCTCTTGACAAAACTCATAAACAATACAAGAGGTGGAAAAATGTCAGGTGACCCAGGAGGACTGTAGATGCTGTCTGAATATGCAGGGGTGGGCTTAGTGAAGCCAAAGCCAACACCAATCTGGAGTTGAGTCTGGAGAAAGATAATGAAGGCAATTAGAAAGGTTTCTACAACTGAAGACAAAGGAAAAAAGTGGGCCTGCTGGCACGTGATGCAGGGAACCTTTTGACAGAGGACGTGAGAAGGGGTAACAGAATCACAGAATCACAGAATCTTAGGGGTTGGAAGGGACCTCAAGAGATCATCGGGTCCAACCCCCCTGCCAAAGCAGGTTCCCTATCTCATATTACATTGGTAGGCGTCCAGACGAGACTTGAATATCTCCAGACATGGAGACTCCACCACCTCCCTGGGCAGCCTATTCCACTGCTCTGTCACCCTCACTGTGAAAAAGTTCCTCCGCATGTTGGTGCGGAACTTCCTGTGCTCCAGCTTACAGCCATTGCCCCTTGTCCTGTCCCCACAGACCACTGAAAAGGGGCTGGCCAATTCCCCCTGCAACCCATGCCTAAGATATTTATAAACACGTACCAAATATGCACTCACCTAGCTAGGTAGAGTCTGTTGGAAGAAACTAATTTGATTTTTTAACATGCTTTATTTTGGTGTATTTTTTTCCCCCCAGTAAATTCCTTTTGTTTATCTCTTATGTTTCTGTTAAATTTTAAATAGGATGCCATCAGGAAATTGTCTGTTAGAGCTGACGTTATGCTTTGTTGTGTCAGGCTGGGTCAGTAAAATCTGTTATTCTTGTTGCAGGTGTTTTTGTTTAGGATCCCCACAGAGAAAGCAAGTGTAAACAGTCTTGCCTGTGGTTTCCTTCTGATTTATCTAGAAACCTGAGCCATTTGTTAATCACGGGATATTATTTAATCAGCGGGGCAAATACTATGTGGGCGTGACATTTTTCTTGAGCTGCACATAATTGATACAGGAAAAGCAAAGCAAAACACCATCAGCATTGCTGGATGTAACATTATTGGTTGGTGAATGGATGTGCCTTTTATAAAGAACAAAAAAGATTGAGCTAACTCAGTTATGTGAAAACACTATTATGTTAAAAAGGTTTAATCTATCATTAATACACAAGATTACCTTTATGAACATATTTTTCATTAGTGCTCTGATAATGAATATTTTCCCTTCTTTATTTTCAGTATTATTCCTTGATGAGGCCAGTTAGCTGGGAGAAAATAGATGCCTAAGTATTCATTGTTCATTCTTAGTGCCTCCTCATCAGCTTTATTTATTTTTTGTCTTCTGGGAGAAAAGAAAAAAACTTTTTTTTCTTTTCTTTCCAATTCTAGCATGGCAAGTTCTGTATTTCATTTTAATGTGCTAGCATTTGGGAAGAATTGAAAAGAAACCCTGGTGACGTGGGTGGAAGACTGCCTTTTTTTTTCTGGTGGAAATTAATTGATTGATTAAGGGTTTATCCAGTTGATTAGACAGGATAGCTTCTACTGTTGAAAGGATAGCATCAGCTCAGCACATTTTGTTTGTATCTCCCTGCAAGAAAAGTAAATAATTATTAGACTAGTTTGTAAATTGGGAAGAAATGGACAAACTTTCTGGGCCATTATTTTTACTGGGTCTGATTGCCAATGTCTGGCTAAACTTCTACTTTTGTCTAATTTTATAGAATTATATTTTTCCAGCCTGTGAACTTTCTGAATCTAAACAGTTATGGGTTTGAAATTGCATGGAGCAGATACTCACCTGAGAAGTCTGGTTCTTCCTAGAAATAATACAAGCACTGGCATATTTCCATTAGTGTGGCATTGCCATTTGGAGTCCTTGAGGAAATGGAGAAACACAAAAAATGAAATTGAGAACTGTAATTGATGTAAAATACCTTCTAGCTGGTGCAAAGCTGCATTAGTTTAGGCTTGCTGTACTTAGCATGGGAAAAAAAAAAAGTTTTCTTTCATGCATTGTGAGGAAAAACATGGTTCTCTAGGCAGTGAAATATTTTCCAGTTATAAAAAAAAAATAAAAAAATCCTGTGGTCTACATAAGAAAGAGTTTTAGCTCATCAGTGTACATATATATGCATGATGATTTTGTTGGTAATGTGGATTACATTTCCATTGTACAAATTTTTCCTTGGTTTATCATTTTCAAACCCCAAACTCTAGCCCCACAATAAATGCAGCAATTTCATCTTTTTAAACTATAAATAAAAATGCATCCTGAGAAATGATGCAAAATGTGAGAGGAATCAATGTTCCTGGGCTGTCATAAGTTTAAGAAGGTTGATGGACAAATTAGATGAGACACCGAAGTTGCCTGTATTGCTGTTGTGAAAATTTTAAGGAGGTTTTAATTCTTGGCACATGCAAGCGGTATGCTTTTCAGAATGTAAGCAGCAGCTTAGCTTCCCTCTTGTATTTATAACCTTAATGCAGGAATGGTTTCCATTTTAAAGTTACTTGAGCTAATAAACCTTCCATTGAAGTTATTTTAAAAATATCACTGCCTTGTTGAAGAGGGGAACTTTGGAGTTCCCTTTGCTATTTGTCTGAATCAGTGCTCTGCCAGCTAATTTCATGCCATGGGGTGGCTGAAAGGTATCACGTTCTAACATAGATCTGTATAATCTCTGCAGTCAGCGCTCTTGGGATCTTGAGTGTTACAGCCATAAAAGTTGAGGGCTTTGATTATAAATATAATGGTAAAGATAATTAATTTACAAATCTTAACATGTTATTTGAGATAGATATATAAAGTGTATTACTTGTACTTAATAAAATGTAAGAATTTAAATAAGTACTATTTATATGGAAAAATAAAGTTATTAAGATTACAAAACATAAACATCTTATAATTTTTAGATTGCAGATTTGTAGACCAATGGTTGGTATTCATTCCATTGTTTTTTCTGTTAAGAGTTTACAGAAAAAGTGTAATTGCAGAGTAAATAATATCGAACAAATTAGTTTTATAATTAGTTGGATAAAGGTATTTTCAGCTGAAAATTGCTGTGAATTGACCATAGAGACTGAACAGGTTTTTAGTGTGATCATCAGGAGATCTGGAATTCTGAAGTTTAGCTATGGCAAAGTAATTTATAGTATTCTGTGATCAGTTGCTGTCCTCATAACTACTCCATTGGCAGCTTCAGGCATTTAGCTTTTCATTTAGGAATATAAATGTCACTTGGAGTGCCAATAAATACTGGCAAATCCCTGAAAAGGTCAGATTGGTTCTATAACTCAAATACCTGTCTAATGCTAATGGCTTCTCGAGGTTTTGTGTGAACACTTTAAAATAAACAGCCTTCCATCAGGCTTCTGCAACTTTCTTTTTGATGTGTGTGTGTTGCTATGTTACAATTCCTATTACACAGGTTAGCCACCTGAAAAAAGAAACAAAGAAGAAGGTAGGAAAATAGAATAAAAAGGACCAAGCTAAGTAAACCAAAAGCTGAATGGCCCCCTCTGCACTGCTGCAGAGATTATTTCTGACATGGGGAGATTCATCCTCTTGTCCTGGTTTTGCATTAGTCCTTCCACAGTTTTTATTGGCATGTGCTCCATGCTGGAGTTGTAAATAGCAAATCTTCTTCTTGCCCGTGTTTGAATTGTCTACATTTCATTTTTTGTTCATTACATCAGAAAAGAATAAATAGACATCCAGTGACATTGAAATACATGTAAATAATACATACAGTAAATAGAAAATGAGTCTCAAAGGTGCCCACCACATGGATATAGTGAAATAAAAATATAGGCAAGTAGCATAGTGTAAAACCAGAAGAGACGTAATTTTCCTGGCTTTTCTTGCCTATTCCAACTACACTTCTAAAAGAACAATTGGACAAAGCTTTCAGTTACTTTATAATTACATTGGGAATTAATTTAAATTAGAAACTAAGACACTATCCTTAACACATTTCTAAAATTATCTAGTAATTGAAATGTATGGTTTTTAAAAGGTATCTCTTTTCAGGTATTTATTACTAAGTCATCCTTCACTTGGTAGCTTTTATTTAATTTAATCAATGATTACATGGTTAGTGAGGATGCATCAATTCAGGAAAATAAATAGCTAATCAAAATGATATTTGTTCCCACATTTTGTTCATTATGAATTTTATATCAGAGACTTAGCTGACCAAAAAAGACAGATGAAGTACCTGCAAGCTTTCCCTTAATGTGTCAACACAGCTTCATCTACCCTGGGGAGAAGAAAATCACTCAAACCTTGGGCTGATTCATTCCCTGTACTATTTTCAGCAAGAAATAGCAATTATATGCTATCCTTCAGGTTCTGCAAGTCTAACATTTCAGAAATACTAGCTACAAGAACAGACTAAATATTAGCTTAAGTGGATTTAAATCAGGTATGTTTTTGTTCTGTCCCAAGTGTCTGTGTAATGTCTACGAGAATTTTTCGAATGATGTGAAAAGGGAAGATTGGTCCTTCTGCAAGGTGATAGGAAGCCCTGTCTTCCTCTGTCTGTTGAGCTGAAATGGAGGGTATGAAATGCACGTTGTTGATGGGCTTTTTTCAGTGATCATTTCTTACATCTTGCAGATGGTTCTGGCATTTTGTCTTGTTGCTTAAATTAAATTAACTTTGTTGAGGCTTTGTTGTTTGAGCTAAACAAAATGCTAATTTTGGGAATTACTTTTCAGACTATTTCTCTCTGTTTGGTGTGAGTAGTATTTCATGAGGTTACTACTTGCTTTTTGCCTAGGTGCTTGTATGACCTGCTCTCAGATTTGTGTAAACTTTGTGTATTTTTCCCTAAGTATACCTGTAGAATATCTGCCCTATCAAAACCCAGTTTTACACTTGCAGAAAGACAAATAAGGGTGGTATAGTCTTTACAGATACAGAGGTGAATCTGCACGTGGGTACATGCTTCTTCCCCATTGCAAAAATCATCTGAATGATTCAGGCAGGAAGAATTTTCATGAGGTCTCCAGTCCAACCTCTTGCTCAAAATAAGGTCAACTATGGGGTCAGGCAAGGTTTCTGCAAGTTGAGGTGCATCTTGAAAATCCCTCAGAATGAAGACCTCACAACCTCTGGTCAACAAGTTTCAGTGTGAAGCCTGGGGATTTTTTGGTTGCTGGGTTTTTTTCGTTGTTTGTTTTTGGTTTGTTTTGTTTTGGTGTTTTTGTTTGTTTGTTTTCAATAAAAAGTATTTTAAATGCAATAACAATGTAAAAAATGTCAGATGTCAGAAAAACATCTACTCATAGCATATTTGCATAGATATGTGGATCTTTAAGAAGTTAACTGGGATGAGACTTTATCTTAGAGGCCGTTCTGATGCCATTATATAAGGATTTTTTGGGTGGGGGCTTTAATTTTGTTGGGTATTTTTTCCCTTTTGTTTATTTTCAACCTGGAACTAAACTATTAATTTCACAAATTTTATGACTCAAATG
This sequence comes from Laterallus jamaicensis coturniculus, assembly GCA_022605575.1. Taxonomy (NCBI): domain Eukaryota; kingdom Metazoa; phylum Chordata; class Aves; order Gruiformes; family Rallidae; genus Laterallus; species Laterallus jamaicensis. The sequence goes on from JAKCOX010000001.1 coordinate 90,244,643, forward strand.
ATTCTTTAAAACATTTTTTTCTTTATATTGACTTAGAACAGAACTTCCACTGACCGCCAAAATGAGATCAGACCATTATTTCTACTTTATCTTTTTTATACTAAAAGAATCAGAAAGCTTTAAAGGAGGTAAACTGTTTTGACTGAAAATACAGAAACTGTCATAAAATTACCCAAATCTGTTTAACTGTTGGTGAAATAATAGTTGTGAGCTTATTTTGTTTTAATATATATTAAGGATATAAATTTTGGAAAACAGCTAGTTTTATTACATATGTTTAAAATAAAATTATTTACCCCTTAGTGAAAAATAAAGTGTTTATACTTCCTTGCTTCTTGTATACTTTGCTTCATTCTTTGCAGTGACAGCAGTCAGGTGAAGAGCTTCTAATAAAAACTGTGTTGAAACATGAAGTAACTAACACATATTTTAATATTTAAGTAGGATATTTGACAGGCTGGAAAAATGGGCCCAGGTGAACCTAATGAGGTTTAACAGTGCCAAGTGTAAGGTGTTGCACTTGGGCCAGAAGAATCCCAGACATAGATACAGACTGGGAGAGGAGCTCCTTGAGAGTAGCCCTGCTGAGAAGGACCTGGGTGTCACCGTGGATGAGAAACTTAACATGAGCCAGCAGTGTGCTCTTGCAGCTCGCAAGGCCAATGGTATCCTGGGCTCCATCAGAAGAGGGGTGGCCAGCAGGGACAGTGAGGTGATTGTCCCTCTCTACTCTGCCCTCCTGAGGCCCCACCTGGAGTACTGTGTCCAGATCTGTGGCCCCCAATACAAGAAGGATGTGGAACTGTCGGAGAGGGTTCAGAGGAGGGCCACAAGGATGATCAGAGGGCTGGAGCACCTGCCCTACAAGGAGAGGTTGAGGGAGCTGGGCTTGTTCAGTCTGGAGAAGAGAAGGCTGCGGGGGGACCTCATTGCAGCCTTCCAGTACCTGAAAGGAACATACAAACAGGAGGGGAATCAACTTTTTAAAAGGGCAGACAATGGAAGGACAAGGGGGAATGGTTTAAAGCTGAAGGAGGAAAGGTTTAGATTGAATATTAGGGGGAAGTTTTTTACAGAAAGAGTGGTGAGGTCGTGGAACAGGCTGCCCAGAGAGGTGGTGGATGCCCCATCCCTGGAAGTGTTCAAGGCCAGGTTGGATGGGGCCCTGGGCAACCTTGTGTAGATCCAGGCCTGAGGTTGGTCGCCCTGCTTGTGGTAGGGGGGTTGGAGCTTTATGATCCTCGGGGTCCCTTCCAACCCTTGCCATTCTATGATTCTATGCCCTTGCCATTCTATGATCTTATTTCCAAAGACATTGTGATTAAACAAAACAGGGATGGAAGTACATACAACATGAAAGGACTGCTTAGTTCTGTTCTTTCGCCTTTTGTACCATTGAGGTATTTGTGTAAATATTAAGTAACAGAAGGACATAGTAAAAAAATGCAATTGAATTGCATGGGTTTATGCAGAAAGTTTTAAAAAGCTTGTTGACCTAACAATAGCTTGGTTCTCTTATTTATTTTTCAAATATGTAATAATCATTTTGACACATGATTTCTTATACTCAGCAGGTCTGGGGTGGCATATGTGTGTCACTGTATACCACTGAAAGGGGAGGTGCTAGTTTTAAAAGGGACAGGACAGTGATAAAACTAGAGGAAAACACATTGTCAGTAAGACTATGGATTTTGGGGGTTCTTAGAGTTTGGAGTAAATTAATGATGACATATAAATGTATCAGATGCCATGGTGTTTGGTTCTTTTTCCATTTCAGCCCTGTGGCTTTTAGTGTATGTCATCATGTTATAACTAGTAAAGGACAACGTTCCCAAATTAGCACACAGGGGTTTTTTTACTCCAAGTAAATAATCTAATGTGTATTTTAAAAAAATCTGATGGATAATTTAAAAATACTTTTATTTTTTTTAATTTTACTTAAAAACAAAACCACTTTAAGTTTGTGATGTGTGTTAACATTGTCTGCATTGAAAGTAACCAAGTTTGCCATGGTGCTAAAGAATGGTAGGTTATGATCTAGTTTGTACTACAGTCTATTATATTCATGCTTCTACAATAGAAAAAAAATGGTGAATGGACTGGAATATATTTAGAAGAACAGACTGTTCCTTTTTCTTGCAATATCTCTGATTTTTCCCTTTGGAGACTGAGCGTCTGAGGTCAACCTTTTTTATTTAATACAGGCTTTTTTTTTTTTCTTTTTTTTTCCCCCTCCAATTTTCTAATTGCTAATGTACATTACAGAACACCTTTAGGAAGGCCTGAAAAAATAGAAGCCAAGGTAAATCTATTAAAAAGCTAACTTGACTGAGGAATTTTTCAACCTCAGTCTCTATTTTGCCAGGGTTTAGAGAGCATATTTCCGTTTTATTAAACTTATAAATTAGAATTGTCTCTAGAAGGGTCCAAGTGCCAAGAACTGAAAGGATATTATTAATTCTGTATGTCAGTAAAATTAGCTTGGGGTCATCTTTTCTAAAGACAAATATATTTAGATTAAAAACAAGACCAAAACTGTTATTTCTTTATATAATGAACAAAAAGATTGTCTTGTTCTTTCAAGACAGGAAGAAAGATCAAAATAGTTCAGTTTAGGCTTAAAGAACAAAGTCTGCTGAGGTAGTGGACAACAGTCCTCTCTTTTCTTCCACTATCTATAATAATGTGCTGAATCTGTGTTCTACTTTGAAGTATCATACTTTAGCAAATTCTTTTTTTTTGTATTCCAATTAATTCAATGTGTGCATTTAAAATAACAGCACTGCTTAGATATGTAGTGTAATTATAAACCTTTTATCTTTGAGTTCTTGACTGCCAGGGTTAAAAGCTTATAGTGGTGCCAGAGTTCAGTGTTACCAGTTTTTTCTATATTCCCAACCTAACAATGTTTTGTGAAAGGCTAAAAGAAAAATACTGTTAAACCAAAAATGCTGCAAAAACAAATGATACTGTTTGTTTCAGAAGCTGTTACTATAGTAGCTGGAAGTCTCTGTTCTTGTACTGATTACTTTGTAAAAGATACTGGTTTATAGTGAACAGTGCTAAAACCTGACTTGGACAGGGTGTGTGTGTGTGTGTAAGGCAAGGAAAAACTTGTCCTCTTTAAGCATTAAGTGCAGGCATTAATCAAAAAAAGAAGAAAGAAGTAGTCAGAAGAATTAAGATCAGCTTTTGCTTATTGCATGTGGAACAGACAATGCTTGTTACTGCCCTGACAACCTTCCCAAGTCAGCCCTGTTCACAGTACCTGAATAATGAACTGCTCAGTGGCAAAAAACCTGATTGGCAAACCTTATCATCTGGACTGCAGTGACCTGTGGGGCAGTGCAGTTGCTGTTTTCCTGTAGTCAGTTTGGGGATTTGCTGTGCAAAGACCCACATCCTGAGAACTCAGTTGGGTTACACAGGTCAGTAGAGGAGTGGTGGCCCTTCATGAGGCAAAGTACTGCTCTTCAGTGTCCAAGAGTAACACAGATCCACCCTACAACTTGTTTATGCCTGGATCCTTTTGATGACCCTCTTTTTGCAAAACCTAATAATCTTAATGTTACATGATAAAGTACTCTAGGATAAGAACTCACTTGCTCCACAGAAGACAGGAAAGATAGTATCTCCCTTCCCACTGCCCCCAAAGTTAGACATATGTCTTGAAATGTCAATTCACTTTCTACATACATTGAAATGCTTTTTGTGGTTGCTCACCTTTCATCAGCTGTCTAAATCAGCCTACATTGTTTGCAACAAAGTATAAAAACCACAAGATACTTCTTGATTCTCTTAGTTGAACCTCAAAGCTGCGATTATAATTTCTGCTTGAAAGAAGAAATTGTCGAGGAATACTAGTCACACAGTATCCTCGCAGCTATGTAAGAATTAATCTTCAAAAAGCCAACCATTATCTTTGTTCAGTAGAAATTTAATTTCCTAGTTTCTATTAAATTTCCCTTACTTAAACATTTGAGAGTTTATACATTACCTTTATGTCCTTGGGACTACAGTGTTGTACTCCACAACATTTCTGCTAAATGACCACCTGCATGTTTTGAATATCCAGATAGCTATGTGGAAGAAATGTGGGGGGTTTGCATGATTTTATTTTTTTAAAATTTTATTTTAATTTAAATCAGAAGACAGACACTAATGGCTGTTAAAGGCAAATGATAAAATAATTTGATGTTCTACTTATGTTCTTTATTTGAAATACTCATTTCACACAAACAGAAAAAATAGGTAGTATTTTATCTGATTTTTAATAATAAGATTATCTAGCTCAGGTAGATACAGAGTTTCATGATTATCAATTCTGGTGTATATTGAAGGAGAATTGAAAGCTGAAATTCCATTTTCCTTAAAATAGGAACCTACCTGTACTTTGAAGAATAAAAGTATTAGGGAATTACATTAAAAAGGACACATTTTTTATGTGTCCCAAGCCTTGGGTTTACTAAATTAAAAAGGAACAAAACAAAACAAAACCTCAAATTTTTAATTGCAATGTCACTTTTTAATGGAAAATAACATAGTTTTATTAATTTAAATTGACAGGTTTTGCTTTGTAAAAATCCTTTTGGGTGAAAAAATATATATTAAAAAAAAAGAAAGTAATTTCCTCGTACTAATTTAATTTCTGATGCATAAAAATGAATTGAACTGAAATGTTTCTTATCAGCATTTGTGTTGCAGTTGCCACCACAGAATTTAATGGAATTCTAAGGGAGTTGAGATTGATGGAAAGTTCCTTTGTTTGAATTAGTTACAAACTTAAAATTTATGATTGAAAAATATATGTTAAGAATACTTCTAGCTTTTAAAGGTTAAAATCAATAGCTTTTGAATGCACATATTTGTACTACGTATGAATGCAAGACAGCGTATGCATCATTTAGTAATTTATTTTAAAGAAAAAGATTAGTATGCAAATAGTTAAATCAGCTTCAAGAATAGTACCATATTTTAAAAATACTGGCTGTTGGCCACTTCTAGAGTCTTTTAATTTGCAAGTTGAAGAACATTTCGGAAGGAGAGTGTGTTTTTATAATGTAGCCTTATAATTAGAAGTCATGTACTGAGCAGTATTCTAGCTGAAAACAGTAGCTATGATAGTTGGCATAGGCCTGAAGAAGACAGTGTTATGAGAGTGGAAGGTCTTGTATACTTAGTTTTGATTGTTAGGAATTTGCTGAAAAGTTACATGGAAGTATATTTTTCCAAGGTCTGCATATGCAGTGCTGGTAATTGTTAAATAATATTTTACATGCAGAATGAATTATTGAATAATGTGCAGTGATTCTTTATTTCTTTTTCTTCTAATATGTCAGATGACTGTCATGATCATACTGAGTACACTCTACATTTATCAACAGAAAAACTTCTAAGTTTCTGTATAAATGAATTTTAAAAACTATACTTTTATAACTCTATTTATGTGTTTATACATACACATCAGATATAAAGATTCAGTTGGACTTCATGATCTTAAAGGTCTTTCCCAACCTTGTGATTCAAAATCTATTATAACAAACCCCATTTCCTACTGAGGTTTATTAATTTGTACCTAATAATTGTTTTCCTGGTTCATAATTTGGGAAGTATTCTGAAAGTACAATAGGAGAAGTATCAGATATCTTTCAATTCATGTAGCAGAGAAAATATGATTAAATATTCTCTAAATACTGAAATGGTATTGAATTGCTACTGAGATAAAACAGGAGATCCTAGATAACTCTGAACTGCCCCTGAAAAGATTTGACATCACAGGGAACTTTGATGTTAGATGTACTCATCCCTTTCTTTCCAAATTAGCATATAAAATTACACTGAAGGTGAAGTATCTCTCTAATTTCTTCAGAATACAAAGTAGTAAAAGAGAATGAAATCAGACTGTAAATAGGGGAAACCTGAAACTTCTGGGTGAGGAAGATTAAGTCTGAGAACAAACCCATTCCCTTTGTTCTTAGCAAGACATCCTTCCTTACAGTACTTCCTTTCAGTTCAGCATTTTTCAGTGATTTCTTGGATTGAAAAAATTCTTGAAAATTCTTTCTTGAAAAAGGAAATCTTCCTTTTCCATCACCGTTAAAGTCTGCACATTGGTCTTCGTTCTGTGAGAACCAGGCATGCTACTCTTGCTAAGACATAGAGAGCTCTATGCAGCCTGCCCATGTCATCTGGGATGCCCAGCATCAGCCAGCTTGTCTTCCTTTGAAAGTTCATGCTTATTCATACACAATAAATACATAGCCTTCTGTTCTACTTTGATTACCCAATAAGGTGTTGAGTAGAACATGTCAGATACAATATTTGTACTGCTATTTAAGAACAAATTCTTCATTTGTAGCATTTGTCTTAGACCTTTTCTTCCTCTCATTGCTTCCTGACACTATAACTCTGAAGAAGAAAACAAGACTTTGGAAAAGGGTAAACAAAATGAACCTGTAACCTGTCATGCATTTTACCAAGTTACTCCTCACTCCTTGAGCTGATTCTGTGGCATAAACCAAATTCTATTCCCATATTAGAAAGTTGTATTTCATTAGTGTGCATCAAGAAATTTAGTACAGCAAAACATGGAAGTAAACTAAAAGTCAAATTTGTTTCAAGCTCTATTTTGCCTATTGATCCCTTTCCCACACCCCATATTTAGTGGAATGAAAAAGGTGAAGGATATGCTGTTTTAAAGTTTGATGGAATCACACAGAACACTTAAACCCAAGCTTCAGACAAGTATATTAAAATAGTGATTAAAAAAAAAAAGTCTGTATTTGTTTCCATTATATTGGCCTAAGTTTTCATCAGTCTTGGCAGAGTGAGCTCAAACACACACCTGTAGACTGAAAGGTCAGAAAAATATACAACCTGAGAATTTTTAGAGTTGGAAGATGACACTTCGAGGAATATCTCTGAACTATCAGATATGTGATTATTTTTGTCTCCGTAACAGCACATCTGATCACCTAGATTTACACTACTTTAAAACATATTCTGTATGATTTCTCTGGCAGTACATTCATACTTCAAGGAAAGCAGTGCATTCAGCCAGTGTGGTTCACAGCTGGGTATATATGAAATACGTGAATGTCTATAATACAGGATATTTTAGAATAGACAAAAGTCAGAATACTTCTGCAGTTTCAAATCCCAGAGGATATGAAAGAGTTCTGATTTTTGCCTCCATGTAAACAGTATTTACAAACAACTGTCTAGCTGTTATAGGGACTGTTTTGTTCTTCACAGAAAACACTGCTCAAGTAACAAAACTTTGGATTAATTTAGAAGTCAGTGACATAGTTTTAATCCATCACAGTGGGACATACTTTCATCAGAGAGAGATTGAATTGAATTTTGCCAGCCTTCAAGCACAAATAAAAGAACACTTCTTAAAAAGTGGATCTCGGTTTATAGAGAAGGACCAGATCTTGTAACTTATCTTAGAGTCTGAAATGTAAGCCTTGCAGCAAAGTTGAAACCTGTTTAAGAACATTTTCACTAAAGAGTTTTCATTGCCGTAACTAGATTTGTTTTACAATGAAACTGTTCCTCAGGCATGGGTGTAAGAGACTCCATGAAAGCAAACACAATGGAACTTTAAATCAGTGATTCTTACTAAACGTGCATTAAACAAGGATGCTAGTTCTCTTGGTCCTGACGTTTTTCCATGCGATTTGAAATCAGTTAAGGAAACTACATTACAATTCAGAGTAAGCTAATTAAAAATACGATCCTTTTTTTTCGCATCCACTCCTTTCCCAGCAGTTTAGCTGTAGTAAAACCTCTGCAGAAGAGCTATAAGTGAAATAAGGGAGAAGTCATACTGATACAGAATATATTTGGGTGAGTGAAATAATTCATTACTGTAATAGATCTGCTCTCAAGTGTAACGTTTTTACACAAAGTAGTTCTAAGCTATATATTCTTAATTAAACATAAACATTTCTGGAATCATAAGAAATAGGAACAGGCCTTTTATTATCTGAATGAGCTGATTATGTTTGTACTGAAAAGGCTTATGTTGATCTTTGAACCACTGGGAGAGATCTGGTTTCAACATGTTAATGCATAATGTTTTCAACAACAAAACCAAGTTTTTACTTTGGTGATGGAGCTAGGAAACAGTATAGTAATGGCATTTTGTAGGTTGGAATTAAAACTTATTTTTCATCTGTAACATCAAATTATTTTAGATGTTTTCATGTATCATGTACTCAGTCATTCCAAATTGGTTCACATGGAAAATCTTGATTAAAAACTGATCTTGTAAAATCTAAGGTAATTTTTTCTAAATATTTCACAGTCCAGTTATTTCGACCCACTTGTTAGGAAGGGTAAAACAGTTCTGGAGATAGTCTTATGGATAATCCAAAGTGATTGCAAAGTCACATTGTATTTTAGAAGACCCATAACCCCATGTAAATATTGTTGAGGGGGAAACAAGTCGTCTCCCTCCCCCCCCCCAAAAAAAAAAAAAAAAACACCCCAAAACCAAAAAACAAACAAAGACCCAAACAAATATAAAAAACCAGACCAACAATTTGGCAGAAAAAAGAGAAAATATGGAATGTTTAAATTTTTTATTATTATTATTATTTATTTTAAATTTTAAATCTTTCTTCAGACTTTGATTTTGGCTCAGGAGTGGGGAATGATCTTAGTTTAGTGGACCTGAACACAAAGGATACTCTCTGTGGATTTCTGATGTCCCAATATGGGGCTTATATTGTTTTATTTTCCTGTAAATTTGTGGGATAAATCTTTCCATGTAAGCACTATTAACTTAGAGGGAAACATATACAGCATAAACCCTGTGCTTAATTAATCCTTAGAACTTACCTATGAAAGTAGGTGTCCAGCAAAACCACACTGAGAAGGCAGATTAACCATTCTAATTATAGTTAAAAAAGAGGGAGGAGGGAGAGAAACAAGAAAAGAAAGAGAAAAGAAAAAAAACCCACACAACCTGTGCCCCCCCCCCCAAAGCAAAAAAACCCTACAACAACAAAAAACCCCACCAGAAAGGATGGAGGGGTGGGGATGGGGAAATCCACAGTAGAATAATTTAGGAAAGCCACTACAGTGGTGGGAAACCGACTAAAACCTCAGTTTATCTGTTACAAACCCCTTCTCCTCAGTAAGAAATACTAATTTAAGGGTGGCGGGGGAACAACCAAAGCACCAGCATAAAAGATGTATTTATACTTTGCCTTCAAAGGTAGTAGAGCCAGATCATTTTCTTGTTGCTTTTTCTAGTTACTTACTCTCACACAGAAATAAAGTCTTTTGAGTTGTCCTAAAAATATTTCAGGAACAGAAGGAAATTGTCTTTGCATTTCCATTAACTTAAAGTACTTTTCTATATGCTTCAACGCAGCTACAGTATTTTTAGTTGGTTGTGGTTCCAAATGGTGCTGAGGTTGGGAAGTACAAAGCCAAAATGAAAATTACCAGCATGAGCAGAAGATTTTTTAGCTATATAACTTAACTAAAAATAAGATGAGAAAGAAGAAAACAAAAATAAAATCCTTATTTAGAAAGGATCTTACTGATAATTTAGATGTGACCTAGGAGATTAAATTACATTTTTCCATTTCATGTGATAGTGAGTATGGGTACAAGTGCAGGCTGGTTAATATGAATGTGTAGGTGGAAATAACTTTGAATATTGCTCACTCTACATATAGAGTTTAATGTTCCCAGAGTAGGATGGAACAAGATATTCTCTATCCTACAATTATGCAATGAAATCTCAGGTCAAGTAAAATGGATTTTTAATTAATCTATTAACATGGGGATGAAACCATTGAGAATAAAAGGAAATGCTGTACTCATATTGAGGGGCAGGCAGAGAAGTGTTTTCAGTGACTATTGCTCCCGAGTCCAACTTCATTTGCTTGAACACATATTGAAGGAAAAAAATAATCAAATGCATTTTGTTCAAATAGAAATTAAAATTTAAAAAAACCTCACCGACAACTAAACAGTTCAGCTTTCCTATACTATAAATAATAATGCATTAAACAAAACTCTTTTTGAGACAGAAGGTTGCTCAAACCAGTGTTCTGACCTTGTCTGATGTAAAGACCAATACTTTTTTCCTGTTCATTTATAGTTAATAATGGATTCTGACTTGTAACTGTGCAAGTGGATACCATACATACATGGTGCATGCATGGTAGACCCAGCAAATATGCTGCCTTAAAAAGGGAACTTTCATTCTAGATGAGAACTAGTGAAGGAGACTTAAATAACTTAAGCCTGATCCTGTTCATGATTTTCAGTACGGATCATGGGACAATATGCATCACTATGCTACTGAAACCTGCTCGCGTTACAAAATCAGGACACATGTTAAACCATAGAACTAATGAAAAGCACTTAGAGGAAGAATCACTTAACCTAGAAGATTGAAATAATAGAAATGGGGTAGTTTTAATAAGTAAGGTCACCCACTGCATTAGCTATAAGGTAAAAATTGAAAAAATAATATACAGAATAAAATATTTGGATGATCGGTCACTAAGGAGTAGGATGCAGGTAACTTAGGTTACCTAAATATGCATGTCTACCAATTGGTTTTATATGCATGGTAGATATCTACAGTATTGGAGGGTAATGGGTATCTGGGCTTGATTGAGTTGTCCCCAAAGCGACAAGGTACCTGGTGCTATTGAATATCCTATTGGGTCTCTAGGTGCCATTCCACCACATGCTGGGTCTCTCATAGGTTATTTTCATATCCTGTCAGCTCCGTGCATCTGAAGTGGGGTTAGATGTCTATACATAAGTGACTGAACTTGTATTTAAAAAGAAGGTTCCCTATCAGTCTTGTGTCAGATTTGGCAGACTACATGCCTGTATTAGTGAACATAGAGTGCTGTAAATGAATTAGACAGATACGTTTCAGTAACTGAGTCCTGCCCCTGAGAGCTGAGGTCTGTAGACACCAGTGGCTGAGAACATTGTGTGTAATGGAAGTAAGACCGAGCATGCAGGAGGATGCCTACCTCATGTATTTTATTCTCAGAGCAAGTTTCATGTGGATGATGATCACTGTTCTGATTGCCAGTTGACGTGTTAAGTGAGTAAAGGAATGTGGCAGAAAATAAACCCCCTTGCGTTCCAGCCAGTCTTCAGACATTAGAGGGGCTGGGGGTGGCTGGGCTTAGATTCTGGGTAATTCCCATTTTGGCATGTTCAATGTACTGAACTGGTCACGTTCGCAGTACTGAACTATGACGACTGCGGGCACACAAGTAGTGCAAGGCACCTTCAGCTTACTGGCGCTCAGTGAGCTAGCATGGCGAGACTGAAGGAGTTTGGCATCGTTCAGTGGGAACTCTTACAGCTAGTTTCATAAATGGTGCAGTTCATTGAGGCAACAGAGTGCATACTCTTCTGGATTGATGGTGATGATACACTGTCTACGAAAGAGGGTGCAAGTGATACAGCAACATAAGATTACACATAAGACTACTTGAGTAACACAGTAACATAACTAACTTTATATAGAGATTTCCAAATTTGCTAGGATAACCAAGTGTTCAAATCTCACCCAAGATGACCCTCTGTGGGGGAAAGAGAGGCTCAGTTCATCACCTTTTCCCAGAAGTCAGTGATGGATCCTGATGGTATCTTCCTGATTTGCTTGTGATGGTATCTTCCCTAATACCTCTCTGTTCTTAGGCCATTTTTATACTATTTTTACCTGTGAGGTAGAGCTTGAATGACTGGTTGTATGTACCTTTATAATGATTGGTATAAAATTCCCTCACTTCATGGTTTTATAGACTAGCAGAAATTCAGAGCACAGGCTCAGTGAGAGGTGGTGTCATCTTGGAGGCAAGTAACTTTTGGGATGGAGAAGTGGTTTTGTATTATAAAGATATTATAATGAGCAAAGTTTGCCCAAAGGACAGAACTTTGACAGAAAATGAAGAACTGGTGGCTCAGGGTTACAATTAGGAGCTTATCAGTACCATAGTGCCACACGGTTCTCATGTATCACAGAGTCTGGCTGTGGTGTCTCCACTCCATCCTCTGAATAATTTCTCTTAGGGTCAGCACTAACCTCTGCGGTTGCCTAAGGAACTTCTGAGGACTGGATTCCGTGTGGCTCAGCTGCACTCCCCTCTGGAAGTTTGTTAAGGTTGTTTCTCTTTTTAAAGGATGAATGTAAGTCTGATTTCTGAGTCACCTCCAGCAATTACTCCACACCAATGGAAAAGCTGAATCACTAAAAAATGGACTTGTAACAGTCTAGAATGTACGTTAGATTTTAGTTCTCACATGGTTAAGAAAAAGGAATTGAAATTAGTAAATCTGTACATGTTATTTCTTGCCCTTTATTTCCAGAAGGCTGAGTGATCAACGTAATAGATTTTACCAGAAAACACTGAAAATATAACCCTAAAGTATACTTTGTCTCTTTAAATGCAACAGAGATAAAACCACCAGATAAATAATCTATTTAACCAAATTACTGCAACATGAGAAAAACTGTGGATAAGCATGCTGTAATTAACTTTTGGCTGCAAATCAGTGGAAGTTCTGGGGCCACCAAATAAAGCAAGCACTGGAATATTAAAATGATGAGAGGCCAAAAAAACCTGACTTGTTTTTGGTCACACACAGGTTGATGAACTTAAGAGAATCTGACTACATTTGCAGGACTGGATGCAAAATCTTTTCCACTATATTCTGCGTTGATCTGAAACAGTCTAACAACCATGATGAGTTGGAGAACTATTTTTTGCTTGATCGAATCGTTCTGTGACTGTCTTGTATTGTCTGTCCTTACAAGTGCAGCAATATTAATGTAGAGGTGTTAGTCAACCTTTATATTCACTTGGGATTCCCATATCCAAAAGCTTTTCCTCTCTGTTTTGTACTGTTTCCATGTTGTAGTAGTTTGGGTTTTTTTTATAAAGGAGAGACTGGTTTCTTAAAAAATGCCTACACATTGCAGCCAAACCTGCCTTTCTGCAGCCTTCCACTTGAACGGCTTGTAGAGCAGGAGGGGCTTTTGAATTACAGCTTCTCTTTTGTCACTAGAATTTAGAGGGAGCTTTTTCAGACTGTTTGTTGCAGTGCATTACAACATGCAGAAGATTTAGTATATAAACATAAGAAATGCTGCTTATAAAGTTGTCATTGTACTGCTTCCTTCTGAGAACAGAGAATATACTGTTGTGTTTAGCATTTACCATAACAAAACTCATTCAAATTGACGTTTTCACAATGCTTTTGGCATACAAAGCAGATGGATTCCTAAAATTAAATGGTAAATTAAGCAATTAACATACATTTATAATTTTAATAATACAAATAATAAAATAATTTAAAATGTGGAGAGGAATGAAAAGTCTAAATTTAACAAGTTAATTTCACACATCAGCATGTACTGGGGTAAGTCTTTTCTTGCAGTCCAGATAGACAAGTAATTTATTTTGATCCCTGTCCCCTAGATTTCAACAGGCCAATTCTACCCATGTTAAGTATTTTCATTTTGATTACAAATGCCAAAAACATTCTGAATTCTGCTGTAAAGTGACAGATCAGAGTGATTCAGAAAGTGGACATCTGAAGAACCATGCAGGAAAACTAGTGATTTTGTACATCATTTACACAAATTTACCATATATACAATGAAATGCAGCATGTGTATTTAATCATTAAATGCATATCTGTAGTGAGCATGGTAGTATAAATTTGACTTTCCTGTATATGGCTTAACAACTATGCAAGCAGTACTAAATTGAGCTAGTGCTTACAAAATTCAGAATAATTCATCTATCTAAGCAACTTTTTGAAAAAGGCTGATTTTTCTTCCGTGACTTTGATTCAATTTTTCATATAGAATAAGGAGAGATGGGAACTAATATATAAGCCATATACTGTGCTTTCATTTCAAGGAGTTAGAAATGGCTAACATGCTATAGTAGTTAAACAAATGAGCAGGTTGCTATTTCTCGCTGTAGTGTTAAATGCACACTCTACTTGCTGTAACATTATGATGTGCTGCAGCCTTACATGTACATTGTATGGCTATATACATACATATGAAAGAATGTTTAAAATTAAAAAGATAGTTATTAGACTTCATACACTGAACTTACCCATTGCTACATTTACGTATTAGATATGCAATGGGTGCATAAGACATGGGTGGCAGGGGGAATTGGCCAGCCCCTTTTCAGTGGTCAGTGGGGACAGGACTAGGGGCAATGGCTGTAAGCTGGAGCACAGGAAGTTCCGCACCAACATGCGGAAGAACTTTTTCACAGTGAGGGTGACAGAGCAGTGGAATAGGCTGCCCAGGGAGGTGGTGGAGTCTCCTTCTCTGGAGATATTCAAGTCTCGTCTGGACGCCTATCTATGTAATATGAGATAGGGAGCCTGCTTTGGCAGGGGGGTTGGACCCGAAGATCTCTTGAGGTCCCTTCCAACCCCTAAGATTCTGTGATTCTGTGATTCTGTGATTCTGTGTAATCACACTGAATGTTTCTTGCTGCATCTTTTTTCTGTGATACTGAAAAGGTGATAATACAATCTTTCAAAAATTCAAATAGAAAAGCCTGTAAGCTTTAATTTGAAATAGAAGAGCTTGAAAAGGATCTACCTTTCAATCAATTCTTTTGCTGATTTTTATTTGTCCATATGCATAACTATTAATCTGTCAGACATCCATGGTTGTGCAGTCCTGAAAGACAAGAGAAAATACTGATGATGATTGTCCTCCTACCAGTTTCACCAAAAAAGGACATATAAACAAAAATAAGAAAATGTTCTAGTAAAATTATTTATAGTACAATGTAATTCCATTATATTATTTCATCTTTGTTAATATTAAAACATTCACACATTTCCTAATTAATGCTGTTATATATTCTAATTCTTGGTAAGAGTGGTCTAAAGAGCACAGCTGAGAACATTCTTTCTTGTTTGCATAATTGCTCTGAGCAGCTGTATACCTTATTCCTTCAATACAAAACTGTAAATACCAGCTAAACCAGATAAAGATTTGTTAGTGCCATTTCCAGTCAGTAGATGATTGAAATTATGTACAAATACACTTGTTTTCTTAAGAAGTTTGAATTGGTGTATTTTTATAACATACATAACTTTGAATGCATGTCTTTTATATGCCAAGAGTCTGGCAGTCTGTTTGCTTTTCCTTTTGTTTTGCCATGTGGTGTCATCAAGATGAAATGTAAATGACATACAGTGTAACAAAACATCACTGTGATTATACTGGGTGACTTTATGTATCTTGGAAATTTATTCTACTGGTTTCTGTTATACCATTTTTAGGACATCAGGATAGTGTGAGACAAGGAATAAAAGATTGTGCAGTCTGTGCACAATTAAATGAAATGTTGCACATTGTGCCACCTTTTCCTGGAAATGCTGCCTCAGGATCTGCAGAAACAAGGGTCCCTGTGCTAGGGAGCCAACAACCTTTAACAGGATTCCTGGTTACTTTTTAACAGGCAGCATTAATGGGGAAACCCCTGCACTGGCACACTGCTGTTGGGCCCCAGTTTCCTTTTGTGTGGCGTGGATGTGGTTGTATGGCAGCTCTACCAGAAGTGCTTCCTGCTGCTGGGAGGGGACTGGCTGCCCCTGATGATGGAGCAGAATGGCAGAGGAGCGCGCTGGAGGTGTCTGCAGCCCACACTGGGGAGGTGACTGCAGGGGCTGCTGCAGTGCCACAGAGTGATACATGCTATCCTCTGCTCCCCCTGCTCCCCCCTTCACCACTGCTAACGGGCAGCCTTTCCTGTTCCCATTACTGCTAACTGAACTGATTTTGGAGAATTCCTGGTTTAAAATATTAATTATAAATGAAAACTGCAGTCATAATTTATGCTGATTACTTGGAAATCCAAAAAAATATCTTGCCCCAGACGTTCTCAGAAATACCTCAAGCCTTCTGACTAGTTTGAAGACAAATGCGTAAACACACAGTATCTTGAGCATTAACCTACCCATTTCTGAATATTGTAATAGCTATCTGTGATTTCCTTTCCCTTCACAAATATAAAATTAACTTCTAGAAAAAACAGAGTGATGTATCATTTTCCTAGCTTAGATAGATTTTTGGTGGTTGTTTTTCTTCTCTCTCTGCATTACAGTCTATGCTGTGTTGCCTTACTGTTCCATATGGCATGCCTTTGGCTAGCTCTAGGAAGTGTCACAGCTTCACTCTCCATTAGTTCCATGATATCATGCTACAAGAGCAGATTTTAGCTAAAATAACTCTGTATTTTTTTGTCAGGGAACATGCAGGCAAATCCATCTATTAATGTCTGACAGAAATTAAATGCTGGCCTGTTCGACATCCATATATATTCTGTCTATTATTATATGTGATATATTTAAGGCCATTCTCAGAATACCTAAACCCAGTATTACATTTGTGTGATCTTTATGGTAAAACACAGTTTGAGACTCCTCCTTCTGTTGTCAAGTGTGTTCTAACAAAAGCAGCCTCAGTGTCCAGACCTGCAAGATGCTGAGCATTCCTAGTGAAGTTTGACTCTGAGAACAAATTACGTCTTACAGCTGTTTACACACTGTAGCATAAGTTGCTTAGGAGTCTGTCCGCATACACATGAGTATGTGTGTGTGTGCACAAACTGAAATGCGCTCCCAAAGTGTACCTCTCCCCCCACTGTGTGATACCACTCTTGTAATTTGCCCTTACTTGGCTTCTCCCTGGTTCCCAGTCACATGGGTGCAGTTACCCGTGTTGCTGACCTAGTGATTCCATTGCTTACAGAGATCTTCTAGACCACTAATCAGTCTCTGAAATACTGAGTTTATCAGATGCATATCCAGAGAACACAAAACATGACTGACTGTCTTCAAGACCACTAGGTCTGATTATATTTTTAAGCAGATGGGGATGTAAGTTGTAGCAGATGTTTTCTTTCATTTTCACAAATTTTGTATGTCATGAGATCTGCCTGATTTTTTTTTTCCTTTTTTTTTTAACATTGTAATTGGATAACAGTTTAATTAGATAACATGCACTGTTAAAACCAAGTTACATTTGGATAAGTCCCTGCTCGTGGCAGGGGGAGTTGGAACTTGATGATCTTTAAGTTCCTTTCCAACCCCAACCATTCTATGATTCTCTGATCTGCTTTCATCAGTAGTTACTGTTTTCCCCAGCGTTTGTAGCCTTTATAACATACTGTTCAACAATATGAAAATTTTATGTTTGTTTAAATATTATGTATTCAGTTTGCTACATTCTTAGTGTTTCAAAACATTTCCTACCTTGGTTGGTGATGGAGCTGGATTTTTTTGTTCATTATGAGAGTACTACTTTTCTCCTTTCCTTTCCCCTTATTTTCCTGTGTTATTTCTTCCATGGGTGGAAGAATTTTTCCTTTCTTCTGCTGTATATTATCTGTGAACAACAGAGATTAATTGCTTTGTGTTTCCTTTTCTAGTGACAGTGCGTGTACCAACAGTCCCAGCAAGTTGTACTACCTCCTTAAACGTTTCAGTTTAACATTGCTCTTCTCATAGTAAAGAGTAGCCCTTTTTGACTTGAAAATTCTGTTCATGATTGATATGACTTATCAAACCCAGCCATTATACCTCTAGCTCTGCTAGGCTTCACCAAGGGAAAGGAGATATTTCAAAATGTAGGTGGCTGGGTGGGTTGGAGATGAGGAAGTAGGGAGAAGACTTTTTCCACAGCAAAACAGTAATTCATGGAGTGTGAGGTACGGTCCATCTTTATGTGGTTGCCTCTCTACAGCCTTCACTTCCCAGTGCAGACAGTGGTGGTGGGGTCAGTAGCCCAGGTTGTCTTACCAGGCATTGTGCTGCATCCACCTTGGACCATCATAGAAGGCTATGTGGAACCAGCAGCCAGAGCAACCCTGGCACGATAGCACTGTTGTTCACAATCTATGTCATGTGCCAGCTTGGATCTATTTCTGGCTTCTTAATTTTATTCTCAAAGTCTGTTATTGAATGATATCTTTTTTATCTCAGTGACCATTGTCCTCATACTTTCTCATGTCAGCTACCTACATGTCAGCTACCTACACAGCAGTATTTTTAGCTCATAATTCTGTTTCTACTTATTTCAGGAAAGGGTAGGACATCTCCTGGGATTGGAGTTAACAGCTTCAAGTAGAGATCTATACAGACAAGGTCATACACTATGAATAACTGTATATAGTAGTGACGAATGTATCAATCCTGCCAAGCTCAGAACTGTTCATTAACTCTCGGAATTAATTTTATCCCATTAACAACAACACTGGAGAGGCATTCATCGAAACGGCTTCAGTCATGCTCATTACTACAAATGTCTGTTTAAGCACTCAGCTTCTCAAGTGAGATTCACAAGGCTGACTCCTGATCCTTAGAATAGATCGGCAGCAAATTTTTACTTCAGACTGATTACAGACTGGTGCTGTACCCTAGATGTCAAAGTCAGTGAAGAGGAAAGCCAAGGAACAGGGAACACTGGAGTTTAAACTTGTGGCTTCTACATATTTCAGTTACATTGCATGCCTAGTCACCTCTGGGAAACTGAAATGCATAGCCAAAGATATTTATGTCCAGACCCAAGTGAGTTCAGTGTGGTCTGAGAAGGTTGAAGCCTCTGTGCTGGATATCACTTTCTTGAATTCAGGGCAGGCTCAACGTTGAAACAGGTGTCTAAGCAGTCATCAATCTGGAAATAATATAGATCATGTCCAGTACTGTAACTTGAACTGTTGATGGGAATTTTTGTCTCAAACCATCAACAGGAAGGACATCTCAGCCTAAAGGATCTTGTATCGCTCTCCTAGGCTGAAGCAACTGAAATTCCATGCAGACAGGACTTTCAGTAACAGAGTGGTTCACTGAATGCTTGACTTTGATATTTATTAATGCAGAGTGCCACATACGATCTTGGGATATAATGCCATCTACTGGCATTTTATTTGCTGTTTATGTGTGTTGCTTAGGCTTATGAAGATCCCCCAGCTTCCTGAAGTGGCTACTGCAGGCACTCAGGAGTACCTCAAACTACTGACAATGACACTAAAATGTGGATTTGTTTGCTGTCACATAACTGTGAGTAGGCTGATGCTCCAGAAGGTCACAGGGCTCCCAAGGTTCACATGTAAGTGCTGCAAAACCCATGTGGACGTTTGGATAGGCTAGAATATCTGAAATGCTTAAGGATATGTAGGAAACTGAAATGGGCCCTAGATCATCTCTAAATGTAAATGGGATCTTAGGCACCTCTTCACAGACTGCCTGCATGCAAAAAAATCTATTTAGTAACTTAAATTTCAAAGTAAACAAAGGACACTTTGTTCTCCTGAAACAGTTGTGTGAGGGCACCAGGACAGATACCTCCTGTCTGTCTCCTTTCACACAGAAGAAGATGAGTTAACTGATTCTGACAGACACCCAGCTTTAAGTAGCTCTTTATGTTCAGTGAAAAGTGAAGCATCCTGTAGTTCAGATGTTTCTAGCATACTTAAAAGGTGGAAGGTGAAAACAAATTACTGTTATTATTATTAAAGTGCTCAAGTACACAGAACAATTAAAAGAAAACTTATACCCACTTTGGCTTCAGTATTATTATATGCATTTTGATACTACCTTTTTTTTTTTAAAGTGGTTTTATTATTTTATTAGTTTTAGTTACTGGTGAGATTACACCTGAAGAAATGTATGTGTTGAGAATGCTTTAAGTGCAGGGTAAGTAGGCTGCCTGAAGCAGATACTGGATATTTCATAATACATACAAAGATTAAGAGTAAATGATCTTTGGCCCATCCAGTAAGAAAAAAAAAAAAAAAAGTAAAATAAGTGATCTCTGTAAGACTGGGAGCATTAATTACAGTTTTACAGATCTAAAAGAGAATAATTGCAAGTGGATTAAGGCTATTTCTAGAATTTCTAATAGGATCTCTTTGGGTTTATATTATAAAGTTGGACACATCCAACATACCTAAGTGATGTCTGATTTTTCTTCTACTTTGGATATTGTTGAGGATACAGGAAAAAGCATCTTTGTTAGGACAGTCCCTCAGCACCCTCATTAGGCCGATCACATCCAAATTGCAATATTGGCATGTAGTAAAAGGCTTGTAAGTTAGAAATGTTCTTAAAATAGATATTGACTGCCAAATTTCTTCATCAATGTAGTTAACTATATGCATTTTTTTTAAAAATCCTTATTTTAAAGAATTTGCTGCATTTGTACTGGACTTTCTAGTGGTCTCTATTCAGCAATATGAACGAAAAACTTTTCCTGTGGGTTGATGTGGGCTTGAGGCCTGGTGTCCACCAAACCGCTCTATCGTTCTCCTCCTCAGCTGGACATGGTGTGGGAAGAAAATAAGATGGAATAAAATCTCCTGGTTCAATATAAAGGCAGTTTAATGAAGCATTAGCAGGTGATGTGCAGCCACTTTCTGGGATGTAGGCCTTCAATACATGTGGTGGTTGCTCCAGAAGGCCAATGTTGTAAATAACAAATGCCTGCACTTCCTTCTCCTTTCTCTCAGCTTTTTATTGCTACACAGACATTGTATAGTATGCAAGATCCATTGTGTCATCTTGGGTCAGCTGGCCTGGCTGCTTCCCCTCCCAAGATTTTGCCCACCCATATCCTACTAGTGTGGGATATGTTGGAGAGAGAGCTTTGATGCTGTGGGAGGACTGCTTGGAAGTAGAAAAAACCCTGGTGTGTTACCAACACCTCTCTGGCTACCACTACCCAATAGACTTTTTCTTCCATTCATACACAAATAAAATTGACCAAGTAGGGTTTCCAGAAAAGCATTTGAGAATACTTAGTTGTATAAATGCTTGTTCTACCTACTCAGTAGGCCAGCTTCATACTGTTACTTGTCTCAAACTGAAAAGTTATGTTTGTATTTAGATCTATTCAGCTTTTCAAAATTGCTTATTTTATTTCATTCAGTGACTGTCTAAAATGTTTGAACAAGCTGTGGAGTGGGAACTCAAAAACAAATCCTGGTTTTGGCTACACAAGGTTGTAGTCTTGTTTTATGTCTAGTTTTAACCAAATAAACTTGAATTATTCTGTTCAAATTCAAAGTTCAGCAGGAAAGGTTGAAAGTGGCCTTATATCAAAACAGCTAAGTATTCTGGAAGAGACTGCATGTGTAGGTTTCCCTCAGGCATGAAAGGGAATTTATTTAGATTTCCAACAGCATAGTATTGTTGCATAAATGTAGCCATGTCTTCCTCTTCACGTTTTTCGAAGGCAAGCTGTGGCTCTGTAGTTCCTTTGCAAGTAAGACCTAAATGATAGACCAACTAGTTCTTGGGTCATTACTTCATCCTGAACAATCTGAACGCCAAGTTGTTAATTGGTTTTCAACACTGAAGGCGCATGCAGAAGTGGAATGTCAGGTGAACACTAAAGTAAAATTAATTACTTAGTTAAAGAAACAGAATAAAAACATTTTAGCACTTCTACTGTCAGCATTAGTTTACAGAGATTTTTAATATAACACTTTGGGCGCTGGGCATTTAAATTCCACAGAAGTCACACTTTGGGTGCTTTATTCCTTTTTCTTGTTTTTTAATCAGGCATCAAATTTATATAGCTGTCCTACTAATGCAATCTTTCAGAAGAGAAAGTTCACCTAGGGCTTTCTAAATCTTACATGAGTATCATTACTCCTTAAGCATCCTTCCTTAGTCATGAATACGCAATTTTGCTTGAAGTTTTATGTGTCAGGACAATCACTCATTTGAACTGATGTTTTCAGTCTGGCACATTCTTCTCTGTCTTTCCTCTTGGGAAAATTAGCATAATGTCTTTGAAAGATATTCAATAGAATCCCTAATTTATATATAGTGTCTCCTCATTTTTTGTTTGGTTTTAAAAGCTTAGTTCAGTGTTAGAAGCAGTATAAAATAATATAAATGTTACACATTCTCCAGTAGTATAAAGCTGATAGGATTAAATGCGATCTTTTTATATATTTTTAACTACTTACAATTTTTACATGTCTGCATCAATATATAGATGCAGGTCACTTTGTCTGTGTTTAGTGCCTTTTTTTTAGAATCCACTCCTTTAAATAGTTATATATTAAATGAGTCTCTGTTAGAGATATACATTATCTGTAATAGAAACATATATATAAATTGGTACTTTTGTTGGGAAACTTTTGTCTTTAAAACATTGTTTGGATAATTGATTTTAATTGTGATATAATGCAAAATTGGTTTTGAACAATTTATTGCACTAACTGTAATAAATAAGCAACATTGATTTAAAATCCTTATTTAAAAACCAAACACAGTTATATTGTATCTTATTTGTGAAAAGAAAAATGGAATTCCACCCCTTAAAACAACAAACAAACAAACAACCTAAAGTTTGTAGGCTTCTTCACAAGAGCAAGGGAAAATGTAACTCACAATATTAGAATTACAGTCTGGTTTGTTTTGGAAGGGACCTCAGAGAGAATCCAATGCCCCCTGCCATGGGCAGGGACACCCTCCACTAGACCAGGCTGCTCAAGGCTCCATCCATTCTGGGGTTGGACACTGCCAGGGAGGGGGCAGCCACAGCTTCCCTGGCAAGCTGTGCCAATGATCTTCCATTGGCTCCAAACAGTACTGAAAACCAACTTAATGTATACTTATTCATGGAATTTGAGGGTCAAAGGAATGGAATGACTTCATATAAGGAGTAACTAAGCTCAGAGACAGAAACTCTTCAGTCTGGAAGTTGGAGACCAGGGCATAGGCAGAATGGATGTCCATGAAACTGTGAGCTCAGAGAATGATGGTGGGGTGTGGGTTGGGAAGGGAGGGGAGAAGTCGTAAAGAACTGAAATGAATCAATAAAAGCAGGACTTGGGGGGAAAAAATTCCCCTAGAATTTATATCAGGACATACACTGCACCGGTTGTTCACCATGTTCCCTTTTCCTCCTAGAAGAGGGAGACTCCTCTTTCAGTTTGGTAGCACTGTCAGTGTGTCAGAACGGTAAATGGTTGGTTTGTATCTCCAATGATCCCCAAAATTTGAGAACCCTATTTTCATTGCTAGGCCTTGTAGTTTTTGGAACAAATAATTTGAACAAGTGTTTTGGGAGAGGAGGTTGGAAAGTTTCTCTCTACATAATCTCAAGAGGTCTTTTGATTTTGCTGCAAAGAATAAGCTTGTGCATCATTTGACTCTGTCAGGCCACACGTAACGTGTCTATTCACCTTTGTGATTACATAAATCCACACAAATATTGTCAGACCAGGCATGAGTGTGTGATATCAAAGAACATACATGGCCACTCTCTGAAACACTGGCTGTAATGGTCTTTGTAATGAGCTGCTTTATCCTGACAGCACGGAGACAGCGGTGCCACCTGTCCATATGAGTTTTATCACTGCTATTAGTCTTATGGTTTATGTTTAAAAAATAACAGAATGGTAGAAGAAAGACTGATGCAGAGCTTAGGGGAAGTAGTGTCCAGCTGACATGAAGACAGACTGCATTACAGCAGTCTTGTGAGAAATGCATAAAGATAACTTGGAGTGACAGTATATATATGTGCAAGAGCTACTCCTTCAGGCTATTCTATAGCAGCCAATGGAGAGCATGCAAAATAAACTGTGCTGTGAAGATGGAAATCCAGCAGAATTGACCAAAACCACAGAATATTAGAAGCATCTAAAAGTGTATCCTGTGCCCGTTTTTTTTCTGCAGTAAGTAAATGGCTGAATATGAAATATTTTAATACGTATTTTTAATTACATTTTAATTTAAGCACTGTGCTTTCCTTTTCTATGTCCAGCGAAGTGGTTAGGTCCATGGAATATAACTCTAAATGCAAGTTCATAAAATAAGACAACTTTAATTCTTTTTGTAAGCTGATCCCTGAAATAACTATAATGCTGTCTGAAAAGGAAGTATCATAGAAACTTTTACAAGCACAAATGCATAACTGCTTCAACATTTGTATAAATTAGGGCATGCCTCAGACAAAGAAGTGAAGCTTTTGTTACACATCTGTTTACTGATTTTTGCTATCACTGCTTACATACTGAAGGGTATATTACTTTTACTCACTCTGTTAATTTGTCCTGTGACTAATCTTGGAACAGTCAGAATGAAGTTAACAAATATCAACAAAACTGAGCAGGTTGCTAAATATATCCTAGGTAAATTTAAACTGTTCATAATTCAGAGAAATATTAATAATTAGGATCTATGTTTAGGCATCTAAGTAAAGTGCTTAAATTTAGAGGTTATTTTTTCTTAGGCTTCCTGTATTGTCAACACAAGGAGATCCCCAGGCTCTGAGTCACTGTCTAAAGGAGACTTGTTCAGTTAGGTGCTAAAAATAATTTAGAATAACACCTTTTTTATTTTAAAAATAACATTGAAACAATCCATTGTAGTATTTTCTAAAATTATCTGAATAAGTTTTGTGTACAGAATGGGAGAGAAATTAAGATGTCAGATTCTGAAATCAAAACAGTTATTAAAAATCCCCAGCATAATTTTTAAACTCAAATCACTTTCACAAAGAGGAATAAAAGCTTCTTCTGCTTTGCACTCATTTGAATTATTTGCTTTCTGCTTTCTATTTTTACTCAGTTGTGGTTCAGACATGAGAACATTTTATTTCCCAGTGTTCATCAATGACCACATTGAGTTGGGTATTGTGATCGTACTTCGAATGACTACAGGAACTCTTAAACATAGCAGTCATTAATCACTTTGCTTCTTACATAGAACAATATACACAGATAATAAAAAAGAGTAGATCATAAATATAATTAATAAAATCTGAAGTGCACATATTTTACAATTAAACAATTATATTTTTAGCTACTAAATTAGTTGAAAACAAATGAAGAATATGAAATAAGTTTTGAATTTTACATTCAGTGTTCTCTATTGAGGGTGTGCATTTTGGAAAGCAGTAATTTAACAAGATTATGAAAATTCCATCTGTCATTAGCAAAAAGTTAACTAAATATAAAATAGCATTTTTCTTTGCTAGAGCTGCCTGATTAGATTGAATTTATCAATCATTACTGTTAGAAATATCAAGAACAAGTATCAAAATAAAAATACACCTCACATTTCTGAAAATAAAGTGTTAAGTATCGTTACTTCAATTTTAAAAAGTAGTATTTGTCATACAGAGAGGATTACATGCATACAGAGTCTGGCTGGAGGCCTGTATCTAGTGGAGTCACGCAGAGGTTGATACTGGACTAGTATTATTCAATATATTCATCAACGACCTGGATGAGGGAACAGGGTACACCATCAGTAAGTTTGGTGATGACACAGAACTGGGAGGGGTGGTTGACACACCAGAGGGTTGTGCTGCCGTCCAGCAAGATCTGGACAGGCTGGAGAGTTGGGCGGGAAGAAGTTTAATGAAATATAACAAGGGCAAGTGTAGGGTCTTGCATCAGGGGAAGAACAACCCCAGGTACCAGCATAGGTTGGAACGAGACTATTGGAGAGCAGCAGAGGGGAAAGAGACCTGCTGGTGGACAGCAGGATGATGGTGAGCCAACAGTGTGCCCTTGTGGCCAAGAAGGCCAATGGCATCCTCGGGTGTCTTAGAAGGGGTTAGGCTAGTAGCTCTTCTAGAGAGGTTTACTCCCCCTCTATTCTGCCCTGGTGAGACTGCACCTGGAATATTGTGTCCAGTTCTGGGCCTTTCAGTTCATGGACAGGGAACTACTTGAAAGACTCCAGTGCAGGACCACAAAGGTGATTAAGGGAGTGGATTTCCTTATGAGGAAAGGCTGAGGGAGCTGGGTCTCTTTATCCTGGAGGACTCTGAGAGTTGTCAGGGCCTGGAACAGGCTGCCTAGGGAGGTGGTTGAGTCACAATCCCTGGATGCGTTTAAAAAAACACAGGGATATGGTTTAGCATAGGATGGGAGTGGTTGGAATGGTTGGACTTCATGATCTTAAAGGTCTTTTCCAACCTTGTAATTCTGTGATTCATCAATGTCTATAAATATCTAAAAGGTGAGTGTCAGGAGGATGGAGCCAGGCTCTTTCTTTTCAGTGATGTCCAATAATAGGTATAGGGGCAGTCGTGCAAGGGGGAGCACAGGAGGCTCCATGTGAACATGGAAAAAATTCTTTCACTGTGAGGTGACAGAGCACCACTGCCCAGAGAGATTGTGGAGACTCCTTCTCTGGAGACATTAAAAACCTGCCTTGAACACATTTCTAATCTAGGTGATCCTGCTCTGGCAGGGGAGTTGGACGAGATGTCTGTCAAGGTCCCTTCCAACCCCTGACATTCTGTGATTATGTGAATGTTGAATCCTGTTTTCCTTGCATTACAGATGAGTGTTCACTATAGCAACCTCAAAGTGTGATCTAAGAACCAATTGAAAACTTTTCAATCATTAATCTCCTTATTCTATATCTTTTACTTGGCATGTATTTGACTTCATTTGAAACAAATAAAAATGGATTGTGTAATAGTATGTGTGCACTGACAGTACACATACACACACAGTACAGCCTGTGGAAAAACATGGTTTAAAAAAAGGGCCTGGTATTTACTGCTAATGGTTTCAAAATAGAGGCAAAGTGCATTTATTTTTAATGTAATGGCTTATAAATTTTGTCAACTGATAGGATAGTGACAACAGACTATGTAGAATAACTGATTAGGGAGCTCTTTATCTATGTTGGCATCTTCAGATTATTTGCTGATGGTGGAATGTAATTCAGAAGAATTTGTCCCAGCCATGTGTCCAAGAAGAATATGGGGAAAAAAGTTCTCTAAAGTAAAAACAAATCAGAAAGCAAACCAATCAATGCTATTACAATAAATATCCCTTTGCAGATAGAGCGCTTCCCAGGAGAGTTTTACTTTATGCTGCAATTCAATGTACTAAAGGTTTTGGTAGGTTTTTAGAACAGCACTAAGACTGAAGAACTGAGACAGAGTAAGTGTGGGATATTTTATGTATATTTGAATTATTTCATGCAGACCAGAGCAATTTATTTTTTATTCTTAAATGAACACATCCCTCTACATCAAAGTATGCACAGGTGAAGTAACCAAAAAGCCAATGAAAAGCAACCATTACAAAAGCGTAAAGAATAATAAAATAGATTAATTTCTCCAACTCATGGCTGGAGTGGCAGGTTCTGGCTCAGTCTTGCCTGGTTGACCATGTTGCATTTCAAGGTTAGAATGTGTACTTACAGATGGTGAACCAGAATTAACACTGGTGTTACCTTTGATGCTTTGTATCTTCCAGTGACTGCACAAGCCATAAAGAAGCATAGTATGAATATCTGCAAAAATGGTGTCACAATGCAGTTAGTCCCAAAGCTTTAGGTCTCTGGCTAGGGAGTGTAGAGGATGTGCGCAGAAGATAAAGACCAGGAAACAGAGCAAAGATGAATACTAGGAAATCTGCATATTAATGCAATGAAATGCAATCAGAAGCTGACTAATTCTAAGTACTAAAGGTGAAAGACAACACCAAAAGACTCAGGAGCAGTGTAAAGTGTAGATATTTGTAAGCTATTTCCAGGCTTTTATATGCTCAGGAGTTCTTCCTGTGAGCTACTAATAATCTCCAGCAGTTGTGCAAACTGAACATTTGCTGATGATTCATCAGCTGGTGACCCTTTGTGAGCCATTATACTCAACGAAAATAGCTGCAAACACAATTACGAGTAAGCTGTTGAACTGACTGCTCATGAACCAATTCAGATAGCATCCTGAGATAGTAGGCTATCTTCATTGTCATAATTTGCTTAGACTTTCCAATCTGTAGCAAGGTTTATGTATTCGCTCTTTGTAGATGTCCTTGACACCCCATGGTATCTCAAATGCTGATAACGTGCCTGTGTTTAATCAGATGGATCCCACTTAAGATAAATACTTCAAACTGAGCTGAATCTCTTTCTTGGCTGTTTTGACTAAATCACCATTTATTAAAAAGGAAGTTTAAGAGCTGGATCACCTACATTAAGTCACAAAAATTCAAGTTTCTTAATCTGAAATTAAACCCCATCCTTAGTGTCCTTCTATAGTATGGTAATTTTTGTCAGTGATTTAGGTACTAGAATCAAGCAAAACTGCTTCCTCCTTATGGAGTGAACTGTAAGGACTGGACATTTCTGAGACTGTAAAACAAGGGACATATCCTCTGTATATATGAATTTATGAATAAAAATAATGACAACTGCAACCAAAAATTACAAATCACTTTAAGATACTGACCACTGTCAATCTGGGTTGATCTTTTTGGGGTCGCTTTGGTGTTCTAATGTACTCATGTGAATCTGTTATAAAATATGGGGTTTTTTTGGGGTGGTGGGGGTTTTTTGTTCGTTTTTGGGTGGGTTTTTTTGGTTGGTTGGGTTGGGTTGGGTTTTTTGTTTGATTGTTTGTTTGGTTTGGTTTTTTTTCTTCTTCCAGTAAGTATCCAGTTTGTGCCACTGCTTACTGTTGAAGTCAGAACTGTTCTGAATTTTCAGGGCTTGTACTCACTCCTGAGGCTCAGACAGTGAATGCCTTTGCATTTCTCTTTGTTATCATTACTGGAGACTGGTTGGGATGTGTCATGGAGTACTGTGCAGGGTAAGCCACTCCAGGGGGAAATCTGACAGCTGCAAAAAAGTCTGTGTTTGAGGGCAGGTCGAGATTAAAAATAGGGCAAGTTCAGTGGCAAATACAGAACTTTATTCAGAATTGTTCTGAAAACTGTGCTTGCAGTGGTTGTCAGAGCTCAGAATTGAATGTATTTTAAGGTCCTGGTCTGTTTTGTATTGCTTTTTAGATAATGTTTATTCTGTAATGTTTGTCTAGGTTTCAGCCAAAATCAGAGTTACTGCTGAATGCAAAATACTGTGTTCAGTAAACTGTCCAAGATTCACAGCAAAGAGCTAGGTTACAGTTTAAAGGTTGTACTGTCATTCTCTATACACACCTGTGGAAGCTAAGAGTATATTCTCATCTTTTAAGAATTTAAAAACAAGAAGTTGAGAAAGCTGTAGACTGTTTAAATAAACTATCGTTCAGTGTAATGGAGACACTAAATTTCATTGTTGCTGCTTAAAACACTATACTCACTAAACTTTACTACTTAAAGAATTATGACATTTCTACTTTATTCAGTTTGACTTTTTTTGAGCTCTTTAGCTCTTCTCTATTCAAGAGTGTAGGCAATATTTTAAAACTGCTGAAAATGATTTGTGAACTTGTTGATGACTTTAGTTCTCTTGCCAAAGTTGTCAAACTATTTGTTAAGCATTCTAAAGAGTTTGCATATGAATATTTTTTTTCATAGAATCATAGAATGGTTTGGGTTGGAAGGAACCTTAAAGATCATCAAGTTCCAACCCCCTTGGCATGGGCAGGTACACCTTTCACCAGGCTGCTCAAGGCCCCATCCAACCCGGACTTGAACACTGCCAGGGAGAGGGCAGCCGCCACTTCCCTGAGCAACCTGTGCCACTGTCTCATTACCCTTATAGTGAAGAGTTTTTTCCTAATACCCAATCTAAATCTACCTCCTTCCAATTCAAAACCATTCCTCCTCACCCTGTCCCTCCCCAGATTTCCTGTAGGTCCCCTTTAGGTACTGGAAGGCTGCTGTAAGATCTCCCCAGAGCCTTCTCTTTTCCAGGCTGAACAACCCTAACTCTATCAGCCTGTCTCCATAGGACAGGTGCTCCCACCCTCTAATCATCTTCATGGCCCTCCTCTGGACCTGTTGCAATAGTTCCATGTCCTTCTGACGTTGGGGACTACAGAACTGGACACAGTACTCCAGGTGAGGTCTCACGAGAGCAGAGTAGAGGGGCAGAATTCCCTCCCTCGCCCTGCTGGCCATGCTCCATTTGATGGCCATGCTCAGGATGTGGTTGTCCTTCTGGGCTGCGAGCGTGCATTGTTGGCTCATGTCAAGCTTCTCATCCACCAACACTCCCAAGTCCTTCTCTGCAGGGCTGCTCTCTAGCACATCATCTCCCAACCTGTACTGATGTCAAGGATTGCCCCTACCTATATGCAGGTCCTTGCACTTGAGCTTTTGATGCTTTATTTTTTATTCATGGAACATTAAGAAAAATATTAAGGTAGCTTTACTTTTGCTGGCTGTGAAGGAATGACTAAATTACATTTAGCAAAGTATTGCCCACAGGTTGAGGGAGGTGATCCTTCCCCTGTACCCAGCAATGATGGGGCCACACCTCAAGCACAATATCCATTTCTAGGCTCCTCAGTATCAGAGAGACATGGATGTACTGGAGACAATACAACAAAGAGCACAAAGATATTTAAAAGACTGGAGCATCTCTCCTATGAGAAAAGACTGAGAATTGTGTATAGCATTACAGGTGTAATTCTTACCTCTTTTGATTGCTGTATGCCATATATACATGGACACATACCCACCCCCACACCAAAACCACCATGTGTCATTCATATATGAATGGGTAGTATATCATAATACTAAAAATAGATTTCATGCTGGCACCAAAGAAGAAAATTCCTGCCATCCCACGTTGAGGTAATCAATCTCAGCATTTCTTCATTGACAGTGGATGAACCTCCAGAGAATAGAGATACGAGATGCTCAAGTAGCCACCTGAATGACTGTACATAGAACTCTCCATTCACGAGATCTGGGCCCAGATAGGAGTTGATTCAGACATTAGGCATTTGAATTAGGTATCTGCATTTAGCTGGAATAAATTACTTGATTTAATTATTTTCTTTAAAATTTTGTTCCAAATGCTCACAGGGTAAAAAATGGAAATGTCTTTTCTCAGTTTTGCACACAGGCTACAGTTAATTTTCATATTGTGATTTAAAAGGAGAGATGATTCACAGTACTTAGTAAGTAGAAGGAAGCAATACTAAGTAGATGGAAAAGTAGATGCAGTAATTTTGAATGCAGTGTTTGTAACTACAATTCTCTATGTGCAAGAATTATAACAGATTTATATAACCAAGTAAAACACACTGACTTTGGTAAAATAATTTATGTGTAAATTTATATAATAGACTATTTTTCAAACAATACATTTAGACCATTTAACTTTTCATAAAAGCAAACAAGTCTTTGGTGTCCAATGATATCAGCACTTTTAGAGCACAATCTCAAATAAAATCGGTGTACAGTTAAAATGTGAAATAACTGACAATTAGATGTTCCTGTGGATTGCTATATGGATCCATTAACAGGCTTATTCTATGAAATTAAAATTGCAGGGTTTTTCCCAGTTACTGTAAAGAAACGTATCATGAGGAATGTTAAGAATATATGGCTTGTTATATAATTTTAGAAAACATCATGAATAAAAATAATAGCACCCATCGTGCACAACAAAGGGAAAAAACTTGGAAGTTTACCATCACAAATTCTGGCAACTTTGTGTTTGCTTTCATTGAGCCTACACAAAAATCTTGGTTTTGCAGTTTTGTATTTGTGTGACATAGATATTGGGTATAATGACTTGTACCAATGCTAAGGTCTTCTAGGCATATATTACAAAAAAAGGTCTATTTGGCCATAGAATCATAGAATGGCATGGGTTGGAAGGGACCCCAAGGATCATAGAACTCCAACCCCCCTGCCACAGGCAGGGCCACCAACCTCAGGCCTGGATCTACACAAGGTTGCCCAGGGCCCCATCCAACCTGGCCTTGTACACTTCTAGGGATGGGGCATCCACTACTTCTCTGGGCAGTCGGTTCCAGCACCGCACCACTCTTTCTGTAAAAACTTCCCCCTAATATCCAATCTAAACCTTCCCTCCTTCAGCTTTAAACCATTCCCCCTTGTCCTGCCATTGTCTGCCCTTTTAAAAAGTTGATTCCCCTCCTGTTTGTATGCTCCCTTCAGGTACTGGAAGGCTGCAATGAGGTCCCCCCACAGCCTTCTCTTCTCCAGGCTGAACAAGCCCAGCTCCCCCAGCCTCTCTTCATAGGTGAGGTGCTCCAGCCCTCTGATCATCTTTGTGGCCCTCCTCTGAGCCCTCTCCAACAGTTCCACATCTTTTTATTGGGGGCCCCAGATCTGGGCACAATATTGCAGGTGGGGCCTCACGAGGGCAGAGTAGAGAGGGACAATCAGCTCCCTGTCCCTGCTGGACACCCCTCTTCTGATGGAGCCCATGATGATGGAGCCCATGATGGAGCCCATGATGGAGCCATATCTTAGACTATTTTTATGTTTATCATAAGTTGAAAAAGGAGTTTCAATATGTTCATGGCATAAACCTTGACAAATTTTGCACACACACACACACAAATTGTTTTAATAATCTTTTCAAAGTGAGTTTTTATTTATGAAAGTTTTGCAGGAAGGATTAGTTCCATATGAATAGTTCATTTCATTGATATAATTTCAGTTGTGTCTTGTACTTTGGTCCAGCAGAAAGCTTTCAGAAAGGTGACAGTACCTTAGGGAAATCAAGCTTCATGTAGTTAATACAAGTCCAGATAATTTCTTAAGAGAAACAAGTATGTCTGTATGCTGGTAAAAAAATATGCTTAACAGATTGGGTGTGCATTTTCAAGCCAAGTGTTTCATAGATGCTAATCAAATGGTTATTAAACTAAAAGAATTAATAATTAAATCTAGAAATTTCTGAGCTATGAACAAAATGCTCCTATACACAAAATGCATAAAGAATCAGCAATATGTTAAAATAACCTTGATATTGTATTATTCTGTTTCACTTTGGTAGCCCAGAAAAAGCATATTGCATGAGATTGGTAATGGCAACCATTGTGCAGAAATAGTCAATGAAAACAAATGTATGTTGCATTGTGTCTTCACAAAGGACAGCCTTCCTAATGAAAACAAAACATTGATGCTTTTTGCAGGTTTCTTAAATTGCAACCTCGATTGGTTTTGTTCCTGTTTGAATCATTCAGACTGTACTGATACAATAACTTTTGAGTCCTTATATAAAATGCATTCTGAGAACTGTTACACCAGCAGAAATTTTTTATTTCCTAAATATACGACACAATAATTTCTGTATATACCCTGTAAGTTGGTTTAAATGCCTGTTCTTAAAAGTTCTAGCATAGCTGCTGTCAGCTTTTTCGGCTTATGACACTTACAGTCCACGTTCTGCCACTTCTTTAATACACAGATTGTCTCTGGTTTACCGAGAAAAATCAGTTTCTTTAAAAAAGGCAGAATGTATTGGTATTTTTCAGCAAAAATCTGATAAATAGGAAATCTTGATTTCTTCATCCATGCAATCTCCCAGGGATTTTAGAGTCCAGCTTGGAAAAAAAAAATTAAAATTCAATGGAACTTTTAAAGTAGATTGTAAAGGAGCAATAAATACGTAATGTTTGAAATAAATAGTTAAATGTTACAGTGTAGCTGATTTTCAGGTTATTGCACATAGCCGTGTAGAAAACCTTTGACAGATGCATTTGCTGCCATAATTTATTAATTCCATCTACACGGTCTATGAATGTATTATTATTATTGGGTGAACAATAATCTTCTGTACAAAGGGAGTAATCACTTGAGGTTCAGTATTGCAACTTCCAGTTTGTGAATAGTCTTTTTGAAATGATAACTAAATATTGTGATTCTGGGTGGTCTTTTTACATCAGTTGCTCTCAAACAATTTAAATAAAAAGAAGATACTGACTTTAGCTTTATCCATTTTGTTTCTTTGGATACTTTTGCCTCACCATATTTTGGAACAACAATTTATCATTGCCCTTTTGAGAATCTCTCTGCTGAATATCTTAAAAGCTTAGTATTCATAGGATCTCGTTGTGCTTGTTGGATAAAATGTAATTAAGGAGAGAAGTCTGCTGGTTTGATAGAATTTGTTTTCAGATAAATCAACAACTCTGACAGAGTAAATTAGACATCCCATCCTGAACTCCGGATATTTCAATTCCAACACTTACACCATTTGTGAATGAGACATTTCTGTCAGGGATGTAGTATGTATAGGGCTCTAATTGATCCAGCTTCACATTAATGCATGCCACAATCCTTTGTCACTCTTTTATTCACCAGTCATACAAAGAAATATGGCAGACCTCTCATTCCTCCTGTTTGCATTTGTCTGGAAACAAAAAGGATATAAACAACAGTGACCTTTTTTGACAGAATACAATTTAAATAAAGCCAACATGATATCCAGGATATCTTGGGATTAAATGTTGCCTTCCCTCATGTATTTACAAGGTAGATGTTGGAAGTGAGAGTCCTTGCACTAAATGAAAATGCAAGGTTCAAATTTTTTTAACAAAAGGAGATCAAATAGTGCAGAACTGATTCCATCACCTGGCCCGTTCAGTCCAACACTGTTTTCCATATTATGCAAGATTGTTATGGGAAAAACCACAACCCCCCAAGTGACAGACGTATGATGACAGTACACACAACTTACCAATTTACAGAAATAACACCGAGAACACTGACAATCTCTGGAAAAGCTCTAATTTGCTATAAATAAATGTTCTAGGCAAACACAAAATAAGACTGGTCTCATTATGCACATGAATTGAGAAGTACCCTATCTGCTTGCTTGGTCCTACTACCTGGGCATTTGACCAGCCAATTGCTCCATGCTCCATCTGAGTAAGGTAACAGGGATAGCTTGTATACACCAATAAGAAAACAATGCAAGCTGAAGTGAATGACTAAAAATGAGTTAGAACAGTTTAAACCCTGTTGTACCCTGAATCTCATCAAGCTCAGCATTGACCCTACATTTTTCAGAAGTGTTATACAAGGGCTTCTGGTGTGGATTTGCTTTTAGCTTTGCCTGACACATGATAAAAGCAACACCTTTTTCATGTGCAAGATGATCCTTTGAACAGCACAGCTGTGTTCCAGCATCACTGTGCCTGATCCAATAAACCTCAAAAAAGACTCCATATTCTGGCATTTAGGTTTACCCAGAATTTCTGATTTATTTCCACAGATCCAGTCAGGAAAACTAAGCAATGAATGAGAGAGCTGATTTTTACCATGTCAGTGAGTGGCATCAGACACTGAAAAATTACATATTCGTGCCATGATTATGCAGAAAATGTATCTGTCAGCAATGTCCTCATAGGCACAATTAAAAAAAAAAAAAAAAAAAAAAGCATTAGCTGCACTAACTGCAGTAAATATTAAGTAGAATTTCTAATAAATTTCTGCTAAACTTTTTTCTAAATCTAGTCTATATGTGGTCTTGCTTATTAGCATTTCCAGAACAATGAAACACTAGGTTTTTATTTATCTGACATATGGACAAAAACCAG
The DNA here is from genome assembly GCA_022605575.1 of Laterallus jamaicensis coturniculus. Lineage (NCBI taxonomy): Eukaryota > Metazoa > Chordata > Aves > Gruiformes > Rallidae > Laterallus > Laterallus jamaicensis. Next base: position 90,279,930 of record JAKCOX010000001.1, read on the forward strand.
TTGTATGCCAAACAGTTCTAACAGTGAGGAAAAAGCATTGAATTCCACTGCTTGATTTATGTAGATGAATTAATTTGAAATTAGAGCATAAGGCCTCCGAGTTCAAAAGAACACAAAGTTCAAAAGAACACAAAGGTGATTCTTATTCAAGAATCTGAACCTACTTACTGCAAAAATTTAGTACCTAGCCCATCTGTCCTTTGTCTGAAGTGCTAAATATTTGTAGAAAATAAGTAGGGTTTAAGAGAAAACAAAAAAGTGAGATTAAAATTTAGGAAAGTGCTTGGATTGAGTTGTGAAATTTTTCCCAGTTTCGGGGGGTGGGTTTCCAGACCACAGAGTGGTTAAGACCATGGAGATCAAAGTGATGCACGTGCTGATGCTGTCTCTGGATGATGATGTTACTTAATGCATTGTTACAATTTTATTAAGCCTCCACTTAAATTTAAGTTAGAATGCTAAGCTCAACTACAGAAAAATTCTAAGCTGACAGCTAATAAAATAACCACCAAAAACCCCCCAAGTCTTTCAGATTTAAAACAATAATAATACTCAAAGTTCATGTTTGTTTACAGAAACTTTCTTTCTTTTCCTTCACTTTCCTCTCCCACCACTGAATCCGTAATGTTTCATTATTTACATGATAATTACAGTATCCTTGTTGCCATATTCTTGACATTGTGTAATTTTTAATATTGTCTCCATCTTGAAAATCAGGGGAGATCCATGACTTAGAGATTCAAATATTACAAGAGATCAAATGCTATTGACAGTTCTTGGGTGGTTGGCTAGTTGTGAGATGACACTAACACTGGCTACAGTTTTTCGAGTATAATTTGTTGATATCAGTCTGGTAGTACATCAAGTCAAGTTCCTTGTGTTGACTAAAACATTTCTAAATCTATTTGTTCTTATTGCTTAAAATGAAGGCCTTAGCTGCTTTCAGATGTCTAATACACATATTCTGAAGTGTTTTCCACCCTGACGTTAAATTCTATTGCTTAGTATTCCTAGATATTAAATTAAAGATCTGTTAAACAGTTTTCTAATATGTGTCCCTACAAAGGAGCTTTTGCATCTTCTTTCTCACACTTTTCCTCCCCAGTCCATGCTCTTTTTTTTTTTTTTTTCCTCTTTTGGTTCTTCCCCTACGAATCCCATAATAAATCTGGCACAATGGCATAGACGTTTTAAAACAAGCCCAGAATGGTCTTTCTCCTTCATCTTCATAATAAACCTTCTACCCTTGCAGGAAAGAAACTTTTATGGTTTTCATGGCTTTCCAGGAAGGGAGAATTTCTTCTCTGGTGGTGTTTGCCAGCCCATACTGGCAAGTTTCACACCAGGGACAAGGGATTAGTCACACTCCTTTATGTCCATAAGGGCAGTTCCTTTGATAGGGTGGGTTTACACTGATTGGGCTGCACAGGTTCCTCAAAGCCTTTGTTTCTTTATAAAAGCAAAGCTTTTTTTTTTTTTTTTCATATATATCAATGAGAGGTATACAAATAAATCCTTTAAGCTAGGAAAGAGCAAACCTTAATTAGAATCTTAACAGACTTGTTTTCTAAAATTATATAGAAAATACTGTATTTTATTCAGTAGAATCACCCCAATATATGTGTGATTGTTTTAGATTTACTTAACTCTGTGCCTTAATTGGAAAATGTGGAAATTGTTGCTATAGAAAATAAAAACATAGACGGACATTCATAATAAATTATTTGTGTAACATTAGCATGATACTGAAAGATACATAAATACAGGGAAGGAATACACTCTGAAACTTGCACTACTCTAAACTGACTAGGAATTTGCTGGTTCTGTCCAGAAAATTTTAGACCATTCATACTTATTTTGAGAAATCATAAAAGACATAATAGTATCTGAAACCTGGAAAAGAGCAATTTTCTTTTAAAAGAAGCAGCTGTTTGTCACAGCTCTTTTGAATGTGGCTGTCCAGCCAGTTCCTTATCCTCCAAGTGTTCCCTCCATCAAATCCGTGTCTGTCCAATTTAGAGACAAAGATGTCCTACAGGACAGTATCAAAAAAGAGGTCATACTTATTGCAGGTCTTGAAAGCAATGGAGAAACAGTTGATATATCATGTTTTAAATTAGTTGATGCTGTTTCACATGAAATCTTTTAATGATACATTTGTATAACTGATAGATGTGATTTATTTTCCTCTGTCAAAAATGAAGTGCTATACAGTCTGGTTTAAGTCTGATACCATTCAAGTGTTGTTGACTTCCTTGTTGGTAGAATATATCATTTATGACATATATGCATGGTGTTGTGTTGCAGTAAAGAGAATGACAGAAAACTGGAGGAATAGCATTTTTATAGAAGGCAAATACACATGGTTATATATCCCATATGAACAGGACTCAAAAAACTTTGTGCTTTGCAACAAGATAAAAACATTCTATTAAATTTAAAACAGGAACATAGGCTACCAGTGATATCCATTGCACTAACTACTGGGGAAGGCAACAGCTGTTCATTTATATTACTTCGTTTTAAGGCATCTATGAGGGCAAAGCAAAGGATATGATCAGATTTGGGAAAACACCACTCAAATTACAAAGACAGGCAAAATGACTTCTTAGTGACCTCATGAGAAAAGCTCTTGAAATGTATGGGTTTCAATTTATCATAATTTTTTATTTACCATGTCCAGCATGGGTAAAAGGCTTAAATTTAACCAAAGGAAATTAAGGTTAAAGAATATATCAACTTTCTAATGGGATGCATTGTAAAGCAAACATGCATTTCTCTAAGTAGCTATAAAGTCTTTGCCATTTTCTTTAAAATCAACCCCAGTATTATCAGAAATGTTGTACAAATAGCATCCTTGCAGTGGAGTAAGGAGATGGAATAGATGACCTGTTGTGAAGAGTTTTCTGTAATTTTCAGGGATGAAAATTAATAACAGTGTAATAGGAAGAAGACAGTGGTATATCATAATTTCTTCTTTCATAACTAGTATTGCTTGTAGTGTGATAATGATTGTTGCAGAATTATAGACTGATGGAGAAACTTAAGAGGGGGTCTCTGAAGGTCACCTTGGTCTGATCTCCCACTCAAAGCAGGGCTGCCTCTGAAGCTATGTCAGGTTGCTCCTTTTGTTGATTTTTTCAACAAAATAATCCTTCTTGTTGATTTTTACTGTCTCCAGGAGTAAAACTTCCATAGCAACTAGTTTCAGTGTTTAACCACCCTCATTGTGATATTTTCCTTCATAGCTGGAATTTATCTTGTGATGCTAGTCTTTTCAGTGCACACCTGTAAAAGTTTGACTATATCTTACCTGTCACCACAATAAGAAACCTGAAAACAGCAATTAGGTTTTCCCCATCATTGAAATCAATTTTGACTTTTACATAAAGTGCTGAGTATCCCTGTGTGCTAAGGATTATTCACCAGGTTTGAATTTCATTTCAGTATAACATTACAACTTATCCCTGATGTTTCTCGACTGAGTTAATGTAATTCTGAGAGTGATGTGTCTTACTGCACTTAAAGACATTTTCTGAAATTTAACCACTTAAGACTGGTGAGAATTCCTGAGATGTTCAAAGGGCCTAAGTTGGATTACAGGCAGGTAGGATTTTGAATGCTTGAGAAACTATGAAAAAAAAAACCCCAATCCCCCAAACTACAGTTGTTTATTATAGATACTTCTTTGATCTTGATCCCCTGAGATGACAGAACATTCAGATCATTCAAGACATGTGAGCCATACGTCTGATATTTTAAGTCTGAACAGCTGCCAGGTGTTCTGTGTAGGCCAACCCTGACTTGATGTCAATCATTAACTTTTTTTTAATAGAAATGTTCTTGTATAAATACCATTACGGTAACAAGATTACTTCTACTTTACATGTCTTCTACTTTATCTTAACCTGTCTGAAGAAATGGTGTCTATTTTGCTTAACAACGTTTTGTTTGGGAGAAGATAAAAACCTTACAGATTTTCATTCATGTTCTGATACTGAGTTTTGTCACAGGTACTGATAAATAGACATTAGTTAGCACTGTGAAGTCAAACAAAGGACAAAACCTTCTTTCCAGAGTGCTGTGTTACATAGGGAAGCATCCATGAAGTGAGAGAAAAGGGTCACAATAATTATTTGTAAATTACTGGGAGGGATGTGGAGGGGTGGGGGGAGGCAAGAAAAAGTCTAATTTGCATATTACTGGGGTATATTATTATCGAATTACTATTATTAATATATTGTTGAAGGAAACATAAACAGTAATGTAAATTACAGATACATGACTACAGTTATTTCTGAAAACAGGAAATTCAGAACACACTTCTGCAAGTCACATATAATATCTAAATACCATTTTAATTTGCCAGAATTCAGGAACTCTCTAAATGTGATAGGGTCAGACTTCTTCTCTGCTTGACTTAGTGCTTTTAAGAAAAAGAATCGTCCCAGTAGTTCCTGGGGCAAAGATGCTGGAAGTTACCTAATACTCAAGGATCAGGCTGGGTTTTTTATGATATCCCACTACTCTGTGTCAAGCTACGTAAATACGTCATCTTTCCCTGTTTATTTCAATTTTAGAGCTGCAAAAATGTAATTCAGAGATGCAATATTTGTCATTTGACTGTGGGAGTGGACCCTACAGTAAGGTGGGATTTGTATTTCAGATGTATGTAATGGATTATATTTCTGTGAAAAAAGAGATATCCTACTGAGATCAAATACCAGAGAATATCAATGAGGTTCCATGTTTCATTTTGATATATGGCACAGTAGCCTTATCAAGCAAATGTAACAGAAAAAGAAATGGAATTTTTAGGGAGTACATTATTTTCTTTTCTTCTCATCTATTTATTTATGATGATGATTTAATTTAATCAGAATAAAGTAGAATTTCCTTTAATTTTTGTGCAACATGCTGTGTTTCAAAGACTATGATTTATCCCCCAAGATCGTTCCCACTAACTAGCTGATCACAGGAATAATGCGTTTCTCTGACCTCATCTAACACCTGCACAGAAATCACTGTGTTCCAAGAAAGGATAAAGAAAATTTTGAATTAAGAGTCAATATGAACAACTTATGACTTGGTAGGTCTGTAATCTAGATACCAGCATTTTCAGAAGGTAAAAATGCTCTTTAATTTTTTACAGTCTGTCACAGTTTATCCCCAGGAAACAGCTAAGCACCAGGCAGGCACTTGCTCACTTCTCCCTCGTGGGATGGGGAAGAGACTCAGAAGGGTAAAAGTGAGAACACTTGTGGGTTGGTTTAAAGACAGGTGAATAGGTAAAGCAAAAACCATTCATGCAACAAAACAAACCTAGGAATTCATTTTCCACTTCCCGTGTGCATGCAGATGTTCAGCCATCTCCCAGAAAGCAGAGCTCCATCATGCATAATGGTTACTTGGGAAAACAAATGTCATCACTCTGAACATCCCCCCAACCTCCTTTGTTGTCCCCAGCCCCTTATATGCTGAGCATGATGTCATATGATACGGAATATCCGTTTGGTCAGTTGGAGTCAGCTGTCCTGGCTGTGTCCCCTCCCAAATCCTTGTGCACCCCCAGCTTACTTGGTGGCATGGTATGGGGAACAGAAAGAGCCTTGGCTCTGCATAAGCTCTGCTCTACAATAGCAGAGAACAGGTCTATATGACAGCTCTACATTAGCAACACTGCTTTCAACACAAATCCAAAGCACAGCCCTGAACTAGCTATTATGAAGAAAAATTAACTCTATCTCAGCTCAGTCCAGAATAGTCTTATCCTCAGTTCTCCCTAAATTATTTTACTCCAAAGATACATGTTTTAGAAAATCTTCTTGAGTTATTGCTTCATAAAATATAGTATGTGGTTAAAAATGGAGGACCCTTTCTAAGAGATCAGTCTGCCAAGATGCTAGTTCAGCTCTGAGTGCTTTTTGTATAGGGCTTGGAAACACAAAAGTAAAAGCAATTTAATACAAACTTAGGCTGCTATTTAGAATATATTCTCTTGCTAATAGCTTCATAAATCTGTTCTCTGACTGCACAGCCAGAAGAGATGTTTTTATACTTGAAGCAAGTTTTCATTTTACTTCCAAGCCTTTCCCAGAACATTTCTATTGAAGTTCCTGTTCAGGAATTCTAGTACTAGAACTTTGTGTATGTATGCGTCTGTGTGTGTGTGTGTTCCAGTAATAGATTTTTCCTCCTTATTTGACACTCTCATTACCACAGGTCACCTGTAGAAGGTACTTCTATCCGGCTGTCTTCAGGCCCTATACACTCCAATTATAGTATTTGATGCCATCTGAGCAGTTAATATAAAGAGTCTTCAGAATCTTGAGGTTATTAAAATTCACAAGTACTACTATGTTCTCAGTCAAATGTTGATTTTTTTCTTTTCTTAAATTTTGCTGAATAATACAAATTCCACACAGAGCACTGAATGGTAAAATTTCTGAGGAAAAGGATTTCTTCAATACCATATATATACATAACTATCCTTTCAAATTTTGTTGCTCTGCTGTAGAGTTCCAAATCTGCCATCTTAGTTCTGCTTTTTCCATTAAAACCAAACCAAACCAACCAACCAACCAGACACCCACCTCTAGAAAAAAAAAAAAAAAAAATCTGTGTTTGCTGTATGGGCTTAAAAAGCAGAGTACTTCAGATCCTGTAGTATTACTGTTATCCTGTTATTTTGAAATCTCTTTCCTCTGTTACAAACTTCTATTAACCAGTGCAGCCTCTTTCTATGTAGCTGTCTTCTCAGTGTAATTGTATTGCAAATAACATGCTGATGTCCGCTGCCCTAGGACTTGCACATACATATAACACAAAGAGATCCCTAACTGTATTGCTTGCAGCATCCCAAGAAGCAAAATGGGCATGACAATATAACAAATGAAAAAAGGAGAGAACACAGGGTATGGAAATAAAAGCTACCAGGGTTTCTTGTACTTCTCATGCATGAAGGAAATGCAATTTCAAGCTGGGTGGGTTTTAGCTGTGCCTGTTTACTTCCATGAACTTCATGAGTTCCTGACCTTCCTTTTATATTAAACACATCAGGTCACATATCCGTAGCATGTTCTTTGCATATGGAACTGCTGATAGCACAAAGTAAATTATGGAGAAATAGTGTGCAGCTTTCTTTTCACCATTTTGCACCAGCTTTTTTAAAGGAAATGTTTTAGGGAGGATTACATTCTCTGGTTGTTTGATAGTGAGAGTATTTTGTCTGTCATGCCTCTAAAATTGTACACTCACTTTACAAATTCAAATTTCTGATTGAACTCAGCTTTATCAATTTGGTGGCATGAAAGTAGGGCAGTAAGTAGGAATGGGAGCAAAATGGCTGAGTATAATATACACAAAGTGAGTAAGAAAAATAATGATAGACTCATGGATGGAATGATTAATTATGGAAATAAATTATGGGGGTTTTAATACTCTGAAAACTGATTAGGTAAAAATCCTATTCTTTGATGTTCTGTGGAAGTGGTTAATTTTATGGGACAGAATTCTTTCTGTATTGTCCCTCCCAAAGTCACAAGTCTCTGGAATGTGTGTATCATTCTTACTCTGTTTATATGGCAAAATCATGTGGGGTTTTAATCTTTTCGGTGTTCCATATACAGTGTCAGAAAAGTTGAAGTTAAAGAGTCTTACTGTTCTTTTAGTTTTGTAAATAATGGTGATGCAGTACTCAGACCACATTATTTACTCGTCATGGTTGATCTTCGTTAAGTAAATGTTAGTATTTTGTTTCAATAAGGGGGCTTATTTTTGATCATTAGTCAGTATTGGGAACAATATACAAACAAATAACAATTTGCTCTGACACAAAGCTAGTACTACAAGTCTTTATCCTAAATCAACTGTTAGCAAGCTCAGTTCAACTTACTAGTAAAATAAGATTCAAACTATCAGTTAGCAAACAGTTGTATTCCCTTGTTCCTTTCTTTACAGTTTTATTACGGTTATTTTTAGCATTTTCCTTCCGCTTACCAGATTGCCTTCCTTATTTACATGTCACAGTAATAAAGCTAAGAACTACTGTTCTTGTAAAACAAAATCACAGAAGTAAAGAAGCATAGTCCTTTACTATGATCAGTGAACTATCAAATGTCTCTTGCAATAGCTTTTCTTTTACTTTACGTAAGTTCTTGGTGTTCGTATGGTACAGAGACCATACATCAGCTAATAAGATAGTACAATAAAATTCTAGAAGAATTTATGTAACTCAGTACAAATAAATTGTGCTTCATTTCTGCTAATTTATTCAGTAGGTTAAAATGTAGCTCGTGCTTGGTCTAATCTTAATCAACATACTCATCAATGAGCTGGATGAAGGAAAAGTGTACCCTAAGCAAGTTTGCTGCTGATAGTAAACTGGGAGGAGTGGCTAACACACCAGAAGACTGTGCTGCCTTTCAGAGAGATCTGGGCAGACTAGAGAATGTGGCAAAGAGGAACCAAATGAAATTCAGTAAGGACAAGTGTAGGGTCCAGCACCTAGGGAGGAAGAACCCCATGTACAAATAGAGGTTAGAGGTTTACCATCTGGGAAGCAGCTCTGTGTAGAAGGTCCTGGGAGTCCTGGTGGACAAACAGCTCTCCATGAGCCAGCAGTGTGCCCTTGTGGACAAGAAGGCCAGTGATATCCTGGGGTGCATTAAGACAACTGCGGCTAGCAGATTGAGGGAGGTTCTCCTCCCCCTCTATTCTGCCCTGGTGAGGCCCCATCTGCAGTGCAGTGTCCAGTTCTGAGCTCCTCGGTTCAAGATAGACAGGGAACTACTATATAGAGTCCAATGGGGGGCTACAAAGATGATCAGGAGACTGGACCCTCTCTTGTCTGAGGAAGAAACTGAAAGACCTGTGTCTGTTTAGCCTGGAGAAGACTGAGAGGAGAACATATCAGTGCTTGTAAAGATCTAGAGGGTGGGTGTCAAGAGGAGGTGGTTAGACTCTTCTCAGTGATGCCCAGTCACAGGAAAGGGTGCAATCTTCACAACCCCTCCCAGCATGTGATTCTGTGAATTCTCTCAGGCAGCGTCATCATTGGTAAAACTTCATGACCCTCAGAAAAAAGAAAAAAACTAAACAAATACCAAACAAACAAAAAAACCAAGAAATGCTGTTAATTTGGGCAGTTCACAGAAGAATGGTGGTCAGAAGGGCTCTATTCTGCCTAGCAGACATTCTGTGTTCTTCTTAGTAGTCTCAAAGCAGTGGGCTGTCAGTATGGAATCAGGAATGTATTATTTCAAGGTGGGGTTGGAATGCATTAGCAGCCTCTGGTCACTTTGATAGTGCCGGATCAAAAAGTACAATTGCACCATAATAAATTCTCTGCAACCTTTTCTCAAACTGTTTCACAGTAAAGTTATGGAATAAACATCTGCATTCATGACACATCCATGAGAATAAATAACCATCTTTGTGAGTCTTGTTTTCAAATGCATATCTTCCATTGATCGTATTGAAATGTATTGTATAGAGAAAACTTGATGCATATAGCCATAGTCTAAAATTAATTAAAAAACTCTTTTATTTACCCCATTTAAAATAACTTGTAAAGTAACCCAAGAGTTAATTCTGTATTTCCACCTGAGAAATTGCACTGCCTCTTTTCTTTATAATGATAGATACCTGAAGTTATCAAGAAGGACAAAACACATTATCATGGCTACAAAAGAACTGGCATGTCATTAAACTGCTCCTCATCGGATAATTTGGGAACTGATTGAATAAATGCTGCAAAAGTCTTTTCCATCTCAAAGGAAGCAGAGTTAATTCCACAGCTACTGTTGATGGACTCATGACTAATTGGAATAGGCAATAATGATCAGATGTACCGTTTTATAGGGCCTACTGAGATAATGAGCATCTTTTATTTTGTCATTTTCAAGCCATGCCAATCTCCCTTTCTGTAGTACTTCCTCCTCTGTATCAGTTATGTAGACATGTTTGCTGGCAAGTGCTTGACCAGATGGTTGTAGGTGGTGTTTACACAGTATCTATCTTGGGTTCAGCTAGGATAGAGTTAATTTTCTTTCTAGCAGCTGGTGTAGTGCTGTGTTTGGGAGTTTGGATGACAGCAGTGCTGAGGGTCTCTTCCACCCAGGTGATTCAATGATTGTTTTAGGTATTGCCAAGTAGTCAAGGACTCTTCAGCCTGGTCTAGTGAGGGTGTCTCTGCCCATGGCGGGGGGCTTGGAACTAGATGATCTTTGAGGTGTCTTCCAACTCAAAGCATTCTGTGATTCTGTCATTCTGTGATTCTCATACTGCCCTGCCAGTGAGAAAGCGGGGGTCACCCAGGAAGCTGGGAGGAGACACAGCCAGGACAGTTGACCCAAGCGGGCCAAAGGGGGTATTCCATACCAATGACATCATGCTCAGTATAAAGGGGTGCTGGTGGGGGAGGAGCACATGGCTCCAGGATATATGACTTTGGAACAGTCCAGCTGTGTAATGGCTCTGAGCTGTGCAGAGTTGTGTGGTTTGGTGAGAAACTGCATTGTGTATTATCAGTTTTTATGTTTTGCTATAAAGTCCTGTCAGTGTTATTTCTCTCTCTGCTGTCCCAGTAAACTGTCCTTATCCCAACCCATGAGGTTTACCTTTGTCTTTACAATTTTTTCTCTTCGCCCCCCTTCCTACCTTCACCCCCCGCATAGTGGGGAAGTGAGTGGCCATGTGGTGCTCAGCTGCTCGCTGGAACAAAACTATGACAGTATGGTAGTAAGTTTTCTGGGAAGCCTCAGGCTCTGGTTACCTTACTTTCAGTTTTCTATCTTCAGATAATCACTGTTACTATAGCTGCACCCTTGTAGGTTGATTTTACACATTGAGAATTGTTACCAAACTCAGAGGGACTCTGTAATGGATAATAGAGTTTTCTACATTAAAAAAAATATAAAATCTGTTTAGAGATCTCAGAAATTTCTTTTAAAAAATATATACATTCCTGGAAAGGATAACAAATTATGTACAATATGTATTTATTTGTTGGGTTTTTTTGTTTTGTTGTTGGTTTTTTTTTTTGCAGAGCACCCACCTTTCCACTAGAAGTACCTAAAACATGGAGATTTTGTCTCCTAACCATATTTTTAAGAAAACCATAGGGGGATCTGTTTTGTGCTTTTTTGGTTGGTTGGTTGGTTTGGTTTTGGGGGGGTGGATAGAATGGGGAATCCTGATTTTTTTTATTTTTTCTTTTAATACCTTTTTGTAAGGTCCAGCAGTGAAAGCTTCCTCAAGGAATTTTGATAAAAGAGCACCATGTTTCTGGACCCAGAAATTCGTGGGACTTCCTGCAAGTCAGATATTGATGGAATTGGGTGTTGCATACTGATAGTCCCAGAGCAGGGTAGTCGCAGTCGCATCATCATCGGGTGTCATGGTGCCCAGTTCAATGCTCCTAGGACCTTTCATGTATTTGGTATTTTGAGTTGGATATGATTTATGACAGATGCTTTTCCTCCTGGGATGCAAACACGGAGCACGTTTTTTCTTCTGTGATTGTCTTTCATAGGAAAGTGGTCTCTCTAATGCTGATTAGAAGACAACAAGGGTTGGACCACTAAGCATGACCATATGAAACCCCCCCAGGTGTCCATTTAAGAAGATAATTTATTCTTTCTAAAACAGGTTCCTGTAGAGCTGTGTTTGATTTGAGCAGTCGTAGACCAGTCAGTGTGATGATATTGGAAGTGAGACAAAGATGAGATTAGGGAAGCAGATTGTCTTCCCTTTGATTTTGAACTTCTATGCTGCTAAATATAAATTTTGAATATGATGTCATTATAGGTAGACATGAAAAAAAGTTCATTTGCATGTTGCTGCCCACCCCTCTTCTGCCCCCAACACTCTGAGGTAGTCTTTAAAAAGAAGCATTATCCATCACTAGAAACACCAATCAGTGTATTGATGTTCCAGTGCTAGTGGTATAAGTGTTGGTTTGGTTTGGTTTGGTTTGGTTTGGTTTTTTTGTATTAATAAATAACTAACCCCAGAAAGTAAAACTATATAGTGCAGTATGGGGAACTAAAGGCAAACTAAAACTGCTGGAAAAATTAAACAGAAAGTTGTTGTTGTTTTTTTTTTCCTGACACAAAGCTGTCAAAGAAGGTTTGAAAGAAGTTTGTTTCTGTGAGAATATGAAGGGCCACTCATGGCCCTTCTTTCTATTAAGGAAGGCAGGACTGGGTGAGGAACATATGTATCATTATTATTATTATTATTTTTATAGGCTTTTTAACTTAAAATGCATATAAGTAAAAAATATTTAAATGTTTAATTCAAATTAGTTTGGACTCAGATGTGTAAAGTCATAAAGTGACAAACTGCTGAGCATTATGTTACTGTGGTCTACAATGCCTCTTAATGAAATTATTTTCTCTAGAGGCCAGCTATAAATTCTGCATGAAAGGTAATTTTAAAATGTAGTTTGAGTTTTTCAATGATTTCATAATACTTTCAAACCACGAGGGAACAGGATTAAATATCTTATTTGAAAACTTGTGGGACCTGCCTGAATGGAAAGAATTAATATATCTCCTTTTCAGTTTGTGATGACTTGAAAAATCAGGGTTGCTTCTAGTTCTGCTAGATGTCAAAAAAAAAGGTCAATTTGGGAAGGAAAAGTAGTGGTCATAACATCTGACCAGAAATGTGTTCATTTTTAGATGAAGAAATTATGGAGTTTTATAGAGATTGTCATAGAAGTCTCTCAACTTCTTTGCATGACTTTTAAAATAAATTGTAATAATTTGCACTTTATTAAAATTGATGTTTAAATTTAATTACTTTGACATATTAAGTAGTGAAATAAATGAGTAGCTATGTATAACCATACATATTCTCTAGGAGTAAATGGATCTATAAATATGTTTAAGCACCTTCTAATTATTTAAAAATAGAAATGACAAACCTTCCTCTTGCTTCCTAGAGTGTAAGGGTAGTAGTTAATTAGTCTACAGGTTAACTGTGCAAGTGAGTAGAATTTGGCAAGAGATTAAAGCACCTGAACTGAAATGTCTTTATGTTAATGTCTACATATGGAAGGTGTCTAATCTCTCATTAGGTCAATAACAATGCCAGCCAATAGACTAAGCTCCATTTAGTGTATCCACCAGTAGCAATGCAGTTCCCTTGCTTAAGCATTTCCTGGGGTATCTGAAAATGGACCTGTCATATATGTCAAAAGATTTGTTGACACTCACTTTTGGAGCAATAGGAGCATTAACTGAGTGAAGCAGCTGTGCTGCTTGCATACACATGTAATTTAGGTGTCTCCATCTCCTCTTGGTCTTCAATTCAGTTTTGGGTCTGAATTCAGCAGTTCAGTTACTTAAATAGAAGTGTTGAGAGATATTTGAGATGTCCTAGGGTATACAAACAACTATAACATATGATGGACAGACCTGACTCATAAAACCTACAGATTTATTTTTTTATTACTTTCTTCAATGAGAAGTCAACTGTTTTGAAGGAATCTAATGATCAGTATATGCATGTATTTAAATAAATCTATTCAAGAATCAAGTCATTAGGGGTTAAACTTGTAGGCATCAAGTGATATTTGACATTGACAGAAGCCTGCATGAGGTTATCAGAGGTCACAGACAATCTAGGGACTTGTGCATTGGTAGCTAGATTGCCTTCTGGGTGGGATAACTCAAATGACCTGAGGCTCTCAGGTATGGCCAACTGAATCATAATGTACATGCCTTTAAGAGCTCTAAAATTACATTTCATAGAATACTTTGCTGCAGTTTGCTTGCTCAAGGACTAAGAATCACCAAGCGTAAATGAAACCACTTTTGTTTGGTAGTTTATCTATAAATATATTTAGAAAAGGAAAAAGCTAGTAAAGCCCAATTTCTATTTAGAACAGGAGTACATAGGAGTATTGGAACACCAAGGAAAAAGTCTTTTCATTGCAAGAGATGTTGCTATCGCAACTCTTAGTCATTCTAGACTTTCATGGTACAGAATTAATAGGGATGCCTGTGGTGATCTTGGTTAGTACAACTTTTCCATGACTGCTGCTTGGGTGAGTCTTGCCATAAGGGTGCTATTCCTCAAAATTTTTCTTGTGTGGGTGACAAGCTATTTCTCCAGGGTTAAATGTTTACAAAAAATAATGGTAAATGTTGTGTATGCCAGGCTATATTTCATCTGAGATTCAATATCCCTAGAAGGAAAAAGTAAAGGCTCACCTGACCATTGAAGGTATATGGACAAACTCTTGTTTAAAAAAAAAATAAAAATCACAAACTGAATTTTTAGTTTATAAAGACAATAATGCTTGTACCATTAGAACTAGCAAAAAAGTCACCATGCCAGAACATGTCACAGATAATTCTGTCCAGAACAGAGCATCAATGCTTAGGGCATCAATGCAACAGGCCAATCAAAGAAGGTTTATTTCCCTTTTCAAATATACAAAAATTTAATACACGTAAACTGAAAAATAACTTAAACAATTTCTGTTCGTTTCTTACTGAACCATGAAGGAAGAAGACTTGTGGGTATTTGCTAATAGGAGCATTCCTCAGAGTTAGGTAAATGAGTATTTGATTCATTAAGAAGTTTTCCTTAAAAGTTCTGCATGTTTGTGCTCACTGTTGTGAAGTGAAATAAAAGAACTGAGGGAAATCAGTGTCTGACAAACTTACTATCTCTCTCCTCAGATTTCTTCTTCTGGATTTAAATAACACTATGCAATCAAAATCAGAAGTTGCTTGATAAAGTGGAATGGCTTATGCAATCTGTCTTAGCATTCAGCATCTCAGTGGCTGCTTGAAGCATCTCAATTAATTGATTCTATTTTTACATGTAAATGTTTGTCTGCTACTTGAAATTGTCTGATCAGTGAGCTTCTGTCACTTTCCAAAGTTCAACACATAGATGGATTCAGCAATGCATCTCATAATGCAGTCTGTATCTCTGGTTACATCTTTCACCCAACATCTTGAGTGACTGGAATTGGTAGAAACAACTCAAAGTATGAATTCATCTCAGTTATTCATCAATGAATATAGTTAATTTTTAAGATACAGTGTCATTCATATCTGATTTCAAAGCTGATTTATTACAGTAACTTCAGGTGTAGAAGTTAGCAGCCACTGAGATTTTGAGCTGAACAGTGGAAACCATTTCAAGAAAAGAGGAATAGGTAATAACTTGCAAATTTTCAGGTTACTGTCTATTTTATAATCTATTATCTTACTGTAAACAGTAGAAAAGCTACTGTTGTAGCTGGATGTTAACAGACATCATCTGAGTCTCATCTTTAAACACCATTTGTCAGTCCTTGCACTTACCTGTGTGCAAAGACTTTGTATATTCTGCTAGCATCCTAGTTTTCTACAGGGCACCCCCCATACAATGTCATGTAGGACATGATTATTCCTATCTCTGAGTTCCTGAAGAGCGTTCTAAGTTCTTGAAAGGCTGTATGTTTTATGCAGCTCTCAGTGTGTCTGTGTTGGGTCTGGCCAAGATGGAGTCAATTTTCCCTGTAGCTGGCCACATAGAGCAGCTATTTACACAGAAATGTTCTCACATGATGAAAGAAAAAACATTTGCCAGATGCTAAAGGTACAGAGTTCCTAATTTTTTTCTTTTTTTTTTTTCCCAGCTGAAGCATTTGCTAATATTAATGAAATATTTTTAACTTGATGAAGAAAAGTGTTTGTGTTTTTTTTTTCTTACAGCCAGGTAGCTAATTATTTCCAGGCCACTTTATGTCACATTCTGTTTTCCATCTGTTTCTTGGTTTGGATGGGTGGGAGTTGTCAGAATACTTGTTAGGTATAAACGAACTCCTTCAAAAATTAGCATTTAATACCAAATGGAGCAGTCTGCATTTTCTGTGGACTGGCTGAAGGGAAAGCAGTTTTCCCTTGAGAACAAATTGCAATAAAGAAGGAAATAACATCAAGTAGGAATGTCTGAAATCAGTAATATTCACATAGAAACGATTTGCAACTATTGATAGAACGGGTTAACAGGAACATAATATGAAGGTTTCATTACATGTTCATATGCATAAACTTAAAACAATTTTGTCTTCTACACTGTCTAGAAGAAAGTCACAGCACTGGTGTTTGATCCCGGTAGAGTAGAACTGAATGATACCAGGACTAGAGCAGACACACCTGGTTTGGACATTGGTCAGTGTCTTTAAATAAGTGCATTGTATCACGAATTGGGGAGGAAAAAAAGCCTCTGAATAGTACTCTATACTGATGATGTTGACGTGTTTGAACCAATGTTTCTATTATTTATTCCTAATCCTTTCTCCTACATTTCTCCTGCCACCTCAGATGAGGGTATTACCCAAGGTTGGGAGATCCTAAACAGCCATTTTTCCTGTTCTGCTGAAGCTGAACAGCAGCTCCCAGCTGTTTGCAATGCAGGGGGGAGAAATGGTTTACTCTGTCACTTCAGAACTCTTAGCAGAGAAAGAGTGGAACTGGGTGGCCTTTCCTTAGGGTTTACACAATGTCCCATATTCCTAACTGTAGGTCTGGATTGCTCAGGAAAAGGGATTGAGAATAAGTAAGAAACTTCAGTGTTGGATTCCTTAACTCTGATGAAGTTGGACTGACTGACTGTTTTAGGCTTGCTGACATACGGTACAACATCAGTGCTTCTTCCTTTTTTCCCTGTTTTGCAGAGGATGTTTGGGTTAAACAGTCCTGGATAGTAAGGGCATCTCTGCTCCCGAGAATCTGTAATACAGGGCTTATAGACAGTTGTGGGTTTGTTGTTGTCATTGTTATTATCATTGTCATCATTGTCATAGTCCGCTGCTCCCTCCCTATTTGCCAGAAAGAGAAGATACCAAGTTGTTTGTTCTACATGCCAAATGGAAAACTTCTCTAGGTCTAGCACAGTAGACTTAGGGTATAGGCACAGCTACGTTTTAATCCCAGTTCCCAATGTTTTGCAGTCTTTAATGTCATCAGTACATAACTCAAAATAGAGCTGCAATACATCCTATTAAATATTCCTATTGGTTTTAGTGGTGGTTCTTCATATTTAAAAATTAGTTTATAAAAGAGTATTTATGCTTGTGTTTTCAACATCCCTATCAAATATGAGCCTTTAAAAAAAATAACATATTTCTGGAGATGCCTGTTCAGCACACTGAAGTTGCAATCTAGAATCCATCTCGGTTCACTTCATCAGAAGGATAATTGCTAGTTAAAAAAACCCATCAGTACAAATTCTGCAGGCAGTTGGCCAGTAAGTTGCTATAGATATCTCTGTTTGATCCTGAAAATTTAATGTAACAGACTGTCTGCTGCTGCTACACAGGAAGCATACATTGCATCACACTCTTTCCAGGAAGGATTGCTTTTTCTGAGGAGAATCGTTACTCCAGAGGGGAACCACAAGAGCCACATGCTGAGTTAGGAGCCACTGAGCAGTGGTTAAGTGGGAAACATTATGGGAGAGAAAGCCTTTAAAATAGCCTCAGCCTGGTAGTTGGCTACTCTGCTCAGCACAACCAGAAGGCTCTCCATTTCCCATCACAAACTGGAGCATTCCTCTGAGTGTGTCAGCTCTTCTTCCGGTTTGACTGTTAATACTTCAGTTAAGTTACTTTTCAAGGATAAAGGCTACTTAATTTCCTTTCTTCACCAGAGAGGAATGTGTCTCATAGTGCCCCTCTTTAAGCAGGGTGAATCAGTCCACAACTTGTATGGTTTGAGTTCTTCTGCTAGACTGAATGCTCGGTGACAAGTTGAGTATTTACTGGTAACAACATTCATTTAGGTAAGGAGAAGATGTGGTGGCATCTACCTAGAAAACAGGTGAATTACATTTCTGCATAAGGTCATATTGACATAAATATATTTATATAATTATGGAATATATTAAACATTTTAAAATATTGACATTATCTTTTTCATATTGCCACATGAATTCAGAACTTATACCTTCTTAAAACTTTCTCTTTTTTATGCAATTGAAAAATTGTTTTTACTATTTCACTTTTTGCTGATGTAGCAAATACTATCACTCTGAGGACTCTTACAATTTAGGGATGTTAATACATTAAAAACAATATTGCTTCTAAAGCTACTCATATAGAATTTTATTTTTGCTCCTGTATCTTGGTAGCTCTAGATTGACTTACCATCTTTTTCTTTGGAAGTTGGTGTTTGCTTTACTCTAGTTCTGTTTTCTTTTCTAGTAAACTACAGAACATAAGGAAACTATATCCAAATATAAAACTATCTATGATAAATTTACAGCATATGCAGCCCTTGTTTGCAGAATGTATCAATTTAAAGCTTATCAATGGTTATCATTTATTTTTTTTTAGCCCTAAAGATCAGCTAACATCTATCTGCTGCTGTTTAGCTTCTTCCAAACCTACCAACAGCATCATAAAAATCTTTGTTTCCTTATCTTCATTGAATCACATTTTGTTCCTTTTCCTTGAATAATGTTTGACTGAGGTTAACATAGCTCATGAAGCAATAAGTGCTACATATTGACTAAACCTTGCACTTTTAATTTTGAATCATTTTTACAAAAAAGGATGTAACAAATTACAGTGAGTTATCTTATGAAATTATACTCTGTCAGTGTTATCACAGAATCTTAGAGGTTGGAAGGGACCTCAAGAGATCATCGGGTCCAACTCCCCTGCCAAAGCAGCTCCCTATCTCATATTACATAGATAGGCGTCCAGACGAGACTTGAATATCTCCATAGAAGGAGACTCCACCACCTCCCTGGGCAGCCTGTCCCAGGGCTCTGTCACCCTCACTGAGAAAAAGTTCTTCCGCATATTGGTGCAGAACTTCCTATGCTCCAGCTTACAGCCATTGCCCCTAGTCCTGTCCCCACAGACCACTGAGAAGGGGCTGGCCAATTCCCCCTGCCACCCATGTCTAAGATACTTGTAAACACTAATTAGGTCCCCCCTAAGTCTTCTTTTTTCCAGGCTGAACAGACCCAGCTCACTCAACCTTTCCTCATAGGGGAGATGTTCCAGACCCCTAATCTACTTTGTTGCCCTTCTCTGGACTCTCTCCAGAAGGTCCCTGTCTTTTTTATACCAGGGAGCCCAGAACTGGACACAGTATTCCAGGTGGGGCCTGACCAACGCAGAGTAGAGGGGGAGGATCACTTCCTTCGACCTGCTGGACACACTCTTCCTGATGCATCCCAGGATCCCATTGGCTCTCTTGGCCACCAGGGCACACTGCTGGCTCATAGCCAACCTGTCATCAACCAGGACCCCCAGGTCCTTCTCCACAGAGCTCTTCTCCAGCAGGTCATCCCCCAGCCTGTACTGATACAGTTGGTTATTCCTCCCCAGGTGCAAGACTTTACACTTGCACTTGTTGAATTTCATTAGATTTCTCCCAGCCCAGGTCTCCAGCCTGTCCAGGTCTTGCTGGACAGGCTGATCTCTATTAACATCAGTGAAACAAGAAGAATAATTTATTTGGCTTAGTTGGTTTATGTACATGAGAAGAATCTAAGTGCATTGACAGGACCGAAAGTGTGTGTTATCTCTGACATCCCAAATCTGAGTTGCCACACTGGGAGAGAGGGTTTCCTTCGTTGTCATGAATGCTAGCGTGCGTTTTCTTTCAACGACACAATCTTGCTGTAAAGGGAATCATCCCCCACAATTTTTCATGTGTGGATGACAAGGTATTTCTTCAGGGTTATATCTTTAATGCAAAGTAATGGTAAGGGAAATGTATTGGCAATTGAAGTAAAATGCCAGGAGAAACATACCATACTACAATGCTGCATTTTTAATACAAATGGGAAGAAGAAATTCTAGACATAACTTCTATTACCGGAATGATTTTGCTGTCTCGTTAACACATTCTAATTTCAGGTTCCATAAGTACAGTGTTGTACATTAACTTTATACCTGTATATGTACTATATTTTTATTTATAACATGATAAAATAAATAAAAAATACAACATTATTATAGTTCTTTGTGTAGATTTTTTCATTGTACTAAACTAGTACAACTAGTACTACTTAGTAGAATAGTTTTGAAAATGCCACTAAATTCTTTGCATTTTCTGACATATTTTATGTACAATACCATAAATATCTGTCTTTCAAAAATTACTCCTTTGATGGCTTTTTAAATGAATGGGAGACAGATAAGAAAAAAACCAGTAAATTACATGTACAGCTCTACTTATTGTTTCACAATTCTAAACTTTCAATACAAAAATGAAACAATTTCTGAATATCAGCTCACTAAATGTTTCATTTATTTCAGTTTAGGAACCTGAATATTGCATCAAAATTACAATCAGGATAAGGGTACACAATAAAATCATGAATACAAGATTGTTGTTTCTGGAAATGTACAAAAAGCTGCATGGTTTAATCTCTCAGCACATCATAATTCAACACCTCTGAAATTATTTTGTATAGAAATTTTACTATATGAAATAATAAAATACTATGTATTATGTCACAGCAGTTTAAAATTATAAAGGTGTGATATGTTGGACCACTCAGATTTCTGAAGGAACCTGGAATTTCATTCTAGCAGGTGATTATAGTTAAAATCTTAAATCAGTTTTAGCGCAAAGACTAAGATCAACAGGTAATTTTCCACCAGATTTGGATCAAACAAACCACAACCAAAATTGCTTTTCATGGTTTTAAAGGCATGGAAGCTTTCTGAATCCACTCACAGGACCAGTTCAGGAGTGTGGCCTCTCATGGAAGGTGTGCTGTTTACTCAGAGACACTTCTGCAGCAAGAGTCTTTTATGTAAACATAAACTTTGTATCGAAAATGTATTTTTAAATGACTATGAAAAAAAAAGATAGTCTCAAAGTTTTAGAACTTCATTCAGGGGTTTTACGATAGCCAGTCCTGCTTACAGATAATTTTAAGAGCGGAGGATGTAGAATCACAGAATCACTTAGGTTGGAAGAGACCTTTAAGGTCACCCAGCCCAATCACAGCCTAACCCTGCCTAGGCCACCACTAGACCATGTCCCCAAGCACAATATCTACAAGCCTTTTAAATACCTCCAGGGATGGTGGTTCCACCGCTTCCCTGGGCAGCCTGTTCCAATAATTGATTACCAATTCAGTAAAGAAATTCTTCCTGATGTCTTATCTAAATCTCCCCTGGTGCAATTGGAAACCATTTCCTCTTGTGCTGTTCCCTGAGAGAAGGGAGTACCCCCAGTCTGTACACCCTTCTTGCAGGTGAAATAATTCTGTTGATTTTTCCTTAGAAGTCAGGGGATTATTGAAAATAAATTATTTTTTTTCAAGATAATATTAACTAGACTTGTAAATTTTGAAAATATTGCAACACATTATTATCTGTAGAAGTTATTTAATAGACCTTCATTTCAGACAGTTTGCTTGCCTAGCTTGTACTTGCCCCAGGCAGACTGTGCAAATGTTCTGTACTATTTATTAGGATTGTAAAGCTGAGTTGAAGATTTCATGGGAAAAAAATGAAATTACTGTTGGAACAACAATTTTTGTTCAACATTAAATCATATAAGCAAGTGCTAAAATGAAAACAGCGAATAGTTACACATATCTCTTCAAGCTAATAAGGTAACCAGTACAACTAGAACACACAGGTAGACTGCTTAAAAGGGAGGGAGTAAGTAGCACAAAGCCAGCCTCGGAGAACTATCATCCTTTTCTTCACCAGACTTCATGATTACAAATGTGCAGAGAGGAGCAATTAGTCACTCCCTGAATCTATTGGAGTAAATGCAAAAGTCTAATCGTAGTGATCATTATTCATAATCAGATGCATTTATGTTGCATGGTTTGCTTTTTTACACATAATATCTCAATCATTTACTGAAAATAATAATAGAAGAAAAGCTGTGAGATAGCAGTTGATTATCTGAGACCATACATTGAAGAACTAATTAGCAAGCACTGCTCTTTTGAAAGCAATCATAAACATTTTGAAAAAATACCAGTCAAATATTCCAGTGTTCCAGATTATTTGTAATAGAAGCAATTTTATAATCTTCACTATGGTTTTAGCAGTTACTGGAGCCTCTTGCATGGTCTGCAAATATTCAATCCAAACTGTATTTATTGAGGAAATTGTCCTGTGGCAAAACACAAAGATCGATTTATTGACCTACTTTCTTTTAGATTGATCTGTCCGTAAGGACGTCACAAAAAAGAATTTAATCTGTTTTATGTGAAAAGCACCATGCACATACATCACCATTCTGCATTGTTCCTCTTTGCATCTGAAATGGTTGGTTGGTAATAGGTAAGGTGCTTTATCATTATCCGTAGCACCTGAGAAACGCTCCAGTGTAAATTCAGTCTCAGTGAATTATTTAAGGCATTTTAGGATTTGTGAACTTGATAAGGGTATTTTGCGAGTGTTCATTACCACTGCAATATTAGTACAGGAATCAAGTTAAGAGACTAGTGGTTTAGTATCAGATTTGGAATGTAATTTGCAATCATGAAAGATAACAAATCCACGCTTTACTGGTGTGCCATCAGTGTTTTGTAAAATGTACTTAAAGAAGCTAATTAAACTTCATAAGGCCTCTTGTAGCATTGTAATCTTTCACAAGCTTCAATCTAAGGAACCACTGAAATACTCTACTGTAAACTCTGAACTGCTTGATCTTGTTTACAATGGAAATATAGTTGTTTTCAGAAAGAAATAAATATAATAATCTGACTCAAATAGTGCTAAAAGTGAGTTTTAGCATCACTTTTGAGTTTTGGCACTGCAGTGAGTTAGACAGTATGCTAACTTGCATTATCTTTAATTGATATATAATTTATGCAGAAAAGAGCTGGTCAGACTGGGAAACAAATAAATAAACAAATGAACAAGCAAATAAATTATCAGCCAGACATGTAATAGTAAAAAAATTATTTGCATGGGGGACAGTTACAGCGATATAGTGCATTGATAGAGTACTGTCAGGTGTTCACTGGAATTTAGGTGGACTGGTATAGTATTGTGCCATAGCATCTTGGCTGAAGTGAATATTACTACCTTCAGAAGAAACTTGAAACTTTACTGTGAAGAAAATGAGTGCAAAACTAGTATAACAAGTACTTCAGCCGTGCTTTAGCAATTTATTTTAGTGCTCTGAAAATTTAACTAAGGGAAAGAAGAAATCCTTCCTCTACTTTTAGATGTTTCTTAAGACACACTGGACGCTTGTTGAGCCTCAGCTGTCCACCCAGAATTATCACAAGCAGTATTTGACGAGGTGCTTCCTCTCAGTTGGCTGCTTGTTCTTGCAATATACTAGCATATATAGTGAATAGATGATTTGAAGTTATTTTTAATTCATGCTCTAGATATTTCTACCTTCTTTTGGAAAAAAAAATAAAAAATCCTTTAGAGATTAGGAGCTGCAGACCTCTCTGAATAAATAAATCTGTTTACAATTTCATTCCTTTCAACCTAGCATTTTCATGAAGCTTTTGCTGTCAAACTGTCCTGACTTTCATTAGCTTTCCAGCTTTCAACTGCATGTGTTAAGACTATAATTATTATAGCTGAAGCCATAGTTTGTTTTTTAAATTGTGTACTGTTCTTGATAACCAAATTTTGTTTAGGCAGTTAAATACACCAGCTGATGCCTTGTGTATTTATGGTAGTTCCCTTTAGTCTTGCTTACTGTCAAGATATACAAAGATATTTCTCTTTGCATTACTTTGCCTCCTGAGAATTTCTCAAGGTCTTACTAGAATTGAGAGAACTTTTTTCACGAATTGTTTATTTTTTCAATCTGGGAAGTTTTCAGTTTTGTTCTTGTTTTTATTTTGTGTTGGAGCAGCTGGTGGTGTATCTATCTGTCTAACGGAATACCCATGGTAATTAGAAAAGGCAAAAAGAGCTAATAAAATGTATCCATGTTTGACAGTGATGCTTGCATTGAATGATTGTCATCTCATAATATTTTGAAATAACCCACACTGAATCCTGGTAAAATCTGACAAATTCTTTCATGAAAAACTGTTGTGAAGGGATGTTCCCATTCAGATTTCCATAAAAATAACTATTTTTATAGAAAAAAAAAGTATTTTAAAATAAGTAGTCTTCAGAGTCAAATTCTAGTTCTCTGTTCCTTTAACTTACGATGGTACTGAAGAAGGTACCTTCAAATATGAAATAAGTATAACCTATCAATTACTCCTAATGCATGAATCACCAATGTCTGCTATTTTCCCACTATTCTGAAGGACTTTTGTGGTTCTGTATTTCTTAAAACATAGTCTGTCAAAAGAAGAGAACTGTGTTTTCAGATACAGTTTCAGCACAGAGCTCTGGTAGTTTAGCCTTGTTTTCTCCAGCTTTAGAATTGATCTTTAATTGTGTCATAGTTGTCTGTTGGTATGTAACTATGGTATTCACAGGTGTTAAAGCCTCTACTAAAGTAACTAGTTCTCAATTAAAAAATAATACTTTGTTTGTTTGTTTTGCTTTGTTTCAGAAGTCATAAGTAATGCTTCTCTGAGTAGTAACTACCCTGTATTCCAGAATATTTTATGTTTAAGTTTATATATTTTTGTTTTAAAATTACTTTTTTTTGGCTCCTGTTTATCAATGTTGATATACTCTGAAGATTTTGAATTTTTTATTTGTTGTGTTCTTTCATCACTTGTGTAGCTTTTGTTCTTGCATCTGCTACTGTAAAGTTCTGGAAACATCTCTTTGTGGTGTTTTTTTGCCAATTCTAATCTGTTCCCTATCCTCCAATCTATTCTTCCCATGTAAATTTAACCCACTCCCAGTATGACATGCAAGATCAGTCAAAATGATTATCCACACTGAGTTGTGTTCCTCCATGCAAAAGAAAAAGAATTGTATGAACTGCATTCACTTTCCCTTTCACACTTTTTCTCAAAGTTTGCTGAGTCCTGAGTGATTTGGGGGACTTCTTTTGTTGTTGGTTGGATTCTTTCATGCTTTCTAACCTTCCTTTAGGATTCATAAACCCCATCCTTAACATGTAGGAACTCTCCTTTAATTGCTATTACTTCTCAACTGTTGATTTCGATCTGTAATAGACACTTTGTCCCACAAACTACACCATGTGCAATTTGATCACAATTTCTGCTGCAGTAGAAATGCCATCATTACTCCACAGAAGACAGAAATTGGAAAGTTGTTATTTATAGTGACATCTTTTTCATGGGACAGCCGGGGGTTCTCTCAGCCTGAGCTGAGCTACAGTCTACTGTACCACAAGGCAGTGGGATGTAGCAAAACTAACTTCAGTCCTTAAAGGGAGGTGAAGGGCGGAAAAAATCAACAAAACAAAAACAAACACAAACCCACCACATTTTGGCTTTGAAAATAATGAAGGGTTTTTTCCATAAAATTAATGCTCTGTTTGCATAGGTGCAAATAATTTGAGGCTGCTGTTGTTGGTTAATCTAGAATCTGAACCAGGTTTAATTGTTAGGAATTATAATGAAATATTCAGGGTGGTAGACAGTAGAGAAGGTTACATAACTCATAATTGTTGAAATAAGGAAATGCATGAAGATACTCGGTTGAAAAATGAGGTGTTTGGTGAAGAAGAACAGACAGTGTGGGTGATTGGATATCTAGGTTAAAATTTCAGCAGTGATGAAGGAAACAATGGCAGCAACGTGCAATGATGTACTTTTACATACTGCTGTGACTTTTAAAGCAGCCTGTAGATTTTACTTAGTAGAATTTTACTGACATTTCATAGGAGTTAGGAAACTAAGGATACCTTTGACGGCACCTGGTAGCAGTATGTTTTCAGAGTTAAATTTCAGGTTGGAAGTGAATCAGTAGCACAAAATTCTTGAGAATGCAGTGGATGCATCCTGGTTCAGAGTGAAGGATAAGTCTACAGAACTTTGAGAAAAAAAGTATTAATCCTACATGCAGGCAATTCAGAAAGAAAAAAACTTGTATATCTTGCGCTAAGCACCGTCTAGGTACTATGAAATCTGTCTGTAACAATGTATGTTGGACTTCTTCAATACAACTATCATTTTTAGAATTTTGTATTTTCTCTAATAATTAGTCCATTTTCCTTCTTAAATTAGGAAAGTAGACCAAGTGTGGTATGTCATATGTAGGCAATAAACTATGGGAGCTTCAAAGTACATAAAACATTGATATAAAAGTAAATTATTCATCATTCCAGCATTTAAAAACAGCAGTCTTGCTTTCTAGCTAAGCTATTCAGTGTGATAGCTTAAAGGTTTTCCCCCTTTGACACAATAAAAATACCTATGTCACAGTTTTCACTGTTCCTAATACTTTCTTTCTTGCCAGCAGACATCTGGCTGTTAGAAAGAGATAAGCAAAACTTTGCTACTTCCACTGGGATCCACTAAAAGTGCTTGGAAGCAGGCACAGCTCAGGCAATATTGCTTATCAAACTCCATGCTCACTTAACACAGACCAAGTCTGGTTGTCTAAATGAACAAGGATACAACTGGTTAAATATATATATATATATAAATAGACATTTTCTATTGAAAAAGGACACAATTTACCTCTTGGTGGAAGTGGTGTTGCTGTATAGTGTTACTGAGACAAGGATCTAGATCATGATAATTCTATCAAATGATATCATTTAGCAGTAAGGGGAAACTGAGTAAATTCTGTGCCCAGATCTAAAAAAAAATAAAAAAAATAAAAAAAGACATTCACCTAGATTCCAGAATATGCATTATTGTTAGCAGCTATTAGGTGGTTGCACTCTGATTTGAATTTGGCAGAGGAAGTTTTCTCTTTCCCTACCCAGTTATTCACTCAACATCACGAATATTTTTTGTTTTGGCATTAGCAATAGACCACTTGAAACTACCACTACATTAATAAGTTAAGAATAAGAATGCCCAGAACCTTTTTAACTTTTTTAATTTTCTTTTTTTTTTTTTTTTTAATTCTGAAGTTTTGGGGAGCTTTTTTTCTCCAGTTTTCTCTGGAGTTTTCATTGCTCTGAGGCCACATTTGTTTTATTTTTTTATAATTTGCAAATACAACAGACATAAAACTTAGAAGGGGCATGTCTATAAGTGCAGGATACACCTATTGCCTGATCCATGAGATCATGTATTAACAGGCTATGTACAACTAAGTTTGGTTTTGGGGTGTTTTGGTTATGGTATTAATATGTGTTACTTGAGGAAATGTTGCCATATTGCTTATTTTGTCTTTGATGGTTGGGAGAGATTTTTCCCACTCAACTGGCAGACACTACTCTTGCTTAACAAACTACCAAAGAGAAAATCCAGAGCCTGTGCAGAACATGTTATTGCTTTCTTTACATAGTAACGATATTTCTAAGTAAAATCACAGAATCACAGAATCTTAGGGGTTGGAAGGGACCTCAAGAGATCATCGGGTCCAACCCCCCTGCCAAAGCAGGCTCCCTAGCTCATACTGCACAGATAGGCATCCAGACGAGACTTGAATATCTCCAGAGAAGGAGACTCCACCACCTCCCTGGCAGCATTCTAACATAGAATGAAAAAAGTTGAAAATCAATTTGGGAAAGTTTTGGTTTTCATTTCAGTCCTGCATTGTTAGGCTGAAAGTTTCTCCAAATAAGATGGATTTTATGCCAAACTGGCATAGGCACTCTCTGTCATGTTATACTGCTGGTACAACCTGTACATTATATTTCATCACATTATATTTCAGAGAAGGGAGAAAAGTTTTGTGAAGGTGGGATACCTAATGCCAATTCCTATTAGATATAGTGATTACAGAGTACTACTTGTTTAAAGTTTTTTTCCAGTAATTACCAAACAGTATTTGTGCGGGAACACTAAGTTTTCCTGTTTGCCTATAACTAGTATCTTAAAATGCTGTGTACAGGCAAGTAAGGAAAAAATGTAGATAGGAATATATTCCTAGATTGTATTGTTCTTCGCTGCCTTTATTATTGGGGAAACCACTGTGGTTCAGATGGAAATAAAGTTATGCCAATGTAAGGCAAATGTTAAAAAGTTTAGTTAAGTCAAGTTGCTTGGCAGGATATACCAAGGAGATAAACATTTGCCATAGGTCTATATCAAGATATGTTTAAGAACTGGCAGGAAAAGCTTTGAATTTAAAGGTTAATCCAAATATCAACAAAACCCAGCTAGGGTAGTTTTACCATTTAAAAGTATCAATGAAACACATACCATCACTGAAAGGCGTCAATACAGAGCTGTTTGTCTTACTCGGTGCTTAACGTCCTTAAGAAAAAAAGTGATAGAGCTGCACAAACCTTCCATCCTAAGGGAAAACCAACTTAGGAAAACTAAGAACACTGTTTGGGTGTGTATTTAGTACTGTACCTATATAATAAATTATGTGTTTGTTTGCTTATTTTTTGGTGTTTCTAATGTTACCACACAAAGATACTAAAATGACTGTTCTCTTGTTTTAGTATTATTGCTGCTTTCTGCAGTCATGCCAGTGTTTCATCCAAGTAGTGTGTTTGTTGATCACACTCAAATTTTCACATTCCATTACTCAAATTCTAGAACTGTGTCCACATGTAGACAGAAAATGCTTTGACTTTCAAAGATGCTAAGGGTCGCCACCTCACTGACCACATTGTATTACACAGTGAATAGGTAGAATGTTAAAACATAATGCACACCAAAAAAAAAAATTAAAAAAATCCTCTATAGGAGAGGTGCTCCAGCCCTCTGATCATCTTTGTGGCCCTCCTCTGGACTCATTTCAACAGCTCCATGTCCTTCTTATGCTGGGGCCTCCAGAACTGGACACAGTTCTCCAGGTGGAGTCTCATGAGAGTAGAGTAGAGGGGCAGAATTGCCTCCCTTGACCTACTGGCCATGCTCCTTTTGATGTAGCCCAGGATATGTTTTGCCTTCTGGCTGTGAGTGTGCATTGTCTCCTCCTGTCGAGTATGGGATTGTAGGTGTAGCACAAAAATCAGGGATAACATCCTTTGCAAAGATTGTTTCACATGTTATTCAGCGATGACTGAGATGAATGCTGTTCTGTGTTGCAGACCG
Organism: Laterallus jamaicensis coturniculus; assembly: GCA_022605575.1. NCBI lineage: Eukaryota > Metazoa > Chordata > Aves > Gruiformes > Rallidae > Laterallus > Laterallus jamaicensis. The sequence goes on from JAKCOX010000001.1 coordinate 90,308,952, forward strand.
ATCCTATTGAGCACGGTTCACTACTGAACTGTGGTTCAGGCTTTTGCACTGTTAGTCTTCTGGAGAAGAGGTATAAAGTGCTTTTGAAAAATTATGCATGTATTTTTACGTAGAAAAATGGATGTGCATGCACATATCTATAGCACAAACCTGAGAGATCTGATTCAGGCTAGAGGTGTCAGAGCATCACTGAGAACAGTTGGAGTTTTATGGGTCTATAATTTCTGTGAGCATTAGGCAGGCTGCGACCTTCTTTTAGACTAGCAAGGATTTTTTCCTATGCTGTTAAATGAGTCAAAGTGATAGAATTCTATAAATACCTACATGTATGTGCATGCAGTTGTCCCCAGAATAGATAAGGGAAATTCAGGAAATTATTCTAGACTGAAGTTCTTACAATGCATTAGATGATAGGTGTCTAGCATCAATACATGTTTTATAGGAAATTAGTATATCTTGCTCTTGAGATGTCTTCCTTGCTACAATGAAGAGATAATGACTAGTATTTCCTTAAACATTATGATAGGATGATTCTGTGAGAACATACTGTCTAAGATGTCATGAAGTGATGTAGAAAGCGGTATGTACAGCAGCCCTCACAAAATGTTACTGCAAGTATTTGGGTTAATGAGCAGTAGAAAAATTTCTGTTTCCTACCTGCTGATAAATTCATTTGGTTTTTTATGTAATATTCAAAAGTAGATGTATAAGCAATGTAGGAAGCAACTGAAATCCTGATCTTTCTACCTTACTGACATAATGTCTTTTGGATAGAGATCAATGATCTCTATTTTCTTCCATCCATATGGACTGGGATTATTGCATTTTTGGTTGCATAGTATGCCATTTTTCTGTTCACTCCTATGGTACCCATACCCCAGTGACCAAGACATCCTGTAGGGTTTGGAAGTTGTTCAAGAACTGCAGGCTGTGGAGGATTCCAGCTGTTCTGATTAGGAAGTTTCCAGCTCTAGATCATTATGCATAAAGTTAGTTGCTACTGCTTACTCCATTGTCTTTTATATATGAAATCTTAGTAAAGCACACTAAATTCTTAAAGGACAAAGACCTCAGAAGTTTTTTTCTACTCTGAGCTCTAGGTAAGACCTTAGAGCTAGATTCAGATTACTTTACTTGGATTTGTAATTAGGCGCATGAAACGAAATTCCTAAACATAGCATATGTCTAGTTTCCAGGAGACATCTGATTCAGGCTCTTCATATCCAAGGAGGTATAAAGTCATATGGACTTCCCATGCATGTGATTGTTGAATGTAGAGTCCTTTTAATAATGAACTCTTTTCATACTCTTGTTAGACCTGTCACTTGCTGTCACTTGCTATTTTTAAACTCTAGGAAATGCAATACATTTATGGGAAAATGAAAGTGTGTGATATGTAAGCAATACATAATACTTACCAATGGAGGACAAAAGCACACTAGATGTAATAGAATCACAGAATGTGTTAGGTTGTGAGGGACCTTTAAAAGTCATCCAGTGCATCCTCCCCCTGTAGTAAGCAGGGACATCTTTACTAGACTGGTTGCTCAGAGCCCCATCAAGCCTGACCCTTAATGCCTCCAGGGATGGAGCCTCCAGTACCTCTCAGGGCAATCTGTTCCAGTAATCTACCACCCTCATATTGAAAAACTTAATCTGTTACTTTGGAGCATTATAAAATGTCACTGTACACAATTCTGTTAATCTATCTGGTTATATGCATAAAGACTGAATAATATTTATGAAATAGCCTTTTCCTCGTAATTTTATTCTCTACTTTGAATAGATGAGTACTGGTTGTGATTAGATGAGCATTGGTTATTTTTCGGTTGGTTGGTTGAATCTTAGTAAACTCCATAAATCTAAGATGAACGTTTAAAGATACATATGTTTTGAGATATACTATTATGAAACAGGAATGTAATCTCAAAGTTTTTATGAAGAAATGCACTTTTTTATTCAGAAAATAAGTTATATTGTGTACAGTTGTATCCTTGGAGGACCTGAAATTCTGTCTGTTTGCACCTCCTATCCCTCCCCAAGTCTGCATCTGGGAAACAATGATTTATATTCTTTCACCAGATATTGTTTAACTCTATTGTAAGGTAACCGGATTTCATTGATTTATGGTCTGAGAGATCCATAATATAGGATCCTAAAAGAAGATAGAGAAACAACCATGAGATTTTTCTTATTTTTTATTATTGAACATGTCAGATAGATTGATCCTAAACTCATTCCTCATAGTCACTGCAGAAAGGTACAGTCTAGAAGAGCTCTTAAAATTTTTCTTATATTCATCCTTTAGTAACTGTTTCTAAACTTTCCCATATATAGACTGAGCTTTTAAAATACAGAAATATGTGTGTGGGGTGGTGCTCTTAGTCAGAAGATCCAATGTGACTTCTGCAAATGAAAATCTAAGAAAAATAATTAAATTATGCCATATTCTTTAAAAATTACTTCCCTCCCCTCTCCCCATTAGTTTTTGTCATTGATTTCTGTTTTTTCACTAATCATTTCATAACAAAACCAGATGGGACACCTGAAATCTTTCATTCAATAAAAAAGAACTCATCCAAGATAAAATATATATTGGAGAACAGCTACTAAAGTAATGAAATTGAATTAGTTACACTGTATGGAAAAAAATATATTTCTGTATTCATTTTAGTTTATTTTGAAAAGCTCACAGTAACAACTACAGATGTAAAGACAATGAATATTAGAGAATAACTTTTTTTCAACAAAGACATATAGTAGGTAATTGGTATACATAAAAATTCTCATCCTATCTGCAATAGATGTTATTTTTATATAGTTTTAATGAGTTTTTCAGAACAATTAAGTCTGAAAATACAGAAAAGTATGTCTGCACGTTTGTAGTTTCTTTAGCTATTGTGAGTCAACATGGACAGTTCTGAAAGATTTGCATATATATGAAATGGGACGATTATGCTGGCAAGTAAGAAATATTTCATAATAAGATTGATGGTTACTCAACATTGATTTAAACATCTGCTTTTTGAAACACACCTCGTTAGATCTTAATCCTATAGTTAGGACTAATAAAAACTGAAAGTTTAAAAACCCAAGAAACTGGCAACTATTTTTAGATGAGAGACTTCTGTCAAGGCCTGGAACAGGCTTCACAGGGAGGTAGTTGAATCACCATCTCTGGATGCATCTAAAGACAGGTAGATGAGGTACTTAGAGATATGGTTTAGATGGTTCAGCATAGGACAGGAACGATTGAACTTGATGATCTTAAAGGTTTTTTCCAACGTTGTGATTCTGTGATTTCATTTAAGAAATTAAAATGTTATATGTTACAGTAGATAATTTCTTAAAAAAAAAATCTATAGAGTTTTCAGAGTATAAACAAATAATGGCAGTAAAAATGCTGTATCTGCTGTGCTCCTAAACAGAGTACTGTGTGTGCTGTAAGATCTATATTTTATCACTGCAGCTATTAATAATTACATTCAACCTGGGAAGAATTTTTAAAGGATAGTTTTCTCTCTGAAGTACTCAATTATAGGTAGCAACAAAAAAGCCCAAAATTTAGTTTTATATGTGTTCAATTGTGAGCTTGTTTTAAATTTTCATTTCCCTTCAGGACAACTGCCATACTATAGGAGTTTACACTCATCTTCCCTGGCTCTGGACAGAGCAATTCTTTGAAAACTATGGAAGAATAGCTTACAACATGCAGGTCCAGAGTTGAATATCCCTGTATTGAGCAATAAAATCTGATTGATTGCTATGTCCTAGAACTTAATGTTCTACTTCTGCTGGACAATGAAAGCCATATATAGGAATAAAGCTAGATAGATGTATAAGGAATTATTGTCCTTTTATACATCAGTTTGATGTAGTAATAATCTTCCAGAGGAAGAATATTTTCTCTAGCCTATCATGGAATATTGTCCCTGTGATGTTTGTCAAATATCAGAGCAATAATAAAAATATTTACTGACACTGTTGAATCAATAAACCAAGATGTTCCTAATAAAGCTCTTTTACAAACCCTACTTCAAAACTTTAAAAAAAAAAAAAAAGACTTTAACCTCCAGTTAAATGCAGGGTATGTAAAAGTGTAACTTCCAGTGTGAGGTACAAACAACTACACAAAAGAGGATGGATACTTTTGTGCACTAAATTCAAATACTTAGAAAATGTGAAGAGTATTGTCTTCATAGAATAAAGTTCTAAGTTAGGCCATGTCCTAAATAGCTGAATTATAAAAGCATTTATAAGCCTTGGATAGCACTGAGGTGTTACTTACTTACCTGGTCACCCTACCTTTCACATTTCTAAGATTATATTAATCTCAAATTAATACAGATGTCTAAAATACCTCAGATGATATGCACTTCCGAAATACTTAGTCCTCTCTACTATACAGTGAACCTGGCCCAGATGGAGGCCACAGCACTGCCAAGTGCTGCCATTAGTTCAGATGAAGCCAGTCAATCTCTCCTCATGCCACCAGTCCAAAGTACTTCTAACTGCATATAAGCTTCTGTGAAGACAGCATTAAAAACTTAAGCTATATCTTGGGAGGGTATACTTGGAATATTTTTTTGAAAAAAAAAAGTATCAATTTTCTGTTTAAATTTCCATTTAAAGTTATCTGACTATAGCCTCATCACATAAAACTTTGTTTGATGGAAAAAGTATATAGCATGAAATAATGCCATATGGAATTCAAATAATTCAGTTTTAAGCATATCAGTTATCAACATATTTCTGTGTAACAATGAGTAAGTGCAGTGAAAAGAAGGGAACGAGTAACAATTTACTGGGTGTTGAAAATGTTTTATAACAGCTTCATCAAATTTTCAAAGTGCATTTTCACATGCAAAATAGTCTTGTTATTTTTCTCTTTTTAATCATTCCATGTAAAACATACATCCAAAATGATTACCAGGCAATGTTTGCTTATAATACAATGAAGTCAGTAATGAGCTTAATGCATATATGAACTACACAGTGGTTCTATGTGACTTGATTATGGAACATTGTTGCTTATTTGATGTTTGGTTATTTCATTTTGAAGAGGAACTTTCACAGCATGCTCTCATCTATTTATGTTTAAACCTTCTATTCTTAATATGTAGGAAAACTGAGGAAATAAAAATGTAGCATTCTTTGACTACTCAATTAAAAGGATCTCAGTCACTGAATTATTCCCTTATTCATCTATATTTTTTTTCATCTATATTTATTTTCTTCTGTTACTCTATACTCATTAGTTTTGGGTTTCATTCAAATTACTTCTGTAGGCCCAGACTAAGAAAAATATTTTGATATAAAATTCTGTGGCAAACTCCTTGTGGTCTCTCAGGACTTAAGCTGTTTGTCATTCTTTCCCTGTACAGCTAGACCTTTCTAGATCACTCATAGCCATTGGTTTTCCTGACTCACCTGAAAACAGCTCTGTCAGTGTCATTCAGGTTCCCAGGGACATAACTTGTTACCCTGAACAATTCCCAGGAAAGTATCTAGGGATATTATAAGACTTAAGAGGCTCCTATGTCTTTATAGTTTGAGGGCTCACCCAGAAACTTATCCACTCATTTAAACTAATTCTTATACCAAGGAATATTAAGGGAAAATGAAAGTGAAAGTAGTTCTTCACAGCATCCAGAATAAGCAACCATTTACATGTGATTATGGGAACAGGTGAAAGAGTGAAAAATCACGTGTGATCTAATTACTGAAAATGAGAATTGTTGCTCCCTCCCCTTCTCAGTCCCTCTCCCCACTTCTGAACCTTTTCCTGATGGATTATGTTAGCTGGGTTGGTTTTTTTAGTTTGTTTGTTTGTTTTTATTTCAAATTCCACATGAGGAAAAAAGGATTTAAACTTCTAACATTATTTTTCTGTGAAACTTGTTTATTTAGTTCTTACCTAGGAGATAGGCTGACCTCTCTTAACAAGTGAAATAAGTGTTACACTTCATCGGTAAGGCAGATGGTCTAGTTAGACCAGCTGTCTGCTCTTACGTTTTGTTTAGTTGTTCCCTAAGTTACATAGAGCTGTAAATTCATCCTTCCCCCAGTGCTGACCTAGAGCTCCAGCTCCACAGCATGCAGTGACTTCACTTTCCTGTGCTCCTGACCCTGAATCCCTGGTAGCTCTGACTCTTGTCTCTTTTTTACATGAGCAGTTTAGTTCACTAAAATGGCAAGTAGATGTGCAGAGGAACCTCCTCCAGCTGGAAGGCAAAAAAAAAAAACCAAAACACCTCATTATTTCTTGTCATTTTTATGAATTAGTTCAGATCGTGGAAATTCCATCAAAAATCAAAGTTGATACATGTGAGGAGGAGAACCAAAGGATTGAGGAAGGAATAGAAAATGTGTGACAATGTCACACTTCTTTTAGGCAGCACTCCCTTAGAGCGTCTGATCTCTATGTGGAGCTGCAGCCACAGGATGCATGCTTCAGTAACCCGTGCCCTTTAATGCAGTTTATAAAGCTGTACAATCGCAAACATAGGACAAATGCAGCTCACTACTTGCTCTTGGTTGATAACAGAGTCAGTCAGCTATTCTGGTGTTAGCATGAATTTGAGGTAATAGATCTCTAAGGACCTTTTAAAATACACCTATATCATATATAGCTGTTTCTATACATACATACAGGACATATATAAACTACATGTACAGACAAAGCATATACATATTTTAACACACATTGTCTTCATATATTTGCTGCAGCCATCATTCTTCACCCCTTTGTAAACTACTTCCTGCTATTTTGTTGAGGAGCAAAGGATGATCGTTGGAAGTTCTTGTTTTGATAAGTTTCTGTGGGGATGCTCATATAAGTATTTTGGCAGAGAGGATTCCAGAACAGAATTTAGTTCCAAACTGAAAATAAGGGTACACTGTTTTCTCTCTTCAGCTCCTCTTAAGGAAACTCAGTAAATGTTTTACAGTATTTCCAAAATTTAAAAAAACAAGCAAAGAAAACCCAAAAAAACCCAACTTTAATACTTTTGTGGTTTGATGGATATAGAAATAGCAGAAGTACTCAAAACATGTATAATTAATTTTTGGAAGGCTTCTGTGTATTTTTTTTTAGTCTGAATTATGCCTTTTAAAGCATGTATTTTCAAACCTAATTTTGTTTACACTTGATTAAATTAATTTTATTTATTAGTGTATTTTTGAACAAATAATATTAATCCAATCACATACAGATTTTCACTGAATAAAAAATTGGGGTAATAGTTAAATTTGAGGAGAAGGGTAAATGAGTTTACAAAGAAACCTCTAAACCACACAGATTTCTTACGTTTTCTTTCCTGTATTTTCAATTTCACAAAAGTGATATATTAATATTCTCCTGTAAGTATAGGTAATATTTTGGTTATGATCAAAACAATTTCAAGAACCCTATAAAGAAAACGTGTTTTGGTTTATTTGTTCAGACAAAACCATGAATTACTTCCTTTTCCTAGCAAATCCACAATCAAAATCAAAATTATTCTTCTCTAGATAATTCTCTTAATAAAATGTAAAGTAATGTTGCTGTACCTGAATTTGAGTCTTAACAAAAGTTTATCACTACTGGGATGTTATAGCTAAAGAAAAAAATTGTTTACTGACAAACCATTTAGTAATAATTTTACTAAAACTTATCACAGTCTCTTGATGATGCAGTAGAGACTTCAAAGGATTTTATACTTCAATATCTGACACGCTTTACACAAGGAAAACAACTTCTGCAAGATTATATGGAAACAGATTGCCTTATTGCTTGTATAAACAGTAGGTTATTGTCTGCGTGAGGAAATTATGGAATAAGAATCAAAATTAAAACATCACTTTAAGTAGTAAAACGTCACGAGCCACAACCTAGACCAGACTTAGTTTGGCAGAGGTTAAACCCCCTTGTGTTCCAACCGAACCTCAGATCACTCTGGGTGGCTGGGGCAGCTGGGCTTAACCCCTGAGTGATGCCCAATTGTTGGGTGTTTTATCGTGATCGGCTCTTTGCAATTCTGAAACAGAATTAAGACTCAAAATGGAGTCAAGGTTCAAGTTGCTTTATTTGGTCCACAACAAATGTGCAGGGGAAGGGAAGAGAAAAGGGTCGAAAAGAGAGATAGAGAGAGGGAGAAAGAGAGCGGCAAAGAGGAAGAGAGAGAGGGGGCGGGAGTTGTATCTACCACCACGAGGCTAGGGCGTTCTCTTCAATGGCAGAGTATTCTTCAGTGTCTTCGGGTCCGATGAAGTGGGCCATGTCCCTTGGTGTCTGTCCATGGTTGTCCCTCGATGTGTTCATTCTCCCTTGCATCCCCTCTTCCTTTTTTCCATGGCAGAATACTCCCTTTTTGTAGTCATCCTTGGCATACCACAGGCTTCCACCTGGCTGTGGGAATGCCTCAGGGTGGATGAGGGAATGTCCTATGTGTGAATGGCGCCCAATGTCTCTCCTGATAGTGAAATGCTCTCCTGATGTGTGAATGGCTCCTGATGTCTCTCCTGATGTCTCCAGGGTGGCTCCTTGTGTTATGTCCTGGGCACAAGCAACTTTAAGCCTGACTGGTGGTGATGTGGTGTGGTAGGAATGAGGTTTGGTTAGGTAAGATTAAAAAGGGGGGTATGGTTCTGTTGGCAATTGTTAAGGCATATTTCCAGTACCTTACAAGCGTGAAAAAGAGTATCTGCTCCTCACAATAATCAACAGTAAGCGAGCCTCCTCTGCTATCTCTGATCCTTCAGATCTAGGAGAGCAGCTGAGATGGTTTATTTATATCTCATTATTTCTTGTGAGGTGGTGTTTATCAGCAGAGGAGCAGTATAATACTAATATAATTATAACGCTCTCAAAACGTGTCCCTTTAGTTCTTTATGATGCTGTAACTGACAGCACACTCAGGAATTCTCTGAGAATCTGCCTTGTTCCATAGAGTGGAGTGCAACATTATGTAGAAATGAGAGATTCCAAGTTCCCCATGCAATCTTCATCCTGATCCCTCAGGTAAATGCATTGCTGTACAATGTGGTTTGAAAAAGAAAAAAAAAAACAAACCAAACCACAACAAAAACCACTGTTGAGGTTGCTCTTTAACAGGTCACTGAATGATTGATGCTCACTGGATGAAGAATTGTTTTACTTTTCCTTTACTCCCCATTCAGTGCATGGTGTCAAATACTGTTTAGCACAGAGCATTCAAACCCCTTCACTTGTCCAAGTGACAACCAGGTTTTATCCCCTTATGTTGGAAGCCTGACTGACATCAAGAGTGGAGGTGAGATGAAAACAACACTTCTGCAAATCAGACCAAGAATTTCCAGGAAATTCCCAAATAACATTATATTATATATATATATTATACATATATAATATATATTATATATGTATAATATATATAATATATACCTGTCCAGTATGCAGTAGCATAGAAATCATACCACTAAATTAGAACTCTGAAAAAGGCTGCTTAAAATGCTCTATGTCCTGATCGTATTACCATTATCTTCTTTTTTAGGGTAATGGGAAGATTTGAGACTATCTACCTGCACTTTGTAGAGTTCACGTAGATTTGAAAATATCTTTGTCTGTTTTGTGTCTGTTAAATACCTGTTTATTAGAAATGTCAATAATGAAAGGGCTGCTTTGAATATTCTTTATTAATTAGTACTTTTATTATTTGTATTAATATATGGTTTAATTAATATAAAATATATTTCAGCTAGCTAGAAATCTTGCAAACTTTGAAATTCAGAACTCTGGATATGCCAGATAGAATGTTACTACATATATACTTAATTAAAAAAAACCCAAAACCCACAAAAAAACCCCAACCAAACAAACAAAACAAAAAAAGCAACCTCTAGAGCACAATTTCTAGGAGATAAGTTTGTGTGTTTGGACATACAAGTCATCAGTTCAGTGGTAGGAACCGCAACCTATATATATAGTAAGAACTTTTAGATTTAGCATAGCAAATTAAATAAATATTCTTGCTCTTCGACACGTGGGTTGTGTTTTGGTGGGATTTTGGTGGGGTTTTTTTGTTTGTTTCTTTTTCTCCTTTCTTATATTTATAGTAGTTCCTGTAGGTGCAAACAGGTTATAAGTAAGTAGTTTTGAAATTGCAAACACAAATTCACAGTAATATCAAGAGTGCCTGATCTATTTGTAATACATAAATGGGCTAGAGAGTATATGGAAGAGTATTTAAAGTATAAAAGTCAATTGAAGTGAGTTGTAGAAACATACATACAGGGCTGAATATTGCAGTATGAACTAGGGAGCCTGCTTTGGCAGGGGGTTTGGACCCGATGATCTCTTGAGGTCCTTTCCAACCCCTCCAATTCTGTGATTCTGTTGACCACCACCCGTTAGAGAGAAAATGTGATTAGAAATGAGAACAGAAATCTCTCTAATGTAGTTTATATGCCCTAATGAAGGAAAAAAAAGTTTGATTAACAATATATACATTTCACTATGCTGGTTTTATTCCATTTCAGAAAGTAAAAGAGATTCAGCATGACTAAATAGACTAATCCCAGATAGGATACTAATGTGATGTGTTTCCTAGTAATGTAATTTAATGAAACTTTAAAATTCTATATTACCGTGAAAAAGGCGTCTCTATCCTTACATTGATTTATTTCAAAGAGATGAAATCTCATTTCAGGTTTTTCTGGGTTGTTTTAACTCTGATAATACGTACTATATCTACTCTAGTATTGACAAATATAACCTCACACAAGTTATTCTAGGCTGAAAATGTGTGATATTGATCAGTTTAGGTTTTTTTCCAAATGATCAATTTTGGAAACTGAAAAACTACATTTAATGTAGTTCTTAAGAGTTATTCAGAAAGAAAAAAAGTCTAAATCTGAAACTTGAAGTATGGTCATATAAAAAAAAACCCCAAACCTAAAAAACTAACCCAAAACAAACCATCTGGTAAACTAAGACATGAATTTACAGTCTATCAGGTACTCTGTGGTAAAAAACTTGAACATGTTCACATTAACAAGGGATGTGGTGCAATGACAGTGTATGACCCAGTGTGGTCCAAGGGCCTGTTGCCTATATTTTTCAAGTTCTTTGTGTGCACTCTTTCTTCACAGTATACATAATAAATGCAAGCTTTGTCAGGGACATGGACAGTGGGATCAAGTGCAGTCTTAGCAAGTGTGCTGAAGACACCAAGCTGTGTGGTGCAGTTGAAATGATGGAGGGAAGTGATGCCATCCACGCCTTGGCAGGCTTGAGAGATGGGCTCATGGGAACCACATGGAGTTCAACAAGGCAAAGTACAAGACCTGCCCATGGGTCTGGGCAATCCCAGGCACAATTACATGCTGGGCGGAGAATGTATTGAGAGCAGCCCTGAGGAGAAGGACTTGGGGGTGTTGGTGGATAAGAAGTTCAACATACACTTGGGGTGTTGGTGGATATGAAGTTAAATGTGCACTTGCAACCTATAACCAACTGTATCCTGGACTGCATTAAAACTGTTACGACCGGCAAGGTCACAGGAGGTGATTCTGGCCTTCTACTCTGCTCTGGTGAGACCTCACCTGTAGTACTGCATCCAGCTCTGGGGTTCCCAGTACAAGAAAGACATGAAGTTCTTGGAGTGAGTCAAGAGGAGGGCCACAAAGGTGGTCATAGGTCTTGAGCAGCTCTCGTAAGAAGACATGCTGTAAGAGTTGGGCTTTTTTAGCCTAGAGAAGGCTCCAGAAAGACCTAATTGCAGCCTTCCAATGCCTAAAGGGGACCTACAGGAAAGCTGGAGATGGACTGGTTACATGGGCATGTTGTAATAGGACAAAGGGTAATGGCTTTAAGCTAAAGGATACATTTAGGTTAGAGAAAGAAATACGGAAGAAATTCTTCCCTTTGAGGGCAGTGAGGCACTAGCAAAAGTTGCTCAGAGAAGCTGGGTCTGCCCCTTCCCTTGCAGTGTTCAAGGCCAGGTTGGATGGGGCTTTGGGCAACCTGGTCTAGCGGAGGGTGCCCCTGCCCATAGCAGGGGGGTTGGAACTGGATGATTTTTGGGGTCCCTTCCAACCCAAAGCATTCTATGATTCTGTGATTTAATTATTCTGTGTTTCCATATTTAAACGACACATCAGGCAGTCAGATAATTAAATGTTGTCATAATGGAATTTGGTTTTGGTTTTTTTTCATGAATGGTTTGACACACAGATGCATATATACCCACATGGATACACACACACATGCACAACATTGCTTTTCTTCTTTAATTCATAAAAAAGTAGTTTGGAGATACAAGGTGTGACCATGAAACGGATAGCTATAATAAAAAATAAAGCATTTATTTCCAGGACAGTAGTTACTAAACTAGTAATAAATTGAGATGAGATGACAGTGAATCACTGTATGACAATGTATTTTATCTATTTTGCTCAGTTGTGGGTGTTTTTTTTTTCTTCTGAGTATGGTACTCAGGAGTTTTTCAAACATTTGCATTAGATTCTTTTTTCTTTTTCCAGGTTAACTGGTATGAATCTGCCTTCTCCTGTTATTAGCAGTAAGAACTGGCTGCGACTCCATTTTACATCTGACAGCAACCACAGACGGAAGGGATTTAATGCTCAGTTCCAAGGTAAGAGACAGCAACATTGTCCTTTACCTTTATGAATTGCTAATGTGGTGGTGATAGAATTTTTTTTTTCTTTTCAAATATCCGGGACATAGAGAAGAGCTGACTCATGCTACTACTGCTCTGACACTGAGTAGCTGTTATCCTTCTCTGATGAAGCATCTCTAGAGATGTACTTTAGGAAAAAACATTTGCACTTCACATTGCAGTTTGCTTTAAGTATATATTAACTTGCTCACTTTTTCTAAGATAAATTGCTTTGCATTCAGTCTGATCTTTGCTGGAATGCAACTTGCAGAAAGTCAATTGTACACAAAAACATGCCCCTATCTAAAACATTGTCTTCCTTCATTACTCAAAATCTAACTCTTATCTGGCAGCTACACTCATCATTTGGAAATTTAACTCATCCCTAGCACAGCAGAAATCATATTTCAGGTTTCTGCATAGATTTACATATACAACTTTAAAAAAAGACAAGAGGATGTCAGTGTTGGTGTCAGCTGCTGTCTGTGTTCACCAAAACACTCTTTAAAATGCAGTATTTTAGAATGGAATGTTTATTGATTCTTGTACTTGCTAAGTAATTACTCAGGATCGAAGAAACTGAAGTTATATTGAAAACAGAAAACCTTCCTTATTTATCTGTACATTTAAATTCTTAATTCTTGCTTAAATAAGCTGTTTCAACCATTTTACCCTACATGCCATCAAATACTTTCAGGGGTTTTTGGGTTTGTTTGTTTTAGTTTGGTTTGTGGTTTTGGTTTTTTGTTTGGTTGGTTTGGTTGGGGTTTTTTTGGTGGTTTTGGAGGGTTTTCTGTTTTGGTTTGGTTTGTTTTTTTCTTCTCCTGAAAAGCCTGTATCACTTTAGGACTGACAAATACTCTGCAAGAGCTATATATTTCCGGAGATGATGACATTCACCTGTAATCCATAGAAAAGCATTTAACATGCTCAGTTCTTTTCTCTTTAAAAAGATTCTGACATGTTAGTAAAAATAGAGATCTGTGAAATTCCATTTGATTTTGGCAAGTGAATATGAGTATGTGTTCTGTGATCCTTTTCACCTAGACCTTATTTTGAAAAGCTTACTGAGGATGCGTATATATAATACCACTACAGGTGACTACAAATGTAACTGCATGGCTTATGTTAGCTCTGTGTCTTAAGCCTATCAAAACCAATGTGGTTTATCCTGCTGGTGCACCAGAGATCTAAGAATCATCAGAATAACGCAAGAAAGTTTGGGACAGAGTAACCAATACTGAAAACCACTTTTTTTGGTCCTTTTTTTCAATATGTCTTATCTCTAGCCGAATACTCACCATGGAATTAAAGCTTTAGGGAAATGCATGGGGAGATCATTATTTCAGATGTGTATCTCTTGCTCTGTGTAATATATCTGATATTGAGTGCAAGGATAAACTTCACTGATGGAGAATACTGCTCATGAATGACAAGTAGACGGATCATATTACAATTCATAGTCTTACAATTATGTGCAGTTCTTTCCTTAATTTAAATCATCCTTTTAAAATGCAGGTTTATACAATTTATTGTTTTAAATATAAACATATGTGCATTAAATGACCCATAGCTAAATAACTTATCAGGGTCGGTAGCAAATAAATGTTGATACTAGTTATATAAACATTATAAACTATGTTAAAACCTAGGAGAGAGTCTTTCAACACATGTATAACGAAAACTCAGAGTGATATCAAAATCTGGTTACACCAACGCCTTCATTGAATCTGTTTTATTGTACAGCTTTAATAAAGTCTTTCTACTGCAAGTATATTGGAGAACTAAGCAGTAATGTGGTATTTAATTTTAAGCAGAAGTAACAATGATATTTATACCTAGAGAATACCACTAGTACCATAGATAGCAGAACAGCAGAGGCTGGAAGGTACCTCTGTAGCCATCCTCAAAGAAGTGTCACCTAGAGCAAGCTGCCTAGGACTATGTCCAGATGTGTTTTGACTTTCTTCAGTGTTGGGGACATTACAGTCTCTCTGGGAAACCTGTATGAGTATTTGCACTCACAGTAAAAAAGCTTTCACTTATTTTTAAGTTAAATTTCCTATGTTTCAGTTTGTGCTTATTGCTTCACGTCTTGTCAGTAGATATCACCTTTAAGAATCTGGCTCAATCTTCTCTGCATCCTCTCATCAGGTATAAATATGCACCATTAAGATATGCTCAACCCCCTTCCCAGCCTTCTCTGGGCTAACATATCACAGATCTCTCAGGTTCTCCTGTATGTTTTTGTTTTCAGAAGCTTCTATCTGCTAAAATTTGATAACTTTGATAGATATTTCCATCTTAGGTGCATTTCTCAAGTAAAATAATGATATGAGCCTATAATGAAAAAAAGTAAAAAATCCCATGAAATGCAGGACCTTGTTTTTCTGGTGGAAAACCCTGGCCGTGATAACATGCCTTTAACATCTGGTAGTATCCAGGCTTACATTTGTCCTGGCAAAGCCTGTAGTATATACTGTTTAACTCTGAGACCTCTGAGAAACATTTTCTTTATGGACAACTATTCCCAATAGTTTAAACAGACTGTTCCAGAATACCCAGTTATAGTTGGGATTGTGTGGTGGTTTAACCCTGGCTGGAGGCCAAATGCCCACCAAAGCCACTCTGTCATTCCCCCTTCCAGCTGGACAGGAGAGAGAAAATACAAGAGGCTCTTCAATCAAGATAAGGACAGAGAGAGATCACTCACCAGTTACTGTCATGAGCAAAACAGACTCAAGACATGGACATTCATTTATTGCCAATCAAATTATAGTAGGGTAATAAGAAATATATAAGAAATAACCCCCAGTCTTATAAACACCTTACCCTGACTCATCCCTTCTTCCCGGGCTCACCTTCCCTCCTGATTTCTCTACCTGCTTCCCCTGAGTGGTGTGGGAGGACAGGGAATGAGAGTTGTGGTTACTTCATCACATGTTGTCTCTGCTGCTCCTTCCTTCTCAGGGGGAGGACTCCTCGCAGTCTGCCCCTGATCCAGTGTAGTGCCCCTCCCTTGGGAGACAGTTCCTCATGAACTTCTCCAATGTGAGTCTTTCTCTTAGGCTACGATTCTTCATGACTGCCTCTATGTGTGTCCCTTCCTGTGTATTTAATATGTGACTAAGACCTCTTAGTTCATTGCCATAAAAGCCTCTTTGAGGAGTGTTTTTGTAATACTAAATTTAATCACTCTTATGGTAGAAAAAAAAATCTAATAATGAATTATAAACCTAATGAACTTAAGTTATAAACTGATGCAGGCTAGAAGTATGTAGCTTTAACTCAGTTTTAGAAAGCTAAAGGTTTAAGCAGATTAAATTGACTTTTTGATACTGTACTTGGGCCTGTCTTTGCAGGTTAGAGATTTAATCTTAGTTTTGCTTTCAAAAATTACCGACTGTTGAACTAATTAAAAAAGAAAGTTACCTATTGTTACTTACTCTTGTGAGACTAAGAAATGAATGAATTTTTGCTTTGTAGGAGCAGAGAGACTTGTTTTAAACCCTCACAGAATTTATAGTTCATCAGATTTACCTTAAAATAATCACAAATATTATTTAATAACAATAACATACAAATACTTGGTTAGTTCTGCTGGCACCTGGGCATATGAGCCCTCAAGGCTGCAGCCCCACTCCAGTTGCTGCTACTGAGACCTACAGATCCCCAGACGCAAGTGGGTCTCAGGTAACCCCAGGCCCTATAGTCTTCCCAGCAGTTGACTGGGATCTTCTGGCCCCTCCAGTAGCTACCTCCTCTAGGTTCCTCACCCTCTGACACACACATGCCCCCTTTTCCCTAGCTACCAGGCTATTTCATCTACTCACTACCTCATGTGGCTAGATTCTTGGGAGTGGTCACACACTCACACACCTGCACTTGCGCTGCATCATGGACACAGAGCCCTTCAGTCCATGGTCTTACTGCATCTGCAGCACTCAGATCCCCATACACACACATGCAAAGAGAATAGTCCCTCACCCAGGAAAATAATTAGAAATTTAATTTAATCAGGAAGCAGGACAGACTGTGCTAGTCAGGCACAGGACATGGTCACACAAGCATAATGACCAGCTCCAGCTTACATGCATCCAGCCCCTTCCATTCCTTTATTCCTGGATTTTCACATATTTGTTCCTTCCCAAGCCACATCAATCCATACCCTTCCCTAATGTTGGTTCCTCCCCATAATCCTTCAAAGTCAGCCTTGTTCAGTCCCAAAATGCTCTTTCCCTATACCTCATGATGAGCCCTGAACCCTTGGGCAGGGATGCCCCTCTCTCTGTGATGTGACTGGAGAGGTCCCGGCGCAGGATGTCCCCCAGCCACTGGGGCTGTGGATCACCTGGGGCAGCTCCAGGGAGGCCAGGGTAGAGGTTGTGTCCCTCCATTGGGTATTGGTGTTGCCCTGTTTGCCGAGAACTCAATGAGGTCCTGGGAGGTGCTAGACCAAAGTGATATTTGTCTCTCCCATCTACTATTATTTCCCTGCACAGGTGAACTGGCCATTAAAAAGCAACTCAATATACCTCTTAATCACCAACGGCATAAGAGGGTTGGGTTTTTTTTTTCCTTTTTTCTATAAGAATTCAGATTATCAGACTTTTTCTACAGTTAGCATAGTCACTTTATTTATTCTTTTCAACTCATAGCAAATTTATGTAATATTTTTATCATGTTATCATGGCTATATTATTGCTGTAACTTGGCCTTTTCCAATCTACCAAAACCAATACTAGCAAGTAGCCAATTTAATTTTCTTTTCTTTGTTTGCTTTTTGAGCAAGCAAACAGAATTATTATAATTTATTTAATTAAAATATGGGAACTACCAATTAAACTCAAAACTATGCATAGTTAATTTATTTGTTCAGCAAACTTTTCAAATTTAGATCTAACTTGCAATATTTTGCAGTATTCAGTGCCCTGATTTTTAACATAGTCAAGAACACCAGCTCACTAACATAAAAATTAAAGCGGTGTATATATAGTTTTAAAAAGTTTGGCAAGCTGAATATATAATTAATGCAATGTAATATGAAAGGTATTCCTAGCTGGTGGATGTTTAGATTTCCCCTTAAATCTTATTCGTTGTCCCATCTTCCATCAAGCCAGAGTTGAAGGTTAAAAAACCTTAATTTAAAAAAAATTAAAATTAACAGGGGTAGAGTGAAGTGTTTGGGCCTTTTTTTTGAGTGTGTGTGTGTGTGTGTCCATTGTGTTCCCCTCACCCCCCCAGTCACTCCCTCCCCCATTTTATTTGATTTTTCATCTTCTGATGTTGATTTTATTAATAAAAAATAGCTGTGCCTCGTTCTCCCTATGAATCTGTGACATTTTTTCTATACTTTCAGAGTTTCTAGACAGAAGGAGACCTGGTTTAAATTGCCCTGCAAATCACTAGAACAAATTACAGTGCAGTGCCATGCTTTGCCTTGTCTGCTTCATGTCTGCCATATAAGCCACCCTTTTCTCAGGGAAATCAACACTCCCAGTGGGTATAATTGGACTCGGTTCTTGTTCTGCCTTGTTCCGTGACGGCATTGCCATAGGGGAAAAGATGTTACATTCATTCCGTTGTGAACTTCCTTTTTTTCAGCCCTCCACCCTCACCTCTTTGATACGTGTATCTTCAGTGAGTTTCAGTGTATGATTTGTCTTATATCAGTGCTTCATAACTGCATACATTCCCCAGAAGTGAAGTAGCATTAATGGCCTCACCATGAAGTGAAAAAATAGCATTTCCCAGCAACAGACCTCATCGTCCTGCACAGAATGACTTAAAAGGTGTGATGATGAATCCCCTGCTTTTGCATACTTACAGTAACTGTAGTATGCATGTTATCTTTCACTTATTTCCAGAACAATAGAAGGTTGTTTTAATACTTTCAGTTTTCATTTTAAGAGGGAAAAAACAAAACCAAAACCACAATGCTTTTTTCTATGCTAACTATAAATAATCTACTTAAGTTGAATATTTAATTCAGATTTCTTAGAAAGAGAATACAATAAAGAAGTTTCCAAAGCAAAACCTGATGAATGGATGTGTTCCACTTTTACAGTAAGAATTAGATCTCTCTTGTAGAGTGTTTCAAATAAAGTATGCTATTTTTGGCAACTTATCAGAGTGGTTCAAGGAGGTATTATGTATTTTGATGGTTATATACCAGAAGTTATCCATCTGCTGTGTTTGACTACATTCAATAATTTAGGATTTAACAAACAGATAATCCCAAAGACAAACAATGAATATAATAGAGGCTGCTGAAATAAACGTGTGCCAGTGGAAAACTATGAGTGGAATAATGTAAAATCAACTGCAAGGTAAAGTTCTTTCAGTGATTTTTTTTTTTTTGTAATTCAGACAGTCTGCATTTAAGTGCATATCTATCCTTTCTACATATTCTTTAAAGCCTTAGAAACTATGTTTGAAATTAGTTAAAAGAATTCATGGTATTTCCTTGATATGAGGTACTTTTAGTCAGGAGTTTCAATTATAATTGTCACATTAAATTTAGAAAAGAAAATTAGTAAAAGTGACAAAAAGGCAGAATAAACAGGAGAACTACCCTTATTGTAAAATCTTTCTTCCTTTATCTAGTCTAAAACTATCCTTTTTCAGTTCAAAACCAATACCCGCTGTCCTGTCACAACAGGCCTTACCTCAATGTTCTCATCTTTCTTAGAAGACCTCTTTAAGAACTGAAAGGAGACAATAAGGTCTCCCTGGAGCCTTCTCTTCTCTAGTCTGAACAATCCCAACTCTCTGAGCCTGACTTCATAAGTGTTCCATCCTTCTGATTACTTTTGTGGCCATTCTGTGAACCTGCTCCAACAGGTCCTGTGTTGATGGTCCCAGAGCTGGACACTAGTCCTCTCCAGATTGGATCTCACTAGAGCAGAGTAGGGGGACAAAATCACCTCCCTTTACCTGCTGTCCATGCCTCTTTTGATGCAACCTAGGATACAGTTACCTTTCTGGGCTGCAAGTGCATGCTGCTGGGTCTTGTTGAGGTTCTCATCAACCAACCCTCTCAAGTTCTTCTTCTCAGAGCTGCTTTTAATCCTTTCTCTACCCAGCCTGTAGTTGTGCTTGGGACTGCCCAGACCCATGGGCAGAACCTTGCACATGGGCTTCTTGAACCTCATGAGGTTCATATGGGCCCACTTCTCGAATTTGTTCAGGTCCCACTGAATGGTGTCAGTTCTCTCGGGTATATCAACCACATCACTCAGCTTGGTGTTATCTGCAAACTTGCTGAGGGTGCACTTGATCCCATCATCTAGGATACTGATGAAGATATTAAATAGTACT
Source organism: Laterallus jamaicensis coturniculus (assembly GCA_022605575.1). Taxonomy (NCBI): domain Eukaryota; kingdom Metazoa; phylum Chordata; class Aves; order Gruiformes; family Rallidae; genus Laterallus; species Laterallus jamaicensis. Next base: position 90,328,910 of record JAKCOX010000001.1, read on the forward strand.
GGTCCTACTGTGGACCCGTGAGAGACAGCACTTGCCACCAGTCTCCATCTGCTACTGACCATTAGTCTATGGAGGTGGCCATCCAACCAATTCTTCCTTCATTGAAGAGTCCGTGCACCTAATTTAGAGAGAAATATATTGTGGGGGACCATGTCAGAGGCCTTATAGAAGTCCAAATAGATTACATATATAGCCCTTCTCTTGTCCACTGATGCAGTCACTCCATCATAGAAGGCCATTAGGTTGGTCAGAGAGGACTTTTCCCTGGTGAAGTCGTGCTGGCTGTCTCAAATCACCTCCCAGTCTTCTATGTGCCTGTGTATACCTTCCAAGATTGTCTGTCCCATGATCTTCCCAGATACAGAGGTGAGGCTGATGGGTTGGTAGTTCCCAGGGTCCTCTTTTCTACCCTTTCTAACAATAGGTGCAATGTTTCAATTTTTTCCAGTCAACAGGGACTTCACCTGACTTCCATGACTATTCACACATCTGGAGAGTTGTTTAATAATTATGCCAGTCAGTTCACTCAGGACTGTGGTATGCATCTTATGAGGTCCCATAGACTTATATATGATCTCTTACAGTTTATCTAATTTCCCGCTAAATAGTACTGAGACAATAATTTGCATTTTGTTCAATTTTATTATCAAGAAAGTAATTCAGTCTTGATATCATCAAAAAGTGGATAATCCACCATCTCTCTTGACTATTCTTCTTTGTGGCTAACATGATCACTGTTAAATGTGTAGTCCTGTCTTCTCAATTGGGTTTAGTCTGATTTTGAACTTTCTGTGTTTAGTAGTGGTATTATGTTTTCCCTCAATGGTGTAAAAAGCCTTCTGGTACCTTTGTAATTTCCTTTTTTGAAGCACAAAGTCACATCTCAGTCTCCTAGATGAACTAAGGAGGTTGGGCTCTTTAAATTTCCCTTTGGAAGTAATTTACACCAGTTACTGAGTTTTTGTAGTGAGTGCTATTTGAACTTTCCACTGAACACTTTTGGCTATCTTAAAATATCAGGCTAGCTAGAATTTGATCTACAGATAAAACTACATTGAACTTTTGAATTTTCTTTCCCACATTTTTTTCCTACTATTTTTTTTTCTTTTAAGAAAACCCAACCCCCCCAAAAAAAAAACCTCCCAACAAACCCAAAACCAAACCTAACCCAGAAAACTCCGAACAACGCAACCCTGAATGCTTAGAAAAGTAATGAGCTGAGTCATGTTAAACTCTGTGATGTACCTGAGGAGCATAAATAAGTTTTCTTAACTGTAGTTGTACACCTGCCATGGCTGCTCTAGGTAAACTGTGCTTGTTCAGTTATCTTTTTTCTTCCCCTGTTTTTTGTTCCTCTACATTGTGTGTTTCTTCCTCATTTTGTTTCTGTAATTGCAGATTTCCCCACATCCTATTAGTACAGTCATTGTAGTATCAGAAAGTTATTTATTTTGAGAGTCTTTTGAGTAAGAGTGTAATGAACTATTTTCCCAGAACTTTTGTTTAATATAACTGATTTACATTTCAAGGACCCTTATTCAGCTGCATTTTAAAATCTGTGCATGTCTACAGTGAGATAAGTTCTTGGGGAATGTTTGCTTATGAATTAGAAAGGAATTTATATTTCTTCTATTAAAAGCAACATTCTTTCACCCTAAGCTTCATATGTGACTGTTGATTGTTAATACCTCCTTTTTTTGAAAATTAACTTAAAATGTCTTTTTTCTGTCTTGAGTCTTAATGGATCTTAATTTGGCACCTGAGGGTATAGAACATCTACCACCATTAATCAATGGCCTGTATTTTGTCATTTCTAACTTTAGGTTGTTTGATCATCTAGGAGATTTTAAATCCAATTAAAACTTTAATAATGAAATAAATACTTGACATCTTACCTTCCCACACCTGAATATATATTTAGTCTCTTGGGAAAAAGCCAAGATTTTTTTGTATGTATACTTTTGTTCCAGCACTAAAATTAAAAGATATGCTTTATTAGCTTCATATAAGTCTATACCATGTGGAAAGAGCAGGAGAAAACATTCAGACTGTTTCCATGTACATTCTCAAAAAGCTAGCTGCTTAAAATAGCTGCTCCTGTGATGTCTCTTTAAAATTCATAATCAAAGTAATTTGACATGTATATTGAGTTCAGCGCATCCTTAAGGTAAAACTGTCTCTATTCTGCCCATTTATAGAGCCTTGAAGCTTTTTCTTTTTCAGTATTTGACATTAGAAAGAATTTTTGGATTTATTGTTAAAGTTGCCATCTCATAAAGGTGTCACACATGCCTGAGAGATTGGCTGTCTTGTCTGTTTTGTTGTCACAAAATACTTTTCTTTTTTCTCAGAATTTAAAACAAAGCCAAAAATTGGCTTAAGGTGACAAGAAGAAAACATATCTCTCTAAAATAACTACACTTACAAATAGTATAGAAGAATTGGGCTCTAGGATAAAGTTCTGTCTTTGGATTCTCAGTCCAAAGTTTTGATGGGATTTATCAGTTTCAACAGAGTGTTGTCATGTTTAGCAAAGACTCAGATTACATACAGCTTTTTCATAACACATGGGCATTCTATTAAAAATAAAACCAAATAATAATAATAAAATAAATCTTACTACTAAATTTCCATATGGGTGCATATTATTATGAATCCTTGATTTTTGGGCATTTTAAGAAGAAATAAAAAAGAGCTTATTGAAGATGGAAGCCTCTACTTAGTTCCAAGCAGGAACTGTCCTGAGGATCTAGTATAAAGTTTCTATGTTGCTAAGAAGCCTCAGGCATAGCTGCTTTCTGATGTCAGCACTAAGGAGATGCTGGTCTAGTAACAGGTGTTCCTTATTCATCTTTTGTTTGATATGGTGTAGTCTCACCAGAACTGTTTAAAATTCTGTATCTGTGGTTAAAAATAAGTGTATCATCTTGGTATACATCTGTAGCATGTCACTGTTTTCCCCAAATTACCTTCAAAATAAAAGATGAAATTTAGTTTACATGTTCAAATACTACCAAAGCTAAGAACATTCTCCCAGATCAAGGAACATACCCCTGGACTTGGTAGCTACTTTTGTTCAATACTCAATACCTGGTCCTTGTTCAAAGGCACTGCTGTCCCAAAGCTATCCACCTTCGAAGACAGTTGTTTTCTATCCTTTTCTGATATAATGAAACTTCATATTTTCCAATGAAAAATTATGCATTTGGAAATGTTGAAAAAACTTCAAATTTCACTAATCTCTAAACCAGAAGGTACCATTATAGAGGGAACAGCAGAATGTGAACCTAAGAATTGAAAAAAAAAACAGTGTGTATGCACCAGTGATGGAGATACACTAGTTGTTATACGGAGTGGTGGAGATAACACAGGTCTCAAGGAACCATGCATAATATCCATGCAATCACAAAATCAGTTGGACTCATTATTTTATATTTGGCACAGACTGGAATTGTTCTCATGGTCAGTTTTTGCCTGGGAAGAAATTTGAGACATCAAATAGGGTGCTGTCAGTGTTACTACAATTGCAGATTCTTTATTATCTACCATGCAAGATGAGTCCATTCAAGTTCAGTCATGTGACAAATGATCAATGTAAGAGCTGTGTTTCAGACATGTTTTCAGCCCAATCTAGAAATTTAATTTCTTGACAAAACCTGTAAAGATGGTCAAATGCTGACTTCAGAGTAGGATTTTCTGATGAACAGTTTGATCATCCCACTAGAGCAGCACTATGAAAATGTTAATGAAGGAGAACCACAGATCAGCTTTTGACACTATAGTTGAAGTGGCATTCAAAGAACGAACTGATAGCATCTCATTTTATGTTTTATTTTTTAGATACAAGCCCTACTCTGTGTGTTCTGAGATAGTATATATTCATTACGCAAACTGTGTGGATACTGTTTTCCAGAACTGTGGAGGACATCTGCAGGCATCGAAGACTTATGCCTGCTGAACTTGTTTTATTATGATATATCATATATTGATAGCACAAAGGTACTAAGGCAGTCTGTCAGGGCAAGCGACCAGCTCAGTGACATGCAGAAGGTTAATGGAAAACAAATGGCTGTGCTTCTTTCTAAACTTGCAGATCCCGTGTCACCTTATACACATAGAATGAGAAAGATTTGTGTAGAAATCTATTGTGACACCAATTTATCTTGGGGCTGTACCATTTGTTCACTACTGCTGCATGCAGAGATTTCCAGCACAGGGAGCAGGTGGAAGGTCTGATAATGACAGGCAGTACTTTGCTGGATTGATGGAACAAGGAATCCAACTGATTGCGAACCTACCGCTTTTACAGGTAGCCATATAGTAGAAACATCTATGCCTGCTGTGAAGCCCTCTGGAGTTATAATACTGATTAGTGGGGAAGGTTTTGAAAGCTGTTAGTGAGAAAAGCACTACGATAGCATATTAGACAGAAAGTCTTCAGGCAATGAATACAGAAACAGCAGAGGATTGGGTTATTCCAGTGAGTTGGTTTAAACTAGGGATCCTATAGAAAAATGTGGTGCCCCAGTGGAAGTGCAGAAGTGTGTACCTGAGAAGTGAAATGTGAAAGAATCCTCCTAGGTTATTGAGTCAGGGGCCTTGTTTTATTGAAGAATTTATTATAGAATTCTCGTCATAAAATAAAGTGAAGAAGACAGAGAATGGTGTTTCTTTTTTGGGTGGTTTTTTTTTTTGTTGGATTTGTTGGGGTTTTTCTCTTATTCTCGTAAATACTAAACTTTTAAAAATAGTCTGTGGTACAAGTGAAGCCGAAGCAGAAGAAAACCTAGAGGTTGCTAACAATCTCTTTACAGGTCCTACATGACTTAGAGTGATAAGAAAGAAATGTTAAGAATGATAAGAAAGAATAAGCAAAATCCAGAGAGAATAGTGATGCTGCCTTGCAATTGTAGATCATTTCTTCCAGGGCCAAAATAAGATAGTTACTCCCATAGTTGTGTCTTTGTAGGAGGACCCAGAAAGACTGAGGCACTAGGACAAAGCAAACAGGGTAGGTGATTTGGCTCTGCAATCTGAATTAAGAAAATTCTTCATTTAAAACCAGAAGTACTCACGAGAAAATCAGAACAATGAAAGCAAGGCACAAGGAAACTGATAATTTCGGCACTGTACTGAGCTAAATTTACTAATTCCCCTCAAGAATAATCCTACAAATGTCATTGCAAATACTTCAGTTTCTTACTGAACTCTACAAAATATGTAAAACTCAGTGCCAGGCTTCGTACTAGATACCTCTGTTCCACTCTCTTTTAACATACGAAATACTGAATATATTTTTTCCTGTACTGTTGCAAAACCAGAGAACTATTTAAATTCATTCTTTATAGTGTCACTGGGATTCAGACTGGACAGGAAAGACCCTTTCTTGCTTGTGATCACCATGTCCTGGGCAGTATGCTGTTTCTCTTCACCTTCAAATATCTGTACTCGGGAAAAGTCTGCAGTGAAAGGCAGCCAAGAGATGAACTCAGCAGAGCAGCAGCAGAAGGAGCTTGAGGAAGTACCAGCAGATGATGTCAGAATATTTTAGCTTTGAGTGGTAGCCAATATTCGAGGCTTTGCAGGTTATTTCATGCAGGAAGAAAAATTGACAATATACTCATATATTAGAGTAACTGGGGGGGGCGGTCAGGGGAGGAGGGGAAGCAGTCTAAGACATACAAGAGGAGTGTTGCAAACTGTTGCAAAGAATGCCCTAGAAACAAACCACAGTTGTTAACTTTCTTGTTAGGGAAGCACAGGTATTCTCAAGGTATAACTATATTAGATCTAAAAGAGGGTAAATCAGACCAAGCATAATACTGTGTTAACTGAGCTGTGTTGCTGGTATGGTACCTGGCTTTGATATGACTTGTGCACTGTATACCATTTACCTGTTTGCGCACAAACACAGTTAAAAGTAGGTATAATCAATTAATTAAATACCCTAGAAGTCTTAGAAAACCTCACCAAGATCCTAGCCACTTACTGCTTCTGATCCAAATAACTCCTGGTTATGAGTTACCAATATGAAATAACAAAGAATAGGTTTAAAAAGGCTAAAGTAAGCTAAACCTACGTCAAAGAGAAGCCAAGTATATGTGACTGTTATTTTCAGACCTTAATTTCACATGTCCTTTAAAACTTTTAATGCCAAGATTCCACAGCTTTTCTGGGTAATTTGTTCCAGGGCTTCATCACTCTTGCTGTTAAAAAGCTTTTTTCTTACATAACCAAAGTCTCCCTTGCTAGAGATAAAGACTCTAAGTTCTTGTTCTAGCCTTAGTGGAACTGCAGAATGTCTCTTTCCCTTTTTGTAGTTCCCTTTTTAAGTTTAGAGTGTATCATAACTCCTCAAAACCCTCTCTAGATTAAATTATTTCTCATTTATTGCCTACAAATGGACAATTAGTTGTGCTTCATACCATGTTTCTTTTCAAGTAATTTTTCCATAATTTTTTTTCTTATTAATATCTGTCCTGTCTCCCCTAAGCAAAATCACAGACTGAAAATTCTCAGTGGTAAACATGACCTGCTCCCTTGCATTTGTACAACTTTTGGGTCATTCATTATTAGTCAAGCAATACTAAAAAAGACACCTTTTATTTGAAATTCATACCTATGCTGAACATGTATGACAAATAGATACAGAATGTTCATATTGTAATATAGATAATTTGAAATTCATCTTGAACCACAACTTAGGATTTCTCTATTCCTTGCATATCAGAGAAAAGAAACCCTATTCAAAACAAAGCAAACAAAGGTTTGTTGTTGTTTGTTTGTTTTTTAAAGCTTCACAGTGGGAGAACTTGGGTCTGAAAGATGACTGCCTCCTTCTCTTTTATTATCTGTGTAATTATTAGTTAATTACTATCAGAGGAGGAAAGTAAGTTCTTTAAGGAAGTCACCAATCTAAGTGAGCTCTACCTTTTCTAGAGAAACTTCTCTGGATAATTTGAGTTCTGTTTTTCCCCTGTTAGTTTTACATTTGAGTGGTAATTTATGAATGGGTAGAAAGTACATGTGACTGTTTATCCCAGTTCTTTTCAAAGGTTTGAGTTCGGTGGGATGGGAAGTATTCATGGTGGGTTTTTTTGTTTTGTTTTATGTATTTGGGTTTTTTCCCCCAGGTTTTTGTTTTGTTTTTAGTTTTATGGAGGGTTTTAAACTTTATTTACTGCTCTCTTTGAGTTAGCACAAGCTTGTATGATGATGAAGGAAAGGCAATCAGAAAGTTTTCCCTTATAGTCCCAGCAGGCAACATTCTCTGAGAAAACCGAAACTTTCTCCTACAATTTAGAGGACACAGAGTTGTGAGCACTGTCTTAGTGTATTTCAAATATAACTTCAAATGAGAATTAATTGCTCCATAGAATACAAGAACATAATAACCCACAGTAAGAAGTACTTCATAATATATTAATAGAATTCACAGAAAATTGGATTTCTTCCCTAGAAATTATACTTGAAGAACTTGTATATCCTAAAAAAAAAAAAAAAGAAAAAGTTGGCTTGCAAGTTCCCCTTGTAATCTGTGGTTCATTCAAAAGCACCTTCCAGTGTCAGAGAAGAAAAAAAAAAGTACATTGAATTTTCTTGAGTATTCTGACAGCTTTGTGTGAATTTCAGATCAGTTGATACGGTTTTCAAGGTGCACTTAGAGTTGGTTTAAAAGAAAGAAAGAAAAAAAAAAGGGTCTGTCATCTTATTTTCTTCAGGCCAAACAAAAAACCCAGATAAACCATCTTTGCTGCAAATAGTTGTGTTATACTTAAACCATATCATCAAGTGGACTCATGAAGAATTAAAAAGGAAAGAGTCATCAGAGGGCAAGATTTAAATTACTGAGTTAACTTTTGAAAGATATTTATTCTGCCAGGGTTAAAAATTTGTATGTAGCTGGTTTTATTAATGATTGTATTTTGTTTGGGTGGTGGTTACAGAACTGCTCTTATACGTAAAGCTTGAGTCTCCATTATTTTGTATGTTGTTAAGTTATTTGCACCTGTGAAATATATGCATTTTACAATTATATTCTTTTTGTCAAATATATGACAATATTTGAAAGGCTGATTCATGCTTCTACTTAGTCATCTATAATTTTAAAAAAGGCTGTTTAAAACTATAATGAAAAAGCAAAGGAAACCTCCAAATTTCATTTTCTTGAGCAACTTGAGGTTGAAAGGGCAGTTTGCAAAGAAACATCCTGGGAAACAAAAGTATGCAAAATGAAAATAACTCAAAAACATTCATTATTGTATGAATTGTAGGAAACCATCCCTGCTGCAATGAGTTGCTGTGTATGATATGCTTTTACAATAGTAACAGCATTAGAGCAATTCTTTTGTGAATTACTCTCTCTTAGAAATGAATGTAAGCAGAATAAAATGGAGAAAAATTTCCTTTTGAATTGTAGAGAGGTAGGAATGTAGAGAAAGCATAGTGTACTAACGTACTGGAAAATAAAGCTGATACTTACCAATCACTTTTTTCACTTTCAAATATAACAAATTCCAGATTTTAAAAAAACTTTTTTTAAGGATTTTTATTTCTGAAATTCAAAAAGGGATCTATCTTTCACAGGAATAGTTGCTGGAAAGTTGCTGTAATGATAAGATGATCTGTCTTTCAAACCGTTTAGAGCAGAAGTCTTAAAAGGAGTAGCTGAGGGAACTGGGCTTGTTTAATCTGGAGAGAAGGAGGCTGAGGGGAGACCTTATTGCTCTCTACAACTACCTGAAAGGAGATTGTAGCCCATAGGGCGTCAGTCTCATTTTCTAAGTAACAAGTGACAAGAGAAAACAACTTCAGGTTGTGCCAGGAGAAGTTTGGATTGGGTATTAGGAAAAAAATTATTCACTGAAAAGGTTTTCATTAATTTGAACAGGCTGCCCAGGGAAGTGTTTCAGTCACCATCCCTGGAGGTGTTTAAAACACAGGTAGATGTGTTACTTAGGGACATGGTTTAGTGGTGGATGTCACAGTGTTGGGTTGATGGTTGGACTCTATGATCTTAAAGATCCTTTCAAACCTAAACAATTCTATGATTCTGTGATTCTATGATCTAACCCTATGCTTATCTCCAGCCATGGCTTGAAGCAGATGTACAAACTTCTTACATCTACATTTGCTGGTGCCTTTTTACAAAAAAATTCATTTATCTACCAATTCTGGTATGAAAAAACCCCCCCACTTATTACTTTGAAACCTTAGCTTCATTTGTTGGACCTTATCTTTTCTTGTCTTTATTGACCCTAGTCAACAGGTCATGAATGGTCTTCTTGAAGTTTTCTTGACTGCAACCTGTATATGAAACTTCTTACTGAAATTTCTCTGAGTTCAGTTATATTTTGAATATTTTGCTTAAACTCGTTGTTTATCTGAAGTTTCTCAATATTAGATCTTATTTTCCCAAAGATATGCAAATGTTTTAAATATTTAATGTTCTGTTTATTTTCGTCTCTCCACATTAGTAAACATGGATAGTTTGCCAGTTGTATTTTATACTTCAAATGCCTTGGGCAATAAAAGTGTATAGGAGAATTAGCTTTCTAGGACACTGTTTTCAATGGCAGAACTGCAGCACATCTCAAGTACACCAAGCCACCTTTATTCGGACACAGATCGAGATTATTATAATTTTAAATTAATAAGATTAAGACATTGCATACTAACAGAAAATCTGAATGCAGAGAAATTTCTCTGACTGAAGATAATAGTTTTCTAATATCCTCAAAAAACATAGAGACTGTCCTTCTGGTGTCTCATTGCTGTAATTATTTTGTTACCTTCCTGTTTGTTACCAATTACAGAAATTTTGTTCAGTGGTTCATCCTAGGAAATTGAATTAAATTGGCATAGTCTTTTCCACAAAGTAATTATTCTTGGGGTAAAATATTTTCTTTACACAGGTTCAAATATATTAAAAGTTGTGAGCTTCATAGGCATCAGATGCTTTGAAGGGAGGGTTACAACTAGAAAATTTCACTTTAACTTTCCTGGTCCATTCAGGTAATGCCAGGAATATATTCTTTTCATGGTTTAGTTTAATCTAGCTGTAGCAAAAAGTTAAGGGGATATCACTGATGCTTTCCAGTGGGCTGATAAGATTGTCATGGACTTTCAGTGCTCAGGGTCTGCCTTTCTTCTTTAATGGGTATCTCATCTCCTAAAGAGTCTTAAAGTTATGATTAACAGAAAAGATGAAGTGAGTTAATTCAGTTAGCTTAACTGAATGTTTAAGTGAAGAAAAGAGAAAAAAAAAAAAAAAAACAAAAGCAAATTTAAAGTAATCACTTAAAAAGTGGAAAGTCCTGTTCATATCTGACATTATTAATGCAAACCCATTCCTCTTTTTGTGCTATTAAATGGCAGGTCATCTTTGAAATCAGGAAAAGCTTGTTAATGAAAGAGCAATTAGGAAGTAGAAAAGAAGCATCTCAGAAAAAAGTATTCAAATGGGATTTACATAGTTACAAAAAGTGCAATTTCTTTTATGTAGAGAAGAGATTGAACTGGCTTACTTAAACCCCACTGTTCAGTGGCCTCTTTCTTTTTCAGAGGTTGAACAGTCTGTATTTAAAGACTATACTTGTTTAAATCTTTAAAAAGACAGAAGATATTATACAGGCTGCATGCAAAAACTTAGACAAGTATAATAGAGGTAGGAGTTTGTTATTTATGTCTCAAAGTATCCCACTGAACCTCATGGATCCCGGCATATCACAGATTCCAATATTTGGCTCTCTGTTCTCCAGACATAAAAGCTCATGTCACCTAATGTTATTTTCTAAAATGTAGGGATCTAGCTTAAGCAAGTGGTATGTGTTTCTGTTATTTTATGGAGAGGAAAAGGCATCGCTAGAGGATGATTCATTGTACCTATCTTAGAAGGGGATGAATTGCCCCCTTGAGGTAGCTATTTCTCTTCATAAAGCATACATTTTAGATGACTGATCTTAAGTATTGTGAACCCTCTATTTAATGCACTTTCAGAGAGATACAGAATGCTTTTTTCTTGATGTGAAAAATCCCCAGGGATGGAAACTGCAGGACCTGTTTCGATGCTTGCCTGTCCTAATAGTGAAAAAGTTTTTCATGTGTCAAATCAGAACCTCACGTTTCAATTTATATCCGTTGTATTTCAAACTAAAGCTGATTGGTATAATTTTTCCCCATTCCCAAAAACCATGCTTCAATTATGTCTAACAAATACCTTCAAGAATGAGCTCCCACAAGGAATTTGAGTGATGATTGCCAGGTTCACCCAAAAATAGTGTCACAGGAGAAGGAAGAGAGTATACTTCTTTTCTCTGTCCACTCAATGGATTTACTACTCATCCATGAAGGCAAGCAATTTAGGCTTTAAATCCTCTAAGAACTGCTTGCATGTTTTACATGACACAGATATGAACAAATTGTGAGATTCATGCTGGCAGAGGGGGCACAACTCTAGACAATACCTTAGAAATTTGTTACAAGAGTTATGCTTTTCATTTCCCATTAAATATGGAATTGACTTTGAAACAGTGTGCCTCATTCCTGGAAATATTCAAGGCCAGGTTGAATGGGGCTTTGGGCAAACTGGTATAGGACATGGTGTCCTTGCCCATGGCAGGAGGTTGGAAACTGGAAGTAGATGATCTTTAAGGTCCCTTCCAACCCAAAACATTCTATGAATGACTTTAACAAACAAAGAAAACAGAACAAAAGGTAGCACTTCATGGAATATTTTGTACCTAAGTTTGTAAAGCAATCCTAAGAAAACCATACCCATGAGGTGTCCCCTTCCAGAAGCCCTTGGGAATATTTTTGTCTGCTTTGATGTCTTCGCAAAATGTGTTCCTGTCTTAGAAGAAAACACTGCACTGCTATCAAATCCGTTTCATCCTGTGCAGCTACAATTGTGTTGCAATCATCTTTCATCATTTGAACACCTGTTTCCCAGGTTTAGACATAAATGCCTGCACTTGCAAGGTACTTAAGACAAAAAGACCTTTCTGCAGTGTTTGCTCAAGCACTCTGAAGTAAAGCACTTAACTTCACTCTGAGGTTGCGAGAGCAGCATAAATCCAATATAGAAGCGAATACAATTTCTTATGTTACATTTAAAGAGAACTTAACTTGCTGTTCCTATCACTTTACTGCTTAGAAATATTTGCATACAGATCAGTGTGTTGTGTTGTAATCATAAATTTTTTCTCATACTTTGACAAAACGTATAACCGATAATCCGTTGTATTGTTATAAATTTATATAAAATGATGTAAAAATTACTGCTCTTTTAAAAAAAGTTGATTATTATTTCTGTGTGCATCTAGAAAAAATGGCTGCATTTTAAGATTAGTAACTACTGCAAGCCCTAGGAAGAAAAAAAAACAGGAAAGGATAGGTACTATTTTGCTATTGCTATTTGGGATTTCACAATAGTTTTGAATTGCAGAGGCTTGTTTCTCAATTATTTTCTATATCTGATAATATTTTCAGTTGATCAAGTTGTTTCCAAGCCACAGAACTTTGGAATTTCCTGTGAATATGTGCTATATTTTTACCCTTCTCTCCTGCCACTACAACTAAAATTCTACTAGTTTCTTTTCATGTCTCTTTGTACTTTGCTCCTGATCCCTCCTATGGTGCCCTAAATACTTAGGAGGGATAGTCTGGGAGTTTTATCAGCCATTCAGCTAGCTAAACAGTGAAAACAAGATATTAAACCTCTGATGCATCTGTTCTCTCTCACAAAACCTTGTCCCTTTGAGAGCTCTTACTCTCTTTCTAATTCAGCTGAAATTTCCCTGTAGATTCAAAAGGGGTTAGGTGAGCCAAAGAATGTAACATACTGTGATCCTAAAACCTTAATGTCCTTAGGAAACGGGACTAAAAATTTGTCTACTACTGAAGATTGATTCAGATAAAACCAGATGTGAATGTTGCATTTAAAGCTTGTGGACCTCAGATATGTGTGTATAATGTACTATACATTTTATGTAAGAAATATTATTTAAAGTCTTTGACGATTTTTGCCATATGCAGTGGTAAACATAGGAAACACATACATGTAATTAGCACAGGCTTTTCTTTTCTTTGAACCTAAGGAAATTGGAATTCAAAATATTTCAAGTTTTGATAGTGTCAGTTTAAAAATGACATCTTCTGAAAGATGATAAAAGGTTGCATTTTCATAAAAACGTATTTAGATGGTCACAAACCAGTTGTTTCAGTCTGCTTGTGGGAGTCCAATTCAGTTTTGTGTTATTGTAATTTATGATTTGGCTTCTGTGTCCTTTCTACAAGTTTTAATAGTGAATTACCTTCTTTTTGTTTTCTTGTTTCCTCAGTGAAAAAAGCAATTGAACTGAAATCAAGAGGAGTCAAGATGTTGCCCAGCAAAGACAGTAACCACAAAAATTCTGTCTGTAAGTTTTTTATACCTTTATCTTTAGTGACTACATATAACTTCTGGAGTCCTAATAAATATAAGAGAGGTACTGGGAAGCTATGGTCATAAAATGGTTATTGTGCTTTCAATTGTCACTGAATTAGAGCTCTGCTGGTAATACTGAGGGTATTGAAAGTAGAATATGGTGGTGGAATGTCTGAAAAATATGGGTACATAGAAAAAAATAAATTATATATCATGATATTTTTATATATCAGGGTATTTAGAATTCACAGATGCAAGGCAAGTTAGTGAATCCAGGCAGAACAGCGCCAGATCAATTTTTTCAGTTCAATACTGGGGGCAGTGAAGGTATCTTAAAATATTCTGGATCTAAGTTTGTACTTTCGGATCTTTTTTATTCCCCTCAGTTAATATCACAGCTGTAATTCTTCCCCCTCCTTGCCATACTATGTCCTGGTGACTCCCTTTTTCTAGTTAACAACTGCTGTAATTCCCTGCTTCTCAAGAAGATGGAAATTATAGCATCACTTTCCCTTTGTTGCATGGTTACTGCTCTCTGGAATGACATCTGTTTAGTCCCCCTACACCTTTTTCCCCATATATAGGAAAAGGTAAAATCAAGATGTTATCTATGGGATTAGGAAGCTGTTTGGGTTTTTTTTGAGCATCCCTTTCCCTGAACAACTGACAATCTGAGTACTATCTTGAGAGATCTTTCTCCATTAATCAGGCCAGTCTTGAAACAACAAAAATAAGAAGATAATTTTATGTTTTGGTAAGCTGAGAGTCCCTTAGCCCCCGAAAAAAAAGCCAGAGGGTAAGCCAGTGTTCACCCACAACTCATTAAGAGTTCTAAGAGTTCTTCTATAATGACTAAGATGTATTTGAATAAATTAATTCTTCATGTAATAACACTGACCTCAGTGGAGTGAGGCGCGGGCTCTGTTTGCATTGTTGTGTGCTATTCTGCAAGTAGAGAATGAGCGTCTTGAAGACTAATGTCTAGGGGATGTGAGTTGGTCTCTGTGTTTCTGCCTTGCACTGTTTAATGCAAAGTAAGTGTTTTGGTATGCTCACTGGAACAAAAGAGGCATGATAATTGTCTGCTTTAACTGCTGTACATTGATGGTGTGGCACTCAAAAGGAACTTTTTATGCAAGGTGTAGCAGAAAAAGCCCATCCATCTCTTTGGTGCTTGCATCTGAATGGGTGATTATTTCATTATTTATAAGTTACTTCTGGGAGCTGTGATAGCTCTGCTTACACTCTCAGAGCACATGCTGTCAGACACCAGATTTGATTATACAAAGTGGAAGTAAGACAGGCTATGTGGAAGAAATTATTATAAGGCGCTCTTTTATTTACCAAAATGTAATGTCTTTTGTCTTTTTCTTTTCTTTGTGTTTTGACTTGTAAAGCTTTATTGCCATATCTGACTTCCCAACATAAATCTAAACACTGTATTATCATTATTACCATTAGTTTCACATATATGAAGCTTATAAACATTATAAGATCAAATTAAAAACAGTTGGATTCAGAGGTATTTTGCTGCTCTTTCCGAAATAACGCTTTAGTATTTAACCATTTTCCTTACTAGAAATTATGTAGGTAGAAAAAATAATTGTGAATTGCATTTCAGAGGACTAGTAAGAATGGCTGTTACCTTTTGATGCCAATTAGCAAAACCCATAAATTATGGATGTATACCTGTCCCCATTTTTGTATTTTAGACCTTTTAAACTATTCTGTCTCTGTAAGACAGAAAGCTTACTTTTGCATTTTGGTTTGTGGGAGGTAGGTGGAATCTGAATACTGGCACTGCAAATGCTATGAGTGTGGCCTGCACATCCCGAAATCTGGAGGTTTCCCACAGCTCTTCTACACAAGCACAACCTGAGAGCCCCTGCAGAAAGCATTTCATGGTGGCAAAACTCTGTTAGAATTCAGGGATAAAATGTTATGAATGTGCTGATAATTCCTCATGGAATGCAGAACTGTATTTCAGTCATGTAGAGTCGTATCTCACTCCTCCCCTCCTGGACCTGCCTAGATCCCTCGATGTTTCCTTTCAACTGGCCTGCTATCCTTTATAAAGAGTCAGATAGTGAAGCATGGCTTTGGGATATAAGTGCCTTAGTAGATTTTGTATGGGAACAAAATAATTACATAACATGTTGCTCCCCAGGGAAAGAAGAGGGTTTTGGGAATTTTTTTTTGTTTGTTTGATTGATTCGTAGGTACACCTGAAGGAACTGTATCAAGTTAGCTAGTTGCTAGAATACTCCCACGAGTTGATACCTTTTAGCAGTGGGCCAGATGCAGTTGAATCATGATTAATTTGTGCAAGGAAATGGGAAAAAGATGGGAAAGATAATTGAACAAAAATATGGTTCTGGTTCATCTAAAGTGTAAGCTGGCCTACGGGCATCTTAAGTACTGCACCTGGCAAAGTTTTGGAACAGTAAACTGGGAGAAAGTAAATGAACAGGCAGTTCTGTTGGTTACTTTTTTCAGTTTGTCCTCATTAGTACTTGAGCTGCCACAAATGCTGGCCAAATCCAGTGCTAAGCATATTTCCCCTTGGTCATGTGAAGCTGATCTCTCATAGGAGCAAGGAGAGAGTTTTAGTTTATGAATGTGCTTAAGGGAAGCAAATCCAATTACATCTGTTTTTGTGTCCATCTGTTTAGTTGCAGGCTCAGCCTACTCACTTTTGTTCCCTTACTTGGTCATTCTGATATATATGGTGTATTCCCAAAGGAAGTTACTTGATCCGTCTTGCTATTGTCGCTCATTCTAGCATGGAATAAACCTTCAGACTCTGTCTCTAAAGGCCTGTGGCTTTTTTCTAAAATTACTGTGACTATAGTTAGCATTGTTACTGATTAGATAAAAATAGAATTTTGGTTGCTGACTCTTGTATGGAAGTATTCCTGCCCAAAACCTCTTGTCAGGCAGTGGTCATTACCTCCAAACATCTGGGAATTACCTCTGCAGTGGAGAGATTGTATTGGGAGCATCCTCTACATCCAAGAGAATAAATTCCCTGATGAAGTGGCCTGTGAGGACAGACCTTCAGGCAGCCTCAGTCTTTATAATAAAAAGGTTTATTTTCCATGCAATGAGACTGCTACCGTTTCTTTTTAAATGTAGCCCTGTTACATACCAGGGAGCTATCTATTCCTGGTCATTTCGTGTACAAAGGACATGTCAGTACAGCTCTGTCCCACCAGGTGGGCAAACCAGGGAGATTCAGACTGGACCCTCTTGCTTTCTAAACTCCTTCTCAGAGAAGAGTGTATGTGCAGCTGGATCCAGTCCTCTCAGACCTGTCTGTCCCATCCCAGCACACGGGTATGTATAAAGTTAACCTTTTCTGCTTGCTCCAGGGGCTAGGTTAATTTTAGCAAACCGCTTTTAACAACCCTACCATCCGTATGAGCTTCTGTAATCCTTTGTGCTCAGGAGTAGCACAACTACCTAGGATGTCCAAGCAAAGCCTAAAACTGAGTATGATTATAAAGCTTGCAGATACAGCCACAGCACACAATATATTCAGAGGAATGGATTACAATTAGTAAAATTTAGCAAAATTGGAAAAACTGTTACTAATATGTGTCAAAATAAGACTAGAAGGAGAGAGAGAGAGGAAAATAAGATATCACCACCCAGGGATCCAGGGTGTCTTGGCATAAAGGTGTAGTCCTTTGATGGTGGGCACACACCAGACACCCTGAATCTGCATCTTTTATACTACCTGGCCCCACCGTTCCAGGGAGGCCTAGCATATCTTGCACAGACTCAGTGTTGGGTTGTAGAGTGTTCTGGAAATGAGTCAGTGGGGAATGGGGTTCCAAAGTGTTCATCTGACCCCCCCCTCAACTGTTCTGATCAAGCAATGACCTCATTCAGGACTTTTTGCAAGAAAGCTGTCTGCTTCCAGAGGGCCCTGCTTGCCTGTTGCTGTTCCTGATTGGATAAGAACACTACCCTGTTTGTTGGGGTGGCTACTGAATGAGGGGCTGCCCTTGCAGGGACAGTGTCCAGATGATTTGTCAAATGAGGACCCTATCTCAGCACAAAGACCAGTTTGTCAGGGCAGCTGCCTTTAGACCAGGACTCTACAGGCCCTTACAGACATTGGAGGACGGAGGCCCTAGCCCACAAAACTAGGTGAAAACTAGAAATGCTGATAAGGTTTATGTCATGCATGCTAATCTGTTGGTGCAATAATGTTGGGAGGGGAAGGCATCAGTGAGAATGAAATGTCTGCAAGAACCAGTTTCCAGCATTTGCTCCTGTCATGCAGTGTGGACAGTGTCTTGAGCCCAATTTATGGAGTAAATCTGAACAATTCTTTAAAAAAATGCCATTCATATTGTACCACAGTAACAGTTCATAGTAAATACTAAATACTGAGCGATGTAACTTTACAAAGTGTTTAGTATGTGAACTACTATATTTTACAAAGTGAGATCTGTTGGTATTCACTGAGTAAAAACCTCTTAAACTTCACTAAAACTATTTCAGGCTTCTGTAGTAATATCTGATAATGTTATTTCAGAATATCAGAAAAATATATGCTAAATGGTTTGAAGAGCACAATTTTAGCATGAGTAAGTTTAATACTTATGAAATAAGTATTGATATATATGAATATACTTAAGAGTGTTTTTATAATATCATTATATTAAATACAAAATATTACAATAGTATATTAAATACTTATAAATGCTTAACTACATAATTTAGCCAGTTTTTCACCTTGAAGATGATAAAAAGTGCTATTTTAAGATAGTGACTTTTGCCATATTAAGCCAAAGAACAAATGAGTTTACAGACAGTATTGATTGGTTGCAGCACACTAAGGTGAATTAATGGCAAATGGTGTTGAAACTGTAGTGATTAAAACCAAAACAGGATTGCATTGCTGATTCTGTGTAAGAAAGAACAACAGCAGTCATTAATTATTTGGCTATTGAGTAACTGACAAAAATAACTTAGTAATTTGCAATGTAAATTTAAAATATGTTCATGGCAAAATTTTAGGATGGAATTTTGTTGCTTATGTATATATTCTTCATATTTTAAGCAAGTTGGCAATTTCATCTTCTTGATATTTGACTACTGATAAATTTAGTTTGATAGAAGCAAACTGATGACTAGTAAAAGTTTTGCTCTTCATTTAATGAAAGCGTTTCCCTAGGAAGGGCAATTGGACTAAATAGTTACACTTAAGAGCACAATTTTCTACACTGTTTTCTTCTTATTCTAATTTATTTAAGAACTTTTGTATTTTAAAAAATCAATATTTAGAAATTGATTGCAAAACAATGTGCAATTTAACAAATTGATAAAACAAGTGCTGATGCTCATCTGAAGTTAGTTATAAAAGATATAACCATTACTACCTTTAACTTTTTGTAATTTTATATCTTGTATTTTTTTAAAATTGTTACACTTAGTGTGTAAATTATCCTCCTTGTTGTTTCCACAAAATTAGATTATAATTAATTATTTTTTAGAATATTTCCCACTAATTATTTTAGGAAGAATGAAAAATTTTATAAAAATTAGGTATTATAATTTTTAGAATGTACATGAAATGGAAAAAAAAAATTGACCAAAATTTATAAACTTTTTTTTTTTTAAAATCCTTTTTTGGTACTCTTACTGAATCTTAACCTGTTTCGTCTTGCATTTGAATTTTCACAGACTGCCATGTGCTGTGTCAGGGTCAAATCATAGTAATGGAATATTGTTCTGAGAGTTTTCAGTCTCCAATTTAAAATAAAAAAAGCAAGTAAAATATCACTCAAGCTTTATAGTCTAATCTTACATAAATTTGAACTAATCATATATAGTATCTAATGTTTTATCCTTAATTAATTTAGGAAACTTTGCATTGGTAATGAGATTACCAATAAAGATTATGTGAAATAACCCACCCAAGTAACTATAGGTAGGCATGTATAAAACAACCCTATACTTTGGATCTTGTGTGCTTAAAAGCTCTCAATATGCAGTCTGTTCTTCCTATGAATAATTTAAATGTAATATGAAAAGATATAACCAAAGTATGAAAACAAAGATATAATACAGTGACCTTAAAAAATGGGGGAGGAGGGAAAAGATCCTTCTGGCAAGTAGATTGTGTCTGCTGCAGTTCTTCAGTCCTGTACCCCTTCGAGCAAACATGAATTTAAAAGACCTGGAGAAATAAATGGAACATAAATCTATCTCCTTGATTGGTCTCACTGTGAGCTAAAACAAGTAAAGCAAACATTAAAATCCTGTCACCTTTCAGGCTTGCTTTCTGGGCCACACCATACTGTTTGCTAAGTTTTTTGAGCAACATTTGGAGGGAGGTTGTTTGCCCTGTTCTGACAAGCCAATGGTCAGTTTGCCATTGCAAAGAAGGGCAACATATGAAGAGACCTGACTTGCTAGTTCTTTAGGAGGGAAATACATCACGGCTGTGTTTTATAGTATTATCTGCTTTGTATTCTAATAGTGGATCTTAAGATTTCCTTTTACAAATACCACTGGCTTTTAAAAACTTCTGTTTCCTGGGCTCTTCATAAAGCACTGCAACACAAGGGTGAAAAGTGACAGGATTCATATCTGCCTGTTTTGTGATCTTTATCTATTCAACATCTTCTGTGCTTAGTTGTGAGTATACAGCTTCTGTCATTAGGAGAACAGTCCTCTGACTAGAACGTCTTCACCAAAAGGATTTGAAATACCTACATCCAAGATGGAGATTCCTCAGAGGAAGGCAAACTAGAAGACTTGCAAGCTAAGATCAGTATGGAGGCACCTCTTTTCCATTAGTTTCTATAGAAATTATCTCTGAAAATCTCAATGGAAGTTGTTCTGTGCTTGTGTGTTATATTGTATTACATGAATTTACAGGCACTGAGTCTCATTTGTAAGGGCCCAATCAGAAACTTCCAAACTGCCTACACAGTATCATATACTCACCAGCCTTTTTAATCGTCAAAGCTGTTTTTCATTCTTTCAAATCCCCCAGCTTGAAAAAGAAAGCATTTTTCAAGTTTACATTTATATTAGGCATCTCTGCAAATGAGAGAACGGATCATTTGTAACTTACTGGAATTTATAAATTACAAGGGTTGGGAAAAACAAGGCTTAAATAACTAAAATTTTATGGGCCTAATATTTCTGAAAATACTAAATTTTATTAAAAACCCCCCATTTATACAGAAATGGAGAGCATACTTTAAATGTTCAGTTAAAAATAAAGAAGAGGGAAGTAATACTTGAAACACTGGCATTTTTATCCAGTAGATTAAGGGTTGGACTCTGGAATCTTCGAAATTAAAAGTGTCCATGTTATGAATGTATACCTATAGACATACGTGTATAAGTATAGACACACAATTGTAGATAAGTACATAACACGTAGGATTCCAATGCAACGTTTACCGTATGTCTAATAATAAATTAATGACCCTATTTCCCCTTTTACTGAGTATTATAGGATGAAATCAGGCAGTAGGAAAAAATAACTGCGGCATTAACCTCTAACAATTTTATAAAGCTTTGAGAAAACAGGAAGGATAATTACCCTGATAGATTTTGTTCTATCATAGAATGTAATAATACAGAGTTGCCCAAGTGTTAAAGAATTTAGGCTCTTCAGAGAAGATGAGTATCCCTATGCAATGAAATTCTACAGTGCTATTTTACTAGATTGTATAAATTGCTTCATAAATCAGGTTAGTAAATTATACTTGGTGTTTCTAAATAAGCCTTCATCATGGCAGGAGTTTAAATATCTTTTAAAATACTATGCAAAAATCTTACTGTGAAGAGAACTACTGCCTAAATATATTTGTGAAGAAAAGCATCACTTGTAGCTACAAGCAAAACAAGGTGCTTCATCAATTATTTAATACATAATTTGCATATATAATTTGTAAAATAACCACAAGAAAGCATCTATTAAAATATGTAAAACAAGATGTAATCTGATTGAATTATGGATGGTTAAAGTGAATAGCTACCCAGCTTGGAAGCTGAAACTGCCATTAAATAATTTTCATATACAATTATAGAACATTACTGATTATCCAAAGTGAGTGTTCATACTGTAGGCTAAACTGACATTGAATTCTGTTATTTTCAGGTCAGAATTAAGAATAAGGAACCTGCTTTTAATAATTAAAAACCAGCATAAATGAAGTATTCATAGGAAATTTAAATATAAGCTTTAATATAGCTTTGTTGGATTAAATTTCATGCACAGCTCTGTTAAAAATATACATGTGGGCAGTAAATAGGTTGGCAAAATGGTCTCTCTAGATCCAAATAATGCATGCAAATTATGAAGGTATTCAGAACTTGTGGGTGGGTAGGTTAACTCAGACTTCTGGGAAATAAGAAACATGAAAACAGTTTTAATTATAGAAGTATGGCACTGGTCTATGCAGTGAAGGTGTGCTGCAGAATACATATGCCCTAACTATCAAGTCCTTTGGAAGAGTCAGAAGCTTCCCACCTCCTGTGAGGAGATTTCCCCTTTGCACAGAGGCTAACATTGCAGTTTTAAAAGTTTAACACTAGATGTTCACGCATATTCAGTATGTATTCAGGTCCTGCTTTTCTAAATCCAGGTTGTGGAAGAATAGCTTCAGAGTTTGATAGAACATCTTGGACTATTTTCCTTCTTTAGAATTTGTTCTTCACATTGTGAAACATTTTGGAAAGATAATTTTGACTGTGTTGGCATAGTATCTTACTGTCGTGTTAGCCTGTCACACTGGAATATATCTGCTCTTGCGGCTTCTCTGAGCAGAACTGAAAGTGCTAGTGTCACATATGTTTGGAACAGGGGAGTTTTGTTAGGTGACAGCTAATTTATCAGCTTCACACTGGTTTGAGTCTACTACTCCTTTCTCACTTGGACAAAGGCAAGTAAAAATTTTATACAACTCTTGAACAATGTATAAATTTCCTCAATAATGTATATTGAAGAACTTGAGGAAGCCTAGGAAGGAACTAAAATGGAAATACATACATTGGCTTACATTTGGAAGGAAAGAATTAGTTTCTGATTTAGGGTGAGAGGTTTATTCAACATGATGTGTCCTTCCATTAGAATTGATAGAACAGGTTGTTCTTTAAAAGGCAAAAAATGGTTACTCAGCGACAGAATTTTAAAAAAATCTAAACAGAATGACTAATCCAGAAAATCTCAAAATGCTGGCTAAGTTTTCTGGTTTATGATACCATACTTGAAAAAGAAGGAATTGTAACTTTGGTGTTCTTGACTTTATGTATGTGTGCTGGCTTTGGCTGAGAGTTATTTTTATTTTTAGTAGCTAGTTTTGTGGTTTTGTGGGGTTGTTTTTTGGGTGTGTGTGTATATGGAGCTTTTTTTCCCCCTTCTGAAAACAGTATTGATATTACAGAGATATTTTTGCTATTGCTGAGCAGTGCTTAAACAGAGCCAAGGCATCTTCTGGTCCTCATACCACCACACCAGCAAGTAAGCTGGGGGATACACAAAGGAGTCAGGAGGGGACACAGCCAGGACAGCTGACTCCAACTGACCAAAGGGATGTTCCATATCTATGACATCTGCTCAGCATGTAAGGGGCTGGGGAAGAAGAAGGGGGTTGGGGGCAGGGGATGTTCAGAGTGATGGTATTTGTCTTCCTAAGTAACCAATACATGTGATGGAGCCCTGTTTTCCTGGAGATGGCTGAACACCTGCCTGCCTATGGGAAGTGGGAAATGAATTCCTTGTCTTGCTTTGATTGTGTGCATGGCTTTTGCTTTCCCTATTCATCTGTCTTTTTATAAACTCACAAGTTTTCTCACTTTTAATTTTCCCATTCACTTCCCCGTCCCATCAAGGGGGAGTGAGCGAGTTGCTGCCCGACATGTCAGGAAACCTTCCAATGAGTCACAAAGTTTAGAGAGGAACCCCTTGCTTTCCACAGTCCTACTCACAGGAGTCTAGGCATAGCTGGATTCAGTCCTAGTCCCATACATGGTTTACGTCTAAAGGATTTTATGTCCACAAACTATCTAAGATATAATCTTAGTGAAGCTTACAAAGTTTAGTCAACTATTAGTCACTTCCAAGGATCCATTGCAGTAAGGAATCCCTCAACATTGAGGAGTAAGGGATGTCTGAATAGTCCCTGCTCAAAGGGAGATCTTGTTGTGCAGTCTGCCGCCATGCAGGAGAGCTCAATGGGATCTTGGGCTGTCCTCTGTTTATGGGATAAGATAATTGACTGATAGTCATATTTGCATACTGACTACTGAGGCTAGAAATGTGGCTTGAGTTGGACATTGACAAGCACTGTGGTTAGGTGGCCACATTGCTCAAATCAGCCCATAGCTATTATGTTCTCATCTGTGTCCCCTTAATCCACTTTGAGTGGGATGCAGCCATCATCACCAGATGAATCCACTACAACCACTTACCCCTTGAGCAGAGTTATGGGAAATAAAGATCAGCTAGGAGAGGAGTGAGGAAGCACACCATCACAGAGCCATCTGAACTCAGATAATAGTGATAAGATCACTTTGTCATATGCCCAAGTAATGTAAGTTTTAATATGCATGACGGTGATGAAAAATGTTTAGTTCTAAAAAGTTATAATCTGACAGGAAATAATTATATCTCAAAGTCCATATTGTTCTGCTAATGCAACTTGATTTCTGCCACCTCACTGTCACAATATTTTCTACTTCAGGCTCCTAACATGAAAGAAGTTCTGCATAAGCAAAAAATATGTGTGAAAAATGTATGCATATCTTGCCTAGTTTAATGCTTTTGAACTGAGCTCTCATGCTCCGTGTCTGTTAGAGATGATATAAACTCAGTGAATTATCAAATTAACAAGAGCAAAACAGTATGGTTTCTCTCAGATGCTATTTCAAGTGGCATATATTACTTTATTCAGGATGCTACGTTTTATTGCTATATCAGCTTTTCCTTCATGTTTTTTGGAGTTATATGGGAAACCTGTTTCTTTCTGAGAAGTCATGTTTATTTCTCAATTCTACTAGCCCTTTCTTTTAGAAGTCTGAAAATGCATCTGCGGTAGAAAATAACACAGGTTAAAATAAACTCCTTTGTCATAAACAAGAAGCACTTAAGTTAGCATGAAGCAACACCTCCTGCCTGGATAATACTTTACTGTAGCTATGGAATAAATTAAAAATTGAATCCTCATTTTAGCTTATGAAAGTTCAAAAACACTTACATACATTTTTTGCATTCTCTATTGTTTTTCAGTTAAATTAATCATAGTAATTTCTAGTCTAGTCCTGAAATAGAATTCGTGAAGTGTACGATGGGCTTTCTTGTGACAGAAGATGAGACTTCTTGGAGGGGCAGAGCTTCTATCCCATATCATAGTTCTAGGAACAGAACATATCACAGTTATAGGAACA
Organism: Laterallus jamaicensis coturniculus; assembly: GCA_022605575.1. Lineage (NCBI taxonomy): Eukaryota > Metazoa > Chordata > Aves > Gruiformes > Rallidae > Laterallus > Laterallus jamaicensis. The sequence goes on from JAKCOX010000001.1 coordinate 90,353,757, forward strand.
GAACATGCCCCGACTTTCAGTCAGGTTTGCTGTAAAATAATTTTTTAGTCTTTCAGTTCTTATTCTCCCATTGCTTCTTGTTTTATTCTATGTATTGCATCTTAATTTTGTTCAGAGCAGCTTTGTTTCAGATCTGTGACCATAGCAATGTTGCTAACACACTGGTCATGACTGTTGCTAAGCAGTGTTTACAGTGCCCACGCATTTTCCTTTTCTCATTCTGCTCCCCACAGTGAGTAGGCTGGGGCAAGCAAGAGTGTGATGGGGGCACAGCTGTGTCAGCTGACCCAGATTGACTGAAGAGATGTTACATGTCATGTAACACCAGATTTGGCAAAGAAAGCTATGGGTAAAGTTTCCAAAAGCCCCATTGCTGGGAGGCTGACTGGGCATTGCTCTGCTGGGGGAAATGTGATGGGAGGTACTTGTGGGTAGTGAGTGATGCCTTCACATCACTTGGTGGGGAAGGGGGGGGGTCCTCTTTTTTTTTTTTTTTTTTTTCCCCTTTTCACCTCTTAAACTGTCTTTTTATCAATCCACAGGGTTTAGTTTTTGTTTGGTTTAGTTTGGTTTGGTTTGTTTTTTTCCCTCTCTTCCTTCCTGTCCAGCTGGCGAGGAGGTGAAGTGAGTGGGACACTGGTGAGTGCTTAGCTCCTGACATCAGGGGTCAACCCACCATAGCCTAATTCATTTACCAAAATAGTGTCTTCTGAATCTCTTTGCTCCTTCTATGCTCAATTTTCACGTCGTATTTTTCCCATCTGCCTATAAGTATCTGTTCTTTGTTCCTGTTTTGGCATTCACTTAAGTCCCTTCCCTAAATGTATAATTAGACGGTACAGTTCAGGTTTTAGAAAGGTATTATACAACCTCACTGATGAACTGCTGAAATAGTCAGTGTGTGACAGCCATTTAGAAACCATAGGTATGGGAACTCAAACCTCACTTCTTGTGGAAACTGCTGAAGCATATATAGAGAAGAGAAGGGAGAAAGCAAAGGCTGCATATTTCTTGGGTGGTTTTCATCTGAATAATAAAAAGTAAATATGAACTAAGAGTCTATCAGTATAATTTAGTGCAGTCAGAAGTACAAGAAGTTCCAGTGGTCATTCCTTCTGAAATCCCTGTGTCCACTTTGTCTAGCTCCTTCCAGTTTTTATTGTAAACTATGCAAAAACCAAGCAAAAGCCACCACTTGAGACCTAACATTCTCAAAGGAGGAAAAGCTTGCCTCACACTCTTCTGGATATAATATAAAGGGTTGATGCACGTGTGCTCTATTTTATCCCTACCTGTGGAATTTACCTATGATCTCCTCTGTCTGCTGCACAGGTGTGACATGGGACTTACCTACATTCTTACTAAGTTATTGACTTTATCAGTTAGGCTAACCACAGTTAGCAACAAGGTAAAACCAGAATAGAAATTAAATTTTAAAAAGGGGAGTGGGGGGAGGAAAATATAATCAAAACCTTTATTTCAGAGTCACACAGACAAACTAGTGTTTACACCACTTCCCCATTTATATGTAAATTTAAAGCTTTCATATGGACAACGTTCACATATATCTATACAAATATTTCTGCAGGGTCTTAAAAATCTTAATTCTCTCTAGTAAAGAGTAATTTAGGTTGTTTGAGTATTTGTATAAGAGAGCACAGAATTGTACAATTGTTTAGATTGGAAAAGACCTTTAAGATCTAACCTTTAACCTAATACTACCAAGTGCACCACTAAACCGTGTCCCTGAGCATGGTAGACTTCTAGGCATGGGTTTGGCTTCTTTGCTGCTTGTTCCTACTCCTTCGTTTTAGCAAACGCTCACTGTGTTAGCAGAAGTTCCCTACAGCTTTGCAATTCTGTTTAGTGGAGACTTTTTGCTGCCTTCTGCTGACTCAATATGGGATAAGCACGGATAAGCTTTCTGAACAGCACATTCAACTTGAAGTAACAGAGAGTTATAGATAAAAAAATAAGTCTCTCTTGGTAAAGAAATTAATGTAGTGAAATGTAAAAATAGGAAAATTTATGATAAATTAGACCAAATCCTTTTGGACTAAAGAAAAATAAAGATGTTAAAGGGACATGACACAGTTTTTTTCTAGCAGCAAGTTTATTAATATTTCTGGCTTAAAATGCTGTCCTCTACCAACTAATAAAAAGAGCCCATCTGTTACACACTAGGTAACTAAAACTCATAAGGAAAAATGCTTGGCAGAAGAAGCAACAAATCTGTCCAGTTAGTTGGAACTGGATTACGATACTAGAATTCTCCTATATTATAGCACTTTTTTTGTGTTCCATATTAAAGATAATATAAATTAAATACACCAGTCCTATTTGTCTATTAACATTTGTGTTGCGTAGAGCATTTCTGAAATGTCTAATCTGATCTAACAGTAAAGAATTTAATCCTCTTTCTCACAACACATTTTAAACACAAAATAATAACATGGTAATTATAGGTATATTGGAGGAGCATAGTGGCTTCCTCTCACAAAAAGTAGGAACAACTTCTCCACTAATGATATTGTTACTGTTAATGCCATGTGTTTCTAAAGCAATTTCATCCTCCTTTCCTACCAAAATATATTCATATTATATTAAAATAATGGTTTTGGTAAAAATCAAAGCACAGTCCTAATTTTTCATATCACTGACAATGTATTCTCCATGTCCATTAATACTGCTGGCTAATAGTTTAGGGAGACTCTGTTTAAGGGGACAATATACTTATAGTCTATGTTTCCTCATTCTTTTTTTTATTTAAATTATTGTATTGACTTAAGGAAAAGTTTATTAAGGCACTTGTGCATTATTATGCAATTCAAACTGTATTTTAAGCAGTTACACATTTTCTTGCTCTACCTCAACAACTGGATGAAACTTACATATTTCTCTTGTCAGTACAATAAAGGCTACTGGTACATTCACTCATGCTGAAAGCTCTGTAACTGATAAAAGCTCAGCTAGTATTCATAGATACCTCATGAGCCCCAGCTGTCTTCTACTCCCCCTTGCAAACAGTGCTGCTGCAGGTAAGTTGTTCCCCTGTATTAGCAGAGTAGCAGGATCAGCCTTAAGGCTGGTGAAATGTCACCAGGTCTCTATAATCAGTAATTCAGAGAGAAATCAAAGATAATTATAATTGTTGATATTTAAGTATTAGGCTTAACATATGGGCTAATGTGAATGACTCTCGGAAACAGCAAGTAATGCAAAATATCTTTTACAGGAGAGATAAAGGACAGTTCCTTTTCTCTATCTAAAAGTCAATTTGCATAACTTCAGAGTTAAAGCAGTTACAAGAAATATCTGTGAAAAACATAGTTTTAAAATCAGAAAACATGTATTTCTCATTGGTACCGTTCTAAAACGATGATTGGTTAAAACATTATTAATAAGGCTATACTTTTGAAAAATAAACTAAACTAAATTCTACTCAAATACAGAAATCCATAAATTCATTTGTGAAAGTTATAGAGTAGAGGCAAGAGGGACTCAGGCTGGACTATGTTTAGTAGTCCTATCTGTAACATTGCAATCAGCTCCTCTTTGAACAACATTTTTCAAATAATTATAAATAAAACACATATTTGGTTGTACATTTTATAAATTCATCATTAAAAAGTTTTAACTTGTGGTCTTTCAAAAAAAAAAAAAAGAGAAAGAAAAAAGGAAAAAAAAGCCTTGTCAGATTCCATTTCACAGTGTTTTAACTGGAAAAAAACCTGTCATAAAAGCTTAACTATAAAGACTTGAATGGTTGCACAGCTATTTAGAATTCCCCATGGACAAAGGGCTGCACACCATTACCTGTAACTGCTTAGCTGAAGAAAAGTAACAACTTTGCATCCAAAAGAAACAGGGCATTTGAGACCTCATGAAACAATATACATGCAATACTTGTACGAAATATGTGCCCCTTGCTTCTCATGGTTTATACCCTTGGTGTCACAAAGTAGAGAATAGCAGGCTCAGTCCTTCAGTATGGTGGCAGTAGCATCAAAGATTCACAGCATGTTTGCAACAGAGAAAGAAAACAGGTAGAAATGATAATTTAAAGAAAATAAACTGACAGCAAAAGGTCTTTCTTAAACGTATATGCCCCCATTCTTCACAAGGTCGAGCACCTGTGATGAGAAACCCGACAGAAGAGAAGTATCAATTGAAAGGTTAAGACTAAAACCCACTATTTTTATTCACATACTTATTTTTTGGCAGTTCCTTAGCAAAGTCTCTGGTGGTCCTTCTCTTTTGATCCTTCTATTGGAACAGTAAGAGGCTGGCAAAATTTGTCACATTATATGACAAATATATATATAGATATATATACACACATAATTCAAATTTTGATACCATATATGCTGTTGTGTAATGAATCCTTGTTTAAATTACAAAGGTGTAAAAAATGTTGCCAAAACAGAGAGTTAAAAATGCCTTAGATTCCTTTCACAGGTTTTAAAAGAGCAAAGATGACTTCAAATCTCTCCTATTAATGATTCTTAGGTTTAAAAAAAAAAAGTTTGCACAGCAATAATTTAATCTTGCAGCTCCTCAGACTTGTTAAGGCCTCTGTGATACTGTCATTGGGTTGTAGAGCACAAAAGTGATGTGTACTACAATTTGACTTTGCTACTTTTCACCAAACTGAAAATTCCTGTGTTTGAACTACCCCTTGGGATTTAAGGTATTACAGAGTAATACTTCTGTTTTTCTTGTGTAAGCTTTTCCAGCTTCCATAAAGGTTGTTACTTAACAGCATTCTTGAGACACAGAAAAGCCTTTGGTGCTCTTGGTTCTGGGAAAATTCCTGAACCAGCCATCTAGAGCTATTCAGCTCTAATTTTCTGACCTAGTGGTATGTAATTCAACAGGTTTTGAAAGAATGTCGTATCAGTAGAGTTCCTACCCTACTTGCTATGGCGTCCCTTAACAAAGGTAGTAATAGGTATCTGGTCAAGTCAGAGGAAGAACCTGAGGAGTTTGTTGAGGTTTTTTTTTGTTGTTGGTTGGTTGGTTGGGTTTTTTTGTGTGGTTTTTTGTTTGTTTGTTTTAGTGGGTTTTTTTGTTTCATTTTGCTTTTTTCCCCTGGATAAGTAGTCTGCCTGTACAAGATCTGAGCAATACTATCTGCTGCTACCTGTTACGCATGACAAACAAGTCTCTTCACCTGTTTGTGGGTATCTTCTCGCTATATCAAAAGTTCACCTTAACAATTTCATGGTTCATTTCATAGAAAATTGAGAAAACATAACAGTTCAATATTAATTTGCTATTCCACAACAAAATGGTTCCTCTTTGAATTAAAGCATGCATAATTTCCGTAATACTATTTCAGCAACCTCTTTCCCAAAATTCTGAACTCTGGGACTGCAAGTGTGGAAGAATACATGATTGTTTATAGATGCTGGAGTAAGGGTTGTTCTTGCTTGATATTATTCCTGAAATCTTAATGATTTGATAATTTTCAGCCACAGGCAAAGTTTTCTAAATGTTTTAAGCAGTTCATAAGATGGGTGGCACCATCACAGCCTCAGGAAGTGGTTAGCATCTTGAAAAACTGGAAAATGACGTTTGAATTGCACTGAAGCAATGCATAAATTTTATTTCTAAAGTCTAATTTAGGATGTACATGTGCATAGTCTGTTTGTGTTAGCCCTCTATATTAGCTGGAATGCTAGTTTTAATTTAGAAGTGTGGAATTGTATTGTGAATGTAGCGCTGTTTTTAAAGTTTTTGTCCAAACTCACATCTAGCTGACTTGGAGCACTGGCATTGCGGTACAAATCTCAGCAAGAATTGCAGACATGCTTTATCCAGTAATAAGAAAAATTATAAGCACGTTATCATAAACTTTAGGCAGTAAAACTCAGGGATTTTTTTTTCCCTTGAAAAAAATCTACACAAAGTTATTAAGGTCAGTTTGACTTGCAAATAAATGTCTCCAGTATAGTCCAAATCTGTCCAAAAGACATAGCATTTTCCCCCGTAGTTGTAATTCATCCGTTTTCAAATTTTTAAACCAATTGCATATTTTACCATGCACATAGATAAAAAACCCCAATAAATCTAAATCTAGAACAATAAAAGTTAGTTCAAATTTTCCTCCAAGTACCTGATTTAACATTTATTTTATCAGAATTCTTCCTAATCCTGTAAAAATGCTCATGCAGGGAGCACAACAATATAAGTACATAAATTTACAGTAGTTACACAATGCATTTTTCAGCCTCCTCTTGGGATAATCCTGTTATCTTGTTCTTTGACAGATGTTGGTGGAAAACATGAGCTAACTCTTTGTGCTGATCAAAGATGACTCATACTATAAACCCCCTGTAACCAGCTCTGGTGTGCTCTCCAGGTCGTAACTCTGCCTTTCAGGGTGAAGATTATGCTCTGTAACAAACAGCTACCTACAGCGTAAACCTCTTTCAGTTCCTGAGAAATAGAAACTGATTTTATATCTTGCATGTGTGATAAGAGTAAATTCCTTGAGAAAGATAACTGAAGTTTAACTTTTTTTTTTCCTACATTCTCTGAACAAACATAAAATAAAATGGACCCACAGGTCAATTATGACTTACTTTATGTTTCTTCCTGACTGTAACCTTATAAAAGCACTGTTACGAGTTGCAAGACCATGACACATTTAATTTCATCAAATGGATTGCTTCATATAAACTGTTTTGAAGGAGAGGTGTGGTTTCCTGTTGGTGTTTGAAATTACTTACTTTTTTGATGGCTTATATGTATTTTTCCCTTAGTCACACCTTACACAAAACCTCATGGAAAAGTGATTAGAAGTACTGTAATTAAGATCTGTTTGAGCATTTTTTTTACTGTAGGTTTGTTGGGTTTTTTTCCCTCTGTTATTTGTTCCAGACTCAAGCAAGATTTTACCTTGCATCTCCCTCCCCTGTACTCTGCATGTATGAATTTGGGAACCATGTTCATGCTTCATTTTAGTGTCTCTGTAGTGGATGTGGATAATTCCTCAATACGGCATCCCTGAGATGTCTTGACCACTGTAGTCTCATATTATCTTTCTTTTTACCCATAGTATAAGCTGGGCAGGGGAAAGCTTTGGTTTTAAGATGAAATATGGACTGTAAGAGTTTGAATGGTAGTTATTATTCTTATTATAACTGTTCAAAATACTCATTCAGGAAGTCCTCTTAACTGAGATTCGTAGACTTCCTCTATTTTGGATGTCTGTCCTCCACTTAGCTTTCAGACAGCTTTGTAGTTAAAAGTCAAGAAACAGATTGGTTCTTAGGTTCTTAAACCATCTCTTTTGAGATACGCTCCTCAAAAGTCATTCACCTTTAACTTTTATTTATTTTCTCCTGCTTCTGGTTTTGACCTGTGAATGTGTCTTCGAAGCAGCAGTCCTAGGTAGGTAGAGAAGAGAAGTTTGCATATTGCAGCCTTCCAATAGCTGATGAGAGCGTATAAACATGAGGGGAATCAACTTTTTAAAAGGGTAGACAATAGACAATGGCAGGACAAGGGGGAATGGATTAAGTTTTAAATTAGGTATGAGGGGGAAATTTATTACAAAATGAGTGGTAAGGTGCTGGAACAGGCTGCCCAGAGAAGTGGTGGATGCCCCGTCCCTGGAAGTGTTCATGGCCAGGTTGGATGGGGCCCTGGGCAACCTTGCGTATATCCAGGCCTGAGGTTGGTCCAGGCCCTGCCTGTGGCATGGGGGTTGGAACTCTGTGATCCTTGGGGTCCCTTCCAACCCTTGCCATTCTATGATTCTATGAATACCTGGTCCTTCTTCAAATCGTTCTTGTAGAACAAAATAGAACTTTTTTGAAGTGTTTATGTATGGCTTACAATTCATATGTTTTTAGTTATCTTGGGGTTGGTTTTTTTTTGTTTGGTTATTCTTTCTCTTTTTTGTCAGTTCTGTCTGATGTAAGAGACAAACCTTGCGGAGCAGCAAGTTCTCCCTGCCTTAGCATACTGTGCTGCTTTTGGCTGCGGTAGAGATAATTTTCTTCATAGTGGCTGGTCTGGTGCCATATTTTGGAACTGTGCTGAAAGCAGTCTTGATAATACAGGGATGTTTTGGCTATTGCTGAGCAGTGCTTACACAGAACCAAGGCCTTTTCTGCTTCTCATACCACCCTACCAGTGATTAAGCTGGAGGGTGTGTAAGAAACTGTGAGGAGACATAGCTGGGACAGATGACCCCAACTGAGCAAAGGGCAACATGCTCTCAGTTATCTAGGGCTCACAGTGTTGCGTTGCCTGCCTTTGCTTTGTGAAATTTTGTGAATGGCCGCACATTATGCTTGACTTAGGATAAATGAACCTGTAATAGCACACAGCTGTATTTCAGCTCTTCATTTAGTATTTCTGCCTTTTCCACCTCTGCTTGCTTTTATGCACAACAACGTTTAAGAGACAGATGCCCCATCCCTGGAAGTGTTCAAGGCCAGGTTGGATGGGGCCCTGGGCAGCCTTGTGTAGATCCAGGCCTGAGGTTGGTGGCCCTGCCTGTGGCAGGGGCGTTGGAGCTCTATGATCCTCGGGGCCCCTTCCAACCCTTGCCATTCTATGATTCTGTGATTATGTAGGGTTGCTTTTTTGGGTTTTAGTTTATTTCTTTTCATCCAAGAACCTTGTCACATCCCTTTGGAAAACATTGCTTAATAAAGACTGAGAAATTAAAAGTATGAGAAAATTAAGGAAAAGTCATCATCAGTATAGATTAATAAAGTAGAACAATAACATGCTACAGAAAAAGGATTGTGTAAAAGCACTTTATGAGTTTCAAGGGATGATAGCTGGACATGAAAAATCAGGGCTTCATATATTTATACCTTCTGTTTGATTAATGACTGAAGGGTAATTGAGCACATATAAAAAAAAAAAAAGAGGAAACCCTTTATAATGGTTTCATGTAATTTACTAAAAGCTTATATAGCTGCCAAGTATTATTTGTCCAACCATGTTCCCCAGTAGGTTAATTTAGAGGTTTCCTAGTTGTTGGTCAGAAAGAAAGCTACGTTCTTTAACAAGAATGTTAAATTCTATTAAAACTGAAAAATAGCAAATAAAAGTGGCAGTGGATTTAATGGGATTTATTTCTCTTCTGGGTAATGTATCTTCTTTTATTCATGTCAAACTTTAGGCCTAAGAGATACCTTCAGAAACATGCAAGACTGAGTATGCCACAGTAATAGACCCTTGTTTTACCTGATAGAAACTTTTTAAACCTACAGAGCTCTCATACAGATGAGAGCTTGTATACACATATAACACTCTATGTATACATTTATAACATTCAATTATTCATTACATGTGCTACTTATGATATATAAGTATTTTGTAGCATCTATATTTTGTATAAGGGTGTTTGTTTTTTTTTTAATTTGCTCAGTTCAGTCTATATTCTAACACATATTGATTTATAGCTTTTGTTCTCTGCATCAATTTTGATACTATAGATCATAACATAGCATGGCAGATTTTAGGATGCAGTGTCACTGAAATATGATGCTGGAAGCCTAGCACAATCAAGGCATTTTACTGAAAAGCAAGTTTTGGGAAGATCTCTGTACTGTGATTCTTTATCTTTTCACTGTGTTCAGTCATTGCAAATGGTGTGTTTATTTTAATTGAAAAATGTCATTCCTCATTCTGGAACCATGGTTTTGATCTGTGTAAAGTATGGGTGGTGCTGAGAGAGGAGAATTCCGTGGTGAAAAATCACTTCACCTTCTCCTGTCATGAATAGACAGTATGTATAGGGATTTTTTCAACAGCCGGTGAATGAACAGGGTAAATAATCTGCCATTGTCTGATAATACAAAGAGATCTCTGGTACTTTTTCATCCTCCAGAAGTTTATTTCTATTTTTTGATCCTGCATCTGCAGTTAGTCAATAGGATTTTTCCTTTTCCTTCGAGTACCACACTTTATTACAGAAAAACGTATAACAGCGCTATAAGTTCAAAATGACATTGAATCATAGTGCTCAGTGGGAGGTTTAGTGCATTTCTATGGAGCAGAACTGTATCTGTTGTATATGTGCAATTAATGAAGAGAAACCAAAATAAAATGAGACCAGTGTGGGTAATAAAATCTCTCCTACCTGTGTACTAACTCACTAACATTGCTGTTCTGAAAGTCATGTTCTGGAGGTGCTGAACTAAAAAGAAGGCAATTCTGAAACTAAGGATCATTGTATAACATTGACTGAAGGTCACAATTTCCTTCCTTTTCGTGGTCAGTGATACTTCCAACTAAAGATAATTATGCGAGCCTGTGCGAAACAGCAGTGATACTTTTTACTCCAGAGCAGTAAGGTCAAAACAGCATAGAAGTATTCTCAAATGATGAGCTATTAGAATAATTTGCTGCTGTCTTTGATGACCCAATTTTAAGTGTTCTTGAAAAGTGCATCCCAAAATAGAGACTTTAATCTTTGAGTGAAGGATTGGGATAGCATATTCTCCCACCTAATACTGGTTTTGGTTACAGGTTTAAAGCTGGGACTCAGGAGCACTTTCTACTTTCATAATAAGTAGATGTTGCCAGTATGTAAACTGTTTAGGTATTATGTTCCTTAATGAGATGATAGCCTAGATGGGACAGATTGTTTTTGCTTCCTCCTTTCCTTTTACCTAGGTTATTTGCATTATTAATTTGTTTGCATTGAATAAGATAATCAACTTTTTTTTTTTCTTCTCAATTTGTCAAAAGACATGAAACAAATAATCTTAACTAGCTAAATAGTGCTAATTTCTGCTCTGAAATAGCAGTCAGATTAGATTTCTTAACATTGGATCTACAGCGAATAATGTTCTGCTTTTAAGGTTGATTTTCCTAGTTATATAAATTGTAATAACATAATTAAAGCAATATTATAGAAATTAACCCTAATTTAAATTGAATTCAAGCAAAATCAAAATTGTCTCTTTGTAAGTAAATTGTCCATTGCCAAGAAATAAAATATACATTTATGGTGGCTTTATTTCATCTTGTGTTGTAAGCTTACTATAAAGGTAAATGTGTCAAAAAGTCATGAAGAGTTAACTTGTTTATGGTAAAATTTTATATATTTGATGTATTATTAGCATAATCAATATGTTATGATATTTTAATTCAACAAGTGCTTAGTCAGGGGTCTATTATAAATCCAGAGCAACAAATAACAGCAGGAAAAAAATACCAGGAAGAAGTAAAGCAAACTTACCTTAAAATATCAACTAAAAGATAGCTAATCCATCAGCACACTCTCATTACATCCCCCTTGTCATTTATGCACTCGTTAGCTAGATGAAAAATCCATCCTAAATCCTTCTTTCCTGAGAGAGGGAAAAGGTCATCAGATCGTAGTATACCACAGATAGCAGTTACTGGAGTTTTGATACCTATACCTCTGCTAGGTGGATTTACAAATTTTTGAAACTTTGGATCATCTCCCAGCAAAGTCCTATCTGCAGAGGAGTTCAGAAATATCTAAAAGCTGAAATCTAAACTCATCCACCTAACTCTGAAACTGATCACTGTCCAGGTAAGCATGCTTAAATTAGTCCAGACCTTGGACCATGCTCACAAAGCCATACTGGTTTCAGCATTTAAATTAATATTTGAAGACTATTTTCTGCCTTTCTCTTCTGAACCCATGTTGGCTGTGACCAATGACTGGGTTACCTTTTAGGTGTTTTTCAATAACTCCCAGCTTTATTTTGTTGTATTGTATTTTACAGGTACTTGATACCTAAAATATTTAATTTTTGTTTGTTTGTTTGCTTTTTGATTTAATCATGTGAAAAGTACATTTCTATGATAAAATATTTGTGGAATTAACACATTCTATTTTCACAAATACCTTTTTCATTTGTTTCATATCCTTAGGGGATATATCTACTTGATTTATCTTCACAGTTTTTCCTGATCATTTTAAGTTACCACTTTCACAGTGAAATACTTCAGTCATGATGGTAAAGTATGTTTATTTGGAAATCAAAGACTTGTGTGTAGCTCATGAAAATAAGTAATCTGGATTTGTTTAGAGCAATGTACTTGCTTTCTGGTAACTATGGCAGCACAGTGAGAGTGGCGTAACTTTTCTTAAGACTTTGGGAAAGTACTTCTCTTAGTAGATCAGAAATGGATGTTTACTGTGACCCACAACTTTCGATTTTTTACTTTTTTTTTTTTTTAAATTCTACTCATAACTTGTTCAGCAAATACATGCAGTTGGCTCAAAGACAAGTAGACTGAAAAACAGCTTCAGGGTTTTCAGTGGTGGGGCATAGAAGCTAATTTTTGAACATGAATTATACAGCTGGTAGCTGTGACAGCCTGAAGAAAGAAAAGCCATGCCACAGTCATGCTCCACATAGGTCATTTGTTTACTGAGGCATTGTATGCTACTTTAATGCTACCACCTGAATGTCAAAAAGTCCTGTGCCATGAAATGCTCCTTCCTTGCATACCTCTAGGGGTGGAAATGAGGTTCAGAAAACAGCTTTTAAGTAGTTTTCAAAAAACAACAACTGAACAGGCATTTTTTTGCTCTTTCCATTTCCTGCTTCCATGGGTCTGCTTATTGAAGTACTCAAGGGCTGAAGAGTCTGAGGCTGTGCAGTTGCAGAAGGAGTTCTCACATGGTACCTTAATAGCTGTTTCCCGTACCACCAAAAAGCAAATGCTGTTATGCCAGGGTTCAGTGGGGATGGCAACCACCCAGCTGGACAACCCTTTGTTCCCCTGTTTCCCTTTCTGTGATTTGGGATAGTGTCAACACTTGTTTATTTTTAAAAAATATCAAATGGAAATTAATCATCCCATTTCAGTTCTGGACCATCAACTGTAAATATATCTTTTCTTAAATATATTTCTTCTGAGGTGCCCCTAGCATAGCTGTAGGGCTGAGCCATGCCCTGCGGTGGGTGGGTTTGAGCCAGCTGGAACCAACTGTGACCGGCACAGGGCAGCCCTGGCCTTTTCCTCACAGCAGCCACCCTGCGCTCCCCCTTGCTGCTGCCTGGGTAATGGGAAGGCAATACATTTCTTAAGTTACACAGAACAGCCATGACATTTCATTTGTTTATTCATGCTGTGTTTCATTTTTCATTTTACCCTGCTATGTGTACTGATTTTAGGTTGTTTGTATATCAAGCTGAATGAGAATAGTGGGTGGTCCTGTGCATTTTGGGGTTAAATACAGTAACTAGCCATTTTGCTGCAAGAAAGAGGTGACTTCCTTCCCAGTGACCCTTGGAAATGTGTGATACAATCTGAATGCAGGCTGGAGGTGATGAGAACTGCTGCTGTTCCATTTCTGTAGCTGCTCCTCTACTGTTCACCCATGATACTAGCGTTTCTAGGCATCAGAGATCGTGGGATATGCAACGAACAACAAATGTTAATTTTTCTGCAGGCAGAAAAATAATAAACAAACCCCCCTACTATTGGGAAAAGGGGAAGGCAACTTAACGTCTTCAGTTGTGGTTACTTGGCTCTCTAGCTAGGTTAAATAATCCTGTGAATTATTTTCTGCTTTCACCTATGGCAAAGGCCCATAAAGATCATACTGAGTGATCATGGGGTGATAAGCTAAATCCATTTTCTTTACATTAAGCCATCTGAATAATTTCAGAAGCTCTTGCCACTCTGCTGCCAGTGGTTATGGCCACTACTGCTGCCACTGGTGTGGCAATACCAGCCACAAATACTTCTGGCGGTGCTGGTCTCTGCCTTCTTCACTGCTTTCCCCCCTCTCAGCTATGGGACAATTTCAAAAGAGACATAAATCCCAGTTTCAGTGGGTCCTTATATTCCAGACAATTATGATAGTATTTCCAGCAGAATACGGTTCATCTTTTGTACAATATAAGTAAGAATATGCAGGACATAATATTTGCTTCTAATCTTGGACATCTCTGGCTAACTATTAAGATCATAGAATCATAGAATGATTTAGGTTGGAAAGGACCTTTAAAGGTCATCTAGTCCAACCCCCTTGTCAGAGGCAGGGCATCTTCACTAGATAAGGTTGCTCAGAGCCCCATCCAGCTTGACCTTGAATTAATGTTTCCAGGGATGGGGCATCTACCACCTCTCTGGGAAACCTGTTCCAGTGCTTCACCACCCTCAAAAAATTTCTTTTTACATCTCAATTCTGAAAGTAACTGCATTTCCATTTAAAGGGGCTGAAATACATTCTCATAAAGATTTGGAATGTTGTGTGATGCTTTTGTATGGCTCAGTTCAATTAGTGCTGTGGTTATTTTGCCTGCCTGACATATTTGTATAAACAGATGTCAAATAACATAGCCTGACATCAAGTGGTTTTGTTTATTAGTGTGGGGGTCCACTGTCCTACAAATCCTAATGCAGTAGTAAAATATGAATGCTTCAGTCACAGCCTAACTAGATCTCACTTTCTTCTTTTGTCAAAGCAATGAAATCATCTTTTCACATCGGTACTCCACATTTGATTCATATTTCTGTTTAGCAGCTGGAGGCTGTCATGGGTGAAATGAGACTTGTCAGCCTCAGAAAGAGGAGCAAGTATTCATCTCTAAAGTGATCTCAAAATGAAATTTTTAAATTTTTTTTTAAGAAACTCTGGGAGGGGCCACAAGATTACAGAATATCTCTTTAAAGTTATCTAGGGAAAAGCATAATGAATTTTGAGTACATTTTTGTGCTGAGCTAGCTTCAAAAGGCTAACACACCCTATTTGATCATTTCTGTCAATTAATTACTGAGCTGTATTTACACATATGTAAAGCTCTAATGTTAGCTGGAAATGGGACACTGATAAAATATATGTTGGACTAGTTTAGAGAAACCAGGTCATAAAGTTGGAATACTTAAGAGAATCTTGACTAGCACAGATCTTAGATCGGCACAGTCCTTAGGAGCACTATTCAAAATATATAAAAAGTTAATTAAATTCCTAGTTGAACTACTAATACTGTCATATTACATGTAAAGACAGAATATAATAATTGATCCATAAAACAGCTCTTTTACCTGTGATTGAAAAAACCCCACCCAACAGAGCAGGTCATCTCAACAGTACGTCTTCACTTGTGGGTGTAAAGAGATAGACCTTTTAGTTAATTTGGGAAACATGTTTTAATGAATAAAATCTGTAGTGATAGATGTTTCAACTCTATCAGCTGTAAGCAGCTGCAAGGAAGGCATAGTGATTTTTAAAAACAATTAATGGGCAACACTTCAAAAAAGAAGGCTTTGTTTTTCTCTCTCCCTTTTGCACTGGGACAAAAAGCATTGCTTATTCATTATTGTCTCATTTTACTTGCACTGTGAGGACCAGAATATATTTGAAGCACCAAGATGACCCCTTTGCCCCTTTCCCTCAAGAATTAACAGATTGACATGAATAAGTCTCTGACTCTGTGTAAGAAAGAGGGAAAGGAATTATGAATTATCAGTTTGACATTTCACCTGAATAAACAGACCTGCCAGAATGATTGAGTTTACATATTCAAGAGAGGCATGTGTATCTGACACATAGATGCCATAGAAAATTGTGATAAATTACTTAGGGTTTTTTTGGGGTTTTTTAATATTATTATTGTCATAGTGAGAAGAGTAGGAGAGAACGTGTTGCAGCTGACATCCACCCTGCTAGTCTCAATGAAGGGGAGAAAAGAGCCATGGTGAAGTAGTGTTTTAAATGTTTGTGCTTTACATATCCTTCTGGTTACATACAATGTCACAGCCATTTTCATTGAATAGGAGGCCAAAAAGTGCATATAGGAATATAGCTACTGCAAAAAACAAAATCAAAACAAAACAAAAAACCACAAACAAACGAACAACCCCCCAAACCCTCTCTCTGGAGTTAAGGATTTTATAGGAATTTATCAGAAAAGGCTACATTTTACTAAGCATTCACAATTCTGAAGACCCTCCTGGAATGGGGACACTTGAATTGGAGATTAGTACTGTCTCTGAATAAACATGGGCAGATCAAAAGAACAAATAGTCTCCCTTCTAAACAGATGTACTTTAATGTAAAAAAAAAAAAAGAGAAGTAAATGGCCATGATCTACTTTTGGTTTAAGCCCTCTGTATTTGGAAGATAAGATGACCACTGTTAATAGATTTAACTTACAGAATTTTAACTCCATAATACAGAGCTTAGTTGTCATGCGCTCACTTCATTTCTTGGGAGGATTGTGCATCCTTTACACTAACTGAAACTAGCGACTTGATATTTATTCTAGCCAGTTAAATACAGTTCTTACAATGTCAGCACTGCACTTCAATCATACACACTACCATGTAGTGTACGTTTAGCCTTTGAGACTTTATTTATGTCTATACATGTAATTATTTATTTTATAGCTGAATAAAATGTGTCTTTTGTTGAAAAAATGCCACTAAATCTATTAACTGAAGTATTAAGCACAGAAATAATTTCTTTAAAATTAGCACCTTTGTTTTGTAAAATTGTCCATCTTTGGAAGGTCTTATCTCTTTCTTTTCTACCTGAAACAGGAGATAAGCACTTATTAACAGGTTCAGTCTCTTACCAACCCTTTTTATGATTATAGTATGATGATTATTTTGTTTTGGACAAGTAGAGCAAATGCTTTTCTCAATTTCACCCATAAACATAATCAGTGAATAGATTGAAGTGTTAATGTTCATGCTGTTTAAGATATAGACTGCAATTCAGTTCTGTCACAGTAAGCATGTTTGCCCTTACATTTCCTGTGTTTCACAGTGATCATACCTGCTAAACCTGCTAAATACCAATTTACAGGAATTCTCTTAGTTTTTCTTTTAGTATCAGAACATTATTTCCTTCAGCAGGGTGAAAAAAGCAACTCCTTCTCCATATTCTGAGTCAC
This sequence comes from Laterallus jamaicensis coturniculus, assembly GCA_022605575.1. NCBI lineage: Eukaryota > Metazoa > Chordata > Aves > Gruiformes > Rallidae > Laterallus > Laterallus jamaicensis. Next base: position 90,370,622 of record JAKCOX010000001.1, read on the forward strand.
TGACAGTTTTCCCTTCTAATCTTGTTCATCAAAGGTGTTAGAAAGATCTATTCTTAAGAAATGGAAAAAACACATTGTCTTACCAGCATTCGGGAACACGAGACCAAATAGTGAAAAATAATAAAACAATTAAAAAAAAAAAAAGGAGTGATGGAGGGGAACAACTATTTAACAATCTGCAGATCATAGTTCTGTTCACTTTCTCTTGGATGAATAGGAAAGTAAATTGTGGCCACTATGCACTGCTTAGTAATTAAGAAAGATATAAATATCATCCTTGCATGTTCTTCTATGTCCTCCATGGAGCCAACAGATCCAGCAGATTCTGCAGAGAGAACAAAAGAATAATAATACAGAAATTCTAAATCATCAACTATGTGTAGTTAGAGTGAATTAAAAAGAGTGGGTGAGGTCAGTGGTCATAGAAATGGGCTTCAGCTCTGAAGAGGATTCTGAGCTTGTGTTGTGCTTACTCTTGCTCTGTTGTGTGATTTACTTCAACCCATTCAACACAATATATAGAAACCTTAAACAAGCTGCAGTCTTTACCAGTCTTGTCTGCGGAAATGCTTGGGCTTATTTTGATACATGGGCTTATCCTTTTCCCTTGAAAATCTGTTTTAATTTCAGCAACAGAAAACGTGGTCACAAGCTTCCATGTTCTAAGTAGTTTTCACATAGGTTGTGGTCCTAAGTAATTTGCTCAAAACCCCTGAAAAATGGCAGAGGAAAGTCACAGAACTGAATTTATATGTATCAGGTTTTATTTTCTATATCAACAGCTCCACCATGGTAGCTCATCCCATACTTATTTTTGAATTTTAAGATCTTTCTTAGAGTCAAAACCTGTATGATTGAATTCTGTGAATTCTGAAAAAAAAACCCAAACAAAAGTAACCCAAACCAACAAAGAAACAAAAAACCCTCAAACATAATATATATATATATATATATATATATATATATATATATATATATACACACACACACATAATCAAGGCAATCCTAAAGGTTATACTGAAAAATGAGATTAGCAGTGCAGTATGTGTATGGTTGTTTTGTTTCCTCTGCAGATATGTTACAGGATGCTAAGCATTTTACTTTGAAAAGCCAACCAAATATTTCATATCAGTTACTAACTAAATAAGAAATTTATTTAAATACAGTGATTTTAACCCTTACTGATAATTAAAAAAAAATGAATATCTAGAAACCTTAGGATATATTGCAGAAATGGCAGTGCTCAGTGAGATGCCAGGTAGCTATTTTTAAGGGAAAAGAAAGAGACTGCCTTCTGAATCAGTAAAATATGTTATAAAGTGCCAGTATATTTACAAGTAAATAGCATTGTAGGGTGAGTTTATAACCTGACACTGGTGAAAAATGGAATTTTCCCAACTTCTAAGCCACCGAGACAAAGCAACATGTTGGGTTTATTTCTTTTGAAAAGAATGCTTCTGGATATCCCATAAAATTGCTCTTTACTACTGACTCTTCATCAGCTCTGTCGTTTCAAAGTAAATTACTGAATTTCCTACATTTCCTACATTACTCTGAGCTGTGTATTTAAGCCTTACACATAGCTTATTTTGTGGTCTGCAAAGGACAAATGTATAATTATAATTTCATTTGAATGACTGGTCTTAGCTTTTCCTTCCTGTCCTGTGGAAAATAATGTTTTTTGGATTTTTTTTTCCCAGCATTTGTCTATTAGATAAAATCCTGCACTCCCCATCATTCCTGATATTTGTTGATTTGATTGAGCCATGGGTTTCCATTTCCTTGTATTTGAGTATTATTAATACTAAGAGAGTAAAATACTTTCTCGTGACTGGAGATAAATACTTTACAGTCAAAAGGTGGTGTTTGCAATTGCTGCAGAAGTATCATAATCTGCAGCAACTCATGACATAACACTGGAATCCCATGTACAGTGTAAAAGCTAAGGAGATTACAATAGTTTTATATTAATGTTTTTAATAGGTGTGCACTAAATAGTTTCACTGTGAGTAAGCTGCAAAGATAATAGAATGTATTTGTACTGGTTCCCCGTCTTCCCCTTACAACCTTGAGCAATATAAAGACATGCTATAGATCATTATTTAAATATCGTGATTAATGAAGTGACAATATTTTTAAATTGGTATCTTCCATAAATCATAAATTAAAATGAAAAGACAAAATTGGACTTGTACACTTTCAGGCTTCAGTTCAGGCAAGTCTTAATGAGTGATAGATTTTGCAGTGTTAAGGAACTCTCAGTATAGTTTATGGTCTCGATTTCTTAATTGAAAGCGAGCATAATGTAAACTTATAGATTCCATCTGGTGGAACTGCATTGAAGTATTGGTGAGTGAATTTCACTCACTGGAAAATTGCAGCTTTTTGGAGCCGTCAGAGTTTTCTCCACTTATCTTAGCAGTATCTGTTGGCCAGTAGCTTCTTCTGGACTGTCAGTTGAACGAAATGGGACACATGCTGTCAGTGTGGTTGTCCTGGTTTGTGCAAGCTCAGTCGGCTATTCCTAAGGTCTGATGAATTCAACACCTGTGAAAATCCGGTGCTTGCAGTTATCAAAGCAGTTTCCAACTTTCATGATACAGTTTTATCTTCAATGAGCCAAGCAGTATCTTGGGAGGTTTGCATAGCTGCCTGTGCATTGTGGAAGACCATGACCAGCTTCTGCCCTTCTCCCCACCAAGTGTAATTGGTGAATGCCTCTGATTGTGAACCTTAGTTCTTATGTGACTTGTAGGAATTTCCCTATAGAAATAGAATATCACAGTTCCAAATATATTCTATTTTATAGGGGAAATATATTCAAACTATAACTTTATTTTACTACTAAAACAAAAATTGATCCTTTCACCTCAACCCTTGAAGTAGTATTTTAATCAGGCTAAAATCCAAATGGTTATTTACACTAAAATGCTAAGTATGTGACAAATTCTCCCCATGATTCCTAAATGTGGATTTTCTTTGTTATGTAAATTGGTTTAGTTTTTCTTTTAATTTTTTTTGTGGGTTATTTTGCCTCTAGAAAAAGGTAAATATAAAACCTAATGTTGTTTTGAGTGAGCAGGCTCTTTGCAAGTCAGAAAAGCTGTACTAATAAGCTCCAAGACTGAAAACTGTGCATCTGCTGTGCCTTAAGTTGTTTCATTAAGGTGAAACCTCATATTCAGCTGCTGAAAACAGACATGGATGCAAAAGAGAGTTAGTGAAGTTCCCCTGGGAAACCAAAACAGAATAAAGTCAAGTGAGAAAAAAAAACTTTTTTTTTTTTTTTTAACTGCTGTTTCAAAATGGGTAAAACCACCATTGGATTATTTAAGGGCAATCTACTCTCAGGCTGTGTAATCACGAAGGAATAACAAGGATAAGTGGGACATACCAGCAATTCTGGTTATAGCAAGAGTAAGGCTACTGAGAGAAGCCACCAGATGTTGAAGAAAGGAGTGTTATAAATATATTAGTAAACTACAGATACCCTGTATTTTAAGTAAGTGTTGACAGCTTGCAATCTACTGGGATGATTATTTCCCAATGTGTGAAAGTGATACAGTGTATTTGAAAAAATAAAAACAAAAGGATTATCTTTAGCACATAAACATGACAGGGCAGAGGTTTTTTTACTAGTTTCTGTTGCAGAAAAATATTATTTCTTTTTTATCTGACTTTTTAAAGGAAGAGGGATGGTTAAACTTTTCTTACAAATTTTTGAACTAAAATATTTTTGCAGTGGGAAATGCTGGAGATTCAGTTTTAAATGAAATCTGGCAGCTCCCTATGAAAAAAAAAAAAGGCAAACTGCATGGCTTGGGATAAGGACAGTTTACTGGGACAGCAAAGGGAAAGGAAAATAATAATGAAAAGACTTACAACAAAACATACAAAACTGGTGATACACAATTCAGTTTCTCACCAAACTGCACAACTCAGACCGTACAGCTCAAAGCTATCCCAAAGCCAGACTGTCTCCAAGCTGCATGTCCTGGAGCTGGTCCACCCCTCCCCAACTAGCCCCCTTTTATAGTGAGCATGATGTCATATCTATGGAATACCCCCTTTAGGTATTATTGAGCATGTGTCACCTCCTCTTCTGGTGACATCCCACAATCTTTGCCTTCTGGCCAGTCTGTGATCACTTCTAGGATTCCTGGGTGATTGGGGTTTCCTGTAGGAGCCCTCTCTGTGTGATCAGTGCAACCTACTTGCTCCACGTAGCATCAGTGGCATGGTGTGTAGAGGGGATCCTCCCTTTGAACGTCCAGAACAGCACCAGCAGTTGGGGTGTCAGGAGGAGCTGGGTTTCAGTTCTAATCACTTCTGAGGCACTCATACCCCTTCATATGCTGCCAGTATTTCCTTTTCTGTTGGTGTGTAATGGGCCTCGGATCCTCTGTAGCCCCTATTCCAAAACCCGAGTGGTTGGCCTTGAGTCTCCCCTGATGTTTTCTGCCAGAGACTCTGGGTAGGGACATTCTCCTTGGCTGTGGTGTAGAGCACATTTTTAATGTCTGGTCCTGTAGTTGTTTGTAAGTAAAGTTCCAAACAATTGGGGGTGAGTTCTCTAAATACCTGCCCATATTCTCCAACATGCCAGGATAGGAGGAACTAACATTTTAGAGCAGATGCAGCAAAACATAAGGCAGAAAAATTAAGTCAGTTATTTTTGCCTGTGAATGTATTTGTGGATTAAAGCGTTTGTCTCTAAAAGCTTTTTCTTTTTATCCATTAACTCTAACTTTCTAAATTCAAAACAACTCCAGTATACTCAGTCCTTTTATACAAAGATATTTTTTTATAACTTTTGTCCATATACTGTCATGTCAATACATTAAGTGCATTTTTTTTTTTATTTTCCAGCTACTACATTGTTCATTGATATGTGAAACAAGTAATTCCTAATATACTCGGTAAAGAATAATTGATGTTTTGGGTTCACTTTTGAAGCATAATTATTTAATGACCAAATTTATGTCTAGATCTGTTAGGGGTTTTTTATTTGGTTTTTTTTGGGTGGTGGTTTTTTGTTTGTTTTTTTGTTTTTTTTAAATAAGAATCAACCTTTTAAAAAATTCCCATGTAAATAAATGTAAATCTAAGGAGCTTAACAAATAATCAACGTGTGACTCTAATACATTAATTAATGCATCTGCTATCTTATTTAACCTATATACTGTCATTGCACATGTGTGACTTGTTGGATGGACAGAGGTTGATACTTACATTTGTCACCTTTTATTTTCATCAAAATGGAGAGATAAAGTACTCTTTCATTCTAAAGTCTTGTTCAGTTTACAGACTTGTCAGTCTGCTCTAGAAAAACTGACATTGTTTATAGTATCTTTCCACAGTGGATTTTAGGGTCTTGTCTTTTCTCTAGCCTCCACACAGGATTTGACAAGGCCTTCTGGATGATTCTTGCAATTTTTTGCTTTAATTTGAAAGTTATTAAAAAAATATATTTATATGAGTGTTCCTGGGTGTGGAGGTTTAGGGGGTTTTTAGTAGGTTTTTTATGCAAGGTTTTGTTTTGTGTTTGTTTTTTTTTCCCCATAAGATTGGTGATATCACTAGGAGAATGAGATATACTCCCAAAACTTACTAAATTTTAAATTGCTGTTTTTGCAGCCTGAAGCATGAACATCAAATATTTGTTACTAACTTAATGGCTATTGAAGAATGATGCACTGTGATGCATCTATACATAATAATACTTCAGTTTCAAGTCCAGCCCTTCAAAGCATTTCAACACATGCTTTACATGAGCACAGCTAGATCATTAATGTATATTCAGATTCCAAATGCATCTAAAATGAGGGCAGCTTGCCTGGAGTAGAACCGATATTGTAGCAAGGGAGATCTCATGTTGCTCATCTTGCTGCATGAAACATATGTTACCCCATCCCTTCCTCCTGTTTAATATTGCTTCTTGATTAAAGCTAAACACTTCCCAAATGCTGAGCTAAATTAGGATGTTAATGTATCTGCTAATTGTTTATTATTATGATTAGAACTTCTAAAAGTCTGATTTCTGTTTACCGCTACTACCAGTCTTCTATACATTATATTAGAATCAGAGCATGTGAAACATCTGAAAGGAGATTATTCTTACTATGTTATATACCAAGGAAAAACCCTCCAAAGCTGTGGGAACTCTAGTCAATATGATCCCAATTGAGAAAATGAAAAAAAAATCATGTTGATAGACTCTCAGTCAGTAAAGAAAGAATAGATTTTTTTATCAAATAGAAATTTAAATCACAAGTTGTAACCATAGAGGTTGTACACTCACTGGATAACTGTCCATCACATTAATGAACTCACAGCTTCATTTCAACTGTTCCTGCAGAAAGGCCTGAGAATACATAAGTTTCACAGTATATAATAGCATGGTGTGTTGAGAAGTTCCAGATTGAAGTTTTGTCCACTGAGAATGCTCTGTCTCTGTACTAAAGACATTCTGGCGGTTGAAGCATCTTTGATGTTCTCAAACCCCCTGTTAAACCCCCTGCCGAGAAAGGCAGAGTTCTGTTAGCCTCTGTAGTAACTAATAAAAAAACCAAAACAACCCAAAACCTGCCTAGAATCCTACCTCACTGCTTTCCCTACCCTGTGACTTGAAATACTTTTTCTGACATTAGTCTCTTAGAACAGACACTGTTGTCTCTAGCTGACGGTTCCTTGAAGAACTGTGTGCAACTGGGATACAGTGTGAATAATTATGTATGTAAAGCAGTATCTTACTTTGATATTTGCCAGGATTATATATTCTAAAACTTCTTTTTTACTGAGAATACTTTGAGAGGCTGGTGTAATTTAGACTGGTCCTAAATTTGTCACAAATACAGGCATATAAATGTTTACAGATTGCTGTTGCTTTAAGATAAATGCTACTAATTAGTACATAGCTGTGCCAAAGTTTCTGCCTAAATGGTATTTATTTAAAAGTTTTGCAAAGTTTAAATGGGAAAATTACCTTCAGTTTTCCTTAACGCTTCATTGTTTCAAAATTTGAAAATTCTAAAATTGAAATGGAGTTGATAGTTAAAATCCATATAGGCTGTGAATGAGCTTTGAAAGTAAAGACAAGCAACTCAAATTTGATATGATAAAGAAGGAAAAATAAGAAGAAAGATCCAGAAAGCATGCAAGACTTTATAACACCCAAGGTAAACAGAAGTCATGCTGTATCATTTTGAAAGAGTGCAAACAGGTAAGACATGGGTCTGTCAGGGGGCTAAAGAAGTCTTTTTCTTTAAAAGTAAAAGGGATTGGCTATGTGACTGACTGAATAGTAGATGACATTTCTAAGAGATGTTTTCAGAAAGAGACTGCAAGTTTTAAACATATTCTGGAGGTGAGATACATCAAAGATGATGCTTTCTCCTCCACATGTTACGGATCTCAGTAGCAGTGGATAATTCTTCATAGTGGTCGATAAAGGGGAAATTTGACAGGGTTGAAGAAGAGGAAGATAAAGGTCTCTGGCAGGGATTCACTAAGGCATCTTTTTATCTATTTTCAGTCTGAATGATAACAAGTGTTGGAGCTAAATAAAAATACTCAAATCTGATTTTTAAGTAAATTCCAAAATATTGACAGGTAAAGGTTTTGAAAATATTAACATGTTAAAGTATATACATACATTTATGGATGCACGAAACTCCCTGGTGTCACTTAAACACTAAAGGTAATAAATGGTTTCACTAATTTGAGAAATTTGTTCCTTTTTTCCCATCTGGAAAGATAAAATCAGACAGCCTTGTTTTACAGGGAATTGGATTTATTTTGTTATGACAGCATGTCATGCAACCACCATCTGGTAAAAAACACTTCACAATTCATTGGGGAAAGTAGAAATTAAAACCTGGGCCATGTTTAACAAGGCCTGGAGACATCCAGGAAGATGTGCTGAGTTCCAGATGCATGAGACCTGCTGTCTTTCAAGAGACAGTATTTCTCTGGATAAACAATACCTCGAAACACACCTTCCTGATACTGGTGTGAGGGTGTGCTGACAGAGGAAGGCAGTGGAAGAGAAGAGAATTTTGCTAATGTCCTTGCCCACCTAGGGAGATCATTTTGTACTATAAATAAGGTTTCAGTCAACATTTATTGGTGTCAAAAAAAACCCCCAACCAACCCCAAACCAAACAAGTGCTTTGTCTTAGTGATATTTTTCGTAAGTGTTGTAAGGCAGGGTGGTTTTGGCTTGGTTTTTTTGTTCCCTCCCCCTTCCCTCCCCTCCCCCCCCCCCCGTTAAATTTTGTCTTGTAATACTTGGATTTGTATATAAATTAAATGTCCTTGATGCTGCCAAAGCAGACAAAGATTGATAGCTCTTACCATCTGATTGTACCTATCCTACTTGTCACCACTCTTTTTGCCACTGTATTCATTTTGAAACATACCAGTGTGTGGGAAAACTGGCCACTTCCTACATCTAATCTCTCATCACCTTTCAGCCATAATGCTGTCATCTGTAATCTGCTCAGGCTTCTGTAATGTATTTTCTGCAGCTAAAATATTCCAGATAACTCTTTTTTTTGATTCATAAAAATCCTTCTGCCCTGTCTTTAAGGGTTTTCTAAAAATCTTTTAAGATTAAAAATATGATCCACAACTTTCTAATAGCTCTCTTGTTCTGTGGAAGAAACCAAAACAGGAGGTGTGTGGCTGTGCATGGATACACAGGTACATATGTCCATGATAGAGAGTTCCTGTGTGTGCAGGTTTTCTTACGTTCACAGTGTGGTTCTCTGTTAGCTTTTATATATATATATATATAAATATATATATATATAAATGATTACTTGTTATTTCACATGTTTCTTATATACCTTTTTACAAATGAGGAAGAAAAAAATTGTAAATCTTATGTTCAAATTGGTTTGAGTTTTGAAAGGACTGTAAGTTTATATATTTATATACCTATTATTATTTAAATATTTGGCAGTCTGGAGGGAGAAAGAATGGAGACCAAAAAAATGGAACAGTATAGAGTACCTTTCCTTTCTAGTCCTGCATGAAAGCACAAGGTAGAGATTTTTCAGCCTCATTTACATAAGCACATGTTAAGATGGTAACTAGTGTATTACTCTGTGGAGTTACCTGTATATTTTTGAGATTAATTTTATCTTAATAAAAATATTTCTGTATTACAGTTGTGTTCTTGCTTTTTTTGTCTGTTTCAAGTCATATTATGGACAGGAGCTTAAAAGAGATTTTATTTTCTTATGTTATCTTAATCTTACAATGGTGTGTGTGAATATTTGAGAAGGTGACTTTCACAAAGTGTTTTCCCTGTATGAAAAAAAGCCATGGATCCAAGTATATCCATAAAAAGATGACTGACCATGGGAAAAGAAGCTGAACATGGTATGTTTTATCATAACCAAAGAAGATAAACAATACACTCAAGACATCAATTATATGGAGCTTCCTTTTAGTCATAATTTATACTGTTTTAAGGAAAAACAGAATATGCATAGGGTTCCATTTAGACCACGGTAGTTACTGTACGGGAAAAGTGAAGAATAAATCTTTACAGCTGCACGTGTAACTTTTTTTTTCCTTTACTTTGCAGTGACCCAGGGTGGGGATGCAGTTGCATCTGATACATGTCCTGATCCTGGAATTCCTGAAAATGGGAAAAGGGTGGGCTCTGACTTCAGGTAGCTGCATTTAGTTTTCTATATGACCAAGACAAAGGTATTTCCTCTAGCATGTGCACAGAACATGTAACTGCATATATATATTCTTTCTCTAGTTTTAAATCTGTTGAGTCATTGTCAAAATATTTCCAGTCCATTGCGTATCTTTAATTGCTTTTCCTGATCCTTTTTTAAATCAATGCATTTTAAATAAGAATTTTAGAACGTCACAATCTTGTCTGTGTAGGAAAGGCAGAACTTCTGGACAGTGTAGAAAAAGCATCGGAGAGAACTGTCTATTTTCCCATTACATAGAAGTTGTTAAAAAGCTTGGTGTCCTGGTTTCAGCAAACATGGCAAATTCATTGAAGCTGTGATGAATGCCATCTCCATGCTTTTCTTGTTTTCAGCTTCTGTTATATTCATTAAAAACAGAAGATGAGGTCAAATAGACTCCCTATGGAGAAAGGAGATGGATTGCTCTTTCCCTGTTGGGAAAAAAAACAACCAACCAGCTTAGGTGTGGTAGAGGAGAGGGTCAAAGGAAGGAGATGAGAACCTCCAGCTCATGCAGAGATTTCTAAGTTTCTCTGCAGGGAATGGACAGGCAGACCTAAGAGTAAATGGAAAGGAAATGTTCATAGGAATTAGAAGGAATTGTGCAAAATCCAGTGCAACTCCAAAGAGCAAATTAAACCTGGTTCCTGAATCGAGGCTCTTCCAAGGTAGGGCATAACTGACAATGGAAAAATAATTTTAAAATCTGTTCTGACAGACCTAATCTTGTATCTTTCTGTACTTCACCCCAAAGGAGTTTGAGGACTTAAAAACTCCAATGTTAAGAGAATCAGTTATAGACCAAGTCATGCTTTCATTAAGAGCAGTTAAATGTCTTTTAAAAAATAATGAAGTAAAATAATCTTTTGTAATAAATAGGCTGGAGAGAGGCAACCTGTTCAGAAGTTGTTTGCTGTTATGCTGTTTTATGTATTCTGATTCAACTTGGAAAGTACAGCTGCTGCAAGGGAAATTGTATGATAGAAAAATATAGTACACACTTGCTATCAAAAGGTCTGCTGTTTTAGGAAAACAAATGTGATTTTTATCTAGGTCTTTATTAATGCTTGGTGTATTGAGGAGAGAAACATCAGCTGGCAGAAGACTAGGTAAAAATGGAATACTAAAATATAAGTGTCTCTCAAGATATATTAAAGTGACTGTGTGTGTTCATCTGAGGGTTACCTGTATAATTCCACTGTTATTTTGGAGAGTATTTTACTATTTGTGCATGTATGCCTCAGTTTCCCTCCTTAACTTAAATCTCTCCTCATAGTCTTAAAGGATTCAGATCATACCTCTTTGTCTGAGTTCTTAGAAATTAAATACTTAATTGAAAGAATTAAGGTCAGCATCTAGGATCGCTCTGTTATTAGTGAAAAAAACAGCATTTCTGGAAAGAGTTAACCCTGTAGCCTAAATGCTTAATGAAAAATAGCATGAAATCACACCCAAAGGGGCCTTTCTCACCCCACTTACTATATATATATGATACCAGAGTAAGTTCAGCAGATGAGGATTGTGAGGGAGCCTGAGAACATGAGGAGAAGAAAGAGACAGGACAGAAGACAGAGAAGTCAGACATTTTCTCAATGGTGGACAGTGACAGGAGTAGAGACAATAGACATTGGATTTTATCTATTCATGATACGTTGTGGGCTGAGCAGACCCTTGTCTAGTTATGGTCCAAGTCAGTGGTGTATGAACAATTGTTAAGAAACAATAGCATGTGCACTTTGGGAGGCCCAAGAAGTGGTAAGCTGGAAGAGGGTGAGACAATTACTTCTTTTCCTGTCTAGACTATAATCTGCAATTTTATAGAAAAAGAGACCTAAAATAATTTTGGTGAAACAAGTCCGAAGATCCAGTTGTGTGAGGCTGAACATGGGAGAGCCCAAAAAAGAAATTCCCAGAAGTGCATGACATTATCATAAGGGAAAGTCCAAAAGAACTTTAAAGGATAATGTGTATTTTAAGATATTTGAGAGGATGTACTGTCAAGGAACCTTGCAAAACATACATAACTGTATTTTGAACAGTCTCTAGTGTATCTTACTGTTCTTGGGGATAGGTGAGTGCATGAACTGTTTAAAAATAGCACAAGCGACATCATGTAAGATCTGATAAATAAAACCTGTTAATATACTTTGATAGTTTGTTATTTGTGTGCATGTCTTGGGCCTCCAATTCTGATTATTATTTGAGAGAAACAAAATGCTTTTTTTCTTCTAAACCTTCCCTGTTATATGAAAACAGATTCTGCAACAATAACTTTTTGATGTACTGCAAATTTTTTGTCTTTATATCTATTTGAAACGTATCTTAACTATCTTAAAGTTTAGTTACCTATATATAGCTTGACACTTAAATAGAGAATTTTTCTGGAATTTAGTTTTTGCTTTTCTGAAATGACAAATCAAACTCTTCCATAAGAGTAGGGAAAAAGATCTTTTCTGTTGCTTCCATGTCTCCAATGTAGTAAAGATACTGTGGAGACTAAAAGAAAGGTAATGTTTTCTTCTTTGCGAAGAGGCAAGGATAGACACCAGAAGGAGCTATTGTTCTTGTCAGGTTAGTGACAACTGTGGATATTAATGTGAACTAAAACATGTGAAAATGCACATTATTCAAAATCTTTTCCAGTCCACTGAAAGTAGAGTGGGATTGATGGAAAGGCAGAGGGTTTATTTTCAAGACAGCCTGAGACCCAACTGATTCAGTGATAACAAGTTCTTTGCAAAGGGTTTCATCATTTTCAGCATAATAATGGCATTCATTCTAATATCATAAAGCAAACAAAACGGTATTGAAATTCTAACCTTTTCATTCTGTCCTCCTGCCACACTGTTCAGCTCAGGAAGTTAGAAAGGTGATTTACAGTGTTTTCAAAAAAATTCAGTGTATATTTGGGCTCCTTTTGAGGGAGAAATGGCAACTCAGACTTTGCTACATGAATGTGATCATAATCAACACCTTTTTCTTTTTTTTAAAGAGATCTCACTATAGTAACTTGTTTAAATGTTAATCTAAAATGGATATAAACAATAAAAATATTTAAATATTATGTAGTATATTTGGAATTGAAAAAGTACAATAATTTTCCACATTCCACTACCAATTGTAATAAAAATTGCTTTTACATTTTCAAAACAGCTTTTAAAAATTAAATTATTTATTGCATATTTTTTTCTTTTTCAAAAGAAGGCTTTATTCAGTCAAATTCTAGCCTTCCATATAAAATCAGAGATTTTGCTTTGACAGTTAAAATTTAAAATAGAAAAATAATAGAAAAAGAGGAAACTGATGTCTTCCCCTTTTTGAAAGTCTATAGAGAATTAAGCAAACAAAACAATTTCAGTGTCTACAGATTTACTCAGTGATTAGAGAGGTAAAGATGTGGGAGAAAAAAGAAAACCATTTAGGTGAGGTAATAATTTCCTTTGAAAACACAGATCAAATAAGTTAAAATACTCCCCCCCCATTTTTAATGGAAAAACAGCAAGAGAATCAATGGAGATACACAGCAATTTGGATGTTGCTTGAAGGATAAGGACTTTGTAGACTCTGTGGCCTAACTTTATCCCCTCACCTAACTTTATCCCCTCACCTAAGATGCTTATTTAGATAGTTACGGTTGTCTTCAAACAGAAAATAATCTATTGGCTTAGCTCACCTAAGATATCTCAGCATGCATTTTTCTCTTCAACATATAAGTTACATGGTTTGATTCACATATCTGCAATGTAGTGCAATGTATGTATTGTACAACAAATGCATATATATATACAAACACACATACTTAATTATTAGAACTTTTCAATATATTTTTCCTTTTTTTTTTTTTTTCCCCAAAGCCTTGACAGAATTAAAATTGCATTAAAATTCTTGTCTTGAGAGTACCGGTTGCCAGATTGAAGGCATAAACCTGATTTCTCACAATAGTGTTTCCAAAAGGATGGCTCTTAACGGAGGTTAAAGCAGACTTAGCACATATTGTAGCCACACATAAACTGTGTGCAGAACTCTCTCAGTCATTATGCTAAAAACCTATGACTGCTTTTCTGTAGTTGACCTTAAGTTTAATTAAAATTCTTGAAATTACTTTCAAAACCTTTTATTTGTCAACGCATATTGCTAACCTTTAGATTTCTCTCCACTTCAAATTCTAATACTATGGAGCCTTTGAGTGCTTCAAAATTTAACGTTTTTGCAACATTTTTTGGTTTTATTATGTTGTAGTCAGCATATTTGGTTTGTGCACATGATCAAAAATTTCCAAATATGATAACCATTATGTAAAATAGATAGTTCACATTATAAGTGCTTTGATATGACCTATTTTCAGATCTTTAGGGAAAAAAATATAATATGCTGTATAGAATAATAATAAAAAACCTGAATTTTAGTAAGTGTATTAGCATGCAACATTTTATGTATCTTTTTAATATTGCTGTAATGATGAAAACCCAGTCTAAACATTAAATCATTCACTTACTGGATCAGATGTCAGAATATTTATATTCATCCCTTCTTTCTCTCTTGGGGAGAATAATCAGGTATGTTGAATTATAAATTTCAATTGCAGACATCCAATAACTATACATTTAATTTCACTCTAATTTTTTTGTATATACACAGTTTTCCACTTCTCTTTCTATGTCTTGATAGCAGCAAACTTCAGGAAAATGTTAAAACTTTTGTGTTGATTTGCACATTATTATAGTTCTGGGAAAGTCTTTATTCATTATGGTTTTTAAACACTTCAGTTCACAATTTTCATTTTTCACAGCTAGGTCACTGGTGTGTTTGGTTTTTTGTTTTTTGTTTCCTGGTTGCAGAGAATACATTTTCAGACACCATAATTTAGAAAATAGGAGATACATTTAAAAAGCAGGTGTTTAGAGCATTTAAATGTCAGATTAATTAAACATAGTATTTTCTTTACCAGTAAGATTTTTTTTAATTATTATTAGTTTGATGTACTTGGAATTATGCTTGGTGTGTTTTTCTGTGGGTTTTAAGAACATTCTGGATGATAGATTATAAAAAACATAAAATAAGTGCAATTTTAGAAAATTATATTACTAATGCTTTTCCCATAAACTACTGATGGAAAGGGCCAATATTTTCCCTGCCAGTCGGATTTTTTCACATTTAACAGAACCAAGTGTTAAGTAGTTTTTAAAGCTTTCCTAGATTTGGAGCATCACGTTCAAATTTATATATATATATATAACGTATGTATATAAAGGATCCTATTAACGTTTTGTGAAAGAACTCTAGAACTACATCAAAACATTTCTTGATTAACTATATAGTTTCTGAGATTCTCTGAGAAACTAATAGAATATTCATTCTTGAAGGGTCGGAATGAGCTGGATGTTAGTGAATGAGATTATTTGCTATTCTCCATGGCACAATTTTAACATCTGAGTTTTTTGACAGTCATGTAGTAATCTCCTGGTATTTAGGGCTCAATAACATAGAAAGTCCACAGTAAGAAATCTGCTTTTTCAAGATCAGTTAGTTCGTACCATGGGCTTGTGAGATCAGATACAGATTTAAAAGTGCAAGAAAGCTAACAACAAAAGTGGTTGGTTATGACAGGGAACAAAGAATGTCACAAATAGTACATGGAAGGAGAAGTGTAAATACAGTTTAGGAAAGCTCTGAGATATGCAGTAACTATACACAATTTTTTAATTTATCATGAATGTTGGTCAGCATTCTTTATTAAAAAAAAAACCAAACCTAAAATTATACAATTATAAATACTTCCAAAGAGATAAATTACAAAATTACAAGTGTAACAGCCACATTTCAGCCCTAAGAAAAGTTTTCTTTCAAATTTTTCAAAGGAAATTTCACCCAGGTCAGGAATATTTAATAAATTATGAGAATTAACTGAAATTATTATTTCCTGGTCATACATGCTGACAAATTACAACATCTAACTGCTTACTGTCTCACTGAAGAGAGTAGAGAGAGGTTGAAATTATTCACAAAGTATATTTTGTTGCCTGAGAGATTGGTGAATGTATACTTTATTAAAAGTATATGTACCCATGCATTCATTGAAGTTATATCTTAAAGGATGAAATGTAGTATCACAGTTGCTTATATTCCTGACCTTATTTGCTTGAAAGGTGCACAAATTAAATAGTAGACTTATTTATTACATTATATATTGTTTCTTATGAATATAGTAATGATGGAGTTGACTTTCCTGTCTTAATTTCTTTCTTGGGACCTAGAAATATAGTCATTTGATGATACTTTACATTTTTTTAGGAGGGGGTTAAATATTCAAAATAGATTTTAATTCTTTCCTTCTTCCTCTGATTTTTCTCCTAGGGTGGGTGCAAGTGTACAGTTTTCCTGTGAAGATAATTATGTGCTACAAGGTTCTAAGAGCATCACTTGTCAGAGAGTGACAGATACACTGGCTGCTTGGAGTGACCACAGACCAATTTGCAGAGGTAGGTGCTATTCTTTGGAATTTTTCCTGAAGTTTGGAAGGATAATTTATCATTTCTACTTAGAAATTCAATTAAATTATGTTCAAAACAAAGCCAAAACTTATAACAATGTGTGTGTATATAGATACGTATATAGAAGTGACTATATATCTGTATATGTCTTTTAGTAGCTTGAAGCTTACAAGCCAAGATGTACAAACAGTACCCATTTGGGAACTAATTTCTTTTTAATAGAAAAAAAAAATCTTTTGTGTCATATTAAACATTTTAAGTGGAACTACTTAGTTAGGTTTAGGTTAAGCTTTTCTATATAAATCCCTGTGTAGGAGGTCCTCACAATCATGTATGTTCCTATCAGTCCCAGATATTTACACAGTCTTCAAATTTTTATTGTAAATCCCCATATCTTTCATCTATTTTCTCTCAAACCTATAAATGACCTAACCTCCTGACTTCTTTTCTTGTTCAAGGATGAGCTAAAGTATAATCTCACTTCTATAAAATTCATATATTTAGAAAAAAGGTTTGATTACCTAGTTATTTCATAACCCCAAAAGAAAAATATTTTGATCCTGTTGCCAGAGTAGATTTTTCAACTTGTTTAATTGCATATGTGAGTTACTTGTAAATTACACTCTCTTTACTAAAGACAGTAAACAGTTGTGGATCGACCCCAGCCAGCAGCAAAAAACCCACCCAGCCACTTGCTCGCTCACTCCCAGTGGGATGGGGCAGAGAAAAAGCTGCAGACGTGTGAGTGGCTATAAAAAGTGTTTAATAAATGCAGCAAATCTGTGTATGCAACCAAAGCAAGATACGGATTTTATTAGTTACTTCCAGTTAGTGGACAGATGCTTAGCTATTTCTTGTCAAGTAGAGCCTTAATGCAAGTGATGATTACTTGGGAAAACAAACCTGTAACTGTGAACCCACCCTCTTCCTTTCTCTGACCTTTTATTGATGAACATGTTGTCACATAGTATGAGATACACCTTTTGTTTTGTGCTTTATGGGATATCCCTTGGTCATCAGCTATCTTGGCTGTGTTCCTTCTTGGCTTCTTGCCCACTTGGAACCTACTTCCTTTTGGGTCAGTGTGAGAACCAGAGAAGGCTTTCATGCTGTACCAGCACTGCTCAGCAATAGCCAAAACCTTAGTATGTTCTCAATACTATTTTAGCTACAAATCTAAACCACAGTACCATACAAGCTGCCATGAAGACAATTAACTCCATTCCAGTCACACTTAATAAAAAAGTCATAAAGGCAAGTCTTAGATAAATTATTACAAGCTGTATGTAACATGGGAAATATTGCATAGGCACATCCATGTAAAGAATGGACAACGTAAAACCCAGTAAAAAAAAATTAAAAAAATCCTACTCTTTGCAGGGCAGCAAAGCAGCTATGATTCATAAGAGTCTCTTAAGCTCAGTGTATTTTCATGAAAAAACTAAATATACCCTTTTAGTACACACTATTGCAGTATAACATGTCCACACAACTCCACTGTTCACTTTTCTTTGTTGGGTTTTTGTTTTGTTTTGTTTTGTTTGAATTAGTTTTGTTTGCTAATACATTGCAAAAATAAAGTAATCTATGCACAGTAAAGATAATGCTCAGCAGAAAGGGGCTATTTGCTGCTGAATTTTCTGTGTGCCGTTACTAGCGTTTGCTGTTCCTTCCAATTTATTATCTGCTAATACCTCTCTTATGCTTTACTCTCTCCAGTAAATGTCTAACAAAATAGGATAAATTAGTTCTATAGTTATATTAAAGCCCCAATTGAAAAAACAAGTTATTTTCCTCAAACATACTTCCAAAACTGGAGCTAAAATTTCAAGCAGTCTGAGGGTCGAGTTAGCTAGTCTCTATAAGTTGTTTTTTTCTAAACACAGTTTAACATTATTTAGGGTGAATGATGTTTGTATCTTTTTCAGTATTGCAATGTTGCATATGGTGCACTCTTGTGGATGACAGGAAGTGAAAAGTACAAATTTTATATGTGGTCCATGTTCTTTCCCATCCCTTTTATGACCTTCAAATTCCAGCATTTATAGTGCTCATACCAAGCATTTAATAATAAAATATAAATAATTATTTATCACAATTTCTAATTGACCATCAACTTGAAGTGAAAAAGCTGATAAATTATGTGCAACTACTGTGGGTTTAACAACTTCAGGCCTGTGAGACTTACTGAAAAAGCTGAACTTTCCACCTACCCCAGAATGGTGGCTACCAAAGTTCAGAATTTATGAAGCTGATGAAAGTCACAGGAACCATCTTACTGTTGGGAAGCTCCTTCATTATTTACATTAAACATTACTCATGTGAGGACCTTACTTGCAAGGCCACAGCACAGGCTGGGAGGTCTCCCTGGAACCTGGAAGCGGGGGGCTGCCTGATATGGCAGCGCAGGGCCATGCCTCAAGGCCACAGCCCATGTCACTGCCCCAGGCAGGGAGGAAAGCAGACCGGGGCAGCCCCAGCCTTGGACATTGAGCACCTCACTGAGGATAGGGACAGGCCATGGACAGACAGAGACAGCAGAGCCTGGATGGGGGTCAGGGTCAACAAAGACGGTGACCAGGCAGAGGCATAGCTCTGGTGGAAGCATAGCCAGCTGCTCCTGAGACATTGCTCAGGTAGAGACTGACAGACCAATCCACCATATAATGGATCCCCTGGGCCCCCAGGGAAGGAGTAGTGGGAGGCTGCAGGTGTGGTTGGTCAGGGTGGCTTAGGTTTGTTAGAGCTCTCAGGACCTGAAAGGTGTTAATGTAAATGTTCCTAGTTTTCTTGAATTCCTTACAAAAAGCCTTACAGCAATTATTTTTTTTTATTTTTTTTTTATTTGTTTGGGTGGGTTTTTTGGAGTGCTTTGGTTTTTTTTATTTTTTAACTGACAAAGCCTATCTAACAGTTTTGGGGTTTTTTTCTGTTATGTACAGTAACTCCATTTACTAAACAGACCTTTGGGCAGAACTTCAGCTATAGTAGCCCTTGCTTGGCTTCCACTTCCTCACACACACATTCCACCCCCACCCTTTTTTTTTTCTTTCTCTCTCTTTTCCCCTTTCCCTCTCACAAAGTTCAAATCGGAGAAGGATGTGAGAGCAACAGCCTGATCTAAAGAAGTTCTGACAGGGAGATGTTTCCTAGCCTTTCTTCTTTTTGGATTGCTAGAGAAGATACAAAGTGTATTCAAAAGCTTATTACTATGAAGTTGCATCTCTGGGTTAGTTCCTACTGTAGCAGGCTTTGTACAGGGTGAATTGAAAGTAAATAATTATAAATATTAATTATCTGCTAGTTGTGGTGCTGGAGGTGCTTCTACTAGTTACTGGATTGAGAATGCTCTCTATTTCAGATCCTATGAATGTGCTATAATTATTCTAGCAAATTTTTAAAAATGTGTTTTGCTCAATACAGCAGCAATATGCCAAACTTTCTGCATTGCTAGTATGCAGCATACAGTGGCATACTTGAATGCTATTATTTTTTCTACGTTAAGCAAAAACAACTTCTTTGTAATTGACAGGGATACTTTTGTAGAATTACCTACATAGATGATAGGTTTTTGGCTTCAACTTAGATTATTTTGGAGAAATTCATGGACATTTTTTACCTATGAATCATCTGAATCAATCAGGATATGGAGTTCTGGTTA
Source organism: Laterallus jamaicensis coturniculus (assembly GCA_022605575.1). Classification (NCBI taxonomy): domain Eukaryota; kingdom Metazoa; phylum Chordata; class Aves; order Gruiformes; family Rallidae; genus Laterallus; species Laterallus jamaicensis. The sequence continues at coordinate 90,390,493 of JAKCOX010000001.1, forward strand.
GTTCTCATAGTCTCTGACAAAGGACCAAGTGCTGCTGGTAACAGATTGTGATGGAAAGATAGAAATTCTGAACATATTTTTCTTCTAGTTTCCAAATTTTCTGTTTGTACCAGTCATGTTCCTATTATGCAGGAGATCAGGAAGCTTGCAAGGGAAAAAAAATACTGTATTTCATTTTGCAGAGTGGAAGGAACCACAGAGAAAGACAAAACCTGAAATTTTCCAAAGCACCAAAAATAATTTAGGTATTTTAATCCAATATTCAAGTCTACAAAAAACCAAAATGTGACCAAATTTTTAAGGAATGTAACCATCCCTCATGCCAGTACTGAAACTTACAAAAGTGGAAAATCAAAATTGCATCAAAATTTGATGGAAGATATGTTTATAGGTTCTGGGATTCAGATATTTGAAGATATATGCTATCTAAAAACTTAGAAATTGTATGATCTGGACTCTCTATTCTAGCATATTGCCTAAGTGTTGTAGTATGTTAAACCTCACAATGGAATTTAAAAATACTATGCGTTTAATAACTCCATTTTATGTCATTGGAAATTTTATGTCTAAAATTTTTAAAAACAATTTGGGATACTGAATATTCTGAGAAGTTTGAAAATTTTAGAAAATTTATCCCCACTGATATTTGGAAATTAACTTTTTACAAATTAAGTAATTTATTTTCAAAGTGTTAGCTATCCAGATTCGCTGAATACAATAGAAGGATTGTGATGATTTTACAACTGAATCTGTCCTTTAAAAAAATCAGGCTACTGATTGTTATTTCTTTTGGGATAAAGATCTAAGGCACCGTGTTTAGGTTAAGGATACATTGTTACATATAAGCCTTGTGGTAGATGGGGGTTTTTTGTCCTCAACCATGGGGAAATCGTGAAGGAGAGCAGATGCTGGCCCTTAAATTTATACGTAGAAGGCTTTGTCTTTTCACCTGCAGAGTAAATCTCTCTAAACAGAAAATTGGTGCAATAATTCTGAAAAATGAACTTACATAAAGTAAGAATTAAACAATATAAATGTTGAGCTGAGTAATTGAAAAATACTAGTTTCATTCCTCAGTACGTCATTTTTTCAGGATTTTTTTGACTGGTTCAAACATCCTATTGTTATACAATATATCAACATAAGACACTCGTGGCAAGTTGTAATTAGTAGTATGGTAATTATATAAGGTTTATTTTAAACAGAACAACCAATCAAAGGTAATTTATGTTTATCATTTTAGCTAGGACATGTGGTTCTAATTTACGTGGACCAAGTGGGATTATTACATCACCAAATTATCCAGTTCAGTATGAAGATAATGCACACTGTGTATGGGTCATTACAACAACTGATCCAGAAAAGGTATGTTTTTTCTCTTTGTCTTAATTCACTGCAGTGTACTGAAATTAATTTTTATTTGTGTTTCTGTAATACCAGTTTGTTTCCTCAATACAGGACAGAGGGGAAAAAAAATACATTAAAAAAAATCTTTGATTTAGATTTAGTATTCTTTAGTAAAATGATGAATAAAAGAGATACTGTAAGTTTAAGATTGTACATTCTGTATGTACTTTCAAAGTCACAAAATATTTATTCCCTTTGAAAGTTTTCAGAAGATTGCATTCTTGACATATTTAATATAGTTAAGGAAAAGTGTTTAACTCACCATAAATTAATGCTGATGTTTAGCTGCAGAAAAGATAATTTTGCTACATGATTTCAAAGATTAATATTGAGATGCAAACATTTTTACTCTGCAGAATCCATGCAATTAACTTTTTCTTAAAGCAGATTCAGTGCCTCAATAAAGGTATCTAGTGAGGAAAAACAGGCATAAGTACAAAACTATCACACTGTGCAACATTTTACTCTAGTGGGACTTCTCTCTGAAGGAAAAGGGCTTTTTTTTCTGTTCCAAAATGAGCTGTTATATTTTATTTAGTATAGCAATTAGAAGTGACTATTTGTCACTGAATAACCTTTGACTTTGAAGTCATTACATTTTATAGAAAGTATTCAATCCCTTCACATTTTTTAATATGGACAAGTATTTAAAATATGAAAAATGTCTGAAAAATGCTTCTACTCAAATTTATATTCTGTAATACATAGTCTCTCTGATTCTTCAAAATGCAGTATAATTTTATTAGAGAAAATTTAAATGTGTGTCAAAAGAAAATAAGTGAAATAATTGCTAGAAGAGTCTTAGCATATTAATGATTCCTGTTTTCAAAACTGTATTATTATTTCTTTCTTTCCTTGCCTTTTCTAGAATTTTAATTAAGCATTGTTTTTCATATTTATAATAAACATAATAATCTGCTGATTGCAATGTATTATAACTAGTAACACAGAAATTGGCACTGACTTTGTAGTGCTGTTTGTTGAACTGCATAATCTGTGTCTTCAGTGGAGGTTTAAACTTGTAAAAAAGACAACCTCAGTTAAGGCAAGTTCTATTCATTGTATACACTGTATCTTTCTCAGTGGACTTAGTATTTCAATAGGGTAGAGTTTAATGAGATTGGAATGGACTAATTTATTACTCTGTTCACTGGACTTGAAAAGGCACACTGTGTAGTATTATTTGGTGGGCAGGTTGACAGTTCATCAGTCACAGAAATACACTGAAGAATTGCATTGCACACCCAGACAGATCAATTCTTTTGTTATGCTCAAAATGAAGAGGTATGGGTACAAGGCTTGGAGCTTTCACCCAGAGGAAAGATCTATGCTTTTTTGTCCATCTGGGGGGAAAGTTAAGAGGTATGCTAACAGACATAGTGATAATCACAGTGTAAGAAAAAGAGGTGGAGCTTCAAGTTATTTTTGTTCTGGAGAGGATGGGCAATAAGGACTAACTTGTCTTTTTTATTAATCTTAGATATGTTCAGCAGTGCAGCTAAGGAAGATTATACTCTTATTTTCATGTATCTTGGAAAGATTGCTATTTACTTTAGGACCATGGCAATTGTGAATGTGAAGTCTTAAAATCAACATGTCTAAGGCGTGCAGTATCTTTAAGTTTCTTTGACATAAAGTCTACATCACTTTTGTCATTATGTATCAATACAAAACTGATATTGGGGCTTCTATCCGCAAATAACTGAATCTAGAATCTGTAGATGTGCTTTTGGATAATAAAAGTTATCTAGGAAAATGCTTTTAGTTTACAGACTGACTGAAATGGAACTTTTCTTTCCTAAGAAAAAGACCTTGTTGACACTTTGAAACATGTAAATTTTAAAAAATCAATTACAAAAACAAAGTCAGTTAATTATTATGGAAACCTGGAAATTAGGCTTAGATTGAGGAACCTAATCTTTTACATGTCAGATTTGAAAATAATTATCAGAATGCTTAGTGTCTATCTTTGGTTTAATATATATTTTTTGGGAGGTAAGCAGTTCATGACATGTTGTTACTGTGTATTTTAAAGTAGTTTTAATAGCTGTGAATTTCTGTCCTTCCATTAGGTAATTTTGCACATAGTATTTTACAAGATAAGCCAATGTTTCCATGTGACATAACATTCAGTGCAGTTTAAAGAACATAGTCAAAGTGGAGCCTTTAAACAGAAAATGGAACATAATATGATGAAATATTTGAATTTTTTTTTTCTTTTAAATGGCATCTTTTCCAAATTTTGTGTTCTAGTGCTGTTTTGGGGAGATTTTTAATACCAATTAAAAAAAAAATAATTCAATTTCCTATGGGGTCAGTAGCGTAACTACAGTTTTTAACCAAACATACCAAGATCATTGTCAGGTTTTTCTTCTATAATGTATTTGACTTTTTCTGTGCAACAAAAAAAATCTAAGTTAAGCCTGAATCTTCTCCTGTTCAAAGGTATTTCTGTTAATGCTCTGCTTATTTTGAAGAGTTTACTCTCTTCCCTTAACATTTATTTGTTTCCTCTGGGTCCCACTATTGTGATCAGCATCCTACTGAGTCATTTATTAGACTTTTAGTACTTGCAAATACAACTTTATGGTGCTCTTCTGACTCTCTGTGAAGTACATGCTGTAATTCTTGGTAACTCTGCATTGGTTTAGTTGTTCTGTTGTGCAGTTTCTCAGTTTTTCGAATCAGTTACTTTGGACTGTTCTTCTGAGGTCTTACCAATCTGTTGTCTTTATCTCTTTCTTGCTGTTAGTATAAGCTTTTCAGAATGTTCCAAGCAAGCCTCTACCTCTTGCTGTTTCAACTCATTCTCCAGGCTGTGGATTTTTTCCTAAAACTTACTGCCTTGGATTTCCTGCTGGTTTTGCTATTTTGGTAATGTTGTTAGATGAAAGTTTTCTATAGGAGGGCAAGGTTTGATGGTGTTTCAGCAATGGCACCTAGTTTCTCGCCATGTTTTCCTGTAGTATAGTGGATGTGCCATAGGCCACAATAGTTCTAAATTTAATGACCTGGTAAGTAAAGAATGTGTTCCCATTACAGATGTTTTCTTCTTCTGAAGAATGTTCTTTCTCCGCTGAACAAAGCATAGATATTAAGTATCTGTTTGGGCCTAACAGTTCTCTTATTTAAAAAGAAAAGGTTTTTCAATGCAGTTGGTATAGATGAAGACATTGGAATTAATTAGAAGGAGGGTGGGAAACTTCATATACAGTTTTATATTGTTGAACCTTAAGTGTTTTGTATAAAGTTGGACTAGACTTTAATAGCTTGCCAAAAAAATGGTATTTCTGATTTACTGACTTTTAAAGCACGTAGCTGGGGAACTTCAGTAAAATATTCTTACTCAGGAGAACTCTCCCTAGGTGTTAAGGTTGATTTTGACATATCCTAAGATAATTAATTCTTGCAATATGCTGTAGAAGAACAGTAGTATATGATAATGTGCATTTTTTATATATATATATTTTTAATGAGGTTATCTTGCTGATTCATGAGTTGGTTCAAAGTTTGAGGTAGCTCAGATCTGATCCATTAGTGACATTCCTGTCTTCTGCAGGTTCTTCCATGGAGTTAGCTAATGCACATACAGTAATTTGCAATGGATTCAGAACCTTTGTTTCAATAGGCAGTTAGTCCAGTTAGATGACATGACTGTAATACATTGTTTAATATTATAATGCTTTTTTAGAAAGTATGTCTGTAATTAGCCTGTTATTTCAAAGCTTCATTACAGGCAGGGCTCCTGTCTCTCTGGGCGCCTGATCAGACCATTCTGCCACACATAATAGAAAGTTTGTCATCATGTCTGACATCAACGCCTGCAGTCTAACGCTATACTTTTGCAGTGCACCATATATCTTGTTGCCACAGAGATTACCAAAGAGCGGCCATAGAATTGATTTTTATCTGTAGCACTTATTCACTCTTACTGTACCATGGAGTTTTGAGTTGCAGCAATTTTGGTCATTAAAAATATGTAGATCAAAAAACTATTTTCACTAAATTTATACATATTCTTGGCCAGGTACAGCCTCATGATAGTGATTTACTCAATTCTTGCTATTTCCTAACTGTCAGGATAGATTCAATAAAGTGGTGGAAAAGGTCATTGTGAATTTATAATTGATTCTTTTGTACATCCTGTGCCATCTAAATCATACAAATACACTAAGAATTCTCTGAAAGAATAATTTCCCATGGTATGTTGAAGATGAAAGCACAATTTTATATGCTCTTTTGTCCTTCATATGGTATTAAAACTGAATTTTGTGACCTGTAACTTTGCATATTGATATTTAAATTGGTTATTTTTCATTTGCTGGAAAAAAGAATTTCCATTTACTTTGAAATGGGCCTGTGTGTTTTGTTTTTATTTTGTTTTTTTTTTTTTTTTTAATAATGAAGTAGTATAATTTTGAACACAAAGTACAACTAAAGCAATTATATGAGAGAGCTATTGTTACTGTATAAGGACAAGATTTTAAACTTCATGTGTCCTAAAACTTTATACATTTCCTGGGTAGACCTGATTCTAAACAGTTTGAAATACATTTCAAAACCAACCAAAATCATCTGTGTATTTTAATATAATGTACAAAATGTGGTTCCAAACCTACTGAAAAAATTGTTATTTATAAATCGCTACGGTGTATGTTCATCCTCAGTTTGAATTTAAACGCATAATTGTAACAGAGAATTCTATACATGTAAAACTGGCATAAAAAAACGCCACAGATATTGCAGAAAAGCAAGCAGCTTATTTTTAAAAAAAATCTTTTGTTGCTTTCTGTGTTTTGTGTATTCTTGCTTACATACTTAGCAGTATGATATTTTTGTTAATAATGCTGATATTTCTACCACTTAAGCCTTTACGTGAGAGAGAAGTAGTAGCATAGATTCTATATAATATTTTGCTAATAATTTTACTGAAGATTTCATTGGGTTGTGCTGGAACACAATTCGGGCATCACAGAGAATTAGGATGAAATTTGATTAGCACATATGTGTGCTACATGTCTGAACTCCCAATTATACTTGAGAGAGATATGTCAAATAAGAGAGTCAAAACAGTGCTTCATCTCCCACTAGTCCAATAAAGGCTGATGACCTGTATCACTGATCACACCTATATCAGAATATCTTGAATTCCAGAATGCAATGCTTCGTATATACACAGCTTTCTGGAATGAAGTGTGTTATTTTAGATGAAGGACTTGCCTCACAGATTGAGTGGGAAGGGTCTCATAATGGCCATATGTTGAATGAAAAAGCATAACTTTGGAGTAGGGATATACCAGGATTACCTAAAAGAAAGTGTTACAAAAATCCCTCCATCTATTTCCAAGTGTGAGCCTTTAGTGAAACCAATACACCCAAATAAAAACTGTGTTCAGTATTTATTTAGATATTTTTGACTCTTCATGTCTTTAAAAACTATTGGAAGTACCTATATAAGAGGGATGCTTGTGATAAGTACCTGTGAAGAAAGGATTCAAACACAACTTGCACAGCACAGGAAAAGTACTGTTTTGCCTGGCTAGTGAGGAAAGCTAACTGAAGGAGAACTCTTAATGCTTCTGGCATTATTTCAGATATCATTTGCTGTAAACTCCCCTCCCTTCCCCCACCCCCAATAATTTCTAACATAAAATGCAGAAACACACCCAACTCTTAAGTTTTTCTCTCCTAAGACAATAGCTGCAAATATAGGCTGATGTTATATTCCTTGTTGCTTACTTTCCCTCTGACGTTCCTCCTTCCATCTTGTTCTTGAATGAGACTATATATGTTCAGTATTTCAGATTTGATTTCAGGGTATCAGCTAGGTTTACTCTACTGAGAGGTAACTGTCAGATAGTAATTTTCTGAACCTCAGATGGATCCAGGTATGACATACTGAGTTGGAAATGGCAATTTAGCGAGAAAAACAGTGGGAATTTTAGAAAGAGGCTGTAGAAGCATACACATGAAGGAATGGAAAACTGAAGAAGGAGACTTAGCAGTAATTTTTTTTTTTGGTGATACAGTTTTTGATTTTTACAGTAAATCAATTTTTCAGAAAGATGGTTAGAATATATTAGTTGTTAATGCACTCTCAAGAATAAATAAGAATCAGCTCCAAACAAAATGATTCTATTAGAATGCCTCACAATTTTAATTGGAAGTATAAAGTAATATACATGTGATTTAATTGGAACTTTTGAAAAACCCCCCACACTCAACACATTCAAAGTTTTCAAGACAACTTGTTAAATACATAAGTATGACATTTTTAAAGTGCTAATGCTTCTATTTCCTCATGCTCTAATACCAGGTCAAGGACAAAGAAAAAAACTTTTCCCTCTAAAACAGTGCAATAATGTAATGTTTTCACTGTGATACATTTGTACTGTATCTGCATGGGTAAGAATTCTACAAATCCATTATTGTTGCTGTTTTGTTGAATAGTTACTGCAGTGAAAGTGATCCATATTTACTTTTCTCATACATACATTTTTCCAGCCTTCATGGCTGTTGAATCCTTCATTATTTTCGCCTATAACATGCAAAACAAAACCTGGCTATTCCTCATTCATTTATTTAGTTATTTAGCTATTTAATAGCTAAAATAATCCCTTACTCAAAAAACAAACAAACAAACAAACAAAAAAAACCCAAACCAAATACCAGAACTGTTTAACATGTAAACATGGCATCTTTTTTTTTTCCCCCAAGTTGTCTTTAAGGGTTAAAACCCAACCAACCAAAACTACAAAACCCTAGCAACTGCACTTTCATCATTGGCATTTATCATTATCATTTCCTTCCTCCACTGTGCTTTGTTGTCCTTTCATCTTCCCTGACTCAGTTTCTTCTTTTTTGCTGTTTTGATCTCCATCAATACATTTAATTTCTCTTTTGGCTTTTAACCATTTCTTCTTTTTAATTTTATATATTTTCAGAAAGGAAAAGATTCAGACAACGGAACTGAAATATAGAATTCTAATGATTTTCATGGTTTAAATAGAGCTCAAAAGCCTGTTAGTGGTCAACTTAATTTTTAACTTTTTTTTTTTAAACCAGCAGAGTAAATTTTTATTCAGTTTCTTAATGTAATTACAATACTGTACAGCTTAAGAACATCCTACTTCATGCAGTGGCACATTATTCCATGAAAACTATGTACATTTAATTTCATTATGGTGAAATGCCTTCAAGCAACTTTACCAAATGGACAATCAGACTTCTCGAGCTCTAGGTGAATACCTATAAAATATGCCTAAATACAAGAGACTTTATATAAAGAGACAAATCAACATGTTTGTTATTGCTCGTGCACATATGCACGAAGGCATTCTCGCACAGAGACATGTAAAGTAAGTAAGTGAACTGCCCAATCCAAACCACATAATAATGGAAACATTAAATCCCTACTATTTTCTCATTTATAGGAGAATATTTTCTCCAGCAAAAAATCGTAACAGGGTATGATTAGATGAGAACGTTTTGCCACTGTATAAGAAGAAAAACCCAAAACCAAATAACAAAACAACCAAAACCTAGAACAAAACCAGACAAAAACCAACAAATCTTCCAATTAAGTCTCTGAATACTTTTCTTGTCTGCTTTGTTCTACAAGTTACTTGCTAATTCGCTTGCTAATAACTTTCAGGTTTATTCAGTATTACACTGGCAAATGTATAAATCCAAGATAGCAAGGTTTGTGTGTAGATATTTTTCCCTGTCAGTTGAAAATGTCTGCAACTATTGATAGTATATCATATCTGACAGGGTCCTTGGATGTTGTCTGTTTTTTACAGGGCAATTTTGTTTTGTTTTGCATATGTTTTTTTCCTGTTTATTTTCTTCTTCACTTACCAGGTATTCTACATAAACTGACTTTGTGCAGCCTGATGGGTTTGATAATGAGGATGACATAAACCCACATTGACTGCACAAGGTCACAGATGTTACAGAATAACTTCTACACCTGCAGTTCTGGGTTATTTTGCAGAGCATGTTCATTTGCTTTGCCTTGAACATAGGTGTTCAAAGTTTCTTTGTGTATGATGTTCACTGTTCATCTTCTCTCTTAAATCTTTTCTTGGATGCCTTTTCTACTGGGAAAATACCACCTGACAACTTAAAGGGGAATATTAGGAAATTCTAATAACTTTACAGGCTGTGTAGTAAAGCTTGTATGTGTGGGGAAAAATCATTATTTTACAAACCTATTAGTATTTTCTGAAAATTATTATTCCTTTTTGTTTTCTTTAGCAATGCAATAGATTTGGTGTTTGGTATCATGGCAAATAGAAGCCTCCAGGTATTTACATAATAAATTAGTGTCAGCACTTCATTTAATTAACTCACTTTGATGTATTAGTAAACAGGAGATTCATAGTATAAGAGTCATTGCGGAGAAAATAAATAAGAGGACCAAATCATCACACATACACTAAGATGTACAAATCTCAGATTTCAGGAAGATGATGTTAAAAGAGAAGGATAGAATAAATTCTGCTTATTGGGATTTCTACTTAGTATGGGGAATAAAATAGGGTTTGCAGTTGGTTATTACATGATATAAGAGTTTCCAAAGTTTCATATGGCAAAAATGGCACCAGGGCTAATTTAATACCTGAGATTCAGTGTGGGAAAAGCAAACTCCAAGGGTGTACGATGTGTCCTGTGTTAACTACTCAGAAATTTAAAGCCTTTAAGTGCAGTGCCTAGATTAGTTTTACTTCTTTAAGATCTTTCATTCTTCAAAGTAAACATCTCATAGGGTATGACAGCCCCTTTAAGATCAAATTTTTCTCCTGGCTGTCATGAAGTAAATAAAAACTGGAATCATCAACACAGTGACAGGTAGACAGTGAAGTTTTTTTATTTATGTAAATATATGTATCTATCTGTTTGCAATACAAAGGGATACTAATGTCTAATTAACTATTGTGTTAAAATTTGAAATGTACATTTAAAAAATGTAGTTGGATCTCTTTAGAAAATAAGACATGCCACACATTTAATGCTACTTTGAAATAGAAACAAACAAAAACAGTTCCTAAAGTGTGACCTTATTAATGTCTATAAATATGTTAAGGGTGAGAGTCTGGAGGATGGAGCCAGGCTCTTCTCAGTGATGGCCAGAGACAGGACAAGAGGCAACGGGTGCAAGCTGGAGCATAGGAAGTTCCATGTGAATGTAAAGAGGAACTTTTTCACTGTGAGGGTTACAGAGCACTAGCTCAGGCTGCCCAGAGAGGTTGCGGAGTTTCCTCTGGAGGCATTTAAAACCCACCTGGATGTGTTCCGGTCTGATTTAGTTTAGGTGATCCTGCTCTGTCAGGATGATCTTTCAAGGTCCCTTCCAACTCCTAGTGTTCTGTGATTCTGTGATGTCAGCAGGAATCAAGATAGATATTCATAAACCTGCTGTATATTTTGAAAGGGTTTAACATAGATTAGCATGCTGATTTGATTAGCATGCTAACTTGATCCGTGAAAGATGTGGGTAGATTCGAAGTATTTTAGAGAAAGTAAGTAAGTAAATAAATAAAATTGTTTTAGCAGTTTGTGAATTGTATTCATTTAATTTTTTGTAAGAGATAAGAAGCACTACCACAAACAGTCAAATCCAGGATCACGATCCTTTCTGTCCTTAGCTATGTGAACATTGACAGTCTGACTAGATCCATAGTGCAGTTAGCAGACTCTTTACAGAACCTTTTAAACATAGCTTTCAATTTAGCAGTCCCTTCTTGGGGAATATCACAAACCTTAGAGTCTCTGTCAGTCAGCCTGTCACATGTATATGCGTGACTCATTCTTTGAAAGTCTGTTTCTTAATAATGAAACCTTGCAACTATACATAGAGCAAAAATATTTCAATATATATTTTCTTTGGAAGCATGTCTCTATTTGCTTCTAAAAACATCACCAGTAAACATTCAAAAGTGAGAATAGGCTTCAGATCTGCATCTGTTGTACTAATAAAATAACATCAAGTGCTTCTTTGTCACATCTTTGATTATTACTCTGTCTCTGTGCAGAATTTGACTTTGCATAAATGTCCAGTGTTTTCAGAAGGAAGTAATTTGCTTAAAGAATTATTTCATAATTGCTTACGTTTCCAGTATCCTTGTGAGATAGAGAAGCAATGAAAACCTGAGTTTGGTTATCTGTCTTATCTTTGTATCCAGTGGAAGAATGGTTTAGACAGATGTCAGATTGGCAGGTGCGGAGGGCAACAATAGCCTTAAGAGTTTTTCATGCCTTTCAAAACAGGAATCGCATGTTAGAATGGTCACCCCTTTCTTTTCCAGATGGCAGGGAAGTAGGATAATATTTCCCTGCATGATTTTCCTCCTCTTCTCCATAGGTGGTAACTTTGACATTATAACAAAAGGAAATATTTTTAACCTAGTGGAGTTTAGTAATTTAAATAACTTATCACTGGAACAAATTTTACTTACTATTTTTTTTCTGAAATAAGCATAAGCAAAAATATCACCTGTGCACCATGACAAAGCAGTTGGAATTGAAGTGAGGCATAAACAGAGGTTTCACCACAGGAATGAGATGTAGGTGGCTCTAGTTGCTATGAAAGATTAAAAGGGAAACCAGCTCATTACAGTGGAAACTTATTTCTGCCTAAGGAGGAATGTACATGTTAGTAGGAGTTTTTTCATTGTTAATCAGTTCTTATTTCAAAATTGCTATTGAAATGGGCAGGAAATGACAGTTCCTGCAAGATGTGAAGTTTGAAGCCTTGGAAATAGGAAATTACATTTTCTCTGAACTTCATCACCTTCTATTCTGCTCTTAATGGTCTTCTGTTTTGCAAGGCACAGGACCTCTTGTTTTGGAGTTCACACAGATTCTGTAAATGGAGAGTTTCTTTCATGGGAGTTTTAGCCTCTCTGCAGTTACTCTTGTGAGAAACATTCTCCATGTTTCATTATTAGGATAAGCACCTAGCAACAAAGTACTAGTCAAGAAGATAAAAACTTGGATTCATTTCTTCAGTCAAAATTCAGAAATTTATGGAAGGCAAACCTACATGAAGCTGCAAACCACATTGTTTGACACCATTCTTCGGTTCACATGGTGATCCTACAGAAACTAGTATGTGCAGAGCATGTGGAGAATTTTGAAAGGTGAAACAATGAGAGATAGAAGAAGATCCAACTATTACCCCCACTTTTCCTAAAATTAATTTAGATTAAATTAGGCTATGTTTGTAATAGCATTGGTAGTGCAGTGCACCACAAGCAGCTTTATAGTATTACACAGTTGGTGCTACGGGCCTAAGGTCCATACTACATGCGTGATTCAGGGGTTTTGCTGTGGACTAGTCATAAGCTGCTTTTTTAGGATGAATGCCTGTTACTGGCTAGAGAATACCTTACAGCTTAGTTTCATCAAAAAAAGAACTCAATTTATCTGCTCTGAAATTGTCTGATGCAAACCAAAGCACATTAAGAGATGTCTGTAGATTGTTTCAGAAGTGTACCCTTGATCAAAGCATTGATGTGAATGTATTTTTAATCTCCTGGTGCAACTATTCAACCATTATAACACATAGACAAGGCTGATACTTGCAGGCACTTTGTACATGCAGGATTGAGTTAGGTCCCTGGGTAAAAAAAGAATGCTCAGACATGTCCTTTAAAGATTTTGTGTCGTTGTCATGAAATTCAGAATCAAATTCCTCCCAAAACAGTAATAGTTTGAGAAGCTGCCTTACTCAGGACGTGGCCTTTAATGAATATACCCTTGCTACTCGTTTGGTTTTTTTCCAAGGAAAAGTAGTTGCTCGTGCAGAACGTGCACGCAGGCAGATTATGTGTGTCATGTTTTAATTCAGTCTTTCGCAAAGTTAATATGATTCATAATTCTGTTCTGTTATCAAACTATCACATTAACACCCTCCTGAATGATCATTCTTTTGAATTGTAGCATAGATATTTTGAAACACATTGACGTCTGCATTGGTTTTCTCTGCAATTAGACGTATTTTTCCCTTCCGTGATTTTAAAAATACTTACTGTTGGATGGGGCATCTACAGTTAGTCGGCAACCTGTTCCAGGGCATCATACCCTCATAATGAAGAATTTCTTTCTTATATCTAATCTAAAGCTACACTTCTTCAACTTAAACCTGTTACCCTTTGTCTTATAACTCTCTCCAACTTTCTTGTAAACCCCCTTTAGGTATTGGAAGGCTTCTAGAATGTCTCTTGGGAGCCTTCTCTTCTCCAGGCTGAACAATGCTTTCAGCCGTTCGTCGTAGGGGTGGGGCTTCAGCCCTCGCTGATCATCCTTGTGGCCCTTGTCTGGGCTTGCTCTAAAAGGTCCATGTCTGTCTTGTATCGGGGACTCCAGAGCTGGATATAGTACCCCAGATGAGGTCTCACCAGAGCAAAACAGACAGGCCAAATCACCTCCTTTGACCTACTGGTCCTGCTTCTTTTGATGCAACCCAGGATATGGTTTGCTTTCTAGGCTGGAAGCTCACATTGCTGGGTTGTGTTGAGCTTCTCATCGACTAACAACACCAAGTCATTCTGCTCAGGACTGCTGTACATTCAGATTATATTTATGCTTGGGATTGTGCCTACTCATGTGCAGGACCTTACATTTGGCCTTGTTGGACTTCAGGTTGTTCATATGGGCTCATAAGACTATCAGGGCCTCTCCGGATAGCATATCTTCCCTCCTGTTTGTTGACCACGCCATACAGATCTGTGTCATCATCTGACTTGCTAAGGGTGCACTCTATCTCACTGTTCATATCTCTGACAAGGATGTTAAATAAGGGTGGTCAATATATAAGATGTCTGGAGGCAGTCTCAAGACAGAGAAATGTCTTAATTTCTCTTGAGTTCTGCTTTTCTTCCAGTTGTGGATCCAGAAAGGCATAGGTTCCCATAGATCATTTTCTTTCTGCCACACCATGAATATGTCACTGATACCTTAAACCATATCAGTTAGTACTAGTCATTTAATAGTGGACACTTTACTGAACACTCAGTGCCTTAGCTTCAGTTATAAACAAGGAAACCTACACAGTAATCTGTCTTATCCTGAAGCAGACATCTAACTGCAAGTCAGATGAATAACTCTTTTAGCTGTAGATACTGCAACGAGGGATTAAATATCTAAAGCACCTTTAGACACAAACAGGTAAACATCTACATTTAGGTGTTCCAGAGCTCATTTACAGCTACTTCACTACAGGCTTTTAATACCATTTGAGGTGCCATAAGTAATCCTTCCTCACCTACAGCTGCTGCTTCAGAAAATTGTGGACCTCTCACAGATCCATTATCTTCAGGCAGCGTGTCGATTTTACCTTATGCTTTCAAACACTAGGTAACTATCTAGATTTATACTTAATTCCATCCTTAGTACTGATTTCTGCAGCAAGGTTCTATTTATTTTAAGCCTTTTCCTTTTTTCTATAAAAATGAGTTATAAAAATCACATTGAAGACCTTTTAGTTGTGTCTGGTTTCTGTGCAATGCTTTGAGACTGGACAATATTCAGACCATTAAGAAACACTTGTTTGGTCATTTTTGCTTGCTTTACTTGTTTTGTTTTGTTATTCTAAGTCCTGTGAATATGTTAATTATATCTTCTGAGAACTGTTCCACTGGAAATTCTCTTATAAAGTTGTATGACCAGTTAAGATTTGAAACCTTTTGTATGACATCATAATTACTTTCAATCCATGTTCTTTTATGTAGGTGAATAAAAATACAGTTCCTGAATTTGCTTTCCAATAATATGGTAAATAATGAGAGAGGTGGTGTCTTAATGGTAATTCAGTGGCGCAACTTCAAATATGATAAACTTTCTAATCTAGCTGTGCCTACTGTGAGTCAGAGCTTGGACTAGATGGCTTCCAGAGGTTGCTTACAACCTAAAAATTACTCTGAGCAAATTGATTTCAAGTTTGAAAATATTTTATGTGTTCATATATATACTTCACAAATTTCTGAGATACCAGGCATTCATTTCATTTCCTAGAGATGTAAGAATTATCAAGCCTATCTTTGTGGCATTTGAAGTATAAAACTGTGAATATAGACAATTTAAAGAACCTGCAGCGTTTCATTTAAGCTCTGCACAATGGCAACCTTATCTAGATCATGCCTGGAAGTTGGTGGCCCTGCCTGTGGCAGGGGGTTGGAACTCTATGATGCTTGGGGTCCCTTCCAACCCAGACCATTCTTTGGTTCTGTGATTCAGTGAATGTAATTATGATTCCTAAAGGTCTCTGATTATTGCAGATAGATTTTTACAAAAGAAGGGCACAAAAAGCTGTGTAAGTTTTTATAAAATGCTTTGCAATTAACATTACACAGGAATTTTAATGTTTACCTGTAAATGTTACCACACTGACTTTGCCACTAGATTTTAGACTAATATGTCTGGTCTTCTCATTCAAACATTTAAGAAATGAGTGCTTAAAAATCAATAATAACTTGTAGATCCTAATTTTATATTTTTTCCTTCAAAGTAATAATATTAATATTTGAATGTTTTTATGTTCCAAAAAACAAAGAATAATAAGGTCAGAGTCTTCTCAAAATTATATGACAGCTTTAATAGGCATGAATAATTGTGGAATCTCCATCTCTGGAGACATTCAGAACCCACCTGAATGCTGTAATGTGCAGCCTGCTCTAGGTCATCCTGCTTTCACAGGGAGGCTGGACTAGATTATGTCCAGAGGACCTTTCCCACCCCTAACATTCTGTGATTCGGTGTGATTTAATTGTTCAATAATTTAATAATATAATTGCTGTCTTCAACTTTTATTTTCAATTTGTTGTTGGACAGTTTCATCATATGGGGCTCAAAGACTTGCAGAGTATATTTTGACCCTTACAGTGTTGATCTAATATGAACCACTATGTGTCAGTTTGAAACATAATAAATTCAGTTCAGCTTCAGTCAGTGCCCATCCTTCTTATACTTCTTGAATAAGACGTTTAGATGAAATTTGCAGTACTAAATATGCAATAGTACCTTTCAAAAATTAGGACACTAATAGTTAAATACATTGTTAATCATCATCACCATCTCTACCATTGTATTCTTTATAGAGCTCCGTGGATTTTAGCAGCTAAAAACTGACAAAACTGTATAGATGAATTTTTATTCCCTCCTTCCCCCCCCCCCAACTGGTCCACATTAGAATGCAGAGAGCCTGTATTTAGCTTCAATAATTAATGTTATAAATTCTGAAGGACTGAGGAAGTCTTAAGTTCCTTCTTCCTGGTTTTAAGCTTAGTCCTAGTGTCTCCACCTGAGACAGAAAACTGTTCAGTCTATATATGCAGTGTAATTAATTGAATGTATCTTCCATTGTCGGGTATAGAGTGGTGTGGTCTAAATAACATACAAAGAAAACAGAGATACACAAAAAAGATAATGCATATTTTTGACATTCAGAACATTGATTTCTCTAAAAAAAGAGCAAAATTTTTGATGCTGTAAGAAAATGCTGATATCACAGCCCAGAGGTCTCTGGTGACACATAATGGGCAGAATTAATCACCACAAGCCATTTTCTAAGACTTTCTACATATTCATATTTGCCCTTGGTTCACATTTTTAGATTGTTTGCAGTCACAGAATGAAAAATGTTTTTAATAAAAAGGGAGAAGTGCTATTCTGTACAGAAATACTGAGACAAAGAGAAAATTCTACAACAAATGTTTTGATAGTAACACTTCTGAATAGTGTTTTATAACAGTTGGACAGTTTGTAGTAATAGAAACAAAATTGATACATGCTTGCACTACAGTCATCTAGATCATACGGAATATATTAGAAAAATAAGAAATGTTTTATGTTATCATTCATACTTTTTTCTCTGTGATATATATTGCTGTGATGTATCTTCCTTAGGGGGGAAAAAAAAAGGTTTAATTTAAATAAAAGCCCCTGAACGTTAGTATTAAAATGACAGAATTAGTCTCTGCAGCTGCCAGATGGTCACCAGATTCAAATATATTTTTCATTCAAAGTAACATGCACAATCCCTAAAGAATTAATATGCTAGTAAAGTTTTTTTATTGAAATCATTAGAATAAATCTAATACTCTAAACCTAGCTATAACTGTTTATGGAGGCTCAGTATATCCATAGATGTAATTCAACCATTTTTTTTATTTAGCTAATAAAAATGTCTACCAAATAGACACTGATAAAGATAAAGAGAGAATAAAATACATTGGAAATGTCATTAGAGATCCACATTTAGAATTAATAACATTAGGGTAGTTTCAAATGTATTTATTTTTAGTATTGTTATTAAGATTTGTAATTAATAGAGAATGTTGCATTTTTCTTTTAAAAACTGATCAATGGGGAGGAACAGAACCAGAATAAGTCTCCTCTATTATGTCACATTCACATTTTGAAATATTTCTAGAAAAAAATATTTAGATGTAAAAATACCATTTCCTGTGATACAAAAGAAAATGTTTAACTTTGAGTTGGTATCAAGCCTATTTTTTTCATTTTACTCAGTATTAATGTGATAGTTTATGTTTCTTAACTGCTGAAAGAGAGATGCATCATTTTAAGATCTTGGGCATTTTATAGGTAGACATTAAGTCCTTCCTTTAGACATAAGCTAACTCTTGGTTAAAGCAAATGGTAATGGAAACTAAACAGAAATAGTAGTAGTAGTAGTGGGACCAAAACAGAAATAACTTGACATTTCCAATCTCCTCTGTTTCTGTTCTTTATTTTTCTACTAGTCCCTCTTTAGTGAGGATTGGTGAGTAAGCTTGTACCTATCAATGATACATACTTCTAGTTTCTTTATTTGTTCGGTTTTAAAAGATACAATGCCTGATTATTTACCAAGAACCATTGATGCTTCGCTGAAATCAGATACCTTTCTCTTACTTCAGAGTTAAAATTGACATATCTAATTAGGTGCCAGATTTCAGCAATATATATATATGATACTTCCACTTTTCCTGAAATCTGTGACTTTTCAATGCATATCTACTAGCTAAGCTGTTCAAGTATTGAAGAGAACAATGTCCTTCCAAAATAAATAGATGTATCATTGTAGTCCAACAACTTTGCATTGTTGACATTACAGCTGTGCTACCTTGTCATGCTCTGTCCCATTCTTCACATGTCAAAAGCCTTACAGAATTCCACAGGTCTTCATGTACTAGGCAGGTCACTTCATCGTAGAAGTTCATCAGGTTGGTCACACAGGTTTTCTGCTTGGTGAATCCATGCTGACTATGTCTGATGGCTTTCTTGTCCTTTGAGTGCCTGGAAATAGTTTCCAGATCTAGTTGTTCAATCACAATCTCATTGGATAAGGTCCTGCCCAACCTGGTTTGAATTCCTTGTTGACTGCTTTGAACCATAGGCTCCAACCTGAATTATTCTGTGCTTGTAAGAAGGAAGAAACCTGAATATCTTCTCAGCATTCTTTTTTCCTTTTTTTTCCAGGAATTTTTTTCCTTTTTCTTTTTTTTCAGGAGAAATAAAATGACAGTCAGTTAACACTTTGGTGTGATTTCATAGAATTACGCTTGCTTGCTTGTTCTTTTTCACCACATTTCGTTCCTGGAGTTACTGCTCATCAGTTTTATAAAGAAAGATGGTTTAAATATAGACCAAGTGTATTTTAACTCAGAGACATTGCATTACCATCTATCAGCAGGAATGCAATGAGATCTGCAGCACAAATTATTTGTTACTCAGATGTCATGCAAGTTCAAAACAATTTAAGGCAGACTTGGCCTTGTCACAGCATCATTACAATTAAACTTAATTCGTCCTTAAATCTATGTACTGTAAAGCAGAAGAGGTTATAGTATAAAGGGAAAGTCTTGATTGCCAACCTTCAGTTAGTGCTTTATTCTGTTGCTTCACTGGAAATAGGATAGGTGTGAATAAAACTTGTGCTTCCAGTTACACTATCTCTATTGGTGACAACACCCTCTGAGAAAGTGAACATGCTGCATTGAACTTGCATTAAAAGCACTGTCCCATCATTAAGATAACAGTGGAACCGAGCTTTCACACAGATTTGTGGAATGTGAGTAGAGTCAAGTCTTTTCTGATAGGGTCACCCAGGAAGCTGGGAGGGGACACAGGCCAGACAGGTGACCCAAACTGGCCAAAACAGATATTCCATACCAATGACGTCATGCTCAGCATAAAAGGGTGCTGGTGGAGGAGGAGTGCATCACTCCAGAATGTGTGGTTTGGGGATGGTCAGTCTCAGGACAGCTGTGAGCTGTACAGTCTGAGTTGTGCGATTCGGTGAGAAACTGCATTGTGTAGCACCAGCTTTGCCTGTTTTTCTGTAAAGATCTGTTACTGTTATTTCTCTCTCTGCTGTCCTAATAAACTGTGCTTATCCCAGCCCATAAAGTTTGCCTTTGGTTTTCTTTTCCCTCTCTCCCCCACCTGCCCCTCCAAGAGACTGACTGCATGGTGTTCAGCTGTTGGCTGGGGTGAAATCACTACAATGTATTACAGAGATTAACAATGAATCTTATCTTGCTATTATTAAAACCCCAGGCTGAATACTTAAATTATTCTGATTCATACCTTCCCTTGCCTTATAGAAGGAATACAACCTATCAATATATTATTATTATTTATTTTATTGGTTTTTTTAATGGAAAGTATTCTCTGGTAGGTTGATACCTTTCAGGTCAAAAATTCACAGAGCTTTGCACATGAGGTCTCAAAAATGTTGATTAAAGAGGAAAAGAGTCTCCCTATTTGTTGGAGAGTACTATCTACACTTTATTATGATGTTCTGACTTTTTCAGAGAGGTGATCCGATAAAACAAACAGCCAAAAGGCCTTTTAGGAATGTTGATTTCTTTAGCAAAATTGTTTGTCTTACAATGCAAGTATGTGTCTAAATGCCTAAGGTCTTTAAAGGTAAGAAATAACTAGATTTATAATTACAAGGAATAAAATAAAAGTATCCTGACTTACAATTCAAACAGAAGACAGGGATAAACCTTTCAGCCAGGGCAAAGAAAATGTATATGAATTCAATCCAAAAAGACTAAGTAGACTATGACTTCAGATTTTGTGTTACATATAGTAGATATTTTGTTGATTTATACTTGCAGCATCCAGAAAAACAGGAGCAGAAGTCTATTAGTAGAAGTCAGCTACCATCATAGATGACACTAGATTAGATTTGATCAAGAATTTTATTATCAGCTCACCGTGTATGCAAAATTTGCTTGCTCAGGGGTAAATTGTGAAGATTTACAATGTAGGTAGTTATGGCACTTCTTTTTATTACAAAGTGTTCACAAGTTAAGCCAAAATACAAATCTTTACTTTTACTCCTTATATTTCTTTCAACTTTTCATGCATTTTGAAATCCAAATCATAAATTTTATAGATAGATTGAGAATCATGAATATGAAGTGAGTTTATATGCATGTGTATGCTCATGCAAACAAAAAGAAATTTGAGTAGTGTGTACTGATAGTGGAGACAGTAATATTTTCAGGCAGTATGTTTATAAATGGAAACATCAGATGCTGAAAGTCAGTTTCTCTTTCCAAATCTTTTCAGGTATGGCGTGGCTAGCTATGATTTTTCTAATCTCAAATGTAATAGATCATGTTTGATATGTGTGCTTTTGCAATTCTCTATCTTTCGTAAATTTACCCTATATAATTGTAAAGACCAGTAACATATATCAAATATGCAGTAAGCTTTACTAAATGTACACCTAGTTTTGTCTTTGTTAAGACACAGGAAAGAGGAAAAACTGTTTTGTGAAACAGGTTTTGGACACCAAGGCCAATTTACAGCTTCTCACATCAGATCAAAGAGTAAACTGTGTAGCTTTGTTTTGAATATATAGCCAATAGGGTTTGGGATTGGGTTTTTTGGGAGGTTTTTTGTTTGTTTGGTTGTTTTTTTACTATAAAAATGGTACCAAGATGTTACAAGTATTGATACTGTAATTTTATGCTCCTTCTGCTATAGAAACAGAAGCATTTGTCACCATTAATCATGGTGCCACAAAAATAAGAATAAAGGTTGAGCAATATATGTCAGAGAAATCGAGTGTAATTTAATCTACTAAGGCTGAAAGTACTGTTACTTTTAGGACTTCTGATTGTAAAATGAATCCAAACTCTTGTTCATGGTCAAAGAACACGCAATATGTATGAGTAAAGCTGAGAATTAATTGCAAAGGTGATGGATACCCTGTCAGTTTAATTCAAGAAACATTAGTAGTCTACATCTAATTATCACAGAAAAAGAAAGGATATTAATGCAATTGGAGTACTTTTATACAGAAGTCTCAATAGTATTAGTAACAACAATAGCTGTAGCACTATTAAAATTGTAACGTAGTTCTTAGCTTCAGTGTCTTGGGGTTATGCTCACCATTCCATCACTCTTACAGGTCTTAAAATCCGTACTTTTTGACTGCTTCAGAGGTTAAGATGGGAAGTCATCAGTGTCTGCAGTCTTTCACTGGGATGAATATGATGATGACATTGTGTCTTTCTTCTTGCTCCTCTAAGACTCACTTTGGTCTTGGTTTGGTTTTTGGTGTTTTGGGGTTTTTTTAACTCACTTTTATACTTTTTTTATTGATCTGCAGCTACAGATCATGTTGCATCCAAATTTACTATATATGATATGTTTAATCTACATTAAATTCTGTGTTCTTGCTCTCTTTGTTACCCCTAAAGCAAATTTTGTTCAGCTCCAGGTCTACATTTCTGAGCTATGGTGAGAGGTTTATAGCTGTAGGGTCCAAAGTGCCAAGCACTGTACCTCATTGCTTATCATCCCATTCTGTCTATCAATATAGCCTGCATTCTGTCTCTCCATTTCTTAAGGCCTCTACAGTTATATGAAACTCACATTTCCTTATGCCAATTAATTAAGTCTAAGTCATAAATATCTCATTCTAATAGAAAAACTACTTGTCACAGCTATCTGTATAAAACTGTGGTTGTACTATCCAAGAGAAACGAGAAGTAAAGTAGCCTTAGAGACCTGGTCAATGGAAGAAATTGCTGTCATAGAAACGAAGTAAAGCTGCAGCCACACCAAGAAAAGTTCAAACAGGGCAAACCTGACATGCACCAATCCCTAGGTCTTGCAAAGTCTGTACAGAGGTTGTGGCCTGCTGGTAGGAATGGCAGTACGGCATTAGAGGGCTACATGGTTACAAAGTAGTAGGAGACCTGTGGTGGAACCGTGAAGTCATGTGTAACAGAGAGTTACTCCAGGTGACTGCCTGGACATTTTAGTGGTCATTTGGTCTAATACGTAGGGTAAAGTTACTATTTGTATAAGAAAACAGCCATAGTATAACTACTTGACTGTTTTCATTATATTAACTTATCTCACAGCATATATTAAATGGTTGTAATGTTTTGCACTTGTCAGCTAAAAGATGACAGCACATATTTCTCAGAAATTTCTTTTCCAGGAGTCCATGTTCAGAAGTAAAATATTTTTCTGTAAAAACCAAAAGACCCTCAAAACCTGGTGAAGCTTTTATACATATTTGTCTGTCTGAATTATTTGACTATATGTTTGTGTGATTTGACTTTATGTTTTTATATATGTATGGTACTTAAAGCTATTGTGTTTGGTGCTACTAATTCATCGTATTCTGAAGAACAGAAATTCTTCCTGCTCTGTATACCTGATGCATTTAATAATATGCTTTATCATTGTACATATCTCAAGTATGCACTGACTTCATCTGCCTCTGTGTCAGATCTCACTGGGAATGAACAAGGATGTGGTTTTCAAGGCTTGAAAATTCACACCTAAAATCCAGTTACATGCCCACAGTGGTTTTAAGTCATGTCTGCTATACACCTTTTCATCTGCTGTTACACGTTTCAATAGGCCTCTAATCATCTATGCCTTAGGGAACTATTAAGGGTTTAACCATGTTTATGTTTAAACTCCAGTGTCACTCTCATCCAGGATGTAGATAATCTACACCTTTTGTCAAAAGATGTGATTATAGTCCAACCTGAGAAGAGCAGGAAACTAGGCGTTGTTATTGAGTGTATTTCACATCATAGTTTTTTTTATTATTCCTTTTATCATTTAAGGGTATCATTTCCTGGAGAGAGGAAATGGAAGGAAAGGTGCTGATCTCTACTCCCTGCTAACCAATGACAGGACACATGGGAACAGTTCAAAGCTGTGAGGATTAGACAAGATATTAAGGAGCATTTCTTTACCAAGAGGGTGGTCAAACACTGGAGCAGGCTTCCCGGAGAGGTGGCCAATGCCCCCCAGGGTTTAAGAAACATTTTGACAGTGTCCTTGATAACAATATCCTTTTGGTCAGCTCTGAAGTGGTCAGGCAGTTGGACTAGATGACTGTTGTAGGTCCCTTCCAACTGAAATACTCTGTTCTATTCTACCCTATCCTATTGCTGATAATAAAGGCCATATTACATGTATTGCCATAAGTTCTTGTCTTCACATAAAAAAAGCCATCAGTATGTTATTAAATGTAGAAGAGGTGTAAAGGCAACATTTATCACACACTAAGATGTAATTTTTTTTATTCATCTTGATTATTTTTTTTTCAGGTTAGAAAGACTTAACACCTTTTCTTGGTCAAATATTAAAAAACAGTTCTAGCCCTCAGGGATATTTTGTGCTCTGCTTTTGTTATGAAGTGTTGGGACATGGTTTCATCATGTTTTCTCAAGCTCTTTGATACGATGCTGCTGTTTTGGTTTGAGATCAGTTTTAGTGAAGACTAAACTGGAACATGATTTATCCAAATAAATGCCCTTCCCCCACAAACGTCATTACAAAGCCTCATTCTGTACCACTATAAGAGGAAATAATATAATGCAAATGTCAGAATTTATGCTGACTATAGTAAATGCATCCTGTACTTACACTTTGGGGGATTTTCTACAGTATTTTTTGTTATATTGCATCTTTAGAGTTATTTGTATAAACATACAGAAATTCTAATAATAAAATATGGGAATGTATTACTGTCATCTTCCTTAAAATTTCAAATTCAGAACTAACATGATAGTGTATTTCTAAAATGTCAGATGAATATACTGTTCTTTGAAGTCTAATGAGTAGTAATCGGTAAACAAAGGAAGAATGTACAGGAAGACAAGAACGTACTGTGTTAAACAAAGAAGGCAAAAGGAAACCTATAAGTCCCTCTTAAATTTGTGTGGGTTTTTTTTCAGATTTCATTGCTGTGTAAGTCAAATTTGTACCATTCTCATATCTTAAAATATTTACTAGGTCACTGGCTCAGATTGTCTGAATAAAAAATTTTACACTGTATTTAAGTTTCTAGCCAATATCTTCATTTTTCCAAAAGAATAAGAATTTCAACAAGAAAGTCATGAAGTACTTATCTTTGGAAGCAAGTTAGCTTATTTAAAACTGGTCTAAAAGTCTTTTAAATTTTTCTGTAAAGATATTTTTCCTTTTTTTTTTCCCCCTGTTATTTTACTGACAGTACATTTTCCAGAGTAAATTATTTACATGTTTTACACTATGATTTAAAAGTAAAACTGCAGCTACCATTTTCTACTATTCTCTTTACATTTTAATGGAGTTCTTACACGATCTCCTCATTGTATATTCATTACAGATGATGCCTAAGCAAACTGACTGAAACTGTTCTGTTTACACATATTTAATTTGAATTAGATCCAAATGATGGATTCTATGCCAATGTGTTCTTACAGGGCACTATTATCTGCATATTTGAGCAGATTGCCATATGGTTTTGAGACTAATGACCAGATATTATCTTCACTGGTTCTGGTATCATTTTTTTACTAATATAGGTCAAGAATAGCTCTACTCTAAGTACTTACAGATGCAAAGCTGTAAAATCAAGGTAGAAAACATAAGAATCAAGCCTGTAATCCTTAAAGTCAATCATATTTACCATTTCTCTTAACACAGATACATTTCATGGCACAGGATGAAAATAAATATATCAATTATCGCTGAGATATGAGGAACATTTTCAGCATAAGTATAGGAAAGTATGTTCAGGTGTGGGAGATTAGGTTTTAAAACTGAGGTAGGTTGACATCTATTACCAAGAAGATTAAATATCTAATTAGTTTTTGTGTTGTGCTGTTTATTTTTGGAAATCTAAACTATGAGAAACATTCATGAACAAGGCTAAAAATGTATCTGCTGTCATCACTGTCATTATTCTTATGGCTTTGGGGAGAAATTTCTGTTTTTCTTACCATGATCACTGAACAAATACTACTATTTAATATAACTCAATGCAAATACCTTAACAGGTAATTTATTAAAAATAATTTTAGTGTCTCCATTTACTATGTTAAGACAATTCTCCTATATGGCTGTGGTGGATTGACCTTGGCTGGCTGCTAAGTACCTCCCAAGCACATCTCTGACACTGTGCTCATCAAGAGGAGAGAGAAATAAGAAGAAAACACTCATGGGTCAAGATAAGGATGGGAGATGGCTCACCAATTACTCACATGGGCAAAATATACTAACTCAGGGGAGATTAATTTATTGTCAATTAAAAATAGAGAGGGATGGTGAGAAACAGCTATATATATTTTTTTTCCCCCACTCAGGCCCAAATCCTCTACATTTTACCTGATCAGGTGCTGCAGAGGAGTAGGGAATATGGGCTGCAGTCTGTTCATTAACAACTCCTCTCTGCCACTCCTCATATTTTTCCTTGCTTCCATGGAGAAGGGAGATGATTCTGCCCTTTTGCTCTGCTCTTGTGAGACCCCACCTGCAGTACTGTGTCCAGTTCTGGAGACATGGAACTGTTGGAACGAAGATCATTAGGAGAGGTGTTCCAACTCTCTGTGGAGACAGGCTGAGACAGTTGGGATTGTTCAGCCTCAAGAGAAGGGTCTGCAGAGATTTTATAATGGCCTTCCAGTACCTGAAGGGGGCCTACAGGATAGCTGGGGAGGGACTTTTTAGAAGGGAATGGAGTGATAGGATGATGGAGAATGGTTTTAAATTGGAAGGGGGTAGATTTAAATCAGATATTAGGAAAAGAATTCTTCACTATGAGGCTGGTGAGGCACTGGCACAAGTTGCCCAAGGAGGTGGTGGCTCCTCCCTCCCTGGAGGTATTCAGGGCTGTGTTGGATGGGGCCTTGAGCAGCCTGGTTTAGTGAGAGGTGTCCCTGCCAATGGCAGTGGGGGTGGAACATTTGATGATCTTTAAAGTCCCTTGCAACCTAAACCATTCTATGATTCTAAGATCCCTCTCATGGGATACAGTCCTTCAGAATGTGGGTCCTTCCCATGAGATGCAGCTAATAGCTCCCTTCTTTATTATTCCTAGCCAGTAAGTTACAAAGTTTGGTGTCACATGATAGCATTCTTATTAATTCCTAGATATTAGGTATTCAAATTTCTCCAAAATAGCAAGGTTTTTTTGTTGGGTTTTTTTGTTTGTTTAAATATATATTTTTCTGGCTAAAAAATACACATTCTAATTTATAACATGAGGTTACTTAAATTTTGTTGTATAAAGAATACTATCACAATATTTATTGGAAAAAATGTAATTTTGTGATCTGAAACACAGGCATGACATTAACTTCTGAAAGCTAAACTATTTGTGAGACAATAATTTAAACGCGTTCCTCTAGAGCAGATTGAGGCATTAGACAAAGTGATAGGAGGATATCTCCATGTAAAAATCCTTATGTATTCTGTTTACTTCAACAGGGGCAGAATTTCAGCCTTGGATTTTCATTTACTAAAGTAATACTGGAAATTATTTAGAAAACAATTTGTAGCTCTGTTTTAAAAACACAGTAGGAAGAAAAGCTTGGGGTGGGGGGGTGGGTGGAGAATGCTACTCTCAATGTTAGTTTAATTTAATCTGGAAATGAATGCCAAAATTTCCTCATCTTTCTCTGGGCAACCTGTTCTAGTACCTCACTACCCTCATAGTAAAAAATTTCATCCTGATGTCTAATCTAAATCTACCCTATTTTAGCTCAAAGCCATTACCTGTTGTCCTGTCACTACATGCCCTTGTAAACAGTCTCTCTCCAAGTTTTGACCTTTTTGATGGTCAAAAGCTTCCCACCTTTCTCAAGCTTCCTGACTTATCTGAAGTTTGAATGTTTTTCAAATTTATTCATGCTTTATGTGAAGTTTAAGTAAGAAGAATTAAAATGTCAGAAAACTCTTGAAGAATTATGCTGTTGCATAAGTAATTTTCAAGGATCTGTAATAAATTGCCCGAAGTACATGGTAATAGCAGAAATGAGATCTAACTCTACAGATTCTTACCAAGAACTCTGTCTAGAGAATAATTTGTGTTTGTGTAAATGGCTGTGAACTTTTCATATGTAAATACTTGATTGTTTTGATTCTGGCCAGGTCAGAGTCAACCTCCCTAGGCAGTCATCACAGATGACCTGGGTTAGCCCAGGTGAGCTGGGTTAGCCCAGGGCTGTTTTCCATACTACCTTACATCACTTCCCCATAAAAGGGGCTGGGGGTTGGCTCTGGGGCAGTTTGAGTGTGGCTGTTGTGTTGTGCAGCAAGCTTGTCATTGGGTCAGTAAGGTACTCTGTGTTATCACTGGGTGCAAGTGAAATTGCTGTGGGCTGTTACGGTTCCCCTTTCACGGTGCTTTTGTCAGTGACCTGTGCTTATCCCAACCCATGGAGGCTCTGTCTGTTTCTCTGGGAGTGTGTGAGTGGCATGTACGGCTCAGGCACTGGTTGGGGCTGAGCTACCACATTCATGTGCCTCCTTACTTCTTGTGCTCTATCAAGCCTTTTATCTTCTTTGGATTATTTAATAACATTAACCACTTTTTTAAGACTACAGGAAGGAAGACATCAGTCAAACAGGGTAGAGCTAGTTATGTTTCTCCTGCTTTAGTTTCTGAGACAGAAAAAATTCTTGTACTCGTTTAAAAAAATTCTCAGCCCTTATTTGTGTTGGAGCCCTGATACGGTGATTCCTTTGTTCATTTGTTCTTATTTATTTTGGTTTTTAACAATTGATAAATAGGAGCTTTTAATTTTCAAATGAAAGAACAGTATTTTTAATATAGATACCAAATAATAAGAACACAGTGTTTTTAGGCCTTGTTTTGAATAACAATCTAAAAATATTTCTTTAATTCTTATTGTTGCCACGTCTTCTCTGCAATGTGTGCTGCTCACCATTTTAGAAAAAGTGCTTGAAATGTTTTGAAAAACACAGTTGGAATTATTTTATATGAATGGCAAAGAAAGGTAGTAATGAACGTATGCCTTTTTTGCTTTCCTTCCTTTCAATTGTTCTGTTTATATATATATATATATAAGTGTCTAGTGTTTCTTTAAAGCTTGCACGTCCATATTTGTTTCCTACTGATATTCTGACAGTTGGAGTAGCAGCAGGAGCAAAAATGAAAGCTACATTCTTGCCATTTTTCTTTGGCAGAAAATGAGAAATAGAAGAATGTGCTACTGTATCAGAGAATTGGCTCTAAAATAATCCAAAATTTATGAATTCCAACTTTTTACTGTCAACATATGAATGTTTGTCTGCTCTTGCAATTCTGCTTGTTATTGGTTTAATTTTGATATTAATTTTCAAAAAATCAAGCTTGTTGGTAATTAATTAAAAAATGGCTCACATAATGTGAAACATTCATTGTGCTTTCATACTTGACTTAAATATTAACTTTTAAAGCTTTGTATGATTATATAAAACAAACCCAAAGGAGAAGGAAAGTATCTTAGTACTTAAGATGGTACACTGAAACTTGACGTGATGGATGTCTAGACACTGTTGCTGAAGATTAAAAGCTAACTTGGCAACAAGCTTCTTATTTGACAGATTAACAGATTGTGTCAGATACATTAACTTTAAAATGATCATTCTAGTAGGTTTTTTGTCATGCCTTCCTCTACACAAGAAACAAAACTGTTTTAAATAACGTGCTCATTGCCTTACTGTGGTTCTATTTAAATTCATTAAATACACAATTAGAGAACTATTTTACATAATCAACAGCTACCAGTAAAAATGGTGCTTTAGTGTAATATTTTTTTCCAGTTAATTCTGTTTGTTGGATTTCTTTATTCTAATTGTAGCTTCTAGCCAATCTATGTCCATTCTTTCTCCCTCTGTGAATATATATGTGTATATGAACATGGTTATTCATTTATATTTATTCCTTGGTCTTTACTACATAAACAAAATAAACTTACTTCCTTAAGAATATTGCTCTTTTTTCCTTTCAAATATCTCAAATTATTATTTTCGCAGATAATATACTGTGTTATCATAGACAATCCAAAGAATGAAAATGGAAGAAGTCAATCTGTGTTTACTTACTGGAAAATATTTGGGGCATGGGGAAGGCAGCTGTTGATAATCATTTTAAAGCAAATAACTGGATTTTAAAAGGTGGTGATTTTGTTTGGTTTTAATGATTATTTTTAATATATTCTTGTGATTATAGTATTATTTTTTCATTCTCTTTTCCATTATTACTATTATTTTATTCATTACTGTTATTTGTTTTGTCTTTACATAAATTCTACCAGGTTTGTTTGTTAGGTTCCTGCGAATGAGAAGTATAAATCATAATTCGAATATTGAAAAATAAGCAAGTTTCTTTTTAGAATTGCCTTTTAAGAGACTGCAGTTCTTGTGATAAAGGTGCTACTTTAAGCCGTCAACATTTATTAAAAATAAGAAAAAGAATAATCTAAGTTTTTAAATAAATTTTCTGTAATTCAACAAAAATCTGGGGAATTAAAATTTTGCAGGACAGGCCCTTCTTTTTGGCCTATGCTTTATTTTTTCTCTCGTTGGACACAGCCTATTTTCACCTTGGAGTTACAGGTTATTCATTTTTCATTTTATTAATTGCATCTGTATGCATGTCAAATTATGACTATTATTAATGGTTTACTTTTTAAAGTCTTTGAATCAAAAGAAGCAACTCGTTTCATAAAAGAATATGGAAAAATGAAGCGTTTTGCTGGCTTTCACTTTGCAATCTGGAGTATCAGCTTATCTCTTAGGAATCCTGAATCAGACTCTAGTATAGCTTGGGCCAGTCTGACTACTGAGGGAAATTTAGGCAAAACTGTGAAAATATCCAAGACTGTTATATGTAAGATAAGATGTATACTTTTTCTCAATATGATAATCTTTTTATACGTCATAATTTTTCACACTTGCTCCTCTTGCTTTTTTTGCATTGATTAATAAATTCAATTCAGTACACGGTTAACATTATAATCACAAATAATCTACTGCTAAATTGTTTATGATTTTGGAGCCATCTTCTTTTATTATAATAATTATACACTTCTTGACTCTAGTAGTTGAATCTTTGCTTTCTAAAGAAAGTTAAAATATTATGTCTACTTAATATAATCCCCTCTGCCTTTTTATCAAATGTATATTTAAATAGCAATTAAGTTAAACATAATTCTCCTCTTGTATTGCATACAAGCCCCCAAATAAGTCAACTTCTTGTAAAAATAAACAAAACAAAAAATGTCACTAGAAACCAATTTAGTTGTACTTGACACCTTCCTATTTTTTATTATTTCTGGGAAGATAGTGTTGTTGCCTAATGAGCAGAGAAAATAATTAGGAATCTGGATACTACTGTTTCTCAGACTATTGAGTCTTCTGCAACGTTCTTTATGGCTCTATATTTCAGTCTAAAATTGTAATAAGAACTGCAGTTCCTTGTAGAGCACATTGATATCTTCTGAGTAAATTGTTTGTAAACCTGACAGTTACCACTCCTCCTTCCTCCTACACCTCTCCCCCTCCCAAAAAAACCCACCATTTAACATTCCAGAGGCAATAATTAAAAGAAAACAAAACAATAAAGAAAGCCCCAAAACAACAGCCTTCTCTATTTGGACCATTACGTTTATTAATTTAACTAGAGGGGGAAAGGCCTGTAAAGGGAACTGTAAAGAATGTGAGAGATAGCATAGGAACGAGCTGGACACTGTATGGGGCAATGTGTGTTAACCCCAGTAGGCAGGGTGGCAGCTCAGCCCCACCTAGCCATATGCTTACTCCCCTCCAGTGGGATGGGGAGGGACTTAGAAGCAGCAAAGTGAAAAAACTCATGGATTGAGATTAAGACACTTTAATAGGTAAAGCAGAAGCTGTGTGCACAAGCAAAGTAAAATCAGGTATTCATTCACCATTTCTGATGGGCATCACATATAATAGTTACTGGGGAAGACATAACTCCTCATGCTCCCTGCCCTCCCCGGCCCTTTGTTCTTTATTTCCACAGCCATTATTGCTGAGCATGACATATTATATTTGATATCTCTTTGGTCACTTGGGCTCAGCTGTCCCAGCTGTGTTACCTCCCAGCTTCTTGTGCACCACTGGCTGACTCACTGGTGGGTCTGTGTGAGAAATAGGTTTTGATGCTGTGCAAGCACTGCTCAGCAACAACTCAAACACCCTGTATTATCAGCACTCTTTTCATTGCAAATTCAAAGAAATAGCTCTACACAAGGTGCTTGAAGAAAGTTAGCCAAAACAATACAGGCAGTAACCAGTTTCACACTCTTTAGTGGATATGTTAACAAAGACTATAGTTACAAGGGATTGCATTCAGGTTCTAATTAAGACACCGCTGTGTTGTTTGAAGATATGTTGGATCCTTAAGTTTCTTTAGTTACTGGCATAGCAAGCTTTTAGCTAACAAGCAGCATAGCTGTATGAGGTCCATTAACTATGTTTGACACATCTCTCTTGAAAAACTAAATTTTTTAAAGTTTCTCATATGTTATTTAGTAAATTTGTAAGTTCAGTAAACATTTCCTCTTGTTACCATAAAAGTCAGTTAAGAAGCTCTGTAAGACTCAATTTTTAGAAAGCAAGCATTCTTTACTGCACCACTGGATGACTCCAACTTCATGTGAATACCATTAGTTGTGAGAGCAAAAGCTTGTATCATTCTAAGACATGCATATTCATTTAATTTCCTGGACGTAATTATAATATTTGCATATTCATTGCACACGGACTTTTAAGTCTCTGAGTGTCTTTGGTGGTCCTTTGGAGGTCCCTAGTGGTTGTTTAGAAGTGTCCTATTACACAAACTTCACCTTAAAGCATGTGCAGTGTGGATTACTTTAGTTGGCTTATTTCTTCTCGTATGGTTACCTAGTTTTGACTAGATTCTTGCTAATTTATCTGCACCCATGCACCACAGCTGTGAAATATTGTCATTGGTTGCATTCTTATCTGAGGCTCCTTGCACTCCTTTTTAGTTTGATGTTCCCCTTCTGTTCTTAATAACCATACACTGTGTACCATTGCACAACAATAGCACAAGGTTTCTTATATCTTCTTTCTGTTTGCACCAAAAGATTATAAGCTGCTCAAGTAAGCACAAAGCAAGCACAACAGAATTACCATCAGAGGCGGCATAGTGGAATCCTTCAGCCTTTGTTCAACATACCACTCTGATGTTTTTTGTTTAATAATTTGTTGTTTACATTGGTAACTTATGTGAACTGAAACACAGTTACAAATGTGCACACTTGCAGTATACATGCCCAACACCTATATTTATAATCTCATTTATACCATTATTTTAAAACATTCTCTATTTTTATGATCCTGAGATGAGAGAGAAGTGCTGTTGTTTTCTTAAAGAATCTTTGCAGAGAATGTCATTAGATCTGTGTTTAAAAAAACCCAACCCTTATATTTTAGAACGCATTCCCATGAATATATTTTCTTCCTGCTTACTGTTGCCATGGTCTCAGTATTGTGGTCATATTTCAATAAGGCATTCCTCTGTATTTATAACTTGTAACTAAAAAGAGTGATTATCCTTTCACCACCAAAATCTGATATGGACTTTCTTGTGGTTTTTTAGTTGGTGAGAAGGAGATGCTGTTCACAAGTAAGCTAAATTAGGTGGGAGTGTTGATCAGCTTGAGGGTAGGAAGGCCCTACAGAGGGATCTGGACAGGCTGAATCAGTGGTCTAAGACATGATGTTCAACAAAGCAAAGTGCCAGGTCTTGCAGTTGGGTCATTGTAACGCCAAAGCTTGGGGAAGGGTGGCTGGAAAGCTGCATGACAGAGAAGGACCTGGGGTGTTGATTGACAGCCAGCTGAATATGAGCCAGCATACTAAGAATATGAATTATTAAGAATAGTGTTGTGAGTAGGATTAGGGAAGTAATTGCTCCCCTGTACTCAGCACTGATGAGGCTGCACCTTGAGTACTGTGTTCAATTTTGGACCCCTCACTACAGAAAGGACATTGAGGTGCTGGAGCATGTCCAGAGAAGGGTGGCAAGGCTGGTGAGGGCACTGGAGAATAAATGTTATGAGGAGCAGCTGAGGGAACTGGAATTGTTTAGACTGGAGAAAAGGAGGTTGAGGGAAAACCTAGTTGCCTTCTACAAGTACCTGAAAGGAGTTTGTGGAGAGGTGCGGACTGACCTTTTCTCCCTCATGATAAGTGACAGAACAAGAGGGAATGGTGTCAAGTTGCACCAGGGGATATTTAGATTGGATATTAGAAAAACCTTCACAGAGAGGCTTGTTAGGCATTGGAAGGGGCTTCCAGGGGAAGTGGTGGAGGTATAAATACCTCTGTCCCTGGAGGTATTTAAGAGACAGATGTGGTCTTGAAGGGACATGGTTTAGTAGTGGATGGCAGGTTAAGGTAAGGATTGGGCTTGATGATCTAAAGGGTTCAATTGTCTTCCAACCAAGACAATTCTGTGATGTTATGATTTTATGTAGTTCACATTTAATCATCCATAGAATTTGCACGGAAGAGTTACGCAGTTGTATTGCTATTTCTAGTCAGTCATCTCTGTTTCCCTTTCCACTGGATTTTGGGCATAGTCAACGGCACTCTTAAGACTTGAGGTGTACCACTGAAGGAGGGGTGGGCTAGGGAAATAGCACATTTTTTAAAGTTTGAAAGAATACTTGACCCTGTGTATGTATTTTCTAGTGCTGTTATCTTTCGCTATTGCTCGTATATTATATTATTCTTTAGGTGAAATAGATGTTTAAAAAACCTGGTTTAAATATCTGGATTAAACATATGACTAATTTTCTTCTAGGGGGTTGGTTTTGGGGTTTTTGGAGGGTTCTTTTATAGGGTTTTTTTTGGAGGCGTGGATGGGGTTTCTTTTGGTGGGTTTTGGGGGCTTTTTAATTAAGAATCTGAAAGACTGTAGCAATATAGACCTGGGTCTGTTCAGCCTGGAAGAGTCTGAGAGAACATCTGATAATGTGTAGAAATACCTGGAAGATGTGTGTCAAGAGGATGAGGCCAGTCTCTTTTCACTGGTGCTAAGTGGTAGGATAAGGGACAATGGACATAAGCTGGGACATAGGAAGTTACGCCTCAACTTGTGGAAATATTTCTTTAATATGAGGGTGACAGAGGATTGGACCCAGCTGGCCAGAGAGGTTGTGGAGTCTCCTCCTCTGGAGACTTTCAAAACCCACCTGTATATGTTCCTGTGTGGTATGCCCTACGAGAACCTACTTGGCAGGGGGGGTTGGACTAGGTGGTCTCCAGAGGTCCCTTCCAACTGCAAGGATTCTGTGATTCTGATGTTTCCATGTTTTTGCCTGTAGCAACAGCTCCTTTCTTTTCCAAATCCCTTTGAGCATGAGGTGTCTGTAAAAGAAATGACTAAAAACCGTATGAATGACCACATTATCTTCAAATTTAACATAGCAGCAGGAAAAAGATGCAAAGTAGGAGAAAAGATATTTGAAACTATCAGTGGAATTGAGTAATCTGTTTATCAGCATTCATCATAAAGCTTTTCTAATGAAGACATTTTCTGTTTATTAGATTAAAACTTCAGATTAAAAATCACAGAATCATAGAAGGCAGGGATTGGAAGGGACCTCTGGAGATCATCTAGTCCAAGACTCTTACTAAAGCAGGATCACCTACAGCAGGTTGCACAGAATCACAGCTTTTGAATATTTCCAGAGGGGATTCTGCAACCTATTCTAGTTCTCGGTCATCCTTAAAGAAGTTTTTCCTCATGTTTACATGGAACTGCTTGTATTCAGGTTGTGCCCATTGTGTGTTGTTCTGTCACTGGGCATCACTGAAAGAGTGTGGCCCCATCCTCTTGATACCATCATTTTAGATATTTGCAAGCATTGATCAGATCCCCTCTCAGTCTTCTCCAGGCTTAACAGACCCATCTTTCTTCATAGGAGAGATGCTCCAGTCCCCTCATTGTCTTTGTAGCCCTTCGCTGGACTTTTGTCTGGTGGTTCACTGTCTTTCTTGAACTGGGGAGCTTAGAACTGGACACAGGATTTCAGATGTGGCTTCACCAACGCAGAGTAGCAGGGAGGAGAACTTTCCTTCACCTACTGGATACAGTCTTAATGCACCCCAGGATACCATTGACCTTTTTGGCCATGAGGACACACTGCTGGCTCATGGAAAGCTGCTTGTCCACCAGGAGCTGCACTTCTCTGCAGCGCGATTTCCCAGCAGGTCAACCCCTAATGTGTACCGGTGCTTGAGGTTTTTTCTCCACTGGTGCAGAACCCTTAGATGCATTTCTCTCTTCATATGTTTCACTATATTTCTACTGAAGCAACAGATGGCCTCACTTCATTTTTCTCATCTTTAAGAGAAGTTAGGTCAAGGAGGACCTAGGTTGTTTTCATTTTTGTTTTGTTTTGTTTTGGTGGGATTGGGGGGGGGAAGTTGTTGTTGTTTTTGGGAGGTGTTTGGGTTTTTGTTTTTCTTTCTAAGAGATGTTTCCAGTAGCCCATATGTTTGGTTTTTTAAATTTGTTTCCTTTATTCGTGTATATATAGGAGAGGTCTAACAGGTAGTTAGCTTTTCTGCTTAAATCTGAAACTAAAATTTACTGCTATCACTTTTTACTTTGTATTTATGGCATTGAATGCATAAACTTCTAACATATTTAAGAGATAACAAAATAGGTCTTATTAGCAGTGAAAAGAACATGTATGCATGAGTATTTTGGAAATGCCTCCTTGTCATGTTCCCTACTGCTTTTGCCAGGTAGTCTGTCTATGCATAACTTTCTGTTAGTACAGTCTGGTGCTGCTTTTCCCCATGACTTGCTATAGCAATTATGCCAGCAAACAAAATATGGGAGTTGCTGGCAAAATGCTTCTAAGGGAAAAAGTAATTAGGAAATTCACTTGCAGAACTTCCATTAGGTACCTCCATAGGTGTCTCATATTTTTAAGCTTCTTTGTTTTCACAGTCTATTTACCTAATCATGAATAATTCTGAATTGCTTATAAGGGAATTGTGTCTCAAACATTTCAGAATGCAAACAAGGTCATTCTTCTGTAAGAAGTATAATGGATCATGCAGGAACAAATATAATAGCTTTGGAAGTTATTTTTGTGTTTAATTTTTTTCTTAATGAAAACAAATTCTTTTAATCAGTT
The DNA here is from genome assembly GCA_022605575.1 of Laterallus jamaicensis coturniculus. Taxonomy (NCBI): domain Eukaryota; kingdom Metazoa; phylum Chordata; class Aves; order Gruiformes; family Rallidae; genus Laterallus; species Laterallus jamaicensis. The sequence goes on from JAKCOX010000001.1 coordinate 90,427,380, forward strand.
CAGAGTAAGCATATTTAATGATGATGATCATATTAGTATTACTGGATTTTTTAATTGCAAACCAATACTGAATCTGGAGAAGTGCCTTGGAGCTGCTTTCCCCTTCCCCATTTTATAAATTATATTATTTAACCATGCAACCATGCATTCCTCTTGCTGAAATTTGTTCAGTCTTTGTAAGTATCTGTATTCATGGTTGTATCCATACAAAACTGTCTTATATTCTTTCCCATAAGTAGGCCAACAAACAACCTTCCTTCCATCTAAAAAATCTTAAAAATCTTGATGATTTAGAGCTTTATTTACAGAGGAAATAATTTTATTTAAGTATGTCTGTGTAAGCATTAGTCTCAAAAATCCCCATATAGTCAGTGGAAAGGGAAACTCTGAATGGCAGTTTGGTAATGTGACTTGATTAGAACAGGTGCCTAACGTTTACATAGTAAAATTCAGGGGCTTTTGAATCTGATTAAAGGATCTGAAGTTAGACTTGTTAAGTCTCAAACACATTGATGTCTCTCCAATGCAGTTTATGTGTTAGCATAGAATAACAATTATCCTGCAAGTGAAGAGCACAAGGTGTTGTCTAATTGCCTAATAATTCTTCACAGGCAGTGTATTTCCCATAAAGAAACTTTTCTTGTGATGTTTCTCTAAAGGTCTTTTTACCTTTCATTTGTGGTTCTATATCGAATTACTTTTTTGTCACTTACTTTCTTATTAAAGATATGAACATTCACTTTTTTAATTGTGATGTAAAAGAGTTTGTGAGTCTAAGCAAATGGAGCATATTTAAATAATACATTACCATATTTTTTCATGGAATATTCTATCACATTCCCACCCCAATTAAAAGTCCAATATATGTAGTTATATTTTATTGCCAGAAACAAGCCTGCTTTTATGCTTCTGCATATTTTTCTTGCTTTTCTTTGGCTTTTTTAGTCTTGATTTAGTAATGAAATTTTCATGTTAACCACTGTTAGAATTTAGGAACACTGAAGGGTATATCTGGAGCAGATAGAAATACATCTTATTTCTATCTGTGGCAAATTCTCATCATGCAGTGCAGTATATCTCAAAACGTATCAGGCCTGCAAAATATGCTATATAGAATCTCTTTTAGATCACACACAAAAAACCTCAACACAAAAGTCCAAAACCCCTCTGACCTGTTGTCAAATTATTTATGCAATGTCTGTTTTAGTGATGTTTTTCATATTTATAGATATCTTAGGACTGTTTTGCTTTTCTTTAAACATCCCACTCCTTTACTTTTAATGACACTCCTGTAAACATTAACTCCATTTTAAAACATACAAGGGGACTTATTCCTGGAGTCAATTTTAGCATATTTTAAAAAACATAAACATACAAGTAGTAGAGATGCCAAAGCAAGGTATGAAAAGCAAGTTGTGAATTTATAGCAAAGGTGCAATATATTATTTTAGATCAATGGGTTTTCTTTTTGTTGTTGTTTCAAAGTAAGCTTCATCTACTCCAGTAGTCTGAATTCCTCTCTGAAGTTAATAGAACTGGACTCTACCCATTCCAACACAGAGAAATGAGATTTGCTGAATTTTAATACTGAGAAAGTTTAAACAACTATCTTAGATTAGATGCTGCCCTTTTACAGGGCTAGGATTGAAAAAAATGAATTCTGCCATGAAGATCAGATAGAAAAAAACTTGAATGAATGGAAACCGTGGTTTTCCCCACATGTTGTTTCAAAAATAGCTGCATGATAGAGCTGATTCAGAAAGCTCAAATCAGACCCGAATATTGTTTTTAGCTGCAAAACAGGCAAAAAGTTAATTGCATTTTCATGCAGTGGCTGAAGTTGTGTGAAAAATCTGCCTGGGAGTATCTGCAAAATTGAGTATGAAGATCATTGTGACTCTGCAAAGTCTGCAGAAAGCTCAATATCAAAATGCAAAAAAGAGCAGTTTGCTTATATATATATATATATACACATATAACTCACAACTACTTCTCACCGGTACAGAACTCTAAAAAGAACTTGTCTTATAAGTGTTCTGCTGTACAAAACTAAAAACATTTTCATACAGCATTTTGTTATATAAATTTACAGGCTCAGTAAGTTATGAATAATTTTTTAAGCAATTCTGAAGGATATATTTTTAATTTTCAGGGAAATACGTAAATTCACATTGAGTGAAATCATAGTGCTACTAATTTATATAAAGGCAATTTCTGCATTTGTATTTCTGTGCTTCCTTCATCTTCTTATGAATTGATAGCACATACGTGCAGGCTTTTTACTGCATAATTCAACACATGAGGAAGTTTTAACATATACTTGCAACATTACGCTATGTAATTTTTAGATACTATGTATGATATATACTCTTATATAACTATTCCAGTAAAAATATCTACTGTTGTTTCTAATAAATTTTCCCTAATAACAATTAGCACCGGTTAGAAGGGATTGGCATCTTCAGTATATGACACCACTAAAAGACTATGACAAAGACTTCACTCTTGGTCACAGAAAATACAGAAATTCTCCAGTTGTGTTTTTTCTGTTGTATCTTTCTGAAATCAAATAAGACTTTCTGAAATAATGAATGAGTGCTTCATGATGTGCCTTTGGTATCCAAATACCTTCAGACTAGAAAAGATCAGATAGCCCATGTGTATGTTTAGAAATAACTTACTTATTTAATTTTAATAGGTCATTAAGCTTGCTTTTGAAGAGTTTGAGCTGGAAAGAGGCTATGATACTCTTACTGTCGGAGATGCTGGGAAAGTTGGTGATACCAGAACAGTGCTTTATGTGTAAGTACAGAACTTTAAAAAAATTCCTGTGAAACTTCTTGTCAAGTGTTGCTTCTTCTGTGGCAGACATCCACTTCAGAATCTATTACTGACATTTCTAGCACTAGTACAGTGTTCTCACTAGAGACTTGCAGTACTTCTAGCCTTTCCTTCGATATATTTTTTGACTAAAATGACTGCTTTATCCTTGTTCTACAGTCTAAGTTAGAATTACAGTATAGTTCTGGTCCTTCCATCTTGAAATTGTGTCTTTTATGAAAACAAGGTCTATGCAATTAGAAATACCTTCTCTTTGTGTTGAAGTATTTTGCACATTAGCATTACCCTGAAAATACTTTGAGGAAGTAAATGATTAATAACTTAAATACAGGGGAAATACAGAAAGGCCTGTGTATGAATTTTGAAGTGTCACAGTAATTAGTCGTAAACTTTAATTTATATTGTGACACTGTTTTAGCAGTCATTAAACACTGAATTTTATCATGCATTATGAAATACATTATATTTAAACTGCATCACAGATATGCTCCATTTCACTTGCTTTTGAGAAAGATCTTCTGTGGATGCAAAGTAACTTTTCTCATAAAACACTAGGTCAACGTGTAGACTCCATTATCATGAGAAAGCTCATAACTAAATGTCAAAGTGATTTTCTTACCAAAATTTTTTTAGTTGGTTTTAATAACTGCTATTGTATTTAATGAGGTTTGAGCAGCACCTTGCAGTTTTTTAGTCTTCTCAGGGGAATAAAGGAGCTTATAGCAAGGACTTTTCTGGCTACATTTAATTTATAGTTTCTCAGGATCTCTTAAAAAATAATACAGCTTTTCTTATGTGGATCAAGTTTCTATTAACAGCTTAAATGCCAGCATTTCTGCGGAAATTCCACAACATATCACTGTAGAAACTCATGCATTTGATTCTGAAGCTTTATAGCTTTTACAATTTTGTTTAAAATAAGCAAAAATAAACAAATTTCTAAGTCCAAACTTCATTTTGAAGTGATTTGAACCTTTTCCTGACATATAAAATTGACAGGTCTGAACACACAAGCCTCAGTCCCGTGCAGAATTTTCCATCTCTTACCCACTAGGTCCCTCAAGATAGTAGCTACTTCTGTGAGCTTTATAGTAAAATTAGTATTTCAAATTTATAATGAGGTCAGTTAGGCCAAAATGTTTATAAGCCATCCATCCAATGGACATTGGAAACTGGCTAGTGGCAGGTCAGTAAACAGAGTACCTTTAAATACTTGATGGGGGAAAGACTGAGTGAGCTGACAAATACATAGAAATGATTTGACCTAGCACAAGCTCTCTATAGTGTCTAAATTCTCAACCATTATCAGTTATCTCTGAAACCTTGAAGTTGTGGCGCTACAGCTAGAGGGGAATAGGAAGGGCTACTGATGTTTAAATGTCCTTCTCATGAAGAGCAAATTATTTTAAATTGATGTAGCCTATTTCTGTGACAGTGTAGTTTGCATTTTGACCGGCATATGTTATTCTTGGTTTATTAAAGCAGTCTGGTTTTTTGTATTTATAGTAAACCTTTTAGAAAATCTTACCACAAACAGCTTAATTATACGAGGATATGGCCATCAGTTTTATGTTTGTTTGTTTTTAAGATTGCTTCATCTGTAAGAATTACTTGTTGAAAATTTAAAGATATTATTTTATGGGTTATGTATGTCAAGATGGTTAGCTCTGGAAATACAGCAATACAACTTAATGAAAATCAATCTAAATATGTTTATGCTCTAAAGTTTTGACTGAAGTTATTTCTCATATTTAACAGAGTTTGGCTGGGAGCTAGTGACTACCCCTTACAAAATAATTCACTAGTGATAACCATGTGTGGGGTGAAGATTATCAGTCAGAACATTTTCTGCAGTGCCCTCTTCTGTATTCTTAAATTCTTGCAAATTAAAGTAACACTTAGCTTTAGAAAGTCTTCTTTGCCTTAGAATGCTGTGATTTATATTTCTCTCGCAGCAGTTACATTAAAACTTAATTTCCTTTTTTGAAATGCCCTTAAAACATTAATCTTTTAACTTCTTTCCCCTGATACAAAGAAGAAATCTCAAATTAGTGGTTCAAAGCCAGCTGCTTATGTCAGCTGTTTCAGTACACAACCATGTATGACAGAGAAATGCTTTTTTAGTAAACCCTTATCCTTCTTCACACAATTTGGAAACGTATTCAGGTCTTCAGAAACAGTCCACTGTCCTGTAGCTGGAAAAAAAATAACAACCCAGCAACAACAAAAACCAAACTCATTTATTGACACTGTTGATCACATGTTAAAAAGTCAAACCTTCAGAGCTTTGGTTTGTGATGCGATTGTATTTCCAAAGTATTACACACAAAGAGCATAGTGACTTGTCATCTGTGAAGGATGGTATAATACTGTAAAACTATTTATTTAAAAGAAGAAAATTTCGACAAACAATCAAAAGGAATTTTCCTATAAGAAGGAAAATCTTTTCACGTATTGAAAACACAAAAAGTGTTTATGATTTAACAGAATTTTTTGTTTTATTCAGTGGTTTCATGTCACAAAGACAGATTACTGACTTTTGAATGGGAAACTTTAAAACTTTACATTATTTTCAATATATCAGAGTATGAAATAAAAACATTTTAAATACTTTTCCCACTACCTTTGAAAGATGGTAGACCTTTTTCAACATTAAAAAGTAATACACAAAGGTATTTTTTCCTAATAATTTTGGACATACATTTTTTGCATGAAGATAACAGAATTATAGATATACAAAGTATATTACCAAGAAGGCCTAAAGTTTTATGGTGGGATTCAACAACCTCTGTTATTGAATATTAAAAATACTAAATAGATATTAAAATACATTATACATTTATAGTTATTAAATTTTTAATAGCTATTTATATTTATAATATATTCAAATATACAGATCTATACATAGTTATCAGACAGTGGTGTATGAGAAATAGAAATTTCACCTTAAATTTAAGAGATCATTGTGAATTATTTGAATGGACTAGATGAGACTAGAAATTATTAAAAAGACATTGAGGTCCTGGAGCGTGTCCAGAGAAGGGCAGCCGGGATGGTGAAGGGGCTGGAGAGCAAACCTCATGAGGAGGGACTGAGGGAACTGGGATTGTTTAGCCTGGAGAAGAGGAGGCTGAGGGGGGACCTTATCACTGTCTACAATTGCCTCAAAGGAGGCTGTAGAGAGATGGGTGTTGGTCTCTTCCCCCAGGCAACAGGTGATAGGACTAGGGGGAATGGCCTCAAGCTGCACCAGGGCAGGTTCAGATTAGACTTTAGGACAAAGTTCTTCACCGAATGGGTTATTGGGCATTGGAACAGGCTGCCCAGGGAGGTGATTGAGCCACCAACCCTGGATGTATTTAAAAGACAGGTAGACGAGGTGGTCAGGGGTATGGTTTAGTAGAGGACAGGTACAGTTGGCATCAGTGATCTCAAAGATCTTTTTTAGCCTAGTGATTCTATGAGATTACAGTAAGTACTCCTGGACACGTGCTCTAAGGCATGTAAACCAACTTTCTTAACTTTCAAAAAGCATGGGAAAACAGCGCTTCTAATCTAAAAAAGGGAAAACTCTGCAACTCATACAGTCTCTCACATCTCTAATAGCTTAATTGCCTAATGAAAGTTTTAAAGAAGAGCTTCATTAAAAGCGTTTAATTGTTCGTAACTTGAATGTGATAATTCAAGATGTGTTTTTTGTTAAAACTTCACTTTTTTCTAATCCATATAAAATTGGGGTTTTTTTAAATGATAAAAAACATCTGATCAGAAAGCTAAGTAGTATTTTTTAAATCTAAATATTTAAAAGGGGGTTTTTAGGGCTTGTTTGTTTTTTAAATAGTAGTAGTAATGTGTTCCTCTTAAATGACTTTGCAATTTGTCCTACATATAGACTCACTGGATCTAGTGTTCCTGATCTTATTGTAAGCATGAGCAACCAGATGTGGCTTCATTTACAATCTGATGACAGCATTGGCTCACCAGGATTCAAAGCTGTTTATCAAGGTATGAACTAAATTAACTGTTTTAAACTCAGGTTATAACTTCCTTTATTACATCCCAACAAATTTATTTTAAATAGCCATTCAGTCCGTTCACAAATTTAGAGTTTTGGTACTGATTTTATTGAAACTATTCTGTAGATGTTTAACAAAGGTACAGGTTTGTAAATACCCTCAACAGAACTGAAAATCTGAAGTAAAAAAGAAAGTTATTGTTCTACTCCTTTTTACTTGAAGGTCAATGCAAGCTATGAACTATCATACTGAAAAAAATTAAGTGTTAAATTCTGCTAATCTGTGTAATTTCATATATTGGATATTGTTTGAAAATTATGGTTAGTTTCATCAGGCTTTATTGGGGTTTTCATGTCTCAGCAAGATTCTTCAGAGGCTGAAATAAAAATTTGTGTGCAATGACAGAACAGGTACACTGAATAATATGACTGTGGAAATTAAGAAGATGCATAACATTGTGGAAATTTATCTCAAAGCAGTGATCTAAATTACCCTATCCTCATTTAGTGGTGCTTCTTTCTGAGATGAGAACCTTGGCAACATAAGCATCTTCAAATTTTTTACTGTGAGTTTCAGTTTGATGCTTTCTCAAGTTAATTCACTGTAGTAAAAATAACTGACTTCTGTTGGTATGTATGTATTGAAATTTTCCATTTTAATAGGTTGAGTCTAGTGTAATAGGTTAAGTCTACCAAAAGCTAGAAAGAGCTCTTTCTTTTTAACATATGGTCTCACTTTTGGGTAATTAATTTCCATATTAATTAGTTCACCTTAAGGATAAGGACAAAAAGAAAGACTTTTTTTTCAAGAGTTTCTCATAGGCACATCTGGTGAAAATGATTTGTTAGGAAATTTGTTGAAATTGTTTGAGGAAAAATGTTGCAAAACATTGAGATACTGTTCAACGCTCAGTAACCGAAGGTACCTTTATTAGAAGAGTTGGAGTTCTCCCTAGACGTTTTCCATACAATGAAGAACTGTATCTAAGTGTTTCATTCCACCTATAGTTACTGTACTGTTTCAAAATCAAGATAGGCAAAATAAAGAGTGAAAAGTTATCTAGATGTTAGCTTTAGTTTATTGCACTGAGGACATAAAGACAGACTTGCCTGCGCAGTTTTGTGTAAGTGGAATCTGTGGCTGATGGCGTATTGTGAACTCTTAGTGATGAAAGGACAAGGAAAATGTTCCTAGTGGTCATCCAGGAAACCCAGTGTTGGCTCTCCACACCAGTATCCTACAAGTCGTCTCTCCGATGATGATGATGTTGATTAGGATTATATTTACACCATGATTTTTCACTGATTCTGTACACTTTTCTTAGGGATTCATTCTAATTCATCATCAGTTATTTTCACTCATGGACCTGATTGGATTATGCTAATTGGGTCAAATGTACATTCTTAAGTTGCCAAGTTTCTGTGTGTAAATATTGCTGAACAGTATTTATTGTGTATTTCAATTACTGTTACTTACTTTTTTTTATATAGCTTGTTTTGGTTTTCTATAATGTGAACTGAAATCTACAAAGCAACAAGTAAGAATAGGGGGACTAAGAAGGGCTGGTTCTTCTAACAGTGGCAAGCGCTTCACAAGAGGTTCAACCATAGCAGAACTACTGGCATTTGCAAGTCCATAGCTATGTGAATAACAATATAAGAACAAGGAGAAAAGTACCATCACAGAGACTCTAGAAACACTACCAAAATTGCATAAGTAAGTGAGATGCTAGACAAGTGTGATTAAAAAAGCAAATTCAGGCCCATAGCATTACTGTGGTTAAGACCTTACTGTATCTTAAGACGAAGTGCAGCACATTCAGCCTATACAGTTGCACAGATCAATTTTGTGGTGTTGCCTGAGAGCAATGACATATTCTTTATTTAAATTAATCCCACAAATTCTTATCCTTTCTTTGAGTTTACTCTCCTTTATTTGTGTCTTTTATAGGGAATGTGTTTATTAAGACTATGTATTTTCTTTATAGAATTAATTTGTGAATTACTTAAAGTGGAAATAGTGAATATATAATGGAAGAGAATATTAGCACAAGTTATGGATCTGATACTACATTTTTCCTCAATCCAAAATTATGAGCTTTATCTCAATGAAAATGTTTGAGAATTTACATCTATTTACTGAGTGATCTTTCTGCAATTTCTAATCAAATGGCATGTATTTTCATTTTTTTTATTTGTCTAATTTATTGAAGATACTTCCTTTATGGAGTTCAGTCTCTTATTTCTTGGGACTTTCTGAAAACATCTGAAGAATAAACAATGTTGCAAGAGTAGTGGCATCTCTGTTATGATGTATATTGTTATAATTTGATGGTTGGATCCTGACTTTCAGTCTTATTTTACAATCAATTATGAATCACTCATTGGTTTTTGTAGCTTTGTAAATTAATTCCAAATTTTTAAAATGAGAGATATTAACAATCTCAGAAGTATAGAAAATATCTTCATATCAAGGTGAATTATAATATTTTCCCCTCAATGATCTCATTAGCATTATTTTTTTTTTCCTTCTTTTGGGTTAAAAAAAAATCCATCTCACTTTCAACTAATCTCCTGCTTTAGGCCAAGTATGAAATCTTAAACCTTTATCCGGTCACAGAATACTTCAGTGATTCTGCTTCCCCTTTGTTTAACAGTCAACGAAGCTGTCCAAAAATAGAATCTCATTTTACCAATGAGGAAGTTAATGGGTTGTGACATGTGACTTCAAAGACACTGTCTTTCTGATTGCAGTTAAGTAAAAAGAAAGCAAACCACAGGCTTTGCTTTGTCTGTAGAGGCAAAGTAAATGACACCCTTATTTGAATATTTTTTACAAAAGAATCTGGTTTTCTCAGGATTAGAACATGACATGTCACCCTCTTGGGCAGTTTTTTCCAACTAACTGAACTGTGGTTTTGTATCTATTATAGTAATACCAAATTCTATAATGCAATTTATTAAGTGTCATACACTGATTGCAGTTTATAGAAAATTGTTACTTCTGCAGAGCTTTGTTTCACTTTAATTATGAAATAGAGAAGCATTTTGACGATGCAATTATCATAATGTCCTCATTCTGGCTAGGACAGAGTTAATTTAACAAGGAGCCAGCACAGGTGAGCTGAGCAGACCAAGTCTTTTTCCATACCATGTGACATCGTGGTACCCATAGAAGGTTTGGGAAGGGTGGCTCTGGGACAGTCTGAGCATGGGGTGAGCATCTGGTCAGTCATTTGGTCAGTAAATTGCTTTGTATTATCACTCTTGTGTATATTCTGTCATAAGTTCTGTTGTTATTTTCCCCTCTCTGTAGTGTCCCAGTAAACTGTCCTTAGTCCAACCCCTTGGTTTGTCTCTGTCTGCCCATTCTCCTGCCTGTCCTACTGGTGTGGAAGGGGAGCAAGTAAGCAATGCATGGTGCTCAACTGCCAGCTGGGGCTGAAACACAACACCTTTGTTTTTATGTCAACCTAAAAATTGCATGAAAAGATGCTTGTAAATGAACTGATATGCATCTCATATCCTGTATATGAATAGTAAATTTAATCCTGTTTACAGTTTGCCTAAGGGATTAAGGGAGGAACAGTTCTTAACATATTCTTAGGCCTCTTCTGTGGCTTACCTTCAGAAACATTTTTTCAAATATGTGTCATCCTACTAACAACATTCTACCTATAATCTTATTACTGATTTTGAATACAGATGATACTTACTTTAAGAAAAGTTCTGTAGTCTGCCTGATTAGTCAGGCTTCTCAGACCAGCCATAAAGAGGAAGGTTAACCTCAATAATGTGCTGAATTTGGCTTATTCTACCTCTGTCATGGGTGTGCCACATCTGAAAATAGATGTTTTACGGCTTTTAAGGTCCAAGGTGAATCATGCAGCCAGCTGATCAATAGTCTGCTTCAGTGCTTGTGTTCCCCTCTGCTGTACCACAGTGACATAGAAGCGGATGATCATCGTCTTGAACTTTCAGGCATGAATGTTTTAGAATTTTAAGCTTGAGATTTTTTTTTCCCATTCACACCTGTAAACCTGTCAGTCTGATAAAAATATTTAGAGCTCTCTTTTTATTCCTATCTTTACATGATTGTATAAACTAATGAAGTTATTTCACGAGCCTATTGTTTATTTCATATCAGTGCTATAAAAAAACTTGGCGACTCAGGGATATCATCCCAAGCTTTTTATAAAATTTGAAGTTATTAAGAATTCTTGGAGATGTCAGGAAGTATATCAGCCACTGAAAGCAGTTGAAAATGTCAAGTTTACAACCTTAATTTGTATTGATGCTCAACTGAGCAGTAAACCTTTAAGCTCTTCATTATGATGTTGTTTGGAAGCAACTACTTCTTTCCTCCTGAGACTAGTAGAAAAATTCTTGCAAAAACATATTTCAGTTGCTCAGATAAATGTCAGTTGTCTTTTTGCATACACTATAGTATTTACTGAACCTTAAATCAGAACAGTTTTTTTACATGTACACAACTAGCTTATAAATGTCATAGAATGACCAATATAGATATAGAATTTTGTTTAGTCCTTTGAGATTTGATAAAACCTACTGGTATTAGGCCTTTTTTGGACTCTCACAATTAGACATGCATTCAGGGAAATCATTACGTATGGTGTAATGCTTGGAAAGAAAACAACTTGTAAGTCATTCAAGGAAAACTTTAAGCTTCCCAATTTAAACTTTTCATTGCCTTTCATTTATTTAATGGATATTTTTCTTTTTACATTTTGTTCCTATGTATTTGAATTCAGACAATTCAACTGTGTTCATCTAGAGGACAGGCAGTAAATACATTTCATATTTTATGTTAATATTTTAATATCTTAAAGCTCTTTGGTTCTTTGAACAACTGTCAGAGAATTCCACCATAATACTGTATAAATTAATATGGCTGTAGTTTCATACAGTGTAGATTAGTTTTGTTGGGGGAGAAGTGTCAGTCATTTAATTTTCAGCACAACATATCACTCAGTTTCAGATAAGGAAGCTTTGCTGTATTGTTATCTGACCTTTTAAGAGTATATTCTTATTTAGGTAAGCCAACAGAAGGCATTTCTAAATTTCAACATCCTTAAGTTTTCTTGCAAGGAATAAATAGTAACATCAGTAGGTTACCAATGGAGGGAAGAGGCATGATAAATTACTGTAATTAGAATCATAGAAGCACTTAGGTTAGAAGAGATCTTTAAGTTCACCAAGTTCCAACCACAGCCTGACTTTCACTATAACTTCTAATATAATCCATTCTTTTGTGCTAATAATGGAGATTCTCAATACACTGGAAAAGAATATGAATGTTAAAAATAGTGTAGTTTACAGACCTGACATCTGTGTACAATTTTAGTTTTCTGATTTCATTGAGGAATACCTCGATTAATCATAGAATTATAGAATGGCTTGGGTTGCAAGGTTCCAACCCCCCTGCCAATGGCAGAGACACCCTCCCCTAGACCAGGTTGCCCAAAGCCCCATCCAACCTGGCCTTGAACACTGCCAGGGAGGGGGCAGCCACAGCTCTCTGGGCAGCCTGTGCCAGGGCCTCACCACAGAATCACAAGGTTGGAAAGACCTTTAACATGACTGAGTCCAGTTGTTCCTGTCCTATGCTAAACCATATCTGTGCTCTCATCCTAACTTCCAAACACCATTACACCAACTGCTAGAAAGAAAATTAACTCTATCCTAGCAGAAACCAGGACAAACAGGTTTTGCATGTGTGTTGCTATGAGGCAAATGCCTATGCATTTAAGTTAATACTGGAGGAGCCTCAGTTGAATTCTTCCTACCATCTAAAACCATTTCAGAATTACAGAAGTGTCTTGGTAGAATTTACAACTGAGAATTTTTTGGGGTGATTTTAGGCTTCCTCTATCATTTGTAAAAATTCTGGAAGTGATGGTCTGAAGGAAAGATACAGCTAGACAGCAACAGATAGGATGTTATGAGTTTTTCTTTTGGGCGATACTATGATAAATTCTTATAAAAGTATCTGATCTTACGTGACAGTTTTCTGTATTTTTTCACTAGAAGAATCAAACCATGAGAATTACAGTGCCCTTTAATTTTGAAGCCTTTTGATGCGTGACACTTGCTTTCTGGTTATAAAAATAAAACACTTGTTTTTAAATGAGCAGCTTTCATATTGCATCCCCAGTGTACCACTTAGGTTTTTTTTTTTCCTGTCTATGTTACTTTAGGTAATCATCCTTTTCACCTTGATAATGAAATAATTGTTTAAATAATGTGATGTCTGATACACCTTGGACTGTATTCATAGAATCATAAAATCATTTAGGTTGGAAAAGACCCTTGAGGTCATTGAGTCCAACCATTAATTGAACACTACCAAGTCATTTTTTTTTTGTAAGGCACCAAAAAATAAGAAGAATTTAAAGAAAATCATATTTAGGATGCAAGTGTTGAAAGATAATTTTGTGCTGAGTCAGACTTTTGACTGTCATGGCATCTTCTGTGTATGTTATATGCAGCAGGAGAGAGTCAGCATGCTACAAGTTCTTTTTATGAAACAACACAAGGAAATTTGCGAAATATAAAAATATGAAAGTTTTTTTAAAAATGCTTTTATAGATCTGTGAAGCACATAGTTATGTTTTAAGTTATGTACACTCAGGAAAGTTAACATTAACAAAGTACAATAAATCTAAACTTCAGTTTTAGCTGACTAATCTACCTTAAATTCCTATATAGGGGCTCTTCTTCAGTGACATCATGACCTTTTATAACTGCAAGTTAATCTTCAAAAGAAGAATACAAATCCTATGAGGACGATTGAACTGCAGTAATCTAAGGACAATAGTACGCCTGAATGAGTACTTACACAAATCCTTTAGTGTGGCTTGATTTAGGAGCCTAGACATTGTGACTTTAGTTGATGATCCTTTCTAAATGCCACCTTTAGAAAAACTTTGATTTTTTGGCCAAATTTTAAAATAATGCACATGGAACACACTCTTTATATACAAAGAATAATTATGATACTACAAAAAATGCATGAATCTTCAGAAATGTACTTCCTGTGAACTTCTGAGTATCAGAATGTGAGTCCATGGTTAAGATATCATATTTGATTATTGTTCCAAATAAAACAATAACTCCTACAATCAATAGATAAATGGGTAGTTTAGCAATGTCCAGTAATTACATTACTTAAAAGTAATATAAATATAAATATTAATGTATATACATCTAGGTACATGTAGTTAAATATTAGCATTAATAAAGCTATTCATAGTGACCTTCTGCTTACAGACTTGAAGTCCATCCAAATTATATTCAAAATAAAAGATTTTTTGCTTAAGTTTTATCAAAATATGCCCAGCTTTTGCATAACCATTTCCAAGTTTACATTGATTTTTTTAAAAATTCTTTTAAAAATTTGATAAATAGTTTTCAAGTAAAAGTAAATTGCAATATTCCTGGTATAAATTTAAACAATATTTTTCCTTTCATTGTTGTCTAGAATTATTCTTAATTTTGTTGTGCTATTTCTGAACAGTTCAGTACTTAATGATACTGTTTTGAGAGGACTAATAGAAACAACTATAAAATAAATTACCACTTTATTGTGTATTCTTAGCAATTAATATAATTCATATTTGGTTTGGAACACAAATTTATGTGAGTTATTATTTGTATTTTTATCTTAGTTTTATATCTCTAATTTAAATAGTTTTTTTACCTATGAACTTGACAACATTTTTATTTTGTGTTTTTCTATTTTCTTTTTGATAACAAAAATACCCTATCTATTATTTGATGTAATAAATATTTTTGCTAATCAGTAAAATAATAGTAATTCCAATTTCACACATGACAAATAGAATATATATTTTAACTTAAAAAAATCTATTCTGTATCCTGATATGATAGGATCAAATGTAGCAACATCAGATAAAGAGAAAAGGTGGGTTTGTAGGGGAATCATCTGACTAAAAAAAAAAATTTAAAAAAAACCCCAAAAACTTTAAAAATTGGCCCTGAATTTCATAATATTATGAGAAATAGTTTAGGAAATGCTGATGCCTTGTTTACTGTATGTTAGTAAATAGTATTTCTTTAATGAGAAGAAAAAAAGTCTTTCTAAGAATGGAGAGAAAACTTAGCATCCATTCCCGTGACACATTTCTATAATGTAGTCTAGGACCAGCACAAAGAGTTGGAATGAACAGAGCTGGAAGGAACCTTACAGCACAGCAGGGGTTGTGTTTATGTCCTGAGGATATATCTACATGACATGACCCTGAGGAGGGACCTTGTTTACCCACAAATTGTGTATGTGTGAGTATATTTGTATATGTGTGTCTGGGGGCAGGCCAAGAAGGTATTATTTTAGTGTTAGTTGTATGTATGTCATCTGGTCTATGATTCATGTTTTCTTAGCAAAAAATTGAGAATACATAACGAACAGTTTGAGATGTGGTGAGGTATGTTTGTCCCTGCTCTACTTAGTGACAGAGCTTTAGGTAGAGTGGCTTGCCTAAGAGTAACCTTGGAGAAAAACACACAGCAAGGTGAAGTGGGTAAAGGGAACTGTGTGCCAACTCTTCTTTATGCATTTCAAAGAACATCACTGTGCTGTCTTTTTTTATAGTCGTCAAGTTTCTTTTGGTATTTCTGTAAAAATATGCAGCATGTTTGTAGATAGTCCTTATTCAGTAAGTCTACATGTGTGCTGTTATATTAATACCCAAATTAATATCTCTTATTTAGTTTCATAAGTTTTTGAAATTGTTAATGTGTGTAACTTTATCATGAAATTGTCTTTCTCTTCCTAGTCATGGATATTTGTGTGTGTGTGTAGTGGGTGAAGCCCAGTACGGGCAAGGAGGGAGAGATTTTTTCCTTTGAGTGGCCATACCTGCTGGAACAGCATTTCCATAGCTGAGCTTCTAGCCCATAGGGTCAAGGAGGAGGGTGAACAGAGATGCTGTGTGAGATGTGGTGGAGCTAACAGGCCAGCCGTCACACAGCTGGTGCCTCAATGTCTGCCTAGTCTTTTACCACCCAGATATTACATCAGCATGCACCATGCAAATGTTCAGATGCAGTGGATGTCATTTGGCTCCTCGAAGGTCTGATTATAGTCCCAGTCACTGTAAAGCTCCTTCACCACTACTGATTCCCAGTACAGTGTGTAAGTTTACTTTGTAAAACTGGTGTCTTCTAAATGCTGTACTGGAATTTAAAGTAACATACTTTATGATATATTAATGTAGTAGATTAATGATTAATTTTAGCTGTTGTTAAGACTAAAGAAAAATCTGTAATTTCTTGTTCTTATGCTTTTTTCCTACTTTATAAGCTAAGTTAGAATCATATTACTATCTCATTAAAATCAACTGGAGCTATTAGGATTTTGGTGAGGTTACTGATACGTTTGGTTTTTTTTAATAGTTTCACCATGAGAAGATAGAAGATGTAGTCAGGTTTCGGTCATTAAACAGTTTCTGCATCATTTGTACTTTCATTATAGCACTTACTCAATTTCTTAAATGTCACTTTGTTGATTACCAAGTGACAAATGGAAATAATTCTTAGTATCACATGACTTCAAATGGCTAATTTAATTTGAATCTCAAGCACTATTAAAAACACGACTCGTACTGGTAATTGTTACTGGAGTAAAATCTATGGGAAGTATTAAGCAGCAGCTGAAGATTTTCATTCAGACACACAGATAGTAAAGAATTGATTTATTTCAATGTAGAGTGAAGAAGTTTAAAGTTCTTCAAAACTTTATGCTTTTGAAGTCTTTTCACCAGCTGTGTGAGTTATCTGTTGGGCTCATAAACAGACATTAATTTCACACTTTGTCTGAAATTGATTTGACATGCGAACACCTCCACCTGTTACAAAGTCAGCATATCCTCCAGAGCAGCCTTTTTGCATTCTTCTCTGATTTTATTAGGAACATAAATTAAAGAGGTTATTCAAGATGAAACAAGAATTTATCTGTGCATTGTTATGAAATTTGAGAAAATCACTGAATAAATACCATTGGTAAGAACAATTTTTAGGCTTTATTAATTTATTTATGCTCTTTGAGTCTTTAGGTTTATGTCTTTACATTCTAGTTCACTGGAGCATTTATAATTAAATTCTGATTTTTACTAATGTTTATAGTAATTTTGAAACTACAAAATTGATGCTTAAAGTGGTCTAAATAATAGCATAGAACAAGTAAGACATAGCAGTTTTACTGTTGTGGATACACATGATAGTATATTCTGGTGTGCATGGAAAAACAAGGGAAATAAATACATAGTCAGGCATAATGTTAGTAACACTTTGTCAAACACTTTAAACTCATTTTTGGTTTTAGGCAAATATCTTTGTGAAGAACAGGTAAAGTATATTATATAATATGAAAGTTACAATTAAGCTTGATTATATGTAATTGTAACAGGCACAGGACTTTCTTGTTAGTGTTTCCTGAGTTTTTTAGGTTTGTTCAGTTAACTTCCACAGACAAGCAATATTCAGAGGAAGTTGTTGGGGTTTTTTTTCCCAACTAAAAAAACCCCACTTTTGAATCCCTAGAATAATGCAAACTGTATTTTCTTTTCTTTTCCTTTCCGAGTATGAGAAATGCAGTCTATATGAAGTGAAACAGTTGGCTAAAATTGCCCATGAAGACTCTGTAACATGCTTTTGTGAAATTTCAGATATTTAATTACCCTCGTTGAAAAGCCCCTCAATATTTATTTGTTGACTTAGTAGTTTACTTATTTCTTTGTATGTCTACTATTCCAACAAATTACTTATAGGAACGTGGAGGTATGAAATGTTTGGATGTGGTAAGGGCTTGTTTTGTTTGTCTCCAGACCCAGGCACACACATGGCACACACACAACCCAGGCATCTCACATGGACAAGAGCAAAGAAGAAAGGAGACAGCAAAAAAAATTGTAATTGTGTAAGATACGGATAAAAATAAAAGGAAACTTTTTGTAGTTGGAAGCAGGGCACATGCGGGGCACAAGTCTCAGAGTTAATCAGATACAAACTTTCTTTTAGAGGTCTCAGTAGAAATTGTGCATCCCTCTCAAAAACCAGTAAGAGCTGCTGCACTGAGTATAACCCTGGAGGGCAGCATTTGTCCTACAAGGATAGAATATACGACCATAGGGCATAAAGATGCTTTCTCCTCCCTCCCATGCCTCTATTTTTTCCCCTCTTTTCCTTTTTTTTTTTCTTTTCAGAAAGATATTTTTATTGCCACACTTCATCCTTCTTGTTTCTGTACTAAAATAGTAAAAAATTAAGTTATTCAGATCCCACACTGCACTAATAGTAGATTCAGTTGCAGTGTAGTCACTTTTCATACTTCAGATACTATGAAGACATCATTCTTCTCCCTTTCTTCTGCCTTTTTTTATGTGAGCGCTGAATCCTTCTGTAACCTGCATTGGAAGCATACCATTCTTAAAGGTCTAGCATATCGCATGCATGACATCCATTTAGTCTTCCATTTTGTTTGGTGAAACTGGACTCATCGCTCCTGGTCTTTAAAGAGGAGAAACACCCACTGTAAGCTACAGAAGTGAATACTCTGAGAAAATAAGGTCAATAAGTTCCTCCCATCTCAACACTAATTTCACAAACTTCTCAGCTGCCATAGGCTTGAAATTTTGATGTTTGCTTTTTTTCCTTTGAAGAGTATGAAGAAAAAAAACCCATTAGGTACATGTGCAGAAGATGACATGTACACTTACAATATATGTCACAGGATTACAGTTTTTTGAGAAAGTTTGGACTTGATCTCTGCAGGTCCCTTCCAACCCCTACAGTTCTATGAAAATATTATGGCCGCTATCTATTAACTTTTTTTTTTAATGTAATAATTTGGTTTTTTTTTTTTTAGGGTTAGGCTAAATTAAGTGCATACAAAGCTATTTGAAGCACGTCTGTTGCCTAGTGATAATTCTTTATTCGCATTTATGCTTTGAGGTACTCTCATTATCTAATTTAAATCCATGTAATATGAGCTAAATGGATTTTCTACAATGCCAGTTCTTTATTAGTATGTCACCTGTTAATAATTTTAATGGTTGAAAGAAGTCCAAACATATTGTGTCAATCACATAATCTAAAAATCATATTGTTTATATGATGTGATCAATTTTCTATAAAACCGTGTTAAGTGGCATTAATTATATTTTGAATTTTAGTGCGTTAGAAATAAACTACTGTGTTGGCTGTTCCATTACTTTGCTTAGGTTTGATGTTGACTTTACAATCTCATAATTATTTATATGGGTCAATTTGCTTGCAGTTTTAAAATATTTGTAGCACATTGATTATTTTTTTTCTAGACAACTGCCATGTTGTCCTTGCCAGGGCTTAAGGTAATTTTAGGTAAAGATGTTCTATTGTAATAAAGCATAGCACTTCCCCAGTTTGAGGGGACAAATTATATACACATGCATTTGCATAATTCCTTGGGTCCTCTTTTCTCCAGTTTTTGAAGAGAGCTATTACTTGTGACCTTGTCCAGTCATGTGGGTCCTCCCTTGTCCTCCATAAGTTCTTGAAGATAATTGCTAATAGTTCATAGACTGCTTCAGTTTAAGTACTTTAATGTGAACTTAATTAGGCCCTATTCCCTTGAATATGTGTAAATTTTCTAAATAATCATTAGCCTGTTCTCTTCCTATCCTGCCCTGACTTTCGTTCAAACTTTTGCTATCTACCTATGATCCCCCACCCTGTCCCGGAAAAATAAGGTGGTGCATTTCATTCTCCTTTGCTGCTAGCTATTCTTCTTTCTCTTATGCTTGATGACTTTCCACAAGCTCTTTTATTGTCTTTTGCTTCATTCCATGGTTCACCTTTTCACAAGATTCATCTTTATGTTATTCTGAATGTTTCTGAGGACCATGCACTTGCTTCTTACTGTACTTCCTGTTTTCCACTGCAACATGCTCCCTTGCATTCCAGGATATCTTTGGGCTAACTTTTGTCCAGGGCAGTGCTCAGCCTCTTGTCTTGACAAGCACTACTCTTTCTGGTAGTACAGAAGAATGAACTTTGTGATTTGAACAATCTGATGTTCCTTATCAGAAAACATTAGGCGGAAAAAACCAAACCAAAACAAACCAGCGAGACCGAAAGCCCATAGCCTGTTGATGCTAGACAGTAATTAATACTTAAGGAAAAAAATAGTGAGACAAAAATAATCCCAGAGTACTTTTCCCTTTTCCAGAAATTCATGTCTCAAGTACTTTGTCTCTGTTAGTTTCTCTCCCATAAATTTGTGCAATGACTTTATGAATAGATATATCTTGCCTCCCTTCCCCACCCTGAAAAAAGAGATTTCCAGTCTGTTTAATTAGTCCTTCATTCCTCAGAAATAGGAGCTTTTATATTTTGTTTTCCTTTACTAGTTCTAATCATAGAATATACTCTGTACTTTTAAATATGGAGGAGCAGGGGCAGAATTACATGTGATATTCAACATGCAAATAAAATAAGTCCTTGTGTGAGATTTCAGAATAGTATTTTCTGTTACGTTCACTGTTCCTTTCCTAGCTATTCCGAACAGTTTCAATAGGTAACAGTTTAATAGAATTTAATTTAGTATGCAAGAGTTCTTGATTCTGAGTGGTAATTGTCAGTTCAGAACCTATCATTGTCCTTGAAAACTCATACTATTATTCTGCATATTTATTTTTCTACAATTATTGATAGTTATTTACAGCTGCTATTTTATTAGGCTTTTAGTTGGTATCATAAACTTTGCAACAAGTAACAGAGAGCTTCTTCCTCATCTCAGGTTTGGTCTGCATCTACTCCCGGACATGTGAAATTGATCATAAACAGACTTTTTTCCTCCTGCATTCTGTAATGGAATATTTAATTGCACAATGATAAAGAACATATTTGTTGGAGAGGTTTGATTATTTTTTTCTTTAATTGTTTTATAAAAATCTTTGAAAGTAACACTATTTTAAAAGATACAACATGATACGTTAGCAACAACCTATCCATATGCTGTGGCAGTGAACTGTTAGCTTAAATGGACTTCCTATAACAAACCTCCATGTTGGTTTTCAATCAATCTGATTCTAAGGTCATGTTTGGTTTTTTGTATTGATAGAGAATGAAATAAAGTAGAAGGAACAAAAATTAAACTATTGAATATCATCTGTGGCATTTTTGATAACAGCAATTACAAGAAAATTATGAGACAGCTATTAGAGTTCTGCTGGGAACTATATGACCTGTGAAGGAGGTCGTCTTTTTTTATAGTTGGAGACTGATAATAAATTGTACTGTAAAATTTCTTTGAAGAAATTTACTGGAATCATTATAAAATTGTGATCATCTATAAAATCATCATGTAAGGCCACCGTGTTTTTAGCTTTAGGCCAACCTCGTTTTAGCTTTACTAGCCTCTTTTACAGTCCAATTATGCACTATCTGAAATATTTTTTTCTATTAGTTTTGATTTATTATTTTCACTTTCGGTAGTTGTTCCCAAATTCCTCTGCAGGAATCATAGCTATAATTTCACTCTTTTACTTATGTCCTCTTCTGCAATCTTCAGAGTATCTCTTTCTCCTTTCCCACTGTAGAAGGGTTTCACTTTATGTAAGGGTTTCTCAGTTTGTGTTTTTAAATTCCCATATTTTTTAACCATGTTACTGCAATTAGAAACCAGTATTACATGTACATTTCAAAGAAGGCTGAACTGTTTACTTATGAACAGTAGCATTTTGTCTTTCCTTAGGTATTTGTACTGCCAGCTTTCTTTTTAGAGCTATGTTCCGTGTGGAAGAGACCTTTGATAATATCTGGCTCGTTATCTTAAACTGAAACGATTGCCTTAGAACCGAATGTTCATGTGTAATTTTGCAGCTTGTTAATTTTTACAGACCACCATGGTTTCCAGTGAAGCAAGAAAAAATATAGTTCAGAGGAATACAATATTATTTTGGGATACCCAGATTCTTTCCTCCATCTTCAGATTCTTGTGCCAATCTTTTAAAACTGTAATATATAGCTCTGATAAGAAGTGGTAAAACCATTGGTGATTCCTTTATTTTTCCTATGCTGATGCCCTGGAGAGCCAAACTCTGTTCCTGCCATTGAAGAAGTACTTACAATTTAAAGTATTATATAATTTAACAGTGGCATTGAAGCCACAGTGATCTGAAGACAAGTGTATAGAGAGAAATAATGGCTATTTACCCATTTGTAATTTGTCTGTTTATAATTCACTCTATATAACATTACAGTTGCAGACTTTGTCTTTGTATGTGTAACTTCCCTTTCATTAAGCAGGATTTTAATGATATTGTCTGGCAATGAAATTTGAATTTTAATAGTGAGATGGCAGATATAGGGACGTAATGTGCTGCTGGTCCAAATATGTTTTATTTTTTAGATTGGTGGGAGGTATTGACCTCAATTTTATCACAGACCTTGAACTTTCTTTGAAACAATGGATAGTTGTGTAACCCACATGTATTTAAAACACTTAAATTGTATGTACATATCTTAATTACTAAAGTCTAAGAATATTCTTTATATTTGACTGAGAGAAGTTGTACCTAGATGCAGATTTACTGATTTGATGAGGATTCACTGATCATCTACGCTAGATTATTGGATAGTTTGAGTGAAAACATAGTGGCATTAAGAATTTGATTGACCTATGTGTTTGTAATTTGGAAACAAGGGGAAAAAAGGCAAATTACTATTATGACTAATAAATTCAAGGCTGACTAATATTATAGTCTATGAAGTATTTTACTAAATATTTCAAATACCTGGGTCAAAGTAATTAAAATACTTTTAATCAAAAAGACTTTAAAGACTTAAATTGCAACATGACACCTTTCAAGTAGTAGTCATAATACTTGTTCAGATGCTTAATACCACTCCAGAATTGTTATAGCTCTTCCTTTTAAATAATACACAGCAACAAAGAACTCCGATTAAGTTCAGAGGGATGTGATCATCACATCAGAAAACTAATCTTGTCATTCTCCCAACATTAAAGAGAATATTCCCTCGAACTGAGTAAATATTTCTAGTTTACAAACAAGATGAAAAGTCTTTTTCCCCAGGCCACTGAAAGAGGGTACATGAAAGCCAGAAACAATTGAATCGGATCAGTGTTAATATTTTGGTAACCAGAGGAAGCTGATGTTTGTATTTGAGCTTGAGAGCTTATTTGCAAACTTCATGTTGATCACACACCTCTAAGGACTAGATCAAAAGAAGTCCAACATGGAATGAGTACACAGAATAATCCTAAAGGAATAGGGCTTCTATTGCCACACTTTAAATAAGTTAGCATAGCTTTTATTTTCATATTTGTCAATTTAAAAACCTTTTATGTCCCATGGAATTCCTCTAAAAGCTCAACATAGCTCCAGCTAACTTGCTTGGAAGAATGTTCTCTTTTTCGCAAAGAGATATATAGCCACTTTCCAATTTATGAAGCAGAATAATTGGTGCATATACTGAAGTAATAGGCACACTGCACCTCTACTGAATTTAGACATCTAAAATAATTGTTCTCTGATCAAATCAGAAGAAGTCGGTAAGGTACCACAAGAAACAATGAAATAAAAAGCTCTGTTAAATCCCAGTGGACAGCAAAATGTTGGGAATCATTACAGGCACATAGAAAAGCTAGTATTCCTTATGCATAAATACAAAAGCCTGAATTTAGCTTTCTCAGTCTTCCCCAAGTCTTGCTCTGTCATTAATATATGTGACAGAAAGCTAGCACTTTAGTAAAAAGAACAGTCTTACATCTGACTTAATCTTCTTTGCTTTGTTACTCCCTCACGATTTCCTGAATACTAAGTGATTATTTACTGTTTTATTCTGCTGCTGACAGATTTTTTACATGGATTTATATTTTACAATACTTACTAAAATAGAAAAAAATCAGACATTTTATCTGTCACTTTTACTAGAAGTTTGTATCTTTTTACGGGGAAGCAAAGGTTTGTAATCCTAAACAGTACAGACCTGCAATCCAGGTATGTATTCGAAATTCAGCCAGTTAAGACACCATTATTTGGAGCTTTAGTATTCTTTCAAATATGTTGGAATACATGTGTGGTGGTGCAAGAGCAAAGACAGATATTGAACAGAAAAAGTGCATGGAAAGTTGTTAAAGAATATAGTTAGTGTGTTCTCTGTGATTTTGTAGTATGAGAACAACAGATCTTTGTGTCACTTTAGAATTAGAATAATAAAATCATACATAGGATATCCAGAATCGGAAGCAACCCATAAAGATTATCCAGTCCAACTTGTGGCTCCACATGGAGCCAGCCAGGTCAGAGCATGGGACTGAGTGCATTCTCCAGATGCTTCTTGAACTCAGTGGGGCTGGGTGCTGTAACCACTTCCCTGGGGAGCCTGTTCCAGTGCCCGACCACCCTCTCAGTAAATAATTAATTGATAGAATATTAACCTATATATTAATGACACCTGTAATATCTTATTGATTATATTAATAAGAATTATGATATTCCTGTTATAGTAACTATTCATACCTGGAAATTAATGCGAAACTTGAAGATAGAAGTAAATGCTATCCATTGAAGTTAAATGGATGCTTTCTGTCAACCTGAATGACTTCTTTTTGACTAGAGTACATTTTCTGTTAAGGATAGATAATCTTCACTCCAAGCTTTGTGAAGATGTAGATTTCTAGAACTTGATGGATTATTTTATGTTCAAAATTCAAGTAAGACATCCTTAGAATATAGATTTGTGATATTTGTTGATTTTTTTATTTTTATGTCAAATAAATATGCATAAACTATGAAAGTTGAGATATAAATATACATTTAACTTTGACATTTCCATGAGTTGTCTTTTCAATGTAATATTATTTGTTTTTTAAATTGTTCTGATGTATTTTAAAAGAGAACTTGAAATTCATTATTAGAATATTTTTGTGACACAGATTATATTAAAACTTTATTTTAAAAAAGCTCTAAAATTTATTTAACTGCTTTTTCGTGCTTGCAGATCAGGTATTTGTAATTCCAAAAACCTCCACAAGAAGTAAAACTGAACATTCTTGGATACACAATGATGTGCACAGGGTTTTGTGCATTCTTACCTTCCTTAGTACGAACTCACTTCTGGCTAAAGCTGTACTGTACTGGTTTCCTACTAAAATGGATTTTTTGACCATCCAGGAAGCTTAATGCACAGGCATTTTCGTTAAAAGTTTTGGTTCAGTGGTCCATAACCCTTTCCTAGGGCTTGGTGTATCTCCTGACAGTTAGAAATTTTCCTTATCTGCCTTCTGTTTCAATAAATTCATTAATGAAAGATATTCAATACGTCTTCTGTAGACCATGGAAAGAAACACGTGTTGCTTTCTTTTAAGGGATAGATCTTCAGTAATGCCTTTGCAAAACCTTGGAGTTTGCCTCCTGACACTCATGCCTGAGACAGTATTACCTTGATCTTCAAAAAGCAGCAGGGTTTTGGAAAAGAGTGTTTATGTCACATAATCATTCTCAAATGCTGGATTAGATATAGCTCTGCTATCAGTAGAGGAGGCTTTTTGTTATGGTTTTGGGGGGGGGGTGTGGTGTTGAGGGTTTTTTTTAAAAATGAAATTCTGACTTTCTGCGGCTTTCTATATTTTCATGTAGGATGTGGCGCTGTGGATAGCTGGTAACGCAGGTTTCCAGTGCTTCATTGTGACACTAGGAATGTCCAGTGGGAACAGGCAGGAGGAACTACATTAAAGCATTTTGAGATACATATTATTTTGAATCCTTATTTATAAATATTATTTATGATATTGCTCTTTTGATATTTGTGTGCTAAACTTTTTGGAAGATGTTTTCATGCATTCTAGCTTTCTGGTAAGACAAATGATTTTAATAAAACAAGTCACCCTGGATCTGCTTTGAGTTCATAGGAAGAAAAGTTACTCCTCATTTTCTCCGCAAAGTCTGATTTTAAGATTACCAAGAAAAAAATCCCACCCCCTTTTTATCCTAGTGAATAACCTTATTTTTTTGTTACATGTGTAGCATACCTATCTGCACGTGCTTGTCAATAGTCTGTTCACATCTTCTTTAAGGTTATAAACACTCCCCCTATGGCAGGGGGTTGGAGCTCTATGATCCTTGGGGTCCCTTCCAACCCATGCCATTTTATGTTTCTATAGAAAATTGACTTTACATATCATAATAATGCCATCTTGAATTTTAAAATTTCTCTTGGGAATTGTCCTGTCAAGCTATACACTTCTGCCAGGATTTAACCATAGCAGATTAAACAATATTTGACAGAAGACATTTTCAGTGATGTTAAATCATACTAATACTTGATATTACTCAGTGACTAGAATGTTCTTATTATGCTGAAAGTTTTAGATACCATACCTTGGATTGAACTGGAATCATCCAAATAACATTAATTTTTATCACTGATGTAATTTGAATGAGATTTACATCATTTTACTACAGATGTAGCGACACAGTTTATAGAACCAGAAGTGCTATGTTTTATTTTTGCTGCTTAAATGGAAATTAATAGAAAAACTGCTTTAAATTCAATGGCAAAGATATGGAACCTTCATTTTTGATGTGCATACAAGTGTACAGTAGTTTGTAAGATGATTCAGCATTTCTATCACAGGCAATATTTGCATTTGCTTTCCTAATACTTTATTATTCATAAATTTCATAAGACTTGGGTTTTTAAATACTCTTTTCCTGTATATGTACATTCAATGCATAAAAATCAAATATTCTAAGTAGCAGATCTAGAGAATATAGAGGATGTATAATCATACGTGTTTTCAGTGTAGGTGGGAAAAAATGTGAATAACTTGAAGTATGAGATTAAGATACAATTCCTCAGTCTTGATTTTATTAGAGTTTAGTGCTTAAAATGGAATTCATTGACACAGTAATTTATATTCTCTTAGTCCTGTTGCTAATAGCCTGGAATTGCAGATCTGAGAGTTAAGATAGATTCTTTATTAATAGTGCTTCATTACCAGAAATGGGCTCATACACATAGTATGCGTTCATGGGAAGAACAGCTGTATAGTTTTACCTTCAAATACGCTGTAATACAATGCAACCACGCCGTTGAACATGAGTGTTTTGTTATCTTCAGCAATGCAGGTATGGATGAAAGCTATTTATCTGTGACGTCTTTAGATTCTAAGTTATCTTAGAGGCTGTTTTACAGCATTTTCCTCTAGTTCACTTTCAGCTATAAATATTAGCTTAAGGTGTAATGCCAAATATTTTGAATGCACTTCTGATACTGACATAAAAATTACTTGCAAATACATTTTCCTTACTATTATGTGTGACTTTTATGTAATTTAAATCTTATTTATTTATTTATTTCAGAAATTGAAAAGGGGGGCTGTGGAGACCCTGGAATTCCATCATATGGAAAAAGAACTGGTAGCAGTTTTCTGCATGGAGACACACTTACCTTTGAATGTCAAGCAGCTTTTGAATTGGTGGGAGAGAGAACAATTACGTGTCAACAAAACAACCAGTGGTCTGGCAACAAACCCAGCTGCGTTTGTAAGAATTATTGTTATTGTTTGTCTGTATTATTTTTCTGACCTTAGCCACTTTCTTTTCTTAGCATTTGTGACTAACCACCAGGAAAACATTTCAAAAGACCTTGAAGACTTTTTCAGTCATGTTTGCTTTTTTGTTTTGTTTTTTCTTGTTTTATCATTTGGCTCAGTATTAGCTCATTTATGGGGTCGATCACATAGAATTGAACTATTTAACACTCCTGATGTAAATGTGTGTGGAATTAGAATCTAAATGAGCAAATCCTAATAACATGTAAGTGTTCAAAGGGAATCTTTGGCACATACACATTGATTCTTGCACTGCAAAGCAGTCTGCAGCTCACGTAAGAAAAGATTGGGGTTTTTTTCTGATATCCCGGTAAAGCATGAAAAAGGATATAAGAAATATAAGGAAATCTAATGCAGAAAAAGGGTAGGTAAGTTCATTATTTGTCAATTCTGTTTTAAAAGATAAAGTATGTAGGTAAGATTTTAGATGGATTTAGAGTATTTTTATTTTCATTTTTCTTCTGCTGCTTTTTCTACACTAAAATAGAGTAAATTTTTCTAGTACACTGGTATATAATATATTTTTATATATATATATATATATATGAAATTCTGCACTGGATTTTCAAAACCGCCTTAGCAAGGAGTCTAGTTCTCCCTGGACATATATGTTCTTTGCTGCTGTTAGCACAGGACTTACCAAGCTAAGTAACTTGCTCTGGAATGAAAGAAGTCTACATGCCCGTGCAGTGCTGAAATGTGTCTAACTGTGTAAGGCCTGGGTATGGAGGCTGTGCAGCTCTAAAGACAGAAGTTGTGTTTCTTCATGATACTGTATTACACCGGGTTGAAAGATTAGTTTTTGTTGGAAATAGTGTGGAATATTTTGCTGTGCTCCACTCTGATGTACACATGCCCTGTGAAAGATAATAGAACCTAAACTCACAACATCTATTTACAATCAATGAGTTGAGTTAAACACATTTGAAGAGCTGATTAAGATATCATTTGTGTTAATTAAAACGTAGGGAGCCTTCCTCTTTCTGCATGTAATGGTATGTCTCACTAAAGTACCAGCCACAATTCATGACTCAGAAATCAGTTAGGAATTGTCTTGATAAAAATTGGTCCAAAGAAGCAAAAAAGGAGGAGAGCTATGAATAATTTTTCTTTCATTGCTCAGTGCTGTAGTTTGTACTACATATTCTTCAGAGTTCTTGATTGGGACCTTCTAAATTTCTATTACTATTTGCATAAGTGTAAATATTGTGTCCTACATACAACACTGGCTCTTGGGCTTGATTTGATTTTTTGGATTGGTAAATACACTTTTGGGAATATTCCTTTCAGGAAAAAAAAAAATCAAAATCACACTTAAATTTGGAGATTTCATTATGATTTAAGAGCAACCCTGACAATTTTTTTCCAAATTCTCGTACATCAAGCATTACTGTGACTTTCTTTGGCATTGTCTACATGTTTCTAATAATCTCTTGCAGGCCCCAGTGCAGTCACTTAGCCTCACTTGGGGAAATAAAACAATGAAAGCATGTCATTTTATATGGGAAAAATGTCCCAACACTCTCAAACATGTCTAGGTTGCATGTGTGGTAGTTTTGACACCCAGCCTTCAAAAGCATCCTTTTTCACAAGAGCAGAAAATACAAAGACAAGCATTCATAATATTTCTGGACTGTATTTTGAGAATCTTCTTGTTGATTTCTTTAGTCTCGTGTTTCTTCAACTTCACCACACCATCTGGAATTATTCTTTCTCCAAATTATCCTGAAGAGTATGGGAACAATATGAACTGTGTTTGGTTAATTATCTCAGAGCCAGGAAGCAGAATCCATCTGATTTTCAACGACTTTGATGTAGAACCTCAATTTGACTACCTTACAGTGAAAGATGATGGGATTTCAGATTTACCACCTCTTGGCACTTTCTCTGGCAATGAGGTCCCTTCTCAATTGGCCAGCAGTGGTCACATAGTAAGACTTGAATTTCAGTCAGATCACTCTACCACTGGAAGAGGATTTAATATCACTTACACAAGTAAGAACCTCTGCTTTTATTTTATGCCTAGTCTTAAAATCAAGCTATCTTTCCTCATAATACTGAAAAATAGAACAGGTTTGTTTTTATAATGTGCAAGTAAATTATAATGCTTGTGTAAGTCTACTGCTTTCTGCTGTCTTCCTGATATTTATTAGCTTATCAGAATCTTTAACATGTATTCTATTTAACTGTGACAGTGCTGAGGAATTCTCTTCATTATTTAAGGGCCTTTTTGGTTGGCTTTGATCATTCAGATTAAAGCCTCCAGTGCAGGTGATTCTATGTGCTTCTCAATGGAACTAGAAGTTCACAAAGGTGTTAAGCCTAGATCCCAGATATGGAGATGGTCATTTGAAAAGCACAAAAATATAAAAAGCAGCTAGAATATCATTGCAAATAAATAGCTCTGGGAGCCTGCTTTGTTTTTGCATTAAATCTTCCAGTTAGCTGGTGTGTTATCTAAGACTACAGATCCCTAAGAATATAAATCTCTTCTTTGGGATACAAATAGGTAGTTACACTCTGGGGTTTTTTTAGTGCCTAAGAACATAGCTGATCTCATGAAAAGTGTACTATATGAGTGCACTAATTTAAGAATCATTCTTCCTCTGGCTGCAGTTTCCTTAAGAATTTTAACAACTTTTATATATTGGGGATGCAATTCTCAGATGTACAAAATTTAGCTGCAGCTGGTCAGCAAGTTCAAAAGTAATTGAATGTTGGCATTGCAGTCACATACATATAGAGGGCTACTGAGAACATTCCCATTTGGGAAACCAGGCTAAAGATAGCCATCTGCTGTTTTGTTTATATGAAAGGATATTACTCAACAGTAGTCTCAATTGAAAACTGTGTTAATATCATCACATAGAAAACATCACATTTGCCATTACTACATTTACTGACTCTCCTAGAAGTTTTATTAGTCAGTCAAGGGCATTACTTATATAAAGATTATTGGGTTTAGTTTAAGAAATTATCTTCTGAGGTTATAGAAGTTAATTGACAAGAAAGTCGTCTTTGTCACATCTTGTGCTGTTCCTATCAATTAAAATAATCAAACAAGTGTTTGTTCAGGACCAAGGTGTTCCCTTGCATTCTTTAGAAAGATGCCCTACATAAAACTGACTTGATGCATTGCAACCCTTTTTAAGTCTTAGGTGCCTTAATTGTTCCTTTGCTTTCGGGGAAAGTGATAACTATTGTCCTTTGAAAAGAGGCAGGAAGAGAAAAGGAAGACGTTCACTGTAACTAAAACTGTCAAGATTAAGAGGTATACCAGAAAATTTGAGACCTGAACTCTAGCTGTGCTAATGTCTGAGATTATTCAGATCCTTTTTGCCATATGTTATTCTACCAAAGTAAGGACAAGACTGGAATAAGGACAGACATTACTGTGCCTATTTGAATCTGGAGAATTATGCAGTCAGGAATATAATACTCATAAAAATTCCCTGAGAGTGCTGATCCACCTATGTATTAAGCAAAAGAATTTTCTACCACACCTTTCTTTTTACAGTAGATTTTACCACTGAGCTAGATGCACACCTTATGTGCTTTAACTCTCTAAGAGTGCGTTATTTCACTATAGTGGGAAACTGAGATGGACAAGTAAGTGTTCCTAATTTATGAATCCTTAGTGTTCATAGCAAATGCTTAGTATAAGTTCAGCCAAAGTGCTAGTACTTCCAACCTGGGTTGGAAGAGACCCTTTATATCATTGAGTCCAACCATAGCCTAACCCTGACTAGTCTACCTCTAGATCATGGCCTTAAGGACTTAATCTTTTAAATACCTCCAGGGATGGTGACTCCACCACCTCCCTAAGCAGCCTTTTCCAATGTTTGACGACCCTTTCAGTAAAAAAAAAGAAAAAAAGAAGAAAAATAAAGGAGATATTTAGAGGGGTTGTTGCTTTTCTTCTTTTTATTATTGCTGCTGTTGTTATTATTATGATGTTTTTACTAGCTTTTGGTCAGAATGAGTGCCATGATCCAGGCATTCCTATAAATGGGAGGCGTTTTGGAGATAGATTCCTTCTGGGAAGTTCTGTTTCTTTTCACTGTGATGATGGCTTTGTGAAGACCCAAGGCTCTGAATCCATAACGTGTATTATGCAAGATGGAAATGTAGTATGGAGCTCTACTGTCCCACGTTGTGAAGGTAAGAGGACAATCTTTACTTTGCACCTACAGTTTAAATAGTGAAATTACTTAAATTTAGCCTATTTTTTACATTTCACACATAAATAAAACTGGTTTAGCTGTAGCTATTCATTTGTCTACTTTAACATTCTTCCCGTCAAATGAGAGAACAATAATATAAACAAGCTACCTTGCTTTTATATTCTTGGAAGAAATTGGAATTCTGAAAGTCTGGTTGCTATTCTTTTAAAGTCATCATTACTTGGTTGAGAGTTACAGCTGTTCTAACAGATTTGTCTGTAGCATACTGAAAAATGTATTAAGGTAACACATAGAAAGGGAACCAAATTTTCCATTTAAAAGTCCTTTTTCAAAATTTGCACTTTTAATTATCTCAGAAGAAAAGTATACCTGACTTTCTCTATACAATATACTAGACTGCAGTTTAGTATGTTAGAGCTATATTTAATACAATTTTCCTTAAAAAAAAAATCCATATTTGTTTGCTTGTTCTTGCCTAGGTGAATAGCAGACTAAAATGAGCTACTCTTAGGATTAAATCTTTCTTCACTATGAAATACAATGGAGGCAGGGGGGAAGAATAAGTGGACTGATTCTTTGACACTTACTGATGTTTTCCAAGGCAAGGCATAGGAATATATTTAATGAACAACTAGAGTGTGTCTGCTAGAAGTATGTTCAAAAAAATAGTATATCTTTTAGTAAACAAAGTATATATAGTTGGACAATTTTAAAATACTTTTTTGAAGAAATTTTTCCGAACATTCTACTTGGTGTAAATCACACACCTACATTGATTTCAGTGTCATTACATTAACTTCAGGATCTGGATCATACCATTTTTATGGCTTGTGTTATTTGGGCAGTTTGACACGTCAGTTCTCATAAGACTGTGCAAAACCATGTTAATAGTCTGGTAAAAGTAGTGTATGTGATTCTATATGTTGTCCTAGCAGGATTGTAATATAACTCCATGTAAGGAGTTACCCAATGAAGCAAGTTGTTTTGCTTTTTTTACCTGAAGCTAAAGCAGTCCACTCCAAAGGAGGGAGTAGGGCCAAGTACTTTCTCGAAACATGGGGGTTTTTTTATTTATTTTGAAACTCTATACACAATTGATAAAATATCCAGTATAATCTTGTGTAATTTTATTTCCACAAGCACATAACCAAAGGACCTGAGATAAGCACTTTGAGGGAAAATTTTAAAAAAGGAAAACAGATACAGATATTAATATTTATGCATAAGGATTGCTCAGTTTTCCTTTCTTTGACCATTGCACGATGTTTACCTAGTTTTTAATGAGGAAAGGATACAACTATTAGACTCTTATAGATTTTTGCCTATTGTTTGTTTTGGTACAGAAGGAAGCATAGGGTTGGGTTTTTTAAAATTAAATTCAGGATGCGTTCCTTTCTCATACAGATTTCTAGTTGATAGTTGAAAGAGTTTCTGGGTTTGGATTAGAGTATGAACCAAGCATCCTTGATAGTTTGGAGACAATTTAGTTAGTTTCTAGAGATTTCTGAAACACTAGTGTTTTTTGCTGTTGCTGCTCTGCTCTGTCTTCATATACTTAATCTCTGTAAGTAACAACTGAAATACGTAAAGTCAGTGATGTGTTATGGTCAGATGAGGTTCAACAGTCTACACATAGCTCTTGGTTTTAATATGACAAAATGTATTTTAAAATAACCCACCATGGAATGCATTTGATTCTTCATTAACTATATACACATAATGTAAATACCATTTTCCTGGGCATTCATTTTGTCCCAGAGACAATTTGGTGTGTATATTTGGTGCTTCGTAGGCTGCTTTTTCCCCCCCACTTTGTTAAATCTGTAGAAATTTATCAGGGACAAGTGCAAGTTATGAGTTAAATCAAATAACCTCTTTGAGGTTTGGTTTGTTTAGGGTTTTTTTGTTACATATATTTAATTAAAACTGAGAATGTTAATTTACCGCTTACAAATTGATGTAACTATTCATTTCCATACGGCATAATAGGTTTCTTTGTCACTACTTAGAGAAACGAAGAAAAGTTACAAGATTTCCTGCACTGCAATATGGAATTTGCTGGTAATGATACCACTGACTACTTGAGGTTAATACAAATGATTCTAAGATAAATGTACCTCACCTTGAAAGCCTTCCTGTTTCAGGCTGCTCTGTAACCTTTGGCAAAACACAATATCCCAAAGCCCTGTGCTATGACAGCTTAATTTTTTTAAAGGACTCCTCTTTCCCAGAATTTGTTCATTCATTTCTGCCACTGTTTAATCCTGCACCCAGGTCATCTGACCCTGCTCTGAAAAATGCTCCCTCTCTAGCACTGTTCCTTCCATAGCCCTGTTGCAATGCTTTTTTCTCTTCTATGGAGGAGGATCACATTAGAGAACATTTAAACAAATTTGACATACAGGAAGGGTCCTAATGGGATACACCCCAGAGTGCTGAGGAAGCTGGCCAATGACATTGGAAGGCCACTCTCAATTATCTTGGGAAGTTTGTTTAATCGAGGGATGTTCTTGATGACTGGAAGAAAGCAAATTTCTATCTTTAACAAAGGAAAGAAAGAGGATCCGAGGAACGACAGCTTACCTCAATCACAGGTGATACAGCAATATTCCTGGAAACCATTTCCAAACAATGAAAAACAAGATGGTCAGGATGGTTTTATAAAGGAGAAATCATGCCTGACCAACAATGAGGTAACTGGCCTGATGGATGAGAGTAATGGAGAATTTTTATAGCAGTTGTAGTAAAGTGTGACACTGTCGAAGGCGGTTCTCATAGACAAACTGATAAAGTATGGGCTAGAGAAGTAAGCAGTGAGGTGAACTGATAACTGACTGAACTACTGTGCTCATAGGGTTGTGGTCAGTTGCACAAAGTCCAACTATGCCATAGTGGTATACTCCTGGGGTCAATACCAGGTACAGTGAAGTTTAAAATCTTAGTAATGATCTGAGTGCTGAGACAGAGTGCACTCTGAGCTAGTCTGCAGATGACATAAAACTGAGAGGAGTTTTTCATACCTCGTATGCTTCTGTTCAGAGGAACCTTGATAGGCTGGAGAATTGGGCTGAAAGTATTTGACAGGTCGTTTCCCTCTATTCAGCGTTGATGAGGCTACACTGAGAGTGCAGTGTGCAGTCCTGGGAGTGCAGTGTGCAGTCCTGAGATCCTCAGTGCAAGAGAGATGCGGACATACAGCTGTGAGTCCTGTGAAGGGTCACAAAGGTGATTAAGGACTTGAAGTATCTGTTATAGAAGAAGAGTTTGAGAGATCTGGGGTTGTCAAGGCTAGAGAAAAAAAGGATGAGTGCTCAAGAGAGATCTTATCTACTTGTATAAATACCTGATGGGACAGTGTAAAGACAATGGAGACAGACTCTTCCCAGTGGTGTCCAGTGACAGGACAACAGGGAGTATATGCAAACTGAAATGCAAGAAATTCTGTTTAAGCATATGAAAAAAACTTTGCCTGTGAGAGTGATTAAACACTGAAACCGATTTCTCACAGAGTCTCTGGAGTGTCTGCTGTTGGAGTGAGGGTTTGATCTTCACGGAACATGGTCCTGTACAGTCTGCTCTAGTGAGGGGATGGGCTAGATGATTTCTAGAGATCCCTTCCAACTGCAACTGTTCTGTGATTCAATAGAATATTTACAACTGAAATGAATGGTTACTCAAAAAGGTGTTATATGGCACAATGCAAGGAAAATTATTACCATACATTACTTGGAAAGATTTGTCTGATATTTCCACATAAATGCGGAATCATACCAGGGCTAAAAAATTATGATGCCTTGTTTTTGGATGAGAGAATGTGTTTTTCAACAGAAGGAAAGCTGGCAGGATCAAGTGCTATGCTCTGTGTATTAAAATACGTATAGAGCAATAAGCTACATTGTAGGACTTAGGATTCTGAAGAAAACAATGTTCATAACATAATCTGGAAAATTTAGTTGTGTAATATATTATTTTTCTATGTTTTTAAATTACATTTTTGTAAGTTCTTTGGCTATATAATATTGTATTAGAAATACTGGGGTAAGATGTAAGTATACATGCTGTTGTTTGGTTTTTTTTCAGCACCGTGTGGTGGACATCTGACAGCATCAAGTGGTGTTATCTTACCACCAGGGTGGCCAGGGTATTATAAGGACTCACTTAATTGTGAATGGGTGATTGAAGCGAGACCCGGACATTCCATTAAGATCACTTTTGACAGGTGAGAATCATGAAGTCCAACAACAAGTAATGCATAAGCACAAATGTTTTCTTCTTATTGAAGAAGGAAAATATTCTTTAAGAACTCAAATGAGAAAGAAAGTTATGATGCAACACTCAGTATTCTTCAAGCAGAAAATTGACGCTTAAAACTGTGTTTATAACATCTTTGTTTATATTTTAAACAGTTTGCACCTCCTAGCACATAAATAGGGATACTTTTGGACTTTTGTTTTTTTTTTATTCAGGTAGAACTATATATTATCATTGATGAGGACCAGGTCTTAGTAAAAGAAAGCATAATTTTACTAGGAAAAACAAGATTTATGAAAAAAGTTCTGAGCATTGTGTGTTGGATGCATTATCTTTTCTTTTTGCTCCATTAGGTTTTTTTCCTGATGTAACATACATTGCAGAGCTAGACAAGTCCATAATACATTGGGTGAACAAATGGCTGACAGGTCCAGGTCCAAGATTGATAGTAAATAAGCTTACATAATGCTGGCGGCCAGTCACCGGTGGGGTTCCACAGGGCTCAGTTTTAGGGTCAGTGCTCTTAAGTGTTTTTATGATCTCTATGCAGAAATCAAATGTACATTAAGTATGTTTGCTGATTACAGTAAACTAGAAGGAACTGTAGACTCCCTCAAGGGCGGACAGGCCTTACAGAGAAATCTGGATCAACTAGAGCGCTGGGCGTTCACCCAACATATGAAATTGAACAAGAGCAAAGGCCAGATTCTCCACCTGGGATGGGGTAATCCTGTTTATATGTACAAATTGGAGGACAAGAGGCTAGAGATCAGCCCTACAGAAAGAGATCTGGAGATTGATGTGTAGTTGAATATTAGTTAATTGTGCGCCCTGGCAGTGAAAAGGGCCAGCTGTGTCTTTGGGTACATCAAGCACAGCACAGCTAGCCAGTCAAAGGAGGCAATAGTTCCCACTCAGCACTGCACCAATGTGGCCCCACCCCAACTACTGGGTGCCTTGATATAAGAAGGACACCAAACTAGTAGACTGTGCCCAGAGGAGAGCAACCAGGATGGTGAAAGTTCTCAAGGTCAAGGCTTACAAGGAGTGGCTGAAGTTACTTGGTTTGTTCAGTTTGGATCAGGGAAGGCTGAGGGCTGACCTCACTGTAATCTACCATTTCCTGAAGGAGAACAGCGGAGGGCAAGGTTCTGATCTCTTCTCTCTGGTGACCAGGGACAGGACATGAGGAAATGGAAGGAAGCTGCATCAGGGGAAGTTCAGATTGGACATAAGGAAAATGTTCTTCACTGAGAGGGATGGTCACTCACTGAAACAGGTTCCCCAGGAAGTGGTCATAGCACCAAGCCTTTTATACTTTGATATCACAGATACAACTACCAGAATGAAACTTTGCACAAATGAGATATTCATAATGTAAATTATCTCACTCTTGAGTTAATGAAGCTTTAATGTTGCTATAAAAATTTACCTTACCAGAGGACTTTGAAACTTTCCAGAAGTAGCAGCAAATGACTGAGTAACCCTATGAAGATTCTATATTGAAACATTTTGCATTTCAGATTATAGCTAATGCCTGGAAGGGTAACAAAAAATAAAATTGATTTTAGCCATAAGCAAGAGGGATCGAAGGATAGTAGTTGATTGGGAGAATTTTGGTACTTTGAACATTGATGAAAACTCACAGGAGAATATATAAAACAAGTCTCCTTATTCAAAACCAATCTAACTATATATGAAGACTAGAATAACATAGTCTTATTGAAGCCTTTTTAAAATTCTCTGTGAACATTTGAAAAATATCCTACCTTTTAACATAAGCATGCTAATAAAGTTAAAATAAAAATTAAAACCAAACAAAAAACCCCACCAAAAAAGTACCTCTTAAGTACTTTCACTAGGGATACAGAACTTCCAATGAGAAATTATCATTTCGGTGTCTATGCAAAATTGCAAAACAAACCCAAACCAAATAAGCAACATCTTCCCACACACACCCCCACTCAAAAACAGACAGGTGAATTAGAAATAAATTGAGAATAGCAAGAACCTGCTGGGAATAAAGTTCATTATAATGGGCAGCAATTCCTGTAGGAGTTGGAGTTTTCTGTCTCCAGCAGGGGTTTGCAAAACACTTTTGTCATACTGCTCTGCTAAGAAAACTGCAGTTGCTGCCTGAGAGCACTTTATTCCCAATTAGTTTCACTCACAAACATAACTGTCAAAATAATTGAACTATTGAATTATTGATCTTGAGTCCATTCATTATGAGTACAAATAAAGTATTTAAACCAGCCTAGCAGTATCTGTCTGTTTTCCTCATTCCGCTGCAGGGTAAATCAATGTATAATCTCTGAAATTATGATAAGGTACTGAAAATCTGTCAAGTACTTTAGTGATGCCCCCTGTGACTGTCTATTTTCGTAAATTAAACAGAACCAGAAAACCTTCCCAGACTGTGCAGTTAAATTCCTAAAATAGTTTCTAACATACTTCTTGAGCTTGACACCTAGCATTCTCCCAAGTAATTATCAAGCATAGTGAGGAGTTACTGTGGGCAAGTACCCATTTGTAATAGGAAATTTGAATAATACCTCCCTTTTTGAAGGCTAAAGGATGTATTTAATAATGTGGATATAGGCTGTCCCATGGAAGCTGACTTCACCACCAGAAACTGGTCCTCAAAATGCTTAATGTATTAGCAAGTCTGCAAGCCTTGTATTCCACTGTCAGAGTGGATAGATAGCAATGAAAGCAATCATCTGGGTTTTAGCCAACATATCTAAATAGAGTAGGTAGCTTGGTTGAAAGCACCATAAATTTAGAGTTCTCTGTGTGAGGAGGAAAGAATGATATGAAGGGCCTAAGTCGGTTTCCAAGGAGCCATTAGCTCATATAGTTAATAAAATACATTCTAATTTCTGAACATGCTTCTGTTTTCAGTCAATCATGAGAGAACTATAGAGACTACTAAATACTTGCTAAATTGGAACTTCATGCTACCAGTGCTGATTTGTCTTTGAATATGATTTTACATGACTGATGCTAATTGGTCTGATTAATACAATGGCCTGGCTAGGGTACATGTTCATTCTGTCATCATTAACTACCAAAGTATAACGTTTGTTTACACCTTGAATGAGTGTCCCATAAATTTCTCCCTTTCTGAATGCTTGATAATTTTCTTTAATTACAAGAACAGTTTCTTATCTCTAGACCCACTAAACATGCCCCATATTGAGAAGACAGCATAAAGGCATTCACTTTGAACAAGTGTTGTATTGCAGAAAGTTCATGGCTCTCAGAAGTTGAAGTAACAATCTCTGTAGGAAAAAAAGAGAAAATCTCAGAATATATGCACTTCTGAAAGACAAACATCTTATGAAAATAAGAATATTGGGTTTGCAGGCAAATATGTTTAGACCAGTAGAGCTATACATGTAGTAGTACAAACTTTGTTGACAGGAAAATTGATGTGTACACGGTTTAGAAGCTGCAGTTTGCGAGAGTATCTGATACAACTGTTAACTCTCTTGAAAGGCATCTGATGTGAAAAATGCCAGTCAAAATTTCATCTACAGAAAAAACAGATTTGAGCTGTTTGATTTAACAACTACTGGTAGTGGATGACTGCACACTTGGGCATCCCTTATGAACTGGAGAAATGTGATGTGGTTTTGTGACTGACATGGACTTTGACTCTGCTGTTGATTTTAAACCTACTTGTAAATCAACTATCTTGTTAGTCTCCTTTTTCATTCTTGTCTATATATTATCTGTTTCTTTGACAAATTGAGATAAACTAAGGAATTCTATTTATTATAACTGTAACAAATTTCAAAATAGGAGCTTGTTTTTTTTATTTTTAGCATTTTTGCACTGCTTCACAGGGCCAAAAAAAACCACCTTAAAAGCAAAGTAGCAAACAATGTTATAATAGAATCTTTGGATAACTAATGAAACAGTTTAATGTCTAAAACACCTTTTGCCAAATATCAAATAATAAAATTGTAGAGATGAAATAATGAATTATTTTGAAGATGTTCCAAGGATGTCCAACTCTTCTTTAGCATGAAGACAAGAATTTTTTTGGATCTTCAGTTTTCTTTGAGACAATTTTTGGTTTTGTACCTGGATTTCCCACTAAATGTCTTTCTGAAGCCTCATCATATTATTGATCAGAAGCATATGACACCCCTTACGAATATTATATGATACCAGACACAGCAAAACAAGGAAAAAGATGTGTGAAACTTACCTTAGTTGTTATCCTCAGTAATACACCAATGAATACACCATGCAAATGTATGATATATATGATCCATTCATCCCTTCACATTGGTTGTGTTTCTATTGGTTAAAGAAAATAACATCATTCCTCTGCCTACCAGCTGACTTGCATATTCCTTTTTAGATTTCAGACTGAAGTTAATTATGATACTTTGGAAGTCAGAGATGGGCCAGGTAATTCATCACCATTAATCGGAGAATACCATGGAACACAAGCACCCCAGTTCCTTATCAGTACTGGAAATTACATGTATCTGCTATTCACTACAGACAACAGT
The DNA here is from genome assembly GCA_022605575.1 of Laterallus jamaicensis coturniculus. NCBI lineage: Eukaryota > Metazoa > Chordata > Aves > Gruiformes > Rallidae > Laterallus > Laterallus jamaicensis. Next base: position 90,467,859 of record JAKCOX010000001.1, read on the forward strand.
CGTTCCAGCGTTGGTTTCCTAATTCACTATGAAAGTAAGTCTGATATTTATCTGATAGATTTAAATTTAATTTTTTTAATAGCATTAAATTTGACAATGAGCAAATAAATGTGAACAAATAAACGTCAGTAATTATATTTGTATAAGAATGAATTATGTTTTCTCTGTGCTGTACTGTCTGATAACTCTGAAACTTTTAATTCATTTTGGAAATTAGTTTTTGTATGCTATTCAAAATGTTTATGGACCTGTTTAATCAAGTGAAGAGTCATTTTAGAAACTTTGCCTTACAGATAGAGACTTTGTACTTTGTGGGTCTGTATTTCCCCCTCCTCCTTTCTCTCTCACTTTCTCTTTCCTTCTTTTCTCTTGTTTTATAGAGTTTTGCAGTACTGAGAATTTGGCCTTATCCATGATGATTTAAAAATGCTAATGAATGCAAATTAATAATTCCAAATGAACTATAGAATTTTTATTATAATAGCATTTGAATTAGATACATAAATTAACATTTTTCACTTTCTGAAGTTATTCTGACCTTTATGTGATAGCATAGCCATTCATTTAAGTGCTGAATAAAGAACACTTGTGCTTAGTGTGGTTGTCCTAAACAGGTAACATTGGTCTCATCAATTCAATCTGGAAACTTACATGTTTGCAGTAAATTTCATAGCTACATCATAAATTCAAAATTCTGTATAGATGTTTTTAGTTTTGGCTCAAGCATGGTGGTAATGGCTGAATAGACAGTAGTAGTATGGTAAGGCTGATAAATCATGTAAAGATGAGGAGCAGTAGGTAGCTTTCTGCATGAATTTAGTGCAGATGCTGATTTTCTCTGATTGGACCAGATCTAAATGTTGCTGTTACGTTTGCAATATAGTCCTTAAATATTTATATTTTTGTGTTTTACTAGAAGTCCCCTGTCTGGGAGATGTCACTTCTTCTGTTAAAATTTAAAACAATTAGTAATAAAATATCAGTGTTACAGATTCTTATAGATAAAAGTAATTATTTAGGATGGTATTCTTATTTTAAATTTTACCTTTGCTAAAAAATTAGTATCTGACACACACATGTCACTAGTTTTTCAGTGCTGTTTGTCTAGGTAGTCTGATAAAATATCAAAATTAGATTTGATTAGTGCACTTTAAACCTTGACATTGGATTAGATCTTTAACAAAGATGACAGAAGGCTAATAAATGTTAAACTTCTATTACATATAATCCCCATGCACGGAATATTAAACAAAACTTTTATATTATAAAAAGGTAATACATTTCCAAAAAAGCTAGAAATATTATTTTGCAGTCTCTTTCTGAGCAGATTGACTCCCTGAAAAAAAATTTTACTTTCTTAGGAAGGACCATTTAAAATGATTACTGGTATTATTTTTGCTTACAAATGAGTAAGAGATGAAAACAATTTAAGGAAAGGTAAATGATTTGAAGCTCTCAGTTTAAGAGTGAGATTGTTTATTTTTCTGTGAATTATATTTCCTACTGAATTTCAGTAGGCATTGAAAAAAAGCTTAACATGCTTTCTTAGTTACAGACAGTGGCTCCTATTTCTCTTACGCGTTTTATGTCATTGAGAATGACATTCAGACAGCAGATTAAACATTTACATTTGTGTCCACATACAAGTGTCTAGACCAAAACCTTACATTTTGGGCTATGGAGATCTGTTCTATGCAATCAGTAGAGTGCATGGAGCAATTCAGAAAACTCTGAAGTAGAATCTAGGGGCTATATTCGATTAGATAACCATAGCATCATAGAATGGCATGGATTGGAAGGGACCCCAAGGGTCATAGAGCTGCAACCCCCCTGCCACAAGCAGGGCCACCAACCTCCACGCCTAGATCTATGCAAGGTTGCCCAGGGCCCCATCCAACCTGGCCTTGAACACTACCAGGGACGGGGCATCCACCACCTCTCTGGGCAGCCTGTTCCAGCACCTCACCACTCTCTCCGTAGAAAACTTCCCCCTAATATCTAATTTAAACTTTCCTTCCTTTAGCTTTAATCCATTCCCCCTTTTCCTGCCAGTGTCTACCTTTTAAAAAGTTGTTTCCCCTCCTGTTTCTATGCTCCCTTCAGGTACTGGAAGGCTGCAATGAGGTCCCCCCGCAGCCTTCTCTTCTCCAGGCTGAACAAGCCCAGCTCCCTCAGCCTCTCTTTGTAGGGCAGGTGCTCCAGCCCTTTAATCATCTTCGTGGCCCTCATCTGAACCCTCTCCAACAGTTCCACATCTCTCTGGTATTGCGGGCCCCAGATCTGGTCACAGTACTCCAGGTGGGGCCTCATGAGGGCAGAGTAGAGGGGGACAATCACCTCCCTGTCCCTGCTGGCCACCCCTCTTCTGATGGAGCCCAGGATACCATTGGCCTTGCAAGCTGCAAGAGCACACTGCTGGCTCATGTTAGGTTTCTCATCCACCATGAAACCCAGGTCCTTCTTATCAGGGCTACTCTCAGGAAGTTCTTCTCCCAATCTGTATCTATGTCTGGGATTCTTCCGGCCCAAGTGCAACACCTTACACTTGGCAGTGTTGAACCTCATTAGGTTCACCCGGGCCCATTTTTCCAGCCTGTCAAGATCCCTCTGGATGGCTTCCTTTCCTTCTGTTGTGTCAGCCACACCACTCAGCTTGGTGTCATCTGCAAACTTGCTGAGGGTGCACTCAATCCCATCATTGATGTGATTGATAAAGATGTTAAAGAGCACCGGTCCCAAGACAGACCCCTGGGGGACCCCACTTGTCACCGGCCTCCACCTGGACATAGACCCACTGACCACCACCCTTTGGCTATGGTCTGTTAACCAGTTTCTTATCCACTGGATGGCCCACCCATCAAATCCCCATCTTTCCAATTTAGAGATAAGGATGTGGAGGGGGACTGTGTCAAAGGCCTTGCACAAGTCCAGGTAGATGACATTGGTTGCCTTCCCTTTATCTACCGAAAGGCTGTTACTCCATCATAGAAAGTCACCAGATTGGTGAGGCACGACCTTCCCTTGGTGAAGCCATGCTGGCTGTCCCGGATCACACGCTTGTCTCTCATGTGCTCCAACATGTCATCCAGGAGGGTGTGTTCCATGATCTTTCCAGGCACAGACGTGAGGCTCACCGGCCTGTAATTCTCTGGTTCTTCCTTTCTTCCTTTTCTTATAAATGGGAGTGACATGACCTTTTTTCCAGTCCCCAGGGACCTCTCCTGACAGCCATGACTTTTCAAGTATAATGGAGAGCAACTCGGCAACCACATCAGCCAGCTCCTTCAGGACCCTGGGATGCATGTCATCTGGCCCCATCGACTTGTAGACATTCAGTCTCATGAGGCGGTCTCATACTTGCTCTGCCCTTACAGCGTATGTTGGGGGGATTTGCTCCCCCAGTTCCTACCTAGAGGTCCAGGGATGCAAGGTTCTGGGATTTGAGAATTATGAGAATCCTGGCTGCCAGAGAAGACTGAGGCAAAGAACTCATTCAGTACCTCAGCCTTCTCCACATCAGTTGCAACCATGGAGAGTTAGAGTTCCTTTCGGTATTATGCCAACTAGTTGACAGGTTCTGGATTAGAGATTTGGATCTTTCACAAGTCCTTTGTCGTGTCTACTGGTTCCATGAAGACTTGGAACATACTGGTTATAATAGGATAGCACTAGAAATGTATATTGACACAGCAGAATTTCTCTCCTTGTAACTTTGGTGAATAAAATAGTTACACTGGGATGATACAATCTCTTTGACTATGAAAAGAGCAACACATACCTATAGACACCTCAATGGAAACATCATAAACTGAAATTGAATCTAGCTCTGAATCTCCACACTGTAGGGAAAAAAAAAAAAACCATATAAAGAGAGACTTTTTGCCTCTCACCAATTGTATGGGTATGTCCACATTCACAGCATAAGTTGGATAGAGATAACTTCCTAAACACTTCATATCTCTGTCAGTACATTTGTACCACAAGGCTCCTTGAGCCTCAGTCTAGGTTTCTCACAGAGCAGAAATTGTCCCCATGTCTTATTGTGTTGTCAATGTTCATGTAATGCAACTGGAATTTGTTGCAGAGTCTGTCTTCTCATACTAGTCAGCATTGGAAGCTCATTTCTGTAGTGGGTATCAAAGATATGTCCATCCTTGATCCTTCCCTTTTTATTGAAAAATGTGCACATGACAGAGGGAGTAGAGTTAAAATAACAGATTAAGTCAGTGTTTTCAAAGAAAAAAATAAGTGGAAAGACCCTAAGAAGATGCTGAGTCATATGTCAGAAACAGAGACCAAAACTGTATTTTGGTTGTCCTTGCAGGCTTAACAATAGAAGTTCGAAATGTTAAAGATGTCACAACAGAACTTCTATTTGTTGGCATTTGCTCTACTTGTAGAAGAAAAGGCAGTCAATTTTAAGTTTTAAGAAAAGTTTCTGAATATTATCTTTTGAAATTCAAATAATGATCGTTTAGTTGTGTCCTGAAAATCTTCCAATTGCAGTCTCATAACTTTAAGTTAAATTAAATCATGGAATTGAAGCAGAAAGATCTTAATAATTCTGAAAAAAAAAAAAAGAAAAAAGAAAAGCTCAGTATAAGCTATACTGAGCTGCTACTGAGATGGCAGTAATAATCTATTAAATTAAAATATGCCTGTAATACAATTTAAATAAAAATGTAACCTCTTGAAGGTACTTCACATGGGAAAGCAATTTGTCAATTCTCTTTCAGCTTTTTGGTGATGCTTCTAGCGTAGCTAATGCAAAACGATGTAGGTCAATGCTTACTCATCTAAGTAAAAAAAAAGTGCACGTAGTATTCTTTAAGTAAAACTATTACTGATAAAGAGTTAATGAAGTTATTCATATAGTTATCAAGAATAACTATTTTCTTTTGACCACCTTGCCTCACATTTCACATCTTCCCGATTTCTCAACTTCCCTGTTTATGTGGTTTTGGGTTTGTTGTTTTTTTTTTTAGGACTCCTCATTCTATGAGTTAGACTGTGAAATCTTTGTCTTTCTTAAGCCAAACCAGCAAAAATACCTTTATCACCTGATTCCATTAATCCAAAACCAGCTTTTATCCAAGAGATTATCTTTCCATAAAATTATGCTAATTATCAAAGAAAATCCAGCATTTTTTTCTTGAATCCAGATAATTTAACAGTCCCTGTTTATTTAGGGATTATAATTTCCATCTATATTAAAATTTATCTGAAAAATAGAAGAGAGATCTTAGTTATGCATTGAGATAGTAATCATCACATATTACTATGGACATCAGTATGTATTCAATAAATGCTATAATTCTCTTACCTAATAGGGAAGATTGTTCTAAATCAATTATTGTCCCTCTTTGTAAAAAAACTTCCCTTTTAAATTATTTTTAAAATCTAGCAAAGTTAGTGTTGTGATTTATTAAAGCTCAACAGCAAACTGTATTTTTTGGACAGAAACCAAAAGTTAATCATTAAATGTTGGATATAGTCAAACATTGCTATAGATGGCCATCAAAGAACAACACAGATCTCTTAGGGTATAATAATAAAATCCAAAGTTCATATTTGTTACAGAAGTGAGACAAACAATAACAAAAATTTCCATAAATATATTTAAAAATGAGAGAAAAATTAAAAGTCAATATGTAATAAAATTTGAGCAAACATCAGATGTCATAGGGGAAACTAAAAATTCTGTCTCTGTTTTGCAATATTTAAAGAAAAGTTTAATTTTTAACCATGTCTTTGACACAATTAAGTGAGCATTTACAAGGTAAGAATATAGCATATGGGAAGAGGGTACTACAAATTGAGATAATATATTTTGGGGATGCTTTAAAGTCCCTGTGCTGTCCTTAAAAGGAGAAGGAGTCGTGACTGAAGATTCAACTCTGTAGGGAAGTTTCAAACAATTGCAGAAGGGCATACACCTTTCAAAGAAAGGGGGTTGGTGGGGAAGAAGATGAGGACCAGAAGGACCAACGATATTATTTTTATCTTCACACTTTAAAGATGCTAGTTTCAAGCTGATAAACTAGGTGATAAGGAACAAATGATTTGTGTTTGATAAGAACAGATTACCTGAAGCCAATCTAATTTCTTTCTTGACAGGTTAACTGGTTTTGTAGATTTGGGAATGGAAAGGGAAGAAAAAAGCTCTATTTTGACATTTATGAGGCTTTTAGAATTCTTCCAGAGAAAATACAGAAATTTGGTCAAGATGACTTTATTACAGGCACAACAAGCACTTAAGCAAGCACTGGGAAGTTACCCAGAGTGGCTGTGGAGTCTTTATCTTTGGAAATACTAAAAATATATCCAGACTATGGCTTGTCAGCTATTGCTAGGTTACTCTGCTTGAGTAGGAGGATTAGACCAAATGGTTCCTTCCAGCCTAAACCGTTAGATGATTCTGTGGTGCTATGAACAATTCTTAAAACTTTTATGTAAAGAACAGCCAGCATCCAGCCAGAGTCAACCTACCACTAACTCAGATTTGTAGGCATCCTGCTGTGAACAGGCCTGGATCCAAAATTGTCTGATATTTTTTATTATCAGTTTTCATGATGATACAAGAATACTTAAAAATTCTGAGGATGATTCCAATCTGCAACTATAGCAAGCACTGTGATGGACAGGGTTAGAATTCAAAACAAGTTAGATGAACTGAAAAAGAAAAAAAAATCAAATTCTATGAGGAAACATGCTAAGCATAAATAGGGAAGGAGAAATGCTATGCACAAATACAAAATAAAAAATACAGTAGAAAATGTTTTGATTGGGTTTTTGGTGGGGTTTTTTAACACAGTATAGAAATAATTTAGAGAAAAATGTGTTAGTAATGCAAGAAGTATACTGGCTGTTAATAACAATTAAAAAATCAAACAGGTAACACAATTTCACAGAATCACAGAATTGTAGGGGTTGGAAGGGACCTTGGAGAGATCATCGGGCCCAACCCCCCTGCCAAAGCAGGCTCCCTAGCTCATACTGCACAGATAGGTGTCCAGATGGGTCTTGAATATCTCCAGAGAAGGAGACTCCACCACCTCCCTGGGCAGCCTATTCCAGTGCTCTGTCACCCTCACTGTGAAAAAGTTCTTCCGCATGTCGGTGCGGAACTTCCTGTGCTCCAATTTGCAGCCATTGCCCCTTGTCGTATCTCCACTAACTACTGAAAAGGAGCTGGCCAATTCCCCCTGCATCCCATAATTAAGATATTTATAAACATTAATTAGGTCCCCTCTTTAGTCATCTTTTCTCTAGACTGAACAGTCCCAGCTCACTCAGCCTTTCCTCATAGGGGAGATGTTCCAGTTCTCTAATCATCTTTGTAGCCCTTCTCTGGACTCTCTCTGTCTTTTTTATACCAGGGAGCCCAGAATTGGAAACAATACTCCAGGTGGGGCCTGACCAGGGCAGAGTAGAGGGGGAGGATCACCTCCTTAGACCTGCTGGCCACGCTCTTCTTGATGCATCCCAGGATCCCATTGGCTCTCTTAGCCTCTCTTAGCAGTGCACACTGCTGACTCATAGCCAACCTGTCATCTACCAGGACTCCCAGGTCCTGAGAAGGACCTTCTCAGAGCTCTTCTCCAGCAGGTCATCCCCCAGCCTGTACTGATACATGCGGTTGTTCCTCCCCAGGTGCAAGACTTTACACTTGCTTTTGTTGAATTTCATTAGGTTTCTCCATGCCCATCTTTCTGTATACGGAACTGTTGCTAGGACTTTAAAAATATTTATTTAACTTCATTTTATAACCAGAGAGAATATTGTACCATGTTTGTGATTAAGTTAAAAAAAGTAGGAGCTTGTTATCATGGAAAACATGACACACATGGAGTTACTGAAAGGTGTGTATTTGTATAGTACAGAAAAGGGATGACTTGGCAGATAGGAGGGAAGGTAAGATAACAGTCTTATGTGCCTAGCAGCTAAGAATTACAGCTATCCCTGGACTGCAGACTAAAATTCTGCTAAATGCCTGTGCTCCCTCTCAGCAGTGAGCAGAAGTTGACATGCTCGTTCTACCATTCTGAATAACTTCCATGTCTCCTTAACAAAAATAAATACTCAACTGCTCTCCTAAATTTCACTGTGTTATGCTCTATCACTTGGAAATACCCTCTAGATAAACCTTAGAGAAAGATTTTTAGATTTTTTCAGATTTTATATGGAGAAGGAATTAAAAAATTCCTTGTAATAGCATGACCATCCTCTTTCATCCTGTACCCCCTCTTCCACTACCTTCCCACTCCCACTTCTCTCTTCCTGTTTTCAAGCCCCTCTGCTTCCCCTCTTCTTTTATAACATCATTGATAAGTTTCACTAACATAAAATTTTAGTATCTGTTGATTGTATCAGAGTTTTTAGTGATGTAACAATATTTTGGTTTAGTGTCAGTATTGTGATGGCAAACAATTCAAATTAGGTCACTCACTGCTACAGTCTCTTAAGAGCTACTGGAAGATCTCGGAGGTTAAGTGTGTAAGCAGGCTTGCAGTTCTTTTAGTCTAATTTACCCTTGTAAAATTACAAGGAAGCGCTTCTGGCACCTCGACCTATATCTGATCAAGCAGTTTAGAAAATCTTGAGTTTTGGCTGCAGTCTTGCCGTCTTTCATACAGTTCAATCTTAATACCTTGTATGATTTTGACCCCTGCCAGCTATCATCTTCCTATGCAGTATCTGGATGTTATTCTAGGAATAACTTCAGCCAGAGTCTGTTTTTGAAAGGCAGCTGTCTTATTTTAAAAAAGATTTTATCTGTATGAATGTTAGCTGAGTCATGCTTTGAAATTGGTGCCAGAGAAAGGTTTCTCTCACAGTTTAGTAGTGTGGCCTCTAATTCTTGTAACCACATTCTGACAAGCAAGCACATATTCTATTTCTTTTTTAAAAAATATGCAGTATTCAAATCATTAGAATAAGCCTTCCTATATGATCAACTTTTATTCAGCAATATTCCATTCTTACTGTATTCTGGATTATACTGATGATAAAGAATAGCACCCTAGCTTCCAGGTGAATTGCTTCCATTGTTCAAAACACTTTTCAGATTCATTACGTAATACAGCAACTACTCCATAGCTAGGATGAATGGGTAACATAGTGGTTATGGCACACGGTCATGTTTTGCTTTCTTTTTTTCTTACCAGACTTCTTTTTTTCATTCATTTTGTGCAATAAGCATTCTTTACCCAACCTCTTAGCAATCTTGCATTTTAATACTACATTTTAAAGATTATTTTACTGGCATGAAGCTGTGACAGAGCAGATTTAGGTTGGATATTAGGAAGAGGTTCTTTACTGAGAGGGTGGTCAGGCACTGGGACAGGCTCCCGAGGGAAGTGGTCACAGCACCGAGCATGACTGAGTTCAAGAAGCACCTGGACGATGTGCTCAGTCCCATGCTCTGACCGGGCTAGCCCTGTGTGGAGCCAGGAGTTGAACTTGATGATCATTATGGGTCCCAACTCAGGATATTCTATGATTCTACAATTCTATGATTTTAATATTTGATCTGTGAAGGGAAAAGTATAGGTGTGCAATATATGTATGAGTATGTAGTATATGAAACTGTATAGCTATTGTATGATTCATACATCATAGCAACAAATTCATTTCCTCTTACAGATCTAAGGGATCTGATGATTATACCAGTTTCTAAAAACCACTTACGTTTCTAAGTGTTGGCAAAACATGCTACAGCTTTTGGTCTCCTTGCAAAAATCTGAAACAACATAGTCAATGTAATCTAGTTATAATTTCAAAAGGGATACTGGTATGTTTACCTGTTATATCTAATTCAGAGTCCCAAAGCAGTTTATGTGTTAAGACAGGGGTGAAGGATGCCCTAAGAGGAAAGAATTTTAAGAGCATTACTCCATCTACTTTAACATCTCTCTTTTTAAAAAAGTATGAAAAAACCCCAATCTGTATCAGTTAGTTTCACACACAATTAATATTTATTTAAGACAAATATAGTAGAGAATATTATAGATTATAAAGGGTTATTTGAGTCTATATTAAGCACTTTAAGGCAGGCTGTAGATGTTTAGGGGCATCACTCTTTTCCAGTGCAGTTTGGATGAGTCTGTAGCAAATGGTGGGGCTGTGCTTCTACCTGTGGAACAGGCGATTCCAGGTATATTGGACACCCTTCCACATGAAAGCAAACTGTGGCCTGCACTCTGCTGCCAAAGGAATTGAGAAAAATGCATGGGCAACGTCAATTGCAGCATACCACTTCGCTGTGTCTCAGTGGTGGTCTCACTTCATTCAGGCTATGATAGACTACTGTTAACCTCCACCTTCTCTCAGACATTTGCACTGGCCACCTAGGACTATTAAAAGGTGAGTGAGTCTTGCTGATGACTCCCTGGCTCTCCAGTTGATGAATTAGCTCATGGATGGGAGCCAGGGAGTCTTGGTTTGTGCAACTGGCATCAACTATTCTTCAACTTGCAGTAATTCCACAACAAAGAGATCTTCCAAGAGACCACGTGTTTGCTCTTCTCTGTGTTCATGCTGTTTACACCAAAAGCCCATCAGTACCTCTTTGGGTCCATGAAATTCTCCTGAGAGAGCCCACACAAGGAATACAAGGGTTATCTCTCCCAATGGAGTGTTTTCCCCACTTGTTCCCTGTTAGAGATCATATCAGCCTCCAATATAGACAATCCTTGGTGTCCACCTGTCACTTCAGAGATACAGATGGGTTCAGTGTCCCTATACCCTGATGGCACCAGCATATGCTGTGCACCAGGGTCTACCAAAGCCTTATTAACATCAATGTCAGGGCAAGGCATGTAGCCATTGTTTGTATTAGCATGTTCCCAAGTTTCTTCATCCTCCTCTCAAATTAGCTCCCCCAGCATAGTAAGGCCAACAGTGCCAGGGCAAAGCACTGAGTCATTATGTGTATCAATATGTTCTCAAGCTCAGCAAAATAAAAAGATAGTCAGTGCAGCCAACAAATGCTGTGACCTGCACAGGAGTTCGCCACTTATTAACAACTACAGCTATAGCATGCTTAATACAGAGCTGCCATCTCATGCTTCATGTTGGGTTCCAAGAAGGACAATGGTGGGTTGACCTTGGGTGGAGACCAAGTGTCCATCAAGACCAAGTGTCCATCAAGCCATTCTATCTCTCCTCTCCTCAGAAGGATGGGGGGGATGGGGGGTGTCACAGAAAAATAAGATAGAAAAAAAATCTCATGAATCAAAATAAAGGCAGTTTAATAAAGCTGCGTGGAGAAGCAAAGGAAAAACATGATTATTCTCTACTACCCATCAGCGGGTGATGTCCAGCCACTTCCTGGTAAGTAGGGCTCCAGTTCGCATAGCATTTGGTCCAGAAGATAAACATCATAAATAACAAATGCTCCCACTTCCTTCTCCTTTCTCTCAACTTTTATTGCTGACATCATATGGTATGGAATATCCCTTGGGTCAGCTTGGGTCAGCCATCCTGGCTATGTCCTCTCCCAAGATCTTGCCTGTTCCCAGTCTAGTAGTGTTTATGGGGGAAGAATGTTGGAGAGGCAGCCTTGATGCTGTGCCAAAATGCTGGTGTGTTATCAATGCTCTTCTACAAAGCACAGCACTATGAGCGCTGTTATGGGGAAAACAAACTCCGTTCCAGCCAGACCAAGTACACAGCTGATGGGAATCTAAAATGCAGTGTGTCAGCTCATATGGTACATTAAGGATATGCAGTCAAGTCTAGAAGAAACTTACTTAGAAATTAGGTATGGCAAGAATACCTCATGAAAACTAGATCATAAGCTTTTAAATCTGACTTCTAATTGAGATATAAGAATAGCTGAAGGGTACAGGGAATATTTCTTTGTGCAAGCTAGAGTCATTATTTATGAGATTCTTGTTTGTAGTCTTGCTTCCAACACTCATATCTATAATTCTGAAACCTTTACTCTATACCCTGATAAATTTTTTTTTCCATAGATTTGAACTCTTTGTTCACACCCAAGGTTCTGAGGTAGTCATGGATAAATAAAGCAGGGTAAAAGCAGTAAACAGAGTACAGCTTCCACAGAAACAGTTATAGATACACAGCCAGTTGAGGGGTCAGCACTTTCAAGATGTGTTTAGGGGGCTAAAGAGAAAGGAAATGCCTAACACCCTGCTATAGAGAATTACATTCTGTAAGCAGTTGGCTTTGAGGAAGGAACTTCTTTGGTAAAAAGTAGACTGTAGAGAGTCATGCTGGAAATACAGGTCGTCTTTGAGAGAGTACATAAAATCTTTTAAAGAAGACCTAATCTTGCTCAAGGTTCTCATGGCATCTGTCAGTGATGTCATCATCCCATATGAAATTATGCAAATTTTCAATGCTTTTTTAAACTCAGCACCAAAATACTGAAATTAACATGAAAATACGTAAGTTAAAGCCATGGGTGCCATAGCTTTCAAGTGGATATGTCTAGATTTTATCCTAAAAGCCAACAGGGATTTTTAAGTGAAATATCCAGAGACACAGAACAGATAATTTTCAAAATAAAGTAGATCAAAATAATTACCTGAAAAAAAAACCACATTAAAATGTTTGTAATGTTTCCTCCATACACGCATATACTTCCTGTTCCTTTGTGGCCAGTATTGTAACAAGGCAGTGGCTTTTTGGATTGCAAAACCTCTGTTCTTTGTGTCTCTGTTATCTCTCAGGCTCCACTACGTGTTTGCAATCTGCTGTTTTCAGCCAGCTTCTAGTTTTTCCTTTAACTGCAGGCTTCGTGCTGGCTGTGTTCTTCATGCTCTTAAGTTCTCTTTTTATCCACTGTAGCCAGTGTTCTCAGGGTTTTTCTCTGGAGGTGCTCATGTTCTCACATAAGCAACAATGCCTCCTTCTAATGAAGATGTTCTGTCTAGCTCAGTCATCCTTGTTTCAAGCACATACATAGTATTATCAGGTGTAGGCACCAAGATTTTGATTATGAACAGAGGAAGACATGACCGCAGGGATGGCCTTTGTGAAGAGAGGCCTCAAGCTACCCCATGCTGGACACAGCCAGTTACCACCCACCCACTGCAGGAGGCAGCTGAGACTGGCAGCTAAGGTGGGGGCACCTCTGGGATAAAAGACTAAAGAAAGTTTAAAATACTGCATAGGTGAGTGAGGAGTGAGGAAATGAAAGTGTGAGAAACAATCTTACAGATGCCAAGGTCAGAGAGGGAAGTTGTCCAGGCAGATATTGACCCATTTTTAATTGGCAATAACTTATTTTTTCCTCAAATTGAGTCCATTTTGAATGTGATGGTAATTGGTAAGTGATCCCCCTGTCTTTATAACATGAGCTTTCTCATCTTATTTTCTATTTTATTTTCTCCCCTTCACTGTTGAGATGGGGGGGTGGGGGGCTGAGAGGGCAGCTGGGTAGGGAAATGGCAGCCAGACAAGGGCCAAGCCCTGACATTCTGTCATAACCCACCACATATAGTAACAGAAAATAAAAGAAAATCCTTTCATCCCAATAGAGAGTCCTTACTGGCTTTTCTTGCATGTATCCATTATAGCTCATGACATGATTAATTTCCACAGTTGTTTGCTGTCGCTGGAAGCATACTGGGTCATGCTAGGTTTGTGAGCCTCCATTTCACAATAGGAAATGGAGTTGTTGAGTGTACAGCTCTAGGTTTATTTACCAAACACTATTAGATCACTGCTATAAGACGCAATTACGGTCAGATAAGAGCTATATGGCTGTGTAAGATATGTTCATTGTCTGGTTTTGATACATATGGTACTACCTGTAAGAATTAACATGTAGTTTTGGAATTCAGTTGCATTTTCTTAATACTGCTATTTGCTAGGTCAAATAGCCATTATCATGACAGAGGAAGGTTGAATTGTCCCGCAGTATCAGAAATTGAACAGATGAAATGGAATAATCACGTGTGATACATACTAGCAAAATTTGTATTCATGTTTTGAACCTTAATATCTTCCTATAGTTACTTAAGTTCAGTACTCTTGTTGGCTTTTTTTTTTCATTGTTCAATAAAATGTACTTTAAAGGTCTGGTTTTTTTCCTATTTCGTTTGGGCTTCTCTATTTTATGAGATTGAAAATTGAAAAACTGAGCTCTGAGTCGCTGACAACTAGAGAAGGTGCTTTATATCCCACATCAGTACTCAGGCAGTGCTAACAAGTATCTTTGAGGCTTTTTCTTCCTCTTGTCTTACTCATTTTGTATTTTGTTTGGGAGTTTTTCTGTTTACTATCTGAAAATAAAAGGGGAAATAAACAAATTAAATCTGTGTGTTCCAGGTGTTACTCTGGAGTCAGATTCCTGCCTTGACCCAGGGATCCCAGTGAATGGTCATCGCCATGGTAACAACTTTAATATCCGCTCTACAGTAACTTTCAGCTGTGATCCAGGGTATACACTGAGTGATGAAGAACCACTCATATGTGAAAGAAACCATCAGTGGAATCATGCATTACCTAGCTGTGATGGTAAGTGTCAAGTTCTTCAGACAGCAGCTTTCAAGTCTGAGAAAGTTAATCTCCCATTTTTGAGAACCAATTAAGCTTATCATTGCTACTACCTCCCTTTAATTACACCAAGATCCATGTATTTGAAAAAATATTTTGCTGTTAATAAAAGCTGTACTTCACACCTCTGTATCAACTTCCAGTCAAGTACTATAATGTACAGTAGAATTTATAGGTACATACTCACCAATAGAAAAATCAGAATTCTCAACTGTAAAACGAAAATGGTGCCAACACAAGCAATATTTTCAATGCAAGGCCAATAAACTTAATTTACATTTTAATATCGAATACTCAATGCCAAAGTGATTGCTCAAAATTCAGGATGCTAAATACCAAAACAGATCATGATCAGCCTATGTATTTTTCTTGATACATTTTTGTTCGGAAACTTTGCTTTGTTCGCTAACTGTTTTGCATTATGAAACTGTCTAGAGTTTTCATGATTTTTATTTTTAATGATGAACTATGCTAGCAAATATCTCTGTGCACTTTTTTCTATGAACTACAGAATCAACATTTTTTGGGTTTTGGTTGGTCTTTTTTTCTTTTTTTAGAATGCTTGTATAGTTGCTTCAAAATCTCTCTGATAGAGACGATGGAAATAAGATCTGAATGTATCTAAATATTTCAGTACTTAGTGATAGAACCTAGCATCTCTGAAAACTCTCCAGAAGCTCCTTTTGTTAAGTTTACTGCTAAAATTTCATATTTTCTCCCTTTTGTTTGCTGAATGATTACCCTTAAAAGAGTGTTTGTCTTGATCAAGCTTCTATCTGGTTAAGATACAGCTGTGTTCTAAAGGCAGTGGTGGAAGATCAGGGTATGAAGGGAGAGACCCAAACTGATGCCAACAAAGGCTCTTGCTTTAGTGAGTTGCTTACATTAAGAAATTTCTGTGTCCCCTTTTAAGTCCAAGTTTTCCATTAATTACAGTGGAATGCCAAAGGGCAAACTTAGTCAGCAAAGTATTTTAGGTTCTAACTCTGTTTTAAACTGTTCTGTTAAATCTGATCACTTACAGTCACTCGGGCTTTTAATTCTCACTACACCCTTCTGTCCTCAAGCACAAAACATGTAAGGTATCAAAAAAATAGTGGATTGTTAAAAGCTCTTGCTCATTACAAATTAAACCAATTTAGCATTCAAATTAACCTCACCTTTTTAGAATTACAACTTGTTCCTCCTTTGCAAGGACAGAAGCAAACTATTATTTTTAATTACGATTTGGGATCAAATTTTAGACCCGATGTTTTTGGCACAGTTGATGAACTTGGATGTATCACAAACCCCCTACACCTGTAATTGTAAAATGAGCCAAGAGTTTTTAGTATTCTTCTGTTGGGTTTATGGCTTTCCTTTGCTTGTTTGCTTTGCTGCAACAGGTTGAAGAAAACTATTGAAAGAATCCTAACTTGCAATAGTATTCTATTATTTTTCAATTTATTTTGTACTGAAAATTGTGAATGTATTTTTGAGTTAAAATATCAATAGGCAATTGCTTTGTTTGCATAAGCATGTTGAATTACAGAAAGTTCTAGTTAATTTTCACTCACTGTGAGTCCTTTTTTCCCAGCTCTATCACCCACTTTCAAAGTAAGTGTAGAATAGAAAATTTCTAGTCTTTCTGGAGTAGGGCCTCTAGGCAAGCAGCATACAAGGGTTAGACTTGGTTACTTCTTTTCTTCCTAAAATATGCCAGTACATTGAATTAGCTAGACTAAAAAGATGAAATAAAACTCACATCCTTTTAGGTAATCATTGTGTTAGTCAGGCTCAAAAAGTTGCGACCCAAATTTTTGGAGTATGACAGTTTTCACTGGGGTTGAAATGAGCATTTTGCAGTTATCTGCAGACTGCTGATGTTCTCAAAATTACAACTTCAGAAATTTAATCAGCAAAATATACCCCAAGGGAAAACTGTATTGCTTGTTTCATGCCAACAAAGAGGAAAAGAACTGCATAGAGAGGCACTGTGGTTAAAGATCTCTTTAAGTAATGTGTCATTCTCAAAATGCTATTATCTTAGGGTTATTCAGTGAAGCTGTACTGCCTGATATCTGTAATTATCTTATTTTTTTATTAAGTTATGTTATCAAGCTTCTATTTACTGTGTTTTTAGCAATGCAAATTCTCATTCATGATTCTGTGCTGAAACACATATCTGCATGCAAAGCCAGGCTAGAAATACCTTCTTTACATCTGTGTATTTATAAACATATATCATACATAAATTTAAATAACCAAAACAAAACAACCCCGCAGTAGAGAAAATTTTAGAAACTCATTAGTTTAATAGGAGTTTAATAATAAAGAACTTTGGATATAATGTCAGCATGTTTCTATGTATATATACGTGCGTGTATATTTAATATATGCATTTATATGCAAGTATTGCAAGTTTATTAAACTTTGTCATGTATATTTGCCATCCTATTGCAAAGTATAACCCTCTATGTGAGGAAGACTAAAAGCATCTTAAGGCTTTGCTGTTTAATTTTTAAATATTTAGTGTATTAAAATTTAACAAAAACAGCAATAAAAAAAGCTGGACAACAACAGTTGAGAGAAAAGCACAGCCACGCTGCATTTATAAGATCAGTGAGCAATTCAGCATGCAAATCTTAAACTTTAATTAATTTGCCATGCAAATTTGAGCAGCCTACTTTTAGCAAATGCTGGTATACATAAAATGTTTTCTAGCATATTTTTTGTGTTTTTCAAAATACTCAGCTCCCAATAAATTATTTGTGATGGGAGAACCTGAATCATTAAAAGAGAGGAAAACACACTTTTTTCTATTATGTGAGAAGGAAAAAAGTGTTTAAAATATTTTTGTTAGATAAAATCAGAATTTAATATAAGTTTCTTTCTAAATATGCAGTGCAAGACAAATAGCTGCAAGATACTTTATTTTTGATTTCCCAAAAAAAGTTAAAATTAAATTTTACTACAATACGAATTAGTACTTGCAGTACTTGAACGAAGCTTTTTCTTATTTCTCTATTCTGCTAAGTAACAGGAGAAACTACAATTGAAAAATAAGCTCACTTTCAAGAGCTAATTTAGAAATAAATTTTTGTCCAATATGAATTACATGGCTTTGGCTAAATTAACTTCTTATTTTAATACTTGACCTTCTTTAAGTGTAGTTCAAGAAGTGAACTTTTTCTTTAAAATAAAAAACAGGACTTCTCTATGACTTCTGTATCTTTTTTATCCCTCCTCTTTTTTTTTCCCCCTTTTGTTAAGCTCTATGTGGTGGCTATATTCAAGGGAAGAGTGGAACTGTTCTTTCTCCAGGTTTTCCTGATTTTTATCCAAACTCTTTAAACTGCACTTGGACTATTGAAGTGTCACATGGCAAAGGTAAGAAAATAATACAAGTTGTGTATGTATGTGTAAGGTCTGTGTTTGAAAAATTCAAGCACACAAAGACTATAAAATGCCTTCTATGAATTTACTTAAATCAGTGCTTTTTGCTGTGGTTTTACATTCTTTTGAGGAAGAAATATAAAATATTTTCAAATGTTGCATTTCTAGTTTGTGTTTAGTTTGCAAACGTCTAACAGTTAACAGTACAAATGTTTTCTTCTCACTTTTAAAAGTGGGCAGAAAGTAGAAAGGATAATTACATTGGAAGTTTATAATGTTTAAAGTCTTACAGGTTGGATTCTTATTTTAAAATCCTATGACATTTTAAACATAAAGTATATGAGAAGACTTTCTAAGAAGAATCATAGATTTTGGTTGGAAGGGACCATTTAGTTCCAACTACCCTGCCATGGCATCCAACCTGGCCTTGAACACTGCCAGGGAGGGGGCATCCACAATTTACCTAGGCAACCTGTGCCAGTTCCTCACCACCCTAACAGTAAAGAATTCCTTCTTTATGTCTAATCGAAATGTATCCTCTTTTAGTTTAAAGCCATTACCTCTTGCCCTGTCACTACCGTACCTCTCTAGTACCCCTTTAGGTACTGGAAGGCTGCTATAAGGTCTCCCTGAAGTCTTTTCTCCAGGCTAAATAACCCCAGCTCTCAGTTTGCCTTCATGAGAGAGGTATTCCAACTCTCCGATCATCTTTGTGGCCTTCCTCTGGAGTCACACCAAAGCCTCAGTGTCTTTTATTGAGGATCCCAGAGCTGGATGCAGCATTTACTTCACATGTGGTCTCAATGGAACAGAGTGGAGAGGCACCGTCACCTCCCTTGACCTCCTGGTCACGCTGTTTTTGATGCAGCCCAGGATATGGTTTGCTTTCTGGGCTGCAATCCACACTGACAGCTCATGTTGAACTGCTCATCCATTAACACCCCCATGTCCTTCTCCTCATGGTTGCTCTCAGTCCATCCTCTGCACATCCTTTAGTTGTCCTTGGGATTGACCCAACCCATGTGCAGGACTTTGCACTCAGCCTTGTTGAACTTCATGCAGTTCACATGGGCCAATCTCTCAAGCCTGCCATGGTCCCTCTGGATGGCATCCCTTCCTTTTAGTATGAGCCCATCAAACAGCTCGGAGTCATTGGCAAACTTGCTTAGGGTGAACTTGATCCCACTGTCCATGTTGCCAGCGAAAGTGTAAAGCAGTGCTGGTCCTAGCACCAACCCTCGAGGAATACCACTCGTCACTGGTCTCAATTTCAACATCGACCATAACTCTTTGGATGTAACTGTGCAGCTAATTCTTTATCCACTGAATGGTTCATCCATCAAATGTGTATCTCTCCAACTTACAGACAAGGATATTCTGTGGAACAGTGTCAAATGCTTTGCACAAGTCCAGGTAAATGATGCCTGTCACTCTTCCTTTATCCATCAGTGCTGTAACCACACAGTAGAATGCCTCCAAATTTGTTAGGCATGATGTGCTCTTAGTGAAGCCGTGTTGCTGTCGCTAATTACACCTGTGGAGGCCCACATTTTCCCTCATCTTCCTTTTATCTTACTTTTATCACTGACCTACAAGCTTTTCTTGTCCTTGACATCCCTGGCCAAATTAAATTCTATCAGGACTTTAGCTTTCCTGACCTGATCCCTGGCTTCTCAGACAGTTTCTCTGTATTTCTCCTAGGCTATCTGCCCTTGCTACCGATCTCTGTAGGCTTCCTATTTGCATCTGAGTTTTTCCAGGAGTTCCTTGTTCTTTTATGCAGTCCTCCAGGTGTTTTTGCCTGACTTCCTCTTTATTGCGTTGAAGCACTCATAAGCTGTACCAGGTCACACTTCACACAGTCGTTCTCACTACCGCCATCCATTCCCAGTGACTGGCTCTAGCAGCAGCTCTGGGTTGCCACATCCATTCTGGTGATCACGGAGGTCAGAGCTTTTTGCTGTGTGGATGCCATGGCTAAGCACCCTCTGAGGGGGTGATTACCACCAATGGAATTCAGCTGGACTACCAATAACACCCAACCTCCTCAACTGGTGGAGTGCCTCTGCCCTCCTTGCCCACCCTCTGGCACAAACTGCCATGCAACACCCTGCCTGACATGATACACTGAGCACTCAGTCACTAGTGCTCCCTGATGGCTGTATAGATATTGATGTGGACACCATTGCTCTGGCAGTGCCCAGCCCTCTGCAGCAGCTCCTGTGAGATCTGTTGGTTTGTGTAAGGTCTGTTCCAATCCCCTGGCTTTTTCCTGTCTTGTGAAAGTCAGGAAAACCTTCTGTGCACCAAGATTTGCTTCTCTGCTGTGGGTCAGTCTGACACTGGAGCAGCTCCCCTCTGTGACTGACCCAGCGGTTGTGTTAGAAGCGTGTTTAAATCTCATGTTGTTGCTCTGGGAATGCCCAGGCCTCTTCAGAATGGTGTTCTGCCCAGTAAATTGTTACAGTTGAAAACCTAACTGTAATTAAAAATTTAATTAATTGCTGAACTGGAAGTTGGCAACTGAAAAAAAACTGGAGTAATGGACTGATCTGAGAATATATGAGTCTGTTTATATGGACAACCATACATAAAACATATGTCTGCTTGCGTATGGACTCTTCCCTGAAGTTTAAAGTAAAACTAGAATTATGCTGGAGGAAATGCAAAAATAAAACATGAGTACAAAATTTTAGACAGCTAAGGTATGCCCCTTGTTTGTAGAGATTATATGTACATACAAGAACTTGAATAAAATCTATACAAAACAAATTTAGATTTTTCAGAGTGCTGTATACAAATAACACTGAATCCCATCAATTCTCCTATGGGAACTATAGATTTACGGTGACAAAAACAAACATCCACACTACACATATTGATTGGTTGAGCCTGTGTGCTGTCTGCAAGTTTTATTCTCTGAATTTCAGGTTTTGATTCCATGTGTGACTTTTTCTAAAAAAAATTCCGTACAGTATTCATTTTCTCTATCACCTATGTATAAAGAAAGAGAAAAAGTTTCTATTGAATGCTTTTCTTTTCCTCTTTTTTAATATTTTTTAAAGGTGTTCAGCTGGTTTTTCATACGTTTCACCTTGAGAGTTCTCATGACTATTTGCTTATCACTGAGGATGGCAGCTTCACAGAACCAGTAGCCAGGTTAACTGGCTCAGTATTACCCCCTACAATTAAAGCTGGACTCTTCGGAAATTTTACTGCACAGCTTCGATTTATATCTGATTTTTCAATTTCTTATGAAGGCTTCAACATAACATTTTCAGGTAAGAAATTCCATTCTGCTGAATGTCCAGAAACTGTTTCCCCATAATATTTTTTTACCTTTAGTCAGCAGAAACATCAGGAAGCACCAGTAGAACAAGTCAATAGAAACTGTACAGCCTCTATCGTAGATAACTATGCAAGGTTTATAAAGGTGGCAATAGATTGAGAAGTATGTTGGTGATTGGACTGTTTTAAGAAGTTTCCCCTGTTCTCAGAGAACCATCTACAGTGTGAAAAAAAAAGTTTGGTGGAAAATTAGGGTCAAAAGGTACAAAGATAAAAGGTACTTGCACAGAAGAAACTAACTGGTACTTTTTAACTAAAGGAAGCACATTAACTGTAAGAAAGCAGTAGTGTTCTAATTCACAAAATCACTCACAAAGGAGTCCAAATTGAAGACAGATTCTGAAACAGGAAATATATACCTAAACAGAAAAGATTTATCAGCTATTCATATATAAAGAAGTTCTGGTAATTTTTACAAATTCCTCTTTAAGATAATTGAAAAATTTAAATTACTGCTTCTTACAGTATTCTAAAACTAGATGACATAAAATACATTTTCTTTGCCTCTATCGTTTATAGATATCTATATGAATGAATGAACTGCTAGTTGAGATGCTAATGCACATTGATATTCTGTGCAAGAAGAATATAAGGAAGTCACATAATTTTTCAAGAACTGATGATCAATTAATAAGTTCTGTTGAGATCTGGCAATGTTTACAAGTAACTGTGCCATTTATGAATATTGTATCTCATTTAGTTTGATCATTTAAAAAAGAAAAAAAAACAAAGCAAAACACCGAAACCTCACTGACTAGAGCAATAATGTTGAATTTACTCATATCAAATCCTAAGTTACCTTTATTCTGGATATTTTGCACTAGCCAAATCAGAGGTCAGCAGTTTTGCCAGTTTAGAATGTAATCTGAATATTAAATAGTATCTCTGATGGTTTATTTATAAATAACACAAAATGGTAGGGTGGTAGGTAACTTGTAGAAAAGTACACAAAATATCATTATGGAGGCAAGGGGAAAAATTGTAGAGTAACAAAATTCTACAACTTTTATACGTATACGTAGTCATCTTATGCCATTATATTAAAATTAATGTACTTTATAATGACACAAATGGGTGAGTCTGTTTTCTTATATTGACACAATCAGAATTTACTTCTCCATAGTGAGAAGGTTTTAGTGAGAACACCTTGACCTATTCTGAGTATCATCTAACACAAATATTTGTCATAAAATTTCCCAGGTGTCTAAAGGTCTGTTACAGGGTATCTCCATGTCTACCCCAGCTTTTATAGTGCTGAGAAGAGGCAGGATCATGTATTTTCAAAACTTACTACTTTTCCCAGCAGAAACTAGTGTAGATTTATAGATTGCTTTTAGTATTCCAGTCCTTCCCACAAAGCAGCAGTTATAGGGAAGGATTTGTTTTCCCTTTATTTTATTTTGTTCAGTAAATCAGCTATTTAAACACTCATTCAGAAAATTTGGGTTAGTTTCTTTCCCTGACTGAGTGGAGTTCTTCCTCTACCATTGTGGATTTTGACCATACCTTCTACCAACTTCCAAGGTAAACATTTTGGAAAATAACTATTTCTAATCAGTTATCAGATTGGTCTTTCTTTCAGGTGATCTCTTGGGCCTTTCAGATTGTATTCTGAGGAATATAAAATCAGACTTTCTGGTTCAGATTTAAAGTTGATCTTTTTCAAAATCTTTAATGGTGGCTAGTAGTGAGTATCCAAGGAAGAAACCATCCCCCCAAACAGAACAAACACACAGAGATACTTCCCCAGCATTCTATATGAGGATGAGGGAATGTGTAGCTCAGACATTTCCTGAGTTCAGTGTGTTCCCTCTGTATGTAAAAGCCCTGATTTTTTCACAGTAATTTGTACTGACTTCACCTGGATTACTCCTGGTGTTGTTACAAAATAGACAAAATATTAGGTGCTTGAGACTTCATTAATATATTTGTGTGTGTTTGTTTTCAGTTGGGTGAGGCCTGTAGGATTTATAAAAAGCATGCAAATAGACATTACCTGATCAAGACCGTAGCTTCACTTAGGAAAGTCAAGGACACGTTTTGAAAATGTCATCATGTCTTTTCATTCACCCGACCCTTTGTTAGATTTTTTTGTTAGATTTCCTTCATTACATGATGATTTTTTTAGCTGTAAGTCTCACTTCTAAAGCTGCTTGGGAGTTCACATGCAATAAACCATGAATTATATACAAAGCGTGTAATTAAACAAAATTACAGTAAACCACGTAACAGTACAAACAGATTACAGCCCTTGAAATTAAAAAAATAAATGTAATGTTGGTGGGACACAATAGATAGATAATTACTGTATATATAGCCATAACAGACATATAGAATCAGTACCGGGTTTCATTAGAGAGCTCAACTCCGAAATACGTGTTTTCCAGGAGTTCCATATTGACAAAATGCAACTAATTTGGTAAGTTGTTGGGGTTTTTTCCCCCTTATGTGGACAACTTGTATTATTATTTATATATTGCATTTTACTGTCTGCAGAATATGATCTGGAACCGTGTGATGATCCTGGTGTTCCTGCCTTCAGTAGGCGAATTGGTTTTCATTTTGGTGTTGGAGATTCCTTGATCTTTTCTTGTTTCCCTGGATATCGCCTGGAAGGTGCTAATAAGCTTACCTGTCTGGGAGGTGGTCGGCGTGTTTGGAGTGCACCTCTGCCAAGGTGTGTGGGTAGGTGGTCACATGCTTTCATTTCATTCATCAAATCGTTAATAGCACATGACATGTGTCAGAATATTGGGCAGACGACAAAGCGCTTGGGTTGAAAAGGTTGATCCCCAAGCTGCACAAACCTTAAAGTTAGTACAAGATAAAAGTAATGCATGTCTCTCTTGTTTAGAGAACGAAAATAAGAAAAAGGAATAGTTGAATTTGTGATAGAAGATAAAATCAATATGCCTTGTGAGATAATATGTAAATCTAATTATTAAGCTTTGTCATAATTAAGATATAAAATTCTTACTTTGTCTTTCAGGGTAAAGAAACAATATTGAGTGCTTTGGGGTGAAAATAGTGTTTGCTAGAGACCTTGTCTGGTTTTAAGAGTGTTTTTTCATATTGTGTTTTTATTCTTGTAATCCTACACTGGATTTTTTTACATTTTATAAAATGTATTAGAGCATTGTAATTCAAACTGTAATTGTTAAAATGAATGTGCCGCTGTTTAAAAATCAGTAACTATGAGCTCAAATGGAGTGAGCAGTTCTTTTCTGGGAAAAGCTCTGGGATTGGATTTTATACAATTTGTACTGTTGCGTATTTGATTTGTGAGATCGCTTTATCACCTCCATGTGAGGTGAATCTGATCAGATGCTATTGACATAATGCTTCTGAAATGTCAAATAGTTCCACACACCTCTAAATGGATTTCCTTAGGAGGGTTCTTGTTTTAAGTAAGATTTTATTTAATTAAGGTAGAAACTCAGTTTTGTTTTGTTTCTTTATTTTAAAGGGATGTATCTCTATTTTTAAAAAGTCATATCACCTACAATGTATATACATATAAGATACATATGTATATATAGTTTTTCTGGAAAAAAAGTAAATTATTTCTAATTTTGTTTTGAAAACCCAGGCTTATTTAACCATGATGTTAGCAAGTAACAATTGAGAGAGAACTCTGCATCATATGGAATTTCTCATACATTTGGAAATTCTAGATTTAAATCTTAGGTAATTTTCAGCTTGATTGGACTTAGAAGTATCACTGCCTTCTTAACACTGCTATGAATATTGACTAACCAAGTGTGCACCATCGTGTATTGTACAATCCCAGAATCACGAAACAGCCCAGGTCAGATGGAACCTCAAGACATTAACTAGTCCAAACTTTGAGGAAAAGGGTGCCTAAATGAGATTATCTAGAACCCTTTCCAATTGTATCTTGAAAACTACAGTGATGAAGACTACCACATCCCTGGGAAGGTTGTTCCAGTGACTTTTCTCACTGTGTAAAAAAAAATTCTTATGTTGAGAGCAGCTAGTACGTGTTGCCCCTTTTCTTCATTGTATCGAACATCTTATAAAACATAGGCAAAATATAGAATGAGAAAAACACTTGTGTATTTAAATAACTGTACTGTCTTTTTCCAAAAAACCCAGCAACCTACCACCAAAAACCCAAACAATAAAGAACACCCAAAACCCCAAATACAGTTCTTGAAGACTCTGTCTGGATACTATAACATATTACAAGAAGAAACAAAGTAGAATTCAAGTCAGAGATTACAAATTCATTATCTAACTCTCCAGAGGACAGCTGTGTGTCCATCACCAGCTGTCATAATACCTGAAATTTAACTGGTTGCAGTACTATGAGCTGCGAGCAGTTCTCAGTCTAAAGGTATTTTACAGCAGATCAGGTTCAGATTCATATCCAGACACCTAAATTTGACTGTTTGCAGTGTCATTGTATACATGTGATCAAGAATTTTAAGTTCTAATTGTAGATACCTAAGTCAGTGGAAGCAGTTGATTTAACAGTCTGTTTTATAGTGAGGTGTATCAGTCTCTGGGCACCATTTAGATATCTAAATAGAGTAATTATTTCTTTCCTTGTTTCTTTCCTCTGTTTATGATCAATTGTTGATGAAAGTGTCCCAGTTGACCTACTTGTTTCTAGTTTCTCACCTCAACATCTTTATTTCTACTTACTAGTGCATGTATGAAGCCTTTTGTCCAAGAGGTCAGTTTCAGAGCTGCAGTAATTCCGTAATTCAGCACATACCACCTTTCATTACTTGCATTTATGTTTCATTGGACCCACTTTCTGCTGCATATCTGTGTGCTATTATTTCTCTATCCTGAGATAATTCAATCTCTGAGAAGTTAATTGATAGTGCATGGAAAGATGGTATGTTCAGGAGGGATTTCTAAACTTTCTAGACAGAGATCCATAGATTAGGAGTGGAAGATATAAAAGTTTGATCTTGAATTCATTTGGGTTTGATAAATGTGTTTAGTAAATCCTTTGGACTTTCAAGGTCCTCTTGAGGAGGATCTCTGTGCCAAATAAGCAGAGCCTTTCTTGTTGTCATGGAACATAATATATTAGGGGTGAAGATATCCTCTTACCTTGAAGAGTAAGTCACACAGAGACTATTTCTCTCTCAAAAGAGTGAAAAGAAACTACTTGCCCTGAATTCTGCTGACTTGAGAGTGTACATTCAGAAGTTAAATCTAATCTCAACTCATTGGACTAAATTCCTAAGTACATTACTCAGTTCAATATCCTCATCATTATTTCTTCCTAATTGTAATTTCTACACTGACGACACTCATCTACAAGATACATATACGCATATATACATATATCAAGGATTTTTGCTTCTTCTGAAACATGTGGTAATATACACTTACGTGAGTCTTACCATCACATTGAGGATGAAGGCCCTTCAAATGTAATTACATTTAATTTATAAACAGGCACATGCTGATTTGTATCAGAAATAGTACTCAGTTTCTTATGCTGGTAAAAACAACAACAAATCAACAGGGTTTCCAAAGGTATTGCTATTCACTCTTCTTCATACAAGTAAATAAGTTCAAGTCCTTCCTCCAGGGTTTATCTCCAACATATTGTGAAATTTTCTTGGTCTGGGAGTCATTTATGTCTTTCCACCATGTATTTTCCTTTGAAGAGTTGTTTTCCAGGTAAAGCGAAAGATCGGGTTGGCCTAATAGCATCACTCTGGCATTTTTAGTCCAAGACTTTGAGTCCCATATTGACTCCATTTTCATTCTTTTCACTGGTCTGCTCTTCATGCTGGGTTGGTATACAGTCTTCCCTTGAACTTCAAAGGTGTTTATCTGAGTGCCTGGAAGTTGGTTGGCTCTTAGAATAAGGCAGCATCCCTTCTTCAGTAAAGACTTTCCTTTCCACAGCAAAAAGACGCCACCAAGTCTATTTGCAGAATTAGACATCCATAAATCTTGTTTCCCTATGTCAATCCTTCACTGTCTTGTCTTTTCAATTAGAATGATTTTAATGTTTATCTCAGCTGTGAACCTCAGGTGCTTGTGGAGTATTGCTACAGTTCATCCCAGAGTTTTGAAGACTCTACCTAGAGTTTCTCTTTGGATCGTCACTTCTAAATGTGTCCTCCAGTTGCATCTCTCCCTTCTGAGTAGAAAGTAGCTTGTCCCTACAGCCACCTACTTGCTAATATTTGATGAAGGAGCTTTACTGTTAAACATTGAAAGGTGTGGAGAAGATTCAGGCCCTTAAGGTTGACTGCTTTTGCACTGTGTAAAGAACAGGCATAATCATTACTCAAGGTTGTGTCAAATTTCCCTCATCTTGGGAATTTTTTTTTTTGTTTTCTCTCAATGCTGTGCTTCTCCTATGGAAGCAATTCCCCATACCTTAGCTGTCTGTTGAACTCTCTATTTGCATTGACATGATGTGGCTTTTCAGGAAGACCCCTTCCCTCCACCTCTTCATACCAACTGTAGAAACACTGGGACTGCCAGTCTCCACACAGAGAATTTCATATTCTACATTTAATTATGTAAAAAAAAAAGTAGTGCAGTCATCCATAAAGAAATCTCATTTCCTGTAAGAGCTTCCTCAAAAGCACTCAAATAATAATGATGGCTTGCCTGTCAGATGTTCTAGTAGTTGATATCTATGGATCAATGGATGAGACACTTCAATCTCTTTTCACACAAGAATACTGTTTCCCATAGCCCTAGACACAGTGATTGCATTTGGAAGAGCTGTGCTACAGTCTTTACTCAACTAGTGGCTCACTCCAGCCAGTATCCTACAGTAAGGATTCTCAGCAGTTACCCATAGTATAAAGGACATAGGCTATTCTGTGTGATGCACAGAATTAACGGAATTAGGAGCACATTCCTATAGGTAATGTCGAGGTTAAAATATCTTCCTAGCAATCTGGTAGAGGGCTACCTGGAAAATAAGCTTGCAGTGTCTTGAAAAAGAAATAGCACTTCAGTGTTGCTAAAATAACCCAGATCTTTAGGTTTGAGAGCACTGATGTAGGCATCCCATTTTTCTACTATTCTGAAACATATTGTCACCTATAAAATTGTTAGAGTTATCATCTGATACATTACTGTAACTGCCATGTTTGTCTTTATGTTGTAGGCTTAGTTTCCCAAATTTACTTCTAAATAATTTTAATTTAAAATTACTGGTTTTGTTTTTGTTAATCTCTGGGGTATACAGTACAATAAAAGTACAGTTATTAGATCACAGGAGATATTATTCTGTATAAGAAAAGTTAAGTTACAAAATAATATATTTATTTTACAGACAGAATGTGATGGAGTTGTATTAATTGCAAAATTGATGCAGTATGTTTTTACCTGCATTATTTTCCTGTACCTCATTAGTCATTTCAATTGTGCGTAGTGTTCCTAAAGCAAGCTGTGAAAACCTTAAAGGATAAAGCTGAAAATAAACAGCCACTTAATGTTTTAATTTCATATTTAAGAGGTGTTGCTCCTTTATTAAATTTTTACATGGCACTTAATATTTAATGGTGCATTAAAACAGTAGTTGAATAAAATCTTCACTGAGGTATTGCTCACTGCTATTCACATTAATATCCCATTAATTTATCATATTCAGTTGTAATAATAAATATTATATGAATAATTAATGATTGGGAGCTACAATAAATTGCTGGCACTCTTTAATAAGCTGTTTCTTTTTTAATAGTTTAGTTAGTATTCATTGCAAAATCATCAATTATAATTAATATACTTTGTCATATTGTAGCATTGAGTTAATTTCCATTGAGATTGAAACATAAGTGGAAACCTTGTTATCCTGAATAGCACTGGAGATTTCTGTGAAACTCTAGAGATCTAGCATTCATTGTTTTCTTTAAATTCTCTGTGGCGTAAAATTTGAATTTAAGTTCACCTTTGAGAAATCCAACTAAGTCTGAAAATTATTTCATTTTTAGCTAGCATTTATGCACACAGTTCTCATTTAAGAGCAGTTTATGAGCTAGTAAACTTAGATAACAATGGTAGATGAATACCTGAATCTGAATTTATCCAGGATTCGCTGTATTACAGAACTCTATATTTAAATGTTTTAACATGTTCAGTTCTTTCCATTGATATCTATTTAATACAACATATTTCATTAAGTTATTTAATACAACATATTTCATTAAGTTATTTAATAGATTTTTAAAATATTACATATTTCTTTATCTTATAAGATTGCATTTTTATAGACACTGTTGAAAGGGATTTTTTTAAGTCCTGTTTTCTGTCAATGCTTGACAGAATGTTGAACATTTGTTTGAGTTAGTGTTTGAATCTTACTGTACAAAACCTTCAAAATCCAGTGCAATATAGTAATTACTGATTTGTGTGTGATTTCAAAACTGAAACTATAACATTTGGAAACACTAACAGATTTTAGCTGGTGCATAGTGGCACTCTATTTTCAAAATGAAAAGGAGTGGTTTGTGTGAGACTTTGATCACCTTAATGTGAGACCTAGTATGAAATTTTATTACCTATTGTTAGAAGGACTAATTATTGCCTCAGGTCACCCTTTTGCCTTCTACAGTGGTACCGTGACAGACTTGGGGATGTTGTTATATGTGACAGTAGGGAAAATTCTGTGGATTGCCCTGAGGACTCCTAACTGGAGCCGCAATTGCCCTTCCCCTGTTGGAAATCTCGCTGTGATCTGTTGAAGATACCTGTGTCTGCTGCCCCACTAAAATGCCTTTATACAAATGCACGTAGCATGGGAAACAAACAGGAGGAATTAGAGAACTTTGTGTAGTTGCATGGCCATGGTCTCATTGCAATCACGGAGACGTGGTGGGACAGCTTGGATGACTGGCACACTGTCACGGATGGCTGTGTGCTTTTCAGGAAAGACAGGCTAGGGAGGCGAGGTGGAGGAGTTGCTCTTTATGTCAAGTAGCAGCTGGAATGTATTGAGCTCCCCCTGGGGAAAGATGAACCATCAGTCGAGTGCTTGTGGGTAAGAATCAAGGGTCACGCTAGTATGAGTGACACTGTTGTGGGTGTGTACTATAGACCCCCTGATCAAGAGGAGCAGGTTGATAGTGTTTTCTATAGGCAACTAGAAGTAGCCTCGAGATCCCAGGCGCTTGTCCTTATGGGGGAATTCAATTATCCAGATATTTGCTGGGCAAGCAATACGGCCAGTCGTATGCAGTCCAGACAATTTCTGCAATGTGTAGAAGACAATTTCCTGCTACAGATGGTGCAGGAACCTACAAGGGGAGGGCAGGTGCTGGACCTTGTTCTTACTAACATGGATGGGCTTGTTAGGGAGGTGAAGGTCGAGGCCAGCTTAGGACAAAGTGACCACGAAATGATAGAGTTCAAAATCCTGGGTGGAAGAAACAAGCCAAAAAGCAGGATAGCTACCCTGAATTTTGGAAGAGCTAACTTTGATCTCCTGATTCTGTGATTGCTTATAAATATCTTAAGTATGGGGTGCAGGGGGAGTTGGCCTGCCCTTTTCTTTGGTCTGTGGAGACAGGACAAGGGGCAATGGCTGCAAATTGGAGCACAGGAAGTTCTGTACCAACATGCGGAAGAACTTTTTCACAGTGAGGGTGACAGAGCACTGGAATAGGCTGCCCAGGGAGGTGGTGGAATCTCCTTCTCTGGAGATATTCATGACTTGTCTGGATGCCTATCTGTGCAGTATGAGCTAGGGAGCCTGCTTTGGCAGGGGGGTTGGACCCGATGATCTCTTGAGGTCCCTTCTAACCCCTACAATTCTGTGATTCTGTGATATTTCCAGGTTCTGTATGCTAAATATTTTTCCTTGATAAGACAAATAATGTAGGGGTGTTATCTTCATAGGTCATTATCAAGTGATGCTAGAAAGAGTAGACAAAAATCTCAAAAAAAAAGAAGAAAATGCACTCACCTTGCATTCAGCCAATAACCCCCTGAGGCCAATTAACATCATAGGATTTGTTTTGAGAACCTGAGTAGTGTATTGTGTCTGTGGCATATGGATTGAAAGCTAATTAAGCAATCTTCAGAAAAGGGTTTACCTGCTGTTTAGTCCTTCTGTTCCTACTCCATCATTCTTGGCAACAGAATGGTACCAAAAATACAGAATAATAGGCTTGTTTTCACCTAGGCATTTCAGTAAGGTTTTCAGGAAGGTGTTCAAAACTCACCATCATCATGCAGGTATTGCTTAAAGAATGGTGAGAAAGGCTTACATGCACATGTGGTCCATAGCTGATCACCTACCTTGAGTTTAAATCTATCTTAGAGAAGCAAACAAAGAGGGAGAAAAGAGGAGGAGAGAGAGAGAGTGAGAGAGAGCACGCGTGCCTCACTTCTCAGGCACTAGCTGGGAAGAGGAAGGACGAGTATCTTTCCAGTAAAGGTAGTGGTGACAATGATGATGATAATGCCATTCCTGTTTTCTCCCTAATATTTTTCATGCAGACCTTCTCAAGCGCTTCATTGGTAGCTTATGATACTGGTAGCACTGAATGGAACGCTTGTGGCTGCTGAAGACTAAATAGTAGTTAAGCTTTGTGCGTGTATATTATTGTATAGTATTTATTATGTATAAAAATAACAATGATCTGCTTGGTATCTATTAGTGTCTAATCCAATATGAAGTTACAGACTAAAAGCTACTAAACTTGAAGTGATACGATCTTAGTGTATGATTCCAGGTTGAAAGCTACAAGGCAAAGGAGTGAGGTGTAGGGTGAGAACATTATGACTTAAAAATCAGTGGTGGTCACTTTTAAGGAGAAAGTTGGCATAACGGTGATTCTGAATTTGCCAGTGTCAGGTGAGAGTAAGAGCACTTGTGGTAGCAGAGTGAAGCAGCGCTTAGATGAAAGGTTACAGGCTCACAAGCCAAGGACTAGCTGCAGCATGGAGATGAAATATGTTAGCATTACAAAGATTAATGCACTGTGAAACAGTGAGGTGTAAGCTTCATGTGCACCTTGGCTTGAAGCAGCATGCCAGTTAACAGGAAGCTTCATGTCCTTGCACTGCATTTCAGTTAATACATAAAGCTGTGCTTGAGTCCAGTCATGTGTTGTCTGTACCCTGCAGAAGTCATTTGCTCAGCTTTGGAGACCCCTCAATCAGTGGCTGTGGTGAAACCCTGTTTGTGCTGTTGCATGAAGAGCGTACAATGCTTGGTTTTGCTTGATCGATGACCCCCTTTACTCTTATTGTAATGTTGCCTGACCGTTCTACTCTGTATCTATATCATCCAACAGAAACATAAAGAATGATCAACTGCTTGACCCCAGCTTCTTCCCATATGTTATGAGCAGATGCACAATTTTGTAAATACAACAAAGATATTCTGCACTCAGTAGAGTGCTTTGTGGCAGAGAAATCGCTAAACTGACAACGTACTACTTTTGTTTGATCTCTGCTTTGGAGATCTACTTAAAATCCTGTCAAACCTTTTAGCAAGTTATATGGAAGAAAAATAATAAAGCAAACTTTTCCATTAAACAACGTTATTGTTACATTTTACATGAACTGCATTTCAAAGCATTTCAAGAATTCCTGAATTTTGATTGTTTTGTAAAGTTTGTGTTCATATTCAGGAAGTGTTTAATGATCTTCAAAAGATCTACCCTCTGCAGTTTTCCTTTTATCCAATTTCAAGTGAGACAATGAAAGAAGAAGAAAAAAAAAAGTTATGTAAATAGAATATAAGTGGCTTTATTAAGCAAAAGAACAAAGAATATGGTCAAGTATCTGTTCCAGACAGCTTGCTCTCACTGCAAGGGAATAAAGGAACAGTTTGATAAGGTAGCATTTCCAACTCTGCTGCTGTCTTCGGGAAAGTTGTAACAGACAACTCAGAAACTGTAGTGTACATAAAGCATTCAGTTCCTCCTTTAAAGCCTTTAATGTGTGGATGTAGGTGGTATACACTGAATAAAAGTATACCTTTTGAACTCTAAGGTGGATAATTTTCATTTTGTAATTAATAAATACAACTTTAAAAAGTACACAAGTTTCAAAATTTTTAATAGAGAATAAGATTATCTACTTTTCTGGTTTCTACCTTTGGAAACATAGAACCACTACCATAAACTTTTTTTTTTTTCCTTTAACAGATGAGTTTAAAAGACTTTGTCTTTTGGATGCTGTGATTTGGCAGACTTCCATAGTTTGGCAGATTGAGAACAGTCTGAATTAGAACCATATAAGTAGCTGATATTTGCAGAACAAATTTTGCTAGTTTAAGCTATGTAACAAGACATTTAGATGTGATGATTGTAACTTTTTAAGCACTAACAGCCAAACTAGGTTGAAAAATGTTTGGAACTGATATTTTAGAGAATTTATTCTTGATTTAGAAGCAAATCACAAACAAGCAGTAGTACTATGACAACATTTTTATTTAAATTATCTACATTAACTTAGTATGCATTACAACACAGTTACATTATAGTTGTGCTGCATACAGAAGAGCGCATTTAGAGAAAGTCATTATCCCTTCCTCCTCGCCATCAACTGAGGATGCACAGCTATTCACTGAGGACATCAGAATTATATCCCCTGTTCCAAAATTGCAGATGCTTAAAATCTAATAGATTATAATGGAAATAAAAATACATATTTGGGTTGGGTTGATTTTTTTTTTTAATTTTTAAATCTCTGAATGGTTCATTTGTAGTTCTTCAAATTAGAAAACTAGATTAGCTAGGATGTTTTTAACATGTGAGTCTTATCGCATTGCTTAGAATCAAATTCTCTTACAATCTCAATAAAGTTTCACACAGAATCATGGAATGATAGGGGTTGGAAGGGACCTCAAAAGATCATCTAGTTCAACATCCCTAACAGAGTAGAATCACCTAGATTAGGTTACACAAAGCAACCTCTTAATTTTATAGCTTTTGTTAGAACACATTGGGGTCTATTTCATGTTACTTTTGCAAGAATGTACCTTCCTTTCTTCTTTGCTTCTCTTCCCTTCACCTTCCCTTGTCCCGCTTCCCTTTCCCCTTTCCTCCTTTCCTTTTTTTCCTTGCTCTCCCTCAGACTAAAAACGAATGTGTACCAATTGTAACACTGTCCCTAGGTCCTTCTTAAAGGAAAGTCTCTCCTATTCTTGTAAATGGAAACCTTTTGTACTGTCTTACCACATCTAATTGAACAAAATTTACTGCTAATATTCTTTATTTATATGCTTATTTTTTTCTCAAAACAGACTTCTTTGCACCTTTTGGATTACTTGTATTTTGGGTCTTGCTACATAATATATTTGAAATACCTGAGTAAATTGAGATAAACATGATAAAACGGCAACTGAATCTTTTCTGTTTAATCTAAAGAGTGAATTTAGGTGCAACTGAGCATATTGATCTTGAAAAACTTGGAAGTTTTGAATCAATTTATTTTGCATCTTGAAAAGTCAGAGATTACTACAAAAACAAAATAAGGTAGAAAAGCAAAATTTAAAAAAGCATCTGTGAAATACATATTTCAGCACTGCATCTTTTTTTAGGTATTATATGCAGATTTTAAGTTCTTAAATTGTTCCTATA
Source organism: Laterallus jamaicensis coturniculus (assembly GCA_022605575.1). Lineage (NCBI taxonomy): Eukaryota > Metazoa > Chordata > Aves > Gruiformes > Rallidae > Laterallus > Laterallus jamaicensis. Next base: position 90,502,661 of record JAKCOX010000001.1, read on the forward strand.
TTCATACTATTGTATTAGTCTAAGTACATCACATACTCTGACAAAGAGCATTATGAAATATATGCCATTTCTTTAAAGGCTCTAACTTGAGGAGCTTGTCCTGAAAATACTGTTTACATAGAGCATGTTCAGTGGATATGTTATAGTATATCTATTCACTTAAATTCACACTGATTTTTACAAGGCAAAGTTGTGGATCAAAGAATGGAGACAGAATGTCAACAGCAATTACTTTAAGATCACTACAGATTATTTTTCATGGTAAATTCTGGATCTGTCAGTGCATATTTTTAATAGTGGTAGATACTCAGTAGTGATATAGTTGTTTATTATTGGAGGAAGTGTGTCTGTGGTTAATATTCAGTGAATTATATTTAATGAATAAAAATTTAAGCAGATACAGGATTTTTTTCAGTCATGTAGGGAGGATGAAAAAACTTTTCTCTTTCACCTATCTGGGTTGGGGAGGCAGATCATCATCCCAAGGTGAGGACAGCTCTCTGGAACTCTGAAGGGATCTGAAGCATTGAAGTAAAGAGGCATGAAAGAGTAAAAGAAGGTCCTCTGTAGCAAAGAGCTAAAGAGCTTTTTCAGGATCATATGATAAAATTTGTCTGCTTAACTTCAGGTACTAAAATCAGCCGATACTCAGAGCAAATGTGCCATATAAGCAGTGTTGCATGACATCTTGCAAGGATTTTTGTAGGTTTGTTGTTTGTTGGGTTTTTTTTTTAATTTTTCCGTTACCATAGGTGTATGAGCCATATCACTTCCTTATGCAAAACTTCATTGCTTGATCTTCCTGTTCATTCTAAAGTGGTTGGCTAATATTGCTTACTTTTTGGCTGCTTTTCTAATCCCTTTATGTGAAGCAGAAGTCATGAGGTCCATGTGTCCCAGAGAATAAGAGGAGTGAATTTAGATGTCACACATTCTAGCTGCATGTGTTAATTACGGTCTAAAAGTAGTTATTGTTGATATTTTTAAAGAAAAAACAAACCAAAACTGTGGCATTTCACATACTGCTGACTATAATGTTAGGGCTTTGAAGATGACTTTCCTGCTGAGAAGACTTTTTGATATAAAATTATGGTCATCTACTCTACTTTCAAAATTATTCTTTACTTTCATACTTCTTAAACTACATTCCGTTTAACCTAAAATTGTAAACCCCACATGCTTACAAAAACTATTTTAACATATGAAACCTAAAAGTCTGGTTAACAGTAATGGAAAAAATGCAGTGTGTTTTTTTTTTAATCACATTTGTGATTTAAAAAGTGTGTTGATTTACAATTATTCATTCATTTATTGTTGCTTTGATTGTTATAACAGGTTTTGATATAACAGGTTTTTAGTGAACTGTGCATGAGGTCTGAATGTTTACATAAAAATCTGTATTTAACACACTACATTTTACAGTAAGACTGCATAATGAGATAGAAATATCAATCTTGTCCATCTCAAAAAAATTACAGATTAGTATTAGTATATTACTGTTACTGTAAGGTTTTAGAAGGTGCTTTTAAGCTATTTCTAAACATTTTGAATATCGTTTGAACAGTTGTGGTGGTTTGGCCCTGCCTGCTTGCAGGTTTTTTTCTCCTAAATGTGATTTCCAGAGGCACTGTGAACATCGTTGATTGGCTTGGCCTTGGTCAGCATTGACTCCAGCCTTGAGCCACCAGAACCCAGCCACACAAAACTACAACAGCACTCCAGTATTCTTTTCTATCCCTTTGGATATTTTCATTATGATGAAATTTGTATTGTACAGTTGGAATAATTTTATTAGTCTTGTTCAGAACTCAAACTGAGCCTATGGGCTGGAACATACCACTCTTCCCGCACTTCACTATTTTCTTCACTGGGGAGCAATGACAAAAATGTCTACTGAAAGTAGAAAGTTCTTAGTAAAGATACCTGGCTTGGCCAGAACCAGGACACTGTTAAAAAATACTCACCTACTCTGTATCTGAAAAAGAATGCAGCTGTCTGCTTAGCCCTGACTGATGTCAGCTAGTGTTGGTTTGTTTTTTAGTTTTTTGTTTTTATTCCTGTTGAAGAAAGAGTATTTGCATGTTCTTATTACCAGATTCTTTTATGTCAGCAGCTCATTGTTTGCTCTTTCTAGTATTTATTTCTAAAGTGGAACTGAGAAGTAAGTGATTCAACTTACTGAGAAGTGAAAACAATGTTACATTTATTTGAAATGTTTTCACAATAATTGTATTTGAACAAAACATCCAATTATTATGCAAGCTGGCTAAGCTGCGTTATAGTTTAGTCCAGTGAGAGAACCAGGGAATAAACTGGAGGTAAAGGGAATTATATAAAAGCACCTCAGTGCACGTAATAAACATACCCAGTGAAATGCAGGAGATAACAAGTTTTGTTCGGTTTTTAGGAGTTTGTCCTACAAAATGAAATCCAACAGAAACATACTTTTCCTAGATAGATCACTTAGAGTTTTCAAGAACTCTAAATATTACTACAAATAACCCATGTTTTCTTGAAATGGATAATTCACTTTTGTTTCCTTTTTTTTTTTCTTCTTTTTTTTTATATGTGTCTGTTTTCTTTAGCTGAATGTGGAGCAACTGTCTCTGGAAATGAAGGAACATTGCTGTCTCCAAATTTTCCATCTAATTATGACAACAACCATGAATGTATCTATAAAATTGAAACAGAGGCTGGAAAAGGGATCCATCTTAGAGCCAGGAGCTTTCAGCTGCGTGAGGGAGATATTGTTAAGGTAAAAAGCAAATAATTCCACTTTCTACTATGCTCAACATTCACTTGCATGAACAACTCCACTTTTAACACAAATTATTTTTATTTTCATTTCAATTTCTTGTACGAAATGAATAAATTCTATGTGGATAGGATCACTTTTTTTTATACTAGATTCAGAGAAATTTTAGGTGACATTAAAAGTTTCATTTATATTGAGTTAAAATCTAAAAAAGAAGCTTAAATATGAAGTTGGATTTTGAACACAAAAAAAGTCTGTGCTATTTTCTCTTTGCAGTAATATGTATAAATGTAACATGGTGGTTACTTTACAAAGGACAGGTTTTAATTTTCACATATTTTTGTGTGTGTTTGTTTTTTTAATATTCTGGCATAAAACTGTTTTGGTTTGATTTATTTTCAAAATAATTTATTTACATATTAGAATAGAAAGAAACTAGCTAGCATATTAATGGTTCCTAAAATTCTAGTTACAGAAGATAGTTTTCATTCTTTATGTTGAAGGCATTCCTTGTAACTTGTCCTAAAGTTATACAAATTTGGAACATGCACTGTTATTTTCTACATAGCATGGCCATAATCTGTCTTTAATTGTTAATAGCTGCTGCACTCTAATATGTACTGAAAATTGTGATATTCATATGAAGTGTTGAGCATACATGAAATTTCTCTGAAATTATATGTCTGTGATAAGGAAACTTGACTGCAGGGTTCAAATAAATAATTTTTTTGAACACCACATGTAGATTCGATGCATATTGAAGGTTTTATGGATACATTGGAGAAATGCACTATTGCAGCTTAAAAGCAAAACTACACTATTACAGCCATAAGAGATTCACAAAATGCACTATTGCAGCCACAACAGAGTCACAAAATTTACTATTACCACCTGCAGGCATTTCACAAAAGTCACTATTTCAACCCACAGGTGATTGAACACACTATCACAACTCACAAGTGTACTAAATACCGCATGTGTGTTAGTCACCTGTGACTACAAACTTACAGCATAGCAAATATTCACTTAGCCCTCTCCAGGTAAAGGCTCTGAGTTAGTTACCTTTGCCAGCATCCCAGCTAAGGAGGAAGGGTCTCTGTCTGCCAGCAGTATAGTTGGAGAAGTGACTCCTAATTCTCAGGCAAATTTCAGGGCTTTTATTCCTTCATCTATATTACAGTAGGCAGTACTGTACCCAAATGGCTAATACCACCTGGGGTGTTTTTCATTAGCAGTGTTCCCCCTTATGGGTGAGGTTCACTTCTGTATGCTCTATCTTTTGTGTATCTTTTTATTGTCTGAGTACTGAAAAACAAATGGAAACCTTCTAGCTTACCTTTATCTTACTTTTAGGCAGCTGCATAGTGTTTTCTTTGGAACTCAGGGCTTATTATTTGTTGAGGAAATTGAAGGCTCATCAGAGGTTTCAGATCTTTGCATCATGCAACACTGCCCTGCTGATTCTCAGGCTAACGAGACAACTCAGTTTTGAGCTATCTACACAACTCCCCATGGGCTGTCTCTGTAGAGAGGCAATCCAATGCTGAATTTTCTTTCATAGATCTGTTAGCATAATAGTCTGAAAGATCCACATGAAGCAAATGCAAAATTGTGATGGTATCTGTATTCCAAAGGCAGTTCTCTGGTTCTAAGGCAACTGGCATGGCAGAACTTCTATTTATACAATTAAACTCTCTTTCCCCTTAGCCTCTTCATAACCTTTATTTGTAAAAATAGACAGTTTCCTCTCCACTCCCGTGCCAGGATGTTCTAGTATGTATTTCCATTGGAATCATCCCCCAAACTTACCCAGCATTATCTGGAAGACTGCCAAAATAAGCAGACCAAAATCTTGACCAGAAATGTGCTGAAGATTGAACAGATTGTAAAACTGAATGTTAATGTTCGGATTGTGTCCTAGCTTGGTTTATATCAGTTGCTAAGGTATCTCTTGTATTCAGGTTTTATAAACTTTTCTGTGCTGCTTCTAATTTATTTAGTTAATTGATAGAGGATATTCTTCTAGACTGAAAGAATTTTTCTTTCCACTCTTGCTATGCATCAAGAGATTATATGGCTGACTGCTTACCACTAAAATGACACTTTAGTATCTGCTATCTGAAAGCAGAGAACATTCCAGCAACCTGGTATATAAAGCCAGCATGAAGCATTTTTGTTTTCTGAAACAATCCCAGTTATCTTAGGAAACATAAGAGTTACTTTACTGAGTTGAATGACATCGTCTATCTAGGTAGTGTGCCTTCTCCAGTAATAGTGATAGCTGGTATTAGGAAAACATGCAGGATTGGACACTGTGCCCCACTGCCCTTATGCTCCCCAACATCCAAAGATCTGGGATTAAGTTAGACGATGTTTTTCTGTCTCTTTCATCTGCTACTGTCTTTGAATTTTGGTAGTCCTTTAAATTAGTTAATACTAGTAGAAACCTATTCTATGACAACAAATCCTGGAAGTTCAGTATGTACTCTGTAAAGAAATTTCTTTCATCTGTTTGAAATGAACATCGTTACTTGATTAATGAAACACCAAGTTCCATTAAGTACTTCTTTGGTCTAACAATACAGAATTTGATGAATAGTTTTGCCTTCATGATCTCTAATACCTTCATGATTTTATAAACCTCAGCCATATCTCCACTCAACTTTCTCCTGTGCGAATTTGGTCTTTGCTTCTAAGGCAGATGCTCAGCAATCACTGGCTATATCATCACTTTCTACTCTGCCCTTCTGAACACACAGACCAGAACTGTAGAGAAGACTGAAAAAACGGATGCTACAAGGCAGTACTATACTAGCAAAAATTGTGTCCTTTATTTTGTTTTTAACCTTCTTCAGTCCTCTACAAACTCACATCTTTCAGTGCTACATCATCGTTAGGATTAATTGTCAAATTTGTTTGTACACATGTGGAGTTAATTCTTCTTCTTTACATTGGGTCATATAATTGTCTTCTTCAGAAATGTAAGAAATTAGCCTTTTTAATATCAGTTAGGAAAAAGGGAAATAGTTCGTGGACTACAGCACCTAATTTTGCAGCAAGAAGGATGAGTTCACTCTCAGCTAGTTTGGGTTTTTTTTCAGAAAAGTTCCTTAACTGTGGCTTCATGCTTCAGTTATAGCTCATTTAAGGAAATGTATGCTATCTACTCTCTTCTCCCACTTCCCTTTCCTGCCCTGTTTTTCATGGGAAGGAGATCTGAGCATGTGGCAGACAAATTTTCATGTCATCTGATGAGATCTACCATCTGAGCAGTTGGGAAATTAGGACATTCTCCAAAGGCATAACTTTCCCCCAGCTTTGGCAGGGCTGCAGACTTCTGAAGTTTGCTTTCTTTCCTAGCTGTATCCTAAATATGAGTAAAATAGGTTATAAACAACAGCCTTCTATCTTGAGTCTGCACAGAGGAAAGCCCAAAGTCTGTCTTACAGGCAGCTTGCGAGGGATGCAGTAATGCTTAAGAATATTTATAAAACTTGTGCTGAAAAATAGGGCATTTCCCCACCTGAATATCTTACTTTGTTTTTAAAGAAAACATGTACTTCTGTAATGTTGCACTGGGTGGATGTGCCCAGCCGCTGTCAGCAGGGCCTACAGGGCAGATGCTGTGAGGAGAGGCCTGGGCTACCGGATCCAGCCGGCTCCAAGCCACCCACTGCAGATCAGAGCCCAGCCATGCAGCTGAGGAGGGGGAACCTTGGGGAAAGAATATTTAAGAAAGGGCAAATAAATGCTGCACAGGGGCATATGAGAAAGAGGAGTGAGGAGAACATCTTTGAGAAAAAATCCCAATAATGCCAAGGTCAGCCCACCATTAATGTCTTGTGCAGTATATTATAGTATCACTGTTTGAGGTAGGATCACTAAGAATTCCATCAGGATGTAATGAAAAGATCTGGAAATATATATAGGAAGAGGCATACCAATGTCAGGAAGCTATACAAGAATTATTTCTCAAACCATAAAAGCAATATTTTCAAAGCATTTCCCTTTGGGGTGATTTAATGCTGTAAAGATCTCTACAATCAAGAAAAATTGCAAAATTAAGTTGTAAATAACTTCATTTTACTGTCAGAATGAGAAACTGGAGTTTAAGAAAATCCTGTCCGCATTTTCTTCTCCTTCAGGTGAGTGTACGTTTTTGCATCCCACAGCATGTGCAGATAGTAGCAACCCTACTACAGCATTTCTCTCCATGAATAATTGTAGCACAGTCCTCTTCTCTTGCCTGCATATTTTAGTCCCAGCAGTAGAGCAACTACTTCCCTTTCAAGTTCCTCACAAATGTTTAGGTGAAATGTGATGTCCCTGAAAACTCTGGCTACATTTATTCTTGTGCTCCTACCAATGCTGTAATCATTTTCCACTGCCCCTGAGGCCAGCTTTTGCAGCTTGACCACATCCATAATCTTAAGCTCTCTAGTCTTATAAAGCAAGGTATCTCACTCAAGCTGTCTCCCAAGAACAGTCCCTGGCCTATGCAGCTCCTGGACTAATGCTTTCTCTGGAAAGAATTGTGAGGGTGTTAGTAAGTCTGCATTAAATGTACGCCAAGGATGTACTGACAATAAATACTGTGTAGACAACCAAGTTGTGACTGGAGCCCTACTCTGGCACGTGCTTTGAAAATACAAACCACCTTCAGCTCTATATATAAACTTTGGCTTACTGTGTTCACAAGTGGCAGGTTACTGAGGCTTTAGTACATAGGAATAACATCTTTTTCAAGAGTGTTTCTGACCAGTATGACTGTGTGCATGAGGAAGGTTCAAAACTAATACTTTCAAGGAGAATACATGCAGGTTAATGACTGTAAGTCATGAGCAAAGCTTTCTACATCTGTGGCAAAGTTTGAACTTGAATTAACATGAGAGATATTTGAGTAAAGAAATAAAAACAGCACCACCATTTTGAGGCATGTCGCAAGACTACTGAGTACCTGGATTGTTTATTTGAAAACTTACCCTTTCTCACTCACTAACACATTAACTTCCCAATCTTCCTACTTTAACTGCAACTTGAAATTTCATAATTCTTTGAAGTGGCTACTTCTAATGAAATCTTTTTAATGCAATCACCACAGATTTGTTAGAGGGAAGAGGAAAACCAGAATGGTATTTCACATCTTTCATCTATTTGACCAAATAGACCTTCCTTTTCTCTTCCTGACAGAGAAAATAGCAATTGTAGCATGTGAATTATAGGAAATGGGTTCCTACTGAGTTAAATGTGTGAGCTATATATGACTTCCTAGTGATTATGTCTAGATTAGTGTATTTAATATGTTCTCTGGCTTAGGGATCACATGTGACACCATGCCTATTGGGAAAGCTGCCTATTGGGAAAGGTCCTTGGCACAGGCTAATTACCAAACTATGACCAAGAATTGTTAAGGAAAATGCTTTTTTCTTTCCCAGGGATGGTTCAAACAAGTTATCAGCATTGGTGGTGCAGATTCAGTGCTTACATTGTTCATTAACATTGTTTCAATTCCTAGAGTAGACATGTACCTTTTTAGGTCTGTAATGTTAACAACAGCTACACAAGTGTCACCAAGTTAAAAATTGTAACAGGTTGGGGTTTTTATTAGAGGTGCTTTTACATGATCCCCTTATCTAATTTTTTTTTTTATAAACCAACTTTTTCACTTGTGTTTGGATTCATCTTGAGTGATACTATTATTTTACTTGATGATCCTCAGGTAGGGAGTGTACATGTAACAGTCTGTGAGGTAGAATGCTTTTGGAACAAGATGACTAAAGGAAAATAGTGGTAATTATCTGGTTTGTGTTTTTTTAAATATTAATAAAAATACCCTTTTTTAACACAGCATTTTTTATTAATGACAATTAAAAATAGATCATTTTATTCAAAGTAATTTCTCTCTAACCAAGTAAAAATATGGGTGCTTTTTGCATTATATGTATGAGAAGAATATTATAAAGAATAAATCTTACAGTGAATGAAAGCTTATTTATTTTGTATAATAGATTTGTATCTTTGATAATATCTAATTGGTCCATGAAAGTGTTCTCTAGTTCTGGCCCAGAAGCTTGGAAGCATTTTTTTCAGATACTGTTAGCACAAGTCATATTTCTGCCAAGAGGCAGAGATTTAGTATGTGTTACTGCTTGCAATCTTAAATACAATTGAGTGTTTCTTCCAATAGCTCATCTATGTGCCCTCATATAAAGCCATGTTAAGCCATGTTAGCCTTAGTAATAATGACAGAATATATTGTTCTATCAATGTCTTGCATTATATATAATTTTTTTCAAAAGTTTCTTTTTCTGAAGGTAATTATTTATATTTGTGTATTTTCATTAAACTAAATTTATGCTTTTATCTTAAAAAAACCCTCTATACACATTGTTTTTATCATTTTGTATTAAAGTTGGCACATGAGAGAAATGCATGAGGTACTTTTAAAGACATTCTCCTATATTGTGATATGCTGGTATTGTCTCCACTGAGGAAATAACTCCGCTTTTAACTGTTGGTCATTATCCATATATGTAGTTGCAGTCCTCTTTCCTTTCTGAAGATGCGTTTCTAAATGTCATTAATAGAGCTAACTGAACATTCAAATAGGCAGAATTGTCTCTGATTAAAATGTAGCAATTTAGATTGTTAAATGAGTCACTGCTTAGTTCTGTCTCGAATCGGTAGAGATGAAGATCCACTGCTTAAGATACTTGCTTCAGTTGTACCTTTTGCACTGTTCACCTACGGTCACTCTAGGCTTTGTGAGATCAGGCTATATTATTTTGTATTTTATACTAGAAACCAGCTATTCAGATTCATTACTTACTTTTGTATAAGTATCCACATGATGTATGGAATATGTTTTGGAAGTATGAAACATTTTCCTCTTTTTCCATGAGGAATTGCAGAGGATTTATTTTATTTTAAGGAATAAAAAAGCTGTTTTGTAATTCATCTTGAGACAAAGCAAACAAACCCACAGAAGATAATTTGGGTGTTTTTTGGCTTTCAAGGTTTTGCAATAAGCAAAAATGCTTTTTCCACTCCTAGTCAACTCTTTTTACTTGCCCTGTATTGGTGCACAATCAATAGGAGATTCTTATTCATTTTAGGATTTGAAATATCACATATTGTTGATTTTTACCTCCACTTATTTTTTTCAATATAATAGTATGATAAATAGGAATGTCTCTACATTTAGTTTGGAAATAGACACACATATTTTTGAAGGCCTATCTTTCTTTGTTAAAATTGTAGTAAAACAAAAATTACTGTGGGTTCAGAGTCTGAAATAAAAGGTGACAGATTTACTTTAATACTTCAGTTCTGCTGTTGATATCTCCAGACAGGGGATAGCAGAGTAGGCTGTGATGTTTTGCCTCTTACAGTCTTCAACAGTGATTTCAGAAATTATATGTCTGCTAGCCTTTGTGAATAATCATGAAAACTAGTCTCACTTTATGAAACCTCAGAAGATAGAGTGGTGTATGAATAATAATTTCATTCAAGATGAGCTCACAAAACTGAAAAGGAAAAAAAGACTATGATAACTTTAAGTTATTAATACAATTTGTGATTATTTATGCAATATTTTATATTTCATTGAATTGCATAACCAAGTGGTATGTACCATTTTTGGATTAATTTATTGGCAATACATAGCTAACTTTGGGCGTATTGCATAAAGATAAACTAATATTTTTCAAATATTTAGATTAAACGTCCAGTTTCATACTTATAATTTGTTTCTACAAGGTATACGATGGAAAAGACAGTTCTTCACGGCCTCTGGGAGCCTTCACCAAAAGTGACATGATGGGAGTTATCCTTAATAGCACCTCAAACCATTTGTGGATAGAGTTTAATACCAATGGATCTGATACTGACCAAGGATTTCAGCTCACTTACACAAGTATGTAACTCACAAATATTTTCTGATTAACTGGTTTGCAGGGAAATATATATTTCTCAGCTGAAGTGATTTCTTATGGAGTGGTGAAGATAATTTCCTAGAATATGCTGTGGTTAGGAGGCTGAATTTTACTTGTGTGCATGGCTGTATATCTGTTAGTAATTTAACAGCATTACAAAAAGCAAAATTTTATCCTTTCAATTTTAGAGAGCCTTACTGTTTTGAAGACTTAGAAGAGGGGTTTAGAAAAGAGTTAATTGTGATGTATGTGGGTTAAATATATTAGTGTTATACTGTAGCAGAAAACTTACACAGAGGTAGATTTTAAAAATGGAACGTCTGCAGTCAAAAAAAAAAAAAAAGTAAAAATGAGAGTAAAAAGAATACAGTGTGCCTGGGTGCACACTTTTAGCACGTCATGACTGGATCAGGGTGGAGTATGCTGGAGGAAGACAAGCTTTGACAAACAGTTTTCATATTATTGATTAACATTGGCAGAACAATGAGTATTTTGGGGAGTATAACTTTGGGGATAACTTTTTTGTGTTTGTTTCCAACACACATAAAGAGAGATTTTGTCCTGATTTCGAGGAGTCTCCAAGTTCCCTTTACATTCAATTTATTGCCTTTTACATCACCTTCCATGAGCCTCCTGTTGAATGCTGCAGAGCAAAGCACCACATCATACTGTGGCACAGAAAGAGAATCACGAATCTTTCTAATACATCTGCTGGTTTCACTTTGGATTGGAGCCAGCTGTAGAATAAGCAGAAATCATTAACTTTTCCTTTTGTCTTTCTGATCTGCCTGGTAAATCTGAAATTTTCTTACCCTACATTTAGTGGGTTTTTTTCTTAAAAATACATAAAAGAAAGGAAGGTTTCTCTGGCTAGATAAACTGTGGTAGCAGGGTTTATTTATTTTTTAATCTAGATAGTCTATATACTTTCATTTTTTTTCAGAATCATGAAAAAAACCACTAGGCAAATCTACCCTGATTTACCTTTAAATACTAGAATTTTTACTTTGGAAGAAGGAACAAAACATGTCTTTTAAAAATAAGTGCTCTAATTTTAGGGGACTTTATCACTTTCAAATCCTGCTACAGTGTTCAGTTCCATCTACAATTTAGAAATAGCATTTTATTTAAAGATGGATTTTTTTCTTAATTTCTGCATCCAATAGCTCGATTTTGTTACACTTCACCTTGCAATTGTAGCAAGACTTGGTATCCCATACCAGATTTTTCTATGTAAGTTAACATATTATAATTCATGTCTTTTTTTTTTTTTGCTGTCTGCTTGATTAGTTTTGAATCTGTTTTCTATTCTTCCAGATATTTTCACATTTTGTGAAGTGTGTGGACAGAATTTGACAGTCTTCTAATAGTAATATTAACCAGTAATGCATGAAGCAACAAAACTCACTTTCTTATGTCTTCATAGCATATTTTTTGTTTTGTAGCCAAATGCCTCATTTAATATATCACATGTGATCAATTTGCAGTAGTCATGTTGAAATGTTTATCTGTAATGAGTTTTCCTCCTGCCTGCTCTCACATGAGACAGTCCCCATTTGTAAATACAGTCTAATTCCTTACTTTTCACATCTGTTTTCAGTAAGGCAAATTCAAGGTAATACTTTTTGAGATAGTAACTGTCTAACCGGTTGATTTCCATCCACTTTAACAAGAAAACTTATTCTGTTATTTCCCAACACTTCAAAGGGGGACTTCTCACCATTTATACAAGAATAAGACACATTCTTTTGGAATGCCTTGAAAATTGTCTGGAATGCTGACTTCTTTTTCTGAAGGAGCCCAATCCTAGCAATATTTTAAAGATTAGATATACCAGAAATTATAGTCGTTTTTTGCTGGGATTGGAGTTCTTGGCGCAGTTCCAATGTAGTTACAAAACAAATGCATCCATTTTGAATTTTGCAAATACATCAAACACAGAATGATAATTATCTGTTCGAATTAATCAAGCTAGTAGTTTACAGCTGGAAGTAACTTCCCCAAAAGATTACTCTGCAGTTTATTTATTCACTTTTCAGATTGAAATATAATGCCAGATACTTAAAAATTGCTAAACCAAAGAAAATGTTAGAAGAATGTCAAAATGTGATCTCACCAAAGGAAATAAGAAATATGTATGATGGATTGAATGAATCAATAGTGAATATTGTAAGAGTACTAGAAAGAGCTAGAAGTGATGGTGTAATAAATCTAGTGGTAAATCAAATCTGGTTATTCCCTATCTGAATTCTTACTGTTCTGAAGGGATACATCAACTGCCCTTAATTTCTGGTCTTTGTAGAATTTTCTTCCCATTAATACTATGGAAATGAAGATTAGTGCAGCTTTTGAAGCTTCAATTTTAGAACGTATGCAGTGTGTTCTTGAAAAGACTCACTTAAAAGTTTAAAAACTACCTTGCCTTCTTTTTTAGCATTCTGTATTCTGTGGATGATGTTAAATTTACGAATATGACAGAAGAAAAACCCAGTGATCCATGAGAATAGAAAAGTAGATAGAGAAACCTTTAATTCTGTATTCAGTATCTCATTACAAACAGAATTCTGTAAATCCAGAATCTGAGTTGTTTGTATAAATTATAGAAATCAGAATATAAGCAGCTATTAAACAGAAATCTGTAAAGGATTCAGGTATTAATGAAATTTGCTATGCAGGAAATTGCATCAGGGTAAGAACAATACTGAACTGAAGCTAGAAATTATAGTAATTTTATTCTTTCATCTAGAAATACTAGAGGATTTCAAGGAAATAGATTTAGCACAATGGGTAGAGACTTTTTTTTTTCTTACTGGAAAGGATCAGGAAAAAGTCTTGTACTCTTTCTGAACTTAACCATCTTGAGAAACTAAGAAATACTTAGCTGAGGACTAATATTATAGTGATTATATTTAAGGGAACTGCTTCAAGAAAATGGAAACAATAACATTTTTTTAATATTTTAGCCTGTGATTGGTGGGCTAAGTATATATAATACATATTTATCCTGCTTTGGCAGGGGTGTTGAACCCGATGATCTCTTTAGGTCCCTTCCAACCCCTACAATTGTGTGATTCTGTGATATATGAATGAGTCAATGAAACTTCAGCAATAGCTGAATCTTAGTCTAGTACAGGAGGAAAAGAAAAAAGAGGAATAAGTAAGAAAACTTGTCTATGTTGTATAAAACATTTATATAAAGCCATAGGATGAATATGAGAAAGTGCTTTCACTTACAATACTTCTACACTGGTGTCAGAAAGAATGACTGTGAACATTCATATTTCAGTGTGGAGGAAATGGCAACATCAGCATGATGGGATTGAACTTTCTACCTGAGGATAATCTCAGGTTTCAATAAATTATGTCAGTTTCAATGTGTTTTATATACCGATGATATAGGAAGGGTGTTTTTCAGTATGAGAAGTTAGTTGATTCTTTTAGTCTTAAGAAGGGAGTCAAAATTGTACCAAAATTTCCTATATGTTATTTCTCACTACCGTCAGAGCTTGCAAAAACAGCAAAGCTTTTTCTTTGCATCCCACCCACCTGCCCAACATTTTTCTTTTTAACCATCTTGGGAAGTGTTCGTAAAATCCAAGGAAGAAAAAGGATTTTTGAGATGGCTTTGATTCCATAAGAGCGGAGGACACCAATAGAGATCTGCATGTAAAAATAAAAACTTATACATCTTGTATCGTCAACAGACTCTTTTTCTTTTTTTTTTTGGTTGAGAAAATGTCAGTTTTCTTTTCATAATTTTAATTTTATAATTTAGGTGATTTTTTTTTTCTTTCGCCTGTCCAATTAGAAATTTTCTCCCTGAGCTCTAGTTTTTAGGCAGAGAAGTGAAGATCTAGCCACAGGCATTCCCAAAGCTTGGACCTACCTTTCCCATTCAGTGTTCAGTTAGAAGATTTGGCTCTTCTGGTATAAAGATACCAGTGCTTTGTGCTGTCATGTCAGGAGTATTTTATGTTAAACTGACATTCAAATTAAAATGAAATCTTACTGATGCCACACAGTGACAGGCAGTAAAAGCAAAACACAGCTGTCTGGCAAAAGTAACAGACTGCAACTTTAAATAAGGAGCAATACTGTACAGCCTCTGAATAACAATTGGTCTCCCTTTGGTGTCTAGTCCATGGTGGCTTCCCCTCCACAATCCTGCCACAAAAGGAGTTTTAACAGTGGATGTTTTCACTCATCATGTGGAAAACTGAACTTGCTCTCACATGTGTCCTTTAACCCATGGAAAACTGAACTTACTTCTGTTTAACCCTCATTTCTTGAACACAGTCTCACTTTTTTTTTTTGAGCTATTGCTACATTGATACTACCACCCATATCCTCAGAAAGTATCCTGGAATTTTGAAGTTTAAGGGATTTTACCACTGTGTAAAACTGCTCTTTGGAATATTGCCAGACCTGAAGTTTTACCAAGTTCTTTGCACTGAGGGTTTCCTCTCTGAGATAGCGTGAAGTTGCTCTCAATCCTTATCCAGACATCTACTTTTTTTAGGAGCAGCTTATCTATCTTTCTGTGGCAATTTCATGGTTCTTCAGTCCTGTGCAGGATATAATAGAAGCAAAAGCTTCACTTATCTGCAGAATAAGCCTTGGAGTCCATTGTTCCAAGTCAGGGGAAGGGTCCGTCCAGGAATACTGACAGATATCTGCAAGAGCATGCCTGGCTGCACTGGCCACTCAGCTGAATGTTCTGCCTCACACAGGCTCCTGTGTGTTTCAGAAATAGGCAGAACTAGTTACAGACTTATAAAGTATGGAAACTATTCAGAGATTTGTGGTATACTCTAGCTAGGTTTTAACATTCTGAAGGCCTTTCAGGCACCTCTTGTCAATGTGCTGCTGTAGATTAAAATGAAATTCCATGCTAGTTTCTCAACGCTTTATTTATATTTTCCATTCCCCTATGATGTGAAATTAGGTCTTACTACACTTCTGTGCTAAGATGGAAACGAGGGTTGCAAAAATTCTCATTAAGGATTTGTCTTTTTGAGAATGAATGTTATTCAGGCTTAGATTTTAATGTTAACGTCTGACAGTTCTGACTCCATGACAGTGGCTTTCAGGGAAAGCAGAATTTGGTCTGACTACCTTTTCTTTTGGAAAAACAGGTAAGATTTAAGCTTTTGAGCTATGCTTCACTCCATAGAACTTGCATCAAATTCTATCTAGTGTTTGTAAAAGAAAACAGATTAAGGAATGTGCATGGATAGATTTATTTTTTTTAATGTAAGTTTAATATTTCTATTTGCATTTATCCTCATCTGTACTTAACATGCATAGTTAGCAGTTTTAGAATATTCTCATGTGTTTAAGGAAAGAAATTTTGAAATACATTTCTCAGACACAGTGCACTCATTTGACATTCATACTACTCTGTTAGTGCTTAAAACTTAGTTATAATTTCAGGTTAAATTCTTTATAATAAACATCCTCTATTGCTTTCCTTTTCAAGGGATAGTGAAAGTTAGTGCATGGAACGTGAATCTGAATTAGCATAATCTAAATTTGTATAAATGGTTTAAACCTGGAAATTAATTTAAGAGAATCCTAAACTGAAATTTAATTTAGTTCATTTCTTACTCTGCAATAATTGAAAGTTTTAAAAGAATGTGAGTGAAAGTAATGTTCTGAAACTGCAAATTCAGTCAATTATTCTAGCACACAACCGGACTCAAATTCAGAACTATAGTGTCTTTGCCTCAGGTTGTATAGTGTCAGTTGAGCAGAACAATCCAGTAATGAAAAGAAGTTTTTTCAGTTTTCTTTCAGTAACTAATTAGCATATGAGGTCTGTTCCAAAGAGAACCTTCAGAGATTTCAGTAAAAATGGAGGACAAACTTAAATGAAAATAAACAAAAGGCAAAAATCATCAAATGGATATGTCTGCAAACCTGCAAGCGCCTCTCTCCACAAGGCTACAGGTCCTGCCAGGTGCTTGCTCCAGTAGACTTCCCACTGTGTCTTAGCCTCCTTCACATCCTCCTGCTCTGCTGTTGGCTCCTTAATAGAATGAACCTTGCATGGGCTGCAGGGGGACAGCCTGCCTCACCGTGGTCTTCTCCACAGGCTGCACAGAAATCTCTGCTCTAGTGCCTGGAGTACCTTCTGCCCCTCATTATTCACTAACTTTGGTGTCTGCAGGGCTGTTTCTCTCACATATTCTCACTCCTGGCTCTGTTTGTGATTGTTCCTGGGTTCTTTTTTTCCCTTCTGAATTACATTATCCCAGAGGTGCTACCACTGTCACTGATGGGATTAGCTTTGGCCAGGTGTGTCCATCTTGGAGCTGCCTGGCATTGGTTTTATCAGACCTAGGGCAAATTTCTAGCAGCTTCTCACAGAAGCAACACGTGTAGACCCCCTCCCCCCACTACCAATAGCTGTTATGCAAATCCAATACAACATCTCAGGAAAATCTTTCCAAATTTTTGAAGGTATATATCTTTAGGTAGCTAGATTATATGTGAGCAAGCCTTATCCTGTGAATAAGCACTCAAAAATACCTTTTCTTCTTTCATGAGCTCCCTCAGCAGTCCTGGATTAGGATGGAAGTAAACAATTTACCTCTCTGTACTGGGTTTGGCTGGGATGGAGTTACTTCAGCTAATGGTGAGCACTGCTTTTACAGTGTCAGAGCCTTCACTGTTACTCTACTACACTAGCAGTGGTCAAGAGTGTGGGAGGTGATACAGCAGGTACAGCTGACGTAAATTAAACAGTGAGATATTCCATGCCATGTGACATCATGCTTAGCAGAATAACGTGGAGAAGGTTTTCTGGAGTAGTCATTGTCTGAGGACTGACTGGGTACCAGTCTGCTTCTTGTAAGGGATTACTTTAGTATCACTTGTCTGTTGTTGTGGACTTTTTCCCTTTTTTTTTCCCCTTCACTTACTAAACTGTCTCTGTCTTGATTCAATAATTACCTTGCTTTTGTCTTTCCGATTCTCTGCCCCATATCATACTAGTGGGCGGGAGTGAGGAAGCGACTGGGTGAGAGCTTACCTGGCAGCTGGCATCAACCCACCAACCATCCTGTATTCTCAGTGCCTACTGTCTTGTGGATAGCCTATGAATGTCTGGATGGGGCTGTTTGGTTGCAATACCAAGGAAAAGAAAGCTGGACTTGAAAAGGAGGGAAAAAGAGAGGAGGAAGGGAATAAATGGGCATGTTTCCCTGTGCACAGCTTGGAATAAGGGAAGCTGTAGTGTCACAGAATCACAGAATCTCAAGGTTCGAAAAGATCTTTAAGATCATCGAGTCCAACTGTTCCCAACCTAAGCTAAACTATATCCCTAAGTACCTCATCTACCCTTTTTTTAAACACATCCAGGGAAGGTGATTCAACCACCTCCCAAACCAAAGTATAAACCAAGCAGAGTTGAGGAGAAGTCCAGCAGGCAAGAAGAGCACTATGGGGTATTGGGAAAGCTGGTACTTGAGACAAAAAAGATCAGGATACATATATAAGAAAGGAGGAGAGCAAGACAAGCTCTTCAGGAAACATAGAAAGCATATGTAGTGGAGGACTGAGACTACATTGGTGAGAGGGTTGCAAGAACTTAGCTGGGAAGAAGAATCAAAAAGAATAAGGCAGTATTGGCATAATGGGTTAGGAGTGCATGGTTATTAAAAGTCTCTAAAAAAACTTTGAGTGAAAGCCAGGCTTCTCTTTGAATTAAAATCCATGTATTGCAAATACCCATGCATGAGATTAATAACCTTTTTGTTTAAAAAAATACCCTTGAACATAGCAAAACAAAACCATTTTAGGTTCCAGCAGTTACATAACTTTTCATCCTTAAATCATTGAAT
Organism: Laterallus jamaicensis coturniculus; assembly: GCA_022605575.1. NCBI lineage: Eukaryota > Metazoa > Chordata > Aves > Gruiformes > Rallidae > Laterallus > Laterallus jamaicensis. Next base: position 90,521,194 of record JAKCOX010000001.1, read on the forward strand.
TATCCCTCTGTGCATAGGATTAGAAAGAAGAGAGATGTTAACTATTTAGCACTTTCTATTAAGGAATAAAGAGTTTTTATATGACTTATTAGAAAATATGTAAAAGGTAATTTTTGTAAATCTATTTTGATTTAGTTCTGATAATTGCCAGTTTAATTGACCTCTTGAAGGGGTCCTGGCTTTCCTGTGTACGGGTCAGAGAGTCTCATCCAATCTAAAGCCACTAGGTCTTCCTGTTGTAATTCACAGCTATTATCAAAAGAAAAGCTGCTCTGTAAAATTTTCTGTTATAAAGTTTAAAATGCAGTTGTGCTTTGAAGGTGAGAAGCAGAGATCACCGTAGATGTCCATATGCATGTGTTATTTTACATTTATATTGGAATTCTGTCTTTAGGATATGAAAATACGGTTTTTTCAGTGATGCAATTCAGGTACGCTTCTTAAAGTCTATTTGTTTCTCATCGGCTGATGTATTCAGCCTAGCTATAGTGCATGATTAGTTAAATCTGCAAGCAGATTTCAGTTCAATTCATAATCTCAAAAGTGCTAGCCTAAAGGTTATGTTACTTTACTATTAAGGAAGTTATCATATTTGAAGCACTATTTCAACAGCCTTAGTGGTAACAAAGAATTAGTCAATGCCATGGCTTGAAGAACAGAACTTTACCTTCTTTGATACCTTCTTTGATACCTCAGGTTGACATTTTTGTCTCATATGTTTAAAAAAAAGCCGTATTTCTGTGAAGTCACTATAGACTTTTCCGTTATATGTATGTGCAGTTGGATTTACTGAATTTTAGCTGGCATTTGTTCCAAACACTTAATGAAAAGAGTCCTATTTGTTTGCAGTGAATAATATTCTCTTTTCCAAGTTCTACATGAGTAGACAGTAGTGTTACTGTCAAATTCTTCCCACTTCTGTCAATTGCCAGAGTTTTCTCACAGGCAAAAATTCCTGTGTGAAAGCTTAGAAGACCTGAAGAGAACTGCCAGTATGTCTTGTTTTTCTTTATCCCTGGCCTTCCTTCCTATTTTGCCCTCAACAACTGTTGTTAGTAGTCAAATAATTGTCTTAGTGGTAAGTAGTCTCTTAAGACAGGTGGATGATCCAATCCACACTTAGAAACCTGATGGACTGTTCTTTCTTGCAAGCTCCTTCTTGATGCAATTCTTATGTAAGATCTTTTGAGTGCCTCAATGCCGTCTTGCTGTTAAATTTATGAAAGTATAAACTATAACAGTCTAATTATAAAATCTACACAATGCAAATGTAAAGGTAGCATTCTGATCCATTCTTCTCATACTGTTATACAAAAGTAATGCATTATATAGGGTGGTGGGGTTTATTAATGTTAGATATTTCGAGTTGTTTCTGTATGCCCCTGAGTTTTACCTTAGCTTTCTTCTGACTTTTTCCCTTTCTGAAAAATGTTGAAATGATCTCTTCTAGAATAACTCATGGAAAATACCTAATCTTTGTGTTTTTTCAGTTAGAAATTAAATCGAGTTTATGAAAACATAAATTTTCAGGAAACAATAATCCACAATTAATTTGTAAGGACAATTACAGTTCAGATGCAGGAATATAGGAATATGACTGTTTTGTCCCTTCTCATTGTATGAGGGAATTGTTTACATTTCAACAGATTAAACTTGTTGCCCAAGAATCTAATTATTTTTTTTTTATAACTGAAGATTAGTAATAAATAGAGAACACATTTTTCAGTCATTGAAACTATATTTCAAAATATTTTAAACCGTAAGAAAGATCTTTCAGAATAAAATTAAGATTATTCCTTCAAAATTTATACACAGTCTAAAAATCACCCTGCCAAAATTATGTATGCTACATGAGCAGAATTGGGGATACATGTAGAGGGCAGATGATTTGGAAACAAGATAGTTATAGTAGATAATTGCATATATCTATTTCTTTCTATTCCTTCTTGTTCAGTAAATGTTCTAGGTGGCCAAAGCTGCTTAAGTCAGAATAATGAAGGGAGACAAGTTTTACGTGTTTGTTCACCACAGTGTATTTAGAACTTGATTTTCAGAAGTGTTTGGCATCAATGTCACTAGCCAGAATAACAGACGATGCGTGTGTGTTGCTTCTGTATCAGTGTGGAAGACCGCTGCTGCGGATGATGGAGGTCTGTCAGCCCCATATCGGTTTTTATAAACTTGTACAAATCTTTTTCTCTTTCATTCCATCCTTTATACTGACAGTGACTTTATTACTCTAAGAGGGAGAATTTTAGAAGACAGTTAGGAAATTAATGCATTATAATCAGTGAAGTGTTTGGTAGTGTTAAACCAAACAAACTTTACCACAAGATAAGGGATACAGACCAGTGCTCATTTCACAAGTAGCCTTCAGGATATTTTTTTTAAGTACTGACTGTACCAGTAATTTCCTCAAGATTATAAAGGGTCATTCAACATAAAAGTGTTCCTAAAGATCTCTCTCTATAGACACATGAAGTTAGAGTTCTTAAACTCATATGGAATCTCAACTTTAATACCCGTTTCTCTTATACTGAGTATGAATTGTAATTAATTATTCATTTACTCGCTGATTGCGAAGCTTACTTGTTTGCTTTCTATATATGCACAGTAATCACTTTGATGCAGGCACGTGTATTTGCATACCTATTTCTTACAGGTATCATTATATTCTAAAAGTATTTTCTTTCACATACAAAAAATGCTTCCTGCAACCTGTTTACATGTTTTTAACTTGCTTCCTAAATATTTTTATTTTTGTTTGTATGTGTGGATGTTATAGCTGAAGAGGGGAGAACAGAAATTTTAAATAGGACATATGGACTCAAAGAATCTCGGTTGAAATTGGTGGGGAAAGGCCTAAAAATTACAGAAGAGAGTTCTTTTCTTTCTCATTTTATGCTTAAAAGACCAGTTACTGACAACATGGATTGGCACCACTACTTTACACATTTACATAAATGTATTTACATAAATGTTCTTACATGTTCCTTACATCAAGAAAAAGTGCTGAGATTTAGAAATTTTAGTATTAGAAAATATTATCCATCGAATGAGTGTCTCATTATGTAGTCAAACATAATTTGCCAGGTAGATTGCAAAGCTTTTAAGAAATTGAAAATGTACTTCTCTGTTTCCAAAGGGTAGAAAGCAGCAGGTATGATTACTTAATGTGAACTCATTCTTCTGTAGAAGCATATAGCAATATATCATTTTATTTGAAAAACATGGCTCCCTTGGTCTCTCTTTGGTCTGTGTTAGAATATAAAATGTTCGGTCACCAAGACAGAAAAATATTTCATCCCTCCTCACAAAAGCTTCCCAGATCCAAGAGAAAGAGGTCTGGAGCTAATTTTGTCCTGGTGCATACAGCCCATGCTCATTTGTCATCCTAGGTTCTTTGAAAGTTTATGCAAGGTTCTGATACCTCACTGTAGCCACATTAACCAAACACTTCTGTTTTCATAGACTTTTCTATCATTCTAATTAGGTAGAGATTTTGTAATTGGCACATTTTCCAGTACATAATACAGACTTTTTTTCTCTACAACTGTAGGTTTCAATAGCACATAAATGGTTCCAAGACAGAATGAAAATGCCAGGAACTCTCATTTTGAATTGCATTCATTTAATTAAATAGATGTTATGGATGCTTAAGATGCAACAACTGCAGAACGAGTATTTGTTGACATTTACATGCTTTAGAAATCCATTACAGACTCTGAACGTTAGCTCAAGTACCATTTCATACTTTTAATTACTCTTTGGTAGTTCAAAAATGGTTCTGTGTAAAACATATAGATGATGTTTATGAGCGAAAATTACTTGAGATTTAGATAACAGCAACAGAGTTCTTGATGTTTCCAGTGTTTTCACATTATCTTTTTGTAATATGAAAACATCTGTTCATATTTCCATGTATGTACTGAAATAAGATGTATATATGTATTTTCCCTTCGGTTTTTTTTGGAGTCATCCCAAAATATTTTACCAAATGTCTTCCTGAAGCTGAAAATGGATTATATATAATTTATGAGGTCTGTCTTCTATGGCAAATAGAAATGAAAAAGCATTAGCTTTTCACTGACCAAGGCCCACCAAGTCTATCCTTACAGTAGAGTAAGTAATATAAGAGATTATGGAAAACTTTTTGGAGTCCCATGGACTTTGCTTTTCATCCTCTAGTACTTAATATCTAAACTGCAGAAAACTTGTACATGAATAATTAACTTCTCATGGTTTTCCTTGTGAAGTTTTTGTGGAGATTAGCGGTCTCTTAGTAGTATTTTGCCATCTGTAAAAAACAGTAATACGAAGTTCTAAGTGCAGATTTACTAATCTAAGCTGATATAATTGATAATGTTGAACTACACCTACATATTATATATAATGTTTTCAGGACCTCTTCTTTAGATTACATATCTAAAGTTTTGCAAAAACTGCAACTAGCATTTATATATATATAAAAATATTTCATTTATATATATATAATTTTGTCTGCTGTGCTCCCTCTTTAGAGTTCATGCTACAAATTGCCAGAGTCCACAGAAGTTACAACACAGATTCATGGTTTGATTTTGTTTTGGTGGGGTTTTTTTGTTTTGGTTTGGGTTTTTGTTTGGTTTTTGTTGGGTGTTTTTTTATTGGCTAGAAAAAAGTATCCTTCCAATTCTATTCACTTTTATTTAAAAAAAAAAAATAGTTTGGTGACTTTGGTGTTTACTTGGTGCTTACAGTGTTCTGTGGTCATATCAGGGCAAAGGTTCCATTATCCTTGAAAATGAATCTGTGCAGCGTCAGAACACCCAGTAGCACAAATATGGTCTGAATCTGAGACAAACACATGACTGAATTCTTCTAAAATTAACTAGCAGATACAGAAGTAAACACAAGCGTTTGGGGATTATATGCTAGTTTTGTATATGGTTTGGCAGATAGTCAGAATGGCCTTGACAAGCAATAATTAATCCAACATAAAGATTATAAATAAAATTAACCTGTCAGAAATTGTTGAACAAGTTTGCACCACAATGCCACAGTATTAAGGGCTGTGATATTACATTTATTTTACTGTCAGATACATTCTTTTTTGGTTTGGTTTGGTTTTAAAACTATTCCTTTCCTTCTGCATGGCTTTTTTGGTATATACTCTGTGCCAAAACATGAACAAGGTTTACTACACTAGAAATTGAAAATGAAGGAATAAAACCCTGCAGCCTGATTTCTTTGGTGCTTATAGGGGATCTATAGTCTAGTTCCTAATAACAGTGTGCTTATGTGTTCTACCAAGACAGACATTATGTAACATGACTCAACATTCATTTGTATAAGAATTTGGATGAGTACCACAGCTCATAACAGAGTGTTTTTCTTGCTTTTGTGCAGTTTTTAGACCCGGGGCTCATAGATGGTTTAGTATTGAACTCAAGGTTAGAGTTTCTAGGGATCAAATATCTAAAGGTTGGTAATGCATACCTTTCAGATGCTTACGTTTTTTGTGCATTTTGCTTCTGGAGAATCATTATTTCAAAATGCCTTAGGACTTCTTCCAGAAATAGGAGTAAGAAATTACTTATTTTAAATTGTCTGGTTTTCATATAGCCACTGTAGGTTTATATGCATTGTAAATGTACAGGTGCGTATATATATATATATATATATATGTACAGGTGCATATATATATATATGTATGTATGTATGTGGTAAGTAATCTGTATTCTTCCTTTCAAAATAGGGAAGAGAACATTTGCAGGTATGTTAAAACTTCATCAGCTTCTGTTAAAGGTGCACTGTACTATATACAGTTCCTGAGAATTTCCCTTGGGAGCACAGAATGAACACTCACTTCTTAATTTCTTTTACCTGAATTCATACTGAAAACAGGTTTTGGAGGGTACAGACTTGAAGTTGAGCTGAAAGGTGTGCTCCAGGGATGAACTAGCATACTCCACACATTAATGAACACAAAAAATAATGCAAAGTAAAAAAAAAAAAAAAAAAAAAGCAAATAGTGTGGACATCATGTCCTCAGCTATACCCTGACAACTGGTATTTCTACATTCCTGATTATTTATATCAAATATGACAGAACAAATGATGTTGGATAAAGAGTGTCAGGAGGTGATAGCCAATCATCAAGATGCATTCTGGCTGTTTTATGTTTAATTTAACTGGTTTTTACTACTCATTGTTCTGATAATCGTATAATGAAACTCAGGTATGAGATAACTGGCAGCATTTTGCCGTTCTAATAATCTTTCTCTGCAGTAAGAATACTGACAATATTCTTTGACTGCTTGCTTGTCTCAATGCCACATGAATCCAAGTAGTGTGATCATATGGATCTCATGACCATATTTCCCCACTGTAAAAGTTCACAGAATCTACTTTAAGACTGAAGTTCTGTTACAATGTTTCAGCAGTGAAAGTTCACAACAATATGGTCCTTTATGACAAATGGCACTAGATGTAAAAGGGCATCAGAGTAAGAGGAGATGGAAAGTTCTATTTTTTGTGTGTAACGAGAAGGGGAATAAATTGTGCTGGAAAGGCAGCTTGTCTGTGAATAGACAGGATGAGATCCTGCTACATTTACACATGATTAGCAGCACCTACACAAGTGAAAAAGTCTGCTGAAAAATGGAGATAGTCTTGCTTGTGGAAATGTTTAGTGAATATATATGTATTTTTTTCTATAGGAGTATTCCAAGTGATTCTTTAAAATTGGCATAAAAACCAGCAGTTAATGTGTTGGTTGTCCTTACAGGGAATATTCTGGTTTTTCAGATACAAAAAGTAGTAATACTTTCTATTTTGTCATACTGTATGTTTATACATAATGTGTTTTTCTAGGCATAATATTGTGAAAACAACCCTAAAAATTAAGACTGCTACTGGACTCTCCCTGAGTTAACAATAATTAGAATTTAAAATCAATATTCATTTTCTAAGGTCATATTTTGATAAAATATCTAAATAATCAAAACAAAACTGTAAATGAAGGGTTTACTGTCTCAAGAATATTTTCATTTAGCTTTTATATTTCTGCTTCTAGTTAGATATTTTTACTTGCATGTTATTTTTTTCTATATTGTGTGTGAAATAGGAAATTTAATGTTGATACCCAAGATAGTGAGTGGCTATGTTCTCTATGATCAGTTTATCTAACACTTTACCCCAAATTAATATTTGATTAGATTTGTGTTTAAAATAGACTGACAGAAAATCTCAACTCCTCTATTGATATAAATGCTCCCACTGAGTCCCAAAAATAAGATTTAAAAAAGCAATATATTTCTGTACAGGGCTTTATGTCCTCTGACACATGCACAGGCTGAGAAATTCCAATATGTTTTTAAATAAATTTCTTTCCTTGTACATTTAATAAGGAGATTAAAATAATGAAATATTGCTATTTCCTGTGAAGTTCATATCATCTGAATGACCTAATCATCCTGATGATTTTTATAGTGTATGAAGAGAAATAAACCTTTTTAGAATTGCACAGTTCATGCAGTCTATTTTAGGTATCTATTTTAGGATGGAGATTAGTGATACCCCCAAAGTGAACTTAATTCTAAAAGATAGAGGATTGGTTTAGATATGGCTGTTTATATAATTAAAGCTGAGACCTAGTTGAAATGAATGCTGCCTTTTTTATCTAGAAACAGTGTGTTTGCTTGTTTCATTTTTGTCAACAAAATGAAATCTCAGGCATGTGCAAATATTCACATGGAAACAGTCTTTTAGCAAGGGAATAATGATACATCTCTATAATCCATTTGTTCTGTGTGTGATTATACATACTCCTTCTGACACATAGGCTACACCTCTGTTAGTAAACTGATGTTGTCAGGGCATGAGTTATGACTGTCTAGACTGCTGAAATGTTAGGGTAAATACTTCTAGCATTTCCAGCATGCTTCTAGCTTGGCTTGTCCAGCACACTCTCAAACAATCTCAGGTGTAATGTTGTAGACAGTGTGAGCTAAATTCCCAGGGAGTGGTTTGCAGACAGCCATGCTGTTTTGAAGGGTAATTGAGCTTTACAGTGCAGGGCTGTGGTCACAGCATGCTCATTGGTCTTGGGGCTTGATGTTTCTTAAGATATTAGCACAGATAGAGATGTAGTGTCTGTATGATGATATGGCATGCTTTTATGAGAGGTATTCCTTTCCCTTAATTCTAGATACTTAAAAATCTGAGCTACTATAGCATCCTATATAAAGAGAGAACCTAGGCTGAGTTTACAGTAAAGGGAGAACGTAAGTATTTCCAGAAGCTGATTGAACTAACTTAGACAGCTATCTAAATATGAGTTGATTTGACTATGAAAGTACCCTAAGCTAAATAGTTCAAATTTAGCCCTCTGTTTTTCAGAAAGAAGCCTGAATTATGACAGGTAAATACCAACTTCAGTGTCCAATTTATGAACAAAGAAAAAGCAGTGTTTTGTATTTTCAGAGGGCTCAGTTGTTGGACAGCTTTAGCATCTGTGCAGAAGATAAAGCACAGCATTAGACTACTTGACGTTTTTTCCAACTGAGTTTGATCTTTTCAGCATCAGGAGAAAGGCAATGAGAAAAATATTATACCAACCCTAGTTTGTATATTTGTGAAATAATGACAGGTTGTTTATGGGTATTTTATTTACCATAGAGATGTCTGATTCTCTCCTAATTAGTGAAAAGCCTCATGTAGAGAATAAGCTGAAAACAGCAAACTGAAGGGAAGACGGGTAGCCTGATTCAGAACCACATATGAAGCTGTTCAGTAAAATAAGCACAACAAAATGGAAATTATCTGTAGAGTCAGAATCACTTCTTTTGTCTGTGGACATGGTAGTAATTAATGAAAAAAAATCCATAAATCTTACTGGAGTTGAGAAAGATAAACTTGGAAACACCAAGAACTGGACCTCAAGGCAAAAGGAGGGATTTAGACTACATCTTTGTATTTTTAGCAATGGAGAAAATACAGAGAGGAAAGGGTGAAATATGGAAAGAGTTGTGGCTGCACAGAATAGAACTTCCATTCCAAGGAGCACAGATGCAGCTGTTTATCCTGTTGAGCACGTGAATAGGCCAAAAAGGGGAATGTTAATTGAAAATGAATGTAGGAATATTTCTTCATTTTCAGCAGAGAAGAAAATTAAACCATTCTATCTTGACACTAGGATGGATGAAATAACCTTTGCATTTACTTCCTGAGTTTCCACAATGATCTGCTGGCTTCATTATGGAGATTAGATGAGGAGGTGAAGCTTCCACTTAGTGCCAGATACAGGGTTGATGCTGCTTCCTTTCCCCGAATAAAAAAGAATGAAAGAATGGAAGTGGTATAAATTAATAAATTGCTCACTAATCTCTTTTGGCATAGTGTAGATAATACACTTTCTTCAATAAACTAATGCCATAATCAAATATCAAATTAATAACTAGTTCTTGGTGTTTCAGTTTCTGGTTTACCCAAAATACATGTGGATACATATAATCTAATTGAATTGTAAAAACATAATTTGCATCATAACCAGATTCATTTGCATTATACTGTGGCAGGTATTTTATATCTCTGTGTATTGTTTTTTTTTCTTCTTTTCCCTTCACAATTCTGTTTTCAGGTTTTGACCTAGTGAAGTGTGAAGATCCTGGCATACCAAATTATGGATACAAGATCCGAGATGAAGGACATTTTATAGACACTGCGATTTTATACAGCTGTAATCCTGGCTATACAATGCATGGTAGCAGTATTATGACATGCTTAAGTGGAGATCGAAGAGTTTGGGACAAACCTTTGCCTGCTTGCATAGGTAATAAAGATAGTAACAATGAAATTTGAGCCTAGTGTTTCCAAGAAACTTCTTTATTGTATGAGGTGTAAACATATGTTAAATTTCAAATAATGTTTAATTGTGAATATCTAAGTATGACTTCTCTGAAACAGATGGCTGGCTAGTAATGCCTAAAAAACTGCTGGGAAATGCTTCTTTCTATAGGGCAACATTTGATGAGAGATTACTGATGATGATATCCTGGATCATCAAGTCTGATACGCTGTAACAGACAGTGGAATTATTTAAACACTTCAATAAGTGTTCAAAAGCTAAGCAAACCCCGTCATAAAGCAGGATTTCTTTTACCTTACCTGTTTTCATCAGAAATTATTATCTGCATCTTAATACTATGAAGCTAATTTTTAATTTTCACCCCACATTGGTGGATTACTTTATCTGTGGGCTCTTCAGTCGTTGTTGCCATCTGTCAGAGCCTTGAGATAGACCTGTTCTTTAAATATCACATATTCAGGGCTCTAGTAATTGTTTCTCCTTACAACCAACGTAAATGTTAAATAGAGAAGTACTAGGTGTGATGCATAAAATAACTGGACACCAGGGTAGCTCTTATCCACTCTACAGTTGCTAGGCAGTTTCTCTTCTCCAGTTTTGCTCTCCAGTCCAGCAATCGCTAGTGACTTCTGAGTTGAAGTTTCACGTGGAGTTCCCATGAATCATTGGGGAAGTCTTCCTTTCTTTGTCTCCTGAGTCTTAGTTTTTCCCTCTGCTGCCTGCTGCAGATAGGTCACCAACTGCTTTCTGCACTCACCTGACTACCAGAACTCTTACTTGTTGCTTATCTTCCATATTGGGTTCTACTTTCTCCATTCCAGAAGCTGCTTCTTGATGAACTCATTCACATACCCACAGTCTACAAAGGAGCAAGCTCCCTTTCTTTCAAATGTTCAGCTTACCCAGAGGGTAAGAGCCTGAAAAGGGTAGAATCATAGAATCATTGAATTGTTTGGGTTGGAAGGGACCACAAAGATCACCTAGTTCCAACCTCCTGCCATGGGCAGGGGCACCCTTCACTAGCATCAGTTAACATAATTTCTGCTGTCTTAGAGGCATTATTTTTTTCTACTTGATTATAGAATTTTATATGTAAGCTTTATCTTCCATATATATGACAGGTCAAAAGAACTCTTTCCAGTTTTGATTTAAAGACTCCTCCGGCTTTTTTATACATTCATATTCTCAGGCTCTTCAGTTTAATTGGCTAGCTTCCTTTTCCTCTAAGTTTGCCCTTTTGTAGAGAAGAGCTATAATTAGTCCTACCTTTGCCTGTTTCCCTATTTAAGTAAAGTGATTACTCTGAGGTCATTGCCTGTGATATTTTCTTGCACCTGTGTTCACCACAAAGTATTTGAATCAATTCTAAAATACTTCTTTGTTCCAAGGTGAATAAATCCATCCACTTATATATTTCCTTTTCTTAATATGAAGATTTGTCCTCTGGTAAGTGGGATGTTATAAACTTAACCATGCTAAATAAATAAATACATAAATACACAACTGAATAAATAAAATCATTTGTATTCCAATTGGACCTGAGTAAGATAGGAAGATGGATCAAGTGAATCTAAAGGAAATTCCCATCTTTGTTTGTGAAGAACATCTTTCATAAGGGTTACTTCTAGAAGTTTGTGACCAGTATGCATGCATTTTCTTGCTAACTTTATTTAGTTTACTGCATCAGTACTGTATAATTCTCACTCCACTCCCATATCTCTACCTGTATTTTCAGTTTTCTTGATAACAATATACATTCGAGCTTCTGTATTCCAATTAATGATTGCTTGGTTTTGGTTTCGTTTATTTTGTTCTGTTTTAAACTACACTTTGATTTTGTACTTTTCATTGCTAGATTTTGTTTCTGTATTTTGTTTGGAATCACTTGTTCCAAAATCTTATTTCTCAATGATCTCACATGATCTCTAACTGGAATTACTTCTCAGTATCAATAGTAACCCGAGACAGATTTTATTTCTAGTTTCTGTCTGTTCAATCACAAAGCTATCTTTCTATGTATTTTTATCTCTTTACATATCTTCTTATTTGCTGTCCTTGTTCCTATCTTTAAAATCAAATTTGGAAAATGCTTCAGGTTTTTATCAACTCTGTCTTCCTGTTTCTCAATTTAAAACTTCTGAAACATTAATTATCTCCTCAAGAAGTCAAACATTCACCATTCTCTGTGAAAATCTTCTAAAGCTAAATCTTTCTAAGCAGCCTTTCACAGTCTGTTACCTTCATTAAGGTATTTTCTACTGTTCTATGCACATGGAAACTTGTAATGAAGATCCCTGAGAACTGTTCAGCATCTGCTGATCGTTTCATGCTGATTTATTTATTTATTTTAATTCCCCTTCCAGTGATATTTTTAGAATCCTTTCTTTCTTCAATTCTAACTTACGCTACCTCAGTTTTATCTCTGCTTACTCTGATTTGGCTGGCTTCCATTTCTTAAGTTGCCATGAACTTCCAAACACTGCTTTCTTGAACACATTTTCTTATCTCCCTATTTGTGGAGACCTATTCTTTCTGGCATGTTCTGGTTTAGATCAGAATTTGATCTTTGCTGTTGTCTCCAGTGACATTTGCATTCATCATTGTTTGTGTAATAATTTCAGTCTCCTTCACTAAAACATTTGAGCACATACATAGACATATTCCACATATTCTAGAACTAGTGATCTTTAGCAATACACTGCTATATTGCTCATCCATTTTCATTTTCTCTATGTTGTAAGCCTTAATGAAAAAAACCAAACAATGAAATCCTGTAATTGCTTTTCTATAAATTTATAGAAGTTTTTGAATACAAGTCACTTCTCTATAAGTTATAGTAATTTACTTTATACATATACTGCATATTGAGAAACAAATATTTTGGATTTTTTGTTAGAATCACTTTTGAAAGTTTACTTTTCATCTTCTCCTAAAATGTTTGTGGGGTTTTGGTGTGTTGTTTTTTGTTGTTTGTTTTTTTTTAATATATGAACTATATAATCATCATCCCAAATTTTATCATGTATTTGGTTTCTAAATGAGTCTTCTCAGAATTCTAACACAAATCTGTGAATCGGTTTGATTTCAAATAATTTTGGGTTTACTGAGTTATCCTGCATTCCTTGGTCAATAGAGTACTGTAACAGTCATCTCTTTAGATGTCGCTATCTATCACAGTGATTATTGCATTCTGAATTTCCTTATATAATGAAAATTAACTGAAATATTAGGCACAGGTTGCATTTGAAGAAATTATGGACTAAAGAAGCTTTCTGCCCATGTTCTATAAATAAAACATAGTGGTTTTAGTGATCAAACCAGCAGGATAGGTAAGGAAATCAGTCACCTTGTTTCTTCTTCAGTTATCTTCCTTACTGGTAACAACTTCATTCTCAGCAGTGACTTGGTGGAATGTATAAGACTTCTTATTTGTTAGGACTGTTACAGATTATTTGGTCCAACTTCCATGGTTCATTCAACATGTGTGTGTCTTACACTATGCTTGCATTACAGCTGTGCTTGAGGAGTTCCCAATTGTAGCATTTTTTTAATACCAGTACTTGTAAGGCAACACTGTAAATAATACAGGAGTACAGATACATTACTTAACTGAAGAGTTACTGATCCTTTTTGGTTCAGTGGTACCTGACTTGCACAGTTTCATCGAAGTGATTTATACTGGACAGACAACAGCATGATGCTCTAAAGAAGCAACATGAGTTTACTTAGCACTGCAGTTGATCTCTCCACAAAGCTAAGATAGCATTGATACTAAAAATGTGTAACAAACAACACTGCATAGTTTTAGTCATAGCTTTCTGATTTGCTCCTTTACTTTGAGTGCATATGGCATTTAAATTTTTAAATACTAAAGGAAATAGCTTGGCTATACCTAACTGCTTTTTGATGTAATTGAACCTGGAGTTATAGAAAAGAAATGTAAAAGCATTAAACTAAAGGTATTTTGACATTAGAATTAAAAAAAACTCACCCCCCCCCCCCAATTGTAATTGCAAAACTCTGCACTGTAAAGTCTGACTTTGAGCATTCAGTGTTAGCTAGAAGAGCCAAACATATTAGATGGGATGATTCTGAAGCATTTTTTCTCTCTTGGTGATAATAAAATTGTGGGTTTGTACTCTCGGTCCATCTTGAACTACTCTTGTTCATAAAATGACCATGGAAGTATGGTTCATTGCTTTATAAAAAGGTAGGAATGAGATAATTATATGTACATTCTTAACTCATGCACATGTCCTTGTTTGTATGTGTGTGTACTACTTCAACATATTAATTCATTCTCTTACTTTTTTAGAAGACAGAGAAATGTAGATTGGGTTGAAAATGAAAGTGGAAACTACTATAGTTTTGCTAAAAATAAATGTAATCCTTGTCTGTTTTGTAGCTGAGTGTGGTGGCCGAATTCATGCTGCTACATCAGGGCGCATTTTGTCCCCTGGTTACCCAGCACCATATGACAACAATCTTCACTGCACTTGGATTATTGAAGCAGATCCAGGAAAGACAATAAGGTACGTGCTTAATTTCAGTATTTACTGTTGACTTCAGGATTTTATAAATTATAGTCTGCGCCTTATATTCTCACACTGCTCTGCACAATTTTTGGTTTATTAACTCCTCCTAACATTAATAAAGGTGATGCTTGTCATTCTGGCATTTATGAGTGCCATTCCTCTAGGGAACCTGTGTACCTAAATTGTGTAGGGGACACCTAGGCATGTAATTGAGAACTGTGAATTCTGTTTGATAATACGTCCTGTAAATCAGAGTGACAGAGCACTGCACTGCTATGACTTTTTCGAGCTGAAACAAGCTGAAGTGCCAAGCTGCCAACTCGTGGTTTCAAAATTCTTCCCTTGAGTCATTGTAATGCCATTCTTTTATGTCTTAGTGTTGCATTCAATGTAAAAATTTGGTTTAAATCAAATATAATTATTCAACAGTATTTCATAAATACATTACTTCCACCAGTGGTAAAGCTCCTAACTTACTGCCAGGAGTGCTCAGATAGCAGGCATCTTGCACCTTGTTGGGTATCAGATTAGGAACTCTCTTTTTGTCATAAGTGCTTTGATCTGATGAGGATGAGAGAAATTACAGCAGCAGTGTAGAAGATTAATGATATAAAACTGTATATACTGCTCTGAAGGGTTTTCATTTTCCATTGGTGGTTAATTCTGTCATAATATTATTATCATATATAACATTTTGAATTGTGTAACTACCAGAATTTTTCCTCATAATCAGTTGAATAGAATCGTCTACATTTCTGAAGACATTGAGAATAATCAAATTTGAGAGAAATTATGAGATTTTAATAAGAAGTGTATACCAGTCTGAGAAAATACTTTACAGACAGGGACTGGAAGATTTCTCCAGATAGAGTAGGCAGCATAGCAAAAAAGGAATAAATTAGAAGAATACAGAAAATGAGAGAAACACAACTGGTGACTAATGCACGAAATAAAGATACATGCCAAGAACTGACTGAAGGAACCTGGACCTTTATTATCTACAATGATTTATGGAAAAATGATAGAAGGATTCAAGAACTCAGAAGAAGGAAGTTAGTCATACAGGAAATTTTAAAACACTTTTTCCTCATCAATTTGACATACTACCAAGAAATACTATCATACTTTACTACTGAAGTATGTCTAAATCACTCAAATGAAAGGAATGCCAATATTTAAAGATTATTTCAGCTCAATTTTTCTGTAATAACACACAGAATTAAAACCTTTGAACTGGCAAATTCTGTTCAACATTCAAGACACTTTGTCCACACAAAGAGGAACTTGCTGTGAAAACAAGAATGAAACAAAACCATTTAGCTTCTAATCATAATAGATAATCTTAATTTCTCTACTTTAAAAATAATTTTTTGATACTAATATGTTTAATTATATTCAAAAGAGATTAGGTTTATATATCAGTAACAGGAAAAAAGTGTGATTTGCAGTAGATATGTTACTTCATAATGCTAACTATTTATTTATTTTGAGCAAAAAGTTAGCAAATAGTAGTCTTTTTCATTATTCAGTTTATGGAAACAATAGTTTTAACTGATCACTTAAATGAAAATTATTGCCTTTTAAAATTAAATGGGCAAAAATACAAGTAAATGGCAAGTTATTCACCATAAGGTGAATAACTTTTTTTCTGTTTTCACATTTCATATTCCCATTTCACTAAACCAAATTATTAATTCACTCCATCATAGGTGATTTCAATCCATCATTTACATTTATATGACATTTTAAAAATTAATTATTTTCAATTAATAAAAATGTAATGAAGAAATACCAAAGCACACCTATTTGGTCCAAAAATACATTTTGATATTTACCTATTTGATTTCTTCAATGTAAATAGTCAGAACTTGAACCCAATGCAATATCATGACTAATAAGAGCATTCTTGAATACCTTTGTAAATCTATTACTTCACCTGGAGATAAAAATAGATTATTCTACTGTAACAGAATTTTATATTTTAGTTGATATTGACATAAGATAAAGATAGGATAGTAGATTTTCTGGGGGTTTTTTTATAGGAAAAAAAATGCCATGCTAACACATTCCCTGTACTATGTATGCTACTGTCCAGTAGCTACTGCTTTTTAAAAACTGCATATAATTCAAGCCAGTTAGTGTTCTTTGTGTCCTCAATTGCATAAAGATAGGGAATCTTCCATTTCCTGTCCCTTAGGGTATTTATCATAACAATAAATTAATTTGGAGAAGAAATCCTATATGCCCCATAATGGTGTTTTCTGTAGTTCAGGTGTTTGTAAAAGGGAATACCATCTTTCTTACAAGATCACCTCATCCAACAGGAAAATTGGGTAACCGTCCATGACCACCATCCCATCTTCAGTCCTAAACAACATCTCAAAACTTAGTTTGGTCTGGGAATGATTTCTTGGAGTTTTCTATAATTGTATTTAATTTGTAATTTACAGTGCTTTTACTTTCTCTTTGCAGTCTTCATTTTATTGTTTTTGACACTGAGGTTGCTCATGACATATTGAAGGTATGGGATGGGCCTATGGAGAGCAGCATACTTCTGAAAGAATGGAGTGGCTCAGCCCTTCCAGAGGATATTCACAGCACTTTCAACTCATTATCATTACAGTTTGACAGTGACTTCTTCATCAGCAAATCAGGCTTCTCCATTCAGTTTTCAAGTATGTAAATATTCTTTCATCTCAAATGGAATAATTATATACACTATTTATATACATTAACCTTATATATATATGAACAGTTTGTCCTCTTATTATTTCAGTTATTTTGTATATTCATGCAAATGACTATGACTACGGCGAATTTGTGGATTTGCATTGAATGTTCATGTTTTATTAGTCCTCATTTTGTACAGCAACCACGTGCCTAGCATTCTGTGATTAACATTATTTAACAAGTCAAAATAAACAAACATGCTTTCTTCTGCACTGATAGTTTTGAATATTTCCACCAGTACTACCTATGTATTATTTTGTGTTTATACTTTATGTGGATTGGTTGTAGTTTTGTTTTTTCCCTCACAACCTTGGTTTCATGATACATCATTTTTATAACTTTAACCACTGTTTGCTTACGTAATTACACTGAAGAATAAAATATATCTTACTGTATTGAGATATTTAAATATTTACCATTAAATATATCTAAATATTTACTATCAAGCTAACCAAAATTAAGATCTAGATGAGGAGATGGAGTGACCCTCAGTAAGTTTACAGGTGACACCAATTTGTGCGTGAGTGTTGAGTGTGGAGGTAGAAAGGCTCTACAGAGGGATCCGGACAGGCTGGATTGATGGGCCAAGGCCATCTTCAAGGCGTGAGGTTCAACAAGTTCAAGTGCTGCATCCTGCAGTTAGGTCACAAAAAATTCCATAGAATACTAAAGGCTTGGGCATCTTTATATGTCTAGTAAGAATGTATGTAACTGTGTATTTGCTCAGAAACATTGGAAAATTATCAGTTTGTAAAATACATGAGAGTACGCTCTGTCTGTCAGAGGTAAGCTGTCAGTCATTATTATTTGCATGGGGAAATACACATTGGCGGTTTCCTGGTCCCTAAATAATGCATTTTACTTTTACCAGTTTACTTCATTTGGCTTGATTTTTTTCTGAATGTTGTAACCCCCAAACTATAGGTTCTTTCATCAGTCCTAAAACGTCTAGTTAAAATACGCAAAATGAATTGAAAAGCAGAACAAATGTTTCTAAAATTTCTGATCAGTGTTCTATATAATGTGCTGCTTTTCATGTTGTTGGAAAAAAGTTAAATTTTACATTTATGGAAATAAAGATTTATTTTTTTTTTGCTCTGTTAAGGTTAGCAAACACTACAAAACAAATATTATTGTATTGTATTAATATGTTTGTAAATTTACGCACAAACTTTGAAAAAAGGAAAATATTTAAGAAGTTAAATCTGTCTGCACATTCCTTGACCTTCAGCAATACTTATAGTACGGGACAATTTAACGCCTTAAGGGTGAAGAAATTATTTTGTCATATTAGTATAATATCTGATGGATGCGCTGACTGATCATGCTGGCAATTGAAGTGTATGTCTTACTGGAATAATTGGAATTAGTGGTGAAGAACTGAATGCCTCAGCTCAAGTAAAGGGGAAATGATATTAAACTTTCATTCACCCTGCTTGACAAGTTGAATGTTTTATTAATTTTTTAATCGTAAGGAGTAAAAAATATGATTTAAGGAATAAAGTAAAATAAATGTTAAATTATTTAATCTAAAAATCAGAGCTTAGGTTATTTAGTCTCCTTGAGGCGATGGGCAGACTGCTGTGTCCTTCATATGTAAAGGATTTAAACGAATTAATTTATAACTAGAGTGAGGATCTTTGCATGTTTTAGTATTCATAGTGTATTCAAATTGTAGGACAGTTTATAGCAGAGCTGCACAGAATACTTAAATTTCACTACTTTAGTAGTTTGTAACTCAGTGAATAAAAGCGTCTTGAGTTACTTGGACCCTTTTTGGTAATTGCAGATCTAAGTGATTTATTACAAGTTCTACGAAAGTAACTACTTGAGTTTTGTGTCTTTGGGTCACATGAAGGATTTTTAAATGTTGTATTTATTAATGACTATATATTAATGACTAAACATTCATTACAATCCAAGAAGTGAACTTAAAGCGCAGAATTTGATTGGACTGATTGGAAAACCTTCAATAATCTGGACATTTTACAAATGCAACTTGTGTATTGGATTCTGCCCTTGAGATCAGTGTCTACATCAATGAACATCAAATTATGGGATAATACAAATTATGTATATGTGAGAGTATCAGGTGAAATGAGCAGCTTAAAGACAAAGCATTAAAATGCTGACCTTCAGCTGGAGAATTTGTTTCACTGCTCTGACAATGTGTTGATTACTTTCTATACTTTGCACTCTAGAAAGTCCATATTGTATCAGCCTAAAAAAGAGGTGTTAGGAAAGAACAGTATCAGGTAGATCAGAAAATATCACATATAAATAACTTGCTGTTGATCATAAATATAATTAGAGTTGTTTTTAAATGAAAATTCTAAGTGGCTGAAGCTTACAAAATGTTTGAACACTGTTAAAATCGCCTAGTCTTGCCCACTCAGCTCACCGTACAGAGCATGAGGACACGAACTGACAAGAGTGATTATGTTAATTGTAATCAGCCTAATGCTTTTCATTAAAACTTAATTACCATTTAATCATCCATAAAAGGACAAAAAAATGGAGTTCACTGTACAAAATTGACATTTACTCTAGGGGTTAAGTGCATTTATACTATGTATTACAAGCCAGGGATGTCAACCAACTCTTTCTGGTCGCCATACAAAAAGTGAACACAAGGAGGTTATAGGCAAATCTGGTATTTGGCTTTTTTATTGCAAAGAAACAAAGTTGCTGGCAGCAAAAGCTTCTTGCCTGAGTTAACTTTAAAAAAAAACAAAAAACCTTTTTTTCTAATTTAGCTAAATTCTTTCCTAGAGGTCTAAGGTAAAATGATAATTTGTTCTCTGAAGTTGCCTTATACATTTTATCAGGTATAGATCTACATGCATTTTAAGGAATGTAACTGAAATGACACTAACCAGCTGAGCTGACACAGATTAATTCTGCGTTGAATGTTTAATCTTCAACTGCTCTAAACTAACAGCACTCGGATTTTTGTGCACAGTTGATTGCTTTTATTCACCTCCAGCTTATTTTATTGAGAGCATGTTTATATCTAACCATAGTATTATTTAGTTTATTTTTAACAAAACTGATAGAAGTGGGAGATGATAGGAACAGCACTGGCAGTTGCTAGTCATGTTATCCTTCTTGCAGACTCAGTTATCATTTTTTTTTAAACTAAGTTCTCAGCTATTGTAACTGACAAAAACTCTATCCTTTTCTTAAATTAAATCTTGCATTCATAGTTCCTCAGCTGGTTTCATAGATTTTGCTCCTGAAGGCTATAAGACATCAAAATATTATTCACATTCTTCCTATAATGGAAAAAAAAAAGTGTCTGGCTTTTCTAGAGTCAGACCCATCTGTGAATAGTTTTCAATGCCTACCACTGGTTTTATGACATTGTTAATTACTCTTAGTCACAGTATTCCATAGGTATATGCTTTAATTAACAATATGGTGTATTAACAAATAACAATATAGCTATCTCTGCTTTCATATGAACAAAGAAGTGTAGGGTTTTTTCCAAATAACTGGCAAAAAGTTAATAAAGAAGCAAAGAGGTTTTTTCTCAATTTTTTTGTCATATTTCTATCTTATTACAGGAACATTAGCTATTCACTAGAAGATAAAAAATTAAGACATTTGTATAGTTGATTTAGTCCAGTTTTGTTGGGGTTTTTTTGCTTGCTTTCCCAGTATTTTAAAATTTGTTCCTGAAGAAAATGTAAAGTTAAACAATGAATTTTTTTCTTAAGTCATCAATTTTGACAAAAAGACTAAACAAATTATACCAAACAGTTCATTAAAACAGTTACTAGGAAATTGCTGTGTTTGATGTTGACACATCTGTTGATATCTTACTTCTTCTAACAGAGGCTTAAGCATCAGAGGTTCTGTGTTTGATAGTTCCTAATGACACTGGGCTTAATCTGACAAACCTGTTTAAGCCAAAATGCCAACTTCTTTTGAGTTTTTAAAATCCATTTAACCATTTGTTTGTCTGCAGATGTTTTTAGTGTAACTGTGTCACCTATCTTCAACTGTTGTCTTGTGAATTGTTCTTTTATTGCTCTTTTTTTGCTGAACTATCTTTTAATCACTAATCAAATGTCCTGGTCTACTAGATTCACAGAATCACTAGGTTGGAAAAGAACTTTGCGATCATTGAGTCCAACCACACCTGTCTTCTACTCAACCAAAATATGCTTAGTAATATAAGCATTTCCATGACAGAATCTTCATTGTTAGCATTAGTCATACAGTTGTTACAGCTTGATACGCAACTAAATTATCAAGAAAAGGGGGTTAGCACAAAAATATATTTCAAAGAAATTAAAACATGCATAATCACATATCTGCCTTACAAAGTAGCAAAATTTTGAGATCAAAGAAAATTAAATCCATTAAGACAACCTTTTTAAAAGCAAATAAAAGGACCCAAGACACAAGAATTGAAGATTCCCTTTTAAAGTCTGTAGCCTATTAATTTCTCAGTTCAGTCTCTTCTCTTGCTGTCTGTGATGTTACAAATGTTACTTTGCATGCTCATAATAGAAGAGTTTCATTAGCATGAAACAGATTCATTAGCATGAAATTGTGTCATAGCATTCCTATAAATCATCATCTAATCCATGGACTGGGCAAAGCATCCTCATAGCTTCATAGGGGTAGCAGTTCTTTGGTTCCTGTGCAAATAAGCAGATATGAAGCTTGTATGTTACTTTGATGGTTATATCTAAACTTGTGACCTTTTGTACTTCAGACATAATGAAATAGGCTGCATTAACATTTGGATTATTTATTTACACCCTTGGACAATACAAGATATTTACATGTGTAGCTGATGCTAATCTGCACAGGTTTTAGTCTGTACGTTTACATATGTTAAATGAGATACTTTTTAGAGAGCAAAACTATTTCACATTTGGAAACGTTTGTTAGTCTGAAATCACGGCAAATCCTCTGTATAGTGTCTCAACTTCGGTATGCAAAATCCTTCTCAAACCTAATATGCAAGCATGATGCACTGAAAAAGGGAAGTTTGTGCATTGCCTGCAATTTACAAGCTCAGCTCCTGAAAAGTTTTATTTTTGCAACTGTGTGGAGCAGAAATAATAATCTCTGTAGCACAACACTGCAGTGAATGTCTTACATGATTGTTGACCATAGACATAGTGGAATCAATATTGATGAAGAGGTCTTCAGCTACAACAGACTACAGGCTATACAAACCAATAACAAAGTGTCCTTCAGTTGAAAGATAATATAGGCGCAAATCTAACGTATTGCTCACAAGGCTACAGGCACACAAATACACAGTGTGTCATATTCTCAAAAAAAATTTCTTATTGATTTTCAGTCATTTCAAATCAACCTTGAAAATGTAATCAGTGGCTCTCCAAAAAAGATCTGAAAAAGGATTCTGGGATATTATTAACTTAATACCAAAGATGCTTAACATACTGGCTGCAAACATATGGAGGTTTAAAAACCCCCTAGCAGTCTGTCATTTTTCCAGCTATCCATTCTTCTGCCACCTACCTCTAGTTCCATCTTTTATGTACACAGAAGGCCTCTGAGCAGGTGAGATAGTAGGATGTGGGAAATCTGTACAGGGTGTTACTCTCTAACCCACTGAATCATGTAGCTTACTGCTTAGAACATGTGCAAGAACTGAGAAGCAGCAATATAGTCCTCTTCCAGCTTAGTAGAATTCAAATCCCCTCGGTCTATGCCATTTTAGGCATCTAATTTTTCTCAGTCATTTCTAAAAGCCCAACTATGCTCAATTTAGCATTCTTGAGTCCAAAATGTAATTATTTCTTTCCCTGATTTGCAACTTGTGTGGTTTAATTGTGTTCAGCTTCAAGTGTCTGAATTCTTCATTTTTTTAAAATGTGTTACATCTCACTACTAACATGGACTTTCTCATAAGTTTGTAAGCTAGATGTTAATTGTATATCCATATATATTAGTGTAGGGGCTGAGAAGAAAAGAGCCTGATATAAAAGAAGACCAGTGACAGAAGAACTACATATTTCTAATATCTGGTTACTTATCAATCTATATAACCTCTGTACCCCTTTAGATACTTGCACAATGCCAAATGAAACAATAGTAGACTTCTGATTTTCCTGCAGCTATAGAACCTTTTGGGGAATCTTGAGAAGTAAAATGACTTGGAAAGAGACAAAAAGTCTAAATGTTCACTTTACTAGATGACACATCGCTGCTTAAATGTCTGGCGATTTAATTAGGATCATGTGTAGTTGGCATGGTAAAAAGGTTGTTAGTTTCAAATACATAAATTCTGATGCTTCAGGAACAAAAGTGTGAAGAACATTTTGGTGCTTAGTAAACATCTGTCATCGTTTTTAGATTTTAGATCTTGGTATATAAAAAATAAAGTTAGGAAATTAATATTAAAATATATCAGTCCATAATTGGTGCATACTTTACATAGTCAAAATGGAAAAAATATTTGCTGAGGTATTTTAAAGGAAAAAATTATACTCAGAGACTTGTTGAAAAAAAGAGACTAATGACAGAGTTGGGTTTATGTTCATATATTTGAAAGAATTATGATTCTTTAATAGATATGCATTACATTGATCCATTTTTTAGAGCTGTTCTTGTCTGTCAAATAAGAAATAATTTCTCTGAGGTCATGACCATGCTTTCCTTCCCCTGTGACCAAGTATACGTCTAGTAAACTACACTAATATGGGATGTCAGGTAAATTGTCACACTGGTGCCTGGGGAGTGCTTGCACAGTACTCATTAGCAGTGACAGCCATTACTTTAATTCTTGGATTGATGCTTATAAATTCTGGTGGAAACAATTCCACCACTGTTAAAAAACCTGCCATGCCTATTGCTTCATTTAGATATAGTAACCATATTCCAAGGTACAAGATGTACTATTTGGGAATGGAAACAAGGTCAACAAATTTTAAATAATGAAAGATTAATGAAAAATTCTGTCTTTGTAGTGTAACCACTGTAACCAAGGAATTCTTATATAGGGATGTTTTACAGTTTCTGTGATTTGTCTAAGTGACCATATATTTGCTAGAACATGCATAAAACTATTTTACTAATCTAAAATTTTTGTTTCTTACCTTAATCAATCTTTCTCCAACCTTTCTGTCTCCTGAAAATTTACAACACAGAAAAAAAAAGATTTCCAGTTGTACAACCTGGTAACTGTTTCAATTTTGCAAATGTTTAGTTGCTCCTGCTGTTTCTTGTAGTGGTAATCTTTTTTGAAGTGGAAAGTAATAGATGCAGTTATTAATGCAGAAAATTGATTACCTGCATACTATGGTCACAATGGTTGCATAGTGATCATAGTGATGGAGCTTTTTTAATTGTGAAAGCCAGATGTACCGGTTGAAATGAGCTAAAAAAATAATTTTAATTAAATACTAGTATTTCTTGGGTTTGAAACAGCAAGAATGAAGCCCAACCCCCAAAAAATGCAGAGCAGAGTGAATGGACTATTATCACTAATACATATCACTTATAGGTGGTGTGGAAGAGACTGTGCCCCTGTATTTAAAACAATAGAAAAATACTAACAAACATAAACCCCAATATTTTATGTTCTTAGTCTTTTTTGGCCTGTAATTTATGCCATCCTAAAACCCGAGTACTTGAAGGGCTACATACTGCTTAAAATACAGAAAGACCTAGTAACTGCTTTCCCAGAGACTGCTGGAGAATGGTGAAGCCTCATATGATGTATAACAGTAACATTAGTGCATCAGCCAACAAAGTGGCAAATTCCCGTAAAAATAAACAAATAAAATGTCTTTTATATTAACTGATGAGTAAATAATATTGTCTCTGGTTGGAATGCTCTTGTAAAAATACTGTGCTTTTAATTACGGATTGTTAGTATCTACATCTTCATATCATATCATTATTTCCTTGCAGCTTCTATTGCATCAACCTGTAATGATCCTGGTACACCACAGAATGGCACTCGATATGGAGACAGCAGAGAGCCTGGAGACACTACCACCTTTCAATGTGACCCTGGCTATCAACTTCAAGGACAGGCGAAAATTACATGTGTACAACTGAATAACCGGTTCTTCTGGCAACCTGATCCTCCTACGTGCATAGGTAATAAAATGAAGTGTCACTCTATAGACAGATCAGATTTCTTGTTCAACCAGTGGGTATAAAATGTTCATGCTGGAGTGATGCTGTTTGCAGAACCCACTTAATTCATACTTATGGTTACTGACAACCTCATAATGTTAATGCTATTTTTGGATTTAATTTTCTCTCTATTCTTTTTTTTAAGCTTAATAAAAAATAAATGGATGAGTTTATTTGGTTAAAAAAAAAATTCTCTTTGAAATGGTCTCAGTAGAATGGTCTTCTGTGTAATAATTTCTTTACATAAAATGGGGTCCATTATTTATTCTGCAAATTTTTCTGAATTCTCTCATAGATTAAATACCCATCCTGTGCAATCCCTAAGAAGCTAAAGATATTTTTTCTGAAGTAGCATGCTTGTTGAGAAAGGTAGATGCAATGCGGTTGAAAGAAAAGAGATATTTCCATAACATCAGGACACAGTAGAAGATCATTCTTTAAAAAAAGTTTTGATTCTTCGTTCCACAGTCATATATAGCATAAAGGTTTATCTGAGGTTCTGGTCAGTAGCCTATTAGTTGCAGACCTACAAGTCTTGTTGAAATGTATTTTAAGTCATCAGTGTAACAACAACAAGAAACCAAAACCATAGAAGAAAGACAGAAATAAAGAAGGACAGTGCCTTTCTGTAAAAAGTAAATATATATTGTTATTCTTCCACATATTTTAGATGACTGAAGGGGAAAGGAAATTAAAGTAATATTTACTGTAGACATGATGATATTAGAAAACATAGATGTTCTTTGAAGTGATTATATGTCATTTAAAAAAATGACCATAGAATTCGTATTTCAGTTTTCTGACTTATAAATGAAAAATTATTTACATTTAATGGCTATACTAGTCAGTACTCCAAACATTGTGCCACTTCCATTCCTGATTGTTTAATGTTTTATGCTTTGTTTGTACATTATAACTTTGGTCATGATAACAGGCTGAATTACCAGCACACATAAGGAACATGTGAAACATTTCCTGGAACGGTCACTTTTAATTAAAATATAAAAGAAAAAATTAAAAAAAACCAACAACACCCAGACCCTAGATCAAAAATAATGAATAAAGGTCCAAAACTACACATACAAAAAAACCCAGATACAGAAATATACTAAACGTTTCTATTAAAAATAATAGCATAAAACAACCAACCAAATAAATAAATAATAGAGGAGAGAGGGGAAGTTTAGTTTGGTTTGTTTTAAATATAGTGCAAGGGAAATGTATTCATTAATGTTTTTATTTTGGTTAGGAGCATGGGTTTCAAGTTAACTTTTTTTTCACACTTCATGATTTTTAATTTTGCAGCTTTTAAATTAAGTTATCTGCAAATTGTGTTCTGTGAATGAATCTGAGGTACTCAGCAAACACTGCTGAGCATTCAGTCCATTAGAAAAAACTAGAAATGCCCTGAAAAAATATTTTAAAAGTTTGACCCAGATTACTCACTTAGTACCTACTGATTCACACTACAAATGTGTTCTATCAATCTGTGTCACTTTTTCCTGTACATACGTGATTCATATGTGATTATCATCTTTGGAAGTTGAATTCTGTATCTATTTAATGGTAATATGCAATTGATAGTAACTAAATGATCTTTAATTTTTTTTTTAATTTGGGTAATGGCTTTACTGAGTGAATCAAACTGTTTTGCATTTCACCCGTGGGCAAAAGAATCAGCATCCTGAATCCTGCTACTGAGCTTTCCCAGTACATAAGAAATACTTTATCTTGATAGAGATAGGAGTAATAATATATAGGACTTCCAATTAAACTTCATATTTTTACTCATTTAGAACGAGTTTTTCTTATGGGTTTTTTTTGTATATGAAGAAAGCTTACTTTTTAAATGAAAATACAAAAATATTTGCTAACTAGAAGTGGGAAAGCTCTGGGTTTTGTTTTTTTTTGGTTTTTTAATTGGTAAATATAAAGTAATTTATTCCTATTTAACAGCTCATATATGCTTGTGAATTTAACATGTGACCATATTCCTATGATCATATATCTGTTTCTTTTTACATTGTGACAGCTGCATGTGGAGGAAACCTGACAGGCCCAGCAGGAGTTATTTTATCACCTAACTATCCACAGCCTTATCCTCCTGGGAAAGAATGTGACTGGAGAATAAAAGTAAACCCTGACTTTGTCATTGCCTTGATATTCAAAAGGTACCATTTCAAGATGAATGCTTCTGTTTAACGGGACTTTAAATGTCACATCTAAAATGGCATCATTTATCACTTCTTAAAGTTTCTAATTGCATTCTCTGGCTAAGTCCTGAATCATAAAACTAATACATGCTAGATCATTGCTTTCAAATAACGTAAAAGAAAATAATACAGTTATATGGCACTTATGATACGAAATATGTGCCTTAAGAACAAAACTTTCTGTGACCTATGAAAAAAGAATCTTTGAAAAGCAATGTCATTTTGCAGAAATGCTTGATTTAAGTTGTTGTAATTTATAGTAGAGACTTGAACTGTAGTGGAAACTGTCACTCACTTCTTAAAGGTTTTTACTAAGACGGGGAAAATACACTGTGCCTGGAGTGCATAGGTCAGAAAAAAAAATCATCTACTTATTCAAGAGATAAAAGACACCTAGATAATGTTATTTCATATTTTAAAAAAGTGTAATTTACACAACATTCCATCATCAACCTATATTTGTTGCATGGATTTTTAACACAAATTTATGTTCTAGGATATAGTCATATCCCTAATCAGGTCTATGTTATCATCTGCTAAATTTATGGATGCAAATGCATTGGTTTACTTTTTTTTTTTTTATACTCTGTCCTAAGTGTGATTTTTAAGCTAAGAATGGTAACATTGCAGTTGACTTCTGTGAGATAGCAATCAGGAGGAAGAGATGATGAAAATTTTATTGTGCAGTAATTGCACCCTTAAAAGAAAAATGCAATTAAAAAATTAACAAAACCACACAAATCACCAAACCAAACTACCCAATAGTATCTTTCATTGACTCATTGCTATATGTTTGCTAATAAAATATCGATGCACAAGAAATTAAGGAATCAAAGCTTAAGGAACTTGAAGTTATATAATCAAGAATATGACAATTCTGTTCTTCAGGTATTTGATCAAATAGCATTAAGGGGTGAGAATAGGACTCCACTAACTACGCTCCTGAAAATATCACATGGTAGGAAGCTGAGCAGCATATTTCTGTGAACTGCCTAAATAAACAGCTCAAATATTCCATTTCAAATAAGACAAAAGAAACTCAGTATTCAGGTTGGTTTGTGAACTGTATTTTAAGGAATACAAGTATGAGCAATATAGTGGAATTTGTGGTTTATGCTGTACTTCCGGTACACTGCAGTCACATTACATTGCGGACAATTGTAGTCCAGTAATACACACTGTACTGTCATACCTTTCCTGAATTTGATATTCTATACTAGAAGTTCTTAAACTTTCTAGACAGAATTTTTCCTTAGAAATCTGAAATTAAAAGGTATGCCATAGATTCCTGGGTTTTTGGCACTACCTTTTACAAATCTATTTCATGTTACAGAATATTCTTCAAAAGTATCCACACTCTTACTGATGGTGTTATAGGTCCTTTTAAGGTGTAGATCGTTGAGCATTTAATCTTGTAAATATTTTTAGAAAACTAAAAAAATAAATTTAAAAAAAAAATTGGAGTACAAATTAAGAAGGGGAAAATGAGCACTATTATCTATTTAAATATGGGTGTCAAACAGACAAAATGGAAAAGCTTGACTACTTTTTAAATGGATACTGTATTTTTAGTATAAATGGACCATGAGAATAATATAAATTTATATTTAAAGAAAAAGTGCTGGTCACTTTGTACCAAACAAGTATATTGAGACATTTTTACAAATATATTAAATGTTAGAACACAACACACTATCACAATCCTCTGATATATACTAAATGTCCATGCTGAAATAACACCATTTCTGCAATCCTTTCAACAAACTTTAATTTTTAGAATAGGACAGGATAGGATAGAATAGGGTATGACAGAATAGAATAGTTCAGTTGGAATGAATCTAAAATGATCATCTAGTCCAACTTCCAATTCAGGGATACATTAAAGCATGTTATTAAAGAGTGCTGTCCAAATGCTGCACTGACAGGTTTCAGGCATCAACCACCTCACTCGGAAGCCTGTCCCAGTGCTTCATTGCCCAGAATGAAGGTGCAGAAGCTGGCATTGAGACTTGCTAAATTTTGTGCAATTAATCATTGTCCATTGCACCAGTCAATCTAGATTCATCTATGAGACCTCTTGTCCTTCAAGAGAGTCAACACCACCTCCCAGTTTGGTATCATCAGCAAACATGGTAATGGTGCAGTCAATGCCTGTTTCCAGATTGTTGATAATTTGTTGAGCAGAATTGGCCCTAGAATTGAACCTTGAGGGACACTGCTGGTGACTGGTTGGCAGTCAGATGTAGTAGCTTCATTGACTGCATCACTTTGTGTACCAAACAGCCAGGTTGCTGCCCAGTACATAATTTACCTTCTCATCCCGCAGTTGGACAACTTATCCAGAAGGTTGTTGTGAGGGAAAGAATCAAAAAGCCTTAACAGAAAAACCATAGCTACTGCCTTCCCTTATCATAGAAGGATATCACATTAGTTAAACATGATTTTCCTGTTATGAACCCATTTGGGCTGTGCCTGAGGGTTGCATTATTCTTTAAATCCCTTTCAGTAGCAGATAGTATAATCTTCTCCATATTTTTTCCAGGAACTGAGGTTAGAATAACAAGTCTGTAGTTCCCTGGGTCTTCCCTCACATCCTTTATATAGATAGGAGTAACACTGCCTAGCTTTCAGTCAGCAGGGACCTCACCAGACCTTTCATAGATGACTGAGAGGGGCCGTGTGTCCTTGACATCTGCAAATTCTACTTCCTCAAGATACCATTTTCTGTTCATTTTATCTAAAATTTTTCATTTTTAGATAGTATGCTACAGCTAAGACCTGTACTATTCTCAAAGAAATGGCTTTGAGAACGCAGCAGTGTCTGCACAGGATGAAAATGTGGGCTGAGAATAGAGAGATGCAATATATTTTGTCAAATTTGTAATGACTATAGAAGTATTGAAAGCTTTTCTCTATTTTTGGTCTGTATACAGATATTTCTTTCAAGTCTTCTAATGCTCAATTAAAAATTCTCTGTCTTAGCAGAAGTTTCAAAACATTTTTCTGCCTTCTTTTATCATAATAATATTATTAAATAATTTCCATTTGACATTACTTAGGAATTTTTTTACTGCTGATTTATTTGTTAACCTTATTCCTTTTTGTCTTGTGTGATTTGTAAAGATTGTGTCGAACAGTATTAACTGACACAATGAAAAGGAAAACAACTGACCACATTTGCTAAAAAGCCAAATATTTATTTGGTTTGTTTACAAAGATAATTAAAAAGGAAAAAAAAAAAATCCTATCCCTTGCCTGCTTTTTGATTGGAGTTTCACATTTCTTGTATTGTCTTCTTTGTTCTTAGCATATCATTTTATCTAGCTTGCTATAAGTTTCTTAGATAAATGCTTGTGGTTTTATCTTTATGTTGTCTCAGAACTCCATTTAAATACCTCTGAAAGACATACTGTTCATATTATCTTCATAATTACTGTGTATAAACATACATCATCAAATATGGCACAGCATACAACAGTTTAGTGAGAATAATAACTCACTTGATCATGATTCTGTGATATAATTTGGATATGAATAAAGGCAAGTTCTAAGATAGTGGTCTGTCGATTTGCAAACACCTTGTTTCTAAAATGGTGCATTTATGTTTGTAAGGGAGGATTTAATATCATCCGGTTTAGCCAGTAAAAGCTGTAACTTTAAGCTAGTTTTCTGGATCATTCCTGTGATGATTAGTGAGGAGCGGCCTTTCTGCATCAAACAACTCATTCCATCTTGAGAAAGGTGTTCAAGATTTTCAGGTTTTTAAGGTGTTTAAAACCATAGACTGAGCCTGCATGATCGCCTGATAGTAGGTCTTTTGGAAAGCTGAATGTATTCACACCAATGGTAAAGAAAACTCCATTGAGAGTTAGTAAATTTTCACTGTGAATCCTATTTTAAAATACTATTAAAATACTTGTATTTCTGGAGAAGAAAATGTGTTAGGCAGAAGATTGGCAGCCACAGTAACATTTATCTCATGAAAAAGAAAGGAACACTTATTTATCTTTTTCTTTTATTTTCAGTTTCAATATGGAACCCAGTTATGATTTTCTACATATTTATGAAGGGGAAGATTCCAACAGTCCTCTAATTGGCAGTTTTCAAGGCTCACAGGCTCCTGAAAGAATAGAGAGCAGTGGTAACAGTCTGTTTCTGGCTTTTCGCAGTGATGCTTCTGTTGGAATGTCAGGATTTGCCATTGACTATAAAGGTAAAGTTCTCACCATAATCTATAGAAATATAAAGGGAAAGAAATGTTATTTAGATTGGTTTACTTCTAGATGTGCTCATACTGAACTGCCAAATACCTCTTTTCGTCGATGTATGTTTTAAAAACTATTTTCTGTAAATGTGTGGAGTAGCACAGAAATCCTCTTTCATGAACTTTCACATTACTTACACATATATTCATCTTCTGGGGGAAAAAAGAAAAAAAAAAAGTAGAAATAAAAGATTCACATCAAAAGGAGCATTTGAAAAAGAATTGTAGAATACTGGAATTCTCTTGCTCAATTAGAATACATGACTGCTGATGCTTCCTTGGTGATACATACCAATATATTTTCCCTTCCACTTTTGTTTTGAATCAACATATAAATATTTTTAAAAATTCCTGTAGGACAGTATTTGCATTTTTGGGGTGGGTACCTATTACTAGACAGAGAATGGGTTACAACGAGTATTTGTTAAAGAAACACACTTTAAATGCTGTTTTCTTTTCTGGTCACATATTCTGCCACTGGTTTGATTATCATCTCTGCTGAGGTTTATCAAACTGATTTTCATCAGCAGACGTGTTACCTCTTGTTCTTGACAATAATAGACGCAAAACACAGTAATGTTCATGTCAAAAATTAAGGGACAAAAATATCCAAATAATATAGAAATAACATACAAATGAAATACATGGAGGATAAAATGAACTATTAGATAATTTTTACATTTAGTCTTCATTTTTTATCTAGCATCATGCATTATTTTCTCATTGGTAAGGCTTTTCCTCCCCAATTAATTGTCATATTGCCATAGATGAAATCTTTGTCTGTTTTTCCTATCTAGACTTGAAACAAAACATAAATAAAATGTGAAAACAGTTTGTTCCAGGAAGTCTTGTTGGCCTACAAGGCAAGAAAATGACAAGTTAAGCTAAAGGAGATAAAGATGCCTATTGAAAATGTGCATACAGCTTTCCAGTGTGTGTATATTTTCTGTTCTCAGCATAGTCCGATATGTGTGCCTTCATGCAACTGGAAGTTAAGTTAAATCATAAAAAATTAAAGTATGACTTTTAAAAGCAGAACAGTATATTTTTTAAAGTTACTATATTCATAGGCATTATATACTTAATAAAAAATTATATATGCTTTTCCCTAATATTTCAATATTTTATGAAGTACATTATTAAATATTTTATATAAAATTTATTACTCTACATTTCTGATCATGGGCATCTAGTTTGTTTTTCTGGTAATATTCTTTGAGTATTTCATTAAGATACGTGCTTTGTTAATATTTAATAAGGGAAAGAGGCATGCTGTAAACTTTGACTATGAATTTGTTTCCAGAATTTTTTAGTAAAAAATCTTAGCCTCCTATAATGAACTTTATTTATATTGTTTATGTCTTTCCCTCCTAGACAGTTCACATATTTAGGAAAACATTGTTTATAGAAGTAATATTACACTGTATTTTCATGGATTTTGAAGGGACTGAGTTGTGTTTGAACTTTTGTAGGAAAAAGTGTTACATAGTTATCAACAGTACAGTAATCCTATATTTTTCATTTATTTAGTTATAAAGAATTATTTATGTCTAAATCCTTCCTATTTGAAGATCATCTCATTCATATTCTTGAAACAAAGTAATTTCTAATATGAATTATTTCTCCTATTCCATTTCTTAATATTTTATCTTTCCAAAGATGATGAATGAAATCCTAGTCTTGGTAAAATCTAAGTCTAGACTCGCACTGAAGTAAAGATTTTTAAACTCTTAGCTCATGCCAGAAAATAAATGTTGAGATTACTTTATCAGCTTTGAAGTTACAATTATTATTAGATCTTCATAAATATGAAGCCTAAAGGAACAATGTATTATTACTGTTTAAATTATTCCATAGTATGGCAACTTTCTAACTATGTAAGTACTGAGCATGCTACTTGGTTAAAAAAGCATAATAGTGTTAAGTAGTTAATTTTAGAAATGATAGTTTTTCTTCTACAGTACTAAACTCCATTGGAGTCATTCAGCTTTTGGAAAGTTCCACTAATAAAAGGTAGGATGGAAATGCTCTTGACTTGATCATCTCAGTATAATTTACTCAGATTTAAAAAAAAAATCTAATGCAAATATCCATGATCTTATAATAGGCATAGAGAAACAAGAAAAATATTTTAATAAGCTGTTGAAAATATAAACTGGAAAGAAAGCACTGATTATTGCTCAATTTTATTTTTTAAATTGAATGTGTATATAGATTGACTTTAATTCATTTAAACAGAAAAGCCACGGGAAGCTTGTTTTGATCCTGGAAACATCATGAATGGAACAAGAATCGGAACAGACTTTAAGCTTGGCTCAACTATTACTTACCAATGTGATTCTGGTTATAAAATTATTGATCCTTCAACTATAACATGTGTAATTGGTGCAGATGGAAAGCCAGCATGGAACAGAGCACTGCCATCTTGTAATGGTATGTACTGTTTTCTTACCATTTCCCTTGTCCCCACAGTGAATTCTGAGTTTCTCAGTCCCTGAGGCTATTTATACTATTCCTATGTGTATAGGTTGTATAAAAAAACCCAGAAATCAAAAAAATCAAAATTATGATGATGCAAGTTTTGAACAAAAGTTTAGCCATTAATGTATTTTTAAATATTTAAAAATGTATTTAAACTCTGAAATCAACACGTTTTTATGTTCATAATAATAATGTAATATGTAAGTTTACAGGGTTTCCCTTTTACATCAATTTTAGCGTGAGTATACATCTAAAATAAATACGAAATATTAAAATATTACTGGTCTATCCATCGTTTCGTTCTTTGTTTTATCTTTTGCCAATTTATTCTTTCTTAGTCTGCGAGACGGGGCAGTTCTTCCAACAAAATAGACCTTCTGTGTATGACTGAATAGGGATTTATCTGTACTCCCACATAGTCTCAAGATGTATTATTTTCAGGTATTATATTCCTAGTGATAGCAATTTAGAACTGCATTTTAAAAGGATGTAGCAGCTTATACTATGCATACACTGTTTGAATTGTGCTGAGAGGAAGGACTGGAGATTGGAAATAGGTTAAGTTGATAAACTTAAGGTGTTTGCCTATTTCCAGGCATTATTTTGGTCCAGACTTTATAGCAGTCATAAAGTTTCTTAGTCACAGTGCAGAATATTCACAGAATTATGTATGATGCCAATTTAAGGAAAAATATGGGATCGTAGAAACACTCTGTAAATAAAACCTGTAATTTACTAATGAAACAGAGAACCCAGAATACTGCCAAAGTATGCAACATTTATTTTTAAGCCATTCAGATTAGAGCAACAGGTCAATAGCTGCATGCTAAACAGATTTGCACACAAAAATTTAAATTATTCTAGACATGATTTTATTATTTATAATATTGCTGCATACCTATCATTATTACATATGCTTACTTTTCTACACACCTGTTATTATTTTTGTTGCTGTTACTATTATTTTTCATTTGCATCACAGGATATTAAAGTATCAATTTGTGTGTATTTTAAATGAATACCTGCAAATGCGACCCTGAGAACATGGACAGGTCTTAATTGCCCTGACCAGCTTCAGCTGGGATTTTCACTTACAACCCCTGTCCAAGGACTGAGGAGATGTGTTTAAACTCAGCCTTGGGCTTCACTTCCTTTCTGAATTATGCTATATGTACTTGTTTAAAGTTGTGACCCTGCCTCCCTGATGGTCCTCAAAGCTGCCCTGTCATTACCTTATATCCTCTCTATCATCAATGAAGTTGGAAGGACCTTTGGAGATCACCTACTCCAAGCTACTTGCTCAAGCAGCATCACCTAGAACAGACTGTCCAGAATGGAGGCTCCACAAGCTTTCTGGGCAACCTGTGCCAGTGTTTTGCTACCTTCACAGTTTTCTTGTGTTAGAATGGAACATCATGTGTTTAAATTTATCATTGCCTCTTGTTCTATGAGTGAAGAAGAGTCTGGCTCCTGTCTTTTTTTTCATTTCCTCCCATCATTTCTCCCACATTGATAAGATCCCACCCAAGCCTTCTAATTCCTAGGCTGAACAGTCTTAGCATGAATTCGTACAAAAGATGTGCCAGCGTATTAATCCCCTTTGTTGCACTTCAGGGGACTCACTCCACAAAGCCCATATATTTCTTGTACTGGGGAGCCCAGAACTGGACAGAGCACACGAGATGTAGCCTCACAACTGCTGAGTAGACAGGAAGGATCAACTCCCTTGTTATTTTGGCAAATGATCTTCCTAATACTTATCTCAGGAGGCTGCTGGCAACCTTTGCTGTAAAAGCACATATTGAACTTGGGAATGTGAACGACCTCCTATGTGGTGCTCAGCTGTTGGCTGGGGCAAAACCATAATCAATTTGAGGAACATCCAATAATAAATAATTAAAAGCCTAAAATTTTACAGTAGATTATTTTTCAATATAAATAATTTAGTACTTTCTTGAAAATAATATAAGTAACTTCCTTTTGAATTGCTAACATTCTGTCTTTATACAATACAAATGCCATAACAAGGGATAGAGAATACATTAGCTATAGTTCTGAAACATCATTTTAATTTTCTGCCTCAATAATTATAATCCTTATTCCAAGGTGGCAATTAATGAAATATTGGGATGTTTATGATGTCTATTCTAAGTAACACTGGGTATATAAAGAAGCAGAAATTACTAACTGAAAGACTGGGTAGCTTGATACTGTTATTTCTGAGTAAAACTAAACTGGCATACATGCTTATGGAGGATTTTAAAGTATGGCTTACACAGCTACTACATTTGTGTATTTAGTGTGGAGTAAACCATAAATACATACCTGTTTATACTCATTTGTGGAATCTTAGATAACTCTTTAGTAAAATATATTTGATTTATGAGAAAGAACAAAAATCTCAAATTGTGGGTTATAATGGAACCACACGTTACTGAGAATTTCATGAGCTCTTTGAATCCCTGTAAATCTTATTTTACGATAATGCTGTAATGGTGTCTGTGCCAAAAATCTAGAAGTAGAATGAAGAATCCTCCATTTGATCACAGGGCATGATTTTAAATAAAATTGGGACAGTAATAATTTAAAGTAAAAGAATACTGAGTAGAAAGTGTAAAGAAAATAAATGATGTTATGTTTAAATACAGATATGAAATACAGACCATTATATTTTTTAAATATTTTTACAAAATTTTAAAGGGTAGGATTTGTATAGGAGGCCAGAACCAAAATGTACGCCTTAAAATGTACGCCTGAAAATATCAAACAAAACCACTCATAATGCAAGTTTAGCACAATGTTCTAAGTTTATATTAATTTCTTTGTAGTGGTAGTTATTTCCCCTTTTTGAACTTCTTTAATATTGGACAAAAAAAAGTTAGAAATTCTGAAGCATGAAAAATTGAATAGAAGCTAAAATGATTGCTGTACAGGAGATCCTAAGAATCTCTGAAAATAATGCACTTAGTTCTTTAAGTCAATTACTCCAATTAATTTAATTAATTCAACTCCATTTCTTTGTGGTGTGTTTTTTATTGGGGTTTTTTAAGGTTACCTTTCTCAGTGAGACATGATGAAAACAAATTTTGTATTTATCTATGTAACAGTTCGAAACTGCCCATAGGTATATTCTAAAGCACTAATTGAATGTCTCAGGCATATTGTTTTTATTATTAATTTCACAGTCCTTAACAAAATTATTAAAATACATCCTCTGAAAATGTAGGTTTTGCTCAGTAAAACAAACATCACTTATAGTCAAAATTGAGCCCTCTGTGTGGGATATATTTGACTGCCACGGCACAACACTGATAAATTTTACAGCCTTAACCTACAAGAGAACTTTTCTTGCATCTTTTTTAGCCTAAGCACTCCCAGGGCTTTCTTTACAGAATGGATGTACTACAATTTTTTAATCATAAATATCACCAAAATATTATAAAAAGGACAGGAAAATATATTTCAGAAGGTAACATCTTTACAGTTCCTCAAGTTTGGAATTTGTATTAAATTTAGCAAGAGTCATGTGATGTGTTCATGACTTGAGAATTCATCTAATAAATTCTACTAATTAGAAGATAGACTTTGTGGCTTAATTTCTGGTATTCTCAAAGCAAAGAGAGAAAAAAATATAGAGGTTTTAAATTCATGGCATGAACTGATTCCCTATGATATTTGAGTTTCACCTCAGCCACATAATCCTATTCAGCATACTGATAAATTAAACTTCTCATCTTCTATCATTACATTGGATTTTTGAATAATTCATATAAGCAGCTAAGAGAAGACAGAGATTTGTAGTGTTAATTGCTGACTGCATAAGGATATTGAAGTTGTAGATGTATTTCAAGTGTGATTTTAAAACCCAGTTCCTGTCAGGGACCAGAAAGAGCAGGTCTGGTCCATGAGGCCAGATGAGCAGCCAGGAGCTGTGCCTGCCTGAAGCATATGGGCTCCTCACCATAAGAAGGATACTGAGATCCTTGAGCATGTCCAGAGAAGGTCAGCCGGCCTGGTGAAGGGGCTGGACAGCAAATCATATGAGGAACAGCTGAGGGAGCAGGGGGTGTTTAGTCTGGAGAAGAGGAGGCTGACGGGAGACCTTATCACTGCATATAACTACCTGAAGGGAGGTTGTAGAGAGGTGGACGATGCCCTCTTCATCCAGGTGATAGGAGATAGGAAAAGGGGAAATGGCACAAAGCTGCACCAGGGCAGGTTCAGATTAGATATGAAAAAAAAAAAAAAGAATTTTACTGAAAGAGTTGTCAGGGCCTGGAACGGGCTGCCCAAGGAGATGGTTGAGGTACTTAGGGATATAGTTTAGCTTAGGATGGGAATGGCTGGACTTGATGCACTTAAACGTCTTTTCCAACCTTGTGATTCTGTGATGTTCTGTGCCCTCACTCAGGCCACAGTCCCAAAGTACGTCAGCTGTGTCAGCAGACCTGGGAACTGGTAATATGGTCCTTTGGTATTTCCAGACCAATGAAGCCCAGGTTCTTCTCTTTAGAGCTGCTTTCCAGGCAGTTGTTAAAATATAATCTGCTATATGTAAAATTCCCAGTGAGGAGTAATGTTGGTTTACTTTACTTCTTGTAGTAGTAATTATTAGAATTTGCAATTATCTTTTCCTTTCTTAACCTCAAAAGTTTTGCGTAATTTAATTTCTCTGTTTATTTATTTTAAATATATTTTCATTATTGGCTTCTTAGGTTAAATAGCACTGTACAACAATATTTCCTTCTTGTAAAAACTGTATTTTTAGTAGTGTTTGAAATAATTTGAGAGAAAAACAGGAGAGCACTGGATTGCATGTAACTAATGTAATTATTGTAGGACATTTTGACCAAGATTTTGATTGAAGCCAAGCCTTTCCGTTAGTTCTCAAAATCTGAGAAGAGTGACAGGGAAACTTTGTTTTGAATGGGTAGAGATATATTTATTCAATATCCAACACAAGGAGATATTTTAAGTTAAATATAGCAGCAACTTCTTGTGTTTATTACTTCTGCTTATTACTTCTGCTTATATACTTCCTTATGTTTATTTCTTCTACTCTCTGCTTTGGTTTTTCCTGAGAAATCCCCTAGACACAGATTTCCTATGATGTACTGCTTTCACTCGTAATTGTTAAATCCAGCAGACCCTTAGCATGCCACATTTTTTGCCCACATATGCGAGGAACATACCACACATGCTCGTTCATTTTTTTTCTCATGATACGGGCAGAACTGCTACTTATATAATGCCTGACTAGTCTTGAAGATTGGGGTGCCACTGTCTTTGAATATCCCTTTTAGATTTTGTAGCTGTAAAAAGTTTCTCTTACTCTTTCTGTTCTGTTTTATATACATAGGAACCCAGAGATTTTATTCGTGTGTAATCTATATGCTCTTTTAATTATCATTTAGGAAGTTATGAAAAGCAAGGCAATTCAAGCATACATTCGCAAAGCAGTATCCCAGGCATTCTGTGCAGGGTATTGTTAGCATCTGTGTATTCCTCTGAAACCCCAGACAACTGTGTTG
The DNA here is from genome assembly GCA_022605575.1 of Laterallus jamaicensis coturniculus. Taxonomy (NCBI): domain Eukaryota; kingdom Metazoa; phylum Chordata; class Aves; order Gruiformes; family Rallidae; genus Laterallus; species Laterallus jamaicensis. Next base: position 90,560,931 of record JAKCOX010000001.1, read on the forward strand.
TTCCATTTAATTATGTAGCACCAATTTTTTTTTCTCAGGTTTTTTTGTGGGTTTTTTGGCAGGGTTTGTGTGAGGGGAACTTGTGGGGGCAGGGTTTGTTGGTGTGTTTTATTTGTTTGGGGTTTTTTTAGAAGGATACATAGATAGACATATTTAGGCATATTGAATCTAAAAACCCACCAAAATTCTATGTTTCCAGTTTCTTTCAACTAAATCATTTATACTTCCAGTCCTGTATTAGTACTTGTAGTCAATTAAAACTACTAAACTTTGTAATATTTGGGTTTTTCATTTTAAAACTGAACTAATACAGACAACTTTAATTAATGGAGCATATTTCTTTCTGTTTTGCTTCCAGCACCATGTGGAGGACAGTATACTGGATCAGAAGGAGTCGTTTTATCACCAAATTATCCTCATAATTACACTGCTGGACAGACTTGTGATTATTCAATAACTGTACCAAAAGAATTTGGTAAGATGCGTGGCTTTTATACAGAATCTGCATACAATGTAATGATTTATTTGTTAATGCATTTTAAATTACAGCTGTAGTACAAATTAAGTGTAGTGATATGTCAAAGCCAGTGACACATTGATATTTTTGTGATTATAGTTTTAATATTTTTTCTGATAAGTACTAACAAAAAGTTTTAAAATAACTAAATCAGTAAGTTTAAAACATCAGATTAAAGCTAGACAAGCAACTAATCATGTGTGACAATAGATGCTCCCTAATAATTGCTAGCATTGGTAATGAAATTTTGGTTAAAAACTTTCCTTTTTAGATGTTCCATTTTCTCATTTTGAGGTACTTATGCAATAAGGAACAAGACTTGTTTGACTGGAGCACACATTTTTTGAGGACTGATTTAATTATTTCTTTAAAAAAAAATAATTAAAAGCACATCAGATTCAAACTACTTAGGTTTAACACAGCTGTTTGTCATGGTGTACAATAAAGTAACTTGGAAAGAATTCATAAAGGAATGCACTGTTAACTAAGACAAGCAAAACTATCCCATGAAATTTGTTTTTAAAGACTAGTCTCTTGTTTTATCTTCTATCTTTTAATTTTTTCTCTTTGTTTTTTTTTTTGAATGTAGTTGTGTTTGGACAATTTGCATATTTTCAGACAGCTTTGAATGATGTGGCAGAATTGTTTGATGGAGAAAACTCTCAGGCTAGACTTCTTAGTTCACTGTCTGGATCCCACTCAGGTAAGCGGAAGAGTAAGAGATATACATTACTTATACATCTCAGTATAGGATCAAATAAATCAGGAGAATTTTTAAAATTTTATTTAGAAATATATTAATAAAGTCACTATAACAGGTTCTGAAGAGAAATGGAAGATCTTTCTAAATTTCTGAATCAAGACACTGTTCTGCAACACATGTTATAGGCAAGAACCCAACACTGGGGTGAGGGCAGAAATAATTTAATGGAATTCTCCGATCTTTAAGAGAGCAGATCAGATGGTATAATTGTATTCTCTGCCCCTAAACTCTGTGAATTATACATCGTCTGAATGTCCAATTTAAACACAAATTACATATATTCACAAAATGCAATTATCTGCATGCAAACATGCATTTAGACTAAAAGCAGGCCAGCTGTTGCATTCAGGTGACCGTAGCAAAATATTGACCCTGTGAAATCATAATTAAACTTACATGGACTTCAGCATAGCCAGAATTACCAGTGTATGCGTATATAATGACTATGTTCATCTCAAGTGGATAATGTACAAATCTATTTCTACAGCTATGAATGAGTTTTGCCGTACACTTGTATTTAGGAGACTATATGTGAGCTTAAGATTTTTGCAATCCAGACCATTTCATTGCTTCTTGTTTTTCACTTTGAATGATTAGAGTAATACTTGCTATTGGAATAATGTAACATATGTATTTGATTTATAGAAAACGTTTTATTATTTGAAAAACCAAAGTAATCATTTTTATCCAGTGAATCCTAGCTATTTGTGTCATAATAAGAGTTCAAAAATTAATTTTTAAAATTTATTTAATTACTCGCAAAGGTTCAGCAATAAAACATTTGTTTAAATTTAAGAGACCGTTCATCTACAGACCCAATTCTACAGCATCCAAAGTATAAAAAAAAAAGTTGTAACTAATGTCCTTTACCATAGTAGGCATTTGAAAATAATTGAAGGGAATTTAAAGTTGTAATTTTTACTTGTTATTTGTGACGTGTCTGATTTACATTGGTTTAGGATAAGGTTCTGTTACATATCATCACTAGATACAGTAATAGAAAACAAATCTAAGGGAAAGAATTACAAATCCTATTTATACAGGTACCTGAGACATTTTAAATTATTGTATTATGATTAATTTCAGTCTAATTCAGTTCATACAATCCACTGAAAATAAATCTAGTTGTCATATGATGTGGCATCCTTGCAGTATAAAAGCGCTGTGATTTTGTTTGTAGTGATTCATTACTGAACTTCTATCATGACTGTAGATATATATCTCAGGAAGAGGAATAAAGTATATTTAACATCTTTATTAAGCCTCAAGTCAATATATAAAATTTGAGCCAGAAAGTTTTATTAGAAAGTTAATAATGCAATATAGTTCATGTGTGACTATGTATTTTATTGAAGAAACTAGATAAAATGAGTCATAGATCTGTTCTAATTTCAGTTTTAGTTTTGAAATGGTAAACATCACATGAAGATCCCCTGTGACATTTTTCAAATACTTTTAATTGCTTAATGTGTTTTGCAAAGCAAGGTAAAGCTGTCAGTCACAGAAAAAAGTTAACCAAAAAATTTGGCCCCAAATGACAGTAGGATTCCCCAGACAAGTAGTTTATTTGAGCTCTAGTTCCAACAGCTGCACTAAATGTCAGGAAGTTTATGTTGTTGAATCATGAAGTCTTTTTATTCTGACAAGTTTTCAAACCTCCAATGGCAAATTTTATTTTATACACTGTTATTTATGTTTTCTTTAACAGTAGAGAAAAATGTAAAGCCGTGTATTTTTGCAATGTAATTTATTACACACGGAAGAATTTGGGTTTTTTCTGTTTTCTTTTTTAATTATTTTCTGTTTTCATTTGTAGGAGAGACATTGCCTTTGGCTACATCTAATCAAATTCTTCTGCGCTTCAGTGCTAAGAGTGGGGCATCAGCCAGGGGGTTCCACTTTGTTTACCAAGGTAAACATGTCTACTTTTGGTGGAAGACACTGGTGCCAATCTCTCACTGTCTATTATTTTGAATTCTTAGGTCTTAAAGTATTTATTTAAATATGAGTTTGGTCTTAACATTTTTTCCAGCAGTCAGGGACTTCCCCTGATGGTAGACTGGCTTCATAACAGCAGCTGTCTCTGGTGAATCTTACCTGGCCCCATGGACTTAAACATATCCACCTCTCTCAGTAGTCTGTAATCATCAACATATCTGCATATGTTTTGAATTTCCCATTGTAATTAGCATACCTGTAGACTCTTCTCACCTAATTTCCTTTGCTAGTTTTAGCTCCAGCTGGAATGGGGATTTCGTTATTTTTTTCTTTCTAAGTAGCTGAATATTGCTGTTGTACTCCTGGCTTGCTATCTCTAGCCTTGCAGGCTTTCTGCCAAAATTCCCAGTCTTCCCTCACAATGGGATAATTTGTTCTAAGGCTATCAAATCTCTCTAAAAAAATTCACCTCTATGCCTCTACTATGTACCAACTTAATGAAAATGGCAAAGTCTGCTCAGCTTAATTAAACCTTCTGCCTGCTCCTGAAATTCATCGTGTGGTCCCTGTAACCTAAACTGGCATCTATAGTCATATGCACAAACAGTTCTCCTCTGTTGATTAGCAGCCCGGCATGTTGTAACTACTGAGTTTAGTTATCTGATAAAAATAACTATTAAATCTAGCTAGTGTCTTACTTGACTACAATGAGTAGGGACAAGACCAGAGAACTTGTTTTCTAGACACAGTGACTGTTTCACCCTGAGACAAAAGAGCAAACATGCCATGAGGTAGCATTTGAAATAGGCACTGCAAATCCACCCAGAAATGATAGCTGCATTTTTGGAATTCAATAAATCAATAAAAATAAAATCAGTGGATTTGTTACACAATAACATCATTTCAACAATTTCTGATATATATTAAGACATTATAATCACACAGAAAATGAGTCCTGTGGCTCTGTTGAAAAATATCCAGTCACCTGAAACAGATACTAAAAAAAAAAAAAAAAAAAGATTTTATACCTTTATACTTGTATACTAATTTTTTTTTTACTTAATTTTGTCCCAACCAATTACAGCTACAAAGTGAAATAGTGAACATTTTGTAAATGAGCTGTTAGTGAGAATCTTTGTTAGATTTGCCTAAAGCTTTTGCCCACAGAAGATCTCTTCAGCTGTCTTGACATGAAGAAAAAGAAAAATCAATAAAATCTTTTCAAGTACTTGTGAAAATTGAAGTTCTGGATATGTATAGGCAGCATAATGTGGTCAAAACAATGTAGCTGTGCTTCAACATGTTTTTACAACCCAGTGTCAGAGTTATTTTGACTGAAGTTAGCTTAGATTCTGCCTCACACAGTATTCCTTGGTGTACTACTATAAAGAGAGGGTAAAAGCACCTAAGACACTTTTGAACTTACCTCATGAGTATCTGTAGCTCAGCTCAAGGTTTTGGGGAGTTTAGTTTGGGGAGTTGTATTAGTATTGATCAGTATTCCCAGTTGATGTTTCAAGAGTTTTTGTTCAGGCTGCTAAGAAATTCTATCTTCTTGGAGAGCTTGGAGGGAAAGTTGGTATGGCAGAGAACACGAAGCCATTTCCGTATCGAAGGGTGGATGGCAGATGTAAGGTTTGCAACTGAATCTGAGGAGTCATTATATGCATGCCTACACATGGCAGTTGAAATTCAAGAAGGAGCCAGCATGCCCAAGTCTGTTATCTAGGCAGCCTACTACACTAACTGCATCCCTGTGCCTGCAGTCTGGTGACACCTGGAGCAGTGCTTACAGCTCTGTTACCTGTAGAGGCAACTAATGCAGCCCCAAAGGGGCTTCTGGGCAGTTTGCGAGATGTATTGCATGCACTTCCAAAAAGCTTAGTAAGACAGGCATTGAACGCTGTGGTTTGTTATATACTAGCTTTTTGGCTTTAAAAAGCTTGAAAAAGTATAAAAGTAGTTTGAGGTGGTTTAAAATAATATTATCAAGATTAACTTTTGAAACAAAAATTTTTTTGGAGCACAGTCATGCTTTGACACATCAGGTGAAGGGAAATGGCTGTCTCTTTATTTCAGTAGTTGTAAGGGGCTTGTTCAACCTCCTTTTAGATGGTGTTTTTAGGCTGCCTTACTTCTGTGTTTATAGAAAGATATCACCATGACTACACACTCTACTTTGACATAGCTCAAGATATCAGTACCTACCCTTTTTACACATCAAAAGCATCACTTGCATTTAAATTTATCATACATGATTAATTGGAAAAGGGGGGAAAATACAAACTACTAGAATTAGAAAACAGCTTTCAGCATTTTACTTCCTATCCGTCATTTGCATATGAATTGTACACATTATTCTACTTGTTTTTCACATGCCTGAAGTGTTCTGTTATTTTTTGCTGCTTTTAAAGAATTCATAGTGATACAAAACTTTGATTCTATTAGCTGTATGTGTATACATGTGCACATATTTTCCACTGAATAGTAAGTCTCCAGCTGAGCACAGTGATGTGCCTCATTTCAGTCATTTATTTAAACTACACTTATTTTTAGTAACTGTAAGAAGCATTTTAACAAATGAGAAGTGTTCTCTGCAGCAGCAGAAAATGAGTAACTTTATTTGTCTGAGAAGAATCATGAAGCTATTTGAAAATCAGGATTTTCAAATATGTCTTAAGAGCTTTATCTAAAACATGTATGTATACATATATTGGTGAATGAGCTAGTGGTATTTAATAAGCTCTATCATTCCGAGATTTTTCTCTCTACTTTTGAAGCATGTGATGATATTTCCAATAACTGCCTGCTTGCTAGCCTTTTAAATACTCCAGAGAATAACATCCATTCTCACACTGAACTCAGTAATCTGGTCTGGAAAGTCAATCATTTTATTTATTGCCCTCTATTCCAGTCTGACCTTCTTCTCTGTTCACTTTTCCACTGGGCTGATTTCAATTTTGTTTCACAGTTGTATGAAACATTTACTAAAAGATGGAGGATAATTACTATAGAAAATGGAATGTCTCTGTGATACAGTTTGAGAAGTCTAGGTTGCCTATGCTATAGGCAAAAGCTGGAAGGCCAGAGGGAAAAAAAGTTATTGCTTGCATTATTTCACATTCTGGTTTGAGCAAGCAACGGATAAGGTTTGGAGCTTTTGATTCCGACTTAATGGCTTTTGCAATGCCACTTTCTCAAAAACTTCTTTTTAGCTGCGTGTGTTATCTGTGCCTTCATTTATTTTTCTCAGATGACCACATTTCCTTGTGTTTCATACAATAGGCAAAAGGTATCTGTAATATCAGACTGAATGAATATCCAGCCTTTCAGAACATTAGGGTCAGGTGTGCTGAAATATGCTAGGAACAATCACATTCAAGAAGATTGGGGATTCTATTTTTTCAGGTTTATCTTATGCTTGTTTCCCTGCTATCACATCACCTAAGAAACAATAGCACATATTTTTATGTAGCTGAGGCTGCAGCAATACAAAGAGTTCTTTCCCTAAAAAACAAAGTAACCACCTTTCTACCACCCCAAAATGTGTGCGGATTCTAGTGCTTGTCTTCCTTTTTCTGCCATACAAATAAAGAAATTAGTCTATGAGGTCAAATAAGGTTCTAAAGAGGACTGTTAAGAAAGTTAGCCTGCTAGGATGAGGAGGGACTGTGGGAGAAAGACAAAGGGGAGAAAGAATAAAAGAAGAATGTGACTTAAACAATTACATTGATCTAATCATACAGGAAAAAATATATAGCCACACACTACTGAGTGTAATTAGAGAGCAGAAATAGGACTGTTATTATTAGTTTCCACATGTGCTATGATAACATGTCCTGATTTCAAACACAACTTACAGATGTTTGAAACTACTGCATTTTAACATAATTACTTAAATCTAAATTAAATTTTAGGCAGTATGGGAGTGCCTCGCTTTGTTGTTATGTCTGTCTTACATTACATTTATTCTTAATACAGTTCTTAAAGCAGAAAAAAAAAAAGCCTTACAAAAAATGGTGCATCTTAACAGTGATTGTTTATAGGAATTGTTTATTTTTGCATCATTAACGTTTCTTATCTCACTATCACCATTAACAGAGTGTTAGTAAAACCTGTGACAACCTAAGAAAAATGTAAATTTTAACATGTTATTGTTTCCTGATGACAAGAGAATAATCTGACACAACTCTAGTCCAGTGTTTTACTGAAATGTGTTTCATATTTCATACAAGATTTAAGATAGGATTGATTTCAATTAGTGTTCTGTATCCAACATGTCAACAAATGCTAATTTCAAGAGCACTTACCAGTACTTAAAACTTCTGAATAGAGTAAATGACAGTATAAGACAGAAGAAAAGCATAAAACTGTCAAAATGAAAATAAATATGTGTAGGATCCACACACCTTGTCTTTTTCTTAGTGACCAGGGTAGCTGAACAAGGGGGGCATGTGCACATGACTAGATGGGAATATTGTTCTTTGATGTTACAGGCCAGCAAAGAAAATTGAGTATAAATATTGAAAATTAAATTAACTATAACTGTGATTCTGTTTTCACTGGTCTTAAAATAGGTTAGTAAGCCAGAAACATCATGTTTCAAAATCTGCCAGGAATAAAGTCATAACACCCCCTGCCCTTTTTTTTTTTTTTTCCCATGCCATTCTGTAGTTCAGTTAACTAAGGATCAAACAGCAGGCAATTTTCAGTGTTACTTTTTCCATATCTAGATGCACAGATCTCCTGATTAAGGGGAAATAAAGTCATAGACTTTTAATGAATTTTATTATTTTGCTCTTTAAATGTTGCTTCTAGTCTTTTAACTGTTCTTGTTCAGGTTTACGAATTCTCAGAAATTATTGGTAAAAATCATCACTGTCAATTGTAAACCTTGAAATAGTCTTGAGTGTACATTGTTATCCGTTTTAGTATTACTAGTATTCTCCAATATGATTACTAGTGTTCTCCAATATGATAAACCAAATATTTGTATAATGTGTGTTTATATCTGATTATTTACAGCATAATATTTTTCTTGGCTTCTAATGAGAAACTACTAATGAGAAGCCAAACCTTTCAAATGTTATAAGTAAAATAGCTAGTAGGTATTAGGCCATTCTATGAAAATACAGGAGCTAAGCAAGTAAAAGGAACAAATATAATTGAAATATGTTCACAAGAAACAATAAGAATTTTTAGTGGTCGTTAAGTTTTAGATTATGACCGTCATTTGGATTCATGGTGGGTTTTGTTGTGGTTTGTTTTTTTTTGCCCTTCCTCTGTGCAGCTGTTCCACGCACAAGTGATACGCAGTGTAGCTCAGTTCCAGAGCCTAGGTATGGAAGGAGAATCGGCTCTGAGTTTTCAGCGGGCTCTGTTGTTCGATTTGAGTGTAGTCCTGGCTATCTGCTACAAGGCTCAAAAGCTATCCGATGTCAGTCTGTGCCGAATGCCTTAGCTCAATGGAATGACACAGTACCGAGCTGTGTAGGTAAGCAATTACATTTAAATCATCTGTTCTGTCACACATGTCTCTGAATCAAAATTCAGCAACTATTTCAGAAAAAAGTATTTAACACATATATTGACTCTCCTTCGATTAATATCATTCATGCCCAATTTAAAAGAGCAGTTTTCCATATCAAAAAGTAATTGAGTACCAGCTGGCTGTAGGCAGTATAGTGTTTCATATAATGAGTTAGATTACATGAACAAGTTTGATGCACATTTTCTTGAAAATTCATTATTTTCATGAGTCATCTACAGCTTGAAATACGGGGCAGAATTTAATTCTACAGTAGTGTCTTTACCTGTTTTATTGCACAGTACATGATGTATATCTCTGCCACACATAGGATGATGATTTCTTTTTTCAAGTTAAAGCATAGTGTACATTGAAGAACCATAATACTCTTAAGTATAGCTAATTTTCTTCAGTCTAGTAACAGTTCTGCAGTAGGATAATGTTTAGCATTTAATGTTTTGGCGGTTTTCTTTAATACTGTTAAGGTTTTCTTCTGTCACTCCTTGTGTTTTAATCCAAAATCCATCGCTGTTCATAAGAATTTACTCTATAGTAAATTGGACTATTCTAGAAATAAATGTGTCTTATTTTCTGTGTATTGTTTAGGTTTAGGCTGCTTGTTGGGGGGTTATTTTTGTTTGTTTTGTTTGTTTGGGTTTTTTAGTTTAGTTCAGTTTTCTCAAACCTTAAAGAATCAATTACATATACAATAAAAATATTTAATGTACTACACCATTTTATTAGCGAGATCAAGTATTGGAACTATCTTAGGCTGTGGATATATTAACATGCTTTGTGTCAATAATGATTTTTTTTTTAATGTTCTGTCTTCAGAATTTGTTATTACTCACAGGTAAGTCATGATTAGGTTGTGCTGCTAGGCTGTTCTAGGCTGCACACACTCAAAATGAAGTTTACTTCTGAGCTGTGTCTTATGCTTGATATTGTTCATATATTTTAGACAGCATTGCTTTTGAAGGGCAAATCATTGCTTCACAGAAATGTGTTTATGATACAAACCAGAATTATTATAATTAGCTTAGTAAAGTTATTATTATTACTTTTCTGTTCTCACAAGTGGTTTAGGTTTTGTAATAATTCACGATAATGCTTTCTTTCAGTGCCTTGCAGTGGGAATTTTACGGAGCGGAGAGGTACTATTCTTTCACCAGGTTACCCTGAACCTTATGGTAACAGCTTGAATTGTGTGTGGAAAATCATAGTGACTGAGGGATCAGGTATTCAGGCAAGTCTATATTCTGTCAAGCATGGAATATTAAGTACTTTGTTGTTCAGTTTAAAGAGGGTTGTTTTTTTTCTCTAGAAGTATAAAATAAGTGAGACTTTTTTTTTGCGTACCTTAGATATGTGTGCTTTACTTTTCTCACTACTGTTCTTGTTACCTTTATTCTGTTTTACATAAGGGTATGAATGAGAAAAGGTTAACAAAAAGCTTTGTCTTTTAGTTTTGTATAATATAGAGGTCAGATCATGATCATTCAATCTGCTGTGCAAATATCTGCCCACTCTGTCTGCTAGGGTGTGACACTAAGGCATTTGAGAAGTCTACAACTGTCTCATTTACACTGTGGTTATTTATAGTCATGCAATATATATGCAAAATCCTTTTTATTTCCTTTGTGTCATATTTTCAAGAGTTAAGACAACTTAAAAAGTGAATATTAATGTTTTTCTCTCAGGTGTTTTTGTTTGGATCTGCTTGTTTATATTTTCTTTGGGACATGTTGCCTTTTTATTTTGTTGTTTCTAAAACACTTTAAACCAACTAGCCAAATGTATTTTTAACAATTCTGAGGTGCTGTTTTACAGATCCAGGTCATCAGCTTTGCCACTGAACATAATTGGGACTCTCTTGAAATATACGATGGTGGAGATATGACAGCACCACGTCTTGGAAGCTTTTCAGGTGAGGATATGATTTAAACATACTGGTCTGTATATAGGTGTGTGAGAAAAAATGGCTTTTTTTGCTCACACATACACGCAAGGAGTATATTCGTATTGCATCTTTCTTTATAGCATTATGAAATGTTCTTATTTTGGGGAGATTTCCTTTGCGGTAAATGGGTCAATATTCCAAGAGAGATTTTCAGAAGAAAATACGTTACTAATCTATCTAGCTTTTATTAGTGGAATTAAGGTAATAATGCTTTAGAATCATAGAATCATAGAATGGCATGGGTTGGAAGGGACCCCAAGGATCATAGAGCTCCAACCCTCCTGCCACAGGCAGGGCCACCAACCTCAGGCCTGGATCTACACAAGGTTGCCCAGGGCACCATCCAGCCTGGCCTTGAACACTTCCAGGGACAGGGCATCAACTACTTCTCTGGGCAGCCTGTTCCAGCACCTCACCACTCTTTCTGTAAAATACTTCCCCCTAATATCTAATCTAAACTTTCCTTCCTTTAGTTTTAATCCATTCCCCCTTGTCCTGCCACTGTATACACTTTTAAAAAGTTGATTCCCCTCCTGTTTAGATGCTCCCTTCAGGTACTGGAAGGACCAATGAGGTCCCCCTGCAGCCTTCTCTTCTCCAGGCTGAACAAGCCCAGCTCCCCCAGCCTCTCTTTGTAGGGGAGGTGCTCCAGCCCTCTAATCATCTTTGTGACCCTCGTTTGAACCCTCTCCAACAGTTCTACATCTTTCTTGTATTGGCGGCCCCAGATCTGGTCACAGTACTCCAGATGGGGCCTCACGAGGGCAGAGTAGAGAGGGACAATCAGCTCCCTGTCCCTGCTGGACACCCCTCTTCTAATGGATCCCAGGATACCATTGGCCTTGCGAGCTGCAAGAGCTCACTGCTGACTCATGTTAAGTTTCTCATCCACCTTGACACCCAGGTCCTTCTCAGCAGGGCTACTCTCAAGGAGCTCTTCTCCCATCTATGTCTGGGATTCTTCCGGCCCAAGTGCAAGACCTTATACTTGGCAGTGTTGAACCTCATTAGGTTCACCCAGGCCCACCATTCCAGTCTGTCAAAATCCCTCTGGATGGCTTCCTTTCCTTCTGTTGTGTTGACCACACCACTCAGCTTGGTGTCATCCACAAACTTGCTGAGGGTGCACTGAATTCCATCATCGATGTCATTGATAAAGAGAACCGGTCCCGAGACAGACCCCTGGGGGACACCGCTTGTCACCGGCCTCCACCTGGACATAGACCCACTGACCACCACCCTTTGGCTATGCTCTGTTAACCAGTTTCTTATCCACTGGATGGCCCACCCATCAAATCCACATCTTTCCAATTTAGAGATAAGGATGTGGAAGGGGACTGTGACAAAGGCCTTGCACTAGTCCAGGTAGATGACATCGGTTGCCTTCCCTTTATCTGCTGATGCTGTCACTCCATCATATAAGGTCGCTGGATTGGTAAGGCACGACCTTCCCTTGGTGAAGCCGTGCTGGCTGTCCCGGATCACATGCTTGTCTCATGTGCTCCAACATGTCATCCAGGAGGATCTGTTCCATGATCTTCCCAGGCACAGAGGTGAGGCTCACCGGCCTGTAATTCCCTGGGTCTTCCTTGCTCCCTTTCTTATAAATGGGAGTGGCATGACCTTTTTTCCAGTCCCCAGGTACCTTTCCTGACAGCCACGACTTTTCAAACATGATGGAGAGTGGCTCAGCAACCACATCAGCCAGCTCCTTCAGAACCCTGGGATTCATGTCATCCAGCCCCATAGACTTGTAGATATTCAGTCTCGTGAGGCGGTCTCGGACTTGTTCTGCCCTTACAGCGTGTGTGTGGGGGATTTGCTCCCCCAGTTCCCACCTAGAGTTCTAGGGATGCAAGGTTCTGTGACTTGAGAATTATGAGAATCCTGGCTGCCAGAGAAGACTGAGGCAAAGAACTCATTCAGTACCTCAGCTTTCTCCTCACCAGTTGCGGCCAATTCTCCTTTCTCATTTACCAAGGGGGGTGCGTTCTTTTTGACCTTTCTCTTCTGGACAATATACCTGTAAAATCCCTTACCAAGTTCAGTTCCACCTGCGCCCTGGCTTTCCTGATCCCGTCTCTGCAAGTCCAAAAAAAAGCAATTCTTTCTTTTATCTTCCTTATCCCCCCTTCTCCCACCCCTCCCCCCAAGAATGTGTAGTGATATAAATCGCTACTGACATTCAGGGGTCTTCCTTTGACAGTTTTGACTTAGTTTATCCTTTTTGGCCTCTCTTTCTCAGGAAAAAGATGAAGCATTCAGTATTCATCCAAACTCACCAGACCTCAGAGAAAAAATTGCTACAATCGGGACATAACAAACCATGTAATTTGTTGTTTCACATCTACAGCAGATATATATAGTTTAACTCTTTTTTATATAAGACAATTTTTATAAAAAGAACATGATCTATAAACCAAACCAACAGAAAGAGGTATTTCAGATAAGACTAAGTAGTAAATAAAATCTCGGACTCATGAACGCTTTCACAAACTTGATCTGATTCTGGTATAGCTAAAGCATTTTGTGGAATTTTGCTTCTCTGGTCCGACTTCTGACGTATAGATGTAAATCTGATTATGTAAGGAATTAAATGTTAAACTGACCCACTCCCATATAATTTATTTTGATATTGAATTAAACAATTTGAAGTTCCACCTCAGTTTCCATGTTAAAATGGGTAGTAGGCAGCTCAGCCCCACCAACACAGCATGATGTGGAGAGAATCAGAAGAGTAAAATTGAGGCAACTGGTGAGTTGAGCTATAAAAGGTGAAGCAAAAGCTGTGCGTGCAAGCAAAGCAAGACAAGGAATTCATTCACTGCTTCCCATCAGCAGGCAGGTGTTCAGCCATCTTCAGGAGAACAGGGCTTCATGACATGTAATGGTTGTTTCGGAAGATAAATCCCGTAAGTGCCAGTATTTCGGCAGCCTTCTTTTGTCCTCCGGCCTTTAAGGGTGGGCATGATGTCATATGGTGTGGGATATCCCTTGGTCAGTTAAGGAGAGCTGTCCCAGCTGTGTTTCTTCCTAAATTCTTGTGTACCCCCAACCTACTCGCCGGTGGAGTGATATGAAAAGCAGAAAAGCCTTGGCTCTGAGTAAGCTCTGCTCAGCAAGTAACTAAAACATCCCTGTATAATGAACACTGCTTTCAGCACAAATCTAAACCAAAAGCCACTATGAAAATATAGTACTCTATCCCAGCCAGACCCAGTTCAAAAGGCTATAACATTATATATTAAAAAATTGTAACTGTGCTGTATTGCTGTTAAATTGGTAATAAGGAAGAAAGAAATCATGAAACATAATCAGCTTTTGAGAAGTAAAATATGTGACAAATATATTACTACCGTTGGAAAAAGAACAGATTAAATGATCCATTTAACAGTATCACATTTAACAATACTTAAGACTCAAACCACTTTCTTATTCTATATTAAAAGGGTGTCATCTTGCTTTAGCTTAAAGGCTACCTAATTTTCAGGGAAACTGAAAAAAACAGGTTCTTGTATTGCAAATATTTCATTGGAGATGGAGTAACATCAGATGCTTGTGTCACCAACCCCGGATGTTTTTAAAAGATGGGTAGATGAGGTGCTTAGGGATGTGGTGTAGTAGAGGACAGGTATAGTTGGACTCAATGATCTCAAAGGTCTTTTCAACCTAGTGATTCTGTGAGAGACATTCAAACTAATAGGAAAACTATGAATTATTTTTGCTTTCAATATTTCTCATTCATCAACATAGTAGTGCTCATGGATCATGAGGAAAGAAAAATAGTGTTTCCTTAATAGACAAAATAATTTCTCAGTCTTTTACGACAGTTGCTATACTATTTACAGAATATAAGTATAGCCGACTCTTGATTAATGAATAAAGCCTTTCTGCCTTACCAAATGCTTGAATAAAACAGGATCATTAATGAGAGGAAAGAGTTGATTCTTTTCATTATACAAAACAGTTGTACAATGAGTAGACGTGTTTTCAAGTTTACATAATAAATGTTATACCTGGAATATTTTAATAAAATTAAGGGACTGTTTGCACAGATTGACTCAGTTCTGACAGTTAGGAAGGCCATAGATTTTACAACCAAAATAGAATCTTACTAGCTATATTCAGAAAGGGGAAAAAAGAAAAGAACTGATTTTTATCCTGCAAAGGAGCTATACATAATTTTTCATTTGGAAAAGTAATTTAGGTTCCCTGTTTTCCAGTAGCCATCCTGCTTTCCAAAAAGAAGTGAATTTATTTAAAATATGTTAAAGAAAAAAGAGTTTCATTAAATGATAATCAGGCTGTATTCATGTTAAGTTTAACAAGTGTCTGAACTTCCATACTTGTCCTTAACATCAGTAGTCTCATATGTTCCACTTCCTCAGTGTGTTTTGGACATTCCATTCAAGAATGCACTTATTATAGGGCTAAAAATTTGTCAAGAGAATTCATAGGTACTCTAGTCTTACAGTTCAGAAATGGCAGTTATAACATGAAGCCTGTCCATTAAGCCAAAAATGCAAAAAGACTTAAACCTGAATAATTGTCAGGACCCCATGAGTATTTGTAAATATGCTGTGCTGCCAATCATGTCACAGAACGGAATTATGAGAGAGTGGAAATTCCTTGGGTGAAAGGATAGAAAGGCTTTCATCAATATGCCAAAGTCAAATATGTCCTGGACTCCTTAATGAAAGTTGTAGTTATAGCTGAGTGAGAGAATATTCTTGACAAACACATTGTTTTTTCCTGAGAGTATTAGGTCTAAACTTAAGTGAGAAATCATTTTACTTAAAAAACATAAATGAAAAAAAAAACCACAAACAACCAAACCCGTGGAAACAAGCCAAAACCCAGCAGTGTTTTAGAATTTTTTGTTTTGGAACTGGTGCCTCATATGACTATGGTATAGTCAAAATGGGGGGGGAAAAAGCAGCTAAACATAGCTACACCTCCATATAGAATTGGAAATGCAGATAACACCTGACATTCTTTTATATATATATGTGTACTTAAATATGCATATATATGTATATAGACACATACAGAGAGAGTAACATATGCAGTAGTCATTGAGGCTGACATCTGAAAAATTTGCTTTTCTGATGATAGTTAAATTTAGAAAGAAAGTAGGTAAGAATGTGATCCATGCTTTGTGTTTGTGCTAACCCAAGATATGCCCAAAATGACCCATTAATCTACATTCTCAGTCAAGAAATTTCCTACATACCTAGACAACCTTTCACACATGCAGTGTAACATTCGTCTCTGGAATGAGATATATTGTTCATAGTAGTCATTGCTAACACTTGAAAAGGACTTGATTTTCTAGAATAATATCATAATTAACATCCCAGGTAGGAAGGAACCTCAGAAGATCATGTAGCCCAATGTTTCTGGGAAAGGGAGCCTATATGAGACTGTCCAGCACTTTGTCCAACTACATCTTGCAAATTGATGTAATATCTCCCAATTTGGACCTCTTACCCCTTGTTTTCTCTGTGCGGTTCCATGTGAAGGTAGACCCTCTGTCCTCTTTGTAACTGCCCTTTAAGTACTGGAATACTGTGATGAGGTCCCCTTCTGGCAGCTTGACAAGCACCAAGTAGAGTGGGATGATCATATCTCTATCTTTATATAGTCCCTCTGGATGCAGCCCAGGAATCTATTTGCCTTTGTTTCTACAGTATTTTATTGCTGATTCATGTTCTAGCTTGTGTTCACTAGGACTTTCAGGTCCCTTTCAGCAAGGCTACTCCACAGCCACACAGATCGTAGGCTATACTGCACTCTGGTTATTCCAATCCAAATGCAGGACTTGTCTGTCTTAAACTTGGCACTGTTCTTGCTAGTCCACTCTTTCAGTCTGCCCAGGACTCTCTGTAAGATGGCTGATTGGCATGTCAGCTTCATCATCCAGTTCAGTGTTATCAGCAAACTTGGTGAGGGTATTTTCAATCCCATCATCCAGATCATTTATGAAGATGTTGAAAAAGCATGAAGGCCAGTATTGATCGCTGGGGGACCTCACTTGTGACAGCCTGCAAGCCTGATTTGTGTCACTGAATGTAGTAATTATGAGAATTAAAAACTCTAGCCTCATTTATTTCTCACAGTACAATAGGCTGTAGGTTCTTATCTTACTGAGTATCACCCTCTAAGGAAGTAGATTACTGGTGTTATATATTAGCAGATTCTCTAACAGAACAGAACTACCAGAAGACCCACTTTTTTCAATGAAGAGTATAATCATTCTGAATCATCATCCTCATTCTTGCAGAACACACACCTTAATCATTCTCAAATATATCCCAGATTTCATATAGATATTGAGTCCTTCCCCCAGGAAGATACTTTATTATTTTCTGTATTCCACAGTATTTTTTCATGTAAATGCTCTGTACTGTCTGGTCAGACAGTAAAACGTTAAGGGCCAACTTGTCATCTTGTAGCTCCTCACCATTTATTTAAAGATCTTGCTTAATACAGTTTTAGATTTAAAAGTATTCACCATTTCCTACTTTAGACACTAGACTTATGAAGACAATGCTTTCCAGCATTTCTTTTTAAGCCCAAATTTCAAGCTTATACTGCTCTCAGTTACTATAGAAACAGTGAATGCCCCAAAAGAAATTATAATATTTCTTATGCAACCACCATTGAAGTTCATTAGTTACTTGATACTGTCTTTTAGGGTAATCATAGAAAGCGATATAATTTTTAGCCTTAGTGGGTGCTCCAACTTTAGACTATAGAATGTGAGTAACATAGCAGTCATGTGGTAACAAAAAAAATGTTGTGTCAGACTTAATGCTGGTGGCAAAGAATGTGACTTAGGTTAGTGATAAGCTTGTTGCCAAGTGTACACTGGAGTCACTAGCACCCAATTTTATTACAGTTTAACTAGATAAAGCTAATATGTGGGTTTGTTTGGGGTTTTTGTTTTTTTAATGTGTTGCAGTTGCTTTTTCATTTCCTGTCATACACTCACAATTGGGGTAAGTAGTTGAAATATTATCATAGGAAGATGTGGAGTGGACACAGAGAAAAAAATCTGGACCACTCCTTCCTGTACTGCAGGGGTTTTTTATACATGTAGAAAAAAGTCAAACGGCAGTTGAGCTTGATCTCATAATCAAATCTTTTACGTATGTAACTTTTTTCCTTTACACTTCTTTTTTCTATCCAGCTCAATAAAGCTTCATCTGAACATGATGGGACCTTGTTTGTCTACGCTTACATAGCCTCTTAGTATCATGACTTGAAATCAAAATTTTCTTGTAACTTCAGGAGAAAACAAGGCAGAACATAACAGAATGTTTGAGAATTCCATGCACATAATGAGAAGAAAATGAACCTGTCTGATTCAGTCTTGTTATGTCTTTTCAATATAAACTCTGATATATCAGCATGCTACAGTTTATTCGATAACTTTTCTTTTCCCAGGTACAACTGTACCAGCATTGTTGAATAGCACCTCCAATCAACTTTACCTGCATTTTCACTCAGACATTAGTGTGGCAGCAGCTGGTTTTCACTTGGAATATAAAAGTAAGACTGTTTGCTTTTTGAAACTTTCTCAGGAAAAGGCATGTGTATGGAAAGGGAAAGAGATTTTATATTATTCTTTTGTTTTCTTATGTTTTTTTTTTAATTCTCTAACAAAGGCATCTCTGCATGAGCCTGGTATAAGTGATATCTATTATACTGAAATTCTAAGTCAAGCCATGTTTGAAATTTTCTAAAAGGCAGGTTTCACAAATTAGCAGCATATAAAAAAATATCAGCCTAGCAATTCTGTACAAGGTTTTAAAAATATGGACTTGGTGTTTTTTTCCAACTTACTTAAGTTTAGTTCTAAAATTTTGGTAACAAAAAAAAAAAGTAAAGGCTGGTTTCATTACTTGGCAATAGATTACTGAACAGATAACACATTTTTTCCTATTTATGCATGTATCTATTTATTCCGTGCTGTTATTTCATATTCTTCAAATTCTTTTTCAACAAATCACTGCTATTGCAAAAAGCCCCCAACAACATTACAATCCCAGAGCTGGAAAAAAACCCACTGCAGTTATTATGGTAAATCACTGATGGTATGAGCAGAATAACCTAAGAAGGTTAATGGCAAATTCTGTAATACATCAAATTTTTATATATTCTGTGAGCAGCTTGGTTCTAAGATACAAAGGTTTGGTATTGTAAACATTGATGGATTACTTCATGTAATCATGTTTAATTCAAATATGCATGTTTGTATTATTACATCTCTCAAAAGCTTTAAATACTATAGATTGAAGTAAATTAAGTACACATGCTTGCATGGTATTGCTTCTAACACGCTAAGAATATTCTATTAATGTGTTGATGAATTAACAGTCTGATGAATGCTTTCATGAAGGTCACAGTGTAATCCAGCTTTTATTTTTGAATGAGAGCATGCTATATTTTATTACAAAGGGCATTCCAGAATTTTCTTGAAAATGGAGTTTGGTTTGCTATTACATCATTCTAATATTAAAGTCCAAAAATATTACTGTTGTTACTAATTTTTTAAAATATACACATAAGTAAACACAAGGACGATCTTTCATAAGCTCCATGTAAGATGGAAGTGAATAATCGTACGATATATAAATATGTACAGAATTTTGAAAGACCAGATTTTCAGCTCATAACAAATATTTTTAACCAAACATAATGCACAAGAGTGTCTTCTGTTTTCATTCTCCAAGCGTTTCTATGCAAAAAAGTTGCAGGTTTTTTGTTGTGTTTTGGGGTGGGTTTTTTATATAATCATTGTAATAGTCATGTAGAATGACAATATGATTATTAATTCTGTAGGAAGCTTTATGGGATCTACTATTTTGATAAAGTGGAGGGTTTTTTCTCTGGAGAACCCTCCTTCCCAATTGGTCAACTTGTTTTCCTCCCCAGGCCTTTTCCCTTAACCAACAGTGATAGGGTGTATGAAGTGTGAAGAAGTACTGATTTATTCTAGGAAGTTGCTGTATAGTGAACATCTTGAAGTTCAGGTTTTATCTTTTGCTGTATCAGTTTTATTATTCCTGTGAGTCATGAAAGAAATGTGTTCTGTTAACAAGTAAAAAGGGTTCAGAAGCATGCAAGGTACCTTGGATTTATGCTATTGTTTGTCTCCTAATTGCCAGTCCCACAACTGTGCTCTGTTAAAGCATCTATTGACTTCAGTGGTTCCAATACTTCAATGCCAGGGCATTTCAGAAGTGCAGCTTAGTAGAGGTCCAGGTAGCAACATTGAGCATTCAGCACTTCGTTGCTCTTTTTATAATCTTGCAGGAAAGAATAATTTCCTTTCTTATGTGGCTATATGATCTCTGCAGGGCTAGCAGGAACATAGGACATCTGTCTGTCTCTGAATCCAGAAACCGAGCCAATTCCCACAACAAGGATTTACTGTTTTCTATTGAGCATTTACCTTTTGATATCAAGAAAAAAGCAAAGAAGGAAATTCTTTTCTGTGTAACAGGATGCAGATATTGCTAGTGTTTGATTTTGAAATCTGAAGCGTGGGATGACTTGGTTACCTACTGTTTGAAGCAACATCTGAAAAATAAATACCTTTTGGTTCAGAAGTCAATTTGAAATTTGGAACAAAAAAGTCCTTTGGTTGAGAGATTGTCTTTGTAAACACAAAAATGTCAAACACAAAAATGTAATTTTGTGTAAGTAAACACAAAAATGTCAAATTCAAGATGAAATACTGTGTTAGAACATTAGGCACTCTTGAGAAAAGCAAAGAAAAAGGAAGGCTAGATTCAGTCTACCTAAACAAAACCCTTTGCAGCTGTAACATTTAGCTATAAGTGTCCTCAGTTCAGTTCTTGCATCTTCTTGCAGAAATTTGAACATCTGAGTAGTCATAGTGGGGATCCTCCATACCTATTTTAAAGGCTGTTCTACTTACTGACTAAGCACCTGTAGCAGGATTTGCATTAACATTTTCATTACCAGTAAAAATGCTCAGTCATTTAAGTTTAGCTTATGTTTAATCATTTTGTACAAAATAGTAGAGCACTAAGGTCAGATGTATAAAGAATACACCACTGTTGTGATGCCAGAGACCTAAGTCTATTGTGTTCATTTAGAGGACAGATCTGGATTGGATGTATGTAGGATGTATGCAGTAGTTCCTGGCACTTAAGTGGTTACATGATTTTCAGTTCTTGTTCAACTATGTGATTTAAAAATTTATAGAATGGAATTATAGAATAATGCTTAGGAGTTTGTCTCCATTGCTGAAATTCTCTGTTTACCTCTGTGATAAGGATACCTCTGAGTAGTGGCAATGTGGGTTCACATCATTGCAGGGAACAAAGACCTTCCCTCTTACTTGAGTTGTCAGTAGATGCATTGCAGGAATCCACTCTTGTATTCATTCAATTTGTCTTTATGAAGAACAGAGAAAAAGAGAGTCTGAACCCTGCAGTAAGAAAGGCTTTCTTCCTCATTCATTATTCTCTTTATAGTAGCACTTCTCTTTTAGTTTATGTAGTCACAACAAAGGAAATTCAGTGATATATTGGAAAAAGTAGTATTTCAGAAATGAATGACAGATTTCCAGAATTATTTATATAACAACCTTTTATTTCCTGATCAGAAAGCAAGATGAACACACTAGATTAGGGAGAGGAAGCAACAGTTACTATCAGTATATATTAACTGAAAAAAGCCAAATCCAAAAACACTAAACAGAACTGTGCCACTTTATTTGAGCTGAAGAACTGTCCCTTAGCTTTGTAAAAGAAATTACAGTAATTTAATTATGCAAGAAACACTAATTAATTTATGCTGTATTTTAAAAATCTCTAGCATAGCACTTCAACAATGTAGATGCAGAGGTTTAGTTATTTAATGGTGTTTAACCTATATATAGACAAAATTTTGTAGAGAAGAAAGTCTCCAAAAAATAGTTCTCAAAAACTAAAATCAGTGGGAACACTTTTCATTTTCAGCTAGGTCATTGTGTTTTTCTTTCAATTATTTTGGTATAGAAATTTCGTGGGTCTTCTGTCCCACTGATGAAAATTTAATAATGGTTTTATTGGAAGTATTTAATTTATAGCTGTGCTTCTTTTAGTATCTGAGTAACACTTTTATGGATCCAAATGTAGTGCTGGATAGCTCCTGCTCTTTTGTGGGAGGGGCATAGCTTTGTTTATTAAGCTTTTTTTACCTGGGCAATCAATTGCTCTGAAAGCTAACAATAAAAATTCACAGTTATTCTGATTGTATTTCAGGGATGCCCACAGAGATTATGACTTTATTTTATTTTGGGGAACAATAAACTCAAATACCAAACTGCATACCTACCTACATCCTTACTTATATACAGTCTTAAGTGCTGTATGTACATAGTTCCCAGTTAGCATTAATTGAAATTATAAGCAGGTATCAAAGGACACTGGATCCTTTAATATGGTTTTAGATGTAAGTATTTTGGAAAGAAAAAAAGCTATACGTCTTTGAAATTGGTGCTTTTGGAAGACCAAAATTTTGCAAATTTTTTCACTAGTGAGAAGACCCTTAGGAATTACAGTGAAGACAATTTTAAATCTTACCAGAAAAATGCCAGTTAGTAATACGAAGCTGCTGATCACATCAAGTCAAAATAACTTCAGAGCTTGCAGCAGCAGGCTGCAACAGTGGTTGATGAGACCAAGTGGACCTAACAGTGTTTCATCCAGCCTTATCTTCTGCATACATTTCAGATTAAGGTAGTAGGTAAAACGGCTCTTAACTAGCCATTCTGGTATCCTGTAAACCATGTTGTTATATGAAAAAAAATCTTCATAATGACGTTAATGGAAATGAGGATCACTTAAGGAACACTCCCTTCATCCCAGAAGAAATTCCAAGGAACATGGGCCAACAGAGGAGAGTGTCTTTAAGTCACTATGAAATTATTTTTCAAAAAATAAAAATGTCGTCTCTGGAATAGAATTTATAATCACCTTAATTTTAGAATAAATGGATGAGAGTTTCTACTTAAAAAGATGTTTTCACAAGTACAAACGTTATAAGAAGGTAAATAGCTTTCAGTTAAAATATAGTTTGCTGTCATTTGATCACATATATTCCACACTGTACAATGCTGTTTCAAAGTAAATTCATAGAACTTCATAAATACTACCAATGATGACAACTTATTTTAAGATAATTTAAATTAATTTATTTCTTGAAATTGTGTCTTTCTTTTAGCAGTGTGTCTTTCTCCTGTCCTCTCTATTTGTGTGCTCCTTCTATGTGTGTCGTCATTTTCATGGGAAGGGTCTGGGCAGTCTGTTCCTGAAAACCTAAATTCACGCCTAATCTAGGCAGTGCATATGCTCCCCTTGTGGCCTTCAAAAACACACAAGTCTTCTGTGGAATAATATAAATTTATCAATTACTTTAAGATGTTTTTGTGTTTAGGCATCAAGCATGTAGGTATAAGTTGTTTGTCCAAGTTGAGTGGTCATATCCAGGTTGTATGCTACAGTCAAATTGATGACAAAGATTTTTTTCCTTTGTTTATTTGAGTGGTGTTCTGGGAGTTGTGGGGTTTGGGTTTTTTAATTTTTTCTTTTTGTTTTTTAAGTCAAATACACAAACTCAGTTAAATTAAAGCAAATAATTGGTCATTACCTTAGAAAAAAATTATTCTTGCCATAGTACAATTATAAATATTGTTGAGAACCACTGTGTGGTGTGGTTTCTTGTTATTTCAGAAGGGTTGTAGATGTTAAACTGTTTGCAGTAACCTGTGATGAGAAACACAGCAGTAAAAATATGTAGTAGGTGACTGTAGAAAAGACAGTAATTAATCATTTAAACTAACCCTTCATATGCATGGGGCTGTGTTTTTTTCCCAAACTGTGGTAGAATAAATAACCTAACTATTTTCACAGACACCTCCAAGTCCAATCAAAATGTACTTTGTTGCATTTCGAATATGTACAATAGTAGGAAGAATAAATATTCCTGCTATTTGATCAAATTCCTTTTACTGTTAATGAACATAGGAAACAACTGTCCAAATGGTATGGTTTATAAATATGCCTGTTTATCCAAATTGCATTTGTGGTCACTGATGGCTCAAGTTGATCTTAGAATGTCATTCATTAATTCCGTAGTAGTTTCAATACTATACAAATTTTTTTAAAAGTATGGAAATAATGAGTGGGTGCTCATGCTTGCATGCTGCTTAAACCTCTCAGGTTTGTTTTAGTAAGAATTGAAAATGATGAATATAGACATGTAGGTTAACATCACAAATAATCTGTATGTGTGAATATATCCAAATGTAGTAATTGCAATTAAAATGTTTCAGTTAAAATCCTGGTTTATACAATCAATATTTTAACAGTGCCATCTAGCCTTATTACCTTGAATTAGGTCATATGGCAGAATTCAGCATCATTCTTTGTTTTTCCACTGTACCAAGATCATGTAATATGTGTGAGAACAGAAGCTTTCTTTTAGTTACTGTCTTCTTTTCTGAAGCTTCTCTATTGCCTGTTTTCAAGGGCTAAAGGTTCTCAGGAGCTGATATAATGGATTTACTGATAAGGGAACTAGAGAACAATGATGGTCTTTTGTAGTAATTTGCTATCATAAAAATCTCTAATAAATTCAAAAATAAAAAACAGGTTGGCAGAGAATAATATTTATTCTTCTACAGAGCCTATTGTTTTTGTAGATCCACATTAAGATCTTTCACGCAATTTGATCTTTAATGTGGTTCTCAGTGCAGCAAGCTTTTCATTTTTCCTGTATTAAAGCAGGTGTGAATCACAAATGTGCCATTTTTAATTTAGCAGGTCCTGATGCTATCATTATGCCTATAGAACTTGCTAGCTGTTGACATGAATCTAACCTTTCTTGCAGCAGTTCATTGAGATAAATCTTTTTTCTAGACTGGCGTCTGAAGCATGCTGTTTTGGAAGGGACAGCTTGGGTTTTGATGTACATCACATCAAAATGTAAAGAATAATTCACTCCTGGTTGATGTTGTAGTATAATAAAGATCAGTATGTTTCAGTTAGCCACACAAGGGTGGGATGGTGGAATTAAAAGAAAAGAAAGCCTGGTGACTTTTGGTCAAGCTGTCAAGAAATTCTTGTGTTGTTCAGTTTGCAGCTTTCTGAGTTGGACACTAATGGGCATTCACATTGTCAGATATGCCAGCAAGGATTTTCTTTCTGCCAGCAATGGCAGTGATGTTTGGACAGAATTGGAGGTAATTGTAGGCATGTATATAATTATGGAAGTGAGGCATATTTGTCTTATGCCACAGCAGAGCCAAGCAAGTATTTAGCAGGCAGTAAGTGGAAGAAGGTCAGAGAGAGGGTTATCATTCTTGACATTGATGCGTTCTCTCTTGTACTGCACAGCAGAAGCTGAGCTCTGAAGAGCATGCACTAAGCAATCCTTGTCCTTTTTTGATTGCTTGGACTTGACATTTAACATGTTTTCCCTTTATTACGACTGTTCACATACAGTCTAGTTTAATGTATTTCAGAGTCTCTGAATATTTAAGTTCTCTAGTTTGTCCCCAGATACAATAATTTGTTTACTTTCTCTCAAGCTTTCTTTAGATTTTTGGACTGGTACTAAACAAACTGGTTTAGATTAACAACTAGGCTAGTATTATGTAATGATTAGAATGATGAGGATGATTGACCATAGTACTTGACTCTGTTTCTGACTTTCTCTTTGCTTTTGGAAAGGTAATATTGTTTCTTAATAGCAGGTATATAAAATGAAGTCAAACATCAGTGGGTTTTGCATAGTGGTTTGTGATACTCTGGTAGAATATTCTATATTATAAGCTGAATCATCAGACCAAAGTAGTATACAGAAAGTATCATAGAAAGTATAAACAGCTATCAGAAAGCAAAAGTTCTAACCAGGTTATTAGAATCTGTTAAAGATAAAATACACAGTGTAATACCATATCTAACAGTTGCACAGAAAATTACTTTGAAGATTTTTCTTTGTTCATAGTCTATTGAAATTATTTATGCTATTTAACTAATGATAGAAAGAGCTGTATTACCAGCACATCACTCATATTGCTATGCAGTCACTGTCACAAAACTGTTTCTGTGACTCAGAAAAATCTGCAAAAGTAATTTTGCTTCCACAGATCCATGACTGCAGGCCTGTATCTCTCAATACACAGGAATACTGAGTGCAATCAAAATACAAAGTTCTTGAATAAAGCAAGTGAACCTCAAATTTGTATTCACAGCATTCAGCAAGTACATGGCTATCTGTAAGCAGTTTAGTCACAGTGTCTTTGTTGGGTGCTTATTTATTTAATGGTGAATTTGGAGCAGGTCTTTTACAAAAATTATTTTCTATTCAGGAGTGAGAAATGTAGAAAAAAGTGTTGGTTCTCTTAAGGTGCGTCTGAACACTGGATTCTCAAATCAGTAAACAGCAGTCTATATACTGTAGTCTGAATTATTGAAATGTTACTCTTCACTTTATGCTGGAGCAAACAGACTATTTGTATGGATACAAACCACATCGATTTAGTACCTGTATTCAAAGACATCTTCCAGACATGAATACATTGATCTTATTATGGAACATGGAATAGTTGACCAAAAGAAAGGAAACATAGGAAACTGTAACAAACTCCAAATTGTTGAAGTTAATGATGACATCGTCATACCTATTTGGAACATTGCAGTTCCACAGAAGGATCACACATGAAGTCCCCAGTGGCCACATGAAGTCACCATGACATCGTTTCAAGTTGATGATATTGGTATGACAACAACATTTGTAAATTCTGTGGTAGAAATTGCTGGAAATATTTAGAGTATGTTTAGATATTTTCCTAAATTGTACGTTCCAGTACACAGTAGTTCCTTTAAGGGAGATCCTATTCCTTGCAAGTATTAAATATTTTTAATGTGCTAATAAGAATTTTTGCATCACTTGTTATGAAGACTTCATATCTTGATAGCACTCACTCAGCATTGGAATGGCTTGCCATTATCACTGAAAATTCCTGAAGAAAGTGAAATGCAGTAAGACTCAAAGGTACAAGACCTAGCAAGAATGTCAAGGATTATGTAACGTATTTCCAGGAAATTAGTATAGCTATCAAAATTTCAGGTGTAAATACAAAAGCTATTTCAAATTTGTGTGTGCTTCATTAGGAAAAATATATTTACTTCAACTAAACCTCGAGCTGCAAAATACTGACTGGAAATGGGTGAAGTGGGAAACACAAAATTTTTATGTGTGTGTTTAAGATTTGTAAAGGTTTTATATTTGAGTGATGAAAAGTAGATACATAAAGATTTAAGTATAAAATTAAAACCCTGTCTGTATCAAAATGTGCAAACAGCATTATCTGAAAGAAAATTGTATTTACATAGAAAGATCAGGGTCTCTGTGAGTAATACCAGATATTTTTTCATGATGATTTTTTCATGAACCATCTGGTACAACAGACTCCAAAATGTTAGACATCAGAGTAAAGCCAAATATCTTGTAATTTCTGTACTAAACACTGTCAAGTTGCACTTACTGTCACCAGAGGGGTTAGATTTCATAAGAGGCCAATGAGATTTGTAGCATTTAGTCAGTTATTTATTCATACAAGTGAACTGAAGGACACAGAGCATCACATTCAGAAAAAGATTAGTTTTGTCTGATTTTTACAGAATTTTTGGCTAATAAATTCCAAAGATCAATTCTTAACACATTGTGAAAATAATTTCCATTTCTGGCTTCTACACATCATATTTTAATAAAATATAAAAGTTAAATATTTATGTTTCAGTAATAATTTTAATTAATAAATGGCTTCATTTAAAATTTATTTTTTATTTAAGAGGAAGTTTTTAATTATATAAGGAGAATGAGATTCTGTCATCAGATCATAAGCTGACAAACTAATTCTTCTGGTCCCTCTGCACAGAAACTCTTAAAAGCACAGAATTATAGAATCTAATCAGCAGTTTCTCAACTGTTGTGTTCATTTGTAGCATTTTAGCAGAGATGTCATTTCTTTTTCAGTTGTACTGACTAACAAACTCCTTACATAAGCACACAAGGAAAAAAAGAACAAATGGATACTCACTTGGCAAAAAAGCAGAAACTAGTACTTCAGATTGCCAGATTTAGATGAACACATTTGAGAAATTGCTAATCTCCTGTTTGAAAACACTTGGCTTAAAACTAGTCAAGAACAGGCTTTCCTGTCACACCTATGCAAAGATTTAGTTTTGAGTTAACAGTACTAAATTTCAGATGTCGAAACTTTTTTATAGTCAGTAGAGTTACATAAGGAAGACCCTCTGCCTTTAGCTGCTGTTCCAAAAGGCTCTACCATGTCAGCTAAGTATCTCTGCTCATCTGTTGTTGAAAAGAAATAATATGCATAAAGTGAATACAGTTCTTCTCTCTCCATTTCATTTCAAGGATTGGGGAGGAGCTGAGGGAAAGTATGTTTAATGTACTAGGATTGCCATGCTGGTTGAAGAAAATAAAATGGCGTAGTATGTGATAGCAGTGTGATACATAATTGGTACAGTCAGACTATATAATCTTTGTCTTTCAGTCATACTATTTGTATTCTGCAGGGCAGTTCTGAAAATTTCTGTGTTTTAAACAACATTTCCATTTACTGTTGAAATAAATATTTAATGTTCACTTAAAAACAATGCTGTGGAAAGAATTCCTTAGAACAACAAATATCAATGAAGACTTGTTGTGCCCTTATCTGTGTTTTTTCAATCTTTTTGTTTACTTTCCTCAGCTGTAGGCCTTGCTGCCTGTCCAGAACCAGTAATTCCTAGCAATGGGATCAAATCAGGAGATAGATATATGGTGAATGATGTTTTGTCATTTCAGTGCGAGCCAGGATATACTTTACAGGTATTTCTTTCTTTCTTTTTCCTTTGAATTATACACTGTGGAATAATTGCAACAATAGAGCAATATACCCACTCCAAAACTACACACATAGGCTCTATTTTATCACTTCTATGATTAAGTAAGGCCTATATGAGTAGTCCTACATAGTAAAGCTATGAATGTGTAGCGTGTCTGGCCTTCAGTAAAAATGGGCTGGCAAATCATGTCTTAGATTAATGTATCATTGAGCAGTAAAAAACACCAAAGTGGAGAAGGAAATAACATGGTTGAAATGTTTTCTCTAAAACAAAAAAATATTTTAGTACTATTCCTATTGAAACTGTACAGTGTGTTTCTATTTTTGGAAGTGGTTCCTCTAGGTGAAATTTTAACCACAATGGTAAAATTACACCGCGGGATTTCATATTCTCAGAAATTTTAGAATTTGGTTTCTAAATCAAATTTTGTTTGTGCTAAATCTCCTCCAGAGAAGGATAAAGTCATAGCTCGTATGATGTTTTAACATTGTAGTCATATGATGTTTGCCAGTTGAGTGCTCCCTCAGCATACATTGGCTTATTCATTTGTCTCAGTATTCCTTACCATTCTCCTAAAATTCAGACTGAACATCTTAGCTCTAGGCTAGATGTGAGAACACCTGCACTTGAAAAGTTTCTCTAAGTAATCAGCAATATCCTTACCTTTTCAGTTATGTATTACAGATACAGGATCAAGTCTTTAACCTAATCCATGCTCTTCCCATTTATAGCATAACTTGAAATGGCCTGTATCAGAAGCAACCTATATCCATAGCAAAAAAGGTTGTGTCGTAGACATGTCCTATTAATTAGAAAAGATTCAAGGCTTGTGCACAATAAAGCCTACTCTACCCTTGTGAAGCACTGACTGCCCATTTAATGCTTGAAGGATTACTTACAAGCCAGCTGATGGTTCATATATAAACTACTAAAGTTTTTCTCCTAGGAAAATTAAATATTATTATGAAAATACTTACTGGGTTAAAACCTTTAACTTTTGGACTTTATTTATTAACTCTATTTTACCTATTTCATCTTTCCCTTATAGAGTCCTTTGTAGGTAGCACTACTGTCAGTTAGAAAATGAGACACATAAAAAATCTGATATCATATTTTTATTGTGCAGTCCTTTCAGAAGGACTGTCTGTCTTTAAAGCTTGACTCCTAAATAGGTTCTGATTTCTATTTAAAGGCTGCTAATGAACCATTAACATTTTTCTATTTCAAAGTATCATTAAACTATGTATGTGATGAAATGTCATCTCTACAATATTTCTATAGCCAAGGCAAAGTTTTGAGATCTGAAATTTATCTAATTGCTTAGAATGCATAATGCGTTGCTCTGACAGAAGAAGTAAAAATGGCTCTAAATTAAAAAGAATTAACAGTGAAAATGAAGTTCTACAAAGCACAGTATGTTTGCTATTCAACATGTATGGATCAGCATAACTTTGCAGATGCAGGGTTTTTTTGGTTAGGTTTTTTTTTTCACTCTAGCTGTGAATTTACCCTCAGTCTTCAGAGAACATATTCACAGCTAGCAATAACAATCAGATGTGGATTAGTTTATAATTGAGACTTACGAGAAAAGTCATAGAGCTCAAACTACTACCTGGAGATGCATAAGAAAGGTAATTGCTAGCTGTAGGATTAAGTGTCTGCCCCCAGGAGGGGACTTTAAAAGTCTGAAATCAGAATGTGCTCATGTTGGGAAGAGGCTTGAAGCCAGAGTGATCTTTTCTTTCTTTCTTTCTTTCTTTTTTTTCTCCCCAAAAATATTTTATAGGCCATTTTACTTTCTTCCCTGACTCTGGTAGTTAAATTATGGCTTCCCCCCAACTCACATCAGAAACTTGCAACCGTAGAAGACTAGGAACAGAGAACAGTGTAAAACAAGGAATATTGCATTATGTAAATTATTCAAAGCATCATCCATTTTGCAAGTAACTATTATGACACAATAAGTTCACGCACAGTTTTCCTGTAAAAGAAAATGGTTACCCTTAAAAAAAGATTATTTTATTGAAGTTTTACCAAATTTTAGTATTTTAATAATAAAAATTAATATTGTTTCATATATTTAATGAAAATTTTTTTTCTTCCAAGCCATTTTTAAAAAATGTTTGTTTGCCTTTCAGAAGCTGATTATCTAAGTATACTTAACTAAATGATTAGTTTTATTCCATATAATTCTATATGAACTTTATTCACAGTAGCATGTGAAGTTTTTTTCTTGTAGACGTTCTAAATGATGTAGATGTAGTTTCATCAAATGCAGTTTCCTTTACTGTAGTTTACTTATTTTGTCTTTTACTTGTTTTTATGAGAATTTGAGTGCTATAGACAATATCTAAAGAAGTCTTCGTAGCTAATTGATAAAATGTGCTACCTTAATAAATATTTGACTCCTAAGACACTTAATTATGCAGTGGATCATGTTGTGAAACCATGTGAGAGTTCAAGGTCTGCTGGTAACTGTGGATAACTTTCTTGGTATGCTCCACATCCATGTCATCTGTAGCAAGGAGTTATGAAAAAAATTCCAGTGTGGGTCTCTACTACTCCCTCAGGACAGTGGTTGATTCAATGCAGACTACAGCCTGAGAATGAGCTAGTGCTTATACTGTGGATGAGAACCCTTGAATTGAAATAGGGAGTGAACCAATTTGACCATATGAATGGACATAGTCAGCTGATTCTGTCTTGTAACCAGATTTATGTTTATTTAAAAATGATGAGAGGTTTTCATGTTATCAAAAGAAGTGGAAGTCTTCAAAAATAAGGTTTTAAAAAATTTCATAAAAGTAATTATAATAAAATCAGTTGTTCTAGCACACAGCAAAGAAGTTGCAGGAGGTTCTCTTACTTCACCCTTCCTGTGAAGTCCCATAATGGGCATCTGTAATCTAATATTTTGCCCTTTCCAAACAGGGTCGTTCTCATATTTCTTGTATGCCAGGAACAGTTCGACGCTGGAACTATCCATCTCCTCTCTGCATTGGTATGGATACCTAATTTTTTTTTCTGAACATGTCAGAATAAACCCCTTTCTTTGTCATGCCTATTATTCCTTCATTCCAAACTTTTGTGAGTTTCCATTTCTATGAAGTACTGAAAAATTGCAGTATTTTTCTTGGTCATATATAATGTATGTGGTATTTTTAAAAGCACTGTGACAGCAGGTAAAGGAGGAAACCCAGATGCTCACCATTATTCAGCTTGTCTTGAATACTCTGGTTTGCATCAAGCTGAATTTCCTTCAGAAGGGAGAGGAAGTTAAGACATTCTTTTTGCAGCATGCTCAACTTGGAGCATCTTCTGAAGGACAAGCAGGTCAGGAAGGTAGCTGAGGACACTTCTCAAAGAAGCAGGCGGCCTGTCTGCAGTGAAGAGCAGCTTTGAAGCCAAGCCTTCAGGGGTGGTGGAATGAAAAACAGATTTAGTGATCCTGATAAGGCTGGGCTTGGTTTTTTTTGTTTTTTTTTTAATCTGAGGAACCTGTTACACAATGCTGATTTAAAAGCAAGGCTAAGAAGAATCTCCCTTTTAAGCACACCAAGACCTTAGCCAACATATCTGGGTTTTCCCTGTGTAGATCTTACTCTCCTTTATTTTTTCTTGATGAAACAAAGTTTAAGAGAGTCAGGATTCTGGTGACTTCTGGCATGCTTATTTCAAGAAAAAATAGGAATGGAAGAGAAGGAACCATAGCTCCATGATAACATGCACTTCAGCTTTGAAATGCATTCTTCAGTGAATGCTTTTACCTTTAATATTCAGTCAGCAAAAGCTGTTACTTTTAGCTTCATATCTAAGAGAATTTTAAAAGATTGGGATGATTTCAAGCAATATTAACATGAGATGATTTTAAAGATTCCTTGTCAAGTCAGGTCCATATATTGTTTTGTCAACTTCTACAGAAGCAGTCACTTCTGATTAATATGAAAGCAGTGCAGTTCCTTCAAATCGATATTAGGGATAGAAAATTTCTTTTCAGGATATGTACTTTGGGGTTTGGGGGGGAGGTTAGTGCTAATCTTATGCTTCACTGTGTATATTAGTCCCTATTTTCAGCGTGCTCAATGAATTTATTTTTTTTTCTTCTACTTCATGAAACTTTGCTGTCCTGGAAGCTAAAACACCCCTAAGAAAACAATCAAACCCTTAAATATGACCCAACTTTCAACCCTTAAAATGTTGATTTTTTTTTTTTTAAGAAATGCAAAGAAAAATGTTTTCATTGAATAGTGTATTTAATATTGCAGGAACTTAGATATTTGAGGAGTTTGAGAGAGACAACATAATTTCTTGTGTAACTAATATATTTTATTTTTTTCAGTGCCATTATCACAATGTACAGATCACATAGCACTGTAACATATGGCAAGGCTTTCAAATAGTGATTACTCAAATAATATAAATTACAACATTTTGATTTAATTTCTTGAATATTTATAATCATATTATTTTCCTAGCAAAGGTGTAAACTCAGCTACTTCTTTAAAAATTGCTGTGCATATTTATAGTGAAGCTTTTATTTCATCCTAAATGATGCAAATTACTTTTTGATCTACAAACACATGAATTTACTGAAGCACATCATATAGATAGTAAGCAAAGAATAATTATCTTATGCAGCTCTTCTATCCTCTTTCTGAATTAAAGAAAGAAATGTGGGGGGAGTTTGTTTGTATGTTTGTTTGTTTTTAAACTCAAGCGTGGTTTTAGCTATATTAACCCGCAGATCTGCAGCTACATCATGAATCAGTGTCATAACTGGATTTCATTCCAGATTTTTTTCCTCTAATTACAAAGCCTATCTCAATGTACCACCAGAAGTTTTTAACCATGATTGCCAAGATGAGACAGTGGGTTGCCCAGTCTATATGTACAACTACACATCTGCAGTAAAATCATGTTGAACATACTGTTAGTAAGCATTTCGCTCTAACTCAAATTTTTTCTTTTTTTTTTTTTTTTCCTTCCGTCATGAGGAATGTTTTGACTGTGATAAACTTTATTACACTGGGGTCATGGGAATAAAATGGAAAATACATTTTTGGAATTAATCATATGCCAAATATTAAGAAATAATATTATTAAGAGATACAGTAACTGTCTTTTTATTTTGAATAGCTAAATGTGGTGGAACACTGACAAACATGGGTGGTGTGATCCTGAGCCCAGGTTTTCCTGGAAATTACCCTAGTAACTTAGATTGCACATGGAAAATTTTATTACCTATTGGATATGGTAAGTAAGCTTACATTTGAGCAGCAGTTATTTGTAATAATCAGATTTAAATATATATGTTAAAGAATATCCTAATTTCCAGTATGAAATAGATTTTATTCAGTTAATGTATTGTATACCCCTTACATAATTATGCATTTTCTTTTGATTTGAAGATTATTGGTAATTTAAAAATAAATATTTGTCAAAATAACTTTTTATTTGTAAAATTTTCTCAGCAATTGATTTTAGTGCAAATTACATCTTGCTTATGTAGATATATCAGATTAAATAGATAATATCCTTTCTAAATTTATCAGTGCTCTTCCTTTTAATATCCTTTCATTGTCCCCCAAGTAACTCTTTAACAGTGTTTTTATGTTCTGTGAAAATGAACTGAACCTCATTTCTGTCACTACAAATCTAGTTAAAAACATTCTAAATCTGTACTCCAAATAACAAGTAGCAGTTGTCAACTTAGAAACTTGTAGGTTTGCATTAAATCTGTTGTCACACAGAAAATGTCTTCACAAATAAATAAAACTACAGAAGGTAATAATGAATGATAAAGTGTGTGTATTAAACACAATATCATTATCAGAAGAAAAAGAAGAACTTTTCTTGTGAAACATTATGAGAATTCAGGGCTAGAGCTCAAATAGGAAAATTAATTCTATACGTTTATTATTAAATACACTATGTGCGCCTCTTGAAATGAATTTCTGTGCCTATTAGATGTTTAGATATCTTATAGCCTTAGGATGACAATAGACAGGACACCCTTGTTTAATTTGGGCATTCTAAAGCTACATTTGCAGAAAATTAAAATGATAAGCAACTGTTACAGGGTGACAACATCCTAATTGGGCTACTAGAATACTCCCTTTTAAAAACAGTGCTTCTCAGAGTTGCTGGTTTTCTTTAAGCTTTTCCATGTAGACAATGTTTATTTATGTAACTGTCTTATATCCTATTATTATCCCTCTTACCTCTCCAAAAGTATCTCACGGTGATAATCCTGTAAGTAGAAAAGATTTTGACTTTGTTAGACAAGGGATTTGACAAATACAGGGTGTTCATACCGTTGGTGTACCATTGCTTGCTTTCAGAAATACTGGAAGAGGACAACTTTAATCATTAACAGTGATACTTTACCCAAAGTCTCTGTTAGATAATCCACAGATAGATCATGATTGGTGTGGTATTCCACATAGAACTTGCTTTGAAAAATCTTGGATACTATTTTAGTTACAAGTATAAATTAGTCTACCTAAGAGCCATATGTGTACATTTATTCTATTGTATCATAATGAATATATTAAATCTCTGAAAAATAGAAAACATTTTCAAAATTTAACAATGCTCCAGGTTTTGGGGTGATTTTTTTGAAGGGTTTTACTGTGGTATCGCTTGATCTAGAATTGAACACTGTGGACAAATCTGATCCAGAGGACACTCGTGAACATGTAGTGATTGATTCAAACAACTGAAATAACCTCATAGTGACTTCACCTCTTAGTAAATTTTCCTTTATTCCCATCCATTTATTCAAACTTTGTATCTGATTGAAGTCTGTAATATTATTGACTTAGCTCAAGCACACAAGTGTGCTTAAATAAAGTCTCACAAAAAAATTGTGGGAACTAAATTTGTCACAAAGTGCTCTCTTCATTACATGAAAATATACAGACATAAAAGAAGACCCTATTACAATTCAAACATTATAAACAGGTGAAAAGCACATCTTTTCAAGTGAGTTGCAGTTATTTTGCAATGATTTCAGATAGCTGTTAATTGATTAACATTTGTAAAAATGATTAGCTCAGCTTGGAATTGTCGTTATTTAGTCTATTCAAGTGAGAGAGGTAATCCTGTTGAGATTGGAGCAGGAAGTAGTGTAATTAGAGATTGACCAGATAATGTTTTATTTTCTGTAGCTATTGGCTTTATTCTGTATAATTTTACGTAAGAAATGATTTACTGTAGAAAGTTTTTTTCTTTGACATATCCAATTGACAATTGTAAGACACATGCAGAATTTCCTCTAATTAAAAGTAGCATCTTTGAAAAACCTTTAGAAAAAAAAATACTATGTTTGTGGCTATTTTAGGCAGTTTATATTTTTAAAATTACTAGTAAATCTAGTTTTTACTTTTAAAAAATGAACCTTTTCTATACTGAGTATTTACACACATAGTCATATAAATTCCTTCTCAGTAATTAAAGAAGAATGATTTGATTGTAATGGTACTCCGTGGCTCATCAGAGACTATGTCAGAATGGCAGGCTCCTTTTATTTAAATACCTAAACACTATATACTTATGTACAATTGAATTACATGCTTGTCACTTTAGCAACTTAAGGATATCAATTGGCTGCGCAATTCTTTAGAATTCTTTGCATGCTGCTGACATCCAGTGTCTGGAGGGAATCATTAAATGCTGAATGTAAGGTCAAGACATTTCAGAGCTGCTTGGTGTCCTACTACATCTCAAACCCTGAGAGCATTGCAAAATTAGTGACTTTGCCTAAGTCAAACTGACTGTACCAGACACCATTCAAGACAATGGTGTGGATAATATTGAGAATTTGGTATGTTCTGTATGCATCTCTATTGATAGCATCAGAATAAGTTTTCTTACTGAACAGCTGAAGTACTTGTTTTCATATCTCCCACTCTGCGTAAGTCAGAGATGGTACGAGAGGTAAACAACCCATATTCTTAGAAGTTCTCTATAATAATCAGTTTATTTGGTAGTTTATTCAGTTTCTCCTGAAAAAAAAAATCTATTTTATACAAATAATCAGTTGTCAGACCACAGATGCAAAGAAAGGGGCTATAGAGCAAGACTGAGTGAATGACTTATCCTGGTGATTGAATCTATAAGGTACTCTTCTGGAATGAAGAATATGTCTCTACTGCTGCTTAAGAATGTCAGGCAGAGAGTTAAGGCATTGAATATGTCACATTGCTTCATTGGCTCATTCATTAATTCTGCTTTATTCCATTCCAGCTACTTCTTCATAGTCTACTAGAGCAAGTTTAGGCTCAGGCAGTGAGGTTGCAAGTTACTTCCTACTATAATTGGCTTTTGCACCAGGGATTCATCCCTTATCCCTCTTTTGCCTCTTGAGAAGGCTGAATTCCAAGTCCTTAGTCCCCATGTAGTGCCAGAACTTTAAAATAGCTGTTCCCATGAGATTAAGCTTATACATACTGCTCAGCATTTCAGGAGTCACCTCTCTCCCATTCATTTTGTGAGAAAGGGCTGGTTCAGCCACCTGACTTCCAGACAGGGCCTGTCCTGAGTGAGACCACTCTTGAGTTCAATGCCTCTTACAGTGCTGCGTACAAAGTAGAATGGCTCTAAGGACACACTGGTCCAAACTGGAGCAAAGAGGTAGTGTATATACCTGACTTGTGTCAGGAAAAACGTGGTAGAGTAGATAGTTGGAACTAGGTAGGTAAACTTCTGCCTCTGAAAGGTCACTCTGTTAATAACTGTCCTGCTGAAACCAAGACAATAACCTTCCTGGGTGCTGAGCTGATTCTGAGCCTCCAAGAGGCCTGGCCCAGCTACAATAATGCTCTTTTGGCAGTGTCCTGACCATGCTGTAACACAGCAGGATTTGTGACAAGCCCCTCCCTTGAAACTTTCTGGTGCCTGGTTTAGGAACGATGTTTGTTGACTTAGTGACTTTGTTTCATTGGTCCTTTACACGTTTATATTTATTGGGAACCAACTCTTGCAGTAGTTAGCTGCTATTTCCTGAATTTAAGCGTCCCACTTTGAATGGTGACTAAAATATAAATACTGTGCCTATAACAATTATTTTGACATCTTTTATAAAAAGTCCACTTTAATTTTTTTTTTCACTTTCTCAATGATGCAGGTGCTCATATTCAGTTTCTGAACTTCTCTACCGAAGCAAATCATGATTTCCTAGAAATTCAGAATGGGCCTTACCACACCAGCTTGATGATCGGTCAGTTTAGTGGAATGGAACTCCCGTCACCCTTGCTAAGTACTACACATGAAACACTTGTCCATTTTTACAGTGATCACTCAGAAAACAGGCAAGGATTTAAGTTGACATACCAAGGTAAGTAGGAACCAGCACAATGAACTTGACAGTTAACAAGTTTTTGAGGGTTTTTTTATTTAAAAAAATACTAGGCATATACTGAATTGCATTTTAAAATCTGTAGTTTGCTTAATCCATAGGTTGAACATTTTTAAAACAGAAATTGTGTTGAAATGGAGTCTTTGCTGATGTAAAAAACAGAAGCCAAGGTGATGTCATTTGTCAAAGGTCACATAACTGATACCCTTTTCCATTCCATTAAGCTGTACTGTTACTGGACAATACTGCTAATATTCGCTGTCTATTTTTCCAGTTTATATAATTTTTTTATATTTAATGTAAGAAATGAGGACTTCAAAACATAGTATGTGTGATTTTAAATATTTATGGGGAAAAAAATTTAATTGTATCTTGGCAGTCTAAAAATTGTTATATTTTTGCAGTGAAAATTAACAAGAAAGTAAAAGATACCAGATAATACTTATGTATTTGTATTTTCAAATACAGATCAGATAATTTTGTTTCTCAATGTGTGGCTATAGGTGTATTTGAATTACCAAATGCATATACATTTGTCTAGTTTTATTTTCCTCTTGAGTGAAAAGCAAGGCAATTTCACCAATAAAGCAACTCACACAGTTCATTTTTATGTAACACTGCTTAGTTATAAAGAGATTCTGGGGTGACTCATTTCTGACTATTGACTGTTTTGAGAAAGCACAATGTTCTTAGTCTATATATTTTAAAAACACATAGTTTTAAAACTTTAATAAATCCACAACATAATTCACTCAAATAGAAGCTGGGGGGGAGGAAATATTTTGCAAGGTACTTACTATATATTGATTACTTTTTTCTAATGTGAAAAGTTGCTACCATTGAGGTGTTAAATTTTTATGTGATTAGGAACTACAAGCTAAAATTGCTGTACTTGACTAATATTTCCTCTTCTCTCTGCCTCCTTTTTCGCATTCTAGAAACAGGTTTTGGACTTCTGTTCTTAGAAACATCTTGAATGTGCTTTTTTTTTTCCAGAGAGCAAAAGCTCTGCTGTTAGCCATTTCTATTGCTAACATTTCTCCTTAGGTAATTCTTCCTAAGATTATCATATTTTATATATTGGTATTATTAAGCACAAATAACTTTCTCAGCAGCATTTAGGAAATGTAGGAAATTACATTCTCAATTGAAGTTATTAATAATCTACAAAGAACTTCTGGAAGTATTGTGTTTCAGTGTATGCACCATTTCTTTGACATGCTCTGACAAAAAATGCCAGCAGTTTACGATTGAGCAATTTTAATGCCTCTTTACTTTTCTTCTTACAAAGTATATGTTGCTTTTTATATCTGTCTTTTCCAGTTTCACACTTGTTGCCCTTGATATTTAGTTACCTTGTATTCCAGAATGTCTCTGGAATTTCCTACTTTTGATGTTACACCTCTGAATTTCACTCTCTTTCTACTGGTACAGCATTGCTGAAACTGGACTTAAAAAAAATATTATTCACTACTTGAAAAATGTTCCTCTTTCCTTCTCTTTTGTTCCCTGTTAGAAATGTTGTTTTCATTCCAAATGTCAAATAAATCTCAGCCTGATTTCCTTGAATGACAAGACCTGCACGGTTGTGATGTCTGACTGTCATGCTTCTTGGTATGCCACTGTTATGCCATTTTGAAACAAATGGCCAATTTCGGTGACATTTCACAGTTCCTAGATATATCTGAAAAACAGTATTAGTAATGTGTCCTACTACTCCTATCTACTCCATAGATCAGTTTGGTAAATTCCTTGTGACAACTCATTTTAATACACACTGTGTCTTGACTAACTGCTATTTATGGAATATAGATGTGGGAGGAAGGTTAGCAAGTTTGACACATTCAGTCTTCTTATGGGCAAAAGGAACCATGTTAGATATAGAAAGCTAAGAATTTATTGTTAGTCCAGTTAATACTTGGACAGCTAAGTTGTCCAAGTCAGTTAATGCAGAATAAAATCATATGCAATGCAGTTGAAATTGTTATGCAAAAACTTTCTCTTATCTGCCCCTTTTCTTTTGTATTACATTCAACCTCACAGTCCTCTTATGGAGCATAACATTGACAGCTTATGTCTGTTTATGAAGAAATGGAGAGCCAGTCATAAGCATCCCAAGCTCTTTGCTGGGGAACATATGATATTTGTCATACATTTTCTTCTTCTTTAGTCTTGAGTTCCACTTGAGTTAGTTTTACATTTTTTCTTACCACACTCTGCTGCTTCTTCACTGGTTCCCAGCCAAACTTGTAAAGTTGCTTTCATTAGCTTCAATTACTGTGAAGGGCTATTATCTTTTAAGCAGTAACCTCCAGGACTTGACAGGCCTTTAGCATATATGGTATTTGCAGAGCATAACCTAAAATGTGATAGGTAATAATGACTTGGCTGGTAAGAATTGTTAAAATGTACTAAAACCATCTCAGGCCAAGGCAAGTCCAGACATATCTCAGATCTCTGAGATCTTTCACTGTTAGGTGCTTAAATGGCCTAAAGCCTGTGGCATTTTACTCTGACAGAAAATTTAATTTATTATGTTTCAAGGGTTTGGAGATGCTGCACATAAAGTAATCAAGAAAAAACTCAATCATAGTGCTGTCTGCTTATAAGAAAGTAGTGCCCAGATGAATGGAAACAGAAACTGTATAGATATTATGTAGCTATATAGTACTATATGTATTAAAACCCCCAGGATTTGTTTCTTCAGCTGCTGGCAAAGCAATGCACTGACTTCATCCATCCTTCAGACCAAGTAAACCTAACAGTTGCTATATGAAACAAAATAGTTTTTGAAGCCTATCAGTAATAATTTGCATGATTTCCAAGAAGCATATTTCAAAATTATCTAGTCTCTCAGGGCATCTAAAATAGTAATTTTGAATAAAAGGGGACAAATAATTCAGTACTAATTAATTATTGTATGCAAAACTGGAAGGTGTGTAGCAGTACAAACAGATGTAGCACACTCAAATTCTGCAAAGAATTAGAAAATATTTATACTGAAAATGAAAAAAACCTAAGGTTTTTTTTCAGTTCTTTCACTTTTTTCCGCTTTTGCCATTTCAGTAGAAATGAATTTGTAAAGCAAAGCAGCCTACCCTGAAGACCTGACATCTTTATGCATTCAGTTGATGTTTTTCAGACTACTTCTAATTGATCCCATTTTGTCCTAATATACTATGAATGGGAAAAAAAAATCTATGAATAAACCCCATTTTTTCCCCTAGTAATTAAATTAATTTGATATATCCTTAAAAAATACGAGTAGGCAAAACCAGTCCATAGTTCTAGTGACATTCACCAAACCCATTCGGATGGGTTTGTTGCATACTAAGCAGTGCATAATGATTGTGTTTCATACTAGGAAGCACCCACAAGGATGCATAGCTTAATCCTAGTCTGAAATTTTAAGATGTGTTTAAATCTCAATGTGCTTTAATCTTAAAATGGATTAAATTTCTAAATTTTTAAAGATTAAATTTCTACTTTTACTGAGTGGTAGTAAGCTTGATGCGATTCAAGGACTGCTTTTTCAAGAGTGAAAAAAGTGCCATTTCTGCTAAGTAGAATACAATAAGTAGTGGGATTAAGGTAGCAGACTTTTTTGCAAGGTAGATGCCTTTTTATAAAGATAACAATGTAAAAATACAGGAGAATGTTAATGGGTGTGCTTATTCAAGCAAATTTCTGTGTAATGAAAAATAAAGATAAGGCTTTTTGATAACCCATCATATCAGGGGAAAGAAAAGAAGATGAATACCGTTTAGTGAATGATAGAATTAGTAATGCTGTTTCTTGTTCTTTCTACTGACTTTCTGACAATAGAAAAATACTTTGATGATTTAAACAGTATAACCTGGGATTGTTCTCTTGGCACATTATTTTTAGGAGGAAGAAAAGTGTATGCACATGGAGAACAGTAAAATACTTGCTTCTCATGCTTTCAAGGGGGAAAATAGTGATGCATCTTAAGCACTATTGAGAACAGTAAAATATTTGCTTCTCATACTTTCAAGGGGAAAAATAGTGATGCATCTTAAGCACTATTCTGTGAAGTCTCACAGCACAGGATTTGAATATAGAACCTGAATCATTTAGGTACTATGTATTTCTGAACTTAGTAAAAAGTTTGTTTCCTCAGCATAACCCTTGGGAAGTTACAGCTCTGAGTACCAGTGTGGGTCATCTCCTAGTTTTGTGGTCTGATGTCATGTTTTGTTATCCATTCAGCTTTATGATTGTACTGCATAAGGAATGGTGGGGGTTCCATCATGTCTGTGATTTGGGTTACTGAATTTTTGTGTGTGCTGTGAAACATCTTGTTTCACTTATTATCAGAATGAATATACTGCTTACCTTTATTAGATTGTTGGTTTTATTTGTAAGATAATGAGGACTTTAAAATTGCCCGACTTCAAAAATAGCACCATCTAAGTTTTCTGTTGTTAAAATAGTATTATACTGTTTAATAAAAAAAAAAACCCAGAAGCATTGAGAAAGGTTTTCTCTTTGTTGTCACTCCTGTCAACCAGAAATGCTTAGAAAAACATTTCTAAATTGTATTTGACTGCAATCTGGAGTTTCTGAGACCGTCACATTCATCAAATCTCAATATCTCTAGATGTAAACAGCCTGTGCGCACTAGGTCTGAGGAAGGAAGAATTGTCACAGAAGTTTGATTGGCAAGCCAAGTTTGCTAATTACAAGCTCAGAATACTGGTCAGAAGAAATAAATAACTTTTATGGCCTCTAAAAGATTTTTATCAGAATTTATTACACAGAAGAATATACAGTCTAACTGTTGGTAAAACATATTTGTGTTTTTTAATCCCTGTTCATGTTATGATTGTTACTTCTGCCATTCAATATTTCTGTAACATCTTTCTTTCATGTAGCATTCCCTGCAGGACTAGAGTTTCTTTAGGGAAAGCTGATAAAATATTTTGGTTTATTTATTCCAAGGGAATCATAGTTCCTAGTACTAGAAGTCTAAGCATTTTTGCTCTGTTCTGAATTTCAATATACCAGCATAAAGCTGAATATGAGGTGGGAATCTTACCCTGTTGTACCGGGAGAACAACATGTAATGGAGAACAACATGTAACAGAGAACACAGAAGAAAGTTCAATTGCACTTTAATAAACTGAAGCACCCTAATAAACATACACATATCTAGCATAAAGGTAATTCTGATGGAGCTTCTGAGTCATAGGAAACCTGGAAGGGAAAAGGGAGTGTTGAAAAACTACTATATTTCTAAAATCATTTCAGATTATGGTTTGGGGCATGGGGGGGTGTAGCGCAGGAGTGGAGAGGGATACTAATAGAAATAAGATCTTTGGGGAGGGGGTGCATAGCAAATTTCTAACTCATGTAACAAAATTGGGCCATTTTTTATGACTAATTCTGAGTCATTGCATTTGGAAAAACTATGTTCTTTGGTGCCTAAGGTAATAAGTATGGCTCCAGATTGCTAGTCCTATCCTGGGCAGCAGCAAAGCATATCATATCCTAGGCTTCCATAAAAAATGTAGCCAGCAGGTCAAGGGAAGTGAATTTCCCCCTCTGCTTCTCATTACACTCCCCCTGGGGTACTGCATCCAGGTTTGGCACTTCGAGCACAAGTAAGACATGGACCTGTTAGAGCAGTTCCAGAGGAAGGCTATAAAAGTAATGATATGCCTGGAACACCTCTCCTATGAAGAAAGGCTGAGGGAGTTGCAGTTGTTCAGCCTGGAGAAGAGAAGGCTCCAGGGAGACCTTATTGTGGCTTTTCAGTACTTCGAAGAGGCTTGTAAGAAAGATGGAGAGAGACTTTTTTCCAAGGCCTATTATGACAGACAAGGGGGAAAAGTTTTAAAGGCATAAGGAAGAAATCTTTTCAGAGGAGGGTGGACAGGCACTGAACCAGTTCCCTAGCCAAGCTATGGACGCCTCATCCCTGGAAGTATTCAAACT
Organism: Laterallus jamaicensis coturniculus; assembly: GCA_022605575.1. Classification (NCBI taxonomy): domain Eukaryota; kingdom Metazoa; phylum Chordata; class Aves; order Gruiformes; family Rallidae; genus Laterallus; species Laterallus jamaicensis. The sequence continues at coordinate 90,604,894 of JAKCOX010000001.1, forward strand.
CAGGTTGCATGGGGCTGATCTGGTGCAATGTGTCCATTTTCATGGCAAGGGCACTGGAATGAGATGATCTTCTAAAGTCCTTTCCAAGCCAACCCAGCCCATGCTATTCTACTCTAGTCTAGTCTTGAGAAATGGCTTTTGTTCTTGAGTCTGTAGTTATACCCAGCGTGATACTGGAGTAATGTACAATAAGACTAAATGAAAGTTTTAAGTAGGCTTAATTCTGAGCTTTCCTATCGTTTGAGTGTTTGCATGCTCAAGTCTCTGCTAATAGAATTTTTCTGTAATTATTTCCATGTTGAAGTGTTATATATATGTGTGGCACTTGCTAAGGCACTAAGTCACCATCTTACTGTAAGAAGGAAAATACATTTAAATCATAAAAACAAGATAGCAGAAGATCAATTATATTTCTTTTGTGATTTACACTCTTTTCTTGCCAGTGGAAAATAGATTGCACAAAGAAATGCCAAATGTCAATACGAGATCGTTTTAAAATTATTTGACTGCTGCTGGCACTGGAATTAAATCTTTTTCTCAGGTTTCCTCTACATTAGGCTTCCTTTCAGGATCTCACTAGAGTTTTTTTTCTTCTGTGAGATGGTATGACATTTTTTAAAGCTCAATGCTAAGCAAGTCTTTGGGCATGACACTCCTTAAAAAAGTTTTCTTTTGTGAGGTACGACATTTGAGATTTGTGGGCAATATTTGATAGCGATGACTGAATAATGGATTATTCTGTTAAATCAAGTATAGTTGTTGCATATATCAAAAGAACAGAGAAGAATAGAATTCATATTTATATTAAAACTATAAAACATATTCCCTGAGTGGCCTATAAATCATAATGTCATAGTCAAATGGATCACTTGACTTATAGTTGCCTCATTAATTTATGAGTCATCTCTAGGTTTTATACCAGAAGTCACATGCAGAGTGTCTTCATATTTTACACTTTAAAAGAAAAAAAATTAAACTCTGCTCTGCTCATGTGCAAATGCTTTCACCCCTCACTGACTGACCATCAAATTTATGGTAATCTGCGTTAGGCAGAGATTCTATTCTTACTAAAGCAAATACCAGAACAAATGCAAAAGGTTTCTTGATGTGTGTTATTTACTTTACTTACAAAAGGAGAAAAGCAAGCGCAGCTCTGAATAAACAGTAACTAGAATTTTAATAGGTTGCCTTTATTTTTTTCCATTAAATGTCCAAAGGACTTTAATGAATGTTGTGCAAATTACAGGAATGGAGAAATGTTGATATTCTTTCAGGATTTCCTCATTCACCTGAGCTGTTCTAGTGTTTTATTCTCATGTAGAGAAGTTTTCTTCTGAAATGAATTTTTAAGACTAACTGAAAAAAATCAGAGACCATATTAAGCACATTTAAAATGTAATCTATGAATGCTGTATATTCAATCAATTAACCAGTTAATTAAGGAAGGTTTCAACTCCTCACAAGGATGTACAATCAAAGTTTAAAAGTTCCGATAGTTACAGTCATTGTTCCAAAACATTGTAACTTTTGAGCAATTCAGTGATCCACCTTGTTGAACACATAACTAAGATCGCAAAAACAATCCTTTAACGTATTTTTAATATAATTTCCTAAGTCGCTTTTTATATAATTTCATATATTAATTTTCATATGTCCTATAGTCTTAATATTTCTACTACTGTATTTTGTTTTAAAATGTTGATAATAATAAAATGTTGATAATCCTATTATAATAGTTATACTATCTGTAGTAGTACTATATGACTAATGATAGCAGGAATAATAATAGCATTAAAAATGAATGACCTATTAGTAGATTTAGCACAAATTTTTAATGAACTATTAAATTAAGGGAGAATAAAGATTTTTGTATTTCCTTTACAGAAGCAATTAATTCTGATTGTTATGTTTTCATTTTATTATTTTTTTGTTATCTGGGGGAAGGTGAGCCTGATTCATTAGAGGATTTCAGAATATTTGTGATACCTCTACATCTCTTCCAGCTTTGTAATGTTACAAACCCTGGATTCTGAATTCACTGAATGAATTAGGAAAAGGCATTCTTAAAATAGACCTTCTCTGTTCCATAGCATGACTATAATCAGTAATGGCTAAAAAAACTAATTAAAGTAGCGGTACTTCAGTGAACAATTAACTACAAATTTCAATAAGCAGTTAAGCACACCTAAGTTATATGTTTAGCTTAATCTTTTTGAAATGTCTTTTTTAAATAATCTGATTGGTAATAATTATATACGTCTAGGATGAACATGTCCATTTTTAGTAATTAGCTTTGAAAAAAATAGCAAAAGACATTGTTCAGTAATATGCTTTTTTCTCTCTCTGCATTTTAAGGGCTTGTACTTACCATCTCATGTTAGTATAAGGCTCATTGGTGCTATGCCTCTTACTTGAACTTCCTTGTCTCCTGACAGAAGTATTTCATAACTCTGCAGGGAATGCTTAGAGAAAGCATTCTTTTTAACAACAATTATTTATTAAATGACAGTTACTTGCTATCTAATCCATGTCAAGTTGTTTGTGAATTATTCTAAATAACATTTTTATAAAAATGCGTATTTACTATTATTGTGGAATTATTTATCATTTAGGTCTTCTAAGGAAATACATCTTCAATACGGAAACATGTAGTTTTAAATTATCTTTATGTCTTAGTAAATCTTATTAATGAAAATTTCCACATAATTTCATCAAACTATTTTGTGGGAATTAAATATGCTTAATTGAATAATATTTTGAAGCCTTCTAAAATGTAAAACCTGACATAAAATATGGTGAATTATTAATGCAATTTTTTCTATGGAGATACATCCAGAAGGATTTTTTTTCTTGGTAGACTTCTCTCAGTTTTCTAATTCTTGCTGATGATGTCACTTTATAGTCTTTCATTAATTCTGTTCTGGTTGGGGCTTTTTGATTAGGTGATTTTTTTCATATTTCAATAAATTGTATGTAATACAATTATGTAATATTTGTTACATTTCGTATTTTATGTTTAAAAAACCCAATTGATTGTGAAACTCTCATATTTCCTAAAATTTTATAGAACTAATGACTGTCATATCTTACTACAATACTTACTGTAGTGTTTAAATGTGAAAACCCATTCAAACAATTGCTGTGATTAGTAATGCAATGATTTATTATTGAAGTCATTGTACATTTTTATTGATGCAAATAATGAACAAACTGGAATATAATGCACAGAGTGCTGCAAAACTCCTTTTTTATTGTGCTGCAATTGCATCTATTCCTAGTACATGACACAGAGAATGTCATGAACATGTATGAGTGTTATCAGAAAAAAACTTGTCTCATATTCTGATGCCTTTATTTGTACAAATATACTTGTATATTAATTTTTAAAAATTCAGATTTTGGAAATTGCACTGTGTAAATGGACAAGAGCTTTTTACAGAAAGAGTGGTGAGGTGTTGGAACAGGCTGTCAAGAGAGGTAGGGGATGCCCCATCCCTGGAAGTGTTCAAGGCCAGGTTGGATGAGGCCCTGGGCAACCTTGTGTAGATCCAGGCCTGGAGGTTGGTGACCCTGCCTGTGGCAGGGCGGTTGGAGCTCTATGATCAATGGAGTCCCTTCCAACACATGCCATTCTATGATTCAATGATAAGGGGCAATTTTAATGAATACAGATAGATTTCAGGAAAAAGGTATTTGAAAAATTATGTGATAATTTATAACCTCAAGCCACCTATTAAATTTTTCAAATAAACTATTATTACTGTGTGCCGGTTTTTGACTCACTGTTGGTGCCTTCAGAAGAAGATTCTTTTTTTTAACTTCAGACTTAATATACAAAGTTAACATTGAGCAAAATGTTTCAAATTATGAAAATTTGAAAAAAAAAAAGAAATTATGTCAGTTAAACATTCAGTATATCCATCTTTATTAAATTAATTCAGCATATGCCAGTTAAAAATGTCTTATTTTAATATTCTTACATTTCAGAATAGCATAGACACTAGGTCTGAGCCTAGAATTTTTTAATATCCTGATCTGAAGCTTCAACATGAACTACTAAACCACATTATTCCATCTTCATGCCCTGTGTCCAATGTTCATTTGAATTTCCTCTCTAAGTTCCTGATGTAGGTGGCAATTCTATGCCTCTGTGTCTCTAGAGCTAATTTTTTTTTGACCTGGATCGTCAAAATGATTGATTTGTTGATATGTTAATTATTATTACTGGAGTTTGGCATTCCAATATTTACCTATTATGGAATGCATTGCATAATTTATATTAAATATTACTGTAGAAACCTGACAACATAATAAAAACCACTTCTTTTCTCTTCCAGCTTATGAGTTACAGAACTGCCCTGACCCTCCTCCTTTTTTGAATGGATATATAGTCAACTCAGATTACAGCGTGGGTCAGTCAGTATCATTTGAATGCTATCCTGGATATGTTTTGAGAGGTCAGCCTGTTCTCACATGCCAACATGGAATCAACAGGAATTGGAACTATCATTTCCCCAGATGTGAAGGTAAATTTCTTGTAGAACCTTTGCTCTAAACTGACAAAACTTTCTGACTTTTTGTTTACTTGTTTGTGTGTGCACGTGTGTGTGCTGAAGAATTGCACCTTTATCCTAATCTGTACTGGAAGCAGTTAAAGTCAGAGAAGTATGTCCCTTTATAAATCATAAATATTTCATAGCCCATGTTCCTCAGCAGTGATTTATTGTTCCTATTAATATCTGTCAGTTGTATTGATTATGAGAACTCACAATACAGTCAGAAATTATCTCCGTGTGATTTTTTTTCTTCTTTTTTGATTTGGGGGACAGTGCACAGCGTGTCATACAAAATTTTCAAACTCAACACTTTTACTTGGACTTTCATCTAAAAAATACAAGTGCAGAAACAAAATTCCTTTAGAGACTGATGAAGACTTGTACAAGATATTATGACACAATTCAGGAGCCATTGTGTAGAAAAGAAGTGGTGTCACAGATAATTAACCAGATAAGAAGATATAAAATAGATTGAAATAAATTATTTCCAACATAACAAGAGGCAAATGGTGCTACGGGTTTTTACTGCTGAATGTACATTCAGTATGTTTGACAGTGATCTTGAAAGATGAGACAGATGCTTCTCTACACAAACTACCCAATAGCTTCTACTTTAGTGGAACCAGAAAAGTCTGTGAAGGATTTAAAGCCACTAAAACAAAACAACGCTGTGAAAGGAAGGTCAGTTATTCTGCTTTAGAAAGGACAACTAGAGGCTAGAAAGGTATTTTCCAGTGGAGCAGCTTAACATAGAATTTTCAACTTTTGATTTTTTCTGCAAGACATGGAGGGTTGAATATTGTAAAAGCAAAAACTATGCTAGAGGAACTGAAAGTTTGCTCCAGTGCTGCATTTCCTTGTTTCCCAAATGAGGATTTCAGTATTGTGAATAATAATTTTTAAATCTTTTCTTATTGTTTCGAAAACAGGTACATGGGAAGGAATACTTGTATTATTTCCTTCTGTCCTCATTTAATGTTACAAGAATCCACAAAATTTAGGTTCTAGTTCCATAATAATTAATGCAAATTACCATTAATCCAATCTCATATATAGAGAAGTTTGAAACTATTGCATATTTCTTGGAATTAAAAGGGTTTACCAGGAAGAATTAAAGTTTAAAATTAGTTTTCTGGATGAAGGTTTTCACGGATACAAGTCTTTGTCCATTTGAGACTTGTTTAAAAACCAATTCCAAATCCAGTATTATTAGTGGTATTACTTAAAAAAAAAAAAAAAAAAAAAAAATCAGCTGCATTTTATCACTGCAAATAGAAGTCTGACAGGCTCTAGGAGTAAGACATAAACATGCCCTATTGGAGAAAGGGAAAAGCCAATGACCAGACAGAACATTTTGCACTGGGAATGAAGAAGCCCATTCCCCCTCACTCGAGCAGTTCAGTTAGGAACTACTATGTATTTGAACAAATGGAAGCATTAAATTTTGGTTTAATTTCAAATGGAAGAACAGAGTTTTATTGCCAGGTATTTATGCTGTTTTGAAACTTTGACAGTATGGAAGTAAAGGTACTAAAATGATGTTTCCAGTACTGAATGACATTAGAAAATGTCATTCATTTCGGTGCAGTCTTTAAGTGCCTCCTGAATTTGAAGGTAAATGGGAAGGCGGATTGGAGATTTCAATTCTGCACTTAAATATTTTACAATTCCTATTCTTGGTATGTAAGACCTTACATTGAATGCAATCTGTAGGTCTGTGTGACTTTTTAACTTAAAATTCTAGCACTTTAATAAATATTTTTCAGTGTATCACATGAAATAGTAAGTAATGAATTTTGAGTTCTACAAAAATTAAAGATGAGGAAGGACCTTTTTAAAGAAGATACATTTATTCAAAGGAGACTGGGTTATGGATTCAACTTCATCAGTGTTTTGAAATAAAGTGCATGGATATTCATTGTAAAACTGCAATATAAATGAATATTAAAGATCTTCCCTCATTAAACATATAGCTTTATGATATGCTTTAAAGAGTTATAGAAAAGTGTAAAGGATGACAACAGAATATTACTAACATAAGTTCCATATACATTACAATGCTAGGGTGAAAATATATTACAGTTAAAAGCAGAATATCAAGTAAGCATAGGGACTTTCATGTCCAGAAATAATAATAGGGGAAAAAATAATCTGAAGAGCATGTGGAAGATATGGAATAATTTCTTGATAAAATACTTTCTGTGCAGTCTATATATAACAGATATAAATATGACTTGCTCTACTAAATGATAATATTAGTGCATTTTGTCCTTCTAAGTCTTGCTGCCTGATGATACAGGTTTTTAAAACCCATTATGATATCTCCTGATGGTTAGCTACAATGTGCCATATTATCCTGCATAATAGAGAAAGAAAATTATTTAAAGGTCATAAAAAGATAAGAGAATATATGGGGTTTTCCCCTTCACATTAAGGTTGACATATACTCTTTGAACTCCTAGATTTAAGATATTTAGGATATCAAATACATATTCTCACTATCTACTTTTAGTTTACTAATTAAAATGAATTTTAACAAACATTAATTTCAGAGATGCAAAATACATTGGTTTATGTATGTTCTTAGAAATCTAGATTCTTAGATTTCCACACATTATAATCTCTGTTCACTTTGAAAACTGTTTGCATAGTTGCTGTATGTGGTGGTTAATTGAATGCTGTTGTATTGTTACTACAGTAACAGTAATAGTTTTTCTAGCTATATTTCATTCTTTTTATTACTATTCCTTATTAGTAAATTTTGGCAGTTTGGATAATTCTACTGATATCTTCATAAAATATGAGAATAAAGTGCATAAGTTAAAGTGATAGGATAGTTGAAAAAGGTAGCCACTATATCATTCACCTTTGAGAAATAATCTTCTAGCCTCCTCACTTGAGAAGAACTGGAATCAGTATCACAACTCATTCTGCTTTGTTTCCTGGATTGCAATAAAGCCAGCCTTCCTCCCTTCCCCTTCCCCTTCCCCTTCCCCTTCCCCTTCCCCTTCCCCTTCCCCTTCCCCTTCCCCTTCCCCTTCCCCTTCCCCTTCCCCTTCCCCTTCCCCTTCCCCAATCAAATCAATGCTCTGTGGGATTTCCCTGATTTTGGAACATACAGGGAAAATAATTTCCTGAGTCAGAGAAACAGAAGAAGATACCCCGAGTGTCTTTGCTAGCTAGTATTGCAGCACTTCAGCATTAAAACTTCAGTAGGGAACTTCCAAAGCCTGTGAAATTTGCCAAGCTTTTAGAATTCTTTGGAAATGCAGGCCCCTAATTTCAAAGTTCAACACATTTTTGGTTTTATATAGATCATACAGAGAGAACGAAGAAAGAAAAGGCAAAACAAGTGATCCACCATGCAGTTGCTTACCACTTGCTGACTGATGCCCAGCCAGTCCCTGAGTAGGACTCTCAGCAGATTTCCTCCCTCTTATATGCCAAACATGACATCATATGATATAGAACATCCCTTTGGCTAGTTTTGTCCTGGATGTGCCCTCTCCCAGCTTCTTCTGTAGCTCCAGCCTTCTCAGTTGGTAGAGCATGAGAAGCTGAAAAATCCTGGACTTAATGTAAGCACTACTTAAGCAACAACTAAAATATCACTGAGTTATCAGCATTTTTCTCATACTAAATGCATAGCACAGCACTCTACCAGCTACAAGTGAAAAAAATAATTCTGTCCAACCAAAAACAGGACACAGGAGTGAACTTCATGTATCATCAGAATGAAGATGGGCATACCAGGGTTCATAAGTGCCCTTGTTGTCCTTGAGGTAGAAGAGTTTATATGAAGTTTCACAGTACAAGCTTCCCTGTACCATCAAATGCTCCCTATACTCATGAGTCTTTTCATCCTCATATAGATTTCCCCTGCTTCATTCTAGATCATGGTACATTGAAGTAGCAATCCCTCCTCCTTAAGGCAAACAGTTATATCAAACAGGGCTTGGTATATATATTTATACACCATGAACAGTTGTGGAAATTCATACAATAAAGGGGTTAAATAGTTATCAACCAGAGTCTAGTATGGGCATGTTGAACAGAGAGGAAATGAGCAAGATGCACAGATTCAGAACTGTAGTCTGGCACTGGAGGGCTATCTCAACAGAGCCAAGATAGGCATGGTTTTGGAAGCCATTCCCATTCTAAATAATATTCTCCACTGTATAGCAGGTGATTTGAGATATTAAAGAATTTAATCTTTATTTGGGAGAAAATTAATTTCTGCTCAAGATCATTACGTAAATTTGTCATGTAGTCATGCTCTAAGACTTCATTCCTATCTATTAGTCAATTAGCTTGTCCTAATAATACATCGTTGCTGTCTTTGCATAACATATATAGCTTTCAATAAATGACTGTACCAGATTTGGCCACCTTTCAAAATATTTACTGTCCTTCTGTGCACAAGTTTGTATCTGGAATTAGGAGCGTGTGAGCCCATACTATAGTATTCATGCATTTGTAAATCAGCATATGGTCTACTGTTAGCATTTGAAAGTTTAGAAGGTTTTGTTATACTCTTTTCCATTTCAGAAATCTGTTTTTCTTCATACATATCATTTAAGTTCAATATAATTTTATTACTTTGTGGTGATTTGTTTATTCAAACTAAAGCTATTTTTGTCTTGAGTGAAATATAGCCTGTTATTTCTATTTAATTTTCTGTCTCCTGTGATTTTCAAGGATCTTTGGAGGAAGGCCAGTATCAGCTGTGCGTATTGCTTATTCTATTAGAGTTTTGTTACCTGTGACACTTTTTTTTTCTGAGACAATTTATTGATCTGTCATGGCTAACAATGGCATTAGAGGAATTACAGTATCTTTACTGAGATACAGTCAATCTGCATTCTTTGTAGAGTATTAGAGAATAACGGAGGCAAAATAAAAAAATGTATGCAACCACTGACAACACTAATAAACCTGACAAACTATAATAAACTCAAAATATATTTAGTATAAACTGTATCAGAAAAGTCTTGTATCTTAACTAGAACTTAAAGGATATTCCACTTGTTATATTAGTGTCAGGAAGTATATTTGAGTGTAGTAAACATACTTGTCAAAGCAATCTTTTAGCTGTAAACATGGAGTAATCAAAAGAGAACAGACTAGATTTCTGAGCCCAGGCAATCTGAGCATGGCGTAAATGTAAGGGATTAGGGAGAAGTAAAAAATGGTGAAAATATCCTTTTTCATCATAGAATCATCAGAGCTCATAGACACTGCCAGCTGCCCTTGGACTGTACATGCAACCAGGAATCAGAAAGACGGAACCACACCTTCATTTTCCTTAGCTCATTTGCTTTGTCAGGCACTAAAGGGTTGTAGCTCAGGAGCAGATGCCAGTCTGTTCTGAGATGTGCTAAGTGCATCATACTAGCTAGCAGTGATATTGATAAAGAAAGTGAAGTGGTGAAAGCCTCCTTAACATTTCCTATAAATTCAGGGATTGTTAAAAGGATTCCTCCAAAAATCCATACTTGTCAACTAGCCAGATGAACCTTCTTCCTCAATGGTATATCAGCTTTAAACCATATGGGAGATGTGACATCCTTCTGCATTTCTCACTCCTTCTTCCTTTTCTCCCTTTCTCATTTTCATGTTCCATCACTTGTTGAAAAATGTGAAAGAAATGAAGGAGAATCATAGAAACCCCAACAGTAACATAAGCCTTATGGTAAAAGCTAATGAGAAAAGTGCCCACAGATGAGATTAAGGTCTCACTCTAATGAGTGAAACTCATTAATATTACTAATGACCACAGAATCACAGACTGATAGGATTTAGAAGGAACCTCTGGAGATCTTCTACCTTCTACTTCAACTGTCCTCCTACAGCAGGATCACCTTGAGCAGGTTGTACAGGATTGCATCCAGGTGGGTTTTGAATATCTTCAGAGAAGGAGATTCCACAAACTCTCTGAGCAACCTGTTCCAGTGTGTTACCCTCAAAGTGAAGTTTTTCCTTATGTTCAAATAGAACTTCCTGTGTTCCACTTTGTGCCCATTGCCCCTTGTCCTGTCACTGGGCATCACTGAAAAGAGTCTGACCCCATAGTCATACACTCCCTTGAGGTGGTTTGCAACCTGCTTCTCATCCTGTGAGGCAGCTGAGGAAGATTTGTCACTGCTTTTGTTGGCCTGGCTTTTTTGCCAATTGGATATTGTAGCACGAGCATCGACACTGTGGACGGCCTGCATCAAGTATTTCAGTTTAAAACCTCCTCAACAGCTGTGTTTTTTTGGAATGGTGTTCACATTCAGCCAGGCTTCAGTTGTATGGAAACACAAGCATTGTTTGCTTGTTTCTTTCTTAACCTTGAATGCAAGCAAAAAGGTGTCCATTTTAAAAAGTGTGCTTAGTTTTGAGGATTCTGTATAAAAGCAATATGCCCAGTAGATTTCGATGGGTTTTTAAGAAACAAAATCTGAAAGATATCAGGATAAATTACTTCTTAGAAAAATCAATAAATTCTGTCTCTGAGGATCAGCCAATGAAGGAAAAATGCTGTCTCTAAGACTGTGATTGTTTTGTCCTGTGGAATAAGATGAAAAAGTATGTTTCTTCTGCTAATTTTCATTTGTTTTCTTTTCAGCTCCTTGTGGCTATAATGTAACTGCTCAGAATGGTACAGTGTATTCCCCAGGATTTCCAGATGAGTACCCAAATTCCAAAGACTGCACTTGGTTAATTATTGTACCTCCAGGCCATGGGATTTATATCAACTTTACCTTACTCCAAACTGAACCTGTGAATGACTACATTGCAGTTTGGTATGCAACTTTTTAAAACAAAAGTGTTTGTTGGGTTGTTTGTTTCTTTTTCCTTACTGATTTATCAGATCTCACTGTCCCAAGCTACAACTTCTTAGTTTTGCCGTTTAGGTTGTCACAGGTGGTGTAGAACAGCACCAAAGATGCACCACCACCCCTGCGACCTCACCCCACTCCCCTTATTTGTCACTATCTGAACTCTAAGAAAATTGTTCCAAAAATACTTTGAAACTCCAATTCATTTATCAATCAGATCTTCTTTGAGCTCTCTGTTTTCTAAGAGAAGCCATGTGCCAGCAAAGTGATGTAATGATCTGAATAATGTATAATTATACATTCCACAAATGTATGAGGCAATATATGTTAGTTGTGGCAAAACTTTTTGACATCTTTATGTGTTAACTAATTTATGCAGTAATTAAGATTTTCTTAACATTCTTAATATGTCTGAAAAACATACTTCCTATATTTCTCTAGCCAAGAATTCAGCCCTTCTATATCTCTCTTTAAACTTCCTATGGTAGTTTCCCCTTTTCTGAACTTTTATTTCTTACCCCACAAACCCATGTCAACTTTGTGTCCTCAGCTGGAAGAAGAGGCTTTCAAGGCTCTCAGGGTCTAAGTACTTATGGTCAGGCATAGATGATGCTGAAGTTGTTACATATTTTCTCATCATGGTTAACTCTGGTCCTTAGCCCACATAATGTGCTCTCATATGTGCTACAGATAGTTTTGCAAATGCACATTTGCACAGAATATAGGATATAACTTCTGTGTGAGTCAGCTGCTCCCATCTGCCAGTTATTCCACTATCTTGTACCTATTGCTGTCTGTGCAAGTTTTTTTTTTCCAGACATCAATACTGAAGTGCATATAATATAGGAAAAATCCAGTCAGTTTATTGCTAGGCATAACTGTCTATGTCTTGCCATTTGCCTACCTCTGGTACCTGCATTAGCTGTAAATTTGAGCCTGAAGTGCATCATAGGTTCTCCTCCCTGGCAGTTTAAATAATAGTAATAAAAAAGTCTTCATTGGTACAGATCTAACTGTGTCAATGACTTCTCCTTTGTCTAAGCAATGAAGTCCTAAAATTGTGTTAGCTTTTTGAATGTTTACCTGAAATATATGCTGAATTCCTGAATTGTTATATTTTTCTCAAAGATTTTAAAGCAGCTGTTTTACAGCTTATTTCTCTCAGTTCCCAATTACACATAAAATACAAACATGCTTTTCTTTAGAGTTATTTTCTGAGGTATCAGTGATTTATACCTCCTCAATTTGCTGGGAGGAGGCTGTTTAGTGTTATTTTAAGCCATTCTTGTACATGCCATTCACTTCTGTATGAAGAGTTAAGTCCTAATTTCAAAGCTGCATGTTTTTTTTTCTTTTCCCTCTGGGAATCAGACTTGTAAACTTGAAACCTAAGTAAATTGCCAAATTCCTATTCCATATTCATTACTTTCCCTCTTGATTTCAAGGCAGCAAAATAAAGAAAATACATTTAATGTCAAATAACCTATTTTTTTTCCTTTGTCTCTAGTACCAGAGTAGGAATTGGAGACTTGAATAATCCTGAAAAAATGTATGAGAAAAATAATTTAATTAAAATTTAAAAAAATACAAGTTTTAAGTACAATGTATAGACATGACATCTATTCTTGTAAAACCTGAACCAGTTTGTCCCTTCACTGGATTTTTTTTTCTGTGAACCAATTAGCTTCATAGGTTTGAGACAGACAAAAATGAGTCAGTACTTGCCTTTTTAACAACACAGCTGAAGTGAAAAAATATCCCTCTGATTTAAAGACAGTGAAAAGTCAAAAGCTAGCAGTTTTCTAGATAATCTCTAGCATTCTAGAATATATTTATCTCACATAAGATTTTTTTATTGAGTTTAGATTAATTAAATGTAATAGACATGCAATATACAGAAAAGACCAGAAATAAGTATTGCAGAGCTCAGAAAATTCTTCAGTTATAAAAGTGGAGGGTTTTTGCTAATTTATTTATTCTGCCTTTCAGGCCTGAATGTTCTACATAATGATACTGAAAATGAATGCAGCATGACATTTCTGGAGTGTGTTTCTCTTTGAGTATCTCTCTTACTGTTCAGAAACACAAAATTTTTTTTTCCTCTCCTCCCTGCCTACCTTTTTTTTATCCTTAGGAGATACTTTTGAGTCTTTGAAATTAAAGAGCAGTAACTTACAACTTCCACACCTCTGTATGTGCTAGTCATGACTAAGGACTTCTAGGATCTAGGTCAAAGAATTTTAGAAATGTGATAAGATTACAAGAGTTATTTAGTTTGTTTGATTTTTTTTTCATCTGATGGGTCCATGAGAATTTTTGGGAGGAACAAACAGAAAATTGCAGTCAGCCAATAAACTTCTTGTGCATGTAAATATAAAAGCTATTGTAATGTACTCCTAGTCTCTCAAAAATATTAGGCTTGTAATTTCCAAAGAATATTCTGTGTTGCTAGAAATAAAACCAAACTTATTTTGAACCATTAGGAAAGGCATTTTTTACAAAATTTTAACTGCCCTCCAGAGAAAAGAGACTGTTAATTTAAATATTAAGTACAGCTTTTTCTGCAGCTAATTTTATATGTTTCCCTTCCTAGGGATGGTCCTGACCATAATTCACCTCAGCTGGGAGTTTTCAGTGGGAATACAGCTCTGGAAACCGCTTACAGTTCCACCAATCAAGTTCTCCTCAAATTTCACAGTGATTTTTCAACAGGAGGATTCTTTGTTCTCAATTTTCATGGTCAGTTTGCTATATATCAAAAACATCTAATTGCCACCATCAATTAGTGAATTTTTAAAAAGCTTCTTAACTTTGTGATGTAGTGGATGAGCTTAAATAAATTTACTATGATTTTTTAAAGTATTTTTTAATACCTTTTAAAAATGCTTTTTAAAATAACAGTAGAATTTTTTTTAAATGACACGTCTTTAGAACGTTCATTTGTCAACTTTATAGAAACTAAATCTTTAATGTTAAAATACCTAATATTGTATTTTTACTTTTTGAATTATTTTAATCTATTTATTAGTTAATTTACTTTTTTGTAGTAAAGTCACACACCAGCCAACTAATCCTAGGACTTATTGTCAGAAAGGTTGGTGGGATGGTGTGGGAGCATTGAACAACAGCTTTAAGTCTTATATCCAGCAATGCTACAGACAGACAGGCATTCTAGAATTCTCATTCTATTTTTAATTCTGACTAATTCACCCAAATTATGCATAAATGGTGACCTAGAGCACTTACCTGAGAAGCAAAGACTAAAATACATAGCTTTAGTCATTGTGTGTGGGATATATAGCTCCCACATAACAAGATAGAGCCTGTGAAGCAGCCTACAGGGAATGGTCAGTGAGAGCATTTTCCAGCCTTAAGTTGAACATGCATAAGCATGTAGTCAGTATTTCAGTGTTGATGACTTCAGATGATAAAAAGGCAAGATGCATACTCTAAAACACTGCATAGTGCATTAACCTGGCAAGGGAAAAAAAGAATTAATCCAGCAGGCTGAGGGAGGTGATTCTATCCCTCTACTCCACTCTTCTGAGACCCCACCTGCAGTACTGCGTCCAGTTCTGGGATACCCAGACAAGAAAGGCATGAGCTCTGACTCTGAAAGACAAGAGGTGTTGTACCAAGAATGCCACAAATTTGGTGGCATTCGACAATGGGGTTACATCATCTATCTGGACTTGTGCAATGCATTTGACACTGCCCAGCAGGACATCCTTGTCCAGAGACAAGAGACATGGAGAGACAAGAATTTGATGGATGGACCACTCGGTGGATAAGGAATTGGCTGCACAGTAGCTCTCAAAAAGATGTGGTCAAATGTTCATTGTCCACATGGGGACCAGTGAGGACTGGCATTCTTCAGAGGTTAGCACTGGTACTGGCACTGTTTAACAACTTGTATCAGGGACATGGACAGTGGGATTGAGTGCACCCTCAACAGGTTTGCCAACACCACCAAGCTGTGTGGTGTAGTGAACACGGTGGAAGGAAGGAATGACTTCCAGAGGGACCTTGGCAAGCTTGAGAAGTGGGCCTTTACAAACTGAATAAAGTTCATCAAGGCCAAGTGCAAGGTCCTCTATGTGGGTTGGAGCAATCCCCAAAACAGCTACAAGATGGACAGAAAATGGACTGAAATCAGCCCTGAGAAAGACTTGGGGGGTGTTACCTGATGAAAAGTGCAGTGTGAGCTAGCAATGTACACTTGCAGCCTGGGATACATCACAAGAAGTGATACATCACAAGAAGTTGAGGATTCAACTTTTTAAAAGGATAGACAATGCCAAGACAAGGGGGAGTGGATTAAAACTAAAGGAAGGAAGGTTTAGATTAGATATTAGGGGGAAGTTTTTTACAGAAAGAGTGGTGAGGTCCTGGAACAGGCTGCCCAGAGAAGCAGTGGATGCCCTGTCTCTGG
The DNA here is from genome assembly GCA_022605575.1 of Laterallus jamaicensis coturniculus. Classification (NCBI taxonomy): domain Eukaryota; kingdom Metazoa; phylum Chordata; class Aves; order Gruiformes; family Rallidae; genus Laterallus; species Laterallus jamaicensis. Next base: position 90,620,706 of record JAKCOX010000001.1, read on the forward strand.
CAATGTTCAAGGCCAGGTTGGATGGGGCCCTGGGCAACCTTGTGTAGATCCAGGCCTGAGGTTGGTGGCCCTGCCTGTGGTAGGGCGGTTAGAGCTCTATGATCCTTGGGGTCCCTTCCAACCCATGCCATTCTATGATTCCAAGTGTGACCAGCATGTCAAGAGGTGATTCTGCCCCTCTACTCCATTCTCGTGAGACTGCACCTGCAGTACTGTGTCCAACTGTGGGGTCCCCAGTACAAGAAAGACATGGAGCTGTTGAACAAAGTCCGGATGAGAGCCATGGAGATGATCAGACAGCTGGAGTACCTCTCCTATGAAGACAGTCTGAGAGAGTTGGGCTTCTTCAGTCTGAAAAAGAGAAGACTGCTGGGGAGACTAAATTATGGCCTACCCACAAGAAAGTGCGAAAGGGACTATTCACCACAGAATCACTAGGTTGGAAGAAACCTTTGAGATCATCAAGTACAACCATACCCATCCTCTACTAAACCATATCCCTAAACACCTCATCTATCAGTCTTTTAAATACATCCAGGGTCCATGACTCCACCACCTCCCTGGGCAGCCTGTTCCAATGCCTGACAGCCTTTTTGGTGAAGAATTTTTTTCCTGATGTCTAATCGGAACCTGCCCTGATGTAGCTTGACCACATTCCCCCTCATCCTATCACCTGTCGCTTGGGTGAAGAGACCAACACCCATCCGTCTACAACCTCCTTTCAGGTAGTTGTAGCCAGCAATAAGGTCCCCCCTCAACCTCCTCAGTATTTGTGCCTGGTTCCGAACTGTGGCATTGGGCAACCTAGTCTAGTGGAGGGTGTCTCAGCCCATGGCAGGGGTTTGGAACTAGATGATCTTTGAGGTCTCTTCCAACCAAAACCATTCTGTGATTCTATGATTCTCTGCACTGTTTGTTTATTTTGCATAGCATTATTTAACATGTGTCATGGGTGAACCGTGTCCACACTTTTAATTGAATTCAAAGTGGTGGTATAGACCACTGCTGGGCAAACTCTGTAAACTGGGCTTCTGGAGACTAAATTGAAGGGTTTCCCTTTTTTTAGCCCACATACTGGGAGATCGATATTTTAGATGAGTGATCTGGACATACATATACTGGACATGCATATCAATACAGCTTTAAGTTCTTGGAAGATCGCTGAAAGCATTCTTGGTTTCAATTTCTTAGATAGTGGTATTACAAGTATCTAAGCAGGTTGCAAAGCCTTTTTTCTCAAGTTTTCCCCAGAAAAAAGGGTGCTATTATGTATATATAATAATAATTATGTGTATGTGTTCACCACACAGATCCATACGTACACAGGAAAATATCCATACTTTCTCCTCACGCTCTGTGGATGAAAAAAACATGCAAATCTTCATGAATGAAAAATTCAATGTTTAGGTTTTTTTCTTCTTATAAGGTTGCTTTACAGTCATGGCTTACAGAAGTTTATGTGGAAGACAAAGGCTGATTCCCAATGTAGCTGTTCAAAAATAATGGATAGGACTGTAAAGTTACCAGGAGAAATTTTATTCTTGACTATGATTTAATTTCATGATGAGATTTTATCTGTAGTATGTGCACTGTGATCACAATCCTAAATCTCTGTTTTGGAATTTTTATCCAGAAGTCGCTACTTCAGCTGCTCTAGACATTCTGCTTCAGAAACACATCAGTCATTGTACTGGTCACTTCCCTTCTGAGATTGCCCACAATTTATTGAAACAAATTTGGAGAGTAGAGAAAGGTTTTGGTTTAAAGGCATTATGTTTTGGTTTTTTGTGTGTAATTTATAAAATTGTTACAGTTACTGTTACTACTGCTGTTTTTTTCTTATATATATATATCTGTATCCTGAGAAAGATTAGCTCCAAGCATGCTTAAATTAACAATGAATATGACATACCAGATATGTTACAGGTAATTTCAAATTTTCTGGACAATCTTATGTAATAATGTGATTTATATCCATTAGCCTTATCACATGTGGCAAAGGCAGCTACATGAAACAGCAACCTTACAGCTGCAAAATCCTCATCATCAAGGTCTTCCAATCCGACAAGGGATCTATAACAATGTAGGCAGTGTAGTATACTATCTATATAGTATATAGATTTATTTCATCAGTATTGATAGTATATATATATATATAGTATATATATTTAGCTAATATGTAATGTCGTGACATTTAACTTGGAAAACGTAACTGGGAGACATGAACTTCAGCACAGCTTTGGAAATCTAGGAGTGTGAATAGGAAAATAATTTTTGATAAAATAGTTCTTAAGAGTGTATATTTATTTTTTTTTCACTTAAATTTGCAGCTTATCAGCTGAAGAAGTGCCAGCCTCCACCCACAGTTCCACATGCAGATTTGTTTACAGAAGATGATGACTTTGAAATAGGTGATAAAATAGAGTCTCTATCTTTCTTATGTTTTCACTTGAAATCTAATTAAACTAAACTATTAATATATTTTATCTTCCATCTGAGATTTTGGTATACTTCTGTTTGAGAGGTTTTTTGGGTGTAACTTGTTTGTCAATAACTTTTCAGGAGATTTTGTGAAGTACAAGTGCCATCCTGGTTTCACCCTTGTTGGACAAGATATATTAACTTGCAAATTGAATGCACAGTTGCAATTTGAAGGATCTTCTCCATTTTGTGAAGGTAAATACGTGCTTGCATAGTCTGTATACCATTAGTATGAATCATTTTTTTTTAGTTTCCTATTCATTAAGCATCACATTTTTGGTACTGTAATTTAATTAATGTTTAAAAGGAAATTTCCATTTATTTCTTCAGTATCTACATACACACATTTCCAAATTGGTCCCCAAAATCTTTGCACAGATATTCAGTTCTTTAAAATCAAAACACAAGTGGCTTTAACTATTTAACTACACCATGAATGAAATGTTGATTTTTAGAATTTGTTTATATTATCTATCATTGTTTTGTATCAAAACAAGGATTTCTTTTCACTCCTGAAGAGTTTTAAATATATGTGTTTAAAGTATTTCAATTAAGCTTTCAACATAAAAAGCAGTCAGACCTGCTGGCAACCGTTGGAGCCTAGCTGTCTCAAAGGAGGAAAAGGATGCTTGCTCATGAGCTGGTGGGGCTCATCAAGACGGTTTTAAACTAGGTTCAAAGAGGGAGGAGGATATTACCACACTCACTAGAAATGAGCCTATAAGGTTGCATACCAATGTTGGGGGTGAAATTGAAAGCCCAGCTCAAATGCATTTACATCAATTCATGCAGCATGGACAACAAACAGGAGGAGCTGGAAGCCATTGTGATAGCGATGACTTAGTTGCCATCACAGAAACATGGTGGGATGACTCCTGACTGGAGTGCTGCAATGAATGGCTATAAGCTCTTCAGAAGGGATAGGCATGAAAGGAGATGCTTAGTCAGACCTTTTCCCCCCAAAATGAATCAGACTTCTCCAGAGTCTGGTTAGGTAATCTGTTTCCAGAAACTAGGATATGAATAGAATGTTACACTGTCCTGCAGAATTACTTTGCTTGTGACACAGCCCCACCACACTGCCATACCTGCGACTGTGTAACATAAAGATTTTTGCTTTTGGCTATTGTTTTCTGTAGGCATTGACTGCATGTATGAATTTTGGAAAACTAACTAAAAACATTTCTCAGAATTTACATGTGCAACAATGTCTTTTTTTTCCCTTGCTGCTGTTTCCTAGTCCTGTCTCTTTTTCTTTTCGCAGACCATTCTTACAGTGACCAATTCTCATCTAAAGCATTTTTAGAGGTTTCTGAGATATTCAAAGTGTCTGTGCTTTCTTGAGTGTAATTGTCTTTCTTTCTATTCTATAACATTTCTTTTTCCCAAAGGAAACTAGCAGTTTCCACTTCTTTGGATTGGTGAATTTCCTTTGTTTTTTAACTGTATTTCCATACCTGGCTCCATTTCTTTCATACACTTGCAGTAAGTTTCTTGAGCTACTGAAGAATATCTCAACACTTTATGACAATGTTCTTTGGTATTTCAAACTGTAATTTAAAATTTTATTCTTACTTGAAAACCCTCTCTCCCAGTTTCCAAAAACTTTATATGCTACACTAAGTAAACATAACCATGCAGCTTGTTCTTAAAAACATACTTATAGTGTATGATACCTGTGAGAACATAGATGAAAGAGCATACATTAAAGAGCTGTGGTAATAATTTTTTTAAGCCTATTGTAAAATTTTCTGAATTAATTTACATCACACTTCCCATTTTATGACATCACCTGGCTTTAATGGTGTCTGGTCAGTATCTGTGTAACACCCATATTTTGCTTGCAGGCCCAAAATCTGAATGACCTGTAAATAATCTGTTTTGTGAGTGAAACAAATGATCAGTGATCATTCCTGTAACTCAGAATCATAGAACTATAGAATGGTAGAACTAGAACAAGGTGCTCAAAAACCAGCCAACCAACCAACCTGGTCCTGAACACTTCCAGTGATGGGGCATCCACAGTTTCCCTGGGCAACCTGTTCCAGTGCCTCACCACCCTCATAATGAAGATTTTCCTAACATCTAATCTAAATCTAACTTCTTTCAGTTTAAAACTATTACCCCTTGTCCTATCACTACATGTCCTTGTAAACAGTCCCTTTCTATCTTCCCTCTAGGCCCCCTTTAGGTACTAGAAGTCTCCCTGGAGCCTTCTCTTCTCCAGGCTGAACAAATCCAACTCTCTCAGACTGTCTTCATTTACCAGTTCCCTCAGGACTCACTGATTCATCTCATAAGATCACATGGACTTTTGCACCTTCAGGTTCCTTAGAGGATCACGCTATCTTCCTCTACAGTGGGCATAGAAGCATTTAATTTGGGTCCCCTATTGAGGTGACTTATGGGCTGGAATTCCTTTGTGCTGCGCTTCAGGTGTTCTGCTGCTTACCCATGATCCTTCTCCAGGCTCTGTGTTTCTATTGCTGACACTGGCATCAAACTGGCAGGAATGGGATGGACTGAGGTTCTCTTCCCCTGGCAACTTCAGTTTAAAGCCCACTTCACCAGGCTGGCAAGCATATGACTGAAGATTTTATTCCACTTTTCTGACAGCTGGACCCTGTTAGCCCCTAATAGACCAGGTTTCTCAAAGTGAGTTCCATGGTCTGAGTAACCAAACTCCCAGCTGTGGTCCCAGTCCTATAACCCTTAGTTAATTTGACAGATTCAACTGTCCATTTCATACCCTTTCCCTTTGACAGGGAGGATTGCTGAAAAATCTACCTGTACTCCAGAATCCCTTACCACCACTCCCAGGGTTCTGCAATCCTTGATGTTCCTCAGACTACTTCTGGCTGTATCACAGGAGGCCATGTGAAACAGCAACAGTGGATAATATTCAGTGGACTGTTTAATAGTCTCATGGTGATGTCCCTGATCCAAACCCCTGGTAAGCAGCACAGCTCTAAAGAATACATCAGGTTGGCACATCACTGTTGCCTACTGCTATCACATACTGCCTTTTCTTAATTGCACTGGTTGCTATATGGGGAGCAGATGGGGCTGCTTTACTCAGCTCCAGCATCTCTTCTGATCTGATGAGTCTTTCCTCTTCAGTCTGCAGAGCAGTAAAGCCATTCTGCAGAGGTACCTCAAAAACCTCCCTAAAATGCTGAGGAAAGGCAGGCAACAGAAGGCAGTCGTAATTTTACCATTTCTGGGTTTAGATATGACATGCTTACTAGAAAACACTCCAGAGGTACTTGCTATAGTCCCATATCTCCTTTCCAAATCCCCTGTGCTTTGCAACTAATTTCTTGTCCTGTTTAGATGATCATAGGCATTTCGTAAAACACAGTTTATCCAGAGACGTGATATTTTTCCACTGTTTAAAAGAATCACTATATCTCACTGTCTTTGAAAAGTCTGACAGCATTACTGATTTCTCCAATACTTGTAGTTTATTATTTTGAAGGACAGCTCTTAATCCACAAGTCTACTCTAGTAGACTTAACATTATATATTGTAATGAAGCAGATATTTGATCATTAAAAGCCATAATCTTTTATTAAAAACAGTCTTGTAACGTAAGAAAAGGATACAATGGGAAAAAGCAGGTTGTAGAACTATGTCATATCAGCTACTGTTCATAATTGATGAGTATTTTTACTGTATGTCTGACAGGAAATGCCATGTAGCCAGACAAAATTCTGCACAAGAATAGTCTCATGTATTTAACCAAGGGAAAATAGCTATCATTTTTTATCTGACAATAAGTGTTTTCCCAATGTTGTTCTACAGTAGTTGCTGGCTTACTTGAATTTGCTGCTGATTTAGAAGTCAGAGCATTTGTGGCTCTATTTGCTCAAGTTATTCTTCTCTTATTCTGAAGAATATGAATAAGAATATGCCAATTTTTATCCCAGCCCACACCTTGCTGTCCCTCCTTGATGGTATATTATCACTTGCTTATTACATCCCTCCTTTTCACAGGCTGACATTTTTCACTCAGACTGAAGGAATTTTTTAGCTAAACAAGATGAGGGGAAGGAGAGGAATAGAGGATTTTAAAAGTCTAATATTTCTTTCTGCGTTTTTGACATTCTAATGAGTGCCAGGAAGATTCCACACTACTGAAGGCGGTCCCCCTGCCCTGCCCTAGCCAGGTAAATGGGAGCAACCCACACCCTGAGGAGGGCTGGAAGGTAGTCCCTACTCGCTGCCGTAGACACTCCCCCTGCCTCCCTACCCCACCCCCTCAGGTCCCCATAAGCAACAGATATGGGGCCCTGGGAGTTGAAGGTGAGGTATGTGAGGAGACGAATACAATCCCTCTACCTCAGAGGAAGCAAAAGCCCAGAGCAAGGAGAGTATCTGCACGCCTTGTGACGGCCTCAGAAAAGCGAGTAAGAAGAGTAGTTGTAGTTGGGGATTCCCTCCTTAGTGGGACGGAGGGCCCCATATGCAGACCAGACCCTACACGTAGGGAGGTGTGCTGCCTTCCTGGTGCCAGGATCAGGGATATTACCAGAAGGCTCCCAGGGCTGGTTAGTCCCTCTGATTATTATCCGCTCTTGATAGTTCAAGCAGGTAAAGATGCAATCATGAAGTGTAGCCTGCGCACTATCAAGAGTGAATTTCGTGACCTAGGTCGCTTTGTTGGGGGGGCGGGTGCCCAAATAATATTTTCTTCTATTCCCACTTGTGGGAGGTGGGGTTCGGAGCAGGTCAGAAGAACCCATGAATTGAATCAGTGGTTGAAAGGCTGGTGCCTACACAAGAAATTTGGGTTTTTTGACCAAGGGATGGTGTACTCTGCTCCGGACATGAGTACTGCTAATGGGGCTTACCTGTCCCATAGAGGAAAGCGGATCCTTGCTCAGGAGATGGCAGGGCTCATTGATAGGGCTTTAAACTAGTTAGGAAGGGGGAAGGGGATATTACAAAGGCTGCTGGGGTAAGGCAGATGCTTTGGGAGACACAGCACGAGTTGCTGGGGGAAATAGATAAATGCCAACAGCACGATTGCAGACTTGGGGATGTTGCTCCACACGAGAGTAGGGGTAACTCTGTGGACTACCCCATGAACTCCTCGGTGGAGCAGTTTTTGCCCACCCCCTATCGAAAATCTCGCAGTGAGCTGTTGGGGATATCTGGATCTGCTGCCCCACTAAAATGCCTATACACAAACGCACGTAGCATGGGGAACAAACAAGAAGAATTAGAGATCTTTGTGCGGTCACAGGGCCACGATCTCATTGCGATCACTGAGACGTGGTGGGACAGCCTGGATGACTGGCAGGCTACCATGGATGGCTACGTGCTTTTTAGGAAAGATAGACTAGGGAGACGAGGTGGAGGAGTTGCTCTTTATGTTAGAGAGCACCTAGAATGTATTGAGCTCCACCTGGGTAGGGATGAACCGTTTGTCGAGAGCTTGTGGGTAAGAATTAAAAGGCAGGCCAGTTTGGGTGACATAGTCGTGGGCGTGTACTACAGGCCCCCTGATCAAGAGGAGCGGGTTGATAATGAATTTTATAAGCAATTGGAAGTAGCCTCAAGATCGCAGGCGCTGGTCCTTATGGGGGACTTCAACTACCCAGATATTTGCTGGGCAAGCAATACGGCCAGTCGTATGCAGTCCAGACAATTTCTGCAGTATATGGAAGACAACTTCCTGATACAGATGGTGCAGGAACCTACTAGGGGAGGGCGGGTACTTGACCTTGTTTTTACTAACAAGGACGGGCTCGTCAGTGAAGTGAAGGTCGGGGGCAGCTTAGGACAAAGCGACCATGAAATGGTCGAGTTTAAGATCCTGAGTGGAAGAGGCAAGCCAAAAAGTAGGATAGCTACCCTGAATTTTGGAAGAGCTAACTTTGATCTCCTCCGAAATCAAATAGGGGCTATCCCATGGGCTGCTCTGTTTGAAGGAATGGGAGCCTGCGAGTGCTGGCTAACATTCAAACAGCACTTCTTCCAAGCGCAGAATAGGTGCATCCCTTTGAGTAAGAAATCGGGAAAGAGAGGTAGAAGACCTGCATGGATAAGCAGGGAACTCATGAGTAAACTCAAAGGGAAGCAGAAAACCTATAAACTGTGGAAACAGGGTCTGAGATCATGGGATGAATATAAGGATGTGGCCAGGGCCTGTAGGGATGCAACTAGGAGGGCTAAGGCCTGCTTAGAAATTAAGCTGGCAAGGGACATAAAGGACAACAAAAAGAGCTTTTTCAGGTATGTAAATAGTAAAAGGATGACCAGGGATAATGTAGGTCCCTTGTTGAATGAGGCGGGTGTCTTGGTGACGGGAGATGATGAGAAGGTGGAGATACTTAATGCCTTCTTTGCCTCGGTCTTTACTCCGAAGGCTTCTCAGGACTCACATATCCCAGATGTAAGTAGGAGTGGTTGGGGAACGAGTGGTTGGGGAACGAATGGCTCCCCTCTAGTAGAGGTAGGGGTGGTCCAGGAGCGACTCAAAGGAATGGATGCACACAAATCCATGGGCCCGGATGGGATACACCCACGTGTGCTGAGAGAGCTGGCGGAGGTGATTGCGGAGCCGCTCTCTATCATCTTTGACAGATCCTGGACTACAGGAGAAGTGCCTGAAGATTGGAGGATAGCCAATGTCACTCCAGTCTTTAAAAAAGGCAAGAAGGAGGATCCCAGTAACTATAGGCCAGTCAGCCTCACCTCTGTCCCTGGAAAGGTGATGGAACAGCTTGTTTTGGATGCCATCTCCAAGCAACTGGAAGAGAAGAAGGTCATGAGGAATAGTCAGCATGGATTCACCAAGGGGAGATCGTGCTCGACCAATCTCATAGCCTTCTATGATGTTATTACCAACTGGGTGGATGGAGGGAGAGCAGTGGATGTCATCTACCTCGACTTTAGCAAGGCTTTCGATACTGTCTCCCACAACATCCTGATAGAGAAGCTGAGGAAACAAGGGATAGACGAGTGGACAGTGAGGTGGGTTGAGAACTGGCTGTCAGACCGGGCTCAGAGGGTCGTGATCAGTGGAGTAGAATCTGAATGGAGGCCTGTGACTAGCGGTGTTCCCCAGGGCTCAGTGTTGGGTCCAGTCCTGTTTAATATCTTCATTGACGACCTTGATGAGGGAATAGCATCCACCCTCAGCAAGTATGCCGATGATACAAAACTGGGAGGAGTGGCTGACACGCAGGAACACTGCGCTGCCATCCAGCGAGACCTGGACAGACTGGAGAGCTGGGCAGGGAGAAATCTAATGAAATTCAACAAAAGCAAGTGTAAAGTCTTGCACCTGGGGAGGAATAACCGACTGTATCAGTACAGGCTGGGGGATGACCTGTTGGAGAAGAGCTCTATGGAGAAGGACCTAGGGGTCCTGGTTGATGACAGGTTGGCTATGAGCCAGCAGTGTGCCCTGGTGGCCAAGAGAGCCAATGGGATCCTGGGATGCATCAGGAAGAGTGTGTCCAGCAGGTCGAAGGAGGTGATCCTCCCCCTCTACTCTGCATTGGTCAGGCCCCACCTGGAATACTGTGTCCAGTTCTGGGCTCCCTGGTATAGAAAAGACAGGGACCTTCTGGAGAGAGTCCAGAGAAGGGCGACAAAGATGATTAGGGGTCTGGAACATCTCCCCTATGAGGAAAGGTTGAGTGAGCTGGGTCTGTTCAGCCTGGAAAAAAGAAGACTTAGGGGGGACCTAATTAGTGTTTACAAGTATCTTAGACATGGGTGGCAGGGGGAATTGGCCAGCCCCTTTTCAGTGGTCAGTGGGGACAGGACTAGGGGCAATGGCTGTAAGCTGGAGCACAGGAAGTTCCGCACCAACATGCGGAAGAACTTTTTCACAGTGAGGGTGACAGAGCAGTGGAATAGGCTGCCCAGGGAGGTGGTGGAGTCTCCTTCTCTGGAGATATTCAAGTCTCGTCTGGACGCCTATCTATGTAATATGAGATAGGGAGCCTGCTTTGGCAGGGGGGTTGGACCCGAAGATCTCTTGAGGTCCCTTCCAACCCCTAAGATTCTGTGATTCTGTGATTCTGTGATATTCTCTAGTCTATCAGGGCAGACTGAAGAAGACAAGGTATGGCAAATATTAGTTAGAGGTAGTTTTTACTTTTTCATGCTTTCCCTCTTTCTTATATCTCTAGTTAATCAGAGTAGGTTTTGGATAATTTATGCTATAATATAAACAAATCACTACTGAAGAAGGATTACACTCAACCTGTAAGTCAGATCTAGAGAAGTCTTGGAACAGTCAGAAAAGAACTGTTTGCTTTTTTTTTTTTTTTTTCTCCAAGCTGTGGCGCCATCAGGAAATTGGTAGTCAGCAGAAAATGAGTTTGCAAGTTAATTTGAAACTTATCTTTCTCACATACTGTATCATTATGTAAAATATTCTAAAGAATCTGAGATGGTGAATATAATGCTGTATTGTCATTCAACTCAGACATAATACACTTTCTCTTACCTTCTGAATGAAAGTCTGGAAAACTGAGTCTAGGTCAAAGAAATTATAGGAATAAGTCAGCTTCTCAAAGGTAAAGGTGTATGCTCTATGTAGGAAAGTGATCATTAATTTACATGTGAATTGATTTATAAAATTCCTATTTTGTTTACATTGTTGCTTCTGGTAGAGGGTTCAGATTTTTCCACAGTGTATGGAACAGAAGGTAAAGACTGGACATTTTTTATAAAATACAATTTACTTCTCTACCAGTATGTTTAATTTCTCTGAGAAGACAGAAATAAAGTCCTATGTTTTCCTGAAGTTTACTGCAAAATTCTTCCTGTCTACAGCTGAATCTAAATTTCACCTCCAAGTTTGTAGAAGGCCAACTAAGGAAAATGGTCCAGTTTTTAATGTTTATTTCTGACCATTATGTGTGTTTTTTGCCCTGTGACATACATTTCCCCCTGCTTTTTCTTCTGTTGGTGTGTTTTTTACCTTTCCTATAACATTTAATTTATGCAAGTGCTTGGGTACTGCATCAGTCAGTTTCCAGGAATGCATTTCTGTCAAGATATATTTGTGAATTTAACACAAAACCAATTGTTAAAATTAACATATACTATGAAACTGTATACAAAATATATTGCACTTTAACAGCAAACAGACACGAAAACATCAGTCCTGCATGAGAGACAAAATGTTAAAGAAAAAGTGACCAACAAAAGAATTTCTTAATCAAAATCAATATTTAGTATATCAAATTTACAGCATTCTGATATAGTATACTCCTTATCATACACAGACATCATAAACAACTATGAATATTAGCTGAAACTATTTTTAAAATGTTAGGAGCTCAGACTTTATGTAACAGGGGAACTAGCTGCCTAGAAGGTCTTACTTGGATGACTTGGAGTATTCTTTATCCAAAATAAGCCCTTTGTCTGCACAAAATGTGTATGTTTTCAATAGGTCTGGTGTGCCTAGAAGTTTCAATATATTTTCATGTTCATGTAATAGACTTCATTCTTTAAGGTGGGTGTTTTTTTAAGAACTCAAATAGCAGACAGCTATGAGGCCTCCAAATAACTTTTTACTAGAACTTTTATCTCACCTATGTGGATGATCACACCAGCATATGTGAATCCCTTGATTATAGACCCTTTGAGCTGTGACATATTTCTGGATGAATGTTTTACTGTAATTATTATCCTGTATATAAATGCAAGGTTTATAAAGGTGGTGCTGTTTCTGATTATCCTAACAGGAACTTTATTGTTCTTTCCATCTATAAAATGATTTAAACATTACTTCCTTTGGAAGTGGAACCTGAAGCAAACGTCTCTCTGAACAATATTATTATTTTTTTAATGCAAGGGAAACACTTTATTTCATTGTTGTTCTTGTTGACTCCTTTTTAGCACAGTGTCCAGCAAATGAAATCCGTACAGAATCATCAGGAGTGATCCTTAGTCCAGGTTACCCAGGCACTTATCCCAACTCTCAGACCTGTTCTTGGACTATAAAGGTTGAGCCAGGATATAACATCTCCATCTTTGTAGAAATGTTTCAAAGTGAAAAACAGTTTGATGAGCTGGAGGTATTTGATGGTAAGAGAAGTTTAAATTCTATCTAACCGCACAAGAAAAAAATTGGTTCAAAAGGGGCTTGATTTCCAATTATTGTATTCATAATTCATTGATACATCTGGAACAATAGTCTACTATTTGTATTCATTTTGCCATAAGTCTAAATCTGTTACCAGTGAAAGTGTTTATAGATTTGTACAAGAGAAACATTAAATTTCTTAGGTATTGTTAGAGGAGAAGCAGTAACATCTGCAGCATTTCTATGAAATTCATGGAGTTTTCTGTTTCCTGAGCAATGTATAGAGGTGTCTGAAAGAAGATAATGTGCTGTTTTGTAATCCATCATTTTTGATGTGGAAATATTGGGAGGCAGATGGGGGGCTGTGAGGGTGTGTATAATTGCATTTTTCCAGTATAATAAAAATATTTTAGGCTAACTGCTCAAATTTGAATTCACTCTGTCTACTTTCTCCATATCATAGCAGAACTAGTGCAGTATTGGTTTAATATACTCCTGTTAAAGAATTTGATTTATCTGCTTTGGAACAAAGAATAGAGAAATTACAAAACCTCCATTTCTAGAGTGTTACTTGTAGCAGCAACTTCTCAGATGGTCCTATTTAATTAACAAGCTATTCTTGTTTTCTACTGAATTCTGAGCTTATTGTCACTTGTTCTGTTCTCATTGATTGATGAGAATAACTATTCCCTAATTGTTATTTAATATATTTTTATTCATTTGGAGATCATTATCATCATTAACCAAGTATATATAATAACTATGATAGAACTGATTCATATTCACTATGGGAGTTTCATAACATGAACAATATTAAAAGGTCATGTGTTTTGGGGTATCCTTTTCTAGGTATTTTTCTTACATAGTAGATTTCTAATGTCTTTGAAATTATTAAAATAGTTTCAAGTTTGATAACTGCACTTTGAAAAGAACACAATATTTTTCATTCTTTTAAAAATGTCAGTTCATTAGCTTTCCTCTTTTCTTTATGATATCTGTTCTGTATTGGTCCTTGTCGGGTTACTGGAGAAAGACTGTGTTTTCCTCCATTCTATTTTGTACCTGACATCAAGACAATAGGAGCATGTCTGTAACTTTTCTAGTAGTCTGATCACTTTGCTTATTTTCTTTTGAAAAAAATCTTTTGAAACTGCCTAATCTTCCTGATTAAGATTTTTTGTTTTCTTTCATATACATTTCAATTTAATGAAACCAGATTATCAGAAATATATCTGAGAGAAGAATTATCATAGTTACTACATTTTTAAGCATTGTCGTTTCATGACATGAAATCACACTCTTTGAAATTTCTCTCTAGTGAAGCTCTACCAAAGTCATTTTTCTACCACCCACCAGCAGATTTAAATGAGAGAGATAATAGCATATTTATAACCACTTAATACACTGCCATGTACAGGTTCCTGAGCTAGCTCTCGACAAGTTGATATTCAAATATGGCACATTGCAGTGCCTCGCAGAGATACTTGCTTGTATCCCCATGGCCACATTAGCAATGTGCTTTGCTATGCTAATTAGTTCTACATCTCAGCATGATGAGTTTTTTAGGCCAGAAGGCAATGTTGATGTGGCTATATTGTTTCCAGCAATGTATATAACTCAGACTAGTTTGTTCAGAGCTGGTTTGGGTATTTCCCTGCATTGCTGCATTTTGCAATAATCTGTGTCATATCCTGGGATGCTGTGTCACCCCAAACAGCATACCTTTATTTAACTTTGTTGCTCTGCACTCATCTGTCTACACCAGGTAGCTACGTCACCATACTTTATGCAGAAAGTGTATAGAGATTGGCAAGACAACTTTTAGAGAAATAGTTTTTGCTAAAGCACCAGTCTCTCATTACTTATAAGGCAGCTTCGGAATGCAAACCAAATATTAACTGCACCTAACTGACTACACTATAAATTATGGTGCTTCAGTAGCTGGATAATGATCAGTACAGGTATCCAGTCAGTGGGGCTGCCCTGGTCAGCTGGGAGCAGTAAGCCCATTAGCCATTCACACCTACCAGCCAGCCCCTTAAGAAATCCCATCTCTACTATAAACCAGAGAAGCCTTAAATGTGTCACAAATACATTTTTTCAAACAAAACATAAATACAATATTTACCTTATGTATCATAAATACAATCATTAAGGCAAACTTCAAAACACTGTATTCAGGCTGTTTACACTGAATAGCATTCATTTAGTACAACAAATATTCTTTGATTATTTTTTTCTCCCTGAAGTAAACCATCAAAGTTATGTCATTGAAAATACAAATGTCAACTTTTACCAGGAAAGCATCATATGACAGGTCAGCACACTAGAAGTTGAGTATTTGTTTCCTTATACAGACAAACTCTGAAATAACAATAAAACAAATCAGACTCAAGAAAACCTAAGTCATGCTGCTGACTTTCCTGAACATCATCTGAAGAGCAGCCTGCTACATAAGGTATAGAAAATTAAAAACTCTGGGGAAAACAAAGCGAACTAAAATACATGCAATCATTTCTCTGATTTCCCAATGGCTAAAACATGCAGTGTGGCACAGGGTGCTTCAAACTAATTCCTGATCACTAATAAGGAAAGATTCTCACCTCTTTTTATGTAGTAGATCTTTGTAATTGTACCTTTTAGCCTCTAAGAATTTTTAAAGACCATATTCTAAACTGTGACAATTCAATTGTATTAAACAGATTTTACAAAGCCCATGGTGAAGCACAGAGAATCTAAACTGATTGTCATGTTCTAAAATATTTTTTCAAACAAAAATAGGAACTGAGCTCAGCATTCCTCATCATTTATCCTACACTGTAATCATCAAACACTAACCTCCTAATATGAAAAACGAACAAGCCACAAAGCATTTTGATGAGGGTGTGCTGGGAAACTATAAGCTATGCCTATTTTTTCTTCCTTTAGATATGTATTTATTATTTAAAATTTATTTACTAACACTTATTTAGTTGTAGTTTTGCTGTTATAGTAACTGAACTGCAGTTCCTAAGAACTGGGTGGCTTTCTTAATCTTTATGGTTTTCTGTGACTTCTATGGACTCCCTTTTGTACCAGAAACATCCCAATCAAAAAATGTTATTATTTTTTATTGGACTGAAGGGAGGAAGGCTGAAAAAATTGTATTCAATTTTTAGGTGTTCTGTCATTCAGTTTTAATTTTGTATTTTCACATAACATAAGAGCTAATCAGGCTGCAGCTGCTCAAACTCAGTGAATGAAGCAGGTTCTTTAAATGAAATAGCTGCTGTGGCCAAGATAATGAAGGTTGAACATGGCTTTCCTAAACTTGGGAAGCATGGAGCAAAAGGAATAGTGAGCTTATGAAAGGGAGGAGTTCAACTGGAGAAATCATAACGTTAATATGGAGGAAGAAGATGCCATTTTGTGTTTTAGAAAGCTTTTGCTTGGAGAATGGAATCATAGAATATCATGGGTTGGAAGGGACTCCAAGGATCATAGAGCTCCAACCCCCTTGACACAGTCAGGACCACCAACCTCAGGCCTAGATCTACACACGGTTGCCCAGGGCCCCATCCAACCTGGCCTTGCACACTTCCAGGGACAGGGCATCCACCACCTCTCTGGGCAGCCTGTTCCAACACCTCACCACTCTTTCTGTAAAAAACTTCCTCCTAATATTGAATCGAAACCTTCCTTCCTTTAGTTTTAAACCATTCCCCCTTGTCCTGCCATTGTATACCCTTTTAAACAGTTGAATCGTGTCCTGTTTCTATGCTCCCTTCAGGTACTGGAAGGCTGCAATGAGGTCCCCCCCCAGCCTTTTCTTCTCCAGGCTGAACAAGCCCAGCTCCCCCAGCCTCTCTTCATAGGGGAGGTGCTCCAGCCCTCTAATCATCTTTGTGGCCCTCCTCTGAACCCTCTCCAATAGTTCTACATCGTTCTTGTATTGCAGGCCCCAGATCTAGACACAGTACTCCAGATGGGGCCTCACGAGGGCAGAGTAGAGAGGGACAATCACCTCCCTGTCCCTGCTGGCCACCCCTCTTCTGATGGAGCCCAGGATACCATTGGTCTTGCGAGCTGCAAGAGCACACTGCTGGCTCATGTTATGTTTCTCATCCACCATGACACCCAGGTCCTTCTCAGCAAGGCTACTCTCAAGGAGCTCTTCTCCCAGTCTGTATCTGTCTGGGATTCTTCCGACCCAAGTGCAACACCTTACACTTGGCACTGTTGAACCTCATTAGGTTCACGTGGGCCCACCTTTCCAGCCTGTAAAGGTAGTTTGATAGATATTTTTCCCTCTTGCATATCTATTGTTTTATTATACAACTAGTCCCGAAATCATTAATTTTGCTTCTAGGATTTTATTGCAGTGAAGATGTTGGTACATTTCTAGTGCCAGGAAACTTCTTTTCAGTATCCTGTATTTACCATAATTATTTTTAATTTTTTTTTTATGCTAAATGGCTGCTATAATCAACACACTATCTTGTAACTGAACTAAGTTCTAATGAAATATGTATTGCAGTTCTCAATTGTATGTATACATGTTTTTCCTATGTCATATTGTAGTATTTAGAATTACACAAGCTGTATATTCACAGTCTCAACTGAGTTAAAATATGGAAAGGAACACTTAAACTGATAGTACTTTAAAACTTCAATAGTTTTCTTTATTCACCTCTGAAGGTTCTTCTGGACAAAGCCCTTTACTGGTTGCTTTAAGTGGAAATCATACTGGTCAACTGAACTTTACAAGCAAAATGAATCAGCTGTATCTTCGGTGGTCAACTGATCACGCAACCAGCAAGAAAGGATTCAAGATCCGTTACTCAGGTAGCTAATAATGATTTCCATTAAATTATGCTTTGTGGTTACAAGTACTATTTAGCACCAAATAAGAACTTGTAATATAAAGTCTGTTTCTCTGAAGATAATATATTATAATATACATTTTGAGGATGTGTAATCATTCCGTTGCAAGTTCAAGGTAACCACAGGATTTGGACTCTCCATTTTTTCCCATTTCACCAAAGAACTCCAGATTTAGACTTCTCCAATGAACACTTCTCTCTGCAATCTGCTGTCTTGTCTTACCAGACCTGGAGCAAGGCCTTTGAAATATAGTGGGAGGGGTAGCCCTTAGATTTACACAGAAATACTCAAGAGTGAGAATTTTTGATCCTGCAATACTCCATCTGCAATTAAGTGCAAAATTATTAGGCGTACATTTTCCTTGTGCTACAGTTCACAACTGATTACTGTGTTCTTCTTCCTGTCATGCTGTATGTGTGTGTGTCTGTGCATGTGAATCTGGTTGTGTAATGACATAAAAACATGGAAGTAGTCTATCTAAGTAGTGTTAAAAAATATTTACCTTATTAAAAAAAAATCAGCTACCAGTATTGCAATACTGGATCGTACTCTCTGTGTACACATTGACCCTTACTAGTTTACAGCCTACTTAAGATATTTTCATACATGCATCTGCAGACACATTGCTCCTAAAATGCTTGGCTTAAGGATCATTTACATTATGTAAATAGTGAGAGAGAGGGCTGACTGTCTGTAATTAACGTATGCCTTTTCTTTGTTTGGACTTCATTAACAACGTAAAGGTTGTATGTGTTAATTTTGGTGGCTAATAATTTTCAATGCAATTGAATACATAAATGTTTTAGTTTCATATTTTAGAAGAATGTTTCAGAAGAACGTTTTATCAACCACCAGGTAATTCGTATTTAGTCATTCTAAATGCCATTTAGGGAGATGAATTTTCACAGATCTTGCTCCCTTGCTATACCATCCATGCACTGTCTGTCTAATCTCTGAAAAGTTTATCTTGTTACGAAAACAGGAGTTGAGGGCTCAGAGCATAATAATGATTGTTGCTGTTTTGGGGACTATGAACAGAACCATGAGAACTCGGGGAAAAAAACCCAAACCCACAAACAGTAACAGCATTATTTCCACCTGGTAAGCAGCCTTTGGAATATTACTACAGGCAAATTGAAACTGAGGGATGGAGAACGGGATGTTTCAGGAATGCTGGAGATTTGTTTAATTTTTCATAGGGAAGGACCTACTAGGTGGATTACAAGTGTGATGAAAAGAAAAAAGAGAAATCTGTCAAGTGGTAACCCTCAGATATGTTCAGTGGAGGAAGTAGTATCAGAGTTACAAGAAGAGAATTCATGTAAAGGATTTATTTTGTAATTACCAAATTATTAAGAAGACTGATTTTTAAGGAATGAGAAATTATTTTACACTTTTGTATGTACACAAAACATGTTTTGCAGTAGTGAAGAAGTGGTCTGTCTAGTTGCCTGGTGCAATTCATGAGTTATTATGGCACTAGCCACAACTAAGAATTGGGGGACTGTAGAGAGAGATATGCAAGCCTTGGGGCTATGTTTGAGGAACAAACAACTGTTTTGCTTTTTCTGCTTCACTAACAGTCAGTGCCTGATTTTATTCTCTAAACTTCTGTACATTTTACATGAGATTCAATGGAAATAATCAGCATGAAAGAAGAGTAACAGTGAGCTGCAGCATAAACAATTGGATTTGAATCTAAATGAGGGAAAGCAACATGATGAAAATAGGGAAAATACAAGATGCCAAAAAGGCTATTGATACTGTGGCAGCTGTGACTGAACCAGCAGGCTTCTTCATAATGAAGACCCTATTGAAATGAATTACTACCTTCCCACAACCCTCCTCTTCTCCAGCTATGCCTGTGCACAAGAATTTTACAAATTGTAGTTTTGTCACCACTAGATTTCATTTGTAGATAATAAATTTTCTTCAATTTTAAAAGTGCTAGAAGCTTTCAGAGGAATGCTTAATATTGCCTTAAGCATATGAGCTTACATGTGTAAGTTATTTGTCTAATGTTAGTTGTACGTTTTCTGTCTTGCAGTGTAAGGCTTTTTGCTAGATCTTTGTAGAAAAAAGCTGTGCCATTACAGTAGAGGGATATTTTTTTAAGGACTATGAATATAATAAAGGCACTAGCATAATTTTCATCTAAATAATAAATTTCTTAACTGCACTAACACCTAGATATTAAATGATCTCTTCCTTAATCTAGTGAGTATCTGTTTAGTATAGTGAAGCTAGGAGGGGAAGTATCAGTATGTGCAGCTCTAGGAAAGTAATCCCTTTTCTCTTCAAATGGTGTGTAGTATGTAAAATCACTAAAATGGATTCCAAAAATAAAAGGAAAAGATATTGTACACTGAAATACTTTATTTTCCAATGCTCGCTTGTTGTTTTGTAGTGCTTGAACTTGACTTCCTGGTGCAGCTGGGTTCCACCAAAACTATGCACTTTATTACAAATGGGGAACATGTGTGAGTGCTGAAAATGGAACTTTCTGAGCCCAGGCTAGGAAACTCACTCTGTGAGAGATTAAACCCCTCAATTGCTTTGAAAGTTATCCGGAGAATGTGCTTCTTGGCTTTGTTTTGACTCAATAATTTTAACCCTGCATGCACAATCCTGCCTATCATAAAAGCATAACAGAAGAGGTGTATGATTTTTTTTTTTAAGTAGTGGTGGAAGGAATAAAATTCCACCACAGTACTTGGCACACCCACTGGAAGTGTGGTGATTTGTGAAACAGAGGGGTACTTGGCTTGCTACTTTGCAAGTGGGCATAACCTCTATAACATTTACAGGCTTTTGTTTTGGTTTGGGTTTGTCATTCAAGAGTAAATAAGGCAAGTGGTTACTCTGAGTAGAACTGTAAAAACCTACCATAGGTCTGTATTTTACCTTTATTCTGCTCTTGTAACCATATCTGTTCCTGCAAGAAGCTTAATTCTTCCCCATTCATTGTGTTCTGTTCTTAAGCTTTGTACCTGTGGAACAGGTGTTTCTATTTCCTCTCTAGCTCAAGTTAAAACAAAAGGCTGGATATAGGTTTGGTTTTGTCTTGACATTTTGCAGTAGCTGGTTAGAAGTGACAAGAGAATTACATGAAAATAATCAGACTCTCTCTAATTGTTTCTTCTCCAGTTGCTAAACTTCTAGTTGGTGATTTCCTGTAGTAAACACAGCAGGAAAGTCACACAATGGAGGTTTACACAGCCCTTTGAATCAAGATCAGTATAAGAAGGATCCTTTGTAAATGATGAACCATCAGTAAGAACATCTTGTGCTATAAATAGCAGATTATTTAGTCAGATATATAATTTTTGAAGAAGTAGACACAATTATTTCACTAAAGAAGAAATAGGCCCTTGGAAGTTTACCTTCCTGTTTTCATATATGTTAGATTTAAAGATCTAATGTAAAAGAAAAACAACCCCACCCTTATTTGTTGCTTGGTTGAGTATTGTTATCCTTTTTGATTATGTTGATTTGAAACTGGAAAATAACACATGGAATGCATGGTCCATTAATTAAGGAACTGTCTTAGTAATCAGAAGAGGTATGCTTAGTTTTCATCTGTGACCTTGACTAATCACTTAAGCCAGTGTGTGATTTTTAATTATAAACTGAGAGTGTCTGAAGTGAGAATGATAGTAAACCTCTGCCTCACTGGATATTTCAAGATCAGCGGCACAAAGGACAGAAGATCCCCTGGTAATAAGGAGATGACAAGAAAGTATCCAAAAGGGAAAGTTGAAAGGAAGCAGTGGACTAATAAGTGACTTTTTGTATGTCAAAAAACGATAAAAATCTAGCATATAAATTCAACAAAGGTAACATGGAATTTGGAGGAAGATCTTTTGTTTATTTATAATTTCAGACATAGGACAACATTTCAGTGAATAGTTACAAGTATCTTTTCCATACAAGTTTTTTGGACTATTGATCAAAGATACTGCTGGGAAATGAAGTCCTTTGCTAAGATAAATACTTAGAGAAAATGTCATATTATTCACTGTAAAACTGAGATTTATGATATGTGGGGGATTTGGATAACAGGTTTCAAAGGATTTTAATTTGAAATTGGGAATTACTTAATTGAGCTGCTCATAGACAGAGTGCCTCAAAAAGCTTTGAAAAACCTCAGCATAAATGTTTCAGTGTTCCAGCTCTTAAGAGAGTATGCTTTGCGAAAGGAAGAATATGGTCCTGCAAATGCAAAATCAATGTTTATCTGTGCTGCTGTCCACACATCAGTTGACTAGTGATGTGTGATTTAGCCAGGCATTTATTACCCTGTTGGTCTTCAGTTGCGAGTGACAAATGGACATTGTGACTATAAGTGAGCTGAAAATGTTTAGTATGTTGTCTAGCAGAAAATACTGAGTCTTTGAAAGGCCATGAAAGGATGTGGAGGCTAAGTCATTTGGAAAAGTAAATTAAATCTGTAAATGTAAAGCTAGTTTGGGTCACTGGAACAGCTTCATAGAAGTTTATCACATTTCATGGTAAAACATTGTCATTCCTAGATGAGAGCACTCCTGTGTCATTGCACCTATTACAGCTAAGCCTCATGAAGTTCCACTACAGATCCCTTCTCAGAAACTGTCTGGGAGCAAAACAGCATTTTATCCCAATGTCGTCTGTGATAAAAGGCTGCAATATTTTATGAGCATTCTGTAGAGATTCTGGCTTGAGCCCAGATTTTTCACTCAGCTGACAGTGGCTGTAGTTTTAAGTGACATGCTTCAAGCATTTGCTTACCCTCCAGATCTTCAGATATTTTTTTTATTTGCTGCTTTGTGTGTGATATTCCATTAATATATTAGTTCCTGATCCTAGAAGATGATGTGTACACTTCATCTTGGACTCTGAAGGGAATTTAGTTTAAAGAACAGATAAAAATTTACTGAACTGTAGATTAAGAAGGGATTTTTATGGACTCTTACCACGATTCCTTTGCTGTCTCAACAAATGTTACTCTTCAGCAAGATTTTTCAGAGTTGCAAAATAAAACTCTGTATTCAGAATTTTCACTAATTTGCTTCAAGTGTTTTTCTTGGTTACATGCTAGGGATAGCTTATACATAATAAATTGTTTGAGTATTAGCCTTTTCTATTTATATTTTGCTGTCTTTGCACCACAGTATACTATGAGCTTTGGTAGGGTTTTTATCTGGACAACAACAACATGGGCTGCTTGCCCACTTTGTTGTTGCTGAATTCTGACACACTAACTGCCAAATGCCACTACTTTAAAACTGTCATTAATGAACATTTCTGTTAAGAGTAGGAGGTGGGTGTCATGTTAAATAACTATTTTAAACATCATTTATCCAAATACATATGATTCATGACACAAAATAAAGCATTGAGAAATTGGAATGAGCTCATTTACCTTCATACTTTAAAATTTCATTTAAAATGTTGAGTGCTTCAACTGAAGTCAGTGTGTATTGTATTTGAACTAATAACACTAGGCTGAAAAAATCAGATCATACTTAGAGAAATAGCAAACATTTTAGTATTTTTAATTTCTTCTCTGTATTTGAAGTGTTTATCGGTAAAATGGGGAGAATAACAATGATTATTGTTTTAATGTAATTTTGATAAAGTAAGTTGGTTAATATTCATGTAATGGCCGCATAACACATGGACAGACATTATAAAAACCCACAAATTATATCTTGAAACAGGGTCTGACTCATTTGCAGCTAGTAAGGCCTGGGAACCCATGTTAATAAATTATAGTTATAGGAAAGTAAAAATAGAAAAAAGAAGATACGCATATGTATTCTTTGATGAGTCTGTGTGAAAATGCATATTATTATGTGAATACAAAATGCTGGAATTGTAAAGTCTGGTAGTCTGTGGGCACAGCCTCTTTCTGATATGTGGGATGCTTTCTGTACTGTCCTCTACTGAACTATTTATTTTACTTGAGGGAATTCACCTCTCACTTCTCATGTGTTCCCACGCACTTCGTTCAAGTCCTTACACTCCATTCAAAATACCTCTGCCAAGCCAGTCTAGCTGTGCTCCCCAAACGTTCTGCTTGATCTCCACCCTTGTTCCACTCCTCCCTACAAATTATAGTCTGCTTTTAGTGCTTCTCTGTTAGGAAATATATAAGGCAGTTCTTGATCCAGGTCATCCATCTTTCTCTCCCTTCTAGGTCCCCATCTTAGTTTCCCTTGCTTTCTCTTTACGTCTCACCTAATTCAGTATCCTCCTTCTTTGCTTCAGTCCATGAGCCTCTCTGTCTCTCACTAGTCAATTCCAATTTATTTTATATATTTTCCTTTCCCATTTCTTTCCCCAAATCATACTTATGTTCCATGCATCACATTGTATTCTGAACATAGTCCAATAAATCCATCCTTTTGATGTCACTTCTAATAGCCAACCAGGTCTTTCCGTATCTCTCATTTCCATCACCGACTCTTAGCTATCAATCCCTCCCTTCCTACTTGACTCAATAGTCTGTCATGACTGTTCTTCCCCTGGGCTCAAACCCAGTACTTTTTTGTCAAATATTTCTCTTCTTTCTCCAAACAAAGGTGATACTATTTTCACACTTGGACTTCTGTCTTTAACTTTCACACTGTCAGATGACTACAGAGCTTTATCAAAACCATCGTAGTTTCCAGATCTCCCATTCCCAATTTCCTTTAGCCCCATGCAGTGGCTTCCACACACTCAGTGAGACACTTGGGGTGACAGGAAAAGTAATCAGTAGTAACAGAAGGTTGCAGTGATGATTGAGATCAGAAGATAGATATTAAGAAGTCATCAAGGTAGCTGGGAAAGGAGAATATTTATTTCTATAGGACATTTGCGCTAGTAGCCATTAGGACTTAAGTACATTTGTCAGAGTGATGTTGAAGCAAATTCTAAGGGGTATTTCTCATTTCTCTTCCTCTTGTTTTCTTGCATCAGTTACTTCTTTGTAGCTAAAAAGATTTTTTTTGCTTGTTTTTTTTCTTAAAACCACTTCCTTCTCTGGAGCCCTTGGACTCTGGATGTTGTTAATTTTTACAACATAAGAATGTTATGACTGATAAGATTTCCCCTGTGCTGTACCACTCCAACCCCTGGAAATCTTCAGTATTTCAACATAATTCTCTGTAATTCAGCAGCCTGCATGTCCCACATTTCCTGGTGGTTTAAAGCTGATCTCGTTGGAGTTTCATATGTACTATACATTGCTAAAATTTAACAAAGCTAAAATAAGGCAGTAAATTTCCTTGTAATAAGAAGAAAATCTTGGTATGGCTAACAACTCCACATTTTATATGTCTAGCCAAGAATTTACCCTTAGCAGTACTGAAATGTTAGCAGTTTAATAAGAGTTACTAGTCCACATTAAATGGTTATAGAAAAAAAAAAAAAAGAAGAAGAAAAAAGAAGTGAAAGCTGCTATATAGAAAAGCAGTACAATTAGAATTGTTACACACAGACTTCCCATTATCTCACCTTTTTGCTGGTGCTATAGTCATGCTTCCATTGCATGGAACCGAAGATCAGTGGCTTCAGTTTGGTGTTTGTGTGCTGGGGAGATAATGCAGGTCAGCAGCAGCTGGGAGTCCTTCAACAGGCAGAATCTGATATTGATTTTTTTCCTCACTCTAGGATCATTTTTGTTTACTAACACATTTTTGCACCCTGATGCGGGTCAAGTTCAAGTTACACATGATTCTACTACATGTAGTACTTTTTAGATATAGCTACCATTTCTTTACTCTTTTATTTAAGCCTGAAATTTTTTTCTGTCATACTCCAGGTTATAATTGTTTTAACTGACCACTGGTGAGTTGTGTATTGCTTTTGACAGTGCACAGATTGTCACCCTCTTATTGCGCCATGCCCATACTCCTCCACACTGCATCCTGTGACCCTGTCTCTCAAGGGTTTTGCTCTTTTACCAGGCCTGTGGTTCTCTGCCTGCTACCATGTTAGGGGTCCCAAGTATCTTATTCTTCACGTGCCTATATAGAGCTATTATTGCACCATAAAAAGATGATAGAAGATGTCTCCTAGGTTATTTAAAACTTAATAATGCTTAGGAGGTTACTGAAGATTACTTCAGTGGTCTTTTGGTCTTAACCAGCATGTGTTGCGATAATAATGTCAATAGGTTTAGGAGAAAATTAAAGGCACATATTTTATGCTTCTTTAAATGTCAGATTCCCTTGTAAATGTAAAGGGTGTTCCAGTAAGTTAATTCATTTAGTTAGGCAAGTAACTAAATATCACTCTGCTTATAATGGGTATAGAACATGACCCCAAGCAATTGTTTTACTGAACAATCCTAGCGTACTGATTTTTATCCTGGTTGTTTTTTTTTTTCTTTTTATTTATTTCAAATAATCTGCCAAGTGAAAGAATGTTTTAAAAAATCACATTTCAAGTAGAAATAATGTTTCTTAACTTAGAACTAAAATTTTGTAACAGAACATCAACCAACACCAATCTTTTTCAGCATCTTTAATGTACAACGTAGTCTTACTGCTTTTTTTGGGCAGCATTTCTTAGAAACACTGACTGTTACACTGCAACTGAAACAACCCATATAAAGGAAGCATCTCTAGGAGTCCTGTCAACTCTATGATCTCTCTACAGGCTGAGAAGAGAAACATCCATCTTTAGGTGGTAATTGATATCATAGGTTCATTTTATAGTGATAAAATATAAATACAAAACCAAAACCAGCTAGATAGTGAAAGCCGAAAGAAGGAAATCCGGGATGATTCTATGAGTCAATGAAAGAAACAAATAATATGAAAAAAAATATTTGTAGATGTAAACCAAATTCTGTAATTAGACTTGTGAAATACCACCACAACTTTTACTGGGTGACTGTCCGTAAAAAATTCTACGAACAACATATTAAAGTAGTAAGACACGTTTCAACATGATGTAGAGAGTTACTATTGTAACAGCAGTTACAGTCTCAGAGCCCTTGGTGTGCCATAAGTTGAATTCAACCTTGTCTTACCTGTGATGAATGTTTATAGAGTTATTTCAGTGATATATGTCCAACTAGATTTATTTTCTGCAAATCATGGTGTTACCATGCTTCCTCTGAGAAGATATTAATCTCTGAAAGCTTGACATGGTACACTGCTGCGAATATGCAGTGACTTTTATGTCAATATGGAGTCAAAGTAATTTTTTCATACTTCTTTTATCCAATGATAAATGACTGTGTGTAACAACAAATATATTCGTGTTAGGCTCCACATGTATGTCAAACTATAAGAACTATACAAATTTATAATTTACTTGACATGGATACAGTCTAGCTAATCATATTCCATCCTTACGTACAGGTTCTGTAACCTTATTTTAGAAAAAAAAACGAACCCACAATCTTTTTTGCTCACTTTTTGACAGTTATAAATTTTCTGCTTCCTCAGCACATGTCTAAACATCTCATCTATGTGCAACAACTTGTTGAGGAAAACCTATCTGGCAACAATATTGGTAACAATAATGACTAAGATTTATCAAAGTTTAATTTTTAAACTTAGGCTTAAAGAAGTGCATTCTATATATATATATAAAACATATCTTTAAAATATATATATATTTGTGATTATAAGCTACGATTTTGAACTTTGTGATATTTCTGCCTGTGTCTGAAACCTCACCTTTTTAAAATAATGATCCTTTCTTTTGAAATTTAGCTCCCTACTGCAGCTTAAACCCTACCTTGAGGAATGGTGGAATTGTAAATAAAACAGGTGGTCCAGCTGGAAGTAAAGTTCGCTATTACTGCAAACCTGGATATAGGATGATTGGTCAAAATAATGCAACATGTAGGCGTCACCAAAATGGCATGTATCAGTGGGATTCTCCTGTGCCAATCTGCCAAGGTAAGATACTATTTTCCTTAATGTTATTCTGTGATTTCATGGCAAAGAATTTTTTACAAAATAAAGATCCAGCATTGTCAATACTCCTGAGACACATTGAAATCATGGTCATCCAAATACCTATTGAATTGTGTATTTAATGTTTGCAGAGATTAAGAAATAGGTTAATCCAAATGAAAAATGTCTTTTCAGTCCTTCTTTATTGAGTAAAATATGTATCACTAAATAGTCTGTAGCTCATAGCATGTGTTACAGAATGTTTGCCTTTAACGGCAAAATCTGTAACTTCTGCATTTTTGTATATCCTAGAGTTAGCTGGGATCTACTTTACCTTGTTCTAGACTTCTGGTAAGAGCAGTTACTATTTGACAAATATTTATAATTTTCCCTGTTTCAAAAGCCACACACAAGCTACAGAGAAGATGAATGATGTAAAGTAGTACAAAACAGTTAAACACTATTCATTTTAGTTATCAATGCTTTTTTACACTTATTCAGTAAACAATGGAGACTCTGGAGTTGTATATCAGATAAGATCAGAAGGGGGAGAGGATAAAGACTGCGAGTTCTATTCATATCATGTATGGCCTATTGTAACATGTTTTCATGTCTGCTTCTAGTGTGCTTTATTTATATCAAGACATGGTGGTAACTTTTTGGAACTTCTTTGATTAGTTGTACCCAACACTGAAGACATTGACACCAGCACTTAATGTCTTCTTCAAGAAAAGCATGTTGTTTAAGGTTCCATTAAGGATGATTCAGAAATTTCTAAAAACAGTGCAGCACAGAAATTCTATTTCACACCTTAAAAAAAAAAGAAAAAGGCCAACTGAGATTTGGCATGGTGCTTACTCTTCTGTTGAGGGCGTGTTGTTTATAAGAAAAATAAAAAGCCATAGAAATTGGCTACAGTTGAAGAACTTGAAGTAGTGTGGTTCATATCTGTTATACAGTAATGATTAGGTAGCTAACTCTTTCTTAAGGATGAGCATTTTCATGCCTAGATGGGCCATGTGGCTACACCCCTACCAGCCCAGGGAGCAGATCAGTCTGCCAATGTGCATGATATATGTATCTGTGCTTCCAGAATCCAGGATGTCTTCTAATCTCATATGCCATCATGTGTAATGTCATATAATGCTGTTTAACCTTCCTGAAGGTTCCCAAATTGTGGGAGAAGCTGTATGTTGGCTGGGCATGTGGTACATTTAGGGACAACGGCTGCTTTTGGGTTTACTTTAAGTGCATTTTAGGCGCAGTAGCTAGCACTGACATAAACATACACTGAAAGCGCAGAGACACTTTACACTAGAGAATCTGGGACTAGGCCTACAGCTTTTCCAGAAGATCGGGAAAGTCGATGATGCTGTTCTGTTCAAGATTAAGACTTACCTATCAACATCTGTATGCGAGCTGAAGTTTTGTGGGTGTTTTAGTTTTGTTTAAACACAGAACTCTATTGTCATTTGAGGTGCCCTGAGATATTTTACCTGTCCTTCATCTACCAATCCAGAAAGGCACAAGATCCTACATCATACCCAGCAGTCAGATGTCTTGAAGCTACCTAAGCTCAGGTAGCTTTAGACAATGGGAAGAAGAAAGAAGTCAAGCCCTATCTGCCTAAGCTCTGTTGTAGTTAATATAGTCAGTATTGTCAGTGAAACTTTGGGACCTATTCTGCTGGCTACCTGATAGATGTCTTTTTACAAAACGCTCTGAAATTTTGACATCTTACTCTGGAGCTCAGGTACTCTGAGTGTGTGAGGACAGAGGCAATATCCCGTGCGTATTCCTCTGATAGGCTTGAGCAAATATCCCTCTTTATCCCACCTGTTCTTCATATCCAGGACTCAACTTTTGACTTTTTTCTTCCCAATTTTCTCCCACTCATTCTTATTAGACTTGAAAATAATTTTAAAGAGTCTTGAAGAACATTTGGCTGCTCTTCACCAGTTGAGCTACTCCCTAGTAGGTTTATAAAAGAAAACCAGAGGTACCTACCTTAATGAAGAAGTTGTCTTGTTTCTTTGGAAAGGCTGAAAAGCCAGGGTCATGATAAAAATACAGCTGACACCCACATTTCCTACTGCCAGGTACTGTCACTATTAATTCCTCTCTGCTTGCTAAAGTGGATAGAATCACATTGCTGAGCTAGAGATCTTTTTACTTTTGCTGTGCTGAATGGAGGTTCTTCCAGGACTGTAACTGGGTTCCTTGTCTGCCCTGAGGTATGAGACAGATAAAATATTGTTAGGGAACTGTTAGTGCGGCTGGATGTTGGGAAACATCCATTTGCAATCTGCTCAAGAGCCATGACTCTGGGACCACAGAACTGCTTCTTAATAAAATTATCTGTTCTGAGTGTTTGAGCATGGAATGAAACTCTGGCCTTTTACCTTTTTGATAAATGATATGCAAAAAGTGTCCTTTTTAGCACCTGCTCTTAAAATAAAAATGTGCGGTAGATAACATAGTTTAGGAGTTCCATATCCCAGTTTCCTCTTATATTCTAAACCTATGGTCATATTTCAAAATATAAAACAGTAAAAGAAGCATAGTATTTCAGACTAAAATCAGAAGTTTCAGGGGAAACCTGGTAACAGTCTTCCAATATGCTAAAAGTAGTTCGAAAGAGGAACGAAACAATTATTTATATCCTTTCTAGAGTGAGGAATTAGTTAAATTTACTATAACAGGATTTTATGTTAGACTTCATTTTCCTCTTCTCAGAGGTAAACACTCGAATTACCAGTGAAGAATGTGGGATTTTCATCATGAGAGGCCTTGCAGGAATAAGTTAGATGAACTTGAGTCTTATTTTGGCTTGTGCTGTGAGAATAAACTAGGTGACTATACCTGACCTTTTATTAGACCTATAGCCCTAGACCACACAGACCTGTTTTCCATTTGTTTGCTACTTCTGTATTTACCCTAGTCTGAGAATTAATATTTCTATGTCATGGCTTTCCCCAGAGTTTTTAGTTGGATATTGTAGACATAAGCCACTCAGCATGTTTTTTGTTATGAATCTCACTTTTAGGGACTTCTCTTATGCTGCTTCTATTTTTAGGGTATTTAAATGCTTTTCTCAGCTCTATGTTTAATGCCAGAAACAGATCACTAAATGATAATTATTTGATCATTAAATTTAGGGATTTTTCAGTGTATGGAAATAATGTCTGACTGTAATCCAGTCCTCAGCTTCTTTTCTGTATGCAGCAAATTTGCATGCTTTAAATATGAATAATATTTAAGTATCTTAAAGGTATATGGGTCTCTAGATATTTTAAAGCATTGCTATAAACTTTAAATTTACTGGCTTTGATAAGAAATAAATTCCAGTAACATATGTGGAACATTAAAGAGCAACTAAAACTGCATCTCAGTTTCCAGGTAGTAAAAGGCTTTTCTAATTGCATTGATTACCTGTTCTTTGGAAGAAGTATATTTTTCTGCTGTGCAAGATAATCAAGACACTTGGGATGAGCTGTCTTTTCAAATCATTGACCCAAAAAGCATGTTGACAATTCCTCAAATCAGAAGATTTCCTGACAACATTCTTTATCTTTTTACAATCGTATGGGAAACAGGGAGCTTCAAAGTACTTGGATGTGGAGCAGTAGGGACATTATTTTCACTATCCAAAGATGGTATGCCATTTCAGTCAGTTTACTTCAGGTAATTTTATTTTGAACATCAAAGTTCTTGCTATTTAGTGAAACTGGCTGTGCTAATATGTTTTGTTTGGGTACTTCTGTTCTAAATGCCATTAGCAGCTTCAAGATATTAGTAACAGCAGGAATATTTCTTTCCAATCTCAGTTTCTGAGAGAGAAGCAAATAAAAAATAAACAGGTAGACTGTAACAGGAAGAGTGCCAGAATGCCAAAACTGCTTTTATGATTAGTAAGGGAGAATAACCTCAACATGTAGCAGTACAAGATTCAGCAGCAGCAGAAGAGTGACAGTAGAGGACTGAGGTCCTCTACAGTGCTAAGAGTAAAAGTGGTGAAATGTGACAGCTAAGCATAGATTTTGAGGTGGTTTAGGGGCTTTAGTAACTGGACATTGCATCAGACCTGACATAACTGATGGGCCCACCTGGCTGTGACCTGGGTATTGTATGTATTTTATTCTTTAAACTAACTTGCACATAAGAGCTACTCAGTTTTGAACTTGTCAGCAGTTTCTGGAAAGGTTATTGCTAGAGGTGAAGAGCAAATGCTAACAGAAGCATTTGCTTCTAACATGAACGGACCTGGATTTTCAAATGACTATCAATTCTTCTTGGTCCATAGAAACCACTAAATTATTTTCAGTTATTTCAGGTTTGAAGTATTTGGAGGAAACTAGAATAACCTCCAGACCTGTATGCACAGACACATACATGAGTGGGTGGATAGACTGATAGTTCTGAATATTGTTTTGTTGCTTTGATATCAGAAAGGAGACCTGAAAAAGAAGTTGACAAGAAGTTAAATTTTAAGCCAGTTAAATTCTACATCAGCATTCAGACATGTTGTCACAAAGCAGAAGAGAACTGAGAGGCTTGTTAGGACAGGGAGGGACAAAGTGCAAGGCTCCGGAGACACCGAAACATTTCACAATAGGCATGACTGGAAATAGAGAATGCAAAGATATTTTTATGATGAAGTAAAACAGGGTGGCAGTTTAACTTTCTGCCAGTTTAGCATGCAAACAAACATTTTGCAAGTGTAAAATTCTGCTTGTATGACAGTTGGTTCTAGTTTTAGAAATAGGTTTAATTGTGTGGTGAGTTGAGCCTAGCTGGCTGGCAGATACCTACCAAAGCCACTCTATCACTCCCCTCCTCAAATAGACAGGCAATAGAAAATTTAAGGAAAGACTTTTGGATCAAGGTAAGGACAGGGAGAGATCACTCACCCATTACCTTCATGGGAAAACAGACTCAACTCAGGGAAATTAATTTGGTTTATTGCCACTCAAATCAGAGTAGGGTACTGAGAAAATAAAAGAAATCTTAAAACACCTTCCTCCCACCCCTGTCTTCTTCATGGGTTCAACTTTACTCACAGCATTCTCTACTTTCTCTTGTGGTGGTTTGGCCCTGGCTGGAGGCCAGGCACCCACCCAAGTCACACTTCTCACCCCTGCAGCCACCCCCTCCTCCACCAGAACCCAGCCAATGCAAAACTACACCTTCCCCCACCGCAGCACAGGGGGATGCAGAGTGGGAGTTGCAGTCAGTTTATCGCACCTGGCCTCTGGTGCTCCTCCTTCCTCCTCAGACTGAGACCTCCTCATACCCTTCCCCTGCTCCAGCATGGGGTTCCTCCAAGAGAATACAGTCCTCCATGAACTTCATCATGGGTCCTTCCCAGAGGCTACTGTTCTTCATTAACTGCTCCAGGGTGAGTCCCTTTCACAGGTCACAGGTCAAGTCCTACCAGTAAATCTGCTCCAGTATAGAGTCCTCTCTACATGGGTCATGGGCTCCCACAGGGTCACATCCTCCTTCAGGTGCCTCCACCTGCTCTGCCATGGGGTCCTCTGTGGGATCCACTATCAACCTCCATGGACTGCAGGAGAATCTCTTTTCTGGTGCCTGGAGCTCCTCCGTCTGTTCTTCTTCACTGACTTTGCTATCCTGCTTTTTTCCTCTCAGATCTTACTCCCCTCCCTGGTGGCAAAAACTGTTCCTTGTTTTTGTTACAAAGGAAGCACTTTAATTTGGAATGTTCTTAGAGTTCTGTTAGTGATTTGACAGGTTTCAGCAAACAACTGAAATGAACTAAGCATTCATCATTTTATAATGCTTACCTTGTTATAATCATATGACAATGTGTTGTGATATTAATAATTTACATTGAATTGGGTAAATTATAATAAAATTAGATTTTTTAAAAAATAAGTCTTTTCACCTTTGTTTAACAGATTTCAGATGAAGGCTGTCTTGAAAAATATTGCCTTTATTAAAACTATAAAACTTCACAATGTCAAGGGGAAAGGAACAAATACCCAAAGGACTTTTATTTTTTAACTGTTAAAATGTTCAAATGCTTCTAACAACTGAACTGCAGTCTTTATTGGTAAATATTTAGAAATAAAAGCTTCAAAGCTGTGTTTTACTCAGGGTATTTACTGAAGAACAATAATCTGGATGCCAAATACAAAGCAGCTAGTGATTCTGTACACACATACATCGGTTTATATGAAATCTTTAAATATATTAATTACAAGAATGTGATTGGTTCTCTGCTCCAAGTTACCCTTTTGCAAAAAAAAAATAAATTCTTTCAAGGAAAATAATTCTATGTCTTTCCCTTCAGAAGTGTTACAGGGAAAATATAAACTCTTTGCAGCATTACTACCTTACTCAAGCACCTAGATTTAATCTCTGTGCATAAATAACTATTTTTAAATAAAGCATAGCATTAAAATATTTTTTTTTAAAAAGGCTATTGAAGAGTCCATTTCTTCTTTTCATTATTAAAATCAAGGGAGCTGAGAAGTCAGATGACAGAAAGTAATCCTGCCTTGGAGGTCTTTCCTAAAAGGGACTGAAATAGGCATTTTTGAAATTATACTCTACCCTAAAATTGCATATATATCTGTTAAATGAACTGTACTGACATCTGGTAGGTAAAAAAAAAAAAAACCAAAAAAACCCACCCCAAAACAATTATTAGATGCTACTTAAACTTCACTAACCTGACAGCAAAGTAAACCTTGTGAGCTTGAAAGAATAACTTCTTGTCTGGAGAGAAATTCTGAAGGAGCCAAAGAAAGTGAAAATAATTCAGTCATTTCCTTCATGACACAAAAAATTAATAATCCTGAATTCAGATAATATTTGAATATTTGAAGTGAATATGTCAAATATTTAAATAAGTGTTCAAAATCTGAAGAGTGCCTTTAACTTCAGTAGAATGCTTCCCTGTCTAGTCATATATTTATGTGCTCTCATCAGTCAAAATTTATAAAATTTAATTCTTAACATTTTTTTAATGTATAGAACAAGGAAATATAGAGGTTTGAATTTGTTTTTGTTTTTTATAGTAGTGCAGGTGTGAAAGCAACGCTGAGAGATTGGGAGCAGAATTAGAAAACATTTAACAATTTTCTAGTTCATTGCTTCTTGGATCAAATAATTTTGGACATTTTCTTAATTTTCTTTCCTAGTAAATAAATCTTTGTCTGTAGCCTATGTTGAAACTTCTGTCTCTACAGTGACCGTATTAAACAAATTAATGATTTATAAAATATTTGTCTCTATTAGATGCATTTCAAAGTGTTTATCAGTGTTTTAAATACTGTTCTATTGATTGGAATGTTTTAAAGAAAATGGAAAATTAATTTCTGTTATTATGAATGAGATATATAAAAATTACTAATCTACTTCTCTTTTCAGTGGTAGGTCAATATTAAAAAAAAACCAAATCAACCCACCAACTAATTCCTTCTCTTTCTCTTTCCTTTCTTTCAGCTGTATCTTGTGGTATTCCTGACTCCCCTGGGAATGGTTCAGTTATAGGTAATGAATTCACTTTGGGTAGTAGGTTGATATATGAATGTAATGAGGGCTTCAAGCTAGAATCTAGTCAACAAGCAACAGCAGTATGTCAAGAAGATGGATTATGGAGTAACAAAGGAAGGCCACCTGTTTGCAAATGTAAGTGGGCATATATTTCTCAAGTGTATTTTACTTGAATTTTCTCAGGAATATCTTCACTATTGATGTTTAGGTTTTATGTATACAGGTGCCCTGAACTGGCCACTCAGGAAAATACAATAGTTAAGTATTTAGTAAAGTAGAAAACTTATAAATATATTTAATAACCCCTTCCCTCTTATTTATCTTCTTAAAACAATCTGAATTAAAATTGTTAGATAATTCAGGTTCATGTATATTATTACAAATATTGTTCTCTTTTCCATTTTTACAGTAAAAGGTACAACCATCAATTATAATTAATTTTAATACAGCTTCTAAAGTAATACAAGTAAAAACTATTACTTAAAATACTGCTAGTGTAGATAATTAAGATGGATAAATGTCCTTTAGTCTTCATTCTTGCCCTGTCAGCAGCTAGCCAGTGTAATGCTGACTCCTCTATTGTGTGACACAGCCTCTCATTTGCAGTGGGCTCCCAATCCCTGTATTTGCACTAGATCAAAGTAATAATTAACTGAACGTGATTTTGAGTACATGACTTGATATACTGATTAGGACATAATCTTAAAATTATTACTAGTTATAATACTATATTTAAAATTTCTGAAAGTTATTTTAGAATCTTGAACTAATTAACAGTCTAGGTATGTGCTTTCGTGAATTTCTACAAGACTAGTTTTTCAAACATGCAAAATGCAACTTTTAAAGAAAGGGTAAAATGGTGCAAATATAAAAACTGAAATTGCATGTGATTGTTAAATGGTTTCATTTATTTAAATGAACTGAAAGCAAATAGTTGTTAGAAAATATTGCTGAAAGTTAATTCAAGTGCTTTTCTAAATACCTCTGATAGATGATAATTCAATCTAATCTTGAAGACCTTCCTGTATTCTATTTCAATACTTTACCTTCTGTTTTTTCCTTGCAAAGATTTTCCTAGTATATGTAGCCTGAATCTGTTTTTTTTCTATAAGGTAAAGGTTTTATTTAATTTTGTATCCACAATGGAGAAACGTTATTTTATTCTTTCTTTTTAATATGTTTCAAAACTTGTTTTTTTAAGTGTGGTGAGCTACCCTTGGCCAGTGGCTGCACCCTCACCCAGATGCTCATTCACTTTCTCTTTTCAGCCAGACAGGGGCAAAAATAGGATGGAAAATAAGGACTTGACCTGGGGAAAGTTAATTTAGTGTATTGCTAATTAAAATAAGGTCAAATGCATTTCAGAAAAAAAAAAATCAAACCCATGGTTTCCTCCCATTATTCCCATGATCAACTTCAGTCCTTTGCTCTTGACTTCTCTCACCACCCAAGCAATGCTGAGGGGTGAGGAATTGGAGTTGTGGTCAGTTTATTAAAAGCTCCTGTTTGCTACTCCTTCCTTCTGACACTCTTACAGTGCTTCAGCATGAGTCTTCTCCACAGGTGAAGACTGTTGTCCTTTGGGATAAACTTGCTCTAGCATGGGCCCTCCATTTGCTGCAGTTCCTTCAGAAAAGGAAGTGTGGGCTGCAATGTGGATATCTGCTCTGTCATGGTCTTCTCAATGGGCTGCAGCAGAATACCAGCTCTGGTGTCTGGAGCACCTCTTCCTCTTTCTCATGTGATTTGGAGAAATCTTACCACCTCACTGCCTCTCACTCTTTTTGTTCCCTCTGCCTGCGCAGTGTTTTACCCTTTCTTAAATACGCCTTCCCAGAGGTGCCATCATTGTGGTTGATGGACTCAGCTGTTTTCTGCAGTGGGTCCTTTGGAACTGGCTCTGTCCAGCAGACCATCCCTCTCCTTAAAGAGGCCACCCATACAGCACTCCTACCCCTTCCCGGCAACATCTTAACTCATGCACCCAATACAGTCATTCCTTCCATAGACATAACTGTCTTACTTTGATTCATTCTCGCTCTTTCTTTATACTTCGTCTACCAGTGATTCTCACTCTTGTCCTCTGGACAATCTCCTTTCTTGAAGGACAGTGCCTAAAACTGAAGAGA
This sequence comes from Laterallus jamaicensis coturniculus, assembly GCA_022605575.1. Taxonomy (NCBI): domain Eukaryota; kingdom Metazoa; phylum Chordata; class Aves; order Gruiformes; family Rallidae; genus Laterallus; species Laterallus jamaicensis. The sequence continues at coordinate 90,657,641 of JAKCOX010000001.1, forward strand.
GTTCCACCAGCTGGGATCACACATACATGGTCTGAGTTCAAAGCCAGGTGCAGTACAGCACTTCATTCTCTCAGAAAAGTTGACAAAGAACATAGCTTGAATGATTAATCAGCAGAAACACCAACAGATTTTTTTGTAGGGACGAGGCCAGTTAAACTATTTGGGGATTAAAAATACTTAATTATATTAAGTACACAGTGGGAGGGGAAAAAAATAATATTGCAATGATCAAACTTAACCTGACAATGACTACCCTAGGAACAAAAGCCTAACTATTAACATTTAGCACGACTTTCAGCATTAAAAAGTTGAATATTTCCTGACAACATACATACAACATTTTTTCATCTTCTTTTTTTCCGTTTATAAAAATTTATTCCACTTGAAAAAGAATCTCAGAAGCACTAAGTTAAAAATGCTAGTGATCTACATGACAATATTAAAGTCAATATTTTCAAAATGGATTGCTATCCAGAGGCAGGCATGTTTTACCCATGATTTCTTTCTTGCAAAGTGCAGAAGAGTTTAGACAATCTGCACAACAACCTGATTTTCTAGTACTGCTGCTGTAAGGATAAATGTATTTAGTCTCCAGAGATAGAAACAGACTTGATGAGTAGCAAACAAAGCACAGAAAGGTAAATGATAAATGAGTTGATTTTATCCCCAGGTCTATTAAAATGAAGGTCGAAATCAGTGCAGTTTGTTTTGCAAAGTATCTCTGATAATATCCTGCCTGAGGCGGATGTTTGAAACTTGCTTCTTTTATTGAAAAGTATTTACATCAGATTTGAATCATGAGAAATATGATTTGTCCTGGTCATATAGCAAGAAACAGGTTGGTCATGGACATTAGGCTATTGAATTAAATTACATGAAATACCAATCAACGGATATCTATTAAGAAAGCTTAACTGAATGACAAATAATTAATTTCAGTTATTCTACATAGAGATCTCTAGTGCATGATGAAGGGAGCTGTACTGCCATTTAAATGACTTTCTTAGGCAATATTTTAATTCAGGCCAATGCTCTCTCTAGTGAGTGACTATATAGTAGTAACTTTACATGTGAATACAGGACAGTGTAAGGTATGCCTCTAATACCTTTTACCCAAAATAATATAATTTGGATAATGCTCAAACAGAAAGGAAAGTATATATATGCATGATTGCAAATTGTAACTACAGTTCGTTGAGAATCATCTTTTTAGCTAGCATTAGCATTTTTATACACCTGTAAAATACTCCTGTGAAGTCCTGAATTTTCATTTTTCAAAGATTAAAAAAACAAAAGCAATCTCTTGGGAATTATTTGTCTATTTCATTTCATCAGATACAGTTTGAATTTCGTCTGCTACTGTGGAAATACAGATGCTGATTCTTGCACTGACAAGTTAAAAAGCGAAAAGAACACAAATTAAATTTCCTTCCTTTCCTTGGGATGATAAATTATCTTGCTGTTATGATATAAAATTGCATCATTATAGCATGATTATTACATTTTTTATGGCTAATTAATGAAAAATGTTTAGTTTTTCACTTTCTTCAGAATATATTATCAACTGCAGAGAAATAGGGTCTTCCAAAAGAGAGAGTGAATGATGAGAACAGAGAAGGACTTAGCTGTCAATGCAAACTTCAGCTGTGTTTCTCTCTAAATACAATCCAGAGCCACACTAAATAAAGAGATTCACACTTGGAACAGTATCCATAACTATTTTATAAAGAAAGTTATCTGAAGATGTTGGCTAGGATCAATCAATTTTTCTGGGATACCTTTTTTTGGTGCTTTTTTGTGTGTGTTTGGTTTTAAATTTACATTTCTTTATATATTTATTTATTATTAAATTTATATTTCTTTTACCATGTGCTGGTTATCTTCTCTGTCCATCTCCTCCTTTTAAATTTCCCTGATACAGAAATCTACTTTTTTTTATTTTTTTTAGTGTTCTAGAAATTATTTTCACCTTATACGGGGTCTTTTTCGTTTGGGTATAAAATTTCAAAACTGATAGAAATCACAACAGAGGTACCATACATTTTTTCCTGAACATCCTTGTTACTTGGACTATGTGTCTACATTTCATGTGCAAATGATGACAGTTAAGAATAGTTATACTTTTGGGAGTCATTAAATATATTTTCTTAGGGGTTTTGATGTTTTGGACAACTGACGCTGACTTTCTTCATGAAATGGAAATACTGACCAAATCTTGAGTTCTCCCTCCATAGCAATTAATCTTAGTTGATGCTGTTAAAGTCTGTTCATAGATGAATAATAATAAAGAGAAACAGTTGGTTTAGACCATTCTAATGTGCAGCAAAGAGCATTTAGGAAGGATCTGGTTAATGAAATGTAGAATTTGTTCTATGCACTGTCAGTGCTTTTATACGAGATCTAGGGAACTGATTTAAAATACTGTACCAGAGCATGAAAAAATAGTAACAGCAAAAGTTATTATTTGCTCCCATGTTTCTCTTTCCAAGATTGGAATGTATTCACTTATTTCAAGATCATGTCAATTTTTTTTTCTGATTATGGCAAGGTACCTTACCAGTCCTCTAAAGCTAAGTGCCATCATTTGTAAACCAAGTGTCTGAATGTATATAATCTTATAATTCTATATATGTAAGATGTACCCACATAGGTTATACTCTATGTGGGCTGATGCTGGGATCCAGATTAGAATATGTTTATTAACAAAAATACTGCTGAAGTAGGATAACTTGTTAGTCTTTCTTCTTACTTTCATTTTTGTAAAAGTAAGTGGATGTCTAACCTAAAAAAATTTGTTTATGGTTGATTAATTTTTCTAACAGTTTAATTGCCTGGGATGTTCCCTTTTACTGCGTAATTTTATTGGTCTTTTCTGTTACTTCTGTAATATACTCACTCAGAGATTTAAATTGGGACCTTCATTGCTTTATGCGAATTTCTTTAATTTCAAAAATTTTAAAGAAATTGTGTATTGCAAATTTCACATTAGATATTTTTGGAAGCTATGGTGTGCTGAACTGCAATAGTGATGGTTCAGACACTGATTTTCATCTAGAAATTACTTGGAAAACAGTTAGAGATCAGAAGACATTTTTATAATTTTCAATATGCTTATACAATGTCTAGATATAGAACTATGAACCATAAGTAGCTCTGGAATAAAACACCAGTTGTGCTACAAATGCAAAAATGACTTTGTTAACGTTGTGCAATTGCTGGGGATTTTATATTTATGAAGTAGGACATTCAGAACACCATACTCAATAGTTCTCTAAAATTTTCTTTAAAAAAATCTGAGGTCAGTAAGTACTTTTTGTCATATTTTTTCAAGGTTTGGTATGTACCGTGGAGTATTTATTAAGGGTTAGTACTTATTCAGTGAACTGTAGTGGTAGAATTAGTTTAGACATTTTAGATTAGTCCAGGTACATTAGACTGATAATAGATTGAATTGACATAGCTGACTGGATTGACAGACTGATACTGAATACCATGTGATCCTTTTGTTTATCTGTTTTTAGGTTTTGAAGCCTTTCCCAATTTAAATATGTCAAATGACAAGAAGTGCTTGGTTTTTTGCTCTGTGCTGTTTTGTTGGGGTTTTTTCTACTAGCATATTGAAATGATCAACTTGTTCAGGTGATTCTGTTTTGTTCTTAGGTCATTTTTCTTAGATTCTGTGGTGTATGGGATTATTGGTTTCCTACTGTCTTCTTATTTTTGTACTAAGGAATTTAAACCATGCTTGTCTCTCAAGCGTAAGATGTGACTTGACTTTAATCTTTCTTTTTTTAAGCCAACAGTGAATTCAGTCAAAAGGATATACTTAAATGATACAGTTCTCATTACTGCATTATAAATTCAGAATACAGTATGACAAAAATGCTCCCTTTCTTTGTGATTGTTAATGTCCTGCTGAGGAATAGAAACCAAGTATCAGATGCCAAGTTCCCATAATTGAGACGTTGTTATCTACATGGTGTTGGTCAATTTTTCCCCTTTGAAACAGTAATTACATTCAGACTCACAATATTCAAGATTCTCCCAAAGTGGCATGAGAGGTACTTTTTTTCTCATGTTACAATAAGAAAAGGGGAGCAAAGGCTTCTAGACAGAACAGCTCAGTAAAAGGGAAGAGTCATAGAAAAGGGACCTCGAGAGATCAAATCCAACCCCAAAGTCACTATTCAGGTGTTCAGATTCTAAGAAAGTGTTGATAGACCAATGCATTTCTTGTCCAGAAAAGCAAGTAAATAAGAATAATGAAATTACAAAGAATTGATCATTATGAAGAGTTAAACTAAAAGCTGAGCACATTACCACACAAATTCTTACTAGATTTTAGTAGTTGTAGTTGCAAAGAACTTCCTGTATTTTTTGTTCATAGCTGCTGTTCGTGCAGTGAAAGTATTTTGCTCATGTCTTGAGTACAGAGCAACTCCATTTTTTGGGGTCTTTTTTATGGTAGAAATATCTTACGAATTCCCTGCTTTTTAGCCTTTTCAGAATTATCAGTATATGGAGATTTCATCAGTAATTTCATGTCATTAAAATGGGTTATCTTAATCATAATTTCAAATTATAATTATATTTGCTAAAGTCTACTTTATGTAAAGGAATATTATTGATACATTTCTCAATAAAAAATACCTGGAAGAAAGAGAAAACTTCCTCACATTTGCAAGAAGTTGAGATCATCACTTATAGAGCTTCATCAATGTAAATTACAATTTAAATAGTGCCTAGCCCATAATTTGCTAGAGAGAGGCCAAGAAAGTCAAATTAATGCACTTATTCATAAACCATGTGCACAAAATCAAGCATCTCTTAATAGGGGGTTAGGGTTTTTTTAATTTCTTGAAGGATAGGGAAAATAATAACTGAAAATCAGTCTCTGTAAAATTAAAATTTTTCAAGCAACATCTTTAGTTGATTACATCAACACAGTCTATTCTGTAGACAGTAACATCTTCAATTAGAAGTTGTACAATGACGTAGTGTGCTTGCAACAGTATTCTGAGTGTATTTGTAGATAAAGAATAAATTGCGTACTAACTCTAGTATATATAGAAAAAACCCTGTTTACTTACATATTCTGAAATAGCCAAACCTCATATCTCTACATGTTTTTAGTTATCCACTATGGTTAAGATTGAAATCTAAGAAAATACAATTTCATCTCAATGTAACATTATAATCTGTCATTTGGAAGTTTTTCAGATTATTTCCCCTTCCCCTTTTACACATCTTCACTGACACTTGTGCCAGCTCAGTGTTTCCTAGATATACCATGAGTAAGGTAACTATAGTAATAGGTAGATGTATAATTCACAGAATCACAGAGTTGTAGGGGTTGGAAGGGACCTCGAGAGATCATCGGGTCCAGCCCCCCTGCCAAAGCAGGCTCCCTAGCTCATACTGCACATAGGTGTCCAGATGGGTCTTGAATATCTCCAGAGAAGGAGACTCCACCAACCCCCTGGGCAGCCTATTCCACTGCTCTGTCACCCTTACTGTGTGCATCTAGCGTTGTCAAAGGTATACTGAAGAGTGGTGGAAATCTATTTCTTTACAGGATTTTTTCTTCTATCACTTTCCCTGTGTCATAGTGATTGCTTAAACTAGTCTCTTTCCTCACAAATTCATACTCATGATAAAATCACTTTATATACCTCTCAGGGAGTGTAAAGTCTACGGAATATGTAATTATTCTTTGTAATCTTTATGAGTCCTTTCCCTGGTAGAATGGTTTATATTTATTATAGTATAAATGAGAATCAGACTCTTCTTTTTCATTTCTGCAGTAAAGTTTAGGGTTTATATGCACTTCCTCATAATGCTTTTGTCTTACACTAAACAGTGTGGCAACTCAAGTATATTTTACAAAAGATCAGAGGTAATGATAATACATACGTAAGTATACCAAATACAGAGATGATAATATATACATAAGTATACTAAATTTTCAGAAAATGGGTCACCTTTATTAAGCAACATATAAAGAAAATAAAAGAAGAGGAACTTAATTTCTCTTAGATTATTTTTTGTATGCTTCTCCTCAGAAAATAATTTTCTCAACTGTTTCTGGGCTAGTAGCTTTTTCTTAGGAATAAAATCGGGCACTCATTCATTCAAACTTTCTCTATAGCAGGTAAATTCTAAACAACATAGTAAAAGATACCAACTACAATAATTTAAAAATAAAATAATCATAAATATTTTAATAAAATTTAATGTAGTCTATACAGAGACGTAAGAATTCATGTCAATATAATAAATATTGTAAATGTTCTGTGTACTTTAGCTCGAATTTGAAACTGAAAAAACATTTAAAAACGCACCAATTTGAAACTGAAAAACATTTTTAAATGGTATAAATGATTAGTAGCTGTATTAAACCCTGTGAAAAATAATCTAGGCCTTGTATACTGGTAACAACATTCTTTTAGGAAATCTGAAATACTAAATGCAACAGAACTGAAATCACTCTAAAAATCTCTCTAACTGTTATCTTTATGTTTTATGTCAAGTGCTCTAAACTGAAATGTAATAATTTTCCTGAATACACAAGGTATACCATTCTATAGTAATTAGCATTTGAATGTGTGTTACAAGCTTTTATGACAACCTGTTTTAAGACCTTGTTAGAGCTTTTCTAAAGTGACTATCTTGGATACAAAACTAAAGCATCACTTGAAACTTTACAAAAATTGCATAGCATTATGTTACATAGCATGCTTTCCCTTTTAGATCCATTGTAGTTTGTGATGAGTTTTGCGTCTGAAATTTAAAATAATTGCATTAGAGTGCATAACTGTATGTCATTGTTCCACTGCATCTCGCTAAATGAAGATCTACTACAAACCCCTGTGCGCCTTGTAATACTCAATGTTTGATGGTAATTATTTTTCCTGGGGCTTGTATTTCAAAAATGCTTATGGTATGCTCAATTTTATATTGGAAAACTTCTGCCAGTAGGGCAAGACATGTATTCTGTGAAGAAACTTAGGGGTAGAATGCTAATATTTAGGTGTCCTTTCTTCACAGCTGTAACTTGCCCCAACATAGAGACTCTGCTTTCAGAACATGTTGTCTGGAGGCTGATTTCTGGGTCACTGAATGAGTATGGAGCTCAAGTTATGCTCAGCTGCAGTCCTGGATATTATTTACTGGGTCAAAGACTCATACAGTGTAGGAGTAATGGAACCTGGAGCGTAGGCCATGAAAGGCCAAGTTGTAAGGGTAAGGAACATATTTCTTATGCTTTTTAATACACATATTTTGTTATTTGGATAATGGGTTCTGTTTGTTTTATGGATTTTTTAAATATCAATCTCCTATAGGTAAACAAATACAAAATTTTCACTAACCTGTTGAAATTAATTGATTCAAAATCCTTTGTGTAAAGTGCAATATATTTCATACAAGGGTCAATAAAGTAGCATCAGAAGATCAATCTGGATGATGATCTCTCTCTGATTTAGTAAACTATATAGTGTGTAAGTATTTAGAGAATATTTGGAGATAATGTTATTACTTTTGAATATTCCAGAACAGTATTAGATTAGAAAATTATATGCTTTCACCTCTTGGGTGAAGCATGAAAACTGTACTGTTGGAGAAACATATTTAGGAACTTTCATAATGCTGTCATATGAAAGTATTATAAATTACATTGGCCTTGACTGTGAATAGTTAAAGATTTGGAGACCCTTGAATTCTCAGTGGTATCATACAGTTTTCAAGAGTTAGAGTATCCAGGTCTTAATGGATTACCCCAAAACATCATTTTTATCTTTTTCCAATGTGTTACTTACTTTGATTGGAGAGGATATTTGGCACAGCTAGTTGTACTACCTTTAAAGCAGAAACTTTTCCTACATTGTGGTAGTACTGACAGGGTTTTCTTCAATGCCAGGGTAGAACAAAAGATTCCAGCAAATGAACGGTCAACTTGCAGACCTAGCATACTAAGGAGAACTGGAAATAAAATTTAGGAGTTCATTTTTTTAAGTAAGATACTGAAATTTAGTATTTAATCCCAAAAGAGATGCTTTTTTTTTGCTTTTTTTTTTTTCTTGCCTTTTTTTTTTTTTTCTTTAATTCAGTGAAGTTTCAAATGTTAGAAGATACTTGAGAATGGCTATTCGGGAAAAAAAGCTGAATCAATAAGCGTATTTTTATGGCAGCACTGTAGGAAAGTATTTTTGGGATCAGGCAAAGAGCTTACTAAATTATACTTTCTGGTGTTTTTAAAGCAAAAAGTACAGTCATTCTGCTCTGTCAAACTGCGAAGTCTGAGTCAATAATCATAGAAGAATGGAATTATAGAAATGTTTAGGCTAGAAAAGACCTTGAAGATCATCAAGTCCAACTGTTAATCAAGCACTGTCCAGTCCATCACTAAACTATGTACCTAAGCATCTCCTTATGGTAAATGGTACCAAAAGTATTTCATGTGGTTCTATGATAGTGATAACAGAATCAACATAAACACCAGATAGCTTTTCATGTTCCAAATAAAAGGCTGAACAAAATCTTTGTGCAAGTAGAAAATAGGGTGACCCATACGGGATGCAGTTAATCAAAACCAAAGTATTATGTAGATCCGTAAACCCAAGTACATCCTGCAGTACATTATTTAGCCCTGTGATAGAGGGCAGATTAGGATTAAATTATGTCAAACTTCATCCCCCAAAAGATGTTCAGTAGTATTTCCATTGTTCATAGATCATTAAGATCCAGAAATGCACTGTATAGTATTTTGAGGAATCTACTGTTTGCTTTCATCTGTCATTCTCATGCTAAGGTTATATCAATATAGATTTTAGCTTTTTGTAATTCTGAAGCAGCAGGAAAGCTAAGTGAAACACTGATGATACAACAACCAGATCATCTTTATCAATATCTACTTGTGAATACTATCTCTGAAGGAATTGTGAAACATCAAATTAAAGGGGTTCTGGATTAAGAGAGACCTAGCTAGTTAAATGTATTTTATTAATAATATACTAAACAGCTGCCTAAAAATCATGAGGTGGCTCATTATGAATGTAGTTTATTTTTAATTGGAATCTCTGTGATTAAAAATAAATAAGCTTATAACTACTTACTTGTAATAAGTTTAGAACAATTACTTCTCTTGCATTTTAGGTAAAAAAATTTCAAATGGGAATAAGTGTAATTAATATTCAGCGTTAGCATTAGAAGTTAGTGTTAGACTACTCCACAAATTACATTAATGTGACTTTATTGTAGTAGTAAGGAGTCTTACCCAATTCTGGAAATCTCTGCATAAAAATCTTTGGTCACATATCTTCTGATTATGGCTGAGTTGACTGCGCAGTGGTATATACTTGATTCTAACCAATTTCTACCCAATTCCACATTGTTTTCTACAGTGAATTTTTTAAGTTATAGAAGACTGTGACCTTGAGGTTTCAGATAGGAAATTTAGTTGTGATTAGCATGCCTTTTAAAGTAAACCCATGATTTATGCTAACATAGAGTAAATACAGTTGAAGCTCCTGAAGGCATTGGTCAGCATCTTAAATGACAATATTATTACTGTGTTTTTCTCAAAACAAAAGACATGACAGAACAGTTCTAATTAAATTAGATTTTCTTACATTCTCAATGGAAATTCTTCATGTTGTGCCTGCTATAGCAATGCGTGGCCACTGATGCTGCAGAAGGTTTCTGTGATAATGGGACAAGTCTAGCCTTAAGAAAAAAACCAGAAGATTTATATTTTTAGCAAGTAGACTACCATGTATCTTATACAATTGTGAGTAGTAGTGGGGAATAAGAATAAAACAGGTCATAAAAATTCAGAGTATTGCATGTTAAAAATATAGAATATCTTGAAACAGACATAACATGTAAGATGGCCTGGGGAAGGATATCCTAGGAACAGCCAGGAGCATGTACACATAGAATATAATGGCAGACTTCCCAAGACATTGTCTTGTTTCAGAACTGGAAATACAGATTGTGTTTAAGTGGCTGCCAAAATGTGAAAATATCCTAATTAATTTTCAGATTTAGAATATCTATTGCCAAATCAAGCATAATCTTAAGCCCTTACTGTGGAATACAACTGTTTATATTTATTCCTATTACATTTAATTTTTAAGAAAATGTGAGGTGGTGTATTGTCTTCAAGTCTAAGAAATTATGAAAATTCTTTTTGTATTTCAGTTTATTCTGTTGTTTGGATTTTTCCCTAGTTATATCCTGTGGTGGTCTTCCATCTCCACCAAATGGAAATAAGATTGGAACCTTAACAGTGTATGGAGCTACTGCAATATTCACCTGTAACACAGGATACACGTTAGTTGGTTCTCACGTGAGAGAATGCTTGACAAACGGTCTCTGGAGTGGTACTGAAACCCAATGCCTAGGTAAAAAACAAATTTCTGTTTTATCTTTTAATTTTTTGGTTTGCTTTTTTTTAAGGTATCATGTACTAGAATTCAGCTTTTATAAAGCAACAACACTTTTATATTAATGAAAAAAATATTAAGTACAGAAACAATTTTTATTGCATATGATTTTGTCACACAGTACTTCATTTGCTTTTGTGAAGCAGTCATAGGGTATGAGATAAAGCTAAGCTAGAAGATGAGCTTCAGTTCGTGAGTATTCCTGATGAATTCCAACTACTACAAGTGAACTTTTAACATACTGAATATTTAGTCAAGGGAACTAGACAGGAGACAGTCCATAGTAGGCAAAACCAACACCTTTCCAAACCCTGAGTTTATATATTTGGATCTTAAGTTCTCACCCCAACACTTTCAGATCCACTCATACTGGTTTGCACTTAGAATATACTGAGTCAGAAGGGACCCATATATATAAGAAATATATATAAACATATGAAATTATATAAACATAAGAAAACTTTTCTTTTTCAATCGCCTTTGCAACTCAATATTCCTGTTCACGGACAGTATCTTTATTTCTGGAATCTTTGCTTTGCATGGTCTGCCCTAATTTTGCATATTTTCTTGCCTATCTAGTACATTTTAAACAAAACATTTTGACCACCTATCATATGCAAGAATTGAATTGTTTTACAGAGGAAGTAAAACAAAACAAAGCCAACAAAACTAACCAAGATCTAATTATCCACTGCAGTGGGGTTTTTTCAGTCATGAAACAGTAAAAACATTGGTTTTTAGGGAAATGGTAGCAGCCGTAACATGAATTGTCAGAAATTATTCTCTATCCAGAACTCACTTCTTTTAAAATTTTCAGGTAGGCCAGAGTATTTGGCTAATTAGATACATGCCTAACGTAACATTTGACTTCAGGCTTTTAAATAAATCATGCCGTTTAATTTCTAAATTATAAAACCACTGTCCTCCCATTCTGTAGAAACATTAAGTATATTAACATGGAAATTTTGCATGTGAAAAATAAAATGCATTATCTTCCTCTGATCTTGGCATTTCAAAACATTGCATTACAAGAATGTAGGTACATTTTGCAGTATGTCATGAAGCACAACATCGTTTTCTCCCATCTCAAGAAAGTAATTCAAATCAAAACTGAAAATAACCTTTTTCTATGCAGCCCTTCTTCAAACCTTCATGCTGAGGATGTTAATTCCATGAACCAAGTTAAAATAAACCTGACATCTACATTTACAATAAGTCAGTGTCAATACAGATCTCTGAGAAAGAAGTTTAACATATACCTAAAGAATTGATAGCAAAAGGTTGCTGAGCATTCTTAGCCACCTGAATCCATTCTTAATTTTCTCAGTGTCAATAGTGTCACTGTCTTTCTGTGTTCTTTAGGATATCAGTTTGCCACTTAGATAGAAATGACAAGCAGGTGGACCAAGGTTTTCTGAATTTCAAAGCAGAGTTACTTCATAGTGCCATCATAAAGGATATCTGCAGTTATTGCAGTTTGAATTCATGCTCTCACCAAGGTGCAAAACTAGCTACAGTTTCCCTGAGCAAAATAGACCTGCATTTTAAAACACATCAACATTCTCCTGATAGAATATTCTATTAAAAGAAAAGAAGAACATCTGCATCAGAATAACCAGGTGTGATGGGACCACATACCAATTCAATCATGTCTTCAGAAAAACAATTTTCAAGTATAATCAACTTCCTCTTAGCAAGTTATTAAGAGAAAGAAATTGCAAGTTGTCGTTAGATAAACATGATTTTTAACAGGGTACTAGTGACAACATCCTGCATTTCTGGATATCTTTAATGCTTCAAAAATACTTTTACACAAAATATTTTGAAACAGGTTGCAAGGGAGTAAGGCACTAAAAGACAAAAGCATAATAAACTAACCTTGATGAAAAAGAATGTGGAGTTATTAGCTGCATATTAACTCTTCATCAATATAGAAAAGTTAATTTGATGGGGCATACATAGGTGAAATATAGAAATGTAGGAGTCTTCTCTCAGAGACAGGGATAAAAACTGAGTCTTGTGTCCTACCTCCCATGTTGGTTAGCTTTTCTTCTTTCAATTCAGATACTAGGCTGCAACAGCAAAGAAGATTAAGACAGAATCCTTTTAGAAACACAAAACAAACCAAATCATGAGATCGTGTAATTGATCTCTGATTTAAGCTTTTATGATCTTTGATCATATATATTCCTGATTGATCCTTTGATTTTGCAACAGTAATGTTTGTAGCACAGATCTTATGAAGATAGTTTTACAGTATGTCATCTGTTAATTCAGGGAGTGGTCAGAAGTCGTAAACATTGTGTCATAGATCAAACCAAGATTCTAAAAGGCAGCTTGTTACTAGAGAGTTCCCAGAAAGATGTAATTGTTTCTGGCAAATTTTCTGAAAAGTTAAAACACTTTTCTTGCTTGATGTATTTTCAATTCCATGCCCTTCATTTTTCAATTTAAAGTAGTCTGTATTAAGAATGATACCATCTTGATGTAGGAAATCATTACATAAATGGAGTATACTTTAATTACCACTACTTTTTATATTTATAGCAGTAAGGGAGTAAAGTAAAACTTCTTTTTACCTAGGAAAATTAATTCCATTGAGATGATGGTTAGGGAAATGCTGTGCTTCTACATTACATTTTCACATACATTCAGTTCATCAGTTCCATAATGGGAGCATGTAAAAGGTTTGTATATGAAGAGGCATTAGCTTCCTGATAGTGACGGGTTATCCCTGAACTGAGGCTGAGCAACAAGATGCTGGAACTGCAACTGTTGATCCAACAGCACCAGATTTGTTCGTGTAGGAGTATTTTCCTCAACCCTTTCTTCTGTTGCAAACATGGAAGCTGTATGGTAAAAAATAGCTATTACCCCTCAGTTTTTGCAGCATATTATACCATTCATTGTCAGTGTAGTGCCCAATACCTGCACATGATAATTTCAAGTATAAAGGTATGTGTTACGATTCATTCATTTTAACTTACCTGAAAGGCCACTTAATCATCGGATCAATAATAATAATAGTCTTTAGTACTTATGTACTGCTTTTCTGTTTTGAAAGGCTATACACACAGGATAATTTATCTGCCAATGTATACAGCCTAAATAATATACAAATCTCCTTGGATTCTTTTTGCATTATAAATATCTCTTGCCCATGGAAGACTGGAATATTTTTTTTTCCCTCTTCTTCTGACTACCGAGAAATAGATTTTACCACTGAATACCCCAAAAGTTTAAGTTTATGGTAGTCATAAATTTAGATTCAAACAGTGTAAGGATGGAGAAGAACCACTCAGTATGGGACTTCTCTCCATTATATTTGAAAAGTCATGGCTGTCAGGATCGGTCCTGGGTCAGGTCACTCCCATTTATAAGAAAGGGAGCAAGGAAGAGCCAGGGAATTACAGACCGGTGAGCCTCACCTCTGTGCCTGGGAAGATCATGGAACAGATCCTCCTGAATGACATGTTGGAGCACATGAGGGAAGAGCATGTAATCTGGGACAGCCAGCAAGGCTTCACCAAGGGAAGGTCGTGCCTTACCAATAGAGTAACCTTCTATGATGGAGTGACAGCATCTGTAGATAAAGGGAAGGCAACCAATGTCATCTACCTGGACTTGTGCAAGGCCTTTGACACAGTCCCCCACCACATCCTTATCTCTAAATTGGAGAGATGTGGATTTGATGGGTGGACCATCCAGTGGATAAGAAACTGGTTAACAGACCATAGCCAAAGAGTGGTGGTCAATGGGTCTATGTCCAGGTGGAGGCCGGTGACAAGCGGTGTCCCCCAGGGGTCTGTCTTGGGACTGGTTCTCTTTAACATCTTTATCAATCACATCGATGATGGAATTGAGTGCACCCTCAGCAAGATTGTGGATGACACCAAGCTGAGTGGTGTGGTCGACACAACAGAAGGAAAGAAAGCCATCCAGAGGGATCTTGACAGGCTGGAAAGGTGGGCCCAGGTCAACCTAATGAAGCTCAACACTGCCAAGTGTAAGGTGTTGCACTTGGGCCAGAAGAATCCCCAGACGTAGATACAGACTGGGAGAAGAGCTTCTTGAGAGTAGCCCTGATGAGGACCTGGGTTTCATGGTGGATGAGAAACCTAACATGAGCCAGCAGTGTGCTTTTGCAGCTTGCAAGGTCAATGGTATCCTGGGCTCCATCAGAAGAGGGGTGGCCAGCAGGGACAGGGAGGTGATTGTCCCTCTCTACTCTGCCCTCGTGAGGCGTCTCCTGGAGTACTGTGTCCAGATCTGGGGCCTCCAATACAAGAAAGATGTAGAACTGTTGGAGAAGGTTCAGAGGAGGGCCACGAAGATGATTAGAGGACTGGAGCACCTGCCCTACAAAGAGAGGCTGAGGGAGCTGGGCTTGTTCAGCCTGGAGAAGAGAAGGCTGCAGGGGGACCTTATTGCAGCTTTCCAGTACCTGAAGGGAGCATACAAACAGGAGGGGATTCAACTTTTTAAATGGGTATACAGTGGCAGGACAAGAGGGAATGGATTAAAACTAAAGGAAGGAAGGTTTAGATTAGATATTAGGAGGAAGTATTTTACAGAAAGAGTGGTGAGGTGTTGGAACCGGCTCCCCAGAGAGGTGGTGGATGCCCTGTCCCTGGTAGTGTTCAAGGCAAGGTTGGATGGGGCCCTGGGCAACCTTGTGTAGATCCAGGCCTGAGGTTGGTGGCCCTGCCTGTGGCAGGAGGGTTGGAGCTCTATGATCCTTGGGGTCCCTTCCAACCCATGCCATTCTATGATTCATTCTGTCATTACGGAACAATACCAGCTTATTCTCAAGGTCAGTTTAAAAACTACACACAGAGATTCTTTTAACTCTTTGGGAAACAGCTAGATTTCACAGTTAGGAAAGACTGTCAACATACAGCTTGAATTTAATTTATTAATAATTTTCTTCTCTAGCAGTGATTTGCTGTCGGAATTTATCTTATTACCAATCTGTATAGAAATTGGTATCCATTCCAATTATCCCCCAGAAACATTTTTTCCCACCTTACTCTCGGCTTTTTTAATTATTTCTATGCACCTTTTCACACTTGTATTGAACACAGGATACCTTGCAGTAATTATTGCATTAAGAGTAACGCTTTTCTTATGATACTATCCCATTCTCTTCCAAAAAATTTTAATGGACTTTGGATTTTATTGTATATATCAAATCGACTACATTGTTGAATACAACCCTGTACTTCGAACAGTTAAAAGCATGAATCCACCTCACTAGACATTTAGAGCTGGAAGGTTGGTGATCCTTATTTTGTCATTGATATTTCAAAATCTGATTAGGTCTATAGTGCCAAAAATACTGGATAGCTATGAATGTGAAAGCCGAAGTTTGAGTTATTACTTGGATGCTGCAGCAGGTTGTATTTCTGATACTCTTTTTGCTCTGCGCATTCTCTCACATAAGGGATATTCACACCATGTACTTCAGGCACCTAATTAAGGTGCAGATGAGAGTACGATCTAAGATCCTAAATTCCCAACAAGGTCAAGGGAACTATGCAGGCTCCTCCAGAGAGCAATTCAGGAAAGGTAAATTCTTAAATTTTAAAGCTAGATGATGTGAATGCCCCCAGTTGTGTATTTCTAAATTTCAAGGACAGCATGCACCATACTTATTTTAGACATGCCTTTAGGACTTACGTGAAGCCTGTGAAAATCAGGAGGCAAACTCCCAGGGAGCTCTGAAGGAGACTTTCCATTTCAAAGGAATGATAATGAGCCAGAGATGCTTTTTACCTACACTGTACCTGCATGAATGTAATTCAGGACAGCTATAGATGATAATAGGTTTGACTTTGTGTTGCTCACTGCTCTGCATTGAATCAAATTATTATTTCAGGCCAGCTGAGTACGCTGATTTCTGTATCTTAGGGAATGATTTATCAAATCCTTATTACTTATCTCAGAAGAAAGCTAAAACTAATCACTGTGTCAATGAGATTAAGACTAAATAGAAGACCTATGACTTTAGGCAGTTAGTATTATATGTAGTTTTTCTTAATATTAATTTTTAGTCGAGATTTTTTTTTCAGCTTCACTCAAATACTCACACTGCTGATATTTTATATATTTTCCCCTTTTTCCTTCCAAGAATAATTGCACCTATAAATTACAAACCATATGTTTCTGTGAATGTTTTACATGTGTGAGTGACCATATATGCATGTAGGGCATAGATCTAATTGAAAGCATTTAAAAGTTTGCTCCAACTGATATTGGTGGCATTGAAGCACGGCCAAAATTGTTTTCCCGAACAAATACTTTTTCCTGACTTTTGTGACTTTCAAGTGCAAATCTATAAACAAGCCAAAGGCATACTTTAAAATCTAAGTGGAAATATGATCTGCTCCTTTCTACTTTCATTAAATTTTAGCATATATTAAAAAAAAAAAGTAAAAAATTCCGTTTTCTGTAGCTCTATAATGTAGGTAATTCTCTACATTTGTCAGTGTGATAAAATGCTGCCGCTGACTGTGCTTGTGTAAAAATATCTGAACCTGTAATTGATAACTCATAAGTAAACTGCAGTATGAAATTATGATCATAGAATCACAGAATGATAGGGTTTAGAAGGGACCTCTGGAGATCATCTAGTCCAACTCCCCTGCCAGGGCAGAATCACCTAAGCAGGCTGCACAGGACTCACATTTCAAATTCTTACTAAAATACAATAAAATTATTTGTATTTTGCTTTCCAGGTGTTTTAGGACTACTGCTGAACCCACCTTGAGCCATGTGAAAAATTTACTTAATTATTCTTCCTTTTATTAAAAAATCTCCTAGCAACATCTTTACTATTCTTTTAATCTAATTTTATTTGATAGGAAAATTGCATAAAGCTTGTGTCACTGAAATACTCTTTCTGTTCATGAGGTTTTCGAATATTTAATCTAAATGAGTCAAAACTTCCACAGAACTAAATCCACTAGCTGGAAAGATTTATAAATTAAATTACTCACAAAATAAGTCCAGCAACTTGTTAAATGTCTTTTTAAGAAAAAATTACATAGTATTTTGCCTTTTGTACTATCCTGGTTGGTATATCTTGGCTATCTTTCTTGAAATTTCTTGTGTTACCCTGTGTTTGACTGGATAAGTCTCAGGTGATGGCATATGTCATTGTGAGGCCACTTTCTAAAAGTGTGAACACTGCAATTACTGGGGAAAAACCCCCAACAACAATGAACCAAAACTAAAGCAAGTATAACATCACATTTCCAAAGAAGACAAGAGGCTGCATATTTTACCTCAGTCCCTGGAAAAAATGAGTGAGCAACTATTAGGAACCATTTCCAGGTTAAGTTGGAGCAGACAGAATGAATCAATCAAAAGTAAACCTTAATAATCTTACGGCCTTTTCCAGGGCCTCTCTCATGAGATGTAGAACTCCATAGATTTCAGCAAAAGTTTTTTTTTCATTTTCTGTTCTAGCAAAACTTTTTAAATGGTCTCCCATAGTATCCTTGTAGCCAAATGAGAAGACCGGATGATTGGACTACAAAAATGATTGGGAAGCTAATCGAATCACCCTACTCTGCTGGTAGTGTTTCATAAATCAAAGTATGATTAGTAGCCAGTGGATACTGAGGATGAATACTGAGACAAATACTACCCAGCCTCTGTCAGTGACATGGATAACATTTTGGTTGCTATCTCTACAAGTTTGAGGATGACACTAAATGATGTGAGAACAGTTGATATGCTGGACTGCAGTACTGCTGTACAGAGGGACCCTGAGAATCTGGAGGAATGAGCCAACAGGAAGCTTATAAAGTTCAACAAAGACAAATACAGAATCCTGCACTTTTCCTAGAATAGTGTCATTCATACGTACCAACTTGGAACTGACTGGGTAGAAAGAAGCTTTACAGAAAGCAACCCAGGAGACCTAGTGAAGAGGCTGAACAAGAGTTAAAAGTGTGACCTTGCAGTAAAGAAGATCACAGAGTTGACTGTATGAGCAGCAGTGTAGTCAGTGAGCCACAGTTATTTCCACTTCTGCACTCGTGGAAAACTGTGTGTGGTTTTTGTGCCGTATAAGAGAGGTATTGAAACAAGGCCAGGGGAAGGGCCCATTAAGGGGCTAAGGGTTGGAGTACATGGTAGGCACGGAGAGGCTGAGCAAGGCTGGAAGAAAAACTGGTAATGGGAATCATATTACTAATTTGGACTGAGAACAATAAAGTAAAATTTACCATGAGGTATTTCAAGAAGAAAAATATTTCTTCAGTGGCCTTCTTACTCTCTGTTGCTGTAGTCCTTTTCAGGGGAAGACGAGTTGTATTGACAAGTTGGGTGTGAAAAGCTTACTTTCATACTTACTTCCACAAATTTACAGAGCAATATCACAATGTCTCCTTAAAGACATAAGCGATGTTACAGTTAAGATTGTTATTATAACCCTGTATGCATGAAAAAAGTAGTCAAGTGGCATGTGTTTTACCCCTGTAGGGTTTTAGAAGAGCCATTAATTGTAAACAAAGTATACTGTCTAGCATTATTGCAGGAGCTTTAATAGTAAGGAGATTCAGTCCCAAAGAAGCTAAGTTACAAAGAAGCCTGCTGTTGATGGATGCATCCTGTGCAACACAGAACATCGTACACACACATCCTTTCTAGGAGTAGTTATGACCCTCAGGTTCCTGTCCTCTCATCTCAAAATGAGGATTTAACACCATTCCAGATTAAATTACTGCCAGTTCTAATTAATCAGTGTCACCAAAGAATGAGCTTTTTTCTCCTAATTCAGTAAAAAGAAATAGTTTCCTGCTCAGCAACTCTGCTTTCAAACAGAATGAGTAATCTAGAGAGGATAAAATCATTACTTGCTTCCTTAGTGCCAGAAGTGCTATTATCCTGGAGTAATGTGTTCTGTATTGCTTAACAGCAGCTGATACAACCAAGGAGGAAACAGTCCTGGTAGACATTCCTTCTTTCCCAGGTCTTTATACAGCTGAAGAAGGTGGCTGCTTCAAAGTGTATTGAAAAAACTGGAAAGCATTATAGAGAAGAGTTTATTATCATTATGCCATGAATGTGAGTTAATAAGCACAGAAAAGAAATTAAGTATGTCAGTTTAGTTAAGAATCATCTGAGGATAATATAAAGGTGATTATTATTTGGAATGAGTAAACACAAATAAAAATACTTTTTATGATTCATTACTTAAAGACCTGAATAAAAACCCCATGAACTTCATTGTAGAAACTGGAGAAGAATGTTAGGAAATATTTGAACATAATTTTAAAGTCTTTATAGAAGACTTTTAAACAGCCCCTGTTTCTTATGTTGCTGGCTTTAATTTAGACTTAGACAAATTTCTATCAAATATAAACAGGGCCTTAAATGGCATTTTAAAGGAGCTGCTGTAGTTAAGTGGGGCACATATGCCTATCTGAAATAACCCAGTGGTTCTTCTCTTGAAGGCAAGAGACTGACCGTGATCCCACAGATATTTTTTTTTTTTTAAATGAGGTTGAGTTTTTGGGGGTTTGGGTTTTTTTAAGATTTGATTAGCCTTAAGATTTTTCTATTAATGTCTGTGTAAGAAATCACGTATTTATTGGATATATAGAACAAGGGCTATCTTTGTTCTAATAAAATAACACCAGGGCACACAAATTGTTATGAAACTTGATTATCTTTCCTATTAAATAATCAGAACAAAGCCTAGACATGTTTTTCACGAAGATTCTCCAGACTATTTCCAAGAATGGTTCAAGTTAGTTTCAACTAGTCATGATCCTGGTTGGCAGCTTGCTGCTGTGCTGGTCTGGAGGGCAAGAGATTTTCGTTTTATGGATCTAGACTTCTCTGTGCTGGTTGGTCTCTGCCAGAGAATGGTTCCAACCATGTTTAATTTATTAGCAGACATCTGCTTAAAAGGCTGAGGCAAATAATGACTATGAGAAATCATACCTCTACAATGAAATAATAGAATGAGTTTGAGACTTAAAAATGTTTTAATTCACACTCCTCTCAGATAAAACACAACCTTATTCTAAGGGAAAGGGGAAAAAAATTGACCATGTAAAATGTGTCAGTTTTCTAGCAGTTAAACTGAATGATTTGTAATTTCAGACATATGCAATTTACATTTTCAGGCATTCTTCAGGCCTTTGACATTTATGTAACAGAATCTGCAGAAACTATACATGAAAATTAAAACTATTTGAATATCACTGTCCCTAAAAAAGTAGATGGAATATCACCTATAGTTTTTATACCTTAGAACTCGTTCTCTACAGTACAGTATTTGACCCTAATATATTCTTTATTGAAAGTAAAGATGAAATTTTGTTTTCCTATCAATCAGCATTGTTGTAAATGTTGGTAAGGTTTGTAAGAATATATATTTTTAATAGTTTTTCTTTTATTGTAGCTGGTCACTGTGGTTCTCCGGATCCAATTGTAAATGGCCATATTAGTGGAGATGGTTTCAGTTATCGTGATACTGTAGTCTACCAGTGTAATCCTGGCTTTCGACTTGTTGGTACTTCTGTCAGGATTTGCCTACAGGATCACAAATGGTCTGGACAAACACCTGTCTGTGTCCGTAAGTATCAATTTTTCACTGAAT
Organism: Laterallus jamaicensis coturniculus; assembly: GCA_022605575.1. Lineage (NCBI taxonomy): Eukaryota > Metazoa > Chordata > Aves > Gruiformes > Rallidae > Laterallus > Laterallus jamaicensis. The sequence continues at coordinate 90,678,704 of JAKCOX010000001.1, forward strand.
TATTACTACTATTTTTAACACTATTTCAACACATTCAGAGTAGATTGGATGTTCAAAGGTATTTGAATGAGGTGCTCAGATCAGATATTTCTTGCACCTATTTTCAATTACAAGGATCATTATGATGATCTAATCCTATTTCTAACCTAGCACATCCAGTAATTTCTGATTTCTGTTGTTTCAGAAACAGAATGACAAGGCAATGAAGTGGGTTGAACAGCAGGCTGCAACTGTATAACTTCATCTATGTCGTTCTCTCTTTTTCTCCAGGAATAATTTCTTTGTCAAGTATGGGCTTACTGAGCTTCTCCCCTTTTTTTCTCCAGGAATACCAACATATTTTGATCTAATTTCATTTTTTGGTGGGTAAAGCTGGAATACTGTTCACCTGTGCAGTTTTTGATGGTGACTGCCCATTTTTTCAAAGTTGGCCTCCTAATATTTACTAGTACAATCCCAGGGATGGTATTGGATTGTACCATGTGTTAGAAAAAATAATAACTTTTTTATTCTCTTCCGTAGGATTTTTTTTTATGCTCTTAATTCACCTGCTTTTGAAAATTCCAGTAGGAATTACTGGAATTGTTATGTTTTTGCTACTCCTTTCCTCATTTGCATGGCAAATTTACTAGCATTTTCTGAACCATCAGCCATTGAATCACAGTCAAGTCTGATTTCTCTGATTTTTATTCTGCTACTTTATTGTGCAGTTTATTTTATTATTATTCTTCTGTTTTATTAAGGATTCCTATTTTTATACAGTATTATTTTTAATGGAGCTTTTATACAAATTATTTCAATAAATGTCTGCAATTCAGAATAAGTATTGTCTCCACAGAGATAGTCACTGAGATAATCTACCTTTTCTGTTCAATCCATGTTAGTATCTTTGTTTGATTTCTGAGAAAATATATTACTGATAATCCACTACTTTTCAAAATGTTCAGTGTATTTCTTTCTTAATGGTAAAATAAGAACTTCTACCTGGATACAGCTGCAGCAAATATCTGCTAAATGTCATTGTCCTTTTAAAATCCTATTTATATCTTCAAGTGATTTATATTCATCAAAAGAGAAATGCCACCAGTTACCATTATTACTTTTAGTGGATTAATTTTACCATGCACTGAATAAAATCCCTTCAAAAGAAAGGGGCAAAACTGAGGAGGATGGGGCAATGTGGAAGGCTGTTTCTTCCTAAATTGATGTTATCATTGCTGTTATAAGAACTGGCAGCAATTTCTGTCCTTAAAGGTTGCCTAATACTTTCCATTACATAGTTTTCTTTCGCTTATAAGTCTTCTAGATTAAAGAACCACACAAGATGTGGGTTGTTTTTTTTTTAATGTCAGCATCCAAGCTTTGGATGATTTTCAAACTTCTGTTAATTAAGTAATTAATGAAAAATTTTTGTAAAAATAGCTATTTCCTTCTGAAAAGGAAAGTGAAAATTGTTTACCAATGCTACTAATGTGCTCCCTAATGTGATGATAGTGAAATTGTCTTTTGACAGAGCAGTGTCGATCAGAAACTAGAAATAAGGCAGAAGTCCCATGGGCAGAAGTTACGAGCTGTGTCCCTGAAAATTTACAGATTGGTTTATATTTTGACAGAATTTACAGAAGATAACACATATTTTTATGTGTGGTGGTAACTTAAAACCACTTTAACTGTGGTGTTTACTTAAGTAGCTTGAAATTTTGTCCATGATAAAATGTATTTTCCATTTACACCGATTCTGGATTCCCTCTACCAAAATGAAATTAAGTTCATTTTTGATACCTATGGTGAATGTGTCTCCATCTGAGCTAGTTGTCTGCTGCTTAATGACAGTGAAATGCACGAGTCGATTGCTTATGTGTTTCTAGTATCACTTTAGTCTGTGGGGCATCCCCCCTGCCTTTCAAAAGGCTATAGGTATCCATCCTGCGTCAAACCTGCTTGTTCTGTACAGATATTCTGGATACCGTGGAAAGGAATTTCAATATTGCAACTGCTAGATATAGTTTTCATTAAATACTCCGAGTACTCTGCCTGTGACTACTTTAGTTTCTTAGTTTCATATGAAAGTCAACCTCCTTCATCTTGCTCAATTTGTGGCTTACAGATCACACTTTAGCCAAATATTTTCTGAAAGATCTCTTCACTTGCTGTTTATTGAGAGTTATCATTACATGTGAAGTTGTCTGATTAGTTCTTTGTGAGTAATAGCACAATGCATATCAGGATAGTAACCTCCTTTACTAAAAGTGTTAATTATGACCAAAGCATAGACTTTGTTATATAGCTGGGTGCTACTATTATTTCTTCTGGATTACATATTTTCTGTGGTGAGGTGGAAGTCTCCAGGATCTAAGAAAGATAATCTGCAAAACACTGGAGTATATTTTTGAGAGTTATGTTACATTGTATTGACCTCTCTACAGTAAAATAGGGAAATCTGTAATTCCTTAGTTACTTTTGATTTCAGACATGCTAAGTGGATCTATTTACCCATGACATGCTTAGGTCTAAGCGTGTGTGTGGATAAACCTGCATGTAAGTGCATGTATCAAAGAAGGAATTTGTAATTCACCTTAGACATAAAACCAACAGTAGTAACCTTTCTTTGAAATGCCTTGGCTATTGCTTAGGTAAACAACATTAAATTTATTGCATAAAAGCCTAGTGGTGCTCAAAAACTATAAACCCAAAATTATCTACTTAGGGGGGTTTTGTTTAAAAAAAAAAACTCTTGCTACTGTGTGAATCTAACTATTAGAGTGTGTGACAATCAACAAATCAATGATATATAGAAAATATAATGGAGTGATGGCAGAAGTAAATTCAGTGATTAAGATCTTAGTGTTTGAGTCCTTTAGTTTCTGGAAGGTATTACAAAAAGAAACATCCTGTCAAGAGTAATGACATCTAAACAGGAACTGTCTGACTGGGGTATGCTTTTATTGAATAAGGGCAGCTGAACAAAATTATCCTTCATATCATAATTTTTACAGAGACCTAGATTTTGTGTTGTTAAAATGAATGACATATAATTTGGCCAGGACACTGTAAAAAGTTTAAAGTAATGGCATTTTTTAATTTAATAGGTTTTTATATAAGAGCTATGTTAACTGATGGCCCTGATTATGGCCTTGGAAATTACTCTCTTTATTGAAACTTGGTCATATGTAACAGTTTAAAAGTACAACTGGGCTAGAATAAAGTTGATGTTGTGTGTGCTTTGAGGTTTGTTCTGGTGTTTAGAGTTTTATCTTCAAATGCTGCAAATGAAGTGGTGCAGAAAGGATTCAAATTATTTAAGTACTTTTATTTACACCATTTGAGGGCTGGATATATAAGTCTGTATGCAGGAAGGTCATATATACCTGAAGGTTGCCTACAGGAAATCTGGAGAGAGGGATAGGTTACAAGGGCATGTATTTATAGAACAAGGGTAATAGTTTTATATTTTAAGATGGCATCTAAATTATATTATATGTAAGAATAAGAGTTCTTCCCTGTGAATATAGTGAGGCATTGGAACAGATTGCCCAGAGAAGCTGTGGCTGTCGCTTCCCTGGCAGTGTTCAAGTCCAGGCTGGATGGGGCTTTGGGCAACCTGGGCTAGTGGAGGGTGTCCCACCCCATGTCAGGGAGTTGGAACTGGATGGTCTTTCAAATCTCTTTGAACCCAACCCATTCTGTGATTCTATGATAAACCTGTACGTAGGGTATTTATATGAGTATGATAAACATGACTAGCAGAATGTGGAAGTTGTGTGTGTGTGTGTGTATACATATGTATTTATCTATCATAAAAGCATATAATCACAGAATGGTTTGGGTTTGAAGGTAAAGACCATCTAGTTCCAACCCCCCTGCAATGAGCAGGTGTGTGTGTATATATATATGTATATTTATATTTTTTTTCTAATATTATATTGTCAGTATCTATGCTTTTCTATGTTTTTCTCTATTATTTTAATGTCTTTTCATGAGGAAAGCAAAAGCTTAACTGTAACGTGTATTTTTTATCTTTCAAGCATAATCAACACACGTAATAAATGTAATGGGAAGGATTTACTCCCAACAGTAAGAAAACCATTGCCATAAGAAAACCAGTTAAAAGGATCACTAGCTACTTCAGTAAAACAACTCAGGAACTTTGGAACAGGAATACTTCAGAATTCCTAAATGCTCAGAAGCATTCAGTTTGTTTGGCCCTACTACATTTTTAAGTTTACATGAAAACAAACAAACAAACAAACAAAAAACCAAAAACGTGTTATTAGGAAATATAATAAACTTTCTATATTGTTAATGTCTAATACATATCAGACTGGTGTCAAAATGCATATATATATATAATTATTTATAATACAACTTTCAAGATAACATAAAAAGTAGCTTCTAAATGTGTAATTGAAAAAATAAGATTTTTCTTCTGGCAGGTAAGAATTCTGAATAAATATAATCCTATTTTTTCCCTCAATTTCTGGTATAAATATGAAACACAAATTCTAAAGAAAACACAGAAGAGCTCCAACCTGCAAGTGATTCCATGGATCTACCTTTCAGCTAGATGCTAGCCTGCCTATTTTTCTTTTAACAGCAATTACATGTGGACATCCTGGGAATCCAGCTCATGGAATGACTAATGGCAGTGAGTTCAATTTAAATGATGTTGTAAATTTTACTTGCAACACTGGGTACTTACTTCAGGGTGCTTCTCGAGCGCAGTGCCGAAGCAATGGGCAGTGGAGTAGCCCTTTACCCAACTGCCGAGGTAAGAAACTTTCTCATAATTCTCTGCTCTCTAATGACTTTTTTCAGGCATAATCCTGTTTTCAAAACATTGGGATATAATTCAAAAACCTGAATTTGCAAATTATCTCAACCTTTATTGGAGTTTTTTCACTTAAATTGTAAAATGAAGTTAGGACTGTGTACTGGAGAAGCCTAAGTAAAAGGCTTTTCCGTATCTTACCTCAAAATTTTCAGACTGCCATCCCTACATATAAAGTGTACATTGTGTTAAACAAATATATTACATAGATCATTCACAGTTGGCTATCTAGCCTGAATTATGTACAGATTCCATAAATAGTCAATTACTCCTATTAAACCATGGTTATACAAATGAATGTTCCTTCATCAAAATGCTATTAATTCTTCTGTAAATCCTAGCAGTAACTGAGAGATGTTCATAGCTTTCATATATGTGAACTCTGACTTTTCTTTCATCAGAAAAAAATTTAAAAGTAAGATTTATATTTTTTTGGTGAAGATACGTATCAACTTGATTACTAGTGTGCTCTGATTAAGGTGGACAAGTTTGAAAAATAAGAATGAAGTTAAGGGTTTACTTTATGTAGAAACTTGTGTATCAAATGTATCAGGGAAGGACAAAAAGAAGCCCTTTTAAAAGGTTCAGGTCCCGGTTGAATGGGGCTTTGGGCAACCTGGCTGGTCTAGTGGAGGGTGTTCCTGTCTGTGGCATGGGCCTGGAGCTAGATGATTTTTAAGGTCCCTTCCAACCCAAACTGTACTGTGATTTTATTAATATCTTCTGGCTATAAAAGAGGCTAAGGTTGATGAATTTTTCAGTTCATTTTTTCAGTTCATTCTCTCTCATTCAGTTCATTCATCTCATGCCTGAATGCTGACTGTAAGATTAAGACACTAAAGATTACTTAAAAAATTTAAAATACATTTTCTAATGTATCTCGTCTTCCACTGTTGAGAATACAAGTCTGGAATTCTATCGTTCTCTCTAATTAGACAGGTCAAAGTTAGACAGCTTGTTGAAAAGTGGGTTAATGCTAAAGCAGATGAAATAACATCTCCAGAAATGCAAAGGCTAGTAAACTTTCTCCGAATATTTTCTTTCACTGAAAAAATGATCACTTATATGTTAAATCAATGCAAGTGCTATGCTTTTCTTCCTTTGTAGCTTGTCTTTAATGAGCTAAAGGAAATTGCAGTCAGCAAAGTTATCCTAAGGATACTAGCATTAGGGCTAAAAACCATGTAAAAGAAGTTAACTCCAGGTATCTGTAGCTTTATCATCTCCACCTGTTGGTTTATTAAAAATCATATTGTATTACAATGGTTGTTCCTAAGAATAATAATTATCTTTTGTGATTAGCTCATCATATTGTTTCGGAGAGCTGATGCAATTTCAAGCTCAGTGTGTGTGGAATTAGATCTCTCATTCTCATTAAAACAATACAGAGATGGCAATTCCCTCAGTCACTAGCCTCAGAATCTATTCAAGTGTGTTAACTAGCACAGCAATATAATTATTGGAACAGAAAAGCAGGAATTAGCAAACTGTTCCTATTTAGGTTCATGTACTTTTTTCCCCCTTTAATACTCTTGTATTGCTAGATTGTAGTGAACAAACTCCTCTATCTCATCTGTGAAGGAATTGAGTAAGGTTTTTCTTTAATGAAAATACACATTTTTTTTAACATATTCTGTAGATGCAGTCCAGATCTGTTCTCTTTTGCCTGTCAGAGGCAGAGATTCAATGCCTGATTTTACTGAAGTTCAACCCCATTTATGAGCTGAGTTACATACGGAACTACAGCTTGAGACATCCTCAGTAGATAAAGAGAAGGGCAACTCTGCCAAGATCCATTCACTTAAGAATAGCAAACTGCTGTCAGAATGGAGTGGCCAGGAATTCTCTCAGCTGAGTATGTAATTTTGTTTTATGCAGGTGATATAAAGTTGGACTTTCACCTTTCACTCTGTGCCTTTTCATTCTTCCCTTCATTTATTACTTCTTTCTCTATAGAAACAGGTATTTTTCAGTCACTTACTTGTATTTCTTCTACCGTGAAACATGAGGACTCACCGAATCTTGTCACCTACTGCTTGTCTGGTGCCTCACTCTAGGGTTATACTACAAAGCATACAATTTTTAGGAACTCTAATTAATATAGATTAAGAGTTATAAAAATCAGTGTAACTTAAGTCTTTGTATAATTACATCCTGAAATAGTGGTTAGTATAGGAATGGCTATTTAATTGTTCTATACTGGAAGATTCGGTAGTGTGTGATTTGGGAGAATGTAATCCCAACATAAAAGAAGTAACTTGATTCTTTGCTATCTTGTGCATCATCAAGAATTTTATTTAAATACAGTTAAAACTGTTAAGAATTACTCACATGACACTGTTTTTATCTTAGAAATTAGAAAAATTGAGATGTATAAGAAGTACAGAACCAGTGCTGAATCTCAAAGCCTTGGTTGAACATGAGAAAGTCTCAAATATTGACAAAAAATTAGATGGTAAAACTCCTACATGAGTGTTGAGCTCATCAGCGTTGAACTCAATTGACATTTACGAATGAAATAAGTCACAAAATTTGCAGTTTCTCTAGTTTCAAGGTGATCAGCCTTGAAACTTATGTTGATATTTAATTTTAAAAAAATAGGTCTTAAAGTTTGAAGTTTAAGAAATCTACTTTTGGGTTCTGTAGAGGAATATACTTAACAAATGTCCTTGTGCACTAAAAGATATTTAATTGTATTTCAAAGGGAGTAGATAATAGCAACTTCAGTTTAAGCATTAGAGTATTTCTATACAACTGACCTACTACATGCAATTTTTGATCAAGAAATTTTGAATATTTTATTTAAATTGCATGAATTTTTAAAATGTTGTATTAATTGTCTTTAGAATTAGCATTGTGTCTTATTTTGTGTGATGGGTTGACCTTGCAGTCAGTATGAACTGTTTTGTCTCTGCTGTTTCTTCTTTTTCAAACTTTTCCTCTTCTCTTGTGTGGGTTGTCCACAGGCTGCAGTTCCTTCGGGAGTATCCATCTGCTCTGGTGTGCATCCTACTTTAACTGCAGAGAATATCTGCTCCCCCATGGACTAACTTCTCTAACCTTGGTGTTCCCTCACTATTATTTTTTTTATGCTCTACTGCTCTCTCTGACGTGTTTTCTGTCCTTTTCTAAATTTATTTTCACAGAAACACAAAATTCCCTTGTGGCATGTAGTAATAGGTAATGCTCTAAAGTTGAAGGGTAGATTTAGATTAGATATTAAGAAAAAAGTAATTTCTATGAGGGTGATGTGGAGGGAAGTTGTGGATACCCCCTCCCTTGAAGTCTTCAAGACCAGGTTGGATGGGATTTGGGCAACCTGGTCCAGGGGAGGGTGTCCCTGCTCATGTCAGGGGGCTGAAACTAGATGATCTTTGAAGTCCCTTCTAGCATTCTATGGACTCAACTGTGATTTAAGTAGACCCTGAGAGCTGCGCTTGTTCTTCATAGAGAGAGAAGTCTCAGAGGAGTCTTAACAGTGTTTATATAAAGGATAATGTAATAACAGATGGCCAGACTTCTCAGTGGTGTGCAGTGAAAGGGCAAGAGGCAAAGGGCACAAACTGAATGATAAGAAAAAACTTTTTAACTCTGAGGGTTGTCAAACACCTAAAAAGATTGCCCAGAGATGTTGTGGAGTCCCCATTCTTACTGGTATTCAAAACCTGACTGGACAAAGCTTTTAGAAGACTGCTTTAGCTGACCTGATTTCAACTGTTAAAATAACTGTTATAATTCTGTATAATTGACTTGGACAGAAGAAGCATTTGGAGAATCTTACTGAGATGGTATGTGGTGTCTCCAGACTTCTGATCCCACTGTTTTAGGCTACAACATAACACTATTAACAAAAACAAGCAAATTGCAAGCTTTTCAGATTAAAATACATTCTCACAGACTAAGGTAAAATGTAACCATATTATGAGCGTGTAACTTAGATCATCTGATCTAAGAAGACTTCTCTGCATGAATCTACGTAGTTTAATTCTCCTGGGAATCTTCTCTTCTGTAAACTGCCTCCCTATAACCACATAGCATAATTAGATTTACATCATTTCATTGAGAGCAAAATTTAATCCACAATTTAAGATTTTTACTTTTTGGGTGATGTGCTGTGAAAATTGCTGTAATATATTTTTGTTATAATTATGAGGGTATATTTATAATTTGATACAGTTTGGATTAAAAGATAAACCTGCATAGTTCAAAATTATTAGAGAAGGGTTTTGCCAAAAAAAGTAGGTAAATTAATCTTGAATGACATTGTTTACATGCAAGAAGAGAAAAAAATCCTTATTGGTTAGATTTATTAAAATTAAGTTCACTTATGAAGTCATGCTGAAATTAAAATTTTACATCCATAACTAAAAACAAAGAAACAAAATTCTGCCAACTAAATGGCTTATATCAAATTTACTCAATAAATTATTAGAACTTACCTAAAGCAAGTAACATCACTTCTGGCATATACCTTTCCCTCCAAAATTGCCTTGTGAAATGGGTGAAAAACATTTGTATTAAAGTTAGTGATGAATTATGAATTTCTGAAGAAAGAAAGTAAATATTCCAGCTCCTTAAATATGCTGCTGGGAAGCGATTGATGTTTCTGGCAAACCTGTATAATTTAATTCAACAGAGATTTTACGTATGACTATTCTTTCAAACCTTGGTTGAGTTCACTTGAGTCAATAATGAACTTGGCTTCACTTCACTGAGACTCTACTTGTACTTCCTACAAAATACAGATTACTGCTTGAAGCTATGTAGAAGGTTTAGTTTAGTTTAGTTTAGTTTTGCCACTCGGCTGTTACGTATATAAGGAAAACAGTATTTTCAGAAAATAAAGCTAGGCAGTCCTCAGGTGCTCTTTTGCAATGATACATTGATTCCATCTATTGCATTAGTAGTAGGCTAACTAAAAAGTCACTGCCAGGAAATTTACCAAAGAATTACGTAAGAATTTATTTTTGCCTTATAAAAAAGCAGTGCACACGAAAGATCATATATTCTACTCTGCAGCCATATGATAAAAACTTGTATGAAACAAAGTGCTTAAATTTATCTGTTTATCATAAACGCTCTGAAAGGACTGAACTGCTTTACAATAGTATTTCTCCCCTACTCCAGAATGCTGTTATTCTGAAAATTTAAAAAATATTTCATTGGTGATAGACACAATATATCAGTGTGTCACCGTTCTAGCACCTTGTTTTGGCAGAGCAAGTAAAACCTTCAATCCTTTAAAAAAACCTGATTTTTAAATATTAAATAGATAGATTTGTAGGGGCTGGAAGGGACCTCAAGAGATCATTGGGTCCAACCCCCCTGCCAAAGCAGGCTCCCTAGCTCATACTGCACAGATAGGTGTCCAGACGGGTCTTGAATATCTCCAGAGAAGGAGACTCCACACCTCCCTGGGCAGCCTGTCCCAGGGCTCTGTCACCCTCACTGTGAAAAAAGTTCTTCCGCATGTTGGTGCGGAACTTCCTATGCTCCAACTTGCAGCCATTGCCCCTTGTCCTATCCCCACAGACCACTGAAAAGGGGCTGGCTGATTCCCCCTGCATCCCCTGCTTCAGATAATTATAGACTTTAATTAGGTCCCCCCTTAGTCTTCTCAATCTGAAGAGTCCCAACTTACTCAGCCTATCCTCATAGGGGAGATGCTCCAGGCCCCTAATCATCTTTGTAGCCCTTCTTTGGACTGTCTCCAGGAGATCCCTGTCCTTTTTAAATCATGGAGCCCAGAAAAGGACACAATATTGGATTTTGATTCTCTCTTCTGAGGTAATACAATCATTAAAACACCAGTCATTGGAAAAAATTGTTCCTACTCCTTCTTTAACAGGTAAAAAAATGGCCTGTTTTGATATTGAGAGACTTTGTGAGGTAAAAAAATCCAACATTTTTAATCATTGGCACAGTATTATCAGATTTTAAAATTATATTTAATCCTTTAAAAACGGTATTTGCAATAGTCTTTTCTCAAATGTTGAGATCACTGAAGTATGGTTTTAAAATTGTAGAAATAGGAGCTTTTCATATCCTCACGGACTCTTAACTTTGCAGTTATTTATTTGGCAAAGAACATGTCAAATATTTAGTCTACTTGCCTTTGAACTGGCATTAAATGGCTTCAAAAATTCCGATACCCAATCTTCTCTTTGTCAGATCTGCCTAAGTAGGAGGTAGTGCAGTCTGATTGTCCTACCCCAGAACTAGCTATGAAAATCTCAAACCCCAAAAAACCACATTCAGTATGGATTTTTTTTCCCTTTTCTGTATTGTCTTTGGAAGCACAGAAAGGCCATCTTTGCACTTTCTACTTTTCATAATAATTGTTAACCACCTAAATGAAAACTGAATCAGGGCTTTGCACTCCTGATTGCACTGCAGGTCATCTTTCATATATTATTCTTGAAGTAAGAACTGCTGTATTAACCACAATTCACCACATGTTTTAGAATGCAAGGATTTGCAAGAAGCTTTTCTTTCTGTTTTCTTTGCAATGGCACTGGATAAACTGTTTCTTAAAAACAGAATTTGTTTTACTGGGAAGATCCATCTGGCAAGATTGCAGAGATTTGAGCTAGCTCACATTCTCTAGTCTTTGTCACTGAATCCACGCTATTTGGTAGCAATAAATAATTCATGTTTCTCTTAGTTCATTTTTCTTGTTTTTGTACTGAATTTCTAAATTGAAAGGCTTTTCTCTTTTATCTCATTACTGATAGATTCTGGGAAAGTTCAGTCAGACTTTTTATTGTACCAAGAATATGGTATCTACAAGGAACTGTCAATTATATAATGTTTTCTTTAGTGAGTATATCATTTGAACCAGTCATAATATGTTCCACTTCTTCGCTGACAAGAAAAATAACCTTTCTGATGACAGCTGATAGAAGGATGGAAGAGATTGAGTATGATGACCAGTTCTCAAAGCTAAACTAACTCTGAATCTATGCAGTTTTCCATCTCTGATAGTATCAAGGATTCATATAAGCAGAGAAAATATTGTGGGTTTTTTGCTTGAGTTTTCCAAAATCAGAAGCCTTTGTTGGGCCTTCTGCATACTTTGAATATTAGATATACCTAATCTGCTCATGTTGACATCATGTTGACATTGTTCATTGGGATAATTAGAACTTGTGTAAGTTTCCTGAATAGAGAGGTGAGGTTCTATGTGAGATGCCATACAACATCTGAAATATTTACCGAAGCTGGTAGAGATGATACAGGATTTAAAGTTACTCCTCTACCTCTCTGGATTGGCACCAACCTGGAGATCAGGCAAAACCATCTCAAAAAGTAACGGAAACATCTTCTGGGCAACTGAATAGACTTCCTCTTACATGTGAAAAGCAATGTCTGATTAAGAAAAATCTAGAGAAAGACTTTAAGACATGTCCCTTCTGTTCTTATTATTATGACAAAAGTTACTGCTTGTACATGATACCCACAAATGAAATTATGTATAGGCAACACATCTGGAGAGCTAAGACAAGTAAGTGTCTTCAGATGTGTCTGCTAGTGTAACACCTGGGTTCATGCTGGGGATGGAATAGGAAGAAGAGATTTCATACATATGCAAGAGACAAATGCATATTTTTTAAATTACTCAATCTGGTGTTCAAATGAAAGGAGTTGCTTTAGAAAATTGGAACAATGCAGTTCAAAGCTTAAAAAGTAACTGCATCTTCATGGTATTTCTTTTAACATACTTCTTCCATTTTATTTTAGTATAGAGTTAGCTAGTTAGCAGAGCACTCTGGCAGAAATTTTCTAATAGAATGTTTGGCAATATAGGACAGGTAGCAATAGGACAATTGGTAACAGGTTTAAACTAGAAAAGGGGAGATTTAGGTTGGATATTAGGAAAAAGTATGAGGGCGGTAGATCAATGAAACAGGTTGCCCAGAGACATGGTGGAGGCCCCATCCATGGAGGCATTCAAGATCAGCCTTGATGGGGCTCTGAGCCACCTGATCAAGTGAAGATATCCCTGCTTACTGGAGGGAGCTTGAACTAGATGTCCTTTAAGGGTCCCTTCCAACCTAACATTCTATGATTCTATAAATAGTTTGCCATGCAATTAAAATTGGTGTGTGTCTTAGCTTTTCATCTCACACATAAGCAAATGTGAACTATGCATCTTATTGAATTTATTGTTACTTAAGGTCTTCCTTATACTGAGACACTATTTAGAAAAGTATTAGTGTTAATTTTCGCTATTATCAATAGCATTTTTACTACATTAATTACAGTGAATATTTCACTGGCCTAGGTTAACCAGAAACATGATGTTAGGACCTTAGATTTTGGATATATTTTAATAAATTATGTGAAATCAAAAAATATGCTGCTTCTAAATAATTATTTCAGTTCATTTGTTCATTTGTTGGGCATTTGGTTTATTTTTTTGCTTTACTTCACTGAGCAGTTACCATTGTTGTATATTCCTCACTTTGCACTGAACTTTACTAAAATTCCATAGACTGTAAATTTTGTAATCATGTTTTCACAAGCAGCGCCTTCTTTTTTGTAGTCAGCTTTTCTTAGAATTTGTCATAAAGTCAGAGTGAGTTCTTCTATTCACTCTGAGTTCCAATCCCTATACATGTTACAGATATCAGCATTAATACAATACTTTTCAAATAAAAAAGTTTAAAAACACCATTGAACAGGTGTGAAATTTTAAAAAAGCAGCTTAACATTGTTTCTGTCAAGGAAAAAAAAAAGAGTGAGATGAGAAAGATCAAGAAATGAAATACTGTGAGTGATGTACTTTTTGACAATCATTCAACTTTTTAACAGAAAACTGCCTAAAGGACCCTGACATGGTCTTTTCACTTCTTTGTCCTCAAGGGTTTGAAGCTATTCAGTGTGAGGTTCCAAAGTCATCAGGGCAGACTTAAAGCATTCTCCTGCTTTTCTCAACAGACTAAATTGAGAGTGCCAGAATTCATTTCCCATGTAACCCTTGACAGCTGTCATTGAGAGAAAGCAATCTCCGTCTACTCTCACTGTGATTTACAATTGAGTCCCCAGGGTGAAATGCAATCAGGGAAACTACTGCTTTAGTTCTGTATGATGGCCAACTCAAATCCTTTTCTAAAGCATTCCTTACTGCATCCCTTCTGAGCAACAGCACACTCCTCTGTGTGTGTGTGTGTGTGTGTGTCCATAGCTGATGTTAAATGGCACTGCAGGCATAATTTTGTTTATAGCTTGAGGGGTAGTATTCCTTGCATTATCATTTGACAAAACTTCACATGTGATACAACAATTTTATTGCACAGAGCACTTGCATAAATTAGGCATTCAGTGACTTTTGTATATTATTCATCTCTGAATTGACTAAACAGATACTACTGGTTAAAGAATAACACTGTATCATACAGGCAAATTGATATTTTGAGACTGTAATATATTCCTTGAGCGTTTCTGGTCTGTATGGAGAATTAAGGTTTTCTATTCTCCCTATTGTGTTTCAAATATAATTCAGTTACAATTGATTTTTAGGTAGCTTTAGGGCAGCATATCTTTATGGAACAAAATTGTCTGTTCTTCATTTCTAGTACTGGCTTTTCAGAAGCTAACTTGGCACGCTTACTCATTCAACCAAAGCTTCAACTTTGAGTAGTTATATTGTCTTCTGGTTTATTTTAATAATTTCAACAGCAGTAAAGAAATAAGTGACAGATGATGTGAATGCATGCTAAAAATTAAACCTGGGGAAGCACTTGAGTAAGCCATAGGATGGGAAGAATTTTTGAAAATGCCTAGTCATGATTGCACAAATCTTCAATAGATGTGAGAATTTCTCAGTATGCTTTGGAGTTTTCTTCTGTTTCAATAGAATATTCCAATATCAATATTGAAAGTACTTGGCCAAATAGCTTAAATGTTCTGTTTCAGTTAAGCCAGTGCATATTTTAGTGCAATAACAGTTATTTTCAATACATTGCAGTTAAAAAGAAACATTTTTGCGTTCTTGTGAAGAAATTCATTTCACTGTTTATTTTTCTGCTTTTACCTTTTACAGTATTTTATTCTGTGCAGTATTTCACTGTTTATTTTAAAACAAAACAGTTTATCACTTTGATCTAGAAATGAAGCATTCAGCATTATAAAGAACTTCTGTAAAAGAAATCTTGAGATAACAACAAAAAAAGAATAGATAGACAAACAATATGAATCTTGCCCTTTAGCTTGGATAATAGTCCAGTAATTTGTGTCCACATGCAAATTTCCACTAATTTTATGGGTTTTTGTTAATAAAATCTCACTGTAAAAGTATATGTACTGTTGAAGCTGCACATAGTCAATTTCTAATGCCACAGTACCGAACATGCACCTGTACTGTGGATCTGTGTGAGTGTAGAAAGGAGTCTTAAATGCACCAGGATAAGATTTACAATACCGAAAAGTTTTGAATATGACTGATAAATTGATATTGATTAATCTTTGAACTGTTAGAGGCTTTTTGGCTTTTATTCTAGAGTATTTTTACAGTCATGAAAGAGAATTAATTTACATGGGTTTTTTTCTATATAGAGATTATTTAAAGAAAGAGATGCTCTTGCTGGTAATCAAGATGATTGTTAAAATAGGTAGATGTCAGTAGAATAAAAAGTGTTATTTTTCTGTAGTTGGTTTTCAGTGTGCAGTTTCATTGCAAAATGGTGTAAAGATTAGAGCATAGACATGGGTCTCAGAAAACCAGAGTTCAGTTCTGTACCAGCACAAATATTCCATACATCCTTGAACATCAGTTTGCAGTATGGTGGGTGGCAATAGCTACATTGTGTTACTGGGAAGCTGGGTGTCAAAACTGTAGTACCAAACAATAGCAATTTTAGCTAAACAGAATGATTGTGAAACATTCATTTCTGTATTATAAATTAAATGTACATATACATTTAAACTAAACAGTGCCTGCGCATGGGAACTTAATTGGCTCTACTAATTAAGAAGGTTATCCAAAAAAATTTGCATTTGAACCAAATAGCTCACCCACAGGAATTTTTTGGGAGCATTGTTCAGGGTTTGGCATGGACAACAGGACCATTCCTGAGCAGTTCAGAGAAATTCATCTGGATCCAGAGGGCAGCAGAGCACAACAGGGTAGATGTGGCCATTGTCTGCTGGCCTCATGCTAGAGAGCAGGTGGTAGTATTCCGTACTTCGTATCAATGCAGATGAAACTTCAGATGTTAAGCATATACATATGTAGAGGGGTTGAGTTCAACAATATGTTTGTGCAAGGCAATTTATAACTATCAGGTGATGCAGAAGCTTTGCAGCAGCATCTACACAGCACTATACCACCTCTATTTGCCTAAGAAACAGAGTTAATTTGGATGCAGCGTGCATTGCTTCTGAGAGCTGTACTGGTTTTTGTAACAAAGAATTGCATTGTGAATACAGACATAAGAGCTCATTCAGATCTAGCTTAATATTTTTCTAACAGTTCATGTCTGTCAGCTGTATGTTTTACAGACTTTCCCTTATAGACTGCTAATTTATATTTCCAGCGAAAGAATTAGACTTGATTGACAGTGATAAGTAATAATAGGAAAAAAAGCAGTAGTAAAGAATGAAATATATTTTTTGTGTATAATGAAAAATTGTTAAAGAATTATTTTCATGAAACGATTCTTAAATAGAGATTCCTAGAATCTTTCAAAGAAAGTAGAGAGAGACAGGCTTCCACATCCAAATTTTTTATAATTTCGAAAGAGCAATGAGATTTTGGGACTTTTCATTTTTCCCTCTTTTATGGGTCAGAAAAAAAATGAGGAGGTAAAAAGGTATTTCTTTCTGTCAATTATATCTCAGTGTGAACACATATTTATTTAACCTGCGCATAACCTGATTCATGTATAGCATTCATAAGGTTAAAAATCTAAGTTTAAATAAAAGTTGGTAGCATGATATATAAGCTAAACTGTTATAATGTAAGCTGAATATAACTTCTCTGGTGAATTATTTCATAGGATTAACCATAAAACAGAATGGGAATAGTTTCAATTAGGATACTGTGTGTTTTAATACTCCACAGGCAAAAAAACAAACCAAACCAAAAAACCCGTTCAGTCTAGATAATGCCTTACTAATGCTTTATGTACTTCATTGTAGTACCTAATGTTTTAAAAATACATTTTGCTTTTCTGTACACTATTATCTTAGGTGTTTTTGATAACCATTAGTGAATGGCAAATAGATTTGCTTCATGTCAATGAGTATTCTTCCTCTCTCCCATGTCCAAATATTGCTTCTAAAATAAATTTTGTGATGGAAAAATTTGAATTCATATGGGACATTCTTTAGATATAAGTGTATGCTTGTCTAGAATCCATTGTAAGATTGAAATGGTGAACATTTAATATTTTAAGATTGTGCCTTTAAAAGAGAAATAAACCGATTTTAACTGGTTTTAATCCAATATTAAATTCCAGAATGTTACTTTTTCTTTAAAATCCTGATACTTTTGGCTGATTGAATGAAACATTCTTTCAGTAAATGAACATTTGCAAAACTGACTTGTTTTAGTGTAATAGCTAATCAGTAAATTTAAATACATGTATGATAATTTTGAAAAAAGTATTATTTGAGAGTAGAAAACAGTGCATTTGTGACACTGTATGTTGTACCATTAAAATGATAATGCTATCTGATGTTCTTCTACATTATTTTCCTTTTTCATGAAGTTTAATTTGAACTAGATTTTATAATTGATTCCTGTCATTGTTTGATGAGCTGTAATTTATAATAGTAGTAATACAGTGAGATTTTATTTATTTATACCATTGTATATGTGAAGACAGGACAGGAGAAGGATGCAGTTATAACTTTTCAGGCAGCTTTTCAGATGAGTAGACGGTAAAGTTGGGAGTTTGCTATGGAAATGTCAGTGTCTCATCATAATCTACCAAGAAACCATCAAATTCACAGCAGGATATACAGAAAAGATTGGGGAAGCTGGGTATACCTTATATAAAACTAAACAGTCATGAAAAAAACATGGTGTTTTAGGTTTTGAATTGCCATCTGAAAAATAACATGATGCTTTTTGGCGTTTGCCCTTCCTCCTGCTCCACTATAAAATGCATCTTCCTTTTTCTGTTCTACACACAAGAAAATGTGCTTGTTAATGTTGGAAGCATTTTTTCTCATAACAGGAAATCTAAAAAGAAAATTTTAAGGTGTTATTAAAGCTATGTACTGCTTTGATTTAATTTGTTTTCTTTCACGTAAATATTACATATAAGACCAAAAAAAGCCGACCAAAATAACAATTAAAAATTCCTCCAATTTCTTTTTTATCTTTGAACTATCTGTATGTCCAAGACTAAAATCCTAGTTATTACTTTGATATATCATAAAATTACTTTCAAAGCAAAAGATCTAAAGATTTACTTAGGAGTCAATATATCAGCTATTTAAGTCAAATAGAAAACACAAAGGATATCAAGTGGACCACAGTTATGAGCTGCTAGTGAACTAACAAACATCCCCATTACACTTTATTTATGACATTGCTATTATGCATCAGTGATGAGCACTGTTTGTCTTACAGTGGTAAACTGTTCTGATCCTGGCTTTGTGGAAAATGCAATTCGGCATGGACAGCAGAATTACCCTGAAAGTTTCAAATTCGGAACAAGTGTGGCATATCATTGCAAGAAGGGCTTTTATCTGTTGGGCTCATCTGCTTTGACCTGTAAAGCTAATGGCTTGTGGGATAGATCATTACCAAAGTGTTTGTGTAAGTATTCACTCAACTGGGTTAATATTAAAGAGTGCATGATTTTTAGTCATAGTAGACAAAAAAAAAGGTGTAGTTATCAACTGAGGAACAGACTGGACTTTAGGGTCGATGTAGTGCTCAGTAAAAAACGTTAAGATGTCGTGCAACTTGTCATTATTAAAAATGGGTTTAGAGGGCATTGTGGAGCTATTATTTCAAATGCCAGAAACTTAAATATTTAATATTTAATATCTCTTGTTAAGATATCTGAAAACAGATAGGGGAATCTAAAATTAGTATTGATATGTTTTCATTTAGATTGATAGCCTAAGACCATTAATGCCTATCTCAGAATTACTCTTTTCAGATGTATGGGAGTGTGTATATGAAAATGAATCTATGAAATCATATAGAAAAATTTTGCTCACGAGGGTCTTTTCATGTCATCACTTCAAATTTCCTTCCTCACATTTCTCTCTAAATGGGAGGAAATCTCATGTTTCCTATAATCAATTCAGTGAGCTTCAGATCTTCAGAAAATAGGTTTAGCTGACTTTCATTTTCTATCAAGGTATTTTTCTTCTCTGATCACTATTAATTTTCTGACAACAGATTTTTGAAGTAGAAAGCAGCTGTAGGAAATAATAAGTGAAATCAAAGTATACTTAATTTCCAAACACTTCAGATGGTTTTAAAGTTTTGTTTCACAGGATTGTGATTATTAAAATATTTCTTTTATATATTTGTACTTTGATACACTAAGATCAATAGGTGTAACGAGATTAGTAAATTTGTTTCTTTTCTATGCTTGCTTTCTTCTTACTACTATGTATCTAATATCTACAAAACCAAAGCACTTTCGATTTTCAGAACAATCTACACTTTCGGTATCTGTCGGAGCTATAATCTGAAAACTGAGTTTATTCCAATTTCAGTGAAATAATTAAGCAAAATATAGAATTTTAAATACAAAACAGCTGCATAAAATTGTTGGTTTTGCAAGAAAATTTTACTTAGAAAAAAACCATGAACGTCTGTGGCCCAGATCCATCAGTGATCCCTTCCTACTTTCAGGACTAGGCTTTCTGCAAGGGGAAGAAGAGGATAAGGAATCTAAATCACTTAGCATATCTACCCATCTTTCTGCATCATGTGTTTTGGAAGTTTGATAGCATTTACATGACTTTCTGGTTTTAGGCTGAGCTATCAATTGAGGTCCTGGGAACTTTCAAATTAGTCTAGGAGGTGCATACATTCCTCAAGCACCTACTGGATTAGCTGCTGCTACTTTGCTGCTGATGCTATCTGAATCCTAAATAACACCAGGACAAATAAAGCATTCTTTCCCCTAAGAAAAGCTCAGTGAAATGAAAAGGGCTCTTTCTATGAGAAAGATCTGTTTATTCACAGATGAAGTCACTTAGAGTCTTTTCAAGTACTGTGAGAAAGATTTAATTATCATTATCAGTGATAATCTCCCTTTTCCAAGCATAAGATTGCTCTTGGTCATAGAGCAAAGTGCTTGAAGAGGTAGGTGAGATAAATTTTGAACCCAAAGTGGACACAACATTTATCATGAACGATTCCAGTTCAAGAGTAAAAATTAGGTACACACATCTCCTTTGTATGCAAGTGTGATACCTTAAAAAGGAATGCTTCTTTTATTCTTCATCAGCTGAGAAGATTTCATACTACTCACTACAATTCATTGTACAGTCACATTAAGGTGACCGTCATATGATTTTTCTCTAAAAGCTCTGATCACCCACTGTAACTTCTTCCAGAACTGGGGCAGGACTAGTATTTGCATGGTACTGAAGCAAGCTCATTAAGGTAGCTGATCTGGCTGAAAACTAAACACTGTTTTTCTGTGGGTGTACCATTCAACCAGATCAGTGTCATGGTTTAGTTTACTACTTGTTATGTGCATGCTCAAGACAGGTTATGGTAAAAATGTTTATTTTTTTCTGTGCCATAAAAACCTCTTATAATATTGTGCTCTTTTGTCTGTTAGCCATTTCATGTGGACATCCTGGGGTACCTGCCAATGCAGTTCTTTCAGGAGACAAATTTACATATGGCTCCGTAATTCACTATTCTTGCACAGCGGGTCGAAGGCTCATAGGAAATTCTACTAGAGAGTGTCAAGAAGATAGCCACTGGAGTGGGACTCTCCCTCATTGTTCAGGTACTTGTACCATCATCTGAATGTTCACCTTGCGATTAAATGAATAAGGCTATTCTCAAGGAGTTTTAACTACAGCAGATATTTGGTTTGGTTTTTTTCCAAGTGTATTTTAATTTCTCCAGTAGCCACTCAGCTATTTATTGATATATTCTCATATATTGTCTCATTCTCTTTGTCATTACTTTATAACTTTACTCCATAGCTAGATGCTATAATCCTGTGCTGCAAAATTTAAAAGCTACAATTTGATGTTTAAAGCCTGATAGAGTTCTGATTTTAAAAAGAATGCATTTATTAAATTTAATTTTTATGAACACTGTTTTGTGTAACCAATTTTTATCACATACAAAAATGTTGAATAAAAAAACACCACAGCAAATGTATGAGATATATTATATCCATCTTTTCATATATGGAAATATTTTCTATTAGTGTCACAATGTGCCAGTACCATAAACCTCTGCATTGTTGTTTTCAGGAAGTAAAGGACCAGTTTATTCTCCCCTGGACTGACTATGCAAATTTAGAAGAAGCCATAAAACATTACACAGTTTTGTTGAAGTCAACCTGAGATGAGGATTGACTGCTAAGGATCTCCATTATATATTAATAGGTTCTGTAATGGAAACAAGTCTATACACTTCAGTATATGCAAAAAAACCAAATACCTGATAGGATTCAGAAGACAATTTCATGAGAAAATTGTTGCAGCTTTTCACATTACCACTTGCCCGAAGCTCTTGGACATGCCCACTGTTGTGCTAATGTGATTCAATGGGGTTCAATTCAGATTAGACCTAATTTTAATGGGTGTAATGTGTTTAAACTCTGTACTTTGAAAAGCTCTTAATGAGTGCTTATTGAAAATGATCCATTCGTAAACCGATTCTACAAGGATGCTGAGCAGAATTTGAAATACAAAGGAAATGAAGTTAATTTAAATCACTGATGGTTCTTTTCTGGTCTCTGCTACACAAGGAGGAAAGAATTTACATAGAGTCTTCTTACATTGCTAGATGGTCTCTGTGCTTAGATCTGAAAGGAATCTCCTCAGGAAAATCTTACCAGTAGTTTCCACACAGAATTGGCCTTCTTTTGCTTATCTTAAGCCCACATTTATGTCACTTTCACCTTTTTATCCAGTACAAAATGCCAGGTCTGATATTGCACCAAGACTTTAAAATTTTTAAGGTCAGACCCTCTAGTCCTATTGCACAATATTTCCCACCATGAGGAAAAATTCTCATGCTATTAGAAATCACTAGTAATTGAGACTTCAGATGTCTGCCATGAATGTGATACTATTTTTATAGACTCATAGATTTTCAAAACATTGAAGATGATTACAAGTCATCTCTTGTGATGGGAAAAATATTTCTAGTGTAGCTAAAACATTCTTACTGATTCAAAATTTTATTTTCTAAGTTTGAAAATCATGTGAATCCATCTTGAGATTCCCTAGGAAAATGAGGAAATTATCACTGTTAATTTAAAAAAACAAACCTCCCAAATAAACAGGCAAAACCACTTAAAAACCTGTATCATTCCTTTAAGGCATTTAGAATTAAAGTTACAAAAATAACTTCACCTTCCATGTTAGATATCTAGGAGATAACTCCATTAAGAAGATAAAATGGGAATAATTTGTATTCACAATGTCAGTGAAAAAAATATTGTACCAAGGACAACTGAGATTGCTAATTGTTTTCATGCGTAAGGGATATAAAACACTGTCCCAGTACGTCACTTGAAAGCTGTACTGCGTTCCTGCATGGCTTTTATTTCTTTATTATATATTAAAATGTTTGAATACCTGATGGTATAAACATAATCTCAGGGTTTGTTGTTACCTAGGACCTGTTGCAGTAATGGACACTTAGAGTTAAGTGTCTTAGAGTTAAGTGATAGGTGAGATTTTTGTTTAAGATGACTCACACTCATTTTTCAGTAGCGGATATGTAATCATCTACATTATTAAATAAAGAAAAGTCTAGACCTTCCTAATGCTATGCTTGTTTTGTCTATGCATTTTGATTATAAACTTACATAGCTTCAATTTAAACTTTCTCCAACACATAACTGGGTGTGTCAAAAAAAATGATCCGGTCATTAACCTGGAATAATTCCTTCATCAAAGTCCCAAAACAAAGTGGGATAACACCAGAATTTTAGAATCTATTAGAATCATAGATCCTTCTGCCTTCAACAATTCCTGCAGTCTTTGCATTGACAAGCTGTAGTATGTGCCACATGTCTGTTTCATGCTATACACTTGCCACAGTGGCAGCTTGAAACACAGCCCTCATGTTATTTCACACATTTTAAGTGGACAACTTCTGTGAAATTTTAATATCTTGGAGTAAGGGGAAGCAGATGGCATCAATTAACCATATTTCCTTGACTATCCTGGGCAGCATTTCCTATGGCAGCTACTTTAGCTGATAAGCTGGTTGGTTCATCGGACCTATGAGGACATGTTCGAGAAGTCTGTTTTGCAAAGCATTCCTCCTAAAATTGTACACAATACTTGCATAGGAATTCAAAGGATAAGGAAAATGAAGAGGTGTCCTTTCCATTCTTGACAGGCACAGAAGCTCAGATATCTCATAATCTTTTCTGTGGGTATAGGTATTCTAAATTCTTCTTAAGAGACTTCAATATGGTTCTCTTCATTCTTGCTCTTACCTAATTTTTGATCAATAAAATACTACGTGTAAAAATGTTACTTATATCAAAAAGGCAACAATTTCTTTTGAACTGAAAAAAAATGTCAGGAGAGTTTCCTGTGTTCACAAGTTATCTTTTGTCTTTTATTTATATCGCATTCTGTTTAGGTTTGTGTAGGTCTGAGATAAGAAGTAGGATAAAAACACTCCCTATTTTCATCTTTGACTTTGTGTCCTTACATTGGAAAAAAAATGATTAATTGTAATAGGAACAATACAGTTAGTAGTGTTATTTGCAAGACACTATCTTTGCTACCGCTACTTTTGCTTATAAGCTCTCTGCCAATAATTCTATTCTGTTGTGTTTTACAGGAAATAATCCTGGTTATTGTGATGATCCAGGGGTACCAGCTCATGGGTCTAGATTAGGGGATGAGTTCAAAATAAAAAGTCTACTACGTTTCTCATGTGAAATGGGTTATCAACTGAGAGGATCCGCAGAACGAACATGCCTGCTTAATGGTTCCTGGTCAGGTATACAGCCTGTATGTGAAGGTAGGTATTGATACCATTGGCATGTATGACACTATTGAATAACATTTACTAATGCAATTTCTTTCTTTAATTAAAAATAAAATCTATGACAGAAATAAGCTTTCATGTTGCTCTGCAGAAATTAGATATAAAAGAGTTTACAAGCAGTTCATACAATGCTTGACAACCTACATCCAAACTCATAAAGTTTTGGAGTTGTTGTTTTGAGGTTTTTTTTAATTGTGAGAAAATAATTCTGAACCTGAGACTAGAGAATGGATACCTGAGTTAAATGTAAAACTAAACAAATGCTTCTGATTGAAGATAGAAAAATTGAGTGATTAATAAATCTGTCATCCATTCTCTAAGAATACAATATATTGATCTTCTCTTCCTATGTAATGTCTATGCATGAAGGACTGAACAGATGATAAAATCCTGTTGGATTGTTTAAGTATAAATTAATATGATTTTTACACATAAGTTAGATTAATATGAGAAATTCTATTTCTATGCTCGCTTTTTCAGAAGAAATGCAACAGTATTTATGGAGATCACATTTAAGAATAATATAAAAAATATAATATTTTTTTACAGGTATTTATGCATGGTCAGAATTGGAAGTATTAATGGAAGATTTTAGATTTGGTTTTTAACTGCCTTCTTGTTTTTAAACAATGTTTGAAAAGTTACCTTATCTAATTCAGTGAGTTTGATGGATTCTGTAGTATCTGCTTTCTGCTGTACTAAATGGCAAAATAGAAGATATTTTTTCACAAAGTCATATTTTTCCACCTAGAGATTTTATCACAGTATCCTCATCTAACAATTGTTCTTTTGTAGTATTCTTCAGCATTGACTAATCTCCTGTCAGTGTAGATATCACCATAACTGTATGAAAAGGACAATGGACACAGGAACAGTATTTCCAACAGAAAATTGAAGTTTTGCAATGTCCTTTCTTCTTCCCTTGCATGACAACATTAAGTATAATAGCACATAAGTACTCAGTGGCAATAAGCAGCGCTTGAAATAGCACTGTTTTTTTTCTTTCTTTATCTTTTTGTTTCAGTCTTCTGTTTTCAGGGAAAAAAACCCAAAGAAACTTGAGCACCCTGGTCTAGTAAGAGGTGGTGTCCCTGCTTGTGACAGGGGAATTGGAACATGATGATCTTTAAGGTCACTTCCAGCCCTAACCATTCTGCAATTCTATGATTAGACAGCAACCAAAAAAAAAAACCAAAACCAAACCACCCCACAAACAGAAAAAGAATAAAAGCACCATTCTTCCCATTTTTTATCTTCTCCTTCATGAATTTCCTGTTTAGTATAGATAAAGATAGATTTGGAAGAGAATACCTTTTCACCCCTGAAAGTTCAATTTCCAACCTATTGAATGCTCTTCAGTATTTGAAACTTTCATACAGAAAAAGTGAATAAGACTTCATTAAAACAAAGACATTTCAGTATTATTCCAAACATCACTAATACTCAGACACAGTAATTTTTAATTGGCAAATTTTGTTTATTTTTATGAATCCTATAGTCTATAGCTATTAGATTCTTATTATCCTGCTGAGGGCCATCCAGCTGGGGGTCCTGGTGAATAACAAATTAGAGAATCATAGAATCACAGAATTATTTTGACTGTAAAAGGCCTTTAAAGTTATCAAGTTTGACCTTTAAAATTATCAGGTCCAACATTTAACCTAACACTGCCTGTCCAACCACTAAACTGTGTCCCTAAGCACCAGATCCTGTGTTTTAAATACCCCCAGGGATGGTAACTCAACAGCTTCCCTGGGCATCCTGTTCCAGTGATTGATAACCCTCTCAGTGAAGAAATTTTTCCTAATATCCAATCTAAACATCTGCTTCCCTTAAACTCAACACTAGTGAAGCAGCATTTGGAGTGCTGGGTCCAGAGTTCTGAGCTTCTCATTAGTAGAAAGACATGGACTTACTGGATAAAGTCCTGCAAAGGGTCATTAAGATGATGAAGGGACTAAAGCATCTTTTTGAAGAAAGGCTGCAAGAGCTGTAACTTTCCAGACTAAGGAAAAGAAGGCTCAGGGGCTCAACATAAATACATTTCTGACAACACACATCTGAAGGCAGGATGCACAGAAAATGGAGCCAGGCTCTTTTCAGTTTTTCTGAGTGAATGGGACAAAAGGCAGGGGGGAAAAACTGAAACACTGAAGGTCCGTCTAGACATCTGTAAGCACATGTCTTTCATGTGAAGCTGACTGAGCACTGGCACAGGTTTCCCAGATGGGTTGTGTATCAAAAATAGTGTGGCCAGTAGGTTTAGGGAGGTGATTGTGCCCCTGTACCCAGCATTGGTGAGGCTGCACCTCGAGTACTGTGTCCGGTTTTGGGCTCCTCACCATAAGAAAGTCATTGAGGTTCTCTAGTGGGTCTGGAGAAAGTCAACCATGCTGGTGAAGGGACTGGAGGGCAAATCATATGAGGAGCAGCTCAGGGAGCTGGGGTTGTTTAGCCTGGAGAAAAGGAGGCTGAGGGGAGACCTTATCACTGCCTACAACTGCCTGAAGGGAGGTTGTAGAGAGGTGGGCAATGGTCTCTTCAGCGAGGTGACAGGTGATGTGACAAGGGGAAATGGAACAAAGCTGCACCAGGGCAGGTTTAGATTAGATGTTAGGAAAAAAAATTACTGAAAGAGTTGTTAGGGCCTGGAACAGGCTGCCCAGAGAGGTGGTTGAGTCTCCATCCCTGGGTGTGTTTAAAAAAAGGGTAGATCACGTACTTAGGGATATGGTTTAGCATAGGACAGGAGCGGTTGGACTTGATGATCTTCAAAGGTCTTTTACAACCTTGTGATTCTATGATCTCCATCTTTGGAGACAGGCAAATACCACCTGGATATGGTCCTGGGTGTCTTGGTGGCCTTGCATATTACCTTCCATTCTGATCCATTCTGTGATTCCTTGATTCTGTGATTCACATCAATGTGAAGATTTGATCATTGCTCTCAGAATTCAATACATTTAATTAAGAAAATACAAAGAAATGGTAATAGGTTTTAAGGTTTGCCTTTTTGTCCCTATCCAAATCAGTGGTCAATCTCTGAAACAGGCTCCCCGGGGTAGTGGTCACAGCACCAAACTTGACTGAGTTCAAGAAGCATCTGGACGATGCACTCAGTCCCATGCTCTGGCTTGGCTGGCCCTGTGTGGAGCCAGGAGTTGGACTTGATTCTTATGTGTCCCTTCCAACTCAGTATTCTATGATTCTATTATTTCAATTGGCAGTGAATTAAAGGAATTGACCCTAAATTGAGTCTGTTTTGCCCACAATGGTAATTGATGAGCAATTCTGCTGTATTTATCTCAACCAATGAACTTTATCATCCTTCCTGCTGAGGAGGGGGCAGTGAGTGAGTAGGTGCATGGGTGTTTGTCTGTTAGCCAAGGCTAATCCACCACAATATGTCAGATCATTAATTTTTCTCATACTTACATGTACTAAATAGTTTCACTTCTCAAGAGAACACACTACTTTGTGCTGTAGGAAAGGTAACAAGAATTGTCAACTCTTGAAAGCTCTGCATGAGAGTATATCCTCCCTGTCTTTCAAGCCACTTCATGCTCTTCAATTCTCATGATTGGCTGTTCCACTGGAAAAGCACAACAACACTTTACCCTTCTAAAAACCAACATATAATGAAAGTAAACCAGTCAAATCTTGGATGTTTGAGCTGAAACAAAATCATTGCTTTAATGTAAATGCGGATGCCAGAAAGATATAAAGACCAATAAAGGCCTTTTGTTGATACAAAAAAGAAATGGAAGGAAGGTCTTAATTTATTATTTATGCATGCTTATAATTGGCAGAGGAGATACAAAAAGGCAGGAAGAAAACAGAAAAATGTGTCCAAAACCAAAACAGAGGTAAAATTCTGTCAGAAAGTCCTGAATGAACTTTATTCTCTCCAGTGACTGTACTGGGTGGAGTGGAACATTTACAGGCAGTGCAAACTGTCTGAATCAGCTTTTAAAAACAGAAAACCAAACAAATGCAAGTGATGATGTTAACAAAGAGAAATACAATATTAACTCAAAATATATACCTACTAAACATTTTATTAGTAAAACTTGTTATAACTTTTAAGAGATGGGCTGTTGTGTTGTGGTTTCTTTTTTTCCCCACTTAGTTTTCATGGAAATTTGGATATTTTTTATTTTTGAATCTTATCTTCACAGCTGTATCTTGTGGGAACCCTGGCACCCCAGCCAATGGTATGATAATATACACAGATGGGATATTGTTCTCCAGCTCAGTAATTTATGCCTGCTGGGAAGGTTACAAAACTTCAGGCCTAACTACTAGACACTGTACTGCTAATGGGACATGGACTGGCACTGCTCCAGACTGCACAGGTCAGAAATAAACTTTATTTCTCTAAGGCTTTAAAGTAGCAAGTCATCCAGCCTTCCTACTGAAAAATATTATTTTATTGGATAAAATAAGACATTTTTTCCCATTCATCTATCTTGTACTACATAACCGTTTTATGTACCTAAAGATACACGCATTCTTAATCTATGGCAGGTATTTCCAGAACTAACCACTAGGGTGGATAGATAACTTCTGTATTTGTTTACTCTATGAATGTCAACATTGAAAATACAACATTATTCTTAAGATCCTAAGACTAGGTGTTCCTCTATATTTTCCTTAGTGCTTTTTTTTGTGTCTGTGTGTGACATGTACAGAGGGTGGTGTTCAGTAGTTCTAAATCAGATTTTACCTAATTGAATACATTCCTGTGTCAGTCCTTATTGTGAGCCAAAGAAGTCAGATTTGACCAAAACCCATTCTGCTATGGACCAGGAAATAGGAAGCAGTGAGATGGGGCTACTTCATCAGGGAAAGCAAACAGGGACGGAATGGTCCTGCAAGGCCACAGGGGCAGTGGCCTCAATGACAAGGCCAAACCCACAGTACATCAGTGCAGTAATATAAAAAAAAAACCCAAGAGGGACTTTGTAACTTGGCTGGAATTGCATTGCACCAGCCACATCAGGTATAATGTGATAAAGATCCCAGTTTCAAGGAAGGAAAAGTAATCTCAAAATTAACATTTACATAACGGTCTGCCACAGTAATAGAGTGTACCAGCTTAAGCTAGTGTACTTAAGAAACACTTTATGTGGCTCATGGTATTGCAGTGCCCCAAAAATACCACTTTCTGGCTAGAAATTAAATATTACATTTTTTTGTGTGTGTAAAAAATATTGATCAATTTGTTCTTGTTTTGTACATTAAAATATAAGACATTAGCTATACATGGCTCAATGTTTAATTACATGTTTATTGAAAAAAAAATCTTTTTTTTCTTTTCCTCACTAGTGGTCAGCTGTGGAGATCCAGGTGCCTTAGCAAATGGCATTCAGTTTGGAAATGATTTTACCTTCAATAAGACAGTCAGCTATCAGTGCAATCCAGGATACTTGATGGAGCCTGCCAGTTCATCTACCATGCGTTGTATAAAAGACAGCACTTGGAACCAGAGTAAACCAATTTGCAAAGGTGTGCCTTTGAACTTAAATAGCTTAGGACCAGTGTTTTGAAACTATATGTGAAATTCACTGATAAGTGTCTTTATATATAAAAAAGAGTCAAAATATTTTCTGGGTTAATTAACAGGCAAATGCAGCTAAACATTTAGATAACTATTTGTGTAAAATTTGTATTTATTTTGCACATATGCTGTGGCATAATATCAGTCAGAATAGTGACATTAATGACTACAGCAGAACCAAATCACTCTGCAATTAAATTTAGCAGAGTGCTTAGTTTAAAATACTGTGAACAAAGTACCCATTTTCCTTTTTGGACCCTTTTATCTTGTATTAGATGGCCAAAATTCTGTAAAGGGATCCTGCAAACCAAACCTTATATCAAAGATTGCCTTTTTGCAGTAATGTAGACGTAAGTAGTGAAAAAGATGGTTCACAAATAGCTAATTATAAGTGCTAACAGGAGAGTCCTAGTGGGGATGAGTCTGAAAGGGAAATAAGGTAGCCTGGTGAAAATTCTTAACAGAATTACAACAGCTCGGGGCTTAAATTTAACAGCCTGGGGCATCTTCTGCTTATAAAATTCCTAGACTCCCAATTCATCTAGCTCTGCTTTAAAGTGAAGTGTAATTCTGGCCTGCTAATTAGATTTTGCCATGTGTATTCCACTGACTGTGTTTTCTGTTATAAAAATCATTGACTGAGTAACTTTATGGTTGTGCTCTTTGTTGAAAGAACTGACGTGTAAATGTAAACTTGGTCATTCCAGATTTTATCACTTTGGGCACTCTTTCAGAAGCCACAAAACATCACAATAGTTTTAGAGTCTTAACCAGTAATTAAAAAGTCATATCAAGGGACTTAAATACTGCTGCAAAATTAGTTTGAAATAAAATGCAAATATTTAGAATCGTAGACTTATAGAAACATTTATTGAAATAAATCATATTTCTTGAAAACTTTTACCTAGTTCAATAGCCTGTTGCTAAAAATAATTGGTAATGAATATGTAGGGAGGAGATTCAGAACTAGGCAAGCCCTTTTGCCTTCCAGCAACCTAGAGCGTAGAGACTTCCTAAACCTAGAGATGGTATTTTCATATTTAAATTGCTTTTCTCTCTATTACAGGCTGCTTTGTTAACAGAGAAATTTATTTTTTTTTAAATTAACAGCAAGAAATTTTTTGGTCGTTTGTTTCAAAAGTATGAGTTGATGATATGTATCATTGTCCTAAACCCTACAAAGTCTTGAAATTATAACTTTTCTTTTTGTGACACAGCGATTACCTGTGGCCCTCCTCCACCAGTACTCTATGGGAAAGTGGAAGGATCTGATTATCGCTGGGGTGCCAGTGTGAGTTACAGCTGTGCAGAAGGCTATCAGCTATCTAACACAGCTATTCTTTCCTGTGAGGGTCAAGGAATTTGGCGAGGAGACATCCCACAATGCTTGCGTAAGTTTCCAGAGTACCATTGTGTTGGGCTTTGTGTGACCAGAGCTATAGTCAGTTGTTTTGGTCTATGGTCAGTTTCTCACCATTTGAAAAGGATTCAGCTAGATCAAGTAATATATGGACTACTGCAGGATTTTCCTTTCTTCTTCCAAAAAGCCTACCTCATCATGAAATTGAGTGGTTCTGCCCATTTAAAGTCATAGTTGTTTTAATTTCCTCAAAAGTTACCTCTATCCTATTCCCTAATTGGACCCATCACCATTTATCTTACTGATAATCTTTTGGAATGTTCTTAATTTGACTTGTAATGAGCATGAATAAAATCTTCCCTTAAACCTGTTTTCATTTCAATTAACAGGTTAAAACAAGGATCCTAAACCTGAGGCTCATAGCCATGCCCTTCTTTCAGAATTCTTTAGTCTTTCCTGAAGGCGAATACATACACTTACATCTCATTTGTATTTGTTTTTCAGCTTCTTCCTCATCTGTCAACTCACGTCTTTCAGTACTTGAAATCTTGGCTGGACTCTGACAAACATTTTTCCTTCTTTTAATTAGGGCAAAAATTTCCAGCCTACTCCTCTGAGGGTGACTTATGTGAAAACTGGATACATTTTGAAGCTTTACAATATAGCGTTGTCTACTTTGAGATTACTTTGTCATCCAAATCTAATCAGCGTTTAAGTGTCTCAATTAAAAGGTCTATTTTGCAGGTTAAGTTTTATGCTTGTCATAACTATAACAGTGACAATTAATTTTAAATTGCTGTCAAGAATTTATCTGAGCTACAGTCCTACACAGATAAATGAACGTAGCATTTGCATTCATATTCAGTGTGCCTGACTTGCGCATAAAACAATGTAGAATACTTCAGTTGAAGCAAGTGCAGGGTTTAATTACTTTTTTCCTTTCCCTTTTTATGCATTAGCTGTGTTTTGTGGTGATCCTGGTACTCCAGCAGAAGGACGTCTCAATGGGAAAAGTTTCACCTACAGATCTGAAGTTAGCTTTCAGTGCAGACCACCTTTTATTCTGATAGGCTCTTCAAGAAGATTCTGTCAAGCAGATGGTACCTGGAGTGGAATTCAGCCAACATGTATCGGTAATAACTACCATTACTTATGCTATTACCTACTCTATTTCTACTAAGAATATTCTTGATAACTATTACACTACCATATATCTGGCAAATAGCTTTCCAAATATAGAAAAACGTCAGTGTAATATAAAAAGAACTAGATAACTAAGGCTGTATTTTCAGTATAAAAAATTTAGGATAAACACAATCACATGTGAAGTAATTTGTAAATTTACATGATTGCTTGTCTGCTGGAAATGCAGAATGTCAGTTAGTACAAGCATATAAATTTGTTCCAACTATTTTTAGAATCTTTTAGATACGCAGAAGACTTTGGCAGATTAAAGACCAGATTCTGTCACTGGAGAGTTAAAAGCATTTGTCAGAATCTATCCTAAATCAAAAAGCTTTTTGGATTTTATGAAAGTGGCTTGTACAGCTCAAAAGGATGAAGTGTGCTGGGTCTTATCTTTTGAAATTCTGATAAACCGCCAAGTATTGTCAGTTTCTCATTGACTGATGTGAAACTCAGGCTTTTAGCACGTTACATAACCAGACTAACTAAGAGAAATACTGGACACCTGTAACTCTCACTGATATCACAGCATTTGATCCAACTTGGGATGACTTGCTAGAGAGAAGTATTTATTTTGTTATAATTTAAAAATTCTCATTGATATTTCTAAACAAACACATTCAGCTATAGACTGTAACCCATCTATATATTTTGCTGTTGCTGAGATACTGGCTATGTGGAAGAGCTGAACTGGGCATTCTGGGAAAAGATAGCATGCATAATTATTGAAAGCAGCCCCTATTTCTAAAATTAAGACACTCAATACAGTGCTTTAATATGAAATCAAAACCTCTGTGTCCGTAGATTTTATGAACCAGGCAATCCGTTGTTTTGTTTTCCATCTTTGTTTTGTTGTGGATGCAAGAGGGTTTACAAAAGCTAAATCTCAGGTTTATTGTGAAGAATCAAATTTGAAAATGTTGTACTAACATTTCTATTTATGTTTCATATAGCATAATATAGAACTACATGGAAAATACTGTATCAAACATAAGCTTTTCTGTTACATGACAGTTTTTATGTTATTGTAAAAGGGAAATATTAGACCATATAAAATATTTACAGATTATAAAATTAAGAACAGTGAACAATAAGTAAAATTACTCCTTGAAGTACTGTATGACAGCAAATGATGGATATTGATAATTTCATTAAAATACTTTGAGAAGTCTTCCTTTTCCCTCTACTGTTTCTTCATATGAGACTTACCTTAAAAAGTCAACTCAACTTCATGTGTCTATTATTAGCAGTGACATTCCAGCTGATGATAATTTGTGAAATGTTCTTGGTGGTTCAAGCAGCTCAAGGTCAGGAGTGTACTTGGCTTTTATTCTTGCGCATTAGGTCAACATCCACCTAACTTTTGCAGCCTTTGGTAAATATCAGTCCAGTTGAATTGTTATGCTCTACTGATGGTAAATATTGGAAATGAAAGTTGACTGAGAGTGAGATGACATGACACATTTTTGTAAATAATTGTTAAAGGTGGAATATAGTCCCAAGTTGTGTTGTCTGTAATGCACTGTCAGCGCAAAAGTCGACTTGGTTGCCAATAAGAAATCACATAGTACAAAAAGATTCATCAGTTCAAGTACTTTGCTGTCTACCTGCTGGATGTGACTGGGCAACCCAAAGCAAATACACCATCAGAATGAGAAGTAGACATTGCTGAATCAAAAATAGTTTCAGGCTGCTTTAAATTACATGCATGAAACTAATCATCATATAATTACTTCTATTCTGTTGGCATACCTTTTTGGGGAAGGACAGGACATGTCTGTCTTTTCATTCCTCAGCAATAACTGAGATAGTTGTCCATTCAAAACTTCTGTTTTCTTGACAACAGGAAACAAATTATAAAAAAAAAAAAAAGGAAAAAAGTATTTTACTTACAGTAAGTACACTGCCAAAGATACCGGCAAAAAATAGTCTTAAAGAGCTATAATGTCCTGAAACAAAGCACTGTGAACTATGTTAGAAATTTAATTTGAAACGCAAGTGTAATATATATAAATACACATATTCCATTAAAAATTAAATTCTTGTTGTCACTAGTCATTGATGAAATTAATTAATCTTTGCAAACAATTTTGAAGTATTCTTTCCATAACATGCTATTATCTATCTTGTTTCACATTTTACATTAGATCCAGCGCACAATACATGTACGGACCCTGGTACTCCACATTTTGGAATCCAAAACAGTTCCAGAGGTTATGAGGTAATTCTTCCTTTTATTTATCAGCTTTCTAAAATGAAGAAGGTGCATTTAATAATTACAAACATATTAAATTTTCTGTATTCTTAAATGTCTGATGTAAACCTTAGGAAATTTCTATTCCTTTTTAATAAATGCATGCTTCATTCCAAGCATTTTTTAACATATAGCTTAAAGAAAGAACTTCCAACCTTGCAATATATTATGTGGTCAATCCTTTAGGAGACTTCAGTAGGGAGGACTATTTATAAATTGATTACCTAATATGATATGACATGATATAATTGTTTTGCTTTATGATCATAATTCTTTCATACATTGATGAATAGTCAGTAAATACCTAACAACCAAAGACCTCTCTGATCCAAAGGCAATGTAGTCCTTGACAAAAAAAGTCACCAAGTGGCTTTACTAAATTAGCAATTCATGTTATATTTTATTCAGTCAGAGAAGATAAAATTATTCTATGTGTTGGACTCAGGTTCGCTGTGATGAATGTCCTTTCTATAATTTCCAACTTCCTCATCTGTTATTAGTTTACCAAGTGACAGTCAGAAAAGTGACTGAGGAAATAAAAGTAAATGCAACAATGACCAATCCACAGTCATGATATAGATTGATGGATAGATTTTTCAGTTATAAATATTGGAATGTAAAATATGTTCTGTTCTGGTTTCCTCCTAATTTCTGTACCTAGGGCAATGTACCACATGGCATTACGATTGAGTCAGTAGAACTGTTTTTCAAAATTTCTTTTCTGTAAGTTCCTCTGGTTATTGGTACCCTCCATCTCCTGCAATTCTGCTGTCTCCCATTGCTGTGGCTGTCATCTCTTCACCTTCTGCTCCTGCCTGGCTCCCAGATGCAAAGGCACTTTTCTAACCACAGCTAGTGGCCTTATTCCTAAGGTGTTTCTTCTGGTAATAAGTGCAGATGCCTTTCTGTCTGTTCTCTCATCTTGACCCTGTACCTGTCAAAACCAACTCTAATCTTTGCACTTAATTTGATGAGGGTTTGGGGTCTTTTCTCTCCTCCCTTTATCTGCCTCACAAGTTATCTTTCATACAGGATCTGTACTGGTTAATTCACTGTTCTAATGTCTCTTGAACAAAAAGGCTAATTTTCTCTTGTTCACCTCCAGAGGTAATAGTAGGTCTTCATCTGCTCTCTGTTCAGCCAAGTATGTGTGTCCACGGTGACCTTGGCTGGAGGCCAGGTGCCCACAAAAGCCACTCTTTCACTGCCCTCCTCAGCTGGAGAGGGGAGAGAAAATATAATAAAAGGTTCGTGGTTTGAGGTAAGGACAAGGAGAGATCACTCACTAATTACCATCACTGACAAAACAGACTCAACTTGGGGAAATTAATTTGGTTTATTGCCAATAAACTCAGAGTAAGATAATGAGAAAATAAAAAAGAAATCTTAAAACACCTTCCTCCCACCCCTCCTTCCTTCCCAGGCTTCACTTAACTCCCGATTTCTCTCCCTTCTCCCCTCCAGCAGCAGAAGTTGAATAGGGAATTGGGGTTGCAGTGAGTTCATTGCACCTGGCCTCTGCTGCTCCTTCCTCCTCAGAGGGAGGACTCCTCACACTCTTCCCCTGCTCCAGTGTGGGGTTCCTCTCATGGGATGCAGTTCTCCATGAACTCCAACATGAGTCCTTCCTTTGGCCTGTAGTTCTTGATTAACTTCTTTGGGGTGGGTCCCTTCCATGGGGTGCAGACCTTGGAACTGAATACTCCGGCATGAGTCCCTGACAATGTCATAAGTGCTTCCAGCATACTTGCTCCAGTGTGAGCTCTTCTCTCTGTTGGTCCACAGGTTCTGACAGGAGCTTTCTCCAGCATGGGCATCCACAGGATCACAGCCTCCTTCCAGCATCCATGCACTATGTCACAGGTCCTCCATTGGCTGCAGGTGGATACCTGCTCCACTGTTATCCTCCATGGGCTGCAGGGGTACAGCCTGCCTCACCATGGTTTTCTCCACAGGCTGCAGGGGAATTCTGCTCTGGTCCCTGGAGCACTTCTGACCCTCCTTCTTCACTGACCTTGGTGTCCAGAGTTGTTCCTCTCATACCTTCTCACTCTTCTGATTACTGCCATTGCTGTTGCGCAGCAACTTTTTCCCCTTAAATACGTTTTCCCAGAGGCACTACCACCATCACTGATAGGCTTGGCCTTGGGAATCATAGAATCGTAGAATGGCATGGGTTGGAAGGGACCCCAAAGATCATAGAGCTCCAACCCCCTGCTACAGGCAGGGCCACCAACCTCAGGCCTGGGTCTATGCAAGGTTGCCCAGGGCCCCATCCAACCTGGCCTTGAACACTACCAGGGATGGGGCATCCACCACCTCTCTGGGCAGCCTGTTCCAACACCTCACCACTCTTTCTGTAAAGAACTTCCCCCTAATATTTAATCTAAACCTTCCTTCCCTTAGTTTTCATTCATTCCCCCTTGTCCTGCTATTTTCTACCCTTTTAAAAAGTTGAATCCCCTCCTGTTTCTATGCTCCCTTCAGGTACTGGAAGGCTGCAATGAGGTCCCCCCGCAGCCTTCTCTTCTCCAGGCTGAACATGCCCAACTCCTCAGCCTCTCTTCTTAGGTGCTCCAGCCCTCTAATCATCTTTGTGGCCCTCCTCTGAACCCTCTCCAACAGTTCTACATCTTTCTTGTGTTGGGGGCCCCAGATCTGGACACAGTACTCCAGATGGGGCCTCACGAGGGTAGAGTAGAGAGGGACCATCAGCTCCCTGTCCCTGTTGGCCACCCCTTTTCTGATGGAGCCCAGGGTACCATTGGCCTTGCGAGCTGCAAGAGCACACTGCCGGCTCATGTTAAGTTTCTCATCTACCAGAATCCCCAGGTCCTTCTCAGCAGGGCTACTCTGAAGGAGCTCTTCTCCCAGTCTATATCTGTGTCTGGGTTTCTTCTGGCCCAAGTGCAACACCTTACACTTGGCAGTGTTGAACCTCATTAGGTTCACCCAGGCCCATTTTTCCAGCCTGTCACGATCCCTCCGGATGGCTTCCTTTCTTTCTGTTGTGTCAACCACACCACTCAGCTTGGTGTCATCTGCAAACTCGCTGAGGGTGCACTCAATCCCATCATCGATGTCATTGATAAAGATGTTAAAGAGCACTGGTACCAAGACAGACCCCTGGGGGACCCCACTTGTCACCGGCCTTCACCTGGTCATAGACCCACTGACCACCACCCTTTGTCTATGTTCTTTTAAATAGTTTCTTATCCACTAGATGGTCCACCCATCAAATCCACATCTTTCCAGTTTAGAGATAAGGATGTGGAGGGGGACTATGTCAAAGGCCTTGCACAGGTACAGGTAAATGGCACTGGTTGCCTTCCCTTTATCTACCGATGCTGTCACTCCAAGTGATGTTATACGTGCTTTAGTTTTGGTTCATTGTTGTACAGGAAAGAGAGACATCTCAGTCATTTAGTTTGCTTCTGTCACACTGACAAACTGCTAAGTTTAAATGTACCAGTGTTGTTCTTTTCCACGTCCACAACCTTGTCAGTATTTTTCCACTTACTGCATTCAAATAAGGTTACAAAAGATCAATTGCTGAAACTCTTCAGTCCACTGAAAAAACAAGTTTGACTCTAGAAACCATAAAAAGAAGACATTTTTATATTTTGAATAATCTCTCTAGTACCGTATCACTGTCTTGATATCTGACCACGTGTGATAGATACCCGTTTTATTTAACATTCTCTTTTGATCCTTAGGTTGGGAGCACAGTCTTTTTCAGATGCAGAAAAGGTTACCATATTCAGGGATCTACCACCCGTTCTTGTCTTGCTAACTTAACTTGGAGTGGCATACAGTCTGAATGCATTCGTAAGTCTGGTTTCTTATATAATGAAGTAGAATATTGTTCAATTTAAAAACAGTTATATAGTGATGCATGTGTAAATCTGTAGGAAGTTATGTGCTACAAAATATTAAACTTTAATTCAGGATTTTAAAATATTTTTGTTCCCTATTTTAAGACTAATTATGTATATGGTATACTAATTTGAAGGAAGATTTTTCAGATTATTTTTCTTGAGGTTCACAATAATGCTGTCAGTTTTACTCAAAAAAGTCTGTCCTCATTAACCCACTGCATAGCTACTTTAAATTAATCTAGGGGGGTTATGTGTGTTGGCTTAATACAGAACAGTAAGTGGCCTGAAGTGTGCATGAGCCTATTTTCTGGGCTAGCATTTTGTGAATCGAAAATCAGAACTCAGCGAAATTCGGAGTTATGTGTGGCATATTTATTGTATTTATGGTTCTATATAGGTTGGAGGACATCAAATAATTATTGTATTAATGTATACTGATCTATGTTAGAATGATAGAATGTGTTAGCTTGGAAGGGACCTTGAAAGGTCATCTAGACCAACCTCCCTGCAATATGCAGGGACACCTTTAACTAGATCAGATTGCTCAGAGCTTCATCAAGCCTGGACTTGAATGCCTCCACCACCTCTCTGGGAAACCTGTTCCGTTGTTTCACCACCCTCACAGTGAAGAACTTCATCCTAATATCTAATCTAAACCTACCGTGCTCAAGTTTAAAACCATTGCCCCTCATCCTATCACTCCATGCATGCCCTTACAAACAGTCCCTCCCCAGCCTTCCTGTAGGTCCCCTTCAGGTACTGGAAGGTTACTATAAGGTCTCCCCTGAACCTTCTCTTCTCCAGGCTGAACAAGCCTCACTCTTTCAGTCTGTCTTCATAGGAGAGGTGCTCCAGCCCTCTGATCATCCTTGTGGCATGCTCTGTACCCACTCCAAGAGCTCCATGTCCATCTTGTGCTGAGGACTCGAGAGCTGGACACAGTACTTCAGGGGGCTCTCACCAGAGCAGAGTAGAGGGGGACAATAACCTCTCTCAGTGTGCTGACCACGCTTCCTTTGATGCAGTGCAGGATGCAATTGGCTTTCTGTGCTGCAAGTGCACATTGGTGACTCATGGCCAACTTTTCATTCATCAGTGCCCTCAAGTCCTTTTCCTCAGGTCTGCTCTCTATCACATCGTTCCCCAGCCTGTGCTGGCAGTGTGGATTGTCCCAACTCAAATGCAGGACTTTGCACTTGTCCTTGTTGAACTTGGTAAAAGTAATTCCTTAGAATGATCTTAGATTCTTGTCCTATTTCAAATTATCTTTGGGTGGTTACAAATGAGCACCATGGAGCACAGAGAAAGAAGCACACTGAGCAACCATGTCTGTTACTCTGTATCTGTGTGACAAAGCCTATCTATGGAACCTTTATTTCAATTTAAATTTATAATGAATTTGTTTAGCACAGTAACTGCTCCATAACTTTCTAGGCTACCTAAATGGAAGCAATGCTTGAAGCTGTGATGGTACAATAACTCACAGGACCAATAATTGCACAAAATACAATAGCATGTTATTCCCTTCATTTTAACTCTAATCTGTTTGCAAGCACGATTTCATTTTGGTGTATTGTTTAAAAATATGTGATAGGATCATTTCCATCTTTCAGCAATAGTATAAATACACATTCAGAGTGGGTTTTTTTACAAGTAATAGCTACTTGAAGTATCTAAAAGGTGTGCAAACTTTATATAAGGAAAGAAAATAAGTTGTCATGCATTTATTTCAAATTACATCTTACAATCCAATGGAAACTGTTTATCATCACTTTTTCTAACTAAAAAACCCTTTGCAGCTCATGCTTGCAGGCAGCCAGAGACACCGGCACATGTAGATGTGAAAGCAATAGATCTTCCTACTTTAGGGTATACTTTGGTGTATACCTGTCAGCCAGGATTTTTTCTTGCTGGTGGATCAGAGCATCGGACATGTAAACCAGATATGAAATGGACAGGAAAATCACCTATTTGTAAAAGTAAGTTGCTACTCAAGTGATATGTTTTGCCCCACTTGGATTTCCCACACCCCACCCCACCCCCGCGCCGGCATTTTCTTTGTTTTATGCGGTAGGATTTTTTTTTTCCCCCACTGACTAGTTATAAAGCACATATGACACAGCAGCTTTTACTTTCTGAAAGAGACAGTAAAAGAAAAAAAAAATTAAGTGAGCACAGCATCTAGAACTCTTAGAGGAAGACGTGGGGATATGTGTGTGGAAATACACAGGCACACATATATTGTTTACCCCTATCAATAGAAAACACAACCTAAACTATATAAAACATTACTTTTAACTGCATTTATCTTTATGTCATAGTTTTTAAAAGTATTTCAGTGTGTTTAGTGTTTAATATATTACATTCTGTTAGGAATAAAAAAAATCATTTCATAACTTGGCTTTTAGATTCATTCAGGTATACTTTTTGTCCAAGTAAATCTTCTAAAAAAAAGGAACAATAATAATAATTAAAAAATGGCTTTGCACCAGATTCTACATTTATTTATATCCATGTAAATTTAATATAATTTCTAGAGTAGTTCTAAGAATATAGTTGACGGCTAACTTTCTCTTCACATGTGAGGAAACATTTCTTTAAGTTTCTGATTTAGAAAAATAAAGCAAAACTACATTTAGAATATGAATAATGGAAAAATAGTCAGAAGCCATGGGAAAGATGTTTGCAATATAATTTTAAATTCTGTCAAAGAGTGCTAAATATATTGGATGTTTGCACAATATTTTGTTTTTTAATTAATGGATGGGTCGACTCCTTTGTTTCAACATTGTCAAGGCATATGATCTACACATATTCCAGTTCCCTGAAGGGTGATTTTTCATGGGTACTATATAAGTAATAATTTGAGATAAATTATTTCATGTGGTTTTGATTTTTTTAAACTGAAAATAAAATACAGAAAGGTTTATATAAGTAAGAATTCTTTAAGTAGAATTCCCCTTTTATACTTTCTGAGCAGCTAATCAGTCTAATCAGTAAATTTCTGTGCCTAAAGAAAAAAATAAAGGAAAACAAACATGCAGTACCTATGGAACATTAGCCTTTTTAAAGTGGCTAATGATACATGGCCAGAACGTGATCTGGGGTCAACGTACATAACTGGACTGAGTGTACCAGAAATCTAGCAAATGATACCCGTTGTGATCCTTTCCCATGCTTTCTGATCCTGTCATCTTAATCCAGCTGTTTGGCTTTTGCTGGTTTGTGTTGTAAATATTTCAATCTTTATTAACACAATTTTTACAATATCAAATATACTATTCATAGTTAGAGACAGTATTTGTCCCCTCTATAAGGCTCTCTTTTATAGCATTGGGACTGATATAAAAATTTAGGTCTAAATGTATGAAATACTTGACTAGCCAGAAAGCTTTCCACAGTAAAAATTATGTTTACCTAAATTATTTTCTGCTAGTTTTGTGTAAGTGTGCAGGTTTGAACGTGTGAAATATTCAAAAGCAGTTATTTCTGTTTTAAATATGGCTCTATTAGATAAGAGATTATTGCATTCATCAGGCATTGTTTTAACATTCTATTTAAACAAGAAAACACAAATATGTTCATGAAAATGATAATTTGTCTTTTTACTTGTAGGTAAAGGAGTGAGAGAAGTTAATGAAACAATAACTAAAACTCCAGGTTTGTATACAAGAAGAGTTTTAGATCTAAATAAATTAAATTTACTTATTCCCTAGATTTTTATTTATAATAAAACTATTTCCAATATTTATTTACTACTCATTACAAAGAAATATAAATATTGAGGTCCTTCATTATAATAGGTCCCATTTAAAACCTAGTCTATGAAATTTTCCAAACTTTTTTTTGTTTCTACAGTACCTTTTAGTGAATTGAATTAAAAAACCTGTCAAGCCAAAGAGATAAAGCATATCTACACAAACCCTAGACATGACGTTATTTTATATCAGAGAGATTGCTATAATGGAGAGCCTTATCATGAGTATAGCCTGTAATTGCAGGGATTGGGTTCAGTCAACGTTCTGCATTTTATCTTGCAAGAAACTATTAAAAAACACCCAAAAAAACAGTTTTGAAAAATTTTTAATGGCCTTAATTTCATGGAAACTCTCCAGGTACTGTAAGATACTGTGGACCACCGGCAGCACGCAAATGTTACTGCTGCTTTCCTATGCCTCCTCATGAGCATGTGTGGAGTTAACCTTTCCCTCCTGACAGTGACAAAATAGACAAATACTTATGAGAAATCCTTGATGTAGATCTTCTTAGGTTCATTGATTTTCAGAAAACGAAAGACCTATTTTTATTATGTTTTTACTGATTTATTTAACAACGAGCAGTTTTCACCAAATAAATGAGTTTGCAACTCTATATTCTGAATATATTCCACTGCAGGGAAAATAAGATTAATGGCCTACAGTCACGGTAGTTCACAAAAGGACTCTGTAGAGTAGATGGGATAAAAGGTATTTCTGCTAGTAATTAACCTTCCTGGTGAGTTTATTACTGAGTCAGGTGAAACCATAGATGAACTCTTCTCAAATACATTACTTCTGAAAACTCACAATAAAGCAGGATATAATGTGCATTCGTTATAATTAATATAAAGTCATAATCTATTGGAGGATTTACCTCACCAGACACCTAAGGTATACATCTGCTACCACACAGATTTTGAAATTTCAATGCCAAATTAAAATGTAGACCATGTCTCCAAATAGATTCACTGTGCAGAGCATCAGAATAAATTTTCACCACATCATGTCTCTTATAACTAGTTTTGATAAGCAAGGACTCTCCAAAGGCATTAAAAAATAATTCAGTGTTATGATTGTAAAATCAAAGAATCATATTGGTTGGAGAAGACATTTAAGATCATCTAGTACAACCACTAAACCACATCCCCAAGCATGACATCTACACATCTTTTAATACCTCATGGGTTGGTGACATAGACACTTCCCTGGGAAGCCTGTTTCAGTGATTCATAACCCTTTTTGTGAAGAAATTACATTCTAATATCTAATTTAAAATTCCAATGATGGTAAGCAGAGAACTGAAACTGTGTGACAGATGTCA
This sequence comes from Laterallus jamaicensis coturniculus, assembly GCA_022605575.1. Taxonomy (NCBI): domain Eukaryota; kingdom Metazoa; phylum Chordata; class Aves; order Gruiformes; family Rallidae; genus Laterallus; species Laterallus jamaicensis. The sequence goes on from JAKCOX010000001.1 coordinate 90,722,037, forward strand.
GAAATTAACAAGAAAATATTTAAAGCTGCTTTTAAAAATCAAGCCTGCACTATTCTTACATCTCAGAATTGTGAGTTCGGTTTAGTATAGAACATGGTGAATTTTGGAGAATTTTCTTTAACTCATTTCCTTGGTTTTTGGCAGAATTCCATTTGCCATTCTGTGTAACAGAATACATTCATATTCCAATTTTCTTCCTTTGGATATCTGAATACAAGTTATGTTTATTATTGTTGATCATATTGCTATTCTTTTTGCCAAGAGGCAATTTTTTCACAAGGATTAGTAACTATCATTTTTACTGCACTGTGAGTTGTAATTGATTATAAGTTGCAAGTAAAGTATTCTCACAATACCAAAGTGAAGTTTAAGAAATACATGACTGTGTGTGGTTCCCATGCTTCTCAGTGCTTTGTATGTTTTTTTTCAAAAATAATTGGGAAGCTGTTTTAATGAGTAACCATGGATTTCCCCATTTGCCATGTTCTGAGGAGAATCCACAGCTGGAGCAGTATTAGTATAATAATATTCAGTTCATTTTTCTTATTCTGCATTTGCCCACAGTGGGTGGGAATGGCAGGGACATTGCAAGGGCTCAGCAGAATTGGGTCAGGGCTGCTCCGATTCCTCAGCAGCATCCATGGGACTGCAGCACTTGGATTTTAACCTTCTGCAAAAACGTGACAGGGGATGCAGAAATATATTTTGCTATTTTCTTCCTCCACTGATTCTGTTCATCTTCCACATTGAGTGCCAGTTCTGCAATTACTGAGTCAATGGTACTATTCTGCAAAGATTAGCAGCTATTATTGATGGAGTGGTTAGAGAAACTAGGTATGGAAGATACTGAATGTGACAAAAGAAGTATGATATCTGCTCCTTTATAAAAGTTTTATATAGTACCTGTCAGGTTCATATCAGTAATACTAGATGTTCACCTTCTTAAGAATAACTTCAAACACACAATTTTAATTAAAAGGAAAGACAATAATAACTTTAACATATTTTAAAATGCAGGTTTTGAGTTTATTGTATGTCACTACTGTAGCAAAGCAATGAGACATATGTAGGAAAAAGGGTCTGAAAGATCCTTTGCAGAATTTATGTATTTGCAGAAAATATATGAATTCTAAGGACTCTGAGATACCAATTGAAATTTAATGCTTCAGATGTGTAATATACATTTTTTAATATAAAATTGAGCTTACCTTTTGTTAAGCCTCAGTCCTGCTTTGAGTTTTGATTTGGAAAGGGAGCTGGTATAGGCAACATATTAATACAAATCATTACACACTGAGCTAGAACATTTGCTTGTGGATTTTGCATAATTTGAAGGCAGAAGACACTGAAGAAGTTATTATCCTTATTCTTTATGATATGCATACTAGGAGGTATAATAAGAATAATAATAATAGATCAATTGGTCATCTGATTTTCAGATGTACTGCCTGACGGTATGTTTTGTGAGAAATATATGGTATTATTGATCTGAGTTTCTTTTTGATTCATTGTAGCAACCTGGTTTTGTGGAGGAGGAAATATATATGGAATTTATTCCAAATGGGTACACAGGATACCCACACTGATAAATTTCCTTTGATATAGACTACTGTCTTTATGTGTTCAGAGTTTGATAAATTACAACAGATCCAATAATTTCTTTTAAGGGATTAATTGGAAGAGTTTGAAATACTTCTAATATGGGTCTTTAGCTATTTAGCAGGTATCATTTTTAGTGGTCATGGACAATAATGGTAAATCTTAATAGTTACTAGGGCTATACTTTTTTTCAAGATATGTGATTGATTAAACAGTTATTTTTATGAAGTTTTATTTTGATTCTTAAAGCTTTACTTCTCCAATTTTAATGATTTAAACCCCTGAAAACTAAGTGGATAAACATCTGTTTTCACTTGTCAGAAGCTGACAGGAGACACTGGGTGCTGCATGGCTAGGAGGAGAGTTGGTCTCTTCCTGCCAACTTAACTATTTTACTTAACCATCAGGTTTAAAGGAAGTCTTCACCAGACTTTATAACAGCAAAGTCTATGGAGAAATGAATGCTCAAAACATGCAGCACACTGTAAATTTGTCTGACATAAAATGTTCTCCTAAGAATTTTTTTCTTTTCTGTGTTCTGTTGCAGACATGAATAGGAGACTTTCCTACTCTCTCAGTAATTTAGTGAAATATTAAAAATACATTTGAAGACCTGTACATAATTTATTTTTTCTGTATCAAGCAAAAATAGTAATAAAATAAAATAAATGACCCAAATACATACACTTTTTCCTAGATCTCATGCTTCATTTTATAGAGCTTTTTTTAGTTCAGATTCCTCAAACTGGAGCTTCTGAGAAACAGACTTTTTTTAAAAACAAAAATGGTCCCTGCTCTGGCAACTTATCTGTTCACTGTGGAGTCTAAAAATAAATAATAAAATAAAACAACTCTTGTGCTAAAGTGTATCTGGAATTCAGTGAATTCAGTTGAATATTCAGTTGATATTCAGTTGAACATCATGCAGAGTGATGCCTTTATAGATTCATGAAATAAAATGGATGTCCTAAGACAGTATATCCATCCAGGAATTCCTGACTTTAGAATATTATTCTCCTTTTTTTCATTGTAACCTCAAAGGTACCAGGCATTTGGGGAAGAGTCCATAATTTTTCATGGTCTTGAGGACATTCACTGAAGTACACCAGCTACGAAGTGTGAGGTTATTTAAGAACATATATTGTAATGGACAGCTGTAGTATATTAGAGGCAATTGTGTGGAAAGGTCATTAGATACATTGTCTTTACTGTTGTAAATTTTTTACTGTAGAACCTCCTCATACCAGTGAATTGATGCTGTAACAGAAAAAATGAAGAACATTAGTATGGCAAGAAATACTGCTACTTCGTTGTAGTTTACTCTTTTCTTTGTTTCTTTTTTGCCTACTTTTGTTTAGTTCCTTCAGATGTGTTTTTTATAAATTCACTATGGAAAGGGTTTTATGAATACTTAGGAAAGAGACAGCCTGCTACTCTGACTGTTGATTGGTTCAATACTACAAGCAGCAAAGTAAATGCCACATTTATTGAGGCATCCAACATACAACTCAAACTATCAGGTAGGTTCAGAATTTGGCGTTAAAAAATTCAGATTTTAAGGTTTCTTTCATCTATTCAGTTTTGTTGTGGTTTCTACCGACCCATTAAGTAAATCATTTATCTTTTCGCTAGACATCCTATTTTGCTTACTTTGTAAAAAAGAAATGTCCTAATGTAATTGTTTGCACAATTTATATGTGGTCATCCATCTATTTTTCCCTTTAAATGTAAAATAAGTATCGATGTAGGGTTTTTTCCAATCTCAGAATGTTGGCTGGTATTGATGTCTTGAACACACAGGTAATATGGAAATGGCAGATGAAGTGCATATAGGCATTTTAACAACTACTTTGAGAAGCTCTATTACTCAGTAGCGATTAGTATCTGCTTTATAACAAAAAGCTAAATAAATGACGTCAACACTGCTGTCCTCAATTTCTTTCCTGTGTTTTAAGTACAAGGAGGACAGCATGTCTTCAAAACACCCATGGCCAGATATGTCTGTCAAAAATACTGACTGGGTCTTAGTAATAGCATAATAAAAAATAGGCACAGACAATTTAATCACTTGGAAAATTCTACATACAATTTAATCAGCATTGTGCATCCCTTTCTGCAAATCTGACTGTGAAGTTGTGTTTCAGACTGATCACGGTTATTTATGAAAAGAGCATTAACAGCTATAAGTACCTAGCAAGATCAAGAGTTCAGAGAGAATTTCAGTAGTTGACTGCCAAATAGCAACTTTTCCTTCACTGCACTTTCAATATTTTCTTTAACAATATGCTGTGAGTAAAATTTAATTGTTTCCAGTTCGAGGAAATTCCAGGCAATTCTATCAGTATTCAGAATTATTGAAATACTGTTAGAGGAGACAAATGTTCTTGCACATTTATGAATAAAATTGCACACCACAAACCCATATTAGGACCCTATTATTAAATATGATATGGGCAAAAGATCAATAAAATAAGTAAGTCTTGTGTTTTTCCAGATTATAAAATTATGTTGTAATTGAATGTTTTCTACAAAATATTTTAGTTCTAAAGCAATATACATAGCTTTGACAAGATGTTTGAACAAACTGGTTGAAAAATTGTTTAAAATGTATGTGTTTCCTCCTTTATTATAATAGGTGTTTACAAGAAAGAAGAAGCCCATTTGCTCTTGAAAGTTTTTCAGATTAAAGGACCTAGTGACATTTTTGTGAGCAAGTTTGAAAATGATAACTGGGCACTGGATGGTTATGTAAGTAACCAGACTGCTCTGGTGGAGAAAGCTTGCTGAGTTCAAAGTTTGAAGTAATTTTTTTATTTCCTGTATAACTCTATCCAGCTTTTTGTATTATAAACGTGGAATGCAGCATTCTAGATGTCAGTATAGAAATCGGGGGGGTGGGTTGTTTTTTTTTCAAAAATATGTCTACAAACTTCTATCTGCCACACTCCCATTAGAATTTTTAGTTTACTAAGGGGAAGGTGGAGAGAATCAACATCCTTGGCCATGTTTTTGCCTTATTTTTGTAGATGAGAGCGGTTATTTTACCTTTAAAAACAATTGTCCTTTATTTGCTTTGGTGAATAGTTCACAGTAATAAAGTTACATTTAATCTTGAAGAAAAAGAGAACTGTTTTACTCTTTGCACTTCTCCTTTGTGTTTCACGATGCTTTCTATGGAAAATAATTTCAAATCTGACCACCCAACGGACTTCAATATCTGCATATTAATTCAGTTGTGCGTGTGCCAGATTAAGAGTTTTAAACTCCAGCAACATACATCAGACAATTTAAAGTAATTTCAGGGTTTATTTTGAAACTGTTTAATACTATGACAAACTTAAAATTATAAATATTTTATAAGCATAGAGAGATCACTAAAATTTTAAAGCATAAAAGTTAAAATTTGGGCTCCAGATATCTCCTTTCAGACAGAAAAACAAATTGTTTCAGAAATCTTTTTTCTGTTTCAATGTATTCTAGGTATCATCAGGTCTTGAAAGGGGTGTTTTTACCTATCAAGGTGATATACATGGAAAAGACTTTGGAAAATTTATGCTCCAAAGACAAGGTAAATGTATTCATACAACTTCCACTTATCCTTTTGGGTCTTGCAAGAGTATATTCAACAGATGTCTCAGCTCTCTAGCTGAAGTAAGCATCTTAATTTCATGCCTTTGCTATTATGAAAAATATAGTGGAATATGCATACTTGAAATTTACTGCTCAAATACTAATTAAGCAAGTTGCTATCACATATTTTCTAGTATAGTAACAGCTACAGATTCTCTTAAAGAGTATACCATTGTAACTGCTTGCGTTTCTGTGAGTGTCTTTTTGAAAGTAGCAGGGGTGTAATGCAATGCAAACACCTTTTCTTCTCAAATGTATAAATTGCAGTCAGAATCATATAGGAAATTAAAAGGAATCAACACTGATTTTAAGTGTCATTTGGAGATTGCTTGTTGTTGGGGGATGTTTTTAAAATTTCCTGATCCTGGACCTACTGCAGGGTGGTCAAGGCACAGTATCTATACAGCAACATATTAGGCTAGAGAAGAAGTCAGGACATAATCTATAGCAGACCATATCTACATTTTTTTCAATTGCCTCGATTCCATTAACTTCTTTGATGCTGTACCTGGTGCCCTTTAAAGCTCTGCCAATTCTCCCTTGTATTTCTTTTCTATATTGACTGATGTGTTAGAGTTACCCTATGGATACTTGACGATCTCTCAAATTGCTGTATATAATCAAAAGAGTTGTAAACCTTACCCTTCAAAGTCTCAATCTGAGAACGCTGATTACTGAAGCTGAATACAACTTCAGTCTTCAGATCAAGCTCTTCTGTGGGACAGATTATTTGCCTGCCTGTCCGTTCATGTAATCCTTATTACTGTAGTATCAAAGCTAAATTGTCTTTCTGAATTTAACAAGCACACTGTAAAAGTAGAGCATCAAGATTTGTTCAAATATTTGTCTTCCTTTAGTAGCCTTCAATATCTCAGAACAGTGCAAGTCTGGTTTGTTGGTTTTGTTTGGAGGCAGTGTGTGGTTTTGGGTTTTTCTGAAATCAGACCAAAAAGATATCCAATGGTTTGCCAGCTACTTAATAAAAGTTTGAATCTGTGTGTTTTAGTAGTGAAATCAGTAGCTCGTACGGGTTGAGGGTAGATGAAGAAAAAGCAGAATGACCACTCAATAGTTACATCATTCTCCACTGTAGTAGTTGTCCATATCACCATTTATAGTATTAGATCTCAGTCTAGTAAGGAGCTGAAGTCTAGTAAGGACCTGAAGTGTCCAAGTAACACATGCATTACTAGGCTGAGACTCCACCCTTCAACTTTAATATCTCAGTAGATAGCTTCCTACAAATGCAGATACAGTCACTTTTAGATTTCTTTATGTGATTGCTAAATAGGCACTGATTTTCTATAGGTTGCTTGTTTCCTCTTGAAGAACCTACAGCTAAAAGGAAGCAGCAAATTTCCATCCAAGATAGGTCACAATATTTGTCGATATCCTCTCATATTCAAGGATAACTTGCTTTGCTTTTTAAATCTGTTCTGTTCATGAATATTCTGCTGAGGTAATCATCTTGTATGTCCTCCAGCTGAAGATTTAACATATTGCCATTTCTTCAGGAAGCTAAATTATTTGATGCTTTTATACTAAGACAGAAATATGCTTAAACGATGCATGCATAGATGCATACATAATGTAATATGAAATTATTCACCTGCAAGCATACTTCATAGACCAACATTTACCGAGAAATACTTGGTTAAGTGCGAAAGACCAATCTACTAGATGAAGAAGTCCCTGTCACACAATACTAGAGAAAGACCAGACTCGGTGTATGTGCCTAGTCTTGGAATTTACTGTCATGAAAACAGAGAGAACTTTTGTTTCTATGTGCTGTGTGTCCTCTTTCAGAAACAGTTCCCTTTGCTTGTTGCCTTAGAGAATATCTGGTATCAGTCTGCCAAAAGAATTGGAACTGTATCTGAGCCTGCTTAAGGGGCCCAAGTTGTGACACTGAATTACTTAAATTCTTTTGTCAAGTAATCAGTTGTTGGTGGGGGCTTTTTGTTTGCTTTGTTATATTTTAATAATTTGGTGTCTAAAGGATGAAAGTCTGCAGCTGTGTTCAGTTTCTGAAATTGTTGAGTGCCTGTGCCTCACCATTACAGTTTTAGAAGATGTTCTAAAATCTTGGCCTTACTAATTTGAGTCTGAACCGTCCTTTGAAATTGTATGAAAAGGTGGGTTTGTGAGAAGAGAAACTTATTTCAACAAAATATTTATTTCCTATTTTTATTTCTTCTGAGGATGTACAATAACTCACTTCTCTCTCCTTTTTTTATTCAAAGTACTTGGTTTTACATTGTCTAGACTGAGATAAATATTGACAAGACACATGAAATATTAATAGTTGCTTTGTATCTGTGGTATAGTAGATCAATGGCCATGAAATACATGTTCATTTCTTGAAATTGATAACTTAGAAACATTAAACATCATGAGACACGTGCACTTTAAATTTCCCTTCCTTTCCAGACCATGTTGCACAATTTTCATCATTGATGAAAAAACTCTACATTAAAGCAGGATACTCACAGTTTAAGAGTACAAAATGGTTCTTCATTAGCTAATGCACAAATACATAGGAAGGACTAATGAGCTATGAGACTATATATATTAATAAACTCTTCACACCCAATCCGGTAATCAGAGCTTTACTATCCAGCAGTTACCAGTTAGGTGAAGACGGTTCAGCCTCTGTTGCTCCTTGGAAGCTGTTGATTCACTTTCCATGTCAGTTTGTGGGTTGTTTTATTTTCTCTTAAATCCTTGAGGTGCTAGCCATCCTTGTCTCAGAAACTACTCCTCTACCTGTAATTCTACTTTTCATACCTTGCATGGCTTTTTCTTTCATACTTTCTCTCTTGTCAACGGCAGTTTTCTTAATTAAACTGAGCTATGCTGTAGTGATGCCAAACAATTGGAACCCTGTGCTAAGAGTTACAGAGGAAAATGCGTTTTGAAATCTTCAACCAATGATAAAGAAATGCTCTTAATTCGTATTTTATTAAGAAAGTATCATTTTCTAGGATGTATAAAGGAGAATGTTCAATAATCATATAAAGATTGTGCAATAATGGCCTCACTCTGTAATTTCAGAATTTGAACTTCACCAGACCGTTGCTGGTTTTAGGAGGCTGAGAAACCCCTGTTACTCTAGAAAATGTTTTAAAAAACCTTTATAATCTTACTGAATATCCCATAAGTGTGGCTTTTTTAATGAAAAGTTATCCAAAAAGTATTTCGCATTCTGTTGTTTGGGTTTTGTGTGGTTTTTGTTGCTTTTTGTTGTTGTTTTCTTAGGTTTGTTTTTTTTTGGGGGGGGGGGCGGGGTGGGGATGTCTGTTAGCATGCAGATATTTCCACTTTTCTGTTTTTAGCTGTGGTACAAAGCAATACCTAAATTGGAGCAGTACAATAGGCTTTCTCATTTCTCATCATGATAATGCACTAAGAAAAAATAGAAAACTCACATCAGGATATGTTTAGTCACAAATAATTCTGAAGATAATTCTATAATGTAGAAGAGACTGTTTTGAAGTTATATCAAGTCTCATACATTAATAAAATTCAAATTATCCAAAAATGAAGCAATGTTTTTGTTCCATAATGAAAAGCATGCCCAATGCACAGTCTGAACCTGGTCAGTTCCACTGACAATTGAAGGTTGAAAACTTCAGTTAAAAAATTTCAAGCTTGATTATGCTGAATGTGGTTCTTAAAAATCTATAGCAAAATAGAATATTCAATTACATCCAATAGGAGTTTTGAGTTCTAAGTATTTACTATCAGTTATCAAACAGAAATGACATAACTTATCTAAATGTAAATTTGTGCTTAGTTGTCCTGGTTTCAACTAGGATAAAGTTAATTTTCTTTCTAGCAGCTGGTGTAGTGCTGTGTTTGGGACTTAGGATGTGAGCAGTGCTGAGAACAGATGGATGCTTTGGTTGTTGCCATGCAGTCAAGGACCTTTCAGTTCTTCATATCACTCTGCTGATGAGAAGGTGGGGGGGCACACAGGAAGCTGCAAAGGGACACAGCCAGGACAGGTGACACAAACTGGCCAAAGTGGATATTCCATTCCAATGACATCATGCTCAGCACATGGCTCCAGGGTGTGTGGTTTGGGGACGGTCCAGTTTCAGGATGGCTCTGAACTGTACAGTCTGAGTTGGGGGATTCAGTGAGAAGCTGTATTGCATATCACCAGTTTTGCATGTTTTGCTATAAAGTCCCGTTAGTGTTATTTCTCTCTCTCTCTCTGCTGTCCTAGTAAATTGTCCTTTTCCCAACCCATGAGGTTTTCCTTTGTTTGGTTTTCTTGTCCTTCCCTTTCCCTGCACCTTATTCCACACACACACACTCTTAGAAGGACTGCGTGGTGCTCAGCCGACAGCTGGGACAAAACCATGACATCAGTTTTAAATAATGTTATGCAAAAAAAAGTTTTGCTTTATTGTTAATCCACACCAAATTTTCGTACCAATAATTGCTTATTATGACTGTCAAACTACTGTTTTATTCTTGATAGCTTCTGATTAGACTTTTTATTTTTTCTGCTACTTGAACACTAAAATATATCTACCATATCTGCCATGATAATATATTTGAGATATAAATTAAGGATCTGCTGATCATATATATTTCTGTTTGTTTCGGTACATGGTTAGAATTGTAAATAGGACTTAGAATATTAATTCCAGGTTTTTCTTAATTAATCCAAATAATTGGAAAAACAACTGTGAATAATGATAGTAAAGAATGATGACAGCTATAACTACATAAAGTTTTTTTAGATTCCTATCACTTGTTCTAACGAATAAATTATTCAAAGGGGCATTTAAATTAAAATTTCTTAAAATTTTCTTAACTATGATAACCAATTGGTTCTATCTGTCTTTAATTTAGATTGGTTGGACAATTTCCAGTACATGTACATAAAATTATGCCAACAGACCTTGTATACCTTGATTGTTGGGAAAAATACTGGATTACTAGAGTTCAGAGATTTTTATAATACTCTAGTTCTACTCTAAATCAGTTCATTGTTAATTACTCCACAGTAGTGTGATAAAGTTCATGATCCCAACTACCACAGCAGTACAGTTATCAATTTGGAAAGGTTTGTCTTCACCAGTTCTGCAGAGAAATATACTGAAGTCTGACAGAAGATTCAGTCAGTGAAAAGTATAGAAGTACCCGATTTGTAGACCTGACCCTACACGAAGGGAGGTGTGCTGCCTTCCTGGAGCCAGGATCGGTGATATTACCAGAAGGCTCCCAGAGCTGATAAGACCCTCTGATTACTATCCACTATTGATTGTTCAAGCAGGCAGGGATACAATCATGAAGTGTAGCCTGAGTGCTATCAAAAGGGAATTTCGTGAACTAGGGAGTTCTGTTGAGGGGAGGGGAGTTCAAGTAATATTCTCGTCTATGTGTACTAGTGGGAAGAGGTGTTTGGAGCAGGTCAGGAGAACCCATGTGTTGAATGAGTGGTGTCGGCATAAAAACTTTGGGTTTTTTGACCAAGGGAAGGTGTACTCTGCTCCTGGCATGACTACTGCTGATGGGGCTCACCTGACCCAAAGGGGAAAGTGAATCCTTGCCCAGGAGATGGCAGGGCTTATTGATCGGGCTTTAAACTAGTTAGGAAGAGGGAAGGGGTTATCGGGAAGGGGTAAGGGGGCATTGGGAAGGGGGAAAGGGGCATTGGAAAGGCTGCTGGGGTCAGGCAAGTGCTTCGGGAGACACAACGCGAGTTGGCGGTGGAAGAAGGTAATTGCCGACGGTACAGTGACAGACTTGGGGATGTTGTTATATGTGACAGTAGGGAAAATTCTGTGGATTGCCCTGAGGACTCCTCACTGGAGCCGCAATTGCCCTTCCCCTGTCGGAAATCTCACTGTGATCTGTTGAAGATACCTGCATCTGCTGCCCCACTAAAATGCCTTTATACAAATGCACGTAGCATGGGAAACAAACAGGAGGAATTAGAGATCTTTGTGCAGTTGCACGGCCACGATCTCATTGCAATCATGGAGACGTGGTGGGACAGCTTGGATGACTGGCACGCTGTCATGGATGGCTGTGTGCTTTTCAGGAAAGACAGGCTAGGGAGGCGAGGTGGAGGAGTTGCTCTTTATGTCAGAAAGCAGCTGGAATGTATTGAGCTTCACCTGGGGAAAGATGAACCATCAGTTGAGTGCTTGAGGGTAAGAATAAAGGGTCACACTAGTATGAGTGACACTGTTGTGGGTGTGTACTATAGACCCCCTGATCAAGAGGAGCAGGCTGATAGTGCTTTCTGTAAGCAACTAGAAGTAGCCTCGAGATTCCAGGCACTTGTCCTTATGGGGGAATTCAATTATCCAGATATTTGCTGGGCAAACAATATGGCCAGTCGTATGCAGTCCAGACAATTTCTGCAATGTGTAGAAGACAATTTCCTGCTACAGATGGTGCAGGAACCTACAAGGGGAGGGCGGGTGCTGGACCTTGTTCTTACTAACATGGATGGGCTTGTTAGGGAGGTGAAGGTCGAGGCCAGCTTAGGACAAAGTGACCACGAAATGATAGAGTTCAAAATCCTGGGTGGAAGAAACAAGCCAAAAAGCAGAACAGCTACCCTGAATTTTGGAAGAGCTAATTTTGATCTCCTCCACAACCTATTAGGAGCTATCCCGCGGGCTATGCTATTAGAAGGAAAGGGGGCCTGTGAGAGCTGGGTAACATTTAAACAGCACTTCTTTGAAGCGCAGGACAGGTGCATCCCTTTGAGTAAGAAATCGGGAAAGAGAGGCAGAAGACCTGCGTGGATGAGCAGGGAGCTCATGAGTAAACTCAAAGGGGAGCAAAAGGTTTATGAACTGTGGAAACAGGGTCTGAGCACCTGGGAAGAATATAGGGATGTTTTCAGGGCCTGTAGGGATGCGACTAGGAAGGCTAAAGCCAACCTGGAAAAGAAACTGGCAAGGGACATAATGGGCAATAAAAAGAGTTTTTTCAGGTATGTGAATAGTAAGAGGATTACCAGGGATAATGTAGGTCCCTTGCTGAATAAGGCGGGTGTCCTGGTAATGGGGGATGATGAGAAGGTGGAGATGCAAAATGCCTTCTTTGCCTCTGTCTTCACTCCAAAGGCCCCTCGGGACCGACAGATCCTGGATGAAAATAGGAGTGTTTGGGGACTGAAGAACATCCCTCTAGTTCTATATATCACTCCAGTGTTTAAAAAGGGCAAGGAGGAGGATCCTAGCAACTCTAGGCCAGTCAGCCTCACTTCTGTCCCTGGAAAAGTTATGGAACCGCTTGTTCTGGATGCCATCTCCAAGCAACTGGAAGATAAGAAGGCCATGAGGAGTAGTCAGCATGGATTCACCAAGGGGAGATCATGCTCGACCAATCTCATAGCCTTCTATGATCTCATCACCGGCAGGGTGGATGGAGGGAGAACAGTAGATGTCATCTACCTTGACTTCAGCAAGGCTTTCGATACTGTCTCCCGTGACATCCTGATAGAAAAGCTGAGAGAGTATGGGATAGAGGAGTGGAGAGTGAGGTGGGTCGAGAACTGACTGTTGGACCGAGCTCAGAGGGTCGTGATTGGTGGAGCAGAATCTGACTGGAGGCCTGTGACTAGCGGTGTTCCCCAGGGCTCGGTGTTGGGTCCAGTCCTATTTAATATCTTCATTGACTACCTTGATGAGGGAACACTGCGCTGCCATCCAGCAAGACCTGGACAGGCTGGAAAGCTGGGCAGGGAGAAACCAGATGAAATTCAAGAAAAGCAAGTGTAAAGTCTTGCACCTGGGGAGGAATAACCGCTTGTATCAGTACAGGCTGGGGGATGACCTGCTGGAGAAGAGCTCTGTGGAGAAGGACCTGGGGGTCCTGGTTGACGACAGGTTGGCTATGAGCCAGCAGTGTGCCCTGGTGGCTAAGAGAGCCAATGGGATCCTGGGGTCCATCAGGACGAGTGTGGCCAGCAAGTCTAAGGAGGTGATCCTCCCCCTCTCCTCTGCCCTGGTCAGGCTCCACCTGGAGTATTGTGTCCAGTTCTGGGCTCCCTGGTGTAAGTAGGACACGGATCTCCTTGAGAGAGTCCAGAGAAGGGCTACAAAGATGATTAAAGGCCTGGAACATCTATCCTATGAGGAAAGGCTGAGAGAGCTGGGGCTGTTCAGCCTGGAGAAAAGAAGACTGAGGGGGAGACCTAATCAATGTTTATAAATATCTTAAGTATGGTGTGCAGGGGGAATTGGCCTGCCCCTTTTCTTTGGTCAGTGGAGATAGGACAAGGGGCAATGGCTGCAAATTGGAGCACAGGCAGTTCCGCACCAACATGCGGAGGAACTTTTTCACAGTGAGGGTGACAGAGCACTGGGACAGGCTGCCCAGGGAGGTGGTGGAGTCTCCTTCTCTGGAGATATTCAAGACCCGTCTGGATGCCTATCTGTTTAATATGAGGTAGGGAGCCTGCTTTGGCAGGGGGGTTGGACCCGATGATCTCTTGAGGTCCCTTCCAACCCCTACAACTCTGTGATTCTATGAATCTGTGATTTTTTCATGTTTAGTGATCAAGTCTGACATTTTCAAAATACCTAGGGGGCCTCTCTTCATTTTAAAGGGAACTTAATTACTTCCTATAATTTAATGCATTGTGCAAAATGTATTATAAGAATAGCAATTGGAATATCCAAGATTTAAAAATATCTAACAGAAGAAAACCTTATCTCTGCAGGAAGTCATAGGAGATTTTTTGCTTCTTTCCCAGTTTTACTTACATATTTTAGCAGACTGCTGAAACCAGCACAGTGGCTGTGTCTCTGCTGTATAATTGGTCTGCGTCAGAGTCCTAAAAACACTGACTGATGTTGTTGCCTTCAGTGAAGACGTCATGGTGTTTGAGACAGTCCTGGTGGGTTGGGGCATTTCTGAGTGGTAAACACCAACATCTCCTATTCTTCTCTACTAGCAGTGGAAAAATATTTCAGAATAGCAAGCCCAGAAATCTACCCCAGCCCTATCCTTCCTCTATTTCCACTGTGTCCTGATCTCTCCTCCTTGAATAGAATCTATGTACTGCTCTCTGAAGGGCTGGGAGTTCAAAAGGGCAATATGGGTTGTCCATATTTTTCCTTGTAAAATTATTTTTCACCCTTTGCAATTCAAAATGTCATATATTCAAACTGGCCACCTATTCAATCAGTTCAACAAAGTCTCTGTACTAGTATCCATAAAATGCCTTACAGTCCAGATTATCTGCTTGTCCACAACAGGAACCCAGTGAGCCCATGCAGAGCCTTTGCATTCTCTGCGCCTCAGTTTTATCCCAGTGCAAAAGGAGCTGCCACAGGCTCTAAAACATATTAATGTCTCCCCCCCCCCAAAAGGGTGTTTTAATGCAGCCAGGATATGCACACAAGTGCGCAGACTTAGAAGTGCTATTGAGCCAAGCAGAACCATAGTGGTTTATTGCAGTTCCCTCAGTTCTCTCTTCATTTTTCATGTTGGACGTGGTCTCATATTGCTTGCTGTTTCTCAACTGAATATTAAGGCTGCAAACATAGAATAATTTTTTCCATATTATTTTATTAAATTAGTGACTCATAGGAGGCGTATTTCATAATTATTTTTCTTGCTGAATACTGTTTTCAAATAATTTGGATAGCTACTGATACATTATTAAGTGGCATTAACAAGATTTATACTATGATACTGCATGTTTATTTCATGGTTTTAAATACAATTATTTTATCGAGACAACATTTTCTGAAAACCTGGGAATTTTATTTCTGCCCTTTCTGTTTTGTTTCAGGTCCTTTAAGTGCAGATACAGACCTTTCAAATCACTATTACGGTACAAACAGCAGTTCTGTTGCAGCTGCCATTCTGGTACCATTCTTTGCTCTAATATTATCAGGGTTTGCATTTTACCTCTACAAACACAGGTACTGTAAATGTTATTTATTAAAAAATGAATATGTTTTTAATTGTAATTTTGATATTTATGTGTAGCTAGAGAACCCTAGTAGAAATAGATACTTTTCAAGAATAGTTTTACTCAAGAAAGACATACATTTCTAAGTACTCCTATGAAGGGATTCAGGGCAGGGCAGACCTTAATGGTGAACAATTTGAAGAATGAGTAACTGTGTTAAAGGAGCAAAAACCTATAAACCTTCTTGGTTCGTTAGGCTGAATCAGATTGAAATCTCAGGTCACATGTTTCATTTTACTGCTTTATTAAATTGAATGTATGCTGCTTCATTCAAAATGCTGATGAGTATTAATTATACAAGCTGAAAAATCCATAAATCCCACAAGGGAACAACCTATAATGAGACCACTTACAGCTCATGCTGAATAAGCTAGTGAATACTACTTTTTTATGTCATTAGATAGTACAATTAATCCAAGCATATTGTCCAAAGTTTGGTTTAAAAGCTGATAACTATGTATCTTTTGAGCATTTGTTCGTTTTGAATATTTCGACTAGTTTGTTCGGGGTTTTTTTTGCATTCAGCTACAATACTCTTTGACCTCCTCGTGTTATTTTAAATGGCATTTAACAGAAATGATGGTTTTTTAATACCATGTTCTTAGAACATTTGTTCTATAACCATGATACCAAGAGTATTTTGTGATTGTAAGAAAACACATAGACCAACTGAAGTCCACCACATCCCTGTGATACTTGATTCTCTACCTATCTCAGTATTAAGTGAATTGGGAAAAAGAAATTGCAGTGGTGCTTGAACTTATGAACTCCAGATAAAATGATACATGTCCTGAAATGGTGTCTAGCCTTTTGTTGAAAAAAACTGCTCAAGAAGAGCTGTGAACTCTGTCTCTGAACGTTGTTGTAGGATGTCTTTCTGGTACCTAAAGATCTGCATTCTCAGAGAGCTTGTGTTCTGTCACTGGGGGCAACTCAAACAGCAGCATGAAAGGCACAGGCATTCAGATCAGGTGTAGAGGTGGAATGTAAAGGGAACATTGCCGTCACTTTGCTCTTAGAGGAGACAAACTCAGAAAAAATTAAAACTATTGTGACAAAGTCCTACATTTTGTGTGTTTTTTCTATGAACTTTGCTATATCTTACATGAGCTGTGGTGATTCTAGGGTTTTTTTTCATAGATATGTATATGTATTTAAGAGATCAAGCTTAGTCTTTGTATGGGCAGCTGTAATCCCAGAGTTTATGGTACTGCTGGTGCAAAATTGCAGTTCTGCCTACTCTGACCTAATTTAAATGCATTTTAAAATGCATTAGATACTTGAAAAAGTAGATGTTACTCATTATGTAGTCTTTCAAAAATATCTTCCATTTCTAGATTTTGGAACAATTTCTTCCATTAAACCACAGATTTTAGAAGGGTTATCAGTCTCATATTGTCATCAGAAAATTAACGGGTTGATTACTGATGTAAAGCAGCTCTAGGTCACCTTTATTCTCATCAAAATTAATGCAGTTCCAAAGGAAAAAAGAACAGAAGCTGTGACTTCTGAAGGACTTATTTGACATTACCTTAATGACCAGAATAACAACATAAAAGTTTCACAATGATGTGATAGTATTTATGCCCCTAGAGGCTCTCTATATCAGAGAATTTTGAAGGTCTCAGGGTATGTTTTTATGGATGTTTCTGCTGTGTTTATGTCAGATTAACATCATCTAACTAGAACCAGGTTTGCTAAACTTTTTTTTTTTAATGCAGTTTCTGTATAGTTTATCTGACAGACAGGAATTGTTTCAGGAATGAAGACAGCATCTATCTCTTTCTAAACAAAATTAAAATATACTTAATAACTTACACTTAGGAAAGTTCCTAGTTAAGATTTCTAAGCATATTTTGTTACTTCCAGAATGCAAAAATGCAGAAAAAGAAATTATTATAAGTAGCAGGATTTTTTTAGTTTGTCAGTTTCCGTCACTGACATCTTTCAAATGATAGTTTTCCCTATCTGCTATCCAAACCAGAATAGTTTTCTGAAAGAGTGATTTTTTAAGAACCCTTTTTCTGAAGTTTTAACATGAGATTCTTTTCTAATCTTTTCATATTTATTGAACATCAAGCATCTACATATTGCCCTCCTTTGCTGACAACCTTGCCCTATTTTTGTTATATATACGAAACCATATACTGAACCTCCTTTCTATATTTAAGGTACTTTCAGATGTTAAGAGATTTTAGATTAAAGTAGTAAAATATAATAAAATACAAAATAATTTTATCAATAAATGTGCAGAGTTCTGTTTTATTTTTCATTTAACTGATGGTTTAAATTTGCATGAAAATGGGAATATCCTTAGAGTTTCTATATATTCTTCATAGTGGTAAAACTATCCAAAATAGAAGGGTAGTTACTGAAAGATAACTCTTTGTATCCTCTAATATTCAGATGTCAAAATTTATGGGAATATTAGTTAGGATTTGATCAATCTGATTACATATCTTTGGACAAATGAAACATCTGTCATGGTGCTTAGTAGTCTTTATTGCTGGAAGTGTTTATGCCATTCTGTGGTAGATCTATCGGAATAACTGAAACTGCTGACTCATGTGAAGGTAACTACTGCAAGCAGTGTGCAACACATCCTGGACACTTTCTATGACAGTGCAAGAGTTGCCTGATTGAAGCTATGCTGGCTGACTTTGCGCTGGCTCAGATTTAGTAGTACCCAGGAGTCCTGTTACAGCACTGTAATGGTGCAACACTAACTTCCTGCTCTGGAATGGTCTCTGTAATGATAATAAACAGCCAAAAGCAGCAAATTACTGAATAGTTTCCTCCACGTGTGTTTGAAAACAACCAAGTCAATAAAGTCAGTGAGTGTTTATCTAAAACCTGAGATACTACTGAAAGAATGAATTAGGATCCATTCGCTCTCATCTTGCTATATATACCTGGTCATATATTCCATTCAAGGCTCTAAAACTGAAAGTTCATATTGATCTTCATCAGAATATTTACACAGATTGTCCAGTTGCCTTTCTAGGTATACTGTAAAAATTGTTGTGGATAAAATCTCCAGGAAAATCAATTAGAATATGCTTGCTGGTGGTCAAATTAAACTCACCAAGTAAAGATCTTACTGTATTTTTGCATTTAATATCAATACTTTAGAAAGACGAGGATATGTATTTTCAATTTGGTAATTTAATGAAGCTGGAATAAGTGTTACTATTTTGTATAAGGGTTTTTATGGTCAGATTAACTCTAAAACTGAAAATGTAATGACAGAATATCATAATTGTTACTAAAGACAGAAAACAGTATAAAAGTTATTGGTTCCAACTTTTGTTTATAATGTTGTTATATGTTGCTTTACTTTTGGCTGCCAATTTTAGCTCTAACAAGCAGCTATGAAGTTGTCATTCTTTTGACACTTTCATAATGAAAAATGCATGCCCATATTTTGCCTACACTGTCTGTGGGCTTTGTAGTATCAGTTTGCACACTAGGAATTTTTCTTCTTTCTTTTTCTTTGAAAAATAACTTCCAGACATATATCTCTTTTTATGTCCCCGCAACATCATTTATACGTCTCCTTTTATCATGTTTAGATGGATTCATGCAACTTGTGTAGATAGGATGGAAACATTATAGATAGAACTTAAAATAAGTATAGAATGATTATTTTTAAGGTATATTAATGATAATTTCCTTTTGTTTTTTCCCCAGAACAAGACCAAAAGTACAGTACAATGGGTACGCTGGACATGAAAACAGTAATGGACAGGCTTCATTTGAAAATCCCATGTATGATACAAACTTAAAACCCACAGAGGCAAAGGCTGTGAGGTTCGATACGACTCTGAACACAGTTTGTACAGTGGTATAGCCTTCAGTGCCCAATATGACTGATTCATAGCCATACCTCTGATGGACAAGCAGTAATTCCTTTGGTGCCATATACCAGTTTCCCTTCTTCTCTTGGCTTCGCTGCTGTAATCTTTAACATCTTCTGTCAGCCTACATGCAGCTAAATTTTCTGGTAAAAATGTGTCAGTCTTCTGGGGATCAGAAAAAGAATATTTTTTCATCTTAAAGTTGGATCAAAATGCCTGGCTGCATCTGCTTCAAATCAAGGCACACTTGAAGGAAGACTGCCGAGTCATGCCAATTTGTCATATTTAATGCCTCAGACTTTCATATTTGTATGTGGCTGGATGCCTTTCAATGCATTCTTATGGGCACTTGGATAAATCCTTTGAGTACTGTGACAAATGATAGCACCACAGATTATCCCCAGGAATATTCTGAAGAAATAAAGCTCTGTTGAAGGAGAAGACAACCTTCTTAGAGGTTGCATACACCTGCAAATGCTTTACCATTGAAATCTTGCTAAAATTAAAGAAATTTACAGTGTATCTCATACATAGGGCAGTTTCCCAATTTCCCTATCAGCCGTTATATTGCAAAATGTTAATGCACAATTTTTTTGCACTAGAGTGTTATGGATGACTAAGATACTGGTAAAAATATACAGGGTTTCTACACACTGTCCATTGTATATAGACATTCACTCACTCTTTGCCTAGCGTAACATTCCACAATAAATTTACTTGGAATATTTAAGTTGTGAGCCCCGTGCTTAGCACCAGTTAAAATCCTGTGTGACAGAGCACAATATTTCTTTTGTCAATTTTTGACTAAATTTCTTTGTAAACGTGATTACAAGTCACTGGAGACTTTCAGTCATAACAAGAGCCCATTTCTAAGAAATTTTCATTGCCAGTATTGTTTTCGTCTGAAATCAGTCATCAATCATCATTGTCAGTATCATACTATTTAACAGCAGGGGGGTTAGCAGCTATTGCTGCTTGCCATGTACAAATGTGAATAGTAATTTATTTTAGATAGCTCATAAAGCCTGTGAGCCTGTGCTCATAATACAGTCTTCCCTTTTGCATTTTTTTTCATTTTTTTTCCCTGTAATATGACATCATTTTCTGATGTTACATGGAACTAAACCACATTACAGTAGCATATGTAAACCCAGTGCAAATCATCTATAACAAGCTGTCATTCAGTTTATACTTTGAACAAAGAAAAATATTCAACTATCTTTGCTTTCTGTTTCTTTTCAGATTTTTTAAACACACTGCTTACTGCTTTTGTACTTACACAGTTTGACAGAGAAAGTTTGACTTTTGTAAATATGAATGGTTGAGTAAATTATTAACATTTTCTTAGAATTAGTGGTTTGATTGAATGAAAACAAACAGATGCCATTGGGCAGATTAATTAAATTGAGTTTTAAAATCAGGAAGTTCTAGAAAATCAGCAAAATCTGATCTTAGTCATACACATTGAGCTCAGAAACCAGGAAAGTTGCTTTGCTTTTCTTTAAAATTCTGTGCGGGTTTTTTCTAAATGTTGTTGTGTTTTAGTTTCTTGAATTTCAAACTGTCCTAATGTCCAATTGCTATCAAAAACTGTAGAAAACTGTTTCTGAACTCCATATGTGTGTAGGCCTGGCTGTTATACACAAAACAAAAAGGTAATGTAAACCAAATAACAGTTTTTTTCCGTTAATGTTGCAGAATACAAAGAAAATTTCAAAGGTAACCCTTGGTCAGCTTAAAAACTCTACATCTGTTAGATGAAAAATACCAGCAATATCTTACAGTATTGTAGGGCCTCCAGCTGTTATATTCTTCATATGAGCAAGAAACTCTGAAGAAAATTTAATAAATAATCCTTTCCAGTCAGTTCCTTGTTCATTTTGTTAGTATTTTTTGGCTTTCTTTTTTTTGTTTGTTTCTGAGATTTTTGTGCAGGAAGTTTCACATCTCAGAGCCCTTCACATTTCCTGAGAAAGAACAAAGTCATCAGACCACAGTTGTTGTCCTAATCCTCCCCCATGTAAAGGAAGTCACTCTGAAAATGAAGAGCTTCCGTAGGAACAGTGGGCCAGGGAGGAAAGCTGTTGTGTGATGAAAGTTTTTGACAGGTGTTCATCCTTTAGAAGGTTTTCTGTAGCGGCAATGGCAGGAAAAAAATACAGAAAACAAGTGCAAAATTCTAGCTAAGTAGATATTACTGATGTTTTCTACTCCTGCCTTGACAGCGTATTCTTCAGTGACCTCTCCCACTATGATCACCAAGGAATGTGCTGTAGGAAAGGTCCCAGAAAACAGAATAGTTAAATTATGTGACCTTTTGTGTAAGAGAGCCAACATCCCTTGAATCCTTTATCCAGTGGTTAATTTTGGGGAGGTTATATAAGGAATGTTTATTGCAAGCGAGTGTTCTTTGATCAGGGACATTTAGGGCACACTGACAGATTATCACAATATGTTTGTTTGGAGTATTGATAAAACAGGAGCTTCAAACTAGAATGTAAGGAAATCTCTCATAATTTTTCAGTTCTATCCACATCCTTCAAATGCTTCTCCTTCTCTATGTTTGAGTCTTCTGTTCAGGTTGGATCTCTTTTTTCTGAAGTTATTTTACAGAGGGCTGTGTATGCATGCACTTATGTGTATGGTGCTTCAACAGAATAAGACTCAAAATGTTGTGCAGTAGCCAGGTAATGGCAGCCAGGAAATGTGCTTTCTGAGATATATGCAGAAGACTTTTCCCCCAGTCTTGACCAGATCATTATGATGGGCTAATAATACATGCTATATATTTTTTTTAAAAAACAGGTTATGTGCTTCAAAGCTGTTAAAAACTGCTGCTTGTATCACACATCTTGCCTTTCTCCAGGCTAGCTGCAATAATTTTTTTTCTTGTGTAAAATATTTTGTAAACAAAGAAAAGCTGTTATTAAAAGAAAAAAAAAAAGGGGGGGGGGGGGGGGAGGAACGCCGGCATTATGATCAAGTCAATCTAATTTTCATTCCCAGTATTTCATTCTGCCATTTCACTACATGCTGCTGTGACATGAAGTAGGTGCAAAAGAACTTTTTGTACAGAGATATATTTTTTATGAAGAATTTGTAAAATTATTAAATATGCTGTACTTTTTTGATTAATGTAGGTAAATTGTTAAAAATAAATGTTTTTACAATACAAAAAAAAATTGTAATTTTCCCAATAATGTAAAATTTACCATCTTTAGCTGATTTTCAGTTCTGGTCCTATTAAACATGTATTAATATTAAAGTGGCCTGGTAAAAATAAACAGTATTCTCTTTGGCAAAAAAAATAAATACTATAAAAGATTGTAATATAGCCTGTGCAATGCCACCTACCTTGAAAGCAAAATCAGAGTTCTAATTAAATATTTAATTTTAGATTTTCAGCTTTTGTGTGACCTATTCTTATGAACTTCTTTCTGTCTGTTTACTTTTATGCTACTAAATTTCTGATACTGATTTTTTATCACATTAGATTGTTCACTAGAAACCTAATCTTGTCATTTTAAGTTCCCAAGCATTATGTAACTTAGCAGAAATTCTCAGGTGCTGATGAGATGGGATCTTCCTCCTGTTATTTTACACTTACCATTCAGATTTTAAAATGGGACTTAGGTTCCCAGACCATTTGGTTGTTTTGCTAAAAATAACCTGTTTATTATTCCATAAGCCTGCATCTTACCTGGGGAAGTGATGCATCTCATGGAGCCACAGGTATTTCCAATTCTAACATCTGAGATTTGGGTTTGCAGTCACGTAGATGTACATGCATAATGATATGCTCACATACATAATGATAGCCACATATATTAGTGGTTTGGGGATCAAAACTGGGAATTACAAACTTTTTTAAGTTATTTTACTCTCTTTTCATGTTAAAGATTTATATATTTGATTTACTTGTTGCAAATTAAGAAAGACTGAGTTGTTCTTTTAGGAATCAGTGGTATTATATGTCTGTGGTTCAGATATATGTCTTTGCTTCCTTTCTCATTTTCACAATTGTCCTTCTGGTAATACAGCATCTTGCAGTCAGTTGTTAAAATTTCTCATATCTCAGAATGATCTGACTTTCCTTCTGACACTAAGCTATAAGCTATAATCACTAACACTGTCAATGCAGATACTGAGGCATTATCTGACAGGGAGCTGTGATTTTTACCTCCTATCACAAACAGTAGTCTAACATGCACTAAACAGGTGAACTGTTGTTCTTTTCACTATTGCCAAATTGTAATGTCAGCTTTTGAAAATTATTTCCCCTTATGATCTATAGAAAAATGCAAAATGTTATTTTAATTCCAGATTCTAGACAAACCATTTAGAGAAAATAAATCTTTTCTATGTGTTGAGGATACAGTTATGAGAGCTGTAAAGAACAAAATTACTTAGTTTTCAGCTGGCCTGTAATAGCTCTGCAACAGTATCAAAGGAATATCATACCTACTGGTATGACTTACTCAAACTTGAAAACGATCTTTTTTAAAGTTGCTTTTAATTTCAAACTCCAGTAAACTACATTAAGTACACTGCTACTCGCTTTAGTATGAATACTAACTCAGAACCACAGGAGCTTGAATGCCAGTGGCTCAGTGCTTGAGAGAACAGAGGTCAGAGGGTGGAAAATGAAGAGGTCTCCTGCAGAATACTTCCTGTAAACAAGTAGAATGAATTACTTTTAACCATCTGTCTGTAACACAGAAAAAGAAAAAAGAAAGTAATACTTTAGGGATCCATCCCAGAGGCCTTTATTTTTTTTAAGAGTCAACAGCGAAGCAGTATTACAGTTTCAAAACCTTGTCAATGACAGTGCTCTAACAGAAAATGTCTTCCTCCAAAGAGCACAGGATTATGGTCTGGACCTCACCATGGTAGATCAAAAAGAAAAACAAACCAAAATGACATATGCCTAGTGATTAGCTATCAGGACTTGATTATTCTTTAAGGAAGTAGAAGATCCTCCTAAACAGTTTTAATTTTTTTTAAATATAAAATTAAAATTACTTTAAATTACAGATGTATGAAGTAAACATGAGTATGTTTGGAGCCTAATTCACAGGGGCATTTGGGCTCAGTTTTGCAATGTTTAAGGTGTGTTATTGCTTGTTAGGGGCTTCAGCATCAAATTGAGTGCCTGCAGTCCATGAAGAAATGATGAGAGGTAAGAATTTGCATATAAGATCCACAGAGGCCAGCAAGATGAGTGAAGATAACTGTGCTAATCAGTAATAAATACCCAGGCAAGAATACTTCAGTGTCTCACTTTTGGCCAGAAGAAACCTTTCCACTAGGATTCATAACAGAAATCACTGTGCAGTTTAATTATATATATATATATATATATGTATAGTAGGTCTTTTGGTTGGTTGTTTTGGTTGTGGGTTTTTGGTTTGGTTTTTTTTTTCTTTTTTTCCCAGGTAGCTCCAAAACACAGTGGATAGTGAGTACTCCTTTTCACTCTTACTATAAGTACTATACTGGTTAGTGGTCAAATATTGATGTGGAAGATCAGCGTTTGAATGGCTTCTTGAACCTAAGGAGAAACACAGAGTTGTTAATCATAAAGAAGATTGCCATAAGCACTCAGCTGTTGAAAGGTGGTGCTGGAAAACTATGGTTATCTCTTTCTCATTGCAGTGGAGTATTTCACCTAGTGAAAATAATCCAAGAATTCCTTTTGGTTCATGACCTACAGACAAAATATGTAGGGAGCATTCCTAGTTGAGAATCCTTTTAAGCATGGTGTATGTAATGTGCCACAAAGGAGAAAAGTATGTGCCTGGTGGTCTTGACAGGCGGAAACACTAGCACTTGGAATGTATTGAAAATGAAACAACATCTGGAGGAGGGTTTTGAGGATATATGTTTTGAACTCAGGAAATTAAGGTCAAAGAGAAACTAAAGACCGTTTTGTATCTTGGTATGCTGAAAATATTTTACCCCTATTGTGAAAGAACACAATATTTGCTCAAAGGTAAGGATTAGAAAGAAATGCAAGCCAACTAACAAATCAAATCTCTTTAAGAATAATTTAATATTTTCTAGACTGTAAAACCTCATAAGGACCCCCTAAATCAACAGTTCAGACACCAGGCTGGTTTAGGAATTAAATGATATTGTAAAAAACATTACAAGTACATTCCGGTAATTAAAAATAGGAAAAATATAAATATTTTCTGAAAAGATAGATAACAATAAAAATAAGACTGTAGAAAGATAAAAATAGCTCAACCTGGGATATATGAAACATAATGTATTTAATCTGATTTCTAGAAGCCTCATTACAGGAATCTAAATAATGCATATCTGGCACATTGTTCTATTCAGTTATGTTAATACCAGCAAATTAAACACTCTGGCATTGAGGGTAGCTATCACAGATCATCCCATAGCTTCAGTACCATTATCTTCTCGGTTCCAAAACAATGTGACCATACTTACACTAACAACTGGAAAGGATCACTGGCTTGTACCTGTGAAATATTTTGGAGAGTACTGACACAGTCTTCATACTGGAGACCATTCTTACTGTTGTACAGCATAAATGAACAAACTATAGCGCTCAGAAACATAATCTGCACTTTTGTATTTTCTAGTATAAATACAGTTTTGTAGACTTGAGTGGCTCTAAATGCTGAATTGTTTGTCAAGGATGCTCATGGAAAGAAGCTGTAGTTTAATCCTATTACAAAGCCTAATAACCTCCTTATTCCCAAATTGTGATTAAAATAGAACAGATAGTACATGTGTGCAGAATGTGTCCAACAGATGGAATGTTTTGAAATACTTAGCAGAAAATCATACATTTATTTTAGAAAACTAACCAAGCTTAGGTATAAGCTAAATGAGAGGCTGCTCATTCTCATATAACTCTGGGTAAGTCCAAAAGCCAAACCTGGCCAGCTGAGCCAAGGGAGTGTTGAAGGGAGATGTAATAAGTCTGTGTCTTGATATATGTGGTATCAGCAGAGGCCTTTGAGGCAATGCGGAGATAATCTGAGACTTAGCACAGTTCTGCTGAAGTCCTTTCCCTATAAACCACCTAAGTTAAACAGCTCAAAAACCTAGCCTGAAGGGAAAGGAGTATAATATAACTTGCATCTTGCAGTCACACAGTTAAATTTCCCACCTTCTCAAAAAAGCTAGACATAACTAAAGTCATTTGGGAAGGGTCCCTGTCATTGTCCTTTAGAGTTAATCTAGATACAGTTTAGCTGACTGTTGAGGAAGAATGTGTGCTCTATTTGACATTCTGGAGGAAGCTCGATGTTGATCTAAATTATTAGGTAGGGAAAATAGGTTCAGGGAAGGAAGCAAGGAAATGTGTATCAGAATAGGTATACATGGAGGAAGAGTTATTTATCTCAGCAGTTTTAGTGGGACTCAGTAGTTAACGGACTTCAGGATGTACCCTGTGTAGCTAGACTTCCACAGCAACAATCAATATGTGAGCACACCAATGTGGTTAATTCACAGGCAGCAGATCTGGCTGAACTATCCATACGCACTAGCATAGCAGTAGTATGGCAATCTGAGGGAGAGCTCCCTCCACTTACCTGAAGGGTATTCAACTTTTTCCCAGGAGCACTTCAGGTAACTTAAGATGCTGTGTCCCTGCTTATACAAAGTGGCTTACAATAACAAACATAATAATAATTACATTAACAGGGATTAGTGTGTTTTGTCTAATATATTCTTCTTTCACAGAGACATCTTAAGAAGACATCTTGGTCAGAAGAAGGGGTTGACCTGAGGAGCAGTTCAGAGGCAGGTTGGGTTGTCAGTCACTGATCATAAAGTTAAAAAGGCTTATAAAGAGATAGAAGGATGTGGTCTTGTTTGTACCCCTCTGGAAGTGGAACAATACTCAAGAGAGGTGGCAAGGGGTCAACTGTCAGTCCTGATAGTCTTTATTGATAAAGTCATATGGAAGCCAAGGTGGAGGAGTGAACCAAGAAGTATGAGGACAAAAATATTCTTCAGGAACCTTTTGGTTTGGAAGGGCTGGGTGAAGAAACTCCAGGAGCTCCTGAATCCCTCTGAGAGATAGAATGGAAACCCTCAAACTGCCAGGTTAATGCTGCTCATCTTGACATTGGTGAGAAAACGAAATGGACAAATAGAAGTCAATTTCCCTTTCTCCCCACAACCTGGTACTTTTTTTGGTGCATGATACTTGGCTTTAGTTTGTTTTCTGACTATTAGACACCCCCTTCACCGCCTTCCTTTCTTTTCTTGCTTGCTTGCTTGCTTGCTCACTTCCTTGCTTTCTTTGCTTTTTCTTGGTATTCTTTTTATTTTTCTTTTCTTTTTTCCTTACTCCTTTTTCCTTCCTTTTTCCTCCCTTTTTTCTTCCTTTTTGCTCCTTTTTCCTTTTTGCTTTTTTTTCTCCCTTCCCTGTAACTTACCCCCAGCTTGCTATTATACCTTTAAGCTTTGTCTTTCTTATTTCCAGTTTCTTTGAAGTCTAAAGGATGATGAGAAAATGACAGCCTTTCATTTCCCAAGTAGCTCAGAACTGTGTCTTCTCAGTCAGATTTGCTTGAGGTTCATCGTCTCTACCGTATTTTTTTTTATATCAATAAGCTGCTCAAGTTAAGTGGCATTCATTTATTAACTTTCACTCAAAGAAAGCATTTATGTGCATTCACTCATTATCTCTGTCTCTCTCTCTCCCTATATTCCTCATTCAAAAACACACACACATGCACACGCTTTTACTTGGCATTTTGCTTAGAGAAAAAAATCCAAATATTGTTCCTTCTCTTGTGAACTCCTGTAGGAGCTGGGAAAAATATATGCTGTTAATATGGAAGTAAAGAAATTTTTTCACAGTTATAAAAAACTATCCATTGCAAAGCAGATATAACAATTTGCTTCTTTTTTGTTTTTAATAAATTACCTTTAAGACAACTTCTTTTACTTGTCCTAAAAAATTCTTAATCCTACGTTATCTTTGAAGAAAGTCAATCAAGCAGTCTATAATAAGAAGCTTATTGTCCCTTTTGGTCCTTCTGGAATCCCATTTCTGAATATCTTAATTGTCAATGCTTTAGAAGTTTATTCCTAATGGTAAGAATGGGACAAGAAACTGTATGCAAAAGTATAGGCAGTGAAAATCTGCTTCCCCACAGTCTTTCTGCTTACTTTTCTTCCAGTCATGGTTGGGGTTTTTTTACAGTGAATCATTTATTTTCAGGAAATTTCTATTATACTGCTGTTCCTCATACTTCAACCGTTGACAAAAGGCTTTTATGGAAGACTTAAGAAATTAGCATAATTTGATAAAGTTTCAAACTTTTCTTGAACAAGTTATAATTTCTTTTAAAATTAGGTTCTACTTTCAAGTGAAACCAATGAAAATATGTCCATGTCCATGCAGGATGTCTGGAGGATAATATCTCCAACCCTGCTGATGTATCTACATTAAATCTACAGAATGACAATCTCATGCAGGTTGGAGAAGAGCCCACATGCCATCCAATTCATCTTCAGCTTAAAGTAAAGACAGAATGCTCAGGGCAACATCCAGTTGGGTTTTGAATATCTCCAAAAATGGTGATTTCGCAGCATCTCTGGGAAACTGGTTCCAGTGTCATGCTGCTCTATACACTGGGTCAGAATTTCCTATATTCCAACATTTTGCTGTTGTCCTCATCCAATCATTGTGAGAAGGGTCTGGTTCTGTCTTCTTTACATGCTTCCATTAGCTGATTGTATCTCCTTTTAGACTTCTTTTAAGGGTCTTATTTTCCCATAACCTGCCCTCATATGTGATATGTTCCAGATACTGAAATTACAAAAAGGCTTCACCTCTGCTCATAAAAAAAACAGTAGCAGGGAGTGTACCTGTATAACTGGAAATCAGATAAGAAATGTAGGTCTAAGAGGGGAAAAGATGGATATATAGCAGTGTCTTATTTTAAAAATTTTAAGCAAATTTAGTGCTAACTCAAGCCTTCTTGTAAACTAGTTTTTTTCAGAACTAATAAGACTTTAAAAAAGCAAACTATTCCTCATTCAAAACCATTTCAAGTCTTTGGAAATAATGCCTTTTTTTTTTTCCAGGTGCATTTTGCAGTACTCTGTTGAATCCATTTCTTCATTTCTCACAGATCTCTTGCAAGAACCAATTTTATTTTCAGAAGGAAAGATGATTTTAAAGGTCATATTAAACCGAACTGTTAATCAACACAAACCCAGATATGTCTAATACTTAGCACACATGCTGCGTTTGCTTTTGGGTTTTTCACAACTACGTACAAATGAATTGGTATCACACAGAACAGTATTTTCATTAAATTCTGCAGTTGGTGAAGGAGATGAGCTACTGTATGTACTGTACAATTTTTTTAACATATACTAATCACCACGGACACTATAGAACACTCTTTCAATTGTAGAAATCCTTAGAGCACAGCTGTCTTTACGGTCTCTTTATTTTTAATTATTTTTACTCACACTCCGTAAGTTTCAATTTCTGGTTCTTTCAGTTCTTCATGTGCTCTCTTTGTTATATAGACTCTATATAAAGTTACTAAATTTGGTAGCAGAAATATGTCACCTTCAGATCTATTCTATCTTTCAGTAATAATGAATAAATCTTCACTCTATTTTGGGGAAGTTTTAAAAGAAAGAGATTACTGTAAAATGCTTAATATATGCTTACACCTTTCTGTTTTTTAATTAAGTTGAAGTGGCTAAGCAATATAGATCTTACACTTTTAAGACTACTAGGTTTTGTAAGAATACAAAGGTTTTGTCCTCACAAGACAGTTTACTTTACTTTGCATTAAGCTTTTCATCAAACAGATTATTTGCTGTTACCAGCAAAAAGCATTGTTCCTAGCTGACATCCTAAACCAAACCTGGCATCTCTGACAAGACACAAAAAACCCTTCATGACTATTGGACTGTCAGCTTCCTAACCACTTCAAGCAATTCATTTTGAGGACTTTTTGACTATATTTATCTAAAGTTAATCCTTCCTATTTTTCTGTGTAATACACATTAATTTAATGTTATGTCACATTGGAGATATGCCTTGCAATGTAGAAATACCAGGCAACTTGATTTACTGCTGACAGGTCTTCTGTGCAGTTTATGACTAAAGTGAGTTTTCCCCCCTCCACCCCCACCCTATTCATAAGATAGAATGAATGACCCACAAACTGTTTTTCATCTTCAAAAACTTACTGGTCTGTCTATAAAAGTAGTATTTAGGAAATGGAAAAATGCCATTTTGAAAATATGGTAGAAAACAGTCATGAGAGATAAAAGTAGATTTAGACAGAACTCATCTGGAACAGATTTTTAAATTACTATGCTCAACTAGCAATGTTTTCCTAGATGTGTTAGTCATGCCTACTTTTTGTGTCCTCACAACCTAACTGTGCTCTGGTTCTGGGACTTGGCCTACTAAGTCTAAGAGGCTAGATCTTATTTTTTAAGCAAGGAAAATACTTTTTTCTTATAGAGATAATGTCAAGGCCCTAACTGTATTTTGATGTTATTGTTAAAAATTACTAGGTAGGTTAAATAATAGAGCTGTTGTTTCCTATATATTTTGTCAAAATATGCACCATTGTAGATTTCAGGTGGCATTACCTGGCCCTCACCACCATTAGCCAACAGCTAAAATCTATTGTACTTGCCTAAGCACATACTAAATGCACAGCATCCTTAATCAAATATTTTCACCTGTTTTGTGCAAAATATGTGTTTTCCTAAAATAGATGGCAGAGAAGAACCAAGCCTCAGGTTTGTAAATAGGAAAAGTTATTTGCACTATAGTTTCTTCTTGTAGGACTGGATCTTCAGTTGAAAGGACTTTGCTGCCCAGTGTCTTTAACAGCTTAACCTCCATCACACTTCCTTTATTTTATATATAGCTGATACTTGAGCAAATATCCACGTATGTCTAAATGAAAGAATTCATATGGAATATTTATAAACTATCGAATTATTTAAATGTAATGATTCATGAATTTATGAACATAACATCGTGATGATTTTTTTTTCCTATTTCGTATTCATTTCCATGATTCTTGCATGCCACATGGTTATAGAAGCAGAAGTAAACCCAATTAAAGGTTATATTTGTGTTTCATTTAATTTTATCATTGAGTGTTGGTCTGGGCAGCTTATGTAACTTCTAGAACTTATTCTAGTTGTGCTATAATGAGAGACAGAAATTTATGTGAAACCACATCAGTAGTTACTTTGTGTGCAATTATCTCAGAAACCTGCAGTAGCTGTGTGTATGATTTCAGTTTTTCAAACAAAGTTTTAATTCCAAGCAAAATGTCGGAACGTTAGTGCCATTTGCAACAGAGAAGAAAACATCACTGTTGTATCCTTAAAAAGGCTTACTTCTTTGACTTATTTTGGGGTTGTTTTTTAGATAATATTGCTCAAATATTGTTTTGAAGGCAAGAATCTTGTATTCCTGGGAGGGTGTGTGTGTAAGATTTGAAAAGTTTTTTAGGCAATAGTGTTAGAGAAAGCGTTAATGGTGCATGTCTTTGTGAACATTTGAAAGTGCTGACACATTGCTTTCATTACTGAAAGTATAATTAAAGACCTAATGGAAATATGAAACTTTTTGTTGCTATATCTGTCAATATGTCAGCTTCAGAAGCAGCTATGCCTTACTTTCCTTGCTCTGCAGGAGTACAGTTTGAAGTTGTGGTTACAGGTGGGTGAATGCTACGTCTAAATCTCATCATTCTGACTCACCCATAGTATTTAAGCTCATAACTTGGACATACAAGCAGTCTAAACCCTTGGACTTAAATGCTTTGTAACCTCAGAGCTTTAAGTATGATGTCCAGTTAATGTAAACATAGCTTTTCTGCCTTTGAATCCTGCGTAAGTGGAATTTTCATTTTACACATTTCTCATAACCAACCAAACCCAATCCAAATAATAGAATTTTCATGTGATCTAAGTATTTTAAGCAAATTCTATCTCATCACTAAGAGTCATTATGTAAATTGAGCTGTTTTTTACAAAGTAGGGAAATTTAAGTCAGGTGTTACTGTGCTTTCTCTTCTTTTTCTTGCTTTTTTTTCTTAAAAATTGCCACGCATATTCAACTGAGAATTTGAAATTATGCAGGTGGCATAACATCATAAATATTCACAATTACTTGCTTCAAAGTGAGTTTCTAAAAAGGATACAAAAGCATTGTAAAGAATTCACTGAATACAGCTTTATCACAAAACCATTATTAATTTAGAAATGATCATAGACATTAATTTCTTAGAAAAATTTCACATGTGTGATTTTACTTTTTCTAAAATGAGCTGTCTGAAATGGGTGAGAGAACTATTCATACTGTCTATTTTTAGGCATCGTTTAGCTGCAATTCAGTTACCCTAAATTTAGGGCAGACAATCTCTCCTTGGAGAAAGTTAAGACATTTGGAGCGTGAGGCACTGCAGCATCTCAGCTGGGGAACTCTGGAACACTTTCTGTTCTCTGGCATCTCTAGTGTCCATTAGGGGATGCTCCAGTGCCAGGCTATGTTAGAAATAGCATCACCAGCAGTTTGAAGCAGGTAATCCTTTATCTTTACTCAACACTACTGAAAAACTTCTGGAGCAATGGACCAGTTCTGGATTATGCACTACAAGAGAGACATGGACTTACTGGAGAGAGCCCAGCTAAGGGCCACAAAAATAATGAAAAGACTGCAGCATTTCCTGCTACAGATGGTGCAGGAACCTGCAAGGGGAGGGCGGGTGCTGGACCTTGTTCTTACTAACATGGATGGGCTTGTTAGGGAGGTGAAGGTCGAGGCCAGCTTAGGACAAAGTGACCACGAAATGATAGAGTTCAAAATCCGGGGTGGAAAAAGCAAGCCAAAAAGCAGAACAGCTACCCTGAATTTTGGAAGAGCTAATTTTGATCTACTCCACAACCTATTAGGAGCTATCCCGTGGGCTATGCTGTTAGAAGGAAAGGAGGCCTGTGAGAGCTGGGTAACATTTAAACAGCACTTCTTTGAAGCGCAGGACAGGTGCATCCCTTTGAGTAAGAAATCGGGAAAGAGAGGCAGAAGACCTGCATGGATGAGAAGGGAGCTCATGAGTAAACTCAAAGGTTTATGAACTATGGAAACAGGGTCTGAGCACCTGGGAAGAATATAGGGATGTTTTCAGGGCCTGTAGGGATGCGACTAGGAAGGCTAAAGCCAACCTGGAAAAGAAACTGGCAAGGGACATAATGGGCAATAAAAAGAGTTTTTTTCAGGTATGTGAATAGTAAGAGGATGACCAGGGATAATGTAGGTCCCTTGCTGAATAAGGCAGGTGTCCTGGAAATGGGGGATGATAAGAAGGTGGAGATGCAAAATGCCTTCTTTGCCTCGGTCTTCACTCCAAAGGCCCCTCACGACTCCTGGATGAAGGAGTGTTTGGGGAATGAAGAGCTTCCCTCTAGTTGAGGTAGGGGAGGTCCAGGAGCAGCTCAAAGGGATTAATGCACACAAATCCATGGGCCCGGATGGGATGCATACACATGTGCTGAGGGAGCTGGTGGAAGTGATTGTGGAGCTGCTCTCTATCATCTTGAGATTTCTTGGAGAACAGGAGAAGTGCCTGAGAAGGAATAAAGACAACAGAGCCATAGTCTTCTCAGTGCTACACAGTGATTCAAGACAACAGGTAATTGGCTGAAATTTGTGTTTGAACACTGGAAAGGAGTCATCCAAGGAGTGTGTGGATTCTCCATCCTCGGAGACATTAAATCCTGACTAGACACTGTCCTGGGCAGCCGGCTGTGGTTGTCCCTGCTTTGAGCAGTGGCTTGGACCAGATGACCTCCAGAAGTATTTTCCAACTGCAATCATTCTGTGAGTCTAAGATTTTGTGATATGTCACTGCAGGGAGGAGGGTAAAAGATACTCTGAAGAGCCACATCTTCCCCTTAGTGTTTATATAGGCTCATGTTACTCCAGTAGATGCCTATAGTTAATTGGTATTCAACCAGCACCTACAAAAATGTATGTTCTATAGTTTTGTGGAATTTGAAAAAGCTGCCCAGTTCAACTTTCATGTGTTCTATGACAGATAAAGGGTCAGCAGTCTGATCATGCTAGTTGCTGTTGCATACTACTAATGCTATGCTGTAGTTGAAAAAAAATACTTGCATATATAAACACATATATGTGTATGTCTTTGTGCATATGTGTGCATGTGTACGTTTACCTATAACTGACATCTCAGATGGTAAATAGCCTTTTTTTCAAACTGTCTCAGCAGTCAGAGTGATTATATAAACACCCATCGGCCAGTTACAGGGTATGAAAGGTATGGAACAGTTATCTTTTTTTTTATTCACTGCATACTGCTACTGCTTCCTTCTAAAACAGTTTACTGAGAGCTCACAGTCTTTTTCATACCACATGCTAGTCCTTGGTCTTTTGATTCAGTGGCTCAGATCAGCCATTGATCTTCACTTCTATTGGTACTGACAAGACTGTAAAAGTAGCTGTTTGATCTAGTGAATACTACTGACTTCTCCCCCCTTGGTCTTCCCAACAAAAATTCATGTGGGACATTTCACAGCCCTTAAATGAAGTGATTGATACCATGCTAACTGGGAAATAATGAAAGTAAACAAAATTAAATGGAATGCATGTTGTCTGTGCATTGAAAGATACTTCTTTTCTTCCCAGTATGCCTAGATCTGGCACAGAATACCTTAAAGTAGAAAAATCATGAATTGCTGTATTTGTTTTGAGATAGTTGTCCCGTAGTGCAAAAGAGGGGCATCTACTAGTAGTTACTAAATCATACACCTACTTACAGACGAGAGTATGTATGAAAGTTAAATCTCTGCTTTATTTTTTTCCTCAGCATCACATAAATCTGTTCAAATAAGGGAAATTAAAAAACAAACAAACAAGAAAACTAAAAAAACCCAAAACAAAACCAACACACATTTCCCCTGGGAGCTACAAATTCCTGAAACAGGAATACAATTTCTGACTGAGGAAATGCAAATACCTAAAACACAAAAAATGAACTATGGGAAACAGCTACTGAGCAAAGACAAACTTCAGTGTGATTAAAATATACTTTGGAGAAAAATTGCTTGGAATAGTAGCAATTTTTTTGGTTTGTTTCTAACTAAGGTGTTACCTCAACAAATGTTCTAAGGTACTTACTTATTTCTGAAAATGTAAGTATATTGTGATGTGAGACACCTATTTTTCCAGCAGTCAAAAATGTATTTACTGCTGTAGGTATGAGAATGTCAAAGGTGCTTGTTTGTAAAGGTCAGATGGGAAGAGATTTAAACCGCAGAAGGCACAGCAACAGTGTACTAAACAAGTAAAGGCATGCCTAAATCCTTTCACCAATAAAAAGTAGCTGGTTTTGACTAATAAGTGAATGCATGAGATTGAATAGATTTGCATGCTGCATACCACCCAGCATCTATACTTTATATAACATTAAGTCTGATCCTTGATTAAAAAAAGGTATTTAGTTTCAATTATTTCCCAGGACTCCTCAAAATCAGTGGTGAGTTACTGAAGACACGTGCCAGAAAAAGGTATAACACTTGCTGAAGCTGCTTATCCACAGGTGCTTTATACAGAGCAGCTAACCCAGACTAGATGACTGGTTTTCAAACTGCAGTTAACTGAGTGCAGTCCAGGCCTAACCAGAACATATCAGTTTAAATAGATGTTCACTAATTCA
Source organism: Laterallus jamaicensis coturniculus (assembly GCA_022605575.1). Classification (NCBI taxonomy): domain Eukaryota; kingdom Metazoa; phylum Chordata; class Aves; order Gruiformes; family Rallidae; genus Laterallus; species Laterallus jamaicensis. The sequence continues at coordinate 90,757,814 of JAKCOX010000001.1, forward strand.
TACTACATTAAAAACTGGCTGTTTAAACGTGACACTGATATTTGACATGTCAAAATATTGGCTATTTTGACATATCAAAATGTCTCTTTTTTTTTTTTTTCTATGATTTTGTCAACAAATATTTGGGATCCTGCAGTACATGCACAAGCCTGACAGGTTCAGAAACATGTGACAGTCAGCCTGATGTATTTTGGCAAAAGCAGACTTACTAGGCACGTTATTTACAGATGCTCTGTGTGAGGGCTGTTTACCTAGGACTTTTGGACTTCTAGCTGTGCGTTTATAACAGCTGCTCAGAGCTGTAACTCTGAATGCTTGAAAATCCCAGGAAAATGGGCAAAGGTATTTATTCTCTTTTGGGATATAGTTTCCACAGATAAAAGAAGGATATGTGATCCAGACTTACTACAATTCTTATTTACCTTTGGTGAGGGGGGCTTGTTTGAGCTTGCCTTCAGGGCTCATGCATAAGCATTATGTGTTAGCAAAGAGATTAGTTTCATAAAAAGCTTGGGCTAGGCCAACTGAAGTGCTGGATTCTGCAGTACAGTAGATGCTATATCTGCAGTGCCAGAGAAAAATACTTTTAAATTGAAATGAGTTCATCTTCCATGGCTTGCTTTTTAGTTTAAACATAGTATCTTTTCTCAAATAGAGTAACAGCAAGAGGAAAAATGGTTCCTTTTCTTGGCTGAAAAGAAGGTAGGCCCCAAAATTTGACATGATAATAAGCCATAATAGCTGCCCTCAGAATTCTGTTGTGTACAACCAGTTATCACTGAAGTGTGTCTGTATGTCTAGGAAAGACTTTGTTAGACAGTAATGAGGTTATGAACAGGAAGCTAGCTACTGGATGCAGGCAAGTTAATACTCGTAAAAATGTAGAGATGATTCACGATTTCATAAGGACATTCAAACAGCAGATCAGCATTAAAACATAAGTTAAATTGGGCCAGAATATCTTCTGTGTAACTTTTACTACTAGTAGTACTTCTTGTACTAGCAGAACAAGAAATTTGTTCATTATTCCTAAAGCAGGTAATAAAAGTAGTTGCTCATAACTCTCCTCCCTTACCCTGCTGCCCCACCCTGGCCTTAGGAATAATAAATATTGCATTTTTCTGCTAAATAGTTGCAGGCTTGAAAAGAGAAGTGGCTTATACACAGCCTGACAGGTAACTCTCTGGTGGTAGCTGGGTTCCTGAACCCCTTCATAAGAGGAATCTTCTGAATTTGCGCAAATTCCTTTCCCAAAAGGCCATATCACTCTTTCTTTTTTTTTTTTTTTTTTTGGGGGGGGTGGTGGCGGGGGGTGGGAAATATGCAGGATGAAGTAAAAGGAGATATTTGGTTTTTTCCTGTGGTTTTATCATCATGTCTAAAAGAGTGGTCACCTCAGGATGTCAAGCAAAAGAACATCTGATTTGATGAGTCGTTATTAACAGTACAGGGCACTCCCTACAATCTTTGAAGCACAAAGGTTATGAAATAATTTTTGTTTTCTTACCTTATCAAAGAAGATGAAAGAAGAAAATATTCACAAAAGGGATTACAAAATCTGTGCCTGGCATTAAAGAACTAATGGAATTAAGCCTATTTCTGCTTGCTAAAGTTAGGTAAAGCTCTTCCAGTAAATAATAGGTAAGAATCAGTTTTAGATGACCAGTTGTTAAACACACCTTTGTATCAAGTGCCAAGTAAACAGCTTATGTATAGAGCAGGCTTCCACTTCTTCATTACCTACTCATCCTTCAAAACTGATGCTAAGATATGTTCAGTAAAGAAAAAACCCACACTATTGTTTTCTCCTTTTTATCTGTTCCTTGAATAATGGTGAGATAGCCTGACCTATCTTTACATTCTTCAGTCTTTCTACATGAAGATGGTTACTTAGTTAATAATACATACATAAAGATCTCACCCTGCAAAAATTTTCTTACAACTGACTTACCCCTGAATACAGCATTGTCAGATATTATATCAACCTATTTCATGTAAGCACCTACTGAGTTTTTACACTCGTGGTAAAAAGAAAAGGTCACCTCTGCATGTTGATACTCCTCCTTCTGAATTTTGATTTAGGATACAATTTGTGGCAAAGAAGCCCAAATTTTTATATCTCTATATAAGAATCTACAAGCCAAGCAGTATAAAAATTTCCGCTATAGTCAGGGAGTATGCAGTGAATACATGAACAGAACCTAGGTATCAGTTCTACTGACCTAAGATAAACAACCCAGGCTTGACTGGGTTGCCCACACGCAGACGTCTATCATTATTTGATATAACCAAGGCTATACCATCTGGCTTCCAATAGGGCATAATTTGCCTGTAAACCTCATGCAGATGTCTTAGGTATAATAGAATGTTTTAAATTATACTCTACATCTACACTGAGGTAACAAATGCTGCCCCCAGAAACTTGACAGTTGGATTGGTTCCTGAGTACCATTAACTTTGTTGACTTTATTTACTTTGTCTAAAAAGGGATTCAGTTGTTTAAATAGGCATCAACTGTCACTTCAAACACCTCGTTGCTGTTCCAAAAGAATGGAAATCTCCCATAAGTCTGTTATTCTATCTGGCAGCCCTGTGCAGATGCTTTGCACACCACAGGATATCTTAAATGGTAGAGATTTAAAACTAAGTTTATCCAAATAAATTATGTCCCTGATGCACATAACGACAGCTACCATGGACATTTCTGAACAAAATCTATGCTACATGTAAATTGAAGTTAAAGTACTTTTTCATAGGTCAATATATATCAGAGAAAATATATATATTGGTTTGCAATGCAGGCACACCCCAGCAATGATTTCTGCACAACTGTTTTGGTTTCTCTCTGATCTTAACAAGCATTTCTCTAAAACAAGTCGATTAAATTTTCTTTGCCTATGGGTTGCAAGAATTCCAATGTATCACTGGACAATGTTGCTAAGGGGCACTCTGTTAGTGAATCTCTAAGTGACTTTTTTTTTTTTGCTTTTACCTTGTTTCCTGTTGCTTTCATAGCATTTGACTTTCATTAGAAAGTACATCAGAATTCAACAAGTAACAAAAGGGAAATCACACAGAACAAAAGACCTCCAATAATTTGTTGTAAATATTTTGATAAATGCTACATACATTTTTTTCTCTGATTCTATTTGGTATTTTACATGGACTGCTAGTGCTACAAGCTGGGATTTATTCAATAAAGTAACTTTATGTGTATTAGGAGTGAAAAAGGCTGCTTTCCTACCCACAGGAAACTTACGGTTTGCTATGAGCTCCAAACTCCTGGTATTTAATCATAAGACCTTGCAGACTTTCCTTCAGCTTCACAATCCAGTGGAGTAGCTCCTTCTCCTGCCTTTCCACTATCTTTGCTACTTTTATGAACATCTAGAGGGAAAAGTAAGCAGATTTGCCTTTGTACTCTACAGCCTATTTCTACTCCACATGAAGAAAAGCAGGTGTCTTTGGCAAATGATGATGCTATATCAGAAGATATTTCCCCTCCCAGCTACTGGGTTCTTGTTCTTTCAAAACTTTATCCTCTGGGATTTCACAAAAAGCTGTGAATTATTAGGAGGTTGGCAACACTATCATTTTTCAAAGTAAGCCTTCCTGCTTTAAGCACAGAATAAATTACAGTCCTCAGTGGTTGAACTCAAAATGAAAGACAAGACAGTCTATTTATTCATAAGTAAACATTTCCTTTTCTGTCCTATCAGGTAGTTTTCAGAAATTAGTTCACTTTGGAGACATACCTTAATAGTGATTTTTGCCAGCTGTCATTCTCCTTCTGCTATTTGATCTCATGATAATGTGCCCATGTCATGATTTGGCTGTACAGAGTAGCTATTTCTTTGCTTGTCCCTTACTACTGATTGTTGCCTTTCATTATCTGTGCAAGTGGTATTCCACCATCTTTCTGTCATTTCTTAGTAGTAGTGCTTCCCTGCACTCTTTTAGCCATGATAACTGCCTTTTTAACAACTATTTTGACCTGAGCTACTTTACTGACAGTGACCTTGCTCTGGTAAAATACCAAATCCTTTTTCTTCATATTTTTATATTCTTGCCAGACTTCTAAAGATAAACTATTTCCTATTGCAAAAGTATAAAGATTTTGTTGGTGTCTTCTTCATCTGGTTAGGTCAGCAGGTCCCTGTCAATCAGTGTTGTCTAATAGCAGTCACTGACTTTTCTTCTTTTGCAGCTTCCATTTTCCTGATAGTCACCAATGGAGTGAAGAGCGGCCTGGACCTCAGTTCATGAGCTGAACTCAATTTCATTTTTGTTATCTTGGAACAGCCTATTACTAAGTGAAACTTCTCTATGTAATTTTGATATGAATCTTCCCTAGGCACTTTAACTTGATACTGCTGAAATTAATGGCAAAACGATCATGTATCTGATTTTCAAAGCGTTATATAAAGCTATGTACAAAACCCACCTACTTGCAAATGTCAGAAATGATGTGTACACATATAAGCACGATATGTTTAAACTTTCACAGATTAATGATTACGTTTATGTGTCTAAACAGAGCATCTCTGTTACCTGTTGCATGAGTGTGAGATGAAATAGCACAGGAAGCTCCGCACCAATATGTGGAAGAACTTTTTCACAGTAAGGGTGACAGAGCACTGGAATAGGATGTCCAGTGGGGTGTGGAGTCTCCTTCTCCAGAGATACTCAAGATCCATCTGGACACCTGCCTATGCTATCTGTCCTAGGGTACCTGCTTTGGCAGGGGGGTTGATCTCTTGAGGTCCCTTCCAACCCCTACAATTCTGTGTGTTCTGTGAAATAGATAGATTAATTTAAACCTGCATGTATTTCTCAAGGGTTTTCTAGTTTCTGCATGTGAAAATGATGATGAGGTACATTTTTTTATTTACTGTTTTTGTTTCCCTTAATTTTTATACTATTAATATTGAAATTATATATTTAAAGAGTAAGATAAAATTGTTTCATCATGCACTACAACATGATGAGAAGGAAGAGAGGGTCATTAACCCTTTCTGGTCAAAGATTTGAACAGGACACTGACCAAGTTATAAATAAAATTCCTCCCTAGGGTAGTGTAGAAATTTTATAGTACATATTAATTTTCTATGAGGTCATCTTTGTGTAAAAATCTGATTCAGTCATAGAATCATAGAATCATAGAATGGCATGGGTTGGAAGGCACCCCAAGGATCATAGAGCTGCAACCCCCTGCTACAGGCAGGGCCACCAACATCAGGCCTGGATCTACACAAGGTTGCCCAGGGCACCATCCAACCTGGCCTTGAACACTTCCAGGGATAAGGCATCCACCACCTCTCTGGGCAGCCTGTTCCAGCACCTCACCACTCCTTCTGTAAAAAACTTCCCCCTAATATCTAATCTAAACCCTCCCTCTTTTAGCTTTAATCCATTCCCCCTTGTCCTGCCATTGTCTATCCTTTTAAAAAGTTGATTCCCCTCCTGTTTCTATGCTCCCTTCAGGTACTGGAAGGCTGCAATGAGGTCCCCCCGCAGCCTTCTCTTCTCCAGGCTGAACAAACCCAGCTCCCTCAGCCTCTCTTTGTAGGGCAGGTGCTCCAGCCCTGTAATCATCTTCGTGGCCCTCCTCTGAACCCTCTCCAACAGTTCCACAGTCATGGAAATACAGGAATCAACATTTTCCACAAGCAATTTCCTGTCTAGTGATTAATTTAGTGCTTAGAATATTTGCTCAGAAAGTGGATCCTTAGCTTTACCTACTTCCTCCACAGACTCATGACATGAGATATTGGCATTGTTTTGTCAGCCTTTACTTCTGCCAGGAAAAGGGCAACAAAAAGGAATATGTATTAGGCAATGAAGCGATGGAAAATAGGCTAAGCTTTGATAAATGTATCTCATGGGAAATATACATAGAAGGAAACATGGACCCAATGACAAATAAGTGAGTCTGATATCACTGAAAAAAAAAAAAAAGAATAAAATGGCTGGACTGTTATAAAAGTTCATCTTTAACATGAAGAATGAATGCAAGAAGCATCAACATTTAATCAACAATAAAATGTTAATAAGAAGAGCTTTTGCTAAATATTTTTGTAACATAGACTGGATTTTTACTAGCTATCTGGGATGAAACAATAACCTATTGCTTTGCACAGCTAGTAAAAATTGCATACTTCTTGTATGTCTCTCGGCATGCCATGACATACTATGTTTTAGAGACACCATCCTGCTGTAAGGACTGGAGAAGGATGGGTTCCATGTAGAAAAAAGTGGTGAGTAGCTTGAATAAAACCCACAAACTGACCTGAGCAAAACATCAAATAAAACCTGGGCCCAGATACTGACTCCGGGCCTAAACCAATCTGTGACAGTCATCTAGTGACTGGGGAATTTTTACGAAGGTAAATGCTGAAGCCATCAACCGTTGTCATTCTGAAATGCCCTTATTTTTCTTTTTGAATGAGGACAAATCAACTTAAGCACAGAAGTAATTAATGCTCTCTGCTCATCTGGACAGCAGAATTAATTCTATTTAAAATATTTAGCAGGGAAGCCGAGTACTTTACTTTCAATCTGATACTGGAGATAGAAGACCTTCAGACTTCAATTTGTGGGAGATATTAAAGGTCCATTGTATTTTCATCACATGCCCTAGGTAAATCAGGAATCTTTTTTTATAACTGACAGAGAGGGAATTTTTTTTTTTAATTTGAAGGTTTGGGTTACAGTTAAAGCTGAAGTCTTGGTAATATAGAGAAAAAGTAATGCAGTATTTATTTGCCATATTTAGATTGATGACTATGCATTAGTATGAAACCCTCTAGACTGGTATTTTAGAAACTTATTCCTTTGTCCTCAGAATTGATAGCACAAGATTGCAGACAATGTTCTGTCAAAACACTCCAATCCTGCCTACTGAGTAATGGGACAGTATTTACTGAGTGACATCTTCAACTGGAGGAGTGACATCCACAAATACTGAAAATATTAGCATCCTTGAACTTGTCCTGTGTGACATAAAAGTGTTACCTTGCTTTTGCTCTTTCAGTCTTTTGTGTTTTTACTAAAATTGGAGAAATTGACTGCTAGACTGTGTAGCCCATATGCTTCACAATTAAGAAGCCATTTGATTCTTATGAGCTAGAAGCAGTTGGATAAATGAGTAAGTTCACTGGAAAGACTATATCTAAAAGCTCTAATACTGCATTTTTTATATATAAAAGTGTATTTAAAGACAATTTAAAAATCCCATTTGTCCACGTGGACATCTTACTCATCTTTTTTAATCTTCCTTTTTTTATGGCCAATTTATCCTCAGAGATCTATTTCCACATGATTTATTTCTATGAAACAATCATTTTAAAGCGTCAGAACAAATTGATAACAATTTTAAAATGTAATGAAAATGTTTACTGCTACAGTAACCTGAGGAAGATGTTGAGTAATGGGTAGCAGATAAAATCTTTGACAGTTTCAGAGTTAATGTCCTTGTTTATACACTAAGCATATAAAAAGTTAATAATTTTTCACTGTCTACACTAGACATTAAAATTTGTTGCTGATGGTTCTTAATCTTAATTTGAAACAAGAACAGAAAATGACACAAATCCATTTTCAGGAGAATTAATGTAAAAAAAAAGGGGTATGTCTTGGAAGTGTAAAAACAATAGCAAAATTTGTGTCCTCAATTTCTAAGGCTTTAAATAAATTGAGTGCTCAGAAGGCAGTGAGTTAGACTTTGCCCCTATTGAAGTCCATAGGATTTCATGCTGAATTAAACAAACCGACTTTAACCAAAATATAATTCTTTTTTTGCACTATCCCCTACTTCTTAAAAAAATGTACTTTGATTCTACTGTGTTGAAGATTTAAAAGCTTCTATACCAGTTAAAAGCAATACATTTTCTGGGTAGTTAGGAACCACTGAAGAAAGATGTGGTATCTTCCATTTCTGTCTCTTCTTTAACTTGAGTAGGTCTGCTGTAGTATGAAGATGCAAGACTATGGTAAAGCTTTTATGAAGTGGTAATGAGCAAAGCTGTAAGAAAACACAGATATGCTCATTCATTATCTCTCAGTTTGATTTGTCATTTATTTTCCTTGCATATAATCATTGTAAGTGAAAAATGAACCTGTGTCTGGACAGAATGCCATAATAAAAGCCTTCTGATTCCTCCTCTTCAGAAGAGGATTTTTTTTCTTTCTTGTTCTGTTGTTTGTTTCTGGTTTGATAACAGTGCTACCATGAAACTATCAATAGGACCTCTCTGTTGTTTCCTATGTGGAGTTCCAAAAGATTAAACGGTTTTTATGACAAATCTGGAGTGATCCTGCAATCAACATTGATTTTAATAGTGGGTTTTTTCCTATTCACATCATGCTTGTGAAGATTTCTAGTCTCAGTGCATTTTTTTTTAGACTCCTCCAGGAAGCTGATTAAGATGTCTGGGTTTGGTAGAATGAAATAACCTCTGCTGATAGGTTATTTCCTCTTGTCTCTTTTTCTTCTTCATTCATTCGCTTCCCAATTGAAGAAACCTATGATGTGGGTGTGGAATAAAGGATAGGGATAGCTTTTTATTGCAGTGAATGCAACAGTGCACAGGACACTTCCACAAAGGAATGGAGAAGCCACTGTAGGGGAAACTGTGTTTAGTCGTTCAAGAGGAAGAGAAAATATCTGTGGCTTTTCTCTTTTCAGAGGTGGAATAAGGGCTTTACCTTGTTCAGGAGGGAAAAGGGAGAGGAGAACCAAATTGATAGCCCGCCATATAGAAGTATTTTCTTCCTACCTTTGAGCTGGTGGAATTTAATTTGGGCTGGAAAACTGAGGAGTCTTTAGTTGCATCTGACTATTCTCTTTAAATCTTTCACTTTATATCCATTCCTGCTACCACTGAAGTCTGTAACAGTGGTGGTCAGAAATCTCAACTGTCCAGTATGGTGGGCAGGTGGGAAGGTCCGTCTGTGCTGATCCTATCCCCAACTAACACCATATTACAGCACCACAGTTGAGAGTGGACTTCAGAGGGGGTTTAGAAGTGTACACGTTATATTGGAATAAATACTTTAAATGCTTTTGTTTTGTTTTTTTGTGGGTGTTTTGGGGTTTTTCCAAGATGGTATGTGTGTGGAGGCAGGGTAAGTGCATATGCTACAGTCTCCTGTAGGAGTGGAATTACTGAAGTAATGCAGTTTGAAGCTGTCATCATCAGAGATTCTGGGAGAAAGTTTTAGTCAAATTAAAATACAATTGATGATAGCAGTAAGAAAATTGAGGGCTGAACTGTAGTACTGTGAAGGCACATTTCTGTACAAGGTATTAATTCAAATATATCTACAAAGCTTACTTCTGTTCTCTTAAAATACTGAAAATAAACCTGGGTATAGCAGGTGGGGTTATGGTGGTGATGATCTTCATGTATTAGTGAGCAGAATCTCACTGGCTTTGAAATGTAAGTTTATAATTCAATGTCTGGGCTACTGACACTTCCAAAGATTGATCTCTTTCTGATTCTATCTAAAACAAGCAGAAAGGGAAAAAGTGAAAATAAGAGCAGATTAGTTAACCTTTTACTCTGAATGTAAATCCTGAAGAATGTAAAGAGCATCCAGAAAGATCTCCTACAATAAGGAAAGGCATGAGAATTTTTCTTGTAATATATATCATCAGAAATGAAAGCATTCAACACGGTTATCTGCAAAAGCTCAGGAAATCTAATCATTAGCTGAACTGCTTACCAAATGATCCATATTAAGTGGTTCAATTCACAAGTCGCTTAGGGATGACAACATGGGAGCAAGTGAAGGAGGGATTGGGTAGTCAAATCAGGAGAAAAATGATCAGTGGTACTTAATGGAGTCAAGCTGATACAATCATGATTCCATAGCAAATGGACCTTAAATGCAACAGCACCTGCATGTTAAATTATGTTATGCGGAACCTCATGAATAGTATTCTCACTGTCTACATGTCAAGATGCAGTGTTTTTTATTCCATTTTACATTCTGGCTGTGACTTTCTATGGCAAGAAAGACAGGCAGCATCTTAAACCCCATCTACAAAGGCTCAAATGGGGCTTTTAGCATTTTTAGTCTCTGTCCCAGAAGTCTTCATGCTAGAGGGTTTATTTCTAATATTTTTTTTTTCTCCACAATATATCCCTTTTGTCAAATGTTTTGAATTCTGAAGAAAGATACTAATGTAAGTGATAGCAGACAAAATTAAATTCCATTTGAGACTAGTCACATTAGAAAATGTTAATTTTATTTATTTTTTAAAATATATGTGGTGACAGTTTAACTCCCATATATGACTGAAGTATTTCTAGTTCCTTTCTTGGGTGAATTTCTCAACAGTATTAAGCAATCTGAAACACTGAAAACATTCTGTTATAGTGTGATTTTAGTGCACAAATTATTCATATACAAAATGAATAGTTTAGGAAATGTCTAATTAGCTGAATACCTAAAATACGAAGCAGTTAACAGTCCAGAACATGTTTAATTGTCTATTTCAGAATAAAGACAATTACAATGCCAATTAGTTATGGATAATTTAACAATAGTTGCTACCATATGTAACATTTCAAATTATATGTCACAGATGTAATTATTGTGGTTTATCAGTACTTCCTATTTTATATATTTATTTTTCAATGCATTGTAAATTACTTTCTTCTAAATGTTACTCTGCACTTGTCTTATTTTAATCAAAAATTCTAATCCCAAGAAAACAAGCAGGTGTTCTCCCTGATTGAAATTGTTTGGAAATTTCAAGCCATAGTGATTTTGTGACATACTTTTGTAGTGGGAAATAGAAAAAGTCAACACAGTGAGTCTGGATATTGTTAATGATGAAAGAAAATCCAAATGTGGAGTGTAGAGAGTTCAAAAATGAATACATAGGCCAGGAAAATAAAGGATAAAATGTATTTTAAAACACATGAAACATAGAGATGGAAACTGTAAGGAAGTTATCTTTTGGCTTATGCTTATAGAGGCTTTCTGGATGTGTGGGGGGTTTGTATGCAATGCTCAACACAAGACATAAAAAAATATTGCCGAGATTTTTTGCTTACTGAAATGATATTTCTTATAATCAGTATTTATCTTCAGAACTTTTTTTTTTTGTCTCACAAACAACTTTATAATTCAAAGACAACTTTTTTAAAAAAATGTATTTTGCTTTCATACATAATCATCCTGAAAGGGCTACAATACCAATAAAGAAAATAGAAATTTTGGGAATTTTTCAAGATTATACCAGTGCTTTAATTGCTCAGCTATTTGAGATCAGAAGCTGGTCCTGACCCCAACCTGCAGGCGCACATCCTTGTTCAGCCTAAGCCAGTACCCAGGGAGATGCCCAATGCTGGGGCTTAGGGTTGCTCTAGTGCCTCCAGTTGCCCTGCTCAGGGCTGGGGAGGTGGGACAGGTCCTCACTGCCAGACCCTGCCTTGGTCCCCCAGGGACCCCCTGATGGTCCTGGAGGAGCCACAAGCTCCTGCTGTGCAATGGCCAAAACCCTTCTCCTTGGTCTCTCTAACTGTTAAGGTGTGAGAAAGTGTGTGAGCTGAAGGCACACAAGAACAGAAAATTGAGAGACAGGTGTAATTACTGAGACCAGAATAGTTGGCAGTTCAAGTATTTAAGAGTAATTGAAGATAAAGAGGATAAGAGGATATAAGACCGTAAGAATAAAACCCCAGAGCACTAGAAGATGGCAACTCAGCAAGCTTGAGGATTTGTCTGGCCTAAAGAGGCCCCACAGAGCTTTTATTGTCCTCACTTGATTGAGTACTGCCTGAACAGCAAGGGCTCATTGGGTCTTGCATTCGGGATTGTGAGCATATTAATTTTACAGTAGGTCATTAGCCCAAATGCTCAGTTTTGTGCATTAGCCAATAAATAATTCCTCTGCACAGTTAAATAGTGTATATCCTATTTGTTTATGGTCTCTTTATGAGTGGTAAAAGTTACCCCTAAAAATGATCCAGAGGTGGAGCATTGAGATACTATCTACACTTTCAGCACAGATTGCTAAAATGTTTCCATAAATTATCCATGGTGCTATTCTAATTTATTTAAGTATAGCTATTTTCATTACAATCAATAATCTATGCACATTTATGAGAAATGAAAACAATCCTGGTTTTTTGGTCAATGAAGAACTTTTAGTGATTTTTTTTAATTTCTGTTAATAGTACATTTCTGTTTCCTTTCATCATAAATATACTTGAGCTAAAAATATTTCAAATTTTCACATAATTTCCAGATTAAAAGCTTGACTGACTTTTGTGGTGTTTATATGAAGTCTAGACAGAGTGAAGTTATTATGCTTCCCATGTCTGAATGTTCATACTACATTATGTAACAGTTCTGACTTTGTTTTAAAATGTTCTTATATGTTAAAACAACCCCCTATATTTCTTATGAAACCCATATTTCTCAGAAAGTCTTATCCTGCTTGAAATTTAACATCAGAATGAGTAATCCAGTTAGGCAGAACAGAAAAATGCATTCATTCAATTGTAAAAGTGTGTATTATCACACATATACCAATATGATCAATTAAAGTCCCATAGCAAGAGTCCTTTCTGTCAGTAGCCTAAAATAGGAGTAAGTAAATTAATCAAGGATACAAAAACATGAAACTGTGTCATCCATGACAAAAATCACTTGCTTAGACTGAAGAGGATAATGGATATTACCTAAAGAGCCAGTATGAGATATTGATTATAAGGTTAATTAAGATAAATAAATTTTCATTATAGAGTTTTAATTTTCTCTGAACTTCATACAGAATTTAAAAAGTGAACATGAACAACACTGACTTCTTTTAATCAAAGATTTATTTCTAATAAAGGAGTGTACTGAATTCTGAAGTTATCAAATAACAAGAGGACTAGAAAAAATACTAAAATTTGTTTTGGGGAGTTGTCCTAATTGCCCCCTTTTTTTTTAGGTTAATGTACAGTCATTATTATTTTTTCCTCTATATATGTTTTTCCTCTGTATCTCTATATGTTTTATTTTAAAAACTGATATTTGAAATGAAAAAGGAAAAAAATAAAACTTTTGTTTTGGGGAAAGATCTAAGCAAAGGTTAGTTTTGTAGATTTCTCTCTCTCATTCCTTCACTCTGAAAGTGTAGATAAGATTAAGCAAAAATTATTTGTCAGCCTCTTATTTTTAGAAAAGCTAAAGAAAATGGTTTCTTCATGCAAATTAAATGAGAATTCGTGATTTGAATTCTTAGGGAAAGGTAACAATATGGTTGAGTAGTTGTGGACTAGAAAGAAATCTGCAATAAAAATTTCTGCAGCAAACAGAAAACTTTGTCAAAAAAGTTTGTTGTTCAAATCTCAAAACTTATATTCTCACTAAAACAAGTGCTAAGAATCTTTTCCTTTGAAGTCACGACTTACTTTTAAGTTAGAAAATAATTTTTAAATTGGCTTCATCTGCCTCCCAAATGGAAGACTGAATTGGGATGGTTAGTGGGGTGGCTAGTGGCATTATTGGTGTTCATCAGTGACATTGAAAAAGCTGAAATGCAAATGTCCTGCACATCCCAAACATAACTACAGGTTGGATAGAGACTGGATTGGAATTAGTCCTGGGTGGAAGGACTTGGGTATGTTGATTAATGTAGAACTCAATATGAGCTTTCAACATATATTTTCAGCTTGGAACTCCAACTGTATCCTGGGCTGCATCATAAACAGCATGACCAGCAGATGAAGGGAGGTGATTCTGTCCCTCTATTTTGTCTTTCTGTAGGAGGAGCCGGTAGACACTGCCTCTCTCACTTGTTTCTTTCCATTTGATAGTTGTCTCTGGCAATACATTCACTCTATAAGGGTGCCAAATTGACATCTTTTCTCCTGTCCTCTGACCAATCTTCAAAATATCTCCCAACTTTGCTTTCAGAATCTCACAAGAGAACAGTGTTGGGAAAATACCCCATAATCTCATTATCTCTTCCATACCTGGAAAAGTGAGGAGCAAGCATCCAATTTAATTAGAATTTTTCAGCTCAGGGAAATGCAAAACTCTGGGTAGAAGTTAGAGACATTCCCTTGCTACAAATAATGCTTTTACTGTATCTTGAATTCAACTGCAATGCAAAAATGGCATAAGTTAAAGCAACATGGGTCATGCAACGAATAATTTTGCATGACATTATGAGAAATCTCGGTGTCTTTTGTGGGTGTTCAAGTAATCATTAATGAATATAGAGTTTCCAAGAGATAAAATGTTTGGGCAAACAGAATTTTTCAGGTACTCAAAACCGTCATGGTTAAACTAAATGTTCTTACAAGTTTTTTAATATACATGGTACCAAAAAGTTTTGAGGTTCCAGATCTCTATTGTATGTGCCTTTGTTCCACTGTAGAGGTTTGAAGCCTCTTCTGAATTCTTGTCTGAATATTTCCACATGCCTATTAGGGCCTTGTCCATGACCTATTGTATTACAGAGTGAGTGTGAAGGGAAGAAAAGGAGCCTTAACCACCTACATTGTACAGTAGTAAGAAAAAGTTTTCATAATGTACTCATACAATCTGATGCTTCATTTATGTAGCGGCTATGTGTTTGCTTCTTTTAGAAGTCATCTTATGTGGATCTCTGTCCTGGATCAGGGTGTGCTGGTCCAAGTCTAAGTTGCACTTTTGTAGCAGTGCCTCTGCTTTGGTATTGTAATTAGCAATCACTGCTTTATTTCAAGGAGACTGGAAATCATGGTGGTCATGAATGTAGCCAAAAAAATTCCAGTTTCTTATTTTGATATTTTAATACTCCCTTTCAGACTTTCTTGGGTAGACATTTTGAAGTTAAGATGTATTTTACTTTTTCCTCTAGTATTATACTTACCATTGGAAATCCAGTGCAAAAGTTTTATCATGGCACTCAAGAAGCACTCAGTTTGCTTCTTCTATGCTCCCCATGTTTTTACCACACTTCAGAACTCAATGAATGAGGAATTCACTAATTTCTAGAATGTTTTAAGAAAGATTGCTTTTGCTGGTCAAAGTCCTGAGCTACTAGATTTTTCCTCTGCTTGTCTCTGTTAGAAGAAAACTAAATCTGAATAAAGAAAACCCCACAAATAGTAAAGGGACAGAAAGACTCTGAAAGGTCTGAAACCCAGCAGGGAGTTAAAGAAGCATCCGTTATACTTCCCTGCCTTCCCCTGGGCTAGTTCTGCCCTGTCAGATTTATAGGACCTCTACTGAAATTTTATGTACTTTTCATTTGTCTTCAATGTTCCTGGCTGCAGTTTTGCAGGAATTTCACTGATTTGTATGCATTTATAATCAGAAACTTTACTTTGTCCTCTGGCTATATAGGGAATCCAGCCTACCTAATATTCAACAACATAATATGTTTTTCACTAATATAAACCAAATAATATGTTATTAAGGAGAGTGTATACTTTTATTTCCAGGTGCTGCAGCTGATGGAGGGTGTTTTAACTACAGCCTCATGAAAAGGTGTTCTCCACATGAAAATGTCAATTGTAAGCATTCAAATATTTTACAATTCTATCTTTATTTCAGAAAAAAATGTAGCCAAAAAGGAAAGAAGTTTTTAATTGAAATGTCTTATATACTAACATGACCAAAAATGAAAAAGCTATTTAAAGAAATCTGTTTAAATAACTGGATTTGAAAAACAAGAAAAATTTTATTTTGTCAGTTTTTTCTATAATTTTCTCAGTAACCAGTGGTTCAGGTCCTTAAATAGAACCCATTAATCCTTTTTAAAGAGACGGAATTTTGGTAGGTTTTCAAATAAATATTTAAATTAAAATCCTATCTGGAAGAAGCTAGTAATTAATAATTTATATAGCAATTTCAAAAGTAACTTAAAATGACATGGCACAAATACAGTAATCACAATGATTTTTGAAGGGCAATGGGATGCCCATTGAGGCAGAAGACCCGCATGGATAAGGAGGGGACTGCTGGGCAAACTTAGTGGAAGAAGAGAGTCTACAGGTCATGGAAGGAGGGGGATGGCCACTGGGGATGAATATAAGACTATACAGGACATGTAGATGGAAACTAGGAGGGCTAAGGCCTCTTTGTAACTAAACCTTGCAAGGGAGGTCAGGGACAACAGAAAGTCCTTATTCAAATACATTGCAGACAAAACTAAATCTAGAGGCAATGTAGGCCTTCTATTGAACGACGTGGGTGCCCTGGTGACTCAGGATAGTAAGAAGGTAGAGTTACTGAATGCCTTCTTTGCCTCTGTCTATACTGCTGGAGACGTTTGCTGGAGCCCCAGATGGCTGAAGCCCAGCAGGACGTCAGGATAAACGATGAGTCAGCCTTAGTTGATAAGGACTGGGTCAGGAATGAATTAAACCACCTGGACATCCATAAATCTATGGGTCCTGACAAGATGCACCTGAGGGTGCTGAAGGAGCTGGTAGAAGCCACTGCTAGGCCACTATCCATCGTCTTTGCTAAATCCTGGGAAATGGGAGAGGTACCTGAGGACTGGAGGAAAGCAAATGTTACTCCAGTTTTCAAGAAGGGCAAGAAGGAGGACCAGGATAACTACAGACAGGTCAGCCTCACTTCCATCCCTGGAAGTGAGGATCTCAAGGCACATCAAGGATAAGAGGGTTCTTAGGAGCAGTCAACATGGTTTTACCAAGGGGATGTCATGTTTGACTAATCAAATAGCCTTTTATGAGAATATCACCAGGTGGATAGATGATGGTAGGGCAATAGATTTGGTCTACCTTGACCTCAGTAAAGCATTAATGCATACAAATCTATGGGCCCTGATGGGTTACATCCACGTGTGCTGAGGGAGCTAGCGGAGGTGATTGCTGAGCCGCTCTCTATCATCTTCAACAGGTCTTGGAGGACAGGTGAAGTGCCTGAAGACTGGAGGATAGCCAATGTCACTCCAGTCTTTAAAAAGGGCAAGAAAGAGGAAACTAGTAACTCTAGGCCAGTCAGCTTCACCTCTGTCCCGGGAAAGGTAATGGAACAGCTTGTTCTGGATGCCATCTCCAAGCAACTGGAAGAGAAGAAGGTCATGAGGAGTAGTCAGCATGGATTCACTAAGGGGAAATCGTGCTTGACCAATCTCATAGCCTTCTACGATCTCATAACAGGCTGGGTAGATGGAGGGAGAGCAGTGGATGTCATCTACCTTGACTTCAGCAAGGCTTTTGATACTGTCTCCCATGATATCCTGATAGCAAAGCTGAGAAAGTATGGGGTAGATGAGTGGACAGTGTGGTGGGTTGAGAATTGGCTGTCGGACTGAGCTCAGAGGGTTGTGATTGGAGGAGCAGAATCTGACTGGAGGCCTGTGACTAGCGGTGTTCCCCAGGGCTCGGTGTTGGGTCCAGTCCTATTTAATATCTTCATTGACAACCTTGATGAGGGAATAACACCCACCCACAGCAAGTACGCCGATGATACAAAGCTGGGAGGGGTGGCTGACATGCAGGAACACTGCGCTGCCATCCAGCAAGACCTGGACAGGCTGGAAAGCTGGGCAGTTAGAAATCGGATGAAATTCAAGAAAAGCAAGTGTAAAGTCTTGCACCTGGGAAGGAACAACCGTTTATATCAGTACAGGCTGGGGGATGACCGGCTGGAGAAGAGCTCAGTGGAGAAGGACCTGGGGGTCTCCTGTGGAGTCTCCATCTCTGGAGATATTCAAGACCCATCTGGATGCCTACCTGTGTGATCTATCCTATGGAACCTGCTTTGCAGGGGTGGTTGGACTCAATGATCTCATGACCCATCACTGTGAGGTGATGGAGCACTTGAACAGACTGCCCAGTGAGGTTGTGGAGCCTCCTTCTCTGGAGACATTAAAAACCTACCTGGATGTGTTCCTGTATGATTTAGTCTAGGTGATCCTGCTCTGGCAGGGAGGGGGTGAACCGATGATCTTTCGAAGTCCTTTCCAACACCTAATGTTCTGTGATTCTGTGATTAACTTGAAATTAATAAGGTTAAAGCAAAATAAAAACCAATTTATATAAACTTGAAAAAAAGTCAAGCTACTTAAGTATTCAGAAAAAAAAATATCTGATTTTCTTGTATTAACATTTAATGATGTCTTTTTTTTTTAGACAGTTATATTTTAGGTCTGTAAGTCTGAACAGTGATATGCTTTAAATTAATCAGTGACTTCTAACATCAGATGTTCAGAGACCTATACAATGGTCTGTTGTTTCTGAACCTTCTACTGTTCACTCTTTGAACTCTTCAGACTTTTACTGATGTGGAATCACAATGATCAAGATCAAAAACTAACAGAGCAATTGCAATACATTATCTTTAAGTTGTGTACACTTTGAAGAAAAGTCAAAGGAACAATAATTTTAACAAAACCTCACCTAATTAATTTTGTTTTCTCCTTTTTGGCAATTGGCAATAGCAAATATCTTTAACAAGGGTAATAAAAGACCAAGAAATAACGATTTATAAAACACCTTTTGAATGAAATTACTAAGTTCAGTGGGGTTTATGTAGTATTTATACTTGGTCTTTTGATAGCTTTTTCGTGTCTTTTTTCAAATAAGTAATCGAAGATTCAAATGCTCTGTCTCCATCTCCTGGCAGATAAGAACTAAAAAAAAATAAAATAAAAAAAAACGTGGACTGAAATGCATGAATCCAAGGGACAAAATTTAGGAGAAATTAAATTTCTGCTTCTTGATTTATTTGAAATTTTTCCCTATTTCTAAAATCATTCCAAGCTATTAGAATGTAGAGAAAAAGAAATTTATATTATTACGCAGATAATAGTCAAAAGATCATATCACTTAGGCAATACATTCAACCCCAGTTTTCCATTAGAATATAACAGCAGTACACCATTTAATGTCATAGAGAAATGACAGTTCATTATAAATGACTACTTGAATATTTTTAAATCCTCTGGTTGATAATCTAAAGCAAAGTTGATAGCATTTTGTTGATATGCTTAAAAATATAGTCATATCTTTGCTGTAACTAGTTTACCTGGAAACAATGTGCTTAACGACCTTCACTATACATTAAATTACATTTACCTTAAGTGATTTCCATGTAATTCTGAGGTTTTCTTACCTGCCCACCCCCTGATATTTTAGGTATTATCAGAGTTCATACTCCCAAATATTTTTTACAATTTATTTTGAATTAAAAAATAAAATTAATTTTAGAGGAAATTGCAGCAGATATGTATTACTTCTTCCATTGAAAGCAAACTTCTATACCAATTAATACTGCTATAAAACATCGACTATGATATGTGATTATATATGTAATTCTTTAGACATAAACCTTTGACCAAGGCTAGGTCCAGCCGCACCTAGGCTTCTCTCTGAGAAGGAGTTTAGAATGCATGGGGTTACTTTCTGAACCTTGTGACTCAATGGGAGTGGCTCCCCCCAGCCACACATCAGACTATTCCCCTTTATGCAACAGGGGCTAACCAAGTCCATGTAAATGTACTCTGGATACTGTATGCACATACAGTCTCACTTCTTGTAATACGACTGACAGTTTCTCCACCGGTGTCACTAGCATTCCTTAAGTAAAGATACAGGAAAACTTGAAGTTTTTACTACCAAGTATGACTGAATGAAGGATGTATTTTTAGTACAGAATCACAAGATACAGAAGCATTATGCTTAGTATCCAATCTTTTTGAATTAAATTTAAATTTGGATTTTGATTGAGTTTTGGGTTTCTTTTGTTAAATAGCCAGTGTGTTAGTATACGACAGAATGACACTCGTATTCTTTTTCTTTTTTTAATTTTTTTTTTAATTTTTGTCAGGTCAATGTTT
The DNA here is from genome assembly GCA_022605575.1 of Laterallus jamaicensis coturniculus. Classification (NCBI taxonomy): domain Eukaryota; kingdom Metazoa; phylum Chordata; class Aves; order Gruiformes; family Rallidae; genus Laterallus; species Laterallus jamaicensis. The sequence continues at coordinate 90,777,621 of JAKCOX010000001.1, forward strand.
ATTTTTTAAGTTTAGATAGTTACAGAAAGCAGTGATGAACTAATGTCCTGTGTTTATGTAAGAGTTTTCATGAGCTCTTACATTAGTTAGGATTACAGACCCCAGCAGTTTAATGTATTGTCAATAGCTAAATTAATTTTTAAGTTATAAAGAAGGTATAGACAATAATGAATGTATCTAAATAATAAATATTTTACTACCTGCAAAACCAAAATCCTTTTATCATATTAATATGCAGATTAATAGTTATATGTAGAGTTAGCGAAACAGCGGAATGGAAAAAAGGTTTTAGTTAGAATTTGATTAACTTAAAAATTTTTTTCTTTGAAGAAAAAAGAATATAGAAACCAATTCAGTAACTGATCTTTAAAACCGTGGAGTTTGTTTGCTTTGGAGAATGTTTAATAAAGACAAGAAAACATGAAAGATTCACTTTTTACTTTCCTAAATTTTTTTTTCTTTTGTTTTATATTCCTCCAGAAGGAAAAAAAATCTATCAATATGGTTATAGCTACAGTTTTACTTGTATAGAAAGAAAGAATTGTCCCCAAATAGGTTTTTACTGCTGCCTGTCTCAGTTCTAGCTTACAAGAAGAATGATAAATAAGATTTATAGATACAGATTACTTAGTTTAAAGAGTGCTTTGAAATACATGGTAGCAAAGGTTACCTTTAGAAACCTCTACTACAGATATTGATTTTAAAAACAGAGATGTACTTTAAAAATTTTAAATAAAAGGAGGAAAACATTAAAGTTTTCCAGACAGCAAATCTTGACTTCATGTTTTTTTTAATATTCAGTCAGCATTGCAGTACTGACGTTCAAGGCTTACCATAAAATAGAAAATAAGTTTCCAAACTCACACTTCTATTTGTCACAGATAAACACATTTCCAGAAACATATTACACAGAGCTGTAACTGTCAGATCACTAATTACAAAATATTAGGGGTCAATTTTCCACATTAACATTAATGAAAGCTCTGTACAGTCATTGAACAAAGTGCTATTGTGTGATAATAATATGCCCAGTAAGACTGTAAATCATACCAATGAAATCCTATTCACACCTACTGTATGTGCATCATTACTTTATAACACATGAACACCTTTAGTCTGATTCTAAAACACGTTTCCACTATATGAGATACAAGGAATTGTATACTAATTTAATTGACAATATTAAAATTTTCTTACAATCTACTTTAGAAATTATGAAAAAAATTCCCCCTTTTTTTTGATCGCACTGAATTCCCAAATGTTTGTAAAATATAGGTAAATTATGGAATATATGCTGCTATTAGCTACAGTTTTTACAGAGTCCTCAATTCTTGTCATATTATTAAAAGTTCTTTCTGAGATTGCTCACTTGCTTCCATAAAAAAATAAAACTTATCTATCAACAGTGCAAAGTCTGTGAATGCAATGTAAAGAAACATCAGGGGCGGTGGAGCTCAACTGTGTTACTTCTCTTTCAAAAGATCAATGAGACCAGAAGTGCCTAGTAGCTATTGCTTGTGCTTTTCCCTCACAAATGTTTTTGAATATATACATGAACATAAAGCTCTCACTTGTGCTGTGAAGAAGAAAATAAATTTGGATGCCTATGTAAAATATAAATTGCTTGTTTAGTATGTGACTTCAAAAGTTTTCACCTTACAATTTCAATATGGTTGTTACCAAGCTCTTCTGCCTCAGTAAGGAACATATTTCACTGGCAGAGCCACACTGTGAAATTGAAAAGATTTTCCTTCTATTTTCATCCCTGACTTCAGGGAACCCAAGGCATTAGAAGGACATTAACGATCCTCTTATTTCATAGACTTTGTCTAATATTAATTAATATATGTACTTAATAAAGCTAGCATTTTTAATTCACAACAGCCTGCCTCATTCAGCTGCCATTAGTCAAATTTAGATTTGTTCTTCAAAACAGAGACTTGTGCTCAATTTGTCACTGAACTGTATTATCTGAGGATAAATTTAATATGAGGACACAGCGTAATCCTATCTGGCAAGCAAGAAGTTTCACTTTGCTACTCTTTCCCTACTACCTGACACATTATGCCTGAATCTAGTGATATTTGGCTGATTTTACTGAAAGCTACATTTTGTTTATATTTTATGTGAGTTGGTTCCTATTATCAGCTTGATGACTGGAGGATGGCAGAAATATTTACATCATTTTGAGAGGACTCAGATTCCTACAGGAGCAGAGAGAAACTGAGGAATGGTTTCAACAGTGCTAATGTTTCTTAAATTATGGGCAAATAGGCATCTAGGTGTACAGGATCTGAACCTTGGCTATACCTATGAAAGACAGACACTGTTGGGTCTATGAGTAGTGCCTTAAGTATTGCCTGGATGAAAGTAGCATTAAGGTTATTACCCAAGGCTGAAGATAACACACCATTATTTTCCTTGAATATACATAATTATCTGTTCTGTAAATCCAAATGTAATGTATTTTGAAAATACTTTCCAGATAAAAAAGAATAAAAATATAGTTTGGTTATTATATTTGTGAATATAATAAACACTTATGGTATCATTTTATATTCATTATATTTTCATCCTGATTCCTTGTCAAGGCATTGAGTTTACAAGGATTCTTGCCAGTATTATTTGAAAAGCAGCACTGCAATTCTTACTTCTGTGCTTTAATAATAGGCTGTGGTACCTCTGATTAGGATGTACCACTTTCAAAGGACATGTAACAGACTCTAACCAAAGCTTATATCCAGGATCTGTAAAATTGTCAGAACTGAACAAAACAGAGTGCAAGGGCACTTATCTCAGTAACACTAAATAAGAAAGAGAAAATGGTGATCACATGATTGTTTGATAAATGACTGTGATAGCTTTTCCTTCATTTTATTCTGATGATAATAGGGATATGAAGGTTGTACAGCCAGGTGACTGCTTACTCATTGTATAATACAGTTAATGAGCTGCATTTGTGACATTAGTATAATCTGTCTGGTTCATAATGTACTATAGCACATGCATTATTTCACTGAATGATTTATGGGATCTCTATTATGTTGTAATGCATTTCCTAGGGTAATAGATGAGATGGATTATCTTGTGTTTCCTAGCATAATGTAGTTTTGTACATCACAAATATAATTGCCTTATAAGACATCGTATTTCATTAACCAATGAGAATGGTTTTGATGACAGATATCCCTTCATTAATTAAATATTTCCCATTACTTGTTATACAGTTCTAAATATCTCCTAAACTTTTCTATTATTTACAAACTTTCATGTTACTTTATTTGTATGCACTATTCTATAATAAAATATTTAAATGTTACTTCACAGAAATCGAAAACTATCTTTTAAAAGCAAAACAAATAGTTACATTATTTTCCGGTGCGGGTTTTTTTCCCATTCATTCATGAACAATTACTACTCTAGATGAATTTCCTTAGAAAATAGGTCTTGGATAGGTCCTAAAATTCAAAATTGATGGGTCAGTGACTGTTTCCCTTTCCCACCATTCTCAATCTGTTCTGACACGGAGGTAGAGCAAAATTGTTAAATTTCTTCAGGTTTTGTAAATATTAGTATTTGATTCTGGTTGAGGGCAAAGGGACTGTAAATAATCTTATTATGATGTTTTAAAATTCTTTATATGGTTTGTTAATCAGCAATATCCCAAACAGCCAGATTATATACTCTTGTTTTTGCTGAGGGTTTGCAGTGGGAGGAGGGGAAGAAATTGGGGAATTTGGAAGATGAATAAACCAAAGCAAAAGAAGGCAAGGCAGGCCAACACGAGGCAAGGCAATGCAAGGGAATAAAAGTATTTTAGTGTCTGGAGCTTTTAGGAACAGGCAACGGAGCTCAAGTTACCAGAGTAAGAGAGAATAAGAGAGTGCTGTGTCAGGCAGAGCCTTGAGATACAGCTGTCTTATTTGCATGCTAAATATAAATAATGTGTTCCCATCACTAAAGGTGTGAGGATGGGTTTATCTAAACAAAAAATTACTAAGTGGAATACAGTAACTATATACAGAGGTCTGAGAAGTCCACTGCTAGTGTCCTGCTGATTGTGGTTACCTGTTTCAGTCCTGCGGCCTGTTAGAAATGCTCTGTGCCTGACCATTACTTAAAATTCTTGGAGAATTCCTACAGTGTGTCCTCATGCTACTTGCTTGTTTTTCTATTTCCTTCTGCCCAGCATCAGATATATCTCTGAATTACACATATTCCGCTGCTCTTGAGGAAGACTTAGTCTTTGACTTCATACTGACACTTCTATTTAACTTAACCTAAATGGCACAACAGGTATTGATTTTTGACGATAGGCCAGTCAGCCTCACTTCTGTCCCTGGAAAGGTGATGGAACAGCTTGTTCTGGATGCCATATCCATGCAACTGGAAGAGAAGAAGGTCATGAGGAGTAGTCAGCATGGATTCACCAAGGGAAGATCGTGCTTGACCAATCTCATAGCCTTCTATGATGTTATTACCAACTGGGTGGATGGAGGGAGAACAGTAGATGTCATCTACCTTGACTTCAGCAAGGCTTTCTATACTGTCTCCCATGACATCCTGATAGCAAAGCTGAGAGAGTATGGGATAGATGAGTGGACAGTGAAGTGGGTTGAGAACTGGCTGTCAGACTGATCTCAGAGGGTTGTGATCGGTGGATCAGAATCTGACTGGAGGCCTGTGACTAGCGGTGTTCCCCAGGGCTCGGTGTTGGGTCCAGTCCTGTTCAATATCTTCATTGACAACCTTGATGAGGGAATAGCATCCATCCTCGGCAAGTATGCTGATGACACAAAGCTGGGAGGAGTGGCTGACATGCAGGAACACTGCGCTGCCATCCAGCGAGACCTGGACAGGCTGGAAAGCTGGGCAGTTAGAAATCGGATGAAATTCAACAGAAGCAAGTCTTGCACCTGGGAAGGAACAACTGTTTGTATCAGTACAGGCTGGGGGATGACCGGCTGGAGAAGAGCTCAGTGGAGAAGGACCTGGGGGTCCTGGTGGATGACAAGGCGGCTATGAGCCAGCAGTGTGCCCTGGTGGCTAAGAGAGCCAATGGGATCCTGGGATGCATCAGGAGGAGTGTGGCCAGCAGGCCTAAGGAGGTGATCCTCCCCCTCTCCTCTGCCCTGGTCAGGCCCCACCTGGAGTATTGTGTCCAGTTCTGGGCTCCCTGGTGTAAAAAGGACAGGGACCTCCTTGAGAGAGTCCAGAGAAGAGCTTCGAAGATGATTAAGGGCGTGGATCATCTCCTGTATGAGGAAAGGCTGAGAGAACTGAGGTTGTTCTGTCTAGAGAAAAGAAGACTAAGGGGGGACCTAATTAATGTTTATAAATATCTTAAGCATGGGATGCAGGAGGAATTGGCCTGCCCCCTTTCAGTGGTCAGTGGAGACAGGATAAGGGGCAATGGCTGCAAGTTGGAGCATAGGAAGTTCCACACCAACATGCAGAAAAACTTTTACACAGTGAGGGTGACAGAGCAGTGGCTGCCCAGGGAGGCGGTGGGGTCTCCTTTTCTGGAGATATTCAAGACCCGTCTGGATGCCTATCTGTGTTATATGAGCTAGGGAGCCTGCTTTGGCAGGGTGGTTGGACCCGATGATCTCTCGAGGTCCCTTACAATTCTGTGATTCTTTTAATGAATCACTATACACAGTTCATGTATACTAATGGCAGTGTTGTGGAAATGTGGGCTTTCTTAGCTCTACAGCTCCTGGTTTTCCATTAATTTGCAATAACTGGTCTCATTAACTTTATTGGTAGCAGTTCAAATCATCATGAGAGTTCCATATTACCCCTCAGTTCAAAAGGAGGGTCCTCTGGGGTGCACCATCAATTCAAACTTACAGAAACCAAACCTTTTGCCACACTGGTAGTATGAAGTAGGTTAAATGAAGAGTATAAAAAAGTTTGATAAATTGTTAAAATTATGTTTGAAAATTGAGCTGAATATTTTTATATGCAGCACTAGAGAGAGACCTGATCTAGTGAAAGACATTGTTGACCAGGGCAGAGGGAGGTGGAACGAGGTGGTCTCTAGAAGTCCCTTCCAACCCAAACCTTCTATGATTCAATAATTCTATATATCATAAGTCAATGTCTAACTCATCATTTAGCATATGACTGGTGGGAAAACAAACATAATCAATATACAACACGCACTTTTCATTTTGAGCATACAAAAAATATAGCTGGGCAAGGGATATATAGTATAGCAGATGAAAATGAGGTACCTGGTCATTAGGTTTTGTCATGATTTTTGTCATGATTAACAAAGAAAAAAAGTTTAATCTAGAAAATCCTACTGAGCAATTTTGGAGACTTACAAATCCCTAGTGTTATGGTTTAAAACTTGTTCTGTCACTTACACTTAGCTCATTTTTAAATTTGGAATTTCCAGAACTGTTAAATTATAGTGAAAATGTACAATAGCCTCAAATATAATGATTTGTCTTGTAGGGACTATACAAGTGAATAACAGTTAAAAATAAATATTTTATCTACTAATTTATAGTACTATGCCTTTCTAGAGGAAATGTAATCAAATTTTATAGACGAATAAATATATTTTAAGGAGCAATTTCTCAAAATCTAACTATAACCTCTTTTTGAAAAGACATAAAAGATAATAAAATAGTTTGATTTCCACAACAGTTACAATTTCTTTTATCTTATACACTCTATGTCAAAGCAGAAAAAAGGCAAGACAATAAACTCATCATAGATATGTGTAAATGATATGTCCATCCTTAGAAAAAAAAAACAAACCAAACACCAACAATTTGCTCACATTTTTCTGCCTTGTAAGTTTAAAATTCTAATAACTATAGTATATACAAAACACCACGTATTTCAGGAAATTATATTCTATTTAATGATGTCACATTGCATTACATATTTACAGACTGTAATTTTTCGAACAATAGCCCTAAAATAAAAATGCACAAATATATATATATTACCCATATATTTAGACAGCTATTAAATCCAATCTTCACCTTGGTTTCCTTAATAGAATAGACAGAAAATAATTTTAATAGCATTCCCAGAGGTTAACATATCCAGCCTTTGGTGAACCACGTTATAAAATGAATCAGTTCCAGAATAAAGAACGCTCGCAGAGAAATGCTCTTTCACTTTATTTCTGATAGAAAACCTTTCATTTGGGGGGCAGCAAGTGGGGACTTGATTTTGCTGCAAAGAAAGAGAAGTCCAAGTTAGACTTCTGAAGCAACTTGCTATCTGATTTGGCCTAAGAAATTTTATTTTTAGATCTTAAACTTCTGGGAGAAGGGACTAACTTCTGTTATACATTTAAAAAAAAAAAAAAAAGAAAAAAAGCTTATGCTTTAATGGAGACAACTGTGGGCTTAAACTTCCAGGTGAAGTCAAGCCTTCCATTCTTCTACCAAAACCTCCCCTGTCCTCAGCAGTTTCGATTAATTTTATATTGGTGTATATAAATAATTTGTGTCCTTTTGTACTGGACTTTTTTATTCCTCTCTGAGAGACAACACTTAATATAGGTATTTGATTAGTTCAGAGAGGCTTGATAGGCACTAGTGAGATTTTGGAGTTTTCTTTAAAGTAAAACTTATGTTCATATTTTCATTTCTTTTCCTTGCCAAATCTTTATTTTTTAAAAAAAGTGACATAAAAAGAGAAAATAAAAATTTTTACTGACTGTAGTTAGAATGATTTTTTTCAGGTGAAACAGGTTTCTTGAAATGACCTATTTAAGCTTTTCAGTTTAAAATGTTCTTTAAAAGACAGTTCCTTTCTGAAATAACTGTAATCAGCATGCTGAAATGTTAACATATTATTTTATAGAAAGAAAATAATGTATTGTGATTTTTCTATTCGGTAAGAAATTTGAGAACTTATTTAACTCAGTATTTACTGATCGAATTTTTTAATCAAAGTTTTGTTAATCTAGCAATAGGTACCCCATATCTCCATATGATGGCAGGTAGTTTACTGTTACTGATAAATGGATATATCTGATATTACAATTAAGGAGAACATCTCTCCACCCCACCCCACCCCCATTGTATTAATTGACAGAATTGCTACATTTTCATACAGCAATTGACAAGGTAATACATTAGACTGATAATCGGGTTAAAAAATTATAAAAGAAAATAACATTTTAGTCTTCAAACATAGAAATAGGTATCAATAATATTTCATCCTGGAATCTCGAGAGTCTGGATTAACAAACTGCCAAAATGCCACTCAGATACAGTTCTTTCTAAAGCCTCTCTATGAACTTCTACTGTTAGTGCAGTACTTATTACTACATTATCAGTACTGAGCTGCTGCAATTTACTGTGAAATTTAAGTTATACAAAAAGTATTTATGACTTTGAATAACTATAAATTGTAACTATATCTATGGCTTTATGCACCTGTCTTTTAGGATTCCTCTCAGGTAGTCTCATAGACAAGGTAAGGTTTCTAACATGGCTTCCTGGATAAGGGCAATTAAATATACACCTTATAAAGCAACTGCCATCTCTTTTTGCAAACAAGTTTCAATCAAGTAGGTGCTGCCAGGTTCAGGTCCATCAGCTGTGAGTTCCTGAAATTCTGTTGCATCTCTGTCCCATGGAAGCAAGTCTCTAGCTTTACTTCAGAAAACTAATGCTCAGGGAACCAGGTTGCAGCTAAATTTTCAGTTAAAACATAGTTTTGATTTGTTCCTTTTTTTCAGTTGAGTAGTACTCTCTTTGAAAATGGGTCAGTAGTTCAAATCTGATAATATCACTCACTATTGAGATACAGACTTCAGCAAGTCAGTAGTTTAGTTATGCAGTTCGTGGATTACAGGTTAATTCATAGCCTATGGCTGTGTTCTTACAGCTAAGCACTTAAAGATATGCAGTTTGTATCTAACTCCATAGTAGATGTTCAACTCCTAACCATTTTTAAGATTCTAAACCATTTTCTTGATACTCAGGGTATGGGCACAGCCGGAGAAGAGCTCTGTAGAGAAGGACCTGGGGGTCCTGGTCAACGACAGGTTGGCTATGAGTCAGCAGTGTGCCCTGGTGGCTAAGAGAGCCAATGGGATCCTGGGGTGCATCAGGAGGAGTGTGGCCAGCAGGTCCAAGGAGGTGATCCTCCCCCTCTACTCTGCCCTGGTCAGGCCCCACCTGGAGTATTGTGTCCAGTTCTGGGCTCTTTGGTATAAAAAAGACAGGGATCTCCTGGGGAGAGTCCAGAGAAGGGCTACAAAGATGATTAAGGACCTGGAACATCTATCCTATGAGGAAAGGCTGAGAGAGCTGGGGCTGTTCAGCCTGGAGAAAAGAAGACTGAGGAGGGACCTAATTAAAGTCTATAATTATCTCAAGCGAGGGATGCAGGGGGAATCAGCCAGCCCCTTTTCAGTGGTCAGTGGAGACAGGACAAGGGGCAATGGCTGCAAATTGGAGCACAGGACGTTCCGCACCAACATGCGGAGGAACTTTTTCCCAGTGAGGGTGACAGAGCCCTGGGACAGGCTGCCCAGGGAGGTGGTGGAGTCTCCTTCTCTGGAGATATTCAAGACCCATCTGGATGCCTGTCTGCGCAGTATGAGCTAGGGAGCCTGCTTTGGCAGGGGGGTTGGACCCGATGATCTCTTGAGGTCCCTTCCAACCCCTACAACTCTGTGATTCTGTGATTCTGTGATCTGAAGTCCTCCCATATGCCATCAACTGTTTCAATAATAAGCTGTTATTCTCTGGTAGCAGGTGCTTTTTCACACTTAGCCCTGTGGACAAAGTCCTAGGAAGAAGTTATTTGCCAATTAAAAGACAATTACCATGATTAATTTTCAAAACTGGCTTTCAGTTTTTTAATAGTACTCCATTTCTCCATTTTCAGGTTCCTGTTTTCTGTGTAGTGGAAATTTCCTAAACTAGTTTTATGGGTTCTCTAGGAATAATTCCTTATGTCTCAGTGGAATCTAAAAGAGTCTGCTTGACACCTAGATCACAGAACAAGTTCCCTAAAAGGAAAGGTTCTCATCCTAGGATGTGACTTTGCCATTATTGGGAGATATAATTTTCTTCTATGTTAAGAGTATCTATTATACTTGTGATATATATAGTTTTAAAACTTAACCAGGTTGGGAAATCCGTTAGCTAACTAATGTCTTCTGTACCTTTAGTGGGGTTAGTGCTCTTTCCTGAACATTTCCTAAAAATGCACATGTGTAGACACATGTAACTCATAGGACTGTACTTGAAAAATTCATTGGAAAATTCTAGGGCATGCTCTAGTCAATTGAAATATCACAGAATCACAGAATCATTAAAGAAATATCACTAAATAAAGGGACAGTAATAGGTACCTTCCAATGTCTTCTGGGGTCACAACTGAAGGAAAGCTTGCTACAACCAAGACAGAACTGTTCTTTGATGTGCACAGAGAGCTTTTGAAAACCAGAGAAACACTGAAATTAAGTTGCTTAAAGACTTGAAGATTTGGTAGAAGCTGAGGATGGTCTTCCAATGTCTCAGTTTTTGTCTCATATTCCTACTCCTACCATAAATTGTACATATAGGTATTCACTTCTTGCCTGGAATTTGTCCAAAGCCATTATTCTTTGTTGGTTCAGTTACACGAGCCAGCTCAATAAAGGCACCAAATAAATTCAACTTTGAAGACAAAATGACAGTACTTTCTGTGGAAATTGCTGAAATATAAAACATCTAATTGTATCCTAGATCTTCAGAAGTTTCAGGTTCTGATTCTCAATCATATTAACAGTCACTTTAAGATGGGTGAAACTATTTGTCATCAAGTGTCTATGGAGTCCTGAGCTCTAGAGATTTAGTTAGAGGGATCAGTTTTTCAAAGTCTGCAACTTTTGGGGGTTTTATACCCATTAGTTAGCCAGTGATTCTGAGAATGATATTACTTAGCTTGTTGATAACATAAAAGGGAACTTGAGGAAGACGTATCTTGAAAGAGCTGGACGAAATGAGAAATGTCTTTTCAACACACAAAACAGCAGAATAATGAATTGCAAGCCAGCAAAACAAACTGAAAGCATGAATGACTGCTAAGTGTAAAGATACTACAGTGTCTGACCTTGAGAAAATTTGTGTGTAATGGTGGAGAAATCCCTGAAGTCCTCATCTCAACTTGCCACTGCACCAAGTAAAATATAAGAGGCACTAAGTTGTATTGCTGAAGCACAAAATAAATCACAAAAAGTAGAAGCAGTGATGCATGAAGCTCTGACTACATCCCAGATAATATTTTCCATGCTGGTCATCAGTACTCCTTTTCATATTAATCAGTGTTGTGTACTTATTTTTTTCTTTTCTTTCAAAAGACTGTTATGAAAATACAGATACAAGTTATACAAGTATGAATAAGCTTTGGGTATGAATATAAACTGAAAACATGGTGTGCTAAAAAAGAGAGACCAAACTAAAATAGTGCTAGGAATTACAGAAGGAGCAATAATATACTGTCCCTTTCTGTCTAGAAACAGAATGTAATTCAAACAAAATTGTCAGCAAAAATCACAAATTAAATGTTAAAAGATGGGACAGGATGAAGCACAATGAAGCTGCATTTCTGGTTACAAGTACTCTTAGGCAGAAAATGGAGTAGAACTGTTCAGTAACATGCCTACTCCAATTAAGGTCTATGTTTTAACTATTTTTAATAGGGTAAATCTGTTCTAAATGTGCCACTGAGGACCAACTCTCCTGAAAATACTTATCTGCCAAAATCGTGGGTAATTAGTTCTATTCCTTTATTTTATATGCCTGAATTGACAAACTGTATTTACAATTTGAGTTTAGTACCTATCTTCACAGTGAAGGAAAGCCTCAAGGAGACTTAAACCATGGGATAAGATACATTGAAGACATTTCTTTGGAATTCTACCTCTGCATAAGTGTCTATATGAAACCTTTATTTCTTGCCCAAAACTGTTTTGTAAATATATGGGGTTAACAGATAGTGACTAAAAAATAGAAGTTGGTCATCAATACTTATATGCATGCAAATTGCTCCTCGTGGTAGACAGCATCTCAGAACCAGAAGAAAGGATTTAAATCCTCTACGACCTGAGAGGCTTTAATCTAAAGGTATCATATCTGCAGCCATAAGGTAATAGAAGGAGGTTTCATAGAACAGCCCTTTAGTTTAAGCACTGAAGTTCATCCGTAGCAGAAAGAAAAGTAGAAATCAGAGTTAAGTTCAAGACCTCTTAGGTAAAAGACAAATCAAAAGCACATTTGCTTATACAAGCATTGAATGGTAACTAAAAACTGTGGAGAATCCTTACACAGAAGGATGCATAAACAATAATTCCATCAGAATTTAGCACTAATGAAGGGAGGGATTAAGTTTGAGCAGTATTCAGAATTTTCAATTAGAAAGATTCTTTCTATTACTAATTTATTGGCTTTTTCTGATCCTATTTTTGGTCACTATCTTCTCCTCAGACAGGAGATGTCTACCCATTCAATAGTGGAAAATCAAACTGAAAGCTGTTAAATTAATTTTGGGTAGCTTTATAGGGGTAAATTTCCACTAAATTAATTTCTAAAGAGAAAGCTGTTTGCAGCCATAGTTCTCTGACACTACGTATTTTAGAAGTCAGTAGTTGAATTCTAGAGAACATTCAACCCCCCTGTCCCCCACTCTCCACCACCCCCCCCCCCCCAAAAAAAAACCCAACAAAACAAACCTAAGAAAATTAAAGGGAAATAACATTTAGGAATGGATAGCACATTATTTAGAAATTATCTGTCTCTTTTCTCTGGGAAAAACAAAACAAAACAACCCCCAGAAAAGTGTTTTTCCTAAGTTGCCATATATGTGTATTCTGTGTATTTTCTCAACTGCAAAGCACAACTGAGCATCTCTCTCTCTCTGAGAAGAAATTGTTCTTCAGAATGTAGTAGATACCTGCACAGCATATTCACACACACACATTAACTGTGACCATAATGTTTTAATCAGAAGTGAAAAAATACTGACCCGTATTTAGTAGTCTTGCCTTTGTGGTATCAAGGTGAACATTTGCATTTTGCTCTGTTGGCAATTTCTCCACGACATCCTAACTTTTCCTTTGTATATCTGATAAAGCATTTTCTGCCCAATAAACATTAACTACTTTATTACCAAAGTAAAACTGCAGTCCATGTCTGTCTTTGAAGGTAATGTGTTTTGTCATCTAGTCACAATGCATATTGTTTGCATTCAGGACTTAGAGAATTCCTATGTACCACGGGAAATACCATGAGAAAGCTGAAGGGTTTGATTGGACATCTTCTACTGTGTTTCAAGGGATAAAGAAAGAAAAAAGTGAAAAATATCAGAAGGGTGTTCAAACCAATAATCACAAATTAAGAACCATAATAAAATTGCAATACTTTGTAATTTTTTAGGCTTTACTGAAGCCTAAATCCTGTGTCTCTGTGTTTGAGCAGCCCCATGTTTCACTCTGGCTTTGCTGTGCTGCATGCATTCTTTTTCAGATTTCATCAACCTGACTCCTGATCCACATCACAGTACAGTGACTTCAGGTCTGACTTATTACAACACGGTGACTTCTTACTGTCATGCAGCTTCAACTGCAGACAGCAGAGTTTGTTCTGATTCTCATCAATGTAATATCTGATTCATCTTATGACTTCACTAACACAGCGTGACTGCTTGTAGCGTTCAGAATAATACATTGGATTCATATGTGTGTGTGTGTGTGTGTACACGTGGACATGTGCTGTGTTTTGTTAAGCTTACACAAATATCTGAAATATCTGCAAGGTATTCTTAGAATACATTATACAGATTTAAAATGTTTTGCTACAAAATAAACTAAAATATGCTCATAGCAATATCCAAAGGAACAGGTTAAAAGAGGAACACTCAGGTATCTAAATATAAAACAAATGTGGAAAATAAAAAGTATGAAAGGCTATAGAATGGTTTGGGTTGAAAAGGACCTTAAAGATCATCAAATCCCAACTTTCCTGCAACAGGCAAGGACAAAAGTAGATTTTTTAAAAAAAAATATTTATATTTTATTTATATATATATAAAAATGTATGCAGGATCATCATTCTCTGGCTCCGAGGTCATAAAGATATGGAAAGGTCCATGTGTGTGCTACTAAATTCTCCTGTCATCTGAATCAAAGCTGTATCCAAACTGCATATTAAGAGTAGTCTCTGAGCCATGCTATTCTGCTTGTGCCTTGTAATTCTTTGGGTGAGTGCTGTATGTCCAACACCAAATCCATGCCATCCAAACCATGTAACAAGTTAGGTTCCAGGAAATGCCATGGCATTTTTGGTTGACTGTTGTAAACTATAGTTACAACATACAGTTATAAATATAGTTTATAACAGTTACGGACAGCACAGATAAACAAAAGCTTATTTAAGTTCATGCTTTTCTGACTCTTTTATTAGCTATGTTTTCTTCATATGAAAGAAAAAAACCCACCAACCAATAATATAATTAAAAGACAAAGAATTTATTTACTACCATCACAGAGGAATATTAAATTGAAAATAGAAACCATGGTGCAGTGGAAATTTGCATGCCATTGCAGTCTCTAGCATACAGTATTTTCCAGATATTGTCCCTGTTATTGTTTCCTTCCCAGATATACAGGAAATATAGCATCACCTGTCTTTTTCATAGAACAAGTAGCACAGAAAATAATGATTTGTTATGATAGACCAACTATGACTGAAGTAATAAGCTAATTTCACTAAGCTAGCCTACAAACAAGTTCTTGTGGAATGTCCTGGCCACAGCTCTGTGTCATTTCTCTTGTATAAAAAGAATGGTTTTAAATCACCATTTTTATCGAGACTACATCTCCTATGACATCTTATCTTACACAAATAGCTCCAGCAAATATGAGACACTGACCTATGGTGTCATCTTTTTGTTTGCAATTTAACAGTAATTTTAGACTGTATCCCACTATTGCAAAAGCCTTCCTTTGAAAATCCCTCTGACTCATTTTTATCATGCCATCAAAATGCAACTACTGCTTCTGCTGGTACAAACTTACTGAAATACCTTTGACCTAGAACTGATATTGTCACAGCTATTGGGAAGATCCCACAAAAGAAAAAATAAAATAAATTAATCATTTGCTGTTGCTTTGAATAGCTTAAATGGACAAGAATATAGTTTGCATAATTTTTAATACTGTCCGGACTTTTTGAAAATTCTATGAGGATTGACTCTTTGAAGTCCTTGATAAAAGAGCAAGCAGGTATATAAAAGTTTTCTATTTTTTAATTTTTCTTATAAATAACTCAAGGAAGTCATTAATATTATACTTAGTAACCCAGTCAAATTTAAAATTTTTAATCTGTTAGTTAACATATGCTATTATTTTGTCTACTATACTGTATATATTTTGAGGTGAGGACCTGTGAACCTAAATCCCATTATCCAGATTTGTAATTTTCACAGAGGCTCATCTGAAATATTACATTCTAGTTTCTTGTAAACTCTTTCATTTACTAAATGAGTTCAGAAGAAGGAGATTCCTCTTCTGTTGCAGCCTAAGGGTTTGTAGACATTTCGCTTCTTCATGTACCCTTTAAAAATCTCACACAAAGGAAAAGTTTGGTCTGTATTTTCAGAATGTTAATTTTGCTTTCAGGTTTTTCTTGTGAGCAAATGGAGATAAAGTTACTCTGTAAAACTGTATATTACAAACTGGTTGAATTGATTACAGTATGTCACAGTAAAACAACAAACTGATCCTGCCATTGTGCTGAGGAAAGTGGGAAGGAACACGCCTCAGAAAACAAGGCATTGGCACACTGTGTCCTAGCAGTTTTGAGCGATTACAGTAATTTCATTCCTTATCAATATACCAATGTAGTTACAACTAATTATCCTTCTGCCTTTTATTCATATTTAGTGTCAATGGGCAGTGAGGGCTAGCTGCTGCTTAAGGGACAGGGAGCTGAGAAAGTCAATTCTATGGCCAGTCCAGGACAGGCTGGAACAGACCAGACAGGGCAGGTTGCTGAGCCAGAGTTTGAAGCCAAAACTGACAA
The DNA here is from genome assembly GCA_022605575.1 of Laterallus jamaicensis coturniculus. Lineage (NCBI taxonomy): Eukaryota > Metazoa > Chordata > Aves > Gruiformes > Rallidae > Laterallus > Laterallus jamaicensis. The sequence continues at coordinate 90,793,676 of JAKCOX010000001.1, forward strand.
ATGATGGTGATGATGATGATGAAGAAGATGGAGTGAGGGAAGAGATTGGGCTGGCATGTCAGCCTGCAGGTGGGCCTGGGATCAGGCCTCACGAGAGCAGCCATGTTCTACCACTGGGAAGAACAGGCTAGGCTGGGGATGGGGACAGTTTGAGGCCAGAACAGGACATGGGCCTGTGGGTGGGCCTGGCTTGGCAGGGCCAGACTGAGAGAAGCTGAGTATCTGCCCTGCTGCAGAGCCTGTAAGGCAGGAGTGCTTGCCTTGGGGTCTGAAATGAGGTCCTGGGACATGGGAAGTGTGGGGACGTGGTCCAGTGTAGGTATGTGGTCCTGTTGGGGTCGTGACGGTCAAGGTGATAGTCCATAGAAATAGGTTATACTTGAAAATAAATCAGGATCACTTAACTAGCTAAGTGTTTTCAGTATCAGGATGTATTAATTTAATTTCGAACTTATATGCTTTGAATATTTTTATCAACTTTTTTGAGACAAAATCTTGGTATCTGTTAGAGTCTTGAAAAATTTAAGATTTGTACTTCAAGGTAAGTGTTGTTATATTGATGGTCTTTTCTAAAAAAATAAAAGGATAAAACACTTCTGAACACTAAAATCCATGTGAAAGCAAAATCAGTAGTGGTATTAATGTGACAAAAAATAATTTCTCAAAATTGGTAATAAGAAAAAAAAAATTGGACAAAAATAAGAAAAATGGGCACCAAAACCCAAGTGAATTGCAAAACAGATAAAATGTTTAGAGTATGCTATCCTCATTTGACTTATGAATGTAAATTTAACATTGTCAACCAGGAATAACATCAGTAATATCAGTAGAATTGCACAAGTGTGAATTACAGGGCCCCAAGAAATGAGTTTCTACTTTAGCGAGTAGGAGAATTAAACAGTTCAGATATGCTGAGCAAAAAAATCGGAATATGGTAAGAAAGCAGATGACTCCCAGCTACCAATTAAGGGAGAAATAGGCAGACAGAGTTATAATGAAAATAAAACATTCAAAATGCATGAAGACATTAAATAACCTTTTGAAGCATGTGATGCATTCTAGCAAAATATATTTGCAGAACAGGAAGATTCAGATAAGAGCAATAAAATGTCAACATTTGTGAATAACCTCCAAAGTATTTCAAAGTTAGACAGAGCTTAAAACCCCCAAATAAAACTTCAGAAATACTGGCTTTATCCTGTAACTGAAAACAGCAATGCTATTGGAGATTTTTTTCTTTTTCTCTTTTCCTCTCATTTTTTCAATTTTCTCTTGTTTTTCCTTTTCCTTTCATTTTTTCTTTTCTCTCTGTGATTTTGTAAGAAATCAACATCAAAGTAATGCATCCCTCAAAATAGAGGAATTAACTCCATTCTACATGATCTGAAGGATCTTGATTTAAGTGAAATATTAATCAATCAATCAGATAAAGCTTTTCGCAATGCATTTTCAGCTCCAACTTTAATTCTGCTATTAATTAGTACTAATTTAGTGACCTTACAGCAAACACCCTCATTAATGCAGGATTGGTTACCCTGGAATTCCTTATCCTGCTTATTATTATTTTACCTAATGCTTGTATGCATAGAGCAAGAATTGTATTTCACAAATGGGAACCCATTTACATTCAAAGATATACATACAGATTGAAGTAGAGGATTTTAAGAGCAGTATAACTGGGAATAATTTTGTCATTTGCAAATTTCTTCCTAGTTAGGATTTCATCAGACTGATCTCTCCTTACTCCTTCCACTAAAAGCTGGGCTTTCGCTCTTTTTTTTTTACAAGTTGTATGTCTGAGTTTCTATTCATCCCTTGCTCTATTCACACATGTCCATGTCACTGTCTTCTACTATTTTATTAGATAATAAACAAAGAAAAATTAAGATCTATTTCTGAAGTATACTGTAAACAGAACCATAATCACACTGCTCATTCTCCTGGCTAACCACAAGCAATGATGCTTGGTTTGGTCAAAGTGAACAGTTGTCAATATGATAATCATGATGAAAAGATAAGATCATCCTGTGAGTTCGAAGGTATTTTATTATGCTGATACAATTAGCTTGACACTTCCTCTGAGAGGCCATTGTTACAGACTTTAGATTCTGAGATTTTAGACAGAAATATTGAGAAAGGTCATGCAGACCCAGGTCACATCTGTGGCTGACTCTTACTGTCTACCTCATCAGACCAGTAAAGATGTATTTGTAGGAACAGAACTAGAGCTGGAGGAATCTACTTCTGTGTGTGAAGTCTCCAGAATTGCAGGGGAAGATTGATACAAAATAAGTTTTCTCCATACTAAGTGTACTGCTCTGAAAGTCTTACGTTTATTGGAACAAAATAGAGATGCGTGAACAAAATAGAGATGTACATGTTTAATAGGAGGAAGCAAAGCTAACGATCTTTATTTTGGCACTGCTGGCCAAATTAGAGGAAACATTATTCAAGTCAGGATTTTTAAAAGAACAGGAAAACATATTTTATTTTTTCAATAACCTGACAGCCTTGTACAAAAAAAGAACTTGACTCAGAATAAATTTAAAGGAAGAGCAAATAAGGCTAGACAGTTACAGTATAAGTCTCAAAAAAAGAACATTCAGGGTTTTAAGGAGAGGTAGAAGCGTGCTGGAAACGCTGACAGTTCCTAAAGAGAGCACAGCCAACAAGGGCAAAGTCACAAAGAAGAAGCACCAGTGTGAGGTAAGAAAAGGTCAAAAGTTCTGACATTTGGGCTTAAATGAGCATACCTGGAAGGAAGTTTCTTTTGATATTAAAACAGATTGATTAGGGTTTGTCAGAATGTATACAACAAAGCAGAAGAGACCCAATGATGTTTTATCAGAATGACTTTTGAGGTCAGCCATTACAATACTGCAGCTTTGTGCTATAGTACCTGACTGAAGAAATATATCAGAATCTGCTTTAAGTATCGACAGACACTTTGACTAGTTTATAAGAAAAATAGAGGGAATGTATCAAAAGGGCCTGTAGGATTTATAATATTAATCTCCTTGGAAAATATTGTACTTTATTAAATAATACAAAATTATTGCATGCTTTTCAAAACATAATGCTTTGACAAAATTACACATTGATAACTTTCTATTCTAATTCTTTTTTTCAGATAATATCTCTTTAGCCGTTTCTAAAACAAAACAAAACCAAAAAAACAGGCTGTATTTTAGGTTAAAATGTTTATGATGGAACTCACTATATATAAACTTTAATTTTGTTCCCTTATGATTTAAAATTCTGTGTTAACTTGACACATTTAAAAATCTGAGACAAATACATTTGCTGTAATATTTGCTTTACATGTTTTTACAGGCATCCCCTGTCTATTCCCACATTATCAGCACAGCAGCCTTGTGGATGGAAGGCAGGCAGGACAAAGGGCATGCAGTGATTACCATGCTGGATCTCAGGTACTGTTCTTTCACAACAGCAGAGATATGATCTTAAAGATCCTAATTAAAAAATGTCCAGTAACCAATGAAACACCCCAATTTTTTGAAGATTAGAAACCCCTCATAACCTTTTAAAGTCCCTAACTGTTTCTTAGTACATACGTGCCTAATATTTACAATGTTAAAATACAAGCAAGTGATGTAGCCATACACTTAGGCTGTACTCCAGATGTTTTTAAGAAGCAGGTTGCATTTTATTTAAGTAGATCCAGTTAAGTGAAGCCAAGATATACTGTTGCTGAGCCCATCCCATTGGGATTCAGAAGATAACTACTTCAAGAGCAGTCTGTGCTTCTCCCTGCATATGAATGAAGCACTGCCAGAGGGTAACCAAAGGTTTTTCCCCAACACCTATCAGAGGAAGACTGCATTGAATGCATCTTGAGGGAAAGCAAATGTATTTTTTGCTACATTAATAAAGAGAAAAACTGTCCTAATACTTTTTTTGCTGTTGCTAATAACTATCATATAATGTTACAATAATATTATATAAACTGTGACTGTGAGTATGACTATAATTGTTATCACACAGGATATTCATTTAATGCCTTATTATGTATGCGCTGATAATACTGCCTGCTACTTTTTTGTTTGCTGTGCCAGAGGTTGAACTGCTGAGTATTTTTTTTCCATGCAGATTAATATGGAGAATAAAGAAATACTTAAAGGACAAAGGATGCTACTGATGGTGATATTTAAATAATACCACAGGTGAATAGTGATTCTGCAAAATGTTACCACATTCTTTCAAGATCAAATAGTATTGGTTTTCTCATTTGAAAGGGAGAAGATAATGTCTGAGATTTTTCCTTCTATCAAAATTTATGAGACCAACTTTTGTTTTCTGTTTCAAAATAAGTTGTATTTGGTTGGCTTGTGTGACAAAGCTTTGGGGTTTTTATATAACTGCCCACATCCCTAGCTGTCTTTTGGTTTAATTTAGCATGTTCTCCTTGCACCAAATTAACGATCACTGTGATTAAAAGCTGTGTGATATATGTTTGTAAAAAATAAAAATCTAAATCTCTTCTGTGATCTTTATTATGATCTATGCATAACCTTGCATTTGTTTATTATAGCATTAAGTATCAGTGATGTTTATACCACCACAGCATTGTGTGCTATTATCTGTTATATTTTAATGCTACTTTATATCGCTAACAAAATGTTTTAAAATTACCATCTGTATTATGTAATGCATATTAATAACTTAAAATATTTTTAAAAGACCAGAATATGCATAGATTAAGCATTATTACTCTACCTGTTCTAGAGTCAAGGTTCAGATCTGGAGAAAATTCAAATGAGTGGAAAACAACGATAAAACTGTCCATCATATCAGACACTCAAAAGAAAAATAAATTGAGATGAGGTGTGAATATTTTCATTGTGCCGCTGGACAGTTTGTCAGGTATTGACTACTTTTGCACATGAATCATCTGTTCAAGGAGTATTTTTATAAGCTTTATAAATGACAGCTTCCCATACAATCTTGCCACATGGAAATACTATTCTAAAATATTAAGCTAATTAAGGGATAGGAGCATAAAATCTGTATTATCTGATCAATAACTAGACATCGGATAAGATTATTTGTACTGTTTTGAGTTCTTAAATGTGAAAGACACTAAAACAAAGAAGATATACCTCATTCTAAGATTTAATCTATATATTAAAAACTAGACAGAACAACATAAAACAGTCAAACATTTATGTAGTTTGCAAATATCTGACTGAGGTTATGCTATAGTCAGTGACCACAGGACCTTAGGAAGGAGGTCTGTTTTATTCATTTGAAAGAAAATACTACATTGGAAGCTGCTGAATCTGATAGCTTAATAGCCATGGGTCTAGCACAGTACCACATTTCAGGGACAGCCAGGAGCAAGGCTGAGTATGAAAAGAATACATATATACAACTACATGCTGTAAAGCATACAGATGAATGCTGACAGAAGACACATCACTCACACAAACATGAAAGAAACCCAAACAGTCTCATCCTGTCTGCTTGATTATGATGAAAGCCTATTCATCGGAAAGATATACAATATGGATTCCTCCAGCAGCTGGGCTCAGACACTCAGTGTTCCCAGTTGCTGGCACCTGGGCACACCAAGCCACCAAAGTCACAGTCCCAAAGTCACATTTCTCTTGCGAGTGGTCAGATCTACCTGCCATGGATCACAGATGACAGAATGGTTGGGGTTGGATGGGACCTCTGGAGGTGATCTAGTCCAACCCCTCTGTTAGAGCAGGATCACCTTGAGCAGGTTGCACAGGATCACATCCATGTAACTTTCGAATATCTCCAGAAAAGGAGACTCCACAATGTCTCCAGGCAATCTGTTCCAGTGTTCTATAACCCTTGAAGTGAATAAGTTTTTCCTTGTCAGTGGTTGATATCAATCCTTAAAGTAAGAAGTTTTTAAAAAATCATCCAGATCAATTTTTTTCATTCCTTGTGCCCTCAGAATCTAAGCTTATTAAAATTTGTATTTTGTTTAATAAAATAATTTTGTGTAGCATCTGCACCATATGGACCTTAAATTTAAAAATCACAACTGGAAGGAAGTTTCTGTAGACAACGCTTTAAACATTCTTCCCTTTCACATTCCTCCCTTGACCTCCTTCCCCTCATTCCCCTTCTCTTTAAGTGACTGGACAATTTGGTAGTTCCCAGTTTCTTATTAGCCAGTCTTGTGTCTTGCTAGCATCATTGTGTCTTGATGAAGAGAAGGTTGGTGAAAACGTAATCTAGTTTCTTAATTTTCTTATTTACCAGGAGTCCCAGGTTAACACCTGCATGTCATTGTCTCATCCTGTTCCTAATATGCTTCCTCTGTTTTACTCATTTTCATAGTAGTTCCATTATACTATTAGTGTAATGAAATTTACCTTTTGAAATGTTACCCCTGCTATTCTTTATCACTCTGCTTATCTACCCAGCATGGGCATTTGTAGTACAAGATGTAATTATTAATTTTTATGTAAAGAGAAAACATATATGCTAACAAAACCCACAAAATAAAATGGTATATAAATGCATTTATACATTTTTAAATTGATGCAAATCACAATTAACTTAAAATAGGTGTAATCAGAAGTGGCAAACACTGTTCTTGGATTAAAAAGAAGTGTTGAGGTTTATTTAACCTGCTTTTCTAAGTTCTTTCCTGCCAAATATTGTGTTATTTTCTATACATTGTTGTTTCGGGACATTTACAATAGTTAAGTTCCTTACTATTGTAAATGAACAAGCTATTAAAGACATTGATTCTTTAAAACAATAGTGGATATCCAGAAATTGAAATAAGTTTGTCTAGATGTACATTGCTGCAAATATATTTGAAATTTATACATTTCACCTCTCAGAACATTGTACAGATAAGTTATTTTCAGCAACAAGCTCAATTATTTTAAAATTATGTTTATTAATATAAATCTAGAGTTTACATTGATAATGTTTACTGATGTAAATGTAGTGTCCTGTATCAGTACCAGAAAAAATAAAATGAAATAATTATTTTACATTTAAAGAGATGCTTCAAAGATCCCAGCATATCATATTGAATAGAACTGAATATATGATGAGTTTCTATTTGATCAATTATTATATCTTGTGTATCATTATAAATTATTTATTTATCAATTGACTACCTCAATTAAAACATTATTTGACATACAAATAAAGTTTTTCATTAATTTTTCTGGCGTTTCTCCTTATTATGCTGGAGCTGAACTTGATCCAATATTTATAATCCCTCTGAAGAACGCAAACTCCTATAGAGGTAAAGTCTACAAAAACGTGTCCTAACTTCTGAGGCATGTTAGCAATACCTGTGAGAAAAGGATGATTCACAAGTCCTTGAACACTTTTCATCTAAGTAATGATCCTGGCTATGTGAAAACTTGCCTGGTTTTAAGAAGCGACAAATGACTTTGAAGTTTAGCCAGGGTCTAGACTGCTCGATGGAGCATATATTATTCCTTCCTATTCTCTATAATGGAAGAATTGCTGCTTGAATGGTTTCCTCAGCTTAATCAACAGATCAATCTTCCATACTTTTCTAGTGTCAGAACAATTTACATTTATACCCTAACTTTACTTCATTGTTCTCCACAATTTAGATGCAGACTGGGTTGGGGTTTTTTTTGTTACTTTCATTACATTCTAAAAGGAGTTCATGTATGTCATTAGTACTTATATCCACTTCCAGTTTGACTTTAAATTTGAGATTTTTTTTTAAGAAAAGCTACGCACATGATTTTACAGATAAATCAAGTGCTCTTGCCTTGCTTGCATAATCTACAAAGAAACATCTGTGCAGCAACAATTATTTTTTTTTTAATATGTTCTTCTGTCTTTGATTAAACTATACCTTCTGGCAAAGAATGAAGAACCTCAGAAAAAAAAAGTTTCACTAAATCTAAAATGAAAAGCAATCTCAAACATGTGCTTGCAATAGCAGCATAGACAGCTGGACACTTTACAATTGCAGTGGCAACATCTTAGTGATTACAAAGCCTTATAAGCAATATTATGTACTTTCACTGCATTTATTCGCTATGACCCTCAGAGGTACAAACAACACATGAAAGAAGAGGTCATCAGCATGCCAGGAAATGGTAATTTTTAGCTACAATTTGCCCATGGTACTACAGATGGTTTGGGGAGTCAACACCTCCATAAAACAATTTGAGAAACTGGGATCTGCTTTCTTTTATGGTATTCCTTCTTGGGCTGGTTGTGAACTGTTGCACATCTCAGAGTTGCTTAGAACAGCTATATCTGTTGTATTATAATCCTAGCCAAGCACATCCCTGACTAATATATGGGGTTCAAGGAGATAGGATGTAGCTAATTTTTTAAATATCTGAAATTTAAAGACAAACTGTAAGTGGATGTAAACACTAATGACATAGATGAACTTGTCTTAGTCTGTAATGACATAAAGCCTTTCTACTTATTACTCCCTATCCTCCTAGAGTCTTCGAAAGTCCTTTATCTTGCTAAAATACATAGGAACAACAAAGATAAGTATGCTCCTAATACACAATTCCTTCTCCTGTTGTCATACTTCAGTAGGTGGCAATTTTTAAATACTCTTATCAAATTCCCTTGGTGCCCATCTTCCTCTCATACACAAAGGTACACAACCTGCTAACTGACAACTTGTTTTGGCAACCCCATTTGTTTCCTTTCATATTCATTATGCACTTAGATTCTTATGCTGCTTCTGTCTCATATGCCCTGATGTCGCTGCATAGAGGACACAGAATGGTTTTGTCTGTCTTGATTTTACTGTGCTACCATATTTCATTTATGTATTAATTTTCTGTATTTCATTTTTTTGTAGTTTAAATTAGGCTTTTTCTGTGTTTTTGAAAAAGTCCTGAAGAGTAATATAAAGACCATACCATCCCCACCACTGTGACAGCTTGTCAAACATGACAGTAATTGTAGCTATCTAAGACTAAGATCACAGCTTTTTGTTGTTAGCAGGACATGCAATTGAGTCATCTTTATGATCACATGCTTTCTATATAGGTTTTAGTTTACACTACATCTCTGACCCCCTCACCATCAATTGTTCTATAACAGTTTCAGTAATTGATTGTTGCAGTAACATTTCTAAATTTACATCTTCTTTTATTGTATTCACAGGAGAGATGCTCCAGCTTTTTAATCATCTTCATGGCCCTCCTCTGGACCCATTCCAACAGTTCCACGTCCTTCTTATGCTGAGGAATCCAGAACTGGACACAATACTCTAGGTGAGGTCTCACAAGAGCAGAGTAGAGGGGAAGAATCACCTCCCTTGACTTGCTGGCCACACTCCAGCCGAGGATATATTTGGCCGCCTGGGCCACTAGGTTGCATTGTCAGCCCATGCCGAACTTCTCATCCACCAGCACCACCAAGTCTTTCTCTGCAAGGCTGCTCTCTATCACATCATCTCCCAGTCTGTATTGATAACAAGGAATGTCCCGACCCAGGTGCAATGCAAATTTTTATTGCTAAAATATTATTGATAAAAAAAACAAATTACCTGTAAAAACTATGGGGTGATCCCTTTCAATTAAATATTATCTTAGATATTAAAATAGTGAGAGTATTTTCATTCCAAATGCCTAGAAAATCCCACACTCCCTCCTGAGCAACAAAAAGATCAGTCTCATTTAGTTTCAGGAAATTCGCTTTTCACTTAGTTTTTTTAACAGTTTAACAGAAAAATATATGAGGTGTCTTATTCCTATGTGCTTTAAAGTTTCTTCTGTACAATTGATGATCTTTTTTGTTTTGATCAATAGTTATAGTTCAAAAAAAAGACATCCCTCCCCAGATATTCACATCAATCCTTTAAAATCACATCCTTTAAGAAAACAGTACTAGTGATTATCACAGAATAAATGTGTCATAAATTGAATAACCCCTGGAGTCCTCAGTACAAGAAAGACATGGAGCTGTTGGAGCTGATCCAGAGTAGGGCCACAAAAATGATCACAGGGCTGCAGTACTTCTCCTATGAAGACATGCTCGAGAGAGTTGAGGTTGTTCAGCCTGGAGAAGAGGAGGATCCAGGTAGACCTTATTGCAACCTTCCAATACCTGAAGGAACCTACATGAAAGATGGGAGGGAAGGGTTTTTATAAACCCTTGGCTTCAAAATAAGAGGTAGATTTAGATTACATATTAGGAAGAAATTCTTCACTATGAGGGTGGTGAGGCACAGGATCAGGTTTCCCAGAGAGTTGGTAGATACCTTATTCCTGGAAACATTCAACATCAGGTTGAATGATGCTCTGAGCAGCCTGATCTCATTTCAAGGCAGCTGGACTAGATGACCCTTAAAGGTCTTTTTCAAGCCAAACTATTCTCTGATTCTGTGATTCTATGATCAGACTCAAACAGGTTTTGTTTTTTTATTTTTGTTTTCCTGTTTTAGAAGATGCTATTCTATTATTTACCTGCTCGAATTAATTAAAAAATACTCATAGACATTGTACTGGCTTTTTTTCTTCATTAAAATCTGATACATATCATGCACTAAACGTAATTACCACCAAATTCAAATGTTTATCAAAATTCATTTTCTTCCTAAACTATTGAAAGTTCTGATCACTTTAAGGTAAATGATTAATTGTTAATGAGTCTACAAACAAATTTAAATTAAATTTGTTCTAATATGCAAAATTATTAACAGAATTAATGTTTCTTACAGGCATTTCTTGTCATTAAAACTATGAGGCATTCATAAAAGAATGACTAGCAAAGCTACATATTGACTCTTGTGACTGTCATTATGCATGTTATAGGACAGGGAGGTGATTGTCCCTCTCTACTCTGCCCTCGTGAGGCCCCGTCTGGAGTACTGTGTCCAGATCTGGGGCTCCCAATACAAGAAAGATGTGGAACTGTTGGAGAGGGTTCAGAGGAGGGCCACAAAGATGATTAAAGGGCTGGAGCACCTGCCTTACAAGGAGAGGCTGAGGGAGCTGGGCTTGTTCAGCCTGGAGAAGAGAAGGCTGTGCGGAGGGATCTCATTGCAGCCTTCCAGTACCTGAAGGGAGCATAGAAACAGGAGGGGATTCAACTTTTTAAAAGGATAGACAATGGCAGGACAAGGGGGAATGGATTAAAGCTAAAGGAACAAAGGTTTAGATTAGATATTAGGGGGAAGTTTTTTACAGAAAGAGTGGCGAGGTGCTGGAACAGGCTGCCCAGAGAGGTGGTGGATGCCCCATCCCTGGAAGTGTTCAAGGCCAGGTTGGATGGTGCCCTGGGCAACCTTGTGTAGATCCAGGCCTGATGTTGGTGGCCCTTCTTTTGGCGGGGGGATTGGAGCTCTATGATCCTTGGGGTCCCTTCCAACCCATGCCATTCTATGATTCTATGATGATTCTATGTTAGATCGTTACTTCAAGTTACATTGAAGCTATAATTATATTCTTTACATAAGTTTAGGCTCATTTGAACAGAATATTAAAATGATAAAATTTAGACAAATCTTACAATGTTATATATTGCAGTTTTACCCTGCTGATAAATCTAAGCTGAATATAATTGTGGTAATTTACAGCCTCAGAGAACAGTTCTTGTCACGCAGGAAGAAAAGGTTTGTTACTCCCCAGGAAAATTTATTTCTGCATTGAGTCTCACCAAAAATTCTGTTGTTTATGATGACCATTCTTCATTCTTTTTCTCCCCACTTATATGTAAAGCTGTATGCCATTTACTGTGAAGGGAACAGACAGTATTTTACTCAGCACAAAGTTTACTTGTCAAGATGTTTTTAGCATATATGGACATTTTTAATCCAGTATGAGATTCTAAAAAAGTACTTTTATTGCATTTTCCATCAAGTCAGTTTGATGTCAGTTTGACATCTAGAATGTCTAAATGTAGGTTCACAGAGAAGAAATACTTTCCTCCTCTGTGAACCTTACTCTGTTTTCTAGAGAATGTGAGCATTTGAGCTGTACAGACTACCACAACTAGTTGTTTGGCCCGTTCTCAGATGCAAAAATGGGGTCAGAATAGCAGCATTTATAGTAAGATAAATAGTTTTAATGGAAATAACTGAAATATCTATTAATTATCTTATTTTCCTTTCCTTTATATCCTATCGACGCAGAACTATTAAGATATTCACCATTTGTGCAGTAGAGAAATCTGAACCCTACATATAAAAAGAGATTTGTAATTTAAATGGAGAAAAAACCCTACACCTTTTCATGAGAAAATTGATTTCCTCTACTATACGCCTATTTCTTCTGTTCCTGCGTATGGTGTATTCTCCCATTCTATTGTGCATGAATTATATGACTTTTCCAAGGTGTTTTGCAACTGTGTGATTGAATCAATCTTGAAACTAAATATGAATGAGGTGAAATGAATTCCTGAGTGTTACATAGAAATTCTTACTTACAAATTGTTTACTGAGCTATATTAGTGACTTCTTCTCACCATATACTTTTAAACCTTTTTAGTTTATTTGTGAGAATAAAATTTATCATGCACATTCTACTGGAAAACAGCACTTGTAGTTCATAGCATAGAGAAATCCATGGAATGAGTACCCACTAGCTCTAATATAATGACTTCCAGAAAATACAGAAACTACAGGGTATTCAACAGTGCTGAGATCTTTTCTTTTCACAGGCAGTATTTATGAGTTTTTTCTGTTGTCTACCTTTCCTCATCAAATCAATCCCCCATTCCTTTATCTTCCTGCCGCCTAGCACAGTAAAGTGATTTCCAAATTTAGTATTTAAATACTTTTACTGTGTTACTCCAACTCAAACTTCCAGTCTCAGAGCCAAGAACATCAGCTTCATTCACATGGAGTTTAAAGGCCCAGCCATGAGTGAAAATGCACACAACTGAGGGTGAAATATCCAGGCATGGGACATTTCTGATCTATATTCCTGTTTTGCGTCTTTGCAATGGTCTTAATGGTCTAGGACTCACAACGTAGTTTGAGGTAGATACATTTGCTATATGGCTATGTGACTGACAGTGTTTGAGAACTAAAGCCTAGGTAAGAATACAGTTAGATGGACTGTTGTGTGGCAGCAAATACAAGATCAATTGGTCCTGGAGATGCTGAAATGAACAAAATTAGTAACTGTTTCGTTCCCATTTCACTATATGATTATTTTCTTCATATTTTCCTTCAAGTGGATTCACAAGTGAACTTATATATCTAAATGCTGTGTCAGGTATCTGTGTCATTCGGAGGCTTATAAGTTATCCTAAAGATACAGAAGTCTCACAATAATTATGTTTTTCCCAGTCAAGTACTGAAGTCTCCAGCTTGCTTCTTTTGGCCATATTCACAAAAATCTAAATACTGTGAAATCAAATTTGGCAAGTACCTGCATCACATTTGAGCTTCTTTGGGGTTTAAAAAATATTAATTTACTTCTTCATATCAGCTTTAGTGTACAAGTGAAAAAATGTATTCATATCATGAGACATAGAATGCAGCTTTTACCCAACATACATAGGTTTCATCTTAGATGCCAGTTTCCTTTCTGAGAAAATTCAGTAATAATGTTATAGAAAAAAATAAAGCAACACAGTTAAAGTGAACATCTTAACTAACTGAAGACCTCCAGTAACAATATGAAATTATCTTCTGTAAAAGTTTTCCAAGAACTACTACCCATCCGTGGATGCCTCAGCCAAGCTATTAAATATTAGAGCATTGACTGGCTTCTAGTAAATATTTATGAAATTTCATATCTATTAAATGTATTCCCATGTTCTTATTAGTTTTGTACTATAATATGAAGTTTCAAAAATATCTGAGTTTCCTTTCTGTATTCAAGTACAGCAGCAAGGAAATTTCTATATCATATTTTCAAAAGTCTTTGGACCGACTTCTTAAATGTCTTTTGCCTTGCATCTTATTGCAAATATTCTAAATAATTCTCGGATTCTAAATAATTCTATGATAAATAGTGAAATTTCATTAAAATAACAAGAATTTGATGCAAAAGACCTCTTGAAATGACCAGTAAATGTTTCTTTTGATGCAAGAATACATTTTTCAAATCTGCCTCAATTTCACTTGAGAAATGAGTTGTCTCTGATTTTTAATGAGGTTAAGAAATACCAGCTCTTCCCATATCATAGAATCACAGAATGGCATGGGTTATAAGGGACCCCAAGGATCATAGAGCTCCAACCCCCCCGCCACAGGAAGGGCCACCAACATCAGGCCTGGATCTACACAAGGTTGCCCAGGGCACCATCCAACACTTCCAGGGATGGGGCATCCACCACCTCTCTGGGCAGCCTGTTCCAGCACCTCAGCACTCTTTCTGTAAAAAACATCCCCCTAATATCTAATCTAAACCTTCCTTCCTTTAGTTTTAATCCATTCCCCCTTGTCCTGCCATTTTCTACCCTTTTAAAAAGTTGAATCTCCTCCTGATACTGTCTTAGTTAAAAGAAAAAAAAAAAAATTATATGGAACTACTTTTTCAGTGCTTATCTTCTTAATATTTTTCCCAGTCTGCCATTTTTGCTCTAAGGAAAATAAGCTTTTCTCCAAAATAAGAAAAATTAAATATCCTAATTTTTTTCTCTGAAATATCATATAAAAATATTTTAATTCAAAGACACCTCATTTTAGGAAATAAAAGATAAAGGTGAACAAATAAATCCATATTGAATATTTTCTTCATTCTGTTATGCTGCCAAGTGTCTTTATTAAGAAGAGTGTTAAAAGCTGAAAAAAACTTGCAGTCTAATGGATGTTAAGAATTGATTCTAAATGGCAAAACTCCAGCCTGGACAGGTGATTTCCTTGTCTAATAAGATGTAGCAAATTGTCAGCTTTGAGTATCTTTCACCATCCTTTTTTAGTTTCTCTTGAGTTTTACTCCCTCCTCTCATCTTTGATGTGATTCCATCTCTTATCAGACACTCAAGCTGTCTCCTTCCCTCTCTTCTTCCCTCTCCTCATTTCCTTGTTGCACTGCAGCTTTAGATCAGTCACAAACACTTTGATGATATCACTATCCTTCTGTATTCTCTGATAAAAAATGTTTCTCTTGTGTGCATTTCATTTTCTAATGGACTGCAGTAATGTTCTAATCTCTGTAACATGCTTTTGCAGTTTAGCTTCATCTGCTTGAGCTGACTGGAAACTATTAAACACATCAAGTGTTTCAGGGCTAGCTATTGTGAGGTATATTATCTGCTGAGTTTTACTTTTTTGTGACACGTACCTGCTTCAGATACAGAATGAACTGCTGTTTAAATATTCTTTATTTGGTTTTTATGATACTAAATTTTTTCTATTTGTTTCTACATTATCATAATGCTCTGTCCTTTGAGATTTTTTAATTACTTTATTTTTTCACTCAGGATATATAAAAACAAGTACTCATTCTGGTTAATGCCTCCTGGTTGCTGAGAATGTGTTATATGAGGAGGGCTGCAGTAATGGGATGAGATCTATCCCGTGGCCACCTGTGCCTTGAAACCGTGCTAACAATCTCTGCTGAAACATTAGCCTGTTCATTGGTATTATTCTCCAAACCTGGGAGAGGCTCAGTTACCAGGGCTTATTCTACCATGCTAGGAAAACACTTTCAGGACCCTCATGCTTGTAGAGAAGACAGTCATGGTTGTGCTCTGGAGGGCTTCCACTCCTAGTTAGCAAAATAATTACAGGGGAAATAGGTCAATTTGGGGTGCAGTCAGGCATTCAGCCTCACACAGTTTGGATTTTTCAGTGCCAGCTCAAGATCCAGCTAAGAGCCAGAGTCTATCTATGCTTATTTAACTTCTAAGACAGACCTATGGACAACCACCAAGTCCATGATGCTTGTATTTTTTATTAGACAGTCTTCCACTGACACTCTGGTCTAAACAGCCTCCTCTTTCTCCTAGAGAAAAGTACTGTTATAAACTGTCCATTTACACCATGACTGCCAGTCCTTCCCTATCCATGGATATGTAGGGTTACTGGAACTTCAGATGGCTTGTTTTCCTCCCATGATATGGTCAAGTACTCTGGTTTTCTCATTGCAAGATGGAGTGCATTCTGAATCTGATTCAGTATCAGTGTCCCGTGACTGGGAAGGGATTCTTGGCAAGAGCTTTTTCATATCAGATGGCTTTCTGTACTGACTCATAGGATGGGAGGGAGATTCAGAAAATAATCTGTTTACATGCACTTTTCACACCCACCCAACACTTCAGCTTCTTCATTTACCAGTGAACACAGCACCTTTCCATTCTCATGACACAATATTTAATTATTCCTCTTTCCACCAAATCTAGCTCCAGGAAACTAGTACTGTGTCCCAAGCCTTGTGGTCTAACCTGCTTAGAAAAAGACCTCTCTTAAATCTACCTTTTAAAGAAAGCATTCATTCTAACTTGTGGATATCTTCCATGACCTTCTCTCTCTAGAGGTGCTCTCTTTATGATAGCTACTCTATCTGTACATCATCCTTGGAGCTTAAATTCTTATATACATGAAGTGTCAAGGGCTTCAGAAATCTCTACATATTTAAGTCTTTTGTTTTTTAAATAAAAGCTCTCAAAATGCCTAAATGAAGTTATTTTTATTACAAAAAAATCTCCAAAATACCTTAATCACAGAAGCAGATCTATGTGCACACTGCCTTCTCTCCCTTTCTCTTCTACACTTCATAACAATTCAGTGGAAACTCGATGAGCTTAGCTTCCACAAAATCTCAGCCTGAGGCTGGGGGAGAGGAAAGCCCTTGGGTTCACAGAGGGATTGCAAGCACAAATTTTGGAGTGTTAGGGGCTTTGCTCATGGAAACTCCTTTAGCTGGACCAGGAAATACTGCTCTTCTGTTACATATTATCAGTTAGGGTGAATCTTAAATGGAAAAGGCTTCCAGGTGTCTCTCAGCCAGCTTATACCAACACCATTCCTTCTGGAGCTTGCAAGGTTCTGGGAGATACACTGGAACAGCCTAAGACCAGAGCTTTATCTTTCAAAGTTTCTGTAAAGACAAGTAAAAGTAGTCATCGCTGGAGCCTGAAATTATATTCAGCTGTATGGACCCAGACTCTGGGCACTCCTGCATTCTAAGTCTGTATTTTACAGCTGTGTATAAGATGCCTATCTGTCCCATTCCTTAGCAAATTGTGCTCCACAAACATTTGTGTGTGATATCAATAGATATGAACAGATCAACTTTTGGTAAGCACTCATGGAGCTAAGAGAGCATGAAATGACTTTCAAGCGTGACCAGATCTTAAAGCACCTCCCCCCACCCCTCCCATCTTAGCAGTCATTATTTCACTCCCTTCCCCACACATTGTGGAATGAGGAGGGGCAGGGACTGGGGAAATGGTGGTTTTGGTCAATTCCTCATAAGTTGGTTTCCTTCTTGGCATGGGGGGCATTCATACCACACATCCTTCCCCTGCTGCACCATGGGATCCCATCCACAGGAGACAGTCCTTCACGAACTTCTCCACTGTGACTCCTTTCCTACAGGGCTTCAGCTCTTCATCAGCTGCCCGGCGTGGGTCACCGCTGTGGCAGGCAGTCATAAATCACAATATCTCTCAGTCCTCCATGGGGTCACAAGCCTCCCCCCAGCAAACCTGCTCCAGTGTAGATCTCTCCCTTGCTCATTTCTGAGTCTCTGTCTCTCTCCACAGGCTGCAAATGCTGGCAGGGGATTGCTCCAACATGGCTCACATGGGCTGCAGGGGAACACCCTCTCCACTATGGGTTTCTCCATGGGCTGCAGGGGCATCTTTCTCTCTGGCACCTTGGGTGCCTCATCCCCCCTCTTCCCTGGCCTTGGTGCCTGCACAGCTCCTTACATCTTCTCACTCCCTTCTCTGGTGGCAAAATGCAGCTCCTTGCATTTTTGTTTTCTCCTAAATGTGACTCATAGAGGCACTATGACTATCATCGATTGGCTCAGCCTTGGTCAGCAATGACTCTGGCCTTGAATTGGCTGATGTTTTTTTCTCTGAGGCCTGCAGAGACTCTCCAACTGCTTCTTGCAGCAGCCACCCCTGCAGCCCCCCTTCTCCACCAGAACCCAGTCACACAAAACTGTGACAAATACTAATGAGAAGATTGCTTAATGCTTGCATAGATATGTTTGTGTAAAATAATATTGAAATTAGGGAATGTGAGTAATGGGACATGGGACGAAATCGCAAATCACAGAATTACACACTCATTTAGGTTAGAAAAGACTCAATAAGACCGTGCAGTCCAACCATTAATCTAACATGATCAAGTCCACTGCTTGTGGATATGTCTTTTAAATACTTCCAGGAGTGTGGTGACTCGATCACAGCCTCTTTGAATGCTTGACAAACCTTTCAATGAAGAAATATGAAGGAGCATGCAAGGTCTCAGGATGTACTGGAATAACCTCTGAGACCTGGACATCAGAACCAAATCTGGAGTGTCTTTCCTTTGTGCATGGCATGGTGGACGCTGGCACAAATTAGCCTGTAGGTGCCTAGATTGAGCTGACAAGGGACATGAGTGAGCTAATTTAGAACGGGACACAGGTTTCAAAATAGTATGAAGACAGGAGTCCTTGCACAAAGTAGGAGTGTTCCAAGGATGTAACTGCAACTCTAGCTTTAAAAAAGAAGATGATACTTGTTAGTCTGAGAGTTTAACATTTTATGTCACTAACAAGTTTCTGCTCTGAAGGTTTCAAATCTTCATGAGGGAGGCATTATCTGAAAAAAGAAAATTGTTCAAATTTTCACTGATTTTGACTTTTAAGACAGTATTAGAGAATTAATTAACTGAAAGACTTAGAACTAAATAATCATCACAGCAGAACAGGTACTATACACAATGTAACTTTATGATACTTATCTGAGTCTCATGGAATTCATGTCATCACAGTAGGGATCCTCTGTTAAGAGTTCAGTCTTGATACCATAGGGCAGTACCTTTTTCATGTGTGGCTGTTATTGTCCTAATTATACAGAGGAAAAAAAGAATAAATTAGCTCAAATACCTTGCATAAATTCATAAAAAGAGATTTCAGTGGGAAGAGAAATTCTTGGGTCTTAATGCAGTGACCCATAAAAAAACCTACCTTGGACAATTCTACAGATGGAGAATATTCTCCCAGTATTCACTCAAATATAAAATATTTAAATCATTATGAACAAGGAATGAACTAAGAGCATGTTATACTTAATTTTCTTTAAATTAAATACTTCTGTAGTTACTGTGGTGACAAGTACTACTGGCTTATTATACGGTAATGGAAATGGTTGGACTTTGTGTCTGTAGAAAGTACACTAGATGTCATGAAGGTTAATCATTTTGAGTGGGGCAGTCCTGTAGTTCATGCCATTCAAGTTACTTTTCTCTTAAAGCATTAATTTTATGAGTTTGTTGATCTCTATTTGTTTAATCAGGATGTGTGATTTATCATCTGTTGGTCTAGAAAGTGAAATTCAGCAAGTTTAGCATTCAAGCCAATTGCCCTTTGACTTTCATCCTTTCTTTCTACTATGATGCACTGCACATTTTTATTTTTTCTTTTGTAAAATATGTGCATTTGGGTGAAAAATGCTTTTTACCCCCTCTGTTAATATTTTACTCACAGAGGTACATTCCTTGCTTAAAATGTGAAATGTAGTTCCAAGGTTACAATTCTTTGGTTTCTCCTTTGTCTTTCAATGTTGCTTTGTGAACAGTACTTTGAATTACACAGAATCTCAATGTCGATGACCTTGCTCATTTTATGGATAAATGCCCCTCTGGGGCTGTATGATTCAGAAGGATAAAAATGGACAGATTTCAAACTGTAGGAATTCTAGAGACCCTGAAGTTAAAAAGAAGAAAAAAAAAAAGAAAAAAAAAAGAAGGAAAAAAAAAATGACAAGTCCCATCTACTATAGGCATTCAACTGTGCAATAATTACTCCACTGACCTCGTTTTGCCACTGACATTCATGAGAGCAGAGATTAATCAAGGTTGAGTGCTTCTGAAAATCTCACCTTTAGTGTCAGTGAGAAAACTTGCCCATTCCAGAGTCCCACTTTGCCTGATTCTTTAAGGAACTACCATGAAGACATTTGACAGCCCCTCCAAATAGGGGGCAAGGAAAGGATGAGAGAAGAGGAAGGATAGGGAGACCTAAGAAATCTTTCCCTCCTTGTACCTACA
Source organism: Laterallus jamaicensis coturniculus (assembly GCA_022605575.1). Taxonomy (NCBI): domain Eukaryota; kingdom Metazoa; phylum Chordata; class Aves; order Gruiformes; family Rallidae; genus Laterallus; species Laterallus jamaicensis. The sequence continues at coordinate 90,813,822 of JAKCOX010000001.1, forward strand.
TAAAAAGTTCTTCAGTCAAAATGCCCCATTCTGCTTGCAAAAGTTAATCAGGGTGTTGACTTTATGACTGCATGTTATTTATGATTATTAATTCTATTTCAAACTGGTTATTATATGTAAATTAAAGCATCACACTGTAAGAAAGAAAGTAGTGATGGATTTTGGTGACAGTAGTACAATGACTAAATGAATGTATCTTTTTATTACCGTTTTAATAATATATTGAGGAAAACTTCTGAATACATAGTGGATGTGTCAGAGGCTTTATGCAGCAAAAGCTATCACTGTGAAAATAAAGGGCAAGACTGACACCAGCTAAATGAAAATGTGGCTCTATCTTGTACACACATGAACAAGACTTGTGCTGAAAATAGTTATAAACTTGCTAAAAGGAGTTTGAAAAATAGGGTGACAAAAGATAAGCTTTTCCATACCCAGTGGAAAGCACTAGTTCAGTAAACAGAATACACTACTGTTAAAAAAATTCTACTTAGTATGTTTTGTGGTTTTTTATGAAGGATTTCAGCAACAAATAAAAATATTTGTATCTAAGCAGGAGTTTTCTACTGCATAGCGAAGTAATAGTCTTATGAATCATGTGAGGGTTTACGAGAGAGCTGAAGATGTGCAACACCAAGTGAAGCAATGGAAGTTAAAGATAACATTAACTGGATCCATGGAGGCTGGCTTCACTCATGTTAAACATCAAGTAAATTATGTGGAAAAGCTGTGTTATCTATTGATGTTTCTAGAACTTTCTTTAATTTCTTAAATATATTGTATAACAGGACATCATCTTTGTTGCACAAAAATTATGAGGACAGTAAGAATACAGAATATGATGAATATTGTATGGACATAGTTTTAGTTTTAGGTTTTTTATAACAGTATTCCATAGGGTGGAACATTTTGGTCTACTGTTCCTGTTTGACATCAAGTCATAGGACAGAAATATTAATGCATTGTTAAACTAAGCTAATGACATTTACTTAAGCAGAAATAATTTCTTAGTTACAGGTTTTCATGTGTTTTCAATAGCTAATGAGAAAATAAATAGTAAATATTTTTCATATTCTATCTCTTACTGTATTTCACATTATTATAAATAAAACCAAATACATTAAGAAACATCTGGAACTATGTATTCTTTTATTAGTTAACTTTATGCACAGAGTCAAAACTTAGGAAACATATGCGTAAACAAAACAGTTCTATTTCTCCTAGGACTTCATTTTGTCATATTAAAATCATCTGGATTTAAGAAAAAATTACCTTACTTATAAAGTCACATTTCTGATTTTCTGTAAGTCTGTCTCAAGGGTTAGTTTTGTGTTCATTCCTCCTTCCCTTAGTCAGAAAGAGCATTTAGTGATATGAAATACAGTAGTGCAGAAACCCAAAATATGGCATAAATGCAGGTTTGACATTGATAAATAGACTCATTTTTATATACTGTACTGCAGAGCTAGCTAGCAGCACTGTGTGTGCTTTGGGATAGCCCCTTCTCTATGCTGACTTTTCTCACCTTATAAATATTTGTCTTGCACAAATGTATATGAATTGTCCTTTTTTTCCCATTTTCATTCATTTAACCAATGATGTTAAAATGTTCAAAAATATCATAATATCTGTTTTCAAAGAGTGTCAATACTTCTAAATGCTATTCTTCAAGGCATGCCTTTGGTCTCTGACAATAAGATATAGTTTTTATTCTATACATTAGGAGAGCTTTTTTTTTTTTAAATACACAAACATGGGCTCTATCTCTTATTTTACATAGCCTGTGTAGACTGATCTGATTCTATTCCCTCAGCCATGTTATTTATTTCTGCAGATGTCATTTCAATCTTATCTTTTGTAGAGGTCACTGGCAGTGACAGCTTATCATTTCTGGCATGAATTCATTTGCACACGTGTCTAATAGAGGCCTTGTCTTCTGCAAATTTCAGTGGAAGGTCTTCTGTACACCAAGAGCTCAGAAATTACAATCCGAGTTATGAAATGCTGGTTTGGTTTGAAAGCACTAGTTTTCTTCAGCTTTGATTCGTATTTCAGCATGGTTCAGTCTGAATACACTATCAATGAACCAGGAAATTGTATTTTTGCAACACCTAAAGCACACTAAGCACTCTGTGGGACACATTGAAAGCTCTCCACGATGGATAGATATGATTTTTATTTTTTTTCAGAGCAAGAAAATAGTAAGGCGTCTTCAAGTGAGAAAAAATATATTTTAACTATAAGACCACCAACTATTTTTACTTCAGATCCCTACACTGTTCGGTATTTTGCGGGGGGATGCTTTTTGTGTTTGGCTAGAGTGGTACTTTGCATGTAAACACATATAATGCTTCTAACCTCTACATGTTATGCAATTATTTCTCACACATTTATCGTGCTGATAAAGAAAAAATAAAAATAGCGTAGTAATATTCTGAATACAGTAGGAAATATAAGACAGAGGCAATATATCCACTGGCTAATTGAAGGCAGCAGTTCTTGCATTTGCTGAATTCTAAATTCCTCATAATATTTAGCTTCTGTTAAAACAATGCCTCTTGAGCAGGTTTTCCCAATGATCCTCAACAAAAAGGCACATGTTAATTTGAAGTATAATTTACTGCCATTCAGTTGATCACTGATCTTGAGGTCTCTTTATTATGTAATTGTGTCCTAATTCCTATTGAGTTCAAAACTCAGGAACTTCAAATCTATTGCCTTTCATAGAAGCAAGGTTCCAAGCTTGCTCATTCATTCAATATTGGTTTCTCTTGTCCAGGGAAAACTGCAACAAAATGGATCCCCATATAGGGAAGGTATACCTACTCAGTTTGATGTAACTCTGCTACTGTGTAGAAGTAACCAAGATTTACACCTTTAAGTGGAGAAAGACATGTTATAATCTGATGAATGAGAACTTTGCCATGCATAAATATAAAAAACTTGAAAAGATTGCTATGTTATTAGTCATTTGAAATAGGGGCCAATGAATGCATGAATATCTGGAAGTCTTTTGAACAAACAAACAAAAATAAAATTTGTACTAGCTTGGACAAAGAAAATAGGGAACTGTTACGTACCACAAATAATGTCTTGTACATATTCTTCACTGTTACTGTGTCCCTACATTATTGCTGGCTTTAAACGAATTTGTTTGGTTTTATAAATCAAGGACTGTCAATATAACAGCCCCACAACAAATTCTTTCTTTGCTCATCCATTTTCACATGGAGTCAATCCTATATTGTATCAATTAAACATAATAGTATGTAGACTAGTTTTTGCATAAAAGTAATGCTTCCAAAGGCATGGAAAGTAGAAACTGAATTTTTGAGGTTTTGCAATAGTATCACCTAATTTTTTATTTTTCAGTACTACCAAATTTTTTGTTTAGTTTTAGGTTCTGTGTTTGGTATTTTTTCAATCCCTCCAGCTGTGCTTTTAACTGAAGACACTTTAAAATCTGTCATACATAATCAATTAAAATATGCAAACCAAAGGAAATCTGTTATGCCAGGTAACTGCTTTTGTATTGATTGTGTTTTTATGCAACATGTAATTTGGTTTTGAATAAATTTTTAAAAATTACTATTTTACTGTCCCTATAATTATCAACATTGATAGTTAGTTCTCAAATCTATAATTGAACAATGCAGTTGGTTGATTATCATATAACTGTTTGTTAAAGTAATTGAATAATAGCAAAATTATTTTCTTGTTCTAAATGCATTGTCAATATATCTTTGCCTGCTATTCAATATACCATTTACATTCAAGAGTCACTTGAAAGTATTCTGGAAGATGAATCCAGAACATTTTCATGTATCACCTACAGTTCAGATGTTTCCTATATGGTCAACTGCTGCTTATGTTACTTTTTTAGCCATCTAATTTTTGTATTACTGACTGAGCTGTTACCCAGTGTGAAGAACAATATGCCTAATTTCATTGCTCCTTCTTCCTCATTTTGTAGCTGTTGATTAAGCATTGATCAATATTGATCAAAACACACTGATGATCTGTAAAATAAATTAAGACTTTTTTTACTTTGAATTATGCATATGGTCCTAGTAATAATATATGCAAACACTAAATAGAAAATTTTTTCATAATTTTCTTTACATTTTATTTGGTTAGCAAAAGGGGGGGGAAAGTCATCACTAGACATGATGCCACTGCACTGTTGTCTTTTTCCTTGAAGAATTAGGAAGCTGTATCTTGAGTCTTAGGCAGTATTTCCTGGACACCAGCCTAACAACCAAGCTACCACACAGGTCACCTTTTATTCTTTTAAGTGTGGACAAGCAATTATTTTTAAGCAATCACATTAGAATCTGGATCTAAACCATAGAACTTCCTATAATATAATTTTATGCCTAATGTCTGAAGAATTGGACATATACACAGGGCACAATCAGCAATTCTTTTAGTTTATATAGCTACCTTCTCAGTATATAGAGATTCTGATGATTTCTGGTGACATTCAGAGATTATTTAGACTACTGCTACTACACATCTAAGTCTCGCTTCACATTAGGAATCTGTCTTTTCAGGCAAAGTTATCCACCTATCTTCTAAAATTATGTGCATAAAATATGGGATTTTAAAATGTGATCCCTCTTCACAAAGAGAGGAATATCTAAAGTTAAATGTGGTGATAAAGGATGGTTCAACAACTGTTGATCAAGCAATTTGCTCAGCAGTAGTTTACTAATCCTTTCCCACACTGCTCTTTATCCAGTATAGAGGAGAAGTTTCATTCATGAAGGAAAAGTTGTGGTTGTCAATCAGGCTAATTTCTGTGGAAAACTTTGAGGTGCACTCAACTCGCGCCAAGTTTACACACTTAAATTGTACAGATTGATAAAACACCTACTCACAATTGTTGTCTGATCACAGGCTGGCCATGCTGGAACACAAAGTTCCTTACTTGGCTAAGGAGTGTATAGCGTCCTTGACCATGATTTTGGCAACTAAGTGCTTAAAACCATAAATCCGGCAAATTAATTTGGCCGAGTAATTAAGTTATGTAAATTTGGAATTGAGACACTTCAAATCAACAGGGAAAACCTCCATAGAAAATCCTGCCTGTTGATACTGAGCCATCGTGAAGGTAGGAATTCAAATCAGTTTGCCAAAGAGAAAAAGAACAATGGGAAGCTTAATGCTGACGTATGCATCAGCAGTGGGGGCCAGAAATCTAAAGTGCAACTGTGTACCTGCTTTAAGGACATGAAATTCTGTGCAAATAACAGTACAAAATGTACTCTAAAATGGAGAGTTAAAATAATATTCACACTTGTGGCCCTTAAGGATTAAGTTGTGATGTACCTCATATCTCCTTCAAGAAAAGTTTTTCTTTGACATTAGGAAACCTGTGTTTGCAAACCTCTTATCATTACAGGAATAGTAGTAATACTTTGTGAAAACAAGTACCCAGAATAGAAAGATAGTCCAATTAATTAGTATTGGCTATAGCCCTGATATTAAAATAGCACTGCCTCTGCTTTACTTCTCTCCCAATGCAGAAGGAATTATGTTTTGTTTGACTAATTAACAGAATCTAGATCATGCATTATTTACTATAGTGAACATCTTATCTTTTGTATCAATTAGTTTATATGAGGGAAGTATTTAAGATTTTGAGTAATGATTATTAAAAGGAAATGATCAGTGCCTGTTTAAAAGGTGATGGAATCTATGCAAAAAATTTAAACTCGTATTACATCTTTGTAAAATGTATGAAATGTTTTACAGTATAATCTGCTGAAAGTTATCTTGTCATCAAGCTATATAATGTTATTTCCTTTACAGACTGTATTGCTTCATATTAGCAATGATTTGCACAGTTTATAATTCTATGTAGTTTAGGATTTCAAAAAGATCTACAAGATTTAATATTTTATTGAGAATTATTTTATTTTTACAACTAATTTATTGAACTAACAAGAAAATTAATGTATTTATATGTAAAACATGACATGTTAATAATATATATTTTTAGATGGATGTTGACGGGAAACCATTTGTTACACCAGATGTGTTGTGGTTCTGCCGGAGCCGGGAACCACGCGTTCAGATTTCCCCGGAGCGGGGGGGGGAACCAAAGCACGAGCCCCGCAAGTTGGGATAAGGGTATTTTTACTGGAAATAACAGGGGAAGAACAAATAACAATGAACAATACAACCTTTTGCTGAGATGAGCAGTTCAGATCGCGCACTCCCCGTAACGGACGCCGCGCCGCAGCCCGCGCAAACCCCAGCCGCAACACAAAGGACCCGAGCTCGCGCCGCGAGTAAACAAAGCCCCGAGCCCAGAGCACACTTCCGCCCGGTCCCTGCTGTTCGCGCGCCAGCACTGCAACACCCCCTGCTTCTTATACTCGGCATGATGTAACTGGCATGGAATGATCCTATTGGTCAATTTGAGTTACTTGTCCCGAGCCCAGCAGGTTAGCCCCTTCCTGGCTGAAGCCCCTGGCTGAAACCAGGACATCATCCACCCCTCATTCCATGCCATTTACGTCATAACCAAAACCAACAAAATCTTTTATACAACATATAACAATTATAATTATGGCAGTAATGAATATACAACAACAAGTTATTTTACAGTCATTATACTACAATTTCTACTTAGTAATTATATTGGTTATTCTCCCCCAAAATCAAATCCCGTTGAGGTACACATCGCACTTCTCCATCTCTCTGCATTACCCACCAGGTACAACCAGGTCCTTGTGCAAAAACAACTCCAGATATGGGTTTGCCTTTGCCCGAAGCAGGGATGACCCAAACTGTCTTTCCCAGTATGCTCTTCAGATGCACTACTGGGACTCTATTTCCTTCTACAGTATGTGGAAACTTTGTTTGGACAGGGCCATCCCGATTGGTAGATCCTCTGGAGTTGACTAACCAGGTGGCTTCGGCTAGGTGTGTGTCCCAATGCTTGAATGTTCCACCCCCCATTGCTTTCAATGTAGCTTTTAAAAGTCCATTATATCGCTCAATTTTCCCAGAAGCTGGTGCATGGTACGGAATATGGTACACCCACTCAATGCCATGCTCTTTGGCCCAGGTGTCTATTAGGGTGTTCCGGAAGTGAGTCCCGTTGTCAGATTCAATTCTTTCAGGGGTACCATGTCGCCACAGGATTTGCCTTTCAAGGCCCAGGATTGTATTCCGGGCAGTAGCATGGGGCACAGGGTATGTCTCTAGCCAGCCAGTTGTTGCCTCCACCATTGTAAGTACATAATGCTTTCCCTGGCGGGTTTGTGGGAGAGTGATGTAATCAATCTGCCAGGCCTCCCCATATTTATATTTCATCCACCGCCCTCCATACCAAAGGGGCTTTAACCGCTTGGCTTGTTTAATTACAGCACATGTCTCACATTCATGGATGACTTGTGCAATAGCATCCATGGTCAAATCCACCCCTCGATCGCGTGCCCATCTATATGTCGCATCTCTCCCCTGATGACCTGAAGTATCATGAGCCCATCGAGCTATGAATAGCTCACCCTTACGTTGCCAGTCTAGATCTACCTGAGCTGCTCCAATCCTAGCGGCCTTATCCACCTGATGGTTGTTTTGATGTTCTTCCGTGGCCCGACTCTTAGGTACATGAGCATCAACATGACGTACCTTTACGACAAGCTTCTCTACCCGAGCAGCAATGTCTTGCCATAGATCAGCAGCCCATATGGGTTTGCCTCTCCGCTGCCAGTTGTTCTTCTTCCATTGCTGCAGCCACCCCCACAGGGCATTGGCCACCATCCATGAATCAGTGTAGAGATAGAGCATTGGCCACTTCTCTCTTTCAGCAATGTCCAGGGCTAACTGAATAGCCTTAACCTCAGCGAACTGGCTTGATTCACCTTTTCCTTCAGTAGCTTCTGCTACTCGTCTTGTTGGACTCCATACAGCAGCTTTCCACATGCGATTCTTTCCCACAAGGCGACAGGAACCATCGGTGAAGAGAGCATATTGCTTCTCATTTTCTGGCAGTGTGTTGTAAGGTGGGGCTTCTTCAGCACGTGTTACCTCCTCATCCTCTGGTGACATTCCAAAATCTTTGCCTTCTGGCCAGTCTGTGATTACTTCCACAATTCCGGGGCGATTGGGATTTCCTATTCGAGCTCGCTGTGTAATTAATGCAACCCACTTGCTCCATGTAGCATCAGTGGCATGATGCGTAGAAGGGACCTTCCCTTTGAACATCCAGCCCAGCACTGGCAGTCGGGGTGCCAGGAGGAGCTGGGCTTCAGTTCCAATCACCTCTGAAGCAGCTCGAACTCCTTCATAGGCGGCCAATATTTCTTTTTCTGTTGGAGTGTAATTGGCCTCTGATCCTTTGTAGCCCCGACTCCAAAAACCCAGCGGTCGACCCCGAGTCTCCCCTTGTGCTTTCTGCCAGAGACTCCAAGTAGGGCCATTCTCCCCCGCTGCAGTGTAGAGCACGTTTTTAATATCTGTCCCTGTCCGGACAGGTCCAAGGGCTACTGCGTGGACTATCTCACGTTTAATCTGCTCAAAGGCTTGCTGCTGCTCAGGGCCCCATTGGAAGTCATTCTTCTTTCGAGTCACATGGTAGAGTGGGCTCACAATAAAACTGTAGTTTGGCACATGCATTCGCCAAAAACCTATAACACCCAAGAAAGCCTGTGTTTCCTTTTTATTGTTTGGTGGAGACATGGCTGCTATTTTATTGATAATGTCCATGGGGATCTGACGACGTCCATCCTGCCATTTTATTCCTAAAAACTGGATCTCTTGTGCAGGACCCTTGACTTTACTTTGTTTTATGGCAAGGCCAGCCTTTAAGAGGATTTGAATTATCTTTTCTCCTTTCTTAAACACTTCTTCTGCTGTGTCGCCCCATACAATGATGTCGTCAATGTACTGTAAATGCTCTGGTGCTTCACCCTTTTCCAAAGTAGTCTGGACTAGTCCATGGCAGATGGTGGGACTGTGTTTCCACCCCTGGGGCAGACGATTCCACGTATATTGTGTACCTCTCCAGGTGAAGGCGAATTGTGGCCTGCACTCTGGCGCCAGTGGGATTGAGAAGAAGGCATTGGCAATGTCAATCGTGGCATACCACTTAGCTGCTTTCGATTCCAATTCATATTGGAGTTCCAGCATGTCTGGCACAGCAGCACTCATACCTGGAGTGACTTCATTTAGGCCACGATAATCTACTGTCAGCCTCCACTCTCCATTGGACTTCCGCACTGGCCATATGGGACTATTAAAGGGTGAGCGAGTCCGGCTGATCACTCCTTGACTCTCCAGTTGACGAATCAGGTTGTGGATGGGGATCAGAGAATCTCGGTTGGTTCGGTACTGTCGTCTGTGTACTGTTGTTGTAGCAATTGGCACTTGCTGTTCTTCAACTTTCAACAACCCCACAACAGAAGGATCCTCTGAGAGTCCAGGCAAGTTACACAACTGTTCAATTTCGTCTGTCTCCACAGCAGCTATTCCAAAAGCCCACCGGTACCCTTTTGGGTCTTTGAAATACCCTCTACGGAGATAGTCTATACCTAGAATGCATGGAGCTTCTGGGCCAGTCACAATGGGGTGTTTCTCCCAGTCCTTTCCAGTCAGGCTTACCTCAGCCTCTAGTACAGTCAATTGTTGGGACCCCCCTGTGACTCCAGAAATGCAAACAGGTTCTGTGCCTTTATAATTTGACGGCATTAAAGTACACTGGGCACCAGTATCCACTAGAGCCTTGTACTCTTGTGGGTCTGACGTGCCAGGCCATCGAATCCACACCGTCCAGTAAACTCTGTTATCCCTCTCCTCCACCTGGCTGGAGGCAGGGCCCCTCTATTGCTGCAGATCATACTTGCCGTTCATTGAGTGCATGAAGGACTTGGAGGTTCCCTCAAGAGGATCAGACATATCAGGAGTGTAGATAGGCCTTCTGCTTGGTCGAGGGTTCTGTTCGGTGGTAACTGGTGCAGCGTTCCTCCTGGTGAAATCTCGACGTGCGATTGTTTTACCTTGCAGCTCATTTACTCGTGCTCGAAGGGCTGAAGTGGGCTGCATATCCCACTTCCTCATGTCCTCCCCTTGGTCAACCAGGTAAAACCACAGTTTACCTCGTGGTGAGTACCCTCGGTTTTCTCCCACTCGGGATGATGGACGCCTTCTTCCAGAAGCTGCCACACTGCTCTGCAAGGGTCGGGAGCTGTACACATTGTTGTCAAGGCGCTGGACCAGTTTCTCTACCGCTGCGATGACAGAGAGGGAAATATTGTCTTGGTATTTGCGGAGCCTATAAGACACATTGGCTACAGTTGGTAGATCAGTATCACTCCAGTCTATTGCTGCCAGTGAATTGACGTGCCCTGATGGTACACTTTGTACAACCTTTCGCCACATGCCTGGGGTGCACGGGACTTCATCAGGATCGGCAGGGAGTTGTGAATTGTTCAAGTCATAACTAATTATCTCCCGTACAGCTAATTCTCTAAGGTACTGGACAACTCTTTCCATATTGTCGCACTTGGGCATACGGCATGTAATGTATTCTTTTATGGGGTACCTTTCCTTCACACTTAACAGTAACCGTTTCCAGAGGCTGAGGATTCCTGACCTTTTTCCAATGGCTTTATCAATGCCTCCTTCTCTGGCAAGGGATCCCAACTGCTTGGCCTCCCTGCCATCTAACTCCAAGCTATTAGCCCCATGATCCCAGCACCGAAGCAACCAGGTGACAATGGGCTCACTAGGTTGGCGGCTAAAATCCTTTCTAACCTCACGAAGCTCACTCAGGGACAGGGATCGGGTGACAACCTCTGGTTCTGCCTCATCTTGATATCCCCCTGATGGGCCCGGTTGATCATCATCATCAGCTGTTGTACGAACTGATTTTTTTGTGTATTTTCTCTTTTGAACCGGGGCGACAGACACTGGTGGGGATTGTTTCTTTTGATCATCAGTGGTGTCTGCTGTGGGGATTGCAGTAACTGCAGTGCCAGTTACAGGGGTTGCAGTAGCTGCAGTGCCAGTTACAGGGGTTGCCGCAGCTGCAGTGCCAATTACAGGGGTTGCCGCAGCTGCAGTGCCAATTACGGGGGTTGCCGCAGCTGCAGTGCCAATTACAGGGGTTGCCGCAGCTGCAGTGCCAATTACAGGGGTTGCTGCAGTACCTGACAATCTGTTTTCTTCCCCTCCCCCCTGACAGTACGGACAATGCAGACAGCGCTGTCTGATATCAAGCAGTGTTTGAGCCGTACTTAGGTAATGGCCTATGTTCTGCCCCTCGTGGTTGTCCTGCCCCTCGTGGTTATCCTGCCTTTGGGAAACCTCTTGAGCAGTATTCATAAATCTGCTCTTAATATATGATGAAAGCAGGATCAAGTGCAGAAGAACTTCTAGCACTGTGGCCATAGTTTCCATGTCAAGGTGATGGTGAAAGTTTTCAAAAACTCTCATAAGAGCTGTTATGTTTAGCCCAGAAAGGAAAAAACCAGTGTAGTTCTCTCCCTCTGTGCTCTCACCAAAATGGCCACCACCACCAGCCCCTCTCAGCCCAGGGACTAGACAGGACCGCAAAACCTCATACACTTTCCAGATTAAACTCATAGTCACTAATATAACTGCATCATAAAACATTGTCATAAAGCACACTAGAGCAAAGTATGGGAACAAGCAGGGAAGCTGCAGCCCCGAGATGATACAACATCCTGCCAGGACTGCAAACAGCCTGCTGAGGTTTTTTTTCCACAGCCAGGACCACACCTTTGTAAATAATACCCACAGCATCTTAAACAGCATCCTTACAACTTTTACCGTAATTGCAACCGGGTCAGAGTCAGATCTACCGTTATCCCAACCTTTATTGCCCCACGTTCAGGCGCCAAAATATGTTGTGGTTCTGCCGGAGCCGGGAACCACGCGTTCAGATTTCCCCGGAGCGGGGGGGGGGAACCAAAGCACGAGCCCCGCAAGTTGGGATAAGGGTATTTTTACTGGAAATAACAGGGGAAGAACAAATAACAATGAACAATACAACCTTTTGCTGAGATGAGCAGTTCAGATCGCGCACTCCCCGTAACGGACGCCGCGCCGCAGCCCGCGCAAACCCCAGCCGCAACACAAAGGACCCGAGCTCGCGCCGCGAGTAAACAAAGCCCCGAGCCCAGAGCACACTTCCGCCCGGTCCCTGCTGTTCGCGCGCCAGCACTGCAACACCCCCTGCTTCTTATACTCGGCATGATGTAACTGGCATGGAATGATCCTATTGGTCAATTTGAGTTACTTGTCCCGAGCCCAGCAGGTTAGCCCCTTCCTGGCTGAAGCCCCTGGCTGAAACCAGGACAAGATGAAAGTCTTTAATATACAAAATTAGTTCTAACAGCTCCTAAAGGCATTAAAAAAGATGAATTAAAATGAAATTTTTAAACCAGATCAGATTGGGAAAATTGGCCCAAAGAGAAGAAAGGGCACCCTTGTGGGATATATTTGCAGAGTAACATCAGTTAATGTTTATTAGCTTCTGTGGATAAGCTACAATTAAATGACTGACATTTAACAGAGAAGGTGTGACATAATCCTTTGCTTGAAATTCAGGACATTAAATCCATTTCATTTTAAACTATACCCACGCACCATTTATTGTTTCTGCAAATAATAACGTCTCTCTCCTCATCTTTTTTTGCTGTTTATTTTTGCTATGTTTGTTACCAACCTTATTCAAAGGAGCTATTTAATGTGTTCTTAGCTGCAAGAATGGAACAGATAGCCAACTCTGAAGTTGATTTTGATCCTAGCCCTCAAAATGCTCAAATCTATGTCATCTATAATAGATCAGGAGTGTTTTGCAACACTGCTGTTAGTGACTCAGTGTGCCTTTGTTATGCTGATGGATCCTTATTGAATGGGGTCACTGGCGATATCAAAGTATACCAAATTGTCTCAGACATTTGATAACACACCTTGAGTATGAAAAGAGACACATTTTATAAAACATCAGTTCTAAAACAATGTGTCTTGGTCTCTCGTCTACAGATGTCTGGGGCTCCATACACTCTTTCAGAGGTTCTGTTGTGGGTTAGCCCCAGTAGGCAGCTCACCCCACCCAGCAACTTGCTCACAGTAGGATAGGGGAGACTATTGGAAGGGTAAAAGTGAGAAAACTCCTAGGTTGAGATAAGACAGTTTAATAGGTAAAACAAAAGCTGTGTGCACAAGCAAATCAAACCAAGCTACTATTTAAGAATGCCTTTCTGAGAGTTCAAGAGCTCTCTGTCCCTCTGAATAAGAAAGTGGGCAGGAAGGGCAGGAGACCAGCATGGCTAGGCAAGGACCTGCTGGTCAAACCGAGGGAAAAGAAAGGCAAGTACAAGCTCTGGAAACAAGGGTGTGTTGCCTGGAAAGAGTGCAGGGATGCTGTTCAGACTTACAGAGACGGGATGAGGAAACCAACGCAGATGGAACTGAACTTGGCGAGGGATATTAAAAACAACAAGAAGGGATTTTACAGGTACATTGGCCAGAAGAGACAGGCCAAAGAAAGCGTACCCCCTTTGGTAAATGAGAAAGGAGAATTGGCGGCAACTGATGAGGAGAAGGCTGAGGTACTGAATGAGTTCTTTGCCTCAGTCTTCTCTGGCAGCCAGAATTCTCATAATTCTCAAGTCACAGAACCTTGCATCCCTGGACCTCTAGGTGGGAACTGGGGGAGTAAATCCCTCCCCACTGTAAGGGCAGAGCAAGTCTGAGACCGCCTCACAAGACTGAATGTCTACAAGTCTATGGGACCAGATGACATGCATCCCAGTGTGCTTTTGCAGCTCGCAAGGCCAATGGTATCCTGGGCTCCATCAGAAGAGGGGTGGACAGCAGGGACAGGGAGGTGATTGTCCCTCTTTACTCTGCCCTTGTGAGGCCCCATCTGGAGTACTGTGTCCAGATCTGGGGCTCCCAATACAAGAAAGATGTGGAACTGTTGGAGAGGGTTCAGAGGAGGGCCACGAAGATGATTAGAGGGCTGGAGCACCTGCCCTGCAAAGAGAGGCTGAGGGAGCTGGGCTTGTTCAGCCTGGAGAAGAGAAGGCTGCAGGGGGGCCTCATTGCAGCCTTCCAGTACCTGAAGGGAGCATAGAAACAGGAGGGGATTCAACTTTTTAAAAGGATAGACAATGGCAGGTCAAGGGGAAATGGATTAAAACTAAAGGAGGGAAGGTTTAGATTAGATATTGGGGGAAGTTTTTTACAGAGAGAGTGGTGAGGTGCTATAACAGGCTGCCCAGAGATGTGGTGGATGCCCCATCCCTGGTAGTGTTCAAGGCCAGGTTGGATGGACCCTGAGCAACCTTGTGTAGATCCAGGCCTGGAGGTTGGTGGCCCTGTCGGTGTCAGGGGGGTTGGAGCTCTGTGATCCTTGGGGTCCCTTCCAACCCATGCCATTCTATGATTCTATTATTCTATGCATTAATTCACCACTTCCAGTCAAGTGTTCAGCCATCAGAAAAGCAGGGTTTCATCATGCATGATGGATTTTGGGAAGATAAATGTCATCACTCCAAACATCCCATTTCCTTCTTCTTCCCCCAGATTTTATTGCTAAGCATGACATCATATGGTATGGAAAATGCCTTTGGTCAGTTGGGGTCAGTTGTGTCCCCTGCTAACTTTTTGTGCACCCCCTAGCCAACTCGCTGGAGGAGTGGGATGAGAAGCTGAAAAGTCATTGATGTTGTAAGCACTTCTTAACAATAACTCAAATATCCCATTTTATCAAAAGTATTTTAGATACAAATCTAAAATCTAACACCAAATAAGCCACTATGAAGAAAATTAATTTTATCCCAGCCAAAATCAGCACAGGTGCAGAACAAAGTATTAGCGGAACAGAGGATAACCTATTGAAAATTCATTATACGGAGATATGCAGCTTAGATGTTTTCAAATCAGAGAAGTTTGAAACCCAGTTACCAGGGAGATCAAGCAGCCTCTGCCATTTCTCATTCAATTTAATCATATCTGATTAAAGAGCAAATATCCATGTTTTCAATATATAAAATGTTTTATTAAAATTAACTGCTGTATTATCAATAGTACTATTTTCAGTTAAATCCTCAGTATTGTTTTCTATTACATCACTGTTAGAATATATACAATCTATAAAACCTTCTTAATAAATTTAGAATTATTTCCAATGGGTAAAACTTATGACACAAAAAATGCAAAACTTGAAATAACTTGTACCTACAAAACCAAGAAGCTCAGCAGAATTCCTGACATGGATTAGAAATCTTTATTCTTTTTGACACATTTAGGGTACAGAAGTCTATTTACCTCCAATGTCCTAATCTGGAGATCAAAACAATTGAAAAGTTTCTGGAATGAAGAATAGGTTTCAATTTTGGAAGTTTATCACCTT
The DNA here is from genome assembly GCA_022605575.1 of Laterallus jamaicensis coturniculus. Lineage (NCBI taxonomy): Eukaryota > Metazoa > Chordata > Aves > Gruiformes > Rallidae > Laterallus > Laterallus jamaicensis. The sequence continues at coordinate 90,829,222 of JAKCOX010000001.1, forward strand.
GAAAAATTAATCTTCAATGAAAATTTACATTTGCCATGATTTCAAATATTTAAAAAATGTTTCCAGTGTTATCCAGGAAAAAAAAAAACACGTTATATGTGGTTTTCCTGGGTTCAGCCCAGCAACAGGCTATGTTAGCCCTGAAAGTATTCCATACCAATTGCGTCATGATCAGGCGGTCCGGCCCCCCCAGCAGGGGCGACTCCAGACCCATCAGAAACTGCTCCGGACCCAGGCACGGGAAGTTCCGGTCCAGGCAGGCGCAGTGCCAGTTCCAGATTCTTCCTCTTTTTCTTTTGGATTGGCGCGGCGACGGTGGTGAGGGGGTCTCGGGAGCGCTGGGCTTGGGGAGTGCCGCATTCGGGGCTCCGAATTGGCAGCAGTTAGGGCACGGCTCAAATTACATAGTGGGGTGAGAGGTTTGCACTGTATATAGTAGCACTGTAGTTAATTATTTTCATATCTTTTCCTGTTGTTTAGTAAACTATCCTTATCCCAACCCGCAGGGCTCTGGTTTTTTTTTTCCCTTCCTCGCAGTTCCTCGGCTCCCTCTGTTTGCCCATCCCCCACCTCTTGAAGAGACAAGGGACTTTTTCTAACTTTTGTGGGACCCAGCTTTTCAGCTGAGTTTTAAACCATAACAGTGGTCGTCCCTCCACCCAAAACATGAGTTTTATTTAGACTAGGGTTCCCTTCCCTTCCCTTACCTTTCCCTGAAAATGTTAAAAGGTAGATCATTAGGAAGAAAAGTAAGGGTCACATAATTCCCTTCTGTTTTGCAGTTTTCTGGAAGCATGGGCATCTCTTCTCCCTGCCCAGAAAAGGCGAATGTTATCTGATTCCAAATTTTCTTTTCATTTTAGAACTAGTTAATTCTTCTGTCAGAACTCTGTAGGTTAGACAAGCTATCTCTCCTACAGGTAACATCTATGGCAGAATAAGATAAAATAAAATTAAAATAATCTTTTTTCTTGCGAGGTTTTGAAGTAAGTTACTGATACACTCTAAAAAAATTGATATTCAGCAAGAACACTTCCAGGAAGAATCTAATCCTGATTTTAAAATTGCTAACTATTAAGTATTCCTTACATATGTAAATACATATATATATATATAATTTTAAGAATTCCATAGGAAAAAGTGGGAGGGAAGGGGGAAGGGAGAATCTTAGAAAGGCCCTCTGAGATGAACTTCAGAAAAAACAAAATTGTGTTCTTTTTGTTTCGCTAGAGTTAAGATGTTAAGTGCACTCTGAGAATGATTATGTTAGACTGAATGATTGCTTTGCAATCTTTGATACATTTCTACCAGTTTAAGTGCTGAAACATTGTTCTGTACTTCAGTCTATTAGAGGCTCACGGTCTCATGAGGTCTGTGTGACAGAGCAGGCTCTACAGCTGTTTTGGGTTCACATGGCAATGTCTTGGTAGCAGAGGGGATTACAGGTGGGTTTCTGCAAGAAGTTGCTAGCAGCTTCCCCTATGTCTGACAGAGCCAATACCAGCTGGCTTCAACATGGACCTGCTGCTGACCAAGGCCCAGCTAATCAGCAACAAGGGAACCACCTCCAGTGTAACAGTTAAGAAGCAGCAACTTTTGCTGCCAGAGAAAAAACTGAGAAGATGTGAGAAACTTTGCAGACACCAAGATCAATAAAAAAGGAGAAAGAGAGAGGGAGGGAGGGAAGGAGGGAGGAGATGTGAGGTACTCCAGGCACCAGAGCAGAGATTCCCTTGCAGCCTGTGGAGAAGACCACAGTGTGGCAGATTGTTCCCCTGCAGCGCATGGAAGAGTTTGGGAGTAGAGATTCGACCTGCAGCCTGTGGAGGATACCAAGCTGGAGAGGGTGGAAGTACCTGATGGAGGCTGTGACCTGGTGGGAAGCCCACAATGGAGCAAGCTCCTGGGAGGGTTTGTGGACCTATGGAGAAAGCAGCCCATGCTGGAGCCAAGTTTGCTGGGGGTACTTGTGATCCCATGAAGCAGTCAGTTCCTGAAGTTCTGCAACATGTGGAACAGACCCATGCTGGAGCAGTTAATGAAGAGCCGCAGGATCATGGGAAGGACTCACATTGGAGAAGTTCATGGAGAACTGTCTCTTCTGGGAGGGAACACATGCTGGATCAGGGGAAAGGTGTGAGGAGTCCTCCCCCTGAGGTCCTCCCCCTGAGGAGGAAGGTGTGACAGAGACTTGGGATGAGCTGACCACAACCCCGGTTCCCTGTTTCCCTGTGCTCTGCTCCGGGGCAGTAAGTGGAGAACACTAGAAGTAAAGTTGAGCCCAGGAAGAAGTTAGAGGGGGGGGGGGGGAGGTGTTTAAAGATTTGGTTTTATTTCTTATTGCTCTACTTTGTTTCACTTGGTAATAAACTAGATGAAATTTTCCTAAGCTGAGTCTTTTTTGCCCATGACAGTAACTGGTGAGTGATCTCTCCCTTCCTTATCTTGATCCACAAGCCTTATCATTGTATCTTCTGTCTCCTGTCCAGCTGAGGATGGACAGTGATAGAGCAGTTTTGGTGGGCACCTGGCAGCTAGCCAGGCTCCACCCACCACATCAGCACCCAGAATTCAGCTCTACTCATCTCCCTTCCTTCCCAAGCTCAATTTGAAAGACAGAGTAAAAATCAGGAAGTACTTTTATATTGTTCTAAGTGGATGACAAGAAACTTCTGTGCCCTGGCATATGTATACATGGACCTGCAGGTGAAGGTAGCCAGCAAACACCTTGTTTAAACAGTTATTTTCTCAATTAAAGACCTAACTTTAGAGATCACTATTTAAACAGCATCATTCTATCAGATTGGCAGCTACCTTTAGCATTTGCTTCATGAGGGAAGTTGAGCAATGTGGGTTTAATTAGAGCTGCCAGCTAGTTCCAAAATTCAACAGTTGAAGATATTTCTGTTCATTTACACTACCCCACTCTTAATCCTCAGAATACTACTTTCTTAGCAGTAAAATGAAAGGAAAAAAGAATGTTTCAGAGCAACATTGTTTTTATTCTTACTCATCTAGAATAAAATCGATTTTAGATTTTACCAATTTTGTAAGATTTGCAGTCTTTTGATAGGTATGACTAAGCATGGGCAAAGTAGGAGGGATCTCATAAAAAACCCTTGGAAGCAGAAAAAGTGAGACACCTATACTGACAAGAGCAATGAAATGTAAGGGGAACAGAAGTGAGATTGTTGGGCTTTTTTCCCCCTCAGTTAAGAACTTTCAGAAAACGTACGCTGTAGCATTGTCATGGGTTGACCCTGGCTGGAGGCTAGATGCCTACCAAAACCTCTCTATCACTCCCCTTTTCAGGTGGACTGGGGTGAAAATACATAATGAGAGGCTTACAGGTTGAGATAAGGACAGGGAGAGATCCTTCAGCAATTAGCATCATGGGCAAAACAGTCTCAACACAGAACAAAATGCATCTTAAGTTATTACCCAATTAAAACAGAATAGAGCAATGAGAAGTAAAACCAAATCTTAAAACATACTCTATTGGCTGTAGGGGGAAAACCTGCCTCACCATTATCTTCTCCCCAGGCTGCAGGGGAATCCCTGTTCTGGTGCCTGGAGCACCTCCCCCCTGTCCTTCTTCACCAACTTTGCTATTTGCAAGGTTTCTCCTTCTTTTCTTTGATGGCATTCACAGTTTTTTGCCTTCTTAAATATGTTATCACAGAGGTGCTACCACCTTCTCTGGCTCAGCCTTGGTTAGCGATGAGTCAGCTGGTATTTCCTCTGTCAGACGTAGGGGAAGCTTCTAGCAGTTTCTCACAGAAGCTACCACTGCAGTCTCCCTGTGCCCAACCTTGCCAGGCAAATGCAAAACAAGCATTTATTTTATAAACTTGCTTTGAATTTGTTTAAATCATCTGAGTCATGGCATCATTCCAGTTTTTAGGTACACATATATATGGAAATTTTCTTATTTTCGTAAATAGTCTATATGAAAGTTCATGTGCTCAACTCTTCAAAATGAAAATGAAGTACCGCATGTATTCCTGTTAACTCTAAAAAGCCTTTCTAGATTTCAATTAAGATTTTTCTTTCCAAGTTATGAAATTCCTCCTTCCATCTATAAGATGCATACCAAAATTTCACAAAATATAGATTTGAGTTAGAGATCAACTCTGGCATGTGATTTATGTAAGGTTAGACTTAAGCACATTCTATACATTTGTAACTAGATATGCATTAACACTAGATATAACACTAACAAAGAGATGTAGGCCACAGAGTACATACAGCTTTGTTAAAAAACGTATTACTCTTCAGCCCAGAAATTCAGTAATAAGGTAAAATGTATGAAGGGATATGACAGGGGGATTGAAAATGGTGAAGTTGTTACAGATACGAGGGTAAACCAATCAGAGAGCAGGGGTTTCTCCTGCTTTGTAAATTTCCTACTTTTTCTAGATTTGGCTGTTTTATTTCTGGTTAACAATCATGAGAGTTTATAGCTTATTGCTGAAAAATAGACGTGAAATAAATTGAATTTCACTTTCATTTCCTTCATCATGTTCCTTAGGGATTGTAGCGCTGTATCCACGCTGGATATTCTTGGAGTACAACAAGAAAACGATGCTGTGAGTAGGGCGTTACAGCTTTTTCTTTCTTTAAACATTAGTAGTTAGTGTTAAAATACAAACCTTGTTCCATTCTGAAACTAACATGCAGCTATTTTTTTCTCTTCATTTTTCATAGTCAAATTAAAATGTTCTCTACTGTGGTGTCTAACTAGAAAAAAGCACCTTTCCTCTCACAACTTCTTGGACAATATGAGAATAGCAATTGAATAACAATCCTGTGATCATCAGACAAAATTCATATTTTAAAAATAAAATAAGCTTCTTTATGATGTAGTAGAACAAAAATGAGAGGGGGAAAAAAAGCATTATGTAAATATATTGATTTTTATAAACCACCTCCATGTGATTCCTATCTTGAGAAGCACAAGCCAGCAGAGAAAGCCATGCAGCTCACAACTCAGGTGGCTATGTTTTACTTACTGGAATATTGTGGGTTTAAAAAAGGAAGAAGGAACAGCATAATAGAAGCTCCTGTCCATGGGCTCTAATTAAATGTGACAAGTGTACTACACTCTAGAATTAAAATACACTCCAGAATTAATTCCTGAGCTTTGTCTAGATTAGTAAACTAAACAGTGCCAAGGCAAACAATACAAAATTGGCATATGAGTATTTATACTATGAAATCAATAGCAGGGTCTGCAATAGTTTCGGCTTTGCCCAGAACCGACTGAGGTTGAAGTGAGCAGAAGCTGGGGACTGCTCTAGCCGGCTCTGCAAAGGGCAATCAGTTTCTGGAAGTAGAGAGGAGGAAAAAGAAAGACTGCAATGAGGTCTTAGTTACATGGGTAGAAATCCTGCGTTGCTCTTGCACTCAAGGAAAAACTATCCCCTCCCAACAATTTTATTTACTGGAATATACATATTAAAGGTACATTCAATGTATTTTTAGGAAGTACTTGAATTGCACACCACCTGCAACCCTGCAACAAACAACAACAAAACCACGACCACCAAACAAACAACAAACAACTAGTTTTATATCACTGTGAGAAATCTCACAGCTTGCATTTCACATCCCTTTGATAATATCCCCTGCTTCTTTTTTTAAAATAAAATAGGTATTAGTATCTTTCATGGAGATTATTCAGGGATCAAAGACAGCATAGTTCATATTACAGAACCTGATTTTTCAACATTTTAATTGATGATTCTAGGTAAACCCAAGTTATTATTTATTTCTGTACATCATTGGTGAAGTAAAACAGTGCATTATTATCTATTACTACTGTTTTCTGGATAAGTATTACAGTTGTCAAATATTGATGACAGTATTTCTTATCACAGAATTGTTAGGGTTTGAAAGGGACCTTGAAAGATCATCTAGGTCAACCTCCCTGTTAAAGCAGGATCACTTGGATTAGGTCACACAGAAACACTTCCAGATGGGTTTTGAATGTCTCCAGAGAAGGAGACTCCAAAACCTCACTGGGCAGTCTGCTCTATAACCCTCACAGTGAAAGTATTTTTCCTTATGTTCACATGGAATCTCGATGGTCTGAGAAGAGCCTGGTTCCATCCTCCTGATACCCTTTATAGACATTGATGAGATCACCCCTCAGACTCCTCCAGGCTGAAGAGACCCAGGTCCTTCAGCCTATCCTCATAAGGACACTCAATCATTTTGGTGTCCCTGCGCTGGACTCTTTCAAGTAGTTTCCTGTCCTTCTTGAACTGAGGGCCCTAATTACTGAGGGCAATTACAAATTCCTGATTCTAATACAACTAATATATGCTTAGTAAGTTGTAAGGAAACCTGCTACAGATGCGCAATGAATGTACAACACTTAGAAATCCATAGCACAGAATGAAGTTCCTGATCTTTCTGCCTAGTTGGAGTTGAAAGACAAATGATATGATGCCAAATGCCCATATAATTATAATTTCTAGCAAGAATACTCTGGAATATTCAAAGTGCAATTTTATATTCCATGCTTGTTAATGCCTGTTGATTTCAATGTTAATCCAAATCTGAGAATCTTAATCCACACAATATGGTACACTTGTAAAATATATGTAAAATTGAGATTTCTTTGTCTAATTCTGCATTTACCTTTGTCAGACCTTCATGATATTTTAACCTTTCTCATTATCCATTGAATACAGAGAGTTAGTTAGAAACAAGGAATATATGAAGATTTTTTCTCTCTTTCATTATTTTATCAGTGTAACACTTTATTCTTCCAGTTAACATTGCTGCATCAGCAACATTAAAAAAATCTATCTTTCTACAGTGTTGGGACATTCCACTAGCTAACTTCAATGACAAATGCAAACCCCAGATGACCAACACAATTCCTATTCGAAAGTCAGATAAAAGAATGCTATAGGAATTTAACTCTTAATAGGACCTGTATCAGGTGCAGCATGGTGTGGCATGAGGAATTGCTTCCATGATGTTGTCTGAGTAAGGGGAGGCGATAGAGAAACTCTGGCCTCTTCAGACCAGAAAGACATTGTGCTTATCCCTTACTTTCCTATTTTAACCAAATAATAATAATATTAATGATGAAAGGTGTAATTCTAGTTGTATAGTGTTATGGTAACCTTGTGAAAAAGAAAAATTGGGAACATAACCAACATCTCACAATAATTATGTATATATTATACTATTTTCAGGTGGATAACAGAAACTTGGAATGTTCAAAATGTCCAAGACACAGAAATTCATTCTTATAGTGAATGGTAATTATTAGGGCAAATAAAGATTGGAAGCAAGCTATTTCTTTTGAGATATTAAAATTACATATATGCTAATTTAATTTTTTAATTATTTTTAAAACTAAAAACATGGATTGATACAAAAAGCATGAAGCCAGAACATGTTAAAAAATAAGATCATGTACATCACACTGTAGGTCAGTGCTCATTGTGATATTCTTAGCAATATGAAACACATGGAATTTTCCCTGCTGTAATTTTTATGCCATTTCCTAATATTGTAGGTAATCATAATAATAGCTTTGAATGCTATAAAAGACACTGAACAGTAGCAGAACATATAAATATGTGGAAATTAGTGAACACTTATTAAATGACTAGTTTTTTTAATTGCATACTTAACCCTTGTCCACATAAGTGAGTCACAGTTTCCTGAAAAACTACAGTTCTTAATTCATTTCACACACATATGTGTAAAATTATTTCATACTTTACCAAAAGGCAAACAAATATTTATTTTCAAACACTAAAAACGTGAGAGAGAAAGTGAGTGGAAGAGTGATCAATCTACAGATCAAATTAATATTCTATATTAATTAATTCTATCTCTATTTAAGAAGATGAGGTAGTACTAAAGTCATGTTGCTGTAAAGTTGGCATATTTACAGCATTATCGCTGAAGATTGTTATTGCATTTTTTACTGAGTCAATAACTCAGGCTAAATACTGCAGTATTGATATTTCAACTTACTTCCATGTGTAAAGATGTTTTGTTATCCTATTTCTACGCAATACTTAATGAAAGCAAGCTACCTAGCCCTGCACACTGCAGCCCAGTAGCTTACAGTAACAAATGAGTAAGGCCAACCAAAATCTGAGAAAACTTTATCAGTTCTGCTAATCTCACTATGAATCATTCAAATACTGGTAAAGCTAATATCTATGCATTTCTAAAATATAGCAAACACAATATAAATGTTATAAACTAGATTTTTTTCTTTAAAATAACATTGCTCAGTAACAGCCAAGGATTTCAAGTTGAAGTATGTTGCTCTTCTAGAGACAAAACTTCCCCAGGTGTAGTAAAGGAGCTTTAAAAATTGCTGTAGGGCACAGTGATCTTAAGTGGTGGTTAATAAGAAAACTATATTTGAAGTCATAACTAAAAGAAGTCTTAAGAATACAGCAGAAAATAAGCTAATAAACACTGAGGAAGACCTCAAGAGTATGTGAGAATGAGGTGTACAGCTCCTTATGGGCTGTAGGTCACACACTTGTTTAGCAGATATTGAAGAAAGAGCTTGTAAGGAATGTAAATAGCTGAGAGTTTCTAGGTGTGCTGTCAGCAACACCTCTAATAAAATAACTAGAAGCAATTAAAACCAGTGTGAGGGGTGTCACATATTAGCCCAGCTCTCAAAGGTTGGAGATGGCTACTGAGGAGGAGTGATATTCTAGGAAAAGGAGGATAGATATGTGATTTTAAGGTCTTTGTACCCATGCTGTCATTATTCTGATCTTTAGAAAAAGACCCTGAAGCCCAATTATTCTTCAGTGTCTTTATAAGTGAATGCAGATTATGGACCACGGTATTTTTTGACTGAAATGGGGGTTGAACCCGATAGGCTCCAGAGATCCTTTCCAACTGAATCTTGCTATGATCAGATCACTCCATGTATTTTACAACCCACTCTCCTGAGATGGCATTACTGTCCTGCTTTATAGGTGTGAATTTCTGCAGTCAAATATTGAACAAAGCAGAGTGCAAATATTTTAATTCTATCTTTTAGAATATGTGTCTTTAACAATTAGATGTCTGGAGAAAAAAAAAAAATGCTATACAAAAGAGAGAGATACAAACACAGTGCCAGTAAACGTGATAGGGCATCTTATGTTGTACTAAGAACATGGACAATCCGTTTTTATTATGTGATGGTTCTGTGCAGCTGCCAGCAGGCATGATGTCAATTTGCAGTCACCAAGGTCACTGAATCTGGGGGGGTTGTTAGGCAACTTTTACTCCTTTTAGATGAGAAAGCAATTAAACTATCTTTGTTTAAAACTAGTGGAAGAGCAGTCTACTTTCTGAGGTACTGGGAAAGACCGGAACAGAAATTACAGGGAAAATAAGCAGGTTTTGTCTGTATTGGTGTAGAGAGCGGAGTCACTGACTTGTGGGACTGGTTGTCTGCAAATAACAGAACTTGAGAGATAATAGAAAGAGGCGGAAAGATACAGAAACCTGAGCAAAAGTAAGAAACATAAATGACGGTGGTCCAAAAAGCAGAAGACAAAGATTGATAAGTGAGATCTCAAAAAAGGCTGAAAATCAGGTTGTGAAAAAAATGAAACCTCCTGGAGTGTGCTCCTTCTGTGCTCAGGACAGCAGAACTACGCCTGTCTTGTAATCATGTCATGAGTGAAAACTGAAATAGCTTTGCAATTCCAGTGCTTCTGTGCCTTCACCTGCACTTTCCAATATGTTCTCAGGGTTGTCATTATACTGAAATGTAGAATTAAGTTCATACTTCATGCAAAATGTTTTTTTAAAAGGCAACATTGCATGTTAGGTGTTACAGGATCACTTGTCCAACCCTCATTCATTTTACAACCTATCTCTGTGTAAGAAGACAGGTGTATTCAGTTACTTTAAGGAACATTTGAAAATATTCACAGGTTTTTAAGACATGTGCCTGTGGAAAAAACTGTGTATGCCTATTTTTATACTTGTTTGTTTTCTGATATCCTTTTTTGATTAGAAACTTTAAAATAAAAAAAATGGCAAACACAGCAATATTCTTTGTGAAAGGTTTTACTGTTCTCCCACTTACTAGCAAATACTAATCACTCTTCTGAAATAGGCTATCATGTCAAAAAATGTTTCTTCTAAGCTTGAATTTATGTCATGATTTAACACCAACCAGCAACTAAGCTCCACACATCTGCTTACTCACTTCCCCTGGCGGGATGGGGGAGGGAACTGGAAGGGTAACACAGATAAAACTCGTGTGGTGAGATAAAAACAGTTTAATAGGTAAAGAAAAAGCTGTGCACAGAAAACCAATACATTAATTCACCATTTTCCATGGGTAGACAGGTGTTCAGCCATCTTCAGGAAAGCAGGGCTTCATCACACACAGTGGTTATTTGGGAAGACAAACACCATCACTCTAAACATCCTGCCCTTCCTCCTACTTCTCCCAGCTTTAAATGCTGAGCTTGACATCATATGGTATAGAACGTCCCTTTGGTCAGCTGTGTCCCCTCCCATCTCCTTGTGTATCGCCAGCCAACTCACTGGTGGGGTGGGGTGAGAAGCAGAAAAGGCCTCAGCTCTGTGTAAACACTACTCAGCAGTAACAAAAACATCCCTATGTTATCACTATTATTTTCAGCACAAACACAAAGCATAGCTCCATATTAGCTACTATGAGGGAAATGAACTCTATCTCAGCCCAAACCATCAGACTTTATAAAATTAACTAGTTAACATTCCTTCATATGAATCCACTAATAGCTTTCAAAGAAATGCAAGATAGGAGTCTGGATGAGTATGCTTTCAAAAGCCAGAAGATGAATTAATCCTTCATATGAATGTACTTATTCAAGTTGTAATTCCATTTAATCCTAAAGTGACAGATTTCTACATTTCGTTTTGTACATTTAGAGAAAGATTTGTCAAGCTATAAACATTTATCTGTCAAGTTTTGGAGAATGCCAGGCCGATAACATACATTATATAAGTATGCAGCATATTGAACATCTGTTCTTTTATGTCTGTTAATTCATATAGTTTTAAAGTAGGTAGGGGTATTTTTAATTTATTATTCCAATATGAGAATTTTTATTCATTTTTTACATCATATTTTGTGAAATGAAATTTTCCCTGTATCAGCAAGACCTTCTTAATAAGATATCATACATAAAAAACGGACAACTTCAACTTTGCAGCATCTTGCCATCATCTCTATATTTCCCCTTTCACAGGAGAATTAGGCAAACAGTATACATTTTAATTCAATGATATTTAAACTTCGGTCTGTATCTGTCTCTCGACACTGCACTGTTTTAAGTTCTCTATGTAATGTAAATAAGAAAATCTGTTTGATTTATTATTTTCAAGACTATTCTACTTTAAAACGACTTAGTGTTAAAAAAGTTTTAAAAACACTGCTAACTTTAACAAGGGATTTTGCAGATAGCACTTTCATTTAATTTAGAAGAAATTATAAATAAATTTGCCAGAAATCAATACATGAACAGAACTCTTCACTAAGCAGATTTTATTCCAGAATTTGTGGTCTACTTGAAGATCTACAGTATTTCCTCTTAACAATCCATAGTTTTATTGGTGATCTGTGCTATATAAGTAAAAATAATACAAGAAAGGAAAATTGTGAATAGAATCTTTTTTTTCTTCTGTCATGTATTATTGTTGGTTTTTATAGGTCTTGGATGCATGTCAAAATTCTTTGACATGAAACATGAGAATCCTATATTTGAATAAAAATATTTAAAAATCCAGTGGTGGGAATATGAAGGAACAAGCTATATCTTATTTTATACAACTCTACCTATGCACAGAATATATCACAGAATCACAGAATTGTAGGGATTGGAAGGGACCTCGAGAGATCATCAGGTCCAACCACCCTGCCAAAGCAGGCTCCCTAGCTTGTATTACACAGATAGGCGTCCAGACAAGTCTTGAATATCTCCAGGGAAGGAGACTCCACCACCTCCCTGGGCAGCCTATTCCAGGGCTCTGTCACCCTCACTGTGAAAAAGTTCCTCCGCATGTTGGTGCGGAACTTCCTGTGCTCCAACATGCAGCCAATGCCCCCTGTCCTGTCTCCACTAACCACTGAAAAGGGGCTGGCTAATTCCCCCTGCATCCCATGCTTAAGATAATTATAGACACCAATTAGGTCCCCCCTTAGTCTTCTTTTCTCCAGACTGAACAGTCCCTGCTTATTCAGCCTTTCCTCATAGAGGAGATGCTCCAGGCTCTTAATCATCCTCGTAGCCTTTCTCTGGACTCTCTCAAGGAGATCCCTGTCCTTTTTACACCAGGGAGCCCAGAACTGGACACAATACTTCAGGTGGGGCCTGACCAGGGCAGAGTAGAGGGGGAAGATCACCTCCTTAGACCTGCTAGCCACACTCCTCCTGATGCATCCCAGGATCCCATTGTCCCTCAGCCCACAGGGCACACTGCTGGCTCATAGCCGACCTGTCATCCACCAGGACCCCCAGGTCCTTCTCCACAGAGCTCTTCTCCAGCAGGTCATCCCTCAGCCTGTACTGAAACGAACGGTTGTTCCTCCCCAGGTGCAAGACTACACTTACTTTTGTTGAACTTCATTAGGTTTCTCCCTGTCCAGCTTTCCAGCCTGTCCAGGTCTCACTGAATGGCAGCGCAGTGTTCCTTTATGTCAGCCACTCCTCCCAGCTTTGTATCATCGGCGTACTTGCTGAGGGTGGATGCTATTCCCTCATCAAGGTCATCAATGAAGATATTGAACAGGACTGATATCCTTTTCTTTCTGAATTCTTACAGTCTTTTTTTATGTTGAGAACTGGAGGGCATATACCATCTCCCACACGTTTTTATGGAGTGCCTAAGTCTCTAGTATTTGACTTTAGTATTTGACCCTGTTGATCAAAATAATTCTCTAGATACTTTTCCATTATAAATATTCAATAAATATATGCACACATTGTCATTTTTACTTCATGTCTCAGTGATGTCAGAAAAGAAGGTAACACAAAATCACTGTTTCATTCTTTCATTATTAATCTGATTAATATAAACCCTCTTTCTTTATCAATCTTGTGCATTACTGTGGCACAGGAAGCTTTGGACTTCAAGGTAAGTATTTACATTATCTTTTCAAAAGGAAGGAGACTGTATCAACAGCATCTCTAAATACAGAGCTTTGAAGTATTCTCTGCAGACCTTGAAAATGTAGTGCACAGTCTCAGGCTTCATAGGAAAATAAACGTTGGCTGGGATTCAAGTTTAACTAACTTAGACACCTTACCTAGCAGCTATATTAGCAGCCATTTCATCTCATTTTTGCCATCTAAAAGTTAGACTGTAACATCATCTGGAGATCTCATTCTTTCAGTGGAGAGAGACAGATAACCTTGAGAAGGCTAATTATTTTCCATATCTTACATGTATTTCAGTATGAGATTAATTTGATTACCTAGCACTACCCGTGATTGTGACTTTTCATAGTTAAAAATTATTTTAATGTCTAAAGCAGAGATATAATTTTTTTCTCCTACACAGCATGTCAAGTAGCATCTGATTCTTTTTTGCCAGTGGCCTCTGGAAACAGGAGGAAATATTAGACATTCATATAGCAAGAGTAAATACTGACAGAGCTTGCATTTCAAAGAGACAGCACCAACAGAAAATGCAGAAAGGGATATAACATCCTCTCTTAGTTTATTATGGCAGGGCATAAAATTCAGAGAAGAGCAACAAAGAAGATCAAAAGGTATGGAACAGATTCTATACAAGGGATGACTGAATAGCAAAGGGCATTTCAATCTGGAAAAGACTTGTATGAGGACAGATACTTGGATTCTGAGTGGCAAGGATAGATGAATAGATTGCTTTCAAAAAGAAACATAATAATTTCATGAAAGAAAAATCACTGAAGTGCTTTTAAATGCAAAGAAAACAAATATGGCTTAGAAAACCCCAGAAATTTCCTTTCCAAGTTGTTTAGACTGGGAAAGTGTTTCAGGGAAATGTACTTCGTTCTTGCACTCTTCTCTGTCTCAGAAAGGCTACTTGCAGTCCTCTGGTTAAACCTGCTCTGAGTATTGGTAAGTTCTTCCCCTCTAGCCTGTGGGCCCACTGCAGCACAGAAAACTTTTCTCTCTCTAGAAGCGGGGAGCACTGACAATGTCTATCTCGGGAAAGAAAAATAAGCAAAAACAGGGATCCGCAATGCCACACAACCTCTAATTAAAAAGTTAGTATCAACTATTCATTATGATTAAATGGTTTCCCCTGATTGAAAATCAAATGCGAAACAACTTGGGCATGAATTGCAGGATCAGTCATTCTGATCCAAATGTGAAAGGGAAGCCAGATTCGGAAAAACAAATGTGCCCACTTGGCCTGACACAGCCAGAGTCTTTGACTGTGAGAGGTCAGCTTGCACTTTTTTCTTCTCTGTGATGAGAATAATTTGCTACCTAAAGATGGTGCCTCTTTCAGGACACTATCCCACCAGGTGCAACTGGAGATGGAAACCATATGCACATGGCATTAACTATTGAGTAATTCTTGGTCCTAGAGCTGTAAATGGATGTTATCCAGGAACCAGCATCCCTCAGCTCAGCTCATGTTTTGGTAGCAATCCCAAACAGCAAGGAACTTCTGTCATGTGTACTTCATGTCAGGACTGCTTTGTGCAGAGGAAGTGAAATCTGTCACAATCCATGCTTATACTGTCTGTAGAGTGCAGGCTCTGGAGAACATTATTCTTCCTTCTGGGTACAGGTTCCCTGGCTCAGAGACCTATTGGCATCCTTCCAGTCTGCAGCCTGAAAGCAAAGTATTATGTATGCAATGAGGGGAATTGGTGTCAAGGTAGAATATCAAATTTCTGTATCCTTTGAGGTGTTTCCATTATCAATAGTAAAATAATAATATTTTTATATAATATAATACAATAGAACAATCAGATGTACAATGCTTAATAGCAAAATTACTTTGAAATAAATGAAAATAAACATGTTTGAAAAACAAATGTAATATTCTAATGTAAGGATAATATGAAATACAATGAAATATATGTACACAACTTAGAGCAGTTACAGGATAATAGATAATGCCACTACAGTTTTGAATGAAATAGGGAAAAAAGCATGCCAATTTGACTAACAGAGAGAAGTTAAAAAACCAACCAAGCAAACACAAGACACACAAAGGTAAAAGGTTATAAAAGGCAAAGAAGTATAACAACATTTTTGATAATACACTACTTTCCCATCAACCATCATCACAGTAAGCAGTAATTATGAAATTGATACTGTGCAAACTCCTTACCAATTTGTGGATTTCATATTGTTAACTGAAGCCAAACCAATTAGTATACACTGTCTTTCAGATATGTCTAGATTAGACACAGTTCCATGGTACCAAAATGGAAGTATATGCTGCACACATAAAAGTATTTTGTTTGGCTTTGTGAATAGTAATGAGGAAATGAACAGTGTCTTTTGTGTTGTTTAGTGATATCTTTCATCTGCACTCTGAAAATAGACTCTTCATTAATGTTTTTTTGTTGTTTTGGTTTGTTGTTTTTTGTGAGGGGGTTGTTCCTTTTCAATGTACTTTGGGTTAATGAACCAACAGAACTTGTAGACACAGAGAATCTGAAAGTGGCTGTAGGCAATTTCTTTTTTGTGTTTTTTCTTTTTCTGTGTGTGTGTTCTGTTTTATATTTTTTAAAGCCTGAGCAATGTTACAGACTAATAGCTTATGGCAGTCAGCTAATGAATTGAAACTTCACTGAGATAGAAGGCACACACAATGGAAATGTGTGAAAATTGAAATGACAAGGTTGTTAAGGTAACTCTATCTTGGTTATGTATTTAGGAAGCTTATTATGATGTGGTAAAATGAAAACTTAATAAACATACCTAGTCATTATGAAGAAAAAAAATACATCTTATTTATTAACTGCAAGATGCACGGATTTAGTCTTGCTGTGTTGTAATGGAAATTAAGTAAGTGACTAACAGTACCCAACTGCCCCATATGACTAGCCCATGTCAATACATAACATTAAAAAGTAATTTTAAGAAGTGCCTTTTCACATTAACTTTGTAAAACCAGCTGACTTCATGATTTTGTAAATGAGAATTTAAATGAAAATGTTCTGTCCATTGAGAGTATGGGAAGAATGCTAACAGGGCTTTGCAATTACTGCCATGATATGCTTTCAGTGCACTTTTTTTCTTATTTAAATATAAAGGTTCATGCTTAAACATACTTGTAAAACTTCAGAAACTAAGGAAACCAGATAAAAAGAACAGTTCATTACCCTATCATACAATGGTTAATTGAAATATTATCTGTCTGATTCACTGGTAGTCATGTATGATTCTTTTCTTGCTGAAGTCATAATCTTTTCTGAATTGCACTGTGTATTAGGGCTATACTTATCCTAGGATGTTGTGTACTCTTAATACTTTTCTAATTTTCTCAAACTCCCTGTCCCTAGAATTTCAGAAAAGGCAGAGAAAGTAGGTGGGTCATCCAAAAACGCTTTCAAGGTTGCAATATTCATCAGTGGTTCAACGAGAAAGTTGAGGTAGAGACATCAATACTGGTGAGTCTCTGATATAACAACATAAAACAAAGGCACAGATAACAGAAAGGAAAGGAGATGGCTATGTGGCTCCACATGCTGCTATCAGACCCTTAATTAAGCAACTAAAACAAGTCAAATATGAATATTACGGGAACATATCATGGTTTAACCTAGAAGCAAACTTGAAAATATGGATAATAGTATTGGTGCCGTGTAGATGGTATCCCCTGAAGACTGTGGAAATGAGAATACCAGCTGCACCAGTTGAAGATTGGACTACTGCTCTCCTGAATTTGGCATCTGATCTGGCAGTTAAATCCAGCATCTATACTTGACTTGTTTTTCCCACACAGATTTCACATGGCAATGCATTTAGGTACTGGGCCAAAAATGTAACTTATTTGCTGGTAGAATGAATCTTAATTTTTGGTAGCAAGATAGGCTGCCAGCTGGTGATGTAATGATATACAATGCTGGTTGGTTTTATTATCTTTGTAGTGGTGAAAAAAACTGGTGCATGTAGGAACCAACTCCAAAATTCACAAGCAAATACTGAGACAACTGGAAATATTTTGTCTTATCATTGCACTACTGGAACATTCTTTAGATGTCCATTTCATGTAGCTGCTTTGTTTTTTTTGTGGACATTTTTTTCCACTGCAAAATGTGCTTTAATGGTAGGTCCAGTTACAAGACAAAACATTTTACATGTGCCTTTAGTATCATTTCTATGTATAACGAAGAATTTACAGGAATCTGAAAGTTTATTTTCTTTCTGGTAAAGTGGGTAGCAACTAAACTTTGTTCTAAAGGTGAGATAGCACACTTCAAAAATAATTCAAAGATGAGGTTTATAATTTTACCTTTCCAATGGAGAAATGATATGATTTAATCCAATATTGGCATTGTGAATTAAGAAGTTCCAAATATGTTTCTTCAGTCTCCTAAGGTGTATCTTAAAATTGACCCTTTAGTATAAGAAAATACCAGTACAATATGGTTCCTGTCACTATCTCTATGGCCTCTTAACCAAGCAATGAAGATTTTAAGCAGGTTTCTTTTTGAGGGTTTTATTTTCTTTTTTTAATTATATGCTTTTACTAAGTATTGAGTGCAATTGTTTAACCATTAATTTTGTTCAGTTATTCAACACAGTTATAAAGTAAGCTGAAATAGCTATAATGCTACTCACATATTCAATACTGAAAAGCTCTTTATCTTCTTGTAATCATTACTAAGAATAGTAATTTTGTCAATTTGTTTTTTACAGAATATAAATAAAAAACTTTATTGAAGGGAGATGAATACTACTTCCAGAGTTAGTATAAATCTTTTAAAATGTAAGCTTTTAAAAAGAAACTTCTTCTGCTACGATGTCACACTGATTTATTCTGTGCCTGTTCTGGCTCAGGCTCCCATTCTCACCAATGAACTGGGTTCCTTGGAGAGCTCTTGTTGTACAATGAGGTAGTATATAGCAGCAGATTATGTTGCTCTGAGAAGCATCTTGGGTTAACTTGTGTATCAGTCCCAAGAGAAGACATCTATCAGAAGTATCATTCCCAAGAAAAAAATTTGAACTGTGGCTCAAAGTTTTGTACAGAGAACTGAAATATTTATATGATCAATTCAACAAAACCAATATGAAACATCGTTGTTATCCAACTCTTCAATTTCCTCTGCATTGGTCATCAATGGAGTTTGAAAAAGTAGCTCAAGCGCAAAAGTGTAATGATATGACTTCCGGACTACATGAGTTCAGACATGATCTGAATCATGGCTGACATCTCCTTACAGGCAGAAAAAAAGTTATAGCTTTTTTGACTGTATTGATAGAAAGATAGCCTCATATGCTAAAAATGACAGATCTTTCCTTAGCCTTTGCATAAGGGTTTCAAACCTTTGAATAAGGGTAAGCAAAATAATATAATTGTGGAATTAAAATTTCCAATATTTTATGAATCATATTTCTTTCTGTTTCCATGTTCACACTTTCTGGAGAGTAGCAGTTTTGTTTTGAATCAAGTTCAGTTAAATTTTCTAAATAATTTACAATGTATTTTTCTTTCAACAAATTTGACAAATAAATAGATTTGAAATTCACTCATTTTATGCTGCTGGTCAAATAACATGCATTTGTTCATACTTAATTCAAAGAATTGCAAAAATATTTCAAATATTAAATTCTATCAATAGTATTAGTTGAAAATATATGACAGATGCGAGATTGTTTATCAAAATGCTTCCATTAATTGCTTCTGAAAATCGAGACCAATAATTTGTAAATATATTTAGAATACAGCTCTATAAATACGTTTAGAATACAGCTCCATAAATAATTGTCAAAGTTGTTCTTCTGGCTTTTATTGCAAATCCACTATTGTTCATTCACTTTCTATAGTGACTAACCCAAAGTTCACTGGTATCTCAGATGGTTCTTCCATTACTTCATCAGGCTTTGGATCAGTGGCTTAGCCCAAGCACAGGAAGGACTTTCAATAGATACTGTTCTGAATCTCTCCAGTGCACATCTTATTCCATTATCCATTGCTAATTTACATGCATATTTGAAATCAAAGTGGAGTGTGTCAGTTGAAAGCAGTGTGCAATTAGATTAATTTATCTTTTGAATAAATCTATAAAGAGAGTGGTGAATTAATCAGCAATTACAAAATATCTTTTCCAAATACTAGTAGCCCAGATGACCTGGGTATTGTTTCACTTTTTAAATTGCATGTACAGAAATAAGTAGCAATATAGATAAATATATCCAATGTATACTGATACTAAAGAGAAATGAGATGGGTAACAGTAATTTGCATTTTATGTTGGTTTCTACAGAAGACTGATGTGGGGGTAAATTGAGTCAAACTACACCATTATATTTCTGCAAGGATTTGCAGAATTTTAGCAGCATCATTTTTTGCTATTCCACAGTCAATATGCATTCACTGTTCTATTTTCTGACTCTGTGGTTTTGCTAGGTTTCATGTGTAAGGGTTATGCATTTTTGTTATGTTAATGAATGGAGAAAGCTCATACAATTTTAAAATATCTTACTGAAATTCTCAAAAAAGCAAAACTAAACTAGAAACGGTTGTTACACAACACAAATTTAGGTTTAAAATGGTGTGCTGCAAAGAAACAATATTCAGTATAAAGTATATGCAGCAAATTTATTTCACAACTTCAGCTAGTGCTCAAATATAATAAAAATAGAGTTTCTCTTGGTATAGAAAAATTGTTGATGTTCATAGTATCAATTGCACAGTGATCAGGCAAAGAAGATTCATTCCATCCAAATATTAGTTTGAGGATGATAGTATGCCTTCTACCTGTACAGATGAGAAAAATTAAAATATTACCTAAAATATATAACTACTGTTCCATAATGTTAGCAATCATGCTATGTGGTCCTTTCTGTAGATGTAGAAATTTAAGAGTTAGTTAGATGGTCTGGGTAAAATAACAAAGAAGAGTGTTGTAGTTCTAATTAATATTCAGAATTTCTGACTCTTATACTTACATTCATTCTTACCATCTACTCTGAGACCTGAATTTAGGCATTGCAATCTCTAGCATTTTAGTTCAAGGCAATGTTGAGAGCATCAGATTACCTTAATCACAGCTGATAGACCTTAGCTCCTCATACAGTGGATGTATAAAATTTGCGATGACCCAGGTTTCTAACAAAGAGCTGAATTAGAAGGAAATATGATTTTCGCATACTGAAAGTAAAATATATGGCAAAGGGATGCCATACAGCTGGCGCCAGTCCATTGTATGCCATTTTTAAACACCAAAGAAAGCAAATATATCTAATATACTAATTGTTCTCCAGGATTGTGTGCACACACGCTCAAATATAGGGCGTCTACTTTGGTTGATATAAAGTGGAAACAAACTGCTCAGACTCAATGTTTCTTTGCCTTAGGACACTGATAAAAGAAGAGAAAAATGTTATTTCCATAAATTTTCTTATATGTAAATATTTTTATTGATTTGTAAAATACATTTGTTTTATTAATTTTTATTTGTGAAATAAGTCAGAAAGCCATGTGATTTAATTTGGTTTTATAGTCATATTTATTTTGCAAGCCTGACCACAAAGAGAATGCATGGAGTAAGATGCATTATATAGGAAGATAAAATATGAGATAACAGAAACAAGCTTGCTCAGTGACAAGTTTTAGCTGTAATTCTAGTCTTGGATGCACAAGGAAGTAAAAGCATTATATATGATGTGGAATTAAATGGAACAACTTGAACTTCTTATAATATATATGTACATATATACAGAGCTGTATATAAGTTCTAGCTGGTACATAAACCTAAAAGCTGTGTAATAAATTTGTCATATATTTAATTACTGTGGCATGCTTAATTATGGTAATTGATTTAGGGACAACATTAGTCAATAAAATAAGAAATCTATGTGGATTCAAGGGTCTTTGTACTCTTCATTATAGCTCATTGCTGCATATTTCCCACTGTTGACTGTCAGACATGTTCACAAAACAGTCTGCTTCATGTCTTTTTTCTTTCTAGCCAAATTGAAAGCAT
This sequence comes from Laterallus jamaicensis coturniculus, assembly GCA_022605575.1. Taxonomy (NCBI): domain Eukaryota; kingdom Metazoa; phylum Chordata; class Aves; order Gruiformes; family Rallidae; genus Laterallus; species Laterallus jamaicensis. The sequence goes on from JAKCOX010000001.1 coordinate 90,850,382, forward strand.
TTTGTCAACACTCACAATGGTCTTGCTATCAAGTTTACAATGAATATGCAGATCCCGTATCTGCTTCTACTTTTGCAGTACTGGAAAGAAGAAAAGTCTTTGTGGTTGTGGCCAGCCTGGATCTTGCAGAAAAACTCTTGACTGCAATGGACACCGAGCATCTCACAGATGACACCGGTTCTAGTTAAAGCTGCACAGGAGGGTCTGATGTAACCCCCACATGATATAAATAGAATCACCTGCAGAACAACGAGATCCTTATTTGACACCATGCCCCATCTTATTCACTTTGCGCAACAGTTCTTGTCCAGGACACCATCTTATTTCTAGCAGAGGTACCTAGATTTTTTACTTTGTCAACCATAGCCCATCTTGGACTTTAGGCATAAGCAAAGTTTAAGGAGATGTCTTTGTTGGTATCTTATGTAAAATATTACTGTTCAAGTTACTGAGCAGTACACTACCAAATTATCGATTATATAAATATAGATAAATGTAATGATACAATTTTGACTTGCTTATATAGCAAAAGGTAATTCAAACAGTATCACCAACCTGAAAGTCAGACTTTCAGAAATCTGGAAAAATGTTTTTTTCAATTTCTTTTTTTTTTTATTGCCTTGGACTACGTTTCTCTTTGCCAAATTGTAAGGCAACTAATTTCATTATATTGTCAGCTGCAGTACATCCTAAGTTTTTTTGTTGTAGGCAAAAAGGTCCATCTTTCTTTGAGCTGTATGCTTGGGCACCTTTTGCCATACATGTAGCGACTTGCAAGTGGGATATTTAACAGTTAGAAGTACAAAGTAATTATCTGTTGTTAAAGCACAAACAAAAGATAGCTAAGATTTAAAATTTTACCAGGTTAAAATTTTCACCAATCCTAATAAGAAAATCAAGGAAATGTGGTAGGTATCAGTCAGGAGGGGAAGATTCAACCTCAGTTTCTCCCTGATGATTTGAACTTCTTGCACTTTAGAATTCTCCTTTAAAATCTTATCCTTTTCTCTATTGATGATTCTCCTGTTGCATTTCAGAACTACTAAAATTCGCATCTCAATAATCTTATTTCTATCAGTAATATTATTTGTTGTTATTATGGTGTGTACAGTACAAACTTTCTCAAAACTTTTTCTGCAACAGTATTTTTAGTCACCTTTTCCCTTCAAGCTCTGTAACAGTTGCATCAGCAACCTGAGGCTGCCCATTGTCTACATAGATTTAATAAATGTAACTAGCTTCAACATGTATAATTTCAGAAAGATTTTTTTTTACAGTGTTTTTACCAACTCCAGACTCTGATATCTTGGTAAGACAATTCCTCCTTTAAGTTCTGGGGCTGGGACTGTTCATCCTGGAGAAAAGAAGACTGAGGGGGGACCTAATCAATGTTTATAAATATCTTAAGTATGGGGTGCAAGGGGAATTGGCCAGCCCCTATTCTTTGGTCTGTAGAGACAGGACAAGGGGCAATGTCTGCAAATTGGAGCACAGGAAGTTCCGCACCAACATGCAGAGGAACTTTTTCACAGTGAGGGTGACAGAGCACTGGAATAGGCTGCCCAGGGAGGTGGTGGAGTCTCCTTCCCTGGAGATATTCAAGACTTGTCTGGACGCCTATCTGTGCAGTATGAACTAGGGAGCCTGCTTTGGCAGGGGGGTTGGACCCAATGATCTCTCGAGGTCCCTTCCAACTCCTACAACTCTGTGATTCTGTGATTCTGACTACCCAGGCTCTGATTTTTGCATCTTGGTAAAGACTGAGTAAATATCTGTTACATGATTCTGATCTCCTGACAGGCTGTTTTGGGATATATTTTTTTGAATAATCGTAGTTCAACCAATACAAATATATGTCAATTGCTTTCTTGAAAATTAAGTTCAATAGGTTGTCAACAGTTTCTTTTCCATTTGAATTTGCACTAATACCAGTGTTTCTAGAAATAGTTGGATGCTGGAGGGCATGCTCGAGTCCAACACCCTGGAAAACACAGTGCAGAATATGGACAAACCATAGTATCCTGTGCAGGTATCAGCTGGAGAAGAGCAACAACTAAAATATTTGGGCTTTCATGACTGATTCAAATTTCAAAACTGAAATTGATGTCTATTTCCATACATGATTTTTTACCCTGCTATGTACTTTTAACTGATACTGAAAAATAATTTCATTTGAGAACTGAAAAATAAGTTCTGTGTCCTAATTCCATATAGTCTTAGTGCAACCAATTTTCACTAAGTGGGCCATTTGCTTTTGATAATTGACATGTGTATTTTTTTAGGTTATAGATGCGGTTAAGTGAGGTTGAGAATTTTGTTCAGGAGTTCTGGGTTTCTTGGACTAGACTATGTCATGCATTACACAGAAAGAGTGTGTGAATAATCTCTGCTTTTACAGAATAGTAAAAACAACCTTGGAAAATAGCAATAAATATTTATTTCAAGAACACTGACTGCTGCCATTGAAAAATGCTTTAGGCAAAGTGCTTATCAAACCTTATAGTATTGTACACATTTAAAGATTTTATAATGACATCCAGTGAGGATAATTGTTTCTTAGTAGTAAATTTATTTCACAATAGAGGATAGTAGCAGTAGAAATATTTAAAAGCAAGCAAAAAAGGACAACAAAAAATCTCTAAAACACTAAATTTGTTTTTTGTGTTCATTTGCTATGATAAAAGGATAATAAAGCCATAACAATGTGCACAAAACATACAATATTATCTTTGAAGGACAAGAGGTCTACTTTTACTCTATGTTTATTGCTCTGAACAGGTCTAATAGTAACTTGTATCTGAACATTGGATTAAAATAATAAATTTTAATGGTTAAAAAAATTAGACTTATATAAGCAATGATTTTACTGCTAACATATTAATAGTCTAGAATTTAATTCCATCTTACTGGTTTATTCACTTCCAAGGTCAAAGATTAGATTTAGTTTAATTTTGCTTATATTATGACTAAATAAAACTAAATGAACAATTAAATGAACAGCTTTTTAGGTTTCTTCTGATTATTGTAATTGTGGAAAACCTTTAAAATTTCTGAAGTAGATTCTATTATTTGGAAACAATTAAACATTGAAAACATGGGGTTTAATTATTTTAGAAAAAGGAAGACTGGAAGAGCCCAACAATACAAAAAGGAAATTGCATGAACTTAGCAGATGTAAGTGTAAATGGGAGAGAGAGAAATTAAAAAACAGATATAAATTGCAGCCAGCTCACGAGAGTCGTATGTGATAAACAACAGAAGACAGGGACACCAAACAAGGCAGTGTAGAGGTTCCTTTTAACTGTCTCGTAGTGAAGGTTGTTCTGAATCACTTAGTTTAGTGGACAAGAGCTCAGACCACATTGGTATCCTGCAGTACACAAACTCAGCAAACAATCGAGAATCAGCAACTACCCAAGTCTTAGGAATGCTTTTTTCTCTTTGAATGGCATCTACAGGGTCATGATTCCATAGAGGAAAAACCAGAAAATTATGTGAGGAATTAGACCAAAAATGAAAAACATGAATTCAGGCAGTGGCCCCAGTCACCCCTTCTTGGATCTTTCTTAATGAAAATCAGAATAGTCTTGACAGGTGCATCCACTTAAGCAATAAGTCAGTACTTCGTTTCTCCATTTTCCAATGTTTTTCAGTTTATTATCTGGCTCCCATTATATTCATAATACTACTGTGATATTTTAGCAATGCAGTTCATCAGGTGCTGTAAGAATCGTTTTGCTCTGAGTTCCGCAAACAGGTTTCACTAATGTTTAGTGCACCAGGCGGCTCAAGGGGGGTTGTAAAAGTGACTCAGCCTTGGATTGCCTTAAGGCCCCATATCCGCAGAGACAACCCATGCGGAGCTGTGTAGGTAGCTCAAACCAGAGTTGTTCCATAAACAAACTGAACAGGGCAGTGCTGCATAATTCAAAGAACATAAAACCTGTGTTGAGCCTTAAGTTACTTCAACAATATGCCCTGAGTCCTAATCAAACCACTAAGATAAAGGCAAGCCAGAGCCATTTGGCCTTAATGAGCACAGACAATAGAAAGATTTGCAACAGCTAGGGCATAAGATAAGGGGGAACACTGCTAATGACAAACATTGAAGGTGGTAAGAAGAGGGAAATAAAACCCCTGGGATTCAGACTGAGAATGTTTTAGTACTTTTACTGAAGGCTCTATCTGGGCAAGAATGGTTTTCTCCAAAGCACTGTTATAACTCAACTGTTAAACACTTTTCTGTGAGAAAAGCATGCCTCACTCTTGTCAATAATTTTGTTTTCCACTGTTGGCTTATTCAGGTTGGAAAGGCTTATTAGGTTGGAAATACTGACAACATACTACATTACCTAAAGAATTGCAGAAAGACTACTTTAATAAATGCATTTCATGTTCAGGTCCATGATATTCAGTGAGGAAGTGACAAGATACATTCAAGAAATACTCGGCACTCAATAGAATTCTATCTCTCTAACCATATTTACAAAATGGTGTATTTATGTCTAAGTCCAAAAAAACCCCACAAGTTCATTTTGGATTTAAGCAGCTCTTTGACTTCTGACGAGATTTATACCACCTCAAGGATACCAGATATTCTCTTCCTATCTAAATTCAGAAATTCTCTACTGTTTATAGAGGCCTAAAAGCCTTAAGGTTGAAACGTTCTGTATATAATATATATATCTATATATTTTATTTAAAACCTCATCCGTTTAGTGACTTCTATTCTGGCTGTGAGAAAAGTCTGCAGTACAGCACATACAATCCACTCTACCAGAGACTGGCAGTCTGAGCTAGATTTTCTGAAATACTAGCAGAGACAAAATAATAGATGAAATGTAAAGGATGAATGATTATCTGATAATAAAAATATATTATAAAAAATTAAAATCTGACAAAAAATATTACTTTGTTTCATACCTGGTCCTAGTGATGATATTTCTTTATTATATATGCATGTCAATATGTGAGAGAGGGAGAGAGAGTATGTGTGTATAGGCATGCTGTGAGCTTTAAAAGTCAAAATCTCAAGCTTCTGAAAATGCAAGTATGGATGCTTTTCCTACCTTACTTTAACTCCATTGTCCATGTGTTTAAGAAACAGGTTTTAATTGCACAGCAATGTAATTTTTTTTATGGGATCTCTGTTCAATGTATGGAATGAATAATGCTCACTTACTAAATAGTAATACAGTGTTTTGGGTTTTTTCTGTCCTGTATTAACAGAACAGTATAAGACCTACTCTGAAAATTGAATTATTAAATTTCTGATGTTTTTATGTTTTATTGTTGCTTATCTGCATAACATCTGAGTGCTTTATATAGCATCTGAGTGCTTTAAAAATAATATTGTATTTAACATTAAGGCATACTTTTAGAGACAGACAAAAATGCAGAGATTCTTTCCTATAGTCCCCATGGAATTTGTATGCCCAAACTGGGGAATATAGGGAACAATTTTTACAGGACCGAGGTTTATGTAAGCACTTTATATATTCAAAGTACATCTTTAACTGATTTCAGATGCACCTCTTGAGTACTCAACACTTACATTGGTCAGAATCCAAAGTATAAAATCAGACACCCCAAAAATGTGAAACCATATAGTGACCAACTACAAAAAGCTTCCATTAAGTAGCTTTTTGGATACCAGTTATGATCTGATGACAAAATACAGATACTGACTTTAATCCCACAGGCAGTATTCCATCATGGTAAATGGTCTCCCTTTCTCTTTTTGATGGTTTCTGCCTCATTCATACTCATGAATGGAATGAAGTCCTACAGCCAAATATACACTTTTTTTTTTAAACCCTGACAGCCCCTCATTGACACCCCATTCATTTTAATGTGGTGTTTGTCTCAATTTTTTACTTTCCATTTTCTTCTGTACCTTGTCTTGGTTTTCTTATTCTCAACTAGTCAGTCCCTGTGACTATGGCTGGACAAATCCATCTTGTGGTTTTCAGAGTGAACAGTGTGACATATACTGTGTCTGTATAGCTAAACTCTTGCAGACAGATGTTTTTGTCTATCCTGCTTTCTGGAAGCAATCAAAAGTTTATACTACTGCCCCAGATCTCTCTACGAGCATAGCAAGAAATACTTTGTCATTAAATTTAAAAATTAAACAGGTTGAAATTTAAAAATTAAACAGGTTGAATATAAGTCGAGCAGAGCTCAAGTCTTCCTTAGCTCTTTTTTGGTTTACCTGGTCATCTTCCAATTCCAGACAGATTTTTCATCTTGATCTCTTTTCCCTTATGCAGTATTATTATCTGCCCATGTTCTTACTCCCAAACTTTGACACTGGGTTTTCTTTTCTCTTTTTTTTTTCCTTTTTTTTTTTTTTTCTTTTCAGTTCTAGTCCCTCTTTTCACAGATCCTTGTCATTATCTCTATTTCCTGCTTTTGTCTCCAATTGCCCTGCAATCCATAAATGACAAACATTGGATGGCACTGTTAAGCTTTCCTGATGTGGCTACCCCCTCCCTGGCAGTGTTCAAGGTCAAGTTAGATAGGGTTTTGGGCAACCAAGTCTAGTGGAATTTGTCCTTATCCATGGCAGGATGTTGGAACTGGATGATCTTCAAGGTCCCTTGCAACCCAAACCATTCTATGATTATTTTTTTTCTGAATTGCACATGGTGAAGTTTCTTCCTCAGAATCTGCAACTATCTATAGCTGTCAGCTAAAGTTAGTTTGGTGATACGATTTAAAAACATCTGGGTTTCAGCCTTTCTGTAGTCTCCTTAACATGCCCCAAGAATGTAATGGGAATTAAAAATGAGCACATAAAATTAACATACAAAATAGAAGTGCCCTTTTACAAATCAAGAGCAAAAAACATCCATGAAATGAGAATGTGGTCCTTGTTGTAGAGTGGTTATAAGTGGTGCAGCAATTTGGTAACTGCATTTTTTTAAACTGTAATCAGAAAAGCTTTGAGATTTCTTCTCCGTTTTTGACCCATTAATTAGAGAGAGTTATTCTCTAACTAGAACACAGTTCTCAGGCTGCAGTACAAGTCCTTCTTTCTTATCTGGAGGTCACTGTTATTAAGATCAGCTTGGGTTAATTGGAAATCTAGCCCATTGTTTGCTTTTCTTACTATGCTGTTTGTTTGGGTTCTTTTCCTTTAGACTCAAACAGCAGATTTTTTTTTAATGGAATGAAAAATAATATTCACTGCTGACATTCCATGATTGTCAGAAATGAAGCTTGTTCGATGGTAACCAAGTGCTCACTTGTGTTGGTGCTGCATGTGCAAGACCACTAAAAGAAAAAATCATTGATGTGTCAGAACAGTGAATCTACAGAGAGGTACGGCAACTGGGACCCCAGCATAGCATTTCAGTTGCAAACATCTTACATTTGTCTTCCCATTTCTCTGCTATAGAGCTGGGGATGGGCTGGCAGCTTCTTTTTGCCTTGCCTCTCATTTCTAACTAGACACAACATGAATTTTGATTTTTTTTTAAACTTCTCTATTTCACTTCTAGTGTCCTCCAGAGAAAAAAAAAAGAAAAACGAAACAAACTCCAGTATGATACATTAAGTTCTTGGCTTAATTTCTTTTCTATCTTCTTTTCTCCTGGTTTTAGGCCTAAGTATGATAATATCTTTTTTGGATAATCTCAGTAGTGACTTAATCTTGCTTTGAATGGCAAGAGAAGGATTTGGTTCTCTAGATACTGATTGGCAGAAAGCATTTATGTGATGCTGTGTTGCCTGGCTTTTCTGATTTAGGCTAGTGTCACTCTTGAGATATTTGTGCTCCACAGTCAAGGGTGTTACTGGGTATATTTTTCCATTGAGCATGCTCTTTATACAGTCTTCTGCATAAAGAAGTATATGTGCTCAATAGAGCACTTTTTATCTGTGCTTTTTACTTAAGAAAAAAGCACACCTAGTTTATCTTAGTTTTGTCTCGCTTAGATATCTAAGATCTCCTAGTCATAATTTACACAATGGCCATGAAGCCCATGAAAATATTTTGTTTATGAAAAATTGTAAAAAAAAAAAAAGTAGTACTTAAACAGATTTAATTTTGAGATATTACCGGCTCATCATAATTCACTGGAACCTCCCAAAATGAGGGATTTGCTAATGCATAACATGTAACACAAAACATGCAGCTTCCTAGCCCAAAGCTTGAAAAATGAAAGAAAAAACCTGTAACCTCAGAATTGCCAAACCAAGTGTAAAATTGCATGACAATCACCCTATTTTCTTCCCAACAGCACAAGAAACTATTACAGCATTGCAACTACCACAGTCTGTGAAATGCATTCCACTACTAGTCTTTAGCTGTAGACAGACCCTGCATATTTTCATGTTTCCTCTAGTTTTGCAGCATGAAATACCAGTGCTGGGGATGACCCCTTTTAGTTCTTTTCATTTCAACAGGCCAGAATGATATTAAAATCCTGAGGGACTAAGGCTTCAGCAGATTGATTCAGATTCTGTAATACAAATTATATGTACAGTTGCACATGAATGTAAAAATTATTTGCCTGACTGTCAGTAACCATTGGATCCCTGAAGTTTTATAACAAGTCTGGATGTCAAAACTACTATATTTCTAAGAAAAAAATCCCTAATGTCAATAGTGGGATTACGAACAAATACAACAGTTCTATGTTGATCTGAAAATAAAAAGCACAAAAGCTTTGAGACATACATTCAAGAAGGAAAAATATGGGATCTTTTTTATTAATGTAGAGACAATTTTTTTAACAATAATAGTTGGGTTTTAACCCACTTCGGTTCACTGTGGAGTAGTTATTATATTGTAAATTTTAATTTAAAAAAGCTCAAGTGTCAGTTGCTTTCATTTTCATTCAGTCTTCATACAAATGGTTAAAGCCTTGTAGATGTGTACAATTTTTAAATTATTTTTTGTTTCAGTTTTAAAGAATGAGGAAAAAAAGACAGTCTTCAGGAAATATTTATAAGCATGTACAGTAAAGATTAAAAATTATTCCGAGAAAAATTTTTGTTAATTCTGCTTGAGTTAAGATATATAAGTAGGAATGGCAGCTCCAACTTAGAAAAGAAATAAAGCATGTAGTAAAAGATTTTTTAAAAAAATCTCAAATTTTATTGGTTTGTTACGCCTTGTATAGATTTTGCTGTCAGAGCAAATTGAAAGCAACTCGGTCATCTCGGGCTTTCAGAGCATGTAGAGTTATTGTTGGTCTTCTCATAAATCTCAATATTCAATTCTAAATGTAGAATAGAAAAGATCAGTGCAAAGGTTGATATAATTCTTAGCACTATAAGGGGGTGATGGCATAGAATTACTGTAACCCAAAAGCTAAACCTTCTAAGTGATAATAACTATAAACTATTTGATTGATTTATTATCAAAAATATTATAAACAAACCAATATGATTCACTGACAGAGAAGACCAACATCTGGACCTTTAAGAAGGTATTTATTTGGGAATTAATGGTGGAACTTATTTTTCTAGAAATAATATTTTGCAGGGGCACAACTGTTCCAAAGAAAATTTCATTGAAAAGTCTTCGGGAAACCAAGAAGGATTTTCTGATACAGATGGATCACAAAACTACACCGTGGATTTTGACTATTCTTTCAGATATTAAGAAGCCAGATTCACATTGTTATTTTTTTAACTAGAATGCATTTCAATTTGTATCTCTCATATCTTTACTCAATACCTTCAGGGCAGACTAGAACCCCTCCTGATTTTAATTTTTTTTCATTTAACAGTTCTGATGTGAAATTTCCCTAGGAAAAATTAAACAAGAAACTAGAAAATTTTAATACAATTGAATTATTATTTTTCTATCACACTTTTTGTCATGGTTTTGCCCCAGCTGGCAGCTGAGCCCCATGCAGCTGCTGAGGGCCAAGGAAGAAAAACCAAAGGCAAGAGAAAAAACATTCTAAAGGCTGGGATAAGGATAATTTACTGGGACAGCAAAGGGTGGGTGGAATAACAATAAGAAGATTTTGTAGCAAAACATACAAAACTGGTGATACACAGTTGTAAGGTACTGGAATTATGCCTTACCAATTGCCAACAGAACTGTCTCATGTCCTGTTCCCGTCCCGCCCCACCGTCCCCGTCCGAGTGATAAAGGCAGCTTGGAGGAGAAACAAGTATGGCAAAAGAAAGGGATAAAACCAATGAGTCGCCTGTAGACAGCATTGGTCAGCGTTCTTCTCTGGCCATGTCCTGTCCCTGACTGGTGTGGTCTGTCCTGTCTTCTGCTTAAGCTCCATTCCTAACTCATTTCTTCTCTGAGTAGCTCTCTATTTAGTGTGTTCGTGTAACTGTGTGTGGGTGTATATCTGAGTGTCAGCCCTGGGGCAGGACCAGGGTCAGAAACCATGTGTCTGTTGTGCAGCAACTGGAGTATGAGAGTGTGTTTGTGAAGATCCATCTGCCTGAGCTGGTGAGGTGACATAGCCTAGGAGCCAGGGGTTGTCTATGTGTGTCAGAGTGAGACCACAGGAGGTCCTGTTGTTTGGGCATCTGCTGGGGAGACCAAAAGTTCTGCAGAACAACCAGGAACTGGTTGTGTGGGCATGTGTGTGTAGGCTTCTCTAGGAGTGAGGTAACTAAGGATTGTGAAGATCCAGGACAAGCTGAAGGCTGGCTACTAAGGGATCAGTAGTGTGTGTGTGTGGAAGGAGGATTGAGGCAGGATGGGGGAGTGAGTAAGGAGGTCTGTAATAGCAGCTGATATGGAGATGCAGCCAATGGGGATCACATGGCCAGATCCCAACAGTTGAAGTGATTGGGATCCAGGGGCTGCTGCTCAGTGGTGTCTGAGCCCAGCTTCTGCAGGGATCCACACTGTACATACATACATTTCCTGGTAACAAATGCTCATCCAGTTCAGAAGAGAGGAACAAGTTGAGGCCATTGGTGGTGTTTGTGTTGCTGTGAATGCTGATTTTGTCTGTCTATGTTGATCTATGTGGCTAGCTCTGTGTATATATACATGCTCACCCTCACTGCTGGTGGGACACGGGGCACAGAGCTGCAGCAGCCTTGGCTCCAGTGGACTACAGATTCAGTCTCCCCTTAACCAATTATACTGATTGATGAATCATGTTTTAGATATTTGGCATCAAAAAACCATCTAGGTATCGCCCATATTTTGGGGTAAATCTAAGAAATTAAAAAAAAAAAAGTCTCTTAATTGAGTGTTAACCAGCCCATTGCATTAAAAATGAATCTTTTATTTACTTAAAATCATATTATCATTACGCTTTTGCTCAAAGAATAGCCACTTTGCACATTTTTATCCTTTTACTATTAGCCCTAGAATGTGCCCAGCACTTCTATGAGCTAGTTCAGGGAGGTAAAAGCAGTATTAATAGCTCAGTCTCTAAAGTGCTCTGCTTTCTGCTGGTTTAGCTCTACCATTATATTTGAGGATGCTGAGGTAAGATGAGCATGAGGTCTGCCTTAAGCTACATAGAAAGAGTATGGAGGAAGCAAAACCAGGCTGCTTGCAGCAGCAACTAGACCTTGCCACAGTTTTGCATCAATGCAGATGGTAGGCAGAAATCTTTTGACTTTTCTTCTTTGTGAACAGAACCTGCTTTATAGCTTTTCTTCTTGAGTATGTGTTTTTTCTGTCTCATTTTAGTTACTATCTTCTGCAACTACAGAAATTTACTTTGACAAGCATTTAGATTAATAATATTGGTCATATCCCTTTAGATGCTATCCCATCCAATATTGCATCTGGAAATGGGACTTATTTTGTGACCTAGGTGACTGCGGAGGACAGTGGCAAGAACACTACAAGTCTTTGCTAAGAACATGTATTGTATACAAGTAGAAGTCAACATAATGAACTGTGAGAGCTGCTAAGTTACTCTGGGGATTGATACACTCTCTACACATCTAAATTTTAGACTCCTTTCCTACTGCATCTTCAAAAGTAACCTCTTCTACCATGTGGTAATTTTGACTTAGAAGAGAAACAAAAAAATTTAAAAGCAGCCTACAGGTATAAAATTTTCAGCAACCTTTTCTATTATTTATTCAGAACTTCTTCGCAATTCTTGTAATTCATTAATAAAAAGTAAATAATTTTTGTCAGACCCCGTTAGATAGGAAAAAAAGTGGCAATATTAAATTGGGAAAATAAGGAAACCTTTTCAAGTATTCAATATATACATTTATTTAAAAACCTACATTTGCCATTGTTTTTCTTCTGTGTATTTTTCAGCCGTAGATTAATTGGTCTGGGAATTGTATTAATAAATTATTATGGTAGAAGTAATTTTGACGAAGAACTGAGAAATATCATAGCATGGATCTAAGGAAATAAGTAATTTTGTCCTTCAGTCTTCTCCAAGGCAGTATTATCACTCCACCTGACAGACAGTTTTGTTTAACCTTTTCTTAAAGACTTCAGTGATAGACTTCCCTAGTTTCCATACTTTATAATCCTCACCACTGGAAATATTCCTAACCACTGGAAATATTCCTAATCTGATGCCTTCTTTCTGCAATTTTTTCCCCTTCTTTTTTGTAACAGTGTTCATGAAATATTATGTGCCCTCTGTCCTTCATTCAGGCTAGCCACTCAAATTTTTATGCTTTTCTCCAAAATCTTGTTTTTTTAGACTTTTGATGAATATCAGAGATTCAGACACTTTAGACATCTGATGAAACTTTACATTGTTTATAATTTCCCTTGAATACAGTATCTGCAACTGATCACAAACATCCATACAAGGGTTTAATGAAGCCAGATAAATGTATAAGGACTTGCAAACTAAGCTCTAGTTTATTCATTTTGGTATGATTCCCATTAGTCTGAATAGTACTGTACATAAATACAGTAAATAGACATAGAGTTTTTTTAGCTTGTGATTCCCTCTATATTCTCATTTACTCAGACTTGATAGTGCAGTTGACCTCTGCAAATAATTACTCCTGCTTGCAGGAAAGAACCTATTTCTTCGATTTCTTAAGACTGATTTGTATTCTATACATATTTTGCAATGCCTTTTCAGCCCCTCCTAGTCTAGTTTCATATGATATATCCTCTATTTCATCACTCAGGTAATTGTGAAAGTATCATTATACTTTAATGAGGCATGTAACCTGGGGGACAAAGAATTTTAGTAGTGATTGTAGCTGTGGTATTTTTATTGCGAACTCAATTAGTAGTGATGAACAGGTATCCAATATTTGGTGGATTCACCCCAGCATAGCAAAGCACAAGGTGCAGATATCCTGCATTGTTATTTATGAAAAGAAATATAAACAGTAAGAGCAATGAGAGTATGAGTCTAGGATTTTGGTAGAGGGAAAATGCCACACAAAACAGATGCCTTTTTAGCCACAAAGACAATTAGTACTTTAAGTGACCTAAAGTTTTGAGGTTGATCTGACTGCACATTACTAAAGTTAACTGAAGAAAACCAAAGCAACTTTATAAACGTGTTCATAATCTTGCTCTCAGTCTAGAAACTTTCAGCAGGTTTTGCGTTGCTTCGGACTCCACACAGCCATAATTGGCTCTATATGAAGTGCTTATTCTCTTTTTCTTATCACCAAACCATAGAATATTTGAGATTGGAAAAGACCTCTAAGATCAAGTCCAGCTGTCAGTCCAGTACTACCACATCAACTACACCGTGTCCTGGAGAGCCACAGGGTCTATGCGTTTTTTGAACAGTGACTCCATCACCCCTCTAGGCAGCCTGTTCCAATACCTGACCACTCTTTTAGTGAAGAAATGTTTCCTAATATCCAATCTAAACATCCCCTGACACAACATGAAACCATTTCCTTTTGTCCTATTGCTAGTTAACTGGGAGAAGAAACCAAACCCCACCTGGTTGCAACTTCCTTTCAAGTAGTTGTAAAGAGTGATACGGTCTCCCCCTCAACCTCCTCTTCTTCAGGCTAAACACCCTAATTCCTTTAGCCACTCCACATAACATAAGACCTGCTAGACCAGCTTCATTGCCCTTCTCTGGACCTGCTCCAGCACCTCCATGTTCTTCTTGTAGGGAGGGGCTCAAAACTGAACATAGTACTTAAGGTGCAGCCTCACCAGTGCTGAGTACAGAGAGGGAATGATCTCTTCCCTAGTCTTGCTGAACACAGTGTTTCTGATACAAGCCAGGATTCGGTTTGCTTTCTCGGACAACCTGGGGACACTGCTCGCTCATGTTCAGCCAGCTACCAACTGACACCCTCCAGGGCCTTTCCTGCCAGGCAGCTTTCCAGCCACTCTTACCCAAGCATTGCATGAGTTTTATGACCAAAGCAAAGGACCTGGCACTTGGCTTTGTTAAACCTCGTACAATTGCCTCAGCTCATTGATCCAGCCTGTCCAGATCCCTCTGCAGGACCCTCCTGTCCTTGAACAGATGGACGCTCACACCAAATATGGTGCCATCTGCAAATTTACTCAATCCCCTCAACCAGATCATTGGTTGATAGTTGGACTCGACGATCTTAGAGGTCTTTTCCAACCTTAAAGATTCTATGATTCCATGAACATTAAATATGAAATATAACTCTCTCTTCCCCCCCGTATACATTATCTAACTTCATGTTGAAAAATTCCTGATATACAAAGCTCTTATATTTTATGTCAGATTGCCTTCATTTTAGGTTGCTTTTATCAGAGAACCCTCTTTCTGTGGAGCATAAATGTGATGTTTTCTATAATTTATATCTTTTCTTGGGTCCTCCAGTCCATTTTCACTTCTCAGACCTTTAGATATTTTTGATTTATTCAGTAGATGCTACTAGACTGTTCAATGTGAAATATCTGAAATATGTTTTATATGAATCTCAATGTTGCCAGAATACTTGATCTAGGCATTTAAAGGGATAAATATGTGTAGCTCATTATAACTTTTGACTGAGACCAGGCATAAGTGCAATCAGTTTTTCTGGGGTGATAAAAGCTTTAGAGTGATTGCTGCTGTTCTATATCGATTTTTTTTTATTATTTTATTTTCTCTAGAGATACTGTAATAAATTCTTACTGATATTTTTTCACTTCTGACATACTTAATATATCCTACAATATTTCTGGGATATCACTTAGAAACCCAAGAGATTTTCCTCTGTCCTATCCATAACAGTCTGACAGTGCAGGCCACAATCTTCTAAAACATTTTAATTAATACGTAGATCACCTGAAGTGCAATATTAATTTGGAGTGATCAAGACTATTTTGGATGTCCAAGTAAGAACTTTAAAAATAACAAACAAAATAATTTTCCATGTTTTCAGCTGTTTGGCTTCTATGTTTGGATAAATTCAAAAATCAGCTGAATGCATTTAAAATGAAGGCAGTAGAAGGATTTGTCCTTGTACTGTAAGAAATTTGCATTCTTTATAAAGGTGTCTAAGGATTTACTTTTTCTAAAATACTAAGTCAAATGATACTTTGTTTTGAAGTAGGATAACTTGAAAGGGGTTGCTAGTGAATTAGGGTGCTACATCATTGACATTGCATTTAATGCTGGGGTTGATTTTAAAGGATGACCTGAAGTGATGGTGAATTAGTATTTTTGTCAGACCTCAAAGGAGATTGTATATGTACCTGGCTGTGAAGTCCAGTACTTTAAATCTAGTCTTTGGTAAAATTTGCTTCAAAGTGATGGCAGAGGTCTGTATAGTGCAATTATATTAATATTTTTCCATTATTACTCTTGTCTAAATCACTTTTAAAACTTGTTGAAGAATAAAATCCTGGTATAAAATAAACAGCTCTTTTAAGGTTATGAGATTAATTTTGTTTATTTCAGGATCAAGTTAAATCAAGGCATTTTTTGGAAAGCCAGGTACAAAATTATCCATAAAGCTAATACCATCACTCATACTGTGCTCTGTTCATCCTTCTGATTAAATGGAATGTTGAATGTTAATTACCATGTAAAAACACTGTGACAGATTCCTAAAATGTCCTTTTAGTTTAAGTGTTTGTTCATCTGTTTGTTCTTAATAGAAATCAAAACGTTTATAGAGAGCTGCTTCTTTAAAGCCAACATGTTCTTCCTACCATGAAGATATAGAATGTTAATTAGTTTCTAAACTGTTCTGAATGATTCGATTAGGCTTCTTCTACATCCTACTTCTGGTAACACCTTGAATTTTCGTGGTTTGTTTTTTTTTTTTTTACATAAAATGACAACACTGACATCCAGTGTCTAGTTAAATTAATTGCAATCGAGTAGTCCCTAAGGATACTCCAGGTACAAATCCTCTATTCTTCACATATTTTCTGAGTATGTTTAAAAGTGACAGGGCATCCTACAAAATAATAGAAACAGCCTTCTATGAAATAATTTGTGCAACTGAGAGACAAGAAAATAAAATTTTTTAAAAATCATATAAAGAGCATCACAAAGTTGAAAAAGTTTTCCTGTGAAGCTATAAGATCGTATCAATCCCAAAAGGAATTCCAGTTCAAGACTTATGGGCAGAAGAACGTAATTTTATTTCCCTAGATTTTCTTTAATTGACAGACTGTGTTCAGCTTAGTAAATTTAAGCTTTTAGTTCCATTCTTTTAAATATTCACTTTTTTTTTTTTCCCTCAAAGAGTGTTCATGCATTTTAAAGCATCTGTAGGATGTGGGTGACACTAAGGATTGCCTATAAGAATATAAGAAGAGATATGACAGGAAGAAGCTTTCTAGACGACTTCTATAATTATAGACAGGCTTTGGAGCACAGAAGAATTACAACAGAGCATTACCGTGTGCTGCCTGTCCTAGTTAAAATTCTGCTATAATTTAGCTATTAGATGCCTATTTTCATTTAACTTTACCTATATTGAGTCCAGTTAAAACTCAACTAATATATTTCAGAGATAGCTAATTTGATGTGAAATCACTGAGATATAGAGAATATCCTTCATGAAATGGTGACGAAGGTTCCCACTGAAACAATTTGAACTACCTGTATGAAACTAATGTCAAAGAAGTATCCTATAATTTTTTCAGATATAATAGTATTTCAACATTTACAATTTCAAATACACAGCTAATAGAAAAATGCTATGAAAGGTGTTTTCACTTGTTTGAAACTTGTACACTACGTAATTGCATATTATAAATTACTATTACAGAAATACACATCAGTGGCAGAAGTGGGCCTAAACTTTCTTCCTTATGTTCTCAAGTCCTTTTTCAGTTCCTAGGCTGCTTGTTCAAAGGAGAGGAATTGGCAGGGGGAGGGGAGAAGTGCTGATTACTGTTTGCAATCACAGAAAGCTAATTTCTGACAGTAAAGCATAAATGGACACCCTTAACCCTACGTGCATGAATTTTCTTAAATAAGTAAGTTAATATATTATGCATCTCGGCAAACGCTTTTAGAATTGCCCAGCATTTTTCATTCTATTTTCAAAATTCATTCTGACATTACATAATCTATCTGTCAGAGACAATTAGGTACTTCAAGACAAGATTTGCAAAATATGTTGGTGCCTTTGGTTGCAGGTGAGAATCTAAGCAGGTTAGATGTCTAAGGAGGAGTAAGATATCATTATTTCTGACTATTAACTCGCAGTGTAAATGGACCTTGAATACCCAGTGTAGTTCTGAAATCCCAGTTCAAAAGCAATGTATTAGAAATTGAAAAGAAAGGGCATTCACAGGTGATCAAAGGTATGGCTTACTTTTCTTGAGAAATGTTGAGATCTAATCAGGGCCACTAGTCTGGAAAATGACAAGTACAGATCAGGGAGGAATATGATAGAAAGTTTTTAATATCCTGGATATTAAGGTAAACAGACAATAGCTATCTCTATTAAGTAAGCAGGAAATATATTAAACCACCAGTTTGCAGATTTAGAACAAAGAAAAAGAGCAACTTCTTTACATAATGTACAGTTAAAAATAACATCTGGCAGTGTTACCTAGATTTTGAAGACTCTTTTGGGCACTGCTTCTTGGGATAAGTGTTTTTTTTAGAATCATAGAATTGCAAAATGGTTTGGGTCAGTGGAGACCTTAAAGATCATTGAGTTCCAACACCCCTGTCATGGGCAGGGTCACCAGGTTGCTCAAATCCCCATCCATCTTGGCCTTTAACACAGTATACAATTGGCTTTCTGGGCTGCAAGCACATATTTCTGGGTCATGTCCAATTTTTCATCCATCAGTATCCCCAAGTTCCTTTCTGCAGGGTCGTTCTCAATGGATGTTACAAGTCCATATTAATATTGGGGATTACTCCAACTCAGGAACCAGACCTTGCACTTGTCTTAACTCAATTTCTTGTCCTAACTGTCTCCTATTTGTCCAGCCTTGGAGCATATCAGATGGCTCCTGGTTTTATCTGGGTCCTGCCTACCTGGGGAACGATTGTGTTGAAGAGGCTCTAGGGATCCTGATGGGCAGCAAACTGAGCATGAACATCAACCAGCAGTGAGCCCTGGCAGTAGCTGGGGTTATAATATCAAGAGCACTGCAAGTAGATTAAATGATTATTTTCCTTTACTTGCTTCTGCACAGAACTGGAATATTCTGCTCAATTATGGTCCTTCCTCCCTTGTCCCCCAGTATAAGAAAGAAATCAATAAACATGAACAAGTTCAGCAGAAACCACCAAGATGATCAAGCCTGGTGAGGGGAAGCTGAGAGACCTGGTCTTGTTGAGCTTGGAGAAAAAACAGC
The DNA here is from genome assembly GCA_022605575.1 of Laterallus jamaicensis coturniculus. Lineage (NCBI taxonomy): Eukaryota > Metazoa > Chordata > Aves > Gruiformes > Rallidae > Laterallus > Laterallus jamaicensis. The sequence continues at coordinate 90,869,040 of JAKCOX010000001.1, forward strand.
ATCAGGTGGACCTAAGAACAGATGCCCAGTGCCTATGGGATGTTATCAAGGAGACTTGCCAGGCTTTTCACAAGAGTGCATAGTGGGAAGATATAAAACAATGAACATAAGCTGAAACAGGGTGGTTCAGAGGAAGAGGGGGTTCAGGTGGTTCGTAAAGAAGGGCTCCTTCAAAAAAAGGATACCAAAGCAGTAGGTTGCTCTTTGAACAGACAGGACTAGGAACTTTCTGATGTCCTTTCCACTCTGAATTAGCTTATAAAACTATGATCTAACATTAGCCTTCTAAAATTCAGATATCTTTTCTGTTCCTCACACCTCTTCCCTATTGCACTGTGGAGTCCCATCCACAGGAGACAGTCCTCCATGAACTTCTCTAGCATGAGTCCTTTTCCACAGGGCTTCAGAAGGAAGGAAGGAAGGAAGGAAGGAAGGAAGGGAGGAAGGGAGGAAGGGAGGAAGGGAGGAAGGGAGGGAGGGAGGGAGGAAGGGAGGGAGGGAGGGAGGGAGGGAGGGAGGAAGGGAGGAAGGAAGGAAGGAAGGAAGGAAGGAAGGAAGGAAGGAAGGAAGGAGCTGTTGCATGGATTTAGCAAGCAAGAAGACAGGGCAATGATATTCTATGTATTTGCACTATTTCTTACTGCTGGAGGCTAGTTATAGTTCAAAAAACAAAAGACACAACAGGTATCTTTTACTAACCTCACATTTCTAAGTCCTCAGTGATATATAACAGGGTTTTTTATTATTTACAGAAACAGAGAATATATACTGCAAATAAAAAGATACTAATTGATAGTGGGGAACAATTTCCTTGCAGTGGTCTTATAGATTTGGCCGTATTATTACCTAAGACTTAATGGAATGAAATGTGGAACCTGTATGTTGTGCTTACTATCAAAAAATTTCTCTCTTCCACTTGGCAAAAACCAGATGCCTCTTTGGACTGATACTGCTTTGGGATGGAATGATAGACTGGGTAACTTTTTGGGATCATTCTTTTCTTCTATAGCTTTTATTTTATTAGTATAAATAGCTTCTCAAGTTTTAACTTGAATATATGTGACGGATAGGATATTTTCTTTCACATTCTAATGGTAGAGTATAGACTTTTACCATAAAAAGGGAAAACCAGCTCTTGTGTTTGAAAGGTTAAACAGTTGGGACATTACAATTTTCTGATTAGTTCATGCTCAAATGAGTGTATATGTGTTTATATTATCATACAGATGGCTTGTTTTAATTGGACTTTCTTTGTTAAATATCCCTCATTCTCAGGCAAGGGGTAACCATTGTTATATACTCAAATAGATGTTATCAGTGTAATCTGCTACATACTTTGCAAGTTCCTGCATCGATCAGGGTTTGTAAATGTAATCAACATAAAAATGCCTCACCTAATTAGATAGTTTTCTGTCCTTCCTAACATTATTAATGTATTTGGAAGATATTTAGCAAAATGTTGGATGATAACGTAAAGCACAGACTATGTATAACAGAAGTTATATAGTTTGTGTATACTCTTAGAGCAGCTATAACTTTTAGAAAGACATAACTGGTTTTCATCTGTTCCCCAACAGATCTTTGGTTATGTAAAGGATATTTTCCTGTCACATTTCCTGTCTTGGTCACTTTTTCCTCAGTCTCCACTGCTGTTCAGAAAAGTTTTTTTTTTTTTTAATTCAGAAGGAAGAAGTATTTTGCTCTGCAAAATGAAGTAGATTACTCTGCCAGATCCTTGCAAAATGTTCTTTCCTGTCCTGAGAATCAATCTAACAAACAGCACCCTAAAAGCTAAAACACCGATGGACATAACAATGAAATGGAAGAGTTTATACATTTAAAAATATTAACATTAGAGTCACACACTTAAAAGTGCACACACATATAGGTTTTATCAAAACTTGTGTACGTGCATATACACATAAAAGTTCTGCACACATAAGTTCAACTTCATAAAACTTTAATTAATGAGAAGCCATTTAGCTCTTTGGTACTTTCCAATCAATTTAATTTTGGTTTTTTTGCTTTAGCTGCTCTACTGAAAGAATTTCTTTCATGTGCTTTAATACAAACACACATTTAAATGCAGCTATTAGCATCTGAATCATTATTGCTCTCTGTTATTATGGAGGCAATATCCCACTGCATACAAATCTGTTCTCTTTAAAATGCTTTACTTGAATGAATCAATTTAAACTAATTTAAATTAAATATATATAGAAGAAATTATTTATATTATTCTGTAAATTATTTCTGTTTAAATTTGAATCCTTAGAAACTGTTTATACTATTGGATACTATATTAAAGATAAAAAGTTCATTACAGCAGTGGCACTTTACTGAAGTATGACACTACTGATGTATTTACACTTTCATTTTGGTCATATAATACTAGGGTAACACCACAAGGATTATGCATTTCTTTTTAATAAACTGGCTACTGGAAATAGGTTGCGATTCTTCAAAAATTATAATAAAACATACCTTTCAAAGTGTGTCACATAAAAAGGAGCTAATCATTAAGAAAAAAAAAAGAGAAGAAATTATGAGTTCTATAGGCTTCAAACATCCCTTCACAATTCATGGTCTCAGCAATACGTGAGCTCTTTGCTGTATGTTTAAACATTATTTTTGAGGCATTCCTGTCCCAACTGCAGTGAAATGCGATCTATGAGGACTGAAAAAGATCAACACCTCTGATCACTCAGATCAATATTTCTGCACCTAGTTGAATACATCAGGAGTAGTTGTGGTGCAGAGGCTTCCCACAGCATAAACCCACTATGCATCACTTCTGACCTGCAGGAAGAGCTTTTAAATAGCAGTTCATTCCTAAATATTTTACTTGAAACCAAGAATAATTAATAAAAAAAAGGAAGGTGTAGTGAGGTTGGTTTTTTATTATTATTTCTATATCTCAAAGCTCTCCAAAAGAAAGTGGACTGTCATCATCAAACACATTAGATTTAGGTGTCAAGGTGTGGGAAGTTGGGATTGACCCAGCTGGTTCCAACCCACCCACCGCAGGGTATGGCTGAGCCCCACAGCCAAGTTGGGATGTCTTGGGGAAAGTGTATTTAGGAAAGGCAAAATGCTGCATGGCAGAGAAGAGTTTGGAAAAGAAAGTGCAGAAGCAATGTTGCAGACACTAAGTTGAGAGACTAAAAAGAGGAGGTCCACACGCAGGAGCAGAGATTCCCCTGCAGCTTCTGGAGGAACCCATGTAGGAGCAAGTTCATCCAGAAAGACTGCAATCTTTATTTAAAATGGTGCATCCATTTTTGCAGCCTTGTGAATGTAATGAATAATTTTTTAATCTTTTTTGATAACAGTAGATATTTTTTTTTGATAGATACTGTAAGAAAATTTTGTGAGTTCAGCTTGTTATGGTGCACTAGCCAACCAGGCAGTGATTTTCTTGGTAAAAGTAAGAAACCATCACAGGAAGGGTAACGCCGACAATAATCTGGGGGGGAAAAACTGCATAAAGTGAAAAGGAAAGTGTATGCAAATACTCAACCACTGGAAGCTGTCAAAGCAGGAAAATAGATGGAAGCATTGTAGAAATGTCTAAATTAGTAGGACAATAGCTTTTAATGGCTGTGTAGGGAATTCCTGCTTTGGTTTTGCTGGCTGTAGGAAATTTTATAAAAAAGAACTGTCTTTTTTTTTTTTAACAGGGACTTCTGAGTGATTGGTACATTATCTGCAGTGTCTCTTCTCAGCATTTTTACATCGTGCCATACATATGAACATGGACATATCTTAAAAATGCTCATCCTTAGAGAAATATTTCTGTAAGCCAAACTCTCTGAAAAATTAGATGGGACTACAGTTTACAGAAAACGTTATTTTATATAAGGGTATCAGTAAGTAGACCAGATTTTGGCCCTACTTCCTGAATGACTACGTCTTTTCACTTTGCAACCTGAGTCTGATTCCTACAGATATTGTGGAGGTAATCTACACTGTAAGAATTTCATGCATATGTGTTCGTCTTCATTCAGATCCTATGGAAACTATAAACATTAGGAAACTCTAGCTTGTTCTGGGGAAAATCAAGTCTAAGCCAGAATTGATTTGAATGTCCAAAAGGAAATTTCAGAAAATAGGGAATTGCTTCCCATGATTATTACAAAGAGAAGGAATATTTTAATAAGAGATTTAGATTTGGGTTGCTTTGCTTTTACATGACAGTGGTTGTTGCAAGGCTTTTCAGTTGTTTCTTGTTTGTGCTTGTATTTTTGGGGGTTTTTTTAAGTCAGACACTATATTTGGCTTTTTACTTTTAAAAAATACTACTTTTTCTAAACTGTGGCCTTTGCCAACACATGCCCATGTCAGCTCTCATTATCCCTCATTGAATCAATTCTAATTTACATCTGTTCTATCATGTCCATAATTTGTCTTTCACAAAGTCATGGCTTATAGTTTCTTTAATAATGCCAGATTTTCTAACTTTTCATGCAGACATTCATTCATTGTGCATTCACAAAACCTACATTCTTTTCTCTTTACGTAGCACAGTCATAGTACATTCATTTATTCTTTATCATCTCTGAAATACATTATCATGTTACTCCCAGCAAGTATTCAACAATTACTATTTTTTATTTTCACTTTAAGTTATTGACTGTTTATAAAAGCTCATTACAAATTTTAGGTGTAATTTCAGTGTTTTTCAGATTTTGAAAATTAAGTTGTCAAGATGCACTTTTTATTTGCTATGGAGGCACAGTTTACAATAACTTCCTCAAATGATAGAATTTTTTTGTTCCATATTTTTCTGTAATCTAGTATAAGAATAAATATTCAGACTAGTATGCATATGTATGATTATTGTTTTTTTCACTTAGTTTATTGAAAGTGATGGTTCTGAATTATAGTACTACATTGAAAGTTTATAACATCTCCTTACTTTTATCAGAAGAGAATGGTTTTAATCTGTTTTGAGTGATAATTTACAGACTTTCTGAGTTTAGATAATGTAATACATCACACCTATGTAAAGTTAGACAAGGTGAGGTATTGAGCTGCAAGGCTTACTACAGAGTTTCAACATGACCTTTCGAAAGTAATCATAACTAAATAATTCATTTTATACAGATTGCCAATATAAATTCATAGACTGCAAGTATTACCTATTCTGATGACACAGACAATTTCTTTAGCACAATTATCTTGTAATATTTCTGATATTTTATTTTTTTTAAAGAAAATGCATCTAATCCTCCTGGGCCAACAAAGGGACTGAATGTAAAACAGGAGTTCCTCATCAATGATAAAATGAGTAAGGAAAAACAGTGGATATGTCAGTAAAATTAACAGCTGCTATTGCAGTGAGAAAAATATAAACAGTAATCAGCATAGAGAAATCAGTCAAAAAGACAGGGACAGATTGATGTATGGATAATAACATTTGATTTAGCTGAGTACTGCATAATTAAAAATCCTTAGTGTGTTTCTGAAAAAGAGTAGAGTATGATAAAGGCTCAAGGATTTGAAGAAATTTAAAACTCTTGAACTAGAATTTTTAAGGGGCTGGTTAAAATTCCCAATGAAGAGATTTCCTAGGGTAGCCTGAACGAATAGACTTAGCCATGATGGAAAATAAACGGAAGATTTACTAGAGTTAAACAGAAGCTTCTTCCATCTTATCTTAGTTTTAACCAAAATATATTTATTCTGTCATATTATCAGAGACTAAAGAGATACAGGACGTGTTACTCTCAGTTTCCGCCATTGCACACTTAGTATCTTTGCAGAAGTTGTTTAAATGTCAATGGTTTTATACCAAAATAACAAAATGGGTTTGGCTGACGCTGAAGTATGGCATTTGTGGGTGAATCCACAAGTGTTCTTGAGCTTGCTGAGCATCCAATAGTGGAGTGCCATCTTTCTAGTTTTTCTGAAGAGTAATATCTTTATTTGTGGGGCTATTTACTGAAAAAAGCTGAGTCTTAATGTTGCAGTCATCATTTTATTGGTTATGTAGGTCCTATCCTTTTGAATATTTTCTATAGATGTCCAATGTCAACTTTGGGCAGAAAAATTTATACACACTGTATATTTCTTTACTGAAAGGATTGCCAAACTTTGGAATAGGCTGCTCAGGGAGATGGTGGAGTTACAATCCCTGGAGGTATTTAAAAGGCATACAGATTAAGCCTTAAGGAGATGATCAAGAGGTGAACTAGGAAGGGTTAGGCTGTGGTTGGACTCAATGATCTAAAAGATGTCTTCCAACCTAGGCAATTCTATGACTCTATTACATAACCAGAGCCAGTTTATATTTCATTCAGGGCTAAAATCAGTTTCAAACATATGCTTTGTCAGTTTGGACAAAGAACTAAAATGGATCAAGTTATCTGGATATAAATAACAATTTAATTTAAAAAATATGGGTCATAAACCCAAGGCAGTTGTTTCAAATTTGTATGAACTTGAAAACAAATCATGAAGTTGGCAATTTCTTCAAATAGGAAATAATCAGATACATAAATAAAAGTGAATCAGAAAAATAACTTGAGGCATCATCTTTTCATGGACAGACAGGTAATCTCCACCAAAAAATATCTCCCGTGTACAGTTTTACATGTAATAAATGGGCAGAACTAGTAAGTGAAATGAAAAGTCTAGCCAACAAAAATCTGATATCAGAACACCATAGAATGGCAAAATATCAGATTGTTATAATTAACATCAAGGATGATAAAATATATTTTTAATTTTCATAGGTTGCTATTGATCATGAATCTCAGCATGATGATATCAAGCAGAAAAGAAAAAATAAGACCTGTTAACAAGTGTAAATGCTGATCAAACTACAAATTCAAAATAATGTATGGTAATGACTAAAGTGTTTATATTCAAGGATGTTTGTATTGTATTATTTATCAAAGTTAATTAACTATGCCAGAAAAGAAGCAATATGTAACAAGTTTCTAGAACTAGTTAATAAAATGCCAGCCTTAGTGGAATTTATCTTCATAAAAATTCTAATATATTCAGATATTAATATCACCCAAACAATCAGTCAAGACTGAGACAAGTCTAGTATAATTAGGTGGAAGTTCTGGATAAATCTGTTAGTACCAAACCATATTGTGAGACAAGAAATTCCAGGATAACATACACCACCAGCAAATACTTCCTGAACTGAACCCCAAACACAGGTTCAGCTACAAGAATTTAAGTGCAAACAGAAAGTCAAATATGCATTTTTTTCTTGACAGAAGACAAGGTTTTTCAGATGAAAATAGCAACCAGAAGTTGGGGACAATAAAATCATTCAATAGACGATTTGATATATCAAGATATAGCACTTGATAGCATGTGAGAATCTTCTTTGTGAAAATCATAATAAAAAATATTTATTCAAATCAGTGTACATTTGATTTCCTGATGCATAAAAGGATAATATGACACTGGAGGATAAAAAAAGTAGCACCAAAGAAAAAGAGGAACCAATACTGAATACAGATAAATAGAGAGCAAGTAGGGTATTATCAAGATACGTGTAGATGATGTCTTGTTGGCAAATGCTCTCTTTAAAGAAATTCAGGAAATTTAAGGTCTGTTAAATGAGATGTATTTTCTTCTTTCATGGTTAAAGAACAAGTGGCAATATTCTGAAACTCTGGAAGTCTGCACAGCAGAATAGTGTACTGAATATCTCAGTGGCAAGCAATGATATAAGCCTAATTATCTAAAACCATTTTATTCAGGGATCTGAATTAGTTTTCATAGGCTATGCACCTAAACAGTAAGCCTCAATTTATTGTGAACATTGGGGGTGACTAATTTTAAAAACTGCACCTAAATGCTAAAGGAAGAGGTCACATAAAATCTCAGAAACTCCAGGAGACTGAAAAAAAGTATAACAGTCATATCTTAAGTGAGCAGGGCTATGGAGTCACTAATATATCTATTTCTCTCTCATGGTTATGCATTTTTAATTATATGAATAGATTCTTCACTTCTTAGAGACTACTTGCTGATGTAGCTTTTGTAGTCCATAAATAATCTCACTGAACATCTTTTCAGCACTCCAACGTGGACATGTAAAGTAAAGATCAGCTTTTAACTATGGCAAATTTTTTATCCTGTGGTGCTAATAGATTAATATTAGCTACCACAGCCTTTATATAAACATTATAGAAGTCCAGTGGGAGCCTAACCATTAAGACACATGAACTGTGAGTTCAGACTTAAAAGGAAATGCAGAATTGTTCTCCACATAGCTTGAGACACAATAAAGAGTAGAAAAATACATTATTTGATATCTCATGTTTACCTAAGGTGTAGTAAAATAAGCTAACAAGTCTCCTAGCAATAAATGAATAACCCAGAGATTTTCTATTCTAATTTTGTCTCACATAATGAAATTAAAGTCACCCAGAGGGAACCGAGAGACTGAAATTATCAAAGAAGCAGTGCAAAGTAGTTGATGAAAGAAATGAGAGAGAAAACAAAAGTGCAGATTAGGATAGGAAAAGGTCTCAAAAAGGTTGCTAGGCCTTCGGCCATGAACTTAAAAATTCCATTTTGTCTCTGCAATATATTCTAACTGTGGCATCTTACATCTTCACCTAAGGAAGTTTGGTTTAGAGGTTTAGCCCAGAAGAAACAAACATGTTATGTAGAATAAGCTGTCGTGTATAGAGTGCCAAAAAAGTTGAACATCATTATGCTAATAGTATAGGAAGAGAAAAATCAGTGCACTCCTATTTTAACAGTCTGTAAAATGGAGTACTTGTTTGTTGGTTTGTTGAGGTATTTTCCTGGAAACTGTACACACTTTATTATTAATAGAAATTAATAAAAAATAAAAACACAAAAAAGCAAAACCAAAAAAGCCCAAGCTCCCTCTTTTTAAGTAAAAATGTATAGGCATTAAAGCAAAGCAGCTGCTTTCATTTTGTAGATGTTTTTTCAAAACAGTAAGACCACATTGAGAGTGCAATGGTGAAGAGTCAAGCAGAGTATCTTGAAAGAAAAAAACCCAACTTTGCTGGATCTTTTGTTAGGTTTCTTTAGTGGATGGCTCTGTGATTAAATAAAGATCAGAATAAATTTTTACATATATTCCCAATGAAGAACAAAGTTATTTAATGTAGGAAAAGTGGGAATATGTCTATGTGCAGTAGTACCTCAGCTGTCCCTAGATGATATTTTTCCACCTTAATTTAACTCTTCCCTGTACTAAAAAATCTTAATTTAGATTATTGTCTCTAAAATTTAGATTAGTATATATTGATGCTATATGAAGTAGCATTTGTAGAATAATATTAATTGCCTATGTCAAAGGAACATTAGAGTCCATTGAATAAAGTACTCAGCAAACACTGAGACTGCAGTTAATCCTGCTTTTTGATACATATATGTCATTATTGGAAAGATGGTTACATTTGATCTTTGAAGTACAGAAGAAGCCAAATTAACAAATTTCATGTTACAAATTAAAATGCACATCATATTTTTACAATATTATCTTCCGTTTGGAATTCTTCTACAGACAGACTAGGATATTTCAGACATCAAAACTTCTATTGCTAATAATAATATGATAAATTTGCACTTTGGTTTTATTCCATGCTCTCAAACTTTGGTAAGGAAAAGTAAGTTCCTTTATCCTTCTTTAGGATAAAATCCTATTATTCACAGAAGAAACTTATGGAAAACACTTACTGTCCCGGTTGCATCACAAGTGAGGGGCAATCTGGAAGTGAGTTTTACGGTGTCTACTGGCTAAGATGTTACCTTGGCATGGCCCACTGAAAAGATACGCTGATTTAGCTTTAACATTATTCTTTGTTTGCTTGTGGTTTTTAATCACATAGAATGTCATACTGATAAAAATACATTCTCAAGACAAACTAACGTTTTGATTAATGACAGAAGAATGGGCTGCCATATTTACTGCTGGATGATTTAGAACTAAGTGAAGGATAAAACATGTTCTACATAATGTTCGTTGCCAGACTCTACTCAGCTTGAACAGTTGAACAAAGTAGTTTATCAGAGTTGATAAAATCTGATTAAGGCTAACATGGTAAAGATGTTAAATTGGCTCATCATTGCAGAACTTTTTCACCCACACCAAGTAAATAGTTTCAGAGACAAAACCTTTCTTATATATGATCCAGTGCTATTTTGTACTACACTGAGGTAGTAGGTCTTAAATCCTAGATCGATATGAGAAGGAAGATAGTTAACTTAGTACTTCTAGATCTACAGTCCTGCCATTATCACTAGCACATAAAACATTAGCATATTGCAATGGGAAATCACAACTCCCACAGCCAAAGATTAAAATACTGCAGACACAAATAAATAATACTCTATAAATCCCAGATGGCAATGACCAGACTAAACCACTTGAAAACTAGATTTCTTTTTTATGTATCTGACCATTTGCAATGCCCCCACCCTACTTTACAACTGAAAAATATATAGTTGGCATGAATTTACCATACATAATAAAACTGTGCATTATATTCAATATATATTTATGATGAGTTGTGCCTGTTTCATATGTACAATACATGAGTTGCATTAACAAATTACACACAACTGAACCATAAACTATTACTTCTTTCAAACAATCTCAGTAACTCAAAATCCTAGAGCATTGCAATGACTGATGGGCAAGTAGATAAAAAGAATATTGTGGCTCACAGCTTTTACTGAAGATTTTTCATTGCTTCAAAAGTCAAAGTGCATAAACGTCTAAGTTCAATAAAAGTAGGCTTTTTTTATTAAATCACACCTTTAAAATTCATTGTTTCAAAATGTTAGTGATGTTAATCATATAACATTTTCAACTGTAAGGATTTTTAAATTCAGAAACATCCTAGTTTTCCAAACTTTTATACATAAAGATATTAGTATTTCAAAATAGAGTAGAAAGTCTATACGGTATGGTCAATAATGGCATATTAGTGGAGAGTAAGACATATTTTTTCATTTCACTTAATGTATAGTATAAAAATATATATTTCTAATAACTGTTGCAAGTAATTTCACATTTTCTGTAAAAACATTACTCTGAAATATTTAGTCCTACAAAAATATGTGAAATTTATTCTTGCTATGATAAGATTTACTGAATTCTTTATAAAGAATATCCTGACTTTTTTTTTTAAATTTACCTTAGTAATTTAATTACTGCCTTCTAAAAAATAAATAATACCCAAGCTATTAATTTGGGAAGGAATATTTAGCTATTGAAAATTCACCTAGCTCAGGCTTAAATCACATTTTCACTAAAAATAAAGAGATAAATGATTTGTTTATTTTTCATTCAACTGCCTAAAATTTCCACAATTGAAAATACATTTTTTGAGTGAAATTGTACATCTCAATTTAACTGGACTGCTCATTTAAAAGATCATGCAAATAAAACATATACTTATTTCCTAATATATTAATTTATTTCTGTACGTATTTCAGGTATAATATGTCTTATAGTACAACCACTTGCTCAATGCAGGTTCAAGTAAACCAGGTTGTTCTGATCTTTGTCCTAAGCTCTGAGCATCCTCAAGGGTGGAGATCTCCTCAATTTCTCCATGAAAGTCTGACCACCATCACGCTGCTTTGTGTTTATCACTATGTGCTTTCAAGAGTCTGGCTGCTCCATCTTCTCTATACCAATATATAGTTCAAGACAAAAATAAGCTACCTCCTTAGCTTACTTTTTCCTAAGGCTTGACCAAACAAAATTTCCTCAGTGTTTCCTCACATGGTGCATGCACCAGAACACTAGTCTGATAGATTAATTCCACTTAATCCAGGTCTTTCTGGTATGAAGATTCCAAACTAGGCACAGATCTTTAGATATATTCTCACAAATACTGAACCAAGAGTCAGAATAGCCTTCCACAACTGCCTAGCTACTGTCCTGCTAATAGAGTACATGGTAGACTTTCTTCTTTGTAAGGGTATATGACTGTTTCACCTTCAATTTGGTGTTCACCCTAGCTGCCAGATCCTTTTCTGTAAAGCTTCTTGGCATCCAGAAAGAAGCTAATCTGTCCTGTTTCATTGAATTATTTCATTCCAGGTGAAAGACTGCATTTACTTTTATTAACACATGAGCTTTCTGCCAGCCCATTGCTCTGTCTTGTTAAGGCTCCTCTGAATGGAACCATGTTAATCACTCCCTCTAGTTTTACATTACATGCTAAATTGCTGAGTTTGCGATCTGTTACGTCAGCAAGGTTATTAAACTGTATTTGCCTCAGTAAAAATCCCTGAGTAATGCCAGTAGAGGAAACTAGACACCAGTTGGAATTGGTATAATCACACTCCTTGGTAGCTTAGGACCCAGCCAATTTTCTATCCACCTGATTGGCCACTTAGTCCATATGACACCGGATTGCCTGCAAGGTTACTATGGGAGATGGTATCAAAAGCCTTGCTGTCAAAGTATACAACATTTACTCTCCGTTTAACCACAGAGTCATATATCTTGTCGCAGGAGGCAATCAGGGTGGCATAATTTGCCTTTGGTGAATCCATGCTGACTGTTCCTCTTCAGCTCTTGTGTGTCCTTTATGTTCCCTGTAATGGCTCCCAGGAGGCTGATTAGGACTGTAATTCTCCAGATCCTACTTCTTGACCTTGCTTTTTTCAGTCATACTAACTTTAATATTTTAGAATTTATTTTCATAATGTAGAATATAATTGTTTAAAATATGTACTATTGAACATGATAATTTTCCAAGTTATTTTGTTTTTAATGTATAGACTCCAAATTAAATGATTAATGTTTTTTTCCTCTCATCTTTAACTTTACATCACTCATCAGAGCTTATCTTAAGTTTCTGTGAAAGCAAGCATTAATATAAAGGTTCAGAAGAATGGAAAACAAAGTTATAGCAAGAGAGGAAATTTCAACATCACTAGAAAGTCAGCATATACTGGTGAAAAAAAGCCATGGATTTCTCCATTTGCCTCTGAGGAGTTTAGGTTATTTTTTTCTTGGAATGATGACAGAAAGTGAAATGCTATTGTAATTCAGGAAGCTAGCAGCTTCCTCAGCTTATTTTTATATATGTAAATATATTTGCTAAATTACAGTGAATAAGAAGATAGAGAAGAATTTGATTTAGATTCAAGATAATAATGCACATTTCAATGTTTTTCTCAGAACAAATTGAATGTGTCCTTTTAATACAAATAACTTTGGTTTCATGTAATAGGCCTACATTTTCCCAACTTTTTAAAAATTACTATCATTTTCTACCTGATAAGATTCATAAGTATTAATTTTTTTTTTTTATCAATCATCAGTTCTTTTACTGATCTAGTAACCAGTACAAACTACAGGTCTTGTAAATAAAGTATTTCAGTTATGGAAAGTTAAACATATTCTTCATGGTGGAACTTCAAGGAAAGCCCTTCACAGAGACCATGGAAAGTTAATCTTCAACAGAAGTAACAACTTCTTACTCTTCAAGCTCTGTTTCTTTGGTATTTGTATTTTCTTTTTTTCTGTTGCGCTATTAAAAAGTAGACACAGGAAATAACCATAATTATTTTGCCAGTATTTAATCCTGGAATCCTGCAAAGCACAACCAACATCTCATATATTTAAAATAATGAAAGCTATATCCATGAATTGCTCCAAGGAATTATTTCTTTTGACTAAAATGTTAGTAATTTTTCCCTAGTAGTATTTGGAGTTCAACAGAATGAAATTTGACTTCAATGCCCCAAACACAAGAATTCAAAATCAGAGATATTTAGCTTGGGTTGGACTATATTTGTGAAAATGCCTTGAGGAAACTTCAGCTACTTTTTATTATCTAAAATTAAAATAAAACATACTGAGAGGATTATTTATTTTAGTTTTATTCATAAACATCTTTTATTTTCTTCTAGAAAAACGAACATTTAGAAAGGTATAACTCATTAATGTGCACGACACTATTCTGGAACTTACATTTTATTTTTGGAAAATCAAGAACATCAAACACAGAGCTGGCTATATTAAAACTTTTAAATGTTTCATCTGCTTCAGCATCATTTAAAAGCAACATGGTGACAGTGAAAAAAGCTCCTACTCTGGCTACAATTACTGTAACAGAATTATGCCCTATTATATTCATTTTGATAGCACTCAATATAGTTTAAAAACTTTATAAGCAACATATTGCTTTATTGACATGGAAAGTCATGCTGAAGTGAGGGAAAATTAATAGAACTTGATGTGCATAGAAAACAAATTTAAGACCAAAATAGAAGAATTCAGTCTGACTGTGATTCATATCCCATGAGAGTGGTAAGATGCCAATGATATATACATATTAGAAAATATTAATTATGATTATTTTGCAAACAGCAGTCAAGGAATCATGGTGAACAATTTTGTTTGCTGATTGCTGTTACTTTACAACACTAAGCTGATTCTATTTAACTCAGGCTGTTAATATTGTTTTGCACTCTGAAGCTCTCTTATAAGAACAACAAATTTTAATATTGAAACACACATACAATAGGCAACATTACGTTTATTTGACATTGTGTGGTAGATTCACTTTTCGTATTCCAACAAAGTACTGAAGGCTTATAAACATAAAAAGTCTGGCTTCTAATGGTACATTTATTAATGTAGCAACAAGGATATTGCATCCCTAAAACGCCAGATGAAATATACATGTAATTTATAAATTAGTGTTTTAACATGACCTTTTAATATTATTATACACTTATCCATAATTATTATATTTTTATATTATTATTAACTATACTGAGTGTGTTCTATATACTTCTATATACAACTAAGTGTTGCATAATATACTGTGAGAGTATTGTAGTCTAAATATCTGGTGATTTTAGACTGGTGATTTGTAGCTGTTATTCTAACAAGGGAATAACCATTTATTGTAGATTAATGCTCTGTTTTCAGTTATGTTTGTTTGGAAGAGAATGGCAGTATAGATGTATACAGAGTATTTCTTGTAGTAGAAATCATTATGCATACTTTGAAATAGTAAATGACATTCAGAATTACTTATTATGCTAGTATTTTGCTTAAAGCCATTGCTGATCCAGTTGTCTGCAGCTGTAAGATATATAAATTCAAAATGGGAACATGCAGTTTAACTGTTTTTATTTGGAAATTGTGATTATCAATAACATGATGTATTGCATGGTCATGTTTGTTGTGCATGTATCAGTGTGATATAAAAAACACCGCAATAGTAGATTTAGTTCATTACTGTTGTGTTAATGTTCCAGTAATGTTCCCTAATATTTCTTAACACAGAAGTGTCTATAGAAGTTTTATCAAAGAGAGAATGAATTCATCTGTCATATCTATCAAAGCTTTGAGCAACCTGGTCTGCGGAAGGTGTCCCTGTGCACAGCAAGGAGCTTTGTACTGGATGATCTTTATGGTCCCATCCAACCCAAAGCAATCTGTGATTATGTGTTTATTAGCTTACATGTTTTCTTTTCATACAGAGCTGAAAAGTCAGCTACTCATAGGAAGATTGTTTAGTAGGAAGCAGACAGATTTTTTCAAAAAACTTTTTCTGTGTCAGTGTCAGTGGGATCTGCAAAAGTGTTATCCTCTGAGATAGCTAGGACAATGAAAAAGAAAATTGCTGTTTTCTACTAGTAATCTAAATACATTGTAATTCTGGAAGAAGGATAAGTCAATTTATGTAGAAAGGACTTGATTTAAATAAAGCTTTGCTGTTAAAAGTGTTAACTTTTTTACTGTGCATCGTGACTTTTTTGTGTGGCCCCTTTTTACCTTTAATTATGTTAATTTGTGCAAATAGTTTGTTCAATGTGCAGTTTTCCCAATTAAAAGTCATCTAAAATATTTAAAATATTTAAAAGTCATCTAAAATATTTAGCATATAATGATGGAATTTCTCAGAAAATAAGATCAATTTAGGTCAGCAAGATATGTTTTTTCACAAATACATTTTGATTAACTCTAATTGTAGTATTTTTTTCCCTATCTTAAGCAATTAAGCTCTTCATTAGATTTTACAGGGTTGTTCCTAGGACTGATGCTCAGATGGCAAGTGTCCCCTTCCTCATAAAATTATCTCCAGTCTCTTGATGCGTTTTATGGCTTTCATTTTCTTTTACTTTCCTGGAATTCTTCATTTTTAAAAAGACTTATTGAAAACTAGCATATTCTGGCCAGAGTTCACCTTGTCTAGCTCTTTCAAAAGTGTGATAAAGATGATCCTGCAGATTTTAAAGTTTTTGCTTTTAGAAGTATTAAATACTCTGTAAAGGCTACTGTGAAATGAAGTATCTTCCTTCATTGTGTTATTTATTCTTTTAAGCCAAAAAGCTTTTATTGAAGTTATGACTTTGACATAATTTGTGATTTAAGGATTTTCATTAGCAGAAGGTGCTACTGGACAGCTTTCTTTAGGAAGAGTATCCTTGGGATTCCCTTATTATGATTTCTCCATAACTTATAATTCCTTATATCTGGAAATTCATGTGTACAGGTGCCCTGTGCAATGCCACTTGTATCTACATTCTTCTTGATAAATTCACTGTGGAGGTTAAAAGATTTTTTTCTGAACATTATTGCTACATTCAAAACAAAAAAGCATTCTGTTTTGAGATATTCTAATTGATAATGCAACCAGCAATACTAATCTATGGTGGCATTTTTGTAGAAGGTCCCATTTCCCTTCCATCCAGATAATAACATTAGAACATATCGGGACACAGCCCAGTGATGCCTCAAAAAGCTGGAATCAAAACTCAATAGCCTTGGTGACTATTAAGCAGGTATCCTTTATTGCAGCGCCGGGCACACAGGGGATTGCTCCTCCGAATGTGTGCCCCTATTAAAGCCAAATTTTTCATATTTACACAGATTAACTATACATATTCATTATAACTTCTAAGAAAAGGCAGAGTTATGCAAACTATTTCCAGGAAGTCATTTACATTAACTCCTCCCAGATAGAACATGCTTAGTGACACTCAGGGGTCTTTCAGTAGTCTTCAGGGATGAAGATTGGATGTCTTCCTCTCTCTCAGCACATGCTTTTTGCGGTTTTCTCCATAGTTTCTAAAACACATGCCTGGGCTCAAAAACACATTCCTGCACAAACTAGTTAGTAACCCTTTTAGCTGATAGTAAGATATACTCTGTCTCTTAACTGGTCATTGGTCTCATTATTTATGACTACCCTATCTTCACTTCTTTATCTTCAAGGATGTTCCACTGTTATGGTTAAATTTTGTAGCTGCTCTCAGGAAACAGCTCACACGGTTACAGCCATACTTGACTAAAATCCAAAACAAATCTCTTCTTAAAACATGCAAATACTTCTTATATTAAAGTCATATTCATTGTCTCTTAAGCTATCTGCATCAATCTACTCAGCATTATTACATTTAATTGGATCGCCAACAGCTGACCCCAACAGACCAAATGGCTATTTCATACCATATGATATCATGCTCAGCATATAAAGCTGGGGTAAGAAGAAGGAAGGGGAAGATTTTTGGAGTGATGATATTTGTCTTCCCAAGTAACCATTATGTGTGATGGAGCCCTTCATTCCTGGAGATGGCTGAACACCTGTGTGCCCAACCATGAGCAATGGTGAATAAATTATTTGGTTTGCTTTACTTTTGCGTGGCTTTTTCTTTACTTCTTAAACAGTCTTTATCTCAACCTACGAGTTTTCTCACTTTTATTCTTCAGATTCTCTCCCCCATCCTGCTGTGGGTCAAGTGAGCCAGCAGCTGTGTAGTGCTGAGTTGCTGGCTGGGAGTAAACCATGACAGAATAATTATTATAAATCAGAGCAAACTTCGTCTTCGCCACATGCATGCAATATTTCAGTCTTAATCAGAAAACTACTCTGTTTCCTAGAGGAAGATAATCTTTTCTCATGCATGCCCTGAGCTGATTTAAACCTCCCAAGTCTAATAATTTTGGAAAATCCCCGTGGCTGGCTGTCATTTTTTTCCACAAAGGCACCAGAGAGTTGACCAATGTTGGCCAAGTGAAAATTAATTTACATTTAGACTGCTAAGAAAAATCTCTTGCTCTTATGGAGTTCACCACCTCTGGAAACTGCTGTGGAAAGAAGGCCCTGGGAGTAGTAATCCATCACTGAATGGCTGTAGTATGCCTCTGCCATACATCTGTGATAAGAAAAAATTCAGTGTTACAATATAGCATGAAAGGTCTTTCAAGGTGTCCTGGTTTTGGCTGGGATAGATTTAATTTTCTTCATAGTAGCTGGTATGGTGCTGTGTTTTGGATTCGTGCTGAAACAGCATTGATAATAGAGGGATATTGAGCAGTGCTTACACAGCATCAAAGCCTTTTGTGCCTCTCACATCACCCCACAGGACTGTGATAACACAGGATTGTATTAAATGATAGAAGGTCTGTTTCATTTCTTCAGTCATCTCACATACGTGAGATATACCCATCCAGATCCAAGTGACAAGCAAATTCCATATGGTTGAGACTCAATACTGACATTGTCAAGCATGAAATACTGGATATTTGTAGATATCCATGGAAAGTGTCTGCTGCTCAGACAGAATACATTCACTTTTGATACATTTTTCCATGTTTTTTCCATGTTTTTCAGCTATTTGCATCATCAAGCCTTCTAACAGGAGGCCAGTTAACGTTTTCAATCTCAGGTCAGGTATACCAGTCAATGCAATTGTGAGTTAAAATTCTGAGTACAAAATGTAAGAGATCTGGACCCTGGCCCATTAAACGTTTACCTACATTAGCCAGAATAGGGGTTTTATGTTTTGCTATGGGAGGCTGTCTGTCAAAGGAGGATTGTTATGTGTCACCTTACTACTGCAGTAATCTATCCCTTCCTTGTTGAATAACTAATATTTTATTCTTTAAGGTCTTGTTCAGGCAAAAACCTTTAGTATAAGTTGTCATAACTTATTGGTACTGAAAGGGTTCTACCTTTTAATTACAATATAACCCATATGTGTATTCCTGGGTTTAGCTGAGATGGAGTTAATTTTTCTTCAGCAGCTTCTATGGTGCTTTGTTTTAGATTTGTGACCAAAACATTGTTGATAATACACCAGTGTCTTAGCTCTTGCTGAAGAGTGTTTACATGTCAAGGCCATCTGTTTCTCATTCGGCCCCACTCTCAGTGAATAGATTGGGGTTGTGCAAAAGGTCCACACGGAACACAACCATGCAGAAAACCCAAATTAACCAAGAAGGTTGTTCCATGTCATGTAATACCATGTTTAGTAGTAAAATGCAGGGGGGGGTGTTTGGGGAGGTTAGATGTCTTTCATATGGGGACTAGCTGGGCACCAGCCTACCTGTGGGAGGTGGTGAGGGACTGTTTTTCTTTTTCAACTTTTCCTTTGTTTTTAAGAATGTTTTTACCTTGACCCATGATTTTTCTTGCTTTTACACTTCCTTTTTTATTATCCCACTGGAGGTAAAGGTGGGGGAGGGTGAATAAAGAGCTGCATGCTGCTTAACTGCCTACTGGGGTAAATCCACAACGATATAAAACAGAATAGATTCAGAAAAGTATCAGAAAGAGCCAAAGGATTGTTAACAGTATTTTTTTTTCAGATCATCTAACAGAATATTTGTTGATTTAAAAACATTGAGATGAGTCATGGAATATAATGAGCACTGTTGCAGTAGAGGAGCCTACACCTGATGGTATTAACAAGTTTTGCAAGTTAATTTAACAAGTTTTGTGTTAAAGGTAAAAAGTTTTGCATTGAAGGTACACAGTATTTGCCTTAACTTGTGTACTGAATAAACTCCTACAATTCAAGGAAGGCAAAAGTGCCTACAGTTAGAAGAGATATGATATATTACTTGCATTTCTGTTGAAACACCTGAACTGAAAATAAAATACTTCTAAAATATCTACTTGTTGGTGTTCAGTTAAGGTAAGATTACTTTCTATTCAAATAGAGAATGAATATATACATTAATTCATATTAAAATAATCCAACTGAATACTCTTTTCAGCAGTTATAAATTCTTCATCTAATGGAATCCACTTTTCATGCATAAAAAGAAGGGAAAAAAAATCAAAGGAAATGTTCTATAAAACCTTGAAAGCTTCCTTGGCACTTTTTTGCCAAATGCTGTTGATTAATGTTCCAGCCATGTCATGTAAAATATCCTAATTATAGGAGTACTGTGCATGACAGAGATTAATAAAAACGTACAGAATAGCATAAATTCTATGAAAAGGTGTTTTTGTTAAAATTAGTAAGGCTTCTTTTCAACAAGTGCTAAACAAACTGACAGAAAATTAATTACGCTATTAGTCAAAAAAGCAACAGTTTATTTGCTAATATCTGCTACAAGGAATTTTCTGGAATGGCCATTTTTTATCATTTAACTTTTTAGAATGTGTAGTGGCCAAAGCACTTGTGATTTATTGTGAATATATTAGGATTCCATTACAGTCTCCTAATGAACAGGATAGTGGAGTGCCTGGCTTAGACTTGCTCTCCACCCTTACATACTTGGTCCTGTGCAGCTTGCTAGCAATATATTGATATACTTTGAGAGGCTATGTTGAAGTTTAAAATTAAATCAATTGAATAATTTCTAATTTTTCCATACAGATGTCTTATTCATATAAATGAAAAGTAAGCTTCAACTGGATCTGTTCAAACCTGTAGCTGTCAATGCATATACGAGTTTTGCAGAATCTACTCAAATGTGCATATTTCCTCTATTGTTTAATATGGAAAACAAAACAAAAAGAACTACACAGATGGAGCTATGAGTTTAAAACTAGTCAGTAAAACTTTTCCAGATAAAGGAGTCATGCCTTTCATAGATGGATGCAACTGGCCATCTGGCAAATAGAATAAATGTTCTGTGAAGTTCATTTTTATCAGTGTGTAGGGAAAATGTGTTTAGAGCCTTTTAACATTGTGCTATAACAAGAAATTAAGGATCCAATGATTTACTGCACTATTCTTCAAAAAAAGTAGGAAGAAGTGGAGCAAGAGCATCCTCACCAACAAATCAGCCAGGCTTATGAGTGCTTTAAACTAGATTTACCAAGGGAAGGGGGTGGAGTTTTAAGCAAGAGGAAAGAGTAAGGAATGTTGATGTATTTGGAACCAACAGGGAAACACCAATGAAATGCTTCAAAGGAATTAGGGTGTGTTCCTCTAAAATGGTGATATGGTCAATAACCCAACTGAAATGGCTCTATACCCATGCAGGTAGCATGCCTCAAAACCCGGAAGATATTATGCAGCTAACAAGCTAGGATTTAATCATTATCACTGAAACCTAGTGGGATGAATCACATGACTGGATTGCTGCAATGAATGGCTATAAACTGGTCAGGAAAGACAGGTGAAGAATGAGAGGTCAGGGGTTTCTTTTACATAAAGAAAATATAATAAGTAAATAAGTAAATTGTTTGCATAGAGCTATCTTTCAGATACAGTGATGAACTGATGAGAGTTTACGGGTGAAATTAGACTCCAAATCAAAAAAGGATACCTGTACAGTGAGTGTTTGCTATGGGCTGCTGTGTTTATAACTTTTAAAAGCTAGAAAATAATGTTTATTTCCATCTTAAATATTTGGAATAATTATATTAATTGTTTAAGGAAATTTTTCACACTACTACTACTTTCATATTACTTTTAAACAAAAAAGAAGTTGGTTATATGATGTTTAGGATAGTGAAAGAATAGCAATCTGTAATTTATCTAAATAAATATTTTATGTTACTTTTTCATAACTATCAACATCTTATAACAAGTGCCAAAGCAGTTCTTTAAGAAGATGCTTTCAAAAACAAGTTATATAACTACATTTTTAATTGCCACTAAAAAATTATCTATGGAATTTCAAGATAAATAGTATATTAAAATTGTTCATATTTTATCATAAAATCTAGTATATAGAAAGCAAACACAATGCTTAGGCAAAATGCATTGGTAGAGATTTTTTTTCAATGCTAGTTGCACAGTATGTAAGAGCAATATCGTATTTGGCTTCAGAATTTTTAACTTTCAAGTAATTTTCAATATATACCCACTAACGATAATTGTGCTACAGGAGTCTCCAAGAAATTTTATGTAAAAAGAAATCAGTATGTCTGTATTTAGTTATTTCAAATGGCTTCTGTAAATTTTAGCTGTCATCAGCCTCTCTGTATATACAGATACTCTTATTCTTTCTTCTCAATTCACTCTGAATATAAAACATTAAATTTCTCCACCAAGCATTTTAATATATAGATATCTACATTTTAAACGAAGGTTCATTATCTGTGGAGTGTTTTTGCATTTACTTCATCTGAGAATAGCAGATGAGTAAAGTATAGGACTATATGAAGTCTTATTCTAAAATGTATATAATTTTGAGTATAAATTTATGACTTCCACAAGTTTTAATTAAAAATGTATTGTTATTTCCTTCCTTTTGCGTATTAAAGATCAAAGTGATCAATTACAAAGAGTTCATAGTTATTTTGTCTCATTCTTCTAGGACTTCAAGAGCTAGATAATTTTTGTACTGTGACTGCCAGAGAATACCTAGCGGAAGGTCATTTGGTGGCATTACAAGCAGCATAGATTCATTTTATGATTTTCTAGATTGCCTCTGGAAAAGAGTAATCACAATAGCACACCTGACATTTGAATGTAATTAGTATGTGAATTGATCATGCCTAGTTATGTGTAAATGATGAGCTGGGTATATGAATAGTTGCCTATTGAAAATACAAACACACAAGGAAATAGGAAGCAAGGTGACCTGTTTTTTTTCAAATGACCTAAAAGTAAAAATAAGTAAATACTAGTAAGAAGAAGATTAAGACAGGATTATGAAGAATATCAATAGATTATTATGCTGTAAAGGTACTTAATTGCTTAATGGTAGGTCTCAAATATTTATTCATGTTCTATATGCAAAGCAGACCACAGAACCACAGAACCAAAATCAAACCTTAGTTAATTCAGCTGAAATGAATGCAGTGGTTATAAAGGGTAGTTATTTTCAGTCTTTACGCATCAACCATATAAGTAGTTTTAGACCATATGTGCCTATGATTAGGCAAGCCCTAGATACAAAAAATTGCAGCTTTTTTCACTTAAATTCACTCATCATTCAAGTTCATATTGTATTACTGTATTGCTAAGTTGTAATGACGGATGCTGAAAGAAAAAAATCCAGGTAAAATGTGGTTGGCATAAAATTTTAATGTTCCAATTCTTAAACTCAGCTCTTGATAACATCATTGTTTTCCCATGTGTTTTTATACTATTAGGAAGTCAAAGTCATATATTGGAGTGATCATCTCAGCTTTTAGTGAAATAATAGTGCATGATTTTCCATGCCAGTCACACTCTATGCAGTACACGTACAGTTATACAGTGTTGACTTACACCAAAAAAAACCTACTAAAGACAAACCCTATTTTCTGCCACAAACTGGTAGCAATATCTGGGCTACAACAGGTCCATTATCCTGAATTACTATGCTTTGGTTTGATCTGTTACTAGTCTTGAGATATGCAGAATCATCATTGTAGAAGGTAGAAAAAAATAGTACCTACTGATTATTCATTTCCAGAGCTGGAAAATAAAACACAAACTGCACTAGGATATCAAGAAATATTAATGCAAGTTGGACATGAGGAGAAGATGGTGAAAAAGAAACTCAGAAACAATACAAAATAATGGCAGATAAGGTTGGGCAACAGCCAGTTTCTGATGTTGTCAGCAGAATTTTTGTTAGAAACCCTGACAGGAGAGGGATAGAGCTTTCTTTGTACTAACTGTAACCTTGACAATTTTTATGCATAGTTCATAACATCTGCTTCAATGAACAGCAGCTGGCTAATAACTTGCCAAAATACCAGCTGAATTAGAAAGCTGTGAATCACTGAACTCTACAAATTACATGCTCAAAAGATTCTGTGAACATCAAAGCTCCATGTGTAAAAGTAGAGTGAACGTTTGTAGCACTGGTGTCCTACAGAAATGAAATGCTTGTAGCACATTCTTCAGTCTATGCCATTATTCTCTGGTAAAGATGGTAAGTGCATAATTGTGGGCTCTGTGTTTGCGCTTAGTTTTTGATGGGTTAGTTTGGTGAAGCTGTTGGAAATTATTTATTTCCTGTATTTGATAGACTGGAAATACAGCTTGTAATTTGTTATAAAGTTGCCTGGTGCTTTGGTGGATGCCCATCAGTAATTCATAAAATAAAATAGATCTTTGTTGGAATCTTTTAGGGCTTAAGCCTTAGAGGTAGGTGCTAGAAATCCTTTGGGAAATATTCAGCAATATAGAGGTCTTCTGAAATATTCAGAAACTTGAATGCTCAGATTGGTAGTAAACATCTTATTCCATAGGAGCTTTTGTATTTAAGAAAATATGAGTTTAATTCTGATGGCTATAATTCATTACTAAAGGTATGACATATGTATCCACACCAAATACAGAAGCTCACTTAGAAATTTCCAATGTAGACACCACAGTGTCTAAAAAAATATAGTTACCTGGCCCCTGGAGTGTAATTCAGAACACATAATTTAGATACTTACTCTTCTTATGTGGCTTATGGGAAGGATAAGGTGATGAAGAGTGATTAATGACTATGAAGAATGATTCGGAAAGATTACACGCTGAATATACACCTAAAGTAATCTATCGTCAGAATGTTTTAATGCCTTCAAGCCACAATAACTGTAGGAGGAGCTGCTGGAACAACGTTTTGCAATTATCCCAAAGATTTAACTCACCCAGGGAACAGCAAGTCAATACTGCACTCCAATCTTGGTCTTAGAAAGTTGAAAGACATAGGTCTTGTGCCTCAGCTGAGTGCTCTACCCACTTGTCTAAAAAGTGGGTAAAGTGACTTTGGACAAGGTAGCGATCTTGAACATAAATGGAGAATCACTCTTCAGCCACGCATATAATTATCAGTGATCTAAATCAAGAAAATGAAATATATATTTTGGTTAAGTAGTCTGTGAGCTAACATCTGGGTTGAGCATGCAAAGACTTCCATGCAAAAGACTGGATCAGATATGATGCACCTTGAGCTAAAGAGGGAATTGAAGTCAAACTGTTTTTCATTTATCCTTTAACCATTCCTGTCTTATGCATTGCATGAGTACTGGCCCTTCACCTTTTCCATTTATAATTTTGAGCTAAACTGAAAAAATCTGTGCTAATCTGTGTTTTTAAAATGCTCACAGCCTAAATCAGCCTCTTGGGAAAGTGTTAGTTTATCTCTCAATCATGAACATGCTTGTATAGTTCCTGATATACAGAAGAAAATTAGGAAATTATAACGTGTTCATTTCTACTTGCAAACTGGTATTGTTGTGCAGTGCTTGTTGCTTTGGATTAGTGAGACCATTTTATAAAGACAATTGAAGTTAAATAACAATAAATGGATAAACAGTGAGAAAAAAATCCACAGGTCTCCAGCATCTTGCAGAAGTGTGTTTGTTGTATAGAATATAAATCTTTGATTAGAAATCCTTATCCACCCACTATACCCATAAACGTTAGGTTTTATGTCACTGAGCTGCATGGTCTGGTCTCTCAGTTCTCTTGCTCTAAATTCACCATGGCAATTAGGCCATACTTGCATGACCAGTCTCATCATGTTCTGAGAGCAACTATCACTAGAGTTCTATTTTGTATTTATTTCTTGAAAAATGAGATTTTATTTTCCAAAGTACTTACTCAGAATGTAAATGAAAACATCAGTATTTACTTGTCAGGTATGGATTGGTAACACGCTGTGTTTACAGAAGAATCTGTGTACAACATGTGTGCATACACATGCATTCAGAAGAGTGGGCTTATTTTTCTAATAATTTTATGTACACATTTTATGCTTTATAAATTTGATACTACTTTTTCTTTTCTCCCCCCCCCCCCACCTCCCCCGCCGAGAAATTTGCACATACAGCAACAGTTACTTGGGGACATTTCAAACTTTATTAAACTTAAATTCAATCATTTGAAAAGTATCATACTTAAAAAATAGCAAAATGTCTTAAGGCTGATTAAGAGATTTCATTTAGGGCCAGTTACTACCACTATTTATTTAACAGAACACATTCCTGGAAGGTGAGAATGACCTTTCTTGATTGAACAACTTCCCGTGGTTATTCCCCTGCCAGTGGGATGAGAAATGCTTTATGTGATGCAGCTGTTGAACATCATAGTAAATTATTCTAACCACCCTATTTGCCAGAGATTCCTCAGGTATTTTTATTATGTTTTTCTTTTTAATTTTAATTTAAATTATATATATATATGCATAGATATATATGTGCACTGGCTTTACTTGGAAATTTTCCTGCTAGCAGTCTTAGAAAATGGAAGCTTCTGTCACAGAATAGCTGTTGGTAATGCAAGCATATTCATTATGACTGCATGCCTGAGCCAAATCAAGGAAGGATAAAGGCTTGTTTAAATTCTGTTCCTGTTCACTTCTTGGCTGTTTTATTTAATGCAGTTGACAATTTGCAAACTGTGATAAGTCTGGGTAGAAAATGTGCTGGTACTGCAACTAATTTTTACGCAGTGAGCCTCTGTAAAGAGAAGGCTCCTAGTTGCTTTTAGTAGGCTACCCTGGAATTTTTATAATTGAGAAAATATTTCCTTTAAATATTAAAAACTTTTGAATCGTGTTCTCTGAAACAAAACCCACCAAATAAATCCTTAAAGAAACAGTTGGAAGTGGTATAGTGAAAAGAGAAAAACAAATAAAGAAGAATTTGAGCAGAATTAAAGTTCCAAATAACATGATTCAGTCCTTTCTTTCATCTCTTTCATTTTTTTCTCTGTATCTAGTTTTACCTGTGCACCTCTCCTATGAATACAAGCTGAGAGAGTTAAGCTTGTTCAGCCCAGAGAAGGGAAGGCTCCAGGGAGATCTTACAGCAGCCTTCCAGTACCTGAAGGGGCCTACAAGATAGCTGGAGTGGGACTTCTTAGAGGGGTATCTAGTGATAGGACAAGGGGGAAAGGTTTTAAATTGGAAGGGGGTAGAATTAGATTGGCTATTAGGAAAAAAAACTTTGGAGCCAATTGTAACTCACTGGCATAGGTTTCCCAGGGAAGTCGTGGCTGCCCGCTCCCTGGCAGTGTTCAAGGCTGGGTTGGATGGGGCTTGGAGCAGCCTGGTCTATTGAGATACGTCCCTGCCCATGGCAGGTGGGTTGGAACTTGGTGATCTTTAAGGTCCCATCTAATTCTAACTATTCTAATATTCTATGATTATGCTATTCAGCTACCACTTCAATTGATACAAATTTGAGTACCATTGGTAATGAACTGTTTAAAAATTCCCTATGATACTTTCTGCAAAAACCCAGAAATGCAATGTTTGAACAGTGCAGTGCCTTAACAAGGCACAAGAATTAGGAGTAATAACCCCCATATGCTCTGAGGAACTCTGATCTTAGATTGACCCTAACTCCAATAGTATCAGGTACCTTTCAAAATAAAGCTCTAATCACTTTTTTAAAGAACAGTGCTGATGACACTAACCCTAAATATAGGAGCTTCATATAGTGGTTACAGAATCGTCTCAGAAATGTGTAGACATGGGTTAAATTGGGTCCTCACACTTAGGAGGGTTCAAAGCTTTTCAGCTTGAATTCAGCTTGAATTAAAATTCAATATGAAATTTACTTAAATAGAGCTCAGTACCTACATCAGTACCTACAAAGAAAACAGCTTTTTTCATTCTTTTCTCTTTATATGTTTATATATTTCCTCCTCATCATAGTATTTATTTTATTTTAATTTTATCTTTTTCCTTCCTATATTTTATCATGTTCCTTTAGGTGGAAAGAAATTATTTCCTAAATCTTGAAACGGCACATGCCTCACTTTTAAAAGCGTGACTCTAATTTTACATTACTTAAAGTGGGAATTTCAAAGGAAACTAGATTGCTTAAGCTCACCAGGTTCAGTAACATTCAATGAGTTTTTTACTTTGTCCCTTAGTTACTTTTAAGTATCCTTTCTCTGATCCTAATTTAAACATTTGAATTAAGGTGTTTTTTAAAAGTCAGTAACAAGAGTTTCCATTGATATCAGTGGGAACTCATTATCTCAGAAAGTAAGGCCATATTTATCAGTGTTGGAATTCCAGCACTAAAATCTAAAGAGTTCAACTCAAATATTTTAATTCAGCCTGTGAATTGAGGAAAAAAAAAAACCCAATCAACCCCACAACCATTAATAAATTAAAAAAAATTTCCAAGTGAACCTTGAAAGATTTCCCTAGTGTGCTGTGCAATGATCTCCTATTGGAAACACAAAGTATCAGACAAGGGTTTGGCACATGCCAAAAACCATCTTGGAGCTATTCTGCAAGGGCTATTCTAGCCTTATGCCCAAAAGTTGATTCTGTTGATAGAAAGTAATAGGGAAGGAGTAGAAGTACGAATGTCCCATGAAGCCATTTTATCCTGATTTCCTCAGGAACTAAGACTTACATGAGCATGTTATCTCTGTATTTGTGATATTCAAGCATTTTTCAAGGAATTTACATTTTCATGCCAAATTCTAAGGCTTCTAAGACTCATAACAGTATGCGCCCTGAGGAAAGACAGTGACTGCATCACTGTTTCCACTTAGGTAAAGCATGCCTAATGTAAGGATGAGATCTTATAAATATCCTCACATTGAAATAATTTAAAGCCAAAATCATAGCTTGTTATATACACTAGATAGTGACAGTGACTGAAAAGTGGAATAGCCTGCGAAATTCAAATGGGTTTTTTATGCCCATATAAAATTCATTGGAGAATCAGTCAGTTCTATTAGAGAGAAGGCTTCAGTTAATGAAGCTGGCCATAGACATCTCAGTCTCCCTGAGAAACATTAGATTGCTTAGGGAACAAGTTCTTAAAGCTAAGACATGGAGACACTTATGGTGGCACAGACAAAACATAATGACTTCTTGGAAGGTCCTGCACAGACATGCCAAGATACACAGCAGCTGCAAAGAGCTACCAAGGAGACCAGGTCAAAAATTGTTGCTTTTACTTTCTGTCAATTAGTAATTGCAGGTCTTAGAGAAATGTGGTTGGTTCTCACTAACAGATGGTGAAAAAGAATTATTTGAGTAAATTATATTTTCTGTTTCCTAGTTAGCTGAAGCTTTGTAAGTTCACAAGGTGTAAAATGGTCAAATGAACCATCTCATGTATATGAAAGTAGGGGGCTTCAGGTCCACGTTTCTCCAGTCCTAGCACCATTCACGGGAGGATGCTCCAGTGCCTTCTCTGGTCAGCAGCAGACACAGTACGAACATGGCCAGCCAGACAGATCAAGACAGACAGACAGCAGTGCCTTACCAACAACCACATAAACACAAATTGCTCGTGTTAAATGTGATTATTAACCTGATAATACTCCTTTCTGGCTGATGAGGACTGGGATTCACTAGGGTGTGTGTGTACACACACATAAACATGCAGAGCCCCTCAAGCTTGTTTCAGACAACATAACTACCCAGATGTCCCAGACACCAGGCTCCGTGTAGTCTAACACAACTGGCAGCTAAGCACCAGCTCAGGGTAGAATGGGCACTCACAAAGGCACTTAGATACAGGGTTTATTCAGAATGTAGGACTGACTGCAATGAACAAGGATGAGGCTCAGTCAGAAGTTTACCGACCAGCCACCTGTTAACATTCAACTCAGTCTCTTTTAACCTTTTCTCCCCCTGTTTTCCACTATTTTTTGTCTCCAAGTCACCTTGATTTCACCCTCCTACTCCCTTCAGTATTTCTCCCTAAACATAAGTCTTACACATTCCTGTGGTGCTTTGATTCTAGCCAAGTCTTTGAATTTCACTTGCTTTGCTTGATTTAGTCAGACAGCCTAAGGAACTGGAGCCACCATAGGCATACCTGATATGCTTCTAGTCTCAAAGCCAAAATCAACCTAACAAAATCAACCTGTTCTCTGTGTTACCCAGCAAGGAGGAAACTAGTACAAAACCAGAACTTTCTGCTGTAGATTACACATCAACCATGAGTGGCTGTCAATAAAAGGCTGAGGAGGTAACATAAGGATCTTATTTCTCATCAGAGACAGCATTAAAAAGAAGCTAAGAATGCACTTAAGCTTTTCCTAATTTCACTTTATATTTTAGCAATTGCTGCATTTTTTTTCAAGGATAATATCTGACTGCTTTCCTACACGTTTACCATTTGAGCAATGGCAAGCAGGAGGTAAAGTGGCCCAATTAGAAGAATTTTGAATGAAAATGTGGTCCAGAAAATGACAAAGTTTGTCCAAACAATCTAGAGTATTCATTTACTAATAAAGTATTTTCTTAGGCATAACTTAGGCATATTTTATGACTGCCTACCACATCATAAAACACACACCTCATAAAAAACCATAATACTTTTATGACACAGTTCTATTGTGAAATAACCAGATTTTTAATACATCTATCCTTTTGTATTATGTTAAATAGTGCACAACAATATCAACTAAAGTTAAGGGCTGAAATAGGCTCTTAAAGAGATGAGGTATGTATAGTTTATCATCTGACCTGCTAGTGAAAACTATAACCAGTGTATTCTAAAGGCTGAGTGAAAAGTGTGTGTTGTGGTTTTGTCAGGGTTCTGTTGGAGGAGGGGAGGCTGCAGGGATGCCTTTTTCAAGAAGCGGCCAGAGGCTTTCCTTAGGCCTGACAGAGTAAATACCACGTGACTCATGGATGGACCCACTGCTGACCAAGACTGAGCCAATCAGTACTGGTCATAGCACCTCTGTGAATCACATTTAAGAGGGGAAAAAAAGCCAGCACCTGCTTTTTCCCATCAGAGAAGGGAGTGAGAAGATGAAAGAAACTGTGCAGACACCAAGGTCAATGAAAAAGGGGAGGGAGTAGGTGCTCGAGGCACTGGAGAGAAAGATTCTCCTGCAGTCTGTGGAGAGGATCATGGTGGAGAAGATTTTCCCCTGCAACTCATGGAAGAGGATGGGGAGCAGAGACCCCACCTGCAGCCTGTGCAGAGACCCCAGGCTTGGAGCAGGTGGAGATATACAGAGGACGCTGTGACCTGTGTTGGAGCGTAACTCTAGAAGCAGATCTGCTGCCTGTAGAGAGAGAGAGAGAGAGATGAGGAGAGAGAGAACCACGCTGGAGCAGGTTTGCTGGGTGGAGCTTTTGACTCTATGGGGGATCAGACTGGAGCAGTCCCTGAATGACTGAGGGACATTCTATGATTCTATGACTGCACCCTGTAGAAGCGACCCATGCTGGGGCAGGTGGAGGAAGAGATGAAACCCTGTGGGAAACGACTCACCTTGGAGATGTTCATGGAGGACTGTCTCCCATGGGTGGGGCCCCATTATGCAGCAGGGGAAGGGTGTGAGGAACACGCCCCCTCCCACCTTCCTTCAGCTAAGAAAGAAATCATCTTGTGAGGAACTGACCAAAACCCCCATTCCACCAGTCCCTGCCTCTCCCCGTGCCACAATGGAGGGGGAAGAAGGCAGAGAAATCATGATTGAAGTGAAGTGTGCTAAGGGGGGGGAGGGGGTAGGGAGAAGTGCTTTAAGAACTGTTTGTGCTTCTCATTATCTGACTCTCGTTTAACTGGGTGTTTATGTAGTGTAATAATTTAGAGAATTTTCTTTCCTTTATTCTGTGTTGAATCTGTTTTACCTGTGACACTAATTGCGGGATGATCTCGCCCTGTCCTTATCTCGTCTCCTAAGCCTCTTAATATATATCTTCTCCCCTGTCCAGCTAAAAAAGGGGAGTGATAGATCAGCTTTGGTGGGCATCTGGCCTCCAGCCAGCATCAAACCACCACAGCTTGAGACAGTTTCAACCTTCTTAGAAGTGCATCCACTGAATGATCTATGGATGCGAAAGAACTGGAACAGTGCACTCTCGGGCTGGAGGAGGATTGTTTTCTAAGGCATGTAAACTCATGGAGCACTGCTGTCACATCAAAGGGCAAAGAAGTTCTGCAGAAAATAAACCACCTTGCATTCCAGTTTGTCCTCAGATATCAGAGGGGCTGGGGGCAGCCAGGCTTAGATTCTGAGTGATTCCCAATTTGGCACTAAAATCCAGTCATGTTCAATATGTTGAACTATCACAATTACAGATGCACTAAGTGTACGAGGCACCTTCAGTCTAGTCATGTTCAGTGGACAGCTACGCTTAAGGAAATTGGTCATGTCCAATGAGAAGTCTCATAGCTAGATTAATGAAGCAGCAAAAGTACAGGTTCTTTTGGATTGCCACTGGCAAATGCAGTGTCTGCAAAGCACATGCAAGTACCCAGAATATGAATCATGTAGCTGACTGCAAATATATTAAATTATAAAAGAACTCTGTAGACATTTCTAAGTTTGCTGGGAAGGCACTTGGTATAGCCAAGTGTTCAAATCTCACCCAATAGGCATCCTTATGGGGGGAAGGGAGATTCAGCTCATTGACCGATCCCAGAAGTTTCTTAATTTTCTTGAGTGACTCTAGTCATACATATCTTTGTTATGATTGGTGTAAGATTTCCTTTCTTTGCTTTTAAATATATAGGGCATGTACAGTGAGGGATGGTTGTACATTGGGGGTGGAGATGTGTTTTGTTACTATAATGAGCAAGATTCAACAAAAGGATATGATTTTGACCAAGAAAAAGGGAAACTGCTGGTTCAGAGTAACAACTATGTAGTTTACAGTTCCATAGTATCATCAGTACCATCAAGTTCCCATCCCTGCAGTGTTAGCACAGAGCCTGGCTGCAGTGTTCCCATCCTGCTCCACTCTCCTTGCAAAGTTAGCACACCAAGCTTCCACAGTGCTGCTAACATCTAAGCTTGCAAGTTATGTTACTTAGGGAACTATCATGGCACAGACTCCTTGCATACCAACCACATTTGGCCCTGGATGTTTCCTTATTGCTGTACATTCTCTTCAATAAATTACCTCTGGTAATTATCCCACAACATCATATGAAGCTGTTTCCCCATGATTACATCCAGAGTGCTGTGCAGGGCAGTTGCGGACTCTGAGGTTGAAGGGCTGGAATCTACAGAAAACCCAGACTCCAGTTGGCTGAGGCTTCCACTGCTGCTTTAAGTCTAGCTTTAAGACTGCTTCAACTATAGTCAAGGGTTTGCTGGTTTTTTTCAGAGCACTGCCATGATAACACAAAAATTGCCATTGCATACATAACCTGTCACTAAAACCTTGTGAAGCAGTTCACACTACAGCTTTGTAAGCATCTCCAACATTCAGGAAGAGGAGTAATTCTACTTAAAAGTGATGTTATATATGATTTGTTGTTATATAAACCATATGTAATAAATTTTTAAACATATTTTAATCAATAAAACATGCCCTCTGTATAAATTAGGAATACTCTGTAGCAAAGCTTTCTGAAAAGCAGCAGTTATAAAATCTTTCCACGCATTCTTTTAAGAATTGTTGTGTTCAAATGATAACACTCAGTAACTAATTACTAACTTTTTCTAGGATGAGGCTATGGAGAAAACAGCAGGTGTTTCCAAATCTTCTGACAAACTAAACAGGCATCTGATATATTTTATTCTTTAAATGAATCACTCTATCTGAATGACTGTCCAACAAAGTGATTATCAGTATATTTCAGATTGTGATGACAGAGCATTAAGAGGAGAGTGGCTTTCCATTCAAAAAGCAAGACCAGGATGAGAAGCCGGTTCTCCTGTGTCCCACTGTGATAGTCCACTCGACATTAGTTTGCTATTGCCATGAACTTCCCAAGAATAGAACAAAAAATTCCTTGAGGCACTCAAGTTAATTTTTCTAACAAAAAGCAAACAAAGAAACAAAAAAATCCAAACAAAAAATTAACATCCCGGTAGCCAATTTCACAGAATCACAGAATCACAGAATCTTAGGGGTTGGAAGGGACCTCAAGAGATCTTCGGGTCCAACCCCCCTGCCAAAGCAGGCTCCCTATCTCATATTACATAGATAGGCGTCCAGACGAGACTTGAATATCTCCAGAGAAGGAGACTCCACCACCTCCCTGGGCAGCCTATTCCACTGCTCTGTCACCCTCACTGTGAAAAAGTTCTTCCGCATGTTGGTGCGGAACTTCCTGTGCTCCAGCTTACAGCCATTGCCCCTAGTCCTGTCCCCACTGACCACTGAAAAGGGGCTGGCCAATTCCCCCTGCCACCCATGTCTAAGATACTTGTAAACACTAATTAGGTCCCCCCTAAGTCTTCTTTTTTCCAGGCTGAACAGACCCAGCTCACTCAACCTTTCCTCATAGGGGAGATGTTCCAGACCCCTAATCATCTTTGTCGCCCTTCTCTGGACTCTCTCCAGAAGGTCCCTGTCTTTTCTATACCAGGGAGCCCAGAACTGGACACAGTATTCCAGGTGGGGCCTGACCAATGCAGAGTAGAGGGGGAGGATCACCTCCTTCGACCTGCTGGACACACTCTTCCTGATGCATCCCAGGATCCCATTGGCTCTCTTGGCCACCAGGGCACACTGCTGGCTCATAGCCAACCTGTCATCAACCAGGACCCCTAGGTCCTTCTCCATAGAGCTCTTCTCCAACAGGTCATCCCCCAGCCTGTACTGATACAGTCGGTTATTCCTCCCCAGGTGCAAGACTTTACACTTGCTTTTGTTGAATTTCATTAGATTTCTCCCTGCCCAGCTCTCCAGTCTGTCCAGGTCTCGCTGGATGGCAGCGCA
This sequence comes from Laterallus jamaicensis coturniculus, assembly GCA_022605575.1. NCBI lineage: Eukaryota > Metazoa > Chordata > Aves > Gruiformes > Rallidae > Laterallus > Laterallus jamaicensis. Next base: position 90,903,772 of record JAKCOX010000001.1, read on the forward strand.
GTGTTCCTGCGTGTCAGCCACTCCTCCCAGTTTTGTATCATCGGCATACTTGCTGAGGGTGGATGCTATTCCCTCATCAAGGTCGTCAATGAAGATATTAAACAGGACTGGACCCAACACTGAGCCCTGGGGAACACCACTGGTCACAGGCCTCCATTCAGATTCTACTCCACTGATCACGACCCTCTGAGCCCGGTCTGACAGCCAGTTCTCAACCCACCTCACTGTCCACTCGTCTATCCCTTGTTTCCTCAGCTTCTCTATCAGGATGTTGTGGGAGACAGTATCGAAAGCCTTGCTAAAGTCGAGGTAGATGACATCCACTGCTCTCCCTCCATCCACCCAGTTGGTAATAACATCATAGAAGGCTATGAGATTGGTCGAGCACGATCTCCCCTTGGTGAATCCATGCTGACTATTCCTCATGGCCTTCTTCTCTTCCAGTTGTTTGGAGATGGCATCCAAAACAAGCTGTTCCATCACCTTTCCAGGGACAGAGGTGAGGCTGACTGGCCTATAGTTACTGGGATCCTCCTTCTTGCCTTTTTTAAAGACTGGAGTGACATTGGCTATCCTCCAATCTTCAGGCACTTCTCCTGTAGTCCAGGATCTGTCAAAGATGATAGAGAGCGGCTCCGCAATCACCTCCGCCAGCTCTCTCAGCACACGTGGGTGTATCCCATCCGGGCCCATGGATTTGTGTGCATCCATTCCTTTGAGTCGTTCCTGGACCACCCCTACCTCTACTAGAGGGGAGCCATTCGTTCCCCAACCACTCGTTCCCCAACCACTCCTACTTACATCTGGGATATGTGAGTCCTGAGAAGCCTTCGGAGTAAAGACCGAGGCAAAGAAGGCATTAAGTATCTCCACCTTCTCATCATCTCCCGTCACCAAGACACCCGCCTCATTCAACAAGGGACCTACATTATCCCTGGTCATCCTTTTACTATTTACATACCTGAAAAAGCTCTTTTTGTTGTCCTTTATGTCCCTTGCCAGCTTAATTTCTAAGCAGGCCTTAGCCCTCCTAGTTGCATCCCTACAGGCCCTGGCCACATCCTTATATTCATCCCATGATCTCAGACCCTGTTTCCACAGTTTATAGGTGGATTCATTAGAATGTGTTATCTGGAATGAGAAAAAAGCATAACTTTTTTTGAAGAAAAAGAACCAAAGAACCTAATTTAGCACTCAGCATCTTTAGCCTTAGATGGTCTCAATATATACTTCTTTGTGACATGCTCAGAACATAAAGAAATATTAGTTCAGGCTTAGAGATAAAGGACAGTGATAAACAGAGATCAAGTGCTTAATCCAACACAAAAGAGATAAATCTTAATATTATAGTAACCTGATTGCATTTAGAGTTGTAATCTAATTGGAGTAAAAACTTTCTCTAATGTCACCTAATCCTGTTCAAAACAATCTCGGGTCTTTAAACATTCTCTGTTAAGGTAGTATAGTGTTGTGGTTTATCCCTCAGCGGAAAGCTGAGGCCACAAAGGTCAGACAAAAAAAGCCCCCCTACCTCTTTAAGAGGTGGAGGATGGGCGAACGAAGGAGCTGCAGAGCCAGAGGAAAAAAAACCACAGGCTTGCAAGGTTAGGATAAGGATAGTTTACTAAACAACAGGGAAAAGTATGAAAACAACTAACTACAGTGCTATTATATACAGTGCAAACCTCTCCCCACACTATATCATTTGAGCTGTGCCCGAACCGATTCAGATTCCCGAACGCAGCACTCCCCGAGCCCAGCACCCCCGGGCACCCCCCTCACCACCTCCTGCCATGCCGATCCCGAAAAAGAGAGAGAGAGAGAGAGAAAAGCCGGAACTCCCACACGCCTGCTCAGACCAGCACTTCCCGTGCCCGGAGCAGGTTCTGATAGGTCCGGAGTCTCCCCCGGAACTGGCACTGCGGCTGCCCAGACCGGGACTTCCCGTGCCTGGGTCCGAAGTCGCCCCTGCAAGGGGGGGGGGGGCAGCCCGTCTGATCATGATGCAATTGGTATGGAATACTCTCAGGGCTAACACAGCCTGCTGCTGGGCTGAACCCAAGACATATAGCCATTGTCAGCTAGTGATTCATTGTCTTTTTCATTGGTTTTAACAGACAATAGCAAGTTATATATACTTTGTGTACTTGATTGCATTATGTATTCTTCCAAAGTTGCAGGGTCATGCAATATGAAAAATATATTATTCCTTAGTAGAACAGAAATAAATTTTATTATTTCTAATATCTGTTACAGTGGAAGATCAACTTATCATCAAAAGTCCCAAAACGCTATTTGTGGGAGGAAAGAGACGGGCTTACTGGCCCATTAAATGTAGGATATAATTCCAAATGAAAGAGGTTTATTTATATGTATTTAGCTAAGTGTGGATATCTCTCCACATGTTGAAAAGATGCAGTAAGTAACCATAAACATTTCAACACTCTGATGCTCTAACATGATCTTAGGCATGGCATGGAATAAAACATGTTAAATACTGAACATGCTGATCCAAAATGAATGATTTATAGCTTTTATCCTTAGTAAAAAACCATACTGTATTAGTACTTTACTGATTTTGAAGGGTTTTCTTTTCCCTTCGATAGCAGAGTCTAATTTTATTAAAATAGATTAGTATAAATTATCTTTTGAAAAGGATTCTTCCATAAATGTAACTTTTTCACAACTGTATTTTATCTTGCTGTGTTTACTGCATTATTTACCTACTTCAGGCTCACAGTTAATAAAAAAAGTATTAATATTTGTATGAAATAAGCTTGACATCCTCAGTCCATATAGCACTCTTTAGGTAAACTTCCAGCAGGCTTAATGGGTCAGAAATGATATCTTTTCCTAATTTGGAAATTATTGCAACATCATCTCCAAAATTTCTAAAAAAGCTTTGTATAATGGTGGATCTGATTTAGCTTGAAAGAAGCAGCGATGAAAAATGTCTGCCTTTGAAAGAAGAGATTGACTTTAATGCAGATAGAAAACTACTAAGTTATACATATCTGTATATGGTAAGGTTTCATCCACCCTCAGGTGTGTTTTCTCAGTACCTTCTTCTAACCCTGCCACTAGAAATATCTAAATATGGAATCTGAGAATTTCATCTACAGGACAGTAAAAACAGAATCTGTTTCTGAGGAGTAATTGACCTTTATCATATCTGGAATCTTGTTACTGTGTTATTTCTTCGAACTCACTAACAACTTGAAATAAAAATTGTCTATTGACATTAACTTCATTAAAGTATTACTGATAAAATAATAGCTATCTTAGAAAGTTTCACATAGATACTGGAATAAGGTGTAATATCTACCAAAGGAGTATCATGTCTGGAGGCACAGCAAAAGCCTTTCTACCTATGAATAAATTCTGATCTACTAAATCATATAATAAACAATGAATTATTTAGCCTTACTCTGACCTGAAACAATCCTTCCACTCTGATGTTTGCACACCCATCTTCTTCTATCATACCATTTTTTCAATATTTCCATAATAAGAAGTGGGGTTTTCTTACCAGGAATAGCTTTTCACAGAAATATGATCTATTTTTGCATTTGAAAACGGCACACTAATATACTCAATCATCAGCTCACAGTTCTGCATTCTTTCTAGTAATCATGTCTCTAGAGTCACTGAAATAGTTGTCAACTGTGCTTCTAAATTGGGTCACATAATGTTGAAAACATCAAAGCTGGTCTTTGTATTCCCCCAAAATAATTCCTAAGAATTATGTTTCTGTATAGTTATAGATTAAATATTTACACATAATTCTGTAATCTTTTCCTCTGGGATTTCTTTGCAATGATCTCTGGATCTTAAAGTTGCTGTAATTTATAAGAAAAAGAAAAGATGCGACAGATTTCCTCTAAAATTAATATGAAATCTCTTTTCTCTTTTTCACTGTACCAAAGAAACCTGAGAATTCAGAATTTAAAAGGCCTATTGTTAACATATTAAAGTAATCTGGCTCACAGGTCTGATCAAGATACATCTTTCAGCATTTCTTCTGCAGATAGAATTTAATTTCCCCTGACTTCGGTGATTTTTCATAACTTCTTATTTTGTCAGTTTGTTTAAGTATTATATAACTGATGTCAAAATACTGAATAGCCACTTCATTAGAACTGTAATATTGTCTCACAAATTGTAAGGGTTTTTTTGCTTATACTTTTAATTTTTCTCCAATTAAACAAAATGTTCCACCTAATGTATACTTTATTTTATACATATATATTCTGGCTTGTTAAAAGATAGTAAGGCATTTTAAAATTTAAAGGTGATTTTTTTCCCCCAGGAAAGTATAGCAGCACAGAAATTAAGGGACATGCTTAGGTTATAGTATTATAACTATATTTAGACATATTTTCACACTGGAATTTATTTCACAAATGGCCTGATCTAATTCTCACTCAAATCAATAGCAGCCTTTAGTAATCTTTGATACTAGTCTACTTGATCTTTCTGCATCTCAGTTATATCCCTGTAAATGGAGGCTATCTCCTTTACTCAAGAGAAGTTATGTGAGGATGAATCTTTAATAATGTATAAAGAGTCAGACAGTGCTCAGAGGTAGGTCATAAAAGCAACCAGACTTCTCCATTCTGTGTCTATCACTGAAAATACACCATGAGGGCCAGTGCACCTAAGTTTTGTGCCCTGGGTGGGGAAAAAGGAACATCTCTTGAATGACCCAGAAAGACTCTTACCACTTTTCCCTGACAGGGAAAAATGAAAATGGAAACTGACAGGGCAGGACACTGAGATACATCACAGGGACTGCTCAAACAAAAGGGAAATGAAATAAATTAGGTGGCATGGATTTCACACTTTATGTCTATACAGCCTTTCTAATTCTCTGTATTAATTTTAAATTTCAGCCAGACTCCCAAATATGCTCATCATTCAGCGCTGCAGTATGATATCCACAGACAGTCCCTGGATGTGAAACAGGATTGGCTTTGACTATAGTAAAAAGCAATACCAGGGAAAATCTGGTCCTGATGGCAAACTGTGCAGAGGAATTTAATCCAGATATTTAATCTCTTGCTCTCTGCAAATACAGGTTAGTTTCATTCATGCTATTTTTTATTTTGGACCCTGGCTTTTTATGTCATTTAACTGTGGCTGGGTATTATCTGGATCATTATTAGCTGGTACGGGCCAAAACCATGTGAAGCACTGTGCCAACAACAATGGTTCAGTGGTATTCTGGACCAAGGGGCAGTTCTCAAGGATGTGCCTTGCCCTTGTGCAGATTACTGGCAGAGTTGCACCTGGACTGCCCACAAAGGAACAGACTGAAACAATTTTGTTCCTCAAACTAGGTATTGTTAGAAGTTCTTGTCATATTAAATGGGTGAAGGAATTTGGCTAAGAATAAACCTCTTTTCATTCCAGCTTGTCCTCAGGTATCAGAGGGGCTGGGGGCAGATAGGATTCTGAGTGATATCCAATTTAGTTCTGTAAGTCTGGTCGCGTTCAATACTGAACTGCAACAATTATGGACAAGCAAGCATCGGTCAGTCTGGTCAGGCTCAGTGAACTAGCACAGCCAGACTCAAGCAGTTTGGTGGTCTTCCAATTAGGAAGAACCACAACTAGATTAATCAGTGATGCTGTTTATTTAGACAATAGAGTGTAGATTCTTTGGACTGCTGGTGATGATACGCTGTCTACAAAAGTAGGTGCAAATAATGTAGCAACATAGGAAAACACAAAACTACACATAAAGCAACATAAAACTACTTGAGCAATATCAAAGAATCACAGAATTGATTGGTTGGAAGGGATCTCGAGAGATCATCGGGTCCAACACCCCTGCCAAAGCAGGTTCCTTAGGACAGATCGCACAGGTAGGCATCCAGATGGGTCTTAAATATCTCCAGAGAAGGAGACTCCACAACCCCCCCTGGGCAGCCTATTCCAGTGCTCTGTCACCCTCACTGTGTAAAGGTTCTTCCACCTGTTGGTGCGGAACTTCCTGTGTTCCAACTTGAAACCATTGCCCCTTGTCCTGACTCCGCAGACCATTGAAAAGAGGCTGGCTACTTTTCCTTGTGTCCAACACTTGAGACATTAATCAGATACCCTCTCAGTCTTCTTTTCTCAAGGAAGATACAGCATATAGAAATCTAGCAACATAACTAACTATATGTAGAGATTTCTAAGTTTCTTAGAATAACTAAGTGTTCAAATCTCACCAGAGTCCCTGTGGGGTAGAGGGGCTCAGCCTGTCGATGGTCCTAGAAATCAGCGTTGGTTCATGATGGTATCTTCTGGACTTGTCACAATGGTATCTTGCCTAACATGTCTCTGTTTCTGGGCTATTTTTATACTGTTTTGACCTAACAAGTGAACCTTGAGTTACTTGTTGTCATGTATATCTTTATTGTGATTGGTGTAAATTTTCCTCACTTACATTTAAAGGTATAGGCTAACAGAAATTCAGAGTGCATGCTCTGTGAGGGGTGGTTGCACCTTGGAGGCAGGTAGCTTTTGGGTCATGCTTTTGAATCGCAATATTATAATGAGCAAAGTTCACCTGAAGGACATGATCTTGACAGGACTACTAGCTCAGTTCTTGTTCAGTTCTTACTTGGGGAAGAATAAATGCAGCTTGTCGGTACCATAGTACACCAAGTTCCCATAGATCACAGAGCCTAGCCATGCTGTCTCTGCTCCACTCTTCCCTCCATGCACTGTTTTCTCAGAGTTAGCGCATCAAGCTTTCTTGATGTTGCAAATCTCTAAGATCATCCAGGTAAGTTTTTTGTGAAATGGACTCTGCCTATTAGCTACACTTAACCCTGAAAGTTTCTGCAGTACTGAACATTTTCTTAAAGGGCAAACATTCATTTCTATGTCACCTCCAGAAATTATTCATACTGATACACCATGGAATGAAATTGATGTACAGATTCCAATTCTTCTCACAAAATTTCTGGACTACTAATGTATTCATGTTATGGTACAGATTCAGTACAGCTAAGTGGTCACTTAGACTTTTTATTAAAGCTACTAACACCACACTTCATAGAATCAAAATAATAGAATCATTGAATTCATTAGGTTGGAAGGGACTTTTATAGTCCAGGTAGACAACATCCCTCATTCACTAAGTGCATCACTTTGCCATAGAAGGAGATCAGGTTAGTCAAGCAGGACCGGTCTTTCATAAACCCATATTGACTGGGTCTGATTGCCTTGTTGTCCTGTATGTGCTGTGTTATGGCATTGAAGGTAATCATTGAAGGCAACCTTCCTCTGCACTAAGGTCAAACTGCCAGGCCTGTAGTTACCCTGGTCTTTCTTCTGGACCTCCCTGTAGATGGGCATCACATTGGCTAATTTCCAGTCAGCTAGGACCTCCTCAGCCAGAAGTGATGATAAATTCCGCATAGTGGCTTGGTGAGCACTCCCACCAACTCCTTTAGCACTCTTGGGTGGATCCCATCCAACCCGATAGACTTGTGTGTGTCGAAGTGGTATAGTAGGTCACTAATCATTTACCCTTGCATTATGGAGGCTTTCTTCTACTCCCCAGCCCTGCTTTCTAGCTTGGGGGATTAGGTACCCAGAGAACTGGTCTTACTGCTAAAGACTGAGGCAAAGAAGGCTTAAAGTACCTCTGCCTTTCTGCCTTATACTTATTCTTTGTCACTACGTTTCTCACAATATCTGATAAAGGATGGAGTTTCCTTAGGTGTTCTTTTGTTATTAATGTAGAAACATATTTTATTGTCTTTAAGAGCAGTAGCTGGATTAAGTTCTTCTGCTCTGATACAGGACTCTGAACTAGGCTTTTTATTGAATAAAGACAAAAAAGCACACTTATTCAACCAGTAGTGTGAAAATAGATTTGATAAAACTAGTACAATAACCCCCACAATGTTTATCTAAGCAATCTACTAAAACAGTTAAAGTAAAACTGCTGCCCAAAAAATACAATTTTAATTATATTCTGATTAACAGATAACAGAGTAATTCAATGTAGAACTTTTCATTATAAAATAGTAAGGTAAGTTGATCTTATCCTTGCACTTTGGTATTAGATACAAATCTATACTAAATTAAAGACTGCTTCCATGAAATCCATGTATTCCACAGTGCTTATGGTCTAGTTAACATTTAAAACAGTTATGTATCTATAGCTCTGTATCTTCATACATTTACATCTGGTTTATTTCATTATTAGCTTGACTGTTTATAAAGTTGCTTCTTTTTCAGGCAAACTTGTGAACCTAATAGCCAGAGTAAGAAATTTACAAATGCCACAAAGTGTAACCAAAAATTCTATACCTTGATAAAGAAGATTTTGTAGCTTTTTTAATTCAAACAAAATTGATCAACAGATGACTAAAGGCGACTAACTAAGATGGCTGAAGAAAGGTACTAAGATAACAGGAGTCAATGACAGAGATTGTCATAATTACTAGATATTACTTCCAGAAAAGAACTACACTTACAGGGGAAAAAAGACCCCAATAACCAACCAACAGTTCAGATGACAAATTCAATCTTTGAAGAAAAGACATTTATCTTAGGGTTGTTTTTTCCCCAGAATCACAGAATCATAAAGGTTATAAAAGACCTCTAAAATCATCAAGTCCACCACTCAACTCAACACCACCATGCCCACTAAACCATGTCCCAGAGAGCGACTTTTCTTAATACCTCCAGGGATGCTGACTCTAACACTTCCCTATGCAGCCTGTTCCAATGCTTGACCATTCTTTCAGTAAAAAAAATTTTCCTAATATCTGACCTGAATATCCCCTGTCACAAGAGACCATTCCCTCAGTTTCAACATTACTATATTAAACATAACATATATTCTATCTATAAGAGGCTTTCTTTTTACATGTGGGCATAAGAATGTACTGTTTCTCAAATAACAAAATTCAGTATTAGATACATTTTTACAGCTTGAACTGCCAGAGTTAGAAGTGTATTAGAAATGTTAATGACTTGCATTATTACTCTAATAGTCCATTATATTTGTTTATTGAAATATTTCATTGATATATTGCCTTATATCTGAGATTTTGAGCACCTGCAGCATATACAGATACCTCAGCATTAGAACTCTTCCCACCATAAAGAAAGAAGAGTTATTTGTTTTAAAAATAGCCACCATCTGATTAATATTATGTAGTTTCTTTTAAATGAGTAGCTTAGGTGTCATTAGGGCTTTTTAGGGAATGAGTCAGATCCTGATAACTGCAAAGTTAATTTAACTGTGAAATTAAGGTATCTGTGAGTGCCAGCAAATGTCCTCTAGTAGTCTATGGGCAATAACCTCAAATGGTATAAAGCTGCATAAATCTACTGAATTCTGAGTTTACACTATGAAAGATCCTAGTCGCATGTTAAACCTTAGTATTCTTCATAGTGCCATTTACATAGGTTAGTGAATTATAGGAAAAGATCTATTACAGAAATTTCCACCCCTCTTCTCACACCTCCCTCTGCTTTCAAAAGCTGCTGCTTGTAGGGCATATTTCCTTCTTAGCAATGTTATTCCAGAGGTGCCACCGTCATTGCTGAATGGCTTTCCTTTGGCCAGCAGCAGGTCCATCTTGATGTAGGCTGGTATTGGCTCTGTTGGACCTGGGGGAAATTTCTAGCAGCTTCTTACAGAAACCACTCAGAAGACCCACTCTCCCTCCCTCTGCTCTGCACCCACCTCTCCCCACCTTACCAAAACCTTGCAAGTGTGAGGCAATACCAAAACTGACCACTATGTCAAATCAGATTTTAGATAATTGCATGCCTTTCATAGGCAACATCTCCATTACTAGTTATGGGAGTTCTGGATTTATACAATTTTTCTACTTTACAGGACACAGCAGAAATAATGCAAGGGATCCAGGCATCATTAACTTATTTTGGCAAACAGGAGAAGTGCCTGAGGATTGGAGGATAGCCAATATCACTCCAGTCTTTAAAAAGGGCAAGAAGGAGGATCCTAGCAACTATAGGCCAGTCAGTCTCACTTCTGTCCCTGGAAAAGTTATGGAACAGCTTGTTCTGGATGCCATCACCAAGCAACTGGAAGAGAAGAAGGTCATGAGGAGTAGTCAGCATGGATTCACCAAGGGGAGATCATGCTCGACCAATCTCATAGCCTTCTATGATCTCATCACTGGCTGGGTGGATGGAGGGAGAGCAGTGGATGTCATCTACCTTGACTGTTCAGTAAGGCTTTCGATACTGTCTCCCATGACACCCTGATAGCAAAGCTAAGAAAGCATGGGATAGATAAGTGGACAGTGTGGTGGGTTGAGAATTGGCTATCGGACTGTGCTCAGAGGGTTCTGATCGGTGGAGCAGAATCTGAATGGAGGCCTGTGACTAGTGGTGTTCCCCAGGGCTCGGTGTTGGGTCCAGTCCTGTTCAATATCTTCATTGATGACCCTGATGAGGGAATAGCATCCACCCTCAGCAAGTACGCCGATGATACAAAGCTGGGAGGGGTGGCTGACACAGGAACACTGCGCTGCCATCCAGCGAGACCTGGACAGGCTGGAGAGCTGGGCAGGGAGAAACCAGATGAAATTCAACAAAAGCAAGTGTAAAGTCTTGCACCTGGGAAGGAACAACCGTTTGTATCAGTACAGGCTGGGGGATGACCTGCTGGAGAAGAGCTCTGTGGAGAAGAACCTGTGGGTCCTGGTTGATGACAGCTTGGCTATGAGTCAGCAGTGTGCCCTGGTGGCTAAGAGAGCCAATGGGATCCTGGGGTCCATCAGGAGGAGTGTGGCCAGCAGGTCAAAGGAGGTGATCCTCCCCCTCTACTCTGCCCTGTTCAGGCCCCTGGAATATTGTGTCCAGTTCTGGGCTCCCTGGTGTAAAAAGGACAGGGATCTCCTGGAGAGAGTCCAGAGAAGGGCTACAAAGATGATTAAGGGCCTGGAGCATCTGCCCTATGAGGAGAGGCTAAGAGAGTGGGGCTGTTCTGAGGGGGGACCTAATCAATGTTTATAAATATCTCAAGTATGGGGTGCAGGGGGAATTGGCCAGCCCCTTTTCTTTGGTCAGTGGAGATAGAACAAGGTACAATGGCTGCAAGTTGGAGCACAGGAAGTTCCACACCAACATGCGGAGGAACTTTTTCACAGTGAGAGTGACAGAGCCCTGGGACAGGCTGCCCAGGGAGGTGGTGGAGTCTCCTTCTCTGGAGATATTCAAGACCCATCTGGATGCCTATCTGTGCAATATGAGTTAGGGTGCCTGCTTTGGCAGGGTGGTTGGACCCGATGATCTCTTGAGGTCCCTTCCAACCCCTACTATTCTGTGATTCTGTGATTTTATAACAGATTTTATAAATCTGCTTTGTTCACCCTAGATTAGGACCTGGATGTGGCAAGTGTTGATCAAATGTGGATAGTTAGAAAGCTAAGAGTGTGGTGCATGAAAAGACACAAGCCAAAATTATTGTAAAGATACATTTTAAATCTTCTCTAGGTGAGATATTCTTTTTTCTTACCAAAGAGGCAGAAAGCAAAGTTATATCAGGCAACATCAAGCCACAAAAAATCACCCACATGTTCAGGGTTCACTAGGAGTGTATCATTACCACAGTCATGGTCATCCAGCTTGAGACATGAGGTGTCCCAGAATCCATCAACTGTTTTGGAGACAGAGGCATAGTAGATGTTCTGTATTGTTTATGTCCCTGTCAGTAAGGTACCTGTTCCTATCAAGTAATGGACCAATGTTCTCCATGTTCTCTCTGGTCCTCCTCTTGTTGTTAATGTCTTTGAAAAGCCCCTTTTTATTGTTTGTCACAGTATTGGCTAGCATCTGCTCTAACTGAGCTTTGGCCACAAAAATTGCTTATGCTTTTGAAATACCCTGCTTCTTTTCTGCTTCACATTACGGTACTTTTAATAGCACTTCGCCCTGACTGACTGACAATTACTTGCATCATGAGATGACAAGGGAAGCTCATGGCTTCTGAACATACTGTCCTTGTACCTCTTCCTGCTTGTTGCACAGATTCCATAATATAGATACATCTCCCTGGCATCATTAGTAGCTGTCCTCATTGATACAGAAATTCCAGGGCATGTGGCAGAGTTAAATTACACTCGGTTAATAACCACTTTTAGGTTGTTTCTTTTTGTACATACAAGCATTAACTGGTCCCTTAATGCATCATTCAAGCTCTCTCAACCAGCAATGCTCTGTTAATTTTCTTAATTCAGACACTTAAAAAAAAAATTTAAAAGTAGAAACGGTCTGAAGTCACCAGCAGTTTAGGGACTAGGTGATTTTCTGCAGTTTCCACAGTCTATGTAAATGTCTTCTCCGCTGGTTTAATAGAAACCCTTAGACTATGCAACAGCTTAAAAAGGTTAACCACAATTACACTTGCTAAAATCCCAAAGCTTTTCTTGCAATTTAGGATATTACCCAGTTCATATTGTTTGAAGTGTAAGATGCAGGTCGGTCAGTTCTCTCTTGAGCTATCAAACAATTCCATATTCCCCAAGTTAGACGTTAACCTTTTTTCTTTTTTAAACTAGCAATTTACTGAAAGTCCCTGTAGCTACATGATGAAAGTGTTCAAAGCAGGTTGGGGCTTTGGGCAACCTGGTCTAGTGGAGGGTGCCCCTGCCTATGGCAGGGGTTTGGAAATGGATAATCTTTAAAGGCCCTTCCAACACAAACGATTTTGTAATTTTGTGATTCTATGTTTTTTCTTTATGTTTTTTGCTACGTTTTAATCACACTCTTCTGTACAATATTTTATAGGAGTTCATTTAACCATCAGTATTATATTCTTTGCCATTTGCTTAGCAATTGTATTACAAAGAAATTGTATTACTCAGTTTACCGAGTAAATGACATGTAACTTTTAACTAGAAATGTATACAACTCAGTTAACAGCATTTTATATCTAAGAAATGGTGAATTAATAACAGTAAATTAATTTTAATATAAAGACATATTACCAACTTAACACCCACCATATAAAAACCTTTTCATTTACATTTTTTTCCATAGTTACCCAGCAAAGTTCAGTTTTATAGATTCCAGACATTAAAACATGAGGCTCCAAAGCATTCTACATTTCTTTCTCTACCCCTTTGGGCTGCTGAACTACTAAATTACACTCTAAAAATAATAGAACAAAGGTATTTTTTCAGTCTTCTAGGTAAGACTTTTCTAAGCACCCCTGTTCATTAGTGCTCCGTAATATTTAAGCTTTATATAATTTCACAACAAAGCTCTACTTGTAAAACAAATGACACTCAGAAGCTGTAAATAAATCAAAGTGGAAAATGGGTAATAATTAGAAATAGAAAATCTACTTAGAAAATTTAACTTGAAAATGGAATATTCTACAGGAAAATTGTAGAGACTTGGGTTTTATTTTATTTTATTTTGTTTTTAGTGTCTCAGATCATCTGTCTAAAGACACAACAATTTTTTCACTTTGGGTTCTATTGAACTATTATTGTACTGATCACAGCCAATACAGAAGAATTATAAGAAGAATATACACAAGAGGTGTAATAAGTTATTTCCATTATAATTAGACACATTTGTGAATTAAAATGCCACTTATTAAATACCTGTAGGTATAATTTCTACCAGTAGCATTAGCACTAAAAGAAACTTAGAATTTAAAATTTTTTAAGCTTTAGGTGTCTCTGTTCAAGCTTCAGCGATCAAGAAAGGAAAAGCCAGGAAGGATGTCTTCATCCAAAGTTGTGACACTATTTTCAGGGTCATTTTATGAAGCATGGTATAATATGGATCTTCGAAGTACTGTGAACAGCACCCTGTGCCTGGGTTTCTTCCAAGATCATAGACAAGGTAAACCAAATTTTGGTAGTGTTACAAAGTTTTGATTCTGGCAATCTGTGTATTCATGAAACCCCCATTTCTAGCTCTTACATTAAAAAAACCCCAACTAACCAATAAATAAATAATAATTTTTAGCCAAAATCATATTAAAAACTCTGAAGTATAAAGAGAAAAAAATCAGAGATGGTTTATTAGAAAGCTACATGTCTCTCAGACACATTGCAAATGCAGCAAACTGACAACCTTTTGCTATAGGAGTTCATTTAATCATTACCAAAACTCTAGATGTCAGTTCTAGATGTCATCCTACAGTAGCATCCTAGTTTGAAATATCCTGTAAAAATTAATGCCATGTGGCACAAATGAATACTCATCCATGGACACTGCTAAGATGAATTTATGAAGTGGACCAAGCAAGGGTCAGGCTGTGTCTGGAATATCTTTGCACCCATCCACATGCACAGGCACACAGACACACACACACTGTGGTGGGACACTGAAGAAGACATTTAAGAATTAGATTGTGATTTCAAGCAGAATATAGGCAGAATAAAACTATAGGCCTTGCTTGTAGAGAACTTTATGTTAGCATTTGTGGGAGTGTTATATAGACTGAGCATATACTATGATGTCAGCATGTGCTGCCTTTATGTCCTATAAGAGCTCATTCCTATGGAGATTTGCAAGAGCGTAACACCCAAAGCAAACCTCAATGTACTGTGTGAAAAGTTTGGTATTGTACATCTAAAAGATTGTTGGTTTTGTCCAACTGGAAGAATACTATGTAAGGTGTTAGAAACAGTGAGGTTGGCCAACTCCACCACAGATGGGAACTCTGTTATGGTACACCAGCAGGGTTTAATCTGACTCTGCAACAAGTGAAGTTCCCAGCATCAGAAGGGACATAATATCCTACCTTCTTTTTATAGTTTCTATACTTTACAATAGAATAACAGTGTTTTGCTTACTGAGAACACAAAAGTGCTGATGCCTCATTGCAAAACACACACACACACATACACAAGGAATGGGAGTTAGCTGAGAGGACCCTGGAACCACTTCAGTGCATTAGCACAGCGCTGCAATAAGGAATATCTGCTTAATAGTCACCAAGGCTATTGAGTTTTGATTCCAGTTTTTTGAGGCTTCAAACCCAAGGAAGCACGCCACATCCATGCTCAGTTTCAAGCTCTGGTCAGTAGCTCAGCCCTGACATGGGTTCTCTGCTTGTATGTGGTTTCCCCTAGTCTGTCCTTGGGACATGGGGGTTGTGGTACAGGTCATCAATCAAAGCAAACCATTGTTATGTCACACTGCACCTTTCCAGCACTCTCAAGTGTTGTTCTCCTGTAACTTATTGGTCCAGGGCCCCAACCATGGCTCATCCTATTCACTTATTTTTTAAGTTGTCCTGTCTGGCTCAGATCATGATGTTCAATCACTCAGGTTTTGGTCAAAGCAAGGTTATAAAGTTCTTATGATAATCAACTGAAGTTCATTATCTATTAATTCTTAAGAACTTACTAGAAAAAAATATTAACTTGCTTTCATCATAATCCATTCATCATTTTAATAAGTGATCATGTACTTGCCAATAAAAGCAGGCCAATGAAAGATTGTCTAGTAAATGTCAGTAAGGCTTGATTTTAAGACCTATTTGATCAAATTTCAGTTGATCATTATTTCCAGTTTAAGTTGCTTTTAAAGTCTATTTCCTACTTCTACAAAACTGTTTGGATGATCAAGGGAAATTTAACGCTAGAAGTAGACAAGATGTGCAACAGATTTTATTCTACTGTATAGATGCATTTGAAGAACTTGTGATAGATAACAGATGGACAACTTTGTGTTTAACTGTAAAATTACTTAATTACTATTTCTGACATCCAGAAATGAAAATCCAAGTTAAATAATTCATTTATTTTCAAGAACTTCTTAAATATATTTGCAACACTTATCTTCCTAAATGAAAAGGAAAAAAAACCCAAAACCCCACCTGCTGGCAATCATTGTCAAATGTTTTTCTCTAGAAACTGAAAAATTCTGCAGCTGAAAAACTGACAGCTGAACAAACAAAAAGAGTACACAGAATTATCCTGATTGGTCGCATGAGAGCTTCAGAGGTATTGCATGAAACATTACGTTTCCACTGCAGCCATGTCTCATTGATAATGTCCAAGTGAACATATCCACTGGGAGATCGAAAAATGGATTTATACTAACTCTTGGGAGGTAGAATTGAAAAAAAGTAAAATAAATATTTCATTTAAAGGCCCTATTAGTAATCTGTTCTTGAATGTTCTTTACCTCACAGAATCAGGAATATGTACCTTTTACTAACTTGCAAAGCTTAGCTTCCTGTGAATTAGTTCATAATAAATCATCTACATGAAAATTCCCTTATGATCATATGAATACAACAGAAATTTTAAGAATTAGTGCAAAAATATAATGAGAAATTACATATGGGTATGTTCAAGCAAAGAACATAAAATATTTCACCACAAGATCAAGCATGCATTCACAACAATGAAAACAGAAAGATCAGGCACAGTATTACATTTCACTTTTCTAGTTATGCCTAATCCTGCCTCCCTATATTTCTGTGATAGTAAACATTACCGAGAGGGTGATCAGGCTCTGGAACTTGACTGAGTTCAAGAAGCGTCTGGACGATGCACTCAGTCCCATGCTCTGACCTGGCTGGCCCTGTGTGGAGCCAGGAGTTGGATTCCATGATCCTTATGGGTCCCTTCCAACTCAGGATATTCTATGATTCTATGATTATAATCCTGAAACATTTGTTATCATAAAATATGATAACAAAATCTGCTTTCAACTATAAACTATTTGATAAACACAAAGCAGGTTTCAAAACTCAGGACAATAAAAATGTATTTCCAACATCAAGCCAACGGTGTTTAATTCTTTGTCAACAATAGAGATTGTGTAGCAAATCAGATATAGAAAGAGAGAAAAGAGGGATTTTGAAAAAAAGAATGATGACAATTTTATTAGCATAAATGTCCTGGGTTCAGCTAGGATAGGGTTAATTTTCACCAGAAGATGGGTCATTAATCCTGTTAATATTACTTCCCACTCCCCTTGCTGTCCCAATAAACTGTTCTTAATCCAAACCCTGAAATTTGCCTTTTTCTGCCCATTCTCCTCCCATCCTGCTGGGAAGGGGAAGTGGGGGAGGGTGAGTCAGTGGCTCTGATTGTCCTTTCTCAGTTCCTAATCTATGTCTTAAAAAGACACACAAAACAAAAGCTCTGAAGATTTTTCTGACCTGCTAATTCAGCTCCAATTCTACAGTTACATGTTATCTAATGAAAAAAAATCAAAGCAAGCAAACAAAAAGAACCCCAAAACAAAAAGAAGGTATGCCTTCAGGTATTGAAGCAATTTTCCTACCCATTGGTGATTAACATCACTCCACCTCATCTGTCCTTTAGCCCTCCCAACCTCTCATTACAGTAACCTTAATTACTTCCTGTTACCAGGCAATGCAAGAAATACAGTGGGAGTGCTTGCAGGGCAACAGGTACTCCAGTGAGACTCTGATGCCAGTGTCTAACAGCTGAGATTTCCCCAGTCTCCTTGCTTGAGAATCAATACAGGCATCTTTGCTCATAGCTATTGATTTGCACCAAACTTTCAGATATTGATTACCCTTTAAGGCTAGTAACAATTTGAGAAACTTCAGAATTTTGACAATGGATCAGACATTTTTAGGCAGAAATGTACTAACATATAGACTGCATGATTTTGTTTGTGTTTTTTTTTTCTTCTTGTAGGTTTTTGGGGTTTGTTTTTCATCTTCATTGAAACAATAATATAATGAATATAATGTTATAACGTTAAATCTCATTCACCAAATTCTGGTTTTATCTGTCTTGTTCATGCTGCCATGAAAAAATAATCTTATGAAACATATTTTGTCATTTTCCTGGGATGTACAAAACAACAGTTAATTTCAGAGCTAAAGTTATGTCACTGAGGACATTATTGTTCTTTTTCCTATTTGAAATATTTAGAAATTAGAATTGAGATATTCAGGACCTAAGTCATTAGGTTTAAAAATGGTCAAAGACAACAATTTAAAGCCTAAATTTAGAATTCCACCTGTAACTGGAAAGCAAAGGGGATATTTACTTTTCATGTGAAATTCATTATCTAAGAAGCTTTTTTTTTTAAAAAAAAAATGAGATTAGGCTTTGGACTTATCTTAGAGACCACCATTTTACAAAAAGGTTAAATCACAGTGAAATTCACAATTTCTTACTATTAGTATTTCTGCGTCATACATGCAAAATATGTGTAAGATATAGCATAAAATGCAAAAAAAGCAACCAACAAGATAATGCCCAAATCAAATTACATGATACTGAGTATCATGTAGAAAAGTAGCATCAGTTTTAATGGTGAAGTTGCTGTTATTTTTTCATAATGATGGCAATACCAGATTTTTTGATAACTTAGAGATATATTGTTGATGAAAATGTATATGGAGAAAACTTTTCTTTCTTATTTTGGTGTGCTTTTATATCAATGGGAATAAAAGGGTTTTTTAAAAAATCTTCTGATCAGTTACTGAGTAATTCAGAGTCAGAAAATCCTAACTTATATACCTGCACTTGGCTTCATTAATTAAAAAGAAAAGCATGTTCGAAGATATTTGTGGACTCCTCTTTTCTAATAGACAGTCTATGAATGAACTAATATTTGCACTGAATTTTAAATACCAATGCTGATCTACAAATTTATTTAGATAGCAGGAAGAACTGTGTAGTGACATGCTTTCTTCCGCTGCTTTGAAAAGCCCTCAGTTTGACAACCCAGTAAAAATATGTTCCGTGATCAAAAAAGTGCTGTTTGTTGTCTATCCCAATAAGGTGAAGGGTTTTTTTGTAATATTGAATTGCAAAGTTTTAGTAGCAGGGGGACTTCAGAGTGGTTTCTGTGAGAAAATGCCACAAGCTTTCCCCTACGGGGGAAACTAATGCTATATGGCTCCAAGACAGACCTGTTGCTGGCTAAAGCCAAGCACATCAGCAACAGTGGTAGCACCTGTAAAGGTCATGTGAAGAAGGAGGTGAAAGCAGAGATTCACCCACAGCCCCGGGGAAGACCATGAGTAAGGACCCATGTTGGAGAAGTTTGTGGGGGACTGCCTCCTGTGAGAGGAACCCCACACTTGATCAGGCAAAGACTGTGAGGAGGAGTGAGGAGGAATGATGAACTGACCCCAACCTCCATTCCCTGTCTTCCTGCACTGCTCTAAGGGAGCAGTTAGATAATTCAGGAGTGAAGTTGATCCCAGTAGGAAGGGAGAGATGGAGGGGAAATGTTTTAAGATTTGGTTTTATTTCTCATTATCTTATTCTGATTTAATTGACAAGAAATTAATTTCTTCAAGCCTGTTTTGCCTGATGCAGAAATTTGTGACTTATCTGTTCCTGTCATTATCTTGACTCATGAGGCTTTTGTTATATTTTCTCTTCCCTATGCAGTTGAGGAGGGGAGTGATAGAGTGGCCTTGGTGTGCACTTGGTATCCAGCCATTATACTACCTTCCAAATTTTCTATCAGCAGAAAAATAACTTTTGGGTATAATTAAATATTCAAACTAATGATTTAGTATTACAGCAATCAGATCATCTATACAATGATGGAGATGAAGTGCTGGAAAACAGCCCTGAGGAAAAGGACTTGGGGGGTACGTGTGGATGGATAGCTGGACATGGACCACCAATGTGCATCTGCAGACCAGAAGGCCAAATGTATCCTGGGGTGCATCAAAATAAATGTGTCCAGCAGATAGAGAGAGGTGATTCTGCCCCTCTACTCTGCTCTGGTGTGTCTACACCTGGAATACTGTGTCTAGCTTTCGAATCTTCAACACAGAAAAGGACATGGACCTGTTGGAGCGCATCCAGAGGAGTGCCACAAAAACGATCAAAGGGCTGGACCACCTCTCCTATGAAGACAGGCTGTGAGAGTTGGGCTTGTTCATCTAGGAGGAGGTTCTATGGGGACCTTATAGTGGCCTTCCAGTACCTGAAAGATGTCTATAAGAAAACTGGGGAAGAACTGTTCATGAGGGCATGTAACAGTAGGACAAGGGGTAATGGTTTTAAACTAGAAAAGGGCAGATTTCGGTTGGATATTAGGAAAATAATTCTTTAATAGGGTGGTGGATCACTGGAACAGGTTGTCCAGAGAGGTAGTGGAGGCTCCATCCCAGGGAATACTCAAGGCCAGCCTTGATGAGGCTCTGATCAACCTGATCTAGTGAAGATGTCTCTGCTTACTGCAGGGAGGTTGGACTAGATGACATTTAAAGGTCCCTTCAAACTCAATAAATTCTATGAGTCTATGATTTAATAATTTCATCTCTCCATAAAAAGCTTCAAAATTATTTCACAGCTAAATATTAAAAATTCTGGTTTAGTGTTTCTTTGGAAGCTGCTGCCAATAGTGAAACAGTGTGGATGCTTTTACTGTCATTAAATAAATCCAGTTAACGAGCACCAAATCAAGTATGTTTCATTTGTAAAGCTTTTGGCATTTTCTTACGTGAAAGACAGAATATTTCTTATTTATTATATGGCCCATACAAGATTATATGCTAAAGTTAGAAGTGTTATTAGTGCTAAGTTTCATTTTTCAAGGTCTCTCAGGGCAGCTAAAATAATAGCAAAAGCTGAAGACATATGCTACTAATGAAGTCAGTTTCGTAACCTCAGAGCTATATTCTTGCACTATTTTGACAAAAAGTAATTATGTTCTTTATTTTGTCCAAAGGCTAAACTTCAAACATAGGGAAAAAAGGGGTGGGGGGAGAGAATATATGTTGAATGAAATGTGCAGAATAGATAAAATATTACTAACCAGTAAGCCTGTAAATTCTAACTGATATTAGTCATAGACCCACCAAAAAAAAAAAAAAAAAAAAGAATTCTTTGCTGTTTTTTCCCAAACCCCACTATTTTTCAAAAAAACTGTCAACTGAAAGTTGACACATTTAAATAAATGCTCATTTTAATTTTAATCGAAGTGAATTATTCATGCCAGCAGTAATGACTGCAGTTTTTGAACAAAGTAGGATAGAGTTCTGTTTAGTAATGTGTGCACTTTTGTCATAACAGGTGTTACAGTCTGACATAAAGTTTCCTGTGCTGAATTTTTATTATTATTATTTTGACAGTTGTTTTTCTATTGTAATTACAAAAAGCTGGGGGTTTTTCCCCACTTTTGTCTTTCCTCCATACCTATAAAGAGATTCCAGCTTGTCACAGTATTTAGGTGAGGCGGCTGCAAGAACAGACCACACCAGCAATACATAATCTAAAATGTATTTACTTAAAAGAATACGTATCGCATGTGGTTAGTGAAGTTTTTTTTAAGATTTCTGCTCTGTGGTGCAAACAAGAGAGCCCCTCTGGTCTAGATGAAAACAGCAGCACAGACCAGAGAAAACAGGGCTCACTCGAGAATCAACATGCCTTCCTGCAGTGTCAGAGACACCCACTTGTCTTCCTCTGTGTTCTTGCCTTTCAACTGTTTTTGGGTTTTTTTTAATATCACCTCAGTGGCTTAGGCCATGACTGGAGTCACTAACTGTTGACCATCACCAGGTTTCTATTACCCTCTGGTCTTCTGCCTCAAATATGTTAGAAAAATCTGCAGTTTGTTTATTGCTTTGCTTTGCTTCTCATATCAAGATAATCTAATCAGTTAAAGCTGGGCAGATCTAGTCAAAGTTGCATTTAATTGTTTCATGCTTTTGGGTAGGCTTCATATCAAAAAACTAGCACTGAAAGCCATTATATTTCTCACAGTTTGTGGAGACTGCAGAGTTAGATGAGAAGCATGATATAAAACCACTGTCATACAATCCTTATTCTGCGCAACAAGGTCATGTCTTTGTTCAGAGTGACACAGTACTCCAAAGAAGCTGGGAGTTCAAGTGGTTTAATTAAACAAATGCTAAGCCCTTTTGTTAAAATTAATACCAAGCTGGGCCTATGCACTGAGATTTAAATTAATTTTGAATCATCTAGAGTCATCCTAGATAAATAGGGTCTAACAGTGCTGCTTCTACAGCATTCCCAGAGCTCAGATTACATTTGGAAATACAGTTCATGAGGATATTTAGCACCTCTATTAATAAAAGGATTTAGCCAACTTGCAGTGGAAACACCTCCCTCTGCAATTTGGATAGATTACTGGTTACTGAGAGACAGGTCAATTTATTTTATTTAAAATGTCATTTCATGATTGGATAGTATCTACTAGAATATTCCAAAATAAGACCAGAAATAAACCAGGAGGTAATTTCACACACTCTTTCTAATGTCTGTCCATTCAATATGTAATTTTTGTTCAGGGCTTCCTGTCATCAAGTATCCAGCTCTTATGCATATAGCCTAAATACACTTCTAACTGAATTAGTAAAAAATGTATACTTCTGGTCAACACCGGGATCACAGAATAGTCAGGGTTGGAAGGGACCTCTGGAGATGATCTAGTCTAACCCCTCTGCTAAAGCAGGTTCACAAGATTGCATCCAGACAGCTTTTGAATATCTTTAGAGGAGATTCCACAGCCTCTCCAGGCAGTCTGCTCCAGTGCTCTGTCACCCTGAGTGGAGAAGTTTTTTCCCCATATTGAAATAGAACTTCTTGTATTCCTGTTTGTGCTTGTAGTCTCTTTGTCCTGTCTGTAGGCACCACTAAAAACAGTCTGGCTCCATCCTCTTGACATCACTCTTTAGATGTTTATAAACATAAAGAGGATTATCAGATTCCCTCTCAGTCTTCTCCAGGCTAAACAGACCCAGCTTACTCAGTGTTTCCTCACAGGAGAGATGCTCCAGTCCCCTTAATCATCCTTGTAGGCCTCCACTGGACTCTGTACAGTAGTTCCTTGTTCTGGAGAGCCCAGAACTGGATATAGCACTCCAGGTGTGGCCTCAACAGGGCAGAGTAGAGGGAAAGGATAACCTTCCATGACCTACTTTCCACGCTCTTCTTAATGTACTGTAGGACACCATTGGCCTTGCTGGCTTATGGATAACTTGTTGTGAATCAGGACTCCCAGATCCTTCTCTACAAAGGAGCTGCACAGAAGGTCAACCCCTAACCTGTACTAGTGCATGGTGCTCTTCCTCCCTAGATGAAGGAGGATCCTACATTCGCCTTTGTTGAACTACATTTGATTTCTCTTCACCCAGTTAATAAGTCTGTGCAGGTCTTGCTGAACAACAGCACAGCATTCTGGTTTGTTGGCTGCTCCTCCCAGTTCTGTATAATCAGCAAAATCTCATCCATTTTTCTGTTCGCTGCCTTGAATAACCAAATCTGCAATTGTCATTCGCAGATTAGACAAGAAAATCTAATCAAAGCTCTTACAGTGAAACAGTTATACATCTATTCAGCAATTCATTTCACAATTCCTTTTTTTTTTCTCCTTTGTTTATGTCTAATTTGAAGAAGTCTGCAAAATGGTTTTGATCATGGTGTCAGAAAAGTGGATATTGTGAAGGAAGAACACCACAATAGTTTAAGGAGTATAACTCCAATTGTGAACATAGAAATGTCATGGTTTAACCTCAGGTGGTAACTGAGTACTACGTAGCTGATCACTCACCCTCACCCCTAAGGGGATGGGAAGGGGAATGGATAAAGGGTTGAGATAGAGACAGTAAAATAGGATAAGGAAGGAAGATTATAATAATAACAACAATAGTAGCAGCAACACCACCACCACGATGTTATGCCCAAATGCAATTGCTCACCAATTGCAGAAAAAAAAAATAAAATCCTGAATGCCAATTCTCTATCTAAGCAGTGATTCCACCTCCCAGCATGTTTCCTCAGTTCTATGCTGAGCATGATGTTTCATGTTGGTATCTCTTTGGCCAGTCTGGGTCAGTCATCCTAGCTGTGTTTTCCCAGCTTCATCTAGGAAAACCCTTAGAATTCTTTATTTTTTTCTGTTTTATTTGAAACTGCATTAGTTACCTTACCTTTCATACTAATTCTCCCAGGATTCTTTTGAAGTAAAGGCAGACAGTATAGGGACAAACCTTTGTCTCATGAAGATTCTTGAAAATTTCCAAAATAATATTAATGTCGGGGAAGACAGCAGGCCTGCTAGTGGCCTAGATCTCTTCTCCCAAGATTTAGGTCCTGACAATATTCTTCTGTTCCCATGAGACAGGAAAAGTTACTCATGCTGAGAGGATCCTAATAATCACATTCTCAAAACACAGTGGCCTTGCTGATAGGTGTACAGGCTACCCTAACCCAAGAAGCAGTTATGGGAAGGTATTTGGGAGTAACGCAACATGTTAGGAACCAACCATAACAAGAGGTTCAAAACAGCAGGTGTGCAGATACTTTTAGGTATTAAAGGTAAACTAAGGATGTTTAGCTATAAGATAGGTTTATCAGAACTTGTTATAGTTACTAACCAATCAATATGGTGTGAACAGTGTCTGTAACCAATTAGCAGTTTTTTAGCTTGCCACATTTGCAGTAAGAAAGGTATATAATCTGTGTGATTTCACCTAATAAAATGGCTTCCTGGCTTCCTGGCTTCACCTAAAATTCATATATTGAATTGCATGTTGCTCTCTACTGGACGCCACATACTAATTTAAAATTAATATTAAAATTAATCTGATTTAACAATAGTTAAAGGAGCAGTTAGCCTATGCAAGTACCTCAGAATTCAGGGCTTAGATTACCAAGGAGTTCAGGCTACAAAACTCAAGGCTCATGTTTTAAAAATATTGGTATTACATTTGCACTTTTAATCAAACATTAAGAAATATATGTTTAGCAAATAACAAAAATATTAACAAACAGGTATCCTTGAGAAGCAGCATTTATAGATGTCTTATTTACACAAATTATTTTCAGCTTCAGAAGTTTTAAGAGTAAGCTCTACTTACAGTAGAAGTAACCAATACACACTAAAGGAATAATATTAGGCTGTTTTAATTCTCATAGCAATATATGCATGATTATAAAAAGTTGCAACCAAGATCCTCAGAGTACATACTCATACACTGCAGAGGATTTAAGTACAGGATTAAAATACATGTTTTGGTGCTGCAGTGTAAGAATGCTATCGGTAAACTGGAGTGAGTTCAGCCACAAAGATGATTAGGAAGGTGGGAAGTATGATGTAGGAAGACAGCTGAGAGATTTGGCCTGGATAGGTGTGCCCTCTGCTCTGCAAAAAACTGGCTGGATGGCCAGGCCAGAAGAGTTGTGGTAAATGGAGCTAAATCTACCTGGAGGCCGGTCACAAGTGGTGTTCCCCATGGCTCAGTCCTGGGTTCAGTTCTGTTCAATATTTTTATCAATGACCTGGGTGAAGGAATTGAATGTTTCCTCAGTAAGTCTGTGGAAAACACTAAGCTTGGAAGTGTTGATCTGCCTGAGGGTAGGGAGGTTCTTCAACAGGATCTGAAGTGGCTGGATTGATGGGCTAAGACCAACAGGATGAGGTTCAACAAGGCCAAGTGTAGAGTCCTGCACATGGGATGGGACATAACAACCCCATGCAACGCTACAGGCTTGGGGAAGAGTGGCTGGAAAGCTGCCTGGCAGAGAAATACCTTGGGGACATTGGTTGACTGCTGACTGAATAGGAGCCAGCAGTGTGCCCAGGTGGCCAAGAAAGTCAACAGCATCCTGGCTTGTATCAGAAACAGTGTGGACAACCGGTCCAGGGAAGTGATTATGTTCCTGTACTTGGCATTGGCAAGGCCGCACCTCTAATATTATGTTCAGATTTGGGCCTCTCAGTACAAGAAAGAGATCAAGGTCCTGGAGTGCATCCAGAGAAGGGCAACCAGGCTGGTGAAGGGGCTGTAGAGCAAAACTTATGAGGAGCAGCTGAGGGAACTGGGGTTGTTTGGCCTGGAGAAGAGAAGGCTGAGTGGGGACCTTATCACCACCTACAATTACCTGAAAGGAGGTTGTAGAGAGATGGGTGTTGGTCTCTTCACTCAAGCAACAGGCGATAGGACGAGGAGGAATGGGCTCAAGTTGCACCAGAACAGGTTCAGATTAGACATTAGGAAAAAGTTCTTCACCAAAAAGGTTATCGGGTATTGGAACAGGCTGCCCAGGAAGGTGATTGAGTCACCAACCCTGGATGTATTTAAAAGATGGATAGATGAGGTACTTCAGCACATGGTTTAGTAGAGGACAGGTATGGTTGGATTTGATGATCTCAAAGGTCTTTTCCAACCCAGTGATTCTCTAAGTCTGTGATCTGGATTAATTTGATCTTTAGAAAAAAAGGCTCTGGGAGTGACTTGCTGGTATCTTTAACCATCAAATAGATGGTTATAGAAAAAACAGAGCTAGCTTCCAGAGGTGCAAAATGAAAGGATAATAGGCAGTAGATACAGTTATATCAATAAAAATTCCAATTAGATTTTAGAAAAATAAATAAATCACAATGTGGCTTGTCAAATACTGTAACAGTTTGCCTAGGGGTACTCTGAAACCTCCTGGGAGTTTTTCATGTACACACTATGGCAAAGACCCTAAGCAATCAAATAGGTCCTATTTCCAGCAAGGGATTAGACCAGATGACCTCCTAGGATACTTTTCAAAATAAACTATTACTTATATTTACAGTATCTAAGTTGGTCTTCATGGACCATTCAGATAATTTTTAAATCTTTCAAACCTTCAACTTTTCTCTGGAATTGTTGCTACTGTGCAAAGCACATCTAATGTACTTGTATTTATTGCTATCCTGCTTTATTTCTTTATTATTTGAGCAATAAACCAGTACACCATTACCTTGCCCATTGTAAGTACCCACAAGCCAGCAGATTTTTATTTTTTTCCCCCTTTAACTTCAGGAATGAAATGAGATGAAACAATATTGATTAGTTAGAAAGTAAAAATAGAATTATGCCTTCAGCACAATTCCTTCCATAAGTGTTTTGGAGTGAGATTTTAGCACCTGAACAAAGATATCTTATGTCCCTGGGATCAGGAATATATTCTGTTAGCTACATTGCTTTCATAAAATTGTAATATGCATTTGATCTTCTTCCCAAAAAATTGGAGTCCAAGTGTGTTTTACAGAATATCAAGAATTCTGATAAAATTCAAAGGTTTAATTGTTTTTATAATTAAATATATAAGTAGTAAGGTTATAAAGATATATATAAAGATATTTTACCTGATTTCACCATCATATGGCACTGGTAAAAGAATGTAAATCTTTTTCAGTTATTTATAAATAAATATTTATAGATTTTATATATATATATTTCTGCAGGCTTGAGGAGACCAGTAGTATTATATCAAGAGAAGTTCAATGTTCTAGGCTTTTTCTAAACACTTTTTGTCTTAATTCCTCAGCACCGATTGCCTCTTATTGAATTGCTGTCCTCTACTTCAGCCTTTATTCTACTGCCTTGAAAGTGTGCAAGAGGATTTTATGAAAGAAGCAAGTTAAAAGTCTCATTAGATTATATTTTTGTTGTAGTGCTAATACTTCCATCATTTCTTGATCTGTTGTCACTGAGCACTGTGTTATATCACAATTTAGATAAACAATACAGAATTATAATTTTTTAATGTATCTCATTCACTCCTCAAGTTAACAATGATGTAATAATGGCATCTCTAACTTGTGCTAACTACTCACTTAATTGCTTACAGTCGCATTACATCACTGCCAGAGTTTTTCCATGCATCTATATGGATAATTTTCTTTTTACTGTGATATATTTTTATAGCAGTTACTTTCATTTTAAAATGATGAGGCAGTTACAGTTCCCAGTGCTGCAAGCCTCATAGGAGCCATGATAAAAAAGATTTGTGTATGGGTTTTCCTACTTTCTCTAGGTACTTTATTCCATAGTAGCTAGACTTGAATTCATGCTAGCCCCTAGATTATCCATTTTGCCTTCCCACTAGCACTGTGCTTCATTAAGGTCCCTGACTGGAAAAGTTTCTGTCAGACAAATCCAGTCACAAGCCTTTGAGTAACTTCAATTAAGGCTCACTCTTGTAAATAGTATGATTATGACCACTATGTAGCCAGAAGGCTGTGATAATGAAGGCAAACCAAAAATTATCCTAGCAAGTGTCACTGCTTTTTAGATTTCTTCCTAATGAATGCTTAATAAGCATTTATATGTAGCCCTATCTTTAACCTACATAAAAGGCTATGAGCTTTACAAAAACTTGTGAAGCACATCTGAAACCTTTCTAGGGCAATAATATATTCCTGTTGTAACTATCTTAGACAACAGAGTTACTGCAGTTCTGGAGAACTGTGAGTTCACAAATTTTTGGAATGAGCTTGTGAGGGTACACAATTTATCTTAATTTTATCCCATAAATGCTGACATTTTTGGTATCACAATGTCTGGTTATGGAAAAAGAAACCTGATAAGATCTGTGAAGATCTGAAGCAGCTCTTTTGGGCAACAATCCAACCCTGTAATTTATGTTAGGAATTTCAAAAGGTTCTTAAGCCACTGACTAACAAAAAGGCCAAAGTGGCCCAGCACCATCCCTGCTCTCTTTTATTTTTCAGGGATCCTGGAAATCCTTCATCTGACCTGATCCACAGGTAACCTCACTACTTAATTTGAGCAAAGTTTGAGAGTAATCTTTCTGTTGGCCTTACCCGATCTGAGGAGCTCTCAACTCACAACCTCTGCAGGTAATTGATGTGCTTCTGCATTACTCCAGTGGCCAAAGTCTGTTGTGCAAATCTATGCATATATTTATTTCAGGCAATACAAAAGGAAAATAAAAAAATCAGTGTAACACTGAGAGTCATGACTAGAAATGTGTCACCTGAGTGCAGGCAGAAAGGAAGAAAGCATCAGTATTTGAAGGACTAAAGTAATAGATAGGACCAAGCTGGTCCAACTATTTTTGATTTAGGGGCATGATATCTCTACAGAGTGGGTAATGCAAGCATCAGTAAAGTAATCTCATATACTGTGCTTCTGTCACCATGGTCAAGTAACTTGACAATTTTGATTTAAACCTAGGCAAAGATGACCTTAAGGGACCTGTCATGATCCACTCAACTCTCCACAGAGAGAGCATCGAAAAGACTCTTTGACGCCATGAAGAGTTCAGGGTCGCTGTAGTGTCTGTACACTTAGATATTGACATCCAGTCAGTCATAGAAAACACATTTGTATTTAAGTTTTAAAATTAAGCAAGTATCCTTTAAAATTAATTAATATTAATTATTTACTAGTAATGTAAAAACATTATACATCTAATTTTGCAGGAGTGATTTAACTATACTAACAATTGAAGCAGGTATAAAACAGCAAAAAATTTTAGCATTCTTTTTTCATTTACCCTTCTTGTCTGTTCCTCCATTTTTCTCTGCTGATATTCAGCTGATAAAAACAATACCACCTAGATATAAATGTAAAGCAAATTGATTTCTGAATATTCAGTTTCAATAAGATCTACTGCTTTTTTTTGTTTTTTTTTATAATGGTAGCTACTGCTTGCTCTCACCAGGCAAATACATGCTAAACCTTGTATATGGATGGTGTGAATTTCTAAAATGTTCATTATTTTCTAAAAGGGATGGATTACATGTCCAACAAATGCAAAGTTTGCAAGCATAAAAAAACATGTTTTGAGCCATGAATATAAACCTAATTCAAATCTGCTTACAGATTTCATTCCAGAGAATCCTTTCAGAATTTCAGAGATGCTGAACAAAACCATGTGTATAGGTGAGGATTAGAAGGTACACTATAGGTCAAGAAAAATGTTTCAAGATTTCTTATTCTGTCATGGTTCCTGCTTCTTTGAAGCTTATTTTAGTGCACTTTTCTGTTGCCATTTCAAACTTTCACCCCGGAAATTTTATTTTTATAAATAACTGAAATGTTGAAGCAACTGAAACATTCTCTGTTTTTCATCTCTCTTTAACAAATATGGAGAGAAGGGCAGCAGGGAAAAAATCAGATCTGGTTCTCCAAAGGCACTGTTCACAGAAGTCTGCATTCTGATCAAAAATGTCTATTCCAGGTTATTCACTTCTTTAACAGAAAAGCACACTCCCCAAGAATTACTAGCTAATTAATCAGTTTTGTTCGGTCGCTTTCAAGCACAAAGGACACTGAGATAATTCAGAACACACAGTTACTCAAAAAAAATTTGAATAACAACATTGAAACCAATTCTTTCCACCATTTCTCCTCCTCAATTTTCTTTAGTATTCCTTGGTATTTCAATTTTGTTTGCAATAATCCAGTTGAAATTTTCTGTATATTTAGTAGGAATGTAGTGATTAGAGTAACAGATGTAAAGAGTGATTTCTGAGATAGTCCAAAATATAATTCAGCTATAATGACAGAGAATTGAGCTAGTATTCCCAGATTAAACACTGTCAGAGATATATTATTCCTATAGCATAAATTTTCTTGAAAATGTCTTTGTTTGAGACACAAACATAATCACAACGATTTTGGCAGTAGAACTCTATTTTTGTTTGCCTTCTGATACTGCATTGATTTTATGTTTTTTCTTGATTTTGAAAAATATCATAATTTAAAATCCGTCACTGCTCAAAAGCTATTCTCTGTTCTATCCTAAGCAAGGTGATGTAATCCTGTTGAGTGCTTTGGCAAGCAAATTCATTTATATTTAGAGTGGTACAAAAGGGAGTGTCACAGCCTATAAGGAAAAAACCCCCAACAACCCAACCCAAACAACAATTTCCAAATACCCACTCATAAAAATACAGAAACAACCAGGTGATATTTTAAACACCAATTTTATGCTATTAATATAAATCACTGTAACATTACTGAAAGGTTGCAACTGTATTAATATTTCAAATTATTAGTTAATCAAATTCTTAGCTTTTTTCCTTATTATCTTTTTTAAAGTATATATATTAAAATACAGGTAAGGAAGCCTAAAAACACTGAAGTTTCTGAAGATGTGACAACGCAACACCAGCTGTCTAAAAATCAACATGTCCCAGTCATGCATAGCCTTTCTGTGCACAATGGCAAGTGAATTTCTCTCTACCCCACAGCTTCTGGTGCTTACTATAAAAAGTGCCCAAATGAGAGACAGAACTCCAGAGGTGACGATGAAAGCCTAGACGACTGTCTTACACTAGTTGTTTAACTTTAAATAGTTGAGATTTGGTCAGATGAATCCCAGATTTACAGTACAAATAAACTGATAATCAAAACTATTAACTCATTAGTACTTAAGAACAGAGAAGAGTACCATGACTTTTCTATATATCTGATTTATAATGCTAATGCGAATTTTGTTTGCACAGAAAAAACACTTTCTCTTGTTTCTTTTTAGTCTTCTATTTTCTAAGGCCAGACTGATGATATTAAATGGTCAAGGGAGTATGCAAAATTTCTAAAGGAAAATGGTATCCTTTAAGAGGAAATAAAACAAACCAACAAATGTCTCTCTATTCAACAGACTGATCATATTAGCTTTTCATGCAAAATCTTAAATATTAATTTTTTTTAAAATCTGCTCTGTAATTGGGACATTTCTAGAAAATTCATATAGTTTTGTAAGGATTTATGTGCTGACTAACATTAAAGGACAGAATTATGTGAAGAACTAGACTGGCTATGCTCCACCAACGTTTTAGTATGGCAAGCAATGGATTGTAAAATCTTTTGTATTTATTTGGCTTTTCAACCATCTTTTTTTTTTTTAAAGGCTTTTAAAACCACTTTTTAGAATAATTTTGTAGATAGAAACTAGTAATTTCAAAACAAAGAACGAAAATTAGATGGTCAGCTTTCAACATTTTCAAATGCTAGAGGAACAGCGAAAAAGATGTAGCAAGTGAACCATTCAGATTTAAATTAAACAATAAAATCTAAAACCTGGTTTTACGATACTTGTCTAATTACTGATGCATACCAGTTTTCATCTATATTTGAAACAGTAGAATTAGAAATTTCAAAATTTTCACTGAACATTTGCATTTTTTAAAGATTTCCTGTTACTGATCACACTACTTTCTGTTGATTTTTAAAATTAGTTTAGATATCCAGTAGCCAGGATATCGTTTGACCTTCCATTGCAAACACAATTTGCACTAAGTGTTGTCAGGATGATATAAACATCATCCAGGAGAGAAGGGACTGAAGAGGCAAGAAAAGATGAAGAAAACAACACAGTAAAGCTGCAGAGGTTGCAAAGGTTTCGAGTCTACCTTGCAGCTGTATTTAGTTTGTGATTCAATCCTGGGTTTAGTCCTTTCTCTTTCTTGTGCTATACAATATGTTTCTTTATAATCAAGAAAGTACTTTTTTGGAAGAACTTTTCCACAGTAAGGATTATAGAGCACTGGAATAGGCTGCCCAAGGGGGTTGTGGAGTCTCCTCTCGAGATATTCAAGACCCGTCTGGATGCCTACCTGTGCAATCTGTCCTAAGGAACCTGCTTTAGCAGGGGGGTTGAACCAAATGATCTCTGGAGGTCCCTTCCAACCCCCTACAATTCTGTGATTCTGTGAAAAGTGAAGATAGGGAAGAAAAGAACTCTTATCTGTGTTTTCCCTAAACTTAATATTATGCATATAGCAAATTAATTTCTCTTACTGCCTTTGTCTTGTCTTAGACTATCTTCAGCATAAACCCCCTATAGGCTATGTACTGAGCTGTACCTGGCATTTCAGTCATCTCTAGTTAGAAGGGCTGATTGTATCCTTGTAGTTTCAGGTTTCAATCCCTCCTTCCTCCTTCTCCCCTTCTCTCCTCCCCTCTCCCTGCTTTTTTTTTTTTTTTTTAAAGTAAATTACTTTTCTGGGAGTGTCCAAAAGAATGTAGCAGTTTCACCTTTCCATGGATTTTTTTTTGCTGCCCTTGCTCATGGTTCCTGTAATATGATCATCTGCCCCTCCCTCTTTCAAGAGCACTGGTCACTGGTGATCAGAATCATTTAGGACATTATTCAGACTGCAGGGATTTCTAATAGATTTTTCACTAAAGAACTATTTGACCGCACATACAAATTATACTGATGTTCCTGTAGTGAGGTGACTTTTGCTTTAGCTTTCACTCTTCCAGCAATGTTTGAGCCTTTAGAGAAATTTGTGTTATTTTCACCTCTTCCATGCTGTGCAAAGATGTATTTGCTCTGCATAACTCATCTCATTTTAAATGCATTACTCAGCAGTGCAAGAGAGGATATTTGCTGCATGTATTTGTAAAACCAGTATTTACTTTCAGAAAGACAGACTTTCTTGGTCTCTACATGATTTTAAAAATCAGGGCAAATAGAAAAAAGACAGCTTACACATAAAACACCTAAGAAAATAAAGAGATAAAGGACTGTGAATACAATATTCAGCTTAAATTAAGGGAAACTTATAGTATTTCATTGTAAGATGTTTAGTGGTAGAATAAAAGCTGGTATTTTAGCAGTGGCTACTCCCTAAGTTCCTTTGAACATTACTGTACAAATTCTCAACAGCTAAGAAACATCAGACCTCTCTTCAAGCCAAAAGTTTTACATCCACTAGTTATTTTGCTGCCTGTTATGTACAAAATCCACTGATGTCAACTGTGCCTTGTGAGATTTTTCATTCAGTGCATTTTGAGTATTTGTATTTGTATTTGTTGCACATATCTTCTACAAGATCCAGAGATCCCAGAGATCACCAACATTTCTTAAACATGAGATTCTGCCACCTGTTATAAATTCCAGGATATGGTCTTTGGGAATCTTTAGATGAGAGCTATCCATGCCTTTAAACTGAGTATATCCACTATTACGTGAAGTTAGTTTTATAGTATTGGAAAAAATTACCTAGCCTGCTGCCAGGAGAACTGGGAAAGGAAAAATAAAACAAAAGCTAAAAAGCTAGCTACCTACAGCCCTAAAGCCTAAAAGCCCTGTAGGCATCTTCACCTCTCTGTCCTGTAAGAAATGGATCCGACAGGACTGGAAAATTTCATTGTCTTTCTCCTTTTGAGCAGCTTCAGGTATGAGTTTGCATCGCTGAAATTATGTGAACCAGATCTGAGTCTGCTACATTTTTCCCCTGTTAAGGTTGATGGGAAGTAGTAAGACTAGATTTCTACAACTCTGCAGAATGTTTTCAAGTGGGCCCATCCTAGACTCTGTCAGAAACACAATTTCCATGAGTACTCCCACTACATCTTTAGTTCTGTGTGAGAAGTTGTTTTTAAGATGGACCCTGGGGAGGGGGACGGGACGGTGTGAGGGGGGAGGGAAATGCTTAAGATATGGAAAGCAGAAAATAAATGAAAAGTTAGGTGATTCAATTACTGTGGCATCAGAATGAAATAATTTCCTATAACTATGCTTGGAAAGTGGAAAGATCAAGACAGGGAAATGAGAGAGCAAATTCAGAGCTGAAGCATATGCTATAACCCAAAAAGGTTCTATGGGCACAGGCAACTAATTTAATATTTGCTTGTGGCAGAAATACTCTGCCAATCTCTGTGAGGTCTTAGAAATGGTATTTGAACACTAAAATAAATGAGAAAGTTCTTTTTATATTCTTCCTGAAACAGATGGACTACAGCTTTTAATTAATGTAATATTTATTTTTACTTTCAAGTGTAGATGCCAAAGCAAGTTTTATGTAACTTGACAGCTACCTTCTTCATGGCTGTTATTCAGGGCATAACAAAGCCTTTCAAACAAATGGAATCCATTTCAGATAGATTTAACTGAAAATTATCAAGCTGTTTGGTCTGTAATGAATTAGATGTTTATTGAGAATAAATTAAATTATTTGCATCAATTTAAATACCTATGTTCCACTAACTGACAGATCTGAATTACTAATGATTCACAAAAGGGAAATTTGTTATTAGTGATAAGAGGATCACTTTTCAATAATCTTTTAAATTATTCAGAGAAATAATACTCTGAACATTTTAATATGTAACATGGATTTGCAAAAAGATTTATCTCCTATTTTTTTTCAAATGAGTGGAAAATATCCTAAGCAACAAGCAGAAAAAGCACAATTAGAAACATATAAATATATGTATAATCAAATACAAAGCCAGTTTTATAAACTTATGACTTTACACTAGACTAGCTTTGCCTTTCAGAAAAATTCATCCTCAGTATCTGATGGAAATAAAGACACATTTTTCCACATTTAGGAATCACCTCATTATAATGAATAGCAAGTGCAGAGACCTTAATATGATAAAACTTTCTATCATTACACTACAAATAGGACTTATTTTCCTCATTAAAGCTCGTTTCAAACCAGATGAAAGAGTAGGTTAGCTATAAAATATAACAAAACTTTAATATCCCTATCAGGTGAAAAATATTATTTGGGGAATGTCATGAATAAATATGGACTTATGTTTATAGAACAAGGCAAAAAATATATTTTTATTCTGTAAAAAAGCATGTTAGGTATAAAAATATTCAGATGTTATCATACTTCACCGTAAATTGGGAGCTTAAAGTGAGTCTTCTTACTTGCCAAATGACTAAAAAATACTTCTCTGCATTTCTACATACTAAGACTCACAGGAATTTTGTAATATCAAGGATGTCCTTGGTGTGCAGGTCAGGCAAAGACAAAGCAAAGTATCTAACATAATTCTGAGCAACGGGAACAGAATCCAAATTACTAACCTATCTAAACATTCAAATGTTCCCTATAAGTCCGTATTATGATGACTTTATACAATATCTTTCTTTCTCCATTTTAGGATCTTGTTAACCTGGTCATGCATATTTCCAAGGAGTGAGTAGTTCGAAAGAGAAGAGATGGAGCTTCAAGCATTCAGAAGATTATTTTAATACATATAGGTGAGATATATACATACACACACACACGCATACATGATTGTTGCTGTGTTTATATAGCTAAAAGTGCCAGAGGTTTGCTCCATACTGCTGTGATGTAGTTGGGCATAGGAGTTGTGCCTGTGTGTATTTCCAGTGCACTTAGTCACCCTAAGCAAGCTCCAGGAATTCCCCAGTTAGTCTCTGCATAGATGACACAATGAAATGATTTTATGGAACTTCTAGGCAGAGTCACAGGGAGATTGATAATAGTCCAGGCCAGGTGACAGCACAGCTAGAGAGTTGTTTCTCACAGGGACTCCTGGGTATGACCTCAAGCAGAGACAGAAATTCCCCCAGCAACTCCTGCTCTGCTTGGGCCAGCTGTTAGAAAGTATTTGTGACTTTAGGTTTCTTGATTACTATCCTGGAGGAGAACTGTGGGTAGTTTCTACCACAGAGAAAAGAATTGCCCAAACTGCACATAGGTAAGATACTTTTAATCAGTCTGCAGGTATGATCCCATCAGATAAGATTTTGTACACCATTAAGATAGGAGGTGTTTTCTACATAGGTTAATTTAATCAACAGAAAGGGATCATGCATGTCCTGTAAGGGTCACCCAGGACCATGGGCCAGCAGGACTGTAAGAACCAAATGGCAATTCC
This sequence comes from Laterallus jamaicensis coturniculus, assembly GCA_022605575.1. NCBI lineage: Eukaryota > Metazoa > Chordata > Aves > Gruiformes > Rallidae > Laterallus > Laterallus jamaicensis. The sequence goes on from JAKCOX010000001.1 coordinate 90,940,094, forward strand.
AAATGAAATCTTCTCCAAGCCAGCTGGAGATCTTTGCAGCACACACTCTTGTCACCATTTGGACAGTGACTGGACATCTTATTTGAGAGAAATGATCCCCATGTGAGTGTTAGCCTGTGCAAAAATTACAGTAAACGGGTTTTTTACTAACACTGACTCTATGACTGTGCTATCTGATTACAAGTCTCCAGTAAAAAAACCTGTTTTCTCACTAGAGCAAGTAATGACTTAAAAAAATAAAAGAAAATACAGTTCTACAAAATGATAACATACAGGCCTAAAATTACTTAAAATCTCTTATTTCCAATTCATATGTATAATGAATGTATTTTTATATACTCTGGTGTCCAATTGCTTAAAGGCCAAACATTCCAGGAGAAACTAACACAGAAAAGGTTTGTGGGTTGAGATAAAGACAGCAATATCACTTACCAATTTCTGTCACTGGCAAAACGGACTCAAGCTGGGAAAAAAAAAATCCTCAAAAGCAGTGAGAAAGACAAAAAATTTAAACCATCACTTTCCCCTCTCCCATCTTCCCTTCTTCAACGTCAGTCCTTCGTTCCCAGTTCCACTACCTGTGGATATCAGCTCCAGCACCTACAGCACCTCCTCACCCCCATCTTGGTTTTAGCAGGGCAGTTTCTGTCACTTTTTGCTATGCTACTCACTTTTGTGGAGATTTTTTTGCCCTTTCTTAAATGTATTTCCCCAGGGGTATTCCCACCTCAGCTGTGGGGCTGGGCCATGCCCTGCGGTGGATAGGTTGGTTCAGGAAGAAAACAGCTCTGTCTGGCAAAGGGCAGCCCTGGCCTCTCCTCACAGCAGCAGCCCTGCAGCCCTCCCCCCATGTCTGCTGCAAACACCTTGCCACCTATGCTCAATATATACACAGAGGCTGAAAAATACCACATCTTTTATCACAAAATATGCTAAAATTTTAGGATAGCAGATAAATATTTGTAAATATGCAAGCTACTTTTTCCTCTCCATCTCCTCCTCCCAGAGCTCACCCTGCCTTTTGATGTCATTTCAGTCAGAACACTGAATGAAGTAGGCCAAAAGGTATCTTCTCTGGGTTTCACAACCAACAACTTCAGCCCTCAAACTGTTGAAACATTACCTGTCATCTCTTCAGCTTCTCCTGTTCCGCACTAGGAAAGAAAGATTTCATTATATTTAAAGAAATACTGAAAACAAGTACCATGAATTATCTAAACAGATTTTCCCCAAAATGTTGTCTGTTTGCTTTGTCGAAATTAGATCAAAGAATGTGCTGAAATGCATTTTATCTGGAGAAGATGGTGCAATAATGCTGTGCACAGATTTTGACTCCTCTGGGTATCTGTGTGAGAAGTCTATGAACCAGCTGTTCTGAGTAAGAGGAAACTAAAAATAATGGACACTTCGCATACTCTTGATAACACTTAAATTGGAGTATATTATAAGGATCACTTTAATTGGAATTTTAACAAAAGAATTTATAATTATTTTCTTCTGCAAATTAATATCCAGATTGCTGTTCAAACAAGTACAAATCTCGAAAACTAATGGATGGCTTTAGAGCATCATTTTGTTTCTTCATGTATGTGTTCATAAATTCTTGGTTACTGATCACAAATATTCACTACAGTTCTACTGAGTTGCATTATTTTGTATTTATACAGATTAACTAATTAGCTACAAACCAAATGATAATTCACGCAACTCAAACTATTTAAAAGGATATAAATGGTCTGATGAATCTCCAAAGACAAGATATTGGAAAATAAGATTCAGTTTTTCCACATACAGTGGAGTACTGTGAAGTTGAAGTGCGTACTAGGATGGTATTTTGCAATGTATGATATTTTAATTCTGTAGTTATCTCTTATTATCTTAGAATGAAATTTTTAATCTCTATAAGGAATACTCCATAAATCCATACTCATGGTTATGTCATGCCTTCCCTGCAGGATGTGTTGTAACAGGAAGCATCTTTCTCAGCACTGATTAGTTTAAGAATCAATTTGGTTTGTGACAAAATGTGTCCATTTATTCTTGAGTTCTTAGCAGATATGTTTTTATCTAAGTTTTAAATATACTTATCTTCCTAGCTTCAGGGAACATAGGGACAATCACCCTTTTCAAGTAAATAAACATTTGTGGTGTGCATTTCTTTTATGAAACTGCACCTTTTCTCTGTAGTATGGAAAGATGGAAGTAAATATGATTAATGAAAATATATCAGTTGCTTAGAAGTATTCTGATGTACTCATGGCCTGTTTTTTGAAAAGGAAACATTTGTTAAATGGGCTGGAAAGCAAATACATTTTCCTACAATTTTGGAAATGGAATCTATTAAAATTTTGATTAATGTAAAGTCTTTGAATCAGATTCTGATATCAGTACTATTAATAACTACAAGTGTAACTAAAATTAGGATCTCTTTTTTCTGGTTTGACTTAAGCTGTTAGCTAAAAATAAGATTCCACAAGGAAGATAAATAAGTAACAACATTTTAATATCTGAGACAGTTCTGTTTGTTGACAGGGAATTGATACTCTGTCCTTCAGTACTCACATTTCTCTTGTTGGCAGTTGGCTCTTCCTCCTACGTCCTCCATTTCACCCATTCTGTCAGATGGTTGAAATAAAACTGTCAGATAGTTGATTGAGAAGAATGCATTCATGTATACAATGTGGTGGATTCAGCCTGGCAAACAGGTCAAATGCACCTTTGGGTGGGAGGGAAGAGAAAGTCTTGATACTGAGCAAGAACTGTTCAGCAGTAGCCACAAATGCAAAGCACAGCACCATACAGAGTAACATGAAGAAATTTAACTTCGTAACTTGATCCCATCCATATCCAATGCAGAGTAACACAAAAAGCAATGTATATTGAAAGCATATTGATAAACAGATTGACAAGAACATATATTGCCAGCTAGAGGTTGAATTACAATTAACTTTCTCTAACTAGAAACACTACTTTGGATCTTTTATGTCCAGCCCTAGGCTATCATAATATTTGCAGAATTTTCACATCTTTTAAACTTTTGTCCCTTGGCTGAAATTACTGAATGGATAGAAAAGTTATTAGGTAGGGAAAGATAAAAGTCTTTTTGAAAACTATCTTTTCAAACTGTACAGAAGCAATAAAACACAATTTCATGAAGTATGCTTGTCGCTTGGAATTTTTTTTGCAAATGTCTCTATAAACTTAGCAAAAAGCACTTTAAAATATTTCTTTTCTTCACAAAGAGATGCAAGTGGTGATTTCAGAGATTCACTCACCAGATGATCTGAAACCTTCTATAATATTCAGTCTAAAGATATAGCTATTTATCATGTACCAATATTATTCTTAAAATTAAAGGATCTTTCTTGCCTTCATATATCCCCTCTTAATGTAGTTATAAAAAGTCATTATATCCCCTCTTAACCTTCCCCAGCTAGGCTAGACAAACAGAGGTCTCCTTAATCTTTTCTTTGTAGGGTAAATATTCCATTCTTTATTCACACCTCTTCTCTGAATCTGCTGCAATTTAATTTAATCATTCCTGAGAGAAGTGATTAGAGATGTACACAATATTTCAGATGAGGTCTTGCTGATGCCTTGTCTAGTGTATTTACATTCTCTTTTCTCTAAGAAGAGTGCGTCACTTGATGCATTTTACAATAGCAGTAGCTTTCTTTCATAACTACATCACTCTGGCAGTCCATACTCAGCTCCAGCAAATACACACAGATATTTTTTACTCATGTCATCACATTAGATTGACAAGGTCCCTTTTATAGCAAATTTCTATTATTAATTCTTGAAAATATTCCTCTGAACTTTCTGGTATTAAATTGCATTCCATTTGTGTGATTACTCTCTTTAGAATGATCAAATTCTCTTGATGCTTTCTCAGCATCTTGTTGCTTAGACATTTCTCAAGTATATGCAGAATTTTCATTTCATATAAAATATGTAAATATAAACAAATATAGAATAAATGATCAGTCCCAATGCTTATGCTTGAGAGGTATTTGTACTGATTTTTCCCCAGCCTGTCTAGTTGTTGGAGTATAGCTGGAGTTAGCCATGCTCCTAACAAGCTTCTTCCACACCTCGTGTTAATCACTGTTATCAATGTGTTCAATACTAATTTCCATGAAGAAGTCTTTATCATGACTTTATCTTAAATCTGAATAAAGTAGCTTTATATTATTAGCCTCTCTAGGAAGTTGGTTATCTAAAAAGATACTAACTTAGCCTTACACAATCTGTATGAGATAAAACCATGTCGTAATGTAAGTTCCATTTACCTCTATGCCCCTAATTAGTTCTTGTTCAAAATCTGCTCTGATGCTTTGCATAGCATTATAATGAAACTAGCTGCTTGGATCATGTTCTTTCCCCACTGCTTTTTATCTTGATACTACTTTTGCTCTTCTCCAAATTTACAACTACCAGATGTACAGATTGATTTTAACTGGCTTCTACTGGATGTGCAATACCATGTGTTAATTCATTTAGTTGACTTGTATAGATGCTATCAAGCTCTAATTCTTTCACACTTAGAAATAATTTTGCTTCTAACTTCCATACTGTAATTTGTATCATGGTCTTCTCATTTGCAGGAGATAACGTATCTTACCCTTACCATGTCACCTGAATTAAAAACCAAACCAAAACAAACCCCTGCAAAATCCCACCAAGTGTAGGATTAATGAAAACTTCTGGCCATTTCTAGATGCTGCCTTGTAATTCCAAGTACACAGAAGACTCTTTCTTATCTTTATTTATATAAAGAATAATGTATACACTTTAATGTATAAAACCCCATTTTTGTGGTTTAGTTTTTAATGCTAGGGTAAGGCCTTCAATATATTTAGTCTTTACCTCTTTAACCTCTAAAAAATTGTCTTTCTTCTGATCAATCCTTTTTCCCTATTCTATTTGTCTCTCTTCTTCTTAATGAATCCCTTTCACCCTTTTTGTCTCTATTCTTCTCATTAAATCCTTTTTCATATAATTATTCATATTGAAAATCCCTTTCATAAAAGTATTTGGTTTTCTCTTTGAAAATATGCTCTAAATGTGTTTACTTAAAGTAAGTTCCTCCAAGTCTTCTCTGAATTTTAACCTTTAATTTTCTGAAACTAATCAGGCATTAGTTTATTTGTCTACTATCCCAAAGTTTGACTTTCTGAAATCCCAGGGATTATTTATTGTCTTATTTTGTCTATCTTGTACTTGAACATCAACTGAATCATTTAATGATTGCTGAATCATATTTAAGTTACTGTCAGGCTTCTGGTTTTATTAACAGCTTCATTATGATGGTATGGTTTTCCAAGTATAGCTTAATATTACATTCCTAACTGAATCCCTCACTTCCTTCTTAGTTGTATCATTTATACAACTGTAAAATTTGTTTCTATCCCTCTATCACAATAAAATGAGGAGATGAAACTTGTGAATCTTTGTAATATTGATGCATTTATTTTCTATGCCACTTAATTTTTAGTTTGCTCTACAGCAGGGCAGTTCTGAGTTTATCCAACAAGCCCTTGCTGTCATCTGAGAGGACAGCCCACTCCAAGAGGATCTCCCAAAGGATTTGTATCTCATTTGACTTCCACAGTACACAGGGCTTTAACACAACCCATTCTCAAACAATGCATACATTTTCCACCTCAGACAACTATGTGTGATGTGTATTGACTTAAACTATTAGTTCAGCTTAATTCTAGAAAAACAACTTTCCCATGGGTAGCCAGCTTTCCCTAGAGTGAGGTTGCCTTAAAGGAGCAAGATAGTCTGGGGTTGATGTATAAATGAAAAGGAGTATTTCCATCCTACCTTTTTGATAGATTTAAAAAATATTAACATTCAAGGTGCCTGCAGTCACTGAAGCCAGGCAAGAAATTCTTCAAAATGTATAAAAAGATACGAGGTTTTCTCAGCAAATGAAGTCCCAAAAATTAAGTGTGAACTAGAGAGTCATGGAATCATGGCATGATTCAGGTTGAAAGATCCAGCCTCTTGCTCAAAACAAGTTGCTTAGGGATTTATCCAGGAGGGTCTTAAAAAGTCCAAGAATGTAGTCTGGGCAGTGTCCACCACAGCTGATCTGTTCGCTTGGTGAATAAGTTATTGATTACATTTAATTTCAATCTCTTTTATTTCAACATTTGGCTACTTTCCTCCATCCCCCCACCATATACCTCTGTGGAGACCCTGGCTCTGTGTCTTCAGTAACCTCCCCATAAGCATGGGAAGAAAGCCATCTCTGCTCAGACTGAACAAACCCAGCTCCCTCCACTTCTCACAGGGAACATGCCGCCAGGTTATTCAAATTCTCATCCTTCCACTAAGGCAAATCCAAACCTAGTTGCAATACTGCAATACTGCAGGTGTGGTCTAACAAGTGGAACCATACATTGTGATAATCATAGAATCGTAGAATGGTCTGGGTTTGAAGGGACCACAAGGATCATAGAGTTCCAACCCCCCTGCCACAGGTAGGGCCACCAACCTCAGGCCTGGATCTACACAAGGTTGCTCAGGGCCCCATCCAGATTTACTAGTTTCAAATACTAAATACCAAATTCTGTGTGAATGCAGCTACACTTTACTGGGCTAGTATCTTTCTATTGATTTGGCACTTCGCTGAAGATCAGGGCTCTTTATTCTTTATTCATTGATTTGTTGATAGTTAAAACAACTAAGAAATGGAAAATAAAGCTATAGAACTGGGTTAAGTGCCTAGAACTGGAGAATTATTACTATTATTTTTGAATTATAGCATCTTATTAGCTTGCAGAGCCATTTGGTATGCATGAGAAAAACACAATAGGTTCTGCATCCTCAATCAAAAAGAATAATATGTTTATAAGGCAATTTTTTATCAAATGGAAGGCAAACACTGCAAAAATTTAGAAAAATATTGAATCTGCCATATAGATATAATATGAGAATTAGCCATTCTAATATTTTTTAGCGCAACCCATCACCTCTATTTCCACAGATATAAGTGTCAATATCCTTGACCAAATATCTTTGAACCTTAGTATATTTTTCCTTTCTCTTTATGTTCCCAGTTTACATTCCAAGGTCAAGAAATTCCCAGAATAAGAAATGGACCCTCAGCTCCTTTCTCCCTTTCTTGCTACCACCAATCTCCATTTACTGTTGAGATTCTTTACACAAGACTACTTTGGTGTAATGGGAACATGGTTACCACAAATGTTCTTCTTGGGTTAATAAGCCTGCTCTTGGTTTTAATGACTATTGCCATCTCTGACCTCTCCAATTACATAGATTTATATGTTGCAGTGTACAACGTAAAACCACTACAGCTCATTCACTTTTTATGATCTTCTGAATCTTTTGTGGAAAATTTCTACAAGTTCGATCAAACAGTTCAAATCTGGAAATTTTTTTGATCATTTCATGTCATACACATGACAAACACATACTATTTCCAAAATAACAACATATATTTTTACGTGGTATTATTTGCATTTAAGTCTGTAACACTGGCTTGAGCTGAGGATTTTCTAAATAGAGTCACTCAGGGGACATTGATTATATGTTTTGTTGGTTCATAGTTACACGTTTATTTTATTATCTCTCAAAGAATGACTTTAAAAAAAAAAAAAAGGGGGGCGCCCCCTAACTTCAGCAGTTGCCTGTGATGCCAGTACCTGCTTGTTTTGTTTCTTCTACCAATTTCTTTAAAATGGAAGCAGGGACTTTCTTCTTACATGAGCCCCAAAACCAGGTTTATAAGTCCTTGCAAGGTCATTGTAGTACACAGAGGAATTCAGACTGATTTGGTGTTTCAGGTAGTAATATATTGGTCTGCCTGGTGTCCTATTTACGGTTGCCACTAAAAGCCTGTGTAATTTTTTCAGACACATAAAACAAGAATTCATTAAAGTATTTTAAATGTTCAGTGTTCAGTAAGGTAAGGCTTTCATTTTTCAATATCCCTTATTTCATTTTACCTTAGCTGTTAAGTTTTTCTAAAGAAGGTTCTCATTTTAGATGGTAATAAAGATGGTAATAACTTCTCTTTTTGTGAAAATGAGAAAATGTTATAGTAGAAAATCTTACACTGTAGGTCTGGAAAGGTTGTCTAGTTCTTGCCCTGAGGCAGAATCAGTTCTACCCAATGGTTAACTGAGAAGGTCAAAATCTGTTTTTATTGCTGTCCTTGTTGAAGTTTGATCTTCCTTCACTCAAGATGGAACAAGACAAATTATACAAAAGGCTTGAGAAAAGAAAGGGACACACAACAGGCAGTCTGAGCTGCTCCTTTAAGACCCTGCAAACTTGTAGAAACATTAGGCTGTTTAAGAGATCACTTTTTAGCTACTCTTTCCCTGTGGCTCACAGCAGCACTGAGATAAAGATAGTCTTGGTTCACTAAACTGGCTTTCTTTATCAAAGACAAAAAGACAGAGACAAGGAAGAAGAAAACAATAAGGTAGAAAAAGAAACCACATAAAAATATTTGTAATATTATACAGCCAATTTTTGCACTCAGGATTATGTCCAAGATCTTGCCAAAGCTAGTGAAGACAGTGAAATAGTATGAAGTGTACCTTTGCTTTTATTCAGATTGTTTGATGCTAAAGATCAAATACTTGAGATGGTTGAGTGAGTGGAGATTGAAAGAACTGAGGTTTGCTGCCAGATTTCCCCATGAAGCAACCTTTAAGACTTCATAAAAGAGCAATAGATGAAAAAGCTCAGCTGCTCAGTATTTTATTGAAAGTGCATTCTGGGGATATTTTTAGGTGCATTGATTTTGCTCCTGTTTCTCTGAATTATGGTACATGGTTTCAGATTAGCCTTTTTTTATTTAATCATTTTTTTCCTTAATATTCTCGTTGACACTAATCCAGTTTTCTTTGACTATTACGATATTTTTCTATATGCAAATTTATGTTACTGTAACTTTTGTAATTCTGATCTTTAAATTACTTTTACAAACACTCACATAGGAATATTCACATCTGTTGTGAAAGCAAATAGGTTTTATTTTTCTTGTGTTACAGTAAGTAAACTGAAACAGTGTAGAGACTTAGACTGAGATGTAAACCAGAAGGTATTAGAAATTAATGTACGAGAAATACTGTACATATTCAGTAAATTATGTGAAGCAGTGTATAAAAACTGTTGTAATCTTAAAGATTCATTTAAGGTTGCCTTTTTGAAAACTAGCTCTTAACTGCCAAATAGTCAGATGGCCAAGGAACCACACTCTACATATTTTCATGACTATGTGTAGAAGCACTAACAAAACATGATAAAATATAAATATTTTTAATAAATCAGAAGGAAAATCATACTCCCCTTCATTGCCTAGTTTCTTTAAATGTGTCATTAATTGCTATTCATAAAATGTGTCTGCATTCTGGAAGTTAGAAGACAGTATATGTGGTATCTCACAAATATGTCCAAAGTGTCATTAATTATATTATGGTGCATCTTCTACAGCTATTGAGGTGTCTCACCTAATCTTAAAAAAGGGTAATAAAACCATCACACACGCCACTAATAAACATGAACTTTCCTATGACATCACTATTTTTTGGGCTGGGACATGCCAGCCAATGTGAGAGATGTGATAGTGGTATTTATTTGCTTCTGCTATGGAAATGTTTTAAGTATAAAGTTTAGAGTTAGTGATTTTGCAATACCTACCAAATGGCAATGCAGATGTTAGTATTAAATCCCAGGTCCAGAAAATATTTGATGAAAGTTAGGATTAAAAAGACAAAAGCATAGGTTGTTAGCACTGTTAGACCTCCTGCAATATACAAGATTCACATTTCCCACAATATCCTTTTTTCCCATTGTAGTGGCATTTGTCAAGTATGGCATTTGTTTAGTATGAATAATGTAAACCTGGTTTAGTGCATCCTCATATTTCTACCTCTACTTATTACTAGTAATGTCTTTTATGTTTCCTTGGTATTGAAAAGCAAGGTTTTTTTTTTCTCCACCTGCATAGTTTTCACCATGAATAATGAAATAACAAAGACACCGTAACATAAGAGAGTTTTAAGAAAGATGAACTTTTCATGGCTCTGGATGCAAGAGTATCCAGTATTGATAAAAATATTGATGATTTGGTAAGATTTGATATAGGAAAATACCGTATAAACTAAAAAAATATGTGGTGCTGCAGAGGGTTTGAGATTAGATTTTAGTTGGAAGGAAACTACAATGGTCATCTAGTCCAACTGCTTGACCACTTCAGGGTTGACCAAAATTTAAAGCATGTTATTTAGAGTGCGGTCCAAATACCTCTTAAACACTGACAGGCTGTAGACATTGACCAACAGGAATCTTGTTCCAGTGTTTGACCACCCTATCCATAAAGAAACACTTCCTAATGTCAAGTGTCTTGGTGCAGCTTTGGGCTATTCCCATGTGTCCTGTCACTGGATCACAGGGTGAAGAGCTCAGCATCCCCCTCATCACCTTTCCTCCTCAGGAAGCTGTGGAGAGCAATGAGGTCATCCCCTCAGTGTCCTTTTCTCCAAACGAGAAAAACTCAGAGCCCTCAGAGACTCCTTGCAGGCATTTCTTCCAGCCCTTTCAACCAGCTTTGTTGCCCTCCTCTGGGCACATTCAAGGACCTTCACATCCTTCTTAAATTATGGAGGCCAGCCCTGCTCACAGTACATAAGGTGAGGCTGCACCATGGCTGAATACAGAGGCACAATCACCTCTCTTGACCTGCTGGTGATGCTGTGTTTGATGCACACCAGGATGTGGTTTGCCCTCTTGCCTGTCAGGGCACACTGCTGACTCGTATTGAGATGCTGTCCACCAGCAACCCCAGGTGCTCTTCAGCGTCTCTACCAAATGATACTTGTGCCTGGCATTACTCTGGCCCAGATGCAGAGACTTATTAAATTTCATGTTGTTAATCATTAACCAATGCTCCAATCTATCTAGATCCCTCTGCAAGGCCTCTTGTCCCTCAACAGTCAATAGCACCTTTCAGATTGGTATTTGCTAATGTTACATTCAACTTATGTACCTAGATCACTGATAAAAAACATTGAAAAGAACTAGCATGATAACTGAACCGTGAGGAACCCTTTTGGTGGCTGATCACCAGCCAGATCCAATTGCATTCACTATAACCCTTCAAGTTCTGCCCTTCAGTCAGTTCTTCACCCAGTGCACAGTGTACATGCTCATCTCACAGTTGGATAACTTGTCCAGAAGGATGCTGAGAGGGACAGTATCAAGTCTTACTAAAATCCAGAAAGATTACATCCACTGCCTTTCCTTCATCCACTAGAGGGGTGACCTTATTGTAGAAGGATATTCAATTAGTTAAATAGGATTTTCCCTTTGTGAACCCATATTGACTGTGCCTGAATAATTGCATTGTTCTTTAAATGTTTTTAAATAGCACTTCTTAAAGCCAAGATGAATTACAAAGAAAATTTCCTATGAGGAAAAATGCAGACAGAAGAAAAGTTAATAAAAATGGGTAGCTCTTGAAGAAGCAGCAAATTACCTATCTCAAAACACTTGAATGACAAAATCCCTATGAGATCTCTGGTGTTACCAAAATATAGAAAGCTGTTGTATCAGTACTCAGAAAATATAAAGGAAGTTGACCTACTAGCTAGAAGCTGACTATTTGGACTTTAATCCTTAGCAAGACAAAGGGAAATTCAGAGAGAATGAAATTATTAAACGATTGAGAGTGTGGTGGCTTGATGCTGGCTGGAGGCCAGATGCCCACCAAACCCATTTTATCATTCACTTCCACTGGATAAGTAAGAAAAAATATGTAATGAACGGCTCACAGGTCAAGACAAGGACAGGGAGAGATCATTCATCAATCAACGTCACAGGTTAATTAAGAGACTCAACAAGGAATAAAACGCATCTAATTTATTACTCACACCCCTGCCCCCCAAAAGTACCCAATGAAAGCAGAGTAGGATAATGAGAAATGAAACCAAATCTTAAAACATGTTCCCCCCAGCCCTCCCTTCTTCATGTGCTCTTTATTCCTGAATTCTCTACCTCCTCCTTGATCACAGGGGGATGGGGAACGTAGGTTTTAGTCAGGTCATCATGCATTGTCTCTGCCACTCCTTCCTCCTCAGGGGGAGGACTTTTCACACTCTTTCCCTGCTCCAGCATGGGGAGAGACAGTCCTCCATGAACTTCTCCAACATGAGTTCTTCCCACCAGGGTTTCAGGTCTTCGTGAACTGCCCTAGTGTGGCTTCCATGCGATGTTGACCTTCAGGAACAGACTACTCCAGTACAGTATGGTCCCCCTGCAGTGTCACAAGTCCCACCAGCAAACCTGCTCTGACATGGGCTCCTCTCTCCACAGGCTGCAAGTCCTGCAAGGATCTTGCTCCAGTGCAGGCTTCCCACCAGGTCACAGTCTCCATGTGACTCCACCATGGGATTTCTCCACAGGCTGCAAGTGGAATTTCTGCTCCACATCATCCCCCATGGGCTGCAGGGAAACATTCTGCCTCACCATGGTCTTCTCTATAGGCTCCTCTAGCACCTGGAGAGCCTCCTTCCCCTCCTTCTTCACTGGCCTTGGTGTCTGCAAAGTTTCTTACATCTTCTCACTCATTTTCAGCAGAAAAAAAGCTGCTGTTAGGGTTTTTTTTTCCTTAACTCTGTTATCACAGACATGCTATGACTGTCACTAATTGTCTTGGCCTTGGACAGCAGTGGGTCTGGCCTTGAGCCCAGGTGATATTTACTCTGACAGACCTAGAGGAAGCTTCCAGCAGCTTCTTGTAGAAGCCATTGCTGCAGCCTCCTCCTTGCACTACCAAAACCTTGCCATGCAAACCCAAAACAGAGGAGGTTTTGGATCTTGTCAAATGCAATTGATTTTATGATATGAAAACATTAAAAATTGATAATGAGACATACATAATACTCTAATGTTTTTGGAATACAATCAGTATATTATATTTTTATTAAGAATGAATGTAAAAATCAATGAATTACCCGTTCAAACTGTTTGCAAAACTGTTAGTGGATGATTCACACTAATATTGACATCACACCTGATAATGTTCAGGAGTTATATCAATTATCTGGACATCAGACTTACGTCTGATTATACTGCAATGGAAAGATAAATAAGGAATGGCAAAGGACAGCCAAAAGATAGCCTGTATCAGAAGACATTAACTGCCCAGTGGTTCAGCCATACACTGTGAGTCTACAATTAATCTTTCAAATTCTCAGTGAATTAATATATCCTAAATAAAGAAACAGATGGACCTAAATAAGCAAAACTCCTGTGCATTATACATATATACCTGTTCATTTGGAGAGAGACGGGCATCTTTCCAAAATTCTCATGTATGGAAAAAATACCTCTAAAATTATAGCCAAATGCAAAATTATATTCCTGGGAGATAAGCGTGTTGATCCATGAGAAAACATTAACAATAATCATAAAGTTTAAGAAATCTTTGTGAACACTCAGAGTTCTGTAGTTAGAAATCATCTAGCACAGTTGCTCTGTTGGTGAGAGAGACATGTAGTGAGTAGGAATACTGGGGTGATTTCTCTCTTCACATAGTTCTGGTGAAACTGATACTGCAACAAAACATATAAAGATACTAACTAAATGCAGCTCTTGGTGTTCATTTATTACAGTTGTTGAAATGTCAGACAAGGTTGAAGCCATAGCAGCACTTGCGATGTTTTAAGGGATGAAACAAAATGCCACTCATAAGTATACTTGCGAGCTTACAAGATGTTTAGACATTTCTGAGCTCAGATGATCTAAGTAAATAGTTGAAGTTTCCATTCTGTATGCTTGTGCGATTGCTGAACCCAGTGTCCTACAAATGTCACATGAGTAGATGGGTAAATAGTCAAGGGGTGATGCCAGGTGGAGGTCCGTGCCTGCCACTGACATGCACCTTCTAATACCTGTATTATTTGGCTCAAAAATAACTTGGGTAAGACAGAGACATAATGAGTTTGATATTAGAATTAATAACATAAATAACCTATAGAAATGGTCTGTGGTGATACCTTCAAGTAGTTCCCTGCAGCATGAGTTAGTTTGAGAGGTAGAAAACCTATCGTTTTCCAGCAGAGAGAAGAGGTATTGTTTCAGATTATTATAGGTAATCTCATAATCATCCTGGCAACATTTTATTAAAAAAACACAAGGCAAGGGTCTTGTTGCATGACGTTAGAATACATGCAAAATTATGGTCATGTCACAATGTCACTTCACACTAGCTATGTCTAAATGACAAAGTATAATGCTAACAAAATCAGGAATGTATGCAGTAATAACACAAGGATAAAAATATTGTCATATTACCAAGGATACAATTCCAGTGGATAAAATTATTTTTGAATGAAGAAATGCAAAATTAGTGTTTGCTATGTTATAATGTGCTGCTGAAGAACCAAAAATCTGTTCCAAATACAAATATTTTAGCATCTTCTACCTATTATGCTATTATATTCTTAATAAATAGAGTAAATCTTACACTTGGAAGCCATATCTATTGAGAAGGTAAAAGTGATGTCTCAGAGTTTTCATATGTGTTTGGAAATAAAAATTATTTTGTGGCAAAGAAAAAAAATTGTAAGGATTATGTGTTAATTATAGTAAAAAAACATTAATTCTTAACAGCATAGGAGAATGGGGGTCAGCCATTCTGCAACGTTAAGCAGAATTTTTCAAGTAACCTCTGCAATATTGATATCTCCACCCTTAAATGAGATCAAACGGCCTAATATTTTTTTTACTATTATAGGCACTTGATGGCTTTTATGCCTGATTTGTAGGTGTGCAAGAGCTCTCTCTGAAATGCCAGCTGTCTGGCTACATAAATGACTGTATGCCTTCCTGCTTTTATGTGATCTAGTGTCTTTAACTTGTTTAAAATGCTGCAGGCTGAGGTACTTTCCTATAGAGTGTTGTGTTCAGATGCTCAGTTGTACCGGGGAGGTGTTCTGAGACATTCTATCCATGCAGGACAGACACAAGGGAAGCACCTCAGAAAGGCGTACTGCATAAAGTTCTTTAAGCCTGTTTTCAAAATGCCATTTGCACTTGTTCAGTGCTTGTTGTCACTGCTGGAACTCAAAGTGCCTGGGTAACCAAGGGAAAATACAGAGCTCATTTCTTTCCTAAAGAGAGTACTGATATTATATGGAGTCAGTGTAATGTCAGTATGTACACAAATCAATAGTTGGTTATGATTCTCAAGCAGACTGAGGATGCATACTCTTTCTGTTAGCTGAAGGTGGGGTCTGGATTTTTTTTTTTGTGAACACAGACTTGGTGAAGAGTTCATGTATTTAGACCAGGTCAGGATCACAACATCTATCACCAGGAAAATTTTGATATACACAGAACACTTCTACAGCTGGAAGAGCTAAGACACAGGTGAGGCCAAATGTGCTACAGCCACAATGCTTTCATCCCTACAGTAGGTTCATCTTGAGCCTGTTGGAGACAAGCTGAACTGTAACCAGGGTCAAAGCATGATGATACATTTCCTTTTCTCAGCTTCTCTTATGCCATGGTGTTACCATGATATAGTACCATCAAGATCTTCCTAACCATTATCAAACATGTCTTGCCCCACAGTTAAAAGAAAAAAAAAGTTACAAGCTACAGTAAACAAAAATTCCAAGAACTGTCAATTTTCTTGCCCAAATATAAGCTATTCATCTTACCTGAGGTATAATTGAGTTACAGGGCAAATCCTACTGTTAAGTACAGAATGGTTACAGAATGCAGAAGAAATGAAGAATGAAGATGAACAAAGAATTAATATAGATGAATAATGAGAAGGAAGCAGACAAAAAAAAAAAAGGAAAATAAAAAGGGAAGAGATAATGATAAAGATAATATTTCTTTACCAACTGTAAATTCACTCCAATTTCTGATTGAGAATTTCATGGTGGCATAATATAACAACTCAGACCATACTACTCTGGAGTAGAAAGAGTTAACACAGAGCTGATGGACATACTCTTCAGCCAGATAGCAGCATTGAACAAGCAAAAGGAAAATTAACTATATTTTTATTAAATCTTATAGAGGACAAAAGTAAATGCTGTTTTCATCATTGCATGCATTGAAGAAAGGGAGAACAAAACTGTAGTGAGGTGAACATATTTTTTACTTTATCCTGGAGATTTTTTCTGAAATATCCTTTGGGCAGAAATTATCTCACACAAATAAAGTCTTACAGGTCATTGTGCCTTGCATTGATTTCCACTATAGTATATAATTCAATTGAAGGTGTATCTTTAGTATTTAAACTGGTTAATGCAACTGAGCAGATTCACATTCCTGTCACTATTTAAAATGACATAGTGAAAAAAAAGCTTTTAAAAAGTATTTACAGTTTTTGGAAGGTTTGCTTGTTGCATTTTGATTTATATAATCTATATAATTATATCTACACAAATTGAAGGTAATGCTCTTATTTGGATTAAAATACTTTTCCGTGCAGAAAATAATTTGCTGATTTAAACAAAAAATGGTGAAGGAAGAATGATACTGAACTCTCTTGAAAATGAGCTGAAAGTAAATTAAAAAAAAGTGCTAATTAATTTCAGGGAAAGAAAAATAATCACAGGCAATGTAATTTCCTTAATTTCCCAGCAAATCAACATTTCACACACATGATAGCATCCAGAAAGAACTGCAGACTTGATATTAGTCACAGTGGATAAAAATCTATGGTGTATGCAATGCAGGGCATCCCAGGTGGTTCTAAGTGTCTTTTTCTAACCAAAGATCTGTGCGCAGAAAGATAGTTCATGAACTGAATACATTGATACTTCCAGACAGAACAATGAACATGTGGCCATGATTATTATGTTAGGCCAGGACAGAGATCACATGTGTTATTTACTTTGTGAAATAGGATTTTAAGAAACCTCCTTTTTCAAACATCATAATGCTGAATATTTGTGGTGTGAAAGTGAGGTCCAAAATTTTCAAAGGTAGTAAATATACATGTGAGCAGGTCTTCCAGCTTTGCTGGAGAGGAAAAATTCTCAAATTTATATTACTTTAGTGTGATTTTACCTAGATCAAACTGCAAGTCTGGTACGCTTACAGTTGAAATTGTGAACTAGGTCTTTGTATTATCAATGATCAAAAAACAGCAGAAGAGCCTTATCATTTTTTAAATAGGAAGCGCTGATCTATCAAATAACACTGAAAAAAGCTGTGTGATTTTTTTTTATGGGCACCTAGAGATAGTAGTGAGAGGTGAATGATCTAGTATGTCAGAGGAAGAATTTCTGTGATAACTTTGCCTGGGTTTTTCCAAGTTTCTCTGTTACAAGTTCTGAGATTCTGTATCATTAGGGGAGACAGGGAAAGAGACTTTCACAACTGTATCACAAATACAACAACTTCCTTTCTATTTTAAGATTAATTCACAGTCTGTACAAAACCAGCTAATGACTGCTCTACTGTTCCTAAGGTACTCCTACTTCAGAAAAGTATCAACACTTTATATGATCTCAATCTTTCTTTCTGGTAGCCAGAAGACAAGACAGAAACATTCATAAATATCTGAAAATTAAAGCAACCTTTCATTTTGGAACTGTTTCTAGTATATTTTATGTATTTTTTTGAAAAGTACATTTATTTATTTTTTTAAAACAGAGCATGTATTGTTAAATGTCAGTTCTCAGAAGGACTAAAATCATTTGCAGAAAATGGGAGGGGTGAGCAAGAAAAATAATTGAGAAAAAACAAAGTAAATGCTAGTAATCTTTATCTATATATCCTGGAAGAAAAGCAAGAAACTGTCCAACTGAACAAATCAAACCGAAACTAAAATTCAGAATACTCCAAACCAGATGAAACTAAAACAAAGTAAACAAAACCATACAAAATTGTAACATTCAGACAAAACTAACTTTAAAAAAACCCTGGCTGTTAAAATTATTTTAGTGTTTTATGAAAGGTACAAGAAAATGAGAGCAATGAAAAATAAGTAAGAGCTGGAGCAACTTCAGGGTTTTAAGGTAACAAATTTTAAAACAAAGGACAAAGTAAGCAACACTAAATGGCTCTTTTGAGTAAAGAAGAGGCAATGCAAGAGACCGGACCTACTGCAGTAGCATTCTCTGGACAGATGCTTTTTGAATACTGGCGTATTCAAACATATTTGACACTAGTAAATAAAATGCATTGTTGACCATTCATTATCCCTGAAGCCAGCAGAGATCGTATGGCTTACATCTGTGTAACTGAACTCTCCTACTGAGTAGGATAGCGGCATCCAATGGTTTCTGGCCCAGCTTATCCAAGCTCAAACTTCCTCATAGGCCATGGTAATATATATAGCATATGCAATTCTGTGTAGGTGCTTGGGTCTGGCTTCTGACCTTGATCAGATTACAAAAAGTCCCTGGTATAAACATGCCATTGTGTCTGTCATACCAGCCCAGACACAGTGCACAGTTGTTCTATGCTTAATCCTTGAAGTTTTCCAACACATAAGAAAGGAAAACTTATTTTTTGGTATTTCATAGGAAGGTATTTGAGATCCGTATTATATCATTGTTCAGTTAGTGAAATTTCTAATCTTTACATCTTATGTTACACCTGTGATCCCTACAGAGGGTAAAGTTTAAAACGCATCCTCGTGGAATTCAACATGGTTAAGCGCAAACAAGCAGTGGAGTTCTGATAGAGGAACAAAGAAGAATTATGGTTTCCAGTCAGCTGTCAGAATAAAATGTGTATTAAATCAAAATGTAGCGACTTAGTATGTTAATTTACTGCCAAGACCCCCAGTAATGTGATAGTAGAGGACTTAATACAGACACAGGATGGTACCAGAGGCCTATAAAGATACAAGCACAAGCTGGAAATTATCTGTTCCTGGTTATGGAATGCAATCTTGAAAGCAGAGTTGAACTAAGTTTAGTGCACAACAAGGAGACCTAAGAGTGCATGTCCAAAATATATAAAATATCCTGCATGTGGTGAAAACAGAGGAGAACAAAAAGGCATAAATATATTTAAATATTCTGCTTGAACGGGATTGGGAAGAATTCCTTCCACATTGCTTCTGTGAGGTAAGGATGCTGAACCGATCAAAGGTCTCCCTGGCTTAAATGTCAGCAGGTCTCCCATGACCTTTGCAATGATACCCATTGCCTTTCCTAGAGAAGGGAGTGCTGGTTTTTTTGTTTGCCATTCACTGCAGTTTGTTGCCACAACTTAGACATTACCTGCAGCATATTATCTTTTACTCTATTACTAGGTTGACCAAATTAGAGTTTTAAAAGAGTCTTATGTGGGACTAGTGAGTGAGGCATGTGTATTTATATATGTTTTTCTACACTAACCTTCTCAGATGACAGTGATGGATAGTGCACGGCTGGACTGCAATAAAATCGAATGAAACACCGAAGGCTTGCAATCTTTAAAGTCAGATTTTATCAGAGTAAAAAGGAATGGTTTAGAGAATGATAGATTTGTTAATACTGAGAATTGAAATATTTTCCATTGAATTTGAAATTTAATATTTACAAACAAATCTAGTATGATTCTGCTCTCTGTTGCAGAGACTGTCTCTAGAATGACTGAGGATGCTATCAAAAGTCAGGGTCCCTGCAGCCCAGTGTTACCCTTCTGCTCTCTCTGCTCCATGCTTAAAGGATCCCTGGACAAATACATTACCTCAGTGAACAAGCATGCACCCTGCCTCTACTTGCAGAAGAGCCCTTCTGATCCACAGTGTAGCTGCCACAAAAATATAAACAGATAGAAGTCTCCTCTGATATTCAACACATCTTCAAAAATGTGTGTAATCCACTGTCTCCTCAATAAGGTGTGGACATGTAAATTATACCAATTGTATCTATTTTTACAACTTAGGAAAGCAATTCTTTGTGTTGCTTATAGCACTTGACATATTCCTACTAGGCTGAAGAAAGATAGTAGCCATGTGGATGGACCTTTATTTCTGTAGAGTGACAATTACAACACAAACCGTGAGGCATCTGGCATTAGGCTTGTCATTAAAATGTTTGGAATCAGCATTATTGCTGATAGTGAAGAACAGCCTATGCTTGTGTATAATGCACTGTCTACAGTACTGGAATTCCCAGACTAATGAATTTTGGTTATACAGCTTTTTCCATGGTAGTTTTGGTGATAATAACCAGGCCCTTATAAGCAGCAGTTTCAAAGTGTATGCATTTTCTGTTTTTTTCTCTTTAGGTATTTTCTCATTTCCACTAGACAAATTTGATTCATATGTGATATGGTGTTAGCTTAAACTTAGTTTCAACACTTCACATAATACAGCATAATCAGATGAAAATCTACACCATTTAACACAAGGATCATGCAAAACAGGGAGTTAAGCAAAACAACAACTTCTGTTTCCCAGGGCATTTGCGAGTGCCACAGGTATACTCAGTGTTGTAGTTTGCTAAGTCTAGGGCCTTTACTTCTGTGTAAAGTAGAAACAACCATAATAATTTGCAACGGGCATTTGTAATACTTTGCAGAGTTCTTAAATATAACCAATAAAACAGGTATATTCAAGCAGTTTATTTTCTGAATTATATTTTTGATAATATATAGATATATGGATGTCATCTATATTTAGAGTGGAATAAAAAATCTCATTCATTATGGCCTGATCTGTTGTCTGTGCAAGGTTATCAAAACTTAGAGGGCTCTTTACTACAAGCCATAAGTTGTGAAAGTATATTTAGTATGACTAGGACTGGGAATATACATAACTGAGTTGTTCACTGCCATAAAGAGCTGCTCATCATAAATGTCCTTAGATCTTAACCTTTTGATGGGTCCCTCCCTGCCAAACCTCCTGTGACACCTTAGTTCTTTTCAGAAGCGGATATGTTAGATTACTGCCTCCAAATCTCAGCATTGGACTGAATTCTTCGGTATCTGCTGTAACTGTCACATTTCCAAGTCCAAATATTGTGCTAACTAAGCTAAAGTAAGCTTGTTTCTTTGCATGTAATTGCTTTGTGAACTTTAAACACTACAGACTAGATAGATAGATAGATAGATAGATAGATAGATAGATAGATAGATAGATAGATAGACAGACAGAGACTTGTGTTTTCCACTTTCAGCATCTGTCAGATTGTTAATCACACAATGGATTATGAGCAACATACATTTCATAAAACATTACCCCTGCTGTCTGCTTCATTTTGGATACAAACCTAGTATCCACAAAAGACTGTAGCAAATTTTAAATGGGAATTATTTCTTTTCACCAGATAAACTCCACACACTCATCAGGAGAATTCTTTAATAAATATGTATCTGAGAGGTTTGACGTGTGATTTGCATTCCTGTTTATGAAGTTTATAGCTGCTTTACATATTATTCATGTGAAAAGCACTTTGTCTAGTAAATTATTAGAAGTGGAAACCTTATAGACTCAGTAGGAGCTCATTCTCTGTTGATCTTAGTACAGGCTAAACTGATTACTGTGGAAAATATTTTTGAAAGTGACCTCCGATTTTATTT
The DNA here is from genome assembly GCA_022605575.1 of Laterallus jamaicensis coturniculus. Taxonomy (NCBI): domain Eukaryota; kingdom Metazoa; phylum Chordata; class Aves; order Gruiformes; family Rallidae; genus Laterallus; species Laterallus jamaicensis. Next base: position 90,961,628 of record JAKCOX010000001.1, read on the forward strand.
ACTCAGCTCATTAAGATTATTTAAAGTATAATACTGTCAAATTTAAGTCCATGATTGTGCCAATCTGCTTAGAAATGATCAGTTTAAGATGATACTTTGCTAAGTTTGGTCAGATGTATAGTCACTCTGAAATTATTGCAGGAATTGAGAAGTTGATGTCAGAAGCAATTAATGCATGTTACAGTTCATTATTGTTGAAATGAATGTTGTTTATTCAACCAAGTCTCAGAATACAGAAAGAGAATGAGGCTAATTCCATCCCACTGCCCATATTCATCCTTTTGGTTTTTTTCCACTCTTGTGTAGTAGGACACTGAGATGTTAATAACCATTGCCCTGGAACATTTCCAAGAAATCAACGTAGTAGACATGATATTATGCGTTATCTACTCCATTCATTCATTAAGCATTTCTTAATCCATGCTTGATTAATTCATTATGATATATATAATTTACATTAATTAGAAATTATATTAGATCTATTTTATATGGAAATCATTATTATTGAAAATTGTATTTATAGGAGGCTAATGCAAGAATTATATGACCAATCCAATATTTCGCAAATTTATAATTTAGCAAAAATATTTGTCTCTCCAATCACAGACAAGTTTATTTCTAATCTATGATTGTTTTTAATATGAACATATACAACATTCATTAACTTCTCTCTTAAGTTAATGCAAAAATAAACTTTACAGAATTGTTTTCCTTCTTCTATTTCCATAAAGGGAAAATTCATAAAGTGTTTAAGATTGTATGTAATCCATATAATCTGGAATGTATATCTGAGTCTAATATTATCATAAAGCCATGCAAATATTATTTTCAGCTTCTTGATCATCTATGACTGGCCATTGAAAAAAAATTACCTCAGTGCAAACAAATTCAGTTTATAACAGATCTGTTGGGAATGCTGCTTCTATTCTTGATGTACTCATTAAAACTCTGTCTTCATACCTTCACAATTGGTCTAACTTATTTTTCTGAATTCCTTAAGCTATGAAAATGCTTCACTTATATATGCAGGACATGGAAGCAGGGACAGATAACAAAAGAAGGAATTTAGAATCATAAAATAATATAATTTTTTAGGTTGGAAAAGACCTTTAAGATCATCAAATACATTGACTGAAAATACCATTAACTGAACACTGCCAAGTCCAAACAATAAAACATGTCCCTGAGCACCACATATATGCATCTTTTAATTACCTCCAGGGATGGTAATTCAACCACTTTCCTGGACAGCCTGTTCCAGTGATTGATAAACCTTTCAGAGAAGAAATTTTTCCTCATATCTAATCTAAACCTCCCTTGGTGCAACTTGAGGGCATTTCCTCGTGTCCCATTGCTTGCTACTTGGGAGAAGAGACCAACATCACCAGAAACACTACTCAGGCATGTAGGGGTGTTGTTAGGAAAACCAAAATGCAACTTGAATTGTTACTTGCAAGTGACATCGAGGGCAATAGGAAAGCTTTTACTGCTGCATTATTAAAAAGTCTAACCCACGAAAATTTGAGTCCACTGCTGAATGAGGTTGATGATTTAGTGCCAGCAGATGCAGACAAGGGTGAGATACTCTGTTGTCTTTGCCTCAGTCTTCAGTTATGAAGTCCCCCAAGTTAGAGCCTTCCTGCAGTCCCTTTTAACATACATGATTCTACAGTTCTACAATTCTGTGATATTTTGTCCTTCTTATGCCTCTTCTTCAGCTTAAACACAATGCTCCTACTATTATTCATATTTCTGCCAGCTTTCCTGGGAAGCTACAGCAATCTTTTGATAGCTGAAATGCTAGTTGAAACACAAAGGGCTAAGCTTCTCATGGTCTGTACTCCAAATAGTAGGATTGTCTGTTGAGACTTGGACTCAGGGGAACATGACATATTCTGAGAAAACAGAATGTCCCCTTTTCTCATTTGGCTTGCAAGTATGTCTGGCTACTCAGAAGTTTCATATTCCTCTCCATTTTACAGTTAGAATCCATATACACTAAACTTGAAAATGAAGAATTTATACATCATTCATGTGCAACAAGTTTCTGCATACCACATGGACTGTGGTAACTGTGTGTGTCCTTTCCCAGCAGTAGCATTATCCAATCACATAGAAATGTTTCTTTAACTGTTTTTTAAAAAAAACTTTGATTTACTCCTTCATCCTGAAAATTCTCATATATGGTTGAATAATTCAATCCACTGGTGCCATGCTTTTATTCCAGTTAGATTTATATCAGTATATTTTCTCATAAAATACACATTCTATTCTCTTCGCTTCTCCTATGTAAAGATGAATCAGCCTGATTTTGCTGGGTACCACTGCAGTCAATGAAGTCAGTGTGAGTTCTCATTGTCCACTATATTTGCAAATATCTCAAGTTCGGCTTTCTCCTTCGGCATTCTCTATATTTCCACTTTTATAACAGATGGAAATGTTTAATTTTTGTGGGCTTTGTTTAGTTGTTTGTTGTTGATTTTTTAAGAAGTGGTTTGCAGCTTCAACTTTAGGCATTCCCCTTTCATATTTTCTGTTCAGCTGTAAAGTTCAGTTGCCAAATTATAATAATTGCCTGTTTCTACGCAAGGCAGAAATATCTAAGATTCATTACTTTCAGCTTTCCTCAGAATAGTTGTGCTTCCATTACTTACTCAAGTCAAGTCATTGCAGTGCAACTAATGTGATTCATTATCATCATGTCATTTGCAGTGTGAGAGAGATGATGAGACAAAATGAGAAAATCCTGCTTCCTGTCTAAAAAGAAAATTGTAAATATTTCTTTCAGGGTAGGGAGTTGCTGAGTATATTTTCCACCTGAAGAATAAATATATAATGGGGATAGATAGTACTGTTCTTGGCTTGAACACACACACACACAACTTGTTAGTTGTCTAACTCTACTTTCTTTAATAAGTCCCTAAAGTCTCAGTGACTGGAGTGTGGCTTGCTGAGATCAGCTGCTTACACTCTTCAATGCTATTTGAGGGGAAGAAAAAAAAAGCAACAACAGTCTCTAGATCTGGAGACTTCCAGACAAAACATTTTGTTTTACAGGTACTTGTAAAATTTGATAAATGAGCAGCTGTAGATTCCCCTTGAGCTACTATATTAAGACAAGCAAAACAGATGGTATGGCTCTGCTTCTCCTGCAGAGAAACCTAGATATTATAGAATGACAGAATGATAGGGATTGGAAGGGACCACTGGAGATCATCTAGTCCAATCCCCATCATATTGATGAAGGCAATGTCAGCATTGCATGTGCAATAATGAGAGTGAATTGTAAAGATTGGGGTTGGGGAGATAAGATGCTTTGTGACCTTTTTGGTTATGGGCACAAAAATAAAGATGTAAACCAAATACACCATAAAGGTTAAGACTACTGACATTCTTCCCAGTAAGCATTACTGTACAATAAAGATATATGCCAACTAATAACTCCTGAACAATTTAAATCATACAACCAGACATGTGACATGGAGTTAGTTCTCTTCCCCATATACAACTTTCGAGACCCCCATTCATCCTGTAATTTACAGATATTCTGAAACAATGTCAGCTCTCTAGTAATGTGCTACAGTGCACCTACTCCAGAGTCAGGGGTTATTCTCACCATTCGAGCGCTACAGGGGGCTGGTACAAGGTATGTTTCTAGTGAGCCAGGAGTGAGTTTCAAGAGGAGTCCTTGGTGATGGAGTAAATTAGGGTATAGTGTTGGCAGATAGTAGATGTTTGACACATTGGTTGCTCCATTCAGAGCACTGTCATTGACACATCCACGATTCTTTTTTCTTCCTTTAGGTTCAAGGGCTAACAGCTATTGAGAAAACACGAATACCTTGAGGATCATGGAGCTATGTTGTCACCTGACAGTGGAATCCCAAATCTCATAAAAATCTGGCTAGGTTCACATAAAGATAAAGAAATGAGTTGACCATATAGGAGAAATGTTTATGACCTGTCGACCTCTTGCACAATGAAACCAAAGTTTTATGGTGTCTGTTATGCCAGTGTAATTACACCTTTCCAAGTGCATCTAATTTGACTGCTCTGTAATAGAACTCAGGTACGTATCTTTATAATGAAAAATAAAGGAATCTCATCCCACAGAAGGACCACAATATTTCAGACATTAAACAACAGTTCATAGTGATATTTTTGTATTGGTTTTGTTAAAAAAATACAAAGGAAAATGCAGGTTTGAATGTAGAGAAAACACATTGAAATGTATACAGCAAATGAAACAAAGTCCCTGTTATCTCTCTTGCTGTCACTTTCCTTAGCAGGCACAATCATAATGATTGCATTCTCATCTTTAAAGCTGAAAAATTCACTGCAGTGTCATTTCCATTTTCTACAAATATTTTCTTCTGTTCCCATCTGTCTAGGGATGAATCTATATTGCAGTCCAGAGCTGGTTTAGGTCCTGAGAGCAGTATATTGGTGTAAGTTCATCCTAGAAAACAGAACATTTGGCAGAAAATTTGCTTATTCACTATTCTAAATTGATATAACACAAACTTCACATTTTTGTCTGAAATTGGACCCATCTGAAATGACAAAACCCAACCCCAAATTTGCTGGGGAGCAAAAAAAAAAAAAAAAAAAAAAAAGACTAGTAGTGAAGATTCAAAGCTTCAATGCTGATGAATTTCTATTGACTGTAGTATATAGCTGTGATTTTCAAGTTTGCACAGATGTGAAGCCAAATTCCTCCCAAAAGAATTCAAAATTTCTTGATGGGCTTTTTTTTGAGCTTCAGTTTTGTAACTATCCCCAAAATCAGCAATTTTAAGATGTGGGAGTAGTTTACAGTAGTCTAGATTTTGCTTTGTTTTGTTTTTAACGTGTGTGTATATGCATTCCTTAAGCATGAGCATAATCTATGACTTTTCAAATAGTTGAGCCTGAACTATAGAGTTTAAATACTTCTTTATGCCTTGCATGGCAGGTTGTAGCTTTGTGTTTGTATGGTGCAAGTTCAAGTAAGTTGTAATATTTATGAAGAGTTACAAAACACTACATTAATTAATAAATTAAACTGCCAGCATTTTCATATTTATGTAAATAAAAGACCTACAAAATATTAGATAATGTCTGTCAAAATATTACCTGTATTTCATACGTGTTCAGTTCAGGGGAATAAAAATGAGCCATACTCCCTTTATAAATTTAAGCTTATTTGGCCTATCAGATAAAAGAGAGGGAGAATGGGGCCAGAGAAAGTAAAGGAATGCCACATATTAAATATGGACAATTTGTTTGGAAAAAAATATTTTTAAAATGGGACTTTACTTTCTAGTTCTGAAACTTGTCCTGCGTTCTCCTGAAAACATGTGACTGAATATTTCAGATTTCTACTATCTTTATTAATCAGAATCTATAATTTTCATATACTGCTTATTTTTTTCCCCATCTCTAATCCAACAGCATGATCAAATTATATTTCTGGAAAAATGCAAGGAGCAGTGATGAGAGGCTGAAAAAAGCTAAGTAATAACCACAGCAATAATGTTACTACTAATGTGAAGATCTGCTGAGGGATATGAATGGCAACAAGAAAGGACTTTATAGGTATATAGGCATCAGAAGGCTATGGAAAATGTGGACCTGCCACTGAATGGGGCAGAGGATCTCATAAGAAATAACATGGAAATGTGTGAGATATTGAATGCCTTCTTTATCTCAGTCTTCACCGGTAAGATCAGCATTCAGTAGTCCAAGGCTCCTGAGAAAAGAGGGAAGATCTGGAGCAAGGAAGTGTTACCATCAGTGAAGAAGGATCAGGTTAAGGGGCACTTAAACAAGCTGGACATAAGTCCATGGGGCCTAATGGGTTGCACCCCTGAATGCTGAGGGAGGTGGTTGATGTCACTGCAGTGCCACTGTCAATTTTCTTTAAAATGTCATTGTGATTGGGAGCAGTTTCTGATAAGTTGAAGAAAGCAAATTTTACTCATATTCAAAAAGGACAAAGAGGATCTGTGGAACTGCAGGCTAGTCAGCTACACCCTAATCCCTTGAAAATTGATGGAATAATTATTCTTGGAAAAGGTATCCAGACACATGAAGTACAAGAAAGTGATTAATAGTTGGCATGGATTTCTGAAAGGGAAATCACATGTTAACAATATTGTAGCCTTCTATAGAGTTGGCTAACTTGGTAGATGAGGGAGTGGATGCTGTTTACCTTGACTTTAGTGTTGCTTTGGACACTATGACCCATATCATAGACAAGTTGGCAAAGTACATGTTAGGTAACATTTGAGGTGAATCAAAATCTTACTGAACTACCAGACCCAAACAGTTATGACCAGTGGCACAAAGTTCGGTTGGATGCAAGATACTAGTCTTCTACTGGAGGAAACATTGTATAACATTTTCATTAAAGATATGTACTCTAGGACAGAGTACATCCTCAGGAAGCTGCTAAATGATACGAAACTGTAAGGAGTGGCTGACATCAGATGGCTCTGCTGTCATTCAGAGACACCCCAACAGGATGGAGAAGTAAGCAAAGAAGAACATCATGAAGCTATGTGAAGTTCTGCCTCTGATGAGGAATGATCCTGGGCACTGGTACAAGTGCTGTACCACCTGTCGAGGAATTAATTCTGCACAGAAGAATCTTGGCGATCTTGGTGGACATCAAGCACAACAGCCAGCAGTGCACACTGGTGGCAAACGCAGCCAGCAGCATCCTGTGCTACATTAGGAGAAGCATTGATTGTCATTGCCAGCCATTTGAGTGAAGTGTTCCTTCCCCTCTACTCAGCCCTGATGACACAGTTGGAGTGTTCTAACCAGATCTGGAGTGCAAAAGACACAGATCTACGGTAACAAGTCCAACAAAGGGCCAAAAAAAGTATTATGGAATTGGAGAACAAATCATATGAGGAGGGTGTGAGAGACCTGGGGCTGTTCAGCCTGGAGAAGGTTGAAGCATGGGGGAAGAGTATCTCATTAATGGTTGTCAAACACTGGAACAGGCTGTGGAGTCTTCATCCTTTATAGATATTCAAAATCTGACTGAACACAGTCCTGGACAACTGTCATAGATGAGCCTGATTTAGCAGGGAGGTTGGACCAGATGAGCTCAACCTCATTCATTCTGGGATTCCCTGATTACAGATGTCTGCTGTGTGTGTGCTTTGGCTGGATAGTCAATAACCCGATGTATGGCACAGCTGATTGGGAGCTGGCATTCAACATTTCTATGATAAACAAAACTTTTTCCCCCTTCCCTTTGGAAGTTTTGAGCTCCAAGACCTTGAATGAAAAGATACAAGGTCTTCCAGAAAATTGACTGGAGAAATAAATACTAAATAATCAGCTTATTAACAGCAATTCCCAAAAAATGTTTGAAGCAAAGGACTCTGTGCACATAAGAAGGAGACAACAAACCAAAATACTCATATTAATTCTGAAGACTGCTTGCTCTGCAAGCCAGGGGGGGAGCGGTTATTAATATCTTTTGCATCTCATGGCTCCCTACAATTTAATTAGCTATATATATTGAAGAAAGGAAGAAAACATTCCTTATGCATAAATTCTGTATGTAATTGAATGCTTTAGTGAAGGTTCTAACCTTCTAACCTCATGTTCTCCACCCACATACTTAATATTATTTTGGACTTCTTAAAAAAAAAAAAAAAGGACTCAGCATAGGAGGATAGGAAAGAATAACTCTTAAAATTTACATTGTGAACTATCTGGGACAGGAAAACTCTCTGTATACAGTCTTTCTTTCTCCTTTTTGCTCATTTTCCACTGCAGTGGTCTAGAGAAAGGAGAACCCTAATATTCTGTTTTCAACTCTGGTTTCTGCAGGAGTTGCTATGGTTACATACTGTCAGCCCAGACTGGCATTTCTACACGCACAGTCACTGGGCTTTCCAAAACGGGAACTCAGGTCTCGCATGTATTCCACTCCTCCCCATCCTCACCACCTCCATTCCAGAGCTTCTGTCAAGGATGTACCTTTTGAGAACTCTTAAGGACGTTTGCTTAATAAGGGACATTAGACATTTCTCAGTGTCAAGCTAACAATGATGACATTTCTCTCATGTCTAAAACCAAAAATTTATGACTGCAAATACAGACACACAATTGTGTATGACCACTAATTCTGGGGAGTTTAAAGGACCCACTCAGGTAAAGAAAGTTACATGTGAATTTTTATTTCTCACTTACATTACAGTGTCATCAGATAAGACCACTGAAAGTTTGTTCTAACAGAGTATATAGGGTAATGTTTAATGTAGAAATTGTAGACTCTAATTAATTCATTCATCTGGTAGCCATACAAGTGCTTACAGGATGCCTGTACATAAATAAATTGGGTTACAGAAACATAAATCTGTTTACCCTGTGCCCTCATGGCCAAGAAGGCCAATGGCATCCTGGGGTGTGCTTAGTAGGTCAAGAGAGGTTCTCCTCCCCGTCTATTTTGCCCTGGTGAGACCTGGTAAGAGAATGGAACACCTTCCTTATGAGGACATGGTAAGTTAGCTAGGTCTCTTTAGCCTGGAGAAGGCTAAGGGTTGACCTGATAAATGTATGTAAATATATAAAGGGTGAGTGTCAGGAGGATGGTGCCAGGCTCTTCTCAGTGATGTTCAGTGATAGGACAATGGGCAATGGTTGCAAGGTGGAGCATAGGAGGTTCCATGTGAACATAAGGAAAAAGGTTTTCACTGTGATTCTATGAAAGTAATGCACTAGCATAATTTACACATGCTGGTTTAAATATTTTTTGCTTCAACTAACAAAATCGAATTTTAATGTAATCAGACACTTGAAACCTCAACAGTTAAAACCAGAAAATGCTTGTGAAAGACATAACTATTTTTAGGATCACTTTAGGGCTAAAAAGCTATTTCCACACCACTAGTTAAATTTCCAAAATCTTGTCAAAATTTAATTATGGTCATTTCAAAATTTAAAATCGTTTCTTTGCCTCAAGTGTTTTCATTGCTTTTGAATAACTTTTATCTGAATTTGGTATTTAATGTGATTTGGACACTGCTGAGCTGGGCAATGTTCATAAAAAGACATTGGAATATCATCAATAACCCATACTATGGTTGACTTTGACCTTTATTGTCTCTCCTATGAAGACAGGCTGAGAGAGTTGAGCTTGTTCAGCCTGGAGAAGAGAAGGTTCCAGGGAGACCTTATTTCAGCCTTACAGCAGCTTAAGGGGGCCTACAGGAAAGATGGAGAGGGACTGTTTGCAAGGATATGTAGTGGTAGGACAAGGAGTAATGTTTTTAAATCGAAAGAGGGTAGATTTAGACTTGATAACAGGAAGAAATTGTTCTCTGTCAGGGTGGTGAGACCCTGGCAGAGGTTACCCAGAGAAGCTGTGGCTGCCCCCTCCCTGTTAGTGTTCAAGGCCAGGGTGGATGGGGATTTGGGCAACTTGGTCTAGTGGGAATTGTACATGCCCATGGCAGAAGGGTGCAAACTGAGTGATCTTTAAGGTCTCTTCCAACCCAGTATTCCATGATTGCATGATTTTATAATGTATAATATTTCTGCTCAGGTTTGGGTTAGTTTTTTTCTTTGTGGTACCTGCCATCTAATCAGTGCAGCAGCTTCACAGCTTCCATGAATTCCACTGACTGCTAAAAAGAGAAAAGTGAAGAAATTTTCCAAGCATTCTGAAAAATGAGAGATGATTTTGACACCACTGCTGTGCCTCATCTGGTTCAGCTTTTCCTTGCCTACTTTTAGAGGGATGTTATTTGAGCTGCATTGAATCTCTCAACCTGGCATCAAAATAACCTTATTCCTCATCAAAAAAGTAATTTGTAGACTACGCTAGCAATTGCACATTCCATTCTCCTACAGTGGACGTTGCCATCCTGTGAAAAGCAAACAAAAACTACATATTGATTTCCTTCACTTATCTATAATTGTTCTTTCCTCCTATATAATTCCAGGCACTGGGTCTTATAGTCATCATGCAGTAAAGTAAGACTTATTTTTCTTTTCAATCTGCTCTGAAAACTCTCTTAGTGATTCTGTCTATTAACAGCACAAATACAGAAACTTGCTGTTCACCTCAACATCATTCAATCTGAGGTCCATAACAGGCAACCTGTCTAGGTTATCAGATCATCCTGTGACTGCTAAAGCCAGGTGTTATGGAAGAGATCTGGGTATTTTCAACTAAAGACTTTAATAAAACTCTCCAGACTTTCCAGTGAGTAAACTTTACTGGTGTTCCTTGAGAGATGTTCCCCAATTCTAGTTGATTTTTTGTCTTGTTTCATTTTCAGAAAATCTATTGTATATTTGTTCTGTAGCAATAAGCACAGAAGAGACAAAAACTTCAGCCAGAACTAGGCCAACTGTGAGTCAGACAAAAATACATGAATGCATCCACATGCTCTGTTAATAAGAGAGGTTTTCCTGTTTGTTTGGTTTTGTTTTGCCAAGACTGTGGTATCCCTGTATGGCTGCATACATCTGCAGACATTTATGAACAGAAAGAATGCCCAAATGTTCAAGGTCATGTTTAGAGGCAGCATTTGAAGACTGAATTGTAAAGTCTTATAGATAGAATCCAGTCCTTGTTTTATAAGAAAACTCACTTTTAACTTTTTCAGAAGTATGAGTTCCAGAGTCTGACATCCGTTTAACAACTGTTGACTGCAAATTCAATTTGGGCAACAAAAATGCCTGACCTGTGGTACTTTGGGAACTGATTAGACGATCAAAATTTGACTACTCCCTTTAGACACTTGTATTGCTTTGGGGAAGCCAAGGTGGCATTTTTGATGGCAAAACATCTTTTTGGTTATTTCTAGAATAGGAAGGACTTCTTGTTAAATATTGAAAAACTCTCAACCACAAAAAGGAGCTATAGAGATATAGATAGCTAGATACAGATATATAGCAAAGCTTTTGTAGCCATAAACTCCAAATTTACTAGTTCATCTGAAATTCTGAGATATTCCAGGGCATCTCAAATTAAGCTTCTCACGGCTAAGCAGTTGAATTCCATCCTGAATCAGGAGAAAAGAATGGGAACACAATGGATGGAAAGATATTTTGATGTAACTTTGGCCTCCGGATCAGCTGTTAAACTTCCATTCTTGGAAATGACTGGATACAATTCAGTTTGACAAACCTGCTAGGGCCTAGTTTGGACAAAGCTGAGAGAAGATCTGGCAATATTAAACATGTTTAGTGATACCTATGAAAAGTATAAAATACTGTTCACAGCTCTTGCAGCAATGATCTGTCAAAATGTAATAGATACAACATATTAATGACACATCAGACTTAGCTACTTATATATCTTTTCATAATGATTAATTTTTCTGTTCTGTAAATTGCCTACATATGTGCTGCACGTCAAATCAGGAAATATTGAACAGAAATAAAAGACTCCTGCTACAGGGGCATCAAACTGACATACTTCTTGTGACACCAATTTGCCCAAAAGAAAAAAGTTTTAGATTTATCTTCACTTCATAAACATAAAGAACTCAACAGTAGAAGATGAGCAAAAGATTTCTGGCAGTCATTATGGAAACAAAGCCTCTGATAAAAAAGGTAAGTAATATATATTAAACTCAGTGAAAAAGCTAAAAAATTTCATTCTTATTTAATCAATAAATTGCCTGGCCCATCCAGATTTTAATTACTCGCTATAAATGAATAGCGAGTAAATCTGTAATATAAGTCTTCTCAGATTTCCATTTATATAAATTAAATTTTACTTTCTGAAGACATGAACTTCCAGTGATTTCAATGTGAGTAATATTGTTTCTTTGAGGAACTGAAGCAATTTATAAAACTAGGTGTAGTTTAGCATGGTACAGCAAAGCACAGCATACTTCCAGTTAGTTTTGTTTCCTTGTATAATTAAATAAAAAAAGAAAAAATAGAATTATATTTTGTCGGCCAAATAAACTTTTTATATTATATCTGTATGACTTGAAAATTTATTTCTAGTTTTTGTTCACAGTTTATTTAGGATTTTTTTAGTCCATACACATGATTTATCATAATGTGATTTCTGCAAAGTCAAGTTAATGATGTAGTAGATCAATAACTTTATGTTAACAACAGGAATCCAGTCAGGCCTGGATTCACCCTGCCAGTTTTAGTCACCAAGTCTAACTTCCAGTCTTTCACTAGTCAGCTAAGATATACATATTTTCAAACAGATTAAGCAACTCCAACTTATAAGAAGTTTGACTTGCCATTTGGAGCAACTCTCTTTTCCTTATTATCAATTATCCTTAATATCAACCGTTCGTTTCAGTACAGGCTGGGGGATGTCCTACTGGAGAAGAGCACTATGGAGAAGCACCTGGGGGTCCTGGTGGATGACAGGTTGGCTATGAGCCATCAGTGTGCACTGGTGGCTAAAAGAGCCAATGGGATCCTGGGGTGCATCAGGAGGAGTGTGGCCAGCAGGTCTAAGGAGGTGATCCTCCCCCTCTACTCTGTCCTGGTCAGGCCCCACCTGGAGTATTGTGTCCAGTTCTGGGCTCCCTGGTGTAAAAATGACAGGGATCTCCTTGAGAGAGTCCAAAGAAGGGCTACGAAGATGATTAAGGGCCTGGAGCATCTTCCCTATGAGGAGAGGCTGAATAAAATGGGACTGTTCAGTCTAGAGAAAAGAAGATTAAGGGGGAGGTGGTGGAGTCTCCTTCTCTGGAGATATTCAAGACTCGTCTGGATGCCTATCTATGCAGTATGAGCTAGGGAGCCTGCTTTGGCAGGGGGGTTGGACCCAATGATCTCTTGAGGTCCCTTCCAACCCCTACAATTCTGTGATTCTGTGATTAGGTAAGTATCTAAGAATGGTCAAATATCTTAACTGAGAATTAATAATCAGGTCAAATTACTACTGTATGTTTTACTGTGGTTAGAGAAGTAAACTTAGGGACTAGGCATCATGGGTAAGAGTCCTCCCTCCGCTACATAGTCTGTATGAGGAGATGTTCTTAGATACTTCTGAGCTCAAATTGCAGTGTTGTCATGTGAAAGGACATACCCAGATATATATTTAAGACGTGCCAACAATCTTGCATGCCAACCTCCTGCCGTCAGAGATGTTTTTGCAAGTTCCCTAGGTAGCCATTTACTTTTTCTTGGCTGGAGTGCAATCAGGCCAGTGCTTTTTATCTTTACAATTTATTTTTTGTGTGTGACCAGCCTGATGATTCTGACATTAGAGCAGTTGCCAGCTCCCATGCAGGGGATAATCCTCCTCCTTAATTGGAACCGCTCAGTGTAACCAGCAGAGTAAGAAACTGCTGCTGCTGCAAGATCACCTGCTGCCTGAAGAGGCATTTCAGGAAGCCACAGGGAGCTGGGATCTAGCCTGTTTCACTTACTAAATCTTTACTCCTGCAGTAAATGACTCTCTCAACTACGCACCTGATGGAGAGAGAGTCCACTGAAGACCTTCAGAAGCAAAATTCGCTCCTTTCAGACTTTTAGTTCTCAGAGAGAATAGTGCAGGAAGGATATATTTTTATGTAAAGGAGAAACTTATGTAAAGGGTAAAACTGTTTCCTAGTAGATAGTAGATCAGTTATTAGGTTGCTCCTGTTATAGCTATATAGCCAGGCTGACTGCAGATTCTGATACTCTGGGATATATCATAGACAGTTTACACTGCTCCCATAAAAAGAAAGACAGAAGAAAATTATTCCCTTTTGATCAAAAAGAAAAAAAGGTAAAAAATAACAACAAAAAAAAAGAGATACACACATGAGCAAGGAGAATCAGACACATAATTGGTAAAAATATAACCCAACATGCGTCAAAGCCATTTTTGTAATCTGATGAAGATGTGTGTGTGTGCATGTACAAAAACATTCATGCTTGTGTCGCTGAGAATGACAAGAATCAGGAACAATGTTCTGCAAAGGAAAGATCTGCATAATGAGCTCATTAGTAATAATCTCATTAGTTAAAACTTTCCTTTCCTATCCTGTCTAGCCTTGACCTGCATAAATTATGCAGGCTTCAAACAGATTTTCTGTCTTTTTTTGCTGAATAGATGAGCCTGCTGTATAGCCAAAGCACACGACCTTCAGATGCTTTTTCAGAACACCAGTAGTCTGTCATAGACACTGTAAGAAAAAAAGAAAGGAGAAAAAGCCCAAATAACCCTCACAATAGAATAACTTCTTTTCTGCTTAAGTAAGAATGCAGACAGATGAAGTTTTTCAGTTTCAGTGATAATGCTTAAGGTTCTGATTACCATTTTCGACCTGAAGTTATGTCTTCTTAACTGACTGTAATTGTCAAAGAACTCTCTTCTCAGGACTACCTTAGGAAAACATCATAAATATTATCTTTGAATTTTTATAATTCATTTTAGTAACATAAGTGTATAAACACATTGTAATTGTTGTAGACTAAATAAGATCCCTAAATCTAACAAAAAAGCTAAAGAGAAATATCTGCATTTGATAATACTTCTGAGCTCTGAATTTATTAGAGAGTACCCTGGGTTAGAATCATAGAATGGCAAGGGTTGGAAGGGACCCCAAGGATCATAAAGCTCCAACCCCCCTGACACCGACAGGGCCACCAACCTCAGGCCTGGATCTACACAAGGTTACCCAGGGCACCATCCAAACTGGCCTTGAACACTTGCAGGAATGTGGCATCCACCACATCTCTGGGCAGCCTGTTACAGCACCTCACCACTCTCTCTGTAAAAAACTTCCCCTAATATCTAATCTAAACCTTCCCTCCTTTAGTTTTAATCCATTCCCCCTTGTCCTGCCATTGTCTATCCTTTTAAAAAGTTGAATCCCCTCCTGCTTATAAGCTCCCTTAAGGTACTGGAAAGCTGCAATAAGGTCCCCCTGCAGCCTTCTCTTCTCCAGACTGAACAAACCCAGCTCCCTCAGCCTCTCTTTGTAGGGCAGGTGCTCCAGCCCTCTAATCATCTTCGTGGCCCTCCTCTGAACCCTCTCCAACAGTTCTACATCTTTCTTGTATTGGCGGCCCCAGATCTGGACACAGTACTCCAGGTGGGGCCTCACGAGGGCAGAGTAGAGAGGGACAATCACCTCCTTGTCCCTGCTGGCCACCCCTCTTCTGATGGAGCCCGGGATACCATTGGCCTTCCAAGCTGCAAGAACACACTCCTAGCTTATGTTAAGTTTCTCATCCACCATGACACCCAGGTCCTTCTCAGCAGGGCGACTCTCAAGGAGTTCTTCTCCCAGTTAATATCTATGCCTGGGATTCTTCCGGCCCAAGTGCAACACCTTACACTTGGCACTGTTGAACCTCATTAGGTTCACCCAGGCCCATCTTTCCAGCCTGTCAAGATCCCTCTGGATGGCTTCTTTCCTTCTAGGGTGTCGACCACACCACTCAGCTTGGTGTCATCCACAAACTTGCTGAGGGTGCACTCAATTGACCACCACCCTTTGGTTACGGTCTGTTAACCAGTTTCTTATCCTTGAGATGGTCCACCCATCAAATCCACATCTCTCCAATTTAGAGATAAGGATGTGGTGGGGGACTGTGTCAAAGGCCTTGCACAAGTCCAGGTAGATGACATCGGTCGCCTTCCCTTTATCTACCGATGCTGTCACTCCATCATAGAAAGTCACCAGATTGGTAAAGGAAGACCTACCTTCCCCTGGTGAAGCCATGGTGGCTGACCCAGATCACATGCTCTTCCCTCATGTGCTCCAACATGTCATCCAGGAGGATGTGTTCCATGATCTTCCCAGGCACAGAGGTGAGGCTCACCTGCCTGTAATTCCCTGGGTCTTCCTTGCTCCCCTTCTTATAAATGGGAGTGATGTGACCTTTTTCCAGTCCCCAGGGACCTCTCCTGACAGCCATGACTTTTCAAATATGATAGAGAGTGGCTCAGCAACCACATCAGCCAGCTCCTTCAGGACCCTGGGATGTATGTCATCCAGCCCCATAGACTTGTACACATTCAGTCTCATAAGACAGTCTCGGACTTGCTCTGCCCTTACAGTGGAGTGTGATTTGCTCCCCCAGTTCCCACCTAGAGGTCCAGAGATGCAAGGTTCTGGAATTTGAGAGTTATGAGAATCCTGGCTGCCAGAGAAGACTGAGGCAAGAAACTCATTCAGTACCTCATCCTTCTCCTCATCAGTTACAGCCAGTTCTCCATTCTTATTTACCAAGGGGAGTATGTTCTCTTTGGCCTGTCTCTTCTGGCCAATGTACCTGTAAAATCCCTTCTTGTTGTTTTTAACATCTCTCGCCAAGTTCAGTTCCATCTGCGCCTTGGCTTTCCTCATCCCGTCTCTGCAAGTCCGAACAGCATCCCTGTATTCTTTCCCGGCAACACACCCTTGCTTCCAGAGCTTGTGTTTGCCTTTCTTTTCCCTCAGTTTTACCAGCAGGTCCTTGCTTCGCCATGCTGGCCTCTTGCCCTTCATGCCCACTTTCTTATTCAGAGGGACAGAGAGCCCTTGAGCTCTCAGAAGGGCATCCTGAAAGACTAGCCAGCTGTCCTCAACATTTCTGTCTCTAAGGACCACCTCCCAGGAGATCTTGGTCAACAATTCCTTAAACAGCCTAAAGTTTTCTCTCCTAAAGTTCAGTGTCCCGATCCCACTTTTCACCAGGCCCACATTCCTTCAGATCGCAAACTCAACTAGGGCATGGTCGCTGCAGCCCAGGCTGTCTCCAACCTTAACACCTTTTATGATTTCCCCCACATTGGTGAGCACCAGGTCCAGCAATGCATCGCCTCTGGTCGGTCTGTCCACTATTTGAACCAGAAAGTTGTCATCTACAGACTCCAGGAGTCTCCTGGGCCTCTTGCAGCTTGCCGTGTGGTTTTCCCTGCAAATGTCCAGGTGGTTAAGGTTCCCCATCAGGATGAGTGCCTGTGACTGCGATGCATCTTGCAGATGAAGGAAGAAAGCCTCATCAGTAGTCTCTCTTTGATCAGGTGACCTGTAGTAGACTCCTATCACCAGCTGCTCTTTATTAGCCCCATCCCTAATTCTGACCCACAGGCTTTCAACCTGCTCCTGGCCACTTCTCAGAGAGAGCTCTTCACAGTCTATCCACTTTTTAACATAGAGGGCAACTCCCCCACCCTTCCTTCCTAGCATCTCCCTTCTAAAAAGTCGATACCCTTCTACAGGGGTATTCCAACTGTGGGAATCATCCCACCATGTTTCCATGATTGCAACGAGATCATAATGGATTGTACTCAGACGTGAATTTTAAACACATAATTTTCTCTGGAATACAAGAATTTGCATTGGTAAATCTGTATTGGATGTCTCCAAACACTTGCTTGTCCTTCATGTGATGAGTAATAGCTTTCCATGGAATGTCTTCCATTTTGCTCCATAATCTTCCAAAGGACTGACATAAGACAACATCCTGCAGGTTCCTGGACCCTCTATACTGCCCTTATTAAAGGTGCAAATTCTTGAATTTAAAGTTCAGTTCCTCTTTCTGATCAGCAGCTGCCTACCACATCACTTTCCAGGGATGGCAGGTCAAGCAATGTAGAATCACAGAATCACAGAATCTTAGGGGTTAGAAGGGACCTCAAGAGATCATTGGGTCCAACCACCCTGCCAAAGCAGGCTCCCTATCTCATATTACATAGATAGGCATCCAGACAAGACTTGAATATCTCCAGAGAAGGAGACTCCACCACCTCCCTGGGCAGCCTATTCCACTGCTCCGTCACCCTCACTGTTAAAAAGTTCTTCCGCATGTTGGTGCGGATCTTCCTGTGCTCCAGCTTACAGCCATTGCCCCTTGTCCTGTCCCCACAGACCACTGAAAAGGGGCTGGCCAATTCCCCCTGCAACCCATGTCTAAGATATTTATAAACACTAATTAGGTCCCCATAAACACTAATTAGGTGTCCGTCCCCCCCATTAGAGTGTCACAACCTTCGTAGCACTAAATCTGGAAGTTGAATACAACCTCAAATACCACCTCAGTTTTCCCTCTACTTCTCCTCTGATTGCTGCATTAACTTTCTAGTTCTTGTTTTCTTCTCCCAGCTGCTGGCACTCCCCAGGTGCCAGCTCAGTAGGAAGCCAGGCACAAGCCTGATTCTCAGGAAATGTATTTCATTAACCTTTAGGGTTTGACAGCAAGTTTCTGACCTGGAGAAGACCAGGTCCATTCTGCCTCCCACGCTGAGCTCTAAATTTCTCCTAATAGGTGTATCAGTTTGATTTTTGATTTCATTTTTCCCACATCCTGGCATAATTTTGATATATTCCCCAAGGGATCTGTCTGGAAAGATTTCATAGAGAACACCTGAAACACCCAACTGGATCAAATTGAATAAATATAGTGGTATCAATCATCTTCAGAAGCTATCTTGGAAAAGAAGATGAGACCTACGGGCCCAATGTTTCAATACTTCTGATCTCCTGACAAAGAATTTTCTCCTAGATTTAGGTGTCTTCCCCAGGATTGTAGGAAAGAATCTCCATTAGCTTGAGATCTCAGGATCCTATCAACCATGCAGACAGATACTTCCTTTAATGATAGGCTGGTTACTACTAGCCAGAACTACAATCAAAAGTGAGTGTTTGTACAGTTAAGCCTTCTGGTCTTGCTTACAGAACAGACATAATTTTACCATCCTTATTTTTCTAAAGTCAGGTGTTCACACCACCAGAGCATACTTAACCAGCTGTCACAGTGCAGCTCCGTGGAGAGCTAGTTCTGTTTCTGATAGCAATTTAACTCTTTGATACATTAGTGTGGCACCATATGCAGTCTAATTAGTTGGGTCAATGGCGTATGTAATGTAGCTATATAGTTTCCAGTCCCAAAGCTTGCTGGTTGAGATTTAAGATCTAGTTTCAGGTTCCATGCCCTGCATCCCATGAATAAGCAGAGATGCTATGGATATTTTCTTCCTTTTTTCAGTTAATAAATATAGAGGCTTTTCAAACTATAGGAGTTTGTCAATAATTATCACAGAATCACAAGGAATTATGTCAAATTCCATGATAAAAAAATGCATGAAATATATAGATCAGACAAAAGGAATTCAACAGTGAAGCTGAACAGTATTTCAGCATCTCGACCAGATGTACTTAGTTCTTTATGCTGATCATTATGTTGCAGCTGTTTCAGCAGTATCACTTTGAATACAGATGCCTTTTAGCAACTTTCAAATCCTAACAGTGGTTAGCCTAAGCTGATGTGATGTTTTGCATCTGTACAGTTAAAAATTACTGCAGATGCTCTACAGACATTCTTCCTCTATGACAATGCTTCTTTCCTGAAAGTATGGAGTAAATGTTTGCTGTTAAACTGAGTTACCCTTCACAGTGTTAGCATGTTCTGCAAAATATTTCAGAAACATTGGTGCTATATATTATTTTTGAGCCTGGAAAGGTGTGGAAGCAAAGATGACTTTCCTTCAAGAACAGGAACAAAACAAGGCATTTTATACTGTTGAGAACCATGCAGAAGTATATATACACTCCTACTTGTATTTTCATATTTTTCATATGCTATACAAACTAAGCTAGGAGGATAAAAACAACCAAACAAAACCCAACCAAACACAACAACCCTTATTAAAATATTTGGCAGTAAATTCTATCAATCACATTGACAGGAAAATATCTTATCAACAGACTTTCTCATAGCAGACTGAATACAGGCTTAGGACATGGCAATGTAAGTAGTAAGCAACTGAACTGAAGCCAATAGCATTAAAAAAACCAAACAATTAAAACTACCTGTAGTGAAAAATTAATGAAGTCTATTTGATTTCACTGGATTTTTATAGAGATTTTTTCTGAAATACACTGGGCACTATTTGCTTAAATATAAGTAATTCTGATTTGTCAAAGTGCTGCAGGTCTGCAGTGTCTCAGTCATAGAATCATAGATTTCTATGGTTAGCATTGGAAGGGACCTTAAAGGTCATCAAGTTCCAACCCCCTGCCATGGGCAGGGACACCTCTCACTAGACCAGGCTGCTCAAGGCCCCATCCAACCTGTCCATACAGATCTACCTTGCTGGGGATTCTCAGACAAATGATTATGGGCTAAGACTTCCATAAGAAAGAGGGATCTGTAGGAATTTATTTTTTTTTTAATAGCAGTCTTTTTCCACAGTGGCCTACAGGCTGAATTACAAGCCCGTGAATTTTACTTATTCCTGTTTCCATCAATGTTAAAAAAAACAAAGATAGAAGGTACCATATAGGCTAACGAATTATTTCTGAAATAACTGTCATCTTATAAGCACAGGTCAGATAAAACTCAAAGATCTCAATTCCTTTTAAACGTGTATGGGACAGAATTCTTGTTTTATTTACAGTGTAGGAATAGAAGATAACTGCACAGAAGTTACTACACTTATCAGGTGAGTATCAGTGAAATTGAAGAACTCTCAAAGAAAAATAATTAAAATTAAAAAGGTCATTGACACTACCTTCAATAATTTTGTAGTCTATTCAAGAGTTCAGGTTGCCTTTTAACCACAGTTGTATGCATCACTCTGGAATATAAGAATGGCTCATAATGCATCAGAACATAGGTTCTTCAAGCCCAGTATCATGCCTCAGACAGTAGCCAACAGTGGGTCAGTAGGTAAGTGTGTCACGGTGAGATAGAGACTGAAAGTCTGTTCCACATTCTGCACCCATTCTGTTTGTTCTGCCTTCCCACTCCCAGCCGTACTTGTACTGGAATGCATATTAACAGAACTGCACAATAACATATAAAAGGAAAATTATTCAAGTTTGTTTTAATCCAGATCAGTGCCCTGTGAATGAGTGTGACTAATTGTTGGACTGTAATTCATATAAATATTTTACTTGGCTTTACTTTCCACAATATAATGTGGCAATGAGTTCTCCTTTTTTTTGTATTTTGAAAAACTAGTTGAAGAGGGTTGATTTGGTTTGAATATGCTAATTATATTTTTTTTCAATACTAAAAAATGTATGGAAATAATACTCAATCTCTATTCATGTTTTCTGTGACACATGGCCTTAACACAACTTCTGCTTGTGTAAATATAATTATCCTAATAGCTTAATGACTTTAGTGAGGTATATTTTATACTTAGATTTTCCAAAGAAGGAAGAGAGAGGACATAGAAAAGTAGTTATTGAACACTAACTCTGCTTATGTGATTGGAAAAAAAATACATATTTTAATAAAATCTTTATAAAGTAATTAGTACTGGAAATTAAAGCAGTATCTTTAAAGCGATGCATCCCTTTGAGTAGAAATCAGGAAAGAGAGGTAAAAGACCTGGGTGGATGAGCAGGGAGCTGATGAATATACTCAAAGGGAAGCAGAAGGTCTATGAACTGTGGAAAAAGTATCTGAGCACCGGGGAAGAATACAGGAATGTTGTCAGGGCCTGTAGGGATGCAACTAGGAAGGCTAAAGCCCACTTGGAAGTGCAGTTGGCAAGGGACATAAAGGATAATAAAAAGGGGCTTTTGAGATATGTGAATGGTAAGAAGATGACCAGGGATAATGTAGGCCCCTTGCTGAATGAGGCGAGTGTCGTGGTAACGGGGCATGGTGAGAAGGTGGAGATACGGAATGCTGCCTTTGCTTCGGTCTTCACTTCAAAGGCCCCCCGGGATTCACAGACGCTGGATGAAAGTAGTAATGTTTGGGAAATAAAGAGCTTCCCTTTGGTTGAGGTGGGGGTGGTCCAGGAGCGTCTCAAAGGGATTAATGTACACAAATCCATGGGCCCGGATGGGATGCACCCATGTGTGCTGAGGGAGCTGGCAGAAGTGATTGCAGAGCCGCTCTCTATCATCTTCAACAGGTCTTGGAGAACAGGAGAAGTGGCCGAGGATAGCCAACGTCACTTCGGTATTTATAATGGGCAAGAAGGAGGATCCTAGCAACTATAGGCCCATCAGTCTCACTTCTGTCCCTGGAAAGGTGATGGAACAGCTTGTTCTGGATGCCCTCTCCAAGCAATTGGAAGAGAAGAAGGCCATGAGGAGTAGCCAGCATGGATTCACCAAGGGGAAATCGTGCTCGACCAAGCTCATAGCCTTCTATGATGTCATCACTGGCTGGGTGGATGGAGGGAGAACAGTAGATGTCATCTTCCTTGACTTCAGCAAGGCTTTCGATCCTGTCTCCCATAATATCCTGATAACAAAGCTGAGAGAGCATGGGATAGATGAGTGGACAGCGAGGTGAGTTGAGAATTGGCTGTCGGACCGAACTCAGAGGTTTGTGATCGGTGGAGCAGAGTTGGACTGGAGGCCTGTGACTAGCGGTGTTCCCCAGGGCTCGGTGTTGGGTCCAGTCCTGTTCAATATTTTCATTGATGACCTTGATGAGGGAATAGCATCCACCCTCAGCAAGTACGCTGATGATACAAAGCTGGGAGGGGTGGCTGACACGCAGGAACACTGCGCTGCCATCCAGCGAGACCTGGACAGGCTGGAAAGCTGGGCAGGGAGAAACCAGATGAAGTGCAACAAAAGCAAGTGTAAAGTCTTGCACATGGGCAGGAACAACTGTTCGTTTCAGTATAGGCTGGGGGATGTCCCACTGGAGAAGAGCACTATGGAGAAGCACCTGGGAATCCTGGTTGATGACAGGTTGGCTATGAGTCAGCAGTGTGCACTGGAGGCTAAAAGGGCCAATGAGATCCTGGGGTGCATCAGGAGGAGTGTGGCCAGCAGGTCAAAGGAGGTGATCCTCCCCCTCTACTCTGCCCTGGTCAGGCTCCACATGGAGTATTGTGCCCAGTTCTGGGCTCCCTGGTGTAAAAAGGACAGGGATCTCCTGGAGAGAGTCCAGAGAAGGGCCTACAAAGATGATTAAGGGCCTGGAGCATCTGCCCTATGAGGAAAGGCTGAGAGAGCTGGGGCTGTTCAGCCTGGAGAAAAGACGACTGAGGGGGGACCTAATCAATGTTTATAAATATCTTAAGTATGGGGTGCAGGAGGAATTGGCCAGCCCCTTTTCTTTGGTCAGTGGAGACAGGACAAGGGGCAATGGCTGCAAATTGGAGCACAGGAAGTTCCTCACCAACATGCGGAGGAACTTTTTCACAGTGAGGGTGACAGAGCCCTGGAATAGGCTGCCCAGGGGGGTGGTGGAGTCTCCTTCTCTGGAGATATTCAAGACCCGTCTGGACGCCTATCTGCGCCATATGAGCTAGGGAGCCTGCTTTGGCAGGGGGGTTGGACCCGATGATCTCTCGAGGTCCCTTCCAACCCCTACAATTCTGTGATACTGTGATCTTAGTAGCACACCTCTATGCTGCACAGTTTCGCTATTACTTACCATAAAAACTTCTGTCTAAAACATTTACATTCATGAGGTTAGTTTAAATTATTTCAAACCCATAATTGAGATAATATTCAAGGGCATCACTAAATTAATTTCTGACGTTTCAAATTGAGGGGAAATAAGAACTTCCTCCAGCAAGACAGAAATATTAAGTAACATACAAGTTAATCATGTATTCTATTCAGCAAGACACTAAGAGGAGTAGGAATTCCCATAGTATTACTTAAATTGCAGTGAGGAATGCATTTTTCAGGAGAGGATATAATAAATTTTGTTTCTGTGAAATCCTCACTGTTACACACTCTTTATTTAGGATGTGCTAACAGTGGGGATTGACTGCTAGATAATTGATTTTCAGTATGTGCTGTTATATATTTTGAGTTAAAGTATCCAAAATTAATTAACCCAGAACAGACTTCCTCAGAGTTTCTTCAGGTTAGTTGATTAAGAATTAGAACAGAGTAGTCTGAACAAATCCTCATCTAGGGCATAATGGAACATAATGTATTTTTCATATTGACTAAAAAGATAAATCCTGAGAGTCTACAGTACCTTTCCTGAATAACAGAGAGAATATATTAATTTGAGGTAGGACAAATGTGACAGAAACTTCTGAATTCCTTTTCCAGAGAAATGAAAAGTCAGACTGTCAATGTCTTAATGCTTGTCAGCTCCAAGGATAGGAGTAGACCTAAATGAACTTTGTGCGACTAATGAATATATTTCAACCACCTGTAATGCAATTCATTTTTCAGGTTATACAGTTGCGAACCGTTTACAACCATGCAAGTTTTTATTAAACTTCTTATGTCGCTAAATTACTGTAAATCAGTTCAATTCAAATACTTCTATCAATTACAATATTTTGGGCACTTCATACTCACCATGAGATGGCTCATCTTTATCACTTGACACTACCTGTTTGCATTATGAGGAAGGGAAACTTCTAAGGAAAATAAAATCTTGATGAAAACAGCAGGCCTGATCACTCAGAAGGAAAATGCAAGCAGCAGGTGAGGTAGATTGGGGAATATGGGTACTTTTATCTTTTTTCTTTTTTTCTTCCTCCCACACCTCACCTTCCACTTCTTAATACCTCATTGGTTTGGCTTCTGTGGTTTTATTAAATTATAGCAGTAGTTGTTACTTTGTTTTGGGTTTCTTTATTTCATAAGATTTAGGATTTTTTAGTTCTTCTAACTTAACCCTGAATAACTGAACATCCCTTGTAGTAATAATAAATCAGTGGTAGAAGGTTCAAATATATGGACTGACCCTGTTAGAACAAAAATAACATAAGAAAAAAAAATGCAGGCTCCAGAAAACACATTATATTTAACACCAAAATGCATGCTTGTGATACCGTTCTAGGACTGAAACTGAATTTCAAAATAAAAGCATAAAAGCTGTCTATAATATTTTAGAAGAAAACTTTGAATATAGAGTAATTCTTGATCCATACCATCAGTAAAGTATGTTTTCCGTCATATTTTTCTTCTGGAATTTTTTGTGGTGATCCACATAACAACATCAGAGTGTTTAGGAAATTATAACTAAATTCTATCTAAATTCTGTTTGTTACCTGACTGCCAGGTGAGATATTTATGAGATGGATTAAGATAATTTATATTGTTAAACTGATGAAGACATGTGCATAAGAATAAGATTTAAAATGTCCAAGAGTTTCAGTTATTACGTTTTAGATATCAAAGCTTTGGGGATTGTGTGGTTTGTTTTTTTGGTGTGGTGTTTGTTGCTGGGGAGTTTTGTTATTTAGTTTCATTTTCCCAAAGGATGCAAATATATTCTTAATATAGGCCTCTGTGCTAAATCCCATCTTATTATAGAATAACGTGGGTACACATGTCACACAACATTTAAATTTCAACTGGAACATTTCATGGCTTAGAACTTTGCTATTCTTGTCAGCTAAAGTGCTTAAACTTCATGTCTTATGATTTCAGAAAGCTCATCAACCGCAAGATAGTTCACTGTTTATTCTTTTCCATAATCACAGAATCGCAGAATTGTAGGGGTTGGAAGGGACCTTGAGAGATCATCGGGTCCAACCACCCTGCCAAAGCAGGCTCCCTAGCTCATACTGTACAGATAGGCATCCAGATGAGTCTTGAATATCTCCAGAAAAGGAGACCCCACCACCTCCCTGGGCGGCCTGTTCCAGGGCTCTGTCACCCTCACTGTGAAAAAGTTCCTCCACATGTTGGTGTGGAACTTCCAGTGTCCTAACTTGCAGCCATTGCCCCTTGTCCTGTCTCCACTGACCAAAGAAAAGGGGATGGCCAATTCCCCCTGCATCCAATACTTAAGATTTTTATAAACATTGATTAGGTCCCCCCTAAGTCTTCTTTTCTCCAGGCCGAACAGCCCCAGCTCTCTCAGCCTTTCCTCATAGGGCAGATGCTCCAGGCCCTTAATCATCTTTGTAGCCCTTCTCTGGACTCTCTCCAGGAGATCCCTGTCCTTTTTACACCAGGGAGCCCAGAACTGGGCACAATACTCCATGTGGAGCCTGACCAGGGCAGAGTAGAGGGGGAGGATCACCTCCTTAGACCTGCTGGCCACACTCCTCCTGATGCACCCCAGGATCCCATTGGCCCTTTTAGCCTCCAGGGCACACTGCTGACTCATAGCCAACCTGTCGTTGATCAGGACACCCAGGTCCTTCTCCACAGAGCTCTTCTCCAGCAGGTCAACCTCCAGCCTGTACTGATACATGCGGTTATTCCTGCCCATGTGCAAGACTTTACACTTGCTTTTGTTGAATTTCATCTGGTTTCTCCCTTCCCAGCTTTCTAGCCTGTCCAGATCTTGCTGGATGGCAGCGCAGCGTTCCTGTGTGTCAGCCAAAATTATTTCCAATAAACTTTTGATCACTAGTGAGACCAAATCAAATTTCAGATGTTTCTCAGTGTGAGCACATCTCAAATTCAAGCTAGAAAAAGAGTAAATAGATTTTTTTTTTTCACATGAAAATACTTGCTTTCAAAAAGCATTTTTTTTGCCAACCCTTGCAGTAGGTGTGCATGCACATCTAAGAATTACTTCATCAAACAGAAACTGCCAATAAGATATAATTAACATAAATGAAAACCAATCCTGCAAGTCCATTTACTAGATTTAGTAGCTTTCTCCCACAAAAGTTCTGATAAATTTTCAGTGTAGCTCAACAGCATATAGCAGTCTCAGTCCCTCATGAGCTGACCACTGAAAGGAAATTCATGTATCTTTACATTCACTGGAATATGACCACATTTTCTAGCATCTCAGAATATTACAGCAAGTATTTCCAAAATATGAGAATTCTGAGGAAAAAAAGAAGTAGAAATTGAATTATTTTTTTTCTGCCTTAATTATAGTTTTATAATATTCAGTCTTTTAGAGGAAATTTAGAATGTATATAATACAACCAATGTTCCATACATTGTTATCTTGAGACATTCTTCATGATGCTGAAAGCAGTACGAACTATTTTCACAAGAATGAAACATAGAGTAGCTATTTGTTGGATGTATGTCTTGATCACAGCAATGGTACTACCAGCAACACAAAACCAGCACTAAAGAATGCAAGATTAAGAAATGAAAATATGTATAAGTATGCAGCTGTTTTCTCTGCTGATAAAATGTTGGTAATAATACTTAAAAATCTGTCACAGAATGTTGGTAGGATTAATTACTGATGAAGGATGAAGGATAAATTGGTCAAGTATTATAATTGCTGTTTTAAATGATGGAAATTACATTGATCTGAACTTCTGAAATGGAACATTAAAAAAGAGGTTAGTTAAAAGGGTCACAAATGTATTTAATGTTCAATTTCTCAACTGCTACTCTTATAGCGCATTTCAGTGCCCCTTTTATACAATAAATAGTGCAATGAAGCTATTTTCCTTCAACAAATCATGGGTTGTTATTATAAAATGGCAATGTTACAGATACCGTATTTTATTTTATATTTACCAACGTGTGTGAAAGCCAGCAGATGATTCTCACCTGATAAAACGCAACTACAGTTTTTGAGCAAATTATTCTATTCCAATCTGTCCAAAATCTCTTTGTATTATCTCCTTAACTTTGTTCTTCAGTGAGTGCATAAAAGAAGATGATCTATTCTACTCAATAGATTTCCTATACAAGGAAGAAAAACACCTAAATTTACTAGCTGTTTCATTATAGAAGTTTAGATCTGTTTGTTCACTTCACCTTCTTGGTTTATCTTAATTAAATTTGCTCATAGGAAACTGAAACTACTTTTTCGTTTTTTGAATGCATTGAAAATTTTTCTTTCTCTTCTAGATACTCTGTTCATGCCTATAGTTATTTGAAAGACGGAGCAACACTGTACAGGAACAGGGAAATGTCTTACAAAATGAAGATTGAATTAAAATGATGACATTTCCCTTGCCTTAATCATTGAAGATGGAGGTAGGAATTCCTGTAAGATTCCTTCTATATAATAGCCATACTTTTATGTGGTGGGTTGACCTGGGTTGGATGCCAGGTAACCACTAAGCTATCACTCCACCTTCTTAGTAGAACAGTGGGAAGAAATACAATAAAAAGCTTGTAGGTGAGGGAGATCACTCAGCAATTACTGGCAAAACAAACCTGACTTAGAGAAATTAATCTATAAATTATTTTAATCTATTGCCAATTAATAACACTTGGACAATGAGAAATAATATATATAAAACCATCTTCCTATCATTCTTCCTTCTTCTCAGGTTCAAATTTACTCCCAACTCTTCTAGCTCCTGCCCCTGTGATGCACCCCGATTGGATGACAAATGGGGTCTGCAGTCACTTCACACCCTTTTGCCTTTGGTGCTCCTTCATCCACATGCTTTTCCATTATTCCATCATGGGGTCCTACACATGCAATACAGTCCTTCATGACTTTTTCCAGCATGGGCTGCGCTTCATGAACTGCTCCATGTGGGTCCTTTCCATAGGGTGCAGTCCTTCAGGAATGAGCAGCTCCAATGTTCTTGGTCCTCCAAGAGGGTTACAGGTCCTGCCAGAAAACCTTCTCCTGAATGAGCTGCTGCCTCCTTCAGGGCACTTCTACCTGCTTCATTGTGTGGTCCTCTGTGGGCTATAGGGTGGATATCTGCTATAACAGGGACCTCCATGTATTGCAGGGAAACAATCTGAGTCACCACAGTCTTCACCTGGTACTGCAGGGGAATCTCTACTCCTGTGCCTGGAGCACCTCCTCCTTTTTCACTGACCTTGGTGTCTGGAGAGTTGTTTCTCGTAGTCTTACTCTTCTCTCCCAACTGCTTTTTACAGAGTTTTTTGTCTGTCTTGGAGATAACAGGAGCTGGCTTCATTAGACCTGGGTGAAGCTTCTGGTATCTTCTCACGTAAGTCACTCCTGCAGGACCAATTGTACCAAAGCCTGGTCACCTAAACCCAGCACAGTTTGGAAGAAAGTCATATAATTTGTTAAACAAATAGCACCACTGCTTTCCTTAATTTCCAGGTCTCAACACACATTTTAATAATTTTTTTTTAAAAACCTAATATGCCTTAAAAATAAACTTTGAAGTATTATGGCCATAAAAATAGTTATTTCTGAAGGAAGTATTTCAACTCAGTAAGAATTGCTAAGCGGGTGTTCATATGAAGGAACAGTGAGTGGCCACAGACTCCCCATGTTTCTCCATATTTACCCCATGTCTTCAAGACATGGATGCTAACATTTCACTGGTGAAATGCTTGGAAGAGCCATGTCCCCAGAGTTTCTAAGTTCTGTGTATATGGCAGTTCTGTTTCCATCTGGCTGGTACTGACAGTGATATCTGCAGCAGAAGCCACAGAGAGCTGCTGTCAGTTACAGCAGTGGGGGGAGGATTTCTGGTGTTCTTATTCCTTGGGTCAAAAGGTGCAGGGATAAGAGGAGATAGCTGACAAATACTAGTTTTTTGTCTGCAGCCAACACACTGTACCCATGAAGAACAGAAAGCAAAAGAATCAGTTGGGGGACTTGGGGGACAGACTGTTGCAGTTTGAAAACTAAGGAAGAACTATCTTTAAAATTACAAGAATGTTTAATTTAAAGAATCCAATTCATATCCTTTAATTTCTTTAGAAAGTTTCAAGTTTGGTTATTGCTATACAGACCTTGGTCAGTGTGTTCAAAATAGGAGTAAAGTATATCAGACAATTACATTGCATGAAGTAACTTCAGAAATTATTGCCATACTCAGCGAAATGTGAACAAGTTCAGAGAGCTATTTTTTAAAATGCTGGATTATTTTAACCAAGCACCACATCATCATCTAGTTGTCTTTGTTGTTGCTGTAGCTTTGTACAGCTTATAGGGTGGTTTTTTGCTACATGTGATCACTGTTTTTTTATCTTAACATCAGAAAACACTTCCTAAAACATTTCCATCTGAGCGGATTATAAGGTATGGCGCATACACTAGTGCGTATAATTCAAGGGAGATTATTAATATATTGATAACATAGCAGATGAATTTCTACAAATTTCCTGCTCTCTTTTTGCAGTTATATTGAAGTCTCTAAAACTAAAACATGAAGGACAGTTACTGAATGCCAACCTTTTCAGACTTTGTCAGGTTCCATCAGACCAAATGAAACCTTTGTGCTTTCCAACATTTTGGTTACAATGCATGTCCATGCAACATGACAGATATATGATGAGGGCAAAATAACTGTAAATTTATTTCTAGCAATTTTCAGTTTTCTTTGACAAGGCAACCTGTTAAGTTAGGTGGCCACTTTAATTTGAACTGAAGAAGAATATACTTTTTTTTTTAATCAATGCATAACATATCATCATCTACTGTGACAAAGTACTTTTGAGCTTCAACCTCTAAAAGGCATTAAAGAGCTTACTATTGGAACAAGTTGAGGAGAGAGGAGACAGACAATGCTTGCAAGAGGTGTGAAGTGGGTCCTTCCTCTAATAACTCAGTGAGATGTGCAGCAGCAGAGAGCTTTTCAGCTGCATGCTCCGAGCTGTGTCAGCATGAAGATATTTCTTCCTTTTTTCTGACTAATCAACAAGGAGTTTTCTCTGTTTTTTCTGTATTGTAAGTCTTTATCATAAGCGGGCAGAGCCTCAGTGGTGAAATTGAGAGGACAAAACTGCAAGGGAATAGTAGTGCATGTAATACCAGAGGAAGGAGTATGTGTAGAATGACAAGAGAGTACAAAGGCAACAGTGAAAATAAGAGGGTAGAAAAGAAAAAAGAATGATTAAACAATGGAACTAGGATGATACTGCAAAGAAGAGATGCATTTTGAAGAATGGGATTTAGAGAGTAAATTTATTAAATTAGAAGAAAAAGAAATTAGTGGCAGAGAAGAACTAAAAAGAAATAACACAGCTTCAAGAAAGAAGACAAGAATGAGATCTGGAAGACAGGCAAATAGTGTGGGAGAAGAGGTACTGTTCTGATCACTTGTTTACCCAGAGTATAAGGGAAATCAGTCTTCTAAAAGTCTCTCCTTTATACTTCTTGCCTGCTGCAAAGCTGCTCTGAAAAATCCAGTCTCAGTTATTTTCACTTCCTTGCCCTGTCGTTCTCATTACTCACTCAATGGGAGCCACAATGTAAAAAATAAGTGAAATCATCAGCTTCACAGCATTTTATATTGATCCACAAACATGAATATCTTGTGCAGTTTTGTCAGGATAAAAATTCAGCAGAAATTGGAAAGGAAGGTGGCTACCCAGGTGCACTATTGCTGAAATATGACTTGGAAAAGAGCAAATGTTTTCAACCTATAAAGACAACATGACCAAAGTTTAGGTTGTTACATTTTTATTTATTTTTATGGGTTAGGTTGGGATTTTTTTTCAAAATTTTATCATTACCAGTGCAACAGAATCACACTTGAAATAAATTGAAAATGTAATGAATGATCACAGCAAAATATTTTTTATAGTTGACATTCAGAACATGAGTAAACGACAAAATATGTTAGTTTGTGCCACTTGTTTTGTGACAGTAATATCATGGAAGCAATTTCTGTGGAAAAATTTCATTACTTTCTTAAATGAAACATACATGACACAAATGTGTAAAGCTAGCAATAGATATTTTATATTCACAGAAAATTCAGATGCACTATTGTTGATTAATGTTTGCTGTGTAAAATCAGACACATATTTGCTACACTTTAAACTTGTAGTTTAAAATCAAGTTTAAAGTAACCCAGTCATGTCATTGACGCCACTTTGGAGAAGAATTCAGTCATTTTCAATTCTTTCACCCATACCTTTAAAAGTTTGCAAACCCCAGAAACATTGATTAGCGTGTTTACAAAATAAGTTTTTCAAGCGTTTGCTTAATATTTTACAGATACCCTATATTTGACATTTGACATTCAGCAAGCAAAGTGTTCAATACAGAAGAAATTTTGTGAATATTTCCTACAATATGGACAGAACAAAGTTCCCCAAATCTTAAGTTATTTCAGGATATTCTTGCTTACATTTTGAGAAGAGTTTAAACAGCCTCAATAAAATTAAATTCTGGTTTAATTGTGTTGGTTTTGTCTGGGATAGATTTAATTTTCTTCATAGTAGCTAGTGTGGTGCCATATTTTGCATTTGTGATGAAAACAGTGTTGATAATACAGGGATGATTTAGCTACTGCTGATCAGTGCTTACACAGAGCCAAAACCTTTTCTGCTTCTCACCCCAACCCACCAGTGTGTAGGTTGGAGGTACACAAGGAATTTGGAGGAGACACAGCTGAGACCGCTGACTCCAGCTGACCAAAGGGATATTCTATACCATATGATGTCATGCTCAGCATGTAAAGTTGGGCAAAGAAGAAGGAAGGGGAAGGAATGTACAGAGTACTGGCATTTGTCTTCTCAAGTAACTTTTACACGTGATGAAGCCTTGTTTTCCTGGAGAAGGCAGAGCACCTGCCTGCCCATGGGAAGTGGGAAATCAATTCTTCGTTTTGCTTTACTTGCATGTGTGGCTTTTGTGTTACCTATTAAACTGTCTTTACCTCAACCCACAAGTTTTCTGATTCTCTCCTCCATCAGCTGTGGGGGAATTGAGTGGCTGTGTGACGCTTAGTTGCTGGCTGGAGTTAAAACATTTAATGTATAATTTTATTTCCAAAAGTATAATATTACCCCTATTTATACCCTCCAGATATAATTTGAGATAAACTTCACAGATAATTTGCAATAGTTCTCTTTTCTCTCCTTATAACCTCCTTGTTCCTTTTTTATATTGAATATAGAAATTCAGTGGCTTTTCCGGGCTCTTTAGGAAGCAAGGCATATCTAGAAAGTAGCTGTCATAATTGACTTTGGCACAATGGCACCTCTGCATATTGATAAGCCATTCTAGAAGAGATGATCTACAAATTTTAAACTACAGATTTCAAATGTTACTTAATTTAAATATACAGAGGAAGTAATGTATCAAATCTCTATTTTGACTGATCTCTATGTTCTAATTAGGGATAGATTTGAGCTGTAAATTTTTGATCCAAATGCATTGTACAAAGTTTAGGAATTTCTGAAAGTAAGTTGGTCTAATTTTAGAGTCTTACTTGTCAATAACATATTGCTGAGATATGCATAAAAAAGTTCTTAAAGTTTTTGAACTTACAAAATAGTACAATACTTAAGATACGTATCACACAATCCTAGGGTTGGAAGAGACCTCAAGAGATCATCTAATCCAACCCCTCTGTCAAAGCAGGTTCCTTAGGACAGAAAGCAGGTCCTTAGGACAACTATTTAAAGTCAGGTTAAATAGAAATGTGACGTACTAATGTTTCTTTGGTTTCTTTCACTCTTTTCTGTTATTATTATTTATACTACAGTAATGTCTGGAGAGTTCAGTATAGCACCTGTTGAAAGAGATGCCAGCAATAAAACACCTTTGTTCCACTGAATGTCGAGAATTATGACAAAAGTTTAAAGAAAAAGGAAATTAGAAAAATTATAGAAGACCTTATGCTTAAAGATTATTGGTTTCACTGAATCCAGCCCTCTAGCTAAGTTATGCTAAGTTAAATTCTCTATTTGAGGAGCAGTGTTAGAAAACAGATTTCTGTCAGTAGAATAGATCAAGGGGATAATGATTACTGAGTAAATTAGTTGTTTTTCTACTTGGGATGTTATGCAATTGTGATTATGTGATTATGGTAATGCTCCATGTGTTTGATAACACTATGTTCCTGCACATATCTCAAGTAATATGAAACTATTTAGAGAAAAGCTAGAAAGTTCACACATTCACTGTGCACTGCTCCTCAGTCCTGACACTCAGACATGTCTTCCCATTATTTTCTCTTTGGACTCTACAACGTAAGCATTACTCGCTCTTCCAACCTAGTAGTTTAGTAAGGTAAATGCTCCCTCATGTTGTCCACTCTGCAGGATGTGCAGCATTATAAGCAGTGGTTATCCACCAGTAGGAGAATTAGAATGAAGATGCTAGGTTATCCCATAAGCATTAACATCCCGAAAACTTGCAGATAAATGATCCATTCCAGCTGAACGTAGTTTCCATAACAATGGCTTTAATGGAGATTAAATGTGTACAGTTAGTAGAGGTAATCCCATTGTTTTTTCCACAACCACTCTGGATGAATTTAAGGATCCGATTTTCCTTGATGCTGCAATATTTCACTGCTGTCACAAGTAGTTATATTCAACTTGTTGTCCACTAAGACCTCCAGGTCCCTTTCAACAACACTGCTCCCCAGCCACAAAAATCCTAGCCTGTATGGGGCTCTTTGATTAGTCTGATCCAAGTGCAAGACACTGAACTTGTCTTTGTTAAATTTTGTACTAGACTTGCTAGTCTACCCTTCCAGTCTGCCCTGGTCTCTCTAAGATCCCTCTCCCTTTTGATGTGTTCACTTTACAATGCAGTTTAGTGTCATCAGCAGGCTTGCTGAGGGTGCTATTAATCCCATGATTTGGACAATTTTTGAAAACGTTGAAACACTATGAGGTCCAGTATCCATTCCTGGAGGACCTCACTTGTGACAGGCTACCAGCCTGACTAAAAAACATTGATTATGATGATCTCAGTACTACTTGTTGGCCAATTCTCTGCCCATCTCATAGACTTCCCATTCAATCGTATTTTGCCAGTTTGTCCAGAAAAAGACTGGAAAAGAGTGTCAAACACTTTGCTGAAGTCAAGGTAAACAATGTCCATAGCTTTTGCCATGTTAGTTTGTTGTAGAATGTGATCATGTAACTCTGGCATGACTTTTGGTAAATCCATATTGGCTTTTCCCCAACATGTGCTTGATTTTGTTAGTAATAGTTTCCAGGAGCATTTGTTCCATTACTTTCCCTGGGATTGAAATAAGACTAATTGTGCTTGTAGTTTCATGGGTCCTCTTTTGGGCCCTTCTTATAGGTGGGTATGACATTTTCAAATATTATAGACAGTGGCCTTGCAACAATGCCAGGCACTTTTCTTAGTACTATGGGATAGATTCTGTTCAGGCCCATAGATTTATGTGGGTTGAGCCTTTGCAAGAGGCTTCAGACCAGTTCTTCCTCTGCTACTGGTGGATCAACACTTAAATTGTTGTACCTACATGATCCTGTGACCTGGGGTCTAGCCATGGACAGGCAAAGAAGTTATTGAGAAACACTGCTTTTGTCAGCATTATTAGGGACTATAGCAATGGGCCTATGTCTACCCTGTGCTTCTGTTATTCTCATGTGTCTGAAGAAGCCTTTCTTGTTGTACTTGGCATCTCTGACCACTTTCAGTTCCAGCTGAGTCTTTCTAACTGCATCTTTACATGCACAAGCAAGATTCTTATAGTCCTTAATAGCTATTTGGGTCACTTTCCATAGCTGGCATGCTTCTTTTTTTCCTTTTCAGCACATCTAAAAGCTCATTATTTAGCCAGGGTGATCTCTTGTTCTGTAAGCTCATGTGGTGACTATCCTATCTTAACCAAATTGTTCAACAAATTTAATTCTGAACACATCAATGCAAATGGGGATATAATGTAAGGTTTTAAAATTACAAGAGCTTTGACTCATAGTATGAACAGAAGTGAGGCTCTTTCCTTACAGGCTTGGATAATGCTGGTTTTTTTTCCTATAAGTGAAGTCCTGAAACAACTTTTAACCCACAAAACCCAATAGAAGCTTTTTTGATGTGTTGTTTTTTTGGGGTTTTTTAAAATACACTAAATACCACTTTTAAAGCTGCACTGTGCGTCTCTGTGAAGATCAGTTGTAACAGGTATTTCACATGGAAGAGATATCACAGGCTTTTCTATGACATTCCTCAGCTTTGAAGGGTATATAGGTGCTCTTTTCACTAGAGAAAAGCTGTGGACTTGAAAAAGAAAATACAGCTAGAAGTACTGCAAATAAACATTGTCAAAACCGATATTGTGTTTATGATTCTTCTTTAGCAGTTCTGTAAACAAAGAACAGCTCTTGTGGCTCACTGCAGCAGCATCTTTGTGAAACAAGATAAAGTAAGAAAATAATCAAGCTTACTGTTCTAAAACTATACTTTCCTGTACTCCTATTGGCAGATATTATTAATGAAATTTAAATTTTAAGACTAGGAAAAAAAACCCCCACCCCAAAACACAAGTCCTACTGATCCACATTTGAAATTGTAAAGTAGCAGTCTTCAGGAAAAAGGCACAATGTGAAAGCTTGGGTGAGTAATTTTCACCATATAACAAGAATTCCATAAGTATAAAAATGCTAAAAAAGACAGTAAGAAATTAATGAAGTTGGTAGTGTCAAATCAATTACTTACATGCAGCCTCCAACTCCGGACATACCTGATGTGATAATTCACAGAAGCTTAGATAAAATAGCAGAGGCAAGATCTATTTATTCTCATTTTCTTCCTCATATTTTTACTCCAAACACATTATATACTTGCCACTTCTGTTGTAAAAATTCAAAACTGCACAGAAAATTGCTATCCCATTTTCTCTTACAAATCCACAGAACTCATGCATTAGCTGGAGAAATTATTTTCCTTCTCAGTACCTTTACATATTTTATATGAAAAAGATCTGGTTTAATTTAAAGTTAATATAGTTTAATTCAAAGTGCACTTTACATCTGAAACTTGGTTATAAACTAGATAACATTTAGGATTTATTCTTTCTTAATTTGGAAAGTTACTTCTAGATTTTTCACAGCAAAACATAAAAAACCATACACAGAAAACATGTCTGGATGCCATGTTTTAGTTTTATCTTACAA
Source organism: Laterallus jamaicensis coturniculus (assembly GCA_022605575.1). Lineage (NCBI taxonomy): Eukaryota > Metazoa > Chordata > Aves > Gruiformes > Rallidae > Laterallus > Laterallus jamaicensis. The sequence goes on from JAKCOX010000001.1 coordinate 90,998,158, forward strand.
CTGACAAAATGTAATGATAGCAAAGTGCATTTAATGATTATTTACCTTCCATAACTTTATTATTTCTTTACATTCACAAGATGTTACATAGACTAGGGCCTAAAAGGTTTAGCAATGTTGTGCCAATGACATTAAGTTAGCATAGTCTTCTTTTTCCCTAATAATGATGTCAGTATAGAAAAGTGGATAGGTGTTGAGTTAATGAGAGCTACCAGTAACATGAGTTTAACATTTCCAATGACTGTATACTTGTGACATCTATTTAGTGTAAATGAAGTGTGTCTGAAGTACTGCAGGCAGAAAATAATGTCATATAAAATACTGTTAGTAGAAACTCTGGCAGTCATAACTAATTTTAGCACAGAATGGTTAAGTCGGAAAACTACATTTTAATATAACAAGGAATACGTGAAAAAGATCACCACAAAACCCTCATCCAAAACTCCCAAAAAAACCTGACAACCAAAATACACCCTCTTCCCCCCAAAACACCAAACTTATCTGAAATGAAAATAAGCTATAGTAAGCTTTCTTTCTTTCTGGTAGAGTTGAAGAAATTGAGAAAGCAAAGCCTATTTCGTTTGCTAAGGAAGATATACCATAAAAAGAAATGGGAAGGGAAAAAAAAGAGCAACATTTTGCATTACAGAATCACAGAATTGTAGGGATTGGAAGGGACCTTGAGAGATCATTGGATCCAACCCCCCTCCCAAAGCAGGCTCCCTAGCTCATACTGCACAGATAGGGGTCTAGACGAGTCTTGAATATCTCCATAGAAGGAGACCCCACCACCTCCCTGGGCAGCCTATTCCAGTGCTCTGTCACCCTCACTGTGAAAAAGTTCCTCCGCATGTTGGTGCGAAACTTCCTGTGTCCTAACTTGCATCCATTGCCCCTTGTCCTGTCCCCACCGACCACTGAAAAGGGGCTGGCCAATTCCCCCTGCACCTCATACTTAAGATATTGATAAACATTGATTAGGTCCCCCCTCAGTCTTCTTTTCTCCAGGCTGAACAGCCCCAGCTCTCTCAGCCTTTCCTCATAGGGCAGCTGCTCCAGGCCCTTAATCATCTTTGTAGCCCTTCTCTGGACTCTCTCCAGGAGATCCCTGTCCTTTTTACACCAGGGAGCCCGGAACTGGACAGAATACTCCAGGTGGAGCATTACCAGGGCAGAGTAGACCTGCCGGCCACACTCCTTCTGATGGACCCCAGGATCCCATTGGCTCTCTTAGCCACCAGGGCACACTGCTGACTCATAGCCAACCTGTCATCAACCAGGACCCACAGGTCCTCCACAGAGCTCTTCTCCAGCAGGTCAACCCCCAGCCTGTACTGGTACAAACGGTTGTTCCTCCCCAGGTGCAAGACTTTACACTTGCTTTTCTTGAATTTCATCTGGTTTCTCCCTGCCCAGCTCTCCAGCCTGTCCAGGTCTCGCTGGATGGCAGCGCAGTGTTCCTGCATGTCAGCCACCCCTCCCAGTTTTGTGTCATCGGCGTACTTGCTGAAGGTGGATGCTATTCCCTCATCAAGGTCGTCAATGAAGATATTGAACAGGACTGGACCCAACACCGAGCCCTGGGGAACACCGCTAGTCACAGGCCTCCATTCAGATTCTGCTCACGACCCTCTGAGCTCAGTCCAACAGCCAGTTCTCAACCCACCTCACTGTCCACTCATCTATCCCATATTCTCTCAGCTTTTCTATCAGGATGTCATGGGAGACAGGATCGAAAGCCTTGCTGAAGTCAAGGTATATGACACCCACTGCTCTCCCTCCATCCACCCAGCCAGTGATGACATCATAGAAGGCTATGAGCTTGGTCGAGCACGATTTCCCCTTGTTGAATCCATGCTGACTACTCCTCATGGCCTTCTTCTCTTCCAATTGCTTGGAGATGGCATCCAGAACAAGCTGTTCCATTACTTTTCCAGGAACAGATGTGAGGCTGACTGGCCTATAGTTGCTAGGATCCTCCTTCTTGCCCATTATAAAGACTGGAGTGATATTGGCTATCCTCCAATCCTCAGACACTTCTGTTCGCCAAGACCTGTTGATAGAGAGCGGCTCTGCAATCACTTCTGCCAGCTCCCTCAGCACACATGGATGCAACCCGTACGGGCCTATAGATTTGTGTGCATTAATCCCTTTGAGCCGCTCCTGGACCTCCCCTACCTCAACTCAAGGGAAGCTCTTCATTCCCCAAACATTCCTATTTTCATCCAGGATCTGTGGGCCCTGAGGGGCCTTTGGAGTGAAGACCGACGCAAAGAAGGCATTTAGTATCTCCACCTTCTCATCATCCCTCATTTCGAGGACACCCGCCTTATTCAGCAAGGGACCTACATTATCCCTGGTCATCCTCTTACTATTCATATACCTGAAAAAACTCTTTTTATTGCCCTTTATGTCCCTTGCCAGTTTCTTTTCCAGGTTGGCTTTAGCCTTCCTAGTCACATCCCTACAGGCCCTGACAACATCCCTATATTCTTCCCAGCTACTCAGACCCTGTTTCCACAGTTCATAAACCTTTTGCTTCCCTTTGAGTATATTCATGAGCTCCCTACTCATCCACGCAGGTCTTTTACCTCTCTTTCCTGATTTCTTACTCAAAGGGATGCACCTGTCCTGTGCTTCAAAGAAGTGCTGTTTAAATGTTACCCAGCTCTCACAGGCCCCCTTTCCTTCTAACAGCGTAGCCCACGGGATAGCTCCTAATAGGTTGCGGAGGAGATCAATGAGACAGAAAATCAAAATAGCACCTTCTTATGAAGTAACATTAGGTTCAAATAGATCTGTACAGAGACAGTTCTCATGGTTAGATGTTCGGGTTCTTCTCAGGCAAAAAATGTATTTTTAAACCACAGTATTATGTGTTTAGGATCAAGATAAGCTAACAGTTTTGATTTCTGGGTCTTTGTTTCATGTTACAACATCACATTGAGATTATGATGTCTAAAACAGTAGTCTGTGACCATAAAGTAAATCTTAGTCTTCTTTTTTTATAGCACTCGTCAAGAAAGCCAAAGTAGTGTAACTCCATGACAGTTTTGAGAAGATTTTACAGTCTTGGAGGAATAGCATGAGAAATTGTTATATTTTACCCACATTTACCCTTTCATCTACATGAAATGACTCTTGTAGCTTATGAGGAAATAAAAACTACTTTAGCTGATAAATTGATTTAGAAAAGTTAAGGCAATATTGTGTTTTGAAAAGACAACTTTACATCCATTTCAAATTAGAATCATAGAATCATAGAATGGTTTGGGTTAGAAAGGACCTTCAAGATCATCAAGTTCCAACCCCCATGCCATGTTCAAGGATACCTCTCACTAGACCAGGCTGCTCAAGACCCCATCCAACCTGGCCTTGAACACCTCCAGGGAGGGGGCAGCCACCACTTCCCTGGGCAACCTGTGTCGGCGCCTCACCACCATTGTAGTGAAGAATTTCTTCCTAACACCCAATGTGAATCTACCCCCTTCCAATTTAAAACCATTCCCCCTCATCCTATCATTCCATGCCCTTCTAAAAGGTTTCTCCCTAGCTTCCCTGTAGGTCCCCTTCAGGTACTGGAGGGCCACTATAGGATCTCTACAGAGCCTTCTCTTCTGCAGGCTGTCTCTCAGACTGTCTTCACAGGAGAGTTGCCCTAGCCATCTAATCATCTTTGTGGCCCTCCTCTGGACCCATTCCAACAGTTCCATGTTCTTATCTTGGGGACTCTAGAACAGGTGGGGTCTCACAAGAGCAGAGTAGAGGGGCAGAATTACCTCCCTTGACCTGCTGGCCATGCTTTTGATGCAGCTCAGGATACAGCTTGCTGCCTGGGCTGCAAGTGTGCATTGTTGGCTCATGTTGACCTTCTCATCCACCAAAATCCCTAAGACCTTCTCTGCAGGGCTGTTCTCTGTCACATCAAGGCCTTGGTTTCTCTTTTCACTTATATCAATTTCCAAAAACTGGATTAGACTGTAACTGATATGACTGCTTTGGTGATATCTATTATTCGAATATTCACATAAAATTGTCTCAATCTCAGTTCTGATGTTAAATCAGGGCAAGTTCAAAGGAATTACTGAAATCTTGATATTTTCAATTGTTTAACTAAACTCAGGACAACATATTTAGTATACTATTTATCTATGATAATGCTACAGTCCATGTCTAGATTTTATTCAAATTGACTTTCAGAGTCTACTTTTTAAAATTTTGTTTCAGATAGCTTCAGATGTAGATATGAACAAGTGAAGTGATTTCCATGTGTATCTTTAAGAAGACAGTGAATCAAATGTAGCAATATATAATTTCTTCATGAGCACAGTAGGGACAGGTTTTCTGCAAGAGAAGTAGAGAAGACCTGAAGATTAAAGATCATTTTTGAGAAATTCAGTGGAAGAGGTTTTTTATCTAGGCTAAGTTTAAAAGTACATTAGCATTATAATAATTATACAGTATGTGTTCTTGTCAAATCATTTACACAAAGCTATGCAAATATCAAAATCAATCTATAAGGAAGATTTCTCTTTCAAGTAATTTATCTAGAGTTTTATTCAAGTAAAAGGTAATGACTTTGCCTTTCCCTACTTTTAACATTGTTGTAGTTTTGCTTGGCTGGGTTCTGGTGGAAAAGGGGAGGGGGGCTGCAGGGATGGCTTCTGCAAGAAAGCAGTTAGAAGCGTTCTGCAGGCCCAGGAGAGCAAACACCGACTGGCTCAAGCACAGAGTCATTGTTGACCAAGTCCAAACCCATCAGTGATGGTCATAGAACCTCTGTGAAACATATTTAAGAAGATAAAAACACTAGCAGCCACTTTTTGCCGCCAGAGAAGGCAGTGAGAAGATGTAAGAAGCTGTGCAAATAACAATGTCAGTAAAGAAGTGGGGTGGAGGAGGTGCCCCAGGTGCCGGAGAGAAAGATGCTCCTGCAGCCCGTGTAGAAACCCATGGTGGAGTGGGTTTTTCCCTGCAACCCATGGAAAAGGCCCAGACCCCACCTGCAGCCTGTGAAGATGCCCCACGCTGGAGCAGGTGGAGACATACAGGAAATATTGTGTGTCCTGGTTTCAGCTTAGCAGCAGTGGGCCATGTTTGGCCAATGAGAATAATCCATTCCAACTATGTCATGTTCTGTATAAAGGAGAAAAAGCGCTCCAAAAGCGGGGCTGGGGGGTGCGACTTGAGGCAGGTGTGGTCCAGCGGGCGTGGCTCCGACCTGAGGCAAATGCAGCTTCTTGGCACGGCATGGCCTAGTCATGGGGTGTGGTGAGAGGTTGCATTGTATATCACCAGTTTCATGTACCCGGTGTTCTAAAGTAGTGTTAGCACTGTTGTTCGTTGTTCTTTGTACCTTTTTCTGCTGTTTTCAGTAAACTATCCTTATCCCAAACCACGGAGTTTTTGGGTTTTTTTTTTCCTTCCCCCGCGACTTCTCCGTTCGCCCCCCTCTCTCTTAAAGGGACAGGTAACTTTGTGGGACCCAGCTCTCAGCTGAGGTTAAACCACCACGCTGTGACCTGTGTTGGAGCCTCTGCCAGCACCGGTAGCCCGTGGAGAGGGAGAGAGAGAGAGAGACAAAGGTCCATGCTGGAGCAGGTTTGCTGGAGGGTGGGGCTTGTGACTTCATGGGGAACCAGGCAGGAGCAGTTTGGGCCTGAGAGACTGAGAAACATTTTATGATTTTATGACTGCACCCCATAGAAGTGACCAACACTGGGGCAGGTGGTAAAGAGATGAAGCCCTGTGGGAAAGGACTCTCTTTGGACAAGTTCATGGAGGACTGTGTCCCATGGGTGGGACCCCTTTTTTTGCTGGCCAGGGGAGAAAATATATATTAAGAGGCTTAGGAGTCAAATAAGGATACAAGAGATCATTCTCAAAGACCTTTGCTATTTTTCACCCTGCCCCTCTCACTCTGCAAGTGAATAGGCTGGGAGGAGGCAAAAGGTTGGAAGGGGATACAGCTAGGACAGCTGATCCTAAATGACTAAAGAGATATTCTCTACCATATTGTGACATGTTCAACTATAAAACCGCATGGCAGTAGCTTTTCCGAAGTAACCTGTATTTGGGGACTCATTCATCAGTTTGCTGGAGGAAGGTGGTAAGGGATTGCCTTTGTATATTTTAATATTTTTTTCTCTTTTTACCCTTCATTTATTGAACTATGTCTTGAGCCACAAGTTTTTCTTGCTTTGGCTTTCCATTTCTCTCTGCTGTCTTGCTGGGGAAAAGAGAGCGAGTGGCTGGTGAATGTTTAGTTGCTGGCTAGGGACAACTCACTCCTATCAATCACTCCTATCAGTCATTCTAATAATCGGGTTCCAATGATCCATCTTTAAAGTGCTAATATAATTTTAACTTTCTTCCAGTTCCTTAGAACTTTTGAAATATGACAAAACTTTCTGAACATTAGCATTAAAATTCTGAGGAATCATTTCATTATCTCCTTTGGGTAGCAGATGTTGGTTAAAATCTCTAATCTTAATGGCTACCATTTGTTACCAAATATATGTTCTCAGGAGATGTGTGAACGTAAGTTGTCTATTTTTCTGTAACACATTTAACACGTAATGAAAGTATGCAATGGCTCTTTGATTCTCTTTACTTATGAAGCTATGCTTTCATTTTAAAATTTCACTTGAAATATTAATTACCAATATGTTAAATCTAAACTGTTTCAGAATATAATTTGGTCTTTCATATGGGTATTTTAAATATAATAACAAACAGAGATCACAAGAACTATTGAAATTTCAACAGTTTTATTGTGGAAATTCGTTCTCCTTCAGTGACAAACCTCTTCAATTATTCTACAAGTTTTTCAGTCACTTACCGCTTGTCCTTTTTTCAGAGTGCTTACTTCTTGGTCACACACCATTTTGCATGCATTACAAGAAAAGCCATACCATGCACAGAATGATAAAGAAGTTTATAAGGAACATAATTCAGTGACTGATGAGCCCAAAGGGTTACACCTGCCAAAATACATTAACTAATGTAATGTGGTGTAACAGACTATGATTTGACTGGCTTGACATAATGCACTCTGTCACTTTGGAAATTAAATGAACAAATAAAAAAATAAAACTAGAAAAAGTCTAGTAAGAAAACATTTGCAAAATTAACTTCTAGTTTTATAAAAAATATCAAATTTTGTTCACTGGGTAAGAGATTGGCGTCAGGCAAACTGTTTAGAAATTAAAGTCAATTGGTATTCTACGTACTTGATGGGTCCTGGATATATCCTGCCTAATGCCAGCAAGTGACACCAGTGTCTTACAGGAATAGCTCCCAGTACAGCAAACATCCAAGGTAAGGTATTGAAGTGAACAATACATAACACATTCACAACCCTATTAAAAATGACTAAATAGTAAAGTATTTAGAGAGATTTTACCCCTGCTTCCTGAATACAAAATATACATGAGTTTAAATGCTTGGCCTAACTTTATGTGAAAGATCTTTTGTTATCCTTTGGTCAACCTTAAGTGGAAAAAAAAATTCATACAGGTAACACTTTTCTAGCTACTGAATATAACATATCTGTATCATCCCAATAGAGTAGACCCTAAAAGTAGCTATTAGAAACTAATTGCTGTTGTACCTAAGAAAGAATTCAAACATCATTCATGTTTATCAGAATCAGACAAACAACATGTATGGGAAAGAAATTAGATCAAAATTAAAATGCTTTTTGCAGTCTAGAGTACTAATTTGTATTGCTTTGTGTTCTTGGTCTTTAGAGACCTGAAGCAACATCTCATAATTGCACATTTATATTTTTTTCTACTTTAATTTATTATTTTTATTATTATTATTATTATTACCATTACTTTTTTTCTTTTTTTCTTTTTTTTTTTTTTACATTACAAGGTTTTCAAGGGAGTTTTCAAACATTTTGGAAACCTTCTCCAGGTAAAAATTAGCAGTGTTCCATGCAAAGTCATACATTTTCCATTAGTACCAAGAGGTTCCTCCATTAGTTCAGCTGATTTTGAAAATCTAACTTTATGATGAGGTTATGATTGCTTTTGGCACTTAATGATGAAAAATGTGCCATTTTAGATTGGATTGCTTCCATATCCAGCAAAACAAACTGTTGAAATACATTTAATGCTGATTTTTGAGATGCAAATATCATCTGTCTTAACTGGCATCAGAGATAAAGTCTTGTCTTCTGACATAATAAAAAAAAAACTTCAGGTAGCAACACAGTTACTGCTAAAATCGAAACAAAACCTCACAGATGAGTTGAGATATGTAAAGAAAATGTTGACACTCATTTAAAATATGTAGCATTTCTAATATGCCCTCTGATATCTATGAATGCTGCATAACATAAGTTACAAAAAATATACTTTTTAAGTATGTATAATTTGTCAACATGATGAATACCTTACTGAAAACATATTTTGTATCTGGCCACATATATGTGTATGTGTCTGTATTTGGCAATAAATTTAATTTTATTTCTAATTTTGATTTGAAATTGAGAATATCCTTTAGATTTTTTTTAAATTAATACACCACTGCAGAGAGGCGTGAGGATTCCTGCCTATGTCTCCATGTACTAAACTAATGATTATTCAAATTAATTATGTTAGGTATAGAATGAAATATGCTTAGTGAATCTGGTGCTCACATGATCTGGAGGAGTTCTTACCTGGTAAAACATCTTTGTCACTATTATACTATTATACAGATTAATGAAGTATTCAGAAGCTGGCATCAGAGCAAATATAAGATTATTACTTTAAAAGGATTGAAAATTTAAAAGATTGATCTGACTAGCATGTTTCTGTAACAGCAAATGAGAAATAGTCATTTGCATTTGTTGAAGACAGAAAAGGAAGGTCTATCTGTGCTGTTTCCTCATAAAGAAAAGCATACACCTTTGATGATTTCAGCTGTTTTCTGACTGGAGGGAAATGGGATCTCCAGCAACAGTGATGGGGGTTGCCTGAACACATCTCACTGATCATCACCAGCAATGAGTATGTTACGGGGATTTGACAGTAAGTGTAAGAGGGAATCTGAAGAGACCCAAAAGCTTTCTGAGAATTCATTAATTCCTAGTACCTCTTGTCTCCCTTGTCACCATGAGAAAGTGATGATGTGTCACAAACACTTCCAGGTGATCAGAGAAATTTTTTGGAGTGGACCTTGGAGAAGAAAAAAAAAAAAAAATATTGAAAACCATATTACATACCAGAAGAAACAATTAGAAGCTGTACTCAAACACTTGTTTGGGATGGACAGTTCAAAAATCAGCAAGAGGAGGAAGGCTCTTTTTCCACTTGCAGGTATTCACTAACAGAACAGGTACAGAGTACTGGCAACAGCTATCAAGGAACAAATCTCCTCAGTGTAGTATCAGCTGCTTGAGTATGATCCCTTGTCAGCACCAAGAGAAAACAATGGAAGACAGTGGATGGAGACATGCATCTCTCAGTCATAATATCTGGCTTAGTATGTTTTTTGCCTACTGGGAGCCTAGGTCCAGAATGTTTGCAGAGACATTGTGAAGATTTATCTGGCTTACAAATTATTACTCTTTATGTGGCACCAACAATACTGTCAAAGAAGGCATCAAGAAAGTCTGCAGAATTATGACAAAGTACACCTCAACTGCCTAATGGGATGATACAAAGAAGATTGATCCAGATTCTTCCTGGACGTTCACAGTGACAGGTCATGAAGCAATGGCTACACGCTAGAGCAAGTCAAATTCCAATTACATGTTAGAAATAGTTTTTTCACCATGACGGCGACCAAATAGTTGAGCAAGTTGCACAGTGAATTTGTGGAATCTTTATCCATAGAAACATTAGCAGTTGACTTTATGTGATCCTCAACATTATTAGACTGAAATTGTGTGCAATTTCAAAGCTGTCCCTTCCTCTGAGCAGGATGTGGAATGGAACCACTGCATCTCCAGAGCTTCCTTTCAACCTAACCTTCTGCAATTTAGGAGACAAAAAGTTTGACAGAGCACTTCAAAGTTTTCTCTTTTGTTAATCACAGATTTATTTTTTTAAATGCTATAGTAGCTTAAAACCAAATGCAGCATCTCAGAAACATACAAACAGACTGATTACGCTCTTCAACTGATTAGATAACTGTCAGCTATTTTTGTAAGCAGCAATTTCATATCAGTGCCTTCAGGTGTCACTATTCAGGCCAAAGTTCTTCGTCCATACATGAGAAGGCCAGATCTCAGTTATCTCTTTCCCCAGATCAGACAGCAAACTAATCTGTTAGCCCACTGCTTCTTTCTTTCAACTATTAGGCTCTGATCCTAAATTACATTTTTTTCCTTAATCTTAAGGCTTTTAAATTGATGGCATGAAGTAATCAAAAGACACCATTGTGGAGAAAAACTCCATGTTTAAATTAGTAAATCGACAGCCTTCCTAAGGACTGATACATAGTCCTAGAGTTGAAATATACACAAGAAATGAGAAGGAACTGGAGTAAGATGTAGCAACAGAATGTTCCTGTGCCCTCCTCACACTACACACACAAGGTTTATTGTGTTCAGAAAATTAAATAATGCCTGCAGTACAGGAAAAAAATTCCTGTACCTCTGAGAAGCCCTAGCTTAGTGTCTATGGTAATAGTAGCACAGTGGGGATGATGAATGAAAATCAATGCTGTTGCTTTTCTTTATGGGTAGAATACATCAGAGATGGAAGACCAACTGTACTTCAGAATATGAGGTCTTAAGTACAAGCTTTAGAGCAATGCAATGTTTTATTTCTTTTTCATTTTTGGTAAACTTTTTGTATGAAATAATTCCATAAGTGTTTCCAAAAATGAAAGCAATAAATTTAGAGAAAACAAAAAGGTAAGTTTTACATTTATCTAAGTTTTAGATATCAATAAAAATTACTGAAGTACAGAAAATCAAACTGCAACATTAGTCCAAAAGTCACAAAAATAATTATTGACATATGGAAAAAAGTACAAATAAAGCTATTTCAATTCATCCAAGATTGGTATTTGCAACAAGCAGGAAATCAACATTTCTTCAATTCTTCAAATACATCATGTATTTTATAATAAATTCATGAGAGAAAACTACTAAAAATTCCATGCTTGTCTAATCTGGTTCTCTACAGAAATTAATGCCTTGATAGCTAAGCAGCAACCATATTAAGATTACCTTCACTGCCATTTGATTTTGATGGCACAATGTTCAGAAAATAGGTGAATTAGAGGCATTAAATTATCTGAGAAAGGTGGCTTCTGGAGTAGCATGATATGAAGGTGTATGCAAAAGGATTAATATGGTTTAACACTGCAAATGGGAGAAAATAGCTTTGGAGAGAAGTAATTCAGTTAAGCAAGTGTTTAAAAGGTAAAGGGAATGAGAAGTCAGAGGACTGATAGAATTAAAAGGATATGAACAATTTTAGTGGCTTCAGCCATGTTGTTGACTCATTGGGGAAAAAATTGCATTTTGATTTCAATATGATCCATATATTTTTGATCAAATATGGATAGATGAACATATGACAACAGATAATAATAACTAAAACCTCCATTCAAAGAAAAATGTTTAACATTCCATTCTTGTTCTGGGCGTCTGAGCTCTGATTCTCAGCATAAAGCAATTATTTTGCTCTTAAGACAAATATACCCAAAATACAGGAATTTCCTGAGAAACGTCTAGAGGTTTTCACTGTAGATATTTTAAGAGTTTACCTGAATCTATTTTCTAAACAGCTTTTTCCTCAGAATAAGTGAAGATATATTGTCCATATACTATGTGCTTTGCAGTTGTCATTTGGAAGTTCAATGTATGAATCAAGCAAATGCAAATGCTTAGGTATATTTACAGACACAAAAAGAAAAACATATTATTTTGACTGTTTTTACTTTTACACTGAATTATTGTGTGTTCAGGTCCCTACAAGTAAGAAATGAATGAAAGTTCTCACTGACTTTCTTCCTCTTTCTGTGTCTGTAAAGAAATAATAGGAATTTCAATGCTATAAAAGAAATAATGTAAAACTCTCCATGGAAAAAAAAATCTGGATCTTAAGGAAAAACAGTTCCTAATACTAAGCCTTGCATGCATACCCTTTGCCAAGTTTAAAAATCTATAAGGGGCAGACACATGTAAGAAAATACAATTGTAAATGAATAATGTACTTCATGACAACAGTAAGGTCAAGCTAAACATCATAGAATTATACAACATTCTGAGTTGGAAGGGATCTGTGAGGATCATGTAGTCCAGCTTCTTACTCTACACAGGACAGCCTGAAAGATAGATCTCTATGAGCACTTCCCATACACTCAAACACTGACAGACCTGGGGCTATGACCTGGGGAGCTTTTCCAGTTCTTGACAACTTTTCCTTATGATCCAATCTGAAATTCCCCTGACACAGCCATTTCCTTATATCCTAGAAATGAGGTTATCCCTCAGTCTCTTCTCTGAGATGAACAAACCTAGTACAGTCATCCACTCCTCACAAGTTATGCCTTCTAGTCCTCTTTCACCATGCAATGAACACTTTTTCAAAAGAAACTAAAATGATTGTTTCTACTAAAAGGTCTTGAAAACTTTTGGAATGCTGTAGAACAGAACCTGAAGTGCCAAAATTTATATAATTTATTTCAAGAAAGTGAAATTGGGTGCTTTTTGGTTTTGTGAAATCAGAAGACTTCTTATTGTTTTATGTATACATTCCATATGTGAGACATACACTCCAGTGAATGAGGTTTGTTTCCCTCTTCCTCTTCCTCTTCCTCTTCCTCTTCCTCTTCCTCTTCCTCTTCCTCTTCCTCTTCCTCTTCCTCTTCCTCTTCCTCTTCCTCTTCCTCTTCCTCTTCCTCTTCCTCTTCCTCTTCCCCTTTCCCTTTCCTTTCCCCTTCCCCTTCCTATTCCTATTCCTGTTCCTCTCACCCACCTACCTTCCTTCCTGCCTGCCTGCCTACCTGCCTGCCTGCCTAACAATGCTGTTTTCTTGAGTAGTGACAAGGCAGGCAGTACTTTCTCCAGGCTGTGGTTTACAGGGATAAAGTAAGCAGTTGTTCCAAACAATAATTGACTTTTTTCCCTCACTTAAGAAAATATCCAAATTTTCCAAATAGACTTTCAATCTGTATTCTGTAAAGACAAAGATCTAACATAGTATTTCTGTTCAATTTCTGCCCACATACCATTCTAAGCAAAAATGGAATCATTGGATGAAGAAGAAATTCTCCACATCAAAGCGGTAAACCGTACTTACAAAAAACAGCTTCAAAATTTTTCACTTCCATTGCAACATAAATTATAAATAGAGAACTTCAAAACAGTATTCAGCACATTTTAATTAGTTTAAATGCTCACTAGACGATTTTCTTAGTGGCCCATTTATGCTTCTTATTGCCTTTAGTATAAGGAAGGAAACAAAATTTCTTGGAAATTCTGTTTCCACTCCTCAAAGCTTTAACTGAGCTTAAAGACAGTCACTGAAGCAAAATAGCCTGGTGTTAGGAGATATTGAAAACGATCCTTTATCCAGTATTCTGGACAAAAATTCGTACCCCATTAAAAAACCCTTAACCTTATAGTTCATGAAGAAAAGAAATGCTGTTAGCTCAGATTTAGATAAATCTGTACAATAATGATAAAATAAAATCTATACTTTAATTACTAAAAAGGAGAAAAATCTATTCTGACACAGAGATATGGTAATGTATTACAAGTAGAGTTTAGATTTATCCTTATTTAATAAATAGACTTAATATTTCTGTTACTCTTGAACATCAGCAATAGCAACGGGTAGCATAAGTAGAATAGTTAGTAAGCAGCACATCCATAATATAGATAAAATTTGTTTTCAATACTTCTGTGCAACATTGAACAGATAGAAGCACAGTAAGATATTAGAAACTCTCCCAAATTGACAGGCAGAAATGAGGCCTTTTTGCTTTATTTTAATCATACTTGCATAAGAAAGATGTTCTACAAGAAACAAACATCTAACAAGAAGAATGGTTTCTTATGAAAGCAACAGATAAGATTGATAGATCATGAACTTATAAAATAGTGCATTGCACAGAGACCTTAGGCAATGGAAGATTCCCCAGAGAAAGAGATTTTTTCTCTTGTCATTGCCACAATATGACGGTTTGGACAATTTGGTGTATTGCCAAAGAAGTTAAATGTGAAGTCTCAAAAGACAGCACAGAACTTTTCTTTTTGTGAAAAATGTCCTGATGTAAAATTGTATTCTAAGTTGAGAAAAAGCATCATAAGCGACCACAAGGGAAAAAGTAAAGAAATTTTATCATTCCAACACATCTGAAAAGCATAGTGTAAAATATACATTTCAAGAAAGATTTAGAATGACTGAAGTACAGAAATACATCTTAGGGAAGACAGTTTGGGTTTCTCCTGTGCCTTGGGCAAAGGCAAACCCATATGTGCAATTTCTTTTGCACAAGCACCTGGGTGCACTTAGTGGGTAATGCAGAAGGATGGAGCAGTCCAATGGGTACCTCAAGGGGATTTGATTTTGGGTGAGAATAGCCAGTTGTTTAAACTGTATGATTTTGATTGTTACATAATTTTTCATGCCATCGCTACAATGAATGCTATGTGCCATAACAATGATATTACAGTAAGAATCACCTGGACTAAGAATGAACTTTCGAGAAACTGAGTAGGGTGCAGAGCTGATGAAAGCAGAACTGGCTTCAGCAGTTGGTACCCAGCAACTTCCTTGATACTGACATCTTCAACCTGCAGACCATGAGCATGGACTGTACTAAAATCAGCCACAAGCTCCAAATGCAGCGTACAATCCAACATCACACAAAGTCTGTCCTGCCCTAAGAGACTGTTAGGAGAGATGGAGTCAAAAGTCACAGAGTAAATGAACACAATGGACATTTTAGAGGGATGACCCATAGACTTAGGAAATTATGTCTGTTTGTACACATCAAAAGACAGGCAAAGTGATAATGATTAACTGGAATGTATAAGGAAGTATAGGACCTGGACATGACATGGATGGTATGGAATAAGAGATGGATACTGCCCTGGTTTCAGCTAGAATAGAGTTCTTTTTTAGCAGCTAGTATAGCACTGTTTTAGATGTAGTATGAGAATAATGTTGATAAGAGGTTGATGTTTTTAGTTGTTGCTAGGTAGTTGTAGTGCTTACATAAGTCAAGGGCTTTTCAGCTTCTCAGTCCCTACCAGGCGCATCAGAAGCTGGGAGAGCACTGCCAGGACAGCTGACCCAGACTGTCCGGAAGGATTTTCCCCAATGTAGAGCATCATGCTCTGGATAGAACTGGGGAAGCTGGTCAGGAGGCAGGTTCACTGCTCTGAAACAGAGAGGGCATTAAGGGTAATTTTTTGCTTCCGCATGTAGTAAGCAATAGCATTTGTGCATCACCTGTTGTTGTTGTTATTATCCGCTGTTATAATTTGTTATTCTATTAAATTATCTTTATCTCAAACCACAAGACCTTTCCCATTCTCCTTCACATCCCACTGGGGTGGGAAGGGGTGAGAGAGCAGCTGCATGATGCTTATTTACTGGCTGTGGTTAAACCTCAACAGACTTCAAGTAAATCTTATTATTTACTTTGTAATAAGCAAATTATAATTCCATATATCAGGAAGATTTAAACACACTAAGGTATTCTTTTCACTTTTTTATTTCCCTACCATAATCCTTTCCTTATTAAACAAACATATTTCTGTGGAATTTGAAAGGAAAAAAGAGGGGAAATATAAAAGCTTATTACGATTTCATAAACAATTTCTTATATAAAATATACGAACATGTTAATCCTATTGAGATAACTCAATACTTTGACTCCATAATGAAATAAAAAACCTGAAATAATATCAGTAGATTTGTGTTTCATATAGTTATCACACAATGGTGAAATCTATAACAATTGATCGAAAACTCTATGTACATGATTGACTTACATGTATTGACATAAATGGTGACTAAGGGATAGATGTGCACCCTTCAGGGAAAATATTTCAGTAAAGGCTGATCAGGCTTGCTAAAGTCTCAGGAGTAAATGTAATAACTTTATAAAGAGTTTTGAATCAGAAAATTGCTCTGTATCCCTCTTCTATTGTAGTCAACACCAAGTCTCTATCCATGATTAACTTTATTTCAGTAAAATTATTTTTCCTTCCAAATCTTTCCAGTGTTAATGACAATGTAAAATTATAATACCTTTTTAAAAAACCCTGAATGTCTATTAAAATTAATCAGAAATACAGACAAAGAAAAAACCTAGGTTTTATTACAGAAAAGGCATAATAAGACTAAATATTCTTTTAACAAAGATGAGGATTTTTTTTAAATAGCCTCTGCTGAGCAAGGATATTTAAAAAAAAAAAACAAACCAGTTGTCAATTTATTTTTTTTTTTCCTAGAGGAAGGAAATAATTATACAGATTTGCTCTTCAGCAAATTCAGGTCCACAGTTTGAAGCAAATTCATATGCTGTATCAAAATTCTATACATCAAACCGTGTCAGGGGCATCTACCCAAAGGCTGACCAAGCAATTTAGTAGAAAACATAAACATCCACATTTCTATATAGTTGATTAAAATAGAACATTACAGTATTTTACAGATAAGGAATAAGAAAAGTGATATTTCCTCTGAACTGCATCTAATTTCCCTTTCTTAGAATCGTGCCTTTAGACAAAAGGCAGCCCAGAACTCATAGAAACTCCTGCAATTACACAATACCTGGTAACTGTGATGATTTCCACCATCTAGGGAGCTCATTGTGTGAATGGCTTTTGCATAAATTGAATTTGAGGGGAAAAACTACTTCTCTAGCAGAAGAAACTGCTGTATAGCTAAGACTTTACAAACTAGAATGTCACAGATATAATCAGTAGCTAGAGGTATGAAAGAGTTAGTTTCTTAGCTCAGCTAATCACTTTGAATTAAATTCAATGAAAATAATTAGTTTCTGGATAAGGTAAATGCATTTTAGTGATACCTAGTACGACATGCATGAGTATTTCTAGATTATTTCAGGGTTTTGGTTTTTTTTTCATGCTGTGTTCATAGAATCATAGAATGGCAAGGGTCAGAAGGGACCCCAAGGATCATAGAGCTCCAACCCCCCTGCCACAGGCAGGGCCACCAACCTCAGGCCTGGATCTACACAAGGTTGCCCAGGGCCCCATCCAACCTGGCCTTGAACACTACCAGGGATGGGGCATCCACCACATCTCTGGGCAGCCTGTTCCAGGACCTCACCACTCTCTCTGTAAAACACTTCCCCCTAATATCTAATCTAAATCTTCCTTCCTTTAGTTTTGATCCATTCCGCCATGTCTTCCTGTTGTCTACCCTCTTAAAAAGTTGATTCCCCTCCTGTTTAGATGCTCCCTTCAGGTACTGGAAGGCTGCAATGAGGTCCCCCCACAGCCTTCTCTTCTCCAGGTTGAACAAGCCCAGCTCCCTCAGCCTCTTTGTAGGGCATGTGCTTCAGCCCTCTAATCCTCTGAACCCTCTCCAACAGTTCTACATCTTTCTTGTATTGGCGGCCCCAGATCTGGACACAGTACTCCAGGTGGGGCCTCACGAGGGCAGAGTAGAGAGGGACAATCACCTCCCTGTCCCTGCTGGCCACCCCTCTTCTGATGGCGCCCGGGATACCATTGGCCTTGCGAGCTGCAAGAGCACACTGCTGACTTATGTGAAGTTTCTCATCCACCATGACACCCAGGTCCTTCTCAGCAGGGCTACTCTCAAGAAGGTCTTCTCCCAGTCTGTATCTATGTCTGGGATTCTTCCAGCCCAAGTACAAGACCTTACACTTGGCAGTGTTGAACCTCATTAGGTTCACCCGGGTCCCTCTTTTCAGCCTGTCAAGATCCCTCTGGATGGCTTCCTTTCCTTCTAGGGTGCCAACCACACAACTCAGCTTGGTGTCATCTGCAAACTTGCTGAGGGTGCACTCAATTCCATCATTGATGTCATTGATAAAGATGTTAAAGAGAACCAGTCCCAAGACAGACCCCTCGGGGACACCGCTTGTCACCGGCCTCCACCTGGACATAGACCCATTGACCACCACCCTTTGGTTACGGTCTGTTAACCAGTTTCTTATCCTTGAGATGGTCCACCCATCAAATCCACATCTCTCCAATTTAGAGATAAGGATGTGGTGGGGAACTGTGTCAAAGGCCTTGCACAAGTCCAGGTAGATGTTATCGGTCACCTTCCCTTTATCTACTGATACTGTCGTTCCATCATAGAAAGTCACCAGATTGGTAAAAGAAGACCTACCTTCCCTTGGTGAAGCCGTGCTGGCTGTCCCAGATCACATGCTCTTCCCTCATGTGCTCCAACATGTCATCCAGGAGGATGTGTTCCATGATCTTCCCAGGCACAGAGGTGAGGCTCACCTGCCTGTAATTCCCTGCGTCTTCCTTGCTTCCCTTCTTATAAATGGGAGTGATGTGAACTTTTTCCAATCCCTGGGGACCTCTCCTGACAGCCACAACTTTTCAAATATGATGGAGAGTGGCTCAGCAACCACATCAGCGAGCTCCTTCAGGACCCGGGAATGTATGTCATCCAGCCCCATAGACTTGTACACATTCGGTTTCATGAGGCGGTCTTGGACTTGCTCTGCCCTTACAGTGGTGGTGGGTGATTTGCTCCCCCAGTTCCCACCTAGTGGTCCAGGGATGCAAGGTTCTGGGATTTGAGAATTATGAAAATCCTGAACTCATTCAGTACCTCAGCCTTCTCCACATCAGTTGCAGCCAGTTCTCCTTTCTCATTTACCAAGGGGGAATATGTTCTCTTTGGCCTGTCTCTTCTGGTCAATGTACCTGTAAAATCCCTTCCTGTTGTTTTTAACATCCCTTGCCAAGTTCAGTTCCATCTGCGCCTTGGCTTTCCTCATCCTGTCTCTGCAAGTCCGAACAGCATCCCTGTATTCTTTCCCGGCAACACACCCGTGTTTCCAGAGCTTGTGTTTGCCTTTCTTTTCCCTCAGTTTTACCAGCAGGTCCTTGCTTCGCCATGCTGGCCTCTTGTCCTTCATGCCCACTTTCTTATTCAGAGGGACAGTGAGCTCTTGATCTCTCAGAAGGGCATCCTGAAAGAGTAGCCAGCTGTCCTCAACATTTCTGTCTCTAAGGACCACCTCCCAGGAGATCTTGGTCAACAATTCCTTAAACAGCCTAAAGTTTGCTCTCTTAAAGTTCAGTGTCCTGATCCTGCTCTTCGCCAGGCCCACATCCCTTGAGATCGCAAACTCAACTAGGGCATGGTCACTGCAGCCCAGGCTGTCTCCGACCTTAACACTTTTAATGATTTCCCCCACATTGGTGAGCACCAGGTTCAGCAATGCATCGCCTCTGGTCAGTCTGTACAATACTTGAACTTTGTTGTTGCAAAATTTTCTACCTTGTCAGTAAATATTCTTGTCTAAAAATGTGGTTAGGATTAGGAAAGCTATTGACTCTTCATGACTATGTGGCAAGAAGCTGCTTTTTACCTCAAGAACTGGGTATAGTGGGAGATTAAATAACCTCTACTCAAGAACAGAGTAGAGATGTAGTACAGAGTAACCAATTGCCTTCAACAAGGGCCTCTGTCAGCAAAGTAGGCCATGAGAAAAAGACAGCTCAGCTGGACGAGGACGCCAGAACTCATTTTGTCTTACAGTAAGAACTGAAACTTACTGAATCTTAGACTTTGTCATCTATCGTAAGCATCTATCATTATGTGTAGCAACGTCGTTACTTTGTAATGCAAGTAAAATGTACATATTCCAAAAGCTTCATTTTAGACTTAATTGTTCTGTGAAGTATAACACTGTAAACCAAATCAACCACAATAAAGTGAGAATATGGATGCTTAAGTATGAGATGACTGATTTAAAGCTATGCCCATTTCCAGTGGACAGCTGACCAGATAAACTGCAGAGGTCCATTCCAGCATTGTTTTCTCTATAATTCTGTGGGAAGTATGGAAATGTCTTACTGCACTGAAATTGGACCAAAGGTTCCACAGAGGAAATAGTTTAGTCCTGAGGAAGTCTAATGCTGATAAAAGAGTTTCAGGTAGTAATTTTCATTTACCAATGTTCTGTAAAGGCCTGGAGTTCAAGGCAGTCCATAATCTCTTAAAACCCAGATGATTTGAATGCATATAGGTTCAGTTTGGTAACCAAAAGTATAGATGTTACCCAATAAATGGATTTAGACCGAGGCTGAATGGCAACTGATGGTTTAAACTGTGTTAATTAAAATCTTTCCATTGTGGTTTGAATGTAATAACTAGCTTTCCTCAAGGCAGCAAGTATTTGATTTATCTTAACAAATTTAGCTATCAAATATTTAGTCTATGACAATTCTCTTTACTGTTTATATATAGAGAGGCATCTGAGGAGGAGATGCAATCTATTATAGAATGAATGGCTGACACATAGATTAATTGACCATTTGCATGGGTTTGAGAAGCAATCCAGAACCGATACACAGATGCATAAAGTTACGTGAGGTAATACGACAAATATTGGGATTATACTTAATGAGTAGAAGAAAAGGGCTTGCTTAAGTAAAGTATTTCCTGAATGCTCATAATTTACTTACTTCAGAGGACCAAAAAATGCTGAAGATTTGAAAGATAAGATGAACCTGGTTATAAACGAAGCTGCAAAGACTTATGAAATTATTTTGGCTTAGTATCATTTTAATTTTTTTCCAAGATTCCTTGCAGACTCTTATAATGACTGAACTGCTATGATGGCTCTCTAACTCACAAATATAATTAACACCTATTTCTTTGATACAAAACCAGGAAAAAAAGACTGACTGGTTTGAGAAGAATAAAATTATACAACTTTCTGAGATCACAAAATAACAGAATGTTAGGTATGAAATATCAATTGGTAATGCCTCAGGCAAAATAACTGGTCTAAAGACATAGACGACACAATGTACTGATGCACAGCTGTAGTCCATTAGACTGTCTCCTTAAGAAAACAGAAAAGATGTCATTTTTTGCAGGAATCAACAAAATCCTATCAAGGGTATTCATGCTGAAACAACAATGAATCCATATTATTCACAGAACGGAAGAGATGCTAGAGCATCACTGATCAACCTTTAGCTTAGGTGGGAAGAGAAGCAGTTTCCAGTGAGTAAAATAAACTAGTGTGGTCAAAACGATGACCTCGGTGAGTCCTGGGCCACAGAAACAGGAATAGAATCATAAATGAAGAAAGAAAAATAATGGACCAAACTACTGATTATCTGATAGGTCCATATATTATAAAAAAACCCCCACAACAACAACAGCCACCACCAAAAAGACCTGAAAAACCCCCACCCCAAAAATCCACCAAACCAAAAAGAAAGAAATTAAATACTTGAATGTATAGGGAAAAAAAATAATTTTAAAGTTTAGTACATAACAAATATGACACATTTTTACTAATAATATCCTTGTAGAATAAACTAGAACAATGGGATATTGGTATCCAAAATTCTCTATCATAATTATTGGTGAAGAAAATAAGAAATGAGCATTGCATCAGAATTTATGTGTTTGTCTTTAAAACCAAGGGAGGACTGAGAAACAGGAAGCAGATGTTTTGAGGAGAAAAGATAAAGCTAAAAAAAATAGAAGAACCTTGGCAATATCAGGGCACAGATGATAAACCGTTTCCAAAAAGTCTGTCATTCTAGTGAAAAGTTACAGCTATGTAGATATTTATTGCAAAAGCTATAGAGAGTCATGTGAACTCAGAATCAATCCGTAGAAAATGCTGTGCAAAAATGGTTCCAGGAGCAGGAGGATATTTTTGCATGGTATTCATCTCATTCCAAATAAATGTTAATATATTAGTTATAGCTATGTATAGTGTAAATCTGTATTCCATTGACTATTTTCCTAAAAGTTACTCTCCACATCAAGTGAAACAATATTAAATCCTGATATCGAAATTTATTTTGACAACGGTGCATAAAAATTTCACCTCTATACAGTGATATCTGGAAATCAACATTATAACATAATTCTATATGACAAATCCCCTCACATTATCAGTACTAAATGGAAAAGTATTATCTAAATTTCCTTGGCTACTTTTTCAATTAGTTTAACTGATTAATAGATTTATGACACAGCAAACATCCATTATTTATGGTTTTGGACATGCCTTTTTGCCTATATTAATTTACTTAAAACATGCTTCAAAGTTACTGCTGGAATACAAAGTCATACTTTTCCTGTGCCTGTTCCTTTTAATGACTTGTAATAGCAAGACTATCTTTTCCTAAAATATTCTGTCCACAGCTGCCCACACCAATAGTAACATCTGAGTTTCTGTGGATACTATCATTAATCTTCACCAACATGTAGTAAAGGTTAATGCAGGAATTGAGAGACGTTTACTTTTCTTATTCCATGCACTAATCTACACATGCAGAGGCAGCTGATTGTCTCTCAGCAATTGTTTCCAGCACTTAACATATATAATATGTATAAATATAGACATAATATTTCAAAAAACATGTTATATATAACTGAGTTTATTTGATACTTGGAATCAGTAATTATAGTCATCAATGTAATTCAGTGGTCTGTGGATCTCTAGAAGCAAAGAAAAAAGAGGAATGGCTGAACTTGTAACAGTATTACTTCTCTGCCTTTCTCTCCTTATCAACATCAGCCAAGACTAAAGGTACCCATTTTCATTGTAACATATAGATTCAATGTTTCAGAGATAATCAAATATCCTGTAGCTTTTAATCAAATTGTACTTAATGCCAGTGGCAAGGTATCCATGATGCATTAGTTATTCCTGGTTTATAATTTCACAAAAATTAGTATGAAAAGATATGTTCTGTGCTTAAATCAGAAAAAAATGTCTAAACTGTTTTGTGTTTAGACAGAGAGCAGCTATCTCTGAAGCCAGATTGCAAATCCCATGTTCAAAATAAAGTATTTATTTGAATTTCAGAACCCATTTACTTTCGTGCTCAGAAATGTAAAATTACTGTTGGACAAAAGTACTCTATGATTGCAATCCCAGTGACATCTGTCAAGAGCTATGACACCACCAGAGTGCAATAATCTTGTGGAAGTCCCAGAGATGGTGGAAAATAAGATCATCAGAGATTTTAGAGCATGATAATTATAATGGCATAGGCAGAGAAATTAAATTATGTTCAGACTGGCACATGCATATTTACTGTTTTCTGTGCATAACAGAGAATTACTTTCAGGTAGAAATTGAATTAGTAACTTTAAATATAAGTTGTTAGGACTTAAGACTCCTCTTATAATTCCATTATAGCTGCATTAGAACATTTCTTATATCTCAGAATGACTAGTGAGAAACATTTTTGGTAACAACTCTGAAGATGGACAAGCAGTTTTAAAAGTAGAGTACAAGACTTTCATTTGTCATTCCTCATACCAAGTTTTGAATATTTTATGGCTACATTCAGGAACTGTAAGGCTGCTTTAGAATGAATAATTAAAACTCATTTTAAAATAACTGTCTTGGGGAATGGGTGTCTCAGTGAACTAAACAATTTCTATTCCTGCTTTCAACATTATTTCCTTGTAATTTCCTGACCTGATTTGCAGTACATTCTTGTATATTTCAGGAAATAAATATATGTCAAGATATCATGAGGGAAAATAAAATTCCTGATACTGTAAGATTGCCACAAAGAATTTAGATGACTAAGCAGAAGAAAAACCCTCTTTTCACACAAGATAAATTTTCCTCAAATGTTCATCAAGTCTAAGGGTAGTTATATTCCATACTTTAAGAATATTGCCATGTTATAGACAGACAATAAATCACCATATTCTTGAGTTTGCCATAGACTTTTTTGGAGATGATTTTCTTGTCTAAAAATGTTGAATGATCAGACATGTTTTGTGGAAATGTACTAATCTCAATGCAGCTTTAAAGACTAATGAGATAGCTTTTTCCATTAATAACTGTGCATCCAATATTGCAGAATATAAAGCAGGCAAAAGTCTAATTAGGAATTAACCTTTATCAGTACAAATTAATAATTATTTTTTAACCTTTTTTTTTTAATTGTATTTTGAAATTGCAGCTCTTTACTGTATCATGGCATTTACTGTGTGACAAAAACACCCAGTCTTTCTACTTATTTCTGTAGCACTCCCTAGCTGACTTATGCAAGTATTTTCCTGAAGAATACAGCTTACTTAGCAGTAAAGAGGAAGCTGTGATGGATTTGAATTCACTTCAAAGCCTGTTTTTCTGTTTTTGAATAAATATTGAAAATGAAGAAAGTATTCTGTGGCAAACCTATAGACTTTTAAATTCAGAGGACCTGACAGAAAAATTCTAAGCCGGTATTTGGACAGACCCTGGAAATGAGGTCCATGACAAAAAATGTCTGACTTAGATTTGGTTCTGGCATATAAAATAAATATGACACACTAGAAAGAGGGTCAGACATCTAACAGCTGTTGCAAATTAATTTTTATGGAGTGTTTCAGTTCACAAGAACATTCCAAGTTTTGCAGGCATTTATTGCAAATTGAGCTTGTGTATCAGGGGTCAGTCTCAGAACATGCTCTGAAAAAAAATTTTAACTGGATGAAGTGTAGGGAGACTGAAAGATTTCAGGTTAGTGACAGACACTCAGATTTCTAGGCTGCTATCTTTGCTGTAGTTTGATTATTATAGCACTGACAGAAGAAAAAGACAGACATGGAGACAAAGAAAAATGTGGGTTTGGAAAAAAGAAAAAGATGTCTGGCTAGAAACTGCATTGTATATGGAGAGGTCATAAATCTTTTTCTTTGCTTTTCTTTCTATCGTGTCAATCACAGCAATAGTGAAGTCTCAAAAAACTTGAACATCTATGAATAAGTTTTTTGTAGTCAGCAACCCACCAAACATTGGATGAATTATTTAGTCATTTTTTGGACTTTAAGCAGTATTTTACAATGCTGTGCATAGAAATAAGAGTTTTGTTGTGTTTTTTTTCTCTGCTGCTTTTAATGCAATCTTTCCAAATTTCTGATTTCCTTGAAGGTCACAGACTTTCTTAAAATTTTCCCCTGCAAGTTATAAGACTATATGTCTTTTGAGATGAGCCACTTTTCATCAGCTTGTGATTCTATTTAAAAAGCAGACCAAACTGAACAAAAAAGTGTTGTCTGGATCAGTGTTGGTGTTTTAGTTCAAATATGAAACTAGAAAGAATACTTAGTAGCTCAAACAGCTGTTAAAATATGTAAACACGTTTTGTAGAACTGTGAGGAAGGAAAGATGTCCTTCTCTCTAGGTTTTACTATCCCTGTAGTATCCAGTTACTGAAATTAATGGTCATATGAAACATCCACATATAGGATCATGCATTAAGAAACATATTATCCTTATTTCATTGCCCTTAGAGATTTGTTTATACAGACTTAGGAGGAGGAATAGATGTTATCTGTATTAATTAGTTGCATCATAGAATCATAAAATCATCCTTGCAAATCAAACAATATTATTTAAAGGCTAGACCAATAGATCAACTTTTACTTCCAAGTCACTTTTATACTTCCAAGTGGTATCAAATGTGCTGTGCATACTTTTGGAAAAGGAGATCTATTTAAACAGAAATTCCTTCTGATTATATTCTGGATTTTCTGTTTCAATCAGAATTTAAAAAGAGGTGAGGTGTGTTAAATGTTGGGTTGAATTATTAATCTAATCTTTATTCTTTTAAACTCACATTACATTGCAAACAATGGTGGTATGTCTGTTAGGTATTCTTTGCCTTCATGACTTCGTAAGTAGATTGACAGAGCATAGTCATAGATGTGACTCCATTTCTATGACTATATTGCTGGTGTTGTGATAAGCTTTTTAAAAAGTCTGAATTTTCCAAATGTCCAGTTTCAAGTAAGGAATCTGAAGCTACCTTCTGACATTATGCTAAGTACCCTTCTTTTACACTGTTTATCAAAACTATATCTTGGTGTTTGCTTTGCTTTTCTGAGAAAAAGATCAAGTCTTATTTTCACAGAATCACAGAATGGTTGGGATTGGAAAGGGACCTCTGGAGGTCATATATAGTCCAACCCACCTGCTAAAGCAGGTTCACCTAAAGCAGCTTGCACAGGAGTGCGTCCAGGTGGGTTTTGAGTACCTCCAGAGAAGGAGATTCCACAACCTCTCTGGGCAGCCTGTCCCAGTACTCTTGTCACCCTAAAAGTAAAGAACTTTTTTCCTCATGTTCAGATGGAACTCCCTGTGTTCCAGTTTGTGCTGCTTGCCACTTGTCCTGTCACTAGGCAACACTGAAAGTTTGGCACCAACCTTTTGACAACCACCTTTTATATATTTATAAGCTTTGATGAGATCTGCTCTCAGTATTTTCTTCTCCAGACTAAACGGAGACAGCTTTCTCCGCCTTTCCTCATATGAGAGACGCTCTAGTCCCCACATCATCTTTGTAGCCCTTCACTGGACTCTGATCTGCAATTCCTTGTTCTTCTTGAACTGGGGAGCCCAGAACTGGACACCGTCCTCAACAGGGCAGAGTAGAGACCTTGGTCGAAAGGGCAAATTGCTGGCTCATGGATACCTTGCTGCCAACAAGGATTTCCAGTTCCTTCTCTGGAGTGCTGCTTCCCAAGAGGTCAACCCCTAACCTGTACTTGTGCTTGAGGTTGTACCTCCCTAGGTGCAGGACCCTACACTTGCCCCTGCTGAATTTTATTTGATTACTCTCCTCCAAATCGTTTAGCCTGACCAGATCTTGGTGAATGGCAATGTGGCCTTCTGGTGTGTCAACCACTCATCCCAGTTTTGTATCATCAGCAAACTCGGTGAGGGTGCACTCTATCCCCTCTTGCAGGTCATTGATGAATACATTGAATAAGATCAAAACAAACACTGACCCCTGGGGCACACCACTATCTACAGCAATCCAAACTTGGCTCTGCGCTGCTTATCACAACCCTCTGGGCTCTGCCATTCAGTCAGTTCTCAGCCCCCCTTGCTGTCAAGTCATCTACCCCACACTTCCTAAGCTTGCCTATGAGGATGTTATGGGAGACAGTGTCAAAAGCTATGCTGCAGTAAAGGAAAACAACATACCATACACTGCAATCCCATGAGATAGGTCAGGCATGATTTCTCCTTCATGATTAATGATTTAATTGTTTTAGAGTAAAAATTGTATCTATATCTAATAGATTTTTATTTCTTAGAAAGCTTTTTTTTCATGCATAGAGATGATTTGTGGGACACATTATGCAAGTGAAAACATATTAAATGAAAAAAAAATCAAGATTAATGCCCTTATGGATATAAAATCACTATGGAGTAATAGAATAGAAACTGGAGTGAAGAAT
Source organism: Laterallus jamaicensis coturniculus (assembly GCA_022605575.1). Classification (NCBI taxonomy): domain Eukaryota; kingdom Metazoa; phylum Chordata; class Aves; order Gruiformes; family Rallidae; genus Laterallus; species Laterallus jamaicensis. Next base: position 91,025,538 of record JAKCOX010000001.1, read on the forward strand.
GTTGATTCCTGAATGATCCCAAAATATTTTTATTAAAGTTTGGGAAAAAATTGTTTATAAGTTCATGTGTTCCAAATTGAATTTACAACTTTATATTTATATTTTAAATGAAATAGCATAATAACTGCATGGTTGGTTTTCATCTTATTGCTTAATAAAACATGAAGTACATGTGGTGATACCATGCAGAACTATGCTAAGCTAAAACTGATTACTTTATGAGAAAAACCTGACTGCTCAGCATTCCTGCATACAGGAAACTATAGAAAATGTTGAAGATTTTTTTTCCACACAGTTCCAGATGACTGTAAAAATTTGATTTGCCTTACTAAAAATTTAAGGCTACATCCTTTATCTATGATCTTTATATTTTGTATAGTATCTGTAATTAAAACCCAAAAATACCTTAAGTCATTTAGTATCAATATACCATAGCAATTTCATTGTCTTTCTTGCTGTTCCATTGACTTCAGCTTGAAACTGGGTATAAATAAATAAATAAAGAATTAACCCTAAATCTTGAATACTTACATTTACCTTCTACATGCATCTCATTATTCTAGCAGTCTTTCAAACAGTAAAATGTCTTTCATAATAAAATATCAAGTTTTAATTAACATGTTAAAATGTAATGTATTTACCAACATATTGCGACTTAGACACTATGAGCACCGTTTTTCAATTGTAACCTTAATGGTTCTGTAAGGAAGCTGCAAAACATGAATGGCATATACTCTTTATGACAGTTTTGTAGTGGGATATCTAATGGAGGTTGTTATTTATAAGAAAGTACCAAGTCAGTTGGTATCATAAACCTTTAGTTATTACATCGTGTGTTCATCACAAAGCTGATTTACTTTCAGACTTCAAACAGACAACTCTAGTTAATTATCCAATTTCACTATGTGATTTTATTTTTCCTTTGCAAAATAAGATATTATCTTTTTTATGTTTGATTTTTTATTTTTTTCCTGTTTCTTGGAAGCCCTTCTGGTAGTCAACCTTATAACATTGTCCTATTCAGTATATTGCTGTGGTTATTTAGTCAATATCTAGTAGGCATTCCTCCTTCCATTTATTTAGAAATTAAATTTTACATTGTTTATCAATATGTGCAGTTCATGGGAATAATGGCAGACTGGAAAAACTACAAAATGTTTTTATTTTGAAAATTTCTGATGACTGTCGGCTATGAGTCAGGGCAATAGAGATGACTGAGTATTCTTTACCAGATATTATAATTTTTAAGTCTTACCTCCATGGTGCATGTCTTGATCTTTTTATCAGACTCTCAGGTTCTAATCACAAAAGATGTCTCTCTTTTTGGTTTTGGGCTTTTTTTCCCCCCCTTTAATGTTAGATGCATTTACTTCTTTCATTTATAGCACTGATCTTAGGATATAGTTTGCCAGTTTTCATTCACTGTTCACATAACTGTACCATCGTAGAAAGAAATAAAGAAGACTTCTGGCATTTTAGAGTGTGTTTTAAATACTATATATCCATCAACAAAATACAAAAGTACATGAAAAATTTGAGGGATTTAAGCAAATGAAACTTTGAGAGTGATGCACTTGTCACTAGTTAATTGTGCAAGAAATGTGATTGCTTTGTTTCTATATCTGGCATTAAATAAAACTATAAGGTTTTTTTTTAATATCATGAGAAGGCTTCAAAAGGGCAAGAAGTGCTATCTGTAAACAAGACATAATATGGCGAAAAGAAACAGAAATTGATAAAACTTACAGAGTTATGAAGGGTAGGTAGCCTGGACAGGCTGAAAGCAAGGCCACAGACAGAATGACTGTGTTGTACAGACATTGTGAGTGGCATTCATCATGCTAACATGGGTGATGGTTGGCATCTAGAAACTGAGGGTCTAGAGAAAGTTAGGTATGCAGATTTATTTCAACAGCCAACAGAAGTATATTACTACATCCAGCAGGAATTCTCTCCTCAAACCATCCATCCTTAATGTCTAAGATAATGGGATCACTAGCTATCTAGCTCTCACTCTTTTTTTTCTCTCCCTCTGCTATCTATAATAAAGTACTGAGTAAAGGCCTATCCATCTAGATTTCAGATAGCTAACATGAAATAAAATTAATGCCATCCTCAGTGACTAGTGTCAGACATTATCTTTCAACTTTTCACCAAGTTCCTCTAATGCACAGAGGAATTTAGAAGCTCAGATTTTAAATGGAAGAAAAAATTGAAATGGGAAACCATGGGAATTGCACCTGAGAGGTTAAAAACATAGGTCTCTCTATCTTTTATGCAAATATTGTGGATGGAGATCCACAATATTGGTGTGAGAAGCAGCTGAAGGAGGGAGTCATATGGCATCAGGACAGCCGTGTTTTGGCTAGACACTGTGGAGTAAACAGATAGATGGTTTCTACACAGAATTTTGAAGGCCATGGTGCCCAGAGCAAGAACTTTTGCTTCATGAACTTCAAAATGAATACTGAAGTTGACACCAATAAATTTGTTAATGAGCAAAAAGCAGTATATACTAAACATATATGACTATAGTACTCAACTCTCCACGAAAATGATGTTAAATGTCACCCCTGGGAGGGGGCACATAAGATTAAGTTATAAAATGTATTGAGGAAGCTACTCCTGGGGTGGGGAGAGAAGAAATTGAATACCCTGAAGAGGTAGTAGGTAGACTGTGCTCCTTCTCCATCCAAGACAGGGATGCCTTCTTTATAAGCAATTGTGATTTCACCCATTTTGGTAAGAATACCTGGGGTAGCATTTTGCTAGCATTTTAATTAAACAATTTAATTATATTCATAGTTATATATTAGCGCTACTGCAGTAAGGGCATTAATCAATGGCAATCCCAAACTTTCTATATCTGTTGTTTTATAAACTTCCTATTCGTTTCAGCTTTGCAAAACTGTCTCAGTGAAAGTCCTTCAGGGGCTCTGACAGGTAAACATTGACTCTGATATGTGTTTATATATAATACTTTAGACACAAACCAGTGACCAAGTCTGGGACTAAGACTGGACCTAGCTGCACCTAAGCTCCTCTATGAGGAGTTTAGAAAGCAAGGGGGTTCTTTCTGAACCTTGTGACTCAACAGGAGAGCCTACCTCAACCACACATCAGATTCACATCCTTTACGTGACAGATACAAACTGCGTATCCCTTCTGTAATTGTGCTGAATTTTGAAGTATGGTTTGATCAGTTCCTTTTCTTGACAGTTCCTCCTAAGATAAAATGATTGGGCTGTTCAGGAACTTAGTCTTATCATTCATGGTCTGAATGGCTGCCTTGCCTTCATATGTGCGATAATTCAATGAAAAGTATAAATTATCAAGGACAAAAGTAAGTTGATTCAGGATATTGAGAGCAGGAGTATTCTATATGTCCTGTCATGTTGATTTTTGGCATGTCTTGACATGTCAGAGAGTCTGCTGTAGCAGTTTGTGCAGCATCCAAAGGAAGATTCGTACGCCAAAAGTTTTATTGGTGACAGATAAAAGTTTTCACATCTCTATTTTGGCATTTGTCATCAACATCATTAGCTTCTCCACTTCCACCTTCACACATTGCAAGTCATTTGGCACTTTGAACAAGGGGATGTATACTTAAATGGTAACTAATCTACTTTGCAGCTTGAGAAGTTATTTATGAAAAGCTGAAATTTTGCTGTCATTATAAAACCCAGAGAGAGTTAGCAAGTGTTCAGAGTGGTCCTACAGATAGACAACTTCCTATTATTCATTCTTATATGCATTATCTATGCGAGTCCACTGCTGATGTGGGGTTTAGCACCATGCTTCCAGCAGAGGGCGTCGCTTTGTTACTGTTATTTTATTAAACGCATACCTGCCTACCCAGAGATGCAATCAAACTTCTTAGCAAAAAGATCAGGTAAGCAATAGAGCGATACAGCAAGAGATATAAATGACTGAACAAAACCTTTTGTCATGTTTCCATACCAGAGAACCAGAACAGATTTTGAATAATTATAAAATTAGGAAATTTATTTATACTGAAAGGCCATAGAAAGCTGAACTCTCATACTTTATAATTATTGTGTCCTGGATGATACACACAAATGAGACACTCATGCTATCTGTATCTGTGGATACACTCACACGATCTATATACAGTGGAAGTATGTGGTGAAAGCTGATGATCTTCAGAGAAAGCTTCTGTAGGGTATCCTGTGTTCAGCATACACAGATAAAAAGATCAAAGCACAGAGAAAATACTGAGATATCTTGTAATCTGTTAAGGTTCAGATTTTTCATGTCACAAGAGAAACAACAGCAATAAAGACAACAGCAACCCCAACTTTAGCTAATTAGTACAAATAAGGACTTATCTTAAATAATAGATGTCATTGACTGAAAATCAGTGACTGTTGCCCTGGGAAAGTGGAATGACCATTTTCATCCTTCCATCAATTTGCCTCCAGAGACAAAAGCAGGCCCCCAGAAAAAAAAACACATGAGCTTGGAGAGCACCCTAGAGCCTAAAATTTTATCCTGGCTCTAGAAGGGGTTTTTTGTTCGCCAGTCTGACTGCAGTTCTTCCCTGTTCTCTGCTCCAAATTCTCTCTGATGCACAGATTCCTCTTCCAATCTACTCAGCTTTGTAAACTGAACATTATGGACTTCATGGTGTTCTGAAATTTGCCTGATATCTGATTATGTTCTTGCCTCAAAACTTGAGCCATCATCTCTCTTGCTTTTCTTGATTCTTCCTGTCAGTTTAATGAGTATAGCATTTGAATATTTTCACCATGAATTTTCACCATGACTCAATCTGTTCTCTGGGCTTCTCTGCCTCTTTCCTGGTCTCTGTAGGCATAAGAAACATTGATGTGTGCTGTATACTTGAGTGGTTTTGCTGATTGTCTGCGACACACCATTTCCCTCTTGCAGGCTATCAGCAGTCACAAGATTGTAATTTAGCTCAGCACTGTGAAGAGAGACAAACTAGCATCAGTAAAACAGAACAGGCTGTATCAAAGTGTGAAAATTATTGTATCATGTCATCACAGTGCAAAGGCTGGGATTGAGGATGTGAGGTGGACTGGAAACTGAGTGAACTACCTGATTCATGATGTTCATCTGGAGGTTGGTCATTAGCAGTGTACCCCAGGAGTCCATGTGGTGGACAATTCTTCTTTTTAAATCTTCATTAATGATGTTAACAATGGTTTGGAGAGCATGCTCAGCAAGTTTGCAGACAAGAGAAAACTGGGAGGAGTAGCTGATACAGCAGGTGGGTGTGCTGCCATTCAAAGGGACCTCAACAGGCTGGAGAGATGGGCAAATAGGAATCTCATAAAGTTCAGCAAAGGGAAATACCAGTTCCTAGACCTGAGAAGGAATAAAGTGGGGCACCAGTACAGTCTGGGGCCTATGTGGCTGGCAAGCAGCTTTACAGATAATACCCTGAAAGTCCTAATGGGTAAATCATACATGAAACAGCAGATTTTCCTTGCAGCAAAAGCCAACAGCATGCTAGACTGCATTAGGAAGATCACTGCCTGCAAATCAAAGGAGATGACCCTTCCCCTCTACTCAGCACTAGTGAGATATGTCTGGAGTGATCTATTCAGTTCTGGGTTCCCTGATACAGGAAGGATATGGTACCATGTTTCTGAAGTCATTTCAGCATGGTGTGAACTATCCTGCTGATCCAGGACTGTCAACACTGATTAAGACCTTAGTATACACAGACCTGCAATTTTAGGCAAATTTAGAGTTGCTAAACAGTTTTAATAGAATTTCAGGAAATCCAAAGATACATAAAACACATATTACTGGGATAAACAATTGAGACTTGTTCCCCATATTCAATGCAGACTTTATTTTAGACAATCTTTTAGTGACCTGAAAAATAATTTCCATCCAGAAAGGATGGGATGTGAGGGTAAATCTGAGGAAAGATAATTGGGTCATCTGTGAGACCAATAAGCTAAGAAATTGGAAACAACAGAGCTTGGTTGAGACCACCACCATTGTTCAGTGAAGATCTCTGAGGTATGGGGTATGAGGACTGCATTTTGAGTCATTTTTGAGGAAATGTAGAGATGCAACGATGGCAGTTTTGCATCTCTTCTATCTGATGTTTTTCTCATGGGTGGCAATGTAGGTTAGTCGGTTTGATACCTTTCTGTGTTCCCCCAAGGTAAGTTCAGGGGGCTCTGTTTTTGCATTCAAAGAAGCATAAATCCAAATACATCTTTCTGTGAAATTCATTCTGGTTTAGGAGACAACAAAATTACTATGTTGTCTGGGTTTTCTTCTCCCTTTTATTTTCTTCATCTTCAGTGTTCCTTCCCAATGCACTTTATTGTGTTTTCTGAATAGGAACTAAAATGGTGATTTCTGAAATACCCATCTGATTACCTTTTAAAGGTTTTACTTATAATGCTGTGTGCTTGATGTTTTTTATAATGCAAATGGGAAAGTATGATAAAGCCTCAAAGAGATATCTTGTGAGAAAAGTATATTTAATAAATTTATCTCAGTAGGTCGTCCTCATTTTGATAGGTCCTTTGATTTCATACAGACATTTTGCTGTGAACCAGACCGCCCAAACATAAAAAAAATAATTTCCCAAAAGAATATTTTTGAAAATGTCTTAAAGCAACAGCAACATCTTGCAACTGTGTCAGAATAACCATCCACCAGATTCTTCATTAGGGTAAAAAAGTAAGGATGTGACAGCTAACAACCTATATCAATGTATGCCCTTGCAGTGTTGTCAGCTAGAAGGCAAAAGGAAGCAGAAGAATTACCTGTTTGCTATAAATGTATTCTTAAGGAAAATCAACCTTTTAAAATTAAAAATAACACTGAGTAACAAAATATTAAGACCAAGTCACATTTTATCCAAAGAGTTGAAATGTCTCATGAGTATGAAAGAATGAATCAATGTAATTGTTTTCTTTTTCAAAAGAAAGTTTTATAAATGGTTGGACTCAATCTTGAAGGTCTTTTCAAGGCATAACCACGATTCTAAGAAATCTGCACAATATCCTATCTGCAGTTTTATTTTATGAAAAAAAAACCCACCCAAAAGAAGACTTAAGTTAACTGTAAAATATAACAGTAATATTAACAGTAATTAGTTATAGAACTAAACAATGATAGACTTAAGCTATTATTTGAAAAAAAATCTTTGAAAGAAGTCTGTAGTATCTGTCCAATGTCTCTTGTAGTAAGCAGGTGTAGATAAATGAAAACACTAAGCACAGAGACATTTGAACTCTTGCCTGCCTCTGATCTCATATTTCCTGAATGAGCACCAAACATCTGATGTTTCTAGTCACCTGAGATACACAGCATAGAAAATTCTAAAATTCCCTTCAGAGAAGAGCTCAATATTTTAAGGTAGATGTAAGGAGCACTGTTCTCCTTTTATCTACTGAATGACTGGAATACTCTCCTGGGAAATAAAAGAATTGCATTTCAATTGCTATAGCTTTAAAATGGACTCAAAATGTATTTGTCTCTGCTTCTTGAATAAATACCAGATATTATGCAGAAGACCAGATATTCTAGCATTTTGCGTTAGCCAAACACTTTTAGTCTTCACTATTCTTCACAGTACATAAGCCAAGTAGCCTGTTTGAATCTCACCCCAGAGCTGCATTCATCACCCCTCCTCAGCTGTATCAATGACCTCTTGGAGTCAGCTAGGGATCTAGCTCTGGGCTGAAAATTTTATAGATTTATAACTAATGATACAGCTATTTAGATAACCAAGACAGTCCGTGGCTTCGCTTTATTGATTCTCATCACATAGTCCTTTTTCTTAATAATCCTTCAGTGATGAAACTGTGATTAGCAACTGCTACTTCACCAGAGGATTCAAACAAGGAGGGCAACAAGGATGGTGAGCGGTCTAGAGGGGAAGTCTTATGAGGAGAGGAGGAAGTCCCTTGGTTCATACAGCCTCAAGAAGAGGAGGCTGAGGGGAGGTCTAATTATGGTCTATGGCTTCTTGGCAATGGAGAGTGAAGGGGCAGGCACCCCCCCTCTCTTTGGCAATCAGTGATAGAATGTGAGGGAACAGTATAAATCCACAACAAGGGAGGTTTAGGTTGGATGTTAGGAGGAGGTTCTTTACTGAGAGGGTGGTCAGGCACTGGAACAGGCTCCTCAGGGAAGTGGTCACAGCACCGAGCTTGACTGAGTTCAAGAAGCATCTGGATGATGCACTCAGTCCCATGGTCTGACTTGGCTGGCCCTGTGTGGAGTAAGGAGTTGGACTTGATGATCCTTATGGGTCCCTTCCAACTCAGAATATTCTATGATTCTATGAGTGACCATTAGGTTACTGATGTCTCTTTTTTAGAATTTATCTTGTGACCTGAAGCTTGGAAACAGGGAGATAATTCTGATAACTATAATGAATACTTATAATAAAGAGTCTAAATACATTCTAAATGCTGGCTACCAGTGAATAAAATGGCATGACTATCATCTTGTATGTGTTGTTCTTTCATCTTTTTATCAGAAACATGACTGATTCAGGTTTTATTTTAGCAGAGATTTACTTTTTCATATATAGTGTTAAAGATACAATTGCATATGTTTTAAGGTTGTTGCATATAGTGTATAAACTGACACGGTGCTGTATATTTTAATGAAAGTAAGCTTACTTGGAGCTGAAATCCATATGGTTTTCTGAAGAAATTAATTCTCTTATTTCCTTTGATCTCCAATGAAGTGCATCTCCTTGCAAAGAAAGAGGTACAGTTTTACATTCGCTGTAGAAAATTCTGATATGCAGATTGCTCATTCTAGCTGTTTTTAAGAGTTTCAGACATATTTAGCTATTCTGCACTCTTTTTTTGAAGGTAAGGACAGTTTTGAACTCGATAAAGATCTGGTTACTTGAGAAATGTAATAAACCAGAGGGAGGCAAAAAAACCCTGGGCACTAAATCAATGGGAGGCAAATAGCTGGAATGCAGCGATGTCAAAAAAAAAAATCTAGGTGACTGATGGTAAATTGGTCAAAGATTCCAGTACTATGCGGAGGAATAAGACCCCACACACTGAATATTAAAGGCTAAGAACACTGCCCTACATGACACAGTTGTGAATGTAGCAAGAAATGGGAGAAAAAGATTGTAGGACAAGAAAGTTTGCCTCCAGAAAGGCAACTTAGTTATGGAGGAAAAGATTTACAAAACAAGAACTAAGATCTGAGAGATCAACATTGAGGAAATTATGAGTGAAAGAACAGTAATATATTATATAGAATAGACCCACCTATTTGACTACTACATATACTAGTCAACAGGAGGATTATTACTCTATGCCAGATAAGAAATAATAATTTCAAAAATAAGCCAAATTGAAAACAGGCCCCCTATCATACAGTGATGACTTTGAAGTGAAATATCTGAAAAAAACTATAAAACCATCACTGTATAAGTCTTTCTCTTCACCTGACCATCCAGTTCTAGGAAGCTAGTAGGAATTTGATAGTTTTATACTTTTCTCTCACTGTATAATTTTTCAAAGGGAAAGTAAATAGACACAAAGACAGTATGAAATGCTGTTAGGTAGCTTTTTTAGGACTGGGTAGTGGCCTTTATGAAATATACCATTTTTCTACAAGTATACCAAATTACTTTCAAGATATTTTTCTTTTCTGTCACAGGAATTTTTTCACTTTGGTTTTCATGTGTCTTGTTTTAAACTAGCAGGCAGCCAAACACCATACAGCTGCTTGCTTACTCCCCCCTGCAATGGGATGGGGGAAAGAATCAGGAGAAAAAAAAAAAAAGTAAAATTCATAGATTGAGATGAATTTAATAGGACAAGATAGAAAGATAAAATATTTCTACTAATAGCAACAATCATAGTGACAAAAGGTTGTACAAAATGCATTGAACAACGCCCAGCCCATTCCCAAGCCACTCCCTGGCCAACTTCCCCCTCCAGTTTATATAATAGGCATGACATCACGTGGTATGGAATATCTTTTTGGCTGATTTTGGTCACCTGTCTGGCTAGGCTTCCTTCCACTGAAATACATATAGTCAAATATTTAAATGTTCCTAGGACCCCAGTTAAATGGCTATTAAAATTGTGCTGTCAGACAGTTCAGTGATGTTTTCCTTTCATGGCAGCCTGACTTTTTTCACATATTTGTTGTCAAATATCACAGAAACTCTTCTTTAGTTCAGAAAGGGAAAAGAGTTTGTCACACAAAGTCACAGATCCTTCTGTCTTTGCATTGACATGCAGAAGTACTCTGGTTTAAACATAGTTACTGAATAAGGTATTTATTTGAGTGGGATGCTAAACCACCATGCATATACATCACAAGTGTAGTATTCTGCTTCAATTACGCATGCAAAGCCAGTTCGCCTTTCCAAATTCCATTACACGAAGGCAAACGCACTGACATCAGTGGAGATATACAGATACAATCCAGAACAGAATTTAGCCTCAAATGTTAAAGCCATTAAACAGAAGGAAAAGACAGAATTATATCTCTCAAACATTTGTGTCCTTCCTCATATGGCTATTCTCCAACCTTATCACAGCAAAAGCACTCTTCACCCTGTTTAGAGAGGCAGTAATTATTCCTTGTCAATTAGATTCTCAATCACTGAACTATAAACAGCTGGTGGTGCATAACCATCATCCCAGTTTAAAATTATAGTACCCTTTCTTCTACTTTTTTTTTCTTTATTTCCACATGTTCACTAAATTTCCTGCCATAAAAATATCTTATCCTGCCTTTAAAACTTCTAAATAAAACTAGGAGAAGTGGTACAACAGTCTGAAATTATAATGATGGTTATGCATCACCAGCTGCTTGTAGCTTAGTGATTTAGTGTCTAATCGACAAGAGATAATTACCTCTCCCTGTATAAATTGAAGTGTGTTGTCAATCTCTCAACACTACTCCTGCTTCTAAATATACATTACAAAGTAAATTTGAGGATATTATTTTATTTTAATACTTTTCAGTATTTTATTGTCCCAAATGTATAAAAATAAATTCTTTCTAATTTTGAAGAATATATTATTAATAGTAGCTACTAATAAAAATTTTTGCATCTGTGTTTTTAAAGTGCGGACTATTATAAATTAAAATATGGGTTTTTGACTCCATTGTTCATTCTGACTTTACAACATAAAATAAAATTCAATGTTGGTTATCTTGCAAACTTTTTTTTGTAGCAAGCATGGTTTTGTTCAACAAAACTGACAAAAGGATCATCTATAGAACTTATCTGTCAAAGCAAAAGACATACTAACGTATGCATTCAATACTAGTGGTTAGTTGTATTAACTGGGTAATTTTAAAAAATGAGTTGTCATCTCTTTTCATGTCCTGTTCAGTTCTAGACAGTTAGTTTTGAGCTGGAATATAGTTTAGTTCTTTATGTTATTGAGAGCAAGCAAGACATTTAGGGTAGAATTTCTTCTGTTGCCTCAATATATATTACTGAAATTATATGATCTGTATCAAGTCTTGGACACCAGCTCCTCCCACACAGTGGCATCTAATTTCCAACTGTTTCTGGCCTCTCTCTCTACAGTTCCATATAAAGAGTTTACAAAGAATCCATTGTGAAATGGGTCAATTTAATGCTGGGGTTTTTTTTTCTGCCTGCCCACAGTATACACCCACCTTGTTGCAAAAAGTGCCCTAAAAGATCCTGCCCTCCTCTGAGCTCACTGAGGGAAGCTGTTCAGCACTAACCCACTGAGTTAGCTGAAGAACAAGCACTTCTGTGGATTTCATTTCCAGAAAGATTAATGAACTGATCTGATTCAGCAAAGAACCATGAGACTGTTCATCCCACTGCAATTCGCCGAAGAAGTGGAAAGACTTTAACAATAACAAGAGACAGATGACGAATAGTTGCAGTGCCATCATAGTCTCACCTCAACTTATGATGCCTCATGAACTTATGTTGCTCATGAAACCCTCAGTTTATGTCAGACATCTTACTTTTGGTGATGCACTTTACTTACCTTAGATGTCATTTTAGGGTGAGGTGAATCATCCTTTAGAGATTTTAGAATCATTGCTTCTATAAAGAACCTAAACTCCCTATGACTTTATACTTTAAGATGCCTAAGTTAGAAATGCTCTCACCTTACGTGAACAGGATTTTTTGTAGTTTCCTTTTCCTAAGAACAAAATAGTGAAATCCAAGCATGTAGAAAACTAATTCTTGGTGATCTGCAACATCCACAGGTGTCTAATAAATACCGTTTAAATAATTCCACTTTGCTCCCTTTCCTTTAAGAGTTGCTATCTTCATGACTGAGTTCAAAGTGTTGCCAGTTATGTAGACAGCGGTGGCCAACAAGACTGAATAAAGAGAATGGGAAGGCGAGCTGAATGAAAATTAACACAAAAGACACCTATTACTGAACAAAAAGAAAACAACTTAAAATGAAGTTTCTTTAGACTAGAAGCTATCTAAGAAACACGGCACAACATTCTTCATTACACTATCATACCACTGACCCTAGGAGAGCTAAGGACTTTGAATCCCAGTGGAGTACCCAAACTAGGAAATCTAAAGTTTTGCAAAATGTCAAATGAAAATTTAAAGCATAGGATCAAATCCAAGAATAACACAAAGTGTGAATATGCCTTTAGAGGCAAATACACCAATCTGCATACTGCTTATACCAGTTTCAGTGAAGCAAAGTAACAAGTCTCTCAGAAGCTAATTGGGCTCAAAATCCGATCGAGGTTTTTGTGATTTAAATAATGTATTTTCATAGAACTGATAACTATAAGACAATGATAGATGTGCCTCATTAATGTGGTGTAAAGTCAGCTCTCCAGAAAGCTCACTCCATATATATGAGTGACCTTTGCACTAATACAATATTATGGACTCAGACTCCAGCATTAGTAAAGAGAATAAACAACTAGATCGGCTTCTCTGAAATTCTTATGCTCTTTCAGATCTTTGCTAGTTTTAAGTGGCATCATATCAATTAACTTGTCTACTGATTTTGGAATCTAGGCTTTACAGCAACAATTAGCTTTGTCTTAAAATGCCTGCTTTAAAAAGAAAACATTATGTGTGGGTTTCCTTTGTTTGCTTACTTTGCTTTGCTTTGGTTTTCTACCACAAGGTTTTCTTTATTAGCAGCAGAATCAACAGAGCTAAAGAAAAGACCAAGTCACAGAGAGGAAACATTAGTTTATTTCTATTGTATGTTTTTATTTAAACTATTGTATCAGAACAAATGGTATAAACTGAGATAGCTTCTTGTACTCTGACTACATATTTTGTTTCTCACAGTTTAGGTAAAATGGGTATTAGAAGGGGAATAGGAGGAATTTACCTGAGAATTAGGGAGTGGTAGTCCTCAAATTCTTGTATGATTAGTGCTATGAAGCAAAACAGAGACAACATAACTTCTCAGAATTGTTGCCTGATCTGCTTTCCCATTCTGCTACTGTAGTTATTATCTCTCTTCTCAGTGCTTCTCAGATAGCCTTTAACGCTGAGCGGTTCTGATTGCCATTTGCATTATACTCACTTCTCAGGTGGACAGATATTTCTCTGAAAATAAGCTTGAAAACCTCAATTTTAATATTGGTTTGCTTTGACTTCTCTTTGATAAAGTAATTCAGTGTTTAATACAGCTGTGTTGTTTATTTCAACATTGCTCTAATTTTCCAGCAGCATTTTTCCCTTACAAAACCTGTGAGGACAACTGAGATTTTACTTTAGTTCCTTCTTTTAAGGTACTTTCCTGTATCTAAAAATTAGTTTCAATCTGTTAACTATCTCAAAGAAGTTTAGAGGGCTTCATTCACTAGATATTTTTGTAAAGTAAAAAATCTGCTAGAACAATGAGAACTAGCACAAAAGTTACCAAAACCATATGTTAGTATTCTGGGGCCTTTGGCTGGCATTTCATCCATTGCTTTTGAAAATATTTCTTTGCTATCAAATCCAGTAATTACATGTAGAATACCCATGCAGAAGATATCCAAATACTGCTAATAAGAACTGATGGATTACAGCTGAGGGAATTGAAATGTATTACAGTTCATTGGCTCTGCCCCTTGTTTATCATGAACAGCTTTAATCAGCCTTCACTATTAATAACCATAAAGTATTATTTTGAAACAAAGAAAGGATTAAACATAAAAAGACAAGCACAGCAATACTAACAACAACAGCAAAGGTTTAATGGACTTGGTATTTCCTTTAAAATATTCTTATGCAAATCTCTATGAAGTCTTGTATACTCATCTTTCCATAAGAAGAAAGAGTATTGTTTTTCATCTCCAACATTATATTTTCCATACATAAAAATCTATGTTTTATACCTGTAGGTTTCCCAGTAAGCCACTTTCTTCTTGACAATACATATTTTAAGAGTTGACCCATTCCCTCTGTGGATAAATGAGAGGCATGGCTGTTGAAGAGATCCCTTCTCACTAGGAGAAATGTGTATGGGATGCAAATTGTTTACAGGTCCAGATAACAACATAATTCCAATGCATTGTTGAGCAGATATGATAAGCTTTTTGCAGGTTACATTTCTAACTGCTTCTGTTGACTTCTTGACTAGTACTGGGGGATATGTCATCCCAAGAAAAGCATAATTCTCTCTAAACTATGTACCCTAAAATATTAAAATCTTTGATTCCTTCTTGCCGTGGAAGAACAGTTACTGCATACATAGTTCCTTAGTAAGTGTGGAGTGGTTCCCCAAAGTTTAAGCTCTACTTCAGCCTAATCATACAAAAATATGAAGTTATATTAAATCTGAAGCAATGGGCATGCTGTCAATATTTTTCAAATTTTATCAAAATGTAATAGTATGATAGCAATCTGTTTGATTTTTCCCAGTTTTATAGAATGACATCATACAAGACATGTTGGAATCAAATGATTTAATCAAAGCAAAACCTTGTGAGTTGGTATAAAGATAGTTTATTGAGGCAGCAGAAAGTTAATTGAGGCAGCAGAAGAGAGAATAGCAATAATAGGACTTTATAGCAAAACATAGAAAACTGATGATACACAATGCAGTTTCTCGCCAAACCACACAACTTAGAATGCACAGCTCAGAGTCATCCCAAAGCCAGACCATCCCCAAACCAAGCATACTGGAGCTGTGCACTCCTTCCATCCCCTTCCCCATCCCCGTCTCCGTCCCCGTCCCCATCCTTTATGCTGAGCATGACATCATTGGCATGGAATACCCACTTTGGCCATTTTGGTTCACCTGTCCTTTCTGTGTCCTCTCACAGGTTCCTGGGTTCACCCCACCTTCTTGTTTAGCAGGGCAGTAGGAACAACTGAAAAGACCTTGACTGCTTGGCAACAACTAAAACATCCGTGTGTTATTGGCACTGTTCTCATCCTAACTCCCAAACACAGCACTGCACCAGATGCTAGAAAGAAAATTATCTTAGCTGAACCCAGGACACTGGGATACACGATCAACTTTACTACTGGATGAACCTGCAAATGGGAAAGTGGCAGCCGTGTCCCTCAGCCTCGTTTTGGAGGTAGGGGGGAGGATAGGGTGTAACTTAGAAGACGATCTGTCTGAAATCAAAGTTATTGTGGAAGTTTTTTGGTACAAAAGACTGAATAAATTCACTAGGATTGAAGATAGTTTTGAAACACTCAAAATTCCCTTTATGACTGAAAACTGGAGGATGGTAAATGTGATGCTAATCATAATAAAAGGCTGAGGTGTATAGGAAATCAAAGACTTCAATGATTAGTGGACATCTGGATAAATTTGACTATTTCAGAAAAGCCCACATGGCTCCTATGAAAGTGCTGTTGTAGAAAATTCCTGAAGGTCTTGAAAAAGGTCAGTAGATGTGAATGATCTGGCTGATAATAGCAGTATCTCACCAAGTGCTATAAAAAAATTAAACGTCCATAAGAAAGGAGAAAACAGAAGAAAAAGGAATATCATAATAGCAATAACATTGCTTCTGTGGAACTGCCCCTCCATGTGTCTTTAATCCATGTTTTAGAGTTATTCACGTATAAGGACTTTCAAGAGACATAAAGATCCATGCAGAAATCAGTGAAACCCAAAATACATGATATTTATTCTGGGATATTAGTTTTTTTGATAAGGAGAGGAAAAAAAAGTCAGGTAAGTGGGAAAAAAATGGATACAGTCAGGCTCATAAAAGGTTTCAGATTTCCTACAATTTGAAGATTCTTTTAATCTTATTTTTCAGGTAGGTAGCAAGACATTTTTATTTCAGGTGAAGGGGTTCTAGGTGAGGATAACTTCTTTGTGAGTAACTAATATTCTGGGCACATGGGATATTCAAAGCACATAGGTTACATAAAGTAAAGATAGAGACTGCATAGCTTTTTAAAAGTAATTGTGTCATTACTGTGCAAATCCTTGCAATTTTGTCACTTAGTTGAAGCACTCAGCCAATTAGACTGGGAGGAAAGATACCATTATTGAGAAATAGCTAGACAGTGATTTTGTAAAAAAACCTAGCAATATAGCATAGGGGCTAGAAGACTTTGGTAAGGCAATGATGCTAAAATCTGTATCCCAACAGTAATAGAAAGATGGATGCAGCTCATTTTCAGAACATTTTTAAATAATAGTAATACTATTATAACATAATAATATTGCTCCAGAAGACAGATGTAAATAATGAATACCACTTCCTCCTCCTGCTTATTCTTAGCTTTTATATGCTAAGCAGAAATCATACAGTGTGGAATATCCCTTTGGTCAGTTTGGGTAGGCTGTTCTGGCTGTGTCCCCTCCCAAGATTTTGCGCACCCTCAGCCTGCTGGTGAAGAACAGGTATAATTTAGGAGAGACAGCCTTGATAGGCACCAGCACTGCTCAGTAGCAGTCAAAACTTTGGTGTGTTATGAACACTTTTTTCCAATACAGCAGAACAACCTGCTCCACCATAGCCTTCTCCACAGGCTGCAGGGGAATCATAGAATCATAGAATCATAGAACGGCAAGGGTTGG
Organism: Laterallus jamaicensis coturniculus; assembly: GCA_022605575.1. Classification (NCBI taxonomy): domain Eukaryota; kingdom Metazoa; phylum Chordata; class Aves; order Gruiformes; family Rallidae; genus Laterallus; species Laterallus jamaicensis. The sequence goes on from JAKCOX010000001.1 coordinate 91,042,523, forward strand.
AAGGGACCCCAAGGATCATAGAGCTCCAACCCCCCTGCCACAGGCAGGGCCACCAACCTCAGGCCTGGAGCTACACAAGGTTGCCCAGGGCACCATCCAACCTGGCCTTGAACATTTCCAGGGATGGGGCATGCACTACTTCTCTGGGAAGCCTGTTCCAGGACCTCACCACTCTTTCTGTATAAAACTTCCCCCTAATATCCAATCTAAACGTTCCCTCCTTTAGCTGTAATCCATTCCCCCTTGTCCTGCCATTATCTGCCATTTTAAAAAGCTGATTCCCCTCCTGTTTGTATGCAACCTTCAGGTGCTGGAAGGCTGCAATGAGGTCCCCCAGAAGCCTTCTCTTCTCCAGGCTGAACAAGCCCAGCTCCCTCAGCCTCTTCTTGTAGGGCAGGTTCTCCTGCCCTGTAATCATCTTCGTGGCCCTCCTCTGAACCCTCTCCAACAGTTCTACATCTTTCTTGTATTGGGGGCCCCAGATCTGGATACAGTACTCCGGGTGGGGCCTCACGAGGGCAGAGTAGAGAAGGACAATCACCTCCCTGTCCCTGCTGGCCACCCCTCTTCTGATGGAGCCCAGGATACCATTGGCCTTGCGAGCTGCAAGAGCACACTGCTGGCTCATGTTAAGTTTCTCATCCACCATGACACCCAGGTCCTTCTCAGCAGGGCGACTCTCAAGAAGGTCTTCTCCCAGTCTGTGTCTATGACTGGGATTCTTTCGGCCCAAGTGCAAGACCTTACACTTGGCACTGTTGAACCTCATTAGGTTCACCCGGGTCCATCTTTCCAGCCTGTCAAGATCCCTCTGGATGGCTTCCTTTCCTTCTAGGGTGTCAACCACACCACTCAGCTTGGTGTCATCTGCAAACTTGCTGAGGGTGCACTCAATTCCATCATCGATGTCATTGATAAAGATGTTAAAGAGAACCGGTCCCAAGACAGACCCCTGGGGGACACCGCTTATCACTGGCCTCCACCTGGACATAGACCCATGGACCACCACCCTTTGGCTACAGTCTGTTAACCAGTTTCTTATCCACTGGATGGTCCACCCATCAGATCCACATCTCTCTAGTTTTGAGATAAGGATGTGGTGGGGAACTGTGTCAAAGGCCTTGCACAATTCCAGGCAGATGACATCGGTCGCCTTCCCTTTATCTACCGATGCTGTCACTCCATCATAGAAAGTCACCAGATTGGTAAAGAAAGACCTTCCCTTGGTGAAGCCGTGCTGGCTGTCCCAGATCACATGCTCTTCCCTCATGTGCTCCAGCATGTCATCCAGGAGGATCTGTTCTATGATCTTCCCAGACACAGATGTGAGGCTCACCGGCCTGTAATTCCCTGGGTCTTCCTTGCTCCCTTTCTTATAAATGGGAGTGACATGACCTTTTTTCCAGTCCCCAGGGACCTCTCCTGACAGCCACGACTTTTCAAATATGATGGAGAGCGGCTCAGCAACCACATCAGCCAGCTCCTTCAGGACTCTGGTATGTATGTCATCTGGCCCCATAGATTTGTACACATTTAGTTTCCTGAGGCGGTCTCAGACTTGCTCTGTTATCTCTCTCCAGTGCCTGGAGCACCTCCTTCCCCCACTTCTGCACTGACCTCGGTGTCTGCAGAGTTTCTTAGAACTTCTCACTCCCTTCTCTATTGGCAAAAAGCATCCATTTGCATTTTTTTCCCTCTTAAATATGATTCACAGAGTCATTACCACTGTTGCTGATTAGCTTGGACTTGGTCAGCAGTGAGTCTAACCTTGAGCCCAGCTGGTATTTACTCTGCCAGACCTGGAGGAAGCTTCTAGCTGCTTTTTGCAAAAGCCACCACTGCAGCCCCTCCTTCTCCACCAGAACCTGTCCATGCAAAACCACACCAATACATAGCACAGCACCATGAGGACTGCTGTGTGTGTGGAAAATAAGGTCTATCTTTCCCAGACGTAATACACCTGCTCAAGAAGGAGGATTAGATCAGATGACCTCCAGAGGTTTCCCTCCAAATGGAACAATTATGTGGTTCTATAAAAAGTTGAGGTTTTTTGGTTGATTTTGTTTCCTTGCTGGTACAGACTTTAAATTTTACTACGTAGCTCACTTGTCAAGTTAAGAGTGCTTCTGATCTCCTTGGCATGAGTAACAGCTTAGTAGTAGCACAGCACTAAATTCAGGCTGACTGGCATGTCAAGTTATTTCCCTAGATTACTATAAGCTGAAGGAGACCTAACAACATTTGCAACTTTGGTAGGCTCATGTCTAATTAGTTAGTCTGAAATTATTACTACACAGACACAGGTCTACTAAATAGTAATGGTGATATAAACTAACAATGGTGTTCCAGCAAAGACTGGAAGACTAAAGAATTAAATACCACCTTTCCTTACAGAATACCTGAAATGGTCCTTTATATTTATATCCATTCCATATCACTACTTATCATCTCATTATTGTGGTCAATGTTATTATGCTCAGCAACAACTAAAACATCAGTGTGATATCAACATTATTCCCATTCTAAATCCAAATCACAGCACTATAACAGCTTCTAGAAAGAAAATTAACTCTATCCCAGCCAAAAGAGGATATCATTGATATCTGTGTCTGAAAGTTTCCATATTGTAAGATAAAATAACTTTTAGGTGCAAGATTCTGCAGTTTTGGCAGGTAGACTTACTGATAACTATTTTCCAAACAGGGTCACTGTGGTTTTTTCTGTATAAAATCTGTAAAAAACCTCCAAGAAACGAAAACTAACAAACTATATATATCTTATAGTTGTCTGAAATCAGCTCTGGTACACAAGTCAGCCTGGAGTAGTAAAACTGTGTTTAGCTAAGAGAGATAAGAATTGATCATTCAGAAGTTACCAATCAGAAACAAATGCCTTTACATCTTCTTTAGCTGATTTTTCAACACTTTTTTCTCACTGACCAGATTTCTCAGTATTGAAGCAGAAGTCTCACTGTAGAATCCAAGATTTTTTTTTTTATAAAGTGTCAATTCTCACCACAGTTCTCTGAAACTCAAACAGTTCTCTAAAATTTAAAAATCATTTCGAGCAAAAAGCAGTCCTTCTGCAATCTTCTCAAAAAATTACAGAAACACAGCAGTTACTAATGATGACAGCCATCTATTTGCTGCGTGTTAAGCCTGAATAAAAATTGTATTAGTTTTAATAAGGCTTCTTGGGAGAAATCGAAGACACCGATGACCACCTGATTTCAAAAGTCTATCCTGTAAATAGTACTCAGAGGTCCTTTTAAGTAAAATTTATTAGTGACAGTATACAACAATCATTTATTCTGTGTACCCTGGGATGTTTAGTTTCTCCCTGTATTTAAATGTCCCCTACCTAGACTGCAAACAGAAAAAACCCAGAAGCTTTCATTTGCTGCCCAGATTTACATAGAAACTATCAGATATTTAAATTATTTTTTTCAATTGTGGAATTCATTCTAGTTTCAAGAAAATCTCAAATGAAAACATTTTTCCCTTTTATGACCCTAGTTTTAAGTTAGTAGAGCTACAATTGCACATATATTTCTCTCCTCAAGAAAACTCGCTTACACTAATTTTTTTCCCCTCATTCTAGGAACTCTGATTGCCCATTCATACCTCTACACCATCTTCTTCATGTTGTAAAAATAATTTGTCCCATAGTGAAACAGATTGATGAACTGATTTAAGTTGACCATAACACTTACTTTTGGTGTAGAATGAGGAAATGTGAAATTTTCCTGAGAAAAATGTTAGAACTGCCAAAGCTTAGGTCTCTTAAGCAAGATTTCATTAAATAAATGTTGGTCTGCATGCTATCCATTTCAACCTTTCCCTTCATCATATGACACAAAGGTGAAATACAGGATGTTCCTTAAAACAGAGAAAGTCACAGAATGACTAGGTTGGAAAAGACCTTTAAGATCACTGAGTCCAACTGTACCTGTCCTCTACTAAACCATATCTCTAAGTACCTCTTCTACCCATCTTTTAAACACATCCAGGGATGGTGACTCAATCACCTCCCTGGGCAGCCTGTTCTACATCCCCGCAACTCTTTCAGTGAAGAACTTTTTCCTAACATCTAATCTGAACCTGCCCTGGTGCAGCTTTGTGCCATTTCCCCTTGTCCTATTACCTGTCACTTGGCTGAAGAGACCATCGCCGACCTCTCTACAACCTCCTTTCAGATAATTATAGGCAGTGATAAGGTCTCCCCTTAACTTCCTCTTCTCCAGACTAAACAACCCCAGCTCCCTCAGTTGCTCCTCATTAGATTTGTCTTCTATCCCCTTCATCAGCCTGGTTGCCCTTCTCTGGACACACTCCAGGGTCTCAAGGTCCTTCTTGTAGTGAGAGGCCCAGAACTGGACACAGCACTCAAGGTGCGGCCTCACCAATACCATGTACAGGGGCACAATCATGTCCCTAGAACTACTGGTTTTGCTATTTCTGATACAAGCCAGGATGCCATTGGCCTTCCTTGACACGCTGCTGACTCATATTCAGTGGGCAGTCAATCAACACCCCCAGGTCCTTCTCCTCCTACCAGATGTCTAGCCAGTCTTCCTTAGCTCTGTAGCACTGCATGGAGTTGTTATGTCCTATGTTACTATATCAACAAACTATGGAGCTCCTTGACTGAAGATGTACATACCTCACATGAGGTACAGTAAAACTGTATGACTCCACAGGAGAGAAATCTTCATATTGGTAGTATATGAAATACTTAATATCAATAGCTCTCTGCTATTAGTCACTTTTGGTGGCAAGATCCTTTCAAAATACACTACTGGTCTGATTTAGGTTGGTCGTATCTATGTTCTTGTAAATTCTGCTGTAAGACATTCTAAGTTCCACAGGTACAAACAATTACCTGCTATCATTCAGAGTTTCTTTGTCACATAGCATTTCTGTTTCCTAAGCATTTTAGCAAGTCCTTTTTAACTGTAATTTTTATTTATTCATTAAAAAATCTCTGATCATATTTGCAACGACATGCTAAGTTTTTAAACCACTGCCATGACATTCTGGCCCATGATATCACATTTACCCTTGGAAATCTTCCTTCTCCCATATTAGATGCACACCCACTGTCACAGGTCTATTTTGTTTTCAACATGCTCAGTAAGCTAAAGAGATTTGGTCTCATTTTTTTACACTCTCTTGTCCTGTTTGAATTGGATAGCAGAGCTCAACTGTCAACAAAACATAAATCATTTGGACAATTTTTTAATGTTCTGGTAATCTGACCCTATGTCATCCCACTAACTTTCCTACATGAAACACTTTCCTACATGAAACCCCATATGACTTCATATCTTTAAAGAAGGAATACTTCTTGCATGATGCTCATACCATTAATGTGTGTTAAAAAATGGACAGATCCTTTACTTTATACGTTTACTTCATTCTTCAAGAAGTTTTAAAGAATGTAAACTGTAGCTATGGGATTCCCACTGTTATGTTTGGAAATTTTTATTATTTTTTTTTTTTTATACTTGATAATGACTTCTCCAGAGACAGACTATTGTGAATGCTTTTCCTTTAGCATACTATCATATAAAAAGCCTACATCCTGCCTGTGTATTATTATAATGTGCTATTAAAGCTGCTTTAGTGTTTCAGATACAAGGCAGATTTTGTGACCTGCAATTATTAGTTTTTTCCCTCATTTATAATAATGATGCAATGTCATTTTAGATGTAAACAGCAAATAATCTATTACTGATATTTACAATAAGCAGTAACTATGTGAAGGAAAATACTGCATCACTGAAGGCATGGTCATAATCCACACTTTTCATCATTTGTACAATACTTGTATACAAGATTTCACTGTTCTAAATCATGATATGCTTTCAATCTTGTAGTCCTGAGGATCAGATTGGAAAAGGCTTGTAAGATCTACAGGATTAGTATTTTACTATTTATCACCTGAATAGCTTAGATCACCAGAATACTAATGTGCACTCTGCTAGGTCAAATTTAGTAGACACTCATAGACAATGTGATAAACATGAAAAAAGGAATCAGAACTGACTGTAATGAACACCATCGCAAACAGCTGCAGCTGCTGAGTAGCAAACAGCCAAAGATAACAAATTAATGTTCCATATGCCATAAAGCTCTTTCAAGAAGATCTGGGAGCTTAGTATCATCCTACTAAATCCAGTTCCAAAGAAGTCAAACTTTGATGATGAAATGTATTAATTGCTCCCACTGGGAATACATAGAATTGTCCAGGTTTGCTATAGATGAGGCTCTTTTAGAAAGGAAGTAAAACAATCAGAGGTTATGCAGTGTACTGAGCGATTGCAGACTCTGCTCTGCTCTAATTCAGGAGTATGTCTGCTGCTGGATGAGCCATTTGTCTATTAACAGTCACATGAAGGGCATGAAAGAGAAAATAAGCAAGTAAAATCTTGTCCTACAACAAGGACATTTATAACGCCTAACATAATGATATACTAAGCTGTGCCATATATTTTATTGGAAATTTATTTAGTACTGCAAAGTGAGACGTAGTTCTCTTTGGTCAGAGAGAAAAATCTGAATTTACCTCAGTGTTATGAGAGTTGTGCATTATATTCACAAAATTGTTAGTAACATATTACTATAAATTAATACTATAATTGGAGAGAACTGAAACCTGCATTGCCTTTGATAACTACCGGAAAGGAATAGAGCATTGCTCTTAAAGAATATGGTTTACCATTTCCAGTGAGCCAGTTTTGAAGCTTGCATCCTTTTCAAATGGACTGTAATCTCCAAATGTGTTTGATTCTATCAGATCAAATCTCAATTGAATGCTAATTCTAATCTTTTCATTCCTGTGACTGTACTAGTTAAGTAAACAGATCAGAGCATGCATCTGAGCGGTGACCTACAGTCATTTACACTATAAAATTTTTAGTGCAATCCCTGCCCTCTTTTGGTTCAGAGCAGCTGACTTTTCTGGGCATTATCCAGGCATGTCTCAAAAGGAAGCATGCGTCAGGGATCACCTCTAGCTGTCTATGTGGTTGCAGACTCCCTGTTCTACACAGAGTGTGTTTAGATGTGTGCACACAAGCCATACCATGACACTTGGACTCAAGACAAGAGAGTGGTCTTTGAATCTTTTATTAATGTAGACATAGTCTATATGAACAAAGCCCATTTTTACCACATAAATGTCCACCGTCAGGAGTCAACAACAGGCTGAGTAGCTTATCAATGTTGAGTAAAATTTTCAAAGTAATTTTGATTTTTCCAATCCTAAACTCTGTAGGCAGCTCTGTAGTAGAAGTATTGGCTCTTCCTTGTACTTCTATCTCAGCATTACCCAGGACACTAATTTTGGACTTTGGCACTTCTCTTATAGTGTCTGTCCATTTTGCCTCCTCAAATTCTCTATTCTCTAAGCATTGTTGGAAGATTAAGTTCTTCAACAAGTCACACTTTTTAGGAACCTGACACTGCGTACCTGACACTGCATACCATGCCTGGCTATTCACTATAACCATTATGAGAATTCTTAATGCACCAGCTAAGGCTTTTTTGACTCTATACTGTACTTGCCACTATAGTCCATAGTGAATAAAAAGTTTTCTTCTGACAAATGTAGCCTTGGTATACCTGTACCATTGGTATGTGATACCACTCTCATTGATACAAAAAAGGAAATGGAAATAATAAGGCATTCTTTGTGTTCTGAGATATAAATGGTGGCATGAACTATGGTGCGTCATGGCAGTTCTTACAAGGCTGTTCCCTGGACCAGTGGTTAATTTCAAGTACAGAGGCTGGTCTTCTCCAACAGATCAATGAAAAATGCCACAGTACTTTTACAAGCCTGTCATTCCCCAGTACAAAGTCTTAGCAAGCAATGGCCAGAGACTCATACAACCTGGATAGAAGATGGTGTGTTTATGGTACCATCACCAGAAAGTCAGTTCTAGTGGGCTCTTCTTAATTTACTGGTTCTTAATTTATTATTTTAAAATATGATCACTGACCCATATATGAGCTGGTTCACAGTCATATTAACAAGCAATTCAGAAATGTAGAAATCGAATACAAAATTATAAAAATAGGGATACTTCCAATTACCTTTAAATATTAAAGGCAGTTTAACAAGTTTATTCCAACTGCTGAAATGAGCAAAAATATCCAGTAAGCATAATTTTCCTTTGAAGAGCTATCCCCCTCTGAATAACATAACAACCAAAATTCAGTTTAATTATCTTTCATCTATATTATCATATATTGACATTAAAAGAGGGGTATTTCTTTACTATGCTTTCTGCAAAGTTCTTTGTGTTCTTATATAAGATCATGGAAACTTATTTCCTATAGTCACAGCAAAGTTACATTTTGTAAGTTAGAATGATCTCTACTTGACAGTGGATCCTCGGCTCTATTATCTTGTCATGCCTAATTCAGTAAGCAGATATTCAAGCCATATTTCTTTTGAGCTATTTTTGAAAACATGTCTTCTTCCCTATCCTTTTATGTTCAAGAGAGAGAGGGAAAAATAAGTGTTGTATTAAATCTTACTATGTATCTTCCTTGCTGTTTTAACTTGATGTCATGCCAAATATTTTTAGTAAACACAGAAGTCCTGGTTCTGGCTAATTCTATATTCATTTGACTCATTGCTTTCAACACCACAACTAAGTTCATTGTTAAATTTTAAAAATTGTTTATATTGGATAGTCATTACTACTGGTTTTGCAGTTCTACCCTAATTACTAGTTTGCGTGGTGACTCTAACTATTGCTATATGTAAAAAGCTGTATGCTTTGTGCTTAATGATCTAAGATTTCTTAAGTTCAGGAAATTTATCTTTCCAGTATGACATAAGATACACATCTATAGTACATAAATATTTCTTGCAGTAAAAGTTTATTTTGACTTGCTCTTATGATAATGTAAGAATTATTGTAAATGTATATATTCAAATGTATATATTCAAATGTATATATAAATGTACAAATACTGCATGAATACTGTGTGCTTCTAATGCCTGTTTTCTTGTGGCAGAGGGAAAAAAAAAGGAAGGAGAATGAGCATAAGTAACAAACTACATCTTACATAATGATTTAAATACTACAAAAATGTGGTGGTGTCGTCCTTAAGTATTGAAAAGTAAAATGTTCTTTTCAGTTAGATGTGTTAGAAGCAGATCCATTTACTTGCAGTGAAAGGAGAGTTGTGTATGTGTGTTTGGTTCCATCTCCTGCTGTTACTGGCTGGACTTGCTGTAGGGAACCAGACCTGAATCTTGTCTAATGGCCACTGGGCTGTCACTGGGAGCGTTACTGTCACCAACAAAGTCTGCTTCAGGTCCTCTAGGTACTCGCTACCCTTCCTGTGCTGTGGTCATTCTCTAGTCTTTCTCATTTATCCTGTGGAAGCATCCCTACTATTGCAGTTAATGAAACTTCTAAATTGATTTCAAGGGCATGATACTGTAGTTTAGAGATGCTGACTTGATTTTCTATAGAGAAGGCAGAAAATTCTATGTCTGGGATTTTAGGTGCCTAAAGTAGGCATCTGGATACCTTGGAGATGCTCCAGAATATCTAAGATATTCACATACATCTGTTAGACAGAAGTTTATAGCCTGTCATACAGCATTTATAGGAGATGCATGACCTTCTGGAGAAGTAGATGAGGAGCTGGTGAGATAGCTCAAATGGCAAAAGAAGCTTATATTGAAGCAACTTAATCCCAAGTTATGTCTCACTTTCAAGTCAGAGGCTGTAATCTACTGTCTTTGCAAAACTGAGACACAGCTTAGTTCATTAAAGGAATAGCATAGATGCCTACTTCAGAAGGTTCAGAGCTGTGAATCCTCTCCCAGGAGAGGAATAAAAGCACTGGAACTTAGTGTGATTGAAAGTATGCCCTTACCTTCAGCATTTTTCTATGATTTTTCTTTATTATCCTTTAAGAGATCTTGGAGAATGATCATTCCAATGTGTTACTTCTTACTGTCCTGTACAGAGACACTTAAATTTTCATGTGCACCATGGAGGAGCAATGAATCAACAAGTCAGTCCTTCTGGATCTTCCCACAACACATAAGACTTTTCATTCTCACTAACTTTTCTTCTTTCAAGTAATTTAACAGACTCAAAGTATGTGATTTTGCCACATATTGCACAGAGCTACAAAACTATAGAATATAACTTCTAGAATGGTAAAGTTTCAGGCTTTTGAGGTACATAGCATTTGATCTTTCCTCCACTTTGCACTGGGATTTGCATTGTATTTCAGAAAAAAAAAACCAAAGGATTGTAAAAAGATTATAAAAATCTTCCAGGGTCCTCAACTCTCGTCCTTTGCTATCACAGAAAATGTGGTTGGTCCCTTTCATAGGACGATGAAGCTTTATATAAATGTTATTTAGGATTCTGTTTTTTCCTATTTTTTTCTTGGGTTTGTTTTATTTTTAAACATTATGGCTCCTGGCAGAATTCATTGTTTTCAAATGTATGATTCAAAATTTTTCATATCTTCCTTTCATTTCAGCTTATATTAATTCTTCTTTGGTCTCCTTTAGTCTTCCAGCAACACTAACACTTTTCCCTTGCAGTTTATTTCCATTTATTTCCATTATATATTTGTATTATAATAATAATACAAGAACATAACTCCTTTTGGGGGATTTAACCCAGCAGACAGCTAAAGCAATCACACAGCTGTTTGCTCACCTTACCCTGCTACAGTGGAGTGGAGGAGAAAATTGGATGGAAAAAAAGGAAAACTCACAGGTTGAGATAAAGAGTTTACTAGGTCAGAAAAGGAAGATAACGATGATGATGATGGTGATCACAGAATTGTAGGGGTTGAAGTGGACCTCAAGAGATCATCAAGTCAAAATCCTAATGATATTAACCTGAATAATATTAACAAACATATATAAAATGTGATGCACAGCACAATTGCTCACCACCCACTAACCAATACTCAGATAGTTCCCAAGTCATAGTTACACCCACAGCCAACTCCCCAAACTTATACACTGAGCATGATGTCATATGATATGGGATATCCCTTTGGCCAGTTTGGGTCAGCTGTCCCAGCTTCTTGTGCCCCACCAGCCTCCTCATTGGCAGGACAGCATGAGTAGTTGAAAAGTCCTTGAATCAGTGTAGGCATTGCCTAGAAAACACCAGTGTCTTCTCAACATTCTCATCCTAAATACAAAACACAGCGCTATACCAGCTACTAGAAGGAAATTTAACTCTATCATAGACCAAAGTCTTTTTCTGAGCTCCTCCTAGCCAGAATTAGCACTTAAGGGCTAAGCTGTGCTAAGTCACATTTTTCCACAGAATTTATGCTCTTTCCATACCACAAACAGACCATACATGGATCAGAGGCACTGGTTTTCTGATAGCTATTACCCTGAAAGGTCTTGTAGTATGGATAGTGTCCAGGTACATGACTATGACATATTACTAATCATTTTGCTATCTTGTACAAAATTGATGTACCCAACATTAAAATCACTGAATTTTGAGTGAGAACAAAATAAAATACATATTTCTCCTAGGACCTTCTACTCTTTTGAAGACAGTGCTTTCACTGTTCACTGTTAATTACAAGTTCTATTTCCTGGACTAAATTGTGATTAAGACTTTTTCTAATACTAGGAATTAAATTACCTGTAAATAACAATGCTACTTAAACTACTCTTGGACAACTACTATTGTCCAAAGAAATGCTGGGAAATTTCTATTCGGATCATTAAGATAAAATTATAAGAAATATTTTCTGGTTTTTTCCCCTGTGGAATCAAATCACAGAATCACAGAATCACACAATTGTAGGGGTTGGAAGGGACCTCAAGAGATCATCGGGTCCAACCCCCCTGCCAAAGCAGGCTCCCTAGCTCATATTGCACAGATAGGCATCCAGACGGGTCTTGAATATCTCCAGAGAAGGAGACTCCACCACCTCCCTGGGCAGCCTATTCCAGCGCTCTGTCACCCTCACTGTGAAAAAGCTTTTCCACATGTTGTTGAGGAACTTCCTGTGTTCTACCTTGCAGCCATTGCCCCTTGTCCTGTCTCCGCTAACCACTGAAAAGGGTCTGGCTAACTTGCCCTGCACCCCATGCTTAAGAAATCCCACAAAAAAAAAAAAAAATTACTCTAGATGCTTTGTGATGATAAATCTAATAATTAAAATTACTCAAATTAAATTTGACATCATCATTTCATATTTTTTATTAGTACAATATAGAGACTCATTAGCTCATTGTTGTGCTTAAATTTCTGTGCTTAAATCTCCCTTGAAATAGGGAAACATTACTGATCTGTTTGTGGAGAAAACATGCAAGAGAAGTGTGCTTGAACGTAAGTGTCCAGGCTATACCACCGCAACAGGATGTATATTTCACATTCTGCTTTACAATAGCATGGGAAGAAAATTTCTGTATGAATGTATACTCATGAAATTTTATGATATGAAGTTTTCATTGATCATTTTAAAAGAATAAAGAACTGAAACCCTTAGATTAACGATTCTCAATTGAACCCCAGATTTTGTACTGTGATGTCTTAAATTCAGATTAACTACTGTTTCATATTAACTACTCCATTGGATCAACTTGTTATTTTATATAAAACATTTATAATATTGTCATATATTGAAATGTCCTCATGGTTCTCTAATTTTGCCCTTACTGACCAAAAAGTGAATTTTTAAGAAAAGAAATTTAGCAAATATATTTTTTCAGATAAATTTTCAATTTTTTAAATGACTTAATGTAAATTTACATTGTTTCCACTGATTCAGGTAAAAGGATTTTATGAGTTCATTCAAAGTAATAGGCTGGAAGCATGACAGCATCATTCTTTAGCTCATCATCTTAAGGAAATAAGTTTCTATTTCTGCATTAGTTAATGCCTAAGAATATTACATTGATGATACATATGACAGAAATATGTCCAAAATCTGTACTGTTCAAGAACAAAATTTATCACAAAAATGTTATTAAAGAAATGATACTTCCCTTTATTAGAAAATATTATCTCATTAACAATCTAATGACTTTACTCATTTCAGCAATATATATAATCTTCAGTTCACATGTTTTAGAAAGGAATATTTGCAGCAGAAGAATTCTTTCTTCTGCTGAGATTTATTAGTAAAAATACCACTGTTGACTGACAGCTTGATCCAATGATCAGAACAAAGTATAACTAGGAATAAGAGTCAGTGAGTCAGGATGAGATATATAGAAGCAAAAAAGTTGACATGTTTAGCTGAATTAGTAAATTGCAAGCAATGGGAATAACCTTGCTGTTATTTTTACAATGACTTGACATATGTTGTCACAAGCAAACACATAAGTGCAAATGTCCTGTGATATGATAAGGGATCACTTTTAAGAAGAATTTCCTTTCTTTTTCTTTAGATTTGTTACTTAGACAAGAAGTTTTAATAATGGGTGAATGTTGAACCATTGGAGGTGGATACAATAAAATATGGGGTTTTTTAATCACAATACAAAATAATAATAATCATGCTAAATATACTGGATGAGGTCTACAATGTGTATAAATCTTGTCCATGCTTTGACTTTTTGGTAGATTACCATATTAAATCCTAAATTGTTTGGATGAAATTATATGGTATTCATATGGTATTAAAAACATAAAGTATAAACCAGCATAAAATAGAACCCCATGGGATTAGATTTTCAGCTTTCAAGTTTAATACAAATAGAGAACAAGGCTGTAGATTTTGTCCCAACAATGACGAATTACAAAGTAGGACTGTTTCTCATGTCAAAGTAACAAGAAGGCTAAATGGATAATGATGGCAGATAATGGATTCCAAACCTGTGTAGATTAATTTGAACATAAATTTAATTTCATACACAATTGAGAGGTGAAATGTTCGTAAACTATATCTCTCATTTGTCAAACATGACAGTCTTTAAGGAGTCACCTTTATAGATTTGAAATGTCATGTTAAGATCAGTGGGTAGGATTCATCTTTCTAACATTCCTCACTCCACAAAACTCCACAAAACCAATTGTGACTTTTCAGAGTTATTTGCAACTAAGCAATGAGCTAATATTGAAATCATAAGCTATAAATATTTATCTTTCTGTTTCCTTATATGAATGTCCTTTCTTTTTAACTTTGGAAAACTGTTTGCATTCCCAGGTGGGAAGTTCTGGTATACTAAAATAGAGAAGCAAAAGAGAGAGATATATTATTTCCAGTGAAGGATCAGAATAAAGCAATTATGTCTTAATATTTAGACTTTAATTAATTAAAAGAATGCTCCTGGCAGAAATCTGTTAGTTCAAGGCAAAAAGGAAATTTCATTCAATAGTTGCAAGTGTAAAAAACAATTAAATTACCAAAGGTTACTAACTGAGTGACAAATCGAACAATTCTTAAACAGCACCTTGTACCTGGGATACTAAGGGTTAAATATCTTTATGAAGTTATTACCAAACTCATGCAGCTCTGGAAACTTTTTATACATACTAGATAATCCTCTCAAATTTTCCAGGGGGATTTCTAACTTTCTGGTTTAGGAAAGCAGAATCCCCAACAATTTATTTTCAAGGTAGAAGAATTAAAGCACTTTGGTTCAGGTTTTTTTCCATTAAACAAATGTCACATAATTTTTGCTTTGTTTTATTTTAAAAGTACATTTTTTTAATATATTGCAGCAGAGCTGTTCAGACACATAATGTGAGGCATAAAAAAGTCCTAGATGTCACATACAGGTTATAATATCATTCTGCTCCTTCAGTCAAGTGAGCCTGTGTCACCTCTTCAAATCGCCACGTGCACTTGCTGCAACCTGACATCACTTTCTATGTGGATGATGTTTCAGAGAGATAGCCCCCTTTAAACCTCAGTCTTAGCCAATCATGGAAGAAATCAAGCAGCTGCATACTCAATGCTAACTGAAATAGAGCCATAGAGTCAAGTGCCATTAGGAAACATCTGGCACTGAAAGACAATCTATTTTAGTATCTATGCTAGTGAACATATAGGCACATTAAAATCCTCCTTTATACCATATTGTCATTGCAACTCTTTTGCAAGAGCTCTGTCCATATTTTGTATGTGGAGTATTTCCTTTCTCACAGGTACCTAATGTACAAATACCCTATGTGACATTGTTATCAATTTTCTTTACTGAGGGCACAATATTATCTTTTCCTATAAGACTTTGCTTTCCATTTATTCCTTTAGTCCTTCTACTTTTTCCTTTTTTTTTTTTGAGGGGGGTGGAGAGAGAGAGAAAACAGGTTTATTTTTTTTGATAGCTTTTTCTTCTGGGTTTTTTTGATGACTATACATCAGGTTTGTCACTTTGAATATCAGTCTTCAGCATCATACCATCAAGCAACACATTTATTTGAGTTCCAATCTTTTCAGGTTTCCATGGTAACTGCTGCTTAGCGCAGACCCCTGTAAACTGATTAAACAAAGCCACTCTAGCTCTGAAAAACTGACACATCTGCATTTGGTTATATTATTAAAATTGTATCTTTTTATAATGTATGTTATGTATGGTCAACATGTCAACTCCAAAATGTTTAAAAATGCATACTTGTATATACATTAATACATGTAATAAAAACTTTATGTTTATATAATGCTATGTATATATAAAATAGTAACTGCATGCACAGTATATGCTATATATAACAAGTAAGAATAACGAATAAAAGTAAAAAAATATACAAAAATTTTCACTATGAAGAAATAATGTCTACCTCACCAATGGAGACACAAGTTCTAGAGAAATTAAATAAATTTCTCCTGGAAATTTAGAAATTCAAAAGCAGTGCTGTCAGTTGTCACTGTGTCTGCCACTATTCTTAATATATACAGACAAAAGAGTTCCAGCTATCTAATATGTCCGCATGTAACTTTAAGAAGACAACTGTGAACTTTATGCAACTGATTTATGACATATATTAAATAAATTGGTAGATGTCAGTTCAATTATTTGTGCTGCCACCAGGAAACATGCTGTATGAGATTCCCCTGTTGATTGCCTTAAAACATAGCTGTGTAGAACTGGCACGGAGACCAAATTACTCTCTTGACCTGGTCAAAGGTGAGACACAAAACATAAAACATCATTAAAATGGTGCATCAACCCTTAATTCAGTCACTCATGCAGTATTTTGTGTAGTTCAGTTCTCACTCTGCAAAAGGCAAAGAGAAATTAAACATGGGTATTAAGAATGGTCAGAAATATCAAGAAAGAAAGGGCAGAATTGGAGTTACTCAGCCTATCATGGCAAAGGTGTAAGAGAGAAGAAATGTGACGGCTGTCTGTAAAAGGTATGGGATGTCCAGTGGAATGAGAGAGTAACAAGTTCTGTTCCAATGCTTGATAACCCTTTCAGTGAATAAAATTTTCCCTAATATCTCATCTAAAACTCCCCTGGTGCAACGTGGGGCCATTTCCTCTTGTCCTGTTAGTTGTTACTTGGGAGAAGAGATCAACCTCTCCTGGCTACAATGTCTTTTCAGGTAGTTGTAAAGAGCGATATATTCTATGTATTTAATTACCTTTTTGCTGCTTGGTAAATTTTCCTTTGAGTGATTTCAACAAAAGTGATATAGGAACAACATCAAAAGTAATCTGGGTCAACACATTTATCCATCAGCTAAGTGAACAGAAGTTAGATGTTTTGAAGCATGTTACTACACTACAAAATGTATTAATAATGGAAGTTTTCCTAACATATTTTCATATTTTCTAATATCAACAAGTTATGAAAAAGAAAACATTTCAGATCAATGCAAGGAAGGCAGGAAGAAACTGGCATTCCCTGAGTTGCACGAAAATATGTAATGTCATAAATGGCTTAGGAGATCACATTTCCCATTTCTATCTTCTATGGGAAATCACTGAATCGGACTTCAAGTTATTCCATTTTTGAACAAAAGTGTTTTATTTACAAGACTAAGGTGAGAGAAATAATAGATCCACCATTTAGGAGAGGTTCATATTGCAATCACAACCTATCAGTTAAAACCACAAGCAGTATAATCAGATCACTAATGCACTGAGGTTGCTAAACCATTAATCTCTGCATACTTTTTCTCCCATTTAGAATGAATAACAACATGTTGCCTGCATCCTAAATTGTTTCAGATATGAAAAAATCCTATGACCAGTTAAAATGAATCATAACCATTTCATTCAATTTATAATTTTAATGGCAGGAGGTCAAGGATTCCATTAGAAAATTGAAACAAGAGTGTATCTGGTTCCAAGACCTGTTAATGATCTTTGACGGTACTGCAACTAGAACATGATTCCAAATATGATATTTTGTACAATTCTACCGGTTCTCTAAATTTAGAAGTACTTCACACTAAAGGAAATCCTGAATCAATCTAGGCTTGGTATATCAAGCTTCTGAGCAGTTCTAGTTTTTCAACTTAAAGAATTTGTGGTGAAGTAAATAAAACATGGATCTTAAACCCACTTTTTGAAACCTGAAAGGACCCAAATTCTTTATTCATCTTTCACCATTAATGTTCCCTAGGAAACTGAAATTTTAGTTGTGTTTGTAGGTGAATTGTCTCAAACCATGACATAATGATACATGGGACTTCGGCAGCATATAATTCACCTGCTTCCTATAAAGACTAGTCACTTCTTTCTGTGCAGCCTATTGTCCCTCTACATATGAAAATGAAATAATTTTCTTGACATGATTTCCAGTGTGGCTTCACACAATTGACACAACTGAGAAAATTCACACCCAGAATCACAGAATCACTAGGTTGGAAAAGACCTTTGAGATCACTAAGTTCAACCATACCTGTCCTCTACTAAACCATATCCCTGAGCACCTCATCTACCTGTCTTCTAAATACATCTAGGGTCAGTGACTCAACCACCTCCCTGGGCAGCCTGTTCCAGTGCCGGATAGCTCTTTCAGTGAATAAATTTTTCCTAATGTCTAATCTGAACATGCCTTGGCAGAGCTTGAATCCGTTTCTCTTCATCCTATCACTTGACACTTGGACGAAGACACCAATGCTCACCTCTATACAGCCTCTTTTCAGGTAACTGTAGGCAGCGATAAGGTCTCCCCTCAGCCTCCTCTTCTCCAGGCTAAAAAACCCAGCTCCCTCAGCAGCTCCTTGTAAGGTTTGCTCTCCAGCCCCTTCACCAGCCTAGTTGCTCTTCTCTGGACACACTCAAGGACCTGTTGCATTTCAGGTGTGCAACCTGCTGCATTACAGGTGTGAACGCCTGCCCATGGTCAGGCAGTTTTGCTGCTGAATTCTCCAAAATATCAAGATGCATCCACAGGTTTTACAGACTGAACAACTCAGCAGGAGTTCATGACTAAAGCTGGATACGTTCACTCTGTCATTCCCTGTCCTAATGGCCAGATGAATTCTGACACCTACGCCAAAAACTGTACACAAAGACCTATTCACACAACATTTGTAATCAGGTTATGGAACAAAAGTTGGACCATCTTGTCCCCTCCTTTCAGAGTATTACTGTAGCTATTAAACACTGTCACATTCAGCCTTGTTCTTCTCTGTCCAAATTAGTTTTCAGTTCTTTTATACAAAGGAGAACAAATTCAGTGAAAATGTATGCCCTTTCTGTGCCTTTCTGTGATATATTACCCAAAGATGAAGGAACTTTCAAGAATATGAGACTGTGGATTTTTCATCACAACAGAAGGAAGAATTTTATGTGGGTCTTCTACGTCACAGATAAGTGCTCTATTTACTAATTGTTTAAAATTTTAACATTATCTCATAAAAATAAAAAAGTTTAATGTTAACATATTAGTTATGCATAAACAAACTTCCTTTATTGCCCACTTAAAGAGCTTTTTTTTCAATTCTGAATCTCAGTAGTCTAAAATCATATTACTTAAAAACAATATTCAAGGGACTCCTAGCAATGTAAACAGTTCTGAAGCAGCCAATTTCTCCCATGTCTTTTAGACATTTAATTAAGGTCTTGCTTCTACTATGGGGGGTTTGCTACCTAAAAATTTGTCTTTGCAGCATTTATTACTGCAGCACTTCATTTTTAGGATGCATGCAGGAAACCCTAAGGATTTAAGTAAATATGTGGCTAATAAGTAAATATGTGGCTAAGATACTGCCTAAGATTCCTGCCTAAGATACTTGGCAATATCAAGGTACAGCCAAAGGGTGGTGGTCAATGGGTCTATGTCCAGGTGGAGGCCAGTGAAAAGCAGTGTTTCACAGGGGTCTGTCTTGGGACTGGTGCTCTTTAACATCCATATCAATGACATCAAGAATGGAATTGAGTGCACCCTAAGCAAGTTTGCATATGACATCAAGCTGAGTGGTGTGGTCGACACCCTAGAAGGAAAGGAAGCCGTCCAGAGGGATCTTGACAGGCTGGAAAGATGGACCCGGGTGAACCTAATGAGGTTCAACAGTGCCAAGTGTAAGGTCTTGCACTTGGGCCGGAAGAATCCCAGACATAGACACAGACTGGGAGAAGACCTTCTTGAGAGTAGCCTTGCTGAGAAGGACCTGGGTGTCATGGTGGATGAGAAACTTAACATAAGTCAGCAGTGTGCTCTTGCAGCTCACAAGGCCAATGGTATCCTGGGCTCCATCAGAAGAGGGGTGGCTAGCAGGGACAGGGAGGTGATTGTCCTTCTCTACTCTGCCCTCGTGAGGCTCCACCTGGAGTACTGTGTCCAGATCTGGGGCTGCCAAAACAAGAAAGATGTAGAACTGCTGGAGAGGGTTCAGAGGAGGGCCACAAAGATGGTTAGAGGGCTAGAGCACCTGCCCTACAAAGAGAGGCTGAGGGAGCTGGGCTCTCTCCCTGAGAAGAGAAGGCTGCTGGGGGACCTCATTGCAGCTTTCCAGTACCTAAAGGGAGATTTTAAACAGGATGGGAATCAACATTTTAGAAGGGCAGATAATAGCAGGACAAGGGAGAATGGTTTAAAGCTAAAGGAGGGAAGGTTTAGATTGGATATTAGGGGGAAGTTTTATACAGAAAGAGTGGTGAGGTCCTGGAACAGGCTGCCCAGAGATGTAGTGCATGCCCTGTCCCTGGAAGTGTTCAAGGCCAGGTTGGATGGTGCCCTGGGCAACCTTGTGTAGATCCAGGCCTGAGGTTGGTGGCCCTGCCTGTGGCAGGAGGGTTGGAGCTCTATGATCCTTGGGGTCCCTTCCAACCCTTGCCATTCTATGATTCTATATACTAAATCAAAATCCTTACTAGCTCTGGAAAAATCTCCCTTTTACAACCTGTGGTGGTTGTGAGTTTTTTCCATTCTTCAATACCCTGTAAAAATATTTGAATCTTCACAATTTTTGAACAAATATCCTTAAAAAGGAAAAAGAAAACACTCTTGCAAGTATCCATTGCAGCTGATTTCTACTTTTTGGAAGTCAAATACAAGTTATTTCTCACAAAGTTACAAGTCTTTCTGTACACTTTTTCTGCCAGTTAGTACTTTGCAGAACTATACCTAGTAGTGTAAATCCTGATTACTATAGCTTGCCTATCACATTACCACTCTGTTAACATTATCAAGAATCTTATCACACTCAGATTAATGTAGATTACAAAAACCTCACATAGGGAGGTTAGAAATTAATAAAATCATGCACCAGCACATTTTGTCTGTCTTTAAACGCATCCTCAGGTCTGGAATCAGATTTGTGAGGCCTGCTGTATAGCTAGAAGTGAAACATGTCTATGTCATACTTGTCACATTTAAATATCAAAGTGGGCAATGAAATACAGGGCAGCATTAACAGGGGGTGGGGGAATGTGCAAGATAAATAAAGAAAGATTACCAAAAAAAAGATGGCCACAAAACAATGACAAAATGATAGCAGAAGTGAAGTAGCAAGGCACTGTTGGAATTTATAACAGCAGAGTGGAGAATGAAGGCATCATGCTGCAGAAGTTTAGGCATGGTAGTGTCAGGGAGCAGCAAGGACAGACTGCTTCTCAAAGGAAGGCAAATTTGGAGCAAAGGGTCACAATGAGACAGGCAGGAGCAGTGTCCTCACCGCCGAAGGACACAGTCCCATAGCACTTCAACAAAGACAGTGTGTCTAGAGATAGTAACCTAAACCAGACATAGACTAATAATAGGTAGGCAAGTCCATAGTGGTAATGTAGGTCTGAGATCAAATCTGGGAAGTTAAATCAGCAGGTCAGCATTACAAAATCAGCAAGGTACAAAGCCAGGCATAGTAATACACAAACAGTAGCTCAGAGAAACAGTAAGGGTGATAGTCTGAGCTTAATGGCACCTCCCAGGGTAGGTGAGGAGGCCCTGGACAAGACTTATCACAGATGCCTCATAGAGCTGTCTTCACCACAGTTGGATCCCAGGCTACACAGACATGCTGTTTCAAGCTGACCTTGAACAGAGAAGAAACCCCTGGGAAGGAGGAAAGAGTTAGAAAGAACTGTTGCTGCACTTAAAGCCCTGGCAGCCAAAGTTTCATGGTTTTGAAGATCTCACTGGAGGGAGAGAGGGGATAGTGTGAAACAAGGAGTCAAGGCATAGAAAGGGGATTGTAGAGTTAGAGTTATTTCAAAGGTGGAGGAGTAAAACCTGAACTCCTTCAAGTATGAAGACATGAAAAAAAAAAGCAATCTAGTTTATTTGTATATCCTTCAGATCCTGTCTTGTCTGCTTACATAACTGAAGTGAGATTCATTTTAGACAGTTTTACAGGTTGAGAAAAAATTAAGAAAAGCAGACTGACATCTAAATTGGGGTTTACCTATCTATGTCTTAAGTGAGAAAAGTGGTGCAGTAGTTGGGTAGTGTTGTGTAAATACTCCAGTTAAACGCAAGAAAGATAATAGTGATGAACTTACATAGGTTTTAGAAGGAAAGGGTAACATGGAAAGAGCTCAGGAACACAGTGTATTGCACAGCCTTATTTCAGTTAGAAACAGAAGTTACAAGCAAGTGGAAATTAAGAGATGTTTGTTTGCCTAAACATCTACATAGCCTATTCATATTCTGGTCAAATGTTCAGGCTTTCTGTAAAAAATTCATGAAAGAGGTCTTCTTAATCTGAAGATGTAAATCAGGTCTTTAAATGGTGCCTTTGCTCAGAAATGATAATTTATTAGTCTTAACCCCGTGCTCAAATCTGTAGTCCATATGTTATAAATATACATTAGTAATGTTTCCTTTATTTTTACAGGTAATTAACAACATTATTTAAAACTGAGGGTTTTTTATCTCTTTCTTCTTATCCTCTTTCTTTTTTTCCTTATGTTGATCATCTGTTTATTTCTCTGTTTCCCCACTTTTCTAATTTGCTAAAATAGCAAAGAAGCAGCACTTCAATGTTTTTCTTTTCATATGCAAAAGAAAGAAAGTTTTAAGGAGACTGAAGATTGTAGTTTATCAAAATTCAGATACAAATTTACTTTCTACTTTGTTTCTCCTTAACTTTTAATAATCACAAGCAGCAGCTCACTAATTGCTTTTAAAATACATGTAAGTATTGATTTCAAAATTATATAGGGGCTTATTTCTCCTACTGAGATTTAAGGAACTAATCAAGATGAATAAGTCAGTTGAAACCAGACCCTAAAAAATTAGAAGGTTCTCTTCCTTTTCTCAATCAAAAATTAACCGTGTGTGACTTTCTGATTTTATTTTGTCAACACAAAAGCTAGCAGGAACTATCAAATGAGATTAGAATGTGCTTATTTGCTGTTCATTTTGCATTATTATTGAATAGACGACACTTTTTGATTAGCCAGTGAATCTAATTCACCCACTAATGTTACCTTTAAAGTTGTGCATGTAGCACATGCATAAGTACAAAGGATTTTAGGTCATTGTTGTATAGGCAGGGATATGGCTTGCTTCCTGTGATGCTGCGGGAAAGTCTCCCTTTTACTTTTTTCTTGAAAAGGTGTCTTCATCTCAGGTCTAGCAGAGAACAGAATCTAGTGGTCTGGCCAAAATTCAGCTGAATTATGAACTCTCTAATAAATAACGGTGGTATAACACAAATTTCACCAAAGAACATTTATGGCAAATGCAATCTTAATACCTGGTGTCATGTTTTTCCACTTCAAAGTATGATAAAACATTAATTATGATAAAACATTATAAAAAAATAATGTCCAACTAATCTTAATGCAGGGCAGAAACTCTACCATAGCTTCAGAAACATGTGTTCAACCTCTGTGTTACCCCTTCTGAAACAAAATTTGAGGTACTAAGTTTTGTGGAAGAAAAACTTCAGTAGCTCTTCCTGTGAAATTCATTTCACCACCAACCTCTGCCATTAAGATCAAATTTATTCTAGTTCATCATTTGATGAAATGGAAAGTAACACAAATCAACTAGCCACTTAAAGAAATACTTTTGATTTTATTTTCCCTTTTTATTAATCAGTCATTCTCCACTCTGTCATGGAGAACAGACATTAACTTTCAGAAGCTATACTAAAAACTTCAGATACACCAAAACAAACGGAAAATGAACACAAGTTGTGACTAAGTAGTCACATTCTGGTATGAAAATGAGTTCTTAGCTTTAACTAAATGCATTAATCTCAGCAGTGATAAATGATCAAAACCTGCTTGACAGTTAATACAATATAGAAACACAAATAAGCTGTATTAAGATAAATATATATGTATGGATATTTCTTTGATGTAAAGATGTTTGTTATTTGGCCATGTTCTCCAGCTTCTTTTTCATTAGATCTTTTTCTTTAAGCTTAAAACCAAAGAAAATCCTGTATAATTTCTTTAATACTATAGAGCTAAAGAAGCATTACTAAGAATTTTAATAAATGCTTTCAAGAAAATAAATGTAGATTACTTCTGCATATTTGGGGGAAAATAATTAAATTCCAACAATAACTTGAACTTAAGATTTGAAGAAATATTTTTTCAGAGCTTTATCATCCCTTTAAAATTGCTTTTAATCTTTTCTCTGCTTACTAATGAATCAGAAACTGCATCCTGAATAAAAATTATGTGATCTAAAAGCCATCTGCAGAGTGTGAGTTTTATTTGAATTCAGATCTTTTCTCACTTTGAAGAAACCTCACAGTGGAAATTCACAACATTATTTACTGTTTTTAACAAAGGAATAGGCATGTCATTGTGTGCTTGTAAGCAAGGAGGAATTTCTGAAAGAATGATAGGACAAAAATCCTCTGATTTCTTCTGAACACAGAAGTTACAACTAACTCAATCTCTTTTCCCCTTTCCATCTCTTCTAACCAAACTAAAATCTACTTCGTGCTTTTCAGCCTTCTGGGAAAGTCTATTTAATGCAAACAAGTATCACAGAAGGAAATGGGATTCCTTCAGATTATGTCATTGCCTGGTGCTGGGATCTTCACAGAGGATTCAGTGTACTTATTGATGAGAAAGTATCTTAAACCCAACTGACAAATAAAAGAAGTTAGACTGCTCTTTTCTAGAAATTCAACATCCTACAGCACACAATCAGTGTGAGGTGAAGGCACAAGGTCTTCGTTACTTTTGTTAATAAAACAGTCAAATTTGAGGAAAGGCACATTGCTAGACTACATGAGTCTACTTCGGTTGCCCATGATTTGACATTTCAACGCTTTGTGGTAGCAGAATGCTTTTTTGGTAGCCAAACACTGTATACATGGTGTGGCAGATGTTACACAGCCTGTATGCTTTTCTGGAGCTGTAGCTGGAGCACAGTTAGGACAACCTAGGGCACTTACCCTGAGGTATGTGTGTGTAACCTACTGAACTGAGTACTTACTTTAGCAGAAGAAAATGGTAGAGGCATTGAACAATGGAGAGGAAACAAGAAATGGCTCAGAATTAAATTTTACAATGTTCTAATGGGTAAGGTAGGCAAAAGCAATGGATTTACACTGTAAAGAGAATGATTAACGTTAGACATTTCTAGAAGGAAAGTGAGTTATGAAGGAGAAAAGTCTTCTAAGTAGGCTGTAGGATCTCACTGTGAATTTGTAGGGTCAGGTTAGACAGACTTCTAATGATAATGGCTCAAGCTAACTTATGGAAAGTGGACGGGTTAGATGACCACACCAAACTCTCATTGTTTCCTATTTACCATGGTAAATGAGAAGAGAAATAATGGCATACCTTTACGAATTATTCTGTAGTACTATTTAATACTTGTGTTGGTCTAAACCATAAAATGAAAGATTTTTCTAGTGGCAAAACATGTAATTATCTCTGCAAGAAATAAATACTAGAAATAAACAAAAACTTCAACAAAATGGTATTTGAGCTATGCAAGGCTTGTGATATTTAAGATCAATACACAACAGTTTGATTCCAGTAATTAAAGGTAACTAGAAATAATAATGTGATAGAATTTGTTTTTAAGCTGAATTCTGTAGGGCATAATATAAATTCTTGTTTTCGGATATGCTTGTCCCAATTCTAAATTTCAAAATGCAGCAAACTGACAGTTTCCATTTCAGCCTGGTAAAAATTAAAATGTTGTTTGTCTTACTACTACATTCTATCTGGTACTGTCAGTTCTTACTTCTGAGACTGAGAAGTTGCTCAGGAATCCTGTAGAAAGAAACTGATTATAAAGAAAGAAGGTTCAGACATTTGTATGATAAATCACCTGCAATTTTGAAATACAACACTTGACTTCCTCATGGCAAATTTCATACTCTTTTCTTCAACAAATGAAGGTTGCTGAGTCTGTAGGATTATTAATGAAAATATTTGGAATTTGTATTAACATGCCAGATTGCACAATTTGGATATTTGTGTCTATTACATCTTAGTAATAATAAAAATTTTTCATTATTTCACTGGAGAACAACACACCACTTTTTATCTGAAAGCACTAATTAATTCATCAGCACTACACCTGAGATTTTCCATTAGTAGAGAAAAGAAAGTTTGCCACCCCCATGGGCAGCACAATAAATATATTTCAATCCAATCTCGGACTTCATTTACTGAATTCTGCATCAGAAACTGCTGAAAGAAGTTTTGCAAACCATTAGACAAAGACAATCAGCAGACATACATTTCCATGTGCACCATCACACTCTGTGACAAAGCATGCTTTAAACTAGAATCTGTACATGGTCTCAGAACTTAGTTTATACTAATCTATAGGATCAAGTCTGATTTAAGTTTGTTGTTGAGGTGATACCCTGTTGACACTGTAACAAAGTACGTAACTGCTGAAGAATTATTTATGAAAAGATGGAAGGCTTACCCTGCATTTTAAACACATTTAAAATGAAATGTCTGCAATTTATTGAAGGACTGTGGGGGTAGTGACACCTCCCTTTTTAAATGTCTTTTATTCCATATCACATCATGCATTCACACAGACAGATAGTGTCCCTTTGTAAATAGGGGCTGTTTAGGACTCTAATGTCACTCTGTAAATAATTTTTTTTCTGGCAGTGAAGACAAACTCATCTGAAAATGGCATAGTATAGCTGTATTTCATCTAGTTGTCATGTTTCTGCTTCAAAAAATATTTCGTCATCCTGCAGTATGAAGATTTTTTGATAGCTTCTGAACAGCTGTCAAGTAAAATTTTATTACTGGATATCTCATTTGCCTGCCAAATCAACTGTTGATTCCCACCTAGTGTGAGCAGTATATGAAATATCTCATACTCTTAGC
Organism: Laterallus jamaicensis coturniculus; assembly: GCA_022605575.1. Taxonomy (NCBI): domain Eukaryota; kingdom Metazoa; phylum Chordata; class Aves; order Gruiformes; family Rallidae; genus Laterallus; species Laterallus jamaicensis. Next base: position 91,069,178 of record JAKCOX010000001.1, read on the forward strand.
TATGCAGAATCAACCAATTCACTCACCCAGATGGTCTACTGGTGTCCATAGTCAGTGATGAGTATTTGGAACTCAGACCTGGGCATGACCATGGCAGAACATGTCAAATTGCAAAGCAGAATCAAATTAGGTAATGAAGAACAAAACATGCTGCGGTAGCAGACACACACACACACACACACACACACACACACACATATATATATAGGTAAAGAAAAATTCAGCAGTGAGAAATGGGATTCTGCCTAATATGAACAGAAACTTCTGATGTTTAAATGCATGTTCAGTGGAATAATATGATGACAATAATAATAATGAAGAGGAAGAAGAAAGAAGAAGGAGGAGGAGGTGTAAAAGACAAGTTGCTGCTGCTATTTATCAAATCAATGGTGTTAGATACGACAGGGTATCAGTCACAGGAATGAATAGTAGAAAAGAGCAAATGCATGTAGCATGTCTGCATTTCATCCAATTGTCATGTTTCTTTTTCAAAAATATGACTTCCTTGGGGTATAAGATTCCTCAGTAGCTTCTGAACAGCTGTCATATGAAGTGTTACTAGAAATCTGTTTTTTTCTGCCAAATCAGTTATTAATTTCTGCCCGACAAGTCTCAATGGTTTCTGTTAGTCATTTTTCCTGTCACAGCTGGTCCCAGGCTCTACTGAAAAGTCACATGTAACCATACATGAGGAAGGAAGTAAAAGTGGGTAGCTTGTTACATGTATTAGAGTCTGTATTTTCTGTGGGAAGATCTTTCAATGTTAATGTATTTAAAATCAATCCCTTGCAAAATGAATATTTCTATTAAAAGATTGACAGCTGATCATAATAGGAGGAAAGCTTTCAGTTTCCTCTGTCTTTTCTCATTTACATTGGACAAAAATACAGTTATGACTTAATAGAGGAAATACATCATGAATAATTGAAGTAAATTACGTAACTAATATTTTTGTTGATGAGCATACAAACCTCGATCAAATAAACTATGTACGCAGTATTTTGTCACAAATGACTCATGTAAATTAAATGTAAATGCTATATTAGAAAATGAGAGTGTAAAATTTCTTTGATATCTTACAACCTAGAAATTGAAGTCCAGATTACAAGTATTTGCCTCCATAACCTATTCTTGAACAACTCTGATAATTACCAAGACTCTCCTCCTCTTGGCAATCTCCATCTCTCCTGGACTACATATAAAGAGGAACACAAATTCGTCCTGTAATTTATACATCAGACTGCCCTTTGCTGACCAATTACTGTGAGTTAAATTTATCAAAACTGATAAAGATTGTGAGTTAGCCATAAGGAATCATGCTTGCTCATGCCTAAAGTCAAGCCAAGACTTCCCACTGTGCATTTAATTAATATTTTAATGAATGTTTTAATTCAGTGGAAATCCATCAAAGTAGGAACTGAACTTGTGAATAAAGACATCTCTATACCTCCATAGAATAGAGTGAGAATGTTCCACTTCTTTTGCAGTAATTTCTAGCATTTTTTTGTGATTTTACAATTAAAAATTGACCATGACCATAAAAAATAGTTCAGTGTGGAGAGATCCTAACAGAATAGGCAGGAATGTTCATCAATAACCTGTAAGAGGGGACAGTGTACCGTGAGCAAGTTTGCTGGTGATACAAAACTGGGAGGAGTGGCCAACACATAAGAAGGTTGCACTGCCATTCAGTGAGATCTGGATAGACTGCAGAAATGGGTAAAGAGGAACAAAATGAAGTTCAACAAAGGCAAGTGTAGGGTCCTGCACCTGAAGAGCATCATGCACCAGTACAGGTTAGGGGGTGACCTGCTGGGAAGCAGCTCTACAGAGAATTACATGGAAAACCTGGTGGACAAGCTCTTCATGAGCCAGCAATGTGCCCTTGTGGTCAAGGCAGCCAATGGCATCCTGGGGTGCATTAAGAAGAATGTGGCCAGAAGGTCAAGGGAGGTTATTCCCACCCCCTACTCTGCCCTGGTGAGGCCTCACCAGGAGTACTGTCTCCAATTCTGGGCTCACCAGTTCAGGAAAGACAAGGAACTACCTGACAGAGTCCAGTGGAGGGCCGCAGAGATGATTAGGGGACTGGAGTATCTCTCATATGAGGAAAGGCTGAGAGAGCCGTGTCTGTTTAGTCTGAAGAAGAGAAGACTGCGAGGGGATCTATCTAAAAGGCAGATGTTTAGAGGAAGGGCCTAGGCTCTTTTCAGTGTTGACCATGACAGGACAAGAGGCAATGGTCCCAAACTGAAACACAGGAAGTTCAATCCGAACATGAGGAAAAACTTCTTCACTTTGAGGGTAACAGAGCACTGGAAAAGGCTACCTAGTGAGGCTGTAGAGTCTCCTTCTCTGAAGATATTCAGGACTCACCTGGACATAATCGTGTGTCCAGCAGGTGATCCTACTTTAGCAGGTGGGTTGGACTAGATAGTATCCCGAGGTCCCTTCCAGGCCACCATTCTGTGAAATATTCCTAGTGCATACCATGAAAACCCTCTGCTTTTCCCAGTTAATGAGTTCCTCTCACTAATCACTAACAATAAGTCAAACAAGGACAATCATACCTTCAGTATAAATCACTCAGTTGAAAAACTCCATTTGATTTAGACTTCACAAACTAGCTCAGAGGATTTAATTTGGTTAATTGCACTTACAACATTAGTTAATTTATAGAGTATGTATTTTGTAGCTTATGATGTAAATCCTAAATTTAAGAACCCTTTCCCTTACTTGTCTACCCTCAAGAGTTCAAACATAGTTTAAGCTGCTAGAATTAATGGAGAAAAGTAATACTGTCAAAGAAGAAATACTGTCATATAGGCAAAACATGGCTGTGCTCATTCTGTCATTCTCTTCTCTCTCTTTCATGACCATAAAACAACATAAGACATTACAGTGCAAAAGATTGTTAACGGAACATAGATTTTTACATATAAACTGCCTAATGTGAGGAAACTCAGAAATTAAATTTATCTGCTTAGTTTTCTGCTTTTCCTTCATCTTTTCCTTCCAAATATAATTCTACCCGTTCATACGTTTAATGATAGCATAACAGAATTGATTTAATCTTGCTTACATGTTGCAACACACTTATAAATTACTTTAACTTTTTAATAAGTCAATGATGTCAATCCTGTTTATCCCTTAGATTCTTATCCATCAAACATAGAAACAATATTTTTGTTGGTATTATTAGTTCTGATCTCTGCAAATAGTATTATACATAAAATGTTTTGAAAGACAATAAAAGATGACACATTCTTTAAAATGTATGCATAAAATCAACATAGATTTATTATGAGTTTTGCAAGCATTAGTAGACACTTTGTAAGAGCTTGGAAAGTAATTTCTTTAAAAAATTCATGTGGATTTTGATGTAGCAGAGCTATTTCTCCTTGACATAAAATGGGAAAACTGTGCAGCAATTATGAAGATACAGAGATAAGAGATACACATTGTCTTACAGAACTGAGGCCATTGCAAAATACATGAGAAAATTGAATTATTATAGAAAATATAATGTATTACAGAACACAGATACTACACTGTAGCTTATATTTCTAAAGTAACCCTATTTCCATTGCTTTTCTCTTTTTCGTAGAATTATAGAATTGTCTTGATTTGAAAGGACCCTTTAGATCATCAAGTCCAGGAAGTTCAATTACCTGTAATGCAATTGGAACTCAGTCTTGGTTTCAGTTAAATGTAAAAGGTAAAATGCAAAAATCTTTTGAAAAGAAAAGATAAAAGTGGAAAGAAAAATAATGGGTTAAGTATTCCCTCCATTGTTTTTTGTTTTGCAAAGATGCAGAATTTACAAATGTTTCAGGTGCTTCCACTCCCTAGCCCTTTTCCAAAAAATGCCCCTATTGTAGTTACCACAAAGGTATGCTACTGCCAAGTCCAAAATATGCTTTGGTTAAAGACCAGTTACAGATACTGAGACTGTAATTGAGTGAAATACATTTCACCATGATATATACTAACAGGCAGTCAGACAAGCTGATTGATTCTTCCAATCTTAATAAATCTATGAACTTTCTTTTGTGACTTCATTGTCTCAAACCTATCTACCTTTGAACAGTTTTCTAGAATCATAAATTAGTTCGGTTTGGAAGGAAGTTCTGGAAGCCATCTGGTCCAGCTCTTTACTCAAAGAAAGTTTGCCTTCAAAGTTGAATCAAGTTGCATAGGGACATGCGTAACCTAGTTTTGAACATTTTCAGGAATGCTGGCACACCTCTTGACACCCTGTCCCAGTGCTTGACCTCACACATTACAAAGGAACTTTCTCTGCTGCAATTTGTGACCATTATATCTTCTAACTTTGCTCCACATCACTGAGAAGAGTCTGGCTTCATAGTCTCCCTTCTTATCAATTATACAGTTGAAAACTATAATTAGATTTCTCTTTAGCCCTCTACAGGCTGTTCAAGTCCACTTCCCTCAGCCTCTCCTCAAGTGTCAGGTGCTCCAGGTCCCTCAGCATCCTAGCAGCTCTCGACTGGACTCACTCCAGTTTATTACTCTCTCATGTACCGTGAGTCTTCAAATTAGAGAAAGTATTCCACAGCCAGCGTAAAGACTTCAGAATAGGGCAATAAGCATTTTGCTTGGCTATCTTTTTGCTAATGCAGACCGTATGACATTAATCTCCAAGGAAAGGGTGCATTAAGACTGATCATCTTTTTCTCCCTTTTTACAGAGCTGCTGTCTGATCAGTCTATTTCCAGCCTACGTTGTTGCATGGGGTCTACCCTGTAAGATGTATTTGTTAAACTGCAATAAGTTCTTGTTGCTCCATTTCTCCAGACTTTTGAAGTACCTGTGAATGTCAGCCTCTTCCAGTGTACCGGCGATTCGAAGGGATTTGGTTTTATCTCCAAATGTGGGGATGGTGCTTTCTATTCCTTTGTTCACAGCATCGCTGCAGACAAAATAATAAAATGAAAAAAGGTTTTTTTGTTTTTTATATTTGTTTTGGGCATATAGTTGAAACAGAAATAGTATAAAATAATAGTGAATTCTTAGAGAAGATTATTCAGAAGATTATCATACACTGGCACAATTTCTAAACCTTGTACTTTTTACTGTATTAAAGAGTTTTCTGTATTTTCCTAGTGATTCACTATAACCATCTTTTTGGATGAAGAATACTACATCTTTCATTTTAGGAGACCTATGTTTTGTCTGACGGTGGTGGTTCATTTCACATACAAAGAGAAATTGAAGGACTGAATATGAGAATGTTTTTTTCTGTTGTTACCTAATGCTAGAAAATACTGGTTTTGGAGTAATAGTGCAATTTCACTTTGCTTATGTTTCCAGTTCCTTTCATGTCACTTTATGAACTTTCAGAGTTCCTATCTTTTAGCAGTACAGCAAAGTTTGCATCTTGTCAGTAAGTAAAAAAAATAAAATCTTAATGAATTTACTTGTCTGTAACACTTGTGTTTTCCTTTGGGACACAAATTTAAAATGCCACCAATCTGCTGGCATCTTGAAGGAAATGCCAGCACCTGAACTAGTCTGTAGTAGTTCCAGACCAAAGGAGAATAAATTTTAGCAAACACTCCACTATTCAGTTGACGAAACTGTGCAACAAGACTAAAAACATCATATTTAAGCTGTAGACCCTTTGTCAAGCTGTGCATTAACATAGCATGAGGGACATGGTGAAGGCATACTAAAAAAGCTGTCGCTAGAAGCTGAAAGACCTTTAGGCTTCAGTGCTTGCTTCTCACAAGGATATATGTAAAAGGTTACTGTCAGCTCCTGCTTGAAATTAAATAAGGAATAAGATTCAGGCTTGTCTCCCACTGTTCCACTTAGAGCACTGAATATGCAAGCATGAGTGCATCTTATAAGTGTAGTCAGAAGCCATGGGAATTTAAGGAGATCCTTCAAGAGCTGTTCTCAGCCAAGAGGACAAGCAGCCAAACAGTAACTGACTGGCTGCCAATAGCTGTATTTAAACTACTTTCATTAAGTATAACTTGCCTCTTCAACAATTGCATTTATAATAACCTTCATGTTTTTTTAATGAAGTGTTTTGGAGACTTGATCATACAGTATTTGCAAATAATATTTGGTTATTTGCCTTTGTTTTCCATTGTTGTGGGGAAAAGCATAACTTACCTGATTCTGTAGAAGACCATATAAATGATTTCTTTTACTTTTTTTTTAATCAGTAATACTTTGTTACAATATGGCTCATATATCTTTATAAACACTGATTCAAACATAATCAAGACATTTGCACATGCAATTTTTGCAAAATAAGTTATAAGGACAAAGTATAAGACTTCAATCTTTTAAACTACAAGTATATACTTACTTCATTTGATCCCCTAAAGCGTATGCATAAATCATAGTAGGATGTGAAATAAACATGCAGTACAGAATATTATTGTAGATTTTATACTAGAGTTTTGCTGAAAAAATTATTTGCTGTGCCATCCCATATTACCTGTAGTAACAGAAATAGGACCTAACAATTACCATTTCTGTTTTCTGAATCTTAAAAAAAAAAATTTAATTGCATTTTAATTATATGCCATTTATATTTCCTTTTCAAGAGCTTGAATTTTAGTCATCCTAACTCAAGCAAAACCACCTTTGAAGATAATGCATATGTTGCAGAAAGAAATATTACAGGATCCGATCTCTGCCCAAAAGTTTAATGCAAAAATACTGATCATACTGAGTAGTCATTTTGCTATTGATAATGTATTCCGTTTTTATGTCCTTAGTTCCATCTTATGGAATTATGTCTGAGCTCCAGAATTAGAAAAAAAAAATTACAATATGCAGTAGTTTGCAATAATTATTAGACTATATAGCTGTGAAACTGAATTTACCTTTTCAAAAGGCTTTGCTGCAACAAAGATGCTGCAATCCTGCTGAAGTTTCAGGCAGTACTTATACAGACTTAACTGGAATTATTTTAGCTGGATAATATATTTCTGTCCTACTGTATGTGGGTAATGCTATCTTGCACTACATTTACATTACTGTTTTAAAGATGTTGAACGAGTCATATAAAGCCACGGTAGTGACTAAAGTCCAACCTAGAACCTACATTACTTTTTATAGTCTGAGCCTAATAACACTATTTAAACTTTTTCACACTTTCTCCTTCTTCCCTTTCACTTGTCTGCTTATTGGACTGAGGATACAACACAGCACAAGAATTAGAAAATCAGCTTTTTAGGTCCTCTTCATCCCCAGCTTTAATTATGTACTTTATCCAGTCATCTGTTTAATTCAAAATGTATAAGAAATCCATGAAGTACAGAGCAGAACAAAAGAGTCTTTCCTCTTGAGCATTACTCCACAGATCAACCATGTAAACTTCTTCCCTTTTTCTCTGCCCAGTACTGTTTCTTCAATATAAGAAACTGAGCCATCTGGTAGGTGTGCTATTGCAGTCCACTGAGTGCATGGTCAGGTGTTTTAAGGTTGAGAATCCCCATTTACATGTTCCATGAAAACAATAAAGTTTGCTTAGTCATCTTTGGTGAACATCTTATGCTTGAAAAGAGGGCACTTCTCTGTGTTTACTGGGTTTTATGGGTTCCCTTCTGCGGCACCCAGATCCTCATTCTTTCCATATTATACTTGTCCCATAACTCAGTATTCTAAAAATGTTTTAAAAAACCCTAAACAAACCAAATAACTAGAAAACCCCCAAATTATAACAAAACCAAACCAAACAAAAAATAAATATATATTTTTTAAATGGTTTTGGGGTGTGCATTTTGTTTGTTTCTTTGGGGTTTTTTTCATGTGTGTTTGTGTATGTAGCTGAACTGCTGTAATCTGAAGAGATGGGAGGGTTGTTTTTGAGAAACTCATGAGTCACAGCAGGGACAATCAGAGACTTACATGTAACTGGGTGCCATAGTACAAAGAATCAAATCAGCCCAAAGAAGAGCTTTTCAAATTATTTATTGAAAGCTGTATCTTTTCTGGGAGATAGAGCAGAATAGAAGATAATGCATTAGACAGCAGCACTCATAGGCTGACAAGCTTTAAGTATTTGTGATGCTTTAACATTTGATGAATGCCAGGTGTCCACCACTCCACTCCACCACTCCCTTTTTCAGCAGGACAGGGAGGGGAGAAAAATCAGGTGGAAAACACAACTGCAAACTGGTGGATCAAGATAAGGGCAAGTTAATAAAGCAAAAGCAAAAGGCTGTGTGTGGAACCCAAGCAAAAAAAGAAAAAATATTTGTTCTGTACTATCATGAGCAGAAGATATTTGGCCACTTCCCTAGGAAGCAGGGCTTCAGTACATGTAATGATTTCTCCAGAAGACAAATCTATCTCTCAATTTATAGCTGAGCAGATGTTATATGCTATGGAATATCCCTTTGGTCAGTTGGTCTGTTGGTGTCAGCTGTCCTGGCTGTCGCTCCTCTCAGGATGTTGCCTACCCCCAGCCTAGTGCTGTGTGTGTGTGTGTGTGTGTGTGTGTGTGTGTGTGTGTGTAGAAATGCAGGATAAAGAGCCTTGATGTGCACTAGCACTGCTTAGTAGTAGCCAAACCCCTGGTGTGTTGCCAACACTTTTCTCCCTAACAATACAACGCACAGCACTGCGAGTGCTGCTGTGGGGAAAATTAACTCCATCTCAGCCAGACCAAATATAGTACTGTATATCTGGAATAAATCTGTAATGAAACATACAGACAAAATATATAAAATTACTTCCATATCCACGAAGAAAGATTGGAGATTTACACAGGCATTTACATTAGATGCTTGAATAAAATTCAGCTTGATGAACCAGGACATCCGACCCATGCTCCTGGCCTATAGAAATCATTCACTAGTCACTCAACCATATGTTGACCAGGTTGCCTGATGCTCAATTATTCTCTTATCTTCTCACTCCTATTCCTCAAGCATAGCTATAAAGACTTCACTTCAACTGTTCAGTTGGGTATTTTTCCCCCACTACTTAAAGACAAAATGAAAGATGCGAAATTTTTGCAGATAAATTTGGTCTGGCTTGAGAAGCCACCTAGATTTCATCATTACAAGGGATTTCTTTTTTTTTTTCCCCAGCCTTATTTGCAGTGTTAGCTAAAGAATACATGTAGTTTAACATTGGGTTACATTTAAAGCATTGTGCGGATTATTTTAACCCAGAAATGCATACATGCAATGACTCCTTCTTCTTTGAGTTTCATTTGATACAGTCTAATCACACATGACAAGACATGACATATGCTGTTTCTGCAATATGACTTCAGACACTATTTTTGAGAAAAGAATTTCGGAGTAAAATCTGTTGGTTTTCCAGCTGCAAACACTGTTTGTCAAGGTTAATATTTAATACCACCTGCCCATGATGTTCTATTAAAGTCTTTGGAGAATCATTAGAAATAAGGCATTGTGATAAGTAGATAATGCATTCTATCTATTTGGATCATCTCTGCCTTTTTGAATTGTTATTCAAATTACAAGATGGTTATTGTCAATATAATGAAGTTTTTTTGTTTGCTTGCTTGTTTGCATCTGGGCAGCTATCCAATTAAGATCTGAGATGTGTAAGAGAGATAAAATTACATAACTATTATAATTTGGCCAGATATCTTTTCATCCCTAAATGTTTCTAAGGAAAATAAAAAGCCCTGTAAAATCCACTGTAAGAAGAGACACATAACAGCTGGGATTTGGTACAATAGTGATGTGTTCTAGGATCTAGACCCATGTTAGTCTGCAAAATAAAGCATAGAAGAAGATGAGTTACTTTCAAGACAGTAATATCCTATAGAAATTTGGTTATTTGCCTGTTAATATTTTACAACAGAAAGTCAGTACAAGGATTTAACTGAATCATAACTTGAAAAGTTATTTACGTTTTACAGTTATTTACTTTTTACACACTAATTTTTGGAAGGAAATTTATGCTGAAAACACCTTTCTCACTATGTTATTTGACTGATGAATATGGTAGATGTTAAGTGGGAGATGGAAAAGCTTGGCAGCTGGGTCAATTTCATATTTATAAATATATAAGCATTCTCATCTTTTTTAACTGCTCAGATATCTGAGATGTTAAAAAATATTTATAACTCATAATGTTTCATAGGAAACATGATCTTACATGTCAAAAGGGCAGGCACAGCATTTTTTAATGACCTAACCATATAGTTCAATCTCCATTTACTTAAACGTCTTGAATTATACTGATAAAGGGCATGATCAAAGAGCACTAGCAAGCAAACCATTCAGGTTCTCCTGGTCAGTATTCATATATGCATGGTCTGAAGTCTAAATAAAATCCTCCTGAACAATTTTCATTAAACAGTTCAGAACGCAGGCATTTCTGCACACACTTACAGTTAGACATGTTAACTTCTTATATCCGAGCCGAATTTCTGCTTAGAGCTACCAAAAATGCAGTCCCAGGAATGCGAAGCCAATGCAATGTACTAGATGAAACTAGCCTAGTAGATGAGATTCCAGCAGTGAAGTCTGACACATATATCACCAGGACAATTTCACAATATGGAAGTAACTTGTATTTGCTCTGATGGTGAAGAAAAGCAAAATAAAACAGTATATAGCCTATCTATACATGATTGCTGTCATACAGAGCTAAAAATGTACACTGCGGCAGAGATAAGACTATTCCTATCAGTCTCATTGATGGAAAGAGATCTGGAAACCTGTATTACCAATATATTTCCCAAACTCTTTCTTTATTACAAATAGGGCTGTGTTCATACATTACTTGTAAATAACAGATGCAAATAAAATAGAGCAGTGAAATGTTAATTCACTTGTAGCTTATGGTGTCAGTCACTGAGTGTCGAACAGAAGTGAGACTGGTCTAATAGTCAGGGAAGGTGGGCAGACAAGTGTGAGTGGCAACAAGGCTGTCAGGACCTGTGACCTTGGTGATTCAGCCAGACTACTGGCTCTGGAGCAAGGAGAACAGAACAGCTATAGCATCATGGCTCAGCCACAGTCCAGTGATAGTCAGCAAGTGCACAGAGGTGAGACAGGTCCAAGATCAAGTCAGGAAATCAAGCCAATGGGTCAGAATGAGGACGAATGAGGTATAGGTCCAAGTACAGGCATGAGTCCATCACAGGACAGGCAGGGCCCAAGTGTGAGGGCCTGAATTTAAGTGCAGCTTTTGGGTAAAGGAGGGGCTGACAAACTTCACACAGCTCTGCTTACAGGAGCTGCATTACATGTTGTGTACTGCACCATATCAGAGCTGTCTTTAACCACAGACAGACCAGCCCTTCAGAGGGTTTTGAAACCCTGGACTTCCACAGTGGTACAAAAGGTGTTAATCTAAGAGTTCCATTAGATTAGTAAGTGTACCATGGTAACAGATCTCAAAAGTCTTATCTGGTTTTAGCATATTTTAGATTCAGACTCCATAATCTTAATTTTAATCTTTTCTGCATCGTTTTGTTTGGAGCAGCCTGTATGGTTTCATTGTCCTTAGAATATCTTGACTGGCTCAGAAATAAGTCTTTATGGGACTGCTACAATGCTTACTACAAAAACAATGTCTATTAAATGTGTTTTGCTTACATAGTAAGTATCAGGCAAAATAATAATCTATAACTGGAAAGGTAGCCTTTGGACTCCAAACATATCAAGATAGTGAAAGCCACTATTTTGTTAAATTTGACTGGTACCAATACATGAGAAAAATCAACCACTAGCTACATTATTTAAGTCATTTAATATTTATATAAAGCTGGTTTTATTAATTCAATGAAGAAACAAAACTAATTTTTAGTTTTCCATAGGCTTTATGTCTGCCTCCAAATGACACTATAGTAGTCAGAAGTAGCAAAAGTTTGAAGAAGCCAACATCAATTAACATCACATCCTGCCACCACATTGTCTCAAGAAGTAATAGACTCCATTCAAGCCAGTGTAGAATTTTTTTTTAGTTTTTGTCCCAATTCATGACCTTTCACGCACTACCACAGCTGCAAATTATTTCCTTGGATATATCCATTATAGACAATATCCTGAATCGCCACAGACTCTATCAAACTAAAATGAAATTAATGCATTCATACTTCATGCAGGATTCACTCCATCTTCCTCTGAAAAGATAATGTCCCTCTGTGCACATAATATCTAAAGTAATGAACAGAAATGCAGTGAAATACAAATTCTAGAAAAAGACACCAGGGTGTATGTACATCTAATGCCTTTCCAAAATGAAGGGCAATATTTTAGCTTGAGCACATTTATAGAGTAATTTTCATTGAATTTAAGCTTATATACTTCATTATACTCATAGGGTGCTTAAGCTGTAGGGAAACTAGACATGTCAAACTGGAAGCCTGAAAGCCGCAATTTCGCACTTAGAAGTATCTGTAATACTGCCAAAAAAGTATTACTGGATCTATCTGAGCAGAGAGTCTATGACATTACTGAAGAAAGCAGTTCTCAGAGAGTTTCAGTGATTGCTCTCTAGATCTTAGTACAATTTGGCTCTGGTAGGTCTGCTTATTAGTGTTTGAATTTATCAACCACCAGCTTCTTTATCTGCAAAGTATCCAGGAGAAGTCAAGGCTGACTAAAGGAGTCTAAAGAGTTACCCTGGCAGCTATTACATAACTCTTACAAGATAAAGGAAAAAAAACCCTAAAAGTCAGCAAAACAACAAATGTGGTTGCATGACTGACTGAGAAGAATCTATAAGACTAGAGTAAGGATGAGTATGGTTATATACCCTAAATCCTTTGGAGTGCAGCCCATCTTCTGTGTGGGTCCTACACTGTGTGAATTGAAGAGGAAATAACAGGTACTATGGAGGTGGTGAAGTCCTCATTTAACATTTAGGTGAAAAAAATTTGGCATAGTGATCCTGAAGAAAATGGAGCCCATATTGTTTTCATAGGCTTTGACAGATCTACTTCAATAGCATCTTTGTTATCTCTAACCCATCTCCTTCAAAATATTACAGAATCAGTAGGTTGGAAAAGACCTTTGAGATCATAGAGTCCAACTGTACATGTCCTATACTAAACTATATCCCTGAGTACCTCACTGACCCAACTTTTAAATACATCCAGGGTTGGTGACTCAACCACCTACTTGGGCAGCCTGTTCCAATGCCCAATAACCCTTTCAGTGAAGAAATTTTTCCTAATGTCTAAACTGAACCTGCCCTGGTCATTGATAAAGATATTGAAAAGAACTGGACTCAGGACTGAGCTCTAGGGAGTACCACTTGTGACCGGTCTCCAGCTGGATTTAGCTCCATTTACCACCACCCTTTGGGCCCAGCCATCCAGCCAGTTTTTTACCCAGAAGAGGGTGTGCCTGTCCAGGCCAGCGGTAGCCAGTTTCTCAATCAGAATACTGTGAATGTCTAATTGGCCTAACACTTCTCCAACCATTTCCCCCTCCATCATGGGAATATTGTTTTGCTTTCCCTCCCTGTCTTACAACTCATGAGGCTGAATATCCAGGGATCATATCTCCTTACTATTAAAGACTGAGGCAAAGAAGGAATTAAGTACCTCAGCCTTGTTCTCATCCTTTGTCACTATTGTTCCCCCAGCATCCAGTGAAAGCTGGAGATTCTCCTTGGCCCTCCTTTTGCTGCTGATGTATCTGTAGAAAGATTTTTTTTATTGCCTTTCACAGAACTGGCCAATCTGAGTTCTAGTTTGGCTTTAGCACTCCTGACTTTCTCTCTACATGATTTTATTACATCTCTGTAGTACTCCTGAGATGCCTGTCCTTCTTTCAAAGCTCATAGACTTTCTTCTGTTTTCTTATATCCACACAGATGCCTCCACTCAGCCAAGCTGCTTTTCTTCCTCGCTGGTTGCTTTTCTGGCACATGGGAACAGCCTGTTCTTGTGCTGCCAGGATTTCCCTCTGGAAGAATGGAATTTTATCAACCAGCTTTTTGAAAAATCCAAAGTCTGCTCTACAGAAGTCCAAGGTGGCTATTCTATTGAGTACTCTCCTTACTTCTCCTAGAACTGAGAACTCTATCATCCTGTGATCACTGTGCTTCAGGTATCCTCCAAATGTCACATCTCCCACAAGGCCTTCTCTTTTCACAAACAGAAGGTCCACTGGGGCACCTTCCCTATTCGACTCACTCACCAGTTGTGTCAGGAAGTTGTCTTCCACACACTCCAGAAACATCCTAGACTTTTTTCTCTCTGCTGTATTATACTTCCAGCAGACATTCAGTAAGCTGAATTCTCCCACAAGAACTGGGGCTAGTGATCACAAGGCTTCTCACAGTTGTCTGTCAAATAACTTGTCAGCCTCTTCCTTCTGGATGGGTGGTCTGTAGTTGACTCCTACCCTGATATCTGCTTTATTGAATGCTCATCCCTAACATAGAAGGCTACCCCACCTTCTCTCCTTCCTCGCCTTTCCTGCCTGAAGACTATGTAGCTGACCATAGTAGCACTCAAGTTATGTGAGTCATCCCACCACGTTTCTGTGCTAATGATTGTCATAGTCACCTTGTTTTACAGTAACTTCTAGTTCCTCTTGTTTGTTGCCCATGCTGCGTGCATTGCTGTAGATGCACTTCAGCTGGGCTATTGATCCCACTACACTCCTAAGGGGAAAAAATCTCACTTCCTAAATGACTACTTGCTAAACTTTCTAGCTAAATTTTAAAGATCATCAATGGTCTTTACATCTTTGCTGCCGCTTGAAGTACTATCCCCCACTTCCTCTAAGATGGCAGACCAAAGGTCATTGCCAGCACACCATCCCTCAGACACTGGAGTGCCATTCCTAGGCTCTTATCTGTCAAGCCTGGTTTCGTCCCTTTCCCCCTCTGCATCTAGTTTAAAGCTCTATTAATGTTCCCTGCTATATTCTTGTAGAGTATGCTATGAATAATTTTACAGAACCAGTTGCACAGATGTCTTTGATGATACAAGTTACCTAAGGGTTAACTACTTTATCTTATGTAAGGAAGTGAAGCCCTTAAGACAAGGGCCATAAAATATAAAACAATTTGGATATGTGTTTCTGTTTGATGGCACTCATTTACCACATGATATATTAGACTTTTTCTTCTTTTCGGTTATATTAAGTAGTTTCTCATTTTTATGACCCTCTCTTAACTATCAATCCTACCAACAGTTCACCTTTGTTGAAAAGCCACAGTAAAACTATTTTCTCCTTTGCATCTGCCTCTTAATTTTTCCCTCCCCATTGCATTCTTAATGTAATAACTGTCTGAAGTGATTTGGGCTCCTTGCTCAGGATGTAGGCCTTACTAAAGTTATTACATAAAATACTGCAATTCAATCAAACACTCAGTGAAAAACATTTTCCCCTTATCTTTCTTTGTAAATGTACTCTAACTTTTAAACACTTGACCACTATTCATATTTGAGAGCCATTTGGTCTAGTGACTTTTTCTACAATCACCCTTTAATATTTCATTGCCAGGTAAGTAGTGTAAAATGAAAGGATAACAAGAAAATTTATTATTTCATTAGCTGAACCATGTATATTTAAATGAATGCATATAGCACAATCATTACATTTTTTTTTTAGATTTAGAAAGTTATAGACTTATTGGTGTAAGTAAGTTATCTAAGTAATGGTTGGCAAAAGCCTTTGCAGCTCCATCATTGCTTAACTTTTTTATACATCTCAGGGTCTGACCAAGTACTTGCAAACTCTGAATAACACTTCTCTGTGTGGTAAATGTATTTTTTTTAAAATTACACAAGGAATACTACTGCTATTTTACAGTTCAGATGTAACATGATAGATATTCAGGACTAAACTCTTATCTGTTTGCTCTGCATTATCCTGGAAATGAATAAATTCACAAATAAAGCCTTCCGTACAAGGCCACATAAGCCACAATGAAAATATGATGGCTGCTCTGTGAACTATATTGTTTATGCTCAGTTTTGCACAGAGAATATTCTATACAATCAAAAAGCATTTATTTTTTAACACTACTTGTCTGTATATTTAAACATATGTATGTATATACATGCATATATATAATATGGACATATTGATATAGGTAGCATATATGCATTATGTACCTATATAATTATTTATATGTATTTACATACAAAATGCAACATTTAAGATACTATATTTCATTATAGACATATGAAGCATAAGTTGGAATATGGGTGCTGCAAATCAGACAAATGATACTTGTAAATTAACATACTAAATTAAATTAGTCATCCCTTGTTTGACGGAGAGGTGTCAGCAATGCAGACAGCCAAGAAAACTGACAACATAGTTAGTTGGCAGAATCTACGAAAAGACCTAAAAATTAACTGAGTTAGAGGACAAACAGACTTGCAGATATGAATCTGATAACTTGGGGAGAAAGTTAAGATAGTTCCTGGCTTGTGAACAGAGACTTTGACTGTCACTGCCCAGCTTGTATTTTCTGTGTCTGGAAAATAAATGGATTTTATGTCACAGTTGTGTCAATCCTGCATCATTCATAAATACACAGGATACTTGAAAAAGAAGGCTGTAGGTAAGAGCTAGAACAATACACTCCAGGCTAGTTTGCTACTGATTAAGGTAGAGAAATTCACAGTGCCATGTAACCTAAAATAAATCTATTCTAAGTACATATGTGTACCCATAAAATGTTACTTGTTGGATTAACCATTACTATTATTTTAACTTGAAATGGCACTAGAGAAGAAAATGAATAAGTAGACAGGCTGACAAATCTTTAATCAAGGTCACTGCTTGCAAATTACACTGACCATTTCTCAGTGCTGTCTGCATTTGTCACTAGATACTATGACACACTTGAATATAAACTGATTTTGACAGCAGAAGAGAGTTCTAGCTAAAATCAACAAGGACAATGGTGACTGGAATAACAATCAGCTTCACACCATCAATCTTTCATTTCTTAAAGCTGAAAATGTGCATCAAAACTTGTCATTCTCTGCTATGAGCAGAAGACTGTAAACATTATCTGAAACTTTACTTTGCAATTCTTTCACATTTTTTGATTGCCAGGCTATTACATTTATTTCAATCCGTCCTTTCATACTTATACTGATGGTTTTATGTGTGTACACATTAAAGGTGTATGTGTAGCAATACCTCCTTGTTCTAGTCAAAGGTGCAACTACCATGCAAGTCAATAAGAACAGCATACACATATTTCAGGTCACTAAGTTAAATATGTCTTGTAGCTACATGTTTTCTGTGTGTCATACAGAAAACTCTTGATTACATATTTGCTAATCCTGCCATTGTTAATACTGGAGTGAGATTCATGAGTTCTGAATGTTTCTCTATGACTTTAGTGAGCCATAATTAAGGCTCTGGTTTTTGTTGCCTTGTAACTTTTTTCCTCAGTTATATCTCCTGAACTTCATTGGTTATATAGGGGGATCATGACATAGAAATTCTTCATAGGCATAAAGTCTGTTCAGCATCCAGTTCTCTGACTTATTATTAAGGCTTGGACCTGGTATCTGTGGTTTTAAGACAGAGGGTTTTAAGAAAACCAAAATGTTTTCTCAGTCAAGGAATGACAAAACCCTTGAAGATTTTAGGCACACATGTCTCATTAAATTGAATAGGATTTAGGCATTTAACCCCTTCAGGTTACTCTGTAAACCTGAAGAGTGAAAATGATGGGGCATCCAGAGCTTCACTGGGAAATCTGTTCCAGTGTCTCACTGCTCTCATTGTAATTGATTTCTTCCCTAAACCTAATCTAAATCTACCCTCTTTTAACTAAAAGGGGTTCTGTCAACTACAGACCTTGGTAAAAAGTCTTTGTCTTTCTTATAAGCCCCTTGACATATTGAAAGGCCACAATACAGTTTTCTTCTCCAGGCTGAATAAACCCAACTCTCTCAAAATTTCTTCTCTGAAGAGGTGGACCAGCCTTATCATATTGGTAGTTGTGCTCTGGACCATCTCTATTAAGTCCATGTCTTTCTTGTGCTGCTTGCTTCAGAGCCAGATGCAGTGCTTCAGGCAGAGTCTTATGAGAGTGGTATAGATGGGTGTATCACTTCCCCCAACTTGCTGTACGCACTTCTTTTTTAAGCCCAAGATATGGTTAGCTTTCATGGGTTGCAAGTGCTCATATACAGTTTTTCCTCCACCCTTATCCCCAAGTCCTTCTCCACAGGACTCTTCTCAAACAATTCATCAAGCAGTCTTTATCGGCTTTACATGGGCCTACTCTTCCAGCCTGTCAAGGTCCCTCTGGATATCACTGCTTTTCTCTAGCATATTAAACTCACCACTCATCTTGGTGTAACCAGAAATCTTGCTGAAGATGCACTCGATTCCACTACATGTCATTAATAAAGAAATTAAATAGAATACATCACATTGTGGACTCTTGACGGACATTACTCTTCACTAGTTTTCACTTGGACAGTGAGCTGATGATTGTAACTGTTTATGTGCTGCCTTCCAGTTAATTCCTTATCCATCTACTGGTTCACTAACAAACCCACATCTCTTCAATTTAGCAGGAAGAATGTTGTGGGATACCATATCAAAGGCCTCAATGAAGTCCAGATAGATTGCATTAGTTGTCATCTTGCCTTATTTACCAATGCAGTCACTCCATTGTAGAAGGCCACCGGAGTGGTCAGGTATGGTTTGCCTTACACATGAGCTTGATCATCTTTTAGGCTCATGATCTACAAAACAGAAAAAGAATAGCTCAAGACAGATAGCGAGAACTCAGAAGAAATAAATGGTGTAAGAGAGAGACAGGGAGTAATATACATACAATATCTGGGGGATATCTGAACATACATGAAATACCGAGTTATCACTAGAAAATGCAATATGAAAAACAAAGGTAAGAACTAAAATAGATTAAATTAGTTTCAGAATAAGTAGACACCTACTACTAAATTGGAATGGAGGAAATACTGTGCACACAAGAACCTGAGTATGATACAGTACTTAAAATTGATAATATTCACCTAACTTCACAGAATCACAGAGTTGTAGGGGTTGGAAAGGACCTTGAGAGATCATCAGGTCCAATCCCCCTGCCAAAGCAGGCTCCCTAGCTCATACTGCACAAATAGGTGTCCAGATGGGTCCTGAATATCTCCAGGGAAGGAGATTCCACCACCTCCCTGGGCAGCCTATTCCAGTGCTCTGTCACCCTCACTGTGAAAAAGTTCCTCCGCATGTTGGTGCGGAACTTCCTGTGCTCCAATTTGCAGCTATTGTCCCTTGTCCTGTCTCCACAGACTACTGAAAAGGGGATGTCCAATTCTCTCTGCATCCCGTATGTAAGATATTTACAAACATTGATTAGGTCCCCCCTCAGTCTTCTTTTCTCCAGGCTGAACAGCCCCAGCTCTCTCAGCCTTTCCTCATAGGATAGATGTCCCAGGCCCTTAATCATCTTTGTAGCCCTTCTCTGGACTCTCTCAAGGAGATCCCTGTCCTTTTTATACCAGGGAGCCCAGAACTGGACACAATACTCCAGGTGGAGCCTGACTAGGGCAGAGGAGAGGGGGAGGATCACCTCCTTGGATCTGCTGACCGCACTCTTCCTGATACATCCCAGGATCCCATTGGCTCTCTTAGCCACCAGGGCACACTACTGACTCATAGCCAACCTGTCATCAACCAGGACCCCCAGGTCCTTCTCCACAGAGCTCTTCTCCAGCAGGTCATCCCCCAAACTGTACTGATACATGTGGTTATTCCTCCCCAGGTGCAAGACTTTGCACTTGTTTTTGTTGAATTACATCTGGTTTCTCCCTGCCCAGCTTTCCAGCCTGTCCAGGTCTTGCTGGATGGCAGAGCAGTGTTCCTGCGTGTCAGCCACCCCTCCCAGCTTTGTATCATTGGCGTACTTGCTGAGGGTGGATGCTATTCCCTCATCAAGGTCGTCAATGAAGATATTAAACAGGACTGGACCCAACACCAAGCCCTGGGGAACACTGCTAGTCACAGGCCTCCATGAAGATTCTGCTCCAAGAATCTTAGGTCTATATAGTTTTCTAAAAATAAACTGTTACTTGCATAGAAATGTAACTCTAAGAAATATTTGCTGCTTAGAAGATAATCAGAGAGATGTGCAAATGAAGAAATGGCTAGTAACATTCCTAGTCCATTACATCAGTCCTGGATAGACTTTTGCAGGGCTTTACTAGGTATAATCCCACACCTGTAAATATTTTGAAGTTCAAAACCAGGCCAGGTTTCTGGATATGTGGATGGCAATTCTGTTCTGAAAGGGCAATGGGCACCCCCCACGTTTCCATCTGTGTACTCTCAAACTTAAAGCTGCTTTTGCAGACTTTACCAAGTGATTGATCTCTGCAAAGCACAGTAAGTAGTAGTAGCTCTGGGCACATCAGACTGCTTGCCATTCCATACTTGGAGTCTGCCATGTCTGGGTATATCAGACTTCATGCGTGTGTGCTGCTTGGTGGATCTGAACCCAGTTAGAAACTCAGATGTCTGGTTACCCGATTTGCTGCAAGTGAACAGATCAAGCACATAGGTAGTTGGTATGTTCTGGATACATTTGACTCATACAGAATCAATCTTCACAAACAGATTACTGCTGATTTAGTTTGGGGCTACTCATCTTGGATTTCTGGACAATCAGAATTTTGGTCTGCAAAACTGAGCTTCCAGCTTAACTGGACAACCAGCCTTTTGGAAAATCAGATGGCCAGACTCCTGCTTGTCTGGGTTTTTTATCTTCCAAAGTTTGGCAAAAATTGAAAAGCAAAACATAAAAGGTAAAGGTCAAAGTGCAACATCAGTTAAGGCTTGAAGTTCACCTCTCAGCCAGTTAGTGTCTGGACATATCAGAATAAGGTAAGAAATTGTATCCAGTTGTAATAGTGGTAGACAAAGCTCCACACTGCATAGCCTTATTCTTAGAGGGTCCTTGAGAACTGTTTTGAAGCCTTATTATGAGTCTTCATCACAATTCCTGTCTTGTCTCAGAGAGCAGCATCTATGTCACAGCATAGATAAATACCAGTTTTAAGCAAATTAAAAAGCTGAGTTACTCATACTGAATTGAATTCATAATCTAGAGAGGACAGTTTTACTAACAAACATGTCCTTGGTATAAATATAAATTTTGGTTACAATGTTTGAACGAATAAGGGAATGTCACAAAATAGATGTTCACTTAATTAATCTAGTAAACTATGTACAGTTTATAATCATCAGTATTCATTACACATACTTCTCATTATACACTGTTTCAGGTTGGCAGACATTACTGAGACACTGGGTGACATATTTTAATAAGTGTGAGCACATATAGCTGAATATCATTCACACTTGGAAGACCTAGCCATTCAAATGCTTTGTCTTAACTGTTAATATGAACTCCTAAACAAATGTGATAAAAATCTTACTTTCTTTTTTGTATTGCTCTTGAATCAGGGAATTATGTTTATGGATATGTCAAGCTTTATTTAATCTTTCAGTGATATGTTAAACTCCATTATAGTCTTGGCATTTTCCAGTCAGAAACATTCATATTTCAGACCTTATAAATATATCCTACTCAAAGTGCTATTGTCGCTGCAACTTTCATTATGAGGATACCATTGCTGCCTCTGTTATACTTGTGCAAAGTATAAATAAATACTCTAAATATCTGAATCTGTTCTCACTTATTCTGTTGTAGGTCAGAAATAACCACACAGGAATCAATGTAATTTCATTAAGGACAATGTTATGTATCCCCTAGGCTGAAAGTTGTATACCTGTATTAATGGCAAGGAAAGAAATAGATAAATGTGGTTTTCTTCTGCATCTTGAAGATGATTATGCAGAAAGCAAAATACATGTCTATGTAACTATCCTGAATTTCAAGAGTTTAGCAAATGTGTTCCATAGTTCATGCCTTATTGTATTCTGTAAGTGTAGTGCTTATTTTTAAGAATTAACACACAATTTTAAACAACTCTAACGTGAACTTCTGAAATTACAAACATTGAACATCTAGTGGAGTCTATGTTTTGAGAACATGACGCAACTAAATTCATAGGATATGTACACTACTTCTGAATCATGCCAAAATAGAACAAAATGAAATTAATTTATGGTGAATGTCTTTTGCTGAGTGATATTATTCCTGTATTTCCTGGCAAAAATCTCTTTGGCAATAGTTCTACTGAATATCATAAATTTTATTACTTCCAGTACATATTGATACAGTTCTTCTGTATTTAGTAGGGAAAATAGACTGATTTTCCTCACGCTCTCACAATCTAAAGCCAACTTCTGAAATAATGTTTCAGATGCAAGTTTCTTATAAATAAATGAATTGGCCTGGTTTTCTTTCCTGCTGCATAAATGGTTTAACACTGTGTTCCTCATGAGAATGCACCATGAAGTGAGGAAAAAAAAAAGAAGCAATTGCAAATGCTAATGAAATAAAATTAAATGCATATGTGTAGGAGAAAGAAAAAAAAATTCATGTTTAAAGCTGTTATACAGGACTATTCCACTATCTACTGTTCTGTGCAGGGGAATGAATAATCTTTTCCATTAGAGATAACTATTCTGAATAGAAAGTTAAACATTGTTTCTGGTAGCTCAGTTAAATCATCCAAAGTTAGTTGAGGTGTCTCTGCATGAGTGAATGGTATGTGTATCATGGGCTATATTCTCTTCTCTGCCACCTGCTCTGCATACATGCTGGCCTTCAGGTGGTGAATAGCTGTTAAATGTAATTGCTTGATCTTACTGGTTCAGATATTTAACTCTTATTTTTTCCTTTCCTTTTGTTTTTTTCTTCCCTTTTTTTTTCTAAATGCTCTGTACTCCTACAGGTTTATTTTCTTTTCAACTGGTATCTTCCTTTTCCACTGGTATCTTCCTTTTCCACTGCTTCCAGCTTCCAGAGGGTTGTATTGACAAGTCTCATTGGTTTTTACAAAGTTGACAATTAGTGTTCCTTAACAACTTTTTAAATGTTCACCTTCCCATTCTCATCTCACTTTAGTGTCTGCCAAGGAAGCCTTACTCATTTCACATGGATTAAATTTGCAGGGCAGACTTTGTTCCTAGATTTAGATTTGTAGAACAAAAGGTGGAAAAACAACAAGAGATTCCACCCAAATTATATATGATTGCTTTCTATTATTTTGTTCCTTACTGCCTCTGTCCTTAGCATGTCACTTGAATAACTCCTTCTCATTTGATTACCTCCTTGTTATTTGTTCTTATGAAGTAAATTAAAGTCCAGTAACAGAAAGGCACTGATATTGGTTAGTGAATGTCTTTTGCACACCTACTTGAAGAGGAAATATACAAGAGAAGAGGGAGGGGAGAAAAAAAATACGTGATAATGAAAAAAAAAAATAGTGGGAAAAACCTTAGGAAAGAACAGAGAGTATGACAATGATGAGGTAGGGTCCAAAACAAAAATATGAAAAAATAGGGGTAAACAGGAAGCAGAAACATAGTTGCTGTGTTTGAATTAATGTGAGGAACCCAGTCCAACATAACATAACATGATGAGTTGGGATTGTTTTAGCAGTTTCAAGAACCTTGAAATGATGACAAAAAAAAAAGGGAAAAACAGAATAACATGCAATGGATTCAATTTATGAAGTAAGTTTAATTTTACTCATTCAGGTATTTCCTCACATTTTGCAACTTGGTACACCTTTCTACACTTATTTTTTCTGGAGTCTGACCTAGATTAGTTCCCTTGAAGGCTTCTTTAGGTTGTTTACTGATAATAAACAATACATTGCATCACCTTGCAATGCTCAGTTCATCATGTGAATAGTAAAATAAGGCAAAATAAATAAATGAATGGTCCTTTCAAATGTTTCAATTACTGTGCATTATAGTTCACAGATAATCTCCAAAATTTCATTTTATGTATCAAGGCAAAATTTTCCAGAGTGACTACACAAGTGACCTGTAACTCTTTTATATTTTCTGTCTCTGGATTGCTGAGTACCCTGTGCACTTTAATATGGTATTCATAAGCCTGCATACAAAATTTCTGCTTAAAATCTATACAAATTATTCTACTTAAAAACTTTAACATCTCTGATAGTTTTGTGCTGAATATTTAGGTCACAGGAAAAATGGAGAGAAAATGAGACATTGCTTTGGAAAAATGAGTTTTAGTTTTCTTTCATTACATTTATTCCCACTGAAAAAAATCAATAAAAATCATAGGAGAATCCATGATAAGGTAGGGTCTGTCTAGGAAGGGGGAAAAGAATTTGAGGAGAAAACAGTCAAAGTAGAAGCAGTACAGGTACATGGTTAAGATACATCCTTCTTCATCCTAGGAAAATGAAGAGCAAACCAAACCCCAAGCATCCAAACCCAGAAAATTCCCATCACCTTTTTGCACTAGCTGGTACTTAAGGACTGCACAGCCATTTATTCATCCCTTCCCTCATCAAGGGAATGGGGAGGAGAATGAAATAAACTTGTGAGTTGAGATAAAGATGATTTAATAGGATAATAAAGGAAGACAACAATAATGGTAATAATAGTAACAGTGAGAATAGTAATAGCAATAGTAATAGTACATGTGATGCACAAATGCTACTGTTCACCACATGCAGAAGGCAAAAAAACCAAAACCAATCCAATGCCAAATCTGTTTCTGAGTCATGAATCTGCCTCCTGGCTCTCTTCCCCAGTTATATGCAGATAATGACATTCTATGTTGGTGAATATCACTCTGGCCAGCCTGGGTCAACCATCCTGACTGTGGTCTCACATATTGTGATGCACCTGCAGGGTGTGGGAAGCTGAAAATTCCTTGACTTAGTGTAGACACTACAACTACCTAGCAAAACTCAGCACTATGCCAGCTATTAGAAAAATAATTAACTCTATCAACTCAGTCAAAACCAGAACAAACACAAGCAAAAGACAACAAGATATATAGAACAAAGATTGAAATTAGATTATTATTTTTTTTTACATTCTTAGTATCTGGAAAAAAAGTCATGCAACACAGTTTGCAATTAGACAGAACTCCCAAATCCAATTCAAGCCAAAAGTTTCAGCTAACAGTTTTTATGCCAGAAATGTTAAGTTGTGCACAAGGGGCAATGTTTTGGAATGTACAGAGGTGCCTAGACCACATGATTTCATCAATGTGAGCTGTTGTGCCTTTCACATGTTGTTGACTGCTCACTGTGATGATCTAACAGGAAAAAAAAATCAGTAAAATAAAACCTAAAGTAGAATACTCAGAGTTAAAAGAAAGTGCCATTAACAGAAAACAGTCTAAAATGAAACTTTCAGCTTTGTTGTCTCTGCAGCTTCACAAATTCATGTCACTCTTCTGTTCTGCAGATTCATGACTACAACATATGTGGAAATTCTAGTTCTAAGTTTCATTGCATTTCATTCTAATACACTTTTGCATTATTTATGTAACACATCTTTAATCTAATATTAACATTTATTATTAATAGACCCAATTACAAATCTAGGAGTCGATATACATCTAGTATGGTGATTTATTTTGTCGTAAATCAATGGTCTATCTCCTTCCATTATTTATAGATGCATTTTCTATTTTATATTAGGAATCCATTTTAAGAATTTTCATATTCAGTGAAAAGCCCACTTACTGAAACTTCCAAAAGAAGACAGAAAGATTTAAAAATATCCTGATATTAATACCAGATAGAAACCAATGGCTTAATGAATAGGAAAAAAACAATTATTTTCTATAAACTACTAAAATAAATGTGTAGTAGAGCACACAAGTGGCAAATCTGTTATTACCACTATGTTACATTAGGGAAAGAAAAATAAAAAAAAACCAACAAAACAACAGCAAAGAAACCCTGATAAGTAATCAATCACAAGTATTTGCAAAACTAATATCCATCTGGGTTTGTACTGCACTTACCTTCTTTGAACTTGATCCTGCTTATTTTTACACTGGAGTGAAAATCTCAGAAATTCGTCAGATCTGGTTTTAGTACATAAATATTTAAGATGCTTTTACATTAAATCTGATGACATTGACTGAGGTAAAATTTTGATTTTTTCATTTGAGTCTTTAATTCAAGATCATTTTCTGGAGGAAAATGAACACACATCTTTACTATGCTCATATGCTTTTGCAGTGTTGTTCTGTAGCCTTAGCAGTATTTATCCTACCTGTAAAAGGAGATGTGAACTGTGTTCTACTCAGTCAAATTTAGGTTTTAAATCATTATTGATACAGATTAATTTTAGAAGAGCCTGGTTTTCTGAACTGCTATATCCCAGGTAACCAACTTGCATCGATCACAGATTGAGATTGTTTACATTAAAAGGGAAAAAATAGTGAAAATAATTATATACACAATCTATTTATTTATTAATATTTGTGAACATGTATGTCTTAATATGCCCAAAATACAATTTTCCTAATTATCAAAGAAAAGAGAGATTTATTTTTTTTAAATAATACCTTTTATTTTTTAATGCCAGGACTCTGATGAAACTGTTCATCTATTCTTCCGTGTTTATATCTTGTTAATTTTGTGATACTAAACAGCATGGATACTAGTGGCTTAGTACTTGAATATTTACTTTAACCCCATTTTATTTACTACAAATGTACAGCTTAATTTTTAAAAAATCCAATTCTTCAGTGATTGTATACACATAAAAACAATGACACTGCTTATCTGAAGTCTTATTTGAGCCTTATCTTGAAGGTTAGTATATCTTTTAATTTCTACTCTTAAGCAAATGAGCTATAGTGTCCACCAGCCTTGTCCATGTTTAAGGATACATTCTTGGATAAAGATTCCTACACAGCAGTAAAAGTAAGAGCTGAAACTGTGAGCAATATATACCAACACAATTAAGTAATATGAGGTTAATCATAAGTATAGCCCTTATGCCTAACAAAGTCTAAAACTTTGTAAGAGAAATATGAGACATAGTGGAAATACCATATGGAAAGGTCAACTTGATATTTCTGTGATAGCACAAATACATCCTAAATGCCATGGAAATGGCAGATACATGGTATTTGTGTTACAGAAAAAAATTAGGATGATCAGTCATTTACCAAAATTTAATAGAGAAAGATGCAGAAGAAGGATTTTATAACATCTGTATTACCCATGAAAAGAATTACTAATAAATATAAAACTTAAGCTTTTTTGAGTAGCTAGTGGAATGGGAAATAGCAGCCGTGCTAATGATAAAGTTATTATAAACCATCTGGAGTTTGCTGTGATGATGCTGTAGTGGTAATCTGATATTCTCATATATAGTTTTAAAAAGTGAAAATGTAGATAAAAGAAAGACTAAAATAGTCTCACTCCATCTTCTTATTTTGCTTTCCCTTGAATTAAACACTGACTTTTACTGAATTAATTTGTGATTTTTCTAATTTCTTCACCAGATCCTCACTACCGGTTATTTATATGAACAAAGTATGTTTTATGGCTGAGAAAGAAGGAAAAAATACTGGAGGAATGAAAGGGTAAAGTAGTGTGCTAGAAGAAGTCCTTTAGTAATAATTTAAAAGTGAAAAACAGAAACGTCACTTTACTTCCTTTTACGTTAGAACCTTGAAATGGTTGAAGTCTAAACGACAACACAATCACTGAGACTGAACCACTGCATAACAGAGGCAAAAGTTTTCTGAGTGATGATTCCTGTATCCATAACATCATAAGCCCAGCTTTTAGAAGGATGGGTGTTTAAATGTAAAGACTTAGTTTGATGGAAAATGTATCCCATTACTAGGAAATGGTTAAATATCATAATGATTTTAAAGACACACTTTATTTTTAAACTGGGGTGGGTTTTTTGACCCTCTTCCATCCCATTTATATTGCTATTCTGTGTGTGATTAGTTAATGTTCTGTCTAGTATCAGAAGTCTTCCTATACAGGTAATTACAAATTATGATCTAACTACTGATTAATAAGATCTATTTGAGATGAGTGGTTTAGATTCCTTTTAGCTTCTTCTGTAAGGTAGACTTCCTAGACCTTACATAATTCTTGTAAACTATTTATGAAACCTTTCCAATTTTTAAACAGTTTTTCTAAAGCATAGATACCATATTTATTATGGAACACAAATAAAGCATAGACACCAATTATTGTAGGATAAAGAAAACATCCAATAGCATCTCTAGCACTCTCCTTACCAAATTGATTTTTTAACCAGAAAAATGAAACTTCAAGTAAGAGCTGTTATTTTGCTGTGTTCACAGTAACTGTTTATTTTCCCTACCCAAATATCTTCTGGAAGAGGGGTGGTGTTTATTTCTAAAGTGTGGCTATAATCAGTTAATGTATTAATATTTATATTATTTATATTAATTTATATTTTACAGAGCTAAACGGGCAGTTTCTAACACTTCCTTTCTGGTTTACAGTAGAACATACAGTTTGGGGAAAAGATTAGAGTGTTGTTGGTTTTTTAAAAGTGCAATTTTAAATGTGCTGTGGAGTAAACAAAGATTTAGAGTAATATGCAATTAGTTTCATATACCTTGTCTTTGACAGGTATGTACTGTCTCAGCTACTCTTGGGCTGAAGAACAGAAGCTTATAAAGCAGATTTTCCTGTTAAACTTGGGGGAGAGGGATTTCATTACTCATGGAAACATTTTCTCCACAGTCATATATTACAACCTGCTGAGTACATGTCCATTTTTATTTCTTCTGAGCTCTGGAAGCCATCAGCTACTTAAGAAGTCCAAGTCAGGAATTCAAACTGTAAAAAAGAAAAAAATGCCCAAATGAGGAAAAAAACCCCTTTTTTCTAAACATGACTCCAACCTGAGCATACAATCAGTTCACAGTACGTCTGGAATAGACATTTACAATTTCAACTATTCTAGTTAGTCTTGGTTTTCAATTGGCTGCAAAAGGCTTGACTTCTACCTTTTTTTATTCCCTTCCCTCCTGTTGCAAATGTCCTTTTCACCCGGCCATCTCTTGTACGATTGACTCTGAGGCCTCTTAAACATTTCAGGAACAAGTGAGTGAAGGCATAGGATTATATCTATCCCATTCTATTCATTCGGACTTCAGTCGTTTCAAAACAGTCACACAAGAGTATTTTGCCACAGTTTGGTCCAGCATTAATTTTGGGGAAAGATCAGGTATAATGAGATGGTGATAGTCTTGGAACTCTTAAGGTAGCAGCTAAGGTGGCACATATAGTATATTTTAAAATTGCTAAGAAGATAGAAGAAAATTAAATGTCACCACAAAGCAGATTAATTATTGTAAAATATTGTTATTTATATTTACTTACTTATGGACTTTGATGAGGGCAAGAAAATGGCCGTACTGTTCCTTTCTATTGGGACATAAACTGAACAAAGGATCTGTGGGAATTAAACCACATTTTTCTTTCAAATTCCTTCAAAAAATGAAGTAATATTAGCATATTCCCATGTCACATGAAATTCAGTTAAAACAGTATAACCAAGGACTATAAATATGATCAAAACCAGGTCAATAACCTCCTGGATTTAGATTACCAACATCTACAGAGAATCTTGGAAATAAAAGCTACAAAGTACAATAGTAAAATGGGATAAGAGAGACCAAGACATTTTTATACATGCTATGCTTACAAAACTATGAAGATGTGCATTTATACTCATACAAATATGAACAAAATTGTTAGAAGTGTATAAAATATTTTAAAATATTTTTTCACAAAATATATTCTTCAAGTTAAATAAATATTTCCTCTTAAATGTTATTGAAACATTTTTTCTATTTGTTAAATTAAAACTGCTGAGTTGTGTGATATTGAATTACTATATTTAAGTTCCTTGGGTTTTTGATAAAAAAACAGATTGCTATTAGAAGTCACAATTTTTGCAAGTGTTTGAGTAATTTTAAAGATTAAAATATTTTAAGTATTTTTAAGGAAAAACTAAAATGTAATTACAAGATAAAAATAGACATACAATACTTTTGATTTTTTACCAACAAAATTTCTACTTTCCTAGTAACTTCAATTAAAAATCACTGTATGACAGCATTCCAAGTGTGTAATTTTCTGTGACTGATTGATCTCACATTGTCATGAGGAATTTACTTCTATAAAATACAAACCAGA
The DNA here is from genome assembly GCA_022605575.1 of Laterallus jamaicensis coturniculus. Classification (NCBI taxonomy): domain Eukaryota; kingdom Metazoa; phylum Chordata; class Aves; order Gruiformes; family Rallidae; genus Laterallus; species Laterallus jamaicensis. The sequence goes on from JAKCOX010000001.1 coordinate 91,099,242, forward strand.
TTCCATCTCTTTATAAGCATCAAGTAATAACAATACTTTATTACTTCTTTTTAGAGTTCAAGGCAATTCAGTAATACGAAGAACCTAGGAAGAAAAATGTGTATCTTTTCATTTTGAGAAAAGGGGAGTCTCAAATGAGGACCAAAAAAAAGGTGAAAATAATAAAAGTTTTTAAAATCACAACTATTTTTTTTTAATATTTAGTAGGTGCTGCTTTCTTCACATTTTAATTCCTTTTGCTTTCACACATCATAAATATGACCTCAGCCTTTGAATAAATGATAAGTAATTCTATAAGCTCCCTAATAGAACTTGCTCATAACCTTTACAAGTAAAGCTCTTTTCATATTTAGATTTCAGCATGACATTTTTAGGTGCCTTTGTTGCTATCAAAGAACATTTATATTTTATAAAGGAATATATTTAAGTGGGAATTCCCCATTACTGTAAATACAACCATAGGTATATTTTGTTAGAGTTCCTAATTTGAAGAATGTAGACATTGATATTAGATCTTGGTAAGAGCTGCAGTGTGAAAGACAGAACCAACGTCAAACTGGTCTTTAGAGAAATCTAATGTATACATATCCCTTTGGAGAAAATAGTAGCTGTTATGATGAATGCTACTACGGATAAAGATCAGAACAACCATACTATGGTAGAAATAGAGGTAAATAATCACAGAATCACAGAATCACAGAATCTTAGGGGTTGGAAGGGACCTCAAGAGATCATCGGGTCCAACCCCCCTGCCAAAGCAGGCTCCCTATCTCATATTACATAGACAGGCGTCCAGACAAGACTTGAATATCTCCAGAGAAGGAGACTCCACCACCTCCCTGGGCAGCCTATTCCACTGCTCCGTCACCCTCACTGTGAAAAAGTTCTTCCGCATGTTGGTGCGGAACTTCCTGTGCTCCAGCTTACAGCCATTGCCCCTAGTCCTGTCCCCACAGACCACTGAAAAGGGGCTGGCCAATTATCCCTGCAACCCATGTCTAAGATATTTATAAACACTAATTAGGCTTCTTTTCTCCAGGCTGAACAGACCCAGCTCACTCAGCCTTTCCTCATAGGGGAGATGTTCCAGACCCCTAATCAACTTTGTCGCCCTTAATAATACTTCAGTCTAGCTAGAAGTTAGCCAAATTCAGTAAAGGCTTTAAAGGATGAAAAGTGCTCGGAAACTTCAGAAGCCTGATAATATGATGTTTGCATTTGATCTATATTATGCAGAAAGTGTTATCAGTGATTTGATAGATGTGACAGTGCTACATTTATGGATTTAAAGGGTGTTTTTCAATGTAAAGAATTCTATGATTCTATATTCAAGAATAAGACTTTAAATATCAAGTAAAGTTGCAACCTGGAATAACATATTTAGTTTTCATTTCAGGGCATTTCCAGAGCAATGTCATTTTTAATGCAGCAACAGAGAAGCATGAAAATCTGATGTATTGTGTTAGTCTCATCATTTGCCCTGGTTTATGGTGGTTATTTCACACAGTTCAAAGCATATCCCATTTGTTCCTGTCATGACAAAAAACTTGGAGACATCTGTACAGCCTCATCACTTTAAGTTGATACACATGCCACCTAAGAAGAAAACTTAAAAGTCCTAAAAAATGCATAGACAAGAACTTTCAGGATTTCCGGATGCCTGCCGTAACAGCAGAAGGCAACATACTTTATCCTGCTGGAAAGCCATGTCTAATTAGATTTTAGCTTCAGTGAGAACTTCCACGTCCAACAGGAGCACCTTTTAGGCTGCGAAGCTCTAGGTGATACAATTTTAAGTGGCTTCAAAATCATTTAAGGGAACCCAGCAACTTGGTAAATATCTAGTCCAAAACAAGAATTATTCCATTGTGCTAAACTGAATACTCAAACAAAGCATATGTTTTCTTTTACATAGTGATCAAAGACACCAAATTGCATGGAGTAAACAAAGTCATTGATTTGATCAATCCGTTGCTTTAAATGCCAGAAACCCAACTGGTGAGCCATGCTGAATAATGATAATGAAAAATTACATAACAGAGGCTGAAAACCTGGGAAATGTGCATATGAATCTTTGTGCTGATTTATATAATTGTGTTGAACTATAAATGGCCCAAATTTTAGCTATTTCTAATCACTGACCTGAATGTGCCTTCTATAAACTTCTTTTTCTCTCTCACCTACTAAGTTCAAGTCTAAACTCTATGCAGTAACCTGACTTCTGTTTCTTGTAGGATTTAGTGAGATTTATTTTTCAAAATGCCATGAGATACAACATTAAATAAAGTGTCACATAGTATTATAAGAAATGGAAGAAGCCTCCAGGAGATACACAAGTATGTATTCTTCAGCAGTGGAACACAGCCAAAGATGCTTTGAAGAGTGATTATGGGAAATAGTCCAGAAAACATGAAAGGAAACCTTGAAGTGATCCTTCCAAATCAGTTGAGCAGTAAATAGTCAACAGTCAAACTCTTTTAAAAGCCTAGTTCTGTAATCCCAACCAAAGTGAGGCTTAATTGTACCATCACTGGAGTATTACAAACTTAGATGAAAATAAATTCTCTGTTCTGCAATTTCTGATTCTCTCTTCATTTACAGCCATAAGCTAAAGAAGTGATGAAAGAATCTGAACAACTTGAACATGAATTTAGTAGGAAGAATCAGAGGATATATGAGCAGCTGCACAGATTATGATATAAATTTAACAATCCTTTTAAAAAGGGAGGTATCCCTTATGAATGTTGAAGAAAGAAACTCCTCATTCTGTAGGAGGAATGGCAGGTTAGCTTTCATAAGGGTCATCCCAAGGTGGATTTTTTCCCCGAGTCCTTTAATAACATCAAGGACAAAGATGAGGATGGTGAAGATGACGAGTATTTCCTACACAATACCATAACAAATTTGACTACACCACTGAAAGAGAAAACCTTACATTGAATGTCAAGCAAAAATAGATTGAGAGCATTCATACTTATGAGAAGTGGCTGTGGAGACATTATGAACTATTTTTCAGTACAACAACTATACAATGATCTTGGTTTTAATATACTACTATTAATTAGGTTGTCATGCTGATTTTTTTAAAGGCAGGATTTAATGCCAATACTAGAGATTAAATTTTCTGCTTGCTAATTGACATGTGAGAATGATTCAAAGTTGTGTCAGGGAATGTCTAGACTTCATATTATGAGGCATTTCTTTAATGAGTGGGTGGTCAAATACTGGAATAGGCTTCCTAAAGAGCTGGTGAGTGCCCCCAGCTTGCTGTGTTTAAGAGGCATTTGGACAACGCCTTTTATAACATGCTTTAACTACCCTGAAGTGGTCAGGCAGTTGGACTAGATGATCATTGTAGGTCCCTTCCAACTGAAATATTGTATTGTTTCTATTTTTCTATTTTGTAGTCCCTAAAATATGAAAAAAGAATAATTCTTCCTGAAATTTGATTCTTTTAGGGCAAATGAATCCCTTCTCTTTTTAATCGTTGAAAGCAAAGATTTTCTTCTTTTTCCAAATGGTCAGTTGTCAAGTTGCTGTGATGACTGCAACACTATTGCTCATGTCTATCACAAATATACTATATGATATCAACAGTTGAAATCTGTGACAGATATGAATCAAAAGGATGAAGCTTCATTTACCATGAACTGTACGATCAGCCTTGAACCATAGGTTAATCTTCAGCTACTGCTATCCTTATTTTCTCAGTGGTCACAATTGTTAGGTCTGAAAACTCTACTTCTATCTCAGTAAGATTTATTTTTCTTTCAAGAAATCCTCTCAGAAGAAAATAAGGATTATGATCTAATTAAAAATCAATCTTTAGGTTATGACTCTAAAAGACTAAACAACTTGTGACAAGATCTTGGTCAGTGAGATATTTATGATGCATCTGTCTTGGTCTTCATAACAACATCCGACAAAAAAAAAAAAAAGATTCCAAATTAAAAATGTTAAATTTAAAAATAGAAGAATTCAAAGGGTGATGGTGGGAAATAAAAATTATTTATTAAAAAAATCAATGCTTCCATTCAAATCAATAACCTTCTGAGCTCTGATGAACATCGTGTAGTCTCTTTTAGAGGTTAGGATGTGTATATTGCTAGCACATCTGTACTGTGGCTGCCTACTCCCTGCTTCCCTGCAGCCTCTGGCATGCTCTCCTCGTTAAGCAGTTCAATAGCTGCCTGAGAGACGAGTTCTTCCTGCTTTCAGAGTGGTCCAACTTTCCCTTTTGCATTACCTGTTCACATAAATTTGGAACACAAGTAAATAAAAAATGCAGCAAAAACCTGTCAAAAGACTGTGACAATAGATTTGCACAATTAACATTGAACAGCTAGGGGCTGCTTAAATGAATTGCTAAGTATAATGATTTAATAGCTCATTGAAAGACTGAATTAACTTTAAAAGATTGTTATTATAAAAATAAGGAAATAAGACACTGTCAGAAAGTCATTGTGATCTGTTTTCCAGCATATTAGATGAAAATTAAGTACTGTACTTATGACAACAAATTTAGAGCTGTGACAGTTTCTTTGCGTTTGACACCTCTAATAATATGTGATATCAACCTGATACAATGTGTGACAGTGAGAACATAATTGCAAAGCTTTAATGCTGATACAAAATGAAGTAAAATACATTGTGTAAAGAAATTGAATTAATTGAAGGATAAGGAAAATTCATAGCAAAAATTGATATAGAAGTCAAATGTCTTATTTCATTTAACCTCAAAATAAGACCATAAGTACAACACCTTTTTGACATACTCGATTTAAGTTCAAATATCAATAAATACATTTTAAGAAACAACAGATGTAAATGTTCCAATATCTGACTTTTAAATAAGGGTTCCTTAACGGACGTAAAAAATTGCATTAGCTACTTTTGTCTTTATATAGAAACATGTAAAGAGTGGATGCCATTATTCACATTTTAAGTCAGCTGAGGACACATAGAACAGTGACAATAAGAGGACAAGTTAAAAATAAATAAATATATGACTGGCTCCCTGTGTTGGCAATTACAAAAAGAAATCTAGAGAAGCATCAGGAGGATTTATTTGTCATACCAGGAAATTGATGGAATCCATTTTGGTCTGTCAAAAACACAAATCTAATGTGTTTTACCGCAAACCAGAAATTGCTCTATCTGATGCATTACCTTGGAAAAAATAAAAGATTATGATTTTTTTTTTAATGCTCACCAAGTTGTGATGATGATTGGTACAGATCCCAAGAATTCCTTGCATAAAATATTGCATAACTCTTCCCCAAACCCAGTGAAAATTTAGGGTTTTTTAAACAAGAAAATAAAAAATTTAAAAGCCTCAGGTGTTCCAATACTCACAATATTTCCTTATTTTATAAAGCAATGGACTAAATAGGAAAAAATAATTGACTATTCAACTGTTGTAAATAGGGGAAACCCATCAGACGAACTATGTATATGCATGGTTATATAACTCTGAGTGGTAGGCGTTAAAACATACTCACCTTGACAAATTGATTACCACAACTGATTCACTGTGGTACAAGACTACAGTGTAATTGTCTGTACATGCTCTTAACACTTTCAGAAATCTGGATACAGATATTATCAGCTAAAATATTTGAAACTGAAGAACAAGGAAGGACATCATATGAAATACACTGTCCAGGTGGTATATAGCACCTTTAGAAGATTATATGAAGACATGTCTAAAATCATTTATAAAGAAAGCTTTAATAATTATATAAGAGATTTACTTACTAGTAAACCTTTTCTTAAATATACTTTAGAAGAGTTTATAAGTTTGTCTGGAATTGGTATTTTATTCAGAGTTTTAATAAGAAGGTGGTATTACAAAATATAATACTAGGTATGCAATTTATTACAGTTAAAAAAATACTATTCAGAAGCTTAAGAAATGTAAGTCCTATATAAATAAAAATAATGCAGAAGACTGAATTCCATGGACTTTTATTAAGAAACAGCTGAGGTATGATAGGGTTGATTTTATTTGTAATGCCAGCACCAGATTTCTGAACAAAAGGGTTGAAAGACATGAAAGTTACAATTGTCTCACAAGGACCCAATAATAAAAGAGGTTTAGTGATATGACATTTCCAAAATAGGAAATGGAAGTTCCTACGCTATAGAGAAAAGACCATCAAACCAGCCAAAAGCAAAGCAACTGCCACTTTGTCCTACAAAAAAATTCCTTACTAATCATAGATATGGTGGTGATGAGCTTAAACAAAAAAGAAAGACAAATCAGTAGAGAAGAGCACTTGGTAGCTTACTCTAGCTATTGATTTTCATTCTAAAAAAGGATGAAAAATAAACAAACATGAACTAAAATTGGAATCAAGTAATCAATCAAGACAGATTTTTCTTTTTCCCTAGCCCCTTGGTGGCTAATTGAAGAACTGAGAATGAAATAAACTTTAAATACTCAGATATAAAACACCACTTCAAATTGTTTAAAGAAACTAAGGTAATATATACTGCAATAGTTTTATATTGAAGAAAAGGATTAGTTTAACAAATAGTCCTTTCCAGAAACTGATGAATCTAAATCTGAAAACAGGTTATAATCATCCCTTGGAGAACTGGGTTTCAAACAGGCTTTAAACTCAACTGGAATTTGATGTGCATGAATCATCTCATCAGTAAATCAAAGAAAAACATCTGTGTGAGCATCTGCAAAAGTAACTAAGCCTCACATAGCTCTAATGGCAATAAACTCAAAGGCTAGAGTATACTATCTTGAAGCTATTTATTCAAGTAATTTTAAATATCTGGAGACTATTTTTCTCTAGCTGCACTTTTCACATATTAAAAAATATATAAGGCACAAAGAGCTACCATTTCCAAGGTCTCGTTTACATAAGATTTCATGTGGAACATGATAAATATTGATTTTCCCCTTGAAGTACGAGCAGAACTAACTAGGAAATGGTCAATAGTATAGACTAATAGGTAGACAGAATTGAAGGACCCTGTCATCTATCATATTAGTTCTTATAGCATTTTCAAGAATATGTAGAGGTTATCATTCTATAGCATTCTGTCTACCAATTACTCTCACTGACATTTTAAAAAACATTAAAAAATAGTAAAGCTATACAATGGACTAGGAAGCACAGTTACTTTGTAAATGACACTAGGATTATACCATTACAACTCTGCCAATCATTTATGCTTTACTAGATAACAATGTTTGAAGTGAGGAATTTTTTTTTAAAGTAAATTTTTTTCTCCTAAAAATATCTAGGGAGATATGTGATGTAGGATGAAAAACTATGGCATACAGAAGAATGTGTTGCAAAGGGCACTGGAAAAACTGGTCAAACTGTATTGGGCTAAAATAAGCAACAATAATTTGCATCATACCTTTCACAACCAATATTTTTTAATCAATAAGAAAGTATACTTAGTCAGATTCAACTTGAGTCAGTAGTGAAAGTCTGAGTGTAAAGGTGTAGTTTCTCCTTTAAACGGTGTAGTTGCCAGCTTTTCATGGTGCTTGCAAAGTGCATGCTTTCTCACTGGTGGCTTCAGTCTTGTCCGTGCTGGATGCATCCTTTATGAAACAATGAAGGTGGATTCTCATTTTAGGATGAGAATTAGCATCAGAAGTGACTCTTGCATACGGATCTCCTATGTGGACATATTGACTTGTATATATGAGGGTTCCCTGCAAATATACCCAGCACCACATATGCTTTCTGCCAAGTTATCCACCATACCCTGCTCCCCTACCCCAATACTGTGGTGATAGAACAGTAGGTAGGAGGTGGGGCCACTCCTGCCACAATATGACCATGTACAATGTATATATTTGTAAGAATTGAGATCTATTTATGGACTAGAAGATAGAGTATATATACTAAGTAAAAGTTTTACAATAGATAATGCAATTAACCCTACATAAGATATGTACATAAAAATCAGCAAAGGTAGATCAGCTGGTCTTCTCCTGGTACAAAAGTTTTGTATATTCTTATGTGTTGTCTTAAGAAAGAGGCAACCTAATTGAACCTATTTTTCACAGGATGAAGCACGTGTTGTATAGTATGTCTTCTAAGTGGTCAGTATTATGCTTTAACTACTCAGTAGTATCTTCATATAAAAGACAACAGTTTAACAGTGCTTCTTCTGCAATACAAATTCTTCTACCTAGATTGTAACAGCAGCGGGAAGTAGACACTGAAATAAGGAAATATACAGGAAATAACCTGAAATACAGTTACATGAATAATTCAATGATACTGCAATATTAATTAGAATATCACATATTACATAAAGTTCTCAAAGTGTGTGCTTTGCTAATGTTAATGACAGTTCAAGGAAATGCTTAATTCTTTTTTTGAAATTGTCATAAATTCTACGGGTTTTTTAATATGATGAATATATTGTTACACATTATTCAGTATTTGTTATATGGAATAACCAAATCTGTTTTCCTCTTATTCTAGATATTAATTCTATAAAAATTGTAGTATGTGATAGAAAATAATATGGTATCCATTAGGATGAAGGAAAGTTGAATACATTCAGGTCCCTCCTTCCTTCTCTCCTTTCTTTGTCCCATCCTTTCTCCCTCCTCAGACGTACTTTGTAATTCTTACTTTTTTTTAAACAGCTAAAATAACATATGGTTTTGTATAATTTCTAGCATACCTGAAGGAGCTGGCTGATGTAGTTGCCAAGACACCCTCCATCATATTTGAAAAGTTGTGGCTGTTGGGTGTGGTCCCCAGGAACTGGAAAAAGGGTTACATCACTCCTATTTATAAGAAAGTGAGCAAGGAGGACCCAAGGAACTACAGGCCTGTGAGCCTCACCTCTGTGTCTGGGAATATCATAGAACAGATCCTCCTGGACAACATGTTAGAGCACATGATGGATGAGTGTGTGATCCAGGACAGCCAGCACAGCTTCACCAAGGGAAGGTCGTGCCATACCAATCTGGTGACCCTCTATGATGGAGTGACAGCATTGGTCGAAAAAGGGAAGGTGACTGATGTCATCTACCTGGACTGGTTCAGGGCCTTTGGCGTGGTCCTCCACCTCATCTCTAAATTGGAGAGATATGAATTTGATGGGTGGACAAGAAACTATTTGAAAGAACATAGACAAAGGGTGCTGGTCAATAGATCTATGTCCAGGTGGAGGCCAGTAACAAGCAGGGTCCCCCAGGGGTCCGTCTTGGGATGGGTACACTTTAACATCTTTATCAATTATATTGATGATGGAATTGAGTGCACCCTCAGCAAGTCTGCGGATGACACCAAACTGTGTGGTGTGGTCAACACCCTAGAAGGAAAGGAAGTCATCCAGAGGGATCTTGACAGGCTGGAAAGATGGGCCTGGGTGAACCTAATGAGCTTCAATATTGCAAAGTGTAAGGTCTTGCACTTTCCTCATTCCTCACCTCTGGAGGAATCCTAGGCATATATATAGACTGGAAGAAGTGGCCAGCAGGGACAGGGTGGTGATTATCCCTCTCTACTCTGCCCTCGTGAGGCCCCACCTGGAGTACTGTATCCAGATCTGGGTCCCACAATACAAGACATGTGGAACTGTTGGAGAGGGTTCAGAGGAGGGCCACGAAGATGATTTTAGAGGGCTGGAGCACCTCCCCCATGAAGAGAGGCTGAGGGAGCTGGGCTTGTTCAGCCTGGAGAAGAGAAGGCTGCAGGGAGACCTCATTGCAGCTTTCCAGTACCTGAAGGGAGCATCTAAACAGGAGGGGATTCAACTTTTTAAAAGGGTAGACAATGGCAGGACAAGGGGGAATGGATTAAAGCTGAAGGAGGGAAGGTTTAGATTAGACATTAGGGGGAAGTTCTTTACAGAAAGAGTGGTGAGGTGCTGGAACAGGCTGCCCAGAGAGGTGGTAGATGACCCATCCCTGGAAGTGTTCAAGGCCAGGTTGGATGGGGCCTGGGCAACCTTGTGTATATCCAGGCCTGAAAGTTGGTGGCCTTGTCTGTGGCAGTGGGGTTGGAACTCTGTGATCCTTGGGGTCCCTTCCAACCCAGACCATCATATGATTCTATGCCTCAAAAATACAGATTGAGAGTACTAATGCTACATTCACATATGGCTATCTCTTCAATAACACAAATTGTGATTCATTATGAAGAATCTATATTCGGTCAGTAAAAAGTATTCTCTAGCTTCAGCAAAATCTCTCTCTATTTCCTTATAGGAAATTTGAGAGAAAAATAAAGCTGTTATTTAGTTCACACAGGTCAAAATAAGTGAAGAATTATGGAAGTCAGTTTTGTTGAACCTTTCTCAGATGAAAAAATTCTCCCTGTGAAATTTAGACCTTAAGCCATGAGAGTTTGTTAAGATTTTACAGTGAGTGTACAAATATATTGTAATTCCTTTATTTGTTATTTTAGGGATATATGGATAGTCCATTTTGTTTTTATTGACTCAGGTACTGCAGCAGAAGTATCTCCTCTGCTGGAAGGTGTAAAATCGAAAGCCTAGATAAATAATGTTGGCACCAAAAAGAAGATAAATGTTGTCATTTAAGAGGTAGATACATCCTTAACAATCATGGAAAAATAAAATAAATTTGTAGAATCATAGAATGGTTCAGTTTGGCAGGGGCCTTAATGATGACCTAGGTCCAACCCCTTGCCATCACTAGACCAGGCTGCCCAACACCCCATCCAACCTGATCTTGAATATGCCAGGGGCATCCACAACTTCACTGAGCAATGTTGCAGAGTCTTGCTACCCTCACAGGGAAGAATATGATCTGAATACGAAGTTTCCTCCTCTAGCAGAGTTATGTTCACAATAGTGAATGACAGGGCTGAACTGTGTGTCATTCTGTCCAAGATATTACTCTCTGAGGTCACCCAAGGAAAGTTGACAAAATAGTCAACTTTCAAAATGTCCTTCAGTAGGCATGTGCCTGATTTTAATTAATCTTGATATAATTTTCTTTTTACCAATATTGAGCAAAATTACCTTTATTATATGTACAACCAAGGAACAGATGTTACTGTGCAGTAATAATTTGTCATAAAAATAAAGCAACTTCATAAGATTATGTTCAGTTCCCCACCACATAAACATATTATTTTAGCCAACCTAATTCATGTATCAAAGTAAAAGAAAATAAACCACATTGGAAGAATTTGAGATGCTTTCTCTGTGTCTCCAACCTTAGCATGGGAAAGTAAATAGAATAGTGATATCTCTGCTGTAGCCCAGATAATTATTATTTTTTTTAGAGATTTAGTGTTGCAGGGGTTAAAAGAAACAAGCAAGAAATATAACAATGATTAAAATTATACAGTTATGGCCAGAAATCAATGACCACTTAGAAAGTCCACTATAACAAGGAAAAATTCAGGGGATGTGGTAGAAAAGAGAAATACTATATTCTCTAGAATAAGTCCACATATAGTAATCGAAAATATAATATCAGGAACAATCTTTCACAAGTGAAAAGATGATTTAGATAGTTTAGATGATCCCCATCTTCATCTGCAATAGCTATGAATTTCCAGTTGTCACCATTATGAGTATTTACTTTTCTTGCTTGATACTTAACTGTCTCTGCTCATATTCCTTTGCTTAGTGCACAGGACCATGAAAATGTCAGAATAATTTTTGAGAGGATGAAATTTATGCAACCAAAAAGTAAGCTAAAAAGTCTTTGTGCTCATAAAAACTATATTTTATTGTAATATAAACTAGAATAATCTTAAATATTTAATATAAAGATTTAGAGAATGATAAGAACATGGAAGAGAGATCCAATGGCAGTTGCTAAATACAGAAATAATAACAGGTCCGGAAATTGCCTGACTTAAAAACATCACAGAATCACAGAATCACAGAATCTTAGGGGTTGGAAGGGACCTCGAGAGATCATTGGGTCCAACCCCCCAAACCATGTGGGAGAATATATGATGTCTGTCAGTGGATGAAATGTGTCATGTGTTCCCATTCTTTTTCCTATGCATCTCTTGACTGAAAATTCAAAATGACTTGACAAGAAGGAATCCAAAAATATTACAATTGTCCCTTTCTCTTTCTGGTAGGTTATGGCATCCAACATTTATTTTAATCAAGTTGGCAAATGTTTGATTTGCAATGAACCACGCCAGTTTTTACCAGACTCTCAAACTCTGCCATATCTCTATATTTATCCATTTTTTACTTTCCCGTCTAATGCTTATAAATTATTTCAGAATATGTTCCAGTGAATTTCCTCATACTGAAAATAAACAACTAATTTACGCTTTCTTGATATACTTTTTTTCTCTTTGAATTGCCTTTTATTGTATAACTTTGTACCTATGTGGCATATGCTCCCACCCCAAAAAAGCCCATGGGAAAACCCTACATTTTGAGTGACAGGTGAAAAAGCTTTGGCAAATGGAAGGGCTACATGACTATATATAACCACAGGTCAGATTTTATTTGCGTATAAATAGATTCCCACAAGAGGGCCATTTTTAGCTGGTGTCCCTCAGAACAGTGGGTCTGAGGCCCTCCCCAGGGGTTGCAACACCACTTAAAGTTCATTTTCTATACAAATTGAGAGACCCACATCTTACATGGTGATTTTGCACATTTTGGGTTGTCAAACAGAAACCTTAGGAGCTCTGAAGTCAGTAGTGTAGTACTAATATCCCAACTGACAGCCTGATCGTGTGGATTGTTAATGACTGTTGGAGCCTAGGAGAGGTTTCAGTTAGATTCACTTTTTTCCTTCCATCTTTTAAAATAATTTGTTTGTTTGTTTGTTTGTTTATTAAGTGGCCTGATCTGGTTTGTGAGATTCTGTGACAACATCCTCCCTGCATTTTTGGAAATTGCTAATAGTTCAAATTATTTCCAGTAATTCGTTCAGATCTTGAAGGTGAATTTAAATTAGTAATACTGACTTTGATTATTTATATTGATTGTTCTTTAATTTGTTTCCTATGTGGACCTGTGTTTCTATTATTTTGTTCTTTCATGCCCAACCATGTTAGCTAAAAGTCACGACTGCTTCAGTTTTCCCTATAACGCAAATCATTAGTTCACCTTTCTCATTAAGCAATGGGTCTATGTTTTCTCTTTATCTTTCTTTGTAATGATTTATAGCAGCTTTAATTACAAGTTTTTATGTTCTTCACTTGACTTGAATAGTTACGTAGCTCAGTTTTTACAGAGTTTTATAGTTAAACCAAAGCTGGACCCTGCTCAATGTGTTCCATCTTGTGCAATCACGATTGAAGTTGAATCAGCACCTTACGTACGTTCTTTTGAACAGTAACTTGTACATTCTCAGCTGCTGATCCACTCATTTTCTCTTTTTTCCAAGTATGTTGATTCATGAATCAGAGTTGCCTAGAGTCTACTTTATTATTAGCACAAAAGTTTTTCAAAAGTGCAGCTTTAAAAAAAGGCATATAAATTATAAACACAATGATCTAATTGAAAATAACAAGCTGATCAATATATTTCCAATATATCCTTAAAAAATTCTGAAGTCCCCAATGCCACTACAAAACTAGTAAGATTATTTGAGTTATTGAATTGTACTATTGGCTAATTATGGTATCATTCTAATAAGTTGTATAAAAATAATACTAGTTACAATGACATGAGAGGAAAACCACCAAGGCCATCTCTTTCTTCGCCTCGTTAGTACTTCTAGATAGCATTTATGGTTAAGTCAGTAGGCTGAGCTTCATCCCAGACTCCAAAAATCTTGGATGGTCTGTCATTGAGCCAATAAAAAAAATTCTTCCAGTTAGAGATTGACTTTAGAAATGTCTTCAGTAATGATGGCATAATGTTATTCTGAAAGAAGGATCTGTTCCTGGAAACCAACTCGTAGTACATCCTGGAATACTAGTGTTTGCGAAATCCTATAATGTTTGGACTAGTTGAATACTTTCCATTTCAAAGTAACTGTTTTCTAACCAATGCTTATTTATAGAATGCTAGTTATAGAATCCCAGTTATGCCTTAGGGAGTTTATTGTTACTTCAACACATAATAACTTGTTAGCATTGTCTATTTCCAGTGGGTTGTAAATGATGGTATTAATTGAATGTTAAGATTATAATACATTATGCATTGTGTCATGCCAACTGGGAAGAATGTTATTTGCATATATATATTCTTTTTTAATAACTAGGAAATGTGTACAAGTGCAAAATAGGATTGGCAACAATGTTACTGTAAATGAAAAAATTAACTAAACATACAATGGTTTACAGTTATCATGTCGGAATGGTTTTTCAATGGGGATTAGAAAAAATCTTTCTGATAGTTGTTTTATCTTTTTTGGTTTTTACTGCTATTGACATTTTTTATATTGCAGGGTAATAGTAACAGCACAAAGGTTATCTAAATTTAAATTTTGCATCATTCATTATTTTGCATTCAGTATAACTGTACATAAGACTTGATGGCTATAAACTTTTCTGGAAATATTACAGATTTTTTTCATTTTTTTTTCCTAAAGTGAATCTATAAGTGGCAAGGACATGAAAAGAAAAACTCCAAAGTGATCACTTCCTTTACCATATTAGGATTTCTAGACATAATTTATGGTTAAGACAGTGGGCTGAGCCTCATCTCAGATTGTAAATTCAAGGAAATTAAAGTCATAGACTGTCTCAGATGGTCTATTGATGAGCCAATAATAAAGCCCCGTGCTCTCAAGAAAGAATAAAAAATCTGGCTAACCCCAAAGTCACAGCTCTGTCAGTGTCTACTGGTTTTGTGGACTCTTAACAAGAAAATTGTCCAGTTCCATCAAAACTTAGTCTCAGATTTGAACATTTCACTTACTGGATGAAGAGCTGACAATCCAATCGACTATTAAAATTACACATTAGCCTCCTCAATTTACATATTTTTCCTCATTCAGCCTCATTATTGATAACATATACAATAGCATACACTATTATGACATTTTAGGCTGGATAAAGTGGTAAAAGTTCAAGTACTGCTTGAAAAAACTCAAAAGTTAATAAGAATAATATAATTTATAATGAATTCCTCAAAGTTCATACTGAAAATGTTATACAAGGTAAAAGACCCTTCCTCATCTCTTCCATTAGAGCAGCCAAATTCAACCCCAGAGGTTTTCAGAGGTGTATATTGCTTCATCAATCCTAACTGCTCACAGTCTGCAACAGAACTGAGTGCTGAATGTGACGGGAATTATTATCTTCTTGAACATCATGGATCTATTCTATTTATATCCAGTAAGCAAGAACTCACTTGCATTTCCAGAGCTCAAAACATTCATAAATCAAGATATATTGAACACTTGCAAGATTCACAGCCTAAAAGATGCAAGTCTAACTCAAATATCTTCTGGTTATTAGAAGAGGGTCATGAATAACTAGGATCACTCCTGCCCAGAACAGGATACAATTTTCTTTTAAGTACTCAGTAGTCAAAATGAAATGGAGACACCTGCCTTGGATATTTGTCTGTGGGCAGCTACTGTCCAGAAGCAAGTGTTTATGCTCTTGAAAGCATGAAAAATATTAATCTAGAATTAACATTATATATCAGTATAATTAGTTCTAATATTCCAGACATGATTAAATCTAGATTTTTCCTAGTACAAAATATTAAAAAAGAGTCAGTAGCACTTATGAGTTTCTTTGTCCCATCTTTTTTTTTCATAGCTCTCAAATAACAAATTCTCAATTATATTTTATGCTGTTTACTATGAAAAATGCTTTGAAAGAGTCTAGCCAAGCTGGAGTGCAGCAAAACATTTCTTCTACAATATGGGGGAAAGTAGATTCCTGAAAGCAGATGTCAGATCACTGCATGGACCAGAATTTTTAGTCAAATTCTTTGTCTCATTTTCTTCTTCACTGACTTCTGTCTGGGGATTAGCACAATCAAAGACTTTCTATGATTTTGAAGTAAAGACTGGGGCTGATGTTATCCTCTGGCATGACAGAAGCTTTCAAACAAAATAATAAAAAATCTAGAAGACAGACTATTTGCAAGATCTGTCTACAATTTAAAAAGTATTTCTTCAAAGTACTTCTTTGCTTCTCTAAGTACAAGAGATATATGAAAATATCCAGGAATAACAAAATCCATCATAAAAAAATGCCTATGCATGTGACACAGACAGGCTAAATATGGCAAAGATGTCAGCCATATCACCTTCTTGCCATATTGCAGACCAGAAAGACTTAAATCCCATAGCACTGAGTATAATATAAAATTAGGAAAATAGTTTAATTCTTCACAGTTACACAAATATTTTTGGTAGTCACGAGAGGGCAGATTATGCTTGGAGTTTATAGCACACTGTGGTTAATGAATATACTACTTAGATTCATTCCCATAAATTAGAACTAAACTCATAATGCCAAAATTGAAATTTTACATTATATTTATTTAACTGCTATTTCATTCCCAGGTTCTACACTGGCAAAATCCCTATTTTTCATGCACTTTATGTACATCACACTGTTTTCATCACTGCTGCTGACAGACTTTCTGAAGAACTTGTAGAGTACTATTAGAAATATGCAACAGACAGCCATCAGGAAAGGCATAGTTCTAATAAATTTTTTAGAGGGTAGGAAAATTGAGCTTCATGGTTACCTGCTCCTTCACTCTATACTTACACATTTTACACCCAATATATGATTATTTCATTTAGATAATGTTTGCCTAGTTTATTTGCCAAAACTGAAATATCAAAGTCTTAAGCAAGTTAAGGTATATAATATCTGCTGTGTCTCGAATGTTTACTGAAACAGTGAATATATTATAAAAGAAAGTTATTAATTTATTATTGGTTTTCTCAACTCTCCTGTGAAAAGTGTTTTCACTTTTTATTTACCGTAGGATTTTTTATTTGGATTATTACCTTGGAGGTCAGCCAGAGAACTTGATGCAGCAGTTGTTAGATGCAAAATGTACCAAAAACGGTTGAAGAAAAAGGTTGAAATGGAATGAAGTGGTTGAAGAAAACTGTTGAAGTCTGGAATCCCACATTAGGTCCAGTGTGTTATTAATAATTTACTCCAGTATGGAATTCTAGGAAAAGGCAAGACCAAATTCTGATTCCCTTTTATTCTACCATCTCAGCTTGATTTTTTCCTCAAAGTCTAAAAATCTGTGGTTTGGGCAGCCTTCTGAGAATTGTGAAATTTAGTGCAAAAACAGTTCATGTGGTGAGATAACTATTGAGAAGATGGGCTATATGAAACAGAAGTTGGCAAAAGATAAATAACTCCAAGGATTACACTTTATGTCTTCATTTTAAGGAAATAATTTAACCACTATTATCTGCTTTTAACTACATCAAAAGAAGGAAATAGAATCACAGAATCACAGAATCACAGAATCTTAGGGGTTGGAAGGGACCTCAAGAGATCTTCGGGTCCAACCCCCCTGCCAAAGCAGGCTCCCTATCTCATATTACATAGATAGGCGTCCAGACGAGACTTGAATATCTCCAGACATGGAGACTCCACCACCTCCCTGGGCAGCCTATTCCACTGCTCTGTCACCCTCACTGTGAAAAAGTTCTTCCGCATGTTGGTGCGGAACTTCCTGTGCTCCAGCTTACAGCCATTGCCCCTAGTCCTGTCCCCACTGACCACTGAAAAGGGGCTGGCCAATTCCCCCTGCCACCCATGTCTAAGATACTTGTAAACACTAATTAGGTCCCCCCTAAGTCTTCTTTTTTCCAGGCTGAACAGACCCAGCTCACTCAACCTTTCCTCATAGGGGAGATGTTCCAGACCCCTAATCATCTTTGTCGCTCTTCTCTGGACTCTCTCCAGAAGGTCCCTGTCTTTTCTATACCAGGGAGCCCAGAACTGGACACAGTATTCCAGGTGGGGCCTGACCAATGCAGAGTAGAGGGGGAGGATCACCTCCTTCGACCTGCTGGACACACTCTTCCTGATGCATCCCAGGATCCCATTGGCTCTCTTGGCCACCAGGGCACACTGCTGGCTCATAGCCAACCTGTCATCAACCAGGACCCCTAGGTCCTTCTCCATAGAGCTCTTCTCCAACAGGTCATCCCCCAGCCTGTACTGATACAGTCGGTTATTCCTCCCCAGGTGCAAGACTTTACACTTGCTTTTGTTGAATTTCATTAGATTTCTCCCTGCCCAGCTCTCCAGTCTGTCCAGGTCTCGCTGGATGGCAGCGCAGTGTTCCTGCGTGTCAGCCACTCCTCCCAGTTTTGTATCATCGGCATACTTGCTGAGGGTGGATGCTATTCCCTCATCAAGGTCGTCAATGAAGATATTAAACAGGACTGGACCCAACACTGAGCCCTGGGGAACACCGCTAGTCACAGGCCTCCATTCAGATTCTACTCCACTGATCACGACCCTCTGAGCCCGGTCTGACAGCCAGTTCTCAACCCACCTCACTGTCCACTCGTCTATCCCTTGTTTCCTCAGCTTCTCTATCAGGATGTTGTGGGAGACAGTATCGAAAGCCTTGCTAAAGTCGAGGTAGATGACATCCACTGCTCTCCCTCCATCCACCCAGTTGGTAATAACATCATAGAAGGCTATGAGATTGGTCAAGCACGATCTCCCCTTGGTGAATCCATGCTGACTATTCCTCATGACCTTCTTCTCTTCCAGTTGTTTGGAGATGGCATCCAAAACAAGCTGTTCCATCACCTTTCCAGGGACAGAGGTGAGGCTGACTGGCCTATAGTTACTGGGATCCTCCTTCTTGCCTTTTTTAAAGACTGGAGTGACATTGGCTATCCTCCAATCTTCAGGCACTTCTCCTGTAGTCCAGGATCTGTCAAAGATGATAGAGAGCGGCTCCGCAATCACTTCCGCCAGCTCTCTCAGCACACGTGGGTGTATCCCATCCGGGCCCATGGATTTGTGTGCATCCATTCCTTTGAGTCGCTCCTGGACCACCCCTACCTCTACTGGAGGGGAGCCATTCGTTCCCCAACCACTCCTACTTACATCTGGGATATGTGAGTCCTGAGAAGCCTTCGGAGTAAAGACCGAGGCAAAGAAGGCATTAAGTATCTCCACCTTCTCATCATCTCCCGTCACCAAGACACCCGCCTCATTCAACAAGGGACCTACATTATCCCTGGTCATCCTTTTACTATTTACATACCTGAAAAAGCTCTTTTTGTTGTCCTTTATGTCCCTTGCCAGCTTAATTTCTAAGCAGGCCTTAGCCCTCCTAGTTGCATCCCTACAGGCCCTGGCCACATCCTTATATTCATCCCATGATCTCAGACCCTGTTTCCACAGTTTATAGGTTTTCTGCTTCCCTTTGAGTTTACTCATAAGTTCCCTGCTTATCCACGCAGGTCTTCTACCTCTCTT
The DNA here is from genome assembly GCA_022605575.1 of Laterallus jamaicensis coturniculus. NCBI lineage: Eukaryota > Metazoa > Chordata > Aves > Gruiformes > Rallidae > Laterallus > Laterallus jamaicensis. Next base: position 91,118,585 of record JAKCOX010000001.1, read on the forward strand.
TCCCGATTTCTTACTCAAAGGGAGTAAGGAGGACCTTCAGGCACTTAACTAGATATGCAAGAACCAGTTAGAGGATAACAATCAAGATGTTTGTACTCAATATCTCTTTATAAAGTCTGTTTACCTCTACAGTTGTCAGTTACTGTTTATTGTGGATCTCATTCTGAAGAATGTAGCTCTCCGTGTACTTTGCTTGGAACATGGGCACCTAATGACCAAGGACAGATGCCCAAATCACAGTCAAAGAATCACAGAATCACAGAATCACAGAGTTGTAGGGGTTGGGAGTGACCTCGAGAGATCATCAGGTCCAACCCCCCTGCCAAAGCAGGCTCCCTAGCTCATACTGCACAGATAGGCATCCAGACGAGTCTTGAATATCTCCAGAAAAGGAGACTCCACCACCTCCCTGGGCAGCCTATCCCAGTGCTCTGTCACCCTCACTGTGAAAAAGTTCCTTCACATGTTGGTGCGGAACTATGCACTGGATCTATCCTTTGGTCTGTAGACCTTTAAGAGCTGCACAGCTCCTTGGATCAATTAGTGATATGTGCAATGAATACACATCAAAGAAAGTTTCTGAATTATGACTGTGATGACTCATTTAGATAAACACAAAGATGCATTTAGAATTAGAAGGTTAGCTTTAACTCTACATACTTTAAATCATGTTACAAAGTCCCTTTATCCTTAGAGAAATCATGCATGTCTTAAAATCAATACCAAATAGGAGCTCACTTAACTATACTGTTGAGAATCATCACAGATGAATTAAAGATTATCTGGTTTTGCACTCTGCCTGCACACGTAAATTATCACCCAAGTGTCTTTTGTCCTTTCTTGTTTCCAATACCTCCCTGTCAAATAAACGATGATTGCAAGTCTTTCTGCAGGCAAGTTGTGTCATTTGTTATATTTTAGCAGCTCTGATTACGCTTTTGTAATTCCTAAAGAAAAGCTTAGACTACTAAAATGATTTCCTTGTCAACAAAATTATATTCAAACTATAGTGGTTGTTCAGGTTTTCATAATGAACTGTTTTCAGCACTGTATAGCATCACACACAAATATGCATTGAAATATTACAGCTGTGATGTAATGATTTTCCTGTCAGGTATAAACATATTTGATGGAACTCAGTGTAGATTAACTCATTCTTAACCACGACATTCTTTCATGCTTCCCTTTCACTCTCCATCTACTACCAATCTAGACTCTACTCTCTAGCTTTGTGTAACCACCCAATACACTTTTATTACATGACATTCTTCATTTTTATTCACATATTAAAAATCAAAGTACTAATTGTTTTGAGCAGAATTTTAAAGTTTTGTGCCCAGATAACTGGAAGTCAGTGCACAGAAATGAATAGAAAATAATGTGCTTGTTTCATCTTTTGAAATGTAAAGGTTTCTCAACTGATTGATTGTTTATATTTGAGGTAGCTATCTAAACTGCTTCTGTACTCTGTAGCTAGACCAAAGTAATTCTGTAAGAAGATTCATCGCACTTTAAAGGACACTTCTTGTATAGGTCAGATAAATCACACACTAGAAATGCCTAGCTTTTTCCATTGACCTACAGAGTAGATCTCTGGATAACATATATGCACATTTGGGCAGATGAATCCTCTCCTTTGAATTTTATTTTACCATAACTGGCTCAGAGGTATGCAGAATATATGCTTTGTAGGTTGAATGTGTTTTCTATAGTACTTCACTCTATTTATAATATTGTAAATAAACACTGTATTAAAATTAGTCACTGAACAACCCTGTAAAATGAAATATGCTTTCCTGAAATTATAGTGTAATACAGAATGTAGCAGGATAAATGTGCCCTTGTAGGGGGGATTTCATTTTTATGTGTCTGTTTGTGACAAGGCTATTGGATAGAAATAAGTAGTTGGTAAGTTAATCATCCTCTGCTTTATTGCATGTCAATATATTGCAAATATGTGACAATATAGTGTATTAAATTAGTAGGGATGTTTTGAATGTGTGTATGGCGAATCACACTAACTCACAGATTTTCCATTAAACACCCTGTTCTTGTAGTGGAAAAGGAAGAGGGGTTTTTTTCCCAAATCTTAAAAACAGATACATTAATCCAAAGTATAGTCAACTGTGAAATCTTTAGATGAGTTAGCCAAGCCAGAGGACAGACAATTTGGGTCCAAGCTGAAGTATGATTCAACAGAAAGCAGCTATTGGAGTATGACTTTGAATAGCGCTTTAAGGTAGCACAGAGTCCCAGAAAAATAATTTTTATCAGATCTTGTTTGCCTTCACACAAACTCATCTCTTTATCTATATAACATGTTCCCAGAGCAGTTTTGCAGGTTCCTCTGTGATTCCATATGCATCCACCAGTCCCATAGCATTGTCATATGGAAATCAATGTCTCTGTATCCATAACAGTGTATCAGTAATAGTCCTCAGCAGGCAAGGTATCCTTTATTTGCACAGTTGCAAGTCAAGGGGTTGGGTTGGGTTGGAACCCTGCAATTGGCACAAAAGGAAATTATTCCTGCAGCATTGACAGAGTGGCTGGGGGATGAGAAAACCTTGTGAGAATCACTTCTGTGGATTACATTGTAAATACAAAATCCTGAAACAGAGCAACACTTTAGAAGACTGCAGCAAGAATAAGTACAACTGATGCACCAGAGACTTTGCCTGCCTAATAATCTTAAATCTGATTCAAGGTATGGAATTCATTTAACTGCCTAAAAGGTATACATACACTTTTGAAATGCTCGTCTTAGGTTGATTTTATAGTCAATGGAGAGAAACAGATATATTCAGGATAGATTTGAATGGAATTATTTTAGGTGTTAACTGTAGACTGAGATGAATCACATAGTAGCAAACACCATTTCTATACTGTGGAGTGTAAAGGGAGTCTATGAAGATTGCTCAGATATAGACTTAGTCATTACTACATTCTTTGGAGAAGCCCATCTAAGTTTTTCAAACAAGATCACTGACAGGATCTTATCCATGCTACAAGAAGCAAAGAAACAAAATTTGGGGGTCATCTTCTGCTATATGTTTGTTGAGCGCCTATTAAAAAGATGTTTTCACACTTACTTTGAAAGCTAGTCTAATAAAAATAAAATACAGCAGTAGTACCATATGATACAGATATTTAAATTCCCTTAGAAAATTTATTTGGTTTGCTTAATAGTTCTTTTGTGTTTATCTTGAAGTACATAATTTACCAGTTTAAAATTTTCCATTTTTTCTAGGATAAAAATTGTTCAAACTTCAGTACAAATTTGTTTGATTTGGGTTTTTTTTTAATTCTCTATTTCTTTTAAGAGAATTTATCTGAGAAACATAATCATTTGTCACTACTAGATGGAAGCACTTGTACTGAAATACTGTTAAATCTAATTCCCGCTGCAGAACTTCACAGAAACTTACTGGTCTTAGATAGGAACTAGTTCAAATTTTGAAATTGGATTCTGGAATAAATAATCAAAACACAGTTCTCTTATTATTGCCTGGCTTGTGCTCAGAATCAAAGATAAAGATATCTTTATTATATTTTGAAAGAATAGAGTGTCTTTTGATTAGTGCCCAGATGAAAAGAGCATTTGAAAATATAGGAGTGAGAAGGTCACTTGTGCTATACTTATTGAATAACCCATTTGGGTAATGGGAGGAGATGTTGTTTCTGCAGGCTATCTACAAAGTAATCCCAGTGCCAAAGTGCATAAGATGCAATAAGAGATAGGAAGGAAAGGTAAAACTTGTCAGGCAAATGAGGCAATCTGGTCAAAAGCCAGTAATTCAAGATTCAAGCACTATAATTAAGCAACTGATTTATTTTACAAATTTTTTTAAAAGAATTTATACTGATGTTTTCAACCAGAAACAAGATGTGCTCGAATCAAGTAATTTTCAAAGAAGTACCTCACTTAACAGCTCTATATTTTATATGAAGTGGGAAAAGAAGAACTAATGACCTATGTGTCTGAAAACAACTTTTTGGCATTTAGTTGAGTTTTAGAGGAAAAATTTTGCTCTCTGAAGATAATATTTTACAAATATTTTGTTCAGACATTAATTTCATGACTGAACTTCTTATACTTTGCTATAGAATAAGTCCTTCTGAGGATATCAACACTTACAACCTCTCAAGAACCCTTACAGAACTGAAGAAACTTTACCAAATAAAGTCTGATTTTCAGATCCTTTTGTCTTTTCTGTACTGGATTACATCCATAAATATTCAACCAAAATGCAAAAAATATGAATGACAAAAGAAAAAGAGTTTTAAGAACTCACTTGAAGACTAACACCTCTTATAAACGAGGGGCAGTGGGAACAAAGTTAGCGGGGAAGATGATCCCTTATCTCTGCAGCAATTTCCTACTGTGAAGTACTGAAGAGTTAAGATTTAGAAGAATTACCTGTCTCCTATTTCTGTATGGCATATTTATTTTTCAGGGCAATCTTTGCTTCAGGTGCTTTATCCAGTTAATCTATTAGTTCAAATTCATATCCAACATAAATATTGAATTCAGTTGAGTTTCAACAGCTTTTATTCTACCTCACAAAATTAGTCTATCCTTTACTACATTATGAATAATTTTTAATTATATTACAAAAATTAAATAGCTGATACTCAAAAGAAAAGAAAACACTTGGGTAATTAGGTAGTATTTAATGAAATACCCTGGCGAGACCACTTGAACTTCCTTTTCTAAGAGTTTCCGTCAAATCTGCAGACCACTGGAGAGCCATATTCATTCAATTTTTCACCAGAGAAAGGGAAGGTGAAATGTGTGTTGTCATAAAACTTAGATTTTGCAATGACACTACACTGTTATTAGACTAAAATTTTTTCATAATTCTGGCATGTTGGAAAAAAAAAAGTTTGAATATATGTAAGCTCACTTTTGAACCTTCCTAGAAAGTTACCGTCAATGAGCTGTTAGGTTATCAAATAAAACATATGAGGCTACCAAGTGCACAAAGTGTGATTGTCCTAGTTATATATAAGCCGCACAAAATACTTATCCATTTTGTTTTAGTATTAATAATTATCAAAAATCCATATGTCCAAGGTTTTATCCTCAAAATATAATTTGTGTAGGGTTTTTATTATTATTATTTAGGTGAGTAATTACACTGATTTATCTCCAAATTTAAATCCTAAAAGTTGACTTCTTTACTCCATTACTTAAAGATGCATACAAGGCAAAATTTTTATTTTATATACAATTTAATTTACCTTTGCATGCATTTCAACAGCTTAGTGAAGCTCTATGAAGAACTGGTCAAAGTTCTTCAGCACCAGCTGAAGCCACCAGCTTCCTTTCACATCTAGTCATGGTCCTGATTAATTTTAGAACCCAATGAAGCTCGCTCAAAAGCAAGACAGAGAAGTGGAGTAAAAGCTTACACATTGCCTACACCTGGGGAAAAAGGTACATATGAGGTAATTAGAAAGCAATCAAAATAATTTCACTTTATAGAATCATAGAATGTGTTTTGTTGGAAAGGACGTCTAAAGGTCATCTAGTCCAACCCTCCTGCAGTAAGCAGGGACATCTTCACTAGATCAGGTCGCTCAGTGCTCCATCAAACCTGACCTTGACTATCTCCGGGGATGGAGCTTTCACTACTTCTCTGGGCAACCTGTTCAAGTGATTTAACACTCTCATTCTGAAGCTTTTTCCTAATATCCAACCTAAATCTCCACTTTTTGAGTTTAAAGCCATTACCCCTTGTCCTACTGCTACATGCCCTTGTGAATATTTCTTCCCCAGCTTTCTTGTAGGCACCTTTCTGGTACTGGAAGGCCACTATAATGTCCCCTGGAACCTTCTCTTCTCCAGGCTGAACAAGCTCTCTCAGCCTGTCTTCACAGGAGAGGTGCTCCAGCCCTTTGATAATTTTTGTGGCCCTCCTCTGGGTGCGCTCTAACAGGTTCATGTCCTTTTTGTGTTGAGGACTCCAAAGCTGGACACAATACTTCACGTGAGATTTCACCAGAGCAGAATATAGGGCCAGAATCACCTCTCTTTATCTGCTGGCCACACTTGTTTTGATGCAGCCCAGTATGCAGCTGGCGTTCCAGTCTGCAGATGCATATTGGTGGCTCATGTCCAGCTTTTCATCAACAAAGAAAGTCCTTTACCTCAGGACTGCATTCTAGCACATTATCTCCTAAACTGTATGGATAATGGGAATTGTCCCAACCCAGGTGCAGGACACAGCACTTGGATTTGTCAAACCTCATGAAGATCACCTGGGCCCACTTCTCCAGCCTGTTCAGGTCCCTCTGGATGGCATCCTGTCTTTCTGGCACATTAGCCTTACCACTCAACTTGGTCTCATTAGCAAATTTGCTGAGGGTGCACTCAATCCCACTGTCAATATCATTAATAAAGATATTAAACAACACTGGTCCCAGTACAGATCCTTGAGGAACACTGCTTGTCACCATCTTCCATCTGGACTTTAAGCCATTGACCCCCACCCTCTGTATGTGATCATCCAGTCAATTCGTTATACACTGAACAGTCCACCCATCAAATCCTTATCTCTCCAACTTAGAGAAAAGGATGTTGTGGGGGACTGTGTCAAAGGCTTTGCAAAAATCCAGATAGATGGCATCCATAGCTCTGCCCTTGTCTACTGATGAAGTTACTCCATTGTAGAAAGCCACTAGATTGGTCAAGTGGGACTTGCCCCTAGTAAAGCCATGCTGGCTGTCTCAAATCACATCCCTATCTTCCATGTACCTCAGCATAGTTTCTAGGAGGATCTGTTCCATGATCTTCCCAGGTAGAGGTGAGGCTGACAGGTTAGTAGTTCCCAGGGTCCCCCTTGCAACCCTTTTTAAAAATGGCTGTGATGTTTCCTCTCTTCCAGTCACTAGGAACCACATCTAACCACTGTGACTTTTCAAATATCATGGAGAGTGGCTTGGTAACTTCATCAGCCAATTCCTTCAGGACTCTACAACTTACAATTGTGTTTTACCTTGTTTCATAATTTACAGGTTAACATTTAACTTAAATAGAAAATACAAATATTTTTATATAATACACATATTAATACTCAGAGTATTTTCAACTCTTAGTCAGTTTCCTTGTAGGTGAATTTTAATACAAATACAGTATGCAAACCTTGTATTTAATGAACATATATTGTCTACAACTGTTATGGCAGGGTATGTATGTAGTACAATTAAATAAGAAATTCTTCTCCTGAGAATAAAAATAGCATATTTAGATATGCTATTGAGTAAATTTTTCCTTTGTATTACATCAGATTTCCAATAACTACTCTCTTACCCCCAAAACATACATAGATGCCTGTATATCACATCACATCCCAAGGCCAGTAACTAAGCGTAGAGTGTAGAAGCACTTCTATAACAATTAAAATATTTATGTCCTTTTTCAAAAATAACCAGATCCCAAAGCAACATTTTTACATTTGAATCACAAATGTCTTAAACTTTCCCCTCTGGTGCCAGAGTATACACAGTTACGTAGCCAAGTTCGCTGTGCATTGCATAAGGGAACTTCAACGCTTAAATGTGTTAAACAGGAATTCAGCACCTTGCTGGAGTTTTTTAATTGTCACTCTAACAAAAATGGCAGATTTGCTCTTTTCTTTGAGGAGAGCTAATGAAAGAGGTGGAGGCCTCAGAATGTATATTGTCAGGTTCCTGAGGACAGTAACGGACATGACTTTCCCTGTTGAGCCCCTTTAAAGTCTCCCCCACAGCCCAGGACCCCATTTCAACCCTCCACAGCTTTAAGTAATGGAAGTGGTGGGGTGCAAATATTCATCCCTCCACAGGTGCCTCCAGACTACTGTGGGGAGGGTGCACAACTCCACTGTAACCACACTTCACATGAGGTAACCCAGACATAACTACATAACTGTAACTTCTAGTTAAAGAAGTTTTTCTTTTATCAGAAAGCTGAGGGTGTATGAGAGCATTTGAAAATTTAGATACCAGATCTGTACATGTATTTCCTGTTTGCCTCAGAAGTGATTCCCAAATAAGGGTCATTCAGCATGATTTCCTGGGTTTTTGGGTTTTTTTCTTTTTGAAAATTACTTATGGCATTCATTAAGAAAATTAACTAGCTTTGCAGCACCATATTATGCAATTAGCAGTTCCCTACATCTACTGAACTTTCAACACTGATATCCTCTTTTAAAACCTTCTATCTTTCAATCTGCAAAGAGAAAATCCTTTTGCAGGGAAATATAGTGTGTGTCAAATAGCTGGCTGAAATACCGAGGAGAGAATAAAATGCACAGTATGCAAAACACAGTCAACCATTTCCATGAAATGCTGAATTTTAATTACTATAGCTAATTACAATACTGCTACATTACTCTCACATCACAGATACATACTGGGTTAATGTGGATTAGGATAAAGTACTATGAGGAAACAGTAGCAAAAATAGGACAGCAACTCATGTTTTTATAGAGGAACAGAGAACTTTCCCCTGAAGAGCTGAGCCTAATCTTCAGAGAGCCTATTCAAGTGGATTAGCTGAGTGGCTAGTTCCACACATACTGACATACTATCTCTTCATTGTATGCAGTAGTCAGGTGAACTCTTGTTTTGTGACAAATAACCATTTGGGTTTAGACAGTTGTTTGTTTACATATTTAGAAATGTTACTCTAAGTTGTATACTTTCAACAGTCTTCAAAAGTTGTATACTGTATGTTAGATTCATTCACTAGGAGTAAGATCAGTTTCTTCAACCAATTTTTCTTTAGGTATACAAATTTCATTAAAGAATAATATAGATTATTATAGCTGTGCATTCTGTAGAATTTAGCCTTCAGAAGTTTGATAATTCACGACATTAATATATGCCTACCTTGTAGATGAGCATAACATTTTAAGTTAATAGAGTAAGATGGATCATCTAGATTCTGTATCAGTTTAGATTTAGCTGGAAGGAAATTTAGGTAGTTGGTTTAGGTAGTCAGGGAGATGTTCTGCCTTTGAGATATCAAGACCACATAACCAAAAAACATTTGATACTTTTATTTTAGAAAAAAAAAATCTCTGTACTGTAAATGAACCTGAAATGTGTGGCAGTCTAATCAGTTTGATGTCTAGATTGTACCAAATCAAAATGGTACCAGCTATGAGTGTTCAGAATTGGTAGACTGTAGAACAATTTTTATCTAAGGCCTGTGGGGAAATTGGTCCATCAAGTATGGATGGTCTCAGAATATACTCAGTAAAAACTTCATGACCACATTTATTTTCATTAAGAATGAAAAAAAAGAAAAGAAAATGAAAAACATAAACTGCTACTGTGGATCTTGAAACACAGCTTTGGAATAGCAGATAGTTATTAGCTAAATGCTTTGAAAACAGAACAGTAAATTATGTGACCAAGTTAGTGTAAAGTCCTATATAACCTCTACTTTACAAGAGTTCTATACTCTTAAGACTGAAAAGCATTTAAGGTGTCTGGCTGCTTTACACTCCTTTGTTTTAGAGATGACTACAGTATAGGCAAGAATGAAAATTTATGAAGAGTAGAAGTAAAATGTATTGCATTTTACTAGCTGGTAGTAAGAGAAGTCCTGTATTCAAAGGTGGGCCTAAGTGAACCTAATGAAGTTCAATACTGCAAAGTGTAAGGTCTTGCACTTGGCCTGGAGGAATCCTAGGCATATGTATAGACTGGGAGAAGAGCTCCTTAAGAGTAGCCCTACTGATGAGGACCTGGGGGTTCTGGTGGATGAGAAACTTAACAAGAGCCAGCAGTGTGCTCTTGCAGCTCAGAAAGCCAATGGTATCCTGGGATCCATCAGAAGAAGTGGCCAGCAGGGACAGGGTGGTGATTGTCCCTCTCTACTCTGCCCTCTTGAGGCCTCAGCTGGAGTACTGTATCCAGATCTGGGGCCCGCAATACCAGAGAGCTGCGGAACTGTTGGAGAGGGTTCAGAGGAGGGCCACGAAGATGATTTTAGAGGGCTGGAGCACCTCCCCCATGAAGAGAGGCTGAGGGAGCTGGGCTTGTTCAGCCTGAAGAAGAGAAGGCTGCAGGGAGATTTCATTGCAGCTTTCCAGTACCTGAAGGGAGCATCTAAACAGGAGGGGATTCAACTTTTTAAAAGGGTAGACAATGGCAGGACAAGGGGGAATGGATTAAAGCTAAAGGAGGGAAGGTTTAGATTAGACATTAGGGGGAAGTTCTTTACAGAGAGAGTGGTGAGGTGCTGAAACAGGCTGGAATGACCTAGATCAAGACTCTGACTCCAAGCAAGAATTTTGCAACGCCACAATGTATGGAAAGCAGACACAACCAAGGCAAGAGATGAAGTCTGACCTTCAATAGGACCATGAGGCCAATGTGACTTTTAAACTCAAGTTCTCTAAGCCTTTGTAAGGAACAAAAAACAGGTTTAGGGGGGTTGTGTTGGTTTGGTTTGGTTTTTTGTTTTTGTTTTTTCCTACCAGAAAAGATCTATTTCTATCTAAGGAAAGAAAATTCTTCTCCAACACTTATAGAGACTAGAAAGTTTATTTAAACAGACCAATGAAGTACTGCAGGAAGTCAAATTGGCTAGGAGGAGGACAGCATAATAGTGAAAGATGAAACATCTGAGGTATAGTTCTATCTTCAGAGTGAGTCCCGTACATATAAATGTCTTCCTACTGCCAAAAAATGTTCTTGTATAATTTCTTCCTCCCCAGTGATGGAGAATCATTCTCTGTAGCTGTCTGGGTCATCGTGAATCTGGACCATCTGCAAACTGTAACAGACTCCAGAATTCGTCATTTTCCTCATTATATATGATCCTTTGATAAGAAAACTGATCAGATCAGAAAAGGTCTGTGACCATGTCGTGGTCTCAAGATCATATCAATTTTATTTGATTGTGAAAGACAGAAAGAAAAATTCACTTCCTTTGTCATGAATGCATATCAGAGCTAGGTACAGAACCTTTTCCTCCAAGCTCTTTGGCAGTGCACCTGCCATTAAAACACACTGGTTTAAACATGTTTCATTGAATTAACATTAGACTATAAGATCTTCAATGCTATTTTTCTTTAGTAAAAATTCCTTAGGATGTGAACTGGACCAAACTTACATATTTAGAGCCCGCAGCAAAGCACTCCTAATAAAGGAAAGGATAACATGAGGAAATAGTCACAATATAGCAGATCTGCACAATTCTAGAGGTTTGGCTTTTTCGACAATATTGTTGTAAGTCAGTTATAGGGGCTTTTTTAAGGACAGAAAATTCATTAACAGTGGACTAGATTTGTGCCATTTAAAGCATGCCAGCATAGTCCTTCAAAAACCCAGTTCAGCTGATCTCTAAGTTCCTAGACTTATACTTTGCCCATTCATGGATGTCCGTCTCTGTAGGATTTACACAGTTTTTATGCTGCAGATAGCTTCACTTGAAAGAAATCTGCCTGAAACAGGTCCAAAATTTCATAATTTGATTTCTCATCCTGTACACCTCATTACCACTATCTATTCCCCACTAATAGATATGTCTATTCTTGAAGAAAAAAAATTACAATGTGGATGTCTGTGTTGCAACCTGCAAGGTACCAGACAAGGAAAGGAAGGTCGCTCCCTTAGCCTGCAGTGAGTGAAACAGACATTTTCTGAGAGTGACTTTAAAAGTTAAGTTTTTTGTGCAGAAAAGGTGCAGGATGTCATTGGACTTACAATGTATTACGATTTTTTTTCCCACCTCCCTCTAAAAGTAGGCTGTGTTTTTTCCTAACTGTCATTTCAGCAAACATAGCCTGAGTTCGGGTTCTTTTCTTCTCATACGACCTGTCAGGCATATAAGACCAGAATCTCTGCTTACTTAAGTTTTCTAACAGTGCCATATTATTTGATGATTTCTGATTTATGCTATTTGAGTATTACACTAGGATCTGAGATCCTCCAGGCTAAATGATGACCTCATGTGCATTTATGCAGCCTAGCTATTGATATCAACCTCTACTGAGACTGCTCTACTGTAATCAAGGATACACTTTCCACTGCTGGTGTTAATCTGTGACCAGGTAAAAACCTTAAATTGTCTCTGGAAGCATAAGGGCAATTCAGTTCTTGAAACTTGCATTCAAAGTCGGGGGGAGGGGAGGAGGAGGGGGGAAGAAAACACAAAGGAAAGCTGAGCAAATGTGATGCTGAAAGACTGAAGTCACTGACAGAGAACCCCAAGATCTTGGTTTTACAGTCACATTCTGGACCAGAACATTACCTTACCGGAAAAATCAATAACCAAGCTGTCTTATGGGAACAAATTAAAATATTTTCCTTTCTGCCTTTGATTTTCTGTGACTGGCCTCCTGTTGCTTTTCTACAGTTCTCTTCCTGTTGTAAATACCATTTCTTAATCTAACTAGAAAATAAAAAAACCTTTAAGAAAGGATTAAAGAGAAACATTGAATCAAGGTTTCCACAAAACTTTAATGACACTTATTTGCTGATATTCTACACATACTATGGTTCTTTCAAAGAAGTAGCTTGTAATGGCCTTCATGTAGAAGCCGGGTTAGGAAGACTGCAACCTGTATTATTCATGAAGATTTGAAGGAAGTATTTGTATGCCCTCTCTACTGCAAGACTGTTTGGGTCTCAGAGGGTTCATGAGTTGTATGAGATGAAGTTATGTCTCTGCTGTCCCTTAATCAAGCTAGAGGTAAATTACTGTGACTTGATCCCATCTATTCCTCAGCATATCAAAGCGGCACAAGGATGCTTGAAACTGTGCTAAACAAGCAGCACTTGCATCCATTAAAAATCATCATAAGCAGCTGATATTGTCCATCAGACTCAGATCAAAGGTTTATTATTGTGAAATTCCTGCATGTTCCTTCTACTGATCTGATCAGGGAGCCTCAACAGGAACAAGGCTGTTTGAAATTTCTAACACAATAATGCAAAAAAGTCAGGATTTCATAAAAAAAAAAAAAGACGGTATAAAACAGCAGGTGGAATGAAAGTGGTGAGTCCTCTGATGGTGGATTTGGCTGTGTGAAATGCTGTTCAGAAAATGCTGTGCCTGCTGTTTTTATAATAGGATGACCTTTTCCAATGCAAAGACATAGCCATCACAACCATTAGTAAAGCACTAATGAATAGCCTCCTATTCAAACAGTAGCAAAGCAGGAAACATATCTCCTATGTCCCTTTCACTTCACTGAAGTGTGAACTCTAAAACCTCATTGAAAACGCAGAACATTTCAATGAGAAAAAAAAGCAGGAATGTCACACAGAGTAATTCCTGCTACATTTTTTTTTTCAATTTGCTGGCTTTTAATATTTCTTTTTACTATGCATATGTTTAACATGTGTGAGCACAAGTTACTATTGGTGCTATTATTGTGTTGAGGACCCATGATCCAGGTAAAGGACTCGCCCAGTTATCTAATGTGCAGATTTGAAGATATATGATCCTGACGAATCTTGTGCTGCCATCCCTGACTAATGCCACAAAATTTTTTCTGTCAGAATTTTGACTCTTGAGGGGTATGAATCCTAGATAGATGTGATTAAATATTTGCTCGGAAGTGGTAATCATCTGAGATGCTATATTATTCAGACTCCTGAATAATATAGCTTTTGTTTTTCTCATAAAATTGCAAGACAGAAGACCCTCTGTAGCCCAGACTTTAGAAGTAAAAATCATATTCTACCTTCAGCTTATACAAGTAGGGTAACATACTTAGTTTGTGTAAAGTCTTGTCAGCCAGAAATTGCTTTGGATTTAGCTGTGTACAGAAAAAGATTTTCCCTAATACCCAGATATTGTATAAAACAGGCTGCAGAAGAAGTCTTTCTCCCTTTTGAATTCTCAATGTCAGTAGAGATGAGCCTATGGTAGGAAATCTATGCTATATGAGCAGACTGTAGGCCCCGAGGTTTTCTTCAAAAGCACTTAATCTCTTAATGAAATAATTCTTAAATTGAAAAAGTAACCACCAGAGTATGTCTCTTTATGTAAGTATATTCTTTCACTTTAGAAAGAAGAGTTGAGGATGAAAAGTGTGCATTCCTGGGCTTAGAAGCAATTTAAGAACTTAAGATACGCTCACGCTGTAGTTAGATAACTTTTACTACTTTAGGAAATCCACTACTTGTAGCAGCCTATTGCCCTTATCTGCCTAAAATGTTGGGCTATGCCCAAAGGAATAGAGCTGATCATGCATGAGCACCCATGCTTTCCAGCCATGGAAATATCATCCTAACTTTCCAGCTCCCAGCACATGGTTTATCTAGCTTGATTTCCTGGATTTAAATAAATTATTCCTCCTGAAACCTTTCTGACATCCAATTGTGTACAATTGGTTGACCTGTTAGGATTTGGAAAAGATTTGTATGCTTGATGACACAAGTAGCTATCTGGTAACTTCAGAAACACCAAAACGGATGAGATCACAAGTGTCAGTGGAAATTCTTGACTTTTGGGTCTATTTTTAAGTATATATATGTATCTTCACCCAAATCTTTATATATATTTCACCACTAACCCACTAATAATTTGCATGGGGATCAAAAGCTTAATTACTTGTGGAATAATTTAATGTCTGATTTGCTTTTGAAACAAATCTTAAACTCTTAGTTCTTAACATACTATATAATTTATATACGGTATATTAATATGTAGAGTTGACATTTTTACCTCCAAAAGGCAGGTGTGCTGTAATATACACATGAAGATTTGAAAGATTTGTGAGGCTCAGGGGAATTTATTCAGTTTTTAGCATCTCAATTACATCAATTCATTCATTTTATTGATACTGTGCTTCTTGTTCACTCCATCAGGTTTTTATCTCGTTCACACACAAAAAAGAAGATATGAGCTAGTACAAAAGATATCAGAAGTCACTACACTAGTCTACTCTTTTTTAATTTGTCTGTAAATTAGGCTGTGAAATGGATTTTAAAATTTTTGATTAAAAACACTAGAGAATATTTCCAGAAAGAGACAACTCTGCTAAGCTTCCTTCCATAAAGAAGTTTTATAAGTAGGTCATAAACCCCTGAAATTAAGTCAGAAATGCTGACAAACCCCAAACTTTTAGAAGCTCTGTAAGCTCCAGTCTAATCATGTTCTCCCAGAGGGGGGAAATCTTTTTCTTGAGACGAAATTGTAGACTGTAAAATTGTTGTTTTGTCACATAGAGCTCTGAGTATACAGGAAAGAAATGTACAGCAAAGAAATGTGTTGTTACTATAGCAACTAAAATTCAAAAATATATCTGAAAATGACTATTTTTTTCTAAATTTATCCTATGAGACATTTCCCAGTCTTGCCTAATTGTGTTATACAATATAGCTTTCATTTATTAGCATGGGTCAGAAGAACTCTGAAACTACACAGAAATTACTGGAGGTAAACAAATACAAACTAATCAGCAATTTCTCCCCAGCGGACCTTACACATCCTAGGGCATGGGAAAAAATGCATAGAATTAAACAATTGAAATTTTCATCTTAGAAGCTTTATGTGTTTATTTGTATATGTGAACAGATTTCCTTAGTTTATATAAACTTCTTCTAAGAAAGATCATTTGCTGTTGCTGCTTTTTAAAAGTTTTTCAAAAAGATATCATGATCATTGTGACCTTTATATGAAATGTTGCTTATGTTTAGCAGAAGGATTTGACATAAAACATTTGTGGTTTTCACTAATTGTTTGTTTCTCACGTCTGGAATTTCACTTTTAAGTGTCTGCATTTCATAAGGGGAAAAAGGATATATAATAGATTATTGTTAAACATTTTTGTGCATTGTGTACTATGGAGTATATATTGATAAGAAACAAAAATCTTAAAACTTCTGTTTCTATTTTTTTAATGGAAAAAAAAAACCCTGAATAGATAATTCTGCTGCAGCGGAGAAATGTAACTATAAGGTAATGAGAAAAACCCACAAAAGATCAATGAGGGTATTGCTGTATTTCCATCCCTGTGGTACAAGTGACAAGTACTCTCTGATATACTGATTGCTGCTATAGTTCAGCTGCAATACCATGGAAGTTTATTTTATGCTGCACTAGAAAAGACACGCTTGGAAAAAAAATCCAAACCAAAACACACACAAAACATAAACTTGCAGACATACTGTGATCTTGAAGGCATATTAACAAGCTATAACTTGGAGGGTTTTATTGTGAACATTCTTTTATATTTAAACCTTATGGAATTTCAAACTTGTTTGCATGTGCGTACATATAATGTTAGGTTTTCCTTGTACTTTACTGTTTTTCAGTTTACTGACTTTCTTATACTATAAAAAGTATTTCACGCTATAATGAAAAACACTTTTCTGTTTTTTCACTTATTGGGCACTTGGATGAGATATGTGGTTGATGCCTATCTCTTTGATAAGGTACCTATAAAAAATAAAGATTCCATGGTCTCAGATTGTGTTAACAGCAAAGATTGGGCTGGAAGAGGCACCTTGTAGAAAAAGAGTGAGAATACAATCAGCTTTGCAACAATGTAGCAACAGCTTCAGATGACTTCAGCCGAAGACTCAACATAGTATATTACCATTCATCCCCTATTTTCAATGCAAGTAAGAGTGTCTTGGTTTTAAAAAACTTCTGAGAGCCAAGTCTGCTCCTTGCAAATATGCTTGTTAGTCAGAACTATACTCTCCCTTTAGGCTCTGATATCCCTAGCACCAAATCCACAAGGAGGACTTCCACTGGTTTGCAGAAAATCAGCAGAAATCCCACTTTCTCTTCCATGGCCATTGAGATATCTAGGCCTTGACTTACACTTTTTTCTGTTCTTCACCCCTGTACATAATGCATACCTGAAAGAAGCCATTACGACATGCTATTGCTGCAATTAATGTTTTTTAGTGTATTTTCTTATCACCTTAAAGTAATTGTGTTTATGTTATCTACTGAAATTTCTCTTTTAAAAAACAAACAAAACAAACAAAACTACACACAGGCACACAGACACGCACACACAAAACCCCCCTACCAACAGCAAACCAATCAAACAAAAAACTCAAAAAAACTCAGTTTATTTTTTTCCTGCAGAGCTACATGAATTCCCAAGGTCGGGTAGTAGGAATGTGTGTGTATATTCCTAAAGGTGTGTAAATGAACTTCACTGCCAGTCTTGCAACAACCCGCTGCTAATATTAGAGAACAATTTCCATTACTTACAGTCAATACAGATTCCTCATACTCATTTTGGAATATTTAAGACAGCAAACACGACTAAATACTGAAAAACATGGGAAGAACAAGCTTGGTGTGTAATGTGGCCACAGACAATTAAAACCTCCGTTCTCAGGATATATATCATATTCCTTAATTCCATTTATTCATTTCTTTAATAATTTAATTCTCCTTACACTCTTTTATATTAATATTATCTAGTTTATTTACTTTCTTGTCTGCCTTTAGCCACATTATTTCTACCCAACAACACCTGACTATAAAAATATGATTAGTATGCTATTAGACAAGATTCCCAGAACACCAAAGAATAATTGCAGATATGCAGTAAAATAAACATATTCTTACTGATATTTTGTGGTTTTCAGCCACATGTATTACAGGTAATCCTGATTATTAGCTATGCGCTTCAATCCTTATGAAAAGGGAAATGCTAAAACACAGAAACTATACAAATATTAATGCATACTCTAAGTATTGCTGCAAATAAAAACCACTCAAATTTAAAGCATGTAGATGAAAACTAGCTGAGGGAAGAAAGCACATATAATATTGATTATAATTTATTTCATTAGACTATTTTAAGAAGCGATACCTAGCTAGAGCATTGCATACACAAATAATTTATTCAATAAATTAAATATTATTAATTTCTAGATATCAGAAATAATAATACAACATAATAGCTGTATTGTAAATGCTTGCAGAACACTTTCTGAAATTTGGGTGTAGCAAGCTTGCCATCTACTGATCAACAAAAAGATTTTTGTTTACAATATACTGTATTATTTAGTTTGACACCCTCTTTCTATGATGAATCAGTACTTGTGTTTTTAAATATGTGTTTCCAGTGCTCCTGCAGGTCAGCATAAAACCTCAAATATATTCTACCATTGGATCAAAGATGAGCTTTTGGAGTACTTATGCCCATTGAGGAATACTTCACTAAGAACTACATAATTTTATTCATGTTTTTAGGAACTCACTTGCCTTCTCTCTTAACCATGTATTCTTAATTCTCAGATGTTCTGGTGAAGTTAAAATGTTATTTTATGAATAATATGGCCAAAAAATATATTCTCTCTTTTTCCATTTCTTTCTATTTCACAAAGAGATCTTCACTTGTGCCTTTGCCATCCAGCCTTGCCCTCATTCCAGCCTTGTCAGTGTGGAAACAACAGAAAATCCATATGTCTGATATATTTGGTGCTACAGACCTTTATGTTCCATTCAGATGCGTTTAGACACAGAACTTAAACTCAAAAGTTGTCATATGTGCAACAAGGAAAAGTCTTTATGTTCATTATACGAGTCCTTTTTGTAGGTTAAGGCCTTGCAATATTACTATTAAAATATACTTTTTAACTTTACCACCATTAATTAATTTCATCAAATCTAGAATTGTAACAATATGGACTACAAAGTATGAAACTAGATGACCAGTGACTAAGAACTAACCGGTGATACATTTTTGTGGACATATATATATATAGTATATGCCTTCAGAATGAGTGAGGACATAAAACTTCTGAAACTGATAGATCAGAGCACGATTGAGAGGATAGAAAATACTCTTTCCAAGCACACAAAAAAGCTTGCCTTTCCACCCATATGACATAAACTTGGTGACCGGTTATTTTTCCACATGGATGCTATGTATTTTGCATGGCTGGAATTTTTCTTTTTTTGCTATCTTCCTTACATCTCTGATGGACAATAGTCTCATAACTCCATCACTGAAGTTTGATTCTTACTTCATTTGTACTGGTATAATTCAGGAATGGTTTCACTTCAGGTAAAGGTTTAAAATCACCTCTGTAACACCAAATTGAATGAATATGCTATACTGCAGAATATCCTCTAAATAGGACTGGGATTTTTAGATTGCATGGGACTGTAACATAAAGGTGGAAAGTCCCAGAGCCAGTATGATTTGTAGAGACTAAGATATTTCAAGAGATTTGTCTGCAGAAATCAATAAGCTTTGTGAAATAAATTTCCTAGCTGGCATTCAAAATCTCTACCACAACTACTCTACATGGGTTTGTACATCAAGCAGGTTAAAAATCTGTCCTTGGGAAGAGCTAGGAGGAAATCTACAAGATCTGGGATATTTTCCGTGCTTGTTCTTTAGGGCTACATTTCTGTGTCTTTTAGAAGGTGACCTGAAAGCATTCTGCATTTCTGGGATAAGAGAAGGTCAATTTCTATTATGGGAAAGCTTTGAGTCTGTTGGCGCAAATGAGTTATATCCATCCTGTGTATCAGCAGGAATGCATCACAGTATGAAAGCTATGTGAGAATGTTTCACACTCTAACTCTTTGCAAACACTCTGGCTCATCTGTGTCATCCACACTGAATCAAATGCCAGAAAAGAGGCATAAGTGGTATAACTCTTTACTTTGCTACCCCCACTTGGGCTCATGGTGCTGCTGCCATCCCTGATGAAGCCTGGATTCTAGAAAGGTGTCTCTGAAACATCTGTGGAGGGTCCACAGGATGGGTAGGGTGCAAGTGTAACTGATAGTGTGTTATAGGACAATAGTAATATTATGTACACATGGGACAATATCACTATTATGTATGCTATCCCATACTCCATGCTTCTCTTTTTTAAGGAATTATTTTGTTCATTACAGGAAAGAGGTTGGGATTTGTTAAAGTATATTAAATACAGCTAATTGGAGTTGATGACCTCTACATAAAATGAGAATAAACTTGTATATAGTCCTTAAAGAAAATCTAAGAATACAGCTACTTTTCTGTTCCATCAGAGTAAAAAAGAAACTAATAAAGGAACACAGTTTTACTGGGTTTTTCTGTGCCTCTAAGCAAACTGAAGAGAACGATTTACACATTATATAGAACACATATAAACTGAATAGAATTATCAACCTAAAAATATTGTACTATCAAAATAATAAGAGTATACATAATGGGAGAAACATAAATAAGCAAAGAATCTATATTCATAAATGCGTAAGCATGGGTATCAGAATCAGAGAAATTTAGAAAATATTACAGATAAATTTGATCTTTGAAAAGAAGCTTATTAAAAAGGGTCAACTTCATTTATGTAGGAAAATATTAAAGCTTTAAAGTAGGACAGCTAAGATGGAGTCTAGCACAATGATAATTAAGTAGTAGATTCTAGTTATTTCTGCAAAGTTTAAATAGAAGATTAGGTAAATATGGGATGTAGTACTTTAGCAAAATTTCCCTAAAGTACATTTTACATTAATTAGCATTATAATTCCAAAGATGCCATTTCAGAGATATTATTCAGAGCATATTTAATTACACTAGTTACATAGGTATAGTTTATTTAAACTTTCCTTATGGTACAGCACTATGCACAGATATGAAAAATATGAACAAACTATTGCTCTTTCCCAAAGCTCACATCCAACTTTAAATACAAAAAACCTCAGCATAGTTTACTGAATGACTCTTTTGACTAATTTTCTTTTGATTTCATGCAGCATCTCCTGAATGTTACTAAACTTATCCAAGATCAAGTAACAAGGGCAGAGGGGCAGGGAGTCAAGAGGGAGAAGGCTCTGGCAGCAATTCATTTGCTGGATTTTTCTAAGTGGCACTGCACTGTAACTTTTAATGTCATATGCAATAAAGTATTGAAATAAGTCTTCAAATAGATTCATTATATTTGATTATAACTTCCCCTTTTGTTTTCTGCTATAAATTTGGATCCTGAAACTTTCACAACCAATCTATTAAGAACAACTGTAGCTCTGCTGGAGTAGTTGGATTGAAAAAGTCAATATTCTTACTGTTTTAAAGAAGATTTTTTAAGCAATTAGCATTCAGCATGTTTTCATTTTTTTCTTCACATAATTTAAAAGTCTCAAGCAGCTGCTGGTATTATTCCTGTGACATACACTTCTTTCCTGCTGTTCAGTGAAAAAGATGAATATGTGATTCTCTTCTTGCCTATACTCTCTTATTCCCAGTGCCAAGTCTAGAAATTTACGTCAGAACAACTCTGCTTTCTCAAACATAACATGTGTCCATTTATTCGACATAGTGGACTAAATCCAGCACTGTGCTTTACTGGCTTTATCTATCTGTAATTCATACAGGAATTTCATTGAAGAAAGACACAGAGTAAACAAGCAGTAAGTCAAAATAATTTTATTCTTTAAAAGAATAGCTGAAAACAAGCATTTCATGATTCACTGCAACAGGTAGTTAAAACCGATGGGTCTTATGAAAGACATAAATTTTTAGGACTGGCTTAAGACCAGTCTCTAAATAAAACAGGGGTGAGTGACAGATGTTAACCCGTTTCCAAGGTGTTCTGCTGCTTACATTGATACAGTGATTGAAAATAACTCACACTGTTCCTAGAGCATGAAGTATAGAGGCGTGAGTTTTTATGGCTCCTCTAAGTTATATCTGCTACTTTTAAAACAAAATATAAACTATATTAGTTTTCGATTTCTCTTCTGTTTTTACAATGCCATTCATAATAAAAGTACCTACACGTGAATTTCTAAATTCTTTATAGAGGCAGATCCTTCAATTAATTAATTAATTAATGCACTGTAACAGAAAATTAACTGGCATATGCATAAATAAACTGAGACTAAAAAGTATTTATTAGTCATCCAATACTCAATAAATGTGATGCCAAAAAATCAGCAAAGATGTATCTTGATTGTTCTATTTGTTGTTATTCTATATTTACTTTTCTTAAATTCTTAGCAGAAATTTATCTTACTGCAAAACTGAGAACAAATTATTTTCTGATGTTGTAGTTTTGCATGGCTGGGTTCTGGTGGAAGAGGGGGGGCCTGCGGGGGTGGCTTCTGCAAGAAGCACTTAAAAGCTCTCTGCAGGCCCCAGAGAGTGAACACTGGCTGACTCAAGGCTGTACTTGTTGCTGACCAAGGCCAAGCCAATCAGCAATGGTCATAGCGCCTCTGTGGGTCACATTTAAGAAAAGAAAAACTCTAGCAGTCACATTTTGCCACCAGAGAAGGGAGTGAGAAGATGTAAGAAACTATGCAGACACCAAGGCCAGGGAAAGAGAGAAAGATGCCCCTGCAGCTCACGGAGAAAACCATGGTGATGCTGGTGTCCCCCCACAGCCCATGGAAAAAGACAAGACCCCACCTGCAGCTTGTGAAGAGGACCCACACTGGAGCAGGTGGAGACATACAGAAGGCACTGTGATCTGTGCTGGAGCAAGTCTCTGCCAGCACTTGAAACACAGAGAGAGAGACAGAGACACAGAGATGAGCCAGAGAGAGAGAGAGAACCACACTCGGAGCAGGTTTGCTGGGGCGGGGAGAGGCTTATGACTCCATGGAGAACCAGGCTGAAGCAGTCTGGGCCTGAGAGACATTCTGTGATTTGTGACGGCACCCCATGGAAGTGACCCATGCTGGAGCAGCTGGTTAAGAGCTGAAGCCCCATGGGAAAGGACTCATGTTGGAGAAGTTCCTATAGTACTGTCTCCTGTGGGTGGGACCCCACACAGGAGCAGGGGAAGAGTGTGAGGAATTCCTGCCTCCCCCCCAACCCCTCCCCTATACCCCTCCCCCACCCCCACCGCCCTCCCGTCTAAGAAGGAAAACAACTGGTGAGGAATTGACCAAAACCCCATTTCCCATTCCCTGCCGCTCCCCATGCCATAATGTGGGGGAAGAAAGGAGCAAAATCATGACTGAAGTCTGGTAAGAAGGGAGGGGTGGGGGGAGGTGCTTTAAGATCTGGTCATGCTTCTTATTATCCAACTGTGGTTTAACTGGGTGTGTAGTGTAGTATGATAAATTAGACAGCTTGCTTTCCTTTATTCTGTGCTGAGTCTGTTTTTCCCATGATGCTCGTTCTGGAATGATCTCTCCCTGTCCTTATCTCGACTCCTAAGCCTTTCAGTATGTATTTTCTCCTCTGTCCAGATGAACAGGAGAGCGATAGAGCTGCTTTGGGGGGCTTCTGTCTTCCAGCCTGGGTCAAACGACCACATCTGATTATCAGTAGCTCTAAAATTCTTAGAACCTGTTGCCACTGTATTATTTACCATCCAAAGGAAAAATACTAAGGTAAACCTGTGCATTATGTATCTAATTCTGTGTATTTTGTTCAAATGTGCTTCTCCATCAAATCAGAGGTGCATTATTTAATTTCATTGTAAAATATATATGATCTGTTTTCAAAACTACATTTTATTTTATCCTTTAAGGTTTTAGTATAATAGAGGAGCACAGCAATTCTTGATATATGATGACTGCATGAACTATTGGGATTTGAAATTGATTACCCAGCCTTTAACTGAGGCTGGTGCAATCAGACTGTGGCCCTTCACACATCACTTAGCAATGTGCTTGATGCCCTGTTTAAATGTGAGGAGCATCAGTAAAAACACAGGTTACAGCAGCAAATTCTTATCAAACACTGATAAAATTTAATCTTTACTATGAAATTGTTATGTATAAATAGCCAGATCTTCTTCTTTATCAAATAGTGAGTAATGAAGGGTTAAGGATTCAGGAGATGCAGAATTTTGCCTATATTCCCTTACACTCTGGAAAAATTTCCAGTTCCTCCTTCACCATGAAAATAATCCATTATATTTTTCTTTCCACACCCTTATAACTGAACCAAATGTCTCTTTCTCAAAAAAATCTTCTCTACATGTTTATTTGAATGTGTATGTACATGCAAAAAGTTACTTACAACCATTGTTTATTATGCACAAATTAGGGTTGGATATATCCATCATCAACACCAGGTTAAGTTTCTAGTAGGTCAAGACAAGATTAAATTGCAGATATTTGGCATTTTCATCTTTCTCACGGCTGTTTTCAGCCCCTGCCCGAAATAGTCTCTTCCAATTAGTTTGCAAATCTTCCCAAAAACATTCCAATTATCTAAACAATACGGAGAAATCCAAGTGTGACCATATTTCCAGCCATATAATTTCTGACCTTGTTTTTCAGTGCAATCTTCTTGTCTCAGTAATTATTTCCAGTCAGACATGATGCAGCTGTAGCATCTCATGGAGGAAGACCCACTGGAGAGATGCATAGTCAACAGAGAAAAAAAGTTACTGAAGTGAAACTTTACTGAGATGCTCCATGACAAAGACATTTAGATGAGGTGCTTAGGGAAATGGTTTAGTGTTTGGATTGGTAGTGTTAAGTTAATGGTTGGACTTCATGATTGTAAAGGCCTTTTCCAAACAAAATATTTCAGTGATTCTATAATTCAATGATTCTTGTATTAACTTTGGCACCATATAAGTTGATTTATTGTCACTTGATAAAGAAGACAATTTATGAGGACAAGTTTTTTTCAGTGATGCTTCTGTACCTCTTCCAATTTTGTTCAGAACCTAAAAGAGAATGAAAATTGGCAAATACAGATATGGTCAATTGCTGTGGGCTCATGGGAAAATCTGAGTTGAAGTAGTACTAAGTGGATTTCTTTAATTCTAAATCTAATTCCAGTCCTTAAACAGCATAAAACATAAGTGAGGAAACATCCTGAGGAAGGGCAACAATTAGTCGTTATGTTCACTGTTATGACAGAGAATATAAACAATCAAAACTATTTTAAAAATTAAATATTATTTTTAAAAAGAAATTAATATTTTATTTCTTCTCCATTTTATGCCCTCCATCCCCACCTTGACTTTCTGGGTTGTACATAGAGACTGAATGAGGTCACATAAATACAGTGAAGTGGGCCTTTTGACCCAATGTGGTAACAGCAGTGAATATACTAATATACTTTTGCTAGAGGGTAGCATTGCCAACACAAATGAGAGTGCAATCTTAACTATGTACATATTGACAAAGGAAGGGTAGGTTTAGATTAGACATTAGGAAGAAATTCTTTACTGTGAGGGTGGTGAAGCACTAGAGCAGGTTGTGGAAGGCCCATCCTTGGAAGTGTTTAAGGCCAGGTTGGATGAGGCTTTGGGAAACCTAATTTAGCAGAGTGTGTCCCTGCCCATGACAGGGGGCAGTGAAACTAAATGATGTTTGAGATCCCTTCCAACCCAAACCAGTCAGTGATTCTATGAGGGCCTTTCCTAAACATTGGTTGTCATACGTATTGTCTGCAAATGTAGTTTGCAAAAAAGAAACATTTCACTGGATAACTGTCTTTAGAAACCTTGTTAAACAACCAATGCTGAAAAAGACTGTAATAAGAGTCACTGTCCCCAGCCTTGGAGGAGCAAGGTCCTTCTACACAGAGATAGGAGGCCCTAGTTCTTAGCAATTAGGTACATTAGAGTATTATGCAAAAACACATGAGTTAAAATTGAATTAAACTATCTTGGAAATAATTGTATGAGCAAGACAATTTTATACTGCTTCCATTTTCTGTTACTTCCTGTAGACACACTTTCAGAGTTCTACAGAGATTCAAATCTTGCTTTCCTCCTACCCAGAATATTCTTGTATCCATGTATGCAGCTTCATAAAAGGAATAGAAACTATGCTCTTCCCAAAATAAACTACAACCTTGTGGTCTGGAATCACAAGAAGTGAATCCAAATTTCTTAAGCTAATAGGAGTGTGTGTGTGTACATTTCCTTTCCTAGACTAATGTATGCACTAAAAAGCCTGCATTCAAGCAACCCCGGTGTTATACAGTTAGCCTATGCTGAAATTACAGTTTATTGTCATTTAAGTTTGGCTCTGTTCCATTTGGGCTGTCATTTTAATTTGAATCTTACTCACAGTGACTCATAACATTTTTAAAGGTGGTACCCCATGCTTCATGAAGTCTGGCTATGTAGCTCCTGACTTTTCCACAGAGATCTTGACCTGTCGCTCTCATTCCCTATCATCTCTACTACAGGCACTGGAACTGAGCTAGCAAGGCTAGACTGGCCTGCCTCTATCTCAGTATATTCAAGTATTCGCCCTTGCTTTCCAAAGCTGTTGATCCAGAACATTGGACAGATATCTGAACTAGATGTATGGAGAAATATCATGGGCCTGAAACAACTTGGGTTTTGGAATCTTGTTTTGTCTTTCACTCTTAATGTGCTTTTACCTCACAGGCTAGACACTTATGACTAATTGGAACCAATATTTGTGTGTACATGAAAACACAGATAGAAAGGAAACTACACAGCAATTTTTTTTTTCTTCTAAAAATATTCAGGTAAAGAGTCACTATCATCATAGCTTCTATGGTATTGCAACTTTTAACACAATTTTCATGATTTATTCAGGGAAGCTCAAACAGTGTGTCAAAGTGATCTACCGAAGATTATTAAAATAAAGCAAAAATAAATCATACAAAAGAAAAATGTAGAAAAAATAAAGAAAATTTTCTAAGACTTGCTATGCTGAAATCACAATTAATTTTACTCATTTAGTTTGATGTATTTTCTTTTCCTAAAATGAGGGAAACTAAAATATGCATAGTATATAGGGAAGGATGAAGAATGTTTTAGCTAGGGCATTTCTGGGAACAATTTAATTATTTTTTATATATTGATTACATGTCATCCTTCGGTTTACTGATGCTTAGAATTCACTGTTTTGCTGCTTTCTGCCTTTGTAAATAACATATTTGAGATATCAGATTAGTTTCAGATTGAAACCATGTTTTAACTTTTACCTTGTTGTATTGGATCTGACAGAGATGGAGGGGTTTTTTCCATGTAGCAGCCCTCTAAGTGCCATACTGTGTATTGGTAGCCAGCAAGGGATTGATAACACACCCAGGGCTTTGGCTAGTACTGAGCAGTGCTGGCCCAACATCAAGGCTGTCTTTGTAACATTCTCCCCCTCCCACTAGCTGACTAGGCAAGACCCTGGGAGGCCACACACCCAGAACAACTAACCCAAAATGACCAAAGGAATATTCCATACCGTATGACATTTGTTCAGCAATAAAATCTAAGCGAAAGGTGGGGGAAGTGGAGGCATTCATTATTACAACATTAGTCTTGCAGTGCAGTCACTGCATGTACTGACCCCTGCTCCCCAGGAAGTGGCTGGATGTGGCCTCCTGAGGGGAGGAAGGGAATAAATCTTTTGTGGTTTTTTACTTTATTAAACTGCCTTTATCTTGACCCATAAGTTTTTTCCCTCTTATTTTGTCCACTCCCTGTCCTGCTGAGGAGGATAGTGATAGAGTGGCATTGTTGATAACCTGGAGTCCAGCCAGGGTCAACCCATCATAGTAATTTTTGGCACCCAGTATTGGACATGAGGAATTTGAGACTGATGATAGTAATTGGAAGAGGTATTGCACAAAATGTGGAGTGAACAATGTCAGAGAGTGCAATGATTGTGGAGAACTTTGGAGGTTTTAACTGTAGTGAAAAGATGAGGGGTAAATTGTACGTGTAAATTGTCAGCTTTCATGCAGTGTTGTGATTATGCTGTTTTGATTTTGGTGTAGGGAATTCTTTTTTGTTGATGTGATGATTGTGAAGATTGTGTGATGAATATGGATTTTAATGCTAATTCTTAATAATGTGATTCACGGAAGCAAGAGATGGAATATATTTGTTTTGCATGGCAACATTTTGGTACTGGTGGGGCTACAGAGGTGGCATCTGTGAGAAGGTGCTAAGAGCTTCCTACATGTCCAGTAGAGCTAGCAGACTCAAAGATGGACATGTCGCTGGCCAAGGCTGAACCCATCAGCAATAGTGGTTGTGCCTCTGGGGTAACATAACTGAAAAAATTTATTTTGAGATTGGCCAAAATGATCATGGTTTAGGAAAATCTGAAATTCTAGTGCTATCTGTAGGGAATGATTTCATGAACATTTTTTAAATTTTCTTGTGAATAATTTAAATAATGCCTTATAACATCACTATAGAAAATATGTGAGTCTCTAGCTAATTTTTTTTCTAGAAAGTGATAACTATTGGTCTTACAATATTGTTGAGGCATATCACTCAATATTGTCAAACCGAAAATTAATTCTGCATTAGTATGTAACATAAATACACAGAGGTGGAAGACATGACACAGTCTTTTCTTGAGATGATGTACCATGATCATGAGACAAGATAAAAAAACCCCAGGGAACTTCATTGATTAAGCATTTGATTTTTTTTTTTTGTTAAAAAAAACCCCACACCACCGCCCTAAGCGTTTGATTTAAAAAAAACCAAAACCCAAAAAACCCACACACCACAACCCAACACCCTTAGGATTACTTTTTTTTTAAACTTCTTTTTACTCATGACATCTGAAGTTCACTCTTCCCAGCTTTCCTCTTTAAGTATATACATGTATACCAAGCAGAAAGGCAGTCTGGAAGAACATGTAGAGATATCTATTACAAAAATCAAAATTACTTTAGAAATTTCTATGCAAATGAAATGTAATGTCAATATATGTATAAATAATTACAATATTGATATAATGCTTTGAGCACAGTCAGAACTGGAAGAAGTGAATAATAAATGCTGACACAATTAATGAAGATATCGTATCAAGCATCTGTTTCCATTCCATGCTCTACACCCAATTTTTAACTTTACAAAATTAGAGACATTTTTTTGACCTTTTGTATTCAATATATATGGTACATGGTCTGGTTAAACTCTTGCTCCCAAAGAAATACTAATAAAAAATGATAAATATTATCAATTTATGTTCCATGGCTGAGCAGTGGATTGGGGGCAAGTATATAAGGTACAAGTGCTCATTAGTTTTATTATTCTACATAGGAAAAGAAGTTTTAATTCACTAAAAGGAGCATGGACAATGTGTTGTTCAAAGAGACGTGACTAAGCTTTGATAATTTT
This sequence comes from Laterallus jamaicensis coturniculus, assembly GCA_022605575.1. NCBI lineage: Eukaryota > Metazoa > Chordata > Aves > Gruiformes > Rallidae > Laterallus > Laterallus jamaicensis. The sequence continues at coordinate 91,147,547 of JAKCOX010000001.1, forward strand.
AACTTGCTTTTTAAAATGGCGGTTTTCTTTCAACAAAAGGGAAGTGATTTCAAAGTTTTCTTTCTTACAGATTTTATTTCTTCAGCTTCCACTTTTTTAATATATTCTTTCCTGTGTATCTAGTTTTGTCATGATAGACAGTTCTAAAAACTGCTTACTACCATTTTCATTCTGAAGCTTTGAAGAAAATTGTTTCTTGGAAGCTCCACAGCTCAGTCCTATGTTTAGATGCTCAGAACATGACATATCTGGGTCACTAAAGGAATGATGACAACTAAGAAGATGAGACTCTAATCCTGACATTTTACATCCATTGCAGAGATTCCATGTTAGTGGATATTTTTGTTCAAATAAAAGAAAATAAAAAATGGCTTGCCCATATTCCACATTGCTGTGTTTACAGTCTTGTTACAGGGTTGGATTCTTGTAAATTATCACACTTTTTTTTTTTTAATTATAATTCCCCTGGTGGGATTCTCTAGCTAAATGAGAAGTTCATTCTCAATCCATTTTGAAAAAATCATTCAGAAATGTATTCAGTAATGCCTATCAGAAAACATAATATATTGCGGTTACTAAGCATCTTATGGAGCTGTATGAAAAAGTATACTGGTTAGACTGTTTTCATTCTTAAACACAGATGCTTCTCAGATTTGTTTAAAGGAAAAACCATTCTGGATTTCCTGAACTGACACACTATTGATATATTTTTATGCAGGCAACTGAGTGAAGGTTGATATGTCACTTGGGAAATTAAAAACAATTTTCTGTAAGTTGCTGAAAAACAAGGTTGTGCTACTTTGATGGTCCAGGTGCTCTGAGTTTTCCCTTTAATTTAAGTATGTATTGAGCTTTTCTATCAGTCTTTCAAATATGGCTTTGGAAAAATAGACTGAATTTCAGGGCAGTTTCAATAAAGGAAACAAAAACTTTTGCCACTATTAAAAAGATACTGATAAAAAATAGGTTTACTGGCACAGAGTGATAATCAGTTTTCTTAAACTGATATGTTAAATAATGAGGATTTTCATGAAGTGGAGGAGTATTTCTGACATTTCACAAATAGAGAACATCTCTTCCCAGATTAGAAAGACCCTTCTCACTGAAAAAGACTGACAAAATTCACGACAGGATTCATCCTGTTATCTGAGAAGAAAACTGCCCAATGAGTTTCAAAGGATAGACATTTATCACATCTCTGATCAAGAAACAGAGGAATGGAGTCAGTGGAACAGTTTGCTCACTTAATCAGTACCTTAAGATTACTAAAATCTATTGTTTGGGCACTTGATTAGGTTACATTAGTTTATGTGAACAGACCACGAGGTAATATGCTAGCCATTAGAGAAACACGAAGTATGTGATGTTAAACTGCTCCAGTTCTGTGGTCTTTTCCAAAGGCTAATATCATTGCAGCCTTCCAGTACCTGAAGGGAGCATCTGAACAGGAGGGGAATCAACTTTTCAAAAGGGTAGACAGTGGCAAGACAAAGGGGAATGGATTAAAGCTAAAGGAGGGAAGGTTTAGATTAGACATTAGGGGGAAGTTCTTTACAGAAGGAGTGGTGAGGTGCTGGAACAGGCTGCCCAGAGAGGTGGTGAATGCCCCATCCCTGGAGGTTTTCAAGGCCAGGTTGGATGGGGCCCTGGGCAGCCTTGTATAGATCAAGCCTGGAGGTTGGTGGCCCTGCCTGTGGCAGGGAAGTTGGAACTCTGTAATCCTTGGAGTCCCTTCCAATCCATGTCATTCTATGATTCTATGATTTTTGTGTAATATTTGAAACGTTGAGACCAAACATCAAAAAAGTAACAAAAACATTTCACATAGGAGTGAAGAACAGAAAACATGATTAGGAGACTCAACAATACATTACAAACTGACTCTGAATTGTTATGGAACATGAATACACCCCGGGTAGATCAATAGTTTTTCAAATAAGAATGGGTTAGGTTTAAAGAATTTTGTAATATGATTGAATCCTGATTTTCTTTGGAAAATATGTAGTAATGATTTTTGCCTAAGGTTAGATAGGAAAATTCTGACACAGGTGTCTAATTATGATACTTTCACAGCATTTATTCCAGTATAGAAACACACAAAATTTGAAAAACTGAGTAAAATCTCTCCTGTATGGTCTATAGGAAATGTCTTTACAACTATGTAGGGGGGAAAACAAAATAATTTTTGAAGGAACTTTAATATACATTAACCTGATAATACAACACTTTAAGAGTTAATACTTAACAATTCTCTCTAGACACATAATTACACATTCCAAAATTCTATGTATTTCCATTAAAGAATTTTAGCTTTCTTTACAAACATCAAGATAGTTTTGTGAGACATACATTTGTGTATCTGTGTGTATGCAAGTTACATAAAGTCAGTTGTATATTATTTGAATTTTTGTTGTTCAGTCAGCTGCTGGTTTGTAGAAACACCTAAAATACCAATCCTCTACTGATGCTACTCAACACTGATGTACACTCCAAGGGTTAAGAATCTGATGACCAAATAAAACTCACAGCATTTGAACTGTTATTTTTACTGCTTTAGATCAGAAATGCAATCAGTCCATTAATGGCTGACAACAACTAGTATCTTAGTAGTTGCTTGCAAGAATCCTTCAACGGACAGCTCTTTCCCTAGTTGTTTTTCTATTTTTTTTCTTTCTAGTTTACTAGTTTATACCATAAACATTTAGTCTTATTCAAAAAATCTTCATTTTCCAAAAAATTTTTTTCACTATTTCAAGCTCTGTAATTTTTATCACGAATATCTATCTGAATCTGACTACATCTGCATAAAAACATTTCCTGCTGCATAAAAACATTTCCTTTTTATCAGTTTATAATTTACTAACTTGTAATCCTAGCATGTTTCAATACCTATGTTTATATAAAACAGAAGGATAGTATATGCAGTATTGGATGTAATTGCAAACTACCCATTCCTCATGTTCAACTTCTTTTCTGTATTTTTTTTCTTGTGAACTTTTCTCTCAAATACTAAGTAGATTCAAGACCTTTGCCATTTATATATTGTTTAAAAATAAAGATTTTACAAGACTTCTGTCTTCACTGATTTTTCTTCTTTCATCCTTCACCTCAATGGTTGTGTAGCTCACAGTCCTAAAGAAAAAGAACTTTAGTCATGAAAAACATGAGTAAAAATAAATTGGAAGAATCACACTGACTGCTTCAGAGTATGTGATTCTGCAAACCTTTTATTTTACTAAAGGAAGTAAGGCTGGTAAACAGAACACATTAAAGATTAATATATTGTTTTTCTGCTAGTAGGAGAAACTGAAAAATAAACAAGCAAAGGAAGCTGCACATGAAACTGAAACAGCACACCTACCAAACTTGATTTTACAAGTATTTAGTATCCCAGTTCTAATCTGTCAGCTAGAAATACTGAAACCTGATTGTGACTCTACTGGAAATCTGTATGAATTTCTCTTTGAAGAGAAAATATTACTTCCTCTGTGAAATCAAATACAGTACAACAAAGTTTCTTGCATGTCAACAGATACCTCAGGAGATTACTGGGGTAAAATTATAGTTAGTTAAGGAATTGATTGCAATCACCACTCATAAAACTATTTCACATTCATTCACTGAATAACTGTATTGATTTAGTTTATGTCCTGATACCTTTGGTAAGAGATTAAAATGAAAATACACTCTAATTTGGGGATTTGAGTTCAGATTGTAATAAAATATTTTGGTCTGCAGATAAATGTGATGATTCAAATATAAATGCTTTTTAACATAACAATACAATATGTAAAATTTAGGTAACCTGCAGCTCTATAAGGTAAGCTCAAGGAGTTTTTCAGAGTGAAGATGTATATTTGCACTGAGATGGTGCCCATTAAAGAGTTCATGGTATTGCACAATATCAGTTAATCACTATTTTATCAAATATCAGGTCAGTGACTACCTTCTGTGTCTGATAAAATGGAGAACTCGAGTATGTATGGAATAATCTCAGAAAACATTGACACATCCAGTCCAAACCTCCACTCTCTGCTCCAGGATGAACTTGTTAGTATGTAGGGAGAAAATAATGATTAAGTGTGTAGAGGAGATGAAACAGGAAAAACATAAAGTGACTGGTCTGTGACTGGGATATACTTGATCAGAGAAATAGACTAATCTGATTACAGATTACATAATATAGTTGCATATGTGAAAAGTCAAAGACTTGTTAGTCTGATCAAGTAAAGGTATAAAAGTTAGACAGAGGAGGAGAAGTAAGAGAGCAGTAAAGGGCCTGTGTGCAAAACAACAACTGAAGGATGTCTGAATTTTAACATGGCATGGAAAGGTTCAACAGATCTAATCCTAAAATATCCTATCCTACTGAAAGCAGAGTGTTCTTCCTATGTACACAAAGAGCATTCCCATTCTTCAATTATTGGCTATTCTCTTTAGCTTTAGATTTATGAACTAATTCTCAGTCCACATTTATTAATGGCTATAATTTATTCCTGTGACAATTTATTTTCTTTAAATGTAGTTTTTCCTTCCACTAAGATAATTGCAAAAAGTAATCCCATCACTTTTTACTTTTCATTTTATTAAAGGAAATAAAATCTTTATTCATCTCTCTTAAGAAAACCTCTCTATGTCTTGATCAATGTATTTTAAAATGTTACAGGTTAAACAGCATCTTGACTGTGCCTGTATGTAGGACCTCATCAGCACCGTGGAGAGCAATATCGTACCTTATTGTTGCGAAGAGGAACATCAAAATAGTTTGAGTTTCATGACGATTACAAGAGAGAATATTTATGAATGGAAAAACAAAAGTAATTCTAAAGCATGGCAGAAATCTAATATCTGTTCCCAGATGTGTCATTTTATTTTCAGCAGTTGTCAGGCCACATGAAATGCTGCATAGGTACAATTCTTTACAGAAATCAATGGCAGTGTATTAAATAATTCTGGTAAGATGTTATTATGACATCTCAATACTTAAAGGGGCTTGTAAGAAAAGTAGAGGGTTTTTACCAAGGTGTAGCAATGGGTTTAAGCTGAGAGGGTAGATTTAAACTGACCATAAGGAGGAAATTTTTTATCATGATTGTGGTGAGACATTGGAACAGGTCGCCGAGAGATATTGTGGATACTCCCATCACTGGCAGTGTCTGGATTGATAGTAGCGCTAGCATTTACAGTATCAAGAGTTCTCTCTATCAATCCTTTAAGCAAAATGCCTGTAACTAAATGAAAAGTGTATTGATAATTTTTGTTGACAAATTTTAAATCACATTGTCCATGATATTAACACATATGGTAGAATTTCAAATAAAGTTTGTCACAGTGATTAGGGACAAACATAACTAGACCATTTTTCAGAATGGAATTTTGATGCAATTGAAAGCATATTCAACCTTTACTGAGTGAAGGTAAAAGGGGATATAAAGATAAGCATGATTCATTTTTTAATGTGCTATTATGTCTTCAAGCCCATGTTGGAAGAGGATTTGAGCAACCTGGTTTATTAGAATGTGTGCCTGCCCATAGCAGGAGGGTTGGTACTAGATGATCTTTGGGGTCCTCTGAAACTAAAATAATTTTTAAAGCTCATGTTCTGCATGTTTAAAAAAAGCGATGTTTTCATCTGTGGTTTGCTACCACCAATTAAATGAAGTCACTATTTTGTTATTCACAAAGCACTGTGTTAATCAAAGGCTAATCATAGTGGAATTATAAACTCTAATTATAATTAGTAGGGAATAAAAACGTATGGTTCATTATGGTACATCTTTAAAGAAAGAACTGAAAATTGTAGAAAATACCTAGTTTAATATGAGGTCTAATCACATTCAAAACTGTTAACTACAAATGATAAATTAAAATGGAAATTTTACAAAAATACAGTTTATTTATAATTTTACATTACCAGTTACAGTATTTTCCTGAATAGGAAGGAATGTATTCCACATTAAATTAATACATTAAACAAACATACAAGCAAATTAATATAAATATTTTAAAATGCATATATTTTAAGACATTTTAAAAGAATTGTTAAAATACAAAATAATCTTCACTTCTTTAACAAATTCAAAGTCAGAATTTGTATTTAATTCCAATCTTTTCAGTAACAAAATGCTACCTGCTCTGAATACCTCGCTGTGTCTTCTTATTCCTATACGTTACTCCTATTAAGGCCCTTATCCTGCAAGGCTAAGTTTAGTAAATTTATTTCCACATTTCAAAAAGTTTGTTAATAAATGCACTGCATTTTTATGTATTAATATACTAATTTTAAGTAGTTTTTCTGTGTGGCTAATTTCGACTCATACATCAAAAAATCTCAAAATATTAATTTCCCAGGAATTCGCATTCTTTTGATGCTAATAATATAGTTATATTTTATTGACTGGGCTTTTTTTAATTTGCTTTTTTTTATTTTGGTACTTTAGAATGTTTTGTCTCCACATGTGGTACTGGAAAAACAGCATTATGACTGATAGCATTGTGCAAAACTGTAATTAAATTAGCATTTTTTTCTATGCCTATTTCCTGCTTTTACTTGACTTTGAATTAATAAACAAAAATTGTTCCGTTTATGTCTTTTATACTCATACTTTGTGCAACAATAACAGAAATTAAAATTCCCTTACTCAGTTCCTTCAGAACCCCAAAATTCTCTTGCACATAAAAAGTTACTGGTGGCATGAGGGATGCATCAGTTAAAATATTAGGTAAAAATATACTTACAAGTATATAAACAAGTCTATACTGCAAATTGTGTATGTCATATTGCTTCTTTTGCTCAACTTACTTTTCACCTTTATTTTAGGTCACCATACAAGCTTTAAGGGTGTCCTGTTTATCATTCATAACATTAAAATTGTTTGTAATAGAAAGGACCTTAATGATCATTTAGTTCCAACACCCCCTACCCCTACCATGGCCAGGGACACCCTCCACTAGACCAGGTTTCCCAAAGCCCATCCAACCTGGTTTTGAATACTTGCAGGGAGGGGACATTCACATCTTCTTTGGGAAGTCTGTTACAGTGTCTTACCACGCTCACAGGGAAGAATTTCTTCCTTATATCTTTTAAATATCTACTTTCTTTTAGTTTAAAGCTATTACTGCTTGTCTTATCACTACACTCCCTGACAAACAGTCCCTTTCCATCTTTGTTATAGTCTCTCTTCAGGTACTGGAAGCCAGCAATAAACCCTGAAGCCTTCTCTTCTCCAGGCTGTACAACCCCAACTCTCTCAGCCTTTCTTCACAGGAGAGGTGCTCCAGCCTTTGGATCATCTTTGTCGTCTCTATCTGGACTCACTCCAACATCTCCATGTTGTACTGGGGACTCCAGCTGGATGCAGTACTTCAGATGGGGTTTTATGAGAGCAGGGTAGAGCGGCAGAATCACATCCCTTGACCTGATGGTCACACTGTTCTCTGTGCACCTCTGCAAACTTGCTTAATTAATCTCTGATAATTAGAAATCTTGCAAACAATTCCAAGCCAGGGACCGTTTTCAGTAAGCAGTTTCTGTGTGGCCCTTCATTTAGGAAACTAAGAATTGAAATGAAAGCCCTATGTGTCAGCTGGCCTTAGTAATCTGCTTTTATTTATTTGCTACTAATGCAGGATTTGCTAGCAAGAAGCATTAGCGAGAGGTAGCAACTGAATAGAAATATTCTGGAGCTACATGATAAGGCAAAGCATAGTTCACCTTTATTTATGATTAGTGTTCTATTGGAATGATGGCTCATTAGAATTGTTACACGTTGAGTCAGATTTCTACACATTTATATCACCTTGCTTTAACATATCATTGTCTTACCAGCTTTCATGGTAGTTTTGAAGCTGGCTTTAAGCTTACCGCACAGATTTTTAAATGATGTGCTAAAATACTAAGAATTCTATTGTTTTCCTGCATTTACTCTGTGCCAAACTACATGTATTACATCTAACCATACACAAATGCTGCATAGCATGAAAGTAATTGAATGATAAATTCTAAAAAGGATTAATCAGAAGGAGATTAAAATAGCTTCTCACTTTTCCTAAATAAAAAATGGACTTGAGGATGTGTTGCTTTTTCTCTCAATGGCAAAAGGAAGCAACTGGAAAATATAACTGTAGGAGAGGAAATTATTCTGCAGTTAATGTCTTTATAGCCTCCTGGAGAACATCAGATTGAGTGGATAAATTACACAGTTCTGTGTCAAGTAAATTTGAGGATGATTTGTGGTTCTGTAAGAGAAGCACTAAAATATGTTTAGACCCTTGGACTAGCCACAGAATTAGGAGCTAAAGACTCTTCACTTTATGATCTACAAAATCCTTAATAACCCTCTGCTGACGTCAATAGAATTTAGTCTTTGGTGATTACGGCCTCATCTATAAGAGAATGATAACCACACAGGGATGGTATAGGATTAATTATTTAGTAGTTAAACAGTGATGCAAAAAGCAAAGCATTCTATTGCCTTCACAAATGCTGAAATATGACACTGTCAGCTCGATGTAGTTGAAGGTGGAGTGAGACATTGTGAATTCTGTCAGCAGTAACGCACATGAAAAACTGCAGCACTTTGCTGAAGAAAAAAAAACAGGTTTTCACAGCAGTATCTTAGATTCATTAATGATAAAATTTTAGACCCAATGTTCTGTTGAGTAAGCTGGTCATGACAAATAGATTGATGCATGTTAAATAGTAGCTAGAGAGTTCAGTACAAGTCATACAGAAAAAAAAAAAGGGAGACACAGATTTTTCATTGTTCTCAAACATTTCTGTGGCAGACATAACAAGGATATGTTAGCTGGTCAAACCATTGTCTAATTTTGCCCTACTTGATCAGAATATTGATGAGTCCTAAAATGTAGTTTTTCCTTCAGTAATTTTTCTAACTGAAATATTTTTATAGTGAAATTTCTCTAGAACTGGACGGATGTCATAACACACAAAATGCATATTGAAGTTTAGAAACTTATCATGTTTAACTTCTGGTAAATGAGTATCTGACAGTCAATATCCATGCTTATAGAAATGAAAGAATTTCTCCTGTCCTTTACTGTAGAAGTCCTATCCTAGAACTGGTCATGGTGCAGTTTGGGTTGGAAGGGACCTCAGAGATCATAGAGTTCCAACCCACCCCTCCCCATCCCCCTGCTATGAGCAGGAATACCTGCCTTTTTTGAAGAAAGCAACTTTGAAACAATTTGTTCTGGGGTTTTTTTGGCCATTTTGGCAAAGTCTTTTTCATTTCCCCCTTTGCTGTTTGGATGTTTCTGTTTTGGAAGAAACAATTTGGAAGAAAAACTAACAAATTGTTTTAACATTAAGATTGGTGTTGGAAATTTGGTTAAAAAAGAGAAATACAACACATCAATAGACAGCCAATAGGCCCTCGAGTTAAACTGTAAAAAGATTATTGCTAGCAATTCTAACATCTAAAATAGTAAACAACCTGTCTAAAATTATTAGTTTTTAATAATATCTTTACTCTGTATGCAAACATTTACAAAAAAGCAAAAAAGTCCACCACATTTATTTTGTTAATCAACCTGTACAGTCTTCTGAAAGGATGAGAGTCATACTTCAGGGATTGTTGGGATCCCAGGAATGAGACATTCTAAAATATAACGTGATTTGTTTGGTTGGATGATTCATGAGTTGAACAAGGTCATGTCTGGAAAAGTCACAACCAAAAAGAAAAGAATGTGTCTCCATAAGTTTCATTTCCAGCTTCCTTTACTGGATTGTACAACTCATTTTTGTGCTCCATTGAGTAATTATTTACATGTCACTGTTGCTGGAAAGAGATTATTAGCATTCCTCTTCAATCAGGTAGGTATTGACCATTTTTTTTAAAAAGCATCTAGAGAAGAAACTGAAAGTTTCTGGGATATTTCATTGCCAAAGATATTCCTCTGGATAACTGAAGAAATCAGATCCAAAGCATAACAACTAAGGTCCTAGCATGCATGTCATATAGCAACAAAGCTTAGAGAGGAATGACAGAGTTTTGTCATATTCTATAGAAGAAAATAGAAATGGCTTGGACTAAGAATGAAGTATAGCCTGCCTACAGCTGATAGGTAAAGTGTTTCACATCATTTTACATACATGATGTCCTTTGCCCATTGACTAGGTAACCCTCTCTCACTTCAGTGGATAACCTGCTGCCACCGTCTTCCAGATATATTCTTTTTGCCTTATATTGGTAATCAGGATTTAGTCTTTTTTTCTAATATCAAAATGCTGAAAGTAAGTTCAACAAGGAATTGCTATTCTGACCATGAATCTTTTGTTATATGTGGGAAAATTTACATATCTGAGTAGCTGCACTGACTATTCACATGAGTAATGCAAAATGCAGATGCTTGCATATCCACCCCAAGGCAGCATTTTCTGCATTATGCATTTTACTTCACTGAGTGACTAAAGGCATAGTGTAAGCCAATAGTCCCATAGTTGTATGCAAAGAGAAAAACAGCATTATTACTCACATTTTTTACTTTCAAAGCAATGTGAATACATTTGCAAAGTCGTAATTGGGAGAACTGTTTCATGCAGTCTTTCGTGGTTTTACCTACTTACCCAGTTCCAAATTCGTTATCAGCTCACCTGATGTATTCATAAATGACATATAAATCTAATCAGAATTTCACTAGACTGTCTGAACAGTTAAAAAGTACAAAAGCCACAGTAGCACTAATCCTAGTCACATCATACCTATAATGTGCTACAGCACTGTTTTATGAGGCAATAACGTAGTTCCAGTCTTGGAATAAAGTATTCATCCTTCAGCCTCATAGTTTGGGAACTGGATTATAACCTCATAAAATAGCACAATACTATTATACAGTACTATTATGACTTAATTAGAAAACTAGACTTTCTAGTGTACCTGTTTATAGTAGTTCTATTAGACTTCTTTTGTAACTACACTCCTTCCAGCATCAAAGTGTCTACATTTGCTGTAAAAGTGTTTCCAAAACTTGCTTTTTAAAAGTTGTTTCATAATAGGGAGAAATCATATTTTAAATACACAGAAACCTACACTGATAACACAGCTGGGACATCTACTGGAAGCAATACAAATTTAATCTTACGCAACTGTGAAGGCCATAATTATTTCCCCAGCACTGCACAGTGCATGTGCTATTTAAGCTCCATGACTCCAACTTTACTCAAAATCAGATGGCTAAAATAATTTGAAACTGAGATTTTTGAGAAAAATGTAAAAAGTATGATAATCCCACTACAAGAATATTCAGATTTTCTACCTCTTTCAAAAAAATGATTGTCATAATTCACAGACCTACTCCTTCTGTAGGAAGTTACTGCAGAATAATACAATTCTTTATAAACAGAACCTAATAACATCAAATTTTCATTCACATTGCACAAGTATAAATGATTACTCATAATGCCATTCATCACAGAATCATAGAAACATATCCTGTGTTGGAAAGGACCCATAAAGATCATTGAGTCCAACTCCTGCCTCCACACAGGACCAGCCAAGTCAGAGCATGGGACTGAGCGCATCATCCAGACACTTCCTGAACTCAGTCAAGCTCAGTGCTGGGAACACTTCCCTGGGGAGTCTGTTCCAGTGCCTGACTACCCTCTCAGTAAAGAACCTCTTCCTAATATCCAGCCTAAATTTTCCCTGTCACGGCTACATACAGTTCCCTTGTGTTCTATCACTGGTCACTAAAGAGACATCAATGCCTGCCCCTTTGCTCACCCTTATCAGGAAGCCGTAGACTGCGATGAGGTGTCCCCTCAGTCTCCTTTTCTTCAGGCTGAACAAAGCAAGAGACTTCATTGTCTCCTCATAAGACTTCCCCTCCAGACTCTTCACTGTCTGTGTTGCTCACTGGACACTCTACAATATTTTTATGTCCGTCTTGTACTGTGGTGCCCAAAACTGCACACACTATTTGAGGGGAAGCTGCACCAATGCAGTATAGAGTGTTACAATCCCATCCCTGGACCATCTGGCAATGCCATGCTTGATGCACCCCAGAATACAGTTGAAACTCCTGGCTACCTGGGCACAGTGCTGGCTCATCATAGAATCATAGAATGGCATGGATCGGAAAGGACCCCAAGGATCATAGAGCTCCAACCCCCCTGCCACAGGCAGGGCCACCAACCTCAGGCCTGGATCTACACATGGTTGACCAGGGCCCCATCCAACCTGGCCTTGAACACTTCCAGGGACGGGGCATCCAATACTTCTCTGGGCAGCCTGTTCCAGGGCCTCACCACTCTTTCTGTAAAAAACTTCCCGCTAATATCCAATCTAAAACTTCCTTCCTTTAGTTTTAATTCATTCCCCCTTGTCCTGCCATTATCTGCCCTTTTAAAAGATTGATTCCCCTCCTGTTTATAGCCTCCCTTCAGGTACTGGAAGGCTGCAATGAGGTCCCCCCGCAGCCTTCTCTTCTCCAGGCTGAACAAGCCCAGCTCCCTTGGCCTGTCTTTGTAGGGCAGGTGCTCCAGCCCTCTAATCATCTTTGTGGCCCTCCTCTGAACCCTCTCCAGCAGTTCCACATCTCTCTGGTATTGCCAGCCCCAGATCTGGACACAGTACTCCAGATGAGGCCTCACGAGGGCAGAGTAGAGAGGGACAATCACCACCCTGTCCCTGCTGGCCACTCCGCTGCTGATGGAGCCCAGGATACCATTGGCCTTGCGAGCTGCAAGAGCACACTGCTGACTTATGTTAAGTTTCTCATCCACCAGAACACCCAGCCCCATCAGGGCTACTCTCAAGAAGCTCTTCTCCCAGTCTGTGTCCTTGTCTGGGATTCTTCCGGCCCAAGTGCAACACCTTACACTTGGCACTGTTGAACCTCATTAGGTTCATCCGGGCCCATCTTTCCAGCCTGTCAAGATCCCTCTGGATGGCTTCCTTTCCTTCTAGGGTGTCTACCACACCACTCAGCTTGGTGTCATCCACAAACTTTCTGTGGGTGCACTCATTCCATCATCGATGTCATTGATAAAGATGTTAAAGAGAACCGGTCCCAAGACAGACCCCTGGGGGACCCTGCTTGTCACTCCATCATAGAAGGTCACCAGATTGGTAAGGCACAACCTTCCCTTGGTGAAGCCGTGCTGGCTGTCCCGGATCATATGCTCTTCCCTCCTGTTTAACTTGCTGTTGTCCAAGACCCCCAGATCCCTCTCAGCATGGCTGGTCTCCAGCCTCTGATCCCCCAGTCTGTATGCATAGTCAGGGTTGCCCCTTCCCAGGTGCAGAGCCTAGCATTTGCCCTTGTTAAAATTCATGCGGTTGGTGATTGCCAAACTCTCTGATCTGTCCAGGTCCCTCTGCAAGGTTTCTCCACGCTCAGCAGAGTCAACAGCTCCTCCCAGTTTGGTGTCATCTGCAAATTTACTTAAGACACCCTCTGATCCTGTGTCCAGGTTGTTTAGGAAAATGTTAAAAAGCACTGGGCTTAAAATGGAACTGTGGGGAACCCCAATGTCCACCAGCCAGTTGTAACCCTATTTGGAATCACCAGGGTAATAGCTTTTAAAAGTCACATAAAGACAACAAAAGGCAACATCAGTGTGAACAATATCATGAAGCCTAAAGGTAATGTGATGGATAAATTGTTTATCCTGACTTTTATTCATACACCTATACTGTAAAATAAGTAAATAAATGAAAAAGTGTAAGAAATGCAAGAAAACTGGCATTACAAAGACATCTCTCACATCTGACAACATAAAGTTTGGGAAAGGCCTTTTTAGAGCTTTATGTACAGGTTTGAAAGTCCATGTGCAGTCAAAAGACTCCTTTGTTTGGCAGTGCTAGACATGCAATTACAAAACAAGATGGGATTGACGACAGAGGTGCAAATGTACAAATTTGCTAAATATTCTACTGAAAATTTTCTGAAATACATGAACACTCATTGATTTTTTCATTCATTTATTCTTATGATCTTGCTTGTAGATGAAATCACTGCTTTTTATAGAATCGGGCAAACCTCATAAAACTCAGTTTAAGTAAGATTTGAGGTTGTATCTAAGGTATATCCACCTTTTTTTGCGTATTTTTAAACAAGGTTGAATTTCACAGTCTTCTTTCATTTCATTTTCTTACGTCAATGAAAAAAAGGATGGAGTTTATTTTATTTCTTTGTATTTTCAACTAAGAGATCAATACTTTAGCTTTACTTCAAGGCTGCATTAGCACAAGATTATTAAACAAATTCTAGTCATCTAGTCATTTGTTAAATTTGTTGCACTCAAATGCAAGCCAGTCTGTCCTGATTAGGCTTTATAGGCTTTATGTGCACAAACAAACATGAGATTCTCAAATCTGAGCTTCAGAACTATATGAATGATGGATAATACTGATTTGTAAATGAATTGTATCATATATCACATACATCAGTTTTTGATTTTGATTCAAGGATTTCCTTGTCACTGCATGGTGGATAACAAACTTTTTTTTTAAGGGTTAACTTCAAGAATCCCTGTGGATAATTCAAAATAATAAATATGGCTATTAGAACTTTAATCTTTTCACTAATAAACTGATTGCATTTGGCATGGAAATTATAGGAAATATAAAAGTCTATTGTGCATTTTTTTTAGTGGCAAATGCTAGTGATTTCTTAAGAACTGGTTAACTGGTTTGTAAGGTTGTTGAATGCTTTCAGATTTCTGGAAAAAAAGGCTTGTAATCACCGTTACCTGATTGCTTATAAATCCAGGTCAGAATTATTTAAGTTATTTTAAGAGATAAGTTCTAGAATGCTCAGTGGAATGCTTTAGGAAAAAGAAAAGTTGTTAGTAAGTTCACATTTAACCCACCATATTTATAACAAGTTACATATTTTATAACAAGTTATTTCTTGTTCAATGTTATTCTGCTGATGAAAATACATATATTAAAATAATATAACTGTAACTAGCATATTACACTAATATAATTTCCTGTAAGATATCAGGATATTACAGATGATATAAAAGGGGAAAAAAAAATCACTTTTTTATTCTTTTACAGGGAGTTAGAGTGTAACATTTTGTACACATCTCCAAATTTATCAGCAAGTTCATTTTCTAGAGTAAAAAGAGTATTATAATTCTGCCTAAAGGGAATCATGGTAAACTAGCTGCTAGGAATCAAAAAGACAAATATTTATTACAAATAGACTAAACGTATAATACTATGAATGTTATTCGTGTTAGCTGAAAAATATCCTGTATAATTGAATTCATGTGTGAATTCCCTTAGATAACTCTAGTCCTTGTACAAATCTACTGAAAATTGAGTAGCTTCAAGTATCTACTTGTACACTCAATAGACCATGCATACTGTGTGGTTGTATAGGTCAATGTGGGCAATCAGTAGGAACAAGTCAGGCTCAGCACTGGGTAGAACGAGAACTTTTGGAGGGAAGTATTGGGGACTCCATACACTTGGACTGGGTGCCAGATATGTTAGCAGATCTGAGAGTTGGCTACTGGTGGGACCAAGAGGAGCTGTAGTGGGTTAACCTTAGCTGGCTGATGGACTCCTCACCCATCTACTCTCCCTCCTTATTGATGGCTGGGGGAAAATAAGATGAAAAATATCATGGGTTAAGATAAAAACGGGAAAATACTTTTCAACTGCCGTCATGAGCAAACCAGACTCATTTTGGGGAAACAGCAATTTCATTTATTTCCAATTAATAACAGCAGGACAGCAAGACACAAATACAAAACTAAAAGTACCTTCCATATACTCTACACTCCTCCCCAGGTTTAATTTAATTAATTCTTTCTTGATTTTTCTACCTCATCCCTACTGTTGAATGGGAATGAGGAATAAGGGTTGCAGTCAGTTCACTACACTTCACCACTGCTGCTCTTTCTCCCTTATGATGTTACCCTACTCAAGCAAAATACAAACCTTCATGCTCAGAAGGTCCTGTGCCATGAATAATTTGGGTTTCCCTTTATTTGCTTGTTGAAGAAAAAATCAGATTAAAACTATTAGGGACATTCCTCCCTGGAAAAGAAGTCTCCATTTATATTTGTAAAGCAATCTTTTAATTTGTTAATAAGTCACTGGCTTACTTGTTGCTTTATCTAAAACTGAATACATTGTCCCACATGAAATATACGTAAAATTGTCATTCCAGTCAACACTGTGAATTTTGTCCTCAATAAGAACATTAAAATCATAAATATTTAAGGATGAAAGTTCTGTACACACACCTCCAAAAGCAATAAAAACCAGAATCAAACCTCACTTTTTATGGCCCCATGAAGAAATCAAATTCTTAGAAATCTAAACAAGGACAAGTTTATAGCAGATATTGTTAGAATATTAAGTGAAATCCATTTATATTTATATCTGCTTGTAGAGGTCGGGGGAATCGATTAAAGTTAAAGGAGGGAAGGTATTAGATATTAAGGTATTAGATATTGAGGGGAAGTTTTTTACAGAGAGAGTGGTGAGGTGCTGGAACCGGCTGACCAGAGAGGTGGTGAATGCCCCATCCCTGGAGGTGTTCAAGGCCAGGTTGGATGGGGCCTTGGGCAACCTTGTGTAGATCCAGGCCTGGAGGTTGGTAGCCCTGTCTGTGGCAGGGGGGTTGGAGCTCTATGATCCTTGGGGTCCCTTCCAACCCATGCCATTCTATGATCCTATGATTCTGTGACATGACCATATAATGAGATCCACTATTTAAGATGTGGTATAACTTTCATTTGTGCTATACATTGTACTATAAGAGCTCACAGAATTAGGGAAGCATAGACTAAGAATATAGAAGTCTCCAGTTGCTGTCATGCTGGTACTTGGATTTTTTACATTATCAGAAATAGATATGAGCCTTTTTGTATGTGTCAAAATAAGAAAGACCTACTGGGATTTCAGTTGAGACTCAGTGCAAAGGTTTGAAAACTTAATTCTGGAAAAGATGTGTAATTTTTTTCATTTATTATTAAACAGATCTTAGATATACTTCAACTCATCTGAAACAGTATGGTACTCTTTACCTTTGTGGATTAGTAACATTCACTTAAGTTCTGTATTTCTCTAGCTGAGTTAAAATTCTAGGCTACTCAGGTTTTTAGTGGATCCATACAGGTGCTAGCAAAGCGTGTAAACAGAGATAGGTTTTGAAAATTCATTCTGGTTTCAGAAATCTATGGCAACTACTGATTCTCATGTATTTTAGGTTTATAATATTTTTACATTTTCAGCAAAAAAGAAATAAATCAATGTCTTTGACCTTTTTTATTGACAAAAAAATAATAAAGTGGTGTTTATATCAATTAGGTATACACAGAATATTCTCCTGTGGTGAAACAAGTCGATTCTATTAAAGAAGGATTTTGAGAGTTGACAGTCACCGTTTAATACAGTGAACCAAAAAGACTATTCACTTGGGAATTCATCCCACTCGATGTTATATTTGTACATGCTGATATTCAGTCTCATCCCCAGTAATATTTACTCAGTGTTTCTCATCCTTGCAGATGTATTCTATTTTTGCTACTTTTAAAGATTAATTGCTGGCAAAGATCATTTGTAGTTCATTAATATTATTTAACAAATGTCTCACTATGATTTTAGCAGTTACATCCATTAAGGTGTATTTGTGCTAGTAGTAGAGGGTTTTTTGCATCCAGAGGCACTTTTTCTTAATTCTCAGGTTAATTTTATTTCTTTTAGGGAGATCATATAATACTGACATAGTATTGACAGAGTTTGTTAGATTTTTTTAAAATACAAACTTTCACACATTTATATTGGATTATTTTATTATGAATAGATTTTGTTACTTTGGAAATTAAATAAATTTCATAGAAAAATTCTAAAGAACTGATGTTGAAAGTAACTAGACATACCTTATGCTGTGACTCAAAAGTTAGAATGTCAATACCATGCATGACAAGTAGGTCAAACTATTTTGTATATAATCCTGAAAGGATAACAGAAAATGTTTCAATCTTGGAAACTTTTCTTTCAAGCTATGTCTAAATGTCACTTCATCAGTCTTCTATCTACTGCAATTTTCTTGGATAAGCTCACTTAGATTTTTCTTTTACTTTGGGTGTCATTTAACATTGATCTATATTTTTATTGAGTCATAAATCTGTATGAAAATTATACTCAAATGCAGAACTGTTAACATGTATTTTTCTAGGACTTTCTTTGTATCAAATTTATTTTTCCCTTCTCTTACAATGTTAAAGCTACTGTTTATATGGCTAGTCTCAGTGTCAGGTGTGGACAGCTGGGACAGCAAGAGTAGAGGACTCTACAACTAGTGAATTGTTCACCATCACTCGAGATTTTTGAAACATCTTTGGCACTTGCTCCTCCATACTGTTTGGGTGTTACTAATGGGAAATAAACTTGTTTTAGCCTTAAACAGAACTCAGTGAGTCAAGAGATGAAATCACTTTCTATTTCCTCGTTCATCTACTTTGATGAGCATAGATAGGCAGACCTATGAAGGAATCTGGTTTGTTATTAATTTCTAGCAATTTTGATCCACAAATCTCAAATTCTTGATTTTTTAACCCTTTCTATATAGCAACTGCTTGGACATGATTACCCAATTCACGAAATGGTGTGTGAAACGGAAGAGATCTTTAAGTCCCATGGAAATAATACTCTCCAGAGGGAGAGTATTGACAGCTACAGAGACACGAGGAAAGGAACAGTGAGAACAAAGCATTAAATATAGATCCCTTCTCTGGGAAAATTATTTTAGTCAAAAGAAGCAATAAAAAATATATTGACTGCAATGCAATAATCTTTTTCATAATTAACTTCCTTATTTTAAAAAATGTTGCTTTTTTTTAAAAAGCATTTTCACTAGGGAAAGGAAAGCAATATACTGCCCCTCAAATCTCTGGAAATAGAAAAATAAGTACTGCAAGGTTCAGATATGCAGTCAATTAAATCTACTTAGAGAACCAGTGTGCTTTACAGGAAATGGAACTTTTTAAAAAGGAATAACTATTAATGCTCATTTTATTTTTTGCCTTAATGATCACAACTATTAAAATTGGGAAAGCTCAGCATTAATTATGTTACCGGGTTCAGACAAGGAAATATGAACAGAAATGAATGTTCTTATTAAGAACAGAATGAAAGACTGGTGAATATTCAGCAGAGGGTTTTTTTTTTAAATAATTGATGAGACAGGAATGTAAATAGTCGTCATCAATGGCTTAATGTCCAGATGGAGATCTGTGGCAATTTGTGTCCCTCAGGGGTCCATGCTGGATCCAATATTATTCAATGTCTTAATCAATGACATTAATGATGAGGTTAAGTGCACCCTCAGCAAGTTTATGGATGATACCATGCTGAGTGGTATAGTTGACACACTTGAAGGACGGGAGGGGCCTGGAGAAGCTGGATAAATGGGCCCATGTGAACCTCATGAGGTTCAAGAAGAACAAGTGCAAGGTCCTACACCTGGGTCGGGGCAATCCTTGTCATCAATACAAGCTGGGAGATGATGTGATAGAGGGCAGCCCTGTGCAGAGAAGGACTTAGGGGTACTGGTGGGCGAGAAGCTCGACAAGACCTGCAGGTCAAGAGAGGTGATTCTTCCACCCTATTATGCTCTCTTGAGACCCCACCTCAAGAACTGTGTCTAGTTCTGGGGGTTCCAACATAAGAAGGACATGGAACTGCTGGAACAGGTCTGGAGGAGGGCCACAAAGATGATTAGATGGCTGGAGAACCTCTCCTATGCAGACAGGCTGAGTTGGGATTGTTCAGCCTAGAGAAAAGAAAGCTCTGAAGAGATCTTATAGTGGCCTTCCAGTACCTGAAGGGAACCTACAAGAAAGCTGGGGAGGGGCTTTTTAGAAAAACATATAGTGATAGGACAAGGGGGAGTGATTTTAGATTGGAAGGGGGTAGATTTACATTGGATGTTAGGAAAAAATCTTCATTGTGATGGTGGTGCAACACTGGAGCAGTTGCCCAGGATGACGTGTGGTGGATGGCCCCTCCCTGGAGGTGTTCAAGGTCCGGTTGGATGGGGCCCTGAGCAGCCTAGTCTAGTGAGAGGTGTCTCTGCCCGTGGCCGGGGGTTGGAATTTGATGATCTTTAGGGTGTCTTCCAGTCCAAACCATTCTATGGCTCTATGAAATATCCAAGAAAGAGATAAATAATACTAAACCAAAAGTACAGGTAAAAGAAATTAAGCCCAGTATTGTCACTGTTGTACTATAGCAAGATTTAAAAAGAGATAGTAGACACATTCATGAAAATAGTATCTAAATATTACATATATTAGCAAAAAATCCAAGAAGTGCCTGTAAAAAAAAAAATCTAGTGATATGATCATGGAAAAAAAATCTATTGAACAAATATCTAAATGCATTACTTTGTCTAAGCTATATAACTTAGCTGATGTATTGAGGACTTAAGATTGGAGAAAGGCAGATACAATATCTATCTCTAGGAAAATAGGGAAGAAAGACTGAAGGCAGGTATAAATCCGTAAGCTTTCTTTATTAGAAGATGTGTGACAGGAAAAATAAGAGGAATTATTAATAAGCATTTGAACAATAATGATGAGCATGAGGCATCACAGAATTCTCAGAAATGGATTGCATTAAACCACTGTGTTATGCACAAGAGAGTCATAGATCTTAAGGTTGTGTAAGAAGTACTCCACAGTGATTTCTTTCCTATTGCATCTTAACATTGTAACTTTTTGACACTGTTTTACACAGCAGCCTTAAAAGCAAGGAAAGATCATCTAAGTAATACAGTGAAATAAATATGAAATTAAGGGTTTATTAATGAAGAAAAACATAATGGTTAGGAACTTTAGTAATTTTATACACAAATAGCAAAGGAGCAAGAATCTTACAAGACCTACTGGATTTTGATAGTGCCTGTTGGATAAGTCACTGATTTGATGTGTATCTCATTTTACCAGTGTTCATCTCTAAGTCATGCAACTGCTTAAGAGAAGAGCTGAAGATAAAAACAGACTGTAATATGTTAAAGCAAAACAGTAATTTACCATATTATGCAATAAAGTAGTAAATAAACATACAGCACTAGCTAAAACAGTATTTCAGAATTTTAATGATTTGTTAAATTTAGTAATATAAAAATTCAGGGTTTAATTAGTTGAAATAGATCTAACCCATAAATCAGTTACATAAATCCCATCCCTAACCCATTATCTATTACCTATGGAAAAATGAGTATACATCAATATCAGAATTATTGGTCTTTTCAATTTTATTTCAACTTCATTCTCACAACCCCGTTCTCTTAGACTTGCCAGTCATTGAGAGAAAAAGGCTAGCTGTTCATTAGCTGAAATTTGGCCGAACAAAGCATCTATTAATTGTCTTATACTATGTGGATCAATCTTTTCTAAAAGGAAAAGAACAAGATAGCAAAGCTTGTTGGCTTAAAAAGGATCTTGTTGCTATTGTGTTTCTTAATAAAGATGTTCCTGAAAATTTACATTTGAGTCAAGAAAACTAGGTTAGAAGGTTTTCTGAGATCTATGTTTCTGCAGGGCTTTTTTTTTACACATTTGGATAGAATCCAAATCCAAAGAAAGGCCTGCACACAGAATTGTTTTATACCAAGTATTAAATTTAAATACTATTTTTATTTCATAAATACAGATATTCTAAGTTCTGTTCATCAAGGTCCCTGAAGATAATATTAAAAGGTTGAACATCAAAATTAATCAAACACTTCAGAAGGAGTTTTATAAATATATTTTCTTTGGTCATAGATTTTCACTGGGCATTTTTAACTGGACAGAATAAGTATTTAAACTGTTCAGCTGATGCATTGAATTTATTCTTGTGACCCAAGATATAATTTATCTATTCATGTATAGATAATCTTAATTTGAATTAGCATGACTGCTTTCATTGCTTCTTATTCAGATGTTGCAAAAAAGAATGTGCCACCAATTTACCATTAGAAGTACAATTGCCACATCCTACCATTTTTAACCCTTTTGGTCCAAAAAGAAACTTACCTTAGGCACTTCCTAACAAAATGATATGTGTAACTATCTGACCAATAACTGGAGGCAATCCAGTGAACTCATGCTGGTAAGTTAGAAAATTTTTAACTGTAAAATTAAAGAAAATTTGTACATGCGATGGAATCTTGAGTACCCAAAGTTTAATTGTGACAATTGTCTCTAGAGCATGCACATTTTGGGAAGAAAGGGGGAAAAAACCCCAAAACACATGACATAAAAGAACACATGAAGTTGTGCAGACCGTCAGAAAAGCTCTATAAAGGATGAATGAAAAATAGGGAGAAGTGCATTTGAATAGAAATACAGACAAGCAGGAGAGGGAAATTAAGGTATTAGAACTATTCATCTAGTAAATGTTCACTTTAAAATTCTATTGCAGTAGATCTGTTATAATTATTAGAAAATATTAGCTAATTTCAGGAGTGATACATCTCCTTGTAGCAGTCACATCACACACTATGGAAGATGCCTTAAAAGTGTGTATTTCCCTCCTTTAATTATCAAAGTGCATGATGGCTTGCTGAAATTGACAGATATACCATATAGATACACAAAACTAGACGAAGCTACTTTTAGGATCTCTAGTGCCTTCAAAACATCAAATGTACTTTAAGTGGAGAATATATAGCATTATTAAATTACATTAAAGAAAGAATAAAATCTTATTTCATTGTTTATATTAAGAAATTCGTGTTTACATTTTATTTAGACTCACTAGTGAATATTTATGTAATAAATATGTAAAGTTTGAATGTTAAAATGGGCTTGCATTGTCTTCCTTACTAATACTAAACATTATTAAAAATGTAAACATCATTGCTAAACCACTATTCCTGTTAAATAGTTATTGTGAGAAGTTACTTATTTAACTTCGCAAAATGATTTTATATATAGTTTTTCACATCAATTAATGTCTCTTGGGATAATTGTTTTTCAATTGGTTACGTTTTTACTCTACTTTGGAGAATCACAGAAATGCTTGTGTTTGGGCAATTGAATTAGGTCTTTTACTTGCATACTGAGGCTAGTTTTGTATATCTCACATTTTTCCAGATCTGGAATAATATTTTTTTTCCTTATCTGAGATGTAGCAGTTGTACCAGTTCATCGTCTTGTATGTCTTGAAGTCCAAAATTTGACAAGACCTTGAAGTATTCTTATCAATATTGTGCTCAGAGCCTCAAATTATCTCACATCATGGTCATTACTACCTCTACAGTAGTATAGAATGTAGTAGGATTCAGTTCAAACAACTGACTCAAGGAAATAGTTCAAGATTTTGTACCTTGGTCAGTACAGATGCTGATATAAGAAAACACTCCTGACATATTTTGGATACTCTTTACCCAATTTCACTGTTTGATTTAACTAGCTGGTGTGAGAAAACATTTGCTGTCTTTCTCTATGCAGACATTTACACTTATGCATTCCTTCAGTGCATCAGTGTGTAGATATCAACTAAAACATGAATTATCAATCACTGATTAATGATTTTAAAAGACTGCCTACTGAGTCAGTGCATACTGATGACTTAATTAGATTTACTAATGTACATCTTCATCTCTGGAAAGCTCCTGGATTTTGTCAGATTATGAACTTTGAGTTTATTCTAAACCTTGGATATTAGGACCTGTAGTAATATTGTTATTGCAATTGGGATAAGTAAACAGGATTATTTGACTTTGTGTCTGTTTAGAACTAAGATATCTTTTTTCGTATTTACATATCTCATACTGCATTTTTACAAGCAAGGTGATTAGTGAAAATATTTGTGCATTTTTTAGATGAAACTGCTGTAAAATTTGGAGAAATATAAAATGGAGATCATATTCACTGTTAATCTGAAGATTTAAGAAGGCAACACAGAAATTACTTTAGGATTTAAAAGGAACTTCAAATAATTCCTAGCCAGAAAGCACAAGAAATAGAGATTGAGTTATAATCCAAGCCACAAGGTGCAAGAAAAAATCATTTATAAGAACGCAGGAAGAAAGACAAGATAGACTGAAGTAAAAACTTGTGGTGGGTGCTATTGTCACCATCCACAACCTAGACAAGGCTTTGGTTTGGCAGAGGCTAAACCCCCTTGCGTTCCAGCCCAACCTCAGATCGCTCTGGGTGGCTGGGGGCGGCTGGGCTTAACCCCTGAGTGATGTCCAATCACTAGGTGTTTTATCGTGATCAGTTCTTAATTAAATTCTCGGAGAACAGAATTGAGACTCGAAACGGAGTCAAGGTGAAGGTTGTTTTATTTGGAAAGAAGTGTGCAGGGAAAGGGGAGAAGAAAGAGAAAACGGGGGTGAAAAAGAGAGATAGAAAGAGGGGGGGGGGAGGGGAAAGGAAGAGGGGTGAGGGGAGGCTATATCTACCACCAAGAGGCTACGGAATTCTGTCCGATGACAGAGTATTCTCTGGGTCCGATGGGATGGGAGAGCGCTCCCTTCCTTGTCCCTCCATGATGAAGTATGAAGATAAAAAAGAGCGATTTCTCTCCTTGCACCCCTTTTTGTAGGGATACAGCTCCTTTGTCTCACTATAAGCTTCCACCTGGCCTATGGGAATGCTCCAGGGTGGATGATGGAATGTCCAATGTGTGAATGGCTCCAGATGTGTGCTCCTGATAGTGGAACAATGGCTCCTGATGTGTGAATGGTTCCTGATGTCTCTCTTCTGGGTGGCTTGTTGAATAGTCATTACATTCTAGGAAGCCTGGGCCTGACCAGTGATGCTTAGGAATGAGGTTTGGTAAGGTGAGAGGAGAAGAGAGGGGGCTTGGTTCTGTTGGCAATTGTAAGGCATAATTCCGGTACTTTACAGCTATGTATCAGAACACACTTGAATCAGCAATCTTATGCTGCTGCAGAGAATGAAAATGCCACTGTGGGATGTGTAAGAGTGCAAACTAAAGATAATGTTCAGCAGTGATAAAATTTCCATTGAAATACTGGGTCCCACAGAGTGTGGGAAATCTCTTATGATTTGTGCATTTCTAAGATGTAAACCAATTTTAAATAGTCAAAAAGAAAGCAATGCATATTGCTGGAATTTCTTACTTTTCTAGAATTCTCTAGAATTTCTTACTTTTGAGGAAAGATTGACCAGAATCACTGTTATCCAGAGAGACTTTGACATGCTTGAAAGGCTGGCCCATGTGAACCTCATGAAGTTCAACAATGTCAAGTGCAAAGACCTGCATAGGGGTTGCTGCAATACCAAGCACAACTACAGGCTTGTCGGAGAACAGATTGAGAGCAGCCCTGAGGAGAAGTACTTGGCAGTGTGGGTGGAAAATAGGCTTAAAACGAGCCAGCAATGCGCTCTTGCAACCTAGAAAGCAAATTGAATCTTGGACTGCATCAGAAGTATGCTGAACAGGTCAAAAGAGGTGATTCTGCCCCTCTGCTCTCATGAGACCCTGCTTGGAGTGCTGCATCTTCACTCTGAGGGTGGTGAGACACTGGCACAGGTTTCCCAGAGAAGTTGTGGCTGCCCCCTCTGGCAGTGTTCAAGGCCAGGTTGGACAGGGCTTGAGGCAACCTGGTCTAATAGAGGGTGTCTCTGCCCATGGAAGAGGGGATTTGAAACTAGATGATCTTTAAGATCCCTTCCAACCAAAACCATTCTGTGATTCTAAGTGCTCTAATACAATAGAAACTAATGGGACTCATTGCTAGTTTTCAAGTACATGAATCATAAATTCAGTAATCAAATTAGCTGTTTCCCTTTCCACTATGGACTTTAGAAGAAGTAATTGTGTTGCCACTGAAAAAAAGCAGATTAAATTTTGTTAGGGAATACCAAAATAGTCTTGAAGACTAAGAGAAAAAGAATATTTTGTTGTTTCATGGAGGAATAGATGTAACGTTTTCTCTGTAACATCACTGAAAAGGACTATAGTTTTGTATGGTGGGGACATGGGTGAAACAAACAAATAGAAAATGATTAGGAAATGAATTAGTCTACAATCTAGAGAATTTTAGCCTCTTTTCCCTTACGTTTTCAAGAACAGAATGACACAAACACTAGGAATGACATAGCACTAAATCCAGACTTAACAGCTAGCCATCAGAAAAAAACCTGCCCTGTACACTTTATGTACACTGAAAAGCCCACCTTATATGCAAAGCCAAGGATTTATGGATAGTATAATTATACTCTTAATAATCCAATCAAAGTATTATTATTAGTCCATGCTATAGTCCAAATTATCCAATTATTACAGCTCATTCCCAATAATGATGCAGTTAAAACTGATGTACAGTTTTCTGTCTTCTCTAGTGCTATGCTCATCTTTCCTATCTACTGGGTTCAAAGGTCATTGAAAAAAAGATAGGGGCTTAGAGCAGATCATTAGCATTGAAAGTATGCATCAGGAGGAGTGTGGCCAGCAGGTCTAAGAAGGTGATCCTCCCCCTCTACTCTGCCCTGGTCAGGCTCCACCTGGAGTATTGTGCCCAGTTCTGGGCTCCCTGGTATAAAAAAGACAGGGATCTCCTTGACAGAGTCCAGAGAAGGGCTACGAAGATGATTAAGGGCCTGGGAACATCTATCCTATGAGGAAAGGCTGAGAGAGCTGGGGCTGTTCAGCCTGGAGAAAAGAAGACTGAAGGGGGACTGTTGTGGTTTCACCGGAGCTCGGGACCACGCGTTCAGATTTCCCCCGGAGCGGGGGGGGGGAAAACC
Source organism: Laterallus jamaicensis coturniculus (assembly GCA_022605575.1). Lineage (NCBI taxonomy): Eukaryota > Metazoa > Chordata > Aves > Gruiformes > Rallidae > Laterallus > Laterallus jamaicensis. The sequence goes on from JAKCOX010000001.1 coordinate 91,174,251, forward strand.
AAAACACCAGATCCCCGCAGGTTGGGATAAGGGTATTTTTACTGGAAATAACAGGGGAAGAACAAATAACAATGAACAATACAACCTTTTGCTGAGATGAGCAGTTCAGATCGCGCACTCCCCGTAACGGACACCGCGCCGCAGCCCGCGCAAACCCCAGCCGCAACACAAAGGACCCGAGCTCGCGCTGCGAGTAAACAAAGCCCCGAGCGGAGAGCACGCTCCCACCCGGTCCCTGCTGTTCGCGCGCCAACACTGCAACACCCCCTGCTTTTTATACTCGGCATGATGTAACTGGCATGGAATGATCCTATTGGTCAATTTGAGTTACTTGTCCCGAGCCCAGCAGGTTAGCCCCTTCCTGGCTGAAGCCCCTGGCTGAAACCAGGACAGGGACCTAATCAATGTTTATAAATCTCTTAAGTATGGGGTGCAGGGGGAATTGGCCTGCCCCTTTTCTTTAGTCTGTGGAGACAGGACAAGGGCAATGGCTGCAAATTAGAAAACAGGAAGTTCCGCACCAACATGCGGAGGATCTTTCTCACAGTGAGGGTGACAGAGCACTGGAATAGGCTGCCCAGGGAGGTGGTGGAGTCTCCTTCTCTGGAGATATTCAAGACTCTGGACGCCTATCTGTGTAATATGAGATAGGGAGCCTGCTTTGGCAGGGGGGTTGGACCCGATGATTTCTCAAGGTCCCTTCCAACCCCTACAATTCTGTGATTCTGTGATTCTGTATTTTGCCAAAGGAGCATAATATTGATGGCTTCTTACTCCACACTTTAGAGGCTGATTAGGGTAGTTTTTTTTAATGATTTGCAATGTGCTTTACATTTTAACCTCCTTCTTTACAGGTTCACCACTCTATTTAAATCCAAATAGACTACGTATATGTTTTACTGATGTTAGATATCCAACTCCCAAGGTTGCTATTACTTAATGACCATTAACTGACTGTTGGTAAGATGACCTTGGCCTCTGACTTCATCCATTGCCTTGTACTTCCAAGGTCTCTGCCACCATTTTTTGGCTGTACTTCAGGGAACACTGAAAAATGCCTCTTTTTCCTTAACATCCCTCAACCTGTGATTTCTTGATAATACAGATAACATCTACTAGAACAACACTGTCAGAAATTAATATACCACTAATAGTTCTATGAAAACAATGACCTACTGGAAGGCATATATGTGTATATATATATATATATATATATATATATACAGACACAACTGGCAAACATGATAATCTGGTAACTATTTGCCACCAATATCTGTTAGTTTAGGACTTATCACTGGTGTATTATGAGGATTATTTGACAGCAGTAATTATAGACCATTTCAGTAGTAAAAGGATAAAATGGACTCTGAAGATGTCTTTTAACATTGGTCTGATTAACAGTGATGGACTTCTGCTTCAAACCTAGTATTACAAGGGAAAAAAAGGAATTTTGCTTCCTATGTAGTAATAGGTTAGTAATTAGGTAGTGCCCACTCTTACTCTAACTGTGATATATAAAATGGGATTTAGTATCAGTTGAAACAGCTCTGATAGCAGGAAAAAAGTTGTATGAGCACATGTGTTATGCTGTAGGAGGAAACCAATACTGCCAAAAGGATTGTGGTCTTATCGTGCGTTCTTCAGTTATTGGCTGTGTTGAAAAACTTATAAAAATAATTTTTCATTCCAGCAAACTGTTCTAAAATTCTATAAAGCTTAACTGTAGGGCTTCAGAAAAGTTGAAATACTAGCACATCCAGTTAGCACAATTTTTCTAACCTACTGAAGAAAATTTCTGACTATTCTATTAATAAGGTCACTCTTACCATAAATGTCCTTTATTTTCTGTGTACAGTGGACACATACTACAAATATCGAAGCAGTTTTTCCAAACAACTTATTAGTGCTATTACAGTTACAAACTGTAGCATTTTTGTGCACATGTCTATGGGTTCTCACATCATGACTTTAATGAGTGTGAAGGTGACATTAACATGCACTGCTTTGTGTGACAATAAACCTTGTGCCACTTCACAGGAACACACAATGTGTGACAATTGGAAGCAAAATGCAAAGATATACCAGTGTAATCTTATGTGAACTCTTCTGGAAACACCGAGTCATGGTAGGGAGCAACAGTTAGATCACTCATCTGAAAGGACTGTAAAGACAACCCAGATACTCTCTAGAGCCTGCGTGGCAGCACTTTTCATCACATACTGTCCTGCCAGTTGTACAGAACAACCTACCAAAAAATATATATAGATGTGTGTGTGTGTGTGTGTGTATGTGTGTGTAAGTTTCATTATGTTTTACTCAACTGTGTGTATTTTAAAGCATTGTTGAATCCTTGTCTGATTTATCCAACATAAAAGATGATCATTCCATGAAAAATAAATTTACTATGAGAGTACAAAACCAGCAAGAAATCAAAATCAGTATTTTGATTTATGAATGTTTGCTTATCTTATGGATAATTTAGAAGTTAACAGTGGACATAAATTGAAATTTGACTACCACCTATTTCTTATAATGTGTTCATATTAAAAAAGATGGACAGCATTTTTTCAGCTTCCAAGTGCCAACAATTAGTTCTCCTAGATAAGGTTTTCCAGTAACAAGCAAATATAAATCATTAATGATAATCGTTGCAAAAGAACAGAGATGAAGTATGTATAATTGAGCTTCTCTTTCACCCTGTCACTCTGATAAGTCTCATCTTTGTAAAATTGATTATCAATGAAATTCCTGTTGAGAACCTATCTATGAGGTCCCTAATGTAGAGGAGAACTTGATTCACATTGTTCAACCTTTATGGGGTTTTCTCAAGACACAGAGGGAAATCAGTTATCACAATGAGGGGGAAAAAAAAAAGAAGGCAAAACCACCAAACCACCAACCAAGGAATTCTAAAAGAAGTGTTTTTCTTTACAGTCACAAAAAGGTATAACAATTCTAAGAGGTAAAATGTAAGTGACTGGAAAGGAATTGTTTACAAGGACATGAAGTGACAGGAGAGGGGGTAATGGCCTTAAGATGAAGTGGTGTATATTTAGGTTAGATAGAAGGAAGAAATTCTTCACTGTGCAGTGGTGAGACTCTGGTATAGGTTGCCCAGAAAAGCTGTGTCTGCTCTCTCCCTGGCAGTGTTCAAGGCCAGGTTGGATGGGACTTCTGACAATCTGATTGGCTGGAAGGTTTCCCTGCCCATGGAATGGGGGCTGGAACTAGATCTTAAAGATCCCTTCTAAACCAAACCATTCTACAACTCTATGATTCTGTGATTCTAGTCTAATAGAAATCAAGGGGTCCATGTAAAGAAAAAATAAAAGTTGAGCTGTATTTTTTTGAAAGAATTTCCCAAAACTTGATAATATTTTTAAATAAATCTTGGTATTGTTGTTATTGTATAGACTTGGCTGACTGAAAGTGTGAGAAATATGTGAAAAATGCAACTTATATTACAGTGTATAGTTATTTCAGATTCACAAAATAAATGTGAATAAATGCATTCTGCATACTAATGTTGCAAATTGTTTAATAGTTCATAGGAATTAGAGCCGGTAGAGAGCTGAAAATACTTTTTGACTTGTCTGTCACAGAAAAGTAAGTGCTACCAGTGCAACTTGTATACTTACAGCATGAAGGAATATTTGCAAGTTATCAGAGCATTCAGTGACAAAAGTTAATTAAGATTATCAGCAATAAAGTATATAAGGTTTTGTTATTTCAAGTTTTTAATTTCTTGAAGATGTGAAAAAATGAATGCCTTTTTAAAGCACTCAACAGTTGCAAAGAAGATTTTGAAAACAGGAATTTTATGTAATGGATAGAGAAATACTGGAATCCAGAGGAAACAGAAATTCTTTCAGAATGTCTTAACTTTCTCAAACTCATTGCAAAATTTCAAATGTTCAATTGTTTTCCAAAAGTTGTAAAACCTGGACAGGCTGGAAAGCTGGACAGGGAGAAACCTAATGAAGTTCAACAAAAGCAAGTGTAAAGTCTTGCACCTGGGAAGGAACAGCTGTTCATTTCAGTACAGGCTGGGGGATGTCCTGCTGGAGAAGGGCACTATGGAGAAGCACCTGGGAGTCCTAGTGGACAACAGGTTGGCTATGAGCCAGCAGTGTGCCATGGTGGCTAAGAGAGCCAATGGGATCCTGGAATGCATCAGGAGGAGTGTGGCCAGCAGGTCGAAGGAGGTGATCCTCCCCCTCTGTTCTGCTCTGGTCAGGCCCCACCTGAAGTATTGTGTCCAGTTCTGGGCTCCCTGTTATAAAAAGGACAGGGATCTCCTTGAGAGAGTCCAGAGAAGGGCTTTGAAGATGATTAAGGGCCTGGAGCATCTCCCCTATGAGGAGATACTGAATAAGCAGGGACTGTTCAGTCTGGAGAAAAGAAGATTAAGGGGAAACCTAATTGGTCTTTACAATTATCTTAAGCATGGGATGCAGGTCAAGTTAGCCAGCCCCTTTTGAGTGGTTAGCAGAGACAGGACAAGGGGCAATGGCTGCAAGTTAGAACACAGTAAGTTCCGCACCAACATGCAGAAAAGCTTTTTCACAGTGAGGGTGAGAGAGCCCTGGAACTGGCTGCTCAGGTAGGTGGTGGAGTCTCCGTCCCTGGAGATATTCAAGACCCGTCTGGACGCCTATCTATGTAATATGAGCTAGGGAGCCTGCTTTGGCAGGGGGGTTGGAACCGATGATCTCTGGAGGTCCCTTCCAACCCCTACAATTCTGTGATTCTGTGATATGGAAGTACACAAAAAAAGTAGAAATCTCAGTTTCAAATCACAGTATCACAGAATAGGCAAACACCTTTGGTACTTCATGAGTACTTACTTATGAGATGTTTTCAATTCCTCCTATGAATCCTTTTAGAGAAGAAAGAGGATTACCTGAGGTCAGAGAATGGGGACAATGTTAATAATTATGATCACATATAATGTGAGTGCAAATGATTCTAATATTAGCACTGAAATGATTAACATGGACATCCATCTTGTAGCAGCAGCTCATTTACTGCAGTTAGAATTGTCCCTGGTACATATTTAAGGATAAAGAAATTTGAAATGTTTCTTTGCAGAAAGCATTGCCAAAAAAATGTGTGAAACTGGAAAAATCTGTCATTGTGAAAGTCTGATGTATAGAAAACTGAGGACAGTGTTTCAGGTAAAAAAGTAAAAGGTAAAACTGTTTATCGTCAGTGATTTTAGTGCAAAATGAAAAATACAAATTTGTCTTTTCTACACAGATCAGATTCTCAGGTATAATCCACAGAGTCGAAGTTATTACTAAATTAGAATCTGATCATCATTTCAAATATACTTCTTTGACCTTCAGAATACTGATAGACAGAAGAAACATACCCATTCTTTTGATTCCTGGAGTTTTTTGTAGAAAGATAATTGCTAAAAGATGTTAACAATCATTTATCATCAGTGATAAAATTTATATACATGAAATATAACTTTCAGTCAGACTGAAATTCTTCATAATAAGTTATAAAATGGAAAAAATATATCCCTTTTAATTATTTCTAAAAGAGAAGACAGATTTAATAGTTCTATAAGCTTTTATTTTCTCTCAGACCAATGTTAAAGTACCTTCAGCAAATAAAATCTGATCTATGTCTAATAATATTTACTCATACATAATAAAACCAGTATCTTGTTTTGTTGTATGTTTGTAAAGTGGTGGCACTTGCCATTAAGGCAGTGGGATTTGTTCTCACCAGGCATCTATAACCCTCTGGCCCTAAGAGTCTCCCTTTCCTGCAGGCTAAATGTGGATGGTGCGCATGCTAGCACCAGACATGGTGCTGTGACACACTAGGATGGGAAGCATAATATGCCCTCACAGCAACCATTTCCATCACTTTTAGATGCACCAATGCATTGAATGAATTAGGAATTGGCTGGAATAACCCACATGTTCCACTCATCGGCATAATTGAATATAGATAATGAGGCAGCACAGAGTCATGATTTTCTTCACAGGCATAAATCTTACAGGATTTGTTAAGGTGTTTTGTCACAAAGTCTGCATCACAATAGTGTTTTTTCTTTGTTTAGTTTCCTGCTACTTGATCCCACATAGGAGAGAATATTTTAAATCTTCAGTTATATCACGAAGTTTTCGTGGTAGGTATTCTTGAGATCAAAGTCATTTTATAAACCAAGAGTCACCATACATACAATTGGCAAGATAAATGCCAGTTTATTGTGGTAAAATGGAACAGAGGTAAGACTATAACTTGCCTGTAACACAATCACATTGTTAATTAGATGAAATCTCTGCAATTATTCCTTGTGAAGAGATGCTAATATAAAATAAAAAAAATAGGGGCTTGAACATTTAAATAAATGAAAGGAAGTATTATCGTATTATCATATTTTCAGTTCTAAACAGAAGAATAGACATTTCTGATTGTTTAGCTGTAATTTGTGTAAAATTATATTTTGTAAAATATGTTTTGCTAAAATAATTTTCTCTTCCATTCTCCTCCTTCGTACTTTGATCTTTATCCTCCATTGCTTCATCTCTCTATTTTCTCTCCCATTTTGCCCTTATATCCCTTCTCTTACTCATTCCCTCTTCATAGTTTTTGTTTGTTTGTGGGTTTTTTCATTTTTATTTCTCACACATAACAATGATATAGCTGACTTCAGATTTTAAGTAATCCTGACTTATTTTCAAATATGAAAGAATTATAAAATTAAATTAAAATCCATAAAAGTCTTCTTTTTCTATAGAATTAGGACTAGGGTCTTTTGTCAAATTACCTCTGAATAATACCAAAAAAGAAAAAAAATCCACCAAAAAAACCCTCCCCAAAACCAGATTTATATGAGACAATGCAACACTGTACCCAATGCATCCAGCACAAAAATTTGATGCTGGGAAAGGGAGAAAAAGACTTTTCTAACTTCCAATTCTTTCTCCATCTTAAAGTAGAAAAGAACATGAAAGTTGTTGACACTATCCAGAAGACTTACGAACACACATTCTGGGAAGAGTTTCAGGTGTGTTTCCTACTGTCATAGAAAAAAAAAATTAATTATTCTTTCCTTGGTCATTCACATTGGCTGTGCATACTATTGGCTACCACGCTGTCCTCTTTACCCTCCATACAGGACACTAGTTAGGTGTTCAGCCTCAGTTTAGGAATTTTAGGAATTTGTCACCAAAAGTGAGAGCATTAATGAGTCTACAGAACCTTTTGTGGGCTCAGACTCTGGGGAAATATCACAGCTTTTGACCATGATATTTCAAAATGCTTCAGGTACAAGCTGAGGGTCTTACTGATGTAAGATAGAAGAGATTCTGAGACTCAGACTGCTGCTTCTGTTAGCCAGGTTAAACTAAGTTTTTTGTGGATGTTAAAGCTACAAGTGATAGAAAAGATGGATAAGCTAAAATTCTGACAGTGTTTAATAAAAATGTATGGGTGCATTTAATTCTGAAAATTTACCATTGCTATTTTAACTCTATTTTTATTATAGGCAGTAGCATAAAAGATAATATCTATTTTTCATAAATCTCCCTTTCTGAGTTATTGCCTAAACTATGTACAGTGGAGTTCAGCCTTACTATTTTTTTTATATGTACTTTACTGTGAAGGGGTTAATTTCTAGCCATAACTCCACAACCTATTTTGTGTAATTTATAAGTTAAAGGAAAAAGGTTGATTAGAAATAAGTTCCCTATATACAAATGCAGTACTCCACTGGAGTATAGAAAATAAAGGTTTTCAACAATACGAGTTACAGAGTCTAACCTAGCAAGAACATTTATCAATCATGGGATCATTAACTAAGTTAATATACTCTTTGACAATTAATAGATAACGCTCTTGTCTCAGAACTTTATATTTAGTGCATACATGTCAGAAATGCCAGAATATGCACTTGTCTTAAGGTTCCCAGAGGTTGAGTTAATGGAAAAAGAATTAGTTATTATTTTAAAATATGACTAAACCTAATAGTCTACTCAATTTTTAAATTAATTGTTCTTTGGTTTTGTTTAAATTTGCACAATAAAATCCTAATCAAATCCCAGCTAATATTGTCTCTCATGAAAATAATTTTTCATTTTCAGCACACCTGTGTTTAAAAAAATACTTTTCTCTAATAGAATAAATTTGAAAAAAATTATTTGTGCTTACACTTATAGCTGTATGAGTTGAGTCTATAGAAACAGAATTTTTATAAATAGCATATTTAACAAAAAATCTACATAATCTTTCATGGACTTTCAATAGCTTTTTTTTCTTAAACTTTTGAGTATTTCCTAATCTTTCACCAAGTTCATCCCTTCTCTACTCTATTTAAAGGATTCCAAATATATTTCTATGGTTTCCTGTTTGTCTAAGCCTTCTTACTGTCCAATTTCTATGGACACTAGGACCTAATGTTCTTTTGAGAAAAAAAAAACAAAACCATGAAAGTTCTCAGAGCTCTGTTAGAGAGAAAGGTCAATTTAATAGTTTGCTAGAAAGAAAGACAAAGTGTCTTGCAACTGCTGCAGGTGTTGCTGTTCAGCAGTTTCTTAGAGGATGCTCAGCAGCCTTTCAGAAAATGTTCCTAATTTGTTCTGTCTTGGGCTTTGACAAGGTTAACATTTTTTTCTTCTTTTTACACTTTTTTTTTTGTCTTTGTTTATATGATCCTTGCTTGTATGCTTTGGTTTTATTTTTATTTCTAATTTTCTTTTGAGTATACACCTTAAGTTCTCTATTTTGTCCCTAAAAGTAATGAGTTTCCTTTTTGGAGGGAAGCTTAAAAATATAATCTTCTCTTGAGAACAAAGATTATTTTTGTCTTTTTTTTCAGAATCAAAATACTCTTCCATCTTTGTGGAATGAGCGCTTTTTGAAATGGTTCTAAAAATACATGAAAGGACATAATATTTTTGTTCTTGACCTGTCTTATTCACTGCAAAGAACAGAAGAGTATAGAGAAACACACAGGAGATCTATAATCAAATTGCACTCACTGAACATAAAATCAAGATATTTCAAGGAGAAATCCTACAGAAGCAACTTTCATGTGGGTGTTGGAGTGTGAAGGGAGTCATCGAGGGAACTAGACTTCTAAGAAAACAGCTAAAGAGTTCAGATCTCAAGGTGATACTGTAATGTGCAAAAGCCCATACTGAAAATCGTACCTGCAGGACTCTGGTGAATTGCTAAGTATTAGTGCCTGCAAGAAGGTATTGAGTATGCAGGTGTGGGATTTAGAATGCAGTATATGTGGTGTATAGATATAATTATTTTTTCCATCTGATCTACTATGCTTAAGTGATGGTTGAAAGAGCTGGTGCGCTATTAGCCCCCAAGTCCCTCCCATCCTGACACACGTTTAATCAGCCATAAAGACAAGACTACTGAGATACGAAGTATGCCACCTGTCTTTATTTGGTCTTCCTTGGCTTGTGGAATTGTGGAAAATTGCACTATAGGAGCTATAGTCTGTGCCGGTACCAAAAAACTCTGAAGGAAAAATTGCAAAGGATATGGAATTTCCTGCGTTTTCCTTCCCTCCAGGTGGGTGGAAAATTGGCAGATAAAAAATATGTTGCGCAGAAGCAGAGTAATTTTACCCTTTAGCACACAAGTGAGATTTTATTTTTGGTTGGTATGGGGTTTTTTTTTTTCTTTCAGTAACAACAGAATGTGGGATTGGGGTTTTTTTTTTGCTTTTTTTAAAGGAAGAATTCCTAAACAATGTTTACCATCAAATTGATGGGGTTTTTTTCAAGTATTACTTCTTTTAAGAACAAACATGAGGAAAAAATCCTTTAAAAACCTTTAATTTTTCCTGTTTTCAAGTGCTTACTTGAAGAGGAAAAAGAAGTACTGATATAATTCCTGGTCATCTGTGACTCAGCTATATATAAAATTAAGTCATGATTCCCGGTGCCTAAGAAAAGAGGTACAAGCAGAGATATAGTGTACTCATTCAAACCAGACCTTTCATATTTACTTTGCACATCAGTCTTCAATCACATAGGTAAAGTAAAAGTTATCAAAGCATAATAGGATATAATATAGTTGGAGTGTCCAAATGAAGAGTGGCTTATTGACTTGATGGATTTTTAGAACATGTTGGGTTTTATCACACCAGAGCACATTACAATTGCTTCTTAGCTGCTATGACAACAAGCAAATTTATGTTTTACTCTGCAGTATGATACATTACCTGATGAGATCTCGGATAACTTGAAATAACACTTGCTAGGAATTGTAACCTCTCTTACTGACATATCATTTCAGCAAGTGATTTTACCTAATATGTCTTCTTGAAACATTTCTGTGAAATTAGAGACATAATGCTGGTTAATTAATAGTATTCTTAGGGCAAACAAATAATGCTAGTCTTAACTACACATATGGTAAATAACTTCTCTTTTACAAATATATCTGTGTCAAATGTTTTATTTGCAAATTGCTATCTTCCTAAAACTCCTCTTCCTCTAGTCTTAATGATTTTTCTGCCATGTATATATCTCTACCATTTAGCCTAGGATACTAGGATGTCTGGGAAAGTCACAGAGTGACTCTAGAACACATTTCTGAGCACATGAATGAGAGGAAATTGATCAGGAGTAGCCACCATGTGTTTACTAATGGTAAATCACACATTGTCAGCTAGATTAACTTCTGTGACAACGTGTTTTGACCTTGGCTGGTTGCCAGAGTCAGCTGCTGCTCTGTCCCTCCCTCTACTCAACAAAACAGAGGTGGGAAATCAGATGGAAAAACTTATGGTAGGAGATCATTTACCAATTACTGTAATGGGAAGAACAGACTTGGCTTGAGGAAGAGTAATTTAATTTGCTACCAATTAAAAACAGAGTAGGATAGTGAGAAAAAAAGACAAAAATACCTTCTCCATATCTCTGTCTACTTCCCAAGCTCAACTTCATTCCTTCAGTCTTTTATCTCCTCCTGCTCTGATCTGTGCAGGGGGTTGTGGAAAGGGACTTGAAGTCAGTTCATAACACTTATCTCTGCTGCTCCTTTCTACTCATACTATTACCTTGCTCCAGCATGAGGTATCTCCCACAGGAGACATGTACTGCCCCAGCATGGATCCTTCCTATGGGACGCAGTTCTTCAAGAACTGCTCCACTGTGAATCCTTCCATTGAAGGATGTTCAGAACCCTTTAGAAAATAGGATTATAAATGTTAGTGTATTATGATGCAGGTTCCATGCATATGCAGGAAAAAAAATATGAGGTTTTGCTTGTAATGTGCGGCTAGTGTTCTCAGATACTGAGCTACAAATTTTCTGCACACCGTTCAACAATCCAGCAGTCATACAAGCAGGTTTTTACCTACTAGGTACGTATTTCTGAGGGACTAGTAGGGTTGGCATAGTTTCATTATGTTTGCTGCTTGTTATTTTTTAGAAACTTTTTACTCTCTTTTTCTGATGTCCTTAATTTCAGTACCTTGTGCAAATGTATTTAATGTTCATTGTCATTCCACTAATGTGCTTATCTTCCTTCCACATAGTTAGGATAGCAAATGAACTTGGAGCAAATAACGGCCTTGATATTGCTACATATTTATGGACATTCAACAGTTCTTAATGCAGACTCAGCAGTCTTAAACACATTCTGGTTGCTTCAGATGTCTTCAAACACAAAGGAATGAAGAATGCTGTACATTGTAAGTGATGTTTGAACATTCTCTGTATTCCCTGTCTGCTATTATTTAAAAGTTTTGAAAGGAAACATGTTTCAGAATGATCTAATAGTAGCATTTGAAATCCTGGTGTAACTGAAGTCACTGCTAAGTCTTTCCTATGTGCAGCTAGGAGATCAATAGGAGCACAATTTCACAAAACCACCTTTCTAATATTTGGGAGATGTAACTTCTATATTTCTATCTTAGAAGCCTATGCCTCAGTGGAAAAGAGGATAATGGAACTTATTTATCTGTGTAAAGCTTTGATAAATGCCACACTATGAGACTTTTGAGTTATAGCACACCTTAACAACCCAACTTCTTTGAAGCTCATTACCAGTTTAAGTTATTAAAATTCGAGTTGCTAGATATACTTTTCTCATTGAATACCGAGGCACCATGTCATTAAGTTGTCTCTTACGCCTTGCAAATCAAGCTAAAGCATAAATATCTTAATTTGTCTGATTAAGATTTGCATCGACAATGAAACATTAGGTGTCTGTAATGAGCTATGGCTTGATCTCTGAACTCAGTTGGAATCTTTCTGCTGACTGCATTGACATTGGATTAGACATTCTGTGTACTTATACTGTTCTCTTAAAATAGAGATGTCATATGTAAGGACCCTGACAGACAGACAAATATATTTGAATAAATCAGTATGTGAGGATATAAACCATTATATTTCAAGATAATTTAGAAAGATAGAATTATTTCATAAAACATGTCTACTTTGTCAGTGGATGAAGGAAGAAATTATGTGCTAAAAGAGCAGAAAGTAATTTGAGAGGAGCATTAAATATTTCTGCTATGTATTTGGGGCTTTTTTACTTCCTAAAAACTAATAGCTAATCTAATAATGAAAGTTATATTTATACCAAGTGGAGAAAAAAATTTTCAAAAAGCATTCAAATGGCAAAGTCAAAGACAAATGTGGTTGATAATGAAAACATTGTCCATGAGTACCTGAAACTGAATCCAGAAATAAGTAGGATCTGTTGCAGGTTTCAGATTATTTCTCACCATCAGGTGAGATTTACCAAAAGTCAGAAGCTTTGACAGTAACATGAAACTTTAGGAAAGAAACTTTAGACTAAATTTAAAAATTGTTTCCTCTTTTTTGGGTCATATAAACCACTAATTTAAGTTCTCACATCACTGCATTGGTTAAAAAAATGAAATTTTAAAAAATCATTTTTGTAAATTTCTCTTCATCTTAATGAAATCAGAAGGTCTGGATTCGGGACCAGAGAAAGAAAATGAAAAGGGATGGGAAGTAAGCTGAGATCATTCTTGGCTACCAAACAAATGCTGGATTACAGGAAGAACACATGAATATTCAGTTAGACTTTGCATAAAGGAAAGAAACATTAATATTTAGGTACAAGCTCCTATTGTCTACCTAGACCAAGACTGGAAAGGTTCAACATTTTTGTCTGGTAATTAATTAAGTTAATTTATTATGTGAAAGGATTTGGGATTTTAATTTTCTATGCTTCTATTCCCTTTACTGTTTGCTCTTTGCCCACATGTGTGTGACCAAGATACAGTTATACATGGTTTTGTGAAATACATTTCATAACTCTACCAAAAGTTCTTTTACTAAGTAAAAATTAAGTATATTTTTTAAGTGGAAGCAATGTTTTTAGTCCATTGGAGAAGAAATGTTTAGATTGTTAGTTTAGGAATCTGTGTTCAGTTCTCTGTAAATCCCAGTGACTGAGATGACTTTTGTGAAATCACTCAGTTTTTCTGTATATCCTTCACATCTGCAGTTTAAAGATAATGGCATTTCCTATTCTTTATCCTTTTCTGAGAATTTTGACTCTACTCTCTTTACTGGACAGACCTAATACTGTTCAGCATTCATCTAATTTACAGACTCTTGGTACTTTTCATTGTGTTTAATTTCTGAGAGTAGAAACTGATGACTGCAAACAGGGGTGAGGTGAGAAAATCTTAGATGATGGGTCACACCTAGCTAATAGAATCATAGAATCATTTTGGTTGGAAAAGAACTTTAAGATACACAGCATCATTGATTGAAGTGGTTTTGTGTTCATACTGCTCATACTAATACAGTAATGGACCCACACTTTCCATCATGATGAGAAACACATTGCTGCTAATTTGAAGAGTTCCAAAGAGAGAGCTACTAAGTAACGCACAGGCAAGTGAGCTTTTAGGATATTCATAAGCAATCATAAGAGTTATTTTCACACCATACTTTGCTGCATAGGAGTAGTGGTAAATTTACTAGTAATCTCAATTTACTTTATGCATATCTATTTGAAGAAAACATGTCTTGTTGAATGTGAACTCTTTGTTCATATGTGCAGTATGTCAGCATTTTGCCTGTAGTTACCTAAAGAGATAAAGGTAAAAAATAGACATCCTGGAGAATCTCAGGTGATAGATAAGCCTTTTCTGTATGTCCACATATACCATAGTTCAGCTACTTTTATACCCTCAACTGTTTTTAATAACTTCAGTTAGAAATAGAACTTGATATGTGAAATGTTTACATTTATTACATCTTCCAAGACCATGATAATCAATTAGGAAATTAAAGTTTAATTCTATCAATGAGTGTGTAAAGCAGTCTCTGCACAAATACAGTACATTTAGAGTCTTTATCCAAAACTGACACTTTAACTTTATTTTCCTTGTACCAATAGCAAGCACAAAGCCAACATCAGCACCGTAAATTCAGCTGCTGAAGACTGAAGACTGTTTTCACTGCTGCCCATCACATAGTCATAGAATCACTGAATCATAGAGTCATAGAATCACAGAACAGTTTGGGTTGGAAAGGACTTCAAAGATCATCTAGTTCCACCCCCACCCTCACCATGAGGAGGGACATATTTCACTAAATGAAGTTGCTCAAAGCCCCATCCAATATGGCCTTAAGTACTTCCAGGAAGGGGGCATCCACAGCTTCTCTGGGCAACTTGTTGCAGAGTCTCACCATCCTCACAGTAAAGAATTTCTTCTTAATTTCTAAACCTATGCTCTTGTAGTTCAAAACCATTACCTGTTGTCCTACCACTACACTCCCTGGTAAACAGGCCCTCCCTGTCTTTTCTGTAGGTTCATTTTAGGTACTGGAAGGATATAATAAGGCCTTCCTGGAGCCTTCTGTCTGCCAGGCTGAACAAGCCCACTGTATCTGCCTGTCTTCATAGCAGAGGTGTTCCAGCATTCTGATCAGCTTTGTGGCAGTCTGCTGGACTTGCTCCAATAGCTCAATGTCCTTCTTAAGTTGAGGGCCCCAAACCTGGATGTAGTACTTCAAGTGGGGTCTCATAGCAGAGTACAGCATCAGAGTCACCTCCCTTGACCTGTTTGCCACACTTTTTTTGATGCAGACAAAGAAGGTATCCACTTTCTGGGTTGCAAGTGTACAGTGCCAGGTC
This sequence comes from Laterallus jamaicensis coturniculus, assembly GCA_022605575.1. Taxonomy (NCBI): domain Eukaryota; kingdom Metazoa; phylum Chordata; class Aves; order Gruiformes; family Rallidae; genus Laterallus; species Laterallus jamaicensis. The sequence goes on from JAKCOX010000001.1 coordinate 91,189,371, forward strand.
ATATTCAGTTATTCATCCACTAATACCCCCAAGTTCTACTTTGCAGAGCTGCTCAATCCATTTATTGCCCAACTGGTATTCGTGTTTGGGAGTACCCTGACTAGAGATACAGACTGTCACACTTGGCCTTGTTAAACTTCATGCAGTTCACATGGCCCCATCTCTCAAGCCTGTCAAGGTCCCTCCAGATGGCATCTTCCCTCTATAGTATCAACTACACCATTCAGCTTGGTGTCATCCTCAAACTTGCTCAATCCTACTGCCCATGTCACCAACTAAGATGTTAAATAATACTGGTCCCAATATGGATGCCTGAGGGTCACCCCTCATCAGTGAACTCAATCTGGATTCCATTCACAAAGACCACAAGTCTTTGAGTGAGATCATACAGACAATTCCTTATCCAGCAAGTGACCCATCTATCCAATACATGTCTCTCCGTTTTAGAGACAAGGATGTCACACAGGACAGTGTCAAACGCTTTGTACAAATCCAGGTAGATATTGTCAGTTACTTTTTCCTTATGCAGTAATGCCCCATCATAGAACTGTCATAGGAGGCCACCAGATTTCTTAGTCATGATTTAGAAGCCATGTTTGCTGTCAACAATCACATCCTTATTTTACATGTGCCTGAGCATAGTTTCCAAGATGATCTTCTCCATGATCTTGACAGACACAGAGGTGAGACTCACCAGTCTATAGTTCCTCAGGTCTTCTATTTTTCCCTTTCTAAAAACAAGGGTTATGTTTTCTCTTTTCCAGTCATTGAGAGCATTATCAGTCTGCCATGAGTTTTAAAATATCATGGAGAGTGGTTTAGCAACTTCATCCACTAGTTCCCCCAGGATTCCCCCAGGATTCTCAGTGCATCTCATCAGGTTTCATGGACTTGTGCACATTCAGATTCCTTAGATTGTCTCAAATCTGATTTCTTATAGTGGGCAATACTTCATTCTCCTACTCCCTGCCTTTGGATTCTGTGACTTGGGTGGTGTGACTAGAGCACTTGCTGATAAAGACTGAGGCAAAGAAGTTCTTGAGTACCTTAGCCTTCTCTATGTCAGCTGTAGCCAGGTTTCCTGTTTTTCTCATTCAGGATGCACAGTCAATATTATACAACTTAGCACAATGTTTTCTGTGGGTTAATACTTTACTCTATAGTCTCAAGAGATAACTGTGTAATTTCCATCTCAAAATATCTGAAATAATATTCTCAGATCAAAAATTGCAAAAATATTTTTTATTTGTTCCGGTTTTACATGTCCTGATGTGTAGAAAGGAAGTATATGGAAAGAAAATCCTTGCTGGGACACTGTTGGAGAATTGTCCCTAGGAGCCATACTTAACACAACATGTATCAATAATTTCTGAATTGGATCCCAAAGCAAAGCATTCAGTCAGACTACCTTTTGGAGGAAGGCAGTCAATGAGCAAGCAAACCAATGTGTCCAGCACTGGACAGAAAATGGTCCAAGATCCTGGAGCAAACTGGTGAGAAATTGCATAGGAAAGACAAAGTTTAATCTTTTCTTTTACTTCTGTTTCAAATTGGAGTGATAAATGTCCTTTTCAGACAGCTGAATGTAAAAATCCACTAAGCACATCAGACTTCATGAAAATAAGGAATAAATACTGAAAGCAATTGCTTTCTTCCTGAGAAAACTTCCCAAGCTCAACTTCCCTCCCAAATTTTCTACCTTCTTTCCCTGAGCATTGTAAGGGAATGAGGAATGGGCATTGCAGTGAGTTCATAACACTTCATCTCTGTCCCTCTGTTCTTTTCAAACTGTTCCCCTGCTCTGGTGTGTGGTTATATCTGCTCATAGTTTCAACTATAAGGTCTTTAGGCCATTTGGCCTCTTTGTTAGGACTGAATGTTTAAGTAGATTCATAGATTTTTTAGCTGTGATCGCATTGTAAATAATAAAATTTTTGCCACATGTAGCACGTTCTGCATGCAATACAGAACAGATAAGGGTAACTTAAAATTCTAACAAAGTAGTAGCTATTTTTCTTTTCTTCTCCTTTCCAGTTTTTATGAAAAATTAGAATTTCATGTGACAAGATTTCAGTTGTTTGAGTGAAGTCCTAGTTTAGCAGATCTCACTTTTATATTTAAGTTCTCATTATTTAGTATTTCAAAGCACAGAATATCAACTACTTTCTGTTATAACCTACATTTTTTTGTTTGCTTATGTTTAAAATTTGTGTCCTAATTCTGACAAAAGACATAATTTATTCCAAACTTTTAACAATATAAAGTGTCCTAGCCGGAAAATTGTTTTCTATTTTATTCTTTTCACATCTGCTTGTAATTCTAAACACCATTGTTTTTTGTGAGATTATGGTTTGTGCTTAAACCTCATTGAGATTCTAACAATAAAGTTTTCATATATTTGCATATCTGAAATGGCTTTTAAAAATACAGTCATTAAATTACAATGGATGACTGACAAGACTGGATAAGAATTGAACATTTTAAGTTGTTTTTGTTACACTGTCTTACAGCGTATCTGAAGTGTTTTACCTTTGGTTACAGGTATCTGAAGTGTTTTAGTAATTTCTGAAATTATTGCTGTGTCAATGACTTTCTCTGTAATTAAAATTAGGGAAAATACCAAGAACAGTAATAATGCTAATATGGAGAAGAGGGGATTTAGCTATCTTTTTACCCTCTTGTCCTGTATACTAAGTCCTGTCTCTTTCATCAACAAGTCATGAGTTTACTTAAACTAAAGTATTTTTAATGATGAAAACTTCATGTTCCTAGGTAAAGAAACATGCATAGAAAAGTCATGATGCAAGTTTCTGAATGTTGTCCTGGTTTTAACTAAGATAGACTTCATTTTCTTCATAGTAGCTAATATGGGTCTACATTTTGGATTTGTGTTGGAAACAATGTCAATAATATGGAGAGGTTCTTTTATAGAGAGATGGGTTTTTGTTACTGCTGAGCAGAGCTTACACAGACTCAAGGACTTTTCTGCTTCTCATACCACCCCACCAGTGGGATGGCTGGGCGTGTACAAGAATTTGGGAGGGGACACAGCTGGGATAGCTGACTCTAAATGAACAAGGGGATATTCCATAACATGTGACATCAACCTCAGCATGTAAGGTGACCAGAGTAGAGGAGGAAGAGGAAGGGGGTTCAGTGTGATGACTTTTGTTTTCCCAAGTGACTGCTATGTATGATGCAGCCCTGCTTTCCTGGAGATGGCTGAACACTGGCCTACCCATGGGAAGTGGTGAATTAATTTATTGGTTTGCTTTACTTATGTGTGTGGCTTTTGCTTTACTTACTATACTTGACTTTTTTTTAATTATTTTGCCTTTACTTATTTAACCCACGAGTTTTCTCATGGGGAGCAAGCACGAGGCTGTGTGGTGCTTAGCTGCCAGCCAGGGCTAAACTATTACAATGTAAAATAAATAATACCCCCTAGAGCACTGTCTAAGTGAGCAATGGACAGTGGGCACTGGAAGATTTAAGGTGTTCCTTATTATTTGAATAGTAGGGAGAGCTTTTAAATTGTTCATCTGGTAACCTCTTCCTAAAAGAAACCACCTAACTACATGACAAAAATATATTATTGGTAATCAAAAGTTTAATTTTGTGTGCTATTCAGGACCAACAGGAATGCTCCAGTAAGTGGGAAGGGTTTAAAAGCAATTGAGACTAATATTAGGAAAAATGTGATTTGATTGTGATAAGGATTTGTTTGGGAACTGGAACTATAATACTGGCCTCTTTTACAACTGTGATGTAGTTTTGCATGGCTGGGTTCTGGTGGAGAAGGGGGGGCTACAGGGATGGCTTCTGCAAGAAGCAGCTAAAGCTCTCTGCAGGACCCACACAGCAAACACCAGCCGACTGAAGGCCAGAGTCGTTGTTGACCAAGGCCATGCCAATTGGTGATGGTCACAGCACCTCTGTGAATCACATATAGGAGGAAAAAAAACCCACAAACAGCTGCATTTTGCCACCAGAGAAGGGAGTGAGAAGATGTAAAAAACTGTGGAGACAGCAAGACCAGGGAGAGGGGGGAGACGAGGCGCCCCAGGTGCTGTAGAGAAACGTGCCCCTGCAGCCCATGGAGAAACCCATGGTGAAGCTGGTGTTCCCCTGCAGCCTATGGAAAAGGCTAATACCCCACCTGCAGCCCATAGAGAGGCTCCACTGTGGAACAAATGGAGACATATAGAAGATGCTGTGACCCACGTTGGAGTAAGCCCCTGCCAGCACTAGTAGTCTGTGGAGAAAGACAGAGGCACAGAGATGAGCCAGAGAGAGATCCACACTGGAGCAGGTTTGCTGGGGTGTGGGGAGGCTTATGACTCTGTAGAAGACCAGGCTGGAGCAGTCAGACAGAGACATTGTGATTTATTACTGCCTGCCATAGCAGTGACCCATGCTGGGGCAGCTGGTGAAGAGCTGAAACCCTGTGCAAAATGACTCACCTTGGAGAAGTTCCTATAGGACTGTTTCCCATGGGTGGGACCCCATGCTGGAGCAGGGCAAGGGTGTGAGGAATGCCACCCCCCCCCCCCCGCGGCTAAGAAGGAAAACAACTCATGAGGAACTGCAGCAGTGTCTCCTCCAGATATGGATGCCATGCCTGATCAGTGCTGCTGGTTTTCCTCAACAAAGCATCTCTTTCCTTTTGATAGAGAAGGGAACCCTGCTTTTTGATTTACCATTCACTACATTTTGCTATTGCAGCCTATCAATCATAGTAAAGAATTTATCTTTATTCAATCTGTATTTTAAGCAAATTGAAATTTTAGGGAACTTTGTGTGCGGATGTGTGCTTTTCCTGCTCTTCCCACACACTAACACCTGTTTATGGATAAAAGGTAATAGCAGCATTATCCTGGTTTCATCAGCAGAAATTTTGAATTTCTGAAGAAATTTTGGATTTCCTGATGAAACTCAGCAGAGGTGAGAAGTAGACACCTTACTGAAACATCCAAGAAACCCCACTGCCTTAGAAATTACTTATCCATAATAGATATATTTCCCAGTACAGTCTTCAAATATAAAATTAGTAAGTATATGGAGAGATTTAAAGAAGTTGCTGTTGTCACCATTTGTCATCATTTCTGTATGGATCCTGCTTAAGACCCAAAAGTGCCAACTCAGTAAGACAGTTATTTCCATTATTATGTAAAGTTAGAAAGCTCTTGTATTGAAGGCATTATGACAGTGTTGTGTCAACAAAGTGTCTGGCTGATGCTGAATCCAGGTCAGTTCACAGAGATACCAAGGAGATGCAAGGAAGATTGAAATACCAAATTATTATTTTCAATTATTATCAAATATTCTTATAAATTATTATTATTATCAAATGTTATTATCAAAGCAGAGGAGAATCTTTAAATCTTCTGGGTTTAATATTTATTACTCATTGGCTATCTTAAATAAAACAAGCTAGATATTATTAATTCCCCACTAAAATGTCTTCAAAATCACTTTAAAATCTTTAATTTTTTTAATTCTTTTATATTAGGGTTCTGCAAAAATAGAATGTGTATCTTTTGCAAGTATTTGCAAGGAAGCTGTCTTAAGTAAAAGGATGTTTGTGGCACAGACTTGCATTTTGTATTTTTAAAGACTCCTGCAGTATTTAGCATTTCTGGTGCAGTTTTAAGATGCCTTATAAATATTTAAAAGAGTTCTTTCTAGACAAGTTTTAAATATTGATCACTTTATTAATTTCCTCACCCCCCACCCCCAGATTCAGAGCACTTCTTATGCTTGGAAACCCGGTGTTTATTTTGATCTTTCTATGTTCTGAAGAAAAGACCTATATATATAACAGATATATCAGTTGCCCTATTTTTCATTAAGAATAGCAGATAAATTGATATTAGGTAGTCATGCCTCTGATATAAAAACAATAAAGCATTTTTTTTCCTCTTGGCTGTACTGAATGTCAAGTTATGGAGTAGTGTGTGTGCATGCAGACTTTCACAATCCCTCAAAATGGAAAGTGCTGTGCCAGTATAGAATATGTAGCATTAAATATTACTTTCATGATAAAACTATATTTTCCTGCAGCAATTTTGAGTTACAAAGTAATATTTTTTCTGCCTCGCAGCATTTTATAGTCAACAAAGTTTAAGCAAAAATCTAGGGTTTAAGTACTTCATCTGCCTGAAACATCAAAACCCCTGCATCAGGAGGAGTGTGGCCAGCAGGTCGAAGGAGGTGATCCTCCCCCTCTACTCTGCCCTGGTCAGGCCCCACCTGGAGTACTGTGTCCAGTTCTGGGCTCCCTGGTATAAAAAAGACAGGGATCTCCTTGAGAGAGTCCAGAGAAGGGCTACAAAGATGATTAAGGGCCTGGGAAAATCTATCCTATGAGGAAAGGCTGAGGGAGCTGGGGCTGTTCAGCCTGGAGAAAAGAAGACTGAGGGGGAACCTAATCAATGTTTATAAATCTCTTAAGTATGGGGTGCAGGGGGAATTGGCCTGCCCCTTTTCTTTGGTCTGTGGGGACAGGACAAGGGGCAATGGCTGCAAATTGGAGCACAGGAAGTTCCGCACTAACATGCGGAGGAACTTTTTCACAGTGAGGGTGACAGAGCAGTGGAATAGGCTGCCCAGGGAGGGGGTGGAGTCTCCTTCTCTGGAGATATTCAAGACCCATCTGGATGCCTATCTGTGCAGTATGAGCTAGGGAGCCTGCTTTGGCAGGGGGGTTGGACCCGATGATCTCTCAAGCTGCCTTCCAAACCCTACAATTCTGTGATTCTGTGATTTCCCTCCCAGAAGCAGAATGAATAACCAAGGGTTAAATAAAAAATGTTATTGTCCTGCCCTCAAGCTAGTTTAGATCTTGTTTTGGATATTTATTCCATTGATATGTGAACACTTTCACATATATGACAATGTTATATACACATCCTGTGGATGTGTATAACTCTAAACAAGCACTCTGTGCTGTCACCTCCTTGCCAAAAGCATATAGCTGGGAAATATTACTCAAGCTAATGGTGTTTGATCCAGGGAATAAAATTTTATCAGGTTTTATGAAATTCCTAATGTACCAGAATTCTTCTGATTGTTGGGATTTCAAAACATTATTAAAAATAAAATATAAAAAAAGAGAAAGTTTTGGGACTGAAGAAAGAATAGATTGAAGGTCAGCTATCACAGTGCAGTATGGTTAACCATCCCTGTACACCTTTCACAAACCCTGCACCTATAGACATCTGACAGGCCAAAAAATCAATTTAGTAAGTAATTCAGTTGAAAACTTTTTACAATCTACTACATACTATTGTAAATCTGTGATCCTGCAGGTCTTCTACAGCAATCAGTAATGATTTCCACAAGGATACAAACCTAGACTAGTTAAATTTATTTCAAGCCTCAGATCAGTGCAAAATTCTAAATATAATATCCAGCTTGTCACAGTTTTCAGAATTTCTGGTAGGCTTTGCCTAGCTATATTTCAGTGTTTATTTAGAATTTTTACAGATCTGAAGATTATAGAAAATTGTTAATCTCTTCCTTAGTCCTTTATGTGTATTCTGTTCCAGTGAAGTGATAGAAAAATTTAAAACTGGAAATAGTTAACCTTTTTGTTTTCAAACAAAGGTTATTCAGGACACAGTATCCATGCCTATGAGTACAGGACATAAAGCTTCTCCGCAGAAAATTACAATGCAAGATGAGGCAGTTTTTTCAGTTTTCCAGAATTCTTTATGCTGTTCCAGCTAGATTCAATGTCTACTTCCATGTGTTAAATCGATATTCAGACTATTCCTAAGTTGATGTAGGACTAGAGACTAATGTATTAAGGAATAGAAATCTGTAATTAATTGGTAAAAATGTTTGTAGGATTCTGTGTCTAATGTCCAGGGTATGGTTAACCATTCCCTTGGCCTAAAGTCTATTTGAAAAAAGAAGCCATTCAGAGAGCAAGGAAGTTAAGAATCACAGCGGTGACATTTTCAAAGTGCCACTAAGGATTTATCCCTTCTTTAGGTGCCACACTTCATAAAAGTATGGCACTTGATCTTCTCTTTAAGATTTTTCCTTCATTCTAAAACTGCCTTTTCTAAAGAAAAGTGTGTTACAGCACAAGTTAAAAGTTCATTTTTAGGTTTTTATTCTGAAGTCTATTTTGCAAAATTTCTTTAAAATGCTTAAAATGAGTACATATTAAGTGCCAATGCTTTTGAAGGCATAATCCAATTAATTAACTGGAGCATGAAAACTCTCCTTTTTTATACACTGTGTATGAGTCAAGCTACAACATCTAGCAAAGTTGTTCATTTGTGCTATTTCAGAAAGTCTTATGAAGAAGATTATCCTAAACTGCATAACTGGGACAGCATTTGCAGTAGTACATTCACTTTCTTTCCTTTAGTCATCCTAAAATTACATCTGGACTAAGTTAGGTTTACTTTAGTTGATAGCAATGGTTATATCAGTTACCTATGATAGTGAGCTGACAAGCAATTACCTAATAAGAAAAGAAAAACCTTTTTAGGGGGGATGGGGCAGTTTCTGTTATCCATGGCAGAGTGTAACTCACTTTGGAAAACAGTGCAAACTTGGTAGGGGGAGAAGATTTATTTCACATTTTGTCCTGAAAGAAAAAACAAACAAAACAATTAAGCTGGAGTCCCCTCAGTGTAAACTTTCAACTTATACTTAGGGAAAAAACCTTTCCTTCTCCAGGAAATCAAATTCCTCTTGTAACATTGGTGTCACAGGTGAAGACAAAGAATTCTTTAGAAGCTCTGTTGTCAGAAATATTAAATCAAAGTAGAATAGGTCCAAAAAATTTAGGACTTTTAAGGAAGATATTTACAAACGTTTCTTCTGATTGAACCAAAAACACATCTTTTGATGCAAGGCAAAACATATTCTTGGGTTCTATAATTTTTAAATCTAGTTAGCAATTTTAACATCTTTGACAGTTTATTTTTTATTGATATGGTTAGCACATTAGAATGCAACTTCATCCACAAAATAAAAAAAAGAAAGAGCATTTCTGATTAAAAACCATCCCAAATAAACACAAAGCTGGAAGACCCCAAAGAAAATATTATGTGCTAACATGCTGCAGGAGTTTGAGGTACATATGTGCAAAACGGGCCAGGAGAGTTAGAGGTTGCCACTGATTAGACAGGCATTGAGCTGAACACTCCCTCTATTTTTTGAGTCAGTGACAGAGCTAACACTAACACCTCTCCTTTAAACTCACTGTCTGCTAATACTCACTTGCAGTGAAAAAATCAGTTTAAGTACAAGGAGTATGACAGTTCTCTATAGTGATTTTTTTTTCATCCATAAGCTGAAGTGGAGATGTGATTAAAGCTTCTCATGTATTTATGCCAAAGTCAAAGTAATTATCTTACATTAATAACAAATTATTAAAATATATTCCTTCAGTGTGATATCTTTGCTTTACATCTGAGATATTATCCATAGGTTCATTTTAATAGACACTTTAAAAGACTTGTTTTTCTCAGGTTTCAACTGACTTATTTTTCGAACCTTCTTAACATTTCATTTTTTATAGTTCTGCATATTTTTCTTTCTTAGGAGCATAATGCAGACACAGGGGAAAAGATGAGTGATTATCAGAACATCAGGTATTTTACCTTTGATGTTCATTTAGTTTGTAGCCCTATAGACGTAATTTATCTTCTATAATCCACATTTAAAATTTAACATTACGCAAACATATGGATACCTTAGTTTGATATTGGTGCTGTTAAAATTTTTGGGGATACCCTGGTTTTAGTATCTAATGGACCTTGGCAAAGGCTCACCTGTACCTTTATATTTTTAATTATTAGAGAAGCATAAGATCTCTACCCAGAAAGGTATGATTTTAAAAATATACTTCTAAATTTCAGTTTTGTCCATTATAATTTTGACCTTGATCAAATTACAGTTAAGGAAGCAAGTTATTGTCTAGCTCCAATACTGAATTCTATGTATTTTTACATTATAATGAGCACTGCATTCAGTATCAGCAACCTCATTTCTTTGGAGTGTCAGTGATATATTCCTCCATAAAATAATGGAGTCATAAATTAGTCATAGAAATAACACAACCCTCCTCTCTAAAAAGTCAGAATATGATTTCCTTTAGTAATGAGTATTGTCTGCTTTTGATCTAGTAGAAAAGAAATGTAAAGATTGATTCAATTACAGTCTGTTCTCCCAGGATACAGTGACTGTATGCTGTACAGTTCACTGTTCTTTATAGTTTATTTTCACTTTTTCTATTCACTGCACTATGACAGCTAGGCCACTTTTGTAAGAGTATGTTCACCTTTTCAATACTCTGTATCTCAGTAATGTGCAGAGATGTAAGTGATGTTTGGGACTTAATTTTAGTAATTTTCTTATAAATATAGCCAAAGACATAGCTCTCAAAATGAAGATCTAATAAAAGTTCACATGTTACTGGGTCAATGATTCAATAGTCATTTTGACTTTAAAATTTCTGAATTTCTTAAGTTACAGAGTTAGAAGTATTTGCACTACTATTTCTGTTTTCTTAATGCTTATAGTAACTTTGTTATCTATGACTTAAGCTTTCCTTATTCGGTGCCTGATGTCTTATAATCTTCTTAGACTCACCATATTTGTTCCGTTCTTACTTCTATCAAAGTAATCCATATCTGAATATTAATTAGAACATCTGTTGAAGTTTTATTTATGTCCAAATGAATTAATGACTTTTATGATTATTTTTATTGAAGAAACATGTTTACATTTTAATATTACTATTATATATCAGTAGATATTTGAAAGCACTCAGCCTGAAATGTGGACAGCAGAAAAATGAACTTAAATATTAGGGTGGAAAATTTAAAAGATATTTTTATTTCACCATAGCATGTTTTGCTCATAGACACCCAATGTCATTTCAAAGTGCATGAAAAGACAAGTCTTGTCTTCTATATCAGTGGTATAAATAGTATGCAATGCAGTAGAAAAAGAAAACTAGAACACAGCCCAAAAATGAGAAATGAGGTAAAATCCAGGATAAAACCAGGCACCAAATAATTTGTTAAATTTCAGTTAAGGTCAAGATGAATAGTCAGTTAAAAAAACAGTTGTAAAGTGTTATTTCTAGAATGGTACACTATTGGTATTTTTTCATGAACAATACAAAATTACTGTCTCTCGAAATGTTCCTAAAAATGAGATTCAAATAAAAAGGAAGAGTCAGTCCACGTTTTCTGTGCCCAATTAAGATGAATTGATTTTGATTTGGGAAAAGCAAATACATGCAAAATAAGAATTCCTGAGAAATTATTTGTTACTAAGTCATACTGTAATTCCTCTCTCAAACTCTTCCTCTGCCCACACACACATATATATTACATATTACATTACATATTTTCTATTATATATTATATTGTATATGTGATATATTATATATTATATCTTACATAGTGCATATTACATATTATATATTTTCTATTATATATTAATATAAACATATATGAAGTAGATTTCTCTTACGGTTTAAATCAAATCTAAGTTAAACTAAATGAAGTTAGGTTGTCCACTTATCGATTTAGGCATAATACAGAGAGAAACTGAACCACAGTTTAAAATTAAGACCTAGCTGAAGATCTTTTATGGACTTTAGGGAGTCATTATCCAGATAAACTGGATATTTGCTAATTTAAAATGGAAAGTCAACACATATATTAGTATTGAGTTCAGAAGAAAAGTATTTTGGACAAAAATAGGATAGAAAAATACATATCGTTTACCTCATGATGTCCATTTTTCATTTTTCTTTTTTATATCTCCTTCAATAGACCTTGCTTTCTTTAGCTGTCATCTCACACAAGAAATACCAGCAAATTTACTATGCTTGTAAAATCTTTCTCATTGAGTATATTTGATAGCAAACAAAATATTTTTCTGTCAGGTTACAATAATTCCATCAATATCACAGAAATGACAAAGAATTATATAATTTATTATAAATGACTCACAGAATTGTAGGGGTTAGAAGGGACCTCAAGAGATCATCGAGTCCCACTCCTCTGCCGAAGAAGGGACAGAATCCTTAGGACAGAATTCTTATCCAAATATCCTAAACCAAAATCATAATGAAAAGTAATTTCAGTAGAACAGTATTTTAGACTTTAAAGTCTGTATTTTATATAAGTAACATGATTCTGAGTGACTGAAGTTTTGAAGGTTGCAAGGTCAAAACCAGCTTCCACTAAGACACAACTCAATGACCTACTCATGTGCTGATCAAAAAAAAAAAAAATCATAGAATGGTTAGGGTTGGAAGGGACTTTAAAGATCATCAAATTCCAACCAACATCCATGGGCAGGACCACCTCTCACTAGACTAGGTTGCTCAAGGCCACATCCAACCCAGCCTTGAACACCTCCAGGGAGAGGGCAGCCACCATGAGTTGCCTTGGGCAACTTGTTCCAGAGCCTCACCACCATCACAATGAAGATTTTTTGCAAATATCCAACCTAAATCTACCCCCTTCCAATTTAAAATCATTCTCCCTTGTCCTATCACTCCATGCCCTTGTAAAAAGTCCATCCCCAGCTTTCTTGTAGATTCCCTTCAGGTACTGCAAGGCCACTATAAGATCTCTCTAGAGCCTTCTCTTTTCCAGTCTGAACAATCCCAACTCTCTCAGCCTGTCTTCATAGGAGAGGTGCTCCAACCATCTAATCAGCTTTGTGGTCCTCCTCTGTACCAGTTCCAACAATTCCATGTCCCTCTTATGTTGGGGTCTCCAGAACTGGACACAGTACTCGAGGTGGGGTCTCACGAGAGCAGAATAAAGGGGAAGAATCACCTCCCTTGATCTACTGGCCATGCCCTTTTGATGCAGCCCAGGATATGGTTTGCCTTCTGGGCTGCAAAGACACACTGTTGGTTCATGTCAGGCTTCTCATCCACCAGCACCTCTAAGTCCTTCTCTGCAGGGCTGCTCTCTAGCACAGTTTTACAGTCATCACTGATTGACTTCTGCTTGGACAGTATTTGTCTGTCAGTAAGTCTTCCAAATGTAGTCCAAATGTAATCCAAAGAATTATTTATTTCAATAATTATTTATTTCAATACATTTTGTATTGGGCTCCAAAGTACATAAATTCACTCTGTCAGATACACTGCTCAACAAACACTGCTTCTCATTGCCTCTTCCATTATAATAATATGCCTCAGAGTTGGTAATTACAGCAGCCACTACAGCAAAACATGCTTAAGATCCAACAAATGTGACGTGGCCTTTTTCAACAGTTTTCTGTTGTAATTTGTTACACCTATTCTGTGATTTGTTATAACTAATTATGAAGGTGGTAGGGGAAGAAGGGTAAAGGTTAGCAATGTTTCAGATCCTGTATTTGTTCCTACTGAGGATAATGTAGCTTCTGAAGAAACCAGATTCTCTTTGAATGGCTACTGGATCATTACTGAGCTAATTAATTTTGGAGGAAAAGAAAGAAGTCTGTGAATAAGTATCACAAAGATGAAAAGATACAACTCCTCACCAAAGATCATTCAAGTCTGTGTTTTGCAAATACAAGATCTTTGTAAAAGATTTCCAGTAAAGTAATATAAAATAGTACATAATTTACAATTTTTATGTCTCATTATTCAAACTATGGCAGCCATCATTTTGGCACAGTTTTTCTACACAAAAGTAATTGGGGCTTTCTGGGAGCATCAGGGCAGTTCTGTCCTTCCTCAGGCTCATATTAAACCATTTGCCAATGATTTTAACAAGCAAAGTGAAAAGAAAAACACCAGAACAATGCTACTGATCATGTTTTCTTCTTCCACTCATGCAAGCTCCTGAAAGAGATAAGTTTTCCCGTCTTTGATCTTCCTGTACTGTGATGGAGACGAATGAGAATTAGCAAAAGGTGCAGAATAAGACACATTTAAACTAACCAGTAAAGAAAGTTTTCAAATATGTGTGTTTTGTTATAAAATCATGCAGTAATTATTGAAAAAAGTTGGCTGATTTCAGAGCATACTGGAGTCACATCTATTCCCTTAGTGTACTTTAGGATAGGACTTAGTGATAGGACAGATTCACAGAGTAGTTGCGGAGTAAAGCACTAAAAATCAACAAATATGTCCCAAATATGTTATTTATGATTGGAATTCAATCAACTGCAACACTTCGACAGTGACTGACAATTTCAATATTTATGCAACACACATGCCAGAAAAGACACTATAGAATTCCTTATAAGAAATTTATTCATTCTTCAGCTTTGAGTTATGTCTTTTTTTCTCATTTATGGGCATATATACTTAAACAAGTGGATTACTTTTCAAATATGCACCTAAGTTCATCAAGGAATGAGAAACACCACCTCATGTGCTTTGTCATACCAAACTAAAAAATTCCATGAAGTACAGCTATCACCATCAAACACTAGTTTATCTTAATATGACCAGTATGAGGTGAATGTCTAGGTTTCCAATTTTCAATAGGAAATAGGCCTATTTTTAGCACAAACCCACAATTCAGTCATACACTCCACATGCTGAAAAATGCTGTATTTTTCCAGTGTATGATACATTGATATTTTGGAACAGAATTAGGGCACTGCTGAAGGAAGGATGTGAGAAGCAGCATATTAGCACAGTATCTACAAAAAAATTCTAGTTTCAGCTTTGCAAACTGAAATTACAATAATTCCTTGTTAGCTCATTAACAATTTGTAGTTTCAATTGGACCACACTACTACCAAAATACTGCTTAGCTGGCCTGCCCACTCTGTACAAGTAATTCCATGGAGTACAGTTAAATGAGAGATGAATTTGCTGTATGCTACCAGAGGTAGGTGGCTGTATTTTTATAAGGTGCTGACCTACTTCTCCATTACATCCCAAAGGTTTATTTAGTATGGAGCACAGCAAGAATATAGCACACAGTCAGAAAATATACTGAATATCAAAATATGAATATATACTTTCATATCAAAACTTCGTAGGCGATCACTTTGTTTGTCATGTTTATTGTTTTCAGGTAGAGCTGTAACCTTAGATGTCAGTTTATCTGTCAAATGACAGGGCTGATGTTTTCCACCTGTAGGTAGAGAAGGTGTTGCAAATATTTATCCTGGATCCAGTCAATACTTCTGCAGTCCTTAGCTGGACTTAATGTACTCAGCCTGAAACTGAGAAATATGCCATTAACCCATGGAATTGCTCTTTCATAATAGCAAGGCAAGTGAGTAAGATGCATGGAGGTTTTACTTCTTTCATATCTCAAAGGGGTTCACTTTGCAATTACTTGAAATAATAACCCAGATTTCTGGATATCAGACTCCTGTTTATTAAGCATGTATGGTAACCTGCATGATAACATGTAAGCCTGGTGAGATGTTTCCCTCAAGGACCTTATGAACACTATGAATGTGAAGCAACTTTTAACAGCTTCTTTGAAAATTAGTAATGATTTATCATAATAAAGCTAGCAAACATCAAATCATTAAAACATCTGGGTCTCAGCTTAGCCTCCTTTTTCTCTGAGGTTAGGACATATCCACCCAGCCCACCCACTTGCACCTGTAGGACAAATGTACTTTCTTTGTACACTGTGGTCTTTCTGTGATCATATTTCTTAATCCCAGCTGATAATTATTCTATCATTGTGTAAAAGTAGGAGTGTTAACTGGGTTGTTAGGTTTTTATGACTTGCATGTGGAAAAAATGCCTCCAAAATGTCTTGCCTTTTGTTTTTACATTATCAATCAGGTTTTTTCCACATAATTTCATGTGGACAGGAATACAGTTATGATCATGAAATAGAGGAACTTCTTTAATCAGCCTCACAAAACCATTCACATGCTTGGCACACTACTTTTGCTTTCTTTATTAAAATATCACTATCTTGACCCAAGTGTCTTCTTGCTTTCCTTCTACTTTTTCTCTGTCTCATGGGAGAGGGTAGTCAGTGAGAGGCTGAGTAAGGGTTGTCTCGGGTCAACCCACCACACCCACGTGACCCAAAATTTGAGAAGGAAATTAATACAAAAATGAGCAATACTGTGCCTGAAATGACATGGTTTTGACAGGTTTCTTTGTTAAGATATTTTTCAATTGTTGGTTACAATTATGGAAAACTATTAGTGTGCATTTTTCAATGCATCAGAAAATATTGTTTCTCTTTCCAAATCTAGTACGCACCTTTATAAAAGACTTAGATTTTCCTATTTAAAAATTCTAGTAACTTTCAGATAACAAGACCATATCCATCTCACCAAAAATCATCAAAGTAGTTCCTTTGAAGATATTTGCTAGATCCAAGAATATATCATATCAATATATCATCGGACTTGCAGAGACGGGGTCAGGAAAGCCAAGGCGCAGATGGAACTGAACTTGGCAAGGGATGTTAAAAACAACAAGAAGGGATTTTACAGGTACATTGGCCAGAAAAGACAGGTCAAAGAGAAAGTACCTCCCTTGGTAAATGAGAAAGGAGAACTGGCTGCAACTGATGAGGAGAAGGCTGAGGTACTCAATGAGTTCTTTGCCTCAGTCTTCTCAGGCAGCCAGGATTCTCATAGTTCTCAAATCCCAGAACCTTGCATCCCTGGACCTCTAGGTGGGAACTGGGGGAGTAAATCCCCCCACACACACTGTTAAGAGCAGAGCAAGTCCGAGACTGCCTCATGAGACTGAATGTCTACAAGTCTATGGGGCCAGACGACATGCATCCCAGGGTCCTGAAGGAGCTGGCTGATGTGGTTGCTGAGCCGCTCTCCATCATATTTGAAAAGTCATGGCTGTCAGGAGAGGTCCCTGGGGACTGGAAAAAAGGTCATGTCACTCCCATTTATAAGAAAGGGAGCAAGGAAGACCCAGGGAATTACAGGCCGGTGAGCCTGACGTCTGTGTCTGGGAAGATCATGGAACAGATCCTCCTGGATGACATACTGGAGCACATGAGGGAAGAGCATGTGATCCGGGACAGCCAGCACGGCTTCACCAAGGGAAGGTCATGCCTCACCAATCTAGTGACCCTCTATGATGGAGTAACAGCATCAGTAGATAAAGGGAAGGCAACCGATGTCATTTACCTGGACTTGTGCAAGGCCTTTGACACAGTCCCCCACCACATCCTTATCTCTAAACTGGAGAGATGTGGATTTGATGGGTGGACCATCCAGTGGATAAGAAACTGGTTAACAGACTGTAGCCAAAGGGTGATGGTCAACGGGTCTATGTCCAGGTAGAGGCCGGTGACAAGCGGTGTCCCCCAGGGGTCTGTCTTGGGACTGCTTTATGATCCTTGGGGTCCCTTCCAACCCTTGGCATTCTATGATTCTATGTTAGTCATGATAGACGTAATATCTATTGACCTCACTTGCTACTCACCCAATTACTAGCTTGCCTAAAAAGTTGCAAATTCACAATGTTTTACGGGGCAGGATTCAGTTAATGATGAGCAAAATTAGTAAAGTATTAAAATCAAGTTATTTTTAACCACAGTAACAACAAGGACTTTCTGGGTTTGCTACATTCCTAGGAATAAAACAGTTTTATCTGTTCATTTCTGGGGAAAAAGAATAGACTTATACTGTATAGTGACATGTTTTCAAATTTCAGGGAATCTCAGTGGTGTTCCAGAGTTAATATTTACTTTGCCAGAGAAAATGCCTCTCAGGAATACATCATACCATAAACAGAATATGTAACTAAGAAAGAATAATGTATGTTTAAAAGTAGCAAGTCCTTAGAGCAGGGCTATTCTGTTCATAAAGAATAATACACACTTTCTGATATGAGGGTCACACACTATTGCAGGCTGAAAGTCTCCATGTTCTTCAAGCCAGTACATGAGTCAATATCCTGTTACTGAAATGTGCAGCATTGCTGCAATCAATTCTAACTTGTTTCTTACAACATTTTCTTGACAAATAATGCTCTGTTGTGGTTTAGCCCCAGACAACAATCAAGCACCACACACCTGCTCATTCACTCCCCCTCAACAGGATGCGGGAGAGAATTGGAAGAGTAAAAGTCAGAGATCTTGTGGGTTAAGATAAAAATCACTTAATAGGACACCCCCAAAAAAGGGAAAATAATACTAATGATGAACAGCACAATTTCTCTTCATGCAAAGTTCATGCTGTGCGAACTCCCCCCAGCCAGCAGCACAAGAACCCCTAATGCCAAGCCTCACAGACCGCAAGCCCCAAGTAAATCAAAACAAGGAATTCACGAACAGCTTTCAGTCAGCAGACAAGTGTTCAGCCACTACCCCAAAGTCAATGCTGTGCAGACCCACAGCTGCCACACCAGGCTCCCAGCTGCCCCTTATCCCCTCATCCCACCTCCATTAATAAACTGAACATGATGTCATGTGATATGGAATATCCCTTTGGCCAGTTTGGGTCACCTGCCCTGGCTGTGTCCCCTCCCGGCTTCTATAGTGCCCCCACCTTCAAATTAGCAGGGCAGCATGAAAAAATGAATAGTCCTTAACTGCTTGATAACTGAAAATATCAATGTGTTAGCAGCATTGCTCTCATCCTAAAGCCAAAACACAACACTATATCAGCTAGTAGGAAGAAAATTAACTCTATCCCTGCCAAAACCAGGACAGTATTGTCATAGCAGCTACAGCTTTATTTTTAAAACATCATCTCAAATTACTTTTTTCAAGTTCATATACACCATATGGACCTTTTATCATTTATTATTTGACAGTATAATTAATTTGTTAGTCTCATTCTTTATTACAAACTAGTTTAATGTTCTCATACATTTATATTTTAGATAGATGGAAAACCTGGAAATGTTTGGATGGATTAGCTTGCCTGTAAATACTGAATCAACAAGTGTGAAGATGGATAGAAATACTAGGTTTTGGTTCTATCAATGCCCATAGAGACAATCTTTCAGAAAAGGAACAGAACAGAACGATACTCATTTTGGAACTTCTCAGTTTTTCAGAGCAGAAAATGTTTAAAGGTTTCAAAAGAAATAAAATAAAACCTCCTGTCTGCTCTACAGTTGCTTTTTAATATGAAGTACAATGACATGATGATTCTTCCTCCTGGATCCAATCAGTTTTGTCAATAATTAATCACTAGCCAATGTTAAATTGATTACAACTGTCTTTTCATCTTCCTTGCCCCTGAAATTTCAATTTCAGACTTCAGCGTACATAAACAGAGAATCAGATTTTTTACAGTGTTTTAGTCTTCTGTAAAATAGTATAAATGTCCTCTTGAGAACAAGAAAGCAGTAAGCTTGTTGGTATAAAGTCTTCTCTTTCCTCAGAGAAATTAGTACACTGGAATGATTCTCTTAAATATCTCTTGTCTAAATATTTTGTACAAGCAGTTAAGACATCACAGAAGTTTTCGTGGTAGATAGATAGACTTCAGTTAAAAAGAGGTTTCATCAGTCCCAAGTTACTAAGCTGAATATGGGTTAGCCTAGAGGACTCTAATGATTTTTTACATGCAGAAGGTCAGATTAGATAATACTTAATTTCTTAGCTCTTGAGCCCTATAATGAATAACATTGCACAAAGATTTGATATCATCAGAAAAGTTTGCAGTCCATTTGGGCAACAGTAATGAGCTGTGTGCCATGTTACAATCTATGCATACCCTTGCCCTTTGCCCAACAGTAGGAAAACCTGTGCTATTTATTATAGACATACAATACCTAATGAGAAGCAATAAATGCATGAATGAAAGATCCACATGGGCAACTTTTTTGTCAGTGTGGTGGTTTGACTCTGACTGGATGCCAGACACCCACCAAAGTTGTTCAGTCACTCCCATTTTTGTCTGGACAGGGGAGAAAATATGTATTGAGAGGCTTGGTCAATGACTCTGGCCTTGAGTCGGCTGGTGTTTGCTCTGTCGGTCCTGTAGAGAGAGAGCTTCTAGCTACTTCTTACAGAAGCCACCCCTGCAGCATCCCCCTTCTCCACCAGAACCCAGCCGTGCAAAACCAAAGCAGTCAGGTTGTGTTGACATTTTCCCACTGCTATTCAGACATTCTTGCATTTCATATTCCCAGACTAGTTCCAACTATAAGTTTCCTTGCACTTATACCATTGTTTCCTGTAATTTCCCAGCTTTGCTGTGCTTTAACAATAACCACCAGGACCTAGGGATCCTGGTGGATGACAAGTAGGCCATGAGTCAGCAGTGTGTCCTGTTGGCCAGGAAGGCCAATGTGATCCTGGGGTGCATCAAAAGGAGCAGGTCAAAGGAGGTGATCCTCCCCCTTTACTCTGCCCTGGTCAGGTCCCACCTGGAGTATTGTGTACAGTTCTGGGGTCCCTGGTATAAAAAAGACATGTATCTCTTAGAAAGAGTCCAGCGGAGGGCTACAAAGATGATTAAGGGCCTGGAGCTTCTCCCCTATCAGGATAGGCTGAAAGAACTGGGGCTTTTCAGCCTTGAGAAAAGGAGACAAAGAAGGGATCTTATTAATGTTTATAAATATCTTTAGTGTGAAAGACAAATAGTCAGCCTTTTTTCAGTTGTCCATGGAGACAGGACAAGGGACAATGGCTTCAAGTTGGAGCACAAGAAGTTCCACACCAATATGCAGAAGAACTTTTTCACAGTAAGGGTGACAGAGCACTGGAACAGGCTGCCCAGGGAAACTGTGGAGTCTCCTTCTCTGGAGATATTCAAGACCCGACTGGATGACTACCTGTGTGATCTATCCTAGGGAACCTCCTTTGGCAAGGGGGTTGGACTCAATGATCTATAGAGGTCCATTCCAACCCCTACAATTCTATGAATATATGAATCAACTAAAGGAGATAGGAAGAGTATGAAGAAAATGAGACAAAACAGCAAAAAGATTGTTATTCAGTTTGTTCTACAACATGGTAGTTATTCCATAGAACAGTAGCTAATTGTAACATTTGAATAAAATAGCTAAGTCTCAAATTCACCTAAGTCCTGTTGTCCAGCATGACTGAGGTTAGATTTTCAAAGATACCTGGATTCCTAAAAGTTCGCAGCAGAAGTTATAAAAAGTTAACAGCTGAGATCCAAGAGGTGGCAAGTGGAATAAGTGTGATAAAAAGATGAGAAAAGAATTATAGCATCAAAAGAATAGTGAAGAGACATCTATTTTAGAGATATGATTCAATATAGTGGCTCTAATACAACTCTGAGAATAAAGGTCATCTAGCACATGAGAAGCCTTAAATTGCTAAAACCAAACAAAGTAAAAAATAAGAAAATAAATGCAAAGCAGGCGTATTCAATGTAAAAAAGCTAACTATAACAAAATAGGAAGTTGTTCTTGATAAAATGATAATACTGAATATGTTTTACATCACGGAAAATGCCCAAAAAGCTTATGTCTATGCTACTGTTAGAGGACATACATTCTTTCTGTCTGCTTACAGTGAACTCTCTCCAGAGAGCTATAAAGTTCTGACAACAACTGTCTGGGTAATGGAATGACGAAAAGAAATACAGTTGTCATTTCAGACATCAACAATAGGAAACTGAACTTCTTTTTCATGAACTACTGTTCACACAGGCAAATTCTACTGTTGAATACAAATGTGACCTTTCATGGCAAGGTGGCATTCAGCCCAAAAAGAAAGTGAAAGGAAAGTTTATTATAAAATAAAATATAGGAAACCTCAGCACAACAAATACAATTAAAAGATTCAACAGAAGAATTGTGATTTTCCAGCTACTATTGGAAGCATGATTCTACCGGAAGTACATCATATTTTGGTACAAGAGAGGAATGAGTATACTTGAACTTAGGTATTTTAAGTATTATGTTAGAAGAAATGTCAGTAATAAAATTTGGTGAGGTTACTGTATATACTGTTAGATAAGCTAGTATCTCCTCTCACAAATTCTGGGTGCTTTTTAAATATATTTTCTAATATCTTGTATTTGATTACTGTGAGAACAGAACTACCCTTTTTATGGACATGATGAAAATGTCTTTTGGTCAAAAAAAGGAAATTGGTACAAATACGCTGAGATTATTAGTATTACAATGACTTTCCATTGCTAAAATTCAGTTCTTGTCATCCTCAGTTACATATAGTAGGAAAGAGCATATTTCAAGGCTGATGATATGAAAGTTTAAAAGTGCACAAAGGTTTCACTATGAAAAAAATGTTAATTTAAAAATAATAAAGACTATAAGAAAAATATTGGAAAAAAAAAGTTGAATGGTGTGATTTAAAGGACCATTCTGTTTATACCTTCTAATAACACTAATAAAAACTTAATGAACATAACTGCTAAACTTTATAATTGTTTCAAGATATATCAGAGATCAAGAATTAAAGATAGCTCAAAAATGCATGATTTTAATGTATAAATGATTTTTGTAGTAGCAGTACAGATAGAGGTGGCTAAATGTAACTTTGGTCATATGCAATACAATGATTATAATTATGGAATGGCATGGAATAAATCAGATCAAAAATAGAGTGGAGGAGAAATTGTACACCTTGCCTGACCATACATTTTATGGTTTTTTAAAATATTGCTGCTCTCTGATCAGGCAAAAGTTGTAAATACTTTCTTTTAAAGATAGGTTGAAGTCTTTTGTTTTGTTTTGTTTTGTTTTGCTTGGAATGGAGATGACAGATGAATCAGAGACAATCATCAGTATACCCAGTAGCTATGATACTCTTTGAATGTGGGAGATAGATCAATCCAGATTACATTCCCTTGAAAAAATGTTTAGGTCGGATAGGCAAATTACAGCAGCTTGCAGAACAGTGGTGAAGGCAGGTCCACTAAAACAGGTACTAGGCACTCAGCTTGGCTTTCTTAGCTTTACCACAAATGCCAGCCTAGGGAGCATTTCAGAAACATTTGATGAGGCTTATGTAATTTCACAAAAGTTCAAAGTTTCCTGTAAAAAAAACATTTTCATAAAAATAATTGCAAAACAGTTCTCATTCTGTGTCCCCAGCAGTCTTGCATGTTTTCACAGCATGCTCAGACATAAAACACACAACTCAGGTAACCGGATTATTTATTTATTTAAATCTCAAAACACATAAGTCACTTTTTCCTTTTTTTTTTTTCCTTTTTTTTCCCCTTTTGTGATAGAGAAGCGGAGAAATGCTATAAAATTATTGGACCTACTGTGTGTGTGATTTTGTAACTTCTTTCTTCCAGGTAAATCTTGTTCATGATCAGTGTCAAGATACTGGAATACATGTAACATTATTTAGCCTTTCTACAGTAACCTTGTGTTTCTGCAACACTTATATTCTAAGATACTACTGGCAGCTTGAGAGGATAAAAAAGTTGTGTGTTTTGCACTGAGAAATGGCATCACCAGAAAAAAAAAAAAGTGGACAGTGCTGTTGTGCACAAATATAAATTATACTGAGTTCAATTTAAAATATTGCAACTCAGTACCATGTGTCAGAGTTTTTTCTTTTAAATACCTGTCTTATGGGTGCAAGCAGCAATGATTTCTGGGTTAATCCTTTTCTAGAAACAAAGAAGGGTAAGCTTTACCTACTTATTATTTAGTTACAAGATAATTCATTTTGTTTCAAAACTTTTGACATGCCTCCAAAAATCAATCTCAATAAATGTCAAGGAACATGGAGATAGAGGTTATTTGTCAGTGATCAATTTTTATGTGAGAAAATAGTGAAATGGTGAGAAATGAACTTCTTTAGTAACACAAGTCACCCTGAGAGACAGATGTTCTAGATATTCTGGGTCTATATGAAACTACATTATTTATTTAATGAAAAACAGACAGTTGTGGCAATTACTACTTTTCTGTCGTAGTCTTAGAATATATATGCTTGGTGTTTCATTGTCCTCTTTCAGACATAGTCTTTTCCCAAGGGTCAGTCCAATTTTTAAGCTGGTTTGCAGCAGTCAAACCTTTCTCAGTGTGTGCCTGAATAACTTTAATATGTAAAATGGAACGGTTGGAGAGTATTATATTTTCACTTGTGGTGTTTTTCTTTCTGTATACTTCCCTATGTTACTCTCTTCACCAGTGTTGGATCAGAACTGATATAAATTTACAAAAAACAAGAATCTATTACTATTCAGTAAGTATTATGAAAAAGAAGCAAGCTAAGTAAAATGAGCTGATAAATTCATTTTATAAATTTTGTGATCTTACTTTGGTTCTCATAGCCACTGAGTTTTTAATATGAAATACCTAAAAGACTTCCCTTTTTACCTACAGTTTCTCTGAAATGGAAGCTTCAATATTTTTCTCCTTAAATTGCAAGATTTTATTGTCACTGATGAAGGTTATATTATTGCCATTATTTGTTATTTCTCTAATGAATTTACCAAGAATTTGGAATCAGAAAAGGCTTTTTTTCATACATGGTGCTTTTCAATAAGGAAAACGGAGGGGCATCTGGTAATTTTATTCATTTTGTTGAAACTATACAGTCTAGAGAATAAGACCATATCCTAACAAGATGCCTAATATAAGTCTAATTAAATGTAGTTTGTTTGGTTTTGCTTGTTTGGTTTGGTTTTTTCCTCCCCTAACTCAGATTTAGTTAGTTTAAAGTCAAACTAGCTGAATCCCACCATTCTGAACTGGGTAGTGTTAAACATTTTTACCCAAATTCTGTGAAAAATAGAAAAAAATGTTGGAATCAGCTACTAGAAGCAGTTTTTCAAGGATTACTCATTTGAAATAACATTTTCCCTTTATGCACACATGGTTCTCCTTCCTTAAAGAGAAGTCTTGAGAAAAATTCATACCAATTGTGGACTATAATTTCAGATTAAATTCTGGGTTTTATTCAATTAGAAAAGTAACAAAACTCTTTAGAAAAAAAATCAACACTAAGATGAAAGGAAAAACAACTAGCAGTCTCCAACAGCACATATCTAACACCTTTAAATCATTTTAAGAAGATAGTAAATGTAGTCGCTTATTAGAACTCCATCTCATGCTGGATGTGGAAATTTCACTTATAATGTAGCAGATTCAATACCAGACTGAATTTCTGGGTTTTTTCAGGCCATTGTATACTCTTCTTGTCTTAAAACTGGTGTTTCTGGAAGTGGTACCTTCCTTCAGAAAGTTTTATATTTTTTCTTTTGTCTGGCAGAGATTGGAAGATGTACATCTTTCCAGATCTTCCCTAGATCCACATATTACCCCCAGTGGCTCCATAGTCACATGAAATGGCTTGGGGGAATCTTTGTTTCATGAATTTGCTCTCCTTCAATGCTTATTTAGGGAACTGTGTTAATTATTTTCCAGATTTGTGGCTACCCTACTTTTTTAGTGTGAACAGATTTTCGAAGTGTCTTGAAAGGGAATGTTTTCTCTTTCTGCCTTTCTTCTATCATGTTGTTGTTTGATCTAGCTTCAGCAATTAATCCCGGTGGAAATTCTGTTTATCTTTATTATGTAAAAATCCATCTCTAAAAGCATTATCTTTAAAAAGATACATTTAAAATGTTTTGATCAGTGTTTCTTATTTTCCTAAGTTTATTAAAGTTCCCTAAACAATGCTTGAAAACACTACATTTCTCTGGGACTATAAATAATTGAATATTTAAATTATTTTAGGTTAGTAGAAAGTTATAGCATGGCCCTTTTGTTCATCTAATAGTAATTTTAGTAAAGATATCATGAGTGTGCACTAGAAACAAGAAATGAGGGCATGCCCTGCTCTTCAAGGAGGTGCTTAGGTTGGCTAACGAAGCAATTTCCATTATTACAGTGCTATTAAAAATATTCCTTAGTGAAGTCTTGAAGGAGCACTGTTTTTAAACAGCCTTATAAGCCTCTGAGGAGGGAAATCTTTATGAAGGAATACCACCCTTCCTTTCTCCAAGTCATCCCCAAACATCTAGAAGCCTGTGTTAAATAATAAAAGCTAAATTTTACAGAATTCCAGAACAGCTGAAGTTGGAAAAGATCTTTAGAGATCCTCAAAATAGCGGGGACTTCATGAGAAATTAAGCAGAAAATGTCAAGGTATTCAATGCTTTCTTCACCTCGGTCTTTATTGGTAAGATTTGTCTTAATCCCAGGCCCCTCAGACCAGGGGACAGTCTGGAGAAAGATAGACTTGCCCTCAGTGGAGGAGAATCTAGTTAGGGAACATTTAAAAAACCTGAACCTGTATATGACAAGGTCCACCCACAGTTGCTGAAGGAGCTGGCTGAGGCCACTCTCAATTATGTTCTGGGAGTAAGTCCTGAAGATCAGAAGAAAGAAAATACGAGTCCTACCTTCAAGAAGGGGAAGAAAGAGTGGATTGAGACATTACCTCTGGGAAGGTAATGCAGCAGCTAATCCTGGCAACCATTTGCAGACATGTCAGGGACAACAAAAGTGATTTAGAGTGGTCAGCATGGATTTATTAAAGGGAAATAATGCTTGATCAGTCTGATACTCTTCTACAAAGAGATGACTATCTTCATATATGAGGTTGAATGAGACCAGTGATTATCTTGATTTTAGTAAAGCTTTTGACACTGTCTACTATTGACACTGCGTCCCATAGCGTCCTTATAGACAAACTAATAAAATACAGGATAGCTAAGTTGACAATGAGGTGGATTGAAATGTAGCTGAACAGCCTGGCTGTATGCTAAGCAGTGACAACAAAGTCCAGCTGGAGGCCAGTCACTAGTGGAGCAGTACCCAGGGGTCAACATTGAGTAGTATCTTCATTAATGGCCTGGTCAAGAGTATATCCTCAGCAATACAAAACTGCAAAAAGGGACAGATACACTAAATGTTTTTTCTGCCATTCAAAGCAACCTTGACAGGCTGGAGAAATGGTCAATGGGAAGAAATAGCCTTAAGAACAAGTATGCACTGGGTGCTGACTGGCTGGAAAGCAGCTGCAAAGCTGCTTTAGTGAAGACCCTGAGGGCCCTGGTGAGCACCAAGTTTAACATGAGCCAGCAATGGACATGTGATGAGAAGTCCAACAGCCTTCTAAGCTGCATTAGGAAGAGAATAAAAGTCTCAGTGGGGATCTTCTCATGTTGTTCCTAGTACAGTGCAGAAAAGTGAAGAAGATACAGCCAGAATCATTATGGTGGTATCCAGTGAAAATACAGGAGGCAATGAGTGCAAACTAATACACAGGAATTTCAACTTTATCTACTGTGAGTGTGGTCAGACACTAGAACAGGTTGCCTTGGACGTTATCAATCCTTAGAGATATTCAGAAACTGACTAGACCCAACCCTGAGCAATCTGCTTGAGCTGGTATGCTAGAGTGTTGAACTAGATGACCACAGGTCACTTCCAACCTCAACTGTTCTTTGCAACTTCTGTCTTATCTTCATTCTATTGCAATACCTCCATTTTCCCTTCTCTTACCTGATATTCCTCCACTTTCTTTTAAAACCCTTTCTCATTGACAAGGGTTTGTCTCCCACATTATGTATATCTTTTCCAAAGCTCACATTTGCCCACTATTTGTGTGCGAGGCCTTGTGCTTGCATATGCCTTCCAACGAAGCATGAACTAAGCTTTCTAGCAGAACACAGCCCCATGATGTGCTGCCTGTGCCCAGTGATGTAGTGCACCATCAAGCTGTGAATAGTCAATGACGCCTACAGAAGCCTCAGTGCTCCAGTTAATTGTTTGTTCAAGTTCCAAAGCAAAGCTGACACCTGTGAAAACTTGCCTTGAATTTCTTTGCCAACACATATGCATCATCCATAAATGCCTTGTTGATGCTTAATAGAAGAGATTCATCCATGGAATATCTGTTACATACTCACCTCTATTAGATGTTTAAAAAATAAAAAGAGATTGCAGCACAAGGTATCATTCCTTATGAATTACAGTATGTCTGCTTTATGACAAAGAACCATAAAATTGCTGTTGGTGATTGATCACTGTTATTTTAGCTGCCTAAGACTTAAACTACACAGCTTGAACAGCAAGAAAGAGAATTATCTGACTGGTCTAGGCTGTAAAATCACTTTCCATTGTGTTAACTCCCAGTGCATTCTAATACTTTAATAAACTTGTTTACCTAGCAACTTTTCATTACTTAGCTCATTTCACAGGATCACAGAGTTGTAGGGGTTGGAAGGGACCTCGAGAGATCATCAGGTCCAGCCCCCCTGCCAAAGCAGGCTCCCTAGCTCATACTGCACAGATAGGTGTCCAGACGAGTATTGAATATCTCCAGGGAAGGAGACTCCACCACCTCCCTGGGCAGCCAATTCCACTGCTCTGTCACCCTCGCTGTGAAAAAGTTCCTCCACATGTTAGTGCGGAACTTCCTGTGCTCCAATTTTCAGCCACTACCCCTTGTCCTTTCTCCACTGACCACAGAAAAGGGGCAGGCCAATTCCCCCTCCATCCCATACTTAAGATATTTATAAACATTGATTAGGCCCCCCCTCAGTCTTCTTTTCTCCAGGCTGAACAGCCCCCGCTCTCTCAGCCTTTCCTCATAGGATAGATGTGCCAGGCCCTTAATCATCTTCGTAGCCCTTCTCTGGACTCTCTCAAGGAGATCCCTGTCCTTATTACTGTGTCAATAATTACTTGTTTTTTCTGAGCTCCACAAAAATTTATTTATTTTAGACACATTAAGGTTAAGGAAAACAAAACTGAAAATTTTGAGATGCAGAAAAGATAATAGAATACATATTTTTCTCAGCAAACCCAATGACAACTCAAAAAAATCTTTTGTTTTTTTGTAACTATCAAATTAAATACAATGAGCCTGTGATGCTTACTGAATAAAGAAGAGAAGGAGATTCTGAGTAGGCTTGAAGGCCAAGGTTTTATTGTTCTGCCACTAATGAGACTTATTAATGTTTTTCTAGTTGAATGCACAGTGCTTTAAACATTTTGGATGAGACCCTGAGAATCTTATAGGTCGCCTGATAGGTATGGATCCCAGCAGTGAAAATTTTCAAAAATAAACTGTCAGGTAGGTGTAGGATAAATTTAAGCCAAAGTGAATGTGAAGAGGACTTGGGAGAAGAGAAGGCAAAGCTTAAAAGACCAAATCAATTTTCCCTCTGGAGTACCTTTGTCCAAAAAGTACAACTTGAAATTTGGTTTCAGTTTAGTGAACCTATAGCTCCGTGGAACATCTCCATGCTGTGGTAGCACTGTTATGCAAGTTCTTACTTTAAGACAACTCTTACTTTTTCTGCATGCTTTTTAGGTTGAATTAAACTACATTAGCTAGTACCCCACTTCTGTACAGGTAACAGTAGTTTGCTTTCTGAATATGGATCTATGTACTTTATGAGTTCTTGGTTTTTAGATAATATTTATTCCTTATTTTTATATTTTAATCATTTTAAGTATGCTAAAAGTGAGGATAATATAGACAGAATAATTTATCATAGATCACAGGATGGATTAATTTCAAAGCCAGGATTTGATGTCAAGTCTGGGTCAATGTTTAATTAATATATAATGATGTTATTTATACTCATAATTTTTCCTCTTTTTTTTTCTTTTATTTACAAATTTTGTATTATTTGTATTAAAGTGCAAGCAGTGGATTAAATGTTTTTCTCTTTAGCCAATTTATATCTCCCCTGAAGTGAATGCATTTCTCTCACCATTCCCTAACAATCCCTCAGGACCAGGCTGATAGATGTTTTAAGGGTTATAACAGAGATTTTTTTTTTCTCCTTTCCCTACTATATTTTTTCTTCATCTTATTTTTGGTGTTTCAAACTCTTCTACTTCCAGGAAAACTTAGAACTGTGAAACAAAATGTAAACCAATACAATGATGTAGTCTGAGACCAAAAATAGCCTGAAACAAAATTCTGTAAGCTGTTAACCATTCATACTAGTCAGACATGTGGAATTAATCATTTTACCATGATGGAACATAATGGAATTTTCTATTGTCATTCATGATTTTCTTTAGTCCAATACACAACATGAATTAGTTACCATAGGTCTGCAGGGAACACTATGATCCTGTTCTACATTTTTGTCTTTCCTTTTCTGTATAGCTGCAGCAAGTACCTAGATTTCCTATTTGACTGTCAACAAAAATGTATTTATGAAACACAGGTAATAGAAGGGACTGTACAATCTCAGATGAAACTTTTAATAACTAATAATAACTTTTAGCTCTTCAGTTATCCAGTGAAAGGAGGAAGTGTTGAATCACATGGAGTCTAAGAATCCTGTTTTATAAAAGAAATAATATTTTAAGAAATTGTTTTAAAATTAGAAATAAATATTCAGATCATGAAGGTTTTCTCGTGACCACTACGGATAGCAAAAAAAGGTTCAACATAACTGAAATGGCTGGATTATGCTGTACAGGATGAAGACCTCACCTTTCGTGACCCCTTTATTTTTCTGGTAATTGTAGATTGCATTTCCATTCTTGCCTTTCACAGAATCACAGAATCACAGAATCTTAGGGGTTGGAAGGGACCTCAAGAGATCATCGGGTCCAACCCCCCCTGCCAAAGCAGGCTCCCTATCGCATATTACATTTCTCACAAGGAAAATTAAAACAAAAAACTAATAATCTCTTCTAGTTTTGATCTCAGATTTTAGAGTTTTTTGTAGCACACCTGCTTATTTTTCTCTGCCTATTACGTACTCTGCCCAGGGAAGCTGTGTCTGCCCCATCCCTGGCAGTGTTCAAGACCAGGTTGGATGGGGCTTTGGGCAGCCTGGTCTAGCAGAGGGTGTCCCTGCCCACAACAGGAGGTTTGGAACTGGGTATCTTTAAGGTCCCTTCCAACACAGACCATGTTCTATGATTCTTTATTATGAGCCTATTATATGATGCATCTCATTTCATAGAAAACTGACAGACCAAGCATAGAAATGAGAAGTCTAAGCATTATGTATTAGATAATTTAAACATTCTTTTTGCGTTTTGTTTTAGCCTATAGAAAAAATTGAGCTGAAGTTCTAAGATGCCCTAGATTGTAAAAAGTGTTTCAGAAGATAGATTCATATATGTGATTCTATTTTCAAAGGTAGGTTAAGGGAATATACAAGGTATCGGTAGTATAGGACAGGGGTAAGTATAGGGTAGCTTAGGAACTATCTCAGGAGTGTAAATCTTTCCATCATAAACATAAAACACCTTGGGGTACTGTACAGGTAGTGTAAGCGATTCAATCCCTAACATTTTGATGCCTAAAATAAAGGGAATGAAATGGACCTTCACATTTATATGTGAAGGAAAACCAACCCCACAGCTTTCATATGTTTCATCCCTAATATAAGTGTTACATTAGGATCTGTTGCTTGTAAGAAAATAAAAGTAATTTATTTCCACAGTGATATAGTCAACTTCAAAATCCATGGTATAGCTATACTAATTTATGGTCAGTTACCTAGTGGGTTTTTGGAAAGCTGATACTTCTTAAGATGACCAAACATAATTATAGTTATGTTTTTTACAGAATTAATCCCTATGCAGGAGATGTCAGACTGCTTCACAGTTCACTGACACAATGTGAAGAGGAGGAAGACCAGAAAAAAACCCCTTTGAATTATTTCGATAGCTATTTCTCTTCACTGGAGTGAACTTTCATTAGCATTCCTCTTCTGTTGCTGGTGCATGTAGTATAATGAAAAACGTTAGGCATTAGACAAGGGTCCAGCCTACTACATTCACAGTCATTTTAACATTGCTTATTTTCGTGGGAATCTGTGAGTATGCAATATGACACCAGATCAGCACAAAGTACCTGATAAGGCAATTAAACTTTTTTTAATGCTTTTTCCAATGGAAGTCGGCTTTAGTTTAGGTAAAGAAATGGGCATTACACACCGGACTTCCTTGTCCCCTAAACAGCTGTTAACTGCCTTCTTATTGTTTAAGCACAGAGATCCTGTTCCTTGCTGCATGTGGCCAGTTCAAAGGACACTTCATTGCCAAGTAGCATAGTTTTCTTCTGAGATACTCTTTTTGTGGGCAGAATATAAAAGCTCCTCAGCCCTTCACAATACCCCTAGTTTTTCACCAAATTTGCAAAACAGTTTTCAGAGAGAAGTTTCACACAGAAAAGTTTAAAAGCTAATGTATTAATTGTACTCTGTCTTTATGTAATACTGTAGAACTGAATGTTTTGGGGTATTTTCTCTGGTCTAATTCATGGAGAAGCAGTTGAAAGTGGAGTGCTTTCCTAACTGAATGAACAGTGTGGTGTATATAGAAAATATGATGTAATAAGAATATCAATAGCTGTTAATCCCTAAGGAATGTACAAAATGGCTAAGTGCCAAAAAATAGCAGTGTAGACTAGACAGACAGGAAAATATCAAATGATTCTGCAGAGCTGTAATGTGAACTAGAATGCATTTGGTGTTTGAATACGGCAATTATTTGGCAAATTAAACATAAAATCATTTGGTTTCTACAGTTAGACATGATTCTCAAGCGTGGATGACAGTTAGATAGGAACATATTTTACCTCATGGTGGTGTTTTCTCCATGTATTATTTAGCACTTAATTTAACTTATTATAGATCTGCTTTTCTCTCTAGTAGCTTCCAGTCATTTCTCGTTTCCTCATATTTTGTCTAATGGCCATGCCACATCTGTACTGCGATAGCACAGTGCATGCACTGTCACACTGGTGGCAACTTGTGTGAAGTGTCAGTGTCAAACCAGATGTAAAAATCATAATAGTAGCAAGTAATAGTAAAGAATCTGGAAATAATCTTTCCCTGGGAAAAAAAAAGAAAAAAGAAAAAAAAAAGATTAAAAAAAAGAAAAAAAAACAAAGAAAAAAAAGAAAAAAAAATGTGGGTTGATAAAGACAGTTTAATAGAATGAAAAAGAAGAGAATAATAAAGATGCTAGTAATAATAACAATAATAATAAATAATAATAATACTAATGCAAGTGATGCTCAAATACAATTGCTTGCCACCTATGAACGGAAAATAAAACAATTCGATGCCCACTTTGCATCTGGGCAGTGATCCCACCTTCCCAGTGTGGTGTGTTGACTGCGGCTGGAGGCAAGGTGCCCATCAAAGCTGTTCCATCAGTGTCCATCCTCAGCTGGGCAGGGGAGAGAAATTATCATGAAAAGCTTGTGGGGCAAGATGACAGGGAGAGATCACTCACCAGTTATTGTCATGGGCAAAACAGACTCAACTCAGAAAATATTAATCTATTATGTAAGCAAAACAAAGTAGACTAATGACAAATAAAATGAAATCTTAAAGCACGTTTCCCCACCCTTCGCCTCTTCTCAGGCTCAACTTTACTTCCAAATTCTCTACCTCCTCCCCCGGGGAAGGCACAGGGGGATGGGGAATGGGAATTGCAGTCAGTTCATCACAAATCTCTGCTGCTCCTTCCGCTTTGGAGTGGAGGGGAGGGGACACACACACCACTACTCATAGTGTCCCAGTCATGGGATACAATCCTTCCCAAACTTCTCCAACATGAGTTCTTCCCATGGGCTGCAGTTCTTCATGAACTACACCAATGTGGATCTATTCCATGGGATGCAGACCTTCAGGAGCAGACTGCTCCAGAGTGGGTCTCTCACAGCGTCACAAGTCTTGCCAGGAAACCTGCTCCTCCAGTATGGGATCCTCTTTGCATGGGGGCACAGGTCCTGCCATGAGTTTTCTCTAGCACTGGTTACTCACAGGGTCACATCCTTCTTCACGTGCCTCCACCTGCTCTGGTGTGGGGCCCTGCATGGGATGCAGGTGGAATCTCTGCTCCCCATCATCCCCCCATAGGCTGCAGCAAGACAGCCTACTTCATCATGGCCATGACAGTGGTCTTCACCAAGGGCTCCTTCCCCTCCTTCTTCACTGGCCTTGGTGTCTCAAATCTTTTAACTTCTCTCTCTGGCTACAGAAGATGCTGTTCTTTTTTTTCCCCTCTTAAATATGTTTTCAAACAAATGCTACTACTGCTAATGCTGGACTCAGCCTTGACCAGCAGCAGGTCTGTCTTGGAGTGACTGGTATTGGCCATTAGACCTACGGGAAGTTTCTAGCAGCTTCTCATGGAAGCTACCCCTCTAGACCCACAGCTACCATAACCTTGCCACACAAACAGAAAACACCCAGTTATATCCAGGGCATGACATGTGGTGGTAGTGAATATCCCTTTGGCCATTTTTGGTCAGCTGTCCTGGCTGTGCTCTCCCAGCTTGTTGTGCACTTGGCAGGGTGTGACAAGCTGAAATGTCCTTGACTTAGAGTAGACTCTACAACTACTTATCAACAACTTAAAACATCAGTAAGTGATTAACATTATTCTCATCAGACATCCAAAACACAGCACTACAGTGCATACTAGAAAAAAAAAATCTCAGCTGAAACAAGAACAACTCTTCTGAACATGCTGCAATTGGTATAAAGGTTTTATTTCCTTAACTCTTTTTTTTATCTCATTGTATTCCTTTCTTTTTTTTTTCATATTGATCTGCTCCTCTGTTCTTCCATAGCCTGCCTTCTCCATTCTGCTCTTTTGTCTCAGTTTGCATCCGTATGCCTTACATAGAACAGACTTCCTTTCTCACTCTATTTCTACAATTCTTCTTTAGTTCAATCCAAGTGAAAAACTACTTCCTGGTACTTTTTTCATCTATGATTGCAGTGGTGTGTGTTTGTAAGTTCTTTAAACTTCAAAGAGTTTTGATATGCAACTTCTCATACACAGTTTATTGGTTAATGAAGTTAACATTGTTACACAGTTAATGAAGTCACAGGGATTTATACTGACTCAGGTCCATCATTTTTATGAGGCGCATTATCTATTTTTGTCTTCTTGGTCAGGCTACTTTTACCTAATACTGATTTGGCCAATAATAACTCATTGTCAACTCTCCTCGGGAAATTACTTTTATTCAATATAAAATAAATGTAAGTGAGATATTTTACAATTTAGAGGTGATCATATTATACTGATGATTTTACTTCTTTTTTTATATATTACTATGATATACAGCAAAGTGTCTATATAATAGTCAATATTTTTTATAACTTCCAAACTTTCTCAAGAAGAAGAGAATTTATATTTCAAATTTAAAGACTGGATATTGTACTTCTCTTGATATTATGTCAATTTTAAGTAACAGTCAAATTTTAAAGTACAACAGGGCAAGTATATATACTTAAATCCACTTAAGAAAAATCCAGTTATATCTTGTGCCAGCTAATTTGATGATCCGAAAAGTTGAAGATCTAAGGATTTTAATAGAAAAGTTCAGCAACGTTGCTGAAACTGACAGAGCATGATGTTCAATTTTTAATGTGTTCTTGCTATGCCAGTGATTTTATCTTATAACATGTTTGGTTTCATTGTGTTAAACATTATAACTCAGATAAGTTTACAAAGTAACCAGATAATGCAGTTTTTTCAGAATCTGCCTGTTTTGCTTAAATGAGCATAAAATTGCTTAGCTACTGTCAAGTGTATTAACCATTTGTGTGTTTAATTTATTATCTGTCAACTCTATCACATTTATTGGAATACCTCTTAAGTTTGGAGTTTAGCTGCAATAAATAAATGCATTGTTTATATTCCATAAAGCCCTGTTTGAACACCTTCATGAGGTAGCTTAGCTATCTAAAAGGCTTAGATGTCTAAGTCAATGCCAGTCTTTGTTGGCTGCAGCAATGGATAGTCATATAATTCTGAATTATGTGTCTGAGACAGGTAAGATGAATTGCCTCTTGAGGAACTTGTACATTTCTGGAGGTATTTGTGTTTTCCTCTAATTCTGTTGAATGAAAAAAGCTCACAGTAGTAGCTTATTCTTAGTTTTTTTAATAACTAACTGAATTGGTGTGATGAATACCGTATATTAAATGGTAACTAAATAAGTCATTCTGAGATTTAAGAAACTTGAAAGTGTTTATACTGTTTTATTTTATGAAACACATTTTTTGCCCCTAAGGAAGATTGTCTATTTTTTTCAAATAGATATATGTAAAAATATTATCTTTTTATGAAAAATGGTTTTATACGGGATACACAGTATTATTTCTCTACTGGAAATTTTTTCTCACTCAGCTACTGCAGAATAGCTGTGTTTTTACAGAAGGGTTAATCTAGAATATTATTTATAGAATCATAGAACATACTGAGTTGGAAGGGATCCATAGGGTTTATCAAGTTCAATTATAAGAATATTATCATTAGTGAATGAGTGACACTGTCAACCTAGATGATTATGTATTTACTTAGCATAGGGGAGTGTCTGCTACACTGAACACTGGTTTTAATTACAGATATTACTATACTTTTGTCATTGTAACTACTGTATCAAACTTTACAGTAAGTACATTTCATCTTACATTGTCAAATTAATGTAAAAATGTTTGAGTAAAAGACATCTAGAGCCTGAAGGTAGTTAAGTGTATGAAGGCAATTAAATAAAACCCCAAACATTCCTTCTCAGGGTTCCCAGCAACTGAAATCAAACCATCGCTATTTTTATATTACCTGAGGTTGACATTAACTTGGTTTTCTGAATGCATAGCATAAAAAAACCCCAAAGCGAACAAAAATTAACCAACCCCCTACAAAAAAGCCTGTTATGCAAAGAAAGGAGCTCTTACAGTTTTGTTTATTTTGCAGCACTGTGGGACAGATGTGTCAGTCAGGAGCAAAATGCTGCTCCAGCTGAGTAGACTGTTACACCCACATAGAGAAATTCAGAAATCATTACATGTCCCTAGGTTGAGTCTAAATTAATAAAAGGATTGGTACACAAGCAAAGCCAACATTGGAGTGACAGGAGCTCAGGTAAGGTTAATATCCAGAGGACAGTGATATGTATACCTTTCTGTGTGCTGAGCCTGCAGGTTATAGATTTGTTTGCTTATGTACACCGTAAAAGACTGAACAAACAAGACATTTTTTGCTGGGAACTCTGGCTGATAACTGCTTATTCATCTCTGATGCAAAAAAATACATAGGATCAGAAATGTCAGACTTATTTTCCTTAATACAGTTTAGGATAAGGTAAATACTTCATTTGCTGTATTTAGCATCTGAGACTGCTTTCACGCAGAAAGCTCAACAAAAGTTCATGAAGCACAGTAGGAAAATCATTCCTTGTTGTGATGAACAGTTAGAAAAGCATACAAAGCATTCCTTAAGGAAAGTGTGAGTGAAACAAAATTAGTTCTGTCCACTAGAAATAAAGCAACCTACTTTGTATCACATGCTTTTATCTGATCGTGAAATGGCTTTAAAAAAACATGTTTTCAAATATGTAGACTGGAACATTCCTTTTTTGCAGAACTGTAATAATAAAATATAGCTTGACATAGGTGTCTATTGTTATGTCTAGAAATTCACCTCAAGTCATATTTAATTGTAATAGCATAGGGTTAGCATTGACTGTTTGATAGTAGTAGGAAAACCAGGATAACAGAGGTTAACTTATAAGCCTGTATCTTTCCTAGGGAGTAGACATAGAAGTTACATCCAGTAGCTCATCAGTAGTCTCAGTCCATCAAAAGCTATAGGAAAATCATAGAATGTTATGAATCATAAAATGATTTGGGTTGGAAGGGAACTTAAAGATCACCCAGTTCCAACCCCGCTGCCACGGGCAAGTATACCCTCCACTAGACTGTCCTCCAGGTTACCCTCCAGGCTGTCCAAAGCCCCATCGAACCTGGCCTTGAACATTTCCAGGGAGGAGTCATCCACAACTTCTCTGGGCAGAGTATGTAATAGGCAGGTGTGTCTTGTCCAGGTTGAACAAGTCCAGCTCTCTCAGCCTATCTTGGCAGGAGAGAGACTCCAGCCCTCTGATCATCTGTGGCCCTCCTCTGGACTCACTCCAACAAATAAAAGGTTTATATCAGCAGAAATTTTGTAAAATGCTTTTCCTACTGTTAAGGATTTTTCCTATCATTATTATCAAGCCAGAAAGTAAAAAAAACCAAAACAAACCAACCAACCAACCAAACAAAAAAACCCCACTGAAAAAACATGGTCTCTTTTCTCATCCCAAGGGCAAGTAGAAATATGCATATAAATAAGCTCTCTACCTTAATTTTTTTACCCAAAAATAGGAAGGCTCCTTTCACTACAGTGCAGTGAGAGCAGTTTCAGGTTCATACTTAGATCTTTACTGGGTAGGCAAGGGCTCACAAAATCATAGAATCACTTTCTTTGGAGAGGACTCCTGAGGTTACCTTGCCAATCCCCCTGCTTAGAGAATGCACAATTTAGTTAGTGCTAAGAATATGCAAGTAACCATGTTAACAATTTCATA
This sequence comes from Laterallus jamaicensis coturniculus, assembly GCA_022605575.1. Classification (NCBI taxonomy): domain Eukaryota; kingdom Metazoa; phylum Chordata; class Aves; order Gruiformes; family Rallidae; genus Laterallus; species Laterallus jamaicensis. The sequence continues at coordinate 91,227,554 of JAKCOX010000001.1, forward strand.
GTTTAAACTACTGCAGCACAGTTTGTGCCCCGTCCCTCAGCCTGCTTACTGGATTTTATAGTCACATAGAAAATGTTCTGTCAGGACTTGACATGTACATGTAAAACTTTAAACATTGATACCAATGTCATCCATATCATAGCATAGAAGATCTGTGTTTCGAAAGAAACTAACCAGCAGTTTTCAAGAGCCTTGTATATACACTATCTCTATTCACTCACTCTAATAGGCACTCTATCTTTTGATAGGAAAACTGTAAAGCTGGGCTCTTATCCCTTAGTTGGGGTAGTCCAAACTTACAGCAGGAGGAGCAGATACAATCTCCAGAACTTTATTAACAATTATTTCTGGTCTGGAACCATTATTTGATAATGATTTCAATTAAAACTTGTAAAATGAGAACTGAGTAATACGATCAAAATATTTTGTAGACTCTAAGGCACTCCTATTATTTGTAGCTAACGCAGCTTAAAATTGCTATCCTCTGATTTATTGCAGACTGACATATAGAGCTGAAATGGCTTAATAATATGTCAGTAACATCAACTCCTCCAATTACATCTCAGATGGGCATGAAGGATAAATAAACCAGCAATCTCACTCTATTTTTGCAAAGATAAATAAAATGTCTGATTTATTAAAGTTATGTCAAAATAGAGGTATTATTCTGTGGCCTGAACATAGGCAACAGCTGAACATTTCCAGAATTTTAATCAAGGACAAATAATGGGTTTGTGAAAATACCACAATGATCTTTACAGAAAATAACAAACATAACACCTAATGGCTATTTTGAGTCCCTTTGAGAATTACTTGATAATATATGTCAAAGACCAAACCTAAGTGTAAGTAGCATAACTGCACCTTACATGGAGGATAAGGTGCTCAGGAGCTTTGAAGCCAGAAAATAAGTCATTTTAGTTGTAACTAAACTGTAGAATTGCAAAAGGGTTACTGTTCTCACTTTTTCCTGCCATGGGAGGGTTTAGCATATTTGTGTGCTTCCATATAATGTCTTCAACACTAGCTTACTGACAGACTTTGCATTTGCTTTTCAGTCTTCCTTCTTTCTTCTACAGAGGACAAATTTTTACCAGTTCAGCTCTGATTAAACTGTTCAGTTATATTATTCACAAAAGTAAGTAGAAACTCTATCTGTATCTCAGATTGAATAAGAATGTGCTCCATTTTCATACTTGGAACCAAGCCAAATATTATATAGGCTTACATATACCTGCTGTAACTTCCTAAACAGTTATTCACCCCTTAGTGAAACTGAGGAGTGATTTTATTATTAGAGTATATGTCTTTTGGTGATTAAATGTGGTGCTTCTTTACATTGTTTAATTAGACAATTTTGAATTTAATCTTTTTTCTGCAAATAATTAATTTAGTAAAATAAGAAAAATAAATCCATCCATTCTGACTTCTACACCTTCTCCAACAGCATTAAACTCCTTTAGTCTCATAGTCCAATATGAGATAAGAAGATAAATAACAAAGTTATTGTATCAAATGGATTGATAGGGCAGAAAAATTATACTTAAATTCTGGCTGTTATTTAGTTACAAAATAAAGTCTAGGTAATATTCAAGGACATCAACTAGTATTTAATGTCAAGTCTGCGAATATTCAGTTTCAGAATAATTTACTGTAAAGTGAAATTAATTATTTTTTGAGCATTGTAATTTATGTACCAAGTTTATCCTTCTCAAGCATTTTCACCAACAAAGCATAAATATGTGAAATTCACAAACATTGATAAATGTTAGCTTTCTTCTATTATTTGTAAAATCAAAGATTTATTACAAAAGGCTGTTTAATTCCATTTAGCATATTCAGCAAGTTTTTACCATGCTTACAATTATTCTTATGTGGTAGATGCTATCAGAGGATTTAAAGTATAGTTACATGAGAAAATTAAAATGCATCATGAACGAGCAGAGCACTAACAGCATTAGAAATTTTAGAAGAAATATTAGCATGTAAATATATTCACATAACTAAATAACTTGACTGAATTACCAAATTTTACTTATTTAACCAATAAATTTTACTAAAACTTGCAAAAGCAATCCCAGGAATCTAGAGACCATTGGTTTCCTAATCATCAACTCATTCTACTGATCTACATAGGGGCTTCCTGAGACTAAATTTTATCTAGCTTCATGACTATATTATTCACTGGTTTTGTCTAATGTCTAGCTTAATGTTTAGGGTCTTTTCCTGGCATGAACTAGCTACAACAAAAAATATGTTTTCTGAAGTTGAGATGAGCTTTAGAACCCTTTTTCTAATGCCTTGGCACATGCTCAAAAGCTACAATGGAAAGACAAGGAATCCCTTAATAGATCTAAATAGTGATTAAATGATTTTTTGAGTTCTCAACTGCTCAGATTTCTAAGCTCCAGTTCAAACAGAAGCTCAAGCTTCTAAGTTCAAATTCCAGTTTCCATGGATGTGCAAGACCCTATCCATAGGTACATTGGTGACTTTGCTGACCGAAATGAAGCCTGGCATCTCAAGGCTTGGCACCTCTGGGCAGCACATAGTCTGAAAGGTTGTCTTGAGTCTGAGCATTTGCTTTCCACTTGATACCACTTTAATAAAATACAGTAATAGGCCAAAATAAATCCCAGAGGATTTTTTTTTTTTTTTTACCAAATGGATATACTAAATAGTCATAGAAGATATAAAACTTCATCATTAAACACTTGCTTCCAAAACAGCCAGAAGTAATAGATGGGAACTTCAAGAAGAAAGACTCCGTATACAGGTTTCTTCTATGGTTCAACTAAAAAGGAGATTTAAAACCAAGTCTATACAGTCTCAGGTGGCTGTCATAATCCTGAGTTAATGCCATGGGGACAACTGCATTTGATTAATACCAATCTCTGTCCCTGAATTCCTATCCCTCTCCCTAATGCTTCCAATGGACTAAATTAATACTTGGGTATTTATTTGTCTAACTCTTATATTTGTCTAATGTCCCAACACGTTGTGCAGATGGTCTAACTACAACTTAGAACTCTGTATTCTACTATTAGAAAGACATCTGAAAGTGAGAGATTGCACCATTCAAATCATAAATAATTTCATTACCTAACTTTTAACTTTTGTGTGCTTAAGTTCCTTATCTGTAAAACAATTGTAACTGTATATGCAAAGATACTGTTGTTAAGTACCGGACATCTGCAGAAAAAGTAAGAAATTCCAAAGGTAAAGGTCCTCCACTGATAAGGAAAACAGACTGTGGACATCCAGATTTAAGAAACAATGCAGATTTAGGAAACTGCACTGAAGTATATTTCTGAATATTTAAACTGAAATTTAACTTAAACTGAAATTTAAGAAAGTTAGAGCAATACTTTCACATGACAGTTTGTCTATAAAATATTCTCAGTGCCTCCCTATGTTTTTTAATAATACTTCAACGTGCTAAAATTAATATAACAAGAAAATATTAAACATTTTCTGAAAAATAGGGTAAGAACGGAAACAAGGGAAAGAGAAGGCAAAATATGTTATCACTTTCATTTATATACAGCAATTCTTTTTTCCAGTAACAGGTAGAAGATGCAAATGCAATTTTTGGGCTAAAATAGGAAATTGTAGATACAAAGCTTTTAGTATGATAATTATTAGAAAAACCAATTTTTTTGATATTAATACTTAAATTTCTTCTCCATGTAATCAAACTCCAAGGAAAAATCAAATTCACATACAAATGACAACACATGTATTTCCTGAATCTAAACAATCAGTGTGTCCCACACTTTAGCATTCTATGGTCAGAGAATCAAATTTCCCATCACTCTGGATCATGTTACAGAAGGACTCTACTACAGCCAGGGTGTGAGGTATTTCAGGCTCCTCTGCCGATACCTTTCACAGTTATGTAAGGCATTACAATATTAATTGAAAGAAATTATGTATCCCAAAATAGTGGTCCCTAGTCTTAAGAATTTACTTCATAAAAGACAGGACAAGAAAAGACATTAGGTTCTCCAGACCTGTGTTCGAAATGAAGTGACACTGCTGCTTACTGGGGATGGCTATCTACTGCCATATTTTCTAATATACCATGTTGCATCTGAGACATCTTAAAAAAATGATCAGCAGCTATTGCCTCATGACCAAACTATTATATGTCACTAAGCAAGACAGCCAGTTTTAAATTCTCTTTTCCTATTAAATTGAACTATTATGTATATGGCCCGTAAAAATCTCAATTTTATGTGAAAATTAATTAATAAGAATTTTTGAAAACACTGTTTCTAATAGCACTTCCTGATAATAACCAAAATGGATTAACCAATGAAGTGGAAAAACACCATACAGATAAAGTAACACTGTACATAGGAGAGCTGACATTGTACTTAGATCTATGAGCCTTAAACAAGGCAATCAAGCAAAAAATTTAACAGATGCCTAAATTTGTGATGTAACAAATGGATTAACTGATGTCAGCATTTTGAGAACTCTGAACAGCTCTTAAGGGTACTGCCCAAAGAAATGTCAGTGTTAAAATACATTTATTACCTCACTGGGGAGATATAGATTCACTCAGTTACCCTTTGATTTTTGAGCTCAGTAGCTTTTACAGAAGCACAGGCATTATATAAATGATATATTTGAAATAGTTTCACCTTGATGAGATTAAATAACTCTTGTTGAGATGTGCATTTTAGCTGTTTGACCTACCATTGGATTTCAAAACAGGAAATTAATATTCAAGGGGAATAAGAAATTGATTTTAAGGAAAACACCAGAAGCTTGAATTTAGTTTGAATTTTTCTGGCACTCATGTATTTTGACTATTGTATTTACAGTGACTTGAAGGAAACCTAGTGATCAGTTATTTTAATAAAATTTTGTTTATGCCACAAACTATTGTCACAATTTATTCTCAGTTGTTCCACTAAGGTAGCATCACATTTATTGTTGGAAAGTTTTTTAAATAAAGTTTTTAAGTATTTTTTAGGGGAAAGTAAACTAACACATTTTTTTCTGGCACATGCAGGAGCACTCTACACTTTTAAAGTGCTAATTTAATTAAAGCATAGACTTTAAAGTGATCACCGCTAGAAATATAGGACTTTTATAAAAGTATTTTATTTTATCAAAATATAATAATAAACTGTACTTTGTATTAACAACACAGCTGACATTCTTGGAACAGTGACAGATGTATCGATTTTCATATGTATCAGTTGTATTCTCAAACAATCATGTGACATACAAGAGATTCTTTTTCAAAGATTTTCATGGTAAGGTGATAGAAATTGACACTGGATCAACTGATAAGAAGCTTATTCAATTTCAGTTCTGCTACATAGAAGTTTATAGTTCTCTTTAAAAATATAGCTCTTCTTTTAAAAATTTTGTTAACATTTAATGGTCCAGTCAACGAAATTAAATTATGTGTGCTAAGTTTTTATGTTAAGACAATTAAGAATTGCTTAGGTCAAAAGTACAAGGCCTACCTTCAGTGTATTTCCTAGGACAGAAGAACTCTATAGCAAAGGTTTTTAGACCTTTCTGCATGAATAATAATCAGGAAACACAGTAAAAATAAAATGACAGCTTAGAAAAATGGGAAAAGGACAACAAAGAAAATGAAAAAGGTTCTTCATTTACACAGATAAAAAGGATAGCACAGATGGGATAAATTTTAACTAACTTAGACTACTTTATATGGTTGCCAAGATTTAAATTAATTTTTAGCCTTATTATATTTCACACCTATATGTAGGTCATTATGAAGTGGTTTCCTCCTTACGGAGTGTTGCAATAATATTAAGGTTAGTGTTGATGTCCTTATAATATATGGGTAAATTTGCCTCTCTGGAGACAAGAACAATGATAATGCTTGATACCTTAAGCTGCCTAGTAGGAAATGAAACAGCATTGGCAAAAGTTGAGGCAGGGAAACTTTACAAAGAAGCAGAAGTCAATGACAACAGTGGTCTTTAAGGGATCAAAGCCTAACAAATGGTTTGATATTCTACAATTTGTGTTTCATTGCTTATAAGGGAAAATTCAATGTATAAAAATTATGTTTTCTAGTGGAATTTCAGAGGCATAAAATTAAGGTTGATAGTAAAACTGGTTTAAAAGATGTTAAGGTAAATGAAAGAAAATGAGGTTTGAGCATGGCCTTAAAAATATGGAACAGATGGCAATAATAAGATCTCAACTGTTTGCTCTACTTTTCTTTTAACTCTTCATTGATCTTAATAGGACTTGGAAAAATCCCATAGGAACATTATGTTGGAAAATAGCCAGAGGAAAACAAAAAGCAACAGATCTTTAAGCTCAACCTCAATTAAAAAGTACGATTCCTGAATAAATATGAAGGACTGAGATAAGAGTGGCTGGAGACTAGCAAAAATTTATGACAAGAGACATGAATAATAAATGAGTGATTAAGTTACGGAAATAAGAATAAGATATTAAGGATTATATCAGTACATAGCATAAGTATTCAATAAAAGGTTTTCATAGAGTATCTGCAGATAAATAAGAACAGAGGAAAGGTTTTGTGTCTCTACCATTTCCTCTTTCCAGCAGTGGCTGGAAGTCAGCACTTAGACAAGAGTAAGAAAACTGCAAACATGCTTCAGCTTTATGTCCTATTTTCAGCTGAGTGGCTTGCTGATCTAGACAAGGTTTCTATATTTATTAACCTGAAGACATTTCTTTTCTACTTCTGTAGCTGTGAAACTTTTTATTTCCACGGTGCTCTTTGATGAAGAATTCCGTCATTCAGAAGAGCAGTCTTATTGTGATCCAGCTTCATTTATTAGTCTCTAGGCTCTGACCTTAAAGAACTGCTGAATCCTCAAGCCCTATGCGCATGCACCTTTAACACTCATACTACTCTATTGTAGTCTTCTTCTCTTTTTCAGACTTACAGATTTAGTTAATCTTTGCACTGGAACTGGTATATGCTTTTGATCATCCTCGTCTTCCTCCTGTTTTCATGGAGGAATACATTACTGTTTTAGAGACTGAGGAGACCATAACTGTAGACAGTATTCAAGTTGTAGATCAATAGTCTTAAGCAAAGTTCTTAATTTTCTCTTTTTTTTTTTTTATAATTTTGAACATTTACCTCTCACTGAGTTCCACTGAACAATTATCTGACATTTTGTGGACTAATCTGCAGTAAAACAAGATCTGTCCCTAAACAGTACTGATGAGTTCAGGCCCTTGTCCTTATTAATCTTAATAATATTGTATTTTCAGTGAACTTTTGTGCCTCTCTACTCTCCCTGCTTTACATCATTTATGAATATTTTGAGCAACACAGATTGCAGCACATATCCCTGATGAGTTAAACTGCTGATATATCTCTGCTTTCCTGAAATAATTTACTCCGGTTTCATATTTTAAATGGTTGCTTACCTATATGAGGACCTTCCACTTGTGCCCTGTCAGCTTAAATTCATTTTCTGAGAGGATTTGCCAACAGCCTTTTGCAAACCCAAATAGATTTGCTACATCCAAGATCACACTGATCCAGTGTTGCAGAATCAGCATTTCTGCTGTTTGGGAATGTATTATAGGGTATTGTATTATAGGGTATTGTATTATGAGAATGTATTATAGGGTAACACTTTGCATACGATTGCTGAGTTGCAGAAGGAAAATGTGGTGAATGACATTACTCCTCTTTCCAGTGAGGATGTGGGGACCTGCTAGAAGTTACTAGCAATGTGCAGATATATGACACTAGCAAGAGCAATTCCCCTTTCTATTCATCCTTTATTCTTTTCATAGGAGCTCTGATATTACTCTTTGTTTGTACCCTCTACTATGGACTCTATCAAAAAAGTTTCCCTTATCAACATGATTATGAACTGCCTTGGAAGGCTTGTGAGGCCATGTTAACTCTTTCCAAGTACAATATTTTAATTCATGTGTCCACTAATTCTAGCTCATGCAGGATTCTTATTCTATAAAGGATGAGCAAGGACAATTTAGTATTCAGTCATGAGAAATGAAACCATTCTGCCCAGCACATTTGTCACAAGACTAAAAGAACAATGGTAAGGCATTTTGTTGGTTAAAATCATGCAAATTGATGTTCTCTTTATCTTTGATAATAAGCTAAAAGAGCATTCCTAAGGAAAAAAGAGAAGCAACATAAACAGAATTGTTAATTCCATTTTGTTTATCCAGTTGTAAAAAATAAATTTATATGTGAGTTCTGGCAGTCACTTCTAAAATTAAAAAATAAATAAATAAATCCTTTTGCTGGTGTTAACCTACCACCTCATCATTTTATTTCTACACATCTTGTGTCCATTCACAGGATCACAGAATGTTAGGAGTTGAAAAAGACCTTGAAAGATCATCTAGCCCAACCCCCTTGCAGAGCAGGATCACCACATTCATTTCCATTTGTCATTTGGGCTTCATATATCTCTATAGTATTTTACTTAAAGGCAAACTAGTGGAAAATCTATTTGTACTTTTTGATCATCTTCAAACCTGCTATTCAGCTGGATTTACATGTATGTGACAAGAATCCCAGCTGCAGTTCTCAAAATATATGTTCGGTATTTGTGAGAACTACTTTCTCCACTGAGCTTTTGGCTAAATATATCTAATGTTCATACTGTTTCTGACATACATCTCTCCCATCATAAACTGCAGATCAACATAAACATGCAGATCCCTGTCATTGTTTTTTAAAAGTTGCTGTTATTTGTTCATATGTCATACACATTAACTGAACCACAGTTTGGGAATATTTTTTTTCTGGAAAAAATATTATATAGATCTATGATAAGTAACTGTCATTCAGCAGAGTTTAAGGTAAAAATTAATATGAATTTACAAATAGCCTATGTTACATATTTCAGCATAGCTGCTGTTCTAAAGAGAAAAAGGAGTTCTAAATATTCACAGATAGGATTCTCCCTCACTTGGATGACATTTGCTCTTTGGAGAATTGACATGGATATGAATAGCTGTTGTGGTTCTGCCGGAGCCGGGGACCACGCGTTCAGATTTCCCCCGGAGCGGGGGGGGGGAAAAACCAAAAACAGCCCGCAGGTTGGGATAAGGGTATTTTTACTGGAAATAACAGGGGAAGAACAGATAACAATGAACAATACAACCTTTTGCCGAGATGAGCAGTTCAGATCGCGCACTCCCCGTAACGGACACCCCGCCGCAGCCCGCGCAAACCCCAGCCGCAACACAAAGGACCCGAGCTCGCGCCGCGAGTAAACAAAGCCCCGAGCCCCGAGCACACTTCTGCCCGGTCCCTGCTGTTCGCGCGCCAACACTGCAACACCCCCTGCTTCTTATACTCGGCATGATGTAACTGGCATGGAATGATCCTATTGGTCAATTTGAGTTACTTGTCCCGAGCCCAGCAGGTTAGCCCCTTCCTGACTGAAGCCCCTGGCTGAAACCAGGACATCATCCACCCCTCATTCCATGCCATTTACGTCATAACCAAAACCAACAAAATCTTTTATACAACATATAACAATTATAATTATGGCAGTAATGAATATACAACAACAAGTTATTTTACAGTCATTATACTACAATTTCTACTTAGTAATTATATTGGTTATTCTCCCCCAAAATCAAATCCCGTTGAGGTACACATCGCACTTCTCCATCTCTCTGCATTACCCACCAGGTACAACCAGGTCCTTGTGCAAAAACAACTCCAGATATGGGTTTGCTTTTGCCCGAAGCAGGGATGACCCAAACTGTCTTTCCCAGTAGCTTCTGCTACTCGTCTTGTTGGACTCCATACAGCAGCTTTCCACATGCGATTCTTTCCCACAAGGCGACAGGAACCATCGGTGAAGAGAGCATATTGCTTCTCATTTTCTGGCAGTGTGTTGTAAGGTGGGGCTTCTTCAGCACGTGTTACCTCCTCATCCTCTGGTGACATTCCAAAATCTTTGCCTTCTGGCCAGTCTGTGATTACTTCTACGATTCCGGGGCGATTGGGATTTCCTATTCGAGCTCGCTGTGTAATTAATGCAACCCACTTGCTCCATGTAGCATCAGTGGCGTGATGCGTAGAAGGGACCTTCCCTTTGAACATCCAGCCCAGCACTGGCAGTCGGGGTGCCAGGAGGAGCTGGGCTTCAGTTCCAATCACCTCTGAAGCAGCTCGAACTCCTTCATAGGCGGCCAATATTTCTTTTTCTGTTGGAGTGTAATTGGCCTCTGATCCTTTGTAGCCCCGACTCCAAAAACCCAGCGGTCGACCCCGAGTCTCCCCTTGTGCTTTCTGCCAGAGACTCCAAGTAGGGCCATTCTCCCCCGCTGCAGTGTAGAGCACGTTTTTAATATCTGTCCCTGTCCGGACAGGTCCAAGGGCTACTGCATGGACTATCTCACGTTTAATCTGCTCAAAGGCTTGCTGCTGCTCAGGGCCCCATTGGAAGTCATTCTTCTTTCGAGTCACATGGTAGAGTGGGCTCACAATAAAACTGTAGTTTGGCACATGCATTCGCCAAAAACCTATAACGCCCAAGAAAGCCTGTGTTTCCTTTTTATTGTTTGGTGGAGACATGGCTGCTATTTTATTGATAATGTCCATGGGGATCTGACGACGTCCATCCTGCCATTTTATTCCTAAAAACTGGATCTCTTGTGCAGGACCCTTGACTTTACTTTGTTTTATGGCAAGGCCAGCCTTTAAGAGGATTTGAATTATCTTTTCTCCTTTCTTAAACACTTCTTCTGCTGTGTCGCCCCATACAATGATGTCGTCAATGTACTGTAAATGCTCTGGTGCTTCACCCTTTTCCAAAGTGGTCTGGACTAGTCCATGGCAGATGGTGGGACTGTGCTTCCACCCCTGGGGCAGACGATTCCACGTATATTGTGTACCTCTCCAGGTGAAAGCGAATTGTGGCCTGCACTCTGGCGCCAGTGGGATTGAGAAGAAGGCATTGGCAATGTCAATCGTGGCATACCACTTAGCTGCTTTCGATTCCAATTCATATTGGAGTTCCAGCATGTCCGGCACAGCAGCACTCATACCTGGAGTGACTTCATTTAGGCCACGATAATCTACTGTCAGCCTCCACTCTCCATTGGACTTCCGCACTGGCCATATGGGACTATTAAAGGGTGAGCGAGTCCGGCTGATCACTCCTTGACTCTCCAGTTGACGAATCAGGTTGTGGATGGGGAGCAGAGAATCTCGGTTGGTTCGGTACTGTCGTCTGTGTACTGTTGTTGTAGCAATTGGCACTTGCTGTTCTTCAACTTTCAACAACCCCACAACAGAAGGATCCTCTGAGAGTCCAGGCAAGTTACACAACTGTTCAATTTCGTCTGTCTCCACAGCAGCTATTCCAAAAGCCCACCGGTACCCTTTTGGGTCTTTGAAATACCCTCTACGGAGATAGTCTATACCTAGAATGCATGGAGCTTCTGGGCCAGTCACAATGGGGTGTCTCTCCCAGTCCTTTCCAGTCAGGCTTACCTCAGCCTCTAGTACAGTCAATTGTTGGGACCCCCCTGTGACTCCAGAAATGCAAACAGGTTCTGTGCCTTTATAATTTGACGGCATTAAAGTACACTGGGCACCAGTATCCACTAGAGCCTTGTACTCTTGTGGGTCTGACGTGCCAGGCCATCGAATCCACACCGTCCAGTAAACTCTGTTATCCCTCTCCTCCACCTGGCTGGAGGCAGGGCCCCTCTATTGCTGCTGATCATACTTGCCGTTCATTGAGTGCATGAAGGACTTGGAGGTTCCCTCAAGAGGATCAGACATATCAGGAGTGTAGATAGGCCTTCTGCTTGGTCGAGGGTTCTGTTCGGTGGTAACTGGTGCAGCGTTCCTCCTGGTGAAATCTCGACGTGCGATTGTTTTACCTTGCAGCTCGTTCACTCGTGCTCGAAGGGCTGAAGTGGGCTGCATATCCCACTTCCTCATGTCCTCCCCTTGGTCAACCAGGTAAAACCACAGTTTACCTCGTGGTGAGTACCCTCGGTTTTCTCCCTCTCGGGATGATGGACGCCTTCTTCCAAAAGCTGCCACACTGCTCTGCAAGGGTCGGGAGCTGTACACATTGTTGTCAAGGCGCTGGACCAGTTTCTCTACCGCTGCGATGACAGAGAGGGAAATATTGTCTTGGTATTTGCGGAGCCTATAAGACACATCGGCTACAGTTGGTAGATCCGTATCACTCCAGTCTATTGCTGCCAGTGAATTGACGTGCCCTGATGGTACACTTTGTACAACCTTTCGCCACATGCCTGGGGTGCACGGGACTTCATCAGGATCGGCAGGGAGTTGTGAATTGTTCAAGTCATAACTAATTATCTCCCGTACAGCTAATTCTCTAAGGTACTGGACAACTCTTTCCATATTGTCGCACTTGGGCATACGGCATGTAATGTATTCTTTTATGGGGTACCTTTCCTTCACACTTAACAGTAACCGTTTCCAGAGGCTGAGGATTCCTGACCTTTTTCCAAGGGCTTTATCAATGCCTCCTTCTCTGGCAAGGGATCCCAACTGCTTGGCCTCCCTGCCATCTAACTCCAAGCTATTAGCCCCATGATCCCAGCACCGAAGCAACCAGGTGACAATGGGCTCACTAGGTTGGCAGCTAAAATCCTTTCTAACCTCACGAAGCTCACTCAGGGACAGGGATCGGGTGACAACCTCTGGTTCTGCCTCATCTTGATATCCCCCTGATGGGCCCGGTTGATCATCATCATCAGCTGTTGTACGAACTGATTTTTTTGTGTATTTTCTCTTTTGAACCGGGGCGACAGACACTGGTGGGGATTGTTTCTTTTGATCATCAGTGGTGTCTGCTGTGGGGATTGCAGTAACTGCAGTGCCAGTTACAGGGGTTGCAGTAGCTGCAGTGCCAATTACGGGGGTTGCCGCAGCTGCAGTGCCAATTACAGGGGTTGCCGCAGCTGCAGTGCCAATTACAGGGGTTGCCGCAGCTGCAGTGCCAATTACGGGGGTTGCCGCAGCTGCAGTGCCAATTACAGGGGTTGCCGCAGCTGCAGTGCCAATTACAGGGGTTGCTGCAGTATCTGACAATCTGTTTTCTTCCCCTCCCCCCTGACAGTACGGACAATGCAGACAGCGCTGTCTGATATCAAGCAGTGTTTGAGCCGTACTTAGGTAATGGCCTAAGTTCTGCCCCTCGTGGTTGTCCTGCCCCTCGTGGTTATCCTGCCTTTGGGAAACCTCTTGAGCAGTATTCATAAACCTGCTCTTAATATATGATGAAAGCAGGATCAAGTGCAGAAGAACTTCTAGCACTGTGGCCATAGTTTCCATGTCAAGGTGATGGTGAAAGTTTTCAAAAACTCTCATAAGAGCTGTTATGTTTAGCCCAGAAAGGAAAAAACCAGTGTAGTTCTCTCCCTCTGTGCTCTCACCAAAATGGCCACCACCACCAGCCCCTCTCAGCCCAGGGACTAGACAGGACCGCAAAACCTCATACACTTTCCAGATTAAACTCATAGTCACTAATATAACTGCATCATAAAACATTGTCATAAAGCACACTAGAGCAAAGTATGGGAACAAGCAGGGAAGCTGCAGCCCCGAGATGATACAACATCCTGCCAGGACTGCAAACAGCCTGCTGAGGTTTTTTTTCCACAGCCAGGACCACACCTTTATAAATAATACCCACAGCATCTTAAACAGCATCCTTACAACTTTTACCGTAATTGCAACCGGGTCAGAGTCAGATCTACCGTTATCCCAACCTTTATTGCCCCACGTTCAGGCGCCAAAATATGTTGTGGTTCTGCCGGAGCCGGGGACCACGCGTTCAGATTTCCCCCGGAGCGGGGGGGGGGAAAAAACCAAAAACAGCCCGCAGGTTGGGATAAGGGTATTTTTACTGGAAATAACAGGGGAAGAACAGATAACAATGAACAATACAACCTTTTGCCGAGATGAGCAGTTCAGATCGCGCACTCCCCGTAACGGACACCCCGCCGCAGCCCGCGCAAACCCCAGCCGCAACACAAAGGACCCGAGCTCGCGCCGCGAGTAAACAAAGCCCCGAGCCCCGAGCACACTTCTGCCCGGTCCCTGCTGTTCGCGCGCCAACACTGCAACACCCCCTGCTTCTTATACTCGGCATGATGTAACTGGCATGGAATGATCCTATTGGTCAATTTGAGTTACTTGTCCCGAGCCCAGCAGGTTAGCCCCTTCCTGACTGAAGCCCCTGGCTGAAACCAGGACAATAGCATATTAGTAGAGTAGTCTGAGGGGTTTTGGCTAAAAGCCCTGTTAGCCCTGTCAGTTTAGGATTTAGTTCTGGCACCAAGATTAATCTCTGACTAACAGCATTTAAACTCTGACACAACATCCTTTTAAATCTCTGAAACAACCATACAGGGTGCCCATACTCCACAATGATCTTCTTCACCACCACCACCATTTTTGCTGTGGATATTAATTTTATGAATATCACACCCTGAGTTAGGCATGCAGTTTTTGCAGAGAACAGAAACACCTCTTGAAATTCACACCCACACCAATACCCTTCCTCTGGCACAGCTTTGTCAGTCCCACCTCTCAATCCTGCCACAGGACTGTGAGAGCATTCTGCACCTACTACATCATTCACCTTTCCCTGTAACCTGACAGAGCTTCCCCGGTTAACTATGTTTGTGCAAAGGTTATTCTGAGCATGTTGTATATCTCTACCAAAATCTCAGGAATTCGGTTCAATATAAAATGTTCTCTTTCTCAAAGACAGCTTACCTAAAGACTGTATCCAGTCTCACAGCTCCCAGAGAAAAAGACAAGAGCTGGAATAAATTCCTACACTTCAATACAAAAGATCTTTTCTATGTCTGAGAATTTTACATATATGCAAATCATCACCGGAAAGAAAAAGGAAAAATACACAGGTAACAACCAAGAACATGGGGGTCAGCTTGGTTGGGTTTTGGTTGCTTTTGACTCAGCTTTAATGCAAGTAGTACTAAAATAAGATGAAAAATAAATACAGTAATTTATGATGCTTCTGATCTGGGACAAACATTACGGCAATAATTATCTGTGAATATGTATCATAATGCGAGCAAAAGCATACAGACTGCAGCCAGAAAAGCAGTTGTGATAAAGCCATTTCCCTTGCTGAGCTTTCCTTTGGTGTTTTATTAAGATGAGTCAATGAGAAAACATTACAATTTTTTCAGAGTCAAATTGCATATACTAACAGAGATCACAATATAGATGACCGTTCACCAGTCTGGTAAACCATTAGCTTGTGGTCATATACAAAGATTCTGCATGTGTGAGAGAGATTAAAACTTTTATTCTGGTGATACCCACTAAACCCATACATTTCTTTAAAGAAATTAGATTAAGCTTTGGGATGGGCTTTGTGAATAAAGCTATTTTTAAAACCTAGAACTTAATTCACAGATTAGTGTCTCTGAGAAAGCTGTTGTACATTTTTTGGTGAATTATTTAAGTTCACTGGAAGAACTTCTAAGGGGCACAAGGCTTTTTCAGGGTATTTAGGATATTGGCATTACAAATGTTTTGAGAATAGTGCTTTAAAGGATTAATTGTATAGTGTACACTAATCAAAATACCAAGCAAGGCATAAACAGGAAAGAGGAAGACAAGAATGTGTCTGAAGACTTTTCACACAAAGTTCCTGTTGCTAGGGAAACCACTTCCTTTATCTGTACTTCTTCCAAATGTATCTCTCTCAAGGTCCCTCAAACACGGCAGATCACAATCTGGTATCTTGTGAAATGGAAAAAAGAAAAAAAAGTATGTGTATATGAGTAATAAGTGTTATTAATAACCCACAGAAACTGTAGAAGATGCATCCCTACAACACCTTTTGGAAGTTCACAAAGAAATCTGTACAAAGCAGCCAATGTCTTTTGCTTGCAAGTATTTGTATTTTTCTTGAGTATTTTTCTTTGTTGTATGCCTGATTTTCACTGTTTCATTGTTACACCAACACTTGCACCAACAATTTAAGTATTAAATGCTTAGAATGTCCTGAATGCTTCAGCTTGCTACCTATTATTTCCCATCAAAAAGGAATAAATCTGTCTATTCATATAGCTGCCTGACTTGGAACTGAGGGTTTGACCTGGGACCAAATATATCTACCACAGTTGTGTCCATAGGCACTTTGACAGCATCAAGGTTCAGTGTGCATTGCCTGCCTTCACTCTGCTTCGTTTAATCTCCTGGTTCAATGCAGTAGAGAAGTTCACAGAACTTCTTCAACATCATTTCTGTTGAGAAATGGTAGGTTTTCAGTGTCTGTCATCATCTACATAAGACTTAAGTCTGCCTATTTGAGCTCTTCCCCCATTCCATTCCACCACAATTTTGTCTTAAGAAAAACTAGTTTTTGCCAGAAAAGGAAAGGTATATCAAAGAAACTCTGACAGAATGATTTAAAATGGAGAGCAGAAACTAAGGGCATTAGTCTTCCTTTCAGACTGGAGCCCACCACCTCCAGCAAGCAAGTGTTGCTAGGTCTGTCTTTCAATTGAATTATGCCAAAAAGGAGAAAAACAGGCTCATTCCATGCTTCTAATGTTGTCTTCTGTCTCCTAAGAAGAGAAACAAATAAGAGCATTCAGATCTGAATGCTGCTCTCAGCTTGAAAACAAGCCTGGAATTTGAGAAGCACTTCTTTAAGAATTTATTGGTGTGACAAAGATATCAGCAAACATAATGTCTAAAAAGACACTAACTTAATAAATTGCAGAATTGCAAATATCTTATACAAATATTTCTGATATTACTATATCACTATAGACTTTACAGAAACACAGTGTGTAGCATGGAGTATGTGAAACTTCACTTACATATCCATATAATACCAACTTTAATTAGATACAAACCTGTGCATTTTAAAAGTTGCATGTCTTTTACCTTGTGCATTGTTATTACATTTTGTTTTGATTGCTCCAGAATGAAAATTTTTTCTATTAATACCTTTCTCTCTACTTTTGGTGGACAAACACATCTTTTTGTAATGATCTTTTGTGATGTCTGAAAAGGATGATTGATGGTGGTTTTTTCCCAAAATAATTTTAATTGAATGTTTGACAGTTTTCTATTCCTCTAAACACTTCACATCAACCATTTCTGTGCCTAGTATCTGTCTTCATTTCATCAGTCTTGTCAGTCAAGGAAGAAAAAGGTATTTTATTATCTACTTTTTTTAAAAGATGGAAGATGTAAAGGGTTCTTCTCTGATTCTCTCTATGTAGATTCCACTGGGTAAGAAGCACAACAAAATTATTCATATATTAAATATTAGCTTGACGTATGAGCCTGGTTTTATTCATATAAATAATAAATTTAAAAATTATAATTCATCAGACTTGTTCCTCTCATAATCCTGCTGAACAAGTCTATACAGTGTTAAGCAAAGTTAAGACAAGAATGCCTTGGCATTTTAATTCTACTAAAATTCTACTGCACCAATGTGTTGATTTGCCTTTTTCTCCCCTCTCCCAGCAAATGTGTATGTATATTAACAGTATTAGAATTTCACTACTGCAGCAGCCAAACTACAAGTGCTACTTCAGCACAAAATCATGGGTAGTTTACAACTCATCTTCTCAATGAGAAATGTCTTAAAATATTATTTCAGAAGTTTTAAAAGAAAAAAGTCTCTTATTGCTAGACAAACATGTATATTAATTGTACTGTCTCTTGAGTTCTATAGTGACAGTTGAAGATGAAAAGCCCATGTCTTTTCTTTTGAAAATATTTTTTTGAGCCTGAAATTTTATAAAGATCAATTCCCACCATTACTGACTTAATGCAGTAAAGGATAGGATAAATGCAGTAAAATTGTCATTATTCCCTTATTTGGAAATGCATTGTTTGCTTTCAGTAAAATGTGTACATTTTCCTTACTGAGTTTGATTTTTTATATTCATATCTGTAGCTGCATATAATTTATTGAAAAATGGAAGCTATGAGAAAATTTTCAATAATTATAAAGACAAAGCATATCCAGTCAAAGATATTAATGGATTAAAGAGTTCACAGGTTCATCAATCAGAAGAAAAAAGTCACTTTGTACCCAGCTGAAGGAATGAAGTTTCTTTTCTTTTGCAAACAATAGGCTGCAGTGTTTTTTCTATTGCTTTGCTGTGTGTGCTGGAAGAACAGTTGGGTCCCTTCACTGTTTATACAACTTCTTTGTCTGCTTACAATGACCCCATTCCAAAGGGGAAATGTAAAAGCCAGCTCCCTGTATCTCACAGTGAGCATGAAAGCTTCTTTCAGATGCTACATGAATCTCTCCAAGACCTCCAAAAAATTTCACTCTTAAACCAATAAGAATGCTTTGTTTTCCCTCTGCATTTGTAGTCCATCAGAAACTGGTCCCCTGTTTTAAGGGAATATTTGCAGTGCGTTTTGTGGTACAGACTTTTCTCAAGGCAGCTCTGAGTATCTCACCTAAGAACTGGAAGTAGAACTGGCACATGAGAAGCACCTCAAACAGCATTCCCAGCTAATCAGCCCAGCACAGCATTCTCCTGGCTCTCCACTCCTGAACTTCTCTTGCTGCATTCTGGACCTTTCTCACTTGCAGCTGGCTTGAAGAGCTCTGCCACATGTGGCATTGCCCTTCATAAATACACCTCAGGCCTTGATTTGGTGTCTCCCAAGTGTCTTGTGTGCCTCCTTAGTATTTAGCCAGTATTATTCTATTTTTTTTTCTTATTGAAGGCAAATTATTTTGAAGATACTAGCTGGAAAACCGAACATTAACAGTCTTTCTATTCAGGATCCAGTAGTGAATTCCTATTTGCTTTTAAGTTACGAAATTATGCTTCATTTCTCTTTGTACTGGCATCCAAAGACAATTAGTATCCTTGCTTAAAACAAAATTGCTATGTTCTTATAGTAGGTTTGTAAGTCTGTACAGGCATTGTTCCCTGCAATGGACTGCCATTAAAAGTAGAGACTACTATAAAACTATAGGAATCTCATAATTTTATAGTGGCAATTTTGGGCTTGGAATATTTTTTGCATTTAGTGGATAGCTATGTATGAAAAAAATCTGAATTAAGTCAAGGAAGGGAAGGGAAGGGAAGGGAAGGGAAGGGAAGGGAAGGGAAGGGAAGGGAAGGGAAGGGAAGGGAAGGGAAGGGAAGGGAAGGGAAGGGAAGGGAAGGGAAGGGAAGGGAAGGGAAGGGAAGGGAAGGGAAGGGAAGGGAAGGGAAGGGAAGGGAAGGGAAGGGAAGGGAAGGGAAGGGAAGGGAAGGGAAGGGAAGGGAAGGGAAGGGAAGGGAAGGGAAGGAAAAATTACAGTCTTCTGCTCTTGTTTATACTCTCTTTTTACTATAGCAGTGAGCTGAACTGCAAAGAACAGAAATATCTGATACAAGGACCTCAAGGGAAATTCTCTCTCAGTTAATTGATGCAAGTCCCATTGATTTCAAAAGGAACTTCAGAAGTGTAACTGAGGACAGAATTGAACTCAGGCCTTTAAGTCAAGGTCTTGTCTCACATGTGCATCCAAATCAGGTCATGAAATTTCTGAGTTTCTGCTCTGTTGTCAGTCAGTTATTTTTCAACAAAGAAGCTATTGTTATTTTCTAAGAAACATAGTGTCTTCTAGCAAAGTAACATTTTCTAACCTTCAGACAATTTCTGGTGATGATGCATAAGCCATAAGAAGGCACCTTTCATCACCATTTAATTTTTGTAGTTCTATGCTTGTCTTAAATAATTTGCCTATCTCTCATATCTTATTTCTTTCTGAACTATCTACTTAGTAATAATACTCCCAAGATATACTCTTCCAACCCACATGCACCTACATTCACCTCAATCATAATGGGATTTAGTGGCAGGATTGCCTTGCAGTCTGCAAAATGTTGATGTGGACAAACACTTCTTTGAGTTAACCTTTGCCACACTCGCAACAAGAAAAAAACACCAACATATTTTGCTACTTCAACTAGTTTTGTAATCATTCATCCTTCATATACAGTTTCAATAACATTGTACAGCAATACAACTCTAGGCTAGGACTAGGTCTTGTCATGCTATCTTCCCCAGCCGTCTTTCCGTAATAACAGTATCTCACAGGTTACTGTCCAAAGATAATAATAGATACCTAACCTGACAAAGCGTTCTGCAATGGAACAATCGCAACTATGTTACATGATATAGGAACACCTGCTGAATTGGCTGATACTGGAGAGAGAAGACATACTAAAGCTCCATCTTTAAGTCTTCCTTTATCATTGCCTGCAGATTGTCTGTGGAGTAAGCATCAAAATTTAAAAATCTGTCAACTCACTGTCATCAGAGAAGAAGTTTAAAAGTCAAAGTGGTCCTTTGCTCAAAACAACTGGAAAATGTAGCAAAGTCTTAACTAAAGTATCAGAGAGTCCAGTGGAGGGCTACAAGGATGATTAAGGGACTGGAGTATTTCTCTTACATGGGAAGGCTGAGACCTGGGTCTGGACAGCAAACTGAGAGGCGATTTCATAAAAATTTAGGTAGGAGTTAAAAAGATGGAGCCAAGTCGTGCCTAGCAATAGAACAAGGGGCAACAGGCACAAATTGGAACACCGGAAGTTCCATCTGAACGTGAGGAAATGCTTCTGTACTTTGAGGTTGATGGAGCACTGGGGGCAGGCTGACCAGAGATCCTGTGGAGGCTTCTTTGGAAATATACAAAATACACCTGGTCATGATCCTGTGCAACCTGCTTTAAGTGAACCTCCATTACCAGGGGGATTGGACCAGATGATCTCCAGAGGTCCCTTCCAACTCCTACTCCTACCAATCTATCTGTGATGGATTTGATAAACTTTGCAAAATCTATGTATTAAAAAATGCAAAGTATTTTGGAGTAGGAAGGCAGGAAAATTATGTTCATATACCTTATTTTCTGACTAAATCTTAATTTGCAGGACAATATGTAAATGAGGCCAAACTGTTTCTTCTTCTTGAAATAAAATTTATCTCAGTTTCCTAAGTTTTAAATCCAGAAAGTACATTATGATCATCTATCCTGACCTGAAATATTATAGGCTATGCGGCTTCTGTCAGAAATGCTTGCACCACAGTGTTGTTTGACCTGCTTTATGTAGCTAGATTTTTCTAATTTACCAGCAGATATGTGCATTATAGACACCTACATCCAAGTTATTCACTTAGTCTACCTTTAATGTCAATGTAAATAAATAGCTACTTTTAGGATGTGGCTCACATGACCTATTGACTGTCAAAATTAGGATGGAATAAACTGCATCTTTAAATTGTTAGATGGAGGCATATGCCATTTTGGCATATATCTTTCCTCAGATATTAAAAACTGTTAGGTAAGTTATTTAAGAACAATTATCCATATTAAAATTGTCAAATTGAAATGTTCAGCATCACCTTCAGATCACTGGGCGTTGTTACACTTCTAGTTTAGAGAAATGTCAGCTCTCTGTGGTTCCTGTTACTTCAGAAGCTTTTCTCCAAGATATCCATTTTCAGAAGAGTCAGGGGGATTTATATTTTATTTTTTTATTTTTTGATGGCTTTTCTTTCTCCATAGATCTATTCTTGTCTTTCATTTCAAAAACTCACTACAAATTGAAAAGATCTAAACACAGGGCAGTTCATCTTCTTGTTCCCACTGTTGTACATCTAACGAAATAATAGAATCAGATTAGGTTTAAAATGAAGCAGAGATCTGTTCCTGGTAAGTAAGCAAATATAAAGTTAGTGCTTATTGGGCTACTTTGAACATTTGTTTTGTAGAAAATGCTCAAGCTCACATACACATTGCTCTTAAGCAGAGCCAACCCTGAAAAAATTACCAGACGAACAGAACATTTCTTCCTCTTGTTCCTCCTAACACATTGTGAGTGATTACTGAAAGAAATCTTTGGTAGACAGTGTTCTGTCAGAGCTTCCATCCACAAGGATTTATACTTCTGTTAAAAACTGGTGGTAACTCTTTTCAGTTCACAGCTATCATATCTCTATTAATTCATATATGCCAATTTACATCTAAGCCAGAAGAGGGATACTTTTATTTCATTTCCTTTCATGTAAATCGTTTTGGATACTTTTGATTTAAAGATATTTAAAGTCAGACTACCAGGCATGTCAACCACTTTGACGGAAGTGAGCAGCTTTAATCTCTACCTCACTGGGGCTCATAGATAATTTCCCAGAGGAGAATGCAATGAATCACTTGATCTCAGCTAGCTTAGATGAAATTCTGAGGTGGAGAATACTGTATGTCACATCACTGAAACCACTACAGGTAGATTTACTAGGCACCCCCAGCATTTTCCTGATGGTTTTTACTAGTGAAAAATTAATCCTACCAGAAAGGAAAGTACTATTTCAAAAAGCAGCAACATGTTAATTTCTAATCATACTCTTATTCCTTGCTTTTCAGAAACATATGCAGCAGGGATATGAATGAAGGTGTACCAAAAGTACAGCACTGCAAATTATAGAAACATATAAGCACATAAAAGCTGTCAAAGACAGGAAAAGGAGTGCAAGGGTTTGAAAACACTGCTCAGGATGGTAACTGATTTCAATGTGGTAAAAAACATATTTATGGTATGTAGATTACTTTTAAGTTCTCATGGATTCTTTTGTAGCCCCTGTTGATGCTTTGTTCAATCTCTGCTGTAATTGGCAAGTAATACACAGGAATTTCTCCCAATGAACTTACAAGTTTAATTTTAACCTTTTGTCTTTTTTTTTTTTAATACTTATACATCAGTTTTGGTAGATTTGTTTTATCATAGAAATTCACATGATAGGTCTACTAATTTATTTCTGTTCCTGAGAATCTTGAAAAAAGTGCAAGGATGGTGTTATAAATAGCCTATTATTAATTTTGTTATTATTTTCATTAAGGTAGAAAGTGGCCTGAAACAAAAATATATGTATGATTAAAGTTTTGACACAATCCAGTCAGGGAAGAAACTGTATCATTTAGTATTGAGATGCTTAAACTTGTGGATCAACAAATACCATGAAAGAGATGTGGAAAAGCAACAAACTCCAGATGCAGTTTGTTCTCTGCATGTGCATAGAGCAATCTTTTACCTCACAAAGATGTTGCCATCAACTTTATCAGAAATTCAAGCAACTGTTCAAGTAATAGTATACACCTCTGAGGACAAGACAAAAAAAAAGACAATGCTATCTTATCCTTTAGTCCTTGGTTAAAGAGAAAGAAAGAATTAAGAATTAGAACTATCTGTACTGAATAAGAAAAAAAAGATGTGAGAAGATATCAGTATAAATCTGATCCTACCAAGTGCAGAAAACTAGCAAGAACAACAAAGTCACCAAGGGGAAAGATTCAGTTGTCAGGAAAGGACAATATTAAAGAAATCTAAAGTTATTTATTTAAGTTAAGGGCTGAACAAACCTTGGGAATATCATATACCTACTTCTGAGTGAAGAGGATGTGTAAGGTACTGGAAATATGCCTTAACAATTCCAACAGAGCCATACGCCCCTTTTTTCCTCTCACCTACCAAACCTCATTCCTACCACACCATATTACCACCACCCTTCAGGCTTAAACTGGCTTGTGCCAAAGACTTAATGACTATGCAAGGAACCACCCTGAAGACATCAGGAGAGCATTCCTCCCACATTCCACCCAAAAGATATCAGGAGAGACTTCAGGAGCCATTCACAAATCAGTAGAGCATTCCACCATCAGGAGAGACATCAGGAGCCATTCACAAATCAGTAGAGCATTCCACCATCAGGAGCAACATCAGGAGCCATTCACACATCAGGCCTTCCCTCATTCACCCTGAAGCATTCCCACAGCCAGGTGGAAGGTTGTGGCTATGCCAAGGATGACTACAAAAAGGGAGCATTCTGCCATGGAAAGAAGAAGCAAGCAACCAAGGAACAAGACATCACAAGAATTCAAATAAGGCAACCAAGGGAACAAGTCATCACAAGAAGAAACCAAGATGACATGGAGACATCAAGGAACATATTCCCCCATTGCACCTAAAGAATGCTCTGACATTGGACCTGAGGTCATAGGAGTGACGGGATACCGTAGCTCCATGGTGGTACATATAGTCCCTCTCTCTTCTTCTTTTCCTCTCTCTCTCTCTTTCCCCTCTCTCTATCTCTCTCTTTTCCCTTTTCTCCTTCTTCCCCCCCTTCCCCTGCATGTTTGTTGTGGGCCAAATAAAGCAACTTGAACCTTGACTCCGTTTCGAGTCTTAATTCTCTTCTCTGAGTATTGTGAAGAACTGATCATGATAAAACACCTAATAATTGGACATCACTAAGCCCAGCCGCCCCCAGCCACCCAGAACGATCTGAGGTTCGCTTGGAACACAAGGGGGTTTAACCTCTGCCAAATTAAGTCTTGTCCAGGTTGTGGATCGTGACAGGATGATACAATTAACAATACACAGAAAAGGCAACTATATTCAAATATGCAACTTCTTTGCCTTTCTTTTCCTAATGGAAGATAATACTCACACATATATATAGCACAGGAGGAAAAACAGCAACCTTGCACAATCTGTATCGAACAGTCCATAATCTACTCAATGTAGATCTCTGGCCTGAGCCCACAACGTGCTCTTGCAACAAAGAAAGGAAATGGTATCCTGGACTGCATTAGGCAAAGTGTTATCAGCAGGTTAAGACAGGTGAACTACTGGGCTTCACAGTACAAGACAGACATCAACATGTTGGAGACAGTCCAGCAAAGTGCCACAAAGAAGATGGGCTTTACAGGACAACCTGTCCTATGAGGAAAGTCTGAGAGAGCTGAGACTATTGAGTCAAGGGAAAGGAAGGCTCAGGTGGAGATCTCATCAATGTCATACCTGAAGTGTCTTTTCAGTGGTGTCCAGGGAAAGGTCCAGATGCAGTGGTCACAAACTGAAGCACAACAAGTGCCATCTGAACATCAGGAAACATTTTTTTACTGTTACCGAGCACTGGCACAGGTTGCCCAGCAAGGTTGATTATCTCCATCCGTAAAGATTACTGAAATGCTGTCTGGACATTTTACTGGGCAAGTTATCCTAGGTGGCCCTGCCTCAGCAGGAAACTTGGACCAGATGAGCCCTTCCAACCACAGATTTTCTGTAATTCTGTGATTGCCATTACAGGCAAAGACTGGAAAAGTGCTAATATTGTGCTAGTAAGACAAGAGGAATAAACAGGAATTACAGATAACTTAGCATCGATCCCTAGCAAAATCAGACAAAGGATGACACAGAATTCAGTTAAAAAAAAAAGGCTAGTACTTGAATGTAATTAATTACACACCAGTACATCTTTAGAGGAAACTAGGCATTGTAAAATGAACCTAATTTCATTATTTTATTCAGTCTCATGTTTGGCTGATACAGGCTCCTGTTTTGGTATATAGCGTATATGGCATTTTATGCATTTTAGTACAACATTCTGAGGGGAAAAACAACAGTGTACATGTCACTAGATTTTGTTAAATGAATTGAAAAGAGATTAGACTGTGATGTTAAAATAATGTGACATTACCGACGAATCAGTTCTGCTGTCCACAATGATACGTTAAAACCTCATTCAAAACACTTATAAATGAGAACACACACTCTAGATTGCTTTTTAACATAGTGGTTAATAATAGAGTGTTTAAGACAAAATATAGGCTAAACACATAGGAAGAAAGAACATAGATTATACATGCAGGATGAGTTCTTTCCCTGAAGAGAAGAAAGTTTCTTTGATAAAATTACTCCATTGCATATTACTAAGCACCTCACTACATTTTCATGAGGAATAATCGGTGCTGCACATTACAGCAA
The DNA here is from genome assembly GCA_022605575.1 of Laterallus jamaicensis coturniculus. Lineage (NCBI taxonomy): Eukaryota > Metazoa > Chordata > Aves > Gruiformes > Rallidae > Laterallus > Laterallus jamaicensis. Next base: position 91,253,372 of record JAKCOX010000001.1, read on the forward strand.
GCAGCATTTTAAATGAACCTGGCTACCTGGCAAATATCAAACAGCAGTTGACAAATGGGAATACCAAGAATGGAGTAATTTCTATGAAATTCCAAAGAGACCAGAATTAAACCTAGGGCTATTCATCATTTTAATCAATTACCTGCAAGTAAATACAAAATTATAACTGACAAAATTCTCACGATACCCCATCTAGAATTTCTGCAGAGTTAAACCATGATGAGGATAAGATAGAGACACATCTTTATCCAAGGAATATGCATAGGACTTTAGCAAGAAACAAACACAGAAAGGAGCACTAGACTTTTAGAAAATTGGCTCTGGAAAAAAATCCAGATTTGCACAACTTTTGTGGCTATAACCTGCCATGTAAGACTCCTCTACTTGCTTCAGGAAAAGAAGGCTGAGAATTGTCTCAATGTACAGCATCTTCCTAGACTTAAGAAAATTAAGTTCCTTCTACTCTCAGATCCAGTGGAGAAAGTTATAGCAAAACATAAGGCCTGCAATGGGAAGGTGCATAAATTAAAATAGAAAGGACACTGTTTTTTAAGAAAGAACTGGTTGGCAGTTGTAACGAGGCACTAATGAAACAGAGATTCTATCAATAAAGAACCTTATCTGCAAGAAAGCAAGTATTTTCCAAGTAAAATAAGCTCCATTGAAATCAGATGGTGTTACAGGGCACTACGCAGAAGTAAGAGGATGGAATCTGGTAGTCTTATGTAGGAGATGAGGTAAAATGCTCCATTGATTTCTTCTGGCCTTAATTGACATACATAAAAATAGAATCTTGAGGTCTGGGGGGGGTTCAGGTTTGTTTTGTCGTGGTTTTTTTGTCTGATAACTCTTCCTGACCTCCTTGTATTCTACTTGCTGTAGAACAAGTGAGAGCAAAAGCCCAAGGGAGTCAACCAGAAGGACTTGTGATGAAGTTCAGAAAATCCTCCTGCAAGCAATTTGCATATGCCATTCCTAGTGGTCCACAAAGAAAAAGCAGCTGTTCTCCTGAGTGACTTATCAATGATGAAAATACTCAAAATTTCTGGTTCTGATTCCTGTAAGATTACAGATACCCTACTTATATTTTTTATTTGAACATTGTCCACCACTATTGATGAAAGGTGGCAAACCTATGGAAAATGACATCTTGGTACTTGAATACTAGGAATAATCTCCTAAAGGTTCATTAAGAAATTAAGTGATGATACTAGAAAAGTCTAGCTTACCCAGACAAATTTTTGAAAGAACAAAGATTTTCCTACAGCACATATTACATGACTAGCATTCATTCGCCTTTGTTTAACTTGTAAAATATTGTGAAATTAAGATCCTTGGGGCCTTTTTTTTTCTGTTTGAGTTTTCTTCACTAATTGATTAGTTAAGCTTTTTAACTGATTTCCTCTAATTGAAGAAAATACTTATGTATTAGCTTATGAGACAAGCAGAATCACATGCATTAACCTCCCAAGTGCCCACATAATCTTTTTGTCCTTGTCTTCATTCTGTTCTTTTACTGTTCTTAAGTTATTATGTTCAGTGAATAGAACAAAAGTGTGAAAATAAGATTATACAGTTACTTAGGACCCTGCTGTCTTCAATGGCTTTTGTGTCAGGTTCATATTTTGCTAGGGACTAGCCCTTCAAAATTTACATGACAAATACGAAAATAATCTAATAAATGTACAGAAAACAGATTAATATATAATTTAGGGATAGTGATGACAGGACATACTTCACCTCTTAAAAAATAAAGGAAAAATGTAAATCTTAGGTCAGTCACAGAATCCAGACTTTTTTAGGTTAGAAGGGACTTCTGGAGGTCATCTGGTCTGACCCCGAGCTTTTCAATATCTTGAAGGAAGGAGACTTCACAATGTCCATGGAAAACCTGCACCAGTGCTCAGTCACAGTAAAAATTTGGTTTCTGTATTTCAGATGTACCTACTACGTTTCAGTTTGTGACCATTGCATCTCATCTTGTCACTGGTCACCAGAGAAAATAGCCTAACTCCATCTTCTCCCTTCACATACCTGCATACATGGACAAGATTCCTCCTGAGCCTTTTCTTCCTCAACTGAACAGCGCCAGCTCTCCTTGCATCATCTTTGTGACCCTTTGCTGGACTTTCTCCAGCATGTCAATGTCTTTCTTGTAATTTGGAGTCCAGAACTGGATGCATCACTCCAACTGTGGCCTTGCCAGTTCTGAGCAGAAGCATTTCTCAACCTTTCTCAACCTGCTGGCAACACTTTACCTAATACAGTTCAGGATACCATTTACTATCTCTGCTGCAAAAACACACTGCTTCAGTAGAGTAGGACTCAATAATGACCCTTGGGGTACACTATTGGCCTCTAACTAGTCTTCATTCCACTGATCTCCATCCTCTGGGGAACATTCATCCAGTTTTGAATCCACTTAACTGTCTGCTGCTCTAGCCTGCACAGACACAGCCTCTCTACGGGAGTCTTATGGTAGACAGTATCAAAAACATTAATCTTTAAAAATAGTTGTAGGATCTACCCTGATTATTATATTAAAGAAATCACCTAATCCTAAATGAAGCAATTATCCACCGTAGTTTGGAATACTTAACACACAATAACTTTAATTTTCAAAGTGGAACCTTCCATTTCTGTTCATAGTAGGATTCCAGATAAAAATAATGCATTTTGTATTTACTACATGCATGGTTAATTTCATGGCTTATGATGTTTTCCCTTTTATTCTCTCTTGCCTCATTTATATGGATACAATACAGCTTAGGATGCTGAAAGCACACATCTGTTCTTATTAAATCTAAGTATTCAAAACTGATCTGTTGGAGTTCATAAAATCTAAAGATTACTTTAAAACAATAAATTCTGTGTCATGTTCTACAGCTGGACTCCCAGAATGGTTTTCCTTTAATTTTTTCTAGGTATCATTTACAGCAATCTACACACAATACATATAATGTCATTTACATGGTTTGGGAAAGTTTATGGCTTGGATGAAGACCAGCAAGCTGGCTGGGAAAAACACTTCAAAGGGCAGGGGATATCTGTAACTGAAACAGATCCGTTTGTCTATAGTTTATTTTAAGGAGTTTGAAATCTATAGGTCTTCCAAATGACTTCGGCTCTTTCTAGATGATCATCTATGTGTTACAGACAGAATTATTGTTGTTATTTATAGACCGCTTGAAGCCTGGGCTCATTTGTTTCAGATGGAGGCCCTGCAGTTTCATCCATGCCTTAGTCATTTCAAGACTGAAGTTATATTTGTACAGTAAGAAAGTGCTACATCTTTTTGGTACAAGATGCAGTACATCATTTGCTAAGCAGTGTTTTTCTTTATGAAAGCATATTATGTGTGTGCACTATGATGTGTATTAGCTGTTGTTCGAGCTGTCACATTGATATTACGATTTAGGGTTAAATCTCTAACAGCCGGAGACCTACACATATAAGAGCCTTACCTGTCTTTCACCCTCTGCTGCATCTCTATAATTCTAAGATGAGACAAAGCTGACCTGAACTATATGAGAAAAGTAGCTGGCATCTTTTTCTTACCATTTCACTATCTCTGGTACTGTTTCCTGTCTTGGTTCATAACATCTGGAGTCTGTTGGGTTTTTTTTCAGGGCATACCATAAAATCAATCATATTTTTCTATGCTCACAAAAACACAGCAGTTAGTTAAGGTGTGACAACAATATTCCATAGACATTGTGGAAAGAATAATTATTTTTGTTAGATTTCTTTGTTGTTAGGATCCTTGATGTGACTGAGGCTTGCTGAAATATATTAATTTGCTTTTAATATAATTGTACCTGGAACGCTAGATGAATGTTTTTTATTGGAGGGACAAAAAAGTCAGATAAACAAATAAATAGATAAAGAAATCAGCATGGAAACATATTCCATGGACTGTGAAAAACAGTAAACTGCCAATTTAATATTTATAGAACAATCTGGTATTTTATTTCTGGTTTCCTTATGACTAATTACTTAATGCGGTCCTTTTAGCTGCTCCAATAATTTCTTTGATTTTATTGTAAATTCAACATTAACATACCATATCTATAATAACTTTACAGTTTTATTTAAGGTCTTTTCTTCTAAATTTACCGTATCTTATATATTGGCTGGAATGAGTAGAAATGGATTGCCATTTGTATTGCTTCTTTGGTGAAGCATCTTGCAGAAATAAAATACACAATTTTTTAATACTAGAACTTATTTTGACAATTTAAATAATCAGCTGTGAAATTACTGTTTTTCATTAATCTAGTATCTTGATTAAGTTTTCTTTTAGGAACGAATAAAACTCCACTTAGAGTAACTCAGTTAAAGTATGTATGAAAATATGTCTCTAGTTAAAGTGAAGGCAAAAAACCCCATCTTCCTGGTTTCATTCAGTTCACTTTAACTTGGATCAAATGAACACTGTTTTGGGGAAAAAGCTACAGCTTAAGTACAGAGCTGCAGAATAGATATGTCCTCTGTATTATGAAATATTTCCATTGTGACAGTATAATGGATATTGAAGCAGAATCACAGTTTACTTACAGAGTGTAAAAACTCTTAATAAAAAAGGAGGTTAGAAAGCTTTCATACTTCAGAAAGCAAACAAATGCACAAGAGTGGGATTTCATAATTACAGCACTTTTTATTTTTTGTCTTAGATTTTGCAGTCTATAATCAGATAAAACTCTGCCATTACTTTAACATAGGAACTTTGCTGAGTTAAAACCATCATCATTTTAATCCTTTAGGCTGAATCAACTTGTTACTTTTCACTTCTAGAGAGTACTCATTCTTGAAGAGAATCTTCTTGTAGAAATTCACTAGACTCTAAGTATGTTATGATTTTACAGTATTAGAAGAATATCAGAGAAGGTGTGAGTGATTTGAATGATTTGTAGGTCATGAGAAGTCCACTAAGTATGGGATGTTTCAGTCTTCCTGTGTCTCACATCACACAGACATGTCTCACAATTACATTAGGAGACAGTTCCCCTTTCACACATTTGCAATAGGAAGAGATGATAAAGAAACTGAAAACTTTAATAAATATAAGTACTTGAGAAGCTCTGAATTTTTTCAAATAATGAGTTAGGCAGAAATATTTTTCTTCAGTGTTCAGGTCACAGCCAAGCATCCCCATTATGTTTCACCAAACAATTTCAAGGAGAGGCTATAATTGTGGAAGGTAGGAAGTAAAGTCTGGATAAAAGTTTATTTTAAATGCCTCAAGGCACTTGTCGGTATTTTTCAGGGTTCAGTGCAAGGTAAAGGTGTCCCATAAATTATAAATTAGAGAGATATTCTTTAAAAAATCAGTAGTGAAATTCTGGCACTAATGGGGTCAATGGGATTTGATAAAATATTTTGTGAGCTTTTATTTTGCTCATCATTTCCTTCTAGAGAAAAAAAACAAAACCCAAACCACCCTTGAAAATGGCATCTTCAGGTAATTGCAGTCAACCCCATATTGGCCTCTTTCAAAGAATTTTAAGGAAAGATTAAGCAATCAAGTTCAATATGAGAGGCTAAACTTTATCCTTAACAGTGGAGATACACCCTTTATAATACATATCACCCAGTAATCATGATGGCGAAGTATTAGTTTTGTCTGCTGCTTGAGGGCTGACTACATAAATTCAGTGAGGCCAGAAGAGAAAGGCAAACATACATCCCTCCTTCCGTTGTTTGTGCACTCTGCATTCTTCAGCCATACCAAAAAAATCAGTATACATTTCACATTTTAGTTTCTGCCTGCTATTCACACACATTTTCCCCAAGACCCTGCATTTATTTACATTCCCCTATTGTTTTATTGGATTTATAATATGGTTTTTATTTATTTTCTATTACAGATCAGATAATAAAAATGCATATCATGATCCTGGGCATAAAGAGCACAAACACTGAATGATAATACAAAGTGTTGCTTTTTTAGCCTCACAAGAAGAAAGGGATGATGGAAAATATTATCTGTAAACACTCATGAGACAATGAATAAACAGAAATTGCCATTTGGGTAAAGCTGGATATTGATGGTTCTCTCAGGCTCTGCTTCTTCATTAAACCAGTGAATGAAATTCATTAAGTGCCTACAGTTTCAGGTGTCTGCTGCTGCTATCAAATGTAGATCCAAGCCCTAATATATCTCCTATCATGTCTCCATTGAAGCTTTAAAAATCCTTTATAGAAACTAAGGATTGTCTTTACATAGGACGCACTAAACACAGAGAGATACCTGGAATCATTTGGAGTTCAGGCACTGAGCTCTGATCTCTTGGGATCCAGAGGCTGGGTACTTTAAGATGTAAGACACAGAGTAAACCTGACTCTTATGAAGGAAAAAAGAGTATGCTTTACCATTCCAGCAGCTGTATCACTCAAACAGCAGGCTGGAAATTTAATGTTAATTTCATTCTCACACTGAGCAGTTTCAAATTCCATGTCTTCCCTGTTCAAGCCCATGTAAGAAGCTCAAAGCTAAAATATCAAATATCCTCCACCTTCAACATTTTCATGGAAATGCTTTTTGACTGTGAATGCTGTAATGAGTAGGCTATAGTGTAAGAGGTAAACAGCACCTATGGTAATTATTTTCTTTAAATAGTGAGGACATTGTATTTCATTAAAGGTAGTGATATCAGTCTGCTAAATATGCTCTGAAAATAGCTGTCTCTGGTTTTCTTAGGTCCCTGAGAAACATCACATGTTCTAACTTTCAGACTCCATATTTAATGCTAACACCTGACTCTTGTAAAACTCATTAAGAGTCCCAGAAGCAGAAAACAGGTCTCTTCCCTTCTAGCATGTCTACAAAGCCTACTTATCTTTGCCATTTTATACCTTGACAACTAGGAGAGAGAAAATAGATTAAAATCCTGTCAAATGTAAGAGGAAATCAAATATGGATCATCCACATCTTGGCCAAATGCCCCAAATACAACTCTTTTACTGAAAATGTCAGGTGAAAAAAAGCCACTGTTTCCCTTTCAGCAGAGCAAACTTTCTCCATAGCATCCCATGTTTTTAGGCTACTATGGCTGAAGAACATTCTGTTAAATTCAGATTGTTGTGTTTGGAAATAGGAGGCAGAATTGCTAGGCATGTTGTAGTTTGGGTTTCTTCCTTCTAGGTTGCAGGTGATTTCTTTTCAGTCTGCAGACATTTAAATCTACATACCTACCAACTGTCACCAGAGGCTAGGGTGACAGAGGCAGAGCATGCCTGTGTGTTTCAATTAATTCTGGAGGTTTCTGATATTCATTAGACCAAAGTATAAGGAATGACTGCATTTGTGTTCCCCTAAAACTTGCTGATAGATTTTCTTACTTTTGGACTCTATCTTCCACCTAAATTCTGTTTCAGGTCCTGATTTCAATGTAATGTATCATGGTCTGATCCCACCATCACCGATAGCTATTAAATTACCCCTCTTAATGTCAGTAAGCCATGAATTAGACTCTTAGCATCGTTTGTAAATCAATATCCAATATTTTGGTAAAATTGTGAGAATTATTATTTCAGTTATGATGTTATTTGGGAAAAAAAAAAGGTAAAAAAAAAAGCGTTTTCATCACTAGCATGTATGATGCTCTATGGGCATCACTGTCCCAAGGATCATTAAAACATACTGCATGTAATCTCTTGGGACAGGTAGGAGCAAAATGCAAATGTCTCATGAATACTCTCAATAGTGTTTTCTAACAAGAGAAGGTTTTGCTTGTTTTAAAATTCTGTCATAGAACAAACTTAATGTACTCAAAAATTACTCTGTGTTATTTTAAGAAATGAAGGATAGCAATACAAATTTTAGGTCATTGTCCTGTAAAACACTCTGGAGGCCACTTAAGCTGATGATTTGCAAGTGGCAGGAACTCAGTGCCTCTCTAGAAATATCGGTGCGTTGCCTGAAAGCTGTCCCTAGAAAATAACTAATAGGTTTGCCTCTTGGTTTAGAAACCACTGTAGGGTTTGGTTCTTATTATTGGAATGCATGGATCTTTGATTTATGTGCATTAGATTATTTTTATGACAGTTCGTGACAAAATTCCAAACACTAGAATCACCCATGCAGAAACCCTGCTTTGAGAAAAGGGATGGTGAACTGCCCCCTCTAGATAGCAATCTTCCAGAAATTACACCAGAATGAATTTGTATTTATATGGAAAGATGCAGAGGTAAAGCTGAATGCCCTGTCAGGCAAAAAAAAATAAAAAAAAATCTTTAGGAGATGGAAGCAAACATGCACTTGAAAGTCTGAAATGTAAATAATCCATGGCTGGCAGTTCTGTATCTGACAATGAGATGCTTTGCTGAAGATCCTAGCTCATGAAGGATTTAAAATAACCATATTTGCCTGTTATTGTTTGAAATACAGGATAAGGAAGAAGGTAGTAAGGAAAATACAAAGATTAAAGCTATACCTGAGGATAACTGAGAAATGGACCTGAAGATAACTGAGAAATTAACTGTTTTATTTTATTATCCTGCTTCTGCTCTACTTCTTCCAGTTTTATTCTCTTTTTGTCATTTAAAAAAATAATAATTATACGGTACCTTTTCTCAGGGTTCTTCATTTTATAAATCCCACCAGCTTTAGCACACCTTTCCACCAAACTAAAACTGTCTGACATTATCACTTATCATAGCTTTACCTGTCAGAACTAGCTAAAATTATCTGGAGGCCTCTTAGTATTTATCCTGCACCTGTATGAAATCTTTATTCTCTATCAATGATGGGGAATTAGTCTTGCATCATTAAGTAAATACAAGTTCTTACATCGTTGTGAATAGAAGATCAATATTTCTATGATTGTGTGGAAGGCATAGGCCTTTCTACAACACCAATCGCTTGTATGTACTGCTATAGGATAAACAGTGCTTCTGACATACAGGCTATACAAGGTATTTCTAAATTCATAGGATCACAGAACCTCAGGAGACCTCTAGTCCAATCTCCTGCTTAAAGCAGGTCAGCTATGAGGTCAGACCAGGCTGCTAAGGGTTTTACTCAGGTCTTGAAACTCTCCAGCTATGGAGACTGTACAATCTCTCTGAGCTGTCTGCTCTCTCTCTTGCTCTCTGTTCCACTAGTTGTTTGTCCTTAAGGTGAAAAAGACTTTCCTTATATTAAACACTTCTAACTGATGTTGTTTGATGTCTATCACAACCCCAAGGTCTTGTTCTGAATTCAGCCATTCATGACCGGCTGCTATGAATTCAAGAGCCTCTTCCTTCCCAGGCAAAGGACTTTGAACTTGAAATTACTGAATTTCCAGAGTTTCCTGCTAGCCTCCATCCTGGATAGATACCTTTGGATGGTAGCCCTGCCATTGAGCAGAGCATGTTCCCCCAAATTTGGTGTCATCAGCATACTTGACTAGAGCAAAAAAACTGTTCCTTCCTTGAACCTATTGAGGAAGATATTAAACAGGATAGGTCCTAGGAGGCAAACCCATCTAGGACTTCACTGTTACCAGTCTTCAGACAGAGCACAACTGATTAATCATGAATCTGATCATGAATTTAGTAGTCCACCCTTCCAGACTATAACATTCTAACTCAGGCAAAAAACATTTTTGATAATGAACCCTTACTCAAGTGATATCCACTGCTTTCCCAAAGCTAGTATCTCTCCCACAGTTTATAAAAGAAGGCAATCTGTTTTGTCAGGCATGGGTTTTTTTATTTTTATAAAATTTCCATCTGGCACAGGTTGCAAAAACTGATAATGAGTAGACAGTGGCCCTATATGTCTACCTGTAGCTCAACTTAAAATCCTTGTGGTGTCTGGTATGACTTGCAGCTTCCTTTTTTGCATTAGAAGATACAGTGAAAAGGATCTTTCCCATCACAGTATGAGACAGTCTGATCTGTTTATTCTGACTATACATTGCCTTCCTTTAGAAGAGTGAGTGAGTCAAATATTCCTCCCTGGAAGAAAGAGGAGAGAACTTTCTCAGAGAGACGGGCTTTCAAAGACACTGTGGCAGAGCAAGAAAGAGTCACAGCAAAGAACTGGTCATCCTAAGGAACTGCTGAGAACAGCACACAAAAGGAATGCTAGCCAGAAGCCAAATGGGTCAGAAAGGAAGTTTTCTGGTCACAAGAGAAGATGTCTGACAGTGTGCTGAATTTGAAGTGGTGATCTAGACTCTGTCTCTAAAAAAATGTCTCCAGAGGACATTTTGTCTCATTCATGTTAAGCACCTACTAGATGTGCTGAATTACCCACTAGACACCTTAGAATTACTTACTAGTCACCTTTCTTCACCACCTCTCCATGGAAATGCCCTGAACACTGGCCAAGACTGTACGCCTCTCATTTAGACAGCACAGGAAGCTGAAATAAGTCTCAGATAATTTATTTTGCTCTGATCTATAGCTGTACCACTTCCACTATTACTATGAACTAACAAGATTGTGTGAAATTCATCAACATAGTTTTAAATTATTACATCAATAAGAACTTAGCTCCAAAACTATGGCATATAAACAATCAGATTCAAATAGCTTGATGCTATTTATAAGCTTAATTAAAGGCTTCTAACTATTCATTAATAATTTAGACAACTTGTTATTTTTTCAAAAAAGATCAGTCACATTTGGGTCAATTCTGTTGTAGTCTGTATGTCAACCCAGTTTTGCTTGCAGTTTTTATGAGTTGCCATTCTTCAGAAGGCCTATATTTGTTTTTCATTAAACAAATCACAAAATTTAGTGCACAAGCCATTTATTTCCAACACGATGAAGCCCAAAATCAGTCATGAAATATTTTTGACCTCTACAGCTTTGTTAAACAGATTATTTGAATTGCCAAGAGAATTTATGTCAAATTTATTATTTAGACAAAACGCTACATGAAGTGTTTATTATCGAAGGACTTCCCTTAGCTTATTTACCAGTAATAACCTGTGTTTACAGAGATTCTTCACTAGTTGCTTAACAGAAGTCACAAAGGTCTGTGTACCTTTTTTTGAAATCTTTACTAGGAAGGACCAGAGAAATGAGTTTTCCACTGAAGTAAAGGATAATGCTCCTTTCATCTGAATGATGATTTTTTTGTTGCTTTTAAATGGGTCTTTTTACTGTTATCAGGAAAAATAAAAAAGAACCTTAGTGATTAGTCCATAAGGGGATACAAAATGTGAAGAAAGTATGCTGTTTCTTGTCACATTGGAGGTTTTGCCATTTAATACCACATAGGGTCAGCATTTGTCCCCTTCATTTATCCCCATCATTTCTTTCTTCCACTACTGCCACATCGATGCATTTTGGATCATTGCCTGTGCTGTTATTACTGCTGATAGGAACACAGTGATTAAGGTCATAAACTTGAAAAAGATTCAGAAATTTTGTTAACATTTCATAGTTAGACCATTAGAAACAGAATAATACCTTAGGTTTATTGCCCTCAACAACATAAGAAGCATGACATTAAAATGTGTATGCAAATTGTTCGAAATATCCAGCTTGAAAAAAATGGTAGCCTGAACCACATATGAAGAGGTGTTATGAATATATACAACACACCAAAGAAGAGCCAAGAATTAACATACAGGCTTGGCCTGCCAATGGCTGCATACTAAGACAAGTTTTCAAAAGAAGTAAGCAGATGAGCCTGGCATCTTTCTCTATAATCAGAGCAAGAATCTAATTCTTACAAGTTTGGTTATGGCAAGTGCTGAGACAATTTACATGAACAGGACTTTACTGAAAAATGCCTACAACTCAACAAACATGGGAAAAAATGGAATAGGAAAAATGGAGCATCTCCTTGCATATTATAACCTATCCTGGGGACAAGTATACAGAAATAGGTACATCACTGAAATGTTCTGTGGTGGTTAAAAATATAACAGTGAAGCTTCCATCTAGCAAGGGAGTCTGCTACAGGTTTGTATTAAACCCAGAAAAACACAGTGAGGCTTTTTTTAAGGAATTGTCAGAGTATCCCAGCCAACCTGACACCTAACTGGCAAAAGAAGATATATGCCCAGCAAATTTTGGAATGTACTTGTAGCCACTGTTGGGGGAGATAACCATCAGAGAGGAAGATCTTCCAGGCTTCCTTTCCCTTTCAAACTGAAGAATGTTAAGATGGAAGGCAGCAAGATTTTTTAGGGTAAAAGTACAAAGTAAAAACAATGAATTTCAGGAAAGAAGACTTCAATAAACTCAGAATTGGTGGACCACATATCCTGAAAGGTTTCTCTGAGCAGAAAAGATATTTTAAAAATCTGGCAATTCTTTAAAGAAAAACTTAAAAGGCTCAAGCACAAATTATTCCCCTGCAGAGGAAAGACAGAAAATATCGTAAGGGACCTACTTGTCAAAATTAAGAGCTCTTCATGGATTTAAAAAAGAAATGAGCAAAAAGGAAGTGGAAATTAGGCCAAGCTAATAAGGATGAACATGAAAGTACAGCATGAACATATAGGGACAAAATGAGAACCATGGAGGCAAAAAAAAAAAGAGCTGCAATCAGCAAAGGATAAGGAGAATTTCAAGTACATTAGTGACAAGAGAAAAACCAAGGAAAGGGTCAGTTTGCTGCTCAGCAGAGTTGTACATCTAACCACAACTAATGGCAAACAGGCTAATTTCTTTACTGATTGCTTTTCTGCACCAATTTTCAAAACATAGGTCTACTGCAATTAGGAGCTATAATAACTAGTGGCACTTGCAAGGAAATAAAGAGGTGAGTGAGAAGCTATATAGATTTGTCATTAATGGATTGTGTCAACCAAAACATCATTTCTGTCTAGCAGAGAACAGTAGACGTTGTGAATAGAGAAGAAAAAGTAGATTACATTTATCCTGGGCCTGAGTAAGACTTTGACAAACATTCTCATATGCAGCTCTGGGCCACATAATCAAGATGAATATAATATGGACTAGAGGCAATATTAATGTTTCTCTGTCAGAATGAAGGCTGCAACAAGTAGGGATTTCCAGAGTTCTGTCCTAGGTCTAGTGTTATTCAGTATTTTCATATGCTTCTTGATTTTGCTACTCAGTGTGGACAAATAAAGGATACTAACATTATGCAAAGATACACTGCTGCACAAACAGAAGTCACAGTTCTGCAAAAAAGAAAAAATATTATTCTGTGCCACAAGTTAAGCACCAAATTACAAAGTCATGCTGTTATGGAAGAAGGGGGAAAAAACCCACAACATAATTACATGAGCCAAGAGGAATATAGCATATAAGACCTATGAAGCGTCTTGATCCTCTGGTATATAACAATAACATTTCAGCTGAAGTGATGCACTGTTTTGGGCATTATATTTCTAGAAAGATGGGACATAACACAGTAAATGAGACCAGTAAATAAGATCAGTAAATAAGGTAGCTAAACATTCTCTGTGTTCATTATCAAAGAGTAGAAAAAAATAAAGCAGCATGGAGAGATTTCTAATGACAAAAATTGAAGCTGAAATTGACCAAGTTATCTAAAGCCAGTAGCACAGAGTTACCATCATCAATAGGCCTCTTATAAACATGGGTTACCATCTGTGCCTATGCGTATGTGTGTGCATATGCATATATACACATACACACACACTCACACATATATATGTATATATTCCTTATCAGAGGATAAGGACCTCTGACAATATGAGACATGACTCTGTTGGTGGAAATTTTGCCTTTAGGCTCAAAAAAGAGAATTAATTCTAGGGATAATTCATTACTGGTTAGAAATTGAATGAAAAACTACTTAGTAGCATGAAGTCCTTAAAAACCCAAAAGCAATATTTATTTGTTCATTGCCAAGAATCTCATATCAGTCGCTTTTTTCTCTTGCTTGGATAGCTACCATGTTCATTCAGAAATAAAATTTTCCAGATTATATGATTTGAAAGTTCAAAATCCTGAATACTTGTATTTGATAGTACTGGAGATCTCTAAATGCGTTTTCAAAAATACTGGTAATTAATTATGTGTAGCTACATTTCTGCTTTTTCATACACGGCATCCTTCTTTCCTGAACTCTTCATGCATACATGTGATTATTCAAATTACAAATGAAATTATTGAGTTTATTTTTAAAAATCTATTGAACTATATGTGTCAACATGTATTAAAAGAACATTGTTTGCTAAATAAAAATAGGAAATTAAGAGAGCACAAAAGGGAAAGTAATCAACACAGTTTAAACAAGTCCAAATTAACTTAGAAAAACATATCCAGTTTCTTGAATTTTTCTGCTGATCAGAAGACATACAAATATGCCAAAAGATATATAGAAATATGGATACATAGAAAAATCTAGCCCACAAATGAAATAATCATTGATGACAAATTCAGAAAACTAACATCAAACACTTGGGTGAAAATACTGTAATCCTATAACTACAGTAAAATATTGCAGAAATGTATTGTTAACCTAGACAGACAGTGAATTCTGAAAATTTTGTTTGATGACGTTTTAACCTCTTTGATTCTTTTTACAAAACATTTTTATCAGGCAATATTTGTTCTAAAAATGTCATAGAAATAGAAGGTATCATGAATATTCATAGGGTGCAGTTTGTATTAGTGCAAATGTTCAAAACAGAATTGTTCTTTTTAGCCATTTTAAATTAGTATAAACTTGAAAAACATCCAGCCATAGAATAAAGACAGTCATGTGTCTCAGCATTGGTAATGAATTTGGAAGGGAGAATATGCAAAATGGTTACTGAAAATTGTTCCCAAGCACTCTATATGCTGAAAGACATTTGTATTTCCGTAATTATTCAAGTTGTCACTGAGTAATTTAGAGTGCCAAAATTGCTCATGAAAACAACTGGACTTGAACAGAGAGCCATTTTGCAAATATGATGGTCTAAGGATTTAGCATTACTGTTTTTCTTGTTATCCTTTGGAGGTTACTGCCCACTGCAGCTGAAAACAGTGAATAAGAACATGAGAGCATGTCCTGGCATCAATCACAGATGAAGATAATTTGAATTAATATGGTTGATCTAAATTCTGTCAAAGTCTGACTCTGCCAAAGTAAATGAAAAGAAAGGCACAACAAATGCGAGAGCAATTAGTAGATACGTGTTTAATTTTTTTGAGATCCTTCATAAAGTCTAAATTACTTTTGATTAAGAGCAATTAATATGTTCTTTTGAGAATGGCATTTGAAAGAAAGAGCTTAAGTCTAGCTCAAGTCTCTAAGGAGAGAGAAAAAACAAATAAATAACCCAGAAGGAAGGATACTGAGCAAAGAACATTTACATACCTACAAGCTAGAACAATAGAAGTATCTTTCCTATCACTGGTGTGCCTTTAAGCGCAATATATCTTTCCTGAAGCACTCACAGAGCTAACATAGCATAAGTTCTTAAACTAAATTGTTATTACTGGGGACAGTGACTTCCAAAAACTACTAGTGAATGATGAAGAAACAAAATGAAATAAATAAAAAGTATCGAACACTAAAATGTCAACTTTAGCAACAACTATGAAAATCAATAATAGACATCCCTCTACTAAAATATAATCAAATAAAAATGTTGCTGAAAAATCAACATGCAATATATAAATTATTAACATAATTACAAATCATTAAAATGACAATTAACTGTATTCAATTGGTAAATCAAAAGATATATTTCCTTTTAATCTGATTTACTTCAGAAAGACTTAGGAGTTTAAACACTCTACTACTTATGTGGAGATCGGACAAGGGGCAATGGCTGCAAGTTAGAGCATAGGAAGTTCCGCACCCACATGCAGAAGAACTTTTTCACAGTGAGGGTGACAGAGCAGTGGAAAAGGCTGCCCAGGGAGGTGGTGGAGTCTCCATGTCTGGAGATATTCAAGGCCCGTCTGGACGCCTATCTGTGCAGTATGAGCTAGGGAGCCTGCTTTGGCAGGGGGGTTGGACCCGATGATCTCCTGAGGTCCCTTCTAACCCCTATGATTCCACTGAGGCAAGAATTTATCTCATACAATGTCACAGCTTTGCGTTGCTGAGTGCTGTTAGAGAATGGGAGGGCTGCAGAGATGGCTGCTGCAAAAAGCATCTAAAAGCTCTCTGCAGGGCCCAGAAAGTAAACATCAGCTAATTCAAGGCCAGAGTTGCTGCCGCCCAAGGCCATGCCAATAGGTGATGGTCACAGCACCTCTGTGAATCACATATAGGAGAAAAAAACCTCACAAGCAGCTGCATTTTGCTACCGGAGAAGGGAGTGAGAAGATGTAAAAAACTATGCTGACACCAAGGCCGGGGAGGCAGGGGAGGAGGCGCCCCAGGTGCCAGAGAGAATGATGCCCCTGCAG
This sequence comes from Laterallus jamaicensis coturniculus, assembly GCA_022605575.1. NCBI lineage: Eukaryota > Metazoa > Chordata > Aves > Gruiformes > Rallidae > Laterallus > Laterallus jamaicensis. Next base: position 91,269,665 of record JAKCOX010000001.1, read on the forward strand.
CCCATGGAGAAACCTATGGTGGAGCAGGTGTTCCCCTGCAGCCCGTGGAAAAGGCCAAGACCCCACCTGCAGCCAGTGGAGAGGCCCTACGCTGGATGGAGCAGGTGGAGACATACAGGAGATGCTGTGAGCTGCGTTGGAGCAAGCCTCTGGCAGCACTTGCAGCCCATGGAGAGAGACAGAGGCACAGACATGAGCCAGAGAGAGATTTGTGCTAGAACAGGTTTGCTGGGGGAGGCTTGTGACCCTGTGAAGGACTGGGACTGAGAGACATTGTGATTTATTACTGCCCGCTATAGCAGTGACCCATGCCATAGTACCTGGTGAAGAGCTAGAGCCCTGTGGGAAAAGACTCATGTTGGAGAAATTCGTGAAGGACTGTCTCTCATGGGTGGGACCCTACGGTGCATCAGGGGAAGGGTGTTTGGAATGAATGCCCCACCCCCCAGCCAAGAAGGAAACCAACTTGCAAAGGAACTGACCGAAGCCCCCATTTTCGCAATCCCTGCCCTCCCCGTCCCGTGCCACAATGGGTGAAAAGAAGGGAGCAAAATCGTGACTAAAGGGAAGTCTCCTAAGAAAGGAGGGATGGGGGGAAGGTGCTTTAAGATCTGGTCGTGCTTCTCATTATCCAACTCTGGTTTCACTGTGTGTGTGTGTAGTGTAGTGTAGTAGATTAGATAGTTTTCCTTCCTTCACTCTGTGATGAAGCTGTTTTGCCCATTGACGTTGATTATGGGATGATCTCTCCCTGTCCTTATCTTGACTCCTAAGCCTCTCAGTATATATTTTCTCCCCTGTTCAACTGAAAAGAGGAGTGATAGACCGACTTAGGTGGGCATCCGGCCTCCAGTCTAAAACTGAGTAATCCATGTTTAAGTTAAACTCTTAAAGTAACTGTTGGTGGTAGAAAGAGGAAGGATCATCCAGAAAGCTACTGAATATGCCTTTCTTCGATAACTGTTTCTAGATAGGATGAGTATTCAACATCACATAAAACTTTCTATGCTGTTCACATTGACTTTGTAAGTCTCTGCGTGTACCCTAGGGATTCGGCACTTGGGATGGTGTAATACTGGATGCGCACACATACTGAGGGATGAGCGGGTGTAGTGCAGCCCTGCAGAAAGGAATCTGGGCTTGTGGTTAATATCAAGCTCAATATGAATCAACGGTGTGCCCTGGAGGCCAAAAATGGTCACCATATCCTTGGGTGCATTAAGCATAGTATAGTTACTTGGTCGAAAGAAGTGATGGCCCCACAATACTCAGCATTGGCGCAGCCCCACCTCCAGCGCTGTGTGTGGGTTTGAGCTCCAAAATATAAGGATATAAAACCACTAGAATGTATCCAAAGGAGGACAGCAAAGGTGCTGAAAGACATGATTTATGAGGGGCAGCTGAGGATACTAGGTTTGTTGAATTTAAGAGGCAGCTGAAGGGTAACCTCATTGCTGTCTACATTTTCTTCATGAGGAGGAACAGAGAGGCTACTGATCTCTCTGGTGTCTAGTGACAGGACATGAGGGAATGATTTAAAGCTGCTTCAGGGGCAGTCCAGATTGTTATTAGGAAAAGGTTCTTCACTGAGAGAATGGTTAAGTACTGGAACAAGGTCTTCAGGAAGTGATCATGGCCCCAAGCCTGCTATCGTTCAAGAAGCATTTGGACAATGTCCTTAGATATATGGTTTAACTTTCAGGAGTTCGACTCGATGATCCTCATGGGCCCTTTCCAACTCAGGATATTTTATGATTCTGTGCATATTACATACTTTTTTTAAAAGAATGCCATAGGCAGAAGTCACACTGGATGTACTTTACACAGCTCCAGTTTAATCCGGAATAAAAGCATGGAATTATCACCACAGAACAGCAACATTTGGTGGTAACAGTCTAGTATCTGTCCCTATATTTTTAATTTACTTTTTTTTTTCCACATTGTAATACCATTGCAACATGAACACAAGCTATGATACTGTATGAAATAACTGAATCGGCAAGTAATTTAAAGAGAAAAAAGTTAGTTCTCTGAAAGATTTTGTTAGTTTGGAAGGAATTCAAATTCATCTTGCCTTTCCTGCTTAATACACAGAAGTGAGGTTAATTTTAGGAGTGTTAAATTTGAGTCTTTTATTAATAGCACCGGACTGTGACTTCTGGACAATACGGATTGAGTAAGTGTAGAAAATGCTGTAACTAAATAGGATTTTGCTTATTTAAAAATAAAGATTAATTCTCAGCAGATTTTTAATTTTATTAATATAATACTGAAATATTAATATATTACTGAATTAATATATTACTGAAACATTACTAACATAGAGCATATCTAGAAAATGGATGGCACATTCAGCCACCCAGCTAATGCTAATATCATGTGTTTTGCATATGAAGTATATATGGCAGGAATGAGTGTGCATGTATATGTACAGTATATGTGGATGTGCCAATATTTATCCACACAAACATATACCTTGATTTTTGCTGATCTAAGTATAGCAACCAGGACTAAAGAGAACATCCAAAAACATTCAAGATCTCATAGGCTAGAAACTGCAAGTAACTGCAGCAATGAAATCCAGGTGTGTGCTGTTGTTTTATAATTAAATTTTCAAGTCCAGACACAAAATGCTATTTTTATTTTTGCAAATCAGAAGGCTAGCTTTTTGATCTTTCAAAAGATGCATGGTTTTTACAAAAGGCTTCTTAAATATTTAAGAACCTTTTAACTGCCTGGCACTTCAACATGGAAAATTGATTTATAAATACAGTATTTAATAAATGTATTTATACTATCCTATAACGCCTACTTCTCTATGAAAAGGGATTACGTTTTAATTTCATCACTTAGAAATACTTTTAGAAGGATATTTGAAAATACCTAAAAATTAAATCGTAATTCTACTTTAGGTGTCCAGGCGCCAGCAGCAGAGAAAATGCCTTTCAGGTTTCTGCAAAATGTGAAAGTTCTCTAACTGCAGCAACTGAAGTCCAGATGGGACGACAAGTAATTTAACTAAAAACATCCAAGTTCTTATTACACTTTGCCTTTGGGCTTCTTTTTAACACTGTGTATTGTAATAGGGCAGCACTTATCCCCTGTTGTGACAGATGCAAATTTTTGTCCAGCCAGATTTTCATGCAGGTGTTATAAGCTTACTCGATACTGGCAAGCACATTGAGAGATAACTGGTAACTCGAGACTTCATTTGAATGTACATTTCACTGCAGGTTTCAGCAGACCTGGCATAATGCTAGTGCAGATCAGATACTCTTATATCTAAACTGATGTTTGCACAGACTTTCCATAGCATATTTATAGCTGCAGTGAGACAATTCAAATTAAATTTCTTTCATTTGAATAACATGGATGGAGAGAAATAATAAAGAAAACACTACAGTTATTACTCCGTATTATTTAGGTTAACTAGAGCAGCAATATTCCCTCCACATCAGTGTATATAATTTTTGTTCTCCATAACCTGCAAAAATCTCCTCTTGGCTCCTCTCACTGCCACTAAAGGACATGGATAAAAGAACAATATACTAGCTCTACAAAATCCAAACAAAGGCAAGAACATTAGTGTATCATTAACATCGCCCATTTCAAATATTAGGAATTCATAAGCAATAACTGTAACAGACTGCAAAAGTTTACTGTGCTGTGATTTCTTGTAGCAGACAATTATGCCACATGTATCAAGCAACACAATATAACACAACAGCTAGAATATGAAGCATTGATTTTGTATTTCAGGCTGAAGACATCATCCAAAAGCTATGTAATCAAGCAGACATAGCATTCATATGACTAACCTGTACATTATGGTGGCTACTGATCTGTCTGTGAACCAATGCAAGCAGTTGGTTCACAGACAGTGAATCAAAAACAATCCCCTGCTTGACAGTCCTACCTGTTATTCATCTTTGCAAATGGGGGGGCAGTGGGGGTGCATTAGTGCTAGGCAGCAGCCTGAGAATATGCACTCCACAGTAAAACTAATTTCATGGGATTTCTCAAAGTGTGTTTTTATTTTCTTAACAATTTAGAGCTCTCACCAAAAGTCTGGAAGGTAGACCTGCACAGGCTCCAGCTTTTTGGGATAGCTCACCCAAGCTAGGAAAGCACTGGAGAGAAGTACCACTATATGCAAAAGCAATAGTTCCCACAATATTCCTTATGACATTCCAACGCAGCAGTTAAACACGCATAATAAAGGCTTTGCCATGGTGTGGAAAGGAAAGCAGCAAGATTAGCTCTTTCCTAGCAGAGTTCAGAGAAAAATAAATTGAGAATTCCCACTTCAAAATCTTCAATACTATTTTTTTTCTCATCTCCATGAATGACTTAAAACCTCCTCGCAGTACTCTCCTGCCCTCTTCCCCCATGCCACTCATGCCCTGTATGCCTTTCCTCCTCACATAGGACAACATAACTCTCTAGAAATATTTTGCTATCCTCCAGCAATAGCTTGAGACCCCCATATTTGTTCCCTATGCCTTTAGGGGTGGGCTGAATGTTCCTTGTTGAGATTGAGGCACCTTCTTATGAAAAATCCCATTGCATTAGAGTGTGTATACACACATCTGAAAAGCAACAAGGGTGGCAGCTGCATGGAAAGTGAGTCTAAGTTTGCAAGATATTAGCTGGTCTGTAGTAGTTGCCCATGTACAGATTTTTACCCAGTTTCATGTTACCTGCAAATAAGCTTTTTCTTTTTCATCCTGAGCAGCAAAATTTCTAGGGCACGACTCAGCCTATTTTAGGCATGTACTTTAGCATTAGATAAACTGCCTTCTCAAGGTGTCTATTTTTCTTTATTGACAGTAATGGGAGCCTCAGGGGTAATTTCTGTGGATGAGTTGCAGTCACTGTAGTTTAGTTAAATGAATCCTACCTCACATGAACCCACATTTTTTTCATCCAGAAGTCAACTCTGTTTCATGCCCATACCCAAGGACAATAATAGCCAATGTTGATTTAATTCCCATACTGAGTTTAGTATATCACTCATTCAGTAGAGTTTGTTGTTTGGATGGGTATTTTTTGCTACAGGTAGTCAAATGAAACTACAGGTTCTTATTTAAATTATGTCATATCCAAAAACTCTTTGTCCTTTGTTCCAAAGCAGTTCAAAGCCACTTCATGGCTCAGTTATCAGGAAGGAAGGACCAAGCACACAGCAATCTCTGTCTGTAGTAGTAATGTCTATCTCCTTATTCTATGTAGAAGCTTACCTGGGAAAGATATGTCAAAGCCAGATCTCATTGAACAGTAATACAGACTTTCATCACTGCCATGAGCTTTTCCACATACCTGCTACTCACTGTTGCTCCTCCTGCAGCTGGCAAGATATGCAGAGGGTGAGATATTGCTGTTCAGCTCAGCAGAATTTACAATGCACATTGGGTCATCCATTTTGCTGCCTCTTGACAGGTGACAGAGACATGCAACCTAGTAAAGGGAATTTAAACTGTGTTTTCCATATGTTTCTCATTTGCACTTCACTGATGGAATTCCAAATCAACTTGATGGCTGTCATTATATTTTGTAGTATCCTTAATTAAAAGTATAAAGCAGAACTTACATTTAATTCATGCATTTACATTGTTGATGTGAATGTTCTTTTCAGATGATTACTGCATTGAAAAAGAAACATCTACACATAACATTTAAGAATTAAGCATATCAAAATACATCAGAATTGTTGGCAATTCAATTTTTAAATGTTTAAGTGATAGGTGCAAGCCAGGCATGTTGTTTAGGGTATTTGACTGTCTCTTGGGTCATTCAGTTTGCTGTGCCCTGTAAAATTTAGAAAGTACTGCAGATAAAAATCTGGGAAGTTCATCTTTCTTCACCTCTGACACGGCCAGATGAAAGCCTGCATCATCCTGAAACCATGTCTGTAACCCACTAAATAATGTATTTTCTTATTGCTAGTTAAAGTCTTTGTATAGGCCTGACAGGGCATGGTCTCAGAACTTGCATGGGCTTGTCCTGGCCTATGTTAATTTTACCTTGTTTTAGCTGTGATAACAATTATATGAGCAGTCAAGTTTTGTCAAGGATAGATGTAGCTTATAGTTAGTTGTCATTCTGCGTAGAATGACTTATCTGCGTGTTGTGAAAGAGTGTAAACAGAATTGTACAAGAGATCCATGACTGCAAACACAAATCTCAGTGGCCCATCAGTGGTCACTGCAGGAGTAACATCTTGTTAAAGCAGCTTAGAACAGAGAACAGAAAACTGAATAACAGAGAACCAAGGGAGAGAAAGCTGACATATACAGAATATGTTAAGAAAAAGTATAAAAATAAAGTACAGTCAGACACGAAAAATTAAAGAGAAAGGGACCAAAAGCATCATACTTTCCCCCGGTGAGGAACTTAGATCACTGGTGATTCACTGACACACCTACCACCTCAAATTAAATAGTGTGAATAAATTTGAGGCAATACTGGACACATAACCTCATTCTATTCAAATGTGCCAATATAGGTGCAACTATACATATCTGAAAAGAATCTGAAATGCATATGATTTAATGCCTTTTTCCCTATAAGTCATTTCTACAAGTTCAATCCAGATGGTTGGTGATTGAAAACTGTGGCCATCTGATAGCTATTTTGCAGCTCAGATGCAGTAAGTTGGCAGTTTGTCCAGTTCCTAGCAGACAGATGCCCAGATTACCAAAAATCACAATCTTAATTGACACTGACACCCTTGTCTAAGACTAAGGAGTGAGGCCATGGATGAAATAGGCACTGAGACCAAACTTGCCAAAGGTGGTTCTTTTTAGTCACAACTGAAGGATGATATCTGTCTGGGCATTTTGGGAAAATATGCGTTACTACTGCTTGAGATGGATCTTTTCTGAAACTGAATCCAGCCATCATATGAGCTATGAATTCAGTTGCAAAAATTAATTATAACAAAAACATTTCCAAAATATTATGGTCATTCATCCTACTTAATTGGCCAGATCACTCTGTATTAGAGCCATGCAACTGACAAGAAAATAAGCTAATACTCATTTTTCATTAATTATTTCTTAACACGTGTCCAGAAAAAAAAAATTCAGCAAGGAACTTAATCTGTAATTAATATGCACATTCATTTGTTGGTCAGGAAAAGAGCACAGGCATAGCTGAGAATTTAGGCTTGTTAGATACTACTCCATTCATAGTTTGGGGTTTTTTTTTTGTTAATTTAGAAAGCAAGGTCTCATTTTTAGTGATTTCCTCTCACAGGCATCTCTAAGACTCTTTAAGTGCCCAAATCCAACAACTAAACAACGTAAATCACTCAGAACTGCTGCTAAAAGTCTCCCTAATTCCACACACACTTGTGCTCCAAGCCTTAGCTTTCCACTAGTTGACATTTGCATGGTCATGTCATCTTGATTCTATTCTCACATTAAGTTTTGCAGTAGCTCTTTTGGCTACCGCAGAGCCATTGTTCACTGTCACAGAATCACAGAATCACAAAATTGTAGGAGTTGGAAGGGACCTCAGGGGATCATCAGGTCCAACCCCCCTACCAAAACAGGTTCCTTAGGACAGATCACACAGGTAGGCATCCAGACAGGTCTTGAATACCTCCAGAGAAGTAGACTCCACAACAACCCTGGGCAGCCTGTGCCAGTGCTCTGTCACCCTTATTGTGAAAAAGTTCTTCCGCATGTTGGTGCAGAACTTTCTATGCTCCAACTTGAAGCCATTGCCCCTTGTCCTGTCTCCACAGACAACTGAAAAGAGGCTGGCCATTTCTCCCTGTGTCCCACACTTAAGATATTTATAAATATTAATCAGATGCCCTCTTAGTTTTCTTTTCTCAAGGGTGAACAGCCCCAGTTCACTCAGCCTTTCCTTGTAGGGGAAAGGCTCCAGGCCTTTAATCATCTTCGTAGCCCTCTGCTGGACTCTCTCTGTGCTGAACTTCACAGTACAAATGATTATACTACTGTAAATAAGATGGTGTGTTTTTTGTTTCAACAAATGCTCTGTAGTCATCCAAAGATTCAAACAACCACTATTGAAATTTTTGAAAGACACATGCACCAACACATGATTCGTATTTCAGTTTGAGTTTAAATTAGGCAACTAACCTTTTAGAATCCCTCTAAGTCTCAAACTCCATATTCAGAACATAAGTACTATAAAAAATTTGACCATTTGCCTTTGGCTCAAAAGCAAAAAAAAAAAAAAAGAGAACTTTAATCTTCTGTAACTACATCAATTACTACAAAAAATATTAGTGGCATATTATACATCTTAACATTATTTATAAATTCACAGATGCATGTAAATGACCAGCGAAAGAACCCAAGGGAACGGCATGAAGCAGTGAAGGGGAGGTTTAGGCTGCATATTAGGAAGAGGTTCTTTACTGAGAGGGTGGTTGGGCACTGTAACAGGCTCCCCAGGGAAGTGGTCACAGCACCAAGCATGACTGAATTCAAGAAGCGTCTGGATGATGCACTCAGTCCCATGCTCTGACTTAGCTGGCCCTGTGTGGAGCCAGAAGCTGGGCATGATGATCCTTATGGGTACCTTCCAACTTAGGATATTCTGTGTTTCTGTGATTCTATTAGTTAGTGGGATCAGTGTAAGATGTAGTTCAAAACTGAGTCTGCATCCAAGGTATCCCAGAACTTATGTTTCTGCCATTTCTCTTAGCAGTATTCCCCAGTTTTCTAATTCTACATGATACATTTTCCCTCAGCAATAGGTTCCCAAATGTAAATGTGTTAATATAAATCTGTCACTGGAAAACAATTTTTTCCCTATTAGAAGATTCAACACATGGACTTTCTTCATATTTTTCCTTCCCTGGAAATATTCAAGACTCATCTGGATGCCTATCTGTGCAGAATGAGCTAGCTGCTTTGGCAGGGGGGTTGGACTCGATGATCTCTCGAGGTCCCTTCCAATCCCTACGATTCTGTGATTCTGTGATTCCGTGATTCATTCACCTTACAATATCCTTTAGAATATTATATGCAAGGGGAAGTTTAGACAAAATCACAAGTAGCTTAAGTAATCATAGTTTTAATTTTCATTTGGAAAGTCTAATAAAGAGACTATTTTCCATGCCATGAATAACATCACAGATGATTATGTTGATTGCACTGTTGCTATATCAGCATTTTTGTTCTGATAGAGAACACAAAGTTTGTAGCACTAAATGAACTTTTCAGTTGTGTCAACAAAAGACACTGTAGGATAATTAAAAAGCTTAGAAACCACAATAAAATTGTAAAATCCTGCTTTTTGGACCTAACAGTTAATGAGATGAGAACATTGATCTTATTACACCATACAATAGTTCTGTTGAGGATGGGTACTCTATGACTTATGGATCGGGAGTAGATTTTGTGCATTTGCAGTTGCACTGGGACAAAAAATACTCTTCTAGTACATTCTGAAAATAACTTAAGCTTGTTCATTTATAATGTCAGTTCTTTCTTTCTTTATGTATTTTCCTCTGACAGAATCATAGAATCACAGAATCTTAGGGGTTAGAAGGGACCTCAAGAGATCATCGGGTCCAACCCCCCTGGCAGAGCAGGCTCCCTATCTCATATTACATAGATAGGCATCCAGACGAGACTTGAATATCTCCAGAGAAGGAGACTCCACCACCTCCCTGGGCAGCCTATTCCACTGCTCCGTCACCCTCACTGTGAAAAAGTTCTTCCGCATGTTGGTGCGGAACTTCCTATGCTCCAGAATACTGTATGAAATCAAGACAGCACCATCCATGAAATATCCGTCTAAGCATCAGAAAAAAAAATCGATGAAGACATGTAAGAAGAAAAAACTTAGAACATATATGAAGAGAGGTTATATGGGAAGCGGCTAAGGGATGAAATTACAATATATTATTGTTGTAAAATATATTACTGTATGTCACAGGCATCACCCACCTAAGCTGTTTAGTAGCACTTCACAGAATCACAAGGTTGGAAAAAACCTTTGAGATCAAGTCCAACCATACCCATCCTCTACTAAACCTTTACTATTCCAGAGCACCTCATCTACCCAACTTTTAAATACATCCAGGGTCAGTGATTCAACCATCTCCCTGGGCAGCCTGTTCCAATGCCCAATAACACTTTTGGTGAAGAATTTTTTCCTAATGTCTAATCTGAACTTGCCCTGTGGCAGCTTGAGCCCCTTCCCCCTTGTCCTTATCACCTGTCACTTGGCTGAAGAGACCAACACTCATCTCTCTACAACCTCCTTTCAGGTAATTATAGGCAGTGATAAGGTTGCTCCTCAGCCTCCTCTTCTCCAGGCTAAACTACCCCAGTTCCCTCAGCTGCTCCTCATAAGGTTTGCTCTCCAGCCCCTTCACCAGCTAGGTTGCCTGCTCTTCTGCCCTTCTTCAGTGTCACAGGGCAAATGTCAGCTGCCTGATCAACAGACAGGTTAAGTCTTGCAAGTGTAACTTGATATGGATGCTGGAGCTATCATATGTAGATACAGCATATAAATACATTGCTAAGACACTACTTTAAGACCAAAAGAAATGTCAGGACATGATTTGCAGATGAAGAAAGGATTTCTCCCCTTTGTCAACACACAAAAGAAAGGACTGTGTCCCTGTTGAAGTAACACCTTCCTCATACTGGACTTTCATGCAGTTCTTGAAAAGTTCATTTTTTCAGCTGTTTCATTTCAAATAAATGAGAAGCTTTGTGAGGGGCAAATATTTCCATGCAAATATGGGAGTTCCTGCAGTATGTTCTTTCTCAATTATTTCAAAAATAATATACATTCATTTTGCCTACATAATTATTTTATCCACAGATTTATGTGTGAGAAAAAACCCAAAACTATAAGTAAACTCAGTAGTTATTAGTAAGAAAATTTAATGCTTTGATAACAGTAAAGAAAAGATCATCTCAACACTTCAGTAATTCTGGAGTAGTCAAAACAATTAAACTAATTGCAATAATTTTGCCATATTTGAAAACAACAGCTTTGTTCTGAAGCTTTTGTGATGCCTCGGCATGAAGGATAGTTATTTAAATTAACACAGTGTAATTGAAAGGTATGGTTTTAATATGGGATCATGACAATGTAGAGCTTAGACTGTTCAGATGTCTTTACTATGCATTACCGTATCTTATTATATTTTGATATCTTTTTGTACCAGTAAAATTACTTCTCTTGACTTTGTGTCTCATTATGATGTTGCCAAGCTCAAACAGTGATGTGTTTACTCAATTCTGTTTTTATAGAGCTTTTAAAAAATTTGTGTTGTCTTGAGACACACATGCTATATTTGTATTCCTGTCAGCAGCTGTGGAGAGAGAATATAGTGGAGACATAAGCAGAGTCAAAGCAAATCATATTATAAAAAAAATCTTACTTAATATTTTCAGTGTTACTCCAGTTCCACTTTTGAGTTTGATTAGCACTGATGACAATAGCTTTAGTCTGAGCTGACCCTTTACTAATATAAGATGACATTTCTAATATCATTCTTTGTGTGACCACACTGTTATTAGACACAAGCCTGTCTGAACCGAGTCCTTAGACGTAAAACATTTCCAGGGATCATTTTCTAAATTACTGTATGAGAGATGTATTCAGCAAGGTAGGGAGGCACCAGTGTCTGCATTGAAAGGCATGTCTAGCAGCAGAGCGTGCTGGCTGATTTAATTTGATATGATACAAAAGTTTGTGGTAGCAAGCTGGTACAGTTTTAAATGAATCTCTTCGTAATTCTCATTAAGTAGGTAGCACATGTTCTTCCTCACATCCTGCCATTACTCAGGGATGGAAGCAGGATGCATGACTCATTGTGTAGTATAAATTATTTTTGGCTATAGCTTTGATACTGAGGAACATTTTTAATAGACTCAACAGTTTCAGTCACATTTTGTTTTCCCTCCCGTTCTGCGTGATAAACATCATACATATATGCATATATCAGTTTCTTGAGGGGAAAGGAATTGAATATCTGTGCATCCATGTAACAAAAAGTTCTGATGCTGTATTAACAGTTCATCTCCAACAAATCTTCAGTCTCAAGGCTGTGAAGATGTCACACGTTTAGCTAACTGGCCCCACATAAATCCAGGACAAAATAGCCATGGGGGCACGTGAAAAGTTGCTGCAGTTCTCTTGTTTCTCCTGTTTTTCATCTATGGCACTAGCCCAAGTACCAGCTTTCTCAGACATAGCTCAGGAGTCTGCCCCATGGATTTGCTTGGGCACTTCATATCAGCAGTTTCCACACTAAGCATTGCGAACATCAGCAGCATTGTAGCAGCTGAGGATGTGGTCACAGGCCAGGGAGAGTGGTTCTTATAGCAGAACAGGGGGTTATAGCTGCTGAGAATTTAGAAACCATCTAAATCTTTATGTGGATCTTTATTAAGGCAACTTAGTTAAGATTATAAAATACGTTTATAGTAGAGTAAGAAATTAAGCAGAGTTGTCTTAATTTCATGTCTAGCACTCATTATAATAGCATTCTGCTTTGTTCTCTTTTCAGATAAGCCAATAGACAGATAGATGAAAATTATAGGATGTATTTGTTTGCACGAGATAAACTGCCCCACTAGAAGAAAAACCGTCAAACAAATTAAAAAATTAATAATTCCTTGAAGCTAAGGGAATGTTCTTTTCTGTATACCAAACTAATCTTTTTTTCTCTGAATATTCTCCTTTGTGGTAACAGTGCAGGGTTTGAAAATTATCTGGGGTGACAGACAGATCTGCCATGTTTTAGAGCTTTAATGCATTACATTTCTTTTTTTACAGTTATTTCAGCAGAAATCATCTTAATTTCCTTTATATGTTCATTTTCTATTCTACTCTGCATTTCCAAATCCCTGTACTAAAACAAGCAAATGCCCCCATATCACCACAATACGCAGGTATCAGGCCCATCAATGTAAAAATGCAATCCTTCCTACTTGTAGTAATCAGCTGAGAGGATTCCTGTGCAAGGAGCAGGTGAAACGCATAATGTCTATTTTGGTGTATGCCTCTATATCATAAGTACAGCAAAGTGTATCTAGTTAATGATATAATTAACCAATGTACACATAATCAACATGTAGTCTGTGTACATGTAATCAATGTTACTGGTTTATGCACATTCCAGGATTGATTGCTGTCAGGAACCAAAACTGTGAGTAAGTCCCTGTGAAGTATACTCATGGCCTTTGCTCACCACAGACAGGATCTGTCTGCCGTGCCCTGACCTGAGGTGTGTCTGATACTGCGATATCTCAGATTTCCCTGCATCACAAGGGATGCAAGATTTATAACCTTTTCTATGACTATATCAATACATAGTTACCTGTCTTGAAAGCATTTGTGCCTTTCTTGTTGGGATCTGAAAAGAGCTAGCACCTCCTGGCTCCACCATGAAATGAAATATTTCCCCCTTTTACCTATTTTACGTCTATTTACCTCTTTTTCTGAAGTCTGAGTGAAAAACACTTGTGTAGGGTATGCAAGCAAAGATATTTTTGTTGCTGAACTAATACATTTGTAACTAATGAGGAGAAAAATAGAGCCTTTTAATTGTTAGTATTTCACTCTAGCATCAGCTTTCAATACCAGATGTTTAACAAAACATTTACAAAATCATATGGCTGTTAAAATGGGCTGGTAATGGCACCATAACAAGTTAATTTCATAAATTATTGATATTAAAAACTACTTCTAGGATATTTTTCTGTTTACCATCCTAATCCTGATTTTTAAAATATTTTTAATTGCTAGTTTTATTTCAGAATAGCTGGATTAAAATTTGAAGATACACTGTATATTTACCAAAGTCTTGCTTTTTGTTGTTACAATAGCCTCACATTAAGAGATGTTTTCTGAGCAAAGTAGTGGCATTTGAAATGTCTGCAATGTTATTCTTTCAAATATTCAGGAAAGTCATGATGGCCACCAAGTGAGAAGGGAAACTGCAGTTAGATTTGCGTGTTATACTAACTCCTCTTCTTGGAACATCCTTCTTAAATGTGATCAGAAAAAATGACAAAGGAGTTCTCCAAGGATGAGATACACAGTTATGTTTTACAGTATTTCTTATAAAGCAAATTATTTCTACAATGCATTAAACATACTTTTGAGTAAGAAACATTGCTAACAAAGATGCTGAACTCCAAAGGAAAACATTGATTACATGAAGGGGCTCCTGTCTCCTGGCTGTCTCAGCTCAATAACACTTCAGAAGGACCAGAGTCTCTTTTTAATGTAAATATTGCTTTAAAGTGAGGAACAAAGCTAACCTGAAAAGTGCTAGAGTTACCTTCATACACTGAAGGTGCCTGAGGAAGCTGTTTGTTTATCTTATCTGGCCTAGCTGTACCCATCACTGTGTCATCAGAATTCCTGTCTGTTGGCAAGAGGATATTTAGTTGATAAATAATGTTTAAACTTTATTTTTAAAGGACATTTTCCTCCTCTCTAAAGTTTTTTCCACCTTCGTACTTCAGTAGAGATATAAAGAATACTTTCAAATGGAAAATAGTAAGATAGTGGTTAACACCAAAAAGTTTCTCAAATAGGCTTTCCTTTCCAGATAAACTGTTTTCCCTTACTGTACATCTTCTGTGTGTAACCATATGTCAAGTTTCCTTGTCTCAAACTCAAAAGTAGCACCCAACAGCTGCCACCCAAGAGAGGCATGTGCACAAACAGAGCAATAAAACTACTGCAGAAAACTTTATATGCCCTAAACTTTTCTAATGAGGTTTTCTTCGCAGTTGATGTCTGACAAATGAGCTTCTGTCCTATAAAACATGCTAACTGAGATGCTGAGAGCTGGCAATTATTGAGTATGTCACACCAGGAAGCAGATGTGTGAGCTGTGGTCTGACTCTGACATGTGTTATGTCAGACTATCCCAAGCATCTCCAGGAGTCTCCGAGATCCTGATCTTGCTTTCTTTATTTAGGAAAAATCCCACTGAAACCAAGGCAGGGGTTGCTTTATTAGGTATGCAAAAATCAACAGCCCACAGATTCAATCACCTCAAGTGCTTTTAAATGACTTAAAGCTCAATACCTATTTTAAAGACAAGAAAGGATTACCATCTATGAAAGAAATTAATAAGGTCCCTAAATGCTTTTATAACTTAGACACTTGACCATCATTTTAGGAATAAATAAAGAAAATTAGCTTTTTGTAATGCTCTATATTGTTGCTGCCTAACCCTGAAAACAAAACGTAGAAAAATTTTCATTAGTAAAGTGCCCTAGACCACCTTAGGATTATGCTCAAACACCTCAGACCTAACGACTCGCAGAAGTCCAGAGCCTAAATCTTTAACAGGGTTTTTAGGTTGTCATGTGTACATAACCCACAAGGATGGAATGAGAAATGCAGTACAGCCTTTCCCATCCAGAAATACATTACCTAATCCTATCTATCTAAGGTTAGAAAACCTTTCTTCAGTCCTTTGCCTGTTTTGAAGCAAGTGCTTTTGAAAAGAATGGCTTATAATTAAAATAAATAAAATAAAGCCTCAAGAAGGTTCACAAATTAATCTAACGTTATCCTCCTGCGCAAAAAGAGGTAGACGTAGTTTCCTTCTCTTACTTCAGGGATGTTTGCCTGTTGTTGAAGTTCTGAGCTTACAGACTTCTCAACTTCTGGGCAGTCTGCTTCAGAACTTCACTATTGCTTTTATTTTGATCAGTTTTTACCCTAAAATATAACACAAATTTTATTGTTGGAATAAAAACTTTCACTTCCTTTTCAGCCAGATAATAGATTGTTTTTTTCTTCTCTGCAGCAAACTTTGCCATACTTTAAGGTTTCTATCACATCCTCATCAATCTCTATCCCCTTCCCTCAACTAATACACCCCAGATAGTTCAGCCTCTGCCTACATGTCAGGTTTTGCAGTGTTCCAGTTCTTCTCATTGCTCTTCTGTGGATACTTTTGCAGTAGCTCAAATTGGTCACAGCATTCCAGCTGATGTTTTGCCCATGCAGTTTTAAGTGGAGATTAATAGCAACTGGCAGCAAAGGCAGTGGGGAAGAATCCTATTTCAGGGCATCCAACCTTTTTTGCTATTTATCAGGATGTCTAAGCAAGCCATGTAGCCTGCTGTGACATAATAATATAAATTTCATCCCATCTGAAAGTGTTAATTTCACTACACTAAAAACATCTCGATTTGAACGTCTCTTAAGGCATTTGGAAATGCTAAACTAACAGCCTGTTGGATAAAGTCATGGCCTATATTTAACAAGATAATCCACCTTTTATTTCCCCAACCAGAGCAGAACTTCACATCAATGTGAGGATAATGAATTAATTTAAATGTGATAGTCTCAGCACTTTTCAAAGTATGGAGTTCTTTAGTTTGTTTATTTTAGAAAATAAATTTCCTAAAGAAAATAAAAACAGAATTTCAGACAAAAGATATGTCTCTTTGGATATAGCAGTAATTAATTCAGCTCTACCAGAAGTACTATTAAAAGAGAAAATCAGTAAAGCCTCTCTCTAAATACAGACTACAAGCTTGAAGTTTGTCTGGTTTTATTTTGCTATACCCGACAGTCACTCTATTCTTATGATCCACAATCAATATCAAATTAAAATAACTGGTCTATAAATCCACAGTAGTGAGACTTCTGACTTTCAAATATATATCATAAAAGTATTTTATATGTATAATTTTTGAGTCTAATCCTTCACATGCTGTGTGTAGTTATTCTATGCAACAGGCGGTCAGACAACAATTTCCTACTTACAAATGTCATTATTTGCCTGCCTTAAATACACTAAGACTGTTCATCACTGCTTTATATACTGCAGGAGGGGATCCAGAAAAAGCTGGTTACTACCCTTGAAATAACAAGACACAAGGATTTGATCTGAGCTCTGGTTCTGTTGAGATCCTTACCAGTAATTGCAAATTCAAAATCAACACTTAGGCTTCAACCTAGATCCAGAGTTTTCATGTCGAATTAGTCCACGTTGGCTTCTCTTCCCAGTCTTCAAGTGGAAAGGAGCAGGTGGGTGAAAGAACAGTACTTCATTCCCAACCATTCAAATGGTGGATGTCATGGGAGCATCACAGAATCACAGAATTACAAGACTGGAAAAAACCTTTAAGTTCATCAAGTCCATTTGTTCCCGTCCTATGCTAAACCTTATCCCTAAGTACCTGATCTACCCTTTTTTTAAACACGTCCAAGGAAGGTGACTCAACCAAATTTTTTTTTCCTAACAGCTAGTCTGAACCAGCCCTTGACAAAAAGTTGAGGATTGAGCATCATCAGTCATGGAAAAAAGGCAACACAGACAAGAACTGAGTGGGATAAGCCTTGGTAGGGACTGTGTATCAGCAAGTGATAGAAGAATTAACACCTGAGACTGCTGAAAAAGTGCAGTGTGGTGTCACTATGGACTGACTTGACTGATGGCCTGTGCCAACATATGGCTACTCTGACCACAGCTTGACACTGAGCCTGACTTGGAGGAACACAATGTTTCCCCAGGCTGGGCTGTGGCAACCCACCACAGGGATACGGGAGAGCGGATCTTAGCGAAGTCCCACTTTGTATGTATGTGCAAAGCTTTTCTTGACACAGCCTGTCTCTCGCTTGGCCCACTTCATAAACTGAGGTTAGCAGTGTCCATGGAGAGACGGAGCTTTATGTCTCATTCCAGTAGAAAATTATGTTTTGGGACTGTAACCTATATAGCAGGATCACGCACTTAAGCCTAAGTATGCACTTCAGTCGGAGAAGATGCAGATCACAGTTTCCTCACTTATTAAGAAAGCATCTAATGAAAGGTCTTAAAATTTCTTGGACTGAATGTATACTATAGTAATGCACAGTTTAGCTGTGTAGTCATTTTCTTCGACCGCCTTTAATGTTCTAAGTATCTTTTATTGTTATACAATTATAAATTCCTAACCAACATTTTTAACAGCTTCCAGAAATGCACTAAGTAATGTTACTAAAAGATGTCAAATATTTCATTTCTCCTATTTTGTTTATTATGAGGATCTTGTGTTTTTCACTGGTTTTGAACAGTATCTTCAGAGGAAAGGACTGGGATTACACATTTGATTGAATGAAAGGAGAAATGAGGAAAAGGTGGAAGAAAATATATCTTTTCACATTTCTACTTGAACTGTCAGTTCCTAAGTATCGAATTTATTTAAGTTACTGAAGTTCAAATAAATTTATTCTTTCTTCTGATTTTAGCTGAGATAGAGTGAATTTTCTTTCTAGTAGCTGTCATAGGGCTGTGTTTTGGATTTCAGATTAGAATAGTGTTGATCATTCGCTGATGTTTTTAGTTGTTGCTAGGTAGTTGTAGTGTCTACACCAACTCAAGGGCTTTTCAGCTTCTCACACCCTGCCAGGTGCACCAGAAGCTGAGAGAACTTAGCCAGGACAGCTGACCCAGACTCACCAGAGGGATGTTCCCTGACAGAGACCATCAGGCTCAGCCCAGAACAGGGGAAGGTAGCCAGCAGTCGGATAGCTTCTCAGAAACAGACTGGGCATCAGGGTGGGTTTTCCACTGGTGTTGAGCAATTGTATTCGTTAATCACTTTTATTATTGCTATTTTTATTATTATTATTATTGCTGTGGCGGCTGTTGTTATTATCTTGTTATCCTATTAAACTGTTTTTATCTCACTCCATGAGGTTTTTTCCAATCTCCTCCACATCCCCTTGGTGGGAGGATGAATGAGAGCACAGCTGCATGGTGCTCAGTCACTGGCAGTGTTTTAAACCATGACATTAGTATAACACTGGAGAACACTTTTTTATGAAAAAGGAATTCTTTCAAGTTTCAGAATTTAGTATATTTGGTAAAGAAAAGTTTGTCTATTTGATTTAAGATATTTTAAAAACAAGGAAATAAATAGTGTGGTCTTCTTCCTAATGGCATTTTTAAAGAGTTGGAGCCAAGAATTATACATGCAATTATGCATTTTAAATACTGGGCTTCATATTAACATGCTGGGTTTATGACCAAAATATTCTTGCATAACAGGAATTCATATTCATTTTCATATATACATATATATATGTGTAGGTTTGTATATATGCATATATATATGCATATATATGTGTAGGTTTGTATATATGTATATATAAAAATTTCTGGAGTTTAACTCCGGGGTTTTTTATGTTTGTGGAAGGCAGCAGAGGTGGTAGGACAACTAGTTGCTCTATTTTTATTTTTCTAGTACATTCCAGTCATATAACCTAGCTTTACTACCTTTGGTTGTGCAGCTATAGACTATATATGCCTACTAGTAACGTTAATTGTATTTTCTAATTATTATTTATATTTTTTGAGAATGGTTTTATAACCATTTTCTTGATGGATTTAAACATTTATTTTTGCTCTAAGAAAGTTTGCCACATAAGCCTTTTCAGTGAGGACAGAACGTTGTCATTTTTCCCACTGTAATAGTCAGTTTGATTAACATTGCTTTCTGAAGAATGTCTGCCCTTATGATGGCCATATATCCTGATTTTTATTATGCTGTTGTCCTGCCTCCAGTAAAAGATCCATAGTACCATATACAATTGATAACCCACTTATGCCTTTTGTGACCTATATTTTCTCCAGTTTTTACTATAGCTGTCCCTGCCTGTAAAATATTTTTTCCTCACTTGCATCACATCACTGTCAATTCTGTTAACAATTATCATCATTTCGCATTTCTCCTTTCTCGTTTTCTGTAATCAACTCCTTCAAACACCACATATAGTTAAAATTTTGATATAGAATATTTTGAGAAACTGAATTCTTGTAATTTACAATACAGAACAAGTTGATAACGAACACTGCTTTGAACTAGACCTTTGGGATGTTATTTGTCTTGTTGTTTGAATAAGAATGTGCTTGAAGTTATGATCTGAGAGGACACTTTTTGCCACCTTCAAAATGAAAAATAATGACAGAAAGAAAAAAAACCCAAAAAACCAACAAAACTCATAATGATTTTATACCGGTCAAAATCTCCCAGATATTACAAAGCCCTTTATCTGTGTGCTAGACAATATTAAAAAAACCCAAACAAAACAAAACCAACAACCAAACACAACAATGCAAACTTTTAATAAAATATAAGAAAGAAATGGGTCACCAAACAGATGACATGGATTTGCTAAGCCGAGGAAATATTTCCTAGTGTATACAATTACTCTTTCTGTTGAGTGCCATGACATCTATTAGGAGATATAATATTACTTGGAGAAGACCTGTGTTGTCCACTTGAAAAATAATTAAGTTTTTCACTGCTCAGTAGATTGCATCAGAAAGCACAACCATAGATGGTGATAACAAAGCTGAAAGTCAAGCTTATATCAAATTAAAAATCATAACAGAGGGGGGAAAAAAAAGAATAACAGCAAAATATTTTCACTTTTAAAATATGAAGGCTTTTCTCCTTCTCAAGGGTTTTAGTTATAATTTTCTTTTAAATATGGTTTGGGGCAGCAGCAATAAATTACTCATCATTTCTTTCTATTTGAGTACATAAACCAGTTCAGTATGTTATCCTGTACAAAAGCATTTTAGTTTAGAGAAAAGTGGCTACAGACTGATGAAAAAAGATTTCATCCAGCATCAATTTATCATCATGTTTACAAGAAATGTTTTACAGAATTTTATAAAGCCTGAATCTGCGCAACAAGTTAGGGATTTGTTCACTCTTTTCTTAATATGCTTACAACTATTATTAGTGTGAATTTCCAGAACTGTCCACTACATAAAGTCATTGAACCATATCCTGAGAACTAGATACCTATATTTAAGTATTGAAATCAAAGAACATAATCCATGAAATCTTGCTTGGCTTGAAAACTTGAGTTAATTTTTTTCACTAATAATATCCCAAATTCTGGTACTCTACAAACTCAAAACCTGATAGGATTGATCATCTTACACTGGTATCGGGTTACAGAGGGTAGGAGCAGAGAGAAATTCCAGAGGTTACCTCCTGCATTCCCTGACTCAAGGTCAGGTCAGATATACTTTTATTGTTCATAATCGATTATTACAATTTGGTTTTAAAGAGTTTTTCATTAACTAGAAGAGTCAAGCTCGGTTCCTTTGGATGTAGACATCTAAAACTAGATGAGGTGAATCATAGTTTTTGTGTGAACAACAGGAATATATAAACATAATGGAAAGAAGGGGCGGGCAGAAAAATGGATTAAAACCCCAAGGACTGTAGCACATGACAATTGCGGGCCTGTGAAGATCGCAAGGACAGTTTTGAGTGCGGCACTAGCCTAACAAGGTGTAGATAGTTGCCCACAATCATGTACTGTTTAGTGACCATCAAAAGATTTCTGCTCCAGCATCCAAAGAGCCAAACTACCAATAGCAGGATATAATCATTTGTGATTTTAAGAGTCACAACTAGAGAAAAGAAAAAAGACTATAATATAAACTTGGGCATTAAGCGATATCATATGGAGTACCATTCTGTCACAAAGTGGTTGGGATTGGGTCCTATAGCCACTCCCCTGTATTGTGAACAGGAGTTGGATTACTACATTATTCTTTCTGTTCCAGTTTAAGTTACAAATTCACATGTAAGAGGGTTTATAATACTTTTCTAAAGGGCAGTATACTTTTAGTTCAGCTATGGAAAATACTTCTGCTGAGGAAAGGATTTTCAGAGTTTGACATCGACATGAATTTTATTAATTCTACTGGAAAAAAACACCTTTTAAACTCCAGGTTAAATTTTCTGTTGAAGTAAATGAGGCAGAACCATAAAAAATATCCTGAGTTAACAAGACCTCACATGACACACTGCATGAAATGTGAGATTTTTTTCATTTCAGCCCAACTCTATCAAGAAATAAATTTAAGAGACATTTGGAAAACATATAAAAAAATCCCAAAGAGATAGGAAATTTTATTGCATTTTTCCTCTGTAAACTTATTTTCCAAAAAGGAAGAAAATTACAGAATTACAGAGCATTTGAAAGTCTAAAGTTTTAGAAAGTGGGATAGGCAATTTGCTATGTGCAACAGACTTCCTTGTGACTTTATCTGATGTGTCATTCTGCCTGCCCAGAAGAAGCTGCCTAAATTCCACACAGAAATCCAGTCTGTTTGTTTCATAGCATTGTAAATCTCTAAAATCATCTATGTGCTTATAGCATCACTATGTAAAAATGTGAAAAACTTTCTGCTGTGAGAGAGGGATATGCCATTTCTTACATGGAGTTTGTCATTATGTAAGGACACACAAGAAAAGAAGGGGAATGGTAAACCTCCACGCGTACTTATCCTATCCCTCCAAAATCTTATGAGCCTGAAATACCGTATGTGGAGGTATTCTGAGTGAAAGCTCTTACCCTGCTGAAAGGCAACAGGAGATTGCAGAACAGAACTCAAGAGCAAGCCTTATCCTGCAGTTGTAGTTAGGGAACCCAACCAAAGGAAAAGTCTCAGAATCAACATTCTGCTTCAGTAACAGCTGCTGGTAGCTGTTGGTTGGTAGCCAATGGTAGCTAGTGCAAAATGCAGCACCACTTTCACAGAATCACTCAATTGTAGGGGTTGGAAGGGACCTCGAGAGGTCCCCCTGCACCCCATACTTAAGAGATTTATAAACATTGATTAGGTCCCCCCTCAGTCTTCCTTTCTCCAGGCTGAACAGCCCCAGCTCTCTCAGCCTTTCCTCATAGGCTAGATGTTCCAGGCCCTTAATCATCTTCGTAGCCCTTCTTTGGACTCTCTCAAGGAGATCCCTGTCCTTTTTATACCAGGGAGCCCAGAACTGGACACAGTATTCCAGGTGGGGCCTGACCAGGGCAGAGTAGAGGGGGAGGATCACCTCCTTCGACCTGCTGCCCACACTCGTCCTGATGCACCCCAGGATCCCATTGGCTCTCTTAGCCACCAGGGCACACTGCTGACTCATAGCCAACCTGTCGTCAACCAGGACCCCCAGGTTCTTCTCCACAGAGCTCTTCTCCAGCAGGTCAACACCCAGCCTGTACTGATACATGCGGTTATTCCTCCCCAGGTGCAAGACTTTACACTTGCTTTTCTTGAATTTCATCTGGTTTCTCCCTGCCCAGCTTTCCACCTGTCCAGGTCTCGCTGGATGGCAGCGCAGTGTTCCTGCGTGTCAGCCACCCCTCCCAGCTTTGTATCATCAGCGTACTTGCTGAGGATGGATGCTATTCCCTCATCAAGGTCATCAATGAAGATATTGAACAGGACTGGACCCAACACCGAGCCCTGGGGAACACCGCTAGTCACAGGCCTCCATTCAGATTCTGCTCCACCGATCATGACTCTCTGAGCTCGGTCCAACAGCCAGTTCTCTACCCACCTCACTCTCCACTCCTCTATCCCATACTCTCTCAGCTTTTCTATCAGGATGTCATGGGAGGCAGTATCGAAAGCCTTGCTGAAGTCAAGGTAGATGACATCCACTGCTCTCCCTCCATCCTCCCAGCCGGTGATGAGATAATAGAAGGCTATGAGATTGTTCGAGCATGATCTTCCCTTGGTGAATCCATGCTGACTACTCCTCATGACCTTCTTCTCTTCCAGTTGCTTGGTGATGGCATGCAGAACGAGCTGTTCCATAACTTTTCCAGGGACAGAAGTGAGGCTGACTGGCCTAGAGTTGCTAGGATCCTCCTTCTTGCCCTTTTTAATGACTGGAGTGATATTGGCTATCCTCCAATCCTCAGGCACTTCTCCTGTAGTCCAGGATCTATCAAAGATGATAGAGAGCGGCTCCGCAATCATTTCCACCAGATCCCTCAGCACATGTGGATGCATCCCATCTGGGCCCATGGATTTGTGTGCATTAATCCCTTTGAGCTGCTTTGTTCTGTCCTTAGTGAGAACCTGACATCTTTTTGCCTCTTCTTGGGCTGTGCAGCCCTAACACTGCTAGCTGCAGAAGGGCTCTGCTTCAGACACAAGAGTGAAAGAATAAAGCCTGTGTGCTGAGGTTTCAACCTCATAAGGGTGAGAAGGGCCTGATGCCCCAGGCTTTTACTGATGGGGAATTATTTAAAGCAATGGGCAATTAAGAAAAACCTCAAAAATTGTATCTTTAATGTTTGATCCCTTCTTTTTAACACAGCAGTATTCTAAGATGTCATGGTTTAACCCCAGCCATAACTGCACACCATAGAGATGCTCAATCACCACCATGGGTTGAGATAAGGAAACTTAATAGAAAAACAAAGGTAGATGATGGTCATGATGATTACTATTATGAGGATGATGTCGACAATGACAACTATGTTGACATGATATATACAACAAGTAAGGCACAAATGCAATTGCTTGCCACATTCATTGCTTCTGAGCAGCGATCCCATCTACCGGCTGACTACCCCAGTTCTATGCTGAGCTCTATGTTCTCTGGCAGGGAACATCCCTCTGGTGAGTCTGGGTCAGCTGTCCTGGCTGTGTTGTCACAGCTTCTGGTGCACCTGGTAGGGCATGAGAAGTTGAAAAGCCCTTGTTTTGATGTAGACTCTACAACTACCTAGCAACAACTAAAAACATCAGAGAGTGATCAACATTATTCTCATCTGAAATCCAAAACACAGCACTATGCCAGCTACTAGAAAGAGAATCCCAAAAGAACTCTATCCAAACCAAATTTAAGACATAAGACTATCTTTAAGAGAGAGAGAAGGGTGAATGCTTGGTGTATGGAGCTTTCTCATAATTAATTAATAATTAAAATATTGAAGTCTTTATGAGGCCACGATAACAACAGTGATAACAAACCTTTCCAAAATATTCAACACCCCTTATAGATTTTAGTTACATTTGCCTTAAAATCAGAAAATCCTGTATCACACTTGGGTAAAATCCCCGGAATATTGTTCCCTGGGTTAAAACAATATACAGTAGGTATCCTGTCTTCTAATAAAACACTCTTCTTCGATGCCTTTTATCCCCTGAGTTTTATGATTGTGTACTTTTGTATTTTGAGGTTCATCAGAAAAGCATACCCTTCCGATCATTAGATTTTTGTGTGTTACACTTTTCAAGCTAGTAATGAAGGCTAAACTTGAAACAATATCGTGGGTTTTTGACTTAATAATATGAGACATAGGGTCACTTGTTTAAGCACTGAGTTTGGTTTGCATTTATACAGTGAATATCACCCAGCATAAATAACTTGCAGAAAGTTTATAGCCCACTTAAATGTCGGGAAAGCATAATTTTAATGACTTAGCTGCTAACACACCGAAGGGCTTATGAATACTGTGAACTTTAAACACATAAATGAATAAAACTACCTGTATGCTTTCTTAGATTTTATGTACAATTTCAGTATAGTTACATTATTTAAAGTTCTATATTGATGATCATCAAATACCTCTTTGTGGTATTCATTTATTGGCCTAATCAGTTCTTCAACATTATTCAGAAGTAACTTTCAATGTGAAGAAAAAGAAAAAAAAAAAAGTAAGGCTTGTTCTAATATTAGTCATTTGTGAGATTACATGGCTTACAAATAATTTAAATGAAACCAGCTATTATCAGGAAGAAATAAACACTTGTCAATAGAAGTAGTGTTTCGGAAGATTACTTCATTACGCTTTGAGTAACATAGAAAAATTCAGCAGATCCTGACATGGACACCAGTGTATGGTGTCAGTGTAGCATCTAGGAACATACAGCTGCCATATAAACTTCTAATAAAACAAAAAAATAGGACTTGGTTAAAATAACATTTCATGGTCAATACACAGAAGAAAGATTGTAACAGTGAGTAACTAAACAAAAGTTTGTTCTAACAACATTTATGGAAAGCAAAGTTTAGAGTACACATTTTTCTAGACAAAGTTAAACAGAGAAAGATAAACAAAACACAATAACTGATGGAAACAGATCAGATTATTCCATTAGCTGGATAACATTAACTATCAGCAAAGGCTGAATTTAAAAAAAACCAACAACATTTTATCAGGTGTTTCATATTTGGGTTGGTTTTTTTTTTTTTTTGAAGTAAAACCTGATCCGAGAATATAGAATTATAGAATTGACCCGGGGTATAGAATCACACTACATGCATAGTATAGCACAATTAGGGAAAACAACTCTTGCATAGCTAGACAATGATGTAGAATAGCTTGAAAGCCTTGTACTTTCCAGGATAAAATAAAGATAAAGGGCAAGGACTGGAGGATGGAATAATAGGTACCCATCCCCATCGTCTCCGCCTCAACAAAAGAAACAGGAGACTGATAAAGGACTTGATATACGACTAGGACCAGCACATTCCGAGGAAAGCAGACAGTCAACAAGGCCATACGCTAACTCAGACCGATAAGAACGTTGCAAACACCAAGACCAGCACATTCCAGGCAAAGGGTGAAAAATACATCATGAGGTAGACTCGGAGCCTTCCTCCCAGAGACCCTTGCCCACAATTTTTTTAAGGATCTGCGCAAGCGCGAAGGACTGATAAGCTAATTAGCATGTGAAGCGAGAGTAGGCGGGGTTAGGTAATTAATATGTATAGGCGTTAGTTGAATATTCTTTGTTTGATTGTATAAGTATGGGATAGTTTCGCTGCTCCGGTGTGCACGTTTGTGGTGGAGCAATCCCCCGTGCCCCTGCGCGCAATAAACATACCTACTTTATAACTTTCGAGTTATAGAGTCTATTTCCGTACGTCAAACCTAAGAAAAATGCAGAGAGTTTTTAACAGAACTGCCCTGCCCATAGAGCTAGTGAATGGTGCTGCATGTTAAGAGCAAGCTTAAAATAAAGAGCAAGAAAAAGGCAGAAGATGGAATATTCCTAAATTAACAAAATAAACATTTTATGACATTATAGCATAAAGCTTGTAGTTCTTCTTAACAAAAGGGAATGCACAAGCAAAGTCAGGGAGGCAGTTATGATCTTCCTTTCTTGAGAGTATACTTGAAACCTGGAATTTAAGACTGAAAAAAGTACCTTGTTTTCAGCATACTGATGGGAGGAATCAAAGAGGTTTATTATAAAATGTGGAATTCTATTTGGAAAATGTCTCAACATTTGTGCAGAAATGCATGGTATACATTTTATGTGATTAAACAAAGAACAGAAAAAAACTCCAGATATAAAATTACATCAACCATATTTTAATTGTCAGAAAGCATTTGCCAGTCTCATACTAACTCCTACCACAGAACTGTGCAGTCCACTTACATCTTTATAAACAGAATTAAAGGTTATAGGAATATGGTTAAGGGCACAGGCGAAGGTACACAAATGAAAGTAAAACCGTGTAATCCTCAGTTGTCGAGATATAACACACAGTCAAAAGCATTTGTAACAGAGGAAATGCAGTGGAAAAGTTCATGGTAAATAAATTTCAAGAATCTGTCTAACCCTTAAATTAAATAAGCTGTTCCAAACTCCTCTGATAAATAATGTGAAATGGTAGCAATTTGTAGCAGTCCTTATGAACCATGTGTAATACTGTAGCAACAGGCCTGCAAAGTTAAGAAATGTGCCCTAAGGCAAAATTTGTATAGAAACAAAACGCATGCACCCCTGTCAAATCCTTTTTTTTTTTCCTTTAAGCACTTGTGCAGTTTTTTCAGAAAGATGGTTCCCGTACATGTCAGCGCATTCCTTACGTGTATATTTGGGCTATACATTTTGTGAAGTTATGTTACATTATTCAAAATGTGTATCAAAGCTCATAATTTTCTATATCTACAGGGAGAGTTGCATTTCATATTAGTAAGTTAAAGTAAATGTAAACTGATTCTTTCCTGAATTCTGATTACTGTATGTATTTTATATGCTATTACTATTTTTACATGCTATGTTAAATAGACTAAACTGATAAGAAAAAGTTTCATTTAGCACAACAAACAGAGCTATGTAAAGCAGGAGCTAAGCAAAGCTTTAAATGCTTGCAGGTAGAAATGGCTAACACTGTTGTATATTGACTTACTTTACTGTGCCACAACTGCAGGATGTCATGAAAGCAGATTTCATTCTGCATTGTTCACACACAACACCCAGAAGTGTGCTAGGTCATTTCCAGGCATAAAAGAACCCTCTCTCCAGGGGATGGCTCTTTTATTCTTTCCTGTTTGGCTGCTACCTTTAATCTAAAATTAAAGCCATTTACACTGATAATATATGCTTGCTTCTTGTATATTGAAAGCCAAACATAGGCTGTGGTACTCCAGCAGGCTGCAGGATCAAAAGCCTCATCGCTGCCTGACAGGCTATGAAGTAGTTGCCCCTAGAGAAAGGCTGAACTTCTGCTCCTACCACACAATTCCTGGCCTCAGAGCCTGGCAGACCTCCTCCCTTGCACAGCTGGGTGCATCACTGGCAGCTTCCACTGCTAAAGAAAACAGGAGCAGCGGCAGCTATTTGCCTCCAGGCTGTAAGATGCATCATTTCAGGCAACTAATCCCCGTTAAGAGGGCTGTGGTAAAAGAACTACTCTTTGCAGGGATAGAAAAATGTGAATACACTTTTAATTAAGGACTGGTATAAAGTGACAGCAGAATTGGGACTGTCTGATGATATTACTGACATTTTGAACCGCTGCAGATAGAGCTTATTCTTGCCACTCGTGCTTCCAGCTGAAGCTTGCTTCACAAAAATGAGACCCCAGGGGCTTGATCTGCCAAGGTGCAGAGCTCTCTCACAAAGCATCGAGTGCTCTCAACTGACACGGAAAGCAGAGAGGCTTGGTCATACTCAGCCCCCCACAGAAAATCCCAGAACTGGCAACATCAAGTGTATCTTGAACTGTGAACAAAAGGCAGGCAGAAAACAATCTTCTGATAATGTCCAGCTTCTTTGCCTCTTCCAAAGCCCCTGCATGGCTGATTAAAAATGCACCACAGTTGCGCAATGTCAACCATTCCTGCTAGCAATGCCGATTTTTCTTTCGGATCATTTTGTCCTGTACCTACCAGCCCCTCAGTCTGAATTCAGCCTCTAGCTATATTGCTATTCCTGTGATTTATAGTGGGAGATTTCTACAGCAGTATATTGCTCTGCCCACTTTCTTCCAGACTGGGATTTCAGTCTCTTTCTTACGTTTAGGTGTATCTGTCATTTTTTACTTCATTCACTTAGGATATAGACATACTTTGCTACAATTGGTGATACTCTGCGATCAATTGGCAGTGACTGGCTTGTCCTTTACACGCCATCTGCCTTTGCCTTCCTCCAGTCCTGCTGATGCCAGCTGTGCTGGTAACTGGACACCATTGCTCAAAGAATGTCTCTCACTATTTCACACTATTTGCAGAGGAACCTAACAACCATTGGGAGAAAAAAAAATAAAGAAAAAATAAGAAAGAGAAAAAAATGTGCTTATAATACCAAATGTTGTTCAGTGGTTCCAGCACTGATGGCAGTCGGACACTGGCACCGAAAGAGAGTCTAGTAGCAGTGCTGCTATGTAGAAATCTAACATAGGAACTCAATAACTGAGTAACATCAGAATGAGCAGCTTGCCCAATGCTCACAGTACCAGTATCAGTGACATCAGGTCTGTTTCCAGGTATTATTGAATATAAAATAATTATTAGAGGGATTATATGCTTTGGTTTGGTTGTATACAAAGAGGTGAAAAGAATATGCAAAAATTCTGTTTGGGAACTCGAAAATCACCGTATGAAACCTCTGAGTCAGAAAATAAATGAAATGCATGTCTGGAGTGTGCATATTGCCCACTGCCTCACACTGCCTGTTGTACATATGTATGTGCATGTATATAACATCTAATAAATAAAGTTGCAAATGATGACATGCATAAATAGCTCCTAGATTTTTAAAGATTTATAAACTCCTGTTTTCTTTTCCTGTAGGACAGATTGTTTCTGTATGTGCAGCTATTTATGTACACTCTTAATGCTAATATGATGTTATCCAAGTCTGCATCAGCCTTGCTTTTTCAGGTGTGAATCATGAATGCATTCATTTATCCACATTACTGCATTTGTTTCTGATTTAAGTCATGAAGAGAGGGCAAACCCAGGTGATGGTTTTGTGTGCTGAACACGACATGAATCTGAGATTATCATTACATATATTAATGGAATATCTATCCTGCCTATCCCAAATGACATTCAGTATAATCTTTATGGGAATCACAGTTTTTGTGTGCTTATTCATTACATAGTGTTACAGAAATATGAGTTAGGGATCTTTTTAATTATTTTAATTGATGGTGGTGGTAGTCCTGTCCATAATAGCTGTTTGTCTGTAAAACCAGGTGCAATGTTTACCAGGAATTCAACCAGCTAGGACACAGACAGTTTCATAAAATCCCTTAAAACAGCCTCTATTAAAATGTCTTCACTGTGAGACAAGATAGAAGTACCCCTTTCTGAGACTAAAAGTAGAAATGTCATTTGTCATTTTGAAACTATAAATCTATCCCATCCCTGTTTTTAGATTATGGTTTTAAAGCTCTGACATTTTTCACTACAGCTTAAACTACCATTGCATAAATACATACACACTTCTGCAGACAAGCCATTTTTCCAAATCAAAGCAAATCAACAGCTGCTTAAAACATAATGCTGCAGATACTCGTGGGTAGGAACAGCCTGATTTGTCCATTGCATGAGTATTGATTTTTGATTGCAGAGGTTATTCTGCAGATGAAAAGATCATAATCATACTAAGAGATGCTTCACTGAAAACTTGCACTCTATGAAAGAAAGTGGAAAAAAATAATTCAGCTAACTGAATAAAAAAGCAGCAATTACTGCTGTCTTTGTCCTTGTTTCTAGAACCCTGCTGTAAATGACCTTAAATGTCTGCTCACATCAGTACTACCTAATAGCCAAAAGTGGAAAATGGGAAGTTGTGCAAAAGAGAAAAAAAGAGAAATAAAGAACTCTAGCCTAGTTTCTTCATGCATGTCAAGGACTTGGCCACAGTTCCTCTCTATCCTCCTTTTCAGAATCTTGAAGAAGGGATCAATAAACAGTGAGGGGCAGGAATTCAACAGGTCAGAGAAAAATGGATTTGTGGATTGTAGAGAAAGAAAATTGTGAAAAATTCAAGACAAGAAAGTGCTCAGCTGCTGATCTGTGTCCTGGAAGCACTTCAGGGACACAGGCCTATCCCTGTTTCACTTTAAAGTTCCTGAAATCACCCCAACTTCTTCATCAGTGAATGTGTACATGGCTGTGGGACTCAGCTAATCATGTCTGGATATGGGAAGTAGATCAATTCCATACTGATATCCCACAAAGTCCTTAATCTTGCTATACTTTCACTACTTGTGTAGCACATACAGGCTGTACAAAAAAATGCAGGTGCAGCTGCCACCTTCTTCAAAATGAAGAAACTGTGGTTCTCCTGCTGACCTTTGGTATTACAGTTGCCTGATCAGAGCACTTGCTCCGCAAACAAAAGACCCAAGGTCATTTTTCTGCTCAGCGTGAGTGGATTTAACCTTACATCTTCTCCCTCCTATGTGAGTGTCCTAAATATTAGACTGCAGACACTTCTCTGCATGTGACAAGAAAAGTATCATCCCCTCCTACTGAAACTGCAGCTTTGCAGCAAAGAATAAAATACACTGAAGTAACAGCAGAATACAGAAACCTGAAGAAATTATCATCTATCTTTTTACCTAAAAACACCAACTTTGTGGATAAGAAAATGAAGAGTTGGCATTAATCGGAGTAAAGATAAAATACCAAAGTAGGGATATCAAAGCTCTACTACCACCCTTCAGAATCCTTTGGGAAGAGGCTGATTCTGCAGATGCCACAGGTGCCTTCGAAGCATATATTTCAGGTCAATCCTCCCCAAGGACTTATGAAGAGCAACATGGAACATAAGGAATAAACTCAAATTGCACACTCATGAAGAGTAGAGTAAGCACTTTCATATATATCTAAGGGGACTGAGACCTGTTGTGTATTTACCTGAAGGAAGATCCATATGGAAGATCCACAAGAAACACCATAGATGCCCATGTTTCAGCTGTAGAAACAAAGTACTTAGGAAAGCGTTTGATATCATCACTCGTGACATCCTTGTGTCTATTGTGGGCTTCCCATGGGGTCACAGCCTACTTCAAGCATCTAGCTGCTCTCACAGAGGGTCTTCCATGGGGTACAGGTGGTTATCTGCTCCACCATCATCCTCCATGAGCTGCAGGGGCACAGACTGACTCACCATGGGTTTCATCACTGACTGGAGGGGAATCTCTTCTCCAGTGCCTGGATCACCTCCTCCCCAACCTTCTTCACTGACCTTGGTGCCTACAGTGTTGTTTTGCTCACATAATCTTGCTCCTCTCTTCTAGCTGCTGTTGAACAGCCTTTTTTTCCCCTTCTTAACTCTGTTATCCCAGAGGCACTACCACCTTTGCTGATGGGCTCAGCCTTGGTCAGTGGTATGGGTCCATCTTTGAGCCGGCTGGTATTGTCTCTTTCAAACATGGGGGAAGCTTCTAGCAGCTTCTCAAGGAGTCATCCCTGTAGCCTCACTGCTGCTAAAAACTTGCCATACAAATCCAATACAAATCACCTTTTGAATCTCATCTTTAATTTGTATGTGCAAAGGTAATTTTTTATGGTGTTTGTTTGTTTTTTCATTTACCACAACTTGTTTATGTTTAACATAGTGAGGTTTGTGCAATAGAACTCATTATGACTAGGAAGAGACAGTCAATAAGCAAAATCACTGAGCACTGCAGTTGATGGTGAACTATGCAAAAAAATAACAGCAAAATAGTTGGGGGTTTTTAAGATTCAAACTTTCCGGAATTTTTTTCATTCCAGTGAACTGACCATGTTCAAATTTGAAAAAATAGTTCCTTGCCTTATAAATGCCACCTTTTCTAGCTAGCCTACAGTCCTTTCTCCTGTCCTCAGAAGTAGTTTTGTCTTTCCTTGAATCACAGAATCATAGAATCATAGAATCATAGAATCATAGAATCATAGAATCATAGAATCATAGAATCATAGAATCATAGAATCATAGAATCATAGAATCATAGAATCATAGAATGGCAAGGGTTGGAAGGGACCCCAAGGATCATGAAGCTCCAACCCCCCTGCCACAGGCAGGTCTACCAACCTCAGGCCTGGATCTACACAAGGTTGCCCAGGGCACCATCCAACCTGGCCTTGAACACTTCCAGGGATGGGGCATCCACCACCTCTCTGGGCAGCCTGTTCCAGCACCTCACCACTCTTTCTGTAAAAAACTTCTCCCTAATATTCAATCTAAACCTTCCCTCCTTCAGCTTTAAACCATTCCCCCTTGTCCTGCCATTATCTGCCCTTTTAAAAAGTTGATTCCCCTCCTGTTTGTATGGTCCCTTCAGGTACTGGAAGGCTGCAATGAGGTCCCCCCGCAGCCTTCTCTTCTCCAGGCTTGTTCTTTATTCATAATTCTATGAATAATTCTATTCAGTTTTGCTCCTTCTGAAGAAGCATATACCATCATCTTCCAAACTGCTTCAGATTTTCTGTGAATAAAATTTTGAATGTAGAGGAAGTAGGTGTACATTATGGTTGAGTCCAGCTAAGTTACAATAGATGCCTCACTCTTTTACTATGAATGCAGAAAGCAGCTTTCATTGCATTTGTTTGAGTAATCTCAAGTTATTGACTTGAGAAAAACTTAATCTCAATCCATGTTTACTTATGTTTCCATTTTTAGGAACTTCAGTAATGCACTTTTTCTCCATCATCAGTTTTGAAATATACCAGCTCTACGTGAAAATGATAAAAGTTAAAAATAGTTTATAAATTATGAGTATGATGCAGGTTCTGAGTTCACATGGCTGAAGATGTGATAAAGCTGAATTTTTAAATCTCCATGTGGTTCGTTTCATTATATTGCTAGATATTCTGCTCTAGACACCTGTTTGAAGAACTGGCTCACTGGTAGGGATGAAAATGGGCAGCTTTTCATTTCCATTCTGCAATAGTATGACTTTTCCTTGAACTGGAATTAGTACTTGATTATAGCATCCTTCTTCCACTTCTATTTTGAGGAACAATGGGTGCAAATAGATGAGGCTTTACTAAAACATAATGCACAGCAGAGAGAAAAAATGTGTGTGAAATACAGAATTATAAGGTCATTAAGAGAATGGCTGTGAATGATGAGGCAGTTTCAGCTTTGTACCTCAAAGAGTAGAGCCAGTGTGTTGCGGACTAGCATGCCTCAACAGAAAATGTCAAAACAGTATTTTGCCTTTTTACCACTGTTATAGAGCTAGCTGCACCTTTCTATTTTCAATATCTCTGACTACATTCCTGAAATGTAAGGTGTCTTTAATTGTATTTGTAAATAATTTGAATGTTCTTCACCCAGGCGGACCATAAAGCACTGGCACATCTAGTCATACCAAGGTGCCTCACATCATATCCTGTTCCCAGCAGTGTTCAAAAGGGGGGAAGACTATAAAAAATGGGGCACGCAGTGAGTGATATATCCCCTCTCTGGCTTTAGCAGCCCCACAGTTTTGAGAGTCCCAGGTTAACCAGTGTCTCTGAATGAGAGGCTGCATCTCAAACACTCTGTCCATGTCTCAAAGCAGACATAGGGCTTATTTGGCTTTTTTTTTTTCCATCCGTGTAAATCCTTACCCCTGTGATACTCACATCCTCAAATCCCAGTGCTGATCAGCAGCTATTAAAACAAAGTTGTTTGAGGGTTTGTTTGCTTGTTTGTTCAGCACCTGGAACAAAACAGCAGGCAAAGGGCTTTTAAAATAATTAGCCCGCAGACATTTTCAGTCTCACCTTATGCTTTCCTTCAAGCATAGTTAGATAAGGTTTCCTCTTGAGTTATGGAAATGTAACTGACTCAAATCACATCCATGACTGGTTGTCCTAGTGGCCTCTGCCTTCCTTAACTAGCATACATCTGCTGCTAGGAATTCCTCTGTATTTGCTGAGTTTCTGGGCATGGTTATCATAAAGATCAAGGGTTTCGTTGCTTCAGCCCCCAAAGTAAGAAGTCTCTGGGGCTTGACATTTTCCTTTTTCTTGGACTGATGAGAAATCCATACAGCTAAAGTTTATCCAGGAGAACATCACGCAATACTTGCTCAGTGGCTTGGAAAACTACACCTGTAAGACCCATCTCATGAGCTGTTCTAACACTTCTGAGGGTCTAGTGTCTTCTGTCAATTACAAAGTTAAAATCATTGGCATTTATTGGTCCTATGCAAAGTCCTTTATTGGTACCACTTGCCTAGGCAAAAATGTACAATCATAAAAGCACTCTCAAAACATACGATCATATTAAGAAGTATAGCAAAAATATATGGTATAAGAGAAGGGACTTTTCTTGTTTACCAAATTTTAAACTAGCTGAGCTGACAATTATAAGAGCTGAGGTTTCTCTTCAACCTACTAGATTTTTTAAATTTAGTGAAGCTGTTACACTTTGCTGGTTTCCAAGGGATAAGTGGCATAAGTGAAGAGCGCCTGTTCTTCTGGGTTCTCAGAATATGCAATTCAGTCAAAAGACACATGAGATATAGCAGTTCAACTATAACAAGATCTTATTTAACTGTTTTTCTATAGAAAGACATTATTGTACGGAGTCATACATGCAACCCGACTATAGGAAATGGAGGTGCTTAAACAATGAGGAAGTAAAGGGAAAACAGAAAGAAAATGGAAGGCAAGCACAATTCTTCAGAAAACACTGAAAATAACAAAAAATTAAATGACACAAATTCTGCATAAGAAATTGAACAGCAGACAGAGACTCTGTTTGTCTAGTGCTACTGAAAATTCGGACAGAGAAGAGGATCTATATCCACGGATTCACTGTAATTGGACTCTAACAGGTTAAGAGCCAGCATGAAAAGGCTGCCAAATTAACAGCCAGTCCTGTTAATGTACTGGAATGAAGAGCCTTCCTTGGTACAGGGGTGACTGCTATTCAGATATGTTAGGTAGAAATGTTACATCACAGATGTATTTATTTTTGCAGGAAGAAAATGTTCCTTGATAAAAAAATCCCAATAAAGCTTGTTTTCAAGTCCTGTGTAATATAGGCAACTCAGAAATGGTTTACCAACATAAGAAATGAACTGCACAAAGGAAAAATACTTCCTGCAGGAACATGGGATATGTCTCTGGAGTTGTTATGGGAAAGAAGAGGAACAAGGGTGGAGGCAGGGTAGTTTAGAAGAATGGTGGGGTAGGGTAGCAGTTGAGATTGAAATTATCCACAATCCATCTGCCATCAAAATATTGAAATTGCAATATACACCATGAAAAGTTGAGTACATTTTCTTCTTTTTCTTTCCACGAGTAATAAAAATAGTGAGGCTTAGTTTTATATAAGTGATTCTTTAGTAAAAATCATTTTCTTATGAAAGCAATGATTTTCACACTATCAGAATATTAGAATGTAGAAGCAGTAGGCAGTTTACTGCCACAGCTACTTGCAGACAGTTGTATTGCGCAAAAACTCAAGATAACTAAAAAGTTTTTCAAACTGCTTTGGAAACTCTACTTCAAAAATATTTCTTCCCATAACCTGAGACCATTTTTATTGTTTAGAAGTTAGGACTTTTTCTGTCTGCTGGAGTTCAACAGGAAGCTTGAGCACATACCTAGCTTTAAGTTTTATAGTACCTCCATTGACTTCACTGGGATGTGTCACAGCCCAGGTTTGTACCACGGACCTAAACCTATCTTGGAGACAGAAAGTACAGAGTGGGATTAAATGTCCAATTTTCAATCCTAGCAAAAGGTTAATAGTGGGGCCCTCAAGGCTCAAGAGTAAGTGACATGATGCTTAATGATCTGGAAAAGGGATGAGTAGTGAGAAGCAACGTTTGCAGATGTCACAAAGATGATTAGAATGGACAAGTCTATACTGTACTGTTAGCTTCTTCACAGGGGCCTACAGAACCCAAGAGGATGGACAGGATAGTGATAGTAAAAAACCCAGTGATTTTTTCATTTAATATTGATAAATGGAAAGCACTCTTGAAGGCAGAAAAAAGAAAACACCTGCAAAGAGGCTCAGCAAGATTCAAAATTAATTATCAGATAAACAAGACAACTTACAAAAATACATAACCACTAGTATAAAAATTCAAATGTTAGGACATGCTTGATGTATAGCTAGTTAGAAAAGCAAAAATGTTAGGAATGCATGAGGACTATGTAATCGCTGTGGATACCCAGCTAGATAAACCCTGTATCTGATTCAATACCGTGAAGTCATGTTTCAAGTCAACAAGGATCCTCAATGAGTGAGTCCAAAAATTATCTATTAAGGAAATTCCAAATGCTGTGGGTTTCCTTTCTTTACTACAAATAAGATTTGCTTTAGTTAGTGTCACGATCCACAACCTAGACAAGACTTTAGTTTGGCAGAGGCTAAACCCCCTTGCATTCCAACCGAACCTCAGATCACTCTGGGTGGCTGGGGGCGGCTGGGCTTAACCCCTGAGTGATGTCCAGTCACTAGGTGTTTTATCGTGATAAGTTCTTAATTAAATTCTCGGAGAACAGAATTGAGACTCGAAACGGAGTCAAGGTGAAGGTTGTTTTATTTGGAAAGAAATGTGCGGGGAAAGGGGTGAAGAAAGAAAACAGGGGTGAAAAAGAGATAGAAAGAGAGAGTGGAAAAAAGGAAGAGGGGTGAGGGGAGGCTATATCTACCACCACGAGGCTACGGCATTCCGTCCGATGACAGAGTATTCTCTGGGTCCGATGGGATGGGAGAGCGCTCCCTTCCTTGTCCCTCCATGATGAAGTATGAAGATAAAAAAGAGCGATTTCTCTCCTTGCACCCATTTTTGTAGGGATTCCGCTCCTTTGTCTCACTACAAGCTTCCACCTGGCCTGTGGGAATGCTCCAGGGTGGATGACGGAATGTCCAATGTGTGAATGGCTCCCGATGTGTGCTCCTGATAGTGGAACAATGGCTCCTGATGTGTGAATGGTTCCTGATGTCTCTCTTCTGGGTGGCTTGTTGAATAGTCATTACATTCTCGGAAGCCTGGGCCTGACCAGTGGTGATGTAGTGTCTTAGGAATGAGGTTTGGTAAGGTGAGAGAAGAGAGGGGGGTCGGTTCTGTTGGCAATTGGTAAGGCATAATTCCGGTACCTTACAGTTAGATGATACCTTACTTTAGTTGTGACATTTTAAAAAAACAAAGGAGAATTTAATTAATTCAAGAGATGGAAATATCAGTTCTAAACCTGTCTATAGGCTTTGAAATAAAGTACACCTGGGTATTTGGGGGTGTTGTGCCCTTAAGCTGGAGGAATGAGACCAGAGATTTTGCAGCATTAACTGAGTCAAAGTAATGGCTTGAAAGCACAATGGGAAAAGCACCATTATTATACCAGTCATTTGATGCAAAACACTGCACCTATTAGTGACTCAAAACAGAAGGGGCAAACTCTAGTTAGAAAGAAGCACCAACTTTAAAAAAAAAAAAAGAGAAAATCATCAAAGCAGAGAGAAGTAAAGGGCTTCTCCAGGTTGCGCTGATGTTGGTCATCACATCAGTTTGGTGATCACCAGGGACACAACTGCACTCCTAACATACAGCTTGTACCACCATACAGGAACTGCATTCCATCTGCTTTTAAATAATATATACAGGAAAGAAACTATACCTGAGGAAACTGTAGACCTAATTGCAAAGAAAATAAAAGAAACTGTCTTTAGTGATTGGAGAAAAATTACAAAGAAAGTACCAATTCATGAGGATATTTTACATAGGTATACAGAGTAAAAAGATTTGTTGTTGCTTTTGAATTATTGTATCCCCTATTCTGTAATTTTTCTCTGCATGTTTTATTCAGAAATTTCAAAATGTTCCAATTATATTCAGTGAATAATAGAAAAACTCCCTTCATTAATTTTTGAGCAGTTAATAAAGCACTGTGTAGCATAGTAGAGTTAATAAAACTAAGGAGACACAAACATTCAAATGCTTATGTAATTCACTTTCTGTCAATGTGAGATTAATTTCTGGGGTTTTATCAAGCAAAATAAAACTAAATTTATGAAATTACATTTAATCCCAAACATATTATGCATATTTGGTTTACTTTCTTTATCCAATGGGAGGGGGAAGGGGGGAAGTAAATTCCTTTTTTTGTTCCCCAGTTCACAGTCCATCTTTCAGAAGAGAAGGGTCTTCAGTGGCAGAACAGGACAAAATCTGCCATCTCTGTTGAAAATGAGACATACCACCACACTGAGATAGTGGCTGGCGCTGGCTGCTTTCTAATCTTTCTCAGAGTGTTACTGCTCTTCTGGGATCTATTATCAGATGGGGACTGGTATAAATCTGGTCCCAGAATCAGGGATCAACAAATGATACTGTGACTTGGCCACAGTAGGTGGGAAAAAGCTGTGACTGCAGGACTGCAGCTATGACTGTGATACTACAGAGGATACAGCAGCTGTGTGATGGTCGTTACAGCATCATTCTGCAGATACGGTCTTGTCAACTGAAAGTGCCTCTGAATTCTTCCTGAAATCTGTCATCATTTGACTGAGCCATAAGTTGCTTATTCTATGGAGCCAAAGGCAGTCAATTATTATCGCACACTTGTGTTTTGCTGGCTAGAAAAACTGGTATGCCTGAACCAATTAAACCAGTGAACCATTTGGGCTTAGATGGATCTTTGACCTCCCCCTATGAAAGCACATTAGTCCTGCCATCCATCAGTAGAAGTGCTGTAGGGCCCAATTAGGCTTCATTCTGCCATTGAGACTGATAATCCAGTGCGTATACTGTGGCTAGTTTACTTTTCAAATTGACAGATTTCAGCCCACAAACCCCCTTCTTTCACTACAGCCTTAGACACACCACTCTATACCCAACATTTCTTGTGTGGTAAAGGAAAATACTTATTTTCCAGTATGTGTACTCACTGCAGAAAACTTCTGATCCTCAACTTCCCACTCCTCTAATACAGTGTTGCTTGTAAATAATTTCCCATCAGGCTTCCCAGCTTTCTGGGGTATCCTAGAAGTATGTAGTAGTCATAATATGTTTTCAATCTTCGAATTTTAAAACATTCTGTAAGGAGACATGCGATGGTCAAAGTGTATCAGAGGATGCATACAGTATATTCTAAAGACCAGCTAGCAGGAGGAAAAAAAAGCAAAGAACAATATTCTTGCAGAAAAGGATTATGGTAACATTGGCACCACTTTCCTGAATAGATCAAATCTCATGTGTTTTTAGGCTCATATCTTCTCACTTAAGCAACAAAAAATAAACACCATTTTTTAATTTCTCTTAGCCCTGCAGAAGTAACATAACTATTTGAGACAGCTGGATACTATTCCATCTTGAGCATCATCGGCAGAATAGCTCGCTAAATCCCAATAGCTACACCTGTTCAAAAGCCTTGCAGGAAAAACAATCACACAGGTACCACTAAGGGCATAGTTTAGCCCTCAGAAATTCTGTTACTGGAGATGATATGTGATGTGGAAAGAAGCCTGCCTGCCTCTTGGAGCACAGAATGAGTTTTGAAGACTGGTGCTTAGGAAAAGCTTGCTCTTTAGGCAAGCTCCTGGGCTGTGGAAATGAGTGAGATACCTGGACAGAAGGAGAAGACCCTTCACTTCAGAAAATGGTAGTCTGGCAGAGGAAGGTCTGACTTGCATTTCACTGTGAATTCACAGCCCTAGGGATCGCTGTGTCAGTTAGACAGCTCATCCTAGTAGCAAACGTGAGCTGATGATATTTAGGTAAATATTATGACAGAAAACTTCCTTGGAAAAGGTATCTTCTGCAAGCAAGTAATTTAATATAGGCAATTACTATTTCTATAACATAAACCACATTAAGTACTTGGTGTCAGCAGTTTCAGCATATCCCTCACTGCCAGTAGTAAGTATGCCTGGAAAATCTGACTCATAGTATGACAGGATTAAACTGGTGAAACCAGTGGGAGACAAAAATTGTTTTGTAGCCTGTGCGCTGGAATATGAGGTACTTAACACCCGCCGTCCTCCGAACAGCCATCGTTATTCCCGCAGTGCCATCTACTGGTACCATCCCAGGGTGGACCGAAAAGAGCTGATTTATATCGCTACCTGCTGGGGTTTGATGCCCTGATCCTGTATTAATATACAAAGAAAACAAATAATCCTTAATGTTCTAATAGCTTTTCTCAGTTTCCATAGTTTTAACTTGATATTCAGGATTTCTGTAATAGATA
Source organism: Laterallus jamaicensis coturniculus (assembly GCA_022605575.1). Lineage (NCBI taxonomy): Eukaryota > Metazoa > Chordata > Aves > Gruiformes > Rallidae > Laterallus > Laterallus jamaicensis. Next base: position 91,310,840 of record JAKCOX010000001.1, read on the forward strand.
CATATTTAGTATAAAGCATGGCATAGGGTATGCAACACTTTAAAAAATGTCTGCAAATACTATACCTGAGCTAGAAATAACCTTATTTAGCTTTTATATAGATGCAGAGACAAACATTTCACATTTCATTCAAATGCTGCCATGTATCTGATTTTCACCAAAAAGCCCTAGGCATGCATGTTCAACTTCACATGTACTTTCCAAACCTGTGTACCTAATTATCTAAATAATTTTAAATGTTCTGTAGCTCTGTTAATGTCTAATGATTCCCCTAGATTTCATAGAAAAATTTAAGAACTTCATATGGGATTAAAGAAAGTATGAAATCTGTACAGGAAGGGTAACTACATCAAGTATAAACCCCTAAAGTTTTACAAGGATGTGGGTGAGATCATTTCTTCCTTTGTAGGAGCTGGAAGGGAAAAGTTGTGGTTCTCATTCCGTTGGACATTCTCTTGTGTTTGATAAAATTAATTAACAGATATTTTGTCCCCACTTATAAAGCTGCAGGAAAGCAAGGGAAGGATGATATCACAGGTTTTTTTCTCTAACTTAGCTCCAGGTATGCTTATAACAACTGTTTCCTCATCCACCTCCTCGACTGTGGAGACCTGCAAGATCTATTCTTATCCTATTTAGCATTAGACTATTAGTGCAAAAATGTATTTTTAGGCAGCACAAGCTTAAGTGACAGAAAGGCAGTGATAATTCAATATTTATTTTATACGAAGCACAAAGAAGCATCTCTTTATCTGGAAAAATAGCTGAAAGTAACATCTGGATGAAAAAGAACGGACTGAAGCACAAACTAGGTGTAAGTAAGGTTATTCTGACAATATGAACACAGAACTTGTCATTTTTACAATACCCTTTCTGAAATGATCAGACACCCTCAGAGATAAATTGCCTTTGTAATACTAGTTGCTCATATAACTGGTAGAGTGGAAAATACACATGGACTTCCACGTCTGGTCCCAACATACCATTTCCTTATTTTAGACAAAGGTTCATGAGCTCCTTTCTTGAATGTGGATATTTATCACAGGTAGGAATGAAGACTGTGCTCTACATTAAGCCTCAAAGTCCTCAAAGTCCTTCACATTAATATTTAGCAAACTACATGGAGAGAGTCAGGATCACCTAATTCTGTGTTCTTTGAAGGTGTGAGTTTCTGCTTTTTCCTTTTACTAAACAAGGGACTCAGTGGTCATATATTCTAGTATCAGTCAGTTTTAACACAGTATATCTTCTAAAACAGGGTATTTGAATGCATACATGGAAGAGATTGTTGAAAAATGTTCTTGTACTTCCCAGTCATCTTCAGAATGACTTTAGTGATTAACCAACAATGTGTCTGAACTGAACTATAGCTTCTTTTTTATCATTAATACTTAGAAAGGCTTTCTATTGGTCTGCCTCCCCTCTGAATGCCTGCATCTGACCTCTACTTGTCCTCACAACATGAGGTTTCATTATTTATTTTAACAGTAACTGTCTTTCCTCCTTGACCACAAGGCTTCATATTTTTTCTTAAGTCATTTATTCATCAATGCTGAATTCATTGCTCAATGTGCAAGCCATTCTACCTACATGATTTCAGTTGTTCTTTATGAAAACTCTATTTTGCATTTGCATTTTTATTTTATCTTTGCTTGAAATTCTGCATGTGCAGAGATGAGACAGAAGACTCATACAAGGAGTCAGCAATCCACATTCTTGTTTCCTTCTCGTGTATACAGGTGCACTTTGAGTAGCCTGTGACCACTTACCAACTGCCTGTGGCAGACTATCCATGACTTCTTGGGTGTTTGCCTCCATACCATGGTTCCCATGCCAATGCTATGAAAACAGTATAATTACTCAATGTATGCATAGCGAATCCATAGTTAATCAATGTATGTGTATCCAGTGTGTATTTAAACATTAATGTAAGTCATTGTCTCATTGATCTGAAATGTTTGTACCTGTTTGGGAACTGTAACTTTATTGAGACAAGGGTGTGGGAGCGCATTGTCCAAGTGACTCTTCGAGGTTAGGGAAATGGCTTATGAAGTATAAAAGGCAAAAAGTCTTTTGTGCAAGCCTCTGAATCAGGAGGGGGTCAGGTAGAGCTACAAAGAGAGGAATGCACAGAGTCTGGAATGCACAGAGCTTGCTGGGCAGACCGGATTTTCTGTTTTGGCAACTTAACTAAGATCTCTGCTTTATCTATACACTGTGTTCTGAGGCATAGACACTATCATGCCAGCCTGTGTATAGGATCCGTTCTTATGTATGATCAGGAAGAAACTAGGATTGAATACATATTTTTCTACAAAAGAAACCCAGAAGTGTGTACCTCAAGCTAGATGAAATTCAGATACTCAAGAAGAAGGTGCACATAGCTTGGATTCAGGAGAGAAATTAAAGTTAAGTGCAGGCCAAAAAACTCCTGAGTGCAGACGTGATCCTGGGATCCCTTCTAGTTTGTTTTGGTTCAAAGACGAGCAAGATCTTAGACCATTTTCTGCAGCTGTAATCTGATTTTGCAGTTGGAGTCACCTAGTCATTATAGATGTGAGACAGTTTAAGCACCTACAGTGTACTGGCTTCTGTGAATGCCTCTGGCCAGCAGTGGTACAGTCAAACTGGTCACATTAACCCATAGTGGTTTAATAAAACCTGGGTTTTTTTGTACAGTAACAGAGGAGATGAGCACTCAAGAAGTCTCATCAGTGACAAAGTGACAAATAGGAGCTCATGGTGGTAATGGCTATACCTGATTCTGAGGGTTCTTCCCATGCAGGGTGAAACTCCATAGATTAATTTATCTGCTGCACCCTCATTCTCTGTATAATGTTCTGCCCTTCTAGTGCAGAGACAAACCCATGGCTTAAGCCTGCACAGCTTCATAACTGGCTGCTAGGGAGCAGAAACTGTTGCTCAACTATTTATTTCTCAGCTTTTTCTGACATCTGATTTGTTACCTAGGACAATTTAGACTGAAAAGCAAGAGACCAGAAGATTAACCAGTCCAAGGTCGTGATCCCATATCTGAGCTAAAAATGCACCAAAATTCATCTCCACTATGTCTAAGCTCTTCTCTCAGTGATATCTGAGCAATATCACACAGAACAACAAATTGGTGTAAAGGAAGTCAAAATTTGTCATACATATTTTGCTGTATTATAAATTTTTGGCTATAGCCAAAAGAGAAAGGGCAGACTGAATTCCACATCCTTGACTAAATTTGCAGGACATGCTGTTGGGGCCACTCAGCTTCTATGTGCAAACTTTCTAAATTTGATGTAGAATTTGTTGTGACACAATGAATATGGAACAGTGTCAGTGTTCAAATTAGGAATGCCTTAAGCTTTGACTCACAACAGCCTTTATACTCCCTTCTCTAATTACAAATTCTGCCATATGAAAGGTCATGAAACTGTGAGGTAGGACAGTGTGTGAGAGAGATGGATAGAGCTCCTTTGGTTTGGCTTTGACCTAAATCAAGTTGACAAGCCAACCAGCCTTTTTAACTCTGTGATGTTGCTGAGTAAAAGCTTTCAAACTCTGGAGCAATTTTCTGAAATCAGTAGACAATGACTAGCTACCAGGACCTAAGGCTTAGACCTGTGAACTCATCATAATTTATACCTAAATAAGATATGCATTCATTTACTGGCTTAGCAGTATGAAATTTCCACAGTTAAATGCTGATCTATTTTAAAATCAACTACAAGCCTCCCATTTATTCTAATAAAAAACAATGATACACTATTATTTGATCATTACTGTTATCATAATTTTAATTCATTAACTGTAACACAATTTAATGAAGATAAATGCAGAAATTCCCAGTTACTGATTATCTGCTGATTCAAGACCTAATTTTAGTGGAACCTGGACACCTATATCCCTGTAAGGATAGGTGTATATTCACAGAAGCAACTTATCTATATTCAGTTGGAAGATTGGGATGGCACCAGCACCAAACTCTGCTTTTTCAAACACAACTAAGCACCTTCACATTAGAGATTCTGCCATTAAAGATTATCTGTATTCATCCTCATTGAGAGATTACGGGATTGATTAATTCATTAGACAGGCTCCAGATGACTCTCTAGGAATAGAAGTGACCTTGTCAAGAAACTCAGAAAGTCTTAAATTTCCAGAACTGTAGTTATCATAAGACCATAGCCTATAACTTTCTGAGAATTATTGCCCTATCACATATTTTTGTCTTGAAAATTCGTTAAAATTTCCTTTCAACTTACCAGACCTTTCACTAAAACATGGTCAGTCCTTTCAGAAAGCCACTATCTTAGTTTTGATAGGTATACCACAGGGGTTTGTAGTTTCTACTCAGGATTTGTGTGAAGAAGGCTTGGGGTTTTGAGAATAAGAAAATCATGAAATATGCATTGGAGAAAAGAAGGTTTTAAAGCAGTGCAAAATTTATATGCAAAATCCCCTACTTGAAAAAAGAGTCTAAATTGGATATAAAATAATTCAGAGGAAAAGAGGGGAAAAAGAAAGGGAGGTTGGGATGGAGGGGTGGGGGGAGTATCTAAGACCACAAAGTCCTTTTACAGGTGAAATTCAGAGCTTCATAAATCAATTATAAAAATGTGCCACAGGCTGCAACTTGGAATTCCAGCTCCTGGATTTGAATCAGGGTTGGTTTGTTTGAAAGTGTTAAACACAAACATGAGAAAAATGTTCTTGGTTTTAAATCAGATGAGTAATGGTGAACATATTCACTTAAGCCTTTTTCATCTGTTTGGGTTTTTTAAACACCTACAGTATCTCTTAAAATGAAATTTAAGTCAATAATTTAAGAATAAAAAAATGTACGTCTTTGTAGGAATCGCTGCTCTTGGGTCAACATCTACTCTTTTTTTAAATACTAAAATATTTATACATGCATGATGATACATAATATTTTATTCATGGACTGAAGAAAACACCATTTAAATAACATTGAGAAATATTTTTGCAGAATCACTCAACATACATTTTATACCTTCGATAGAAGGCCCTGGCATAAACAATATCCACTCCACTGCTGCTGCATGGCCATTAGCTAAAATGCTGCCCAGCGACAGCTTTGAAGATTATCGAGTCTCTGACAAAATTCAGAAATAGATGGAAAAATTATCTTTACTCAGAGAAAATAAGATAATGAACAGCACTTATTATTGGTTGGCTGTTGGAACCTTTTGAATAGTATAAAAAGAATCCTTGAAAATTACAAGGCACTTCCGCAAAACCAAAAAGTTGGACATGATATGGTAAAGACAGCAAATAGACACACTGCTGTATGCAAGGTAGGGATTCCCAAATACTAGGTAGAAGCTACTTCATCCTCCATGGATGTTGCTTCCAGCTTCTGTGGTGCTACAAGCAAGATGCTCCCACACTGCCCCAGAATATCAACCTCCATGGGGCACTAGCTGAATGTTTCTATAATAACAACAAAACAACAAGTAGCAAGATGACATACCTCCCTGCTTTGAACATAAGACTTCCCAGAATACAAATAATGTATTTGTGGAAAAGACAACATAATATTTCTGCTACTTACTCTAAAAAAGATAGACTTCATTAGCCACCAGAAGCCAAGAAAAGCACATAGATTAAGCACAGTCCTCACTTCAGGTTTCACAGAATCCCAGAATCTCAGAACAGCAGGGGTTGGGAGGGACCTCTGGAGATCATTTAGTCCAAGCCCCCTTGCCAGAGCAGGATCACCTAGAGCAGGCTGCATAGGACAGCATTCAGGGGGGTTTTGAATGTCTCCGGAGATGGAGACTCCACAACCTATCTGAGCAGCTTGTTCCAGTGCCCTGCCACCCTCACAGTAAAGTTTCTCCTCATGTTTAGGTGGAGTTTCCTATAGACAAGTTTGTGCTCATTGCCTCTTGTCCTGTCATTGGTCATCACTGAAAAAAGACCCCATCCTCCTGACACCCACCCCTCAAATATTTATAAGCATGGATAAGATCCCCCCTCAGTCTTCTCTTAGTTTTAGACCGTTGCTCTCTTATCAGAGCATCCTGCTCCTGCCATAGTGCCTGAATCCAACAGCAGCGCCATGGCAGGCTCAGGTGCACAAGCTGCCCAAGCAGTAGAGAGGAGCTGGCAGCACACAGAAAGACGTTGTATCAGTAATGTTTTCCACAGTAGCAACATTAGCTCTGACACATGACCCATCATGTAATCTCCTCCTGTTCATGTACATGCAGCATGTGTTTTGTGAGGAGATGTAAGTAAGATTTTAGGCACACATTTTATATGCTAAGACAGTAAAGGGTTTCTGGCCTATCTTATTTGTCTATTCCACTCATGACAGGTAACACGTCTTCAGCACCCTCAGAGGACACTTAGGAAATCAGACATTAATGGAAAGATAGAAATTCTCCTGCCTACGTTATAAATCTTGTTCCCATAGTCCCCAGGGCTTCCACTTGTGCTAGGGCTCTCATCAGATCATTTGTTGGCAGCAACAGTTAGGTTTCTTTGAAAATGCCAGCTGTAGAAACATAGATGCCTTAAGGAGTTTAGGCACACAGGGAGATTAGTGCTAGCTCTGAATATGTTACTGTTGCTTACCTGGTGCACTTTGGTGGCTATTTGCTTGTTCAAGTGTCAAAATCACTTTTAAAAGCCTGGCCAGAGGCTCTTAGCACTCAATATACAAACAAGCAGATTAAAATACTGTCACTATTGGGCTGATATTCACAGCAGGGTTTCCTTGTATGCAGCTAATAAATAAGTAATGACAATAGAATAATTTCTGTTCAGTATTTGATTCTCTAGCATTGTTCTGCAGTACTACTTCCAGAAAGACAAAAAGAGACAGAGATTAGTTGAGTTTTTCTGAGTCCCACAGAAAAATTCTGTTAGAGGCTTTGGCAGGGATAATTTTCTTTCTAGCAACTGGTGCAGTGCCATCTTTTGGAGTTAGGATGAGAACAATGCTGATAACACACTGAAGTTTTAAGTTGTTGCCATGCAATCCACAGGCTTTTTACTTTCTCACACTGCCCTGCTAATGAGGCTACGGGCAGCCAGGAAGCTGGGAGGGGACACAGCCAGGACAGTTGACCAAAACTGGTCAAAGGGATGTTGCACAACATATGGTATCATGCTCTGTTTATAACAAGGGGTGGGCTGCGGGGCTAGTGCAGCAGCTGAGGTGCTATGTGGTAGCTGGGGGCCTGGTGCAGCAGCCAGGGGTCTTGCACAACATCAACATCTGGGTGATGGCTGAACACCTGCCTGCTGATGGGAAGTGGTGAATGAATGCCTTGGTTTGCTTTGCTTGCACATGTGGGGTGAGAGGCTGGGCCATTTGGGGGTCTTGCGCAGCACCTGGGGGTTCTTGCACAGCATTGACTTTGGTTGGAGAGAAATTGTGCTGTTCATCACTAGTTTTGTGTATATATTATTATTATTATTACCTTTGCTTTTTTATGTGTTTCCTATTAAAATGTCCACTATCTTAACTGCTGGCCGAGGCCAAACCATGACTAAAGCAAAAATAAAATTTCAGTCCTTGCATATGTGTGCAGTTACATCATCTGAACAGAACTGCAGATCTGAAGTGGATTATTGTGCATTTACTCTATGAAAACAGCATTTTAGAGAAAGAATACAGAAACATCTCAAAACGCATTACAAATCAACCCATTTTTTCCCTTATCATCTACATCCCTGAAAAATACTGCCCTATAGAACAGTTGGTAGTGCAAAGCAAACAGGGATTGTCAGTAACATCCTTAAACTTCTTGCATTCTGCTTCAATTTCCCAAAAGAAGGTAGCCCTGAAACAGCTGTAATGCTGACAGCCGTTTCCAGCATGCTCTCTGCTACTTAAGAGAAGTAGCTATGGAGATAGGGAGAGGTAGAGGAGACCACAAAGGGTCTTAAGTGAGTTCACACATGTTCCCTCAGAAAGTCTTTCTCAGTACAAATTGGGGTAGCTCTCAAGATTCTTTGACTTGCTTTGAGTCATTCAGACAGAGCAAGTACCCTAATTACCATCAGAAAGTTTGTTTTCTTGCCGTATCCAGCACTAACAAGTCTAAATAATTAAATTAGATTTAACTCTAAATAATTAAATTAGGCTATTAACATTCAGCAACAGTGTCACCCAATTCAATGGGCATAGAGAAGCTGACTACCTAGATGTCATATGTATGGATGAAATACAACTTCTGCATCACAAAACAGAAGATGCCTGATAATCTTATTCTGAACTGCAACTTCAAAGGTCAAAACACTCTTAAGGGAAATGCAGCAGAGACCATGGCTTATATCCCATAACAAATAAAATCTGAAATGTACTGAAGAACTTTAAATTTAAATAGCCTTAATAAGGGGATGAATAAAAAACAGAAGAATGTAAAAATAAACTTCTAAACATGTATTTGAAGCAGGAAGAAAAGCCAGAGCTGAGATGATAGTGGCTCCTAGAGGATACCAAGCATTTAAAAAGTAATAAAAGATGATTCCAAATAGGGAGATCATGAGCAAACTGGGGGTGGAGGGGGGGAACGGCAGACACAACTTGAACAGTGCTGGGGCAATCGAAGACCAGAAAATCAGATTTCTAAGAACAGTACTTACTTTGAAAGTAACTGGCACACTGCTGAAGTGACACAGCCTGCTTGTTACATACATTTTTCTCCCAACCTTCAAAGAAGTGACAAGACAACCACCCACACATTAATGATTCTCTCCATTCCAAAGAGGTCTTTGCTACTTTTCCAAAACCAGATGGTCCTCTTTATTTTTTCTCCCCTTGCAACCTTCTCTTTTCTACGTGTTACTGAAAAAATTCAAGGAGTAAAAAACAAAAAAGCCCAACAAAACCTTAGCCCCTAAAACAACCCCCATAAATGAAGAAGATATAGCATTACAGACAAAGAAAAGCATTTAAATAAAACCATATATTAAAAGATCTTCTTACTCTGTGGATGCCACCTTTATTTTAAGGAAACTCCATGGACAAGGAGGTATAGCATTTTGAATACCCTTGCTCCTATTTTTCACATATGCTGTATCTGCTTTTCTCTTTTTCTCCTTTCTTCACCACTTTCTTAAATGTTGCTTCTCTCTTTGGATCCCAGCATATTATTCAGTCACACCTTGCCCAATTGCATCATAGTCTTGCACAATCATGTCAGTTAAATCTACTTGCCTGCAGTTCCTATACACTTGCAGAGATCTTCAAACTTTACTTACTGCTCTCCAATCCGTCCCAAGCACTCAGCCCCACAACTCACAGCATTTCTTTCTGCTGCCCTGATGACAAGTAATGATTACAGGAAGCTGCTCTTATGGAAGTGTGAACCCAGGTTTGTGTTAGGTAGCAAAAGGCTCACACACACCACCATGCAGAACTCCTTAGAAGTCAACAAACACCACAGACTGAGAAATGACATCGATCAAGAAGGAAATGATCTGTTAATACCACCAAAGAAGCATGTCAAAATCAAGCCTGTTAACTGTGATACAGGCCAGACGTTATGTTAGCATTTAAAATTAGGTTTAACTGATGAACAAAAGAATAGGACAATGAGCTATTAGAACCATCCTGGGAGGGTGGGGAAGAATTTTTTCTCTGGAAATAACTTCAGAACAGATGGGTGCAATAGAGCAAACATTTCCTGGGATTCTCTGAGACACTGTAGCATAATTAAGACTTCATGGTTGTATACCAAGAGATGCCCTTGTGAAAGAAAAGAATGAGGAGAAAGAGGATATCTAACTATACTACAGAGATTTGTATCCTGTTTTCTATTTTTCATGATACAAGAATTAGGGAGCTTCTGATGAAATGTGAAGACAGTACTGCCTGGCATCTGATAATCTGAGATTTAGTATTCTTTTAGGTCCCTTTCCAATGTCTGCTTCTCTGGTCAATGGATTTTTTTTCTTTACCCCACTCTTCTGCTTTCTACTTAAAAAATCTGCTGTAACCAGACAAAAATGCCTCTTATACATTGTGATTATGAATTTGTGACTAAAAAAGCAGCTATTAGAAGCAACACAATATTGGAGCAATTTTTCTAGACCTTTGACTGGCTAGTAATATAATGTGGCTTGCCTGCTTGTCCTTAACAGTAAGATTAAAAAATGTACCTTCTGTCCCTGTTTGCTATCTGTTCTTTTGTCTTCCCATTGCATGTTTCTTTTGCTTGTTGTTCTTTTTTTATGAAGCACGACATTATTCTCGTGACAAATAGAATTTTAGGGAATACTACTCCAGTTCAACTAGTTTTTCTTTTTCCTAAGATAAAGGAAATCTTTTACCATCTTTACTGTGACAGAAAATGTCTGTGAAACACTAGGATTTATTTTATTCTTTCCTAAAGGGAAAGCAATGAAGGAATTTCAAATGTTAGAATGAATACTTTACTTTGTCATTCATGTTTCTAACTTTCTACTGTCCTTTAAAGTTTTATAGACTTTCAGCAGTGACTATTTGCCATGAAATACCTAAGCTTCATTCATCACAACCTCAAATAAATAAATGCGACTTTATACCTCATTAGGCAAATTCCTCTTACAGACAATCAAATATCACTGCCAGAGTTTTCAGAGATTTTCACTGATATTCAGTGATGCAATTTGACATACTTTGCTCATGTGTATGCTCCTTTTGTGTGTGTTCTCTTTTAATCATCTGCAGTCTGGATAAAAACATTAAGAATATACTAAACAGTAGGACCTGTGCTTTTACTTCCCTTGCTGAAAAACTGCTCGCTACATGGTTCTTGCTAGGTTTCTCTCTCTCATTAATTAACTAACTCTTTTCTCTTAACTGTGAAACCTAAATAGTATAGGTGAGACACAAACCCTTGTTGTGCTTTTACATGGCAAGGTTCTGGTGGAGAACGGGAGGCTGCAGGGTTGGCTTTGGCAAGAAGCAGCTAGAAGCTTTCTTTAAGTCCAACAGAGTAAATACCAGCCAACTCAAGGCCAGACTCACAGAACCACAGACTCACTAGGTTGGAAAAGACCTTTGAGATCCACAAGTCCGACCACACCCATCCTTTACTAAACCATATCCCTGAGCACCTCATCTACCCATCTTTTAAATACATTCAGGGTTGGGGACTTACCCACCTGTCTGAGCAGCCTATTCCAATGCCTGAAAACCAGGGGAAACTTGGGACACCCTGAGGGACCAGGCTGGAGTAGTCTGGGCCTGAGAGACTGAGGGATATTCTATGATTTTATGACTGCACCCCATAACAGTGACCCACTCTGGGGCAGCTGGTGAAGAGCCGAAGCCCCATGGGAAATGACTCACTTTGAAGAAGTTCCTGAAGGACTGTCTCCCATGGGTGGGACCCCATGCTGGAGCAGGGGAAGGGTCCACGGAATGCCCCCTCCCCACCCCCCAGCTAAGAAGGAAAACAACTCATGAGGAACTGACCTAAACCCATTTCCCCAGTCCCTGCCCCTCCCCGTGATGCAATTGGGAGAGAAGAATGGAGAGAAATTATGATTCTGCTAATAAGGGAGGGGTGGGGTAAGCTGATTTAAGATCTGGTCACACTTCTCATTGACTCTGTTGTCACTGGATTTGCAGTGTAGTGTAATAAATTAGAGAGTTTTCTTTCCTTTACACTGTGTTGAGTCTGTTTTGCCCATGCCGCTGATTGTGGAATGATCTCTCCCTGTCTTTATCTCAACTCCCAAGCCACTCAATATATGTTTTCTTCCCACTCAGCTGAACAGAGGAGTGATAGAGTGACTTTGGTGGGCATCTGGACTAAAGCCAGGGCCAAACCACCACAGTAAGAAAACAGAAAAGAGAATATGTATGTTATAACCAAAGGAAGACCACTAAGGCTCAGACGAACATTCTTTTCACCAGCTCTCTTACAAATAGTATTTTAACTATGAGATCCATTTCAGTAAAATATAAATAGCATAAACATGCTGAAAAAATCACTCTAGCCATCTTCAAAGCAGAAGTACTCCATGAAAAGGGTTTTTTTTTTATTATTTCACAAGTGTTACACAGGCTGCAGTGCCAGTTCAAAGACACTCTTTTTTGTATTCCTGATAGATGGCTTTTTATTCTGTGTTCACACAGCATCACACACCTGGGTGCTGCTCCATCACTTAGGTTTGTATATGTTATGATTATATAAATAACAAGTAGTAACAGGATTATCTGTCAAATACAAAAATAATTTTTTGAAAGAACTTGGGAACTTTGATTAAAGTACTCTTAAAACATTGATTTCCTAACTCAACCACATTATGAGGAACAGTTTTCTATAAAAGGCAGAAAGTACAGTTTCTAGTCCCCAACAATAGTTGCTGGATGACAGAGGAACTGAAAGCAGTAAAGATTTCCATTTGCAGTACTACTGAGCATGAAGAGTCATCAAGGTACTCAAGTGTCTTGAAGGAACTTTCTCACCTGTGAGAATTAAGCTGTCAGTTACAGGCATGACTCATGCCCACTTCTGCAAAAAATGACTCAGATTAATTGTCTTTCTCAAGGAGAATGTAATATTTCTTCAAGTGTTTTTGTTTTTCAGGGTTTTTGGTGCCTCTTCATTGATATTCTTACTACAGCTAAAAAGTGGTTTCCAGCTCATAAAAATTAGATTCAGTCTAGGAAGATTTTGTGCATGCTGTGTCTCTGGGGAGAGCATGGATGTAGTTCTCCTATACAGTACACTGCAATCATATTTAACAAGTTACTTTAAAGGTAGTTACTTTGACTGTAATGAGCTTCATATGGATAATTCTGCATGGTTCTCTGGTGGACACTGACTTTTGCAGTACATAGTGATCCTACAGTAGAAGATGTGTTCTTTATAGTTTCCCTTGCGAATTGTTGCAATAGGAAAATTAGTTTACCTGTAATCACACAGCAATTGTATATTATTCTGTTTTGAGCTATGAGAGTTTTATTAATGTTCACCAGTTCAAATAGAGAACACCCTTCATAATGATAAAGCAGGGAGCACTCTTCAGAAATAGTTTCTTTTTTTTTTCTTTTCATGATTTTTATCTTCTAACTGGTCTTTTAGGAGAATAAGAAGTGGAAATCAAAAGAGGAATGGTTGATAGATTCCTTGGCATGTAGAAAACACCCTTCAAAAATAATTTTAGAAAAAAAGAAATAGAAACAGAAAAACGTCTATAGGTACATCAGTGATAATATAGTATAGTTACTTGACAACAAAGCTGGAGATGATAAACATAAATCTAGAAATACTTGATGTCTCAGCATCAAGGCTGAAGTGTGTTATTGTATCGTCTTGGAATAAGGGAAAATCAATCCAAAAAAATGTAGCTTCTCCAGGAAGAAAATAAAATACTTGCAACAGAAATTGTCCATGTTGCACAGCTTCTGTTTAATAACTGCTTTAGTATGGCTTGCACACCAGTGCAGGGCTTTCTGCCAGCATTCCCGAAGTCACAATGATAGCAAAGCTAAATTCAGAAACACCTTCCACATTAGGATAGCAATGTCAACCAGGGAGCAGCTTATTGTTGACTACTGGAAAAAAAAGAAACAAATAATGCAGTGATTAGTTGAACTTAAGAATTTGTGCATTTTCTTTTAAAGGAACAAATGGAAGAAAGAAACACGTATGACAAAAATTAAAAGGAATTATTCCCGTATATATTTGATAGAATGAATGAGCAGATGCCATCTCATTTATAAAATCTCCTGATTACACATACCACAAAAAATACACCTGCATAACGGGTACTCAGAGTTCTAAATAAAATAATTAATCTCTATATGATGTTTTTAATATCTGTGCTTTATGTGTGCATCTTTAAATGTAGTAATCAACTTTTATTACATTTCACTTTTTTTTCCTAAGGGTCTTGGATTTTTGAAGCTCATTACTAGAACATGAACAAAAAAATAAAGTAAAAATAAATATGAAAAAAAAATTGCATGGGGGGAGGGGGGAGCAGAGGGAAGCTAACGAACCTGAGCTTTTAGGCTTAAGCAGAGAAGGAAAAGCTAAGGAGTGAATCTAGCAGCACCTAAACAGGGGTAACAGAGAAGATGAAAGAAATTCTTCTCAGAGCTACACAGCAAAATAACAAGATGAAATCGTCACTGCTTGCAGAAAGGGAAACTCTAATTGGGCATAAGGAAGAAACCTGTCAAAGTAAGAGTGGTTTAACGTACTCTCACAGGAACAGTTTACCCACAGAAAATACAGAATCACCATTTCTTGAAATTTCGGAAGTGAGCTAGTAAAAGATTCTGAACAACTTGGTACACCTTTGAAATTTGCCCTGCTTTGCCCACAGGGCTGGGCTATATCACTTCCAGATCTGTTTTCCTTTTCTTCCCACTTAAATATAACAGTTTGTGCATATCCCCAAATAAAGCTGTGCTGTATTTCAGTATTTCTGAGGTTTGCTTATTTACAAATGATATTTTAAAGTCAGAAAAAATATTAAAATCTGTTGGCTTAGTCCCAAACATGCTTTGCCGCTATAGAATCCAGGAAACTCCTTCAATCCTACTATTGTAAAATAAGGCAGAATTGTATGTCATTTGGAAACTGGTGTTTGACACCCACAAATAAAGCTGTGTTTCTCTACAGGTCACTTTGTGATATGTTCAATACAGGCATCAAAAGCAGAAAAACACCGAGAGTCTGCATAGTAGAAATATTTCAATCATGACACTTACACATTCCACAGGAATGAATTTATACCAATGTGTTTTTCTTCTCTACATGAGCCTGCAGCATAGGCAACCAAAGAAAAAGCATTATCACTGTCAACCCTCTAGTGATTTAACTTAATATATCCTTTTATAAATGTTTGCTCATAAATGTGAGTTGCATCCCCCTGAATAGGGATGTAACTAAGATACTTTGACTAACCTTCTAGAGGCTTAGATATAGAGTCTTAGAAAGTCAAAATTTGCCTGATTTGTATTAATTCACATTTATTTTCAAAGGTGCTGGAATACGCTCATGCAGTTACTGCTTTAGCAAATGTAAATCAATAGTCTGGCACAGATGTGGACTGCTGCCTTTCATCAGAATAAAACTCAGAGCATTCAATGGTGAGTTTTATTCTGCTGTGGGATTCTTTACTGTCTTATCAAATTTTAAAGAAAGGATATAACTTAAAAAATTAATTCTATTCAATCTTTCTAAAAACATGGATTTATTCAAAATGTCCCCAGGTTTCATAAGTAGATGCTGATGACAAAGTACCTGTATTTAATTATTCAAATTAAGCTCCTGTCTAAAATGCACAACCAACCTTTTTCCTACTTATGAAATAATATTTGCTTTTCTTTTTTTAAAAGTTATTCTATCATTATTGGAAATAAGATTCAACTTTGTGATATACTACCACTACCAGAACAGCAGTAATGCAACATTCTCAGTTCCTAAACTCTCTGTTGCTGTTTGTAAGTATATCATGCCCCTTGATGCATTATCAAACATTGTTAATTCTACATTTCAAGCATCACTTTAGCAAAATTTAAGAGCATGCAGTGAGGTGTCTCTTCTCATACCACAGCATCCTATAGCCTGTTTTCTTTGGCTGTTCTAGGTACCTTATTTTAGTCAGTTTTTATGATAGTTCTTGTGGAAGTTATGGGTTTGGGAGAATTAGAGAGCATATCTTCTGGAAAACCTTTGAGCAATGTGTCATTTCAACATCAAGCTTTTGATCTTTCTGAGTATCATCCCTGCAGCTGAAGGTTGTGTGGTTACCACTGTCACCATTGCATGTGTAACAGCATTGCTACAGAACCTGGTGCAGTCTCCAGAGCAGGTAAAGCTCTGCAGAGAAGAGACAGCCAAACTTTGAGTTCTCCTCCCTTTATGAAGTCTTAGCTAGCTATATTGCATTTAGGAAAAAAACAAAGAGGAGGCACACAGAAAAACCTGACTTTTTTTGTTAGTGTGGCATCTTTTTCATCAGTAACAGAAATTTGCTTACAGGAAAAAAGGCATAAATTCCAGAACCTGATAGAAACAATTACTTTTGAGACTGAATTCAAGGCCTAGAGACAGACACAGGGAGCGGTGTTGCTACATGAGCATTAGACAGAGTAGGTAGGACTTAGTCCTATTTAAACTGGAGAAAGCAGGGTAGGTGAGCAGTCTGGATGATTAAGTTTATTAACCCGGTCACATCCTTTCCGTAATACTATTTCTATATATGAGGACATAAGTGGATGGATGTAACTTTGTTGATAGGGATATCTGGTATGATCTTCTCCTCCCCAAAGGCTATAGGAGACATTCTTCAGTTCATCATATTTAAATAATTATTTCAAACTGAAATGCATAGAAATTATGATGCCAGATTTTGAATCCTTAAACTCTCAGTAAAAAAAAGTGTGTGTATATATTTATAAAAAGAAAAAAAAAAATCTCCCTGTTTTAAAGTGTTTATATCAATGCTGTCCCAAAGCAATTAATTCTATTTTAAATTCTTAACATTAGAGGAGACATTACAAAATGGGAAAAAATTACCATTAGTTATTATTTGGGGGAAAGGAGTTATTTGATAAACTCAACCCTCAGGGTAAATAACTAACTCGAATCAAGCATTGTTCTCAGAAGCCAAAGTCTGAAAGAATTTTATAAACTATTCTTCTGGCAAAAAACCACTGCCTATCAAGAGCCTAAATAAATTGCTATGCATTAGCACCACATGTAACCCTAGGTACTATCAGCTAACATTAAGTTATTTTGAGGTTTCTTTAAGCATATTGGGACTTTTTGATTATTTAGATGATTGAGAATTAATTTGTTTACATCAGATCTACTCTGTTTTAGACATATCATAGAAAGAATCCAATCCCATATAGCACTTAACATGTCCCATTGTCATTAAAGCAAATCAAAATTGAGCTCCTGAGCCCTCTGAGGACTGGCCACAAACACCAGTAAGCTAATTTTTTCCCCCACTTACCATCTAAATTCATTACAAACAAAATTCTCCTCTCCTCCTGAGGGGACAGTTTCTAATTTAAAACCTGATTATCATCTCATTAATTAGCCAGTAACCTAGCCTTACAAAAAATTTTACACCATTCATTACTATTTTTGAAGAAGGAAAAAGATAAAGGAAAATGTATTAAATCGGGAATTAGGGCTTGTCATTGTTATTTGTGTCAGCCTTTTTAGTTTTCATGTTTTCCCTTCTTTGTCCACTCTGCTTTGCGTCTCATTGTTATGAACCCACATTTTCTTCTACATCAACCTTTTCAGAGCAGGGTTTTTAAAGGGAAAAAGATTTTTTTTCTTTGCAAATAATAGATACACATACATATGTAAGTGTACACACATCCATACAAAGAAACAATGTCAATATGTGAATTCCCCCTTCAAATTGAAACTTCTCATCAGACTATATGATAGGCAATGAATTAACTTCTTTCTCACTGTGGAGTCTTTTTTTCTACTACCTCTACTAGGAAAAGAAACTGAATTCAGTTGTATGTATGGGAGGCTTTTTGCCCAATACCAGCCATAATTCATTGCTTGTCTAGGCTTTAAAAAATTCTCTTTAAGTGTGGCATTATCTAAAGTCCTAAATTAGAAGGGAAAAGAAAGTAGGATAAATAGGATATTTGCCTGGGGTGAGAGCTACTACTACAGATTAAAGGAATTAGAAAACCCATCTTCTCTCTGCAAGATTAATTGAGCAGGTGTCTCTGCAGTACAGTGTTCAAAGAAAAGCATCAGCTTAGTAGAAGTGTAGAAATGCTGTTTTGGGGCAACTCAGTAACTGCTAAATGTTGTACTTTGCTGCAGGACTTTCCCATAGGCTGCTAGTACCTGTTCCCTTTCCTACAGAACACAGAAAGAGCTTAAACCTGAGCTTTCCCTTACCTTTTGCTTGTACAGAGACTGGCATTATGAGAATTCATCTGTCACAAAGGTTAATTACACTACCTTCAGCTTTGCCCTCAGGGTCATCTCTTCTTTCAATGGAAGAAACAGGTATGTTAGAAGGGACTCCTGGAGGTCTGGAGCTCACCCACCTACTCAAAGCACAGCCAAGTGAGATCAAGTTGCTCAGCTCAAGGCCACATCCAGACCCATTCTGAATATCTGCAAAGAATCCACAGCCTCACTAAGGAACCTGCGTCAGGGTTTGGCCAACCTCATGATGAAAAAGCCGTTCCTAGTCTCTGATTGCCTAACCTTTTTTTGCTACCTCTCATCACGCCACTATCCAACATTGAGACAAGTCCATCTCTGTCTTCGCTATATTCCTCCCCCCATTACATAGCAAGATCTTTTATTCCTAAAACTGATCAAGTCCAGACCTCACAACCCTTCATATTTGCTCCAGCATAGCGGAGTCTTTGTCTTCACTGTTTGTATGGCTCACAAGCTCTGTCACAGCTGTAAACTCTGAAGTTATAATCTTCTCATTAACAACTTACCTCAGGAAGAGAGGACAAAACAAGGACACACTGAGCAAAATTTAAATTCTTTTTACAGGCTTTACACCATCACTGTGTCTTAAACTGTGTTGCCATTGCTGAAAAGGCACAAGTGTCAGAATCTCTTGGGGTGGCTCGAGCCTCACCAGCCTTGCTTTCTAAGGATGGGGAGCACTTATCCCCAAGGTGGCAGAAGGATACTGTCAAAGAAGCTAGCAGGGCTCATTAATAGAGCTTTTAACTAGATAAGAAGGTGGAGGGGTACAGGCCCAGGCTAGATGGAAAAAAGCCTGGATGTGGTGGTCGAGTTACTGAGGGATGTAACTCTGGTCAGCCACCCTAGTTAACCTGGGGCATAGTGTGCTAATTCAGAGTAGAGATGTAACTACTACACTGATGGGCTAGGTAACTTAACCAGCTGTCACTTGGGAATCAAGGCTTCCCTTAGGAGCGTAACAAGATCAATAGACCAGCTGAAGTGCATCTACACCAATGCACGCAGCATGGGTAACAAACAAGAGGAATTAGAAGTCCTTGTATGTAAAGGAGACTATGATGTGATTGCCATCACAGAAACGTGGTGGGATAATTCACATGACTGGAGTGCTGCAATAGATGGTTATAAACTATACAAGTGTGACATGCTGGGTAGGAGAGGAGGTGCGGTAGCCCTGTATGTCAGAGTATGCTTTGACAGCCTGGAGCTGGAGTATGGTGAAGATAGGGTTGAGTGTCTCTGGGTAAAAATCAGAGGAGCATGTAATCAGGGGGATATAGTGATGGGAGTCTGCTATAGACCACCTGACCAGGAGAAGGAAGCTGATGAGTTATTTTTTAAACAACTGGGAGAAGTCTCGCAATCACCAGCCCTTGTCCTCATTGTGGACTTCAACTTACCGGATGTCTCCTGGAGGTACAATACAGCAGGGAGGAAGTAGTCTGGCAAGTTCCTGGAGTGTTTGGAAGACAACTTCCTGACCCAGCTGGTGTGTGAACCAACCAGGGAAGGTGCCCTGATGGACCTGTTGTTTGTAAACAGAGAAGGCCTAGTGGGGGATGTGAAGGTTGGAGGACTCCTGGGGCATAGTGATCATGAGCTGATAGAATTCTTAGTACTGGGAGAAGTAAGGAAGTGAGACAGCAGAACAAGCACCTTAGAGTTCTGTAGGGCTGACTTTGGACTGTTCAGAAAGCTGCTCAATAAGATTCCATGGGAGTCAGCCCTTGAGGGCAAAGGAGCCCAAGAAGGTTGGTTTCTCCTCAAGAAGGAAATCTTGGTGGCACAAGAACAGGCTGTCCCAGTCTATCGGAAGAGGTGTCGGTGAGGAAAGAAGCCAGCTTGGCTGAGTGGAGAGATCCAGGAAGATATTTGGGAAAAGAGGGAAAAATATGACCTCTGGAAGAAGGGGCAGGTGTCTTGGGATGACTATAGGAATATAGTGAGATCATGTAGGTACAAAGTCAGAAGGGCTAAAGCTGAACTGGAACTCAACCTGAACAGTTCTGTAAAAGATAATAAGTCTTTCTATAGGTATATTGACAGTAAAAGGAGGAGCAAGGAGAATCTCCAGCCCTTATTATTACCTTCTCCCTTGGTAAATGAGAAAGGAGAATTGGCTGCAACTGATGAGAAGAAGGCTGAGGTACTAAATGAGTTCTTTGCCTCAGTCTTCTCAGGCAGCCAGGATTCTCATAATTCTCAAATCCCAGAACCTTGCATCCCTGGAGATCTAGATGGGAACTGGGGGAGTAAATCCCCACACACTGTAAGAGCAGAGCAAGTCCGAGACCGTCTCATGAGACTGAATGTCTACAAGTCTATGAGGCCGGATGACATGCATCCCAGGGTCCTGAAGGAGCTGGCTGATCTGGTTGCTGAGCCGCTCTCCATCATATTTGAAAAGTCATGGCTGTCAGGAGAGGTCCCTGGGGATTGGAAAAAAGGTCACGTCACTCCCATTTATAAAAAAGGGAGCAAGGAAGACCCAGGGAATTACAGGCCGGTGAGCCTCACCTCTGTGCCTGGGAAGATCATGGAACAGATCCTCCTGGATGACATGCTGGAGCACATGAGGGAAGAGCATGTGATCTGGGACAGCCAGCAAGGCTTCACCAAGGGAAGGTTGTGCCTCACCAATCTGGTGACTATCTATGATGGAGTGACAGCATCGGTAGATAAAGGAAAGATGACCAATGTCATCTACCTGGACTTGTGTAAGGCCTTTGACACAGTCCCCCACCACATCCTTATCTCTAAACTGCAGTGATGTGGATTTGATGGGTGGACCATCCAGTGGATAAGAAACTAGTTAACAGACCGTAGCCAAAGGGTGGCGGTCAATGGGTCTATGTCCAGGTGGAGGCCGGTGACAAGCAGTGTCCCCCAGGGGTCTGTCTTGGGACCGGTTCTCTTTAACATCTTTATCAATGACATCGAGGATGGAATTGAGTGCACCCACAGCAAGTTTGCGGATGACACCAAGCTGAGTGGTGTGGTCCACACCCTGGAGGGAAAGGAAGCCATCCAGAGGGATCTTGACAGGCTGGAAAAATGGGCCCAGGTGAACCTAATGAGGTTCAACAGTGCCAAGTGTAAGGTGTTGCACTTGGGCCAGAAGAATCCCAGACATAGATACAGACTGGGGGAAGACCTTCTTGAGAGTAGCCCTGCTGAGAAGGACCTGGGTGTCATAGTGGATGAAAAACTTAACATAAGCCAGCAGTGTGCTCTTGCAGCTTGCAAGGCCAATGGTATCCTGGGCTCCATCAGAAGAGGGGTGGCCAGCAGGGACAGGGAGGTGATTGTCCCTCTCTACTCTGCCCTCGTGAGACCCCACCTGGAGTACTGTGTCCAGATCTAGGGCCCACAATACAAGAAAGATGTAGAACTGTTGGAGAGGATTCAGAGGAGGGCCACAGGCTGGAGCACCTGCCCTACAAGGAGAGGCGGAGGGAGCTGGGCTTGTTCAGCCTGGAGAAGAGAAGGCTGTGGGGGGACCTCATTGCAGCCTTCCAGTACCTGAAGGGAGCATACAAACAGGAGGGGAATCAACTTTTTAAAAGGGCAGATAATGGCAGGACAAGGGGGAATGGTTTAAAGCTGAAGGAGGGAAGGTTTAGATTGAATATTAGGGAGAAGTTTTTTACGGAAAGAGTGGTGAGGTCCTGGAACAGGCTGCCCAGAGAGGTGGTGGATGCCCCATCCCTGGAAGTGTTCAAGGCCAGGTTGGATGGGGCCCTGGGCAACCTTGTGTAGATCCAGGCCTGAGGTTGGTGGCCCAGCTTGTGGCAGGGGGGGTGGAGCTTTATGATCCTTGGGGTCCCTTCCAACCCATGCCATTCTATGATTCTATGATTCTAATGGATGCAGAGGGGACATTAGTGACAAGGGATGAGGACAAGGCTGAGGTCCTTAATTCCTTCTTTACCTCAGTCTTTAATAGTATCATCCTCGGGAACTGGCTGACAGGAAGGGGAAGAATAACAAAGTTCCCATGGTTCCGGAGGAAATGATTAGTGACCAACCTGTCCAGTTAGATACCCACAAGTCAGTGGGGCCAGATTGGATTCACTTAAGGGTGCTGAGAGAGCTGTCAGATGTGCTTGCAAAACCCCTTTCCATCATCTATCAGCAATTCTGGCAGACTGGGGCAGTTCTACTCGACTGGAGGCTGGCAGATGTTACACCCATATATAAGAAGGGTTGGAAGGAGAATCCGGGGAACTACAGGCCTGTCAGTCTGACCTCAGTCCTGGGGAAGATCATGGAGAGGGTCATCTTGGGAGCTATCATACAGCACATGTGTGATGGCCAGGGGATCAGGTCTAGCCAATATGGGTTTACAAATGGTAGATCCTGTCAAACTGACCTGATCACCTTCTATGACAAAGTGACCCGCTTAATGGACAAGGGGAAGGCTGTGGATGTGGTCTACCTGGACTTCAGTTTCTCACAGTTTCTCACAGTATTCTGAGAAACTGGCTGCCACTGGCCTGGACAGGTGGACCCTCTGCTGGGTTAAAAACTGGTTGGATGGATGGGCCCAAAGGGTGGTAGTAAAGGAAACAAAATCCTGTTGGGGGCCAGTCACGAGTGGCATCCCCCAGGGCTGTCTTGGGTCGAGTTTTGTTCAATACTTTATCAATGACCTAGATGAAGGGATTGAATGCTCCCTCAGTAAGTTTGCAGATGACACTAAACTAGGAGGAACTGTTGATCTGCCTGAGGGTAGAGAGGCTCTCCAGAGGGATCTGAACAGACCGGACTGATGGGCTGAGACCAGTGGGATGAAGTTTAACAAGGCCAAGTGTAGAGTGCTGCACATGGGACATAAAAACCCCACGCAGCGCTACAGGCTTGGGGGGGACTGGCTGGAGAGCTGTCAGGGAGAGAAGGACCTGGGGGTGTTGGTTGACTTCAGGCTGAATATGAGCCAGCAGTGTGCCCAGTCAGCAAAGAAGGCCAGTGGCATCCTGGCTTGTATCACAGTGTGGCCAGTAGGTCTAGGGAGGTGATTGTGCCCCTGTACTCGGTATTGGTGAGGCCACACGTCGAGTGCTGTGTCGAGTTCTGGGCTCCTCACCATAAGAAGGACATTGAGGTCCTGGAGTGTGTCCAGAGAAGGGCAATCAGGCTGGTAAAGGGGCTGGAGGGCAAATCCTATGAGGAACGGCTGACGGAGCTGGGGCTGTTTAGCTTGGAGAAGAGGAGGCTGAGGGGAGACCTTATCACCACCTACAGCTACCTGAAGGGAGGTTGTGGAGAGGTGGACAATGGTCTCTACAGCCAGGTGACAGGAGATAGGACAAGGGGAAATGGCAAGAAGCTGCTTCAGGGAAGATTGAGATTGGAAATCAGAAAAAAAAAATTTACTGAAACAGTTGTCAGGGCCTGGAACAGGCTGCCCAGGGAGGTGGTTGAGTCACGATCCCTGGATGTGTTCAAAAAATGGGTAGATGAGGTACTTAGGGATATGGTTTAGCTTAGGATGGGATTGGTTGAACTTGATCTTCCAAAGTCTTTTCCAACCTTGTGATTCTTTAATTTTGTGATTCTTTATTAGTACATACTAAGTACTAATGTTATTACCCTTAACAAAAATTTATCTTCCTGTGTATTATCTAATTAACTGTAAAGAAAGTGGACAGTATCAATTAAAAGCAAAGGAGAAAGGTTGTTTAACTTGTAATGCCTGATTGGCAAAGCTTCAGGCTTCAGTGATCAATTAGAAATTTGTAACAGATTCTGGTAAATGTCTTCTTGAGTGCTATTGAAAACCTTACACTTCTCTTAGCTATAGTAAAAGAGATTTTTTTACTTGTGGCTTTGTATAAGAGTTGAAGTTACTCTGTATAATAGGAAAGTTTGTGTTTTACCATTTTAATAATTAGAGAATTACCATTTAGTTGATCTCAAGCATGAATCATAATTTAACAAATAGTGAATGCCATGATGCTGACTTGAACGTTTAATGGAGCAATTTGTATGTGAAAGGGAGCTCAAGAAAATGCCAGTGGAACAGAAGATACCTTACCATAGCGCAGCACATTAGATTGTTCCCTCTCATATCCCCTTTTTCTAACTTTCAGTGTGAAACACCATTGCTTTCAGTGCTGTGCTGCTGAAGCAAAGTTTTTGCCTAACCCAGACTAAGCCACGAACTCTCCTTTCTGTGGGAAAACCAGAATTATTACTATTGAGTCCATCTGCTGTCTTTTTTAACAGCTATTTGTTGCAGAGGGAACTCAGCTGGAATGGAAAGGCCTGGTTAGTGGGGAAATGATTTGGAGTTTATCTGAGGCTGAGGTCCCATACAGCCAACCTAATGGCTATTTACTGTGCTGTCATCTGTGCCTGCTGAATCCTGCTATTTCAGTTCACTAGCCTAGTGAAAAAGTGTCCATGTTGAGAAGGCTGCTAGAGCTGCTGCAAGGAAAGGGGTGGGAACATGTAGAAGAAGCTGGGCAAGGGCAAAGGCAAGAAAAGGGGCACAGCAGCCAACTGTTAAATACTGCACAAAGGCAGCAGTCTTACCTTGTTTAAAAGAATGGTATGTAAAAAGAGATGTGGATTATATATATGGATCTGAGTATTTTGTTTCTGGGGTTGGAAGAGATCCCTGCCTAGCCCTTAAAGTTGTAACTCCTTCCTTTAAGTGACAAATAAGTTGTCCTTTTGTAAGTTAGCAGAACTTGCAAAACACTTGGAAGTCTTTTGTAGTTGTTTACATTAATACATTGCATGAGGAGAAAATACCTCATGACAGGGCTCTGAAGTGGCTCCAGTTACCTCCAGTTTACGTTTGTGGGAAAACTGTTTATAATCGCTTCTAATGTCAGTTATCTACATTTCAAAAACATGGGCCTGCACTGCATTAACAACATGACCTTAAAATAACACTACAAAGCTATATAGCCTGTGTATTTCTATAGGTTTACACAGTAGTCTGGAAAAATTAGACCAACATGTTTTTGCTGGCCTGGATGGGAAATGTTAGAATCAACCCTGTTGATGCAGATAGACCAAGGGCTGATTAACCTACCCAGAAACAAAGGAACAGCTTGAGAGACAGTAGATTCAACATTAAAGGAAGAAAGGCACCAGTAGCCAATACATAAGGATACATTTTAGGGCACTGTTCTTTTATTGTTCATTTCTATCTGGATTAAGCTAGACCCATAAAAATGCCAGTCTGAATTGTAGGTGCCATGTTGCTGCACTGAAGAGCAGCTACAGCAGCGTAGACATGAATGACTTCAAATGCACAAGCCATCTGGACAGAGCTGCAAGTTGATACTATGTTCTCATGGCCTTAAAAGCCTGGCCCCAAATCACAGTTTGCACTACATTGCTTTAAATGGTATATTCTGACATTGCCTGCATCCTGACTCACTCCTCCCCTAAATTATCAAGATACATGGTACACTGCTTGCAAGACTAAGAGATTCGTCCCCAGCCTTAAGAAATGTATTTCTCATTTTTTCTGCTTTACTCACAAGTAGTTACAAGGTACAAATGCTTTTTCAAGCTTATCTATGTATTGTTTGTCCATCACATTCATATAACGTATCAGTTTCCCCATTACCACATTACCAAACTGCTTCATAATCTCGAGCATATTTAACCTTAGATAACACCTGCAGAGCAGAACGTTGTCTCCATTCTGAAGTAAGCTCTAAAGTGGGAGCTGCATATATAAATAATTCTTGGGAGTTTATACTAGTGCAAAAGTTTAGTAAAGCTGTCTTGAGACCCAGGTTGATTGATCATCTAATTGATTTTTTTCTCTCAAAATGGATAATAAAAAGAAATAGGAAAGCAACAATGAGCTGGTGGTGAAAGTTTTAACAGATACCAATGTTTCTTCTGCTGTTGGCTCATGGAATTATGTACTCTACAAATCACAGCGAAAGAATGTAGAAGAAAAGTTCAAGAAATCCTATAATATAACACCTCAGTGACATTACTGTCTTGTAGATTGCTGGAACAAAATTATTCTAGGTCATGTTAATCTTGAAGTTGCTAAGTAAAGGCTTATAATTAGAAAATAACTTTTTATTTAACTGACCTCTTACTCAGAACAGCATTCACTATATACTACTGCTTTTTTTTGAACAACAGCTTTCGAGCTGCACTGAACATTTTCAGGCATATATTCTGTCTGGCCTGTGACTGATGGATTTGGGAGGGAGTATTACTGAAACAAACACATGCAAATACTGACTTCTTAAAAGGATGATGACCTTTTACAGGGGATCTCAGCAAATTAAAATTTTAAAAAGCCCACCAAATCCTTGCAGCTACCTCTTTAGTATTCTATGTACTTATAAATATTTCAGAACTAGTATCAGAACAAAATCAGGTAAAACGGGAAATATTTGATTCATGAATGAAGGAGTTTATATATGCTATACAAAAAAGGATAGAATTCTATGGGTGTGAAGTATATTATCCTCATCTCAGCTCTTTCGAGGCAATAGATCTAGTGCTTAAGACCTCCCTGGGACACAGAGTTGTGAGAAGCCCCTCCACCACAAGAGTCCAATCACTGTTGTCACAGCTTTTAGATACATGAGAAAAAATGCACCAGACTCTGAAATGCATAGATTTTAAACTGTATTTTAAAATTTCCTTGTCTGTATCATGATGAGGTGCTCCATGTTTTCATCTTTTCCTGAGCCCTTCTGAAAGTGAATGTCAGGACTGAATGCAAGTGATTGTTGGAAAATGGCTGCAGGCTATTAAGCAACCCTGAAATCTAACATAATTCTGTTACAGTTATAAGCTTTTTCTTCAGTAAGGAAAAGAATAAAATGGGATTGCTGCTTTATAATGTGTAGCTATGGCTGAACTACTTTCGTTATAAAATAATTTTGCATGTTTACTTTGAGGGTGGTGAGGCACAGGAACAGGTTGCCCAGAGAGGCTGTGGAATCCCCATCGCTAGAGGTGTTCAAGACCAGGTTGGATGAGAGTTTCAGCAACCTGGTCTAGTGGAGGGTGTCCCTGCTCATGGCAGGGGGATTGGAACTAGTTGATCTTTAAGCTCCTTTGCTACCCAATCAAGTCTGTGATTCTATGATTCTATGTTTTTGTGAGAAACATTAAAGGAAATTAAAAAGTTAATAAAATTTAGTCTTAATGATGTTAATTTTTAGCCATTTGGAAAAATGAATGATTTCCTTAAAGCTGAGTAATACAAAACAAGCAAAATGTTTCTGTCACGATCTAATACCAAGATGCTGCACAGGTTGAGCTTGTCTTCACTGAAATGTTTTTAGGTAGCAGTAGTATTAAAGTAAATCAGACGATTCTCTCAGTTTCCTGGTACACTTAAATAATCTGATTCTTTATATATCAGCTGGAGATCAAAGCAATCAAACTGTTTGGAAATACAGAGTAAGGAGGTGAGTAATGTCCAGTAGGGATTTGTTATGAACCAAATATGTCAACCAAGTCAGACATCCTCCTGTGACAGGCTGCCAAGCCTTATGGATAAAGGGGAAGGTAGACAAGCTAGGTATTGAATACAATAAAGCTTTCTGACACTCTTTCAGATAACATTCTTATGGGTAGCTAAATGAAAGCATTGGAAGGTGGATAACTGAAGAACTGTACCATATAGGAATTACTGTGTGAGATCCTAAAGAGATATCTGGTTTTGGGACTAATCATTTATTCAGTGTAATAGAGACGTCTAGACCTTATTTAATTTATTGATGGTAACCATGAAAAGGTGCTCTGAATTAATGTCTGTTCTAACAAATCAGATGGTCTGTACAGAACCATGATAGTATTCTAAAGGTCTATGTGCAATGATACTTGTGGTGATTTGACCCTGGCTGTAGGTCAGACGCCTACCAAAGCCACTCTATCACCCCCTGTTCAGCTGAGAGAGGAGAAAATACATATTGAGTGGCTTAGGAGTCAAGATAAGGACAGGTAGAGATCATTCCAAAATCAGCGGCACGGGCAAAACAGACTCAACACAGAATAAGGGAAAGAAAACTCTCTAATTTATTACACTGCACTGCAAACCCAGGGACACTGGTCAGGTAATGAGAAATGTGACCAGATCTTAAATCACCTCCCCCCACCCCTCCCTCCTTAGCAGACTTCACTTTAGTCATAATTTCCCTCCCTTCTTCTTCCCTCATTGTGGTACAGGGAGGGGCAGGGACTGGGAAAATGGGGGTTTTGGTCAGTTCCTCACGAGTGCTGCACCATGGAGTCCCACCCATGGGAGACAGTCCTCCATTAACTTCTCCAACAGGAGTCCCTTCCCACAAGGATTCAGCTTTTCACCAGTTACTCCAGCATGAGTCACTTCTCTGGAGTGCAGTCACAAATCACAGAACGTCCCTCAGTCTCTCAGGCCCAGACTACTCCAGCCTGGTCCCCCACAGGTTCACAAGGTTTCCCCTCCAGAAAACCTGCTCCAGTGTAGATGTATCTCTCTCTTATCTCTTTCTCCCTCTCTCTCTCTTGCTGCCTGCCGCTCTGTGCCTCTGTCTCCACGCACTGCAAGTACTGGCAGAGGCTTGCTCCAATGTGGGTCACATGTCTCCACCTGCTCCAGCGTGGGGTTCTCCATAGGCTGCAGGTGGGGTCTCTGCTTCCTGTCACCTTCCATGGGCTGCAGGAGGACACCCGCTCCGCAATGGTCTTCTCCAAGGGTTGCAGGGGCATCTTTCTGTCTGGCGCTTGCAGTGCCTCCTCCTCCCGCTTCTTCCCGGGCCTTGGTGTCTGCACAGTTTCTTACATCTTCTCACTCCCTTCTCTGGGGGCAAAAAGTGGCTGCTTGCGAGTTGTTTTTTTTCTCTCTTAAATGTGACTCCCAGAGGGACTGTGACAATCGCTGATTGGCTCAGCCTTGGACAGTGACAACTCTGGCCTTGAGTTGGCTGGTGTTTACTCTGTCAGACCTAGGGAAAGCTTCTAGCTGCTTATTGCGAAAGCCACCCTTGCAGTCCCCATCCCCTCCATGAGAACCCAGCCATGTAAAACCATGACAATCTTAGTCAGAAATGCTCAAACAAATATCAAAGAGGAACTGGCCAGGACTTCAGCAGAAAATTATTACTAGGTCTAGTGGATGACAGGCTAGCTGTGAACTAGAGACATTATGCAAAAAAGTACAAAAACTGGACAATTTCCTCAATACCATTCTAGGCTATATGGCCTAGAAGGTTTGCCTACAAAGCACACAATGCAAGGCAATACTATTTGTGGTAAGGCAAAGTGAAAACAGTATTCCAGGAAAGATGTAGATTCTTTGCAGTGGTGAGCTATGACAATAACCAAGAGGTCTTCAAAACATGATCTATGGGAGAAAATTGAATGAATTTATGTTGTTTAGCATCAAGAAGGGAAGCGGATGGGAAAGAAGGCAATAGATTTCAAGCATGCAAAAGCAAACAAAAAAGATTACTGCAGAGAGGAAGGCATAATCTCTTCTTCATGACCATGATGAATAGGACAAAAACTAATGGGTGCATATTGCAGTAAGAAAGATTTAGGTTAGATATGAGGAAAAATATTATAGCAAGAAGTATAGTGAAGCACTGGGATGGATTGCCTGGCATTTCCAGTACTGGATGTCTTTACAAACAGGTTAGCAAAACATTTATCAGGAGTGACATAAGGTATAGTTATCTGGCCTCAAACAGAGAGGTGGACTGGATGAAATATTGAAATTTTCCAACTTCTGATTCTGTGCTCTGATTACTTGGTTGTAGTTTATTATCTGACCTACTACTTATTTAAAATAATATTGCCTTTAACTCAGACACACAGTTAAATCATGACTTTGATTTGATTACAAAACTATTGTTTTGATTTTTTTTTTCCTAATGATAGCCTTGACAATGTCTGTGGTTAATGCCTCCTTGCTAAATCTTTTTGATTTATCTTAATTCTCCAGAAAAATTCACAGTTTTTGATATTTTGGAAACAACTGGAATTCAAACTGTTAAGAATAAATTATTTAAATTACTTGAGAACCATTAGTCCCTCTCTTTATTTTAAAACTGTTCTTACATAATCTGTATGAGCAGCTCCTACTTTTCATATAAATACGCATCCTAATTATGTTGACATCATTTTGTTCTTATTTTATGATTGCCTAAAATTCTTCACAGTCCTTTTGGCTCCCAGTATTTTTTTTTAAAGTAAGAAATTTTTAAATGTTTCTTCCTTACTCCAGTTTTCATAGAACCCCTTATTGATTATATTAATAAATATGATATTTTTCTGGCTAAGCTGGAGAAATTAATGGCTGACTTTTTTTTTCAGTGATTTTACAACTCTTTCCCATGCCTCCTTAGTTTCTTTAATAGTCTTTCCCTTTTTATCAAATTATGTCCTTTTAAAAAGCAAACACAATCTTTCCACTGAAACAGCCATGCTCTGAATTTCTGATTCCTGTTGGTGATCAAGTTAATGAGTATAGCCCAGCTTTACCAGAAGTAGATCAGTGTCAATTAACCTTCATCCTAGACTTCATTCATTCTGTTCCTTACCGATACTCCATTGCGTGTATATTCTAGTTCATTTACTGACATTTTTTTCACCAGAGATTTTCTGAAGAACCAATTGATTTTTCTTTTTTCTGGGCTGATTTTTAAGTGGATAATAACAGAACTAGTAGGATTGGACCCTACTCCAGCGTACATCAAGACAGTCAGCTGCACAGTGCGTAATATATACTGTAATAGACATGATAACAGAAAAAAAGTACAGAACCGTTATCCCTTTCCCTTTAGTATAAATACATCTATGCAGGACTCTCTACAAAAATTGTGTATCTTCCTTGTCCAAAACCTTTTAAAAGTAGTGCCAGTGAAAAGAATAACAATTGCCTCATATAACTATATATAATATATATGCGTGATAGGTCACTAAAACCTTCTAATTTCCACAGAAATTACCAGAGCAAATTTCATCTTTTGGGGTACTGGCACCATTATTTTCTTCAGATATGCAAATTATATGGATTTAGAATACCAGTTGAGAATGGCAGGAGATTCTAGATTCTCTGATACCCTTGCTAAGTTTTGATAGGACTATGGCATGCTGTATGAAATATAAAAGATTCAATGCAAAGAAACTACAGTCTATAAAGGTACAGAAGAACACCTTTTCAAACTGGCAGATATGAAAAAAATCTTCCCATAGGAAAGAAAATGGGACCATCACAGCATTGTTCAGGCTTTTTAGGAACCAGAAGCATGTATGATTGATTAATCACAGAATCAGAGAATGGTTAGTATTGGAAGGGACCTTAAAGATCATCAAGTTCCAACCCTCCCTGCCATGAGCAGAGACACCTCTTGCTAGACCAGGCTGCTCAAGGCCCCATCCAACCTGGCCCTGAACATTACCAGGGAGGGGGCAGCCACCACTTCCGTGGGAAACCTGTTCCAGTGCCTCACCTCCAACATAGTGAAGAATTTCTACCAAAGATCCAATCTAATTGTACTCCCTACCAATTTAAAATCATCCCCTTTCATCCTGTCACTCCATGACCTTGCAAAATGTCCCTTCCCAGCTTTCCTGTAGGTTCCCTTCAGGTACAGGAAGGTTGCTATAAGATCTCCCCGGAGCTTTCTCTTCTCCAGGCTGAACAACCCCAACTGTCTCAGCCTGTCTTCATAGGAGAGGTGCTCCAACCATCTAATCATCTTTGTGGTTCTCCTCTGGACCCGGTCCAACAGTTCCATGTCCTTCTTATGCTGGGGACTCCAGAACTGGACACAGTACTTGAGGTAGGGTCTCACAGAAGTGGAGTAGAGTGACAGAATCACCTCCCTTGTCCTGTTGGCTAAACTCCTTTTGATGAAGACCAGGATGCATTTAGCCTACTGGGCTGTGAGCACACATTGTCAGCTCATGTTGAGCTTCTCATCCTAAGTCCTTCTCTGCAATACTGCTCTCTATCACATCATCTCCCAGTGTGTACTGATGACAAGGATTGGCCCAACCCAGGTGCAGGACCTTGCACTTATTCTTGTTGAACCTCATGAGGTTCACATGGGCCCACTTCTTCAGGTCCCTCTGGATGACATCTTTTTCCTTCCAACATGTCAGCTGTACCACTCAGCTTGGTATCATCTGCAAACTTGCTGAGATCACACTCAACCTCATCATCAATGTCATTCATGTGGGTATTAAATAATACCTGTCCCAGTATGGACCCCTGAGGGACACAACTTGTCACACATCTCCATCTGGACATCAAGCCATTGACAAGTACTCTCTGCATGTGACTATCCAACCAATTCCTTATCCACTCATCAAATCCATATCTCTCCAGTTTAGAGAAGAGGATGTTGGGGGGGATTGTGAGAAAGGTTTTACATGGTTTAATGGTTGCCCTGTGTAAAAAATGAATGATGAATCAATGCATATCTCATAATCATTTCTTGTTTTATCTTATCTCCTTTTAGTGAGCTATTGTCTATGCTTCATGTTTCACCTCAAGTTTTGTCTCAGTCTGTCAGTGCTTAAAGAAAGTTTCAAAGGAAAATTGCAGCTTTTTCTGGGATTCACTTAAACTGTGAAAACTGTCAATTGGATTCAATCAATTAACGTATATCATGTAATCATAATTTTGTTTCATTGTTTCTGGTAAGACCAAGTCTATGACATGGTATTGTTTCATTCATCTGAAGATGGATTGAGAACAGTGTTGTAAACTGTAAAGAGCAAATCATGTTCTATACAGTGTTTATCTGCTGTATCACTCCAGCACAAAATTATTGCAAGTGGAAACAGAATCAGCTTACTATGCCTTTTCATTTAAAAATAATCAGTCAAATAAATAGTTACAGATTGTCAAATACAAAATAAAATTATGGCACAGTCCTTAAAATTAAGGGTGAAAAGTTCTAATGTGTAACATATTCAGACTCAACTTTGTGCTCATGCATTTAATTCTAATGTTAATGCTTCCTTGGATAAATAATACTGACAAACAGGAAGCTATTAAAAGTAATCTGAAATATGTCTGAGCTCAGGACCAATCAGTCTATTTTCATTTACAATACTGTACATCGTCAATGTTATCTTCTTCCACCAGTCTTGTTAATTAGGCAATTATCACTTTCCAAGTACTCTGCTTCTGAGTGAGTTATGGCCACTTTTTATTAAATTTGCAAGCAAATGTCACATTGTACGGTTCTTTTGCACAACTCAGTGACAGAATTCATTCCCAGTTAAGTAACTAAGTTGGTGTTCAATGACATATTTCACCTGCTAGGTGTCAGGTGGGAAAAGGTTGCAAGTTTAATTGAGATTTTAAAAGAACGGTAATTAGAAAAATTAAAATAGAAAAAAACCAGGAAATAAGATTGGAGGAAGTGAAGGGAGTTTGATTATAAGTAGAAAATGTAATTATTGGACTATAGTTTCCTTTGGCCAATATTTCAGAATCTACCTATACAGCATCTTCATTAACACAATCTGGCTGTTGGAAAATGGGATTATCCATTGCACAGATGTGGCAGAGGACGAGGAAAGATACACTCAAACTGGAAGACACTGAAATTTTCAAGGCTTTGAGATGAAAATATTTCTTCTGAAAGAAATATTCTATCCCCCCTTCCTCCCCTTTCTTCCCCAGTTAAATCACTGGGACCAGGGAATATTGATCCGTGATTTATCTTTGGACAAAAGACTTTTACAAGCTCAGAGGGCAACAGGAATGGGACCAGGAAGATTAGTAAGGAGCCTTAAGAGGTGTAGACAGAAAAATAATAATTTCAAGAGCATTCTGGTTTAATGGTGTTCTAATCTGTTAAGGACTGTGTTAACTTAAATGAAATCCCCCTGACACAAAGAAATCTGAATGTTTGTTAACATCCTTATGGAGAACATTTCTAATAGTCACAGATTGTATTTCTCATTAATCACACTAATACAAAAATATGCAACTTAATTCACTACTCTTTCTTTGAATCATAATCACAAAATTCTCCTTCACGTAAGAGCAGGACATATTTCAGTGCCTTGAGCTGATACAATCAGTTTCTTTTACAATATTTGTGACAAGAAACACAAGTGACAAGTCTTCCCAGTGGTCAAACCCCCTCTCACGTTGCCAGTGATCGAGAACTTCTGGGTCACTTGCCCTAATCTTTCCTGCAGACATCACACACACAAATGCTGCATAATTGCACCAGTTGCAAGTATTAGTCTTTTTTCTATTTTTTCCTTCTCTGTTGCTACCTTCTTTATCATAATAGTTATTTACTTGTCAGAGAAAGAGTTTTATTCTATTTTTCTTCTTGCTTCAGCAAGCTATAACTTAAAACAGATTTGGGGGACATAAGTGCGATATCCTGGGGTCAGAAAACAGAGCAGTAAGGTTTTTTCATGTTAGAAGTGTTTTCACAGGTAAAAACTTTGTCTTGAGTTTTTTTCACCATGATGTAATTTACCCATTTAATATTTATTATCTAGTTATGCATGTGTGATGGTATTTGAGATGTAAGGATCTCTTTATTTGGTTGATAGCAATTAATTAGTTTTCACTTGAGTGTTTTTCTAGCTGTGATATTGTGAGATGTTCAAAATAATTATTGATAGATTTGGTTAAGTATATTTCACTAATTAGGGCGCTGTGGGGATTTGTAATTGATTTAATTGAAGTGTAATGAGTTAGATATATGGGTAGCATATAAAAAGCAACACATGAGATGGTGGGAGGCTGGGAGATATTTGGAAACAGAATAACTGGCTGAGAATTTATGTTTTAAATGTTGGCTGTTCCTAAGGACATATTGCAAACCTAAGATGTCTTTGTAATTTTTGCATTGCATGTTAAATTAAGAAATTTTATTCCACAGAATTGGATTTTAATATACATGAACATTTGTTTTGCACTTTATATATACTCAGAAGGGTAATGAGGACAAGGGAGATAATTTCTTACTCATTCTCTGGAAACAAGTTAAGTCAGATTTGACGTGGAGGACCAAAACTTTGAGAATATAATGAAAATCAAAGCAGTTTGTAAGAACAAATATGAGTGGGGCCAAAGCTACATGCCAAGTATTGCTCATCCACAGGGGTCAGGGAAAACAAAATACGAACTTAGGCCTATCCACCATTTATCAGTCTGTTGCTGCATCTCCTCTCATCACCCTGAGCAGCTATGAGGTTTTCTGTGCTTGTGTGACCTAGGACTGCAAGGGCAGTTTTTGAGGACATTCTCAAAATACTTTATCTGTTGGCCATAGAGAGTGGAGCACTGAACAAACTGTCCATGGAGGTTTTGGGTCTCCCTCTCTGCAGACATTCAAAACCGTCCTGGATGCATTCCTGTGTGACCTAATCTAGGTGATCCTGCTCTGGCAGGGGAGTTGGACTAGATGATCTTTCGAAGTCCCTTCCAACTCCTAACCTTCTGTGACTCTGTGAAAGGAATGCTCTCTTGTGGGCTATGAGCCTGTCTTTATATTCAGTGGCCAGTTAGGTTGACAGTTTTGCACCACTAGAAGTGAATGTAACATTCTGTTACACTAGCTCAGGATGTGTCCTGCAGCATTTTTTCTTAATGCTTGGTGTACATATGAAATGTAAATACATTTGAGTAGATTTCTCTTATTTCAGGTATTATTCCCTTCCTTTTTAACTCAACACAATGCTGTTGAACAGTTTCTCTGAAGTTTTATACTAGACAGATGCCTTTTTTTTTTTTTAAATAGACTTGTGGTTTTGGAAGTATTTTGATACCTGTTTGTATCCCTAGGGAGGAAAGGTGATGTAGCTCAGTGGCAGCAGAAGCACTTAAGTACATGCTTTTAACATAAAGAGCAACTACAAAAAAGCCTGAAATGTCACCTGTTAACTTACATTACACACAGTTTAAACATGGGCGCTGCCCAAAAACATCTCTCTACAATGAAAAGGTGTGTACATTTACTGACGCACAGCCAGTTTTGGAAAACAAGCTGCACTGAAAATCAGGTAAAATGCCCACATCTGTTATGCTCAAAACCTTGTTTACGAAAACGAAACACACCTCATGTCTACATAAAGCCAAGAATTAATTGTTAGTGTAATTGCAATCTGATGAGTCTTGTCATTATTAGCCCATATCTAACTGTTACAGAAAAAGATGGAATAATAATTCCATTAGGTTTGTTCAACACACGCTTCTCAGTTGCTACTCCCTTCCCCTGCTCTTCAGGGTCTTAAGACTGGTGGTTTCATCTTGGATATTTTATGGGATTTGCCACCACATGGAGTACTTCACCAGGAGGAATATGATGTTGATGGCTTCTTCATCCTAAGTCTATGATCCACTTGAAGACAGTTTTGTAAGTTTGGTGATGAACTTTTACATTTTTCTCTTTCTTCTATTGGTTTGCAGGTCCATGCTATATTCAAACTCATTGTGGTGTCTTTTATTTTTGATATTACTTCTCTGTTCTCTCAGTTACACCTAAAAACATTTTTAACAACTCTAAATCTCTGTTTCTTTTGCTGAACCCATGAAGTCCACCACCAGTGAACCAAGCTTGTGTTTGCTTACCCACCAGGGCCAAACTTGTGCCTCATGTCTTATCACCCTGTGTCTTCATTTCTAAATACCTCTGCAATTGTACCAAACCTGCATTCCTCTGCTATGTATCATTATTTTAAAGTCATTAATATCTCATTTGGCATTCAGCAACTACTTGTTATGGCTATCTACATAAAACTCTGGTGGCAGCTGAAACAACCACACAGCCGTTTGCTCACTCCCCTCCCACCCAGTGGAATGGGGGAGAGAAGATAAAGAAAACTCCTAGGTCAAGATAAAAAAATCATCATCATAATCATCATCTTTGTCATCTTAAAATAGTATAAAAAGCAAGCGATGCATAGCATAATTCCAATGCCTGGCTAGTTCCTGAGCCATGGCACCACCCCAGCAAAACTCCCCCCCTCCCCAGTTTGTATACTGAGCATACCATCATATGGTATAAAATATCCCTTTTCCCAGTTTTGGTCAGCTGTATTTGCTGTGCTTCCAACCTTTTTGTGCATCCCCCATCTTCTCATTGGCAGGGCAGTGTAAGAAGCTGAGAAGTCCTTGACACTAGAACATCAGTGTGTTACCATCATTATTGTCATCCTAAGTTCAAAACACAGCATTAAATCAGCTACTAGAAAGAAAATAAACTCTATCCAAGCATAACCAGGATAGGTTGTAATAAACAAAAGCAAAAGAAGGCTTCTGGTGTGTTGCCTCAAGGGGCTGTTGGTTCGTTTTGATCTAAGTAAGAAAGACACTCAAATTTTGCCAAGTATCTTAAAATAGCCTTTAGTAGAGCTAACACTATAGAGAAAAGGAGACTAGTATCGATGACTTTACATCCTTTCAGATGCTAGGTATTCCAAGTTGTATGGTATCAAGCAGGCTCCTACCAGGGCACAGCATGCTGTTAAAATTCCATCAATGGAAACATTATTTGGTCATTTGACCACTTACAGTACTTTCCTAAAGGAAAGTAACTCTATTGGTTATTTTTACCATCAGATAAAAGGATGTTCACATGAGAACTTGCTGCACTTCTAAATAAAATTAAGGACACACAATTGGTGCATCAGCCAAGTTGGAATCTCTGTCGCAACTAGCCGCTTACATTCATCCTCTGGCCAGAGATGAGGGACACAGCACAGGCCTGAAAGCCATGCTGCATGTGCATGATAGCACAGCACGTGCCTGCGCCCACTTAGGTCAACTGTTAGGTGGATCAACAACTCCTTAATGTATGATGATCCTGCTGTCAAATCACTATGCCCTGCTTTATACAGAAATTGCTGTCACTGCTAAACCAAGTGAAACAAATCTGCAGGCAAGTCAGGAAAAGTTGAGACAGACCAGTTGTCTCGGTCCTGCAACCCTGAAAACTCGCTACAAAGATTATGGCTTGTAACAAACAATAGCAATACTGTACTGCAGGGTCACATGATCACAAATCAAACAATACAACAAGTATTATTTATCTAATGAACTACCTTATGATAGCACTTAGGCTTGCAGCTGAGGCAGGGACACCATCATTTGTTCCTTACAGTGCATAAGCTGGTTTCATGTTCAAGTGGATTAACACAAATACTAAAGGAGAAAAACCCCTTGCCTATAGTTTGAGAAATGTCTTTAAAAAAATAAAAGCCTTTATTTCAATGTATGTTTCTAAGCATTAGTGAAATTAGCAGAATTAGGTTAAGTATAACACACTGAATCTGAAGAATTTGTGTGAAGTATATAACTGAATTCTCACCCCAAAAAAGCTGAAATTCTCAGAGCAAGTAGAGAGAAATGATAACACAATGAAAAGGTAGGGAAGGGAATAGGAAGTATTTAAAGCTAAATTAACGTATATCCAAAGGTTATGCATGTCATGTAGTAAAAAATACTGAAAGAATAAAAAAGGTCAGTAGGGATGTACAAGAAAGTTGAAAAATAATTGAAGCAGGAAAATAGCCTATCAAGGATATAAAATATCCAGCAAGAACTTAAAAGGACTTAGAATGAACCCTCTATGAGAAAAGTAAAATGGAAAGTAATAAAAGGAAGAATCAAGTGATGTGGTGTTAGTAGCACGTTAAAAAAAACACATGAGTATTTCTACTTAATATAAGGTGTGTTATGGTAGCTATGAAATCAGCCCCTTATGCTGCAGCTCAAAAGTCTACCACAAAATTCATAATTAATTAAAGATACTTTGAGGACAGTTTTACCTGTGTTCAAGTATAAAAGCATAAACACAACAGGATACTACTTCAACTCTTTTTTTTTCCTGTTTCCTTTTCCTCTCCACAGTATTTTTAATTAGAGTTGAATGAAATTGTTTTTCCAAATATTTTATTTCAAGTTTGAGCATTGGGGAACAGAAAGTTGAAAACCAGTACTATAAACACAAGTAGAAAGAAGGAAATTATCTTCTTTCATACAACAGTCTAAACCTCTCTGACAATTCCGTGATAGTTTAATACAAAATAAAACACTGGAATGGTCACTAGGTTTAAAATCTGTACTCAATACAGAACTGACTTTGAATTCAGATGAGGTTGTTCAGAACCTTCTCAAATTTCAGATATCACCAAGGATAGTTTGGCAATTTTCCCAGGCAACCTGTTCCAGTGTTTGATCACCCTTGTGGTGAAAAAGTTTTCCATATAACTACTTGGAATTTACCTTGCTGCGATGTCCATGACCTTCTGCTCTTTCATAATGTTCAAGAAGAATCTTTTCCTTAATTACCTGTTAGGTAGTTGAAGAGGGCATTAGATCATCCCTTAGCCTTCTCTTCAATTGGAACAAAGTCAACTTCCTTGGCCTCTTGTCATGCATGTCCTTTAATCATCTTGGTATTCCTCTGCTGGAAGACTTTCTTGTACAGGAATATTGAAAACTTGTCACAGTTCTCCACATGCAGTCTCAGAAGAGCCAAGTAGATAGGGATAATGATTTCCTTCAACCAACTGGTTGCACTTTGCTAATTGGCTCAGAATGCAGTTAGTCCACGTTGCTGCAAGGGTACATTGCTAACTCCTGCTCAAGCTGCAGCCCGCTGTTCCTCCCTTCCTCTTTTTCCTTTGATCTCCAATCCCCCACCACCTCACCCCCCAAAGCCCTAGTTTTAGGTCCTACTAACTAGATTAGCAAGGCTGTGGGCAGATACGTTCTTGCTCTGCATTGTTATCTGACGCCTGCCCCTTTCCAGCAGTCTTTGTTCATCAAGGAGATAACCAAAGGGATAAAGACATGTCCATAGGAGCTTCTCCACCCCTCAGTTGACTTGCTTACATTCTCCTCCAGTCTTTTTACCTAGTGGTTCAGCAACTCAGCTATAGCACACCTTCACTTGGGGATGCTCCCCAAACATTAGTGAGGAACACTCAGTGCTTCCTACAGCATAAAACATTGATAATGTTGTTCTCACTCCGTTTTGGGTCAAGGGCACTGATGTGACAGAGATTGTTTTTCCTGCTAGTTCTAAGGACTAGGTCCTGTATTGCACCACCATGCCAACTACTGTTGTGAGATGAAAGATGAAACAGATATCATGGCTTAAGAAGCTACCCTCTTCTTTTTCTAGCTTTGGAAATTTGGATTCTTCTTTGCTGATCAGCTGCTTTTTTGTACACACAAAGACATCGTTAGGCCACATACATGACAACATTAAAATGACCACTTTAAATAAGGCAATTGTATGGTTATTTTTGCAACTAGTAAACAGCATTCCATACAACTTTCTCAGCTGTTTGAGAACTACATAACCTAAACTTTATTTGATTGATCCTGATCACAGAACTGTAAAATAAATCTATTCATTGGTACTGTGAAAAATAAAATAATAAAAGAGATAATATCTCATATACTGAATCAACTACTTGACCTACTGGTTGGGTTTTTTACTTTGCTGTGTTTTATTCACCTGTCCATCTGTCTCCACCAATATAACTTCTTTTAAGCATAGATTTTCAATTCTTTGATACACGGACTGGCTCTGAGCTCATTGTTTGCACACAGAGGGCAATGGGTCCTGATGGATAACTGATGCTCTTACGAAAAGTTACAAATAAACTTTTGGAAATAATTCACAGTTCTGATGAACTACCAAGGCTAGTAGTCAATGCTAGCCTGCATTTCACGTCCAGAAGATAGAATTCAGAAAATCACTATGGCAGACTGAAGTTTTTTATTTGTTTGTTCTCAGTTTTTCAGTATGTTCCTTTTAAAATTTAAGTCACAGGAAAGTAATGAGGGGCATAGTATTGCTCACCAATATCCATGTGGGGAATGGAAGAAGCTTTTTCTTGCCCAGTTACATTGCTCCTGTAGTGCAGTGTGCTCTAGTACCCAGGGCAAAGATACTTGGAGACTGTGAGGTGCAACAAAGGAGAAAAAGAGGTCAGAAGAGCTGAGAACTTGGGAAAGTCCAGTGAGACGAGCAGGAGGAGACAGGCAGGGCCAGGACTTTGTGGTGACAGAAATAATTATTTCCTAGGGATGAGACCAAGGGCTGCTGAAAGTGACTGGAAGTATTAAAACAAGAACCTTCCTTTCAGGGACACAATAGTAAAAACCAGTTTTTTATGTAAATCTGTCTCATTTCTATTCAGTCTTACCCACTTTTTTTTCCTCTGAAAAGTTAATCATTTTCATTTACATTTAATAGAAGATGCCTTTTTGAGTGTAAAATGTCTTGTGTTCTTCTATGGAGAGTGCTCCATGAGGAAAATATTTAGGGAGATTCACTCCAAGGCTCAGATTAATTTATGATCCTGTTGTGGCACTATGGTAACATCATGAGAAGCTACTTTAAATTTATTTGGGTGCCACTGAAAAAATGTTTTTCTCCCAGAGTCTTAACACAAGACTGTATTTATCTCTCCTTTGAACCCAAAGTTAGACTAATGTGAGCATTTCTCTGCTCAGCCACTATATGAAAGTATGTAGTTTCTTCATGCTTCTTGCCTCTACATACAAAAAATAGATCTTTGCAGTCCAGGCTGACTAAGTTGCTTTCATCTTATACATGTGTGTCTTAACTACTTTGAATAACCAAATCATAGCAGTTCAAGAAACACTGAGGTACAAAAAACTTTTAAAATTTATCTTATTGTTCTTTGCTACAAAGATCTATGCTGATTTGAGAAGCTGCATTTCTATTTCTTCTTGATCTTGAATTCTCTGGGAAGAAAGACTGAAAATAATTGAAGCAAATTCCTTTCAAGCTTTTTTTGGCCTTTTTGGCAAACATATGGTCTCCAGTCCCCAGTGTGGCACAGACATCTGGAGTAACTTTTTGTAAGCAGAGCAAAGAGTGTTTCCAGAGTGAGCACCCTTTGCCTCCCAGATCCTCTCTCACACACACACACCATGACTTCTTCAAAGACCTTTCCCTTTTCACCCTCTTACTCCAGTTCCAAAGACTAAAGAATACTCAGAAGCAGTTCCACACAGAAGGTAACATATGAAATCTTTTTTTCTTTTTTAAGCATTCATTTATTTTCTCCCTCATGGTTCTCACTGGAAGGTTATTGCATATTCTGGTAACTTTTTAGTTTGTCACACTTCAGAAGTCTTTGCTACATCTCATACTGAATGTGACACCAGCATTTTCGTGTCTTCTGCTTGTATAAAAAATTAGCTTTTTGAAAATGTTAGATAAGATGTATATATTTTTGAAAAATACGACAGTTTTCTTATTACATCATCCTAAAAGTCAGCTTTTTTCAAATCAATTTATAGTGGTATGAATAAAGTAAACCTTTGCCTCTAGAGTCACTGCTGTTCGCTGTATTTTCTACTTCGTCAATGTAGTCGAGTGTAAAGTGAATGAATGCCAAAATTAATGTAAATACACTGTTTTCTGGACAATCATCTCCTTGGTTTTTTTT
Organism: Laterallus jamaicensis coturniculus; assembly: GCA_022605575.1. Taxonomy (NCBI): domain Eukaryota; kingdom Metazoa; phylum Chordata; class Aves; order Gruiformes; family Rallidae; genus Laterallus; species Laterallus jamaicensis. Next base: position 91,353,166 of record JAKCOX010000001.1, read on the forward strand.
GTTCTCTGCTGGTGGATGCCTGTGTTTTGAAGCCATTTCTATTCCAGTTCATCAGTTTTTCCTCCTTTTGATTTCTCCATTTCTCAGGAGGGTTTATTCTTTACCTTCTAGACAGCCAGGCTTAAAGAATCAGTGTGACACAGTTATTTGTTGTTTTTATCTATCCCATGGTGCGTGCCATTCTCCCTGCAGCTCAAGCTTTTAAATTAATCTGTAACTTCTCTCCAGGTTTTTACATGCTGCTGCAAGGCAAGGGGAGGAGGGAGCACAGCCTGCAGGCTGTAACTGTCTGAGAATTGTCTGTAGTTTGCTAACAGAAATTTCAGGATAGTGACCTCTTTTTTTGTAAATGATGACTCAAGTTTTAGTCTCATGACAGTGTAAATCCAACTCTATTACTGGCCAAAACTGAGCTCAGAATCTTTTCCAGTATTTCTTCTTAGTATGGGTATTCTACACTCACTTCAGCTTTTAGGCTAGATTTAAGGATGCAGATAACAAAGAAACAATCCTGTATTCCAGCAAAGCAGTAGGAAAAATCCTTTACTTGGAAAAGAAAACCCTCACCATTCAATCCATGGGTTAAAAAGATGTTTTGACTGCCTAGACATTATCCAAATGTTTTTACAAGGGCATCTATGGATGCCATGGAAGTGGTAAAGTGGACCCCAAGTTAAAAGATGAAGAAAGCCTGTGGCTAAGATTTTGTTACTGTTGGTGGAAAAGCAGTGGTACAGAAACTTTATTAACACTAAAAAGGCTAAAGCATTTTCTCAGCAGGGTGACTAAGCAAAATTTCAGCATTCAAGCAGGGCATGTACCCTCTCTGAGTGGAAGATTATCTCACTGAGTGGACAAATACTCACCAAGAGGAGAGGGCTTACACAGGGCAGAGTGCTACCAGGTAAGTACTTACATCTTGCACCATCATCTTCGTTCTTTCATTTCCATATTCCATCTGTAAGACAGCATTCTAGTTAATAAGTGTAACATCATACAAGTGTCTCTTCTCATCTCTTCTCCTTAAAAATGTGGTCACATTCCACTGTCTACAGGCACAATCATAGTCCCATTAACGTTGGGGAAAGAGATACAAATGCTGTAGTGAGCAGCCAGTCCCCCTCCCCAATCAAAGAAAAAAATAACAGCAGCAAATAAATGATTTTTTTTTAATGCCTGAGATAGGAACTCCAATGAAAAAAGCGCCTCCAGGCTCTCTTGGAGATGCTAAAAAACTCAAGCCAGGCTGAGAATACAAAATAAGCCTGAAAGCTTCCAATATTTAAATGAGCAGAATACAGAGGTGGGTTTTATTGTTTTGTTTATTAATAAGAGATAGGACAATCATGGAGAAAAATGTCATTGTAAAATCAGAACAAAAATAGAACATTTAAGAGCTTGCTTTTTTTTCCTCTCAGTGTTTTCTTCACTGAGTTTAATTAAACTCTCCATAGCCTGATGAGCAAACTTCCAATTAAGCTCTTGTAATAAAAGAGTAAACATATAAAATAACTGCCTTCACGGGTAAGCACATTTGAATTCTAGGTATTCTAGTAAATGTTACTGCTGTAAAAGAACGGGTGTATGTTTTTTAAAGTTGTGGGTTTAAAATTGCTATATTCAGAATTAAACCATTATTCTAGTGGAAACAAAAATAAACGGTAATAAGGTCATATTTTTTATTTTTATAGTGCCCTAATTCTTACAGTATCATTATGCAACAGGTTTGTAATATCAGCAACGCTTTCCAGATGCAGTAATTGAGATGAGTTGGAGGGTCAGCTAACGAACCCTTAGAGAAAATACTGTACCAGTAGTGGGACAGAAAGTAAGAGGCTTGAAGGAATGCCAAAAGAAATGTAATTCGTTTTTTCCAACAAGCTTGGGGAACTGTAGATTCAACAGCCCCCACCAAGCTACCAGAAACCATGAGGCACTACAGGGATGCCACTTAGCCTCAGAATGATGTGGCCATCCATTGCTGTTATTAGACGCCTACATCCATGGTACTCAGCTTCTGTGAGAAACAGTAACAACTGATTTAAAATAAAGGAAAGAAGAAAAACATTCTGTGATAAAGTCAAAATTGGTATCTGATATTGATGCCAGGAGTCATGGCACTGTGGAGAAATCTCTTTCAGGTGGTAGATAAGAGCAGGAGCTCAATTGGTTTCATGAAGTGATAAGAAAAAGAATTTCAGACTTCAGTGTTTGTAGTGCATGTGTCGATATTTTAATAAAATACAACATGACTCTATAGAGTAGGTGTGTTAATGCACATGTATCTATAAAATCATCCTCCAGAACAAACTTAATTTCCTTTGAAGATGGGATCTATTTCAGCAGGTTCTATAGGTGGAGATTTTATCTGCAATATTGTTTACATTTACAGTTGTCCCATTCTGGTCAGGCTCTAAGAATAATATTGTGGGAAGGACAGCTGACCTTCCAAACATCATATTCACTTAGAGGTCATATTGGCTGATCACAGACATGGTCTTTGTTACCTGTTTGCTTTTCTCTCCATTTTCTTCTTTGTGTTGTATAGTTTTATGGGATATTGAAATGTTATGTAATTATATGACTTTAAGTAATACCATAACAACTGGAACAATGACCTGCCTTTCTCATGTCACTTTCACCTCTTAACAGTGAACTCATCCTTTCCAGACTGCTCTGTGAGGAAACTGCTAAATACAATGCTAAATACAGAGACTATAACGTAACTATTAAAGTTAACTATTCAAGTTTATCAAATTTCAAATAATATCCAATGATGGAAATTGACTAAGAATTTATGTTAGGCTTAAAATACCAAACACCTGAATACCTGCATTTTTAAAATATTTGCATCCTGACTCATCTCACAGAGTTCCCTGATTACATGGAAATATGTATTTATATGGCACTTTGTCATTAAAAAAGACCAACTATTTTATTATGATGCTGTTGCTACACATTGACTACAAAAGTACAACTTACTGAAAATCTTCAAATTAAAAAGATAACTAATAAAGCTAACGTCTTGTTTTTAGAAACGAGTCTCATGGTATCAAAACATGAGGGTAAATAAGTATCAGTTCTGCTATCTACAGTCCTGGTTTTATTACTGCTCTCAGCATGTAGCTGAGCATCCTAGCATACCCAACTATTCACAAGTTTGAAACCAAACAAAAAGTCTCCTTTATTGTGCTGATTTGTATGAAGTTCTGCAACCTCACTTATGCCTTGCATCTATAAATTCTTATTGGTATTTGCTGCATTTCTGCTCCTGTATAATTCATCTGGAGAAAGAAATCTGGAGAGTCAGGCTTGATGCAAACTGTACTGAAGTTAATAGAGAGTCACCCATTACATGAGTGGCTTTTCAATAAGGATGCAGATTTTTAAAAAATAGTTAAAGAATAGAAGTTATATTACTGCCTTTGAAAAGACACTGAATATGCACTTCCTTTATGTGAATTTCTAGTCAGTTAACTGCTAATGGCAGCCGATGTGGTTGTTCATTCATTTCAAATAAACTTTCTGTCAGAAACACCAATAATTCAACACTATGCCAGAAAGAATGAAGACCGGCAAAACTGAAGTTCTACATTTCCCATTAAACTATCTTAACAATTATTGGTCACAGCAAAGAGGGGATGATGCATCAGAAGTTTCCTTTCAGACTGCCTTACAAGCCAAATTTCAAAGAGGTCACTAAATGACCTAGTCTTCTTTTCATTGTGCCTTTACCATCAAATTAAGACTTGGTCGTGGAGTATGTTCATATTAAATGTTTCAGACTGGATCAAAGTATACCTTTGAAGTGAATACACCAGACATCTCCACTTACTTTTCTTTGGTTCACATTGCAAACTGGCTTGGGACACATTACATGGATTCTTCTAGGATGAAGCTAAACTTCAAATGCACTTCAGTAACAAAATGAATGCTCTCCTGAAGCAAATCATCATTCAGTTAATGAGGGCCAGGCCCAAGTTCAAAGTAGAAAAAAAACCCAATTATTTTTCTCTGCACATCCATACTTATTTGTTGGCACTGTTGGACACGTAGACGTAGCCTCAGGATTTCATGAGGTTGATAAATTGTTCCTAACTGACACTTTGCTAAGAAACTACTTTCCAGTAGGAGTCTCCCTGATTTATTTTTATGCTATATATGTGTCTCGTGATGTACTGGGATATCCCATGCTAAATAGATTTTTTAAAGAAAATTGAAAGAAGAAACACAAAACAAAACAAAAAACACCAAGAGATAAGGAGTTCCTGGTGATCCATTTCCTACCTTTCCAAATAACAACAAAAGGTTATTTATAGGAAAGCTGATCAAATAGGTCTTGTGCAGTTACAATGTAGCAGTACAGTACATGATTTTCATGAATAGTGTGATTTACATTTTACATCCTGGAGTGCTGTGCAAATCTCAGAGTTCCCTGGCATAAAACAAACATGGGCATAATGAATCAGGTCTAGAAAAGGACCACTAATAAAGGTTTTGGAGCATCTGACGTACAGGTAGAGACTGAAAGAGCTGGGACTGTTCAGCCTGGAGAAGGATCAGAGGGACTTTATCAATGTAAATACCTGATGATGGAGGTGGGAAAGGTGGGCAGTGAGCATAAACAGAAACACGGGAGATGCTGTCTGGACGACAAGAAAACACTTCTTTTAGTGTGAGAGTGGTTGAACATCAGAACAGGTTACCCAGAGATGTATTGGAATCTCTGTCCTTGGCAATAGTAAAAACCTGATTGTACACACAGCCCTGAGCAACCTGCTCTGGTTGACCCTGTTTTGAGAAGGGGCATTGAACTAGGTGATCTCCACAGACCCTTTCCAACTTCAAATATTCTGTGATTCTGTAGTTTGAGAGAATTAAGCAAAGTGTAACTTAGTAATGTTAAATGCTGAAACTATTTAGTGCATGCTTTTTTGGCTCTGTGTAACTGTACTTGTTTAGCACCTGTGTGGAGCAGCCAGTTAAAATTACAAGGTCACTGTGCTTCCCACTTTACCACAAAGCCTTTTGGTATTTAAAATATATTGTCGTTTTTTATTTTCTTGACAGATTTTCATGCCTGTTAAATGCGGTCGGCAAATATGTTAACATAAAATCACACCTGAGTAGCTATAATTTTTCAGGCTTCTGAAAATATGACTGAAATTTTGTAAAAGAAAAGATTATTTTTGTTCTGGCTGACAAGAAAAGTGAGTCTCAAATAAGTTACAAAGCCTGTAAAAATCTATCTCATGAATATTTTTGTTTCTTAGAAGTTTTGATAATATATTACTGCAGAATATACAGAATAAAGATGCTCACAATGATGTGCCATTTCTATACCAGTGTTTTTTTAAAGAGAGAAAGAAAAGATTAAATTGTAAATTTTTTCATGAGCATTCAGCTAAATACAGTAGCTATTAGATTACATATACTGAATTGTATAAAGCTGTTAATTGGCTAAGATTCCAAACTATCTCTTACTGATCTAAAATGAGCAATGGAGAGATGCTGCCATCATAAAGTAGTGATCCAAAATTTTCTGCAGCAGTGACTTGCTGGCGGAACCCTAAATTATTCAGCATTAGCATTTCATTCTAATGCAATAGCAAAAAATAAGTTCAAATTAAAAAGCTGTATAAAATACATAATTATACAGGAAGAACCTAATCTTTCTTCTCATTTTCCCTGAATCAAACAAATACAATTGATTTATGTGCTTAAAGCAGGCAGTTAACACAAGGTCTAGTACAGGGATCTGCTGCAGGAGAAACTTGTCAGTTATGCTAGAGAATTTCTCTTCCTAATGTATTTTGCTCTTTCTTAGAATTGTTGACTACTGCATATCCACTGGTGCAAGTTCTGCTACAATTTATCTTAAGTAACTTACATATCTAGGAATGAGACAGTCCAGTAGTTTCCATCAGCAGGGTGAAAGAAAGCAGTATTTCTGTCTCATTTTAACTCCATCCATTAATTACATACATAATAAATCACAAATTTAGCAGTTCTTCTAAATTGCATATGACTGCACTTTTGGATTTTTTTTTGGTTTTAATGTAACAGGTAGGCCATAAGATGTCTAGCAGTTTTTGATTGGCAAGTAATTATTTGTATATAATGTAATGCATACAGATGTCCATTCATGGTCCATTTATTCATAGACTAAACAGAGCATGGCCAGAATTCTGGCCATGCTTCAAGCATATGCCTGTCCCAAAGATAAAATCCAACTCTTATAAAGGAAACAAAGTTTTTTCCACAACCACATCACTTTTAGTGCATCTGTTGGCCCTGACAGCAATATTTCCACTACCCACAGGGTCTGTGGTTTTTTACAATGTATAGAAGCAAAATAGGGACAGGACAACGGTGATCAATTTGTAACTAGCCGATGCTTTTATTTTGCATAAAGCAAGACAGACCCACATAGGCAGAGTTGTCACTCATCAAAGCTCAAACTGAAATTCATCACTCTTGCCTTTCAATAGGAATATCCCTAAAATTTTGTGATAATCAGTGAGATGGGTATTTTTTTAAGATTTTCTCTTAAACTCCCCTTTGTTTCTGTTCCACCACTAAGAGAAATCATTGATGAAATGTAATTTGGCAGAGAAACTGCAGAATCACAGAGTGGTTCAGGTTGGAAGAAACTTCTGGAGGTCACCTAGTCCAATCGCCCTGCTCAAGTAGGGCTACCTAGAGCCAGTTGCCCAAGACCATGTCCAGATGGCTTTTGAATATCTCCAAGGAGGGAGAGGCCACAGCCTCTCTGGACAACCTGGGTTACTGCTCAGTTACCCTTGCGATGAAAATGTGTTTCCTGATTTTCAGATGGATCCTTCTGTGTATTACTTTGTGCCCATAGCCTCTTGTCCCGACACTGGGGACCACTGCAAAGAGCCCAGCCTCATCTTCTTGGCACCCTACCTTTAAGTGTTTATATGTAATTACAAGATCCCACTGATCTTTCTCTTCTCTAGGCTGAACAGTCATATGTTTTTCAGCTTGTACTCATAGGAGAGATACTTCAATTCCAAGGCTGAGCTAAAGCTTCCCCTGGACTAAAGAACTAGTTCTTCAAGTTCAGTTGTGATTATTGAAGGTGTTGTATACACTGATTATATCAATGGTTACACTTAGTCTTGACAGGGATTAGCAGCAGTTCATTCAGTAATTTAGGCTTTATTGCACTACTTAATATGTGGTTGAGTATGCCACAGTTGGTCACTCCAATTTCAATGGAGATCAAAGGTAAGGACTTCTTTTGAGACTGTGTTATCCTTTCTGCTAGCAGCTGAAAATCCTTTGCAAGTAGCTCAACAGCTAAATGTTTTCAATACATTATTTTGTGTGTCAGTACAGTGCTAATTAAAGACCATGGGACTAATGTCAATCTCTTCAGTATTAATAAACATCAAATATATGTTTTACCTTTCTTTTGCATTACTTCATACAGCCCCAATTAGCTACTAGTTTTTTACATTCAAAATAGAAGTGAACTGGGTAATACTTTTCTCTTTTCCACCTCTGGCTTCATGCAAGTACTATGACATATAAAATGCATTTTCATTTAGGCAGACATCATATAAGCAGTCTATATTTTCCCACAGCTCTTTCTACTTTGCTGCAGATCCAGGAAATTGAACATGATTGCACTGATATGACAGTTGCTGAACCACTATACACAGCCTAATGCAAAGCCATATAGAAAGAGCAACTGGAGGCAGAGGTAGAAAAACTCTGGCAGGAATTGCCAGTATTTGGCCTTTCTCAGCTACCAATTCAGTCTGAATGAGAAACAGAGACCAGACTACAGCAATGAAATTCTAGACACAGCAAAGGCAGGGAGTCAACAGAGAAATTTGAAGAGATGGAGTCTGAAGTCAAACAAAAGCTGCAAGATGGAGGTAAAAAAGGAGAAAATTTAGGAGGCCATACTTGTATCAGTTACTTTTCTGTCAGAAAGTGTCCTCATTTTTGCATCTTCAAATACGAAAATCTTCCCTCATCAAATGTGAAATGTAGTCAATATACAGATATGTATCTGGAGTGGTCCGGCTTCCAACAACATTTCAACTTTTAGGAGTGGTGTAAAAACATAATTAGACATGCTTGACACTCTTGCTGACAGACAATTGCCTTCTGTCTCAGCCACAGCACATCAAAACCACTTCTATAAATTCTGTTTACATTTTCAACACCTGCCTCCAAGAAATCTCTTCTTAAATACTCATAACATTAGGATTCACCCAAAATAGTTCACAATAAGTGGCAATAATTAACTTTTGCTAGTGATACACAGTTTATATGTGCAGGTTTATATTCAAGTCTGTCCAACCTATTTAAGACATACAGTAGGTCTGTATGTTACTAAAATTTAACTTGAGCTTGATCTCTTTTGGAGTCAAAATTTAATATATTACAGGAAACAGAACATTTATAACCTTCCACTTGTTTGCAAGTTATAGGCAATTATCTTGGACAATATGAAGAAAACATTTCATCCAAACAGCTGCCCACAGTATGCTCTGCTTGGCCAGACTAAATGTAGCACAAAACCTTAATTATTTAACACCAAGAAGATTTCAACTACCACAGAGATGAATGTGGTTTATACAGATATGTACCCATGGGAAAAGGCATCTTAATACATGTGTCTTTAAAAGAGCAAATGTAGGCTGACAGCATACCTTTAAACATACTATCACAAACCAGCAAGCTTACTGTAGCCATTACATAAAAATCCCAGAATGATTCAGACAGTTCAGTAGTTGCAGTAACTTTCTCCACCAGCTCAGACAGGACATCATACCTGGATCCATCCTTCAACTTAATCTGAATGAAATTACTTTACAGTAATCCAGTTCTATAAATTAATGAGCATATAGTGCTTCATCTTGCACAGGTTTTAGCACTTACATAGACGTTTGCACTGCAGCCAAATTAGGAGAACATGGAGGTAGGAATATAGAATCAGGACACCTCATAGGTACAAAAAGTAAGAAGATTACTTCATGGGGTAAGAAGATTACTTCATGGGGTGCCTAACACGTCAAACTGAAATACTACCACTAAGTGGCAAGAGAAATAGACAAAAATGTGGCACTCCCTTTGTCATGCATTGCTTTCTTGGAAAAATGCTGCATTGCCATGAGTGGGGTGAACAGGAAGGTTGATCTATTTTGTGTTGGAATGTATGACAAACATGGAATTGCATTTATAGAAACATTTACATCACGGAGAAGCCCACCCATATTTAGGAATTACATTACTCCTACAAAAAGCCTTTACTTGATATGGGTGTCCCGAAGGTAAATGACAGTGCCTGCTGTCCTGAAGGGGCCTACAGGAAATCTGGGGAAGGACTGTTTGTAAGGACATGTGGTGACAGGACAAGGGCAGTGGCTTTAAAGTAGAGCAGGGCAGGTTTAGATGAGACATTAGGAAGAAGTTCTTCACTATGAGGGTGGTGGAACACTTAAACCGGTTGCCCAGAGAGGTGGTTGGAGGCCCCATCCCTGGAGGCATTCATGGTCAGGCTTGATGAACCTCTGAGCAGCCTGATCTAGTGAAAGGTGTCCCTGCTTACTGCTGGGGGTTGGAATAGATGACCTTCTAATGTCCCTTCCAACCTGATGCATTCTGTGTTTCTATGATCCAGGTAAGAAGAGGTGCCAATAAGATACCATTATAGATGTATGATCTCTGCCTAGTTTGAATATGTGTGGCACAATGAGATAGGTCATGTGTTTCAGTTTCGGATTGCTCATGCTGAAACTGTGTCTCTGTCATTAAGAAAGGATAGCAAATTATAAATAGTACATCTTTTACGTCTGAAGAGCACTGTGAATTTAAAGGTACACTCACAAAATGGAACCCTATGAACAGTGCTCTAAAGTGAGCTGTTTTGTTCATGAAGAAATCTCATGACCAGATAGCTTTTTATAAGGAGGGACCAAAGGTCTGTTCTGGACTTCTCTTTTAACACACTTAAAAACAGGGCTTTAAAATGCATATCAAAGTCCACTGAGAATACGAATGGTTTTGTTTTCTAGTGGAGTTGTGTAGATTGCAATAAAAATGAACTAAAAATAACATAGACAGAGAATAGACAAAGTGAAGTGGCCACAGTTGAAATTTCCCTTCACTGTTCTAATGAAGTGCTTTAATCCTGTAACAAATGTTAGTGATATTACAGAACTCGTTCTTTTCTTGCTTACTTTAATGACATTACTCATTTTTCTAATCATAACAAACAAAACTTAATTTCTTTCTCTGTGATTATTATTTCCAATAAACCAATAGAATTAAAATTCAGGCTGCCCAACACCTTCACCTTCTGGTACTATACAGCATTCTGATTTCCAACTAGCTTTATATCACTACAGTTTTGAAAAGGAGACAGTAGCTCTAAATTACAGTAATGACTTTGAAGGAGCAGGTTTTGAGCTTTATTTCTCTCTTACCTCTCTCTGCTCCCTGCTAAAGCTACTTCTTGATGTTCATGGGCTAATAGCTATCCTTTACTATAGCAGTGAAGAGCAGAGTATATACAAAAACTTATTGCAGTGTGAATACTTATAGTAATTTACTGTTCACACATCCAAAGCTATAAAAAATGATCAAGGGACTATTGAGCTAAACTGCATGTTCTTCAATTTGCTGGATGTTATCAAATGTATGTTTATGCTACTATTGTAGAATGTCAAGAATATGTAAGAATGTCAAGTAGATAATTTAAACTGCAAAGGATGTCACAACAATCAGTAAACAGAACATATGTAAGTGGATTGTTTCACCCAGGCAAAATACTGATGTGATTATGCTTGGGAAAAAAATCCCACATTGATGTGTCAGAAATGCATTTTTAAAAAACCCAGAAGCTTCTAAATGCCCAAAATGCATCTTATGTCTTTTTGTCAGCTGTGCTTGGATATAAAAGGAAAGAAGCCACCCTAAACAGAATATTGATTTTATCAATATAATCCATATTTGTTATATTTGTAATGCCATTTTTGTGACCATCACATTTATTTTATTCCACTGCAGTAAATAGTAATATACTTTATTATCTGTCCTAGTTTAAACAGGGAATGGTATTGAACCTCTAGATGTGTACCAAGCAAAGGCAATGAAAATGAAAGTAGTGACAAAACCTTCATATGCCTAGAGACTGGTTTAAAATAGGCTCAATGGAAGAGCAGAAAATTCTAAAATTAAAGAACAAACCATAAAAAAAAAGAAAAAATACCTTGATAAAGTTTTTAATATTTTTATATAACACACAAAAATCTGTAGCTATTTACTTAACAAATAACATGTAGAAGTTCTGATAAAACATCTTGAAATACTGATTTTTTTTAAAAATCAAATTACCCAAGCACTGTTTTGAAGTAAATCATGTTAACTGCTAGTTCTTAAAAATAGAGCCTTAAACCCACAGGCACCGAATATTTCATGCACAAACATAACACCGATGCCTCAGGAAAATCATGACTACTGTTTATTATTATCACAATTTTTGTTTTAAGGAACTCATGAAAGCAGTGATGCCAACTAAGGTGGTGACTTTTGACCATGGAACTCAGAACAATAACCTGTGGGCTGAAACAAAATATGTATTGCAGTATGATCCCCAGTGGTCAGTAGTGCACATAATAAAACTACCAGAGATAAAATGTTAGGGTATAAAAACTTTAAATTTTGCAGAAACTCCCCATTGACTCTGTTTGAAATATGGCCAAGGGGAAACGTGGAGCAAGAAGGACACCTAGTGGTCACACGGCCTCTCCATCGGGGAGGTGTCTGCTTTCCCTCTTCATTTGCAAATGTCCAGTAATACGTGTACACACCCAAGAATGTGTCTTCTCGGGCTTAGCGCTGATGTAATTTTCACACTGCTAAAATCGTTGTTCTTCATCCCCACGTAACCCCTGACTGAATTTGTAATCGAAGGAGACAGTCTATGAATACGAGGCAAACAAGAGATGTTTTAAACTTTGTTCAGTTTATATTCCTTGGTTCTAACACTCCACTGCAGAATGCTGATGTGCAACAGCATGGTTAAACACTTCTTTGACTTAAAATACGTCTGATCCAGTGAGCAGATGTATTTATACCACTCACGCACACACACGCACGCACACACGCACACACACACACACACACACACACACACACACACATGATATGCTTTGATTAAAATAATTATGCATATTAAAATGAGAAGAAAAAGGCTTTGGACTTTGGATGAAGAGTTGTATTCCATTACTCTCTGAGAGATGCAACTGTGAAGAAACAGTAAATGGAACCAGCACCTGTGTGTAGATGAACGTACTGAAAGAAAATTCCCAAGCATAATCAAAATAAATTAGCATCTGTTCTTTTTAAAAACTGTTCCTAGCATAATTTTTTCTAATGCTTGGTTTAATTTAAAAATTAGTAGCATTGTCATGTTTCCTTTCCTAATATTTACATAAAAATAATAAACGCAAAATCTTATTAAAATGATTATCCATAAACAAGCAGCTTTTCAGAAACCACAGTCCTTAAATAGGTAGTAATGCTTTCATTGCTCCCTGAAATATTCTGCCCTGTGCTCTTCTCACAAATACATGAATATTTTTGATTGACAAAAGCCTGCACAGATATGAATCAAAACCTTTTTTATGTTAATTTATAGGAAGATGTAATGATATTCTACTGAATATTTTCTGCTTCTGAATCTATTTCTGTACCACTAGTAATGAAAAGGCATTGCTTCTTTCAAAGGTCTAATTACAAACCTCTAGAGAAAACAGTGCAGTAGAATTTAAACGCTGTCACGGTCACTGACCTCAGGCTGAACAGAGAAAACAAATCTGATGCAGTCCTTCACTTTACTTCTAAGGGGTGTTGAAACTCCAAATCTAATATTGGTTATATTTATTTACACACCATGCTACATTATAGTAGCAAGACCTATGAAAACACCTGGATTAAATCAAAACAGATAAAATATACTTTGCCCTTCATGAGTTTATCCTTGGGAGCCAGGGTTGAGAATTATTATGAGCTGTCCTATAATATGAAAAACAAAGTATTTGCTTTATGTGGAAAACATGATGAACTGCTGAGTAGGGGTGTTAATAACCCAGCCATTTCTTTGAGGATGTTTGCAAGTTCCTGAGAAATGCTGGTTTTCATATTTCAAAAAATGCAGCCTAATCTGAGCCCTACTTGTGAAATGCTCTTGAATGCTGTTGGTAGACCTGATCAGAAAGTCAGCTTTTAATAAATTCTAACATAATGGGCAACACATCAGGATTTCTATGATTTGCATCCAAAAAAAGAGGGGGTGGGAGGGAGGGGGGTTTGTACATGTCCTGTTATAAGATCTGTGCCTTCATTCCTGTGTTATAGCTATAATTATTTTATAGCAATGTACTTATTCCATCAATGTGGCAAGATTTTCCTCTTCTTTTTCAAGAAATATGTGATCTTCTGATAAAGTTCCTGAATTACAATGTAGGATTTTGTGGTTAGGTTTCTGATTTCTGTTAGACTGAGTCTAAAAACTAACTCCATTCTCATTCAGGTTCTTCACCTGTAAAATTAAGAAAATTCTTTCTACTCCCTTTTATTCAGCTCTGCCTGTTTACGTTACAAACTCTTCCAGGCAAAGACTGTATTGAATTCTTTCAATGTATAGACGGTAGCAGAAATAGCATGTTGGTTCTGCTCAGGTTACCACAAGGATCCCAAACTGATTAGGATTAAAAAAACATGACTGTTGCTTAGTATCTCAGGCCACAGGAACCTGATTTGTTTGTTGTCTGATTCTTCACATTCTTCACTTGCTGATATATATGAATCTGTAACACCCCTTTTCTGAACATATCTGAAATTTTGGGGCGGGGGGGGATTTAGAGGTCACAAGGAAGGCAGCAGATGTTACAGTATTTTCTACAGGCTCCCGTGGTTGTATCGTTGCTAGTAGATCAAAGAATACTAGTGAATGTTCCCAGACCTGCGACTTCATTATGTACTAGATTGCCAGAAGAGTTCCTCACACAGCTCTGGGCCAGGCAACTGTCATTTTTCCAAGCAATGCCTGGTGACAGCACCAAGTCCAGTTTTCCTTTGTAGTCTTCAGTGGCAATGGTGAGATAAAAACTGCAGGCTGGACCTGGACACCAGGAACTGCAGCACCCTCACACCTAGCAGACCAGGAAACACTTCACTCCATGTGTTGAGGTCTGGCAAATTTCACTGGACTGAGAGAAGAAACCTTGTAGGTCTCACTAGGTGCATCCTGTTGATGCACTAGGTTTGGCCACTGTTTAGCATCTTACACAATCTAATTATGAAGAAAATTCAGTTGGGAAAGAAGTAGCATCTCTCTCCATATGAAAAAAAAACTACTGTGAGGGTGACGGAGCACAGGAACAAGCTGCCTGGAGAGGTTGTGGAGACTCCTTCCCTGGAGATATTCAAGACTCATCTGGGGTGATCCTGCTCTAGCGGGGGGGTTGGACTAGATGATCTCCAGAGGTCCCTTCCAACCCCTGTGAATCTGTGAAAAAAGAGGTAACAGCAAAATGTGTACAGTATAAGAGACATCTGCCCACAGTGAATGGTCACCAGCAAAAAAAATATTGTAATACCTTCTTTTCTCATCAGTACTGTAACATCTGGATGCCTATTTGAAGCACATATTTCTGAAACTACATACTCTACAAACTCAAACAGACTTTTCATAAGAAATCTCTCTCTGAAGCCTTTTTTAATCTTCTGGTTTATGCCCACTCCTTTCAGGTTGGTTTTAGAAATACTTCTTGCATCCTTCTGAGGCAAAAGAGATATTCTAGAATGGAAAGAAATAAGAAAGCAAAGAGTGACTATCTTATTTTTTCATGCATTAAAATCTTAATTTAAATGGTGTCTAAATTAATCATTTAGAGCAAATACATTCTGTGATTAATGAAGTGACCTTTCATATCATGAACTTATGTATTATAGTATTTGCATTGTAAATATACATTGTTTATTTTCTTAGCGTAACTATTCTTATAAAATTAGTTTAGAGCTGGAATGTGACTATCTCTGGGAGAGTGAGCAGAAAGTATTTTAAGTATGTTTCAAATACTGGGGTTTGATCCCATAAATACTATTTATCACCGCTAAAATAAATTTGCTACCACAGTATTTAGCAAGCAGCTGCAAAGTAGAAATTGAAGACCTTAGTGTAAACCGATGCAAATTAATTCAGTAGAACTGCATCAGTATACTTGCAGCTCATATATAAGCATATGAAGTCCTAGCATACATGTTAGACCTTTGTCTGGCTCAATTTCCTCTGTAACAAGTGTATTAAAAAGAGAAACCAGACCCTGTCCTTTGCTGTCACAATCAATCCCCTGTATTTCCTACTTTCCGCTCACTGATGTAAATGTGAGATCATTGTCTCTCTCTTCTTTGTGAATAAGTCTCAGGTTGTGTCTCTTTGTGGATTCAAGCCAGAAAAACATCCTGCTGTGTTCGTTTGAAAGATACCGTTAAAAAGAGGCCCACACAGTGAAACAAATTAATTTGCACAAAATTTCACAATAATTCTTTTATGATGCTTACCCTACATCATCTTCTCTTCAAGTCTGGAGTGAAGGTTTAGGTCAGTTCTTCCATCCTCTCAAAGAATAATGAAAAATTCCAATTTCCTGTTACAGTGCGTGTGTAGAAAATCCACTTTAACAGATGAAATAGCAAGAATTTGAAATGTATGTCCCTAGCCTACCCAGGTGAGTCTTCATATGACTTGCTTGGGAAAGTGAGGAGACTATTTCACCACACTCAGAGTCTGCTGAAGGAATTAAACAGTAAAAGTAAAAGACTCTATCAGTTTTATCCGCTCCAAGGCTTCCTTTTTCCATGCAATGAGACTTGCTTGGTAAAGCATGGCCCCAGGACTATTAAATACTTAGCAAATTGTCACAGCATCAAATAGAAGGAAGAGGACAGATGAGAGAAGAGAAGAAACCTTGCATATCAGAACAGTGTAAGAACAAAATGTAAGCCTTTACCTTGGCACCTTCACTCTATGAAGATGGCTGCTGTAAAACATTCCTTCTGAAAAGTTACTTTTCCAGGAAGACAACAATAAAGGACAGTTAGAAGAGGGAACAATTTACTGATATTCTGAACCTGAAAAGTAAGTTTCCTGGGTAAGTCTTGCTTTGTTTCCTTTTTCTTTCATTTGTTCTCACTTTTATTACAACCCCTCAAGCTCTGGAAATGGGTGTCTTCAATTACAAGTTATTTAAATCAGCTGTTTCAGTAACATATTTGCTATTTTGATCAACCTTTGAATGCTAATTAGAACATTCTTCCTACTGCTTTTCTCCTTAGGAGCTAGAAACTCAGCTGTGTAAATCAGCTTTTGATGATGTACACAGTGGTATGTTTGAACATTTAAAAAGAACAGAGATGTTGCAACAGCGTATTTACCCCAACGGTATTCAACTTCTCTTTGTCAATAGTAACAAAGAATGGCAGAGAGAAAACAGATAGCTTTGTACTGCAGTTCAGGAGATCAGTTCTTTTGTATTATTTTTTTTCTGAATGAGTTTCTTAAAAGACCAGGTCAGTTCTCATACCACAACACATTTCCTGTCTGACAATTAAATCTTAGTCCCTTATCTGAAAAATAGGAAATAGATCTTCCCACTATACCACAATGATTTAAGGCTGTTTCTAAAGCTTTCATCACCCTCCTCATAAATGATGAGTGCTACATATGACCTTGGGAGTGTCTTTATTTTCTAAATTTTAAACAGTGGAATATCTACAAGAGAATGAGTTCAATTTTCATTGACACTTTCCATGCTACTTCTTTCCCAACTGAATTTTCTTCATAATTAGACTGTGTAGGATGCTAAACAGGTTGCACCTAGTGAGACCTACAAGGTTTCTCCTCTCAGTCCAGTGAAATTTACCAGGCTTCAACATACGGAGTGAAGTCTTTCCCTGTCTGCTTGGTGATAGGGTGCTGCAATTCCGGATGCCCAGGTCCAGCCTGCAGTGAGACTGAGTTCAAACACTCTCTGAACACAACAAACACACTCAGTACAAAACCAGCCAACCACCAACAGATCAAGCCCAACATGAAAATAAGGGTGTGTAGCCTGGAAAGAATATAGGGATGCTGTTCGGATTTGCAGAGATGGGATGAGGAAAGCCAAGGCACAGATGGAACTTAACTTGGCAAGGGATGTTAAAAACAAGAAGGGATTTTACAAGTACATTGGTCAGAAGAGACAGGCCAAAGAGAGCGTACCCCCTTTGGTAAATGTGAATGGAGAATTGGCCGCGACTGATGAGGAGAAGGCTGAGGTACTGAATGAGTTCCTTGCCTCAGTCTTCTCAGGCAGCCAGGATTCTCATAATTTTCAGGTCCCAGAACCTTGCATCTCTGGACCTCTAGGTGGGAACTGGGGGTGCAAATCACACTCCACTGTAAGGGCAGAGCAAGTCCGAGACCACTTCATGAGACTGAATGTCTACAAGTCTATGGGGCCAGATGACATGCATCCCAGGGTCCTGAAGGAGCTGGCTGATGTGGTTGCTGAGCCACTCTCCATCATATTTGAAAAGCCATGGCTGTCAGGAGAGGTCCCTGGGGACTGGAAAAAAGGTCATGTCACTCCCATTTATAAGAAAGGGAGCAAGGAAGACCCAGGGAATTACAGGCCGGTGAGCCTCACCTCTGTGCCTGGGAAGATCATGGAACAGATCCTCCTGGATGACATGCTGGAGCACATGAGGGATGAGCGTGTGATCCAGGACATCCAGCACGGCTTCACCAAGGGAAGGTCGTGCCTCACCAATCTGGTGACTTTCTATGATGGAGTGACAGCATCAGTAGATAAAGGAAAGATGACCAATGTCATCTACCTGGACTTGTGTAAGGCCTTTGACACAGTCCTCCACCACATCCTTATCTCTAAACTGCAGAGATGTGGATTTGATGGGTGGACCATCCAGTGGATAAGAAACTGGTTGACAGAACGTAGCCAAAGGGTGGCGGTCAATGGGTCTATGACCAGGTGGAGGCCAGCAGCAATTAGGGTCCCCCAGGGGTCTGTCTTGGGACCGTTTCTCTTTAACATCTTTATCAATGACATCAATGATGGAATTGAGGGCACCCTCAGCATGTTTGCAGATGACACCAAGCTGAGTGGTGTCGTTGACACCCTGAAGGGAAAGGAAGCCATCCAGAGGGATCTTGACAGGCTGGAAAGGTGGGCCCGGGCGAACCTAATGACACAGATATAGACTGGGAGAAGAGCTCCTTGAAAGTAGCCCTGCTGAGAAGGACATGGGGGTTCTGATGGAGGAGAAACTTAACATGAGTCAGCAGTGTGCTCTTGCAGCTCACAAGGCCAATGGTATCCTGGGCTCTATCAATAGAGGGGTGGCCAGCAGGGACAGGGAGGTGATTGTCCCTCTCTACTCTGTCCTCATGAGGTCCCATCTGGAGTACTGTGTTCAAATCTGGGGCCCCCAATACAAGAAAGATGTAGAACTGTTGGAGAGGGTTCAGAGGAGGGCCACAAAGATGATTAGAGGGCTGGAGCACCTGTTCCTACGAAGAGAGGCGGAGAGAGCTGGGTTTGTTCAGCCTGGAGAAGAGAAGGCTGTGGGGGGACCTCATTGCAGCCTTCCGGTACCTGAAGGGAGCATGAAAACAGGAGGGGATTCAACTTTTTAAGAGGGTACACAGTAGCAGAACAAGGGGGAATGGATTAAAGCTAAACGAGGGAGGGTTTAGATTGGATATTAGGGGTAGTTTTTTACAGAAAGAGTGGTGAGGTCCTGGAACCGGCTGCCCAGAGAGGTGGTAGATGCCCCGTCCCTTGAAATGTTCAAGGCCAGGTTGGATGGGGCCCTGGGCAACCTTGTGTAGCTCCAGGCCTGAGGTTGGTGGCCCTGCCTGTGGCAGGGGGGTTGGAGCTCTGTGATCCTTGGGGTCCCTTCCAACCCATGCCATTCTATGATTCTATGATTCTATGAAAATAGTGCCTTTAGAGCTGACATCACAAAGAGTGCTCACGTAAGTTTGTCTGGCATGATCAGGACTGTAACTAAATGGAAGAGGATCAAATGGCCCCACCTTGTTCTTCCTTGTCGTCTAACCAGACTCAAAGATTGCTAGCAGGTATCATACCCACTACCCATATACCCTTATCCTGGCCCTCAGCAGCTGGCCTAGACTTCCCAGTAGACAGACTTCAGATCTCATGTCATCCTGGCTAGTCTAGCTTGATATTTGCTACAGTCTTGCAGACACAGATGCATCTCCCTAGTAGCTACCCCACAGACCTGTGGGGTTTGCAAGTTTCTTTTATACAAACACACACACACACCAAGCAGAGTGCACATACACATAGAAAAATGTCTTTTTCCTGCATTCATCCCAGTCTTGATAGATCCACACACCAATCTGGTATCTGAAGGGCTGGAGAGATGACTACAGGTTTGTTTACATGAACATTTTGTGATGGTAAAACCTTCTTAGAGGATACTGACAGTCTTGTTTGGCCTGTGGAGTTAATAATCTTCCTGTATACTTGTCGGTATCTGTATTCTACTCTGTAGGAATTTATCTGGGCAAAGAACTGCAATGTTTATTTCACTTCTGTGCATAATCCTAAACTAACCAGGTGTTAGGTGACAAGAACAAATGAAAAGTAATTAAAACTTAACTCAAAACTTATAATGATAGGAACAAATATGCAAGAGGAGTCAGCATCAGACTGAAAGCGATGTCAAGATTTTAGGGTTTATTTCATTAGTTAAACATTTTGAATATCAACTATCACAAGCTTTTGCAGCCTGGCTCTTCTATTTGTATTGCCAAGCATCTTTCAAAGCTAGCATTAACCACAAGCTGATTCTGAGGGAATACAAAATCAGTTTGTTACAGTGGCATAATTATAATTTTCTTCTTCCATTTTGGATTTGGGCAGTCCTGAAACGATCTCAGATGTGTTCATTTCAGAGCTTTCTGTTGTGCTTGTTGTTTCCTTTTTGGACTTGGAAAAGAGTGGATTCATGAGTATTAAATACAGAGTAGCAGGTCAAGGGTTTTCTATTCATAACATATTTTTAGGGGTCTTTTTTATGAGTAGTTCAGTAGACATCTGTGTTGGGGATTCTAGTTTGGTAGCTGTATGTGTTACTGTCTGCAGAGGTATGTGGTGCTAGGGACAGGTGCTTCAGATTCAGTGGGAGTAAACAAAGGGAAAAGATTTTTTGGCACTATGTATTTATGTGACTATTGACATCAGCTAAGAGGAAGCAGCATACTAGTACAATGATTTCCACTTAATGTGATCACTAGCTAATTTGATCCTCGCTGTTATTTGATTTGATCTCCAGGAAATAAATCATTTTCATTGATTCTTATTGTGGATCCTTATTGCTTATTTTGTTCACGTCTACTTCAGCTAATACTAGATAATTCAATCAACATTTATTGAATCTGCCATGGAAAAGGGAAGAGTAATCATGTTGTTTACAACATAAAAATAGGCTTGTATTATGCTTCTTTTCTAGTCTCTTTTACAGTCTTCCTGCACCAGTAGGTAATGCCTTAAAATTAGTAGTTACCTTTGAGAGAAACTGGAGAGTAACATTTTATGGCACCTTCAACATGGCCAAGCCCAAGTTAAAAATAAAAATGTAAAATGCTATGGATATGTTTCTGTTCTCATTTGTACTGATGTACAAGAGTCCACACTGCTGAAGTCAGGCAAGCTACACTGGCATGAAAACAAGCCAACAGATTGACTTACCTGGTCTGTCTTACATCAGGTAATGAGCATGTACAGAGCCTTGTTTTTAAATGGGATTCTCAATAGTTTTGTTTTCTCTGATCATTTTATCAACATGTACTTTAGGTGCTCTTGTGTGGATAAATCATTCACTTACTTAATATGATCCAAGTACTGGGAAAGCAAAGGTACCAAATAGCCCAGCTGCGCTGAGAATACAGTTGAGCCAGTGGCTATGAAAAGTGCGGGTGGCAAAAATTAAGTTGATGGTCATGGGAGCATTAATACATCTTTTGAGCCACTGATGCAAAGCGATTTCATGCTAGCTACTACTATTAACATGAAGGAGACCCATGGACGTGATGCTCCTTCTCATTGACCAGTGACTGCATTCCTTAAATATCAAGTATGAAACCCATGATCTCTCTTTAAGACAAGTATTTTCTACATTTTGGGCTCAAAATGTGGGATCCCAAACAAGTTCCCTGTTGAGCTATGGATAGATAGGGCTGGGTTTTATTTTGATTTTCAGTGCTGTGATAGCCCTTTTAATAAAAATAACAGTATAAACTCAATGGAGCTGAAAGTATTTCATATGCAAACAATCGCTTCTAATTGAATCTCTAATATTTTCAAGCTTCACTTTTATGGTCAACCACTCAAAGAATAGATATTTTTGCAGCATGACTGAGATTTTTTTATTATATTTATCAGCAAATAAGTACAAATTTTTACTCTAAGGAAATCCTATATTTTAAATAGTTAATATATATGTTGCAGATTATTGAACAGTTAAATCTGAGATTGTAGAAAAAACCCTTAAAGCTAGATGTATTTAGATTTTATAACATGATTTCAGTAAGTTGTAAGAATTTAAAAAGGCCTGAAAATGATCAGTGTTTTCTGATCCGTGCTAAGGACCTGTGGTCTATTTTACTCCAGAATGGTCCCTGCTCCAAAGAAAATGGGAAATCTCATCTGTTATTTAACCCAGCCAGCAGCTAAAACAACCACAAAGCCATTTGCTCACTCCACCCCTCAGTGAGATAGGGGAGAGAATTGGAAACAAAAAGGTAAAACTTGTGGGTTGAGATAAAGACAATTTAATCCCTTAGTCCTAGACCTTAGTCCTCAGGTCTTGGAAGGGCTACATCATCTGAAGAGAAGAAAGACTTCTCACTTTATATTGTCTACAGAAATTTTGGGTGACTAAATGCAAAAATGTATTCATTTCAGCTAGATGCCTGAAGTTAGGAGGCAGGAATCTGGGGTTCTTTGTCTTGTAGAAATCAGTGAACTGTTTTCACAGAAGCTAGGATTAAAAAATAAAGAGTCTTGCAAATTATGTAAGATATTAACCATATACTGAGAAAATGGAGTAGGCAATGCAGTTTTCCTTGCAGGTATGTAGCACTAACCTTGTTAGAGTAAATTCTAGGAATCCAAAGAAAAGAGCAATAAAAGTACCTTTGAATGAAGCAGCTTTGATCAAACAATATGTAAAGGAATAAACTGATGAAAAAAGACAGTCAATATATATTACTAATGACTGAAAATTGTGTATCTTACTATGAGATAAACATACAAATAAAATGTCCTTCTAAAATTAATTGAAAAGTCAGTTCAGTGTTAATGCAGAAAATCCATAAAGCTAAAGTAGCCTTGGCAGGAATTTGTTAATAGGCAGGACGAAGAGACTGCTTATCGTTTTGGTGGAATCAGTGATACCGATACAGGCGCTTTTGCAAAGTTAGCAAAAATATTTTATTTGGCTATGTAGTACAAATAGCTATATTGCAGGAATTAAGTTCCCATCTCGTTATTCAACAGCATCTCTTTCAGATTTGGGAAGAGTAGAACTGTTCCTTGAACCTCTATACTACCACCTTTACTTAGTTTAGTACTATCCTTGCTGCAACTACTGGCAGATTAAGGTACTACGTAACAACATCGAGTCAAGAGAGGGCGATGAAGGGCTGTCACAAGACTCATTATCTTTTCACAGTTTAGCATTAAAAGTGTGAAAGACAGCTGGACTTTAATTCCAAGATTAATGTAAAGGGCAGCCAAAGCTAAGGTGCAATGCAGTCCTGTTACTATTCTTAAGAACCCATCAAAGAACTGAAACAAAAGTATTTTTGGTCTAAAACACTGTGGCTTATACAACACCATTTGTCAGCACCATCACAAATCTATTTACACAGAGACACAGATATCTGATAACTGTATTAGGATGAGCATTATTTACAATACTGTGAATACACAAATGAACTCAAATTCACACAGTCACAAGTGCCATTGAAAGAGTGGACACTGATTGTTTCCTCTTTCAGAGTAAGACCATGGGAAACCAAACAAACCCACTAGGAGAGTTAAAAAGAACAGCCAAAGGGGTGATTCCTCAAGCAAGTGGAACACCTAGCCAAAACATTTTGTTGATGCTGAAGGTTTACACAGATTCAAAAAGAAACTGCAGAAATTCAGTAGAGAAATCCACTGTGGTTCCACATGGAAACTGTATCCAACTAAAGCAGTCATAAACCTATAGAATCATTGAACTGCTTGGAAATGAAAACTGGAGGTCATCTAGTCCCACCTTCTGCTAGGAGGAGAGCTAATTTTAAAGTTAGAAAAAGTTACTCAGTTCCAAGCATGAAGTTGCTACATCTACTCTCAGCAAACTGATCCAGCCCTTAACAACTCTTACAGTAAAAATACTTTCCATACATCTACTTGCAATTTCTCTCACTGCAAGTTGTAACTGTTGTCTATTACTTGTTGGCTATGCATCTCTGAGAAAATTCTGGTACCTTCTTTATTCTAATTTCCCATTAGATATAGCAGTTAGGTCACTCATTAGTGTCCACTTTCCACCTTGGAACAAATCCAACCTCTTCAACATCTCCTTTCATGTTGTGTGTTCCACCTCTCTACCCATTTTAGTGACACTCGACTAGACACCACTTCATAAATTTCTTTCTTGGACAATAAGAAACTAGACACAAGCCCTACAGTGAAAATTATTACAGGCTGAAATTAGAGATTAGGGTGAAAAGTGCAGTAGTATCCTTCCTCTGCCCTTTTATCTGGGCAACCATTTTTAACTACTGTGGGAGAAAGAATACTGGGCTAGACGCACTTTTGATTGACCCAGCATATCTGTCTTCAGGTTCATGATTATAAATTTACAAGTTTTTATGACCTAGTGCTTTTAGTCATTGTTTGTATGACCACAATGCTTTTGATCAGAATTTTGTTCTAAACAAAGGGGATCGGGACCAAGTATGACTTATTCTGAAAGGATTGGTGCTATCTTCAGACAGTACCAGGTCTTTTTGCTTGTTTTTGTGTTTTGTGTTTTCTTTCACTTTATTTAAAGGAAACCTAACCTAGTGGTTTAATAAATCAGAGCCTGCTGTTTTTACTGTATTTATCAAAGACCAAATGCCCAAAATATTGCATCTCAATCTTCTGCTTGAAATATGGCTCCAGAGAAATAAAAATGTGTGAACAGGCCATCTGCTGCTTAAAAAAAAAAGAAGTGGAAGAATAAACTCTAAACATCTTAATACCCTTTTAGTGTTTTAAATTAATAAAGAATTTTTTCAATGTTACTGAATTAATCTATTGTATTTAAGCCCCACATTAAAATATTCCTTCTGTAACACTAATCAGAATGGTGATTATCAAGTAGTACAATGTTTGCTTGGGGTAAAATTTAGTTTCATAAGAAATGTAGTATTTTCTATTCAAATATGCCAGCTGTTCAAATCTTCTTAAAGAAAATGAAATCTAACAGATTATGCTTTTTTTTTTAAATCTCTGTTTTTCATAGTCTTTTACCTCACCATAAGCAGAAAGAAATTCTTGTACTCCTTTAAGTTAAAAGTCTACAAACCAGGATTTCTCACTGAAGAACTGAAGATTTTCCAAGCCTAATGAAATCAAATACAGAAACAACAGCAAAAAAACCCCAAACTAAACTAACAAACAACAACAAAAAAAAAACACCAAAAAAAAAAAAGAAAGCAAACTAGGAACATTGCTTTCCTTAATTAGGGGAGCATAGGTAACATGAAACTCATACACTGATTCAAAAGCTATTTGATGTCTGTGACAATGTCTAGTGACTTGCTGTACTTTGTTGTGCACTGTACGATTTGCAATGTCAACTAGTCTACTACAGCAGTCAACATTAGAGAGCAGTTTATTTGTGTGTGTTTGAAAGAGAAACAGAAGATAAATGTGATCTGTTTCCCTGAAATCTAAAGAAACAATATTCTTTATTATGTATGTTTCTTAAGTCATCAAGCATGACTTCCTAGTGTTTCCCACACCATAAAACCTGAGGTCTTCTGTTCAACATCAAACCATTTTCATAATCACTTTTCTTGTTTTTTACACATTGCCAGTCTCCAATACACAGAAACATGCAAGCAAACTTGTAGCCTGCAAACTGCAGCTGGTGTTAAAAATATTCTCTAATGAGGTCACATCTAGTTATCTTCTGTTAGAAGAGGAAGTTCTTTCTTCAACAGAACTCGCAGAAAAAGTGATTGGTGTCCACATCATACCTGTTCCCAGACAACTGCCCCACTTCTCTTCTGCATGTTAGCAGTTTCCTCAATTCTGCCATGTAACTTTCTTGTACAAGCACTCTATTTCAGACAAAATAAGATGTATTAGCAAAGGCTGCTTAAAAATCTCAAGAAGCATATAGTCATACTTGCAGAAATTTATATCTTGTCCAACAATACAAGAAGACAATGTACAATCCAGTCCAGAGTGCCTGTCCTGTGTGGTGCAGGTCTGCCTTTATTAGCTAAAACCTAAATATTTGCCTTTGGATTGAGTTGAATATGAGTCAGTATCTTTCCACTGAAAATAGAGCTACTGAGTTCTCTGGTACAGAGGGTTTCTTTGAACACGGTGAAGCAACAAGTAGGCTTTGAAATTACTATGCTTTGTAATATATCAAATGCCTAGATGAGTTTCCTTTTAACTTCTGTGCTCGTTTTGGCTGCAATACAGTTAATTTGTTTCATAATAGCTAGCATGGGGCTGTGTTTTGGATTTGTGCAGAAGAGTGTTAAAGATACAGGCATATTCTTTGACATAGTTTCTCATAGCATTCTGCTTGAGAAACTGGCTACCACTGGCTTGGCCAGGTGGACTCTCTGATGGGTAAAAAACTGGCTGTATGGCTGGGCCCAAAGAGTTGCGGTAAATGGAGCCAAATCCAGCTGGAGGCCGGTCACAAGTGGTGTTCCCCAGGGCTCAGCCCTGAGTCCAGTCCTGTTCAATATCTTTATCATGACCTGAATGAAGGGATTGTATTCTCCCTCAGTAAGTTCTCATACAAAACTAAGATAGGAGGAAGTGTCAATGTGCCTGAGGGTAGGGAGGCTCTTCAAAGGGAAGATCTTGAGATCAACAGGATGAGGTTCAACAGGGCCAAGTGCAGAGTCCTGCACTTGAAAATAACAACACAGCTACCAGCTTGGGGAAGAGTGGCTAGAAAGCTGCCTGGCAGAGAAGGACCTGAGGGTGTTGGTTGATTGCTGACTGAATACAAGCCAGCAATGTGCCCAGGTAGACAAGAAATCCAATGGCATCTTGGCTTGTATCAGAAACAGCATGACCAGCAGATCCAGGGAAGTGATTGTGCCCCTCTACTTGGCATTGGTGAGTCCACACCTCAAATACTGTGTTCAGTTTTGGGGCTCTCACCTCAAGAAAGACATCGAGGCCCTGGATCACATCCAGAGAAGGGCAACCAGGTTGTTGGAGAGGCTGGAGAGAAAACCTTATGAGGAGCAGCTGTGTGGTGCTTACTTGCTGGCTGGGGTTTAACCATTAGAATTTGGAAACTATACTGTTCTGGACCTCTTCCAACTACTTCTTTCTACAGCAGATAACTTTCTTCTTTCGCACATAGAAAGAATAACACAATGCCAAACCATATCTTAAATGCAAATTGCAAATTGTCCAGGGATTGCAACTGCAACTCTCTGTGATACCTCCCTTCCCCAGTTCAAGGTGTCCACGTCTGCCAGAGACATTTCTATTGTCAGGACTTCTCTTGACTATTTATGTTCTCTAATTGCATATGCTAAAGGAATCTCATCCTAGTCAATACTGCATTCAGCCCCTTGTTTTATTCTTCCACTTCTTGTCATTGATGTTTCCTTTGTATTCTGCATTTCTGCTCTGTTTTGAGTAATGGTTATATAATCTTCCCAATTATCCAATGGTCCTTTAATTTTTTTTTCTCCCATTCAACTGTGATCTGCCATACATCAACACTTGCTAATGAGTAGACTACTTCGGGTCATTCTGACTAAACATGTTGAGAGGTTTTTTTCTTCTGATCACAGTTCTGAAAAATAAAGGTCAGCAGTTGTTCGACTAAAATTACTAACTTACAGAAAGATTGTCATTACATAGAAGGATTTCCAAAGTCAACTGTAGACACCAAGTATTCAGATGCCATTTAAGAGGTATAAATCAGCTGGAATGAGATTAGAAACTCATGGCACTATCTACAAGACTAGATCTGGAAGTACTTCTGATCTCTCAGATTCAAGAGCTCATTATGGCTGAATCTTTACTCCATTAAAGGATAAAATCCAGGCAAGATTCATAACTCCACCTTTTATTGCACACTCTAGATTCTATTGAGATGAAAGTTGGATGCTGGTTCAGCTAGAATAGACTTCATTTTCTTTCTAGCAGCTGGTGCAGTGCTGTGTTTGTGAGTTAGGATGAGAGCAGTGCTGAGAACAAACGGATGTTTCAGTGGTTGCCAAGTAGTCAAGGACTTTTCAGTTGTTTATACTGCCCTGTTAATGAGAAGGTGCGGGCATCCAGTAAACTAGGAGGGGACATAGCCAGGACAGGTGACCCAAACTGCCCAAAGGGAGTATTCCATCTCAATGACATCATACTCAGCATAAAGGGGGGGATGGTGAGGGGATAAGTGCACGGCATCAGGACACACAGTTTGGGGACAGTACGGTTTTGTGACAGCTCTGAACTGTATGGTCGGTGAGAAGCTCCATTGTATGTGACCAGTTTTGTATGTTTTGCTATAAAATCCTGTTATTGTTATTTCTCTCTGTCTTTGCTGTCACAGTAACCTATTTTTATTCAAACCCAGAAGGTTTGCCTTGGGCTTTCTTTTCTCTCCGCCTCCCCTTCCACAGAGAGAG
The DNA here is from genome assembly GCA_022605575.1 of Laterallus jamaicensis coturniculus. Classification (NCBI taxonomy): domain Eukaryota; kingdom Metazoa; phylum Chordata; class Aves; order Gruiformes; family Rallidae; genus Laterallus; species Laterallus jamaicensis. Next base: position 91,381,190 of record JAKCOX010000001.1, read on the forward strand.
TGGCTGCATGGTGCTCAGCTGTGGCCAGGATGAAACCATGACAGATGCGTACTCGGTAAAGCACACTACACAGCTGCCTTTTCTAGGTGGATTATCAAGGTGCAAGCTTTGCAAGGGTACAGTGTGATACTTTCCAACCAGGAAATGGCAATGCATCATATAAAACCTACATGTCCTTGGAGCACAGGTGAGATTATATTGTCCTCTCAGCAAATACATGTTCAGAAATGCATAGCATTTGTAGATGAGAATGCCCTTCCTAAAATGTGGAAACAGCTGTCAGTATAAATGCATTCAAAACCTCTCCTTAACTTTAGCATATTTTTTGCTAAAAAAGATCAGTCTGCTTGGTGAAACTAAATACAAGTATTCAGACCAAAAAGTTCAAACTATTGCTCATACCTCAGGATTCTCTTATTGTTGCTGCCTGCCAGAAATTTAAAAGTATGTGCATTCTCTCTAAGTGTTAGTGTCCATGTTGCAGCTCCAAATGTTCCTCTTCATTTTTTCAAGAACAATATATTTTACTGGTCCTGTATTATTCTTCCCACACTGCCCCCTGCCCCGAAAAAGGAAAAAAGCAACCCACATTACCACTACCTATCTAGAGGGGTGATATTTACTGATGTTAAAGGATTCTTAAAGGTTAAGCATAGTGTGGTAGTAGGACCTATGACTTTAAGGAGAAAAGGTTAAAAAGTAAACTTCCATCAAATAAGAGGCTTAGACAATAGGAAACAGAAAAAGAGCAGGTTAAGATAATAACACACTATGGTTATGTTTATACTAGAAGACCTAGGTGTTTACCTTGCTCTGGTATCTGGGTGTGCACAGAGCTATATACTGACTCCACACACAACCTAGCTCCAGATATATACCACTGCTTTTGCACGCTCAAGGCAGATGGTTGGGTATCAGAGGAGGAGTAATCTTTGCTCCTCTCCCCTTTCCTACTGAAACAGGCAGGTTTTGGCAATAGTTGCTTGCACTGAAGGAAAGGCAAGTATGCTGAAACACACTGAGACAGTCTTCATGCTGTTCAGTTAAAAGACATGCCACTAGCTCCCTTACTTCCTTTGGTCACACAGTGTGGCTGCTATTACTGGGAACATACTGGGCCGATAATATCCCTGTAAAAAACTGAAAGGTAGTGCCTCCCCCACAATGCAGTACAGCAATGAAACTTCTGTATAAACCACAGAAACAAAAATGTGTAGGTGGAGCTTTTCTTCACCATAAACAATCTAGTTCACACCACTGTTATTCCTGGAGTAGAGGCCTAATACTAAGATTTCCTGACAGCCTCAAGAAGTGACTGTAGAAGATGTCATAAGAAGACTGGGCCTAATGAGATATGCATGACACTTGGTGATGAGCCGTGAAAGCACCCAAAACAAGTACAGTTGTGGCCCTCATCTCCACAGTGTGCTGTTCTTTTTCCCTGTTCTTACTGCCATGGTTAGGTCTGGGGAGCAGCTTGATCACCAGAGGGTCTTGATCAAGTACTGTGACTAAGACACCACAGAGGGAATTCTGGCTTCTTTCTCACAGAGCCAAGCGGAGTCTGACTGAAAAAATAAGGTTTTGTCTATCCTCTGGTCAAAACTCTCAGCAAGAGCTAAATTGGTTACCAATTTCATTGGGATTTAACTTCTCTCTTTAAAATTTCCTGGGGTTGCTTAGAAATATGTTCCCAGTAACCTTTTCTTTGATAGAAATGTCTTTTTTGCTCTAACCCTCTTTCCATTTCAATCCTTGTCGTGGTTAAAAAAGAAATAACTTTTATAACAACCTTCAAAATATTTTTTGCCTTCCTCCACATTAGTGTCAGAGGCTGAGATATCTTTCTCTTTTCCTTTCAAAGATTTTACCTTCACAAATGCACACGGGCCTAATTAGATCCTTTGGCCAGAATATTTCTGATGGAAGAAAGTTCACATTTAAAAGGATATACTGCTGCAATTCCCATAAAGGAATCCAGAGGTAAGCACAATAGTGTTGTTCTTGAAGAGGAAGACTACAGGACGGTTTCCTCCATAGTGTGGGTATAGTTTTTGAGGATACAAAACATACCTGAATTCGCCTAAATTTGAGCTAAAAAGAACCAGCTTCCTCTATCACAGGAGGATCCTTCACAGTCATTCACTTCATCCTGCTATGTCCTCCCTCAGGGAAGGACACAACAGCATCTCATAATGCAGTGTCGTACTTTGTGTGTAACTGTCTATATCCTATGGTAACATAACTGAGATCCTGCTGTTCAGCAAACAGACCCCTTGTAGCACTTGCATTCCCCCGTGACATGCCACGGTGACTGATGGCGCTTTGCTGCACTAGGCTCTATTAGCTCTGGAGTTAAAGGCATTGCTACACCGTACCTGAACAGTCTGTCCTCCACAACTGTGTCTTAGGAATTTCAGACCATTAAAGGATTTGTGACTCCCTAAATATGTAGATCACCAACCCTGAAGGGGTAGTATTTGAACTTTACCATTTTCCCCCAGGAATATTGTTTTGTTCCTTTATAAATCTAGATGACAAATGCCTGCTTGATAAACTGTATGGTCACATCTATTATGTAGCCAAGATCTCTGGCAGTATGGATTGATTGAATAGTCAAACAAAAAAATCAGTGATATCTTTGCAGAAAGTATCTAGTTCTAGGACTGTGCAAGTTCCACTGCCAATGGGTACTTTACACCTTCATCTTACGGATAAAAACTGAGACAAAACCTCTCTGAAGTACCCCAGGGATCTTGTTCCATGATTTACATGAAATGACACTGCAGTTTCTCCACTTGCCCATATTATTCAGCTTGGCAAACTCACAGCCTAATGTTTTTTTTTCTCATTTCAGTCTGGCTTTATTCCACTTATGCTAGACCTTCCCTTCAGTTTTTAAGACAGCATGTTACTTACCAATCACTGTCAGGATGACAGGCTTTAACAGACCACCTACCTTTCACTCTGATACTGAAAGTGCCTCTCTTAACACTCACCCTCTTCATTTTTGTATACCAAATACCAGGGATGATTGCAATCCTGTGTGTGCTAGTTACTCAGACTCCAAAATCATTCTGACCTTTTATTAGCAGATATTCTTTACTAGGTGCCTCACTCCCACTGATCACATGCTTTTTATCCTTTCATTACCCTTAAGGATGCTCAGCATCACTACCCTTTTCCTCTCCAACCCAGAAGTCCAATGATAGGGTTTTTTTTTCAGTTCAAGCTAAAAAGTACCAGCTTGCCTACCCAAGTCATATTCACCAGAAATGCTTTTGGATAACCAGGGTTTTCCAATGATACCCTCCGTGTAAAGATTTTGGCAGCCGTTTTTATGATAGTGAACTTTCAAACTATTCCAGCAGCTGCCGGCATCTCTGAGTATGTATTTTCAGATGACTTTCAGCTCTGTTATTCATTCCTGTATTTACCTTTGGTTAAACATGTTAGCATTGTACAAGATAGGCTATCAGACTTAGAACAAAGAGCAAAAGTTAAAGGAAGAACTGCATGTACCTTCTGAGATAAGTTTATTCTTTTCAAGTGATAGCTGGTCATTGTTACCAGATTTCAGATTTCTGGGAACTATCAAACCAATTCTAATCATCATTAGACACTCTTGACTCCATTTTGATGGTGTTACAAACAAGTATTTTATTGCTATTAGATAATTCTGGATATACAGGATAAATCTGTCAGAATCCTCTCATATAACTTCTACACATGCTCTTCATATCTTTTGAACCAGAAAGTCTCCAGTAAAACCCTAGTTTTACCTTAATTTTTTAACTCTCACTAATTTTTTGAGCAAGGTGCCCTCTGAGAACGAAGTGGAAATTCAAACCCTCAAAAAATAACTATTTCAGCAGCAGCAGTTATTCTAGGCATAAGCTTCTGTGTCCCTGACCATCAGGAATGGGAATCAGACCATAAGCTTAATTTATGTAACTGAATAATGATGACTTATGGACCTTAGTGACCTGACTCAGCCTGCAAAGAACGCAACACAAAACATGCAGGATAGAACAGTTTTCCTGGTCATACTTCACTTCTACTCTATTGGAAAGCTATGAACTAATTTACCAGCTTACTCAAAAGTTCAGCAGACTAAAGTTAAAATGTTGTGCATTTTCAATGTTTTTTTGTGTGTATGTGTTCCCCATCTAACTGTAAACTTTCTCTGTTCAGATCACAGACAGTTTTGGAGAGCTGAGTATTTGGACACTTCAGTTCTTGCCACATAAGAGAACTAGCACACTCAAACCATATACACTGGCTTTGGGTTTACATTGCAAGGTTTTGGTAGCAGGAAGACTACATGGATGGCTTCTGTGCGAAGCTGCTAGAAGCTTCCCCTATGTCCAATAGAGCCAATAACCAGCTGGCTCCAAGAAAGACCCACCACTGGCCAAGGCTGAGCCCATCAGCAATGGTGGCAACACCTCTGAACATGTTTAAGAGGAAAGAAGTGCTGAAGAACAGAAACCAGAGGGAGGAGTAAGAATATATAAGAGGAACAACTTTGAAGACAGCAAGGTCATTGAAGAAGAAGGGGAAGGAGGTAGTGCAGACACTATAGCAGAAATTCTCCTGCAGTCAGTGGTAAAGACCATGGTGAGGCAGGCTGTCCCCCTGAAGCCCATATAGGTTAATGGTGGAGTAGATATCCACCTTCGGTACATGGAGGACCCACACTGGAGCAGGTGGGTGCAACCACAGGAATATGTCACCTAATGGGAATTCCATGCTGGAGCAGGTTCCTGACAGGATGTGCAGTCCTATGAAGAGAGGAGCCTATGGCAGAGTAGGTTCATGACCCCATGGGGGTCCCACACTGGACCTGAATGTTCTGCAGTTTCGTCCCTGAAGGTCAGCAGTCCTTAGAAGGAACCCATGCTAGGGCATTATGTGAAGAACCGCTACCTGTGGGAAGGACTCAGGTCACCGACTATGATTTTATTGGTAATAAATTAATTTTCCCCAAGTTGAGTCTATTTTGCCCATGACAGTAACTGGTGGGTGATCTCTCCTTGTCCGTATCTCAGCCCACAAGCTTTTGATTATATTTTCTCTCCCCTGTCCAGCTGAGGAGCAGAGGTATAGAGCTGCTTTTGTGGGCACCTGGCCTTCAGCCAGGGTCAGCCCACCACAAGACAGAAAGACTGCCTACAGATGACAGCATTCTAAAGAGACTTTGACTAAAAATTATTATTGCAGCTCCAGTTGCATTACTTTCACAGTTAACAGTTTTAATGGATGATCCCATTCTTTGACATCCTTCATGTAGAATGTGGCTCCAACTAACTTAGACAATCTTACTTCTTAAAAATTTTTTTTTTATAAAAGTAAAACACTCACAGATGTCCTCTATGTCTTCCACAGCATTTGAACAGTTGAAAATGAGCATTGATATGGGCGTGCAAGTCCTAGTGAATGATCTAGTTTAAATAAAAATATATCCTCAAATAGCTTCCCTTGTTGTTGATGTTAAATGCAAACTTTTCAAAGCAGCTAATCTGCCAGTGATTCACTGAGGAAAATTCTCATTATTGGTTAGCTGCAGAATAACTTTTCCCTTAAGACTTCTTTCCCAAGGGGTCCTTCATTCTAGTGTCATTTTCCAATAGCATACAAAGGTCAATCCTATTAGAAAGATTTTGTTTCATTCTGCTAGTTTGGGTGACAATCAACTGGCAATCAGTCTATGTGAGACTTTTTTGAGTAATTAAGAATGCAAGTGCCATACTTTATAAAATAATTCCTATTTTCTGCAGTTCAGACTGAGTCGAAAAGTAGTTTGTGAGCAACTGGGGCTGCTGTCAAGTATTCTGGACAGATGGATTAAATTTTTGCATATCCATGTCTAATGCTGAGTAGCTTTGCCAAGAGACCCCTGTGCTACCTTTGCCAGAAGTAAAGAAAGGAGTAATACAGATCTATGACCTCCTCATTTCCTGTTATCTCTTTAACTAACTCAGTATTTCCCAGGTTCTGCAGAATTTAACTAATTCAGAGACTAGTTTAAGTTTACAATGCTACAATCAGATAAACAATTATCTCAGCTTAAGTTTCATCCATTCCATGAAATCATCCATGAGTATGTTCTGTGTCTACAGAGAATATACAGCAACCTATTCCAATCCCCCATGAGCAGGCATAAACTGGGATTTAGGGTGGGTGATGTCACACCCTGTCAGAAGTGCATGTCAAAGCTATGGAATTTGCAGAATAAAACAATCAGCACAAAGGTAAAACTTTAGTGAGCCAAATTGAGGTAGGAAAGACATTTCACCTGCCTTACTGAGATTTCAGATAAATCAAACAAGGATCTTTTCCAGATAATGGTTTGTCATAACTTATTTTTAGGGCAGAATTTGTGTCGGTCTTTGGGCTGTATGATGCACAAGCCTCCATCACTCTCAGATCTTTGACAAGTCCATGTGCCAGCTGTGCAAGTAGACAATGGCAACTTTATCAGGAGCAAGTAATTCTGTAATAACTCCAAATAAATGAGCACAAAATAACACTGTATTTTAGGAAGACACCCAACACCTGTGTCCTCATTCAGAACAGCTGTAGAAAAGTCTTATTTAGCCATCTCTGAAGTGCAACTATAACTGAGTGAAACATAATTATTGCTTAAAAACATTACAGCAACATTACAGAATGGCTAATAAGACAAAGTAAAAGAGTTGACATTACTGGTAAATTTGTAGGTAATTCCCTTTTGACTGAGTTAAAAATGCACATAGTTGACACTATTAATTTTTTGAGGGAAAAAAGTAAGTCTTGAAAGCTAACTGTTCATGAGTACCCAGAAATGCAGTACTGGACTTCCAGATAATGCTTTCAGCAGTTTGACTCAAGTATGTAGTGGAGCATGTGTGTGGCAAGTAGCTAGTCAGAGGCTGACTCCTTACACATGATATAATGCCACGGAATCATTTAGTCAGGACTACTAAGGGGGATTAATAGTTAATTCATGATCTTAATATGTTCAGTGCTCAAGCACTTTGGCTAGATTAAGGACTGAATTTCTAAAGGAGCAGAGAGATAATGGCATGAAAGCTTATATTCCATGTTAGAAGCTTAGACACACCTTAGGCAATCCTCAGTGTTGTTATTTTATGTGTAAATACTCAAAAGTCCATGTCTGATTGCATGACAGGTAAGAAAGTCTGAAACTAACCTTGTCTCAGACAATTCCAGCCAGTTCCAACTCACCCAGCGCGGAGCACGGCCCAGCCCCCAGCCAAGGTTGGGGCATCTCGGGGAAGACGTATGTAAGAAAGGTGTGAGGGTAAAAAAGTGTAAGAAATAGTCCTGTGAATATCAATGTGAGAAAGCGATCCCTGGCTGTGCAAATATCCAGGGTGGCCACCATGGAGAGCTCATGCTGTAGCAGAAGGTTGTGAAGAGGAAAGAGGGGCGGAGAGGAACCACTGAGTACAAGGTAGCCCCTTGCCCCGGTACCATTTGGACGCAGGTAGAAGAGTCTGGAGTGAAGTTGAACATGGGAAAGGGAGACGCAAACAATCTGGTTTAATGTTTCCCTTTTTGTTTCCCTATATCCAAATCACCAATTAAGTAATAACTGAAGATTTTTTCCCCAAAGAGAATCTGTTTATCCAGTGATGGTGGCTGGTAAGAGATGTATCTCCCTTTTCTTTCTGTTGACTCAGGAGCTTTTTCAGTCCTCTGTCCCTGCTTTCTCTCCCCCATGCTACTGAGGGGGTGTGAGGGAGCCCATGGGTGGGAGTTTGATTGCTAACGAAGGCTATCCCTCCACAAATGGCAGAGACTCGGCCAAGCTATTCTTCAACACATTGCCCTGACACGCTTTGTCTGAAAAGATGTTCTGTCTGTGCCCGTAACAGGGCATTGGCACAGAAAGATATCCGTAGGACACTACAAAGGTTACTTGGTCCTGATTCCCTTTTTTTATACTGAGGTGGAAACAAATCATGCTAATTAAAACATTTACTGAAGAGATTTTTCCTGTTTCTCAAACCATTCTGAATGTTTGGTGCATTTTGTTGTGGTTGTCCTTGCCCCATATATATCATGCTGACACAGGTTCCCCCCATGATTACCAACCTTCTTACCATTATTCCCTCTGTGAGAACCACACACCTTGTATCAACATTCTGCCCCTTTCAGCCCATTCTTTTGTGAATAAATCAGCTGTTGGTCACAAGGTATACTTTGAAGTATACTTTGAATATTGCTTTAGCAAAACCCCCTACATAAGCACAAATGCTAAACAATGCTTCAGCAAGATGTTCATTATGTGTGTGGCATTTTTCTTTCTCCCTCAACAATTTTTCCTAATAAAAATAACCATTTATCTTAATGAATGGATCCAAAAATCAGCCCAGCAGGTTTTATCCAAGTTATAGAACTGCCTCTCAAGTTAGCAATCCCAATGCACAAGGAGTTTAGTACTTGGATACTTAACTCTATAAATAGAACGATTCTATTCTTACAGATTCAGTTTTCTAATCACTGACTCACACACTTAGATATAATCGAGATCTCTTGCTTTATGTCTTCTTGCTAAGAAATTAGGTGAGCATCTGTGAGAAAGGATGAGAGTTTTAAAGAGCTTGATAGTTCCAAGTTCTAGTCATAAATTAAACTGTAATTTCAAAAAGAATTTAAATCCCATTGGAATAAAAAATATTAACATAATCTAACTTGTGTTGATGTGCAGCCTTATAAATTCAAATTTAAAAGTTAGAAACAGTTTAAGCTATCATCTGAGATATTTACCTTTGTTTCCTAGTCATTTTAGAGAAGAATTTATCTTAAAGAAGCACAAGGTATTCTGTATTCACAATATGTAATGGGAGAAGCAGATTTCAGTATATAATATCATTTATATGTGATAATAATTTTAAAATCTAGTTTCTTGGAAGGTGTGCAGTGTTTCTGCTGCTTGTTTGATAAACGTAACTGTAGCTAAAATTCTTTACCAATTTATATGCAGGAACCACAGTCACTAATTGGAAGTTGAAAGCATCAGACACTCCAGTAGCCCAAGCCTATTTCTGTACCAAGTAATGGGATTATTGAAAACTCTGTCCTTATCTATTGTGTTCAAGGAGAAAAGCACTAAAAAACTCGAAGACTTAATTTAGACACCATTATAAATATATTGCAATTCTTGGATTATTCTATGCAGATCACCCAAATGAGCTACAGCACAGGGAGTAACAAATAAATGGAGGGGGGTGCGGGGGGGGGGGGGGGGGGAAGAATGATTAGAATAGCCTTTACATTCATCTCACTGAATGGCATGTACTTTTCATTACTGCTTATATACATTTTGGTTCATAAAATTCAACTGTAAAAGGTGCACATAAAACATATATAGCATTTTCAATTCGGGTTACTAGAATAGACTTCTTAATGGAGAGGTACTAATATGAGCTATCTCCTTCATGAATGTCCCTGAAATAAAATAGTTCATCAATCACTTCCAGCTACATCTGCAAGTTGAGCAAAAGTAATAGACTCTTAAAGGTCAACATATTGGTTGGTGTAAACATGCCCAGTTCACTTGCTAACAACATGCTTTATGTTTCACGAAACTATGGAATTGCTTTCTTTAAATAAGAGATTTTGAGAGGTCATCTATCCCACCATTTTCATTCATATACATTTACAAAGTAGGCTGTTTAGACCATAGATTTTGTAATGCTCCTAGGAAAAAATAGGAAGGCTTCCTCAATTGTTATATACAAAATTTTCTTCTGCTCACTGTGAAGGATATGAAGATTCAGTAAAAATCTATTTAAAATTATCTGTGAAATAAGTCTATTTGAATGCTAAGGTCAGAGTCAAGTGACTTTAATAATATTTGTATCTTCAGCCTTTTTTTTTCTGAGTAGCAATCAGCTATTCAGCTCAACTGCAGATAGTTAGTCTCACTTATCTAGAAATTGCCACCTTTTTTTTTCTTGCATTTCACACCTATATCATGAAGTATAATTGCTCCTGTGAAGAGTTAAATAACTACTGAATATGATCTAAATTTCCCTCAAAGGGAAACAATTTTTCATTTTATGTCATCATGTTTTCAGAATTTCTCTAAATCAAGAGGGATATTTAAATATTTTTTATTCTTTTGAAAAGCACACTGAGATATGAGTGCTATAGAAACGCAGAACAACCTTAGTTCTCTGTGGAGTTTCTCAGGGACTGACTTTCTGCTTCAGCAGTTGTAAATCATGGCACATATTGCAAGAGTTTTGATATTTCTTTATACCAAAGACATAGATTATTTGGTATATTTGCAATATACATGTTTATTCCATCTGTTTTCAGATGACCTTTCAATAATAAAGAGTATGTGGCTGCATATTCAAGTAAGAGCACATTGTTTTCTGTATTTGCATTTTGTGGGTTTATTTTGTAAAACATACATTTTTCAATTAGTCATTTGTCTGTGATGCAAAGATCCTTGTCATTGAACAAAAGAGTGAAGTATGTTGAAGCACAGTAACAGTTTTTTCTTGCAATTATGATAGTTCGTGTTGTTTCTCACTGTCCTTTAATCAAGTTTGGTTTACTTCCTATGAGTCACTTTTTTACAGTGGCTTCTATACTGCCTTGTCATACATCTGCAGTTTCATTTAGTAAAATGCCAAGTCTTGTAAAGAAACTGTTGTCATATTATGGAGATTTCAAAGCTAGCATCGCCTGACCTCAACATATAATGTGCTTATGCAGTTGATTTGCATGGGCTCTGTCTAGTCACTGTTTACACAACTCTTTTTATTAAGATGTTAACACATTCCATCTGTTGGAAGAAGCAGCTTTTTCTTCTCAACACATGTCATGGCAGTAAGGCTACCTAGTGAGGGAAAAGTGGTTTCCACAGCCATCTACCCTGGCTCTTCCTGTCAGGCTCGGGGCAGGTGAGGACCCATTCATTCTCAGCTGAGGGCTCATGCAAGTGGCCCATGTGGAGTGTTTGGGTGTTTCCCAAGCTCACAAAGCAGTTCTTGGGCTTGGGGAGAAGTGAGCTCAGAACTATCCTGCTTGTGCCAATGTGGCTAGGCTGCTGTAGAACCAGGTGTATCAAGCAGGGGTGGACATTGTGCTTTGTGGCAAGTGTGCCGCTTACATGTACAGACTTTGGGGGTAGAAACTAGAGGAATGAAAAAAAAAGGACCCAGATAATTTTATGGGCTTCAATATCTGGTTCATTACAGTGTAAGATTTCCACTGGTGTAAGTTCTGGATTCAATAAGGCAACAGCATAGAGGAGGGCATGTGCCCGGATCCACGGTTATCCTCCACCAAGGTTTACAAGCTATTAATGGTATTTTTAGGGATCTACATGTATAAGACTTCTGCCAGAATTTCTGTCCATTTTTTTCAGTGTTAGAGGAGGCAGAGTTTTAGGGTGTGAGTGTGTTCATGGTACCAAATGCCCAGGAGGTTTTTCAGTACTATAAATATTATCTTACTCTGCCTGCTGTCTTACTATCCTTGTTGTATTTTAGGGCTGGTCTGTATCATGCTGTGTGCACAAGATACTTTTACATAAGTGATGCTGGATGCCTTTGCAAGGAAGGTGTTTAAGCTAACTGCTCAGCATGCAGAAATCATGCATCACCACTCCTTGCACATCTGAGAATCCCTAGGGAGTATGTGCAGTGTGGGCAAATGTAGTGATCCAGGGCCCTTTGTGGGGAAAGTAGGTTTGCAGGGAGCTGGTGTTGAACATGTTATGATGGCCTTGAGGATCTCCTTGAGAGGCAGAATGAACAATGGTTGACACAGTAACCCTGTTTTTCTGCAAGCTTGGCTTTCCACAGGGATCTTCCTAACAAGGAAAAAACCCACAGAATTTTTTCAGTGTCTCTGAAAGTTGCAGAAGTGATGAAGGCAGGCAGTGTCCAGGGCAATGCTATGGTTTGTCTTTGCTGTGAGTGTTTTGGTGGCTGAGTGATCCATTGAGAAGTATTTTTGAACTGAACAGTAGTGTGCATCTGTACCTTCAATATCTGTTATAGATTGGCTGCTTAAGGAGTTGCAAATATCCCAGAGAATCCAACGAGGAAGCAGGATTGCTCTACCAAGGCTTTAAGTACAAGCTGTGGGACCTAAGGTAAGAGCAGTAATACAACTCCAGTCTGTCAGAAAACAAACCAAAACAAACCTCAGGGTGAGATAGATTCATCCTAGAATGGCTGCTGCTACAATGCTGCTCTGTTACGCAATGTTGTCAGTGAAGCTGTTGCTACTTTTTGTGTCTTTCATATTTCATGTGCATATAGTATCAAAAGTTCTCAAAACTATTGATTATAAATACCCCACACCCACATCACATTGTGGTGACATATGGTTATTTTCCTCCCATGAAAATAATTTTTCTTTTTCCTCTTTTCCTATTTTTCTTTTGTGCATGTGTGTGTTTGGGTTTTTTAAATCTTATTGCTTGAATACATAGTTGGGTTGGTGTCATCCTTTGGAAAATATAAGGATTGAATGAAGTACAAAGAAGCTCTGCAGGCTTTACTGTCTTTGCAACATCAAATCACAATGTGATAGGTTCCTTGATAAAGAGATATATTCTTCAAGGAGTATGCAAACCTTATTCTTGATATTAAAAATAAGATGGTATAATAGCATATTTTTTATTTCTGGTTGATTTATAAAATGTAACCTGTAGCATTCAGTCTATAACTTAGGCTTTAGCCAACTTTTCTGTCTAAGGTTGATTTTTAACTGAATATTTTAAGTAAGAAAGAATATTAACAGCATTTAGAATTAAGCAAGTTTCAAACATATAGGGTTTTTTAGACAGAAGACAAGATTAGTAAAATAAACTGCAAAAAAGTAATGGTGGCAATTTGTAGGGCCTGATACATTAATGACAAAACCTACTGGTATTTGCTTTAACTCAAGGGTTTCAACAAGATATTAAAGTTAGCTGGTTTGTGGAAATGAAATTAAATAAGATTATGCATGAGTGAAATGATACTACCATAAAGTAACTTGTTTTCACTATTCATCAATGTAAATGTGATTTGTTCCAATTTTTGTAATTATGAAAGTTTGCCTTATTTTGGTTGGTTAGTCATAACCCAAGAGAAATTTCATCTGGACAGGCTGAGAAAACCTTTTGTTTTGGTTTGGTTTGTTTCTTTTTATGATAAAATTAAAGTTTCTTCTGTCACCACCCACCTTCCTAAATGAAGACATTTGCATGCCTGTAACACCATGCTGAAACGCAGGTCAAAGATTCACAACACATTCTGAAACCCTGGGCTCGTCTGAGGAGATAAATCACCTCAACCTTTAGAAAAAGAGTCAGAGAAAAAGCTTGACTGTGTGCTGTGTTCTCTTTGCCTTCCTGGTATTCACATGCGTCCTACCTCCCTTTTACAGGTGATCCAGCATGTATGTACTTCTGAAGCCACAGTACATGGTCAGATCTCAATGAAACAGCTTGAGCCTGTACATTACCCACTAGGAATGTAGCACTGAGGCAACACAGGCAGAGTTCAGTTTTGCTGGTTCAGCTTCTGACATTATCCCTGGCCATTGTGTGTATATTGCCTCATTTCATAGTGTAGCTATGTTATAGAGTGGTCTACGCAATCCTCCAGAACATTCACTGGCTATGCATTCAAGAAGCTGATTTTTTTATGTCAAGAGTTGCAATCAGTTCCTCTCATGTGGTTACTTTCATGATGAATGCTAAGGGTAAATCATGATTTAGCACCTTCTAGATGTAAATAAGTGCTTCTATTGGCTTTTTGGACCTTTAAATCATGTGGATAGCTACAGCTAGAGATTATTAGCCCTATTATTTGGTGGATGAGGATGCAATTTACTCCCCCTTTTTAGCAACATTCATAATCCTCTCCAAGTTGGAAATGTTTATTCAAATAGCACAAATAAAGAAAAACTATAAAGATGAGTTATTAAAATAAGAAATATTATATTTTCAAGAGACACAAGAATAATATATTTCCTGGAATGGAAAAGAGCAAGATAATCCAGATGGAGGAGTATTTAATTAAAACTAAAAAGCTGGATGGAAATTTGAATGATTTATTTCTTAACATGCAGTGAAGCTGAAAGGTCAAATGCTGGATTTGCTCTGGGTTAAAAAAAAAAAAAGATTTGAGTATCTCAATTCAGTCAAGAATGGAAACTATCTTGGTGGTATAGCAGGATGGAGATGGACTTCCTAATACAGATGCCAATAACATAGTTCACAACAAGGGAGACGAATCAGCAGGTCTCTTTTGCCACATCATGCAGTTAAAACTGAATACTTTTCACTTTGGCTTGTCAAACATTATTGTCAACGTTCTAGTGGCTTTTGGGAAATCTTTGTGTGGTAAAAGATATTGGACAGGTAACAAAAATCAGAAATGAGTTTTACTAAGACAAGGGATTTACCAGTGCAGAAACACTGTAAGTAAAATACTCCTTTATTTTGGTTTTCCTCAGATAATTTTATAGATGCCTGAGTAAGTGCTGATAAATGAAGTAAACATATTTCAAAGAAATTAAAGCCAAATCCATCAACATTTAGTGATAGAAGTGGTCCCACTGATATCTGACATCAGCTGTGTGAGTAAGCACTTCATATTCAAGTATATTAGCTCACAGAGTGCTGATAGACTGAGCCCCATCGAATATAAAATAAGCACACTTCATTTATACTTTTGAAATCTCTTTTCCCATTTAAGCTAAGTACAATAGATTAGCACAAATTTAAAAAATATTTTGGAAGATAACATTTTGGGATACTGACAAATATTTAAGATCTCTATTTAAAGACTTACTGTCTGAACACAAGCAGTCTGCTACTTCTGCTTTTTCCACATTTAGTGTCAAATCCTACCACAGTTGGGTTTTTTGTGTAATGCACATGGTCTTAACGGTGTCACATCTCTCATTCTCTTTTTCTCACCTTTTTCAAGAATGATTCATTCCGCTGATTAATTAGGTATCTTAAAATGGGATTCACCTCTTTTTGGAAGTGCCTGTATTTCCTACAGACATCAACAATCATCTTTAAGAAGCTATTGGTTGCTGGGATGAACATCAATGATAGACTCAGGCATGTTTTCTACTTGTTGCTGTCAAATTAATATAGCAGTAAGGGTCTTACACTCCAGAAACCAATCTGTCTTGGGGGAATTTGTAGAACTGTTAGCATCATTGCCTTTTCCTAGCATGTGTAGACCTTGAAGGTCCATGTTGTCATGGTTCCAGAGGCAGTGCTGGAATCCTGGGTGGACATGTACAATTAACTTTTATTAATGCTTATTAATGTGCATAATTAAATTTTATAAAGGAATGCTATGTGTGTGACAGTAAGTTAAAAAAATTAAAATAACTCCACTGCCTTCTTGCTGACTACTTGATTGATGGTTTGCTTCAAAATGCTTATTGTTGTGACTTGTACTATGAGAATGTAATATTTTCTCATCACCTTCAGCTGGCACTCTTACTAGAGCCCAGAATTATAAAGGAAGCAGTTTAGTGCCTTCTCTTTTCAAAGTGCTCTTTTGAGGCCAAAACACAAGAACAGGATAAAACAGTTTGGTTAGAAAGATAAGAATGTACACAGGCCAAGTCCTGGATTCAAGGCATTCTTACTGAAGTTTTGCATGTACACATTTACATGACTGGAATATATCTTGACACAATTTGTCCTGCCTTTCCTCCAGGCATTAATTTCTCTTTGGTTTGCAACACTTTTGAGTGTGACTCTAGCTGTTACCCCATGCTTCCTATACTGTTTCCTTCACTGATTTAATCTTAAACTATGAATTTTTCAGAGTAGGGATTATCTTTCTGTTATGTGTACTCCCTATACTCGGTACAATGGATACTTGAACTTTGTGCCATATTCCCAGACAATACTTTAAAGCAGAAAACTCTTAATGAATCTCTAAGCTCCATTAAAAATAGAATTGTGAATAATGTCAAATCATTTGGCAATTTCTCTATGAATGAATTAAGCAGAATTCATCTACTTCTCAAAATATGCTAATGAATAACAAAACATGCTGATAACTTGGAAATTACTAAAGCGGTACAAATGCCAAAATGATACACTCTTTACTCATCAGCACAAAAAATTTTAGAAGCTATGTCATTTCTGGGCTGAATGTGCTACCAGTACATGGCCTGCATCCCAGCCTACTCCAACTGTGTGCCCTGCAATGCCATCACAACCTGAGCACTGCAGGACACAATTGGGCAGCTAGAAAGTGTTATGAGTCTGGAGAATGTCTTCACAGTGAAACAGTAAGAGTTGAAAAGGCAAGGTACTGTGATTAAGGTGTAGCTAAGAGCTAGAAAAGTATATTTAACCCAATGTCCTGTTCAAATTCTTCGCTTTAAAAAAAAAAAAGAACCCATGACCTGAACCAATTGCGAATTGCTAAGAACAAAGACACTTCTATATGATTCAGGTTTTTTCCTTTGTAAGGAAGCAAATACATAATCATTTTTTTGTTAAGAAATATTTTCCCTGATTTACATTTTAGTTATGCACTGCAAAAATAAAATAAGAGCACAAGACACAAACGATATAGTAACACAATACTGATAATTGAGATGCAAAGCAAAAGTCAGGGCTTCTATTTCATTGCACAGAATCAGGGGTCTGATGGTCTGTAAAACCTAAATATGTGTGTTAGAGAAAAATTGTGAGACTAACGATATATTATTTTTCATAGGAACTAAGATCTAACCATCTATTGGAATGGCAGCATATGCAAGAGACACTTCGGTCCTACTGCAAGAAAAAATGTGTGTTTACTGACTGTTAAATTTCTGTGCAAATATCTATGCTAAAACTAAGCAAAACATTCTAAAATCACCTGCTTAAACCAAGTAATAAATATGTAACTTCTTCAATTAAAATATTAATTTTCTGCCCCAACTGATGAAGATGAGATTGCAAGAACAGCCTTTGTTGAGGGAAACAACCTGATAGATCGTTGAGCCAGTGCATTGGAAAACTGCATGTACATAGTCAAACAGAACTAACAGAACTTTCACACATTTTATTCAAAGTGTCATGCTTCATTTTCATGTAAGGAATATCCTACTACAATACACTTCAAAGATGTGTATTACAGGTGAGTGATTATTTATTGCTGCACATTGACTACATTAGAAATTCCAGAATGCAATGTTTTCTTTGATTATTTGAGGTGGGAGTGTAAAGATAATTTTTTTGAGTAGTTGCTCAGGAAATACTTCAAAGAACAGTTTCTGTACTAATTACATGGCTATTTAAGAATAACATCCAATGTATACTCATTTCTGACAATTTGATTGTTAATTATGCTAGCAATTTTCCACATGATTTTGTACATAAAATGTTTCTTGTGTTTACTAAAATAGAAATTACTCTTCCATTTATCATGGCTGCACTCATTTAAATTTGAACAGGCTGCTTCTCTACAGGGGAATTGTAACAATGGATTTACCTTTTATTATGTTTTCATGCACTCACTGTTCTTAATTCCTCATTTCCACATTTTTTTTCTTTTCAAAGAAGAAGATATTAAGAAATGCATTTCATGTAGTACAGAGAAATGTTCATTCTCCTGCTGAAGATCGGGAATTCTGAAGAAGTATTCCACTTCTGAATACAAGGCATGAGACCTAAAGTTTGTTACCTTTCTCCTTTCCTGATCTCCACCTTTTCCTTTGCTCTGCTTCTCTAAATACCTTCCTTTCTTCTGCTTCACAGCACCTATATTCTCTTTCACCCATCCATTCCACAGCTGCAAGCACCATGAATGAAGAGGATTATTTTACTCTTGACAGTGAGGAAGCATGTGAGAATATCCCACCTCAGAGAGGTGACTGCTTCATCTTCCTCTTTCAGTATCACTACTACCTTTTAGTATAAGAAAGTTGTCTAGCTTTTCAGGAAGTAACACAGCTGAATGCTAGTTTGAGGCTCTTTAGGAAATAGCTCAGTTTTCAAACTGTAATAACTTCTCTTGAAGTTCCCATACAGATCCAGAGGTGGAGGAATTATTGTCTCAGTGCCTCACAAAGCTGAAAACATCTTTTCTGTTACACAGTATGGAGACAGACTAGGGTGACAGATTCCAGTGATGATTTTATCAGTGCCTGAATTTCAAGGAAATCTGGCCTCATACATCTTGAGGCTAAAGGTCCATGAGAGTCTCTTATGCCAGGCAAGATCTACAAGGCAGCAATCCAAAAAGCAATGTTTGGTTTTATTAATGAGATTTACATGACATTGGAGCCTTTTCCTATAGCTTATTGACAATAGTGTGTTTTATTATCTGAGTCCTCATCAAAGACAAGATGCAGTGAGGGGAGAGTTCACCTGGGCCACAGATTATATGATTAAAAAAATATTCCCAGGTAAAGCAAAGTCAACCTGTCCTCTCCTCAGCTGCACATGTTACTTCTCCAGCAGAAAATAACACTTTCTGTGTCTGCATAACAGATTCAGATATGTACAACCCAATATTTCAAAGGTAGAACATACCTACAGAAAAGTAGGAATCAGGGCAACATTTAAATTACAGAATTATTAAATATATGAAATAATGAAATTGAAAATAATGGCCTTCAGACAGTACACAGGGTTTGGGGTTTTTTTATTTGTCTCTGAATTTTACAAATATAAATTTTTTTTCTGTTTTTTTAATAACTATCTTAAATATTTACAGAACCTGAAAGCAAAATTTATCCAAAAATTGCCATTATTCTTCAGATGCATACCTGAATGTTTGAAGCACATGCTCAAATGTATAGCTTATATTTTAACTTCTCTGTAATTTATATTATAGGAATACCAGTCTTATGTATTTATATTATTCCTACAGTGTCTGTGCCCTTCATAATCTATAATGTATTTAGCCTCATTATGGTAAGGAATTATATATTACTTTATATATAGAAGTGACAGTAGTACTAGCAGCAGTGGTGGTAATAGTAGTAGTAGTACTGTACTAACAGTATTGTATAGTAGAGTGCAATTATTGTACAGTGCATTGCATATTATAGTATTCCTGGTATTTTGTATGTAGCTGGCCAGACATGTAGTGGAGAACAGAATTCTGTATGCATTGAAATATGTACTGAAGTAAGTAGGTGTCTTGAGGGCTTTTCAAATCGGAAATTATTTGAGATTTTGAGTATTTTCCTATTTACATCTTTAACCATCTATATTGCTTTACTCTTTCCACAACAAATGCTCAGAAGTCTTTCTTTACATTGCATTCAAATGTTTTGAACAGCTCTAGCAGCTGCATAATTCTTGCTCCAAATTCCAGATGAAAAAGGCAAACCCATGGTCAAACTCAGCAGAAAATTTTGCAGATTGTGCAACTATTTACAAATTATTCAACTTTCTTAAGAGCATAAGGTTGATTGGATGCTGACTGTATGTATGCAGTCATGACACTCAAATACAAAATTTTCTTTACCTGAGTTCAATCCTTGAGGTGGTAAAGCCTACAGGGTCTCTAACCATACCCTTGTATGCATTAAAAATGTAATGTAAGTTCCTTTCAGCAAGCAATGCCCACTCTATTTTTTCCTAGTTTTGTGACCTCATTACATTTTTCTACTGTTAAGAAACAAGAGGGATAACAGTCCATACACTTGGATGTTTGTGGTGATCAGGTATGTACAACAAACATTTCCACAGTTCAGAAAGACAGTCTGATTCTTACCGTGACTTTGTGCTTCTTAATTAAAACAGTGAAACAATGTAATAACTCACCAGAATACATTTTTTCATCAGTCTCAGAATCTTTTAGAAATATCAGTTATTGAAACCTAATAATACCTGAAATGATAGGTTTTGGTAAGGGGAGACAAGAAGTAGAAATGTCACAGTAAAATATAGTTTATACGGCATTTTTTTGTTAGCTTTTAAATGCACAACTTACAAGAATATATTTGTTTAATATTACACCATCATATATTAAGGTCTATATTCCTGCTATTATGCACACAACAATATTACATAAATAATAATTTAAATATCTGATTTATTTGTTCAGAATCTTATAAGTGGATGACAACTGAAATACAGATTTCTTCAAATATCCACCAGTAAGCAAAATCATGATTTTCTGCAACTGACTGCACTTCTGGGAGCCATAGTATGAAGTAGGTAAATTAGAGAAGAGATAGTTTGGTTCCAAGATTGTCCCACACCTGCAAAATGGCACTATCTAAGTGCTTACTGCATGATTTATGAGATAAGAAATTATGCCCTCCAGGATCTCTTTAGATGGTTACATGCTTGTTAGAAGATCAGGCAGGGAAGCACTGCAGCATTGCTACATTTCTAGATTAGGATAGAGGTTAGTTCAAGAACAGTTATAGTGGTGTTCAAAGTAGTTATGGTGCTTCATCCTTACCTCTGAAACTGCTGGATTCTTGTTATTTTCTAGACTCCCACTAACTGTCATTACTGATTTCCAGTGAAATAAAACATAGCTCCAAATAATACTGCTTAAGCAATTTGCAGCCTTCTCTTTAATTATTTTTTGCATGTTTCTCAAATGAAACTCTCTCAAGCTTGCAGAATTTCCTTGAGATATACTTCAGCCTTTTAGCAAAGGGACCTTAGAATTTTTTTCATAAAATTTCTGTATCTCTACAGCTGAAACTGAAAGAACAAAAAAAGGGTAGGATTTACATAACTGTGATGAAGATGCTTCGAGGATGTTATGTAGAGCCTTCATTCCCCAATACTTTATGAGCATTTAAGTTGTTTAAGAGGGAAAATATTTGGTGAAAGTCAAAACAAGAACACAGAGCTAGTCAAAGAGACTTTGGCACTGGAAGCAATATCGGGCGCTGCCTGAAAAGAAAGGCCTCTTTTCTTCTTTATGAAAGCAGCCCTGGGTTGAATAGAGGCAGACCGTTTCCCAAAACGGTGTGCACGTTACACACTGTCCCTGTCTCCTTCCAAAGACTTACATGATCCTGGGGGAAGGAATGAAATGGAGGTCCTGTTTAGCCAGTCACCAGCATGAACCAGTTTCCTTCTTACCTTTCAATAGCTGGGGTTAGGAGTGTAGCTGGTCTGTGCATATCAGCAGAGTTGTACCTTCTACACAGTCAGCTGCTGCACACTTGCTAAGGGGCTTTTACAAGGCTCAGTTTAGCTCAGAATTAATATTGATTAACAACTGCAGGAAATGCTGGTCTGCCAAAATGAAACATCTACATGGATCTTTCCAGGTGGAAGTCATATGTAATAGCGAGGCCCTTTTTAAACACTAGGACACTGAGTAGGTGGAAATAATTTATTTTTTCTCTGAAATGATCTTTGAAGTGAGTTCCCATATATGTAACTTATCTACCAACAGTGTTGCTCACACAGTGGAATGAAAATAGTAGTGAAGGGGAATATTTTTCGCAGCATAGTCCAAGTCAGCCCACTCTGACACAGCAGCAAGGGCAGGTAGTGATTTGAGAGTGAAGCTGTCTCAAGACTTCAGATTTTGAAGTGTATGAGAAAATACCTTCTTTGAGTCTTACCACTGTCTATTCATCTTTCTGAGCTATGCTTTTCTGGGATACTGTGAATTCATTTTGGTCTTCTGTAAGGTGTGTTGAACTCTAAAGTTTACTGTGGTAGTATATTTATAGATATGCTACAGATTTCATTTTAACACTGGTGTACTAAGATATTTGTTTTAAATGTTTCCTTGAAAAGTCCCAGGGAACCATAATCATGGAACAAGGCACTAATAAAAGTTAAATCTTCTAACTACATCATCTTTCTCCTGGAATAAGATACTGAACAAATATTTTTTGTCTTTGACGATATACATTCCATATTCAGGATTCACTGAGTTTCATTTATTATCCCAGTGACCCTGGTTCCAATGTGAAAATTTTAAAAAAAAAAAAAGTCATGCAAAGTTTCTATTTCCTTCATATAATATGATCAATTAAAATGATGACTTTTTCACCTTAAGAAGAAAAAAAATTTCAAGTCACTCTAAGTTCCCATGATTAGTGAGTAGTCTTACCAATTTAAAAAGATTAAAACTTTCTAATCAAACGAGTAAAAATCCCCAAACTGTTAATACAAATAAGATCTTTTTCAAAAAATTGCAGTAGAGTAGTCATGCATTTGAACTTTCCTGGCTAGTCTGCAAGAAATGTGACAGTGACTCATACTCACATTCACATGTACTGAGAGCTAAATTTTTTCCCCTTATCATCCTTCTCAACAAGCTCAACCATTTCCTGCCACCCCTCTTACACTCTGCTTGATAACAAAAACTCCCTTCCCCTATTTCCAAAACATCACCATTTACACACCTCTTGTGTCAGCTGTGATCACAAATTCTGCCTAGTAAACAGAATTTATCATGTCAGCAGTTTGAGTTCTCCCTCTCCTCTCCCAGCTTTCCCACCTATCCTGTCTCTGCATCACTTTTATCCTATTCTTGATGCAGCTTCAGCAGCAACCTGTTCTCCCTAGACCTCATCTGCCAGGCAGGCAAACAACATAAAGAAAGAATGAGCAACAGCCTTTGCTTCTCCCAATACAAAAGCAAAATGTAAAGCTACCCAGAACTTGTAGACATATTTTTCTCCTCTCCACAGTACGCTAACAAAACTGTATATCTACTTTCATCCCTGTTCTTTTGTGCAGCTTTTATCCACAGAGGCAGGCCAGTAGAGAGGGGAGCCAGCTAGATGGGTAAGATGTGTTGTGCTGGCAGGGACAGCCAGGACACCTGTTTAGGAAGGAATTAATATGTCCATCAATTCTGAGTGAGTTCTGACTTCTTTTTCACTGCTTAGGTCTTTCTAGAATCACAGAGCATTTTATATTATGAAAAGTTAGTCAGCTAAACAGCATAAGCATTAGATCATAGGTAAAATTTGTCAAATTCAGTTCCATTTAGATAAGCAAGTAAGCATCAAATGTGGATCACAATATACAATAAATACATTAAGTAAAATACAATAAATTATAAAAGCAAAGTAAATACTTTAAATCTCCACATTTCATTCAGCAGAAGAATTAAGGATTCATTAATTGCAGCGAGTTGTTTTTTAATAAAATCTATCAACAGAACATGAAGAAATCCCCTGTGATTGTCATGGTATTTAATATAAAATACATGGTAAGATAAATGGCTGATTTTTAATGAATAGGTCCCACACTGTAAAGCCAGATATTGAGGCTCTAGAGTCATGTAGCACACACAGCAAATTGTCTGGATCCAGGACTTTGATACTGGAGTTATAATTAGCTTGTCTGCAATTCCATCTATAGGATGACTCTTTGTCAGAGCATGAAGAGATTCTGTTGTAGCAGCAAAGAAAATTATTAATAACAGTAAGGAAGAATGACACTCACAATATGGAAATCTCTTTTCACCAAAAAAACCCCCCAAAAACCCAAGAAAATCAAACTAAATCAGTTGCTAATCCTTAAGAAAAGTCTTAAAATATAGCATGCATAACAGCTCAAAAAGTGAAAAACAGAACTAAGATACAGTTATTTTTTGGGGCAGAAAAAAGTATCAGACTTTTCCTAGAAGTCCAGTGGAAATTTCTTCCTGACTCCCCTGGAATACAGTGAGTTGTCACTGTGACAAACAGCAAACCAACCCATCAGTAACTGGGAAGTCGTCCCTGTTTCTTACTGTTCTGTTCTTTCAGTTGGTACTCCTAAGAATCTTGCACAGGACTCTTGCTTTAAGGGGGTAGGAAAGTTTATCTGCTCACTAAATCCTTTTGCCTATTTCATTTGCCTTTTCACGGCAATTGTAAATATTCCTTTCCATTACCTAAATTATATATCACTCATAAAGATAACTATTACAGCCACACAATGCTCTAGGCAGGGTGAATGATTGCATCCTGGCACAATAGGTATTTCTGAGTAAATATGAGCAAACACCAGTATCTTACAGGAATGGAGATCTCAGATTGCCAATGCCATGGGGCACTAATTCTTCTTTGTCTGCAAAAGGCTTCAGGCATGTTTAAGAACAAATATGTACCTGAACAGATTTGGTTAGAAGGGATGTAAGAGGAATAAAATTTGGCCAAAGCCAGCTTCCTACTATAACTTTCGGGTGAGTAAACGATGAAAACTTAAATATTTCCAGCTATAAGGGCGCCATTTCATTAGAACTCTAAACAAATACTAAGAGACCATCTAAGCAGGAAAAGGTCAGAATCTGTAAGTAATGTAGATACAAATAGAGAACTTGGCAGAGAATCTGTTACTTGGTCTTTACTTCATTGAAGTGTGGATTGGTTTTTGTGTCAGGATTTAATTTTAAAATAAATACTTGTGCATCCCCGTTTAGAAGTATTCCCGAGGATTCCTGTTGTCTCCTCATAAAGTTTGTCCAGGACCTGGACTGCAGCCCTAAGACTAGGCAGATGCACAGCCTTGCCCTCTGCTCTGTTGATCTGATCAATGATTTCTTCTTTCTGTGCACTGGGATGGGGCACCAAGCTCAATAGGATAAAAGTAATAGGAATAAAAAAAAAGGAACTGCAGCACACATTGGTTTGGGGGTCATTAATTGTAAAGTGTCCATATAAATACTAGAATAAAAAAAGGACAGAATTAAGAGGATTCTAGTATCTGTTATAATACAAGAAAATTGTGTGACAGTTAACATGGGGATTAAGATTTTGTGAAACTAGAAAGTACATAATTTGATTATATTTTAACTGACTGTTCATTGAGGTTTCACAAAATATAAAGAAAAAAAAAGACAGTACCCATATTGATTTTCAAGATCTGTCTTCAAAAAAAAATAAATCCTGAACACACAGAGAGAAAGCTGAAACAGCTAATAGCTTCCCTCTCACTCTTTTGTCTTTTCTTAACAGAAATTTGATCATTCATTTGAACTTCTTCAACCAGCTTCCGCACGTAGCTCTCAGAGATCGGTGAAAAGAAAAACTTTATAAAGGAAGGAACAATACACCATCTGGCATCTGTTTTCAGTATTTGTGTGTTTGAGACCTGCACCTAAATGTTCAGACATATCTTCATATACACATACTGTAATCACACTAATTGCGAAGGAGTAACATCTACTTTGTTGCAGTTACCATGATCAGCTTCATATTGAGTTTACATTTACACTGCAAGGTTATAGTAGCAGGAAGGCTACATGGGTGGCTTCTGTGAGAAGATACTAGAAGCTTGCCCCATGTCTGATAGTGCCAATGCCAACTGGCTCCAAGAGACACCTGTAACTGGACAAGGCTGAGACCATCAGTGACACTTGTAGTGTCCCAGGGATAAAAGAGCTAAGAGGGGAAAAAATCCACCTGTAGCAATTGCAGTCAGAGAGAGGAGTAAGAATGTGTACAAGGAACAATTCTGCAGACACCAAGGTGCAGCACGAGGGGGAGGAGGTACTCCAGGTGCTGAAGCAGAGATTTCCCTGCAGCTTGTAATGAAGACCGTGATGATGCAGGTTGTTCCCCCGCAGCCCATGGAGGTTGATGATTGACCCAATATCTACCTGCAGCCCACGGAGGACTCCATGACAGAGTAGGTAGAAGTACCCAAAGGAGACCGGGAAGCACATGATGGAGTAAGCTCCTGGAAGAACCAATGGGCCCTTGGGGGACTGTGTTGGAGCAGTTTTTTCCCAAAGGTCTGCACCCCACGTAAGAGACAGACACTGAGGGAGTTAATGAAGAAATTAAGCCCCTGTGGGAAGGACTCATTTTGGAGAAGTTTGTAAAGGACTGTCTCCTGTGGGAGGGACCCCAGGCTGGAAAAGGGGCAGAGTGTGAGGAGTCCTCCCCCTGAGGAGGAAGGCGTGGCAGAGACAACATGTGATGAACTGATCAACCCCCATTTGCTGTCCCCCTGTGCTGCTCAGGGAAAAGAGGTAGAGAAGTTGAGCCCTGGAAGAAGGGAAAGGTGGAGGGATGGATTTTAAGATTTTGTTTTATTTCTCATTATCCTACTTTGATTTGATAGAATCATAGAATATCCTGAGTTGGAAGAGACACATTTCTCCAAGTCGTCGATTTTGTTCGAGACAGTAATTGGTAAGTGATCTCTCCCTGTCCTTTTCTTAACTCACAAGCCTGAGGAGAGGAGTGACAAAGTGACTTTGGTGGGCATCTGGCCTCCAGCCAGGGTCAACCCACTACAAGATTCCAAGATACAGACAGGCAGAAAGTGTCCCCCCATTACATTTGCTACGCGTGTTCTAATTCTGCTACAAGGAGACAGCTCTTGAAAACGAGGCTTTAATAAAATTATAAATTAGTCTACATTAAGACATATCTAGATTTTAAGCATGGATTTCCACTAAAGTTAATCATAATTTTTTAATGCTTCTTATAGGTAGAATTTAACAGTACTATTTGATGACTACCTTAACTTATAGCTTATTCTTTCAGAAGACAGCCTAACACCTGTGGTGTAATAAAGTTTTGGGGCCACGACATGAATACCTGGTGTCAAAAAAAAAAATGCTATAGCATTACTGCAGTAGAATTTAAATACATAAATGAACAGATGTACACTTGTAGGTAACAGTTCACATCAATGCTGTTACCTTTCTTGTTTGACAAAAAGTATTGAGAAGAAAATGTCTCTGTATTATACCTCATTTTGGATAGTCCTCGATTATTCTGTGATTTGAGTACAAGCTGAGGACATCATTAGTGAGGACTTGGTGTTAAAGTAGTTAAACTAATATTAGCATTTAATTCTGAACCGCTAGTGTTTGCTGAGAACAATCATTTTATAGAACTTCTATTAAGTGCTATGCTTGCTGTTATGGTTTAGACCATACTGTAGGCTGTATTTGACCTTTACTCTTTTTTTCCTCTTTTTTTCCTACTGAAACTGCCACTTTATATGTAGTTCATGGTCACTTTTTAAAAAAATTTAAGGCCAGTCATAACTGTTTAAATTCTTGAGCAATGAATTACTAAGTGTCTTTCCTTCATTCTGATTAAACTTTCTAAGATTTGATTTAAACATTTTAGTCACAACCTTGTTTAGTCAGTAGTTGTTAAAACAAATATGCACAACACTGTACCTACTGAAAACTTGACAGTCTCTCTCAGCAGTCCTGACCTTGTCTTTCCAAAAGTGCTGTTAGTCACTTATGATTTAAGAAGAAAGAGTCTGGACAATAAAATATTTTTTTAGTCTGTAATTTTCTGAAAATAAATGTCGTTTCAAAATCTTCAAAAAATATTTAATAAATCTTTAAACTGTGTCTGGCAAGGACTTGCTATAAAAACAACTATTTTTTTCCATTGCTAAGTTATATTTTCATCTTTTTATTTTTATCAACAGCAAAAATGAGAAAGAAAATTCATGATTCAGCAAATATATTTACATGCCTAAGCTAAGTTGATATGCCACTCTGTTGCTGTATATATTTGTCTCCCATCTGCTCTCTGTGAATTCTTTGTAGAGGAGCCATATGTTTCAGAGCTTTTTTGAAGCATCCAGCTTATTTTTGGATGCTGAGATATCAGTTAACGCACTTAGCGTGAACAAAAGAGACCTGGGTTCTGATGATTAGAATGACTGTGAATATTAAGAAATCAACAGTTTATGACCTATGAAAAGAGATTTGCAAAACTTTTCCATCTCTGATAATGATTCCTAATTTGTAACCCAAAAATTACATAATATTATTTCATCACTGTGTAAAATTTATGACCAGGACTATGATGTTTGCATTTCCTGGCTTGTGAGTTCCTCCTGATTTTAATTCCATGGTTCATGTTTCTCAACTCAATAAATAAATGGGGACATGCATTACTGTTCTAATTTAAGTGGAAACTTTGGAAAAGAGAGATGGGTCCAGGTTGAATCTTCTAACTTTGGAGTAAAATTTCACTCCATGTCTGTGTCATAACAGTTTCCTTTTCTAGGTTTAATTTTTTCCCATGCTTTTTTTACCCATATTTCTTAGTGTCTTTTACTCCTTTTTGGATGATTCTATTCCTTTCCTCTATTGGAGAGTTAATTTGAGGGGTTTTTTCTTTGTTGCCTTTATTTCCCTTCTAATTCCTCTTTCCTTCTAAGCTCTCTCTAGTGCTCTTGATATAAACCAACGTCCACTGTTCTAAATAAATACAGCAAGGTTTTTTTACTGTTCAGATGGTAAAACTGGTAATCAGTCAGGTGCCCTGTAATTATATATAATTGCACTCTTTAAGTAGCTACCAGAATATCTGTGAAGTGTGAACAGCCATCTGAATGCAGTAGCAGAACTGTGGCACACAACTGAATCTAGTCCTACTTGCTCAAAGCTGTGAGTACTTCTGAATGAGAGCTCAGGACTTACCTCCCCACATTTTTATATCAGGATTTAAATGTTCTTTGAAAATATTCATCAAGAGTATTGTATCAACTGAAAACTACTATGGTAAAATTTCTCCTACTTTCTTTTGACAATTTACACCATGCTGCTATAGGTAAATCAAGCTTCTCAGTAGAACATCATTATTTGAAGTCCAAGGCAGAACCAGAAACCAGGCTCTATTTTCTACTGGTTTTACTCAAGCGATTATGTATTTAATTTACTCTGTAGAAACTTCTTTGTGTGTTGCTGATTTTTTTTTCCCCAGAATCAATACATCTCTAAACAAGAAATATCTTTAAACACTCCTAGCCTTTTGACTGAGGTTGTATATTTATTTAGCTTTAGTTTTCAAAGAAGGAAAGATCTACTGGCATAGAAACCTAAATCTAAAGGCCAGGACAAAGATGATAGATGAGCGAAGATGGTAGATACATAAATAAGGTTATTTAGAGAAAAAGTTTAAATAGCGAAAGAGAACGGAGGACATGACCTACAGGGCACCTACAGGAAACAGAGATATGGAAAGGTTTCTAAAAGACATGTCAAAGAAATTATTAGACAGGCAGAAAGAGAGACACAGGTGAGATCAGTCACAGAAGAAAAGACAGAAAAAGATTTCAAACAAAAGACAGTGTAGAGGTCAAAGACAATGAAGATGTATTGGACAAGTCTGAGGTTTTGCTAAAATGTCACTGAAGATTTTAGCAAACGTAGTTCCCTTGGAATGCAAGGGAGAAATTGAGTATAAATAGATAAGGAAATCCAGGATGCAGCAGTAAGTGCTGTGTTTAATGAGCTTGAAGTAAAAGGGAGGAACAAGATAGGGTAAAAAATGAGGAGAAAATCTAAGATAAAGGTGGGATATTTTTGAAATAGCAAAGATTGCCCTTTTTGTACTGTGAAGTAAAAGATCCAGAAAGTATTGAAAAGTCATGTGGAAAATATGGGCTAGAATGGGGTAGAAGAGTTTCAGAGATGAAGAGATGTCACTAGAACAAGCCCACAGTTTGGGGAAGAGCTGGCAGAAAATACGAAGATCATCAGCAAGAAAGAAGCTGTATTTCAGGAAGAAAAGAAAAATGCGAGAAGAATGTCATGCGACATTTCAACAATGTCATCTTGCAAAAAACTGTCAGGGTCCTATATGGGGAACAGGAAAAGAGAGAGGGAAGGAGGGAGGGAGGGAGAGGAAGAAAGCAAGACAGGGAGAGGGGAGAGAGAAGACAGATGAGGATTTGAAGTCTAAGCCAATGGTAGGAAAAAGCAAATGGGACTATGATTTAAAGTAGTTGGGAAATAGTTACTTAGCTGACAGATGACAGAACTGAAGAGAAAAAGCAGGTTTGTAGTGAAGAGAGCCTGAGTTTACAAGTACTTTAGAAAATATTCCACTGCTTGGGGAAAGTGCAAGATATATACATTCGAAGACATGAGAAAATTATAGTAGTTAAGTGATGTGGTGGAGAACAAAAGAGGAATAAAGGAAATTAGAAAGATGCTAAACTCCAATGTAAGCTCAAAGCTCAGCAGAGATTGTGAGACAATGGTATTTCACAACAGAAAAAACCCAAATATTTTTTGAATGGAAAAAAAATTAGTTCTCAGTAACAGCCACAAGACAGTGGGAAGGCAGTGTCATGGGACTCTGGACATTTTTGAAATTTTAGAACAAGACTTTTGGATCACATCTGGAAATTTTAACCCTCTGGTACAATGATCCATCTGCAAAAATTTATTATTCTTCTATAGGAAATACACATTATTTTCTTTTATCTTTTCAAAATTTCAAAAAAATTTGCTTGGTTCCCTAAAAAAAAAAGTGTAAAAATTTCTATGACATTCTTCAAAAGGATGGTACTTTTATCCAGTTATTGCCTCAAGCTTATAAGAAAGTTCAACATACATGGAAGTTGACCATCTACATTCCTTCTCTCAGCTCCTCATTGCTGTAAGCTTTTCTATGCTGTTGTTCTTTCTGTGCAGATATGTGTAACTGAATTCACCCAAGTTGTTTTGCCAGCCATGTTTAGCTTTCCTCTTCTCTATTTTAATTCCTTGGATAATTTATTAGCTATTTCCAAAAGGGGTTATGCCACAGTACTCTAATTTTCTTTATTCAACTCACCTCTGAAAAGCACTGATAATTTTCTCCTCTCCTTTTAGAACAGCAAGTGATGAGTCTTCCATTATTCTGGCTTCGACACAGGTATTTTGAATATCCACTGGCAGAAATTATCACCAGCTCTGCAGCCATTTCTCCCCTGATGAAATGCAAAGCTGTAACACCGATAAATAATGCCGTTTTACCTTACATTTCGCTCTGACCTCATATTGACTTAATAGGATCTTTACCTCTGTAAGAGGAGTCAGTCAGTGCCACAGAGGCAGCCCATGTTTTCAAAATTGAAGAAAAATGAGCAAATTCCATTGCTCTGATATAATTCATTTTCAAAAAGCTTTGTGGCTTCTAATGACAGATCCCATACGCTATAAAACACACGTATGATTTGAACATTTTAAATAGATCAAAATTAGGGGAAATCTGCATATTCAAACTAGAATAACTATCCTATAAATTACACATAACCTTGCATTTCAACAGTGACCTTGGTCCTAATCAAGAATTTAGGGGGAAAAAAAAACTCTGGAGAGGTTTTTAAATGCATGCCTCATCAAGTTATCATAATTAAATCATCATTTTCATCAAGCAGTAAAATGTGACCAAATTACCATGCAAAACTATTAATCGCGGCACATATATATTTCAATAGCAAACAGTTTAGGGTGCATTTATAAAAATCTTCCTAAGATAATAATGAGCTAAGACTATGTTAATTTAGTGCAAGTGGAGGAGGAGCTAAAGGTATTGTAGAAAGTTTATTATTAAAAATATTAGATCCCACACCTGAAAATTATTGATATGGATAAAGGATTCAGTTTGATATCTGTTTCCAGGATTGCTGCATCAGTGATTAATAGATTTAAAAAGTTCAGCATGTTCTCTATGTGCCTGATTTTAGGTGCAATATACTTAAAGTTATCTTCAAAGACAGCAAAAAATCATTACCCATGAGTAAGCACTCTCTAAAATTTACACACACTTGAAATGGTTCACTTCCTTTCTTACAGAAATCAGAGGTGCATTGATGCACAGCACCTGAATGTGCATGCATAGCATGCCCCATGTAAGGTTATCTTTTTTAATGACACAAACATTTATACTTATAGAAAATTGAACCATGTAATGTAGAGAATATAACTGCGTTCGCCTTATGACTCACACATTCTGCAACAAGGATGCAGTGTGCTAAGCAAAATTAATCTCTGGTGAAAAACATTTTGACAAGAAAGGAGTCAAAATTATTACATTATTTGTTTTAACTTCATTACTCTAATCTTTTGGTCCTATTTGAAGCAAACATTCTATATGATTTACCAGAGTGCAGTGCTGTGCTGTGTGGATATTCACCACTTTTTGTCATATTAGGCTCCATGTTTTTTATGGCAGTCATCAGTGGTGAGCAACCTCCTTTTGTAAATGTTGCTGATCTGACAATCAAAACATGGCAATTAGATCTGCTTTTCTAAGAAAAATCAGTAGTGTAGCAAGCTCACCTTTCCATATTTCATGTTTCAGGGTGTATACATATATCTATCTTAACTCCACGCAATCCTTTTTTTAGCCAGGCCTGGTAGGCACTTCCTTGCTTACATGCAAATACTTGACGTCACCCTACTTCAGTCCTGCTTTCTTGATTTTTGCCTTCCTTTTCATCCACACAGCTCTTGGACTTTTGCTCATCAAACCTGTTCATCATTTCCCTGCCAGGGTAATTCTATACGTCCCCCAGAATTCCTAGCTTAAAATTCTCCTTACCAGGTCAGCCATCCTGCTGGCAAAGAAACCTTTGTCATGCTTAGTGAGGTAGACCTCCCAAGCAGACTGTGGCCTTCAGATAGGGTCCCATGGTCTTAGAAAACAAAATCCTGCTGCCAGCATCAGCTCTGCCACAGACTGCTGACACATCAATGCCCTCCTCCTTAAACCCTTTGCTCTCATCAGCAGGATTTTGGCAAACAGCGACTGTCTTACTTACCCTTGACCATTGCCTTCAGACTTCTGCAGTCACATTTTATACTTTCTGGGTTTCTCCTGGTAGTACCATTGGTGTCCATCCAAAAGAACAGCAGAGGGTTATAGTCAGGGGGTTAAACAGGACCCAACAGTCTCTCCGCAACATCCCAAATCTGGGCCACCAGCAAGTGCAGATTTCTATAGACAACAGGTCGGGTTGGCATATCCATGCCAGCACATTTCTTGACAGAGTTTCCATTCAAACTATTCTTTTTCCTCAACAATGCCTGGGTGTAGTTCAGGCAGTATAGGCAGTTCCCAGCAATCAGTATGGATAAATCCATATGTTTTTATCCCTCTGTAGGGCAGGGAAGGAGTTTAGTCACATGAAGCCATGTTGTGCCATGTTGCTTGTTCTGAGATCAGCCTCCTGAGGCTTGGTCCATTCTCTATTCTATAATCAAACATATAGGGGACTGAAGAACTGGCAAGACAGGTCCCTCAGAGAAGGTATGTTTAGTATCATGAAAGTAGAGAAGAGAATGTTAGTGTTAAATAAGGGGAATATAGGAAGAGATGGACAAAGAAATAACCCAGGATATATTTGCTTTATAGATCTTGATACAATGATAAAAAGAAACAAGTTTTATATAAGGCATTATAAAATGTTATTTGGAATTGAACGGGTCATGTACTGAAAGAATGTGAACAGAGAATGACTCTTCCTTAGCAGATTGGTTTTAAAAAATGAAAAATGTTTTTCAAAGTAGTGCAGAGCACAAAATAGCCAACACAGTAATATAAAGCAAAGGAAGAAAGGTGTAAAGAGAGGTTTAGAGAAATAAAGATAAAACCATAGTGTGCACTCAAGGTAGAAATGTGCTAAATAAGAAATTAAATTTGGATTTATGAACACTAATAAAGATGGACATAAGCTCATTAATAGTGGATTATTAAAGTTCATCCAGCTATCTGCATACTGATAAATGTGTGATACCATGAGTCTAACTGGAACTTCCTTAGAAAGTAACAATAAAAATATATTAATATCGTGGGATATAAATTGTTTTTAGAATAGACAGACAGTGTAATGATGCTTTGACAATTAAGACAGAGTGTGAGCATTATAACTGTGATATATGGGTAGGCAGATAATATTGCTGAAATACCTCTTGTGTATTCTTTGACTAAAAATTTTCAGAAGTCTTGTAGCTGAACAGAACGCTACGTGGTCAGTATTCAGAGAATAAAATCATGGACTCCTTAGGCAATCACAGGCTTATGGGCTGGATTTCTAAACATCTTAAAATGGTGTAGAATTTATTAAGGAACACATCCCAGCTAGGGGACAACTTGTGCTATCCTTTATATTTACTAGTCTCTTTATAGGTGATGGTGGGAGAGTTAATCCAACTAAATATTTAGCTGCACTTGGACATGCCTCCATAAAACTACATAATACCAGAGGCTGTAATTCAATCCCACTTTTTTTTTTCTTTCTTCTCTTTTTTTTTTTTTTGGTCCCCAATTCAGACCCATGCTCTGGTTTTCCTGCTAGCATTACTTTTTTTCAGTTGTCATTTCCAGTTGTGGCTCTCTTCAGATTCATATGGATAAGCATGACAGTATCAGTCAGGGCTATCTCAAAGCATTAAATTCTCCAAGCACCTAGAGATTGTGAAAATTTACAAAGAATTCAGAAGAAACCTGGGACATACAGCTAATCTACTAGAATATCCCTCCCCTTGGAAAAGCAGAAATGTAGAATTTCAGAATGCATTTAACTTCAGCCACAATACTTTAGCGCTAAGGATTTAGGCCGCCTGCTTTCCAGTGAAGGTACCATGAATGGATTGAGCTATCATGTGGAAACCTAAGACACTACAGTGCACAGTATAGTAAGATTTGGATAAAACCATACGTGTCTGTATTGGGTCTGGCAGAGATGGAGTTCATGTTCCCC
Source organism: Laterallus jamaicensis coturniculus (assembly GCA_022605575.1). NCBI lineage: Eukaryota > Metazoa > Chordata > Aves > Gruiformes > Rallidae > Laterallus > Laterallus jamaicensis. The sequence goes on from JAKCOX010000001.1 coordinate 91,415,586, forward strand.
ACAGCAGCCGTCACAGTGCTGTGCTGTGAATTGGTAGCCAACAAGGTGCTGGTAACACATTGGGGTTTGGCTGACCCAAACTGATCAAAGGGATATTCCATACAGTATGTCTTCTGCTCAGCCAAAATAAAACTTAGAGGAGGAAGGGGGCATTCATTATTCATGACCTTTGTCTTCCATCAACCACAACTACGTGTACTGAAGCCCAGCTTTGTGGGAAGTGGCCAGACATCACCTTCTGGTACAAAATAAAGAATAAATCTCTTGGATTTTCTTTGCTTCCACATGCAATCTTTTGTTTTATTAAACTGCCTTTATCTTGACCCATAAGGGGTTTTTTTCCATCTTATTTTTCTCCCCTCCACGTCTCGCTGGTGAGGAGTGATAGAGCAGCTTGGTCAGTAACCTAGCATCCAGTCAAGGTCAACCCTACCCAGTGTCTTTAGTTCCTAGATTTTAATATATTCTATTAAGTGAAGTCAATAAGTTACAAGAAAGCACAAAATGCTGCATTACAAAAACATTATCACGTTTTCATTTATGGATGAAAGACCCAGTATTTTAAGGAAATATTCTGTCTTCTTTCAGGATTGACAGGGGAAAAGTTATTATCATGTGGAATTATTTCAAAGAAATAAATAAAGAGAACCTAACAAGAAGTTTGGACAGATAAGAAATAAAAATTTTGCTTTGATTATTCTGCCATTTTCATGATAGAAAGTTATCTTCATTAACTTGTTTTCGAAGAAAAAAATACAAATACTTCTTCTACAATATACTTCTAGTGAAAAACAAAAGTTTGATAGAAAGTTATACCATCAAAATAATAAAATACTTTCAGTATATTATCTGATACTGAAGATTTATATCCTTCAGTAAAATTATGCTGTTAGCCTGCATGTTCCAGTGGGAACTTGTCTAACCCATTGGTTATTTTAATATATATCTTATAAATCAAAGGCTCAGGTTTGATCAAATAGAGTAAAAAATACCTCAAGAGTAGAACAGAAAGGACATTTTTAAATCTCAGATGCTTACTTTTTGAATTATGAAAGTTATTTATTAGCAGACTTATAATGAAAATTTAAACATGCTATCAAAGGCATCATTTGATTTTGACATCAGTAAATTTATTCATATGGTAAACCTACATCCTGAACTGATTCCTGCAGTACTTGAGGAACTTACATTTCCATGGAAGAAACTGAGGTCTGAACCTGCCACAGGAGAAGCCAGTTTGCCAAGACCAATGCAGACATCCAAGAGTGATGAAAAAAACCTTTGTGCATTAATAGGAAACCCAAATAAATTAGTAATAGACATTAAATAGAAATCATAGAAATATTGCAAAAAATGTCTGGTAAAACATGCCCATTTCCCTAGTGAATAACATATTTTTAAAAGAAATTTGAAATGTCTACAGTAAAAAAAAGTCCAGAAAAGCTGTCTAAAAATGGGTGATAAACAACTCTGTAAGTTGCTGAATTTATCCTTCTAATCTGGACTTTGATGAAAAATGGAAATATTGATTAAAAATGGAAATATTGAATTAATTTTATTATCACAGATATTTCTTTTTTATCTCAATTAAACTAAAGTTAGTTTAAAAATATTAAGAGAAAAATTTTCTGTCACTGGGAACTCCTATGCAGCACAGTGAGACCAAGTCACCTTAGTAGTATTATGATAGAGAGAACTTATTTGGTGAGAAATAAAGAAAAACAGCAGCCCTCCACAAACTTGCATGCTGTTAGCTTCTATACAACCTCCTTGAACTTCCTTCTCAGCCCCAGGTCCATCAACTGCTCAGGATGCCAGAGCCAAGAAAGACCCAGCATTCCCATGGTCAGGTGAAGCACTATCTCCCTTAGGAACTATGGTGACAGCTGGACACAGTGGAGGAGGCAGATGGGCCAACCTGTGGCATTTCAGAGGGCACCAGCTGCCTGAAAGCCTGCATAAAATTCAAACTTAGAGATAAGAATAGGTTTATTATGGCAGAGCTAAAATTTTTGTAAGTTGAGGATAGTGTGGTGGCTCATATTCTCCTCACAAAGGAAGGAACAAATAGGATTATTTGTCATTTACTAAACTCTGAAGACAAAAAAACCCCACAAATACCACCAGAGCTACCCAGCATAACCCCCTGTATGTGCATTGGCAGCTCCAAAAGGCAGAATGATAAATAGGTTCAAGTATTAGCCCATGAGATGCAGAAGATTAAAATCAAAGGTTTGGCTTTCATAATTCCCAATTATTTTGTTATAATACTTCACAACAGTAAGACTCCAGAACCAAGTAAGCCCCTAGACTTTCAAAGTTTTTCCAGTTGTGACATTTTGTTTGTTTCATACCTTCAATGAAAATGTAGTTAATAGGAAGGAATTTCAAAAGTATTTTTCTGAAGAATGATTCTTCGCTTTCCAGGCAGCTTTGTGTATAAAAAAGACTAAACAAATATAAAACCAATTGAGAGAGAACAAGCTTTTTGCTCCCTGGAAAACTCACCCTTCATATCACCAAGAGAATATAACCATTATAATAATAATTATCTATAGGCTATAGTATATATTTATCTAACAGACTGAACAGGCTTTCCATCCAAATTTTCCATTTCCCCCATTTACTATGCTTTGTTTCATGTTCTGAGAAGTCCTAGAGCACGCAAACTCAATTACTTTTGGATTAAACTAAACTTTATGAGTGCACATAAATTTTGCCAGTTGTTGATGGGTATGCAGTCCACAGAAACACTCTCAAGCCGCTCCAGAAGAAAACCCTCAAAATGTCAGGTCTTCAGCACCAGTCATTCAATTGTATCTGTCCTATAATTGCACCACACATGTTTGCATAGGCACGTCTTTCCTCAAATCAGTTCTGGGATCAAAGCCTAGGACATTTGAAGTATTTGAATACTTATCCTCTAAATCCATACATGTTAGATGCCTGAGAAACCCTGGGTGTGCTGGAGCAATCTGATGTAAGAAATTAAGAAACAGAGAAATATTGATATGTACTGTCAGTGCAAAGTATTAAAAACAACCCAGGTGTATTTCTCATAAAGAGTACAATGCTCTGTATTATGATTTTAACTTGGTTTTTCTTCAGTCTTAAATGCTTTGGTTATTATCTGGGGAAATTTATTTTTTTTTAAATTGTAATTCTTGTAAATAAAAGCTTGGTCTATTAATTTCAGTTTAATGAGCCTGTACTATTACTCAGAACTGGGGTATGGTATTTGATTTGGATCTATTTTTAATTTTAGTCCAATGTCTTTAAAATCAGATCACTGAGCAGTATATTTACCCATCTTCAGTTACAGCAAATATATCTACATTGTGCTTTGTGGAGCATTTCAGTTTAGGAGCACACTTTAAAGTTTCAGTATAAAATATTATGGCACATAATTTTATCTGAACAGTAAAACTAGTTAAACATAACATGTCAGTACACTGTGCAGTGACTCCTTACTGCCCTTCTTTACCATTTGTATTTAACACCCAAATTTTCTTACTGGCAGTAAAAACAGTATCAATATCAACTGATATCAAGTCAAGAGTTGTGTAGCTGAAGATCTGGGGCCAAATATTTTTACATTCTTGAAGAAGCTGCAACATTGTGCAACACTCAGGGGAGACATTCTGTATTTGCTATATCTGATTACCTTTCCTATCATTGTGACACGAGTTACTATACTTAAACAAATTTCTTACTAAAAGTTTGGTGTGATGTTTTGGAGTTTGGTTGGGTTGTTGGGGTTTTTTTCAGCTGTGCCGCATGACATTAGGGCAAATTCTACATTGATGGATTTTTTAAAAAGAGAGATTTCTTTACGATGTGGGTTTTTTTTTCAATGTCATTATTATTATTAGTTTATTCTACCGGTTACAAAACTAGCCAGAACTCTCTTACTGCTTTGTATTACATGTATTACCTCAAAGGAGAGAAACCATGAAAGGCACGTTTAAATAACCTTTAAGATTACATAATATAAACAGGAATTTCCTAGAAGTAGTGTAAATTGAAACTTCCTAAAATTTTTAAAAACCTAGAAATTTTATGTTGATATGAAAGAAGTCTTTGATAGCACAACATAAGCAAAGACATGAAAGTCATACAATAGGAAATGATTCCCTGTTATAATGATTAAAGTGGAATTGAAATTTGGGAGAACTAATCTTAATCAAAAAAAGATTCCGATGAAAAAATACCTGATCTAGAAAGAAACCTCTCAACACCTGTAAACTGATACAGTAATTCAAATCTTAATATAAACACATACATTCATTTGAACAGTTAGAGCAGAAAAATATAATCTAAGGGCTTAAATCTAAGCATTGAACAAGAACATAGTTTCCAGTATCTTATGTACTTAGGTATCTTAGACTCGGATTAACAACATGCCAGTTATTTACTGTAGAAGAATTTGTTGCTTAATATGAGCTATAAGACATAAAATATTTTTCATATCTTCCCATTTTATTTGAAAAAAATAAATATTACTGGCATTTAGGCTTTTGAAAAAAATATTTTTCACTCTAGCTTCTTTAGATTTCATGTATTGCCTCATTTTTTAACATGAACCTAAACCATTGCATCCAAGATTGTGGCCTTCCAACCTTAAGTGTTGTCTGATTCAGTGATCCACAGACCGCTGCTTCTCTGTGATGAGATCTCCTTTGTTGAGTTGTTAGACAGCCTCTGAATGGGTGTAGATGATACTACTGGAACAGAGAGCTCCATCCCCACACGTGGATGTGGAGATGTTGGATTATGTTCTGGCTCAACATGGGCAATTAGTATGCCCAAACTAAAGGAGTATGTAATAACATTATGCTTTTCTTTTGAGAGAAGTGAACTGTTACACACTTTTCTGAGGTTCTGGGCCCTAGTAAGGATAATCCCATCTATGAGGGCCCACAAGGATGGCATGATGAATAAATGTTTTAAATACTTTCTTTTTATCACATCATAGTATGCCACAGTAAAGGACTTTCTTATTAAGAAAGGAGAGGGAAAAAAAATTCTGTTCATAGTTATAGTTGATATAAGCAAAATTCAGTAACAGCAGCATGATCAACACATACCATTACTCCAATGTGTACAACCCCTTCTGAAGCATCTGGTCTGATGTCTGAGTAAAAATGCAGGAGGAGAAATGCTTCTATGGTAAAATAGTGGATTCATAGTTGCAGTATGAAAATGGTTTTGGTCCTACTAAACTTGCTTAAATTCTTGGAAAAGTACATATTGTGCACGTTATACAATAATACTTCAGTTAAAATAACTCGTCATAGTTTTAATGCGCCACATGCTTGAAACTTAAAAGCAGTCTTCCCCATGGAAACCTTTTAAGAAGAAAATTAATGCAATTATAAAAATATTTTCTTTTCTCAGACATTAATTTATTTGCTATCACACTGATAGAGATGGTCAAGGTAGAAGGGAATCATCTGGTTGCAAAAGCATATTAAAATTTGAAAATGGTCTTACAGTTCATTAAGGATTTTAAAAGAAGTGTAACCTAATCAACATTCAACTTTTATGTTCTAATTACATGATAATCAGTAATCACCATTGTCTCAGATTAGATGAACTAATAAAAAATCTCTCCCAAGTGCACAATGAAGTGCCACAACATTAACTGAATTACATAGCAAGCAATTTCGGGGTTTAACACTTTTAGTAGACTTGATTGCATTGTTCAGAGATGGATTTTGTTTTGCTGGTTTTTTTAATTATAGTAAGTAGGTGGAAATGAGAGATCCTTTCCAAAATTAAAAAAAAAAAAAAATCAAACTGATTCACAAATCTCATTTAATAAGCTTTAGTGAGCTCCTATTGTACTGCAGCATGTTTAAGAACAATCTCCAGCAGAATCCTGCAGTGGGGCTATAGGCTGTAGGCAGTACATTGGCTTGGAGGAAATTTGCACTTCTCTCCCAGACAGCTTTGATAGCAAGTTTAGAATCAAAATGCAGCCAAATTAATAACAATCCCATCTATCAATTCTGTAGATGATTCATCTATTTCTCTCTCTCCTTACTGAATAAGTCATAAAGAAATTATTGATGAAATGGTCATATGCTAGTACATCGCACTAAGCATATCTGCTCAGTCCGTAATTCACACTTTTTACTTTAAAAAAAAAGGAAAAAAGAAAAAATCTATTTTCAGAGAGTGACAAATGTCAACATTCAGCACCTTGTGATTGATTTTAATTTCTGCATGGTGTAAACATATATGTTAATTTCCTGTTATTACAGTAATCTTTCAGTAATTAGAATAAATATGTATCTTCTGTTACTTTACAGATGTACCTTGAGCTATTACTGCTCTTTCTGATTCTAAATGTGTGTCTCTAACTGTAAACATCACATAGAAATTGAACAGCTAATTTTTAGTGTAGCAAACACTGAAACAACAAACATTAGCTGCTGTTACAGTTTGCGCTGGAACTGAGTACACTCATGTATGTAATGAACTGATGAAGTGAGAAAGATTGCAGAAGCAAAATATTCTCATGCAAAGCAGGTTGTTTACCTTCTTGACATTTGCAGGGATAGTTATTACATTGGTAGATCTTTACGAAAGGATAGAACAAAATTCAGAAATTGTTTATGAACAGTTATAATTGTATGCCAAATTAGGAAACAAAACTTAAAAAAATACATAATATCTAGAGAAAAGCGTCAAATGAAACCTTTGATTTCAGGTAATAAGTACTCGCTTCCTTTTTTTTCCCCCCTCTGAAAAAAAAGATTTTAGGATCAAAATTTACCTACATTTAATTAAATTTTACCCTGAAAATTACTTGACACAGTAATTCTTTCAGATCAGATTACATTCTTTGGTTGTTTTGTAAACAGTTTTAGATGCATTTATTCATTATTTCGTTGGAGGATGAAAACAGTGGGGTTAAAAAAAAAGAAAAAAGCACAACCCTTCATGCTTTCTATTCCAGCATCTGACCCTGGTTGAGGGAGGGCTGCAAGGATTCAGATTCCTCCTGGCATGTTTTGCAATTTTGCAAATGTGTTTATCAGTCTTGCAGGCTGCAGCTGGACTCCCCTGTAAGAAGTCTCAGCTGTGCTCCCGGACACTAATTCCTCTATCACTGCCACGGTACTGACCTGCTCTTGAGATCAGCACCATAGTATTTATGCTAGAGAGGAGTCAAACTCAGCAATGCCCAATCCTTATACTCACCTCGTTGGGCAGGAGCAGCCCCATTCTCATGGGGCACCACAGAAATAAAAATATTCTGCATCTGTTGATTACCTGCCGTCACGTGTAAGATGCCCAGTCCTCTCACTTACCTGGACCACCAGACCAGAACAAGAAGCATCTGAGGTCTTGTCAGAAAGAAAGGCACACAACTAAAAGAAACTCCACATTTCTTGAAGCTTCACAGGACTCTCAGTAATTTCCCTGAAGGCATTCTCCCTTTTTGCCACTCACCCCACCCTCATAGTTAGGAGTTGGAAGAGCTTCAGACAGACTGACACCCCTGGCCAGGGAGCCTAGCTGATGTTATCTAGCAACCTGTCCAATCCCATCTTGAAAACTTCCAGTGATGAGGACTACACCAATCCCTGGGGAGGTTGTTCCAGTGAATGACTGTTCTTTTAAAAAAGTCTGTCTTATATTAGGATGAAACCTCTCCCAGTGCAACTTGTAGTCATTGTGCATTTTTCTTCTTCATGTGGCTCCCTGTGAAGACAGAAACTCTGTCCTCTTTGTAGGCACCCTTTCAGTACTTAAATACACTTCTCCGGTGAGAAGTCTTTCCTCATAGGGAGTTTTTCCAGTCCTTTGGATCTTCATGTCCCTCCTTTGGACATTCTCTAGTCTGTCCTCATCTTTTTTGAATTACAGGGACCACAAGTAGACTCCAGGTGCAGCCTGAGAAGCATTGAGTAGAGCGGGATGATGGTCACATGTAGGTTACATGTTGAGGGTAGTCTATGGTGTGCCCAGTTGACCAGGACAGTACAAGCTGGGCCAGGCTAAAAACTGTGCCAGGGAGCATTGCAATAATTCAGCAGTAAAAGCAATTCAATTCAAGTGCCTACTTGAATATGATTTCATTTACTAGTATAGTCACAGCCTACTATTCTAAGTAGTGGGATTGTACAGCAGGATTTAGGGGAGACTTTCCTGGCTTACCAGCATTTAGGAGAACTGGGGAGAATTGTCTCTCACTGTGAAAGCGCCTGAGATCCCCCTGAGTCATGTTGCAGAAGATGTTCCTCTTTGTCTTCAGCACTTGGGATTAACACACCAGGTGATGCACCTGGAGGTTGCAGGAACTGGAGGCACAGGAATCAAAGCACCAAGCCCTAAAAATGTTTATGCAGCTGATTATCCCCGCCCTATCTGCAACCTCTCCCTCTTTCTCAACACTTCCATATCTATATCCCATTCAACAATTTCTTAGCCTTATCCTTGGGAAGATCGAACTGCTCACTCACATTCCCTGAGTGTATGTTTAGGGTAAAGGAAAGATTATTGAGGCCTTGCCTCAGCTCTGCATACCTGTTATTTCCCAGTTCCTTGTAGCTATCAGTTTCTATTATATATATACACACATAAAGAATGTTTATGAGTTGGGATTTCAATTTTGACATTAACTGTATTTCTCATGTTAGAAAGCCTTCATTCAGTAAGTAGGACATATAAGAAGAGTTGTTTGGGAAGTTTCAACTCTTTTTGAGTCCCTTCAGCTTTTTTCACAGATGAACCCTGGTGATACTAACCAAGTTGGATCACTCCAGCCTCTTTGGGGGATGGAGAGAAAAATCCTAGGTGTTTAACAATACTTTCAAGCAATTGATGCCTGTGCTTTTGCATTTACAAGTCAATGTCACCGGTGATGAAAATAATTACTTTCAGAAAATTCATAAAGGATACAAGAGAAAATTCCTGCTACAGCCTGGTTTTGTTTCAGCTTATACATACTAAGGGTCTGAAAGAACTATTTCCTCTGAATAATGAAGTTGCACCAGGGTCAATGTGTATAGGACTGGAAGAGAGCTTCTGGATCTTCTCTAACCTAGAGAAGACTGAAGGGGGATATTACCAATGCTTATAAATACTTGAGGAGTGCGTGTCAGGAGGATGGGGTCAGTCTTTTTTCAGTGATACCCAGTTACCGGGCAAGAGGCAATGTGCACAAACTTGAATAACAGCTAAACATGAGGAGGAATTTCTTTGCTGTGAGAGTGACAGAGCACTGGGACAGGCTGCCCAGAGAGGGCAACATTCAAAACCCACCTGGACACTGTCTTATGCAATCTGCACCAAGTGATCCTGCTCTGGCAGGGGGGTTGGACGGACATCTAGAGGTCCCTTCCAACCCCAACCATTTTGTGATTCTGTCATCAAATCTGTTCTGCCATCATCACAGATAATGATAACTGTGACAAACTGATGAATTGACTAATATCCACCTAATTGACCTCAGATTCCTCTCACTATTATTAAAGGAGCTTCCCAAAACTTCAGTCCTGTGGTAACAAGATCCTCTTTATTTCCATCTTAAACGTATTTATAGCTGCTCTGCACCTCTTCAGTCTTCTATCAATATTGTCTAAACATGGCCACTTTTGTTCATTTACCTTACTCTCAAAATATTTTTTCATCCCTTTCACTATCCCAGAATCCTTGAATTATCTTTACTGGGAGGAATTTGTGGTGAGCTGGGGGGGTCAGCCTCTTCTTGCAGATAAGTAGCAATAGGTCAAGAGGGAATGGCTGCAAGTTGCGCCAGGAGAGGTTGAGGTTAGAAATTAGGAGAAATTTCTTCTCAGAATGAGTGGTTGGGCATTGGAATGGGTTGCCCTGTCTCCCAGGGTGTTCAAAGAAAGTTTGGATGAGGAACTTAGGTTTAGTTAGCAATATAGGTGGTAGGAGGACAGTTGGACTAGATGATCTTGGAGGACTTTTCCAATCTGAATGATTCTATGATTCTATGAAAGCATTTTACCATTGCCTTATACTAATAATATGTCTTTGTCATTCCTGGAAAAGATTCACCCAATAATATCCATGATCACATTTATTTTTTCATGGGTATATCACAGTAATCTTGCTGTTAATGAATGCACCTTCTTCTTACTCTGTTTTCAGTGGTATGAAACAGATAGGAGCCCCTATTGCTTAGGACTCATCTGGGCTAAGATTAGCTTAAAAAGTAGCAAAAGTAAATCTCTGATAAATTCACTTATTACTGAAACAGCATTACGTAGCAACCTCAGTAGGTAGAGCTGCACGATTTTATGTTTAAAAATTAGTTGTTTATACTTGCACTTAAATTTACGAAATTTCAGACTTTCATGATGGCATTTTCTTTCTCTGCTTTCTGCCTGAGGCATTTTTGTGTGACATGAGTGAAAAAAGTTCAACAGTTTTTAAGTACAATGAGCAATGAATACACTGTTGCCATTATTTAAACATTTTCAATAAATTTAATACCTGTGACTTCCAATAAACCCTTGATATTTGACAAGAAAATCTTGGAACAATAAAGGATCAACAGCTCTCTGTAGAAAGCCCACATCTATGTGTAAACCAAGTGGAATGATTTTTAAATCCAGATATTCCCAAGTTTTCTTGGTACCAGATGTGTATCTGTAACAAAGGAACTGAAGTAAGGAGCAATCGATTAAAAATCCTCTGTGATTATGTTTAAAGCATAAAACAGGAATCTCATTCATTCATCCAAATTGAGCAAGCAAAAGACAGAGAGGCAATTAATTCCTTCGAATCTATCCTAGAGAAAGGCAGTCAGATTTACCTTGCTTAGGGGGGTCTGCTGTTGAGTTCTTCACTATTTGCAGCTTCCAAATAGTTGGTGATTGTCTATTTTTCTTTCACTGAATCAGAATTAATCTTAGAAGAGGAATATTAGACTAGAGAAACTTTCCTGGCTATGAATGGTCTTTGTAGACAACATGGCTCAAGTCACAGAGAAGACTGAAGACTGTGACTTTACTAGTACACAAGAGGTGTCAAGCAACAACTTTTAAGAAAGACCTGTATAGGCAAACAGCTCTCAACCATTTTACTAAAGCATCTTCCAGTGTGATAACTGACTGCAAGTTGTCTAGTTAGAGTGGTCCATGGCCCATGCTAACCCCCAACCATGCCAAGGAATTGTTTGAGAAAGTGCTAAAAAAAAAGCAAAAAAGCATGCCAGCAACTTCTCTGGCAAATCATATGATGAAGTTTCAGCATGCAGAAATGCTCCTTGGCATCATCGTGTTTACTAGTCAATGTAGCAAAAAGATGTAGTCACAGTGTACAACTTTTATCCTCTTCAGCAGGATTCAGCTTTTATAAGTTGGACATTATTTTCTACAAAATTTGAAAGAAGGAATAAGCACCTCAGAAAGTATCTCACTGTAAGGACCCATGGTCAATACCCCATGAAGTATATGACAGATGAGAGTGTTCTTCAGCTCTTCTCCAGAATGAGCTAAAAGAAGTTCAACTACAAGGTCCATAATGTGAGTCTGAACCTCAGTTCCCTGTTCCATCTCTCATTTCTAAAGCTCTGTTTGATGTTACCTGTCTTCTGACAAAACCCAAGAACATTCCTGTGAGAAGAGAAGCTACACCATCAATCCAACAGGAATTACCTGCCTTTCAAAGTCATTCTTGTATGTTCTTATTATCCAGCAAAACTTGTCACCACCTTTGCACAGCAGCGCAGAAAGTGTAACTCCATGGAAAGGCTGCAGTGTAGTTCTAACAAAAAAAAGATCCTTTCCTCATGGTTCAAACACTTTCATGGGGAACATGGGAAGGAACACGCAGGCAGAGAAGGAATTAAATCAGATTGGAAGAACTTCAAAAGAAAGTGTTAACTGCAGATGTACCATATACTGTTGGTGTGAGTTGGGGCATGCTCTGAAAATTCAGCCTGAACCATATTTCTAAAGACTAATTTGGAAAAAATCACTGATTTCTACATCTTCAGTGGGTTTACAGATCAGATGGGCTGCTCAATCAACCTGGATCTCTCTGGGATATCATGTAGCATCAAATTTCATTCTTTTACACTTTCTTTTATACATTCTTTCATCACAGTTTGATTCCATAACCTCTGGCTGAGCAAAGAAAGGAAACAAATGAAAAGAAGTGATTCTTTTTTCTTAAGTCCAATCACCAGCCTTACAGGTAAATTCTCATGCTTTAAAGCTCCTCTCCCAAAACAGGGCATCTATAAGCACAGAAAAGTATAGGAAACAAAATAATTCCCTCCACTTACATATTCTATTTTCTGTGTAGCTTTTATAATGTGCAAACCATTCAAGTGAAAGAGTTTCTTGGATCAAACTGAGCTGAAAAAGCATTAGTGACTGCCTAAAGCAACATAAATAAAAGAACAAAGTGATGGGGTTTTTTATTCAGTGTTTGACTTTTGTTCTTGTTTTCTTTTCCATTGCTGTACCACAGTACTCAACAAAAAAGACACTGAATGTTTGCAGGTCACTTACATAATTTCACCTGGGGACTGTAAGCTTTACTTCTCCAAAATCTACTCCAAACACAGTTGAAAACACAAACAAAAAGATCAACCAGGAAGTTTTACAATTTTGAATTATGCTGTTAAGGAAATAGAGATTTCAGCATACAGACATAAAGTCAGTGCCCTTCAAGACACCCATATACTGCAATAATCTGCACAAGACTGCACGAGGTGATTCAGATGCAAGGATAGTGCTGGTCAGGAGGGAACAGGCTTTTCAGAGGAGGGACTTCTCAGCTAAGTTCTTTTCATTGCCTATGCACATACATCACCTGTAGTGCTCACAGAACTGCAGGATTTACAGATAATTTACAGGTCACTCATCTGAAAATATGGTAGTGATTATCTGTCCTCACTTGCCAAGGAACAGACTACCTTATCAAGTTTGATTTTCATTTTCATCAGTATACCCTCGAGCATGCTCTAGACCCGTGTAAACAGACATTCTGCAAGTATCATGATTCTCATTTAAATGAAGTGAAAAAGTAATAATTCCACATATTGCAAAGCAGAGTTTGTGATCTCATTGTCCTGTTGTTTTGCATGCATATTTGTTTATCGGCATGAAACAGCTTCTTATCTCTTTTCCAAGCCCAAGGCAAACAAAGTTAACATTTAATTAGAAACATCACTTTCTAAACTTATTGACACTGTTGCTGTACAGTGATCTCCCTGCTCACTGACAAAGACCCAAACAGCACAACTTTCTAAACACTTGTATCTACTGATGTGGGAGAAGTTGGATATTGCCGGTTGCCTGTCTTTATGCAAACTCCTTTATTTCAACATCATTTGAAGAACCGTGCATTGATGTTTTAGCCTGTACAACTGGCCACTAATGTTTTAGTCCCGTGAATACATATGCAAATGTGTGACGATTACTTTAATGGAGGTTTTTGCTGGCAAAAACATTGCCTTCTAACAGGGGAGGGAGAACAAGAGCTACTCAGAGTTTATATTTGGATCCTGTGGTTCATAACCCTTTTAATGGAATGGGCCTTATTGTGTTTTTATGTACGACTCTGATTAACCTTCCATTGCTTCATAGAATTTGAGGCTTCGGGGATCTTCAGATCATCTAGGCTGATTTCCTGGATATCACAGACCATTTATTTCCAACCCTTTTATTAGTACAGAAAAACTGAAACAACTGTGTTATGTTAAAGCATTTCACTCTGCAGAAGAAAGACTGTTGTGTAGCACAGAGAAGCAGGGAACAGCAGTACTTGAGTGTCCCAAAATAGCAGATGACTAAATAGAGGATATATGCCTCAATAATCCTGCAGGTGCTCTCTGTGTCAGGTTGCCAAAGAAGGAAAAAAAGGAAAAGAAAAAAAAAAGGAAGAACTCTGCATCCCAGTTAATCTGAACGGCAAAAACATTTCCTTCATCTCCTTCCAACTCCGGTTCTGACAGTGGCTCAGGCTGCTGTTTTTCTGAACACAAATGATTGTTTTGTTCACCCAACAGGTGACACAGTCCACCTCAGGGTACTGTCTTACACTGTCTTGGTCACCTCTGAGGTGAGAGAGAGGAAAACAAAACAAAATAAAATAGATAAACAAAATGCATTCTTGATTGTGCCTAGAGGATAAAATTTCCTTCAAACCCTAGAGAAAATATTAGAAATAGTATTTTCTAATCCAGTTGGCCCTAATGCTGAGCTGCACTTCACCTCTTTGGGCAATATGAATTCTCTCAGGAGGTGAATTAAAGTGCTTTTTTCTTTTTTCTTTTTTTTAACTATCCACACTTGTTTGTATTTCTGTGAACTACAGTGAGTCCATCACCTCCCCAGTGTTTAATTACCTACACTGCAGGTAAAACTCATCTTATCTTAAGGCTGATTTTGTCTAACATTAATGTTCAGTCATTGAATACTGTTTGGACTTTTTCTAGAAAAGTTAGAAAGTTTCCACCCATCATATTCGCTTATGTGCGAAATTATCTTTCAGCCTGCTTTTCAATATGCTCAATAGGTTCAACACCCCAAGTCTCACATTGTTATGCAATTCAGATAATTTTGAGTGTCTTCCTCCAAGCTATTTCCATACCTCCTCCTTAAACTAGGGAATCAGATACAGTAGATTATCATTTCAACCTTAACAGTGGAGCAGCCAGAGGCAACCTCATGACCTTATTTCTACTCTTTACCTATACAAGTATCACATTAGTTCTTCATGCCCCCAGCATTATGGTGTTGAGGGCATAGGGATATGGCTATTCCTGGTATCTTGAAGCCCTATTTTCCAAGATTTACATTCTCCTCCTGTAGAGTGTCTGCATTTCTTACCTAAACTAACTTACTTTTCAGCATTAAAGTGCTTTTTTTCTTTTTTTTTTTTTTTTTGGAATCTGACCACTCACCCTGGCAATTTATATCCCCATATGAGAATATGCTCTGCCTGGTAAGTTTCTTCATCATCACCAAGTAAATCGTTATATAAATAAATACTAAAATATTAGTGCAAGGGCAGCTTTTTGTTATTTGCAACAAATAACAAGTAACTTTAGAGATATGCAGTAGAGAAGCCTTTAATTCATCTGATAGAGTTCCTGCTATATCTACAGGTCAAGCTTTTTAATTAGTGTGACATTGGATACTGTATTTTACCACAAAATTGTCATTATAAATATATATAATGCATCCAAAAGCAGTTGTTACTATGTAGTTATAATCATACTTTTAGACACTAAAATTATTCACTAAATTCTAAAGCCCAGTCACGATTTTTTCTGAGAAACATCATCCTGAAGCTGGACCACTATAATTTCTTTAACTCTAAAAATCACAGTCACAGCCATACATTTCTTTCCAAGCTCCAATATTAATTAAATCAATATTTTAAGCAATTATCTAAAAAAATCTTAAATAGTTCCTTTAGTATTCTCACATACAATATCTATCCCACTGTTGTTACAGAGTTTTAACATTATTCTACTGATTATGAGATGCTTCGTTTTAACTCATTTTAATGTCAAACATTCCAAATATGTTGAACTTTTCTACCTTTTTTCATCACTCCAGATGGCTTTATTATCTGCCACCAAATGAAGATATGATTTTTAAAGTTCATTCCTAAAATGTATCTAAATAATCTAGCATCATCTTCTCCAAACTCAGGAGCGGTCTACCCCAACAAACATGAAATCAAGCAATGGCAGTAGGAGGTCCACATGGAATACAGAGATGCTTTCTAATTGTGCACAGGTGGGATTAGCCAATGTTCACATGGACAAACAAACATAAATCCATGGTTTCAGACAGGCTGCACCCACAAGGTGACTGGGATCTCCAGATATCTCTTCCAAACTCAGCCATTCTGTGATTCCATAAACATGTCGTAGTGTTTTAGTAGTTTTTAGTCTATTGGACACTCTTCCTAGCCAGTGAGAATAAAAACACAGAACTTATCTGAGTTACTATCTGCTCTATTTTTTGCAGAAGCTGACACATTCGTGCAGACTGACTATGTACTGACAGGAGCAAGGGCCTGCCAGCAGCAGGGTGCAACATCTAAGACTCTAGGGAAAAGAATATTTTCTTAAAAATCCACAGGATATTGTTTAGGATTTGTTTCAAGAAAACCCACTAATGAAAACTAGACTGGAAAGAAAACTAGAAAATTGGATCTGACACAAAAGGACCCAATGTATAGGAGACAAGTTTTCAAGCTTTCAATTAAATTTGGGTTGTGAGTGATAGCTGGATTTTCCCATGATTAAAATTTACATTGTTCCAGTTTAATACACTCTTGAATTACTGATTTCAAGCTTGGAATACACAGATGCATTTGCTGTGTTCACTCTGAAGTTCAGTTCAGATCTCAGTGCATCCTGACATATTTTCACTTGCAATTTTATTACAGTGATTTCAAGATAACTGGCAAACACTGACATGTTTGATTTTTGTGTATTTCAACTTTTAAAACTGGTGTGGAAGTTCATTCATACTGTATGCAAAATCTAGATGTCCTCAACTTAAATGCAAATGGGATGCTTTCACACTAAGGCTTAAGAAAGCTCTTTTAAGGGCAGGAAGTCAGGAACAACAAATCTGCTGCTTGCAAGTTAGTGCTGTAGTACTTAGAGTTTAAGGAGTAGGGCTGGATGACTTGGAGGGAAAGCTTCCCATCATCTCCCTGAACTGCAGGTATGGGTTACTCTCAGAAGGCCTTACTGGAGATTACCCATGGGTATGGACTTAAGGCTGACCTTTAGTTTGAGTGCACAAATTAGTGTGCAATTAAGCTTCATTAATGCTCAAGAACTTTCTGAAGAGATTATTCATTCAAGTACTGTCTCAGTAAATGGAGAAGTTAGCCACCTTTGTACCTTGCAGTACGTTTCCAGGGAAGTCACTGTAGCTATTGTTCTTCACTTGTGTTTCTTTGGCTTCCAAAAGAAATATAATAATTTAGTCCTCAATTTTACACAGTGTTCCCGAGGGACAAAAATATTACTGCAAAGCCAGAGAGGTTGCACAGGTCTGAAGACTTATTGTCTTGAAAAATGTTAAGACTCCTTGCACATAAACACCCCTTTCAAGGCTTACTGACAGCTGCTGATTCAGAAACGCATTCAGTAAAACAGCTAGACAA
Source organism: Laterallus jamaicensis coturniculus (assembly GCA_022605575.1). Lineage (NCBI taxonomy): Eukaryota > Metazoa > Chordata > Aves > Gruiformes > Rallidae > Laterallus > Laterallus jamaicensis. The sequence goes on from JAKCOX010000001.1 coordinate 91,432,722, forward strand.
CTCAAGAATGTGGCAATAACAAATAATGAACGCTCCATTAGGAATGAGAACATTTGGTCAGCTTAATATGTGATGTAAAAACTACAACACATAAGGCCAAGTTCCCATTGGCTTCTGAATATTTTATCATAAGCATCCAAACTTACTCAGCTCTGTCTGTAATTAATGTCAAAGAAAAGTATATCACAGGGCTTTGTCACAAGGCAAAAATACAAAAGCAGAAAAGTGTGTTAAGAGTATAATATGAAACTGAAATAATGTCCATAAACTGAAAGTGCTGCTAGCTCAAATGAGAATAAATATTTGATAATCAGACCTGTCCAACATTCTTAGGAAAGCTGAAAAGACAGGCATGTATTCTTTATCCAAAACCTCCTATAAAAACAGTACATTCTACAACAAAATTAACACTGAGCAGACAAAACAAACTGAAATATCATCATGAATTTAAAAGCATTGTGAAAACACTATGTCATCCTGTATTGCTTCCATGAGGCATAGTGACATAGAGGTTTACCTGTTTAATTTGAGGTGGGGGGATTGGGGGGCAGGTGGGGTAAGGGGAAAACACCATTGGTTCCAGCAGACACTCCTTGCAAGTGGCAAATAGCATGCCCATCTTCTGTGCATCATAACAACATACCTGCTTGGGCTGAGCAGACTATGAGGACTCGGATGTTTTTTAACATACCTAGCTGTGTTAAACTCGCATACACAAGGTAAGTAAAACCAATATTTACTGTTCTTATCTAAACTTGATCAAAAGATTAAAAGCAGATGAGCTGTGGTAAAATTAAGCTCAGATATCACCCACAACACATATTGCATCTGTGTACTAACATACTCCATTTCTCATTTGAGTAAATTAACCTTCATTTAGCTCTGTGTTATGCTGCCAAACTGCTTCCAAGCAGTTTGTTTTATCTCTACTTAATCCTCCAATTTAGACATCACATAGCAACTAAACACGAGTGCAGACTCTAAAAGCACAGAATTGGGAAAGGAACTATAAGACCATGTTCTTGTAGCAGAGACATTTTGTTTCTACTATTTGATCAGCTATGAATGAATAAACGCAAGTGGAGAAACAGAAAAAGAGGAGTGGCACTCTGTGAGTTTATGACTGAAGGAGAAGGCAAGCTTAGGAAAATACACGCTGGAAGGCTCAGAGCATATGCCAGAGATTATTTCTAGGTGTTGGATACAACAAGCAATATGTACAGGTCATTTCTCATGTTTGGTCTTACATACTATTTGTGCCATCAAAATTAAGGAGCACTTGTCCTATAATCCTTTTGGCAGTCCTTGTGTTTTGTAGTTGTACTACAGATTGACTATGGAAAGATTTGTTTGATGACACATACCCACACAGCAGTCAAGGTGAGCACTGGCCCTGCGTGGTAGCTTGATCACGTCATTGAGGAGATCATATCAGTGCCTGCATGGCTTATGGTATGCACTTGGACCACTGGCATCACAGCAGTCCTCCATAGGCAGACTCAGTCACAGAAGATTCATACATGTCAGAAATTTTGGGCTTGGGACTTTTAAACAAGTCGGCCTGATTCTGTGAAGAATGAACTGCAAGGGCAAGAATTTACACTACAGATTGTGTGTAAACACACAGACACATCGGAAAAAACATTTCTGAAATTAAACCCCCCAGATTGCCTGGCAATCACAGGATTATTGTAGAACAGCCTGAAATACTGAGGAGCACTTACAATATTCAGCTGTGATGAGAGATCACAGCCCTGGGAGAGAGGAAAGCACAGACTGACAATTCACTTGCCATGAATCAGTGTTGAAAATTATGCAGAAATCATCCTCATCCCTGTACCATCTTCTCTCAAATTTTCCAAAGTTTTTGTTTGCCACAATGGTTACAGTAAGCTAGACCACATGGCACCACATTGCTTGCAGGGTTAACCATGATTATCCAGTTTATCTTCAATACACCCATCTTTTCTGTCTCTCTTCTGACTCTGAATTCTCAATTTTGCAGCATGAGGTCAACTTTTCTGCACCCTCTTTACACACAGCATCTGGTTCATACATTTGATTCCTCTGTTGTACAATATAAATATATTACAGTACCATACTATTCTTGCTCTTTATAATACTGCATTGCAAAGATTTTCTGCTGTAAAGAGATTGATAGAAGGCAGACATTGATATGTTTTTATTGCTGACATATGCCTGTATTTCCTGTCTCTACAAATCTACAAATTTATATTTTATATTTTTATAATAATTTATAATATAACTCTGGTGTACAAATACCTACTTTTATTGTGACAGATTTATCAGGCTTTATACCAAAATCCAACTTTTATAATGATTGAGATTGAACCAGGTTGCTTCTAGGTTTATTTTACCTCTTCTAAATAGTTTCAGGGGGAATTTCCTCTGAGCAATTAACAGAGAGCAATTAGCAGAGATGCTTTTTTAAAGCAAGTGTTCTGTTTCACTAAACAGGTTTTTCTAAGGAAGCAATGTGTATTCACATCTAAATTGAGCCTTGGAAGAAAGTTCATATGCATTTTTAAAACTTCATTTTAGACATCTTTAATGAAGAGAAGAATTAAAATAATTGTAATTATCCTGTAGAAATAAAAAGGTCTGCATGTAAGTTATAGTAAATTTTATTAAATATTTAATAACTTTTGAATGTATTATTTGCTATATGAGTCAAAGTCTGAAAAATAAAAAGTGAAATAGCTAGTTTTATTTTTACCACATTTATGTACCATCACTAGCTACAGCCCAGGACATTATTTTAATTTCTCCTTCAGACAGAAAAAGGTAACTAATTTTATATACTGTTTTCCATAGTTGTTACAGGAACACAGGTCATGACTGTTGTCACTTCAGTCTTTAAAAAATTTCTGCATCCTTAGCAACAAGAAGATACTGCAATGGTGTTTATTCAGTAGAATAGCGCCACACATTTGCTAATTCCTGATTATTGAATCTGTTACTTACACACAGAGAATGTTTGAGGTTGGAAGGGGCCTCAGGAGGTCACTTAGTGTGCAAGCAGCGTCACCTGGAGATGGTTGCCCAGGACCATGTCCAGATGGCTTTTACATGTTTCCAAGGTGGGAAACTGCACTCCTTTCTGGACAACCTGTGCCAGTGCTCTGTCCAAGCTTACATACCAGTTTCTTCAATGATAAATGTGCCTGTGTTATGTATATGTAACAAATTTGCACTCAAGACCTGTAGGAGATGGGAGATATTACTCATGACATCTCAAATTCTCAAAGGTAGTGGGGGACCTCATGTCATTTTTTCTCCACTCAAACACTGACATCTACACTACTACTCATGAAACGAATCCCCTTCTTCCAGTTTTCCTCTAGAGGACAAATGGAACGCACTAAATCTAAAGCCTGTAGTTCACATGTCCACAGTTGAGGTAGTCACCTGAAGTCCACACCTGAGGTAGTGGTAGTCACCATTATAGTCAAAGTAATCAGCGTTTTTTGATGTGCAAGCCATTTGATAGCTTTAAAAGCAATGCAAAAACTTCAGGATTTAGCACCTCAGAGTAAAATAATATTTGTAGCACAACTACTTATTAAATCAAAGGAATACATATTGAAGACCCACAAAAGTTCTCTTACATTATATTAATCCACTAGTATAAATTTACTAACAAACTTTAGCAGATATTCTCACTACCTGAATTAAAACATCCATATTATAGGCGTTGGAACCACTGACCATTAAAAAAAAAACCCTAAAACCCCAAAAAAACCAGTATTTGAGTGTTTGACTTCCTACAGTGACTGCCAAACATTGGTAAACACCTTTCTTCTGTCCCTTCTTTCCTCATGTGTCACCATTTCTGATTGTCTTCAGGTCTACCTTTGTTTTTCTTGAAAAGCCCCCCTGGGGCTCCCTTCAGTATCTTTCTGCTGCATCTTATTCAGTGACACCTCTTTCTTTTTTTTTCCTTCTCCAACCCTTTATGTAATTCTGTCTCTAGATGCAACACAATGGAATTGCTGCCTGCTGTTATGGTGCAGGATGGTGCCTGAACCAACATGGCAGGCACCAGGAACATAAGTTATTTGCAATAGAAACCAGTTTATGAAGAATGAAAACTTGGTCAGATATTAAAAAACATACTCTTAACGTTAGATCAGACCTTCAAACAGACCATGATTCTGTTGTCTTCAGTTTACTGATGTAGCCTTGAGTAACTGCTTATTACATTCTGCTTTAGGAGTAAATATGTTGTGGTGATTTGCTTGAACCAATAGCCTGTGAATGGCTTTCCAGTGGCAGAGAGAATAAACTTGACAGGGAACCACTGCCCCTTTACCCTTACAGTAAGCAAAGCCTTTCTGCTTTGCAAATAGCATCTTGAATAACATCAGCCAGGCTACGTTTGTGTGCGTGGGAAGACACACATCACGCTAACGGAATGAAAGGGAACATCAGGAGGCAGTCTAAATGGCAGCATATTTACCTCAGCACTATTCATATATTCACACCAGCTGAGGATGTGGCTCCTGAAGCTCCTTTTCAGTCCAAGAAAGCAAAGTACCTCATCACAGAGCAACAAACTGCTCACAGTTGGTGCCATTCAAGATGCAGTTTGCAAAAGCAGAAATACTTTGAAAATTCTAGGGGAAAAAAAATGAAAGGACAGTGGTTTCTTATCCGGTTCACTCTGTCCCCAGGTTCAAGCGAACTACCAAAACACTGTAAGATTTACTGCCAGTTCATAAACTACTGAGGAAGCAAAAACCCGAATAGTTACTGACTATTCTGTTTGGAAATTAATAACTCTTCTGTTAACATTTATATCATGCCATAAAAATCATAGAGAGTGGTTTGTGGATATGAGATTTTCTTATTTTCATAATACAGGAAACTCCCTTGCTGAAGCAGGCAAGCCACCCACTCAAGTAAATATATAAATCCAAAAGAGGCAGAACCTGTTAAGATGGATGTAGTTTAACAGTGCAGAAAATATGCTTTGTTACAGAAAAATACTTCTCTAGCAAGGTATATGAACAAATAAAGTAATGGTACTGGATTTACATGTATTTCTTTATCAAGAATTCATTTAATTTACATGCTAAGGCCAGAAAATGCTTACAGAAGTAACATTTTTCAATTACATCTTGTTCAAATTATCCTGTTTATTATTTTTCAGGATGAGTGAGTTTCTTTTGCCTCATTTTCTGTACACTCTTAAGCGTCATGGGCCTAATTCATGCCACAGAAGAGACTGAGATAGGTTCAATTTTGGAAAGATGGCACCGAACAGGGGGTGACTACCCAGTAATATTGCCTAACACTGTTGGCAACAGCCTACATCTGTGCCACCTCTGCATGCTGCGTATGCACAGAATAGGAGACTGGGAGAAAATCCTGTCCGTGGTTAAGTCCACATTCCAGCAATCCTTTCCTTTCATAACAGGCCAACACAGCAGCAGTCAGTGAAACACTGTATTATGCACTGCTACAGCTTGTGCCAGGAAACTTTTCTGCCTTACAGAAATGCAGAAAGCCACCAAGGCAGGTGGCCTCCTGCTTGTAGCAGTCTGCAGTGGGCCCATGTTCAGTGACACTGATAAACCTGCAGTTGCCTGCATTCCCTCACCTTCTGGGACACCCATGTAGAATAATTTGCACTTTATCTTTATTTCTACCCAGCTCCTTGGAAAACAGTCCCATTTTTCCCTTTTTGTTTTATGGTGAGGAAAATAAAAAGATAAAAAGATAAATGGCATAACAGACACTGGAGAAACACAGAGAAAGACAAACAGCTCATCAAAAGCAACTGACAGTGAGAGAGGGCAGCATGCTAAGGTCAACACTGGTTTACTTGGCAACTCATCTGTGCATCCTTCTTGTCAGAGATCTGCCCTCTATTCCTGGTAAAAGCTTTTCTGCAGTCAGGAGAAATTCTAACCCATAATGAAGATGAGAGAGCTTAAAATATACACCTGTGTAAGCTAATAATTTTCATTTTTTCCAAGGTAAATTAACACACAGCTTAACCACCCTTTTTCTAAATCAAACAAGAGACAATGGGGGGATGGAAAGGGAATTAAATTTTCTCCAAAATGGAGAGATTAGCAACTGGTCTGTGTTGGAAACAGCACAAGCTACAACTTTTCTGCATAACTGCTTCTCTGGCACCACCCCTACCATTGGCAGGCCCAGCTATGGTCATGGTCATTCCAAGAGATCTCTCAAATGCCCATATTCCTGGGCTCCTGACCTTGACCATTACCGTTCTCCCCATCATGCCATCTTCACCAAGTGATTTTGTTCAACCTGTTTCTGCATGGGTCTGTGTTCATAAAACTCCAGGGAATCTTGTATTATGCTAGCCTGTGGGAGGCAATTTCTACAGAGCACGTGGAAGCTGTTTCCATTTGGGGAAGCAGGTTGGAGCTCCAAAGCCTTCCCTGAACAAGCCTACATCAGGGTCTGCTCGTGTATGGGAGTGGGTATTCAGGCAGGAGGCTCAAAAGAAAGGAAACAAACAGGAGCTGCAGGAGTGGTCAGCCTTACAAGGCTGGCTGTAGAAAATTGAGACTGGATATTTGAGGTGTTTAGAAAGACTGTTTTGAACCCAGACTCTGCATCTTACCTCGAGCCTAAATTTTACGTGTCACCATTATAGCTGTGTTCTCTGCTCTTCACTGTAATCACCAGTCTGGGTATGCTTTCAAAAGCCATCTGTAGACCGTATAGGTGGTCTGTATGCTTTCTGCATGGTCAAGATCTCTTCTTTATCAGCTGTGAAGTGTAGAAATAAAAGTGATTAAATAGCATGCACTTATCTCTGCAGCCAAAATAAAAAACCACTGCCATAACCCATACATTCACGCTTTAAGGTACCAGCACAAACATGAAAGATGAAAATTTTCCATGTTCCTTGTTGCCATATGTTCAAAGGGTAAAAATCTAGACAGAATCAATCATCTTCTATATAACTCAAGTATTAATTGGAGTGAGACTAATTAGTTGCCTACCTTTGATGAGAAATGAGATCTTCTCCTCCTCCTCTTTTTTAAAGAGAAAGATTTACTGCTCAGTTTTAATGGCATTTTAAACGTTTCCTTCTCTTTTAATCTGTGGTACTAATTTAATATAGATACCTCTGCAGCAGAAAAGCTCCCTGCAAACTTATTCTGATACATAAGGTGAAGCAAGATCATTTTTCAATAAATTGTAGGAGTCAACAGTGAGCTGCTGCTGAGCTCAATTAATAAATTTGGACTATGGATTTTAAATGTCAACAGCTGATGTAAACTCAAATAAATTATATTATAATTAGTATCCCTGACTATAAAATCTCCATTTTGAACTCTCTCAAAAGCAAACAAACTCATATACTTCACAATTTGATGTGCTGACCCAAAAAACCCATGCTGATTACAGCACAGTAATGAATGTATATATCACAAATAACTTCTGTGGGTTAAAATAGCAGTAGTGCACATAAGCTACATATTAATGGCAACGAGCTTTTCTAGAAACAATTGATTAAGTTCTGCAGAGTGTTTAAAAAAAACAATTATGCTTTCTGTTGCCTGAAATTTGATGAATGACACTCACTGTTCTCAGTGTTAATGGTAGTGTCACGGTTAGTATAGTCACCATGTCTTGAAAGTATAAAAAAGTCTGTTTAAAAGTATTCTTCTTTACCACAAGATTATTTCAATGAGAAAGCTGAACCTCCTGGAAACTTTTCTGTCAAGGAAATAAGTATATAGCAGTTCTCCCTCAGATCTTGATGGATTTGGGAGGTTCTAACATAGCTAGAAGTCTATTGCTACAACCATTTTATCAGTTAATGGCATGAAAAATTCAAGAGAAATAGTTTCATGGACTACTCCAAGTCTCTCGAGGCTTATGCAGAACAATTCTAATTTTTCATAGCATAATTCAATAATCTGATTTCTAGAGCACTAACTTAGAAAACAAAATGGAGCATCATTATTTTGGGCCACGTGATAGGCAGAATTTTATCAACAGTCCTACCAGAATCCACATATATCCTCAGGACCTTAGCTTGAATGCTGGTTTTCTATTGAGGAATTCACTTTCCCTTAATAATACATCCAAAGGTCATGAACCCTGTGGAGAAAAGGTTTCCTTATATACCTTTATATTTACAAACATCAAAAAACATAGCCTTTATCAATCTGTGTCATTTTAGCATTATAATTTTACATAAAAAATAAGATTTTCCTCACACATAATTTTACTTAATTGGAAACTTTTATAATGTTACATATGGGATGAAAATACTGCACATTAAAAATGGCTTCTGAAATAAGAAATTCTTTCTAGTTTACGATGGGACCCTTGTGCATAAAATATGTTATTAAAGATTAACAATAATGATTCTTTGCATAGCAGTTTAGTCCATAATTTCCATGCTGTAATTTCCACCTAGTTTATATTGCTACTTAGGGAAATAGCACTATGCTGAACTTGCCTAGGAAGTGTGATTTCAAAGGAAGTGTATTGGTCTGGTTTAGCTCTGGATCTGTGTCTAGACTTTTATAAAATCATAGAATGATAGAATGGTTTGGGTTGGAGGGGACCTCAAAGACCCCACTGTCATGGGCAGGGACACCCTCCACTAGCCCAGGCTGCCTAAAGCCCCATTCAACTTGGCCTTGAACACTGCCAGGGAGGGAGTGGCGACAGCTTCTCTGGGCAGCCTGTGCCAGGGCCTCACCATCCTCACAGAGAAGAATTGCTTCCTAATATGTAATCTAAATCTCCCCTCTTTCAGTTTAAACTCATTGCCCCTTCTCCTGTGACTACACTCCCTGTTAAACAGTCCCTCCCCAGCTTTCCTGTAGGCTCTTTTAGGTACTGGAAAACTGCAATAAGATCTCCCTGGAGTCTCCTCTTCTCCATGATTACACAATGTCTGAGTATCAACTAACACATAATCAATGATCTAGCTGCTGCTGAGCCATCCTAAAATATTTGGGAAGGTTCTGTAATACACAAACCTATCAAAGGTCTGAGTTGGTATACTAAGTTACTTCACAGGTGAAAATACCTTTTAAGTCTCTGCATGCAGTGACATGGTAAAACAGAAAGGAAACAGAGATAAAATTGGGCAGTGGAAGTGGTGCCTTAATTCTGGTACTGTTATTAGCTTTGGCTGTGCTTGTTCCCACAAGTAAATCAATTAATTTTCTGTGTCCTATTTCCCCATCTTTAGATCAAAGATGACAAAACACACCTTGCACAGTTTGCACAAAACTCGCAATTGACTCCTGCCTCACACTTGGTAGCCAGGTGAATTTTTCAGCATATGGAGGTGACATGATGGCGGGGATCGATAAATCTTCCATGGACTGGACTGAAATTAACAAACAAGTATTGTTTAGCCCTGGTATTGTTTTGCAGCTAGAACATAACACCATGCTGAGACTGCTAAAAACAATTCTCCTGCCAGCTGCCCTGACCATCCTGCAGAGTCTCTATCCTTCCCCTCCCTCTGCATGACCAAATCCTTGCCTGCATTCCTCATTCAGTGCCTTTCCTAATGGAAAAAGTTGGCATTGAGGAGAGAGAAATGAAGGCAGGGCCAGAGATTCCCCCAGCTGCAAATACCCATCATGCTAAGGGGAATTTAAGACACAGATATGTAATATCATGATTCTCCCATCAGTCTTTTTTACCTCTCCTTCATTGTCTTTCTTCCTGGCAGCTATTCAGTAGAAGTCACATCCTACTTCAAATATCTGTCTCAAACATAAATTTTAAAAACCAGAATAATTGAAAGAGGAAATGAGGGGATGAGAAGCCTTTTGTGTAGATGGAAAACCAAATGGAAAAAACCCAGTTCCTCAACTGCTAAGAAAAAAGCTCTGTATGATGAGCTATTTATTTGAAAAGTGAAAAACAAGCTCAATTTTGATATATCCCCACAATGCATGTCGAACACCAATTTATCACAAACCAAAGATATTTAAAATCACATTGCACTGAGGTCCAAAAAAACCCCAGGTCATAAGATAAGTGAAATTATCTCATCATAAATTAACAGAGTTTTGTTTATGGGTTTGATATGTGAGAGATCCAGGAATTTCAAGCACTTGCCATCTTGCTGAAATCAAAGATGCAAGTAAAACCCCCAAGTAATACATTACATGCTTTTCCTAGAATCTGAACTAGCATTTGTTACATCTATATATTTTTCCATGGGAGAATGTACTCCCACAGAAATTTCCACCTTCATCCTTTTATATTCCAATTCAAGTGCACACAAACTTCTACTTACCCCTTCATAACCCACTGCATACTCTTGAAACTGACAACTGATCTTTCTTTCCCCAAGAAAAGATGCACGTGTAGCTCTGCATGGTGAATGCAGAACCAGGGCACATCCAGTAAAGTGACTTGCTTGGGAACTGCTGAAATATTACTCCTTTAAATAACTGCTTGAATGCCAGACATCCAGATTGTTGTCCTCACACCACACTGAATCCTGTCCTACTCTGTTAGGAGTCCAGATAAGGTGCAACCTGCTGAAGGGTGAGTCAGAGATTATGGTGGGTTGACCCTGGCTGGCTGCCAGGTGTCCACCAAAGCTGCTCTGTCACTGTCCATCCTCAAGTGCACAGAGGAGAGAAAATACAATGAAAGGCTCATAGGTCAAGATAAGGACAGGGAGAGATTACTTGCCAGTTACCATCATGAGCAAAACAGACCTGTCTTGGAGAAATGAACCTAATTTATTATCAATCAAATCAGACTACAGTCATAAGAAATAAAACCCAAATCTTGAAACACCTCTCCCCACCCCTCCCATCTTCCTGGGCTCAACTTCACTCCCAATTTCTCTCCCTCCTCCTTAACAGCACAGGGGAATGGGAAATGGGGATTGTGGTCAGTTTATCACATGCTGTCTCTGTCCTCAGGGAAAGGACTCTTCACACTCTTCCCCTGCTCCAGCACGGGGTCCTTCCCACAGCAGATAGTCCTCCATAAACTTCTTCAACATGAGTCCTTCCTATGGACTGCAGTTCTTCATGAACTGCTCCAGATTGGGTCCCCCATGGGGCCACAAGTTCCCCATTAAAACTGCTCCAGTATGGCTTCCTCTCTCCATGGGGCCACAGGTCCTGCCAGGAGCTTATTTCAGCCTGGGCTTCCCACAAGTTCATCGCCTCCTGTCGGTGCATCCAGCTGCTCTGGCATGGGGTCCTTCACAGGCTGCAGGGGAATCTCTACTCCACCATTAACCTCCATGGACTGCTGGGGGACAGCCTGCCACATTGGGAGGGTCTTCTCCACAGGCTGCAGAAGAATCTCTACTCTGGCACTTGTAACACCTGCTCCTCTTCCTTCTTCAATGAACTTGGTGTCTACAGCATTGTGTCACCTATCCTCAGCCCTCTCTCTGGATGCAATTGCTGAAGGTGAGGTTTCTTTGAATCCCTTCTTATATTATCCTAGAACGTCTACCACCATTACTGATGGGATCAGCCTTGGCCAGCAGCAGGTCTATCTTGTAGGCAGCTGGCATTGGAACATGGAGTAAGCTTCTAGAAGCTTCTCACAGGATCCACCCCTGTTGCTCCCCTGTTACCAAAACCTTGCCATGCAAACACAATACATGCCTTAATTTACAGAATCACAGAGTCATTCATGTTGAAAAAGACCTCCAAGATCATCTAGTCCAACTGTCCCCCTACCACCTATATTACTAACTAAACCACATCCCTAAGTACCTCATCCAACCTTTCCTTGAACACTCCAAGGGACGGTGACTCTACCATCTCCCTGGGCAACCCATTCCAATGCCCAACCACTCTTTCTGAGAAGAAATTTCTCCTAATTTCTAACCTGAACCTCCCCAGGCACAACTTGCAGCCGTTCCCTATTGTCCTATCACTACTTATCTGTGAGAAGAGATGTGATAATTTACATGCAAAAGGACAAATGAATTATCATAATTAATAGGCATTTTTAAAAATATTAGCTGGGGGACTAACTAAAGCCAACTGGAGGGCTGTGGTCAAGCAGACACATTCAGAAAAAAATGTTACAACTGAGTGGACCTGCTAATACAACGGAAGCATGAAGTGTTAGAGATTAAAAGAAACCCAGTTTGAAAAGCCTGTGATTGGTAACAGAAATCAAGCAACTTCAATTAGACTTGCCCCCAAGGAGATGTCTGAAGCTGCAATATGGGTACAAATTACATTGCATTGAGAAAATACAGAAACTGCCTCTTTCAGAATCACAAAAACTACTTTGAACAGACAATAGGCCTACTAGCATATCAAGTGGAACAAATTAAAACTGTCAACATCACAGCAACTGTTTTAAGTCAGTACCTTATCACGACCCTAAAGCAGAATAGAAATTAGATGTTCTGATAATGCTTAGAAAAGTGAAGGCAGAGATCGGCAGCCTGTCCCAGCAAACGGAAGAGTTGTAACACACAGAGTCCTCCAAAGCGTTGGCTCACACACACAAAGCCCAGCTCTGGAAACTTCTATAGGTTGTGCAGTAATCTTTGCCAGAATAATCATCCAAGGAAAAGAAATCGTTAGCAACGAGTAATCATCAGAAGAGGGATTTATCACTAGTCTTTTAAATAATTGGTCGGGATGATTGTGAAAACTTCAGCTAATACTTTAAAAATGTTATGGAATCAATATATAACCTCTACTGTATTGTGATATATAATCAATGAGACCGTGAAGGGTCAAGTAGCATACACCACTGCTCTCTTCCTAGTGTTGCTGTTTTGTTAAAAAAAGTGTGTGTATATATATATATATATATATATATGTAAATTCAGGAAAACTAAGCACCTATTCTTGGCACATATTTTCAAATTCAATTGACATTTGATAAATAGATTAGGAAATCATCAATCTCAAAATATTCCCCATATGCGCAGCTACTAGTCATAATTAACAAAATACAAAATCTCACCAGCATTTGGGAATAAAAATGTTATGCACTGTCATACCTAACTTTTAGGCACCCAGATGCAGGACAACTAGACCCCCAAAAACCAGTATATGGAGCACAGAGTAGCCTAAAGACAAGCCCTGAAGAGAAGATTTGCATTGAGTTAGTATCCCTGCACTACCAGGCAGCACAGTCTTCCATTTGCGATTTCGATCTTGGAAATTTGTTCTATCCTGTTCCCAAAACATTAAAAAGAGAGCAGTAATAACTACTTTCTTTCAAGGCACTGCTTTTCATAGGGAGAAATGTCTCAAAGACTCATCCCTCTGTCAATACTAGCTCAGGACACAGGAGGAGGAGACAAGACTCAGATACAAGCTTGTCCCAGGAGCTCCCTGGCCCCATCTCAACTGAGGTGCTACCACACAACTCTAATGCTCTGTACTAGATATTTAATAAATGTAAATGGTAAGGATTAGACAGAAGCTGGGTGGGGGGTTGAGGATCACGGGGTTTGGTGTTAGGTGTTTCCATTCAGTTTAAATCCCCCATCAGACACCGTGGCCTTTCTCTAATCTTCGAATGAACAGCTTTAGGATGCCCTACAAAAGGTGCCTCATCCATGCACAGTGAAGGAAAACAAAGCACGGCACTGCGGCTCATTTATTGTTGGCCAGCTAAATGTAATAATGTGGTATTATGCTGAACTGATATGCTTGACTGGTTGCTTGCTGACTGGCCCACAATGTGCTGGAACTGCAGCCTGTGACCTTTCGGGGGTGAAAGTTGCTACACGGCACTGACATTTACCCAGGCTTTGGGAGTTTCTGTCTCCTAATACAGTGACTGCTTCATGAGAGTTCCTGGCGTATTCCAGGGTGGGGGTGGGGAGGAAGAGAAGAGAGGGCAGTGTACAAAGGACTTCAGCAGCCTAGGACACTGGCATGGAGAAAGGAGAATAAGAAGGCTAGACATAAAGGAGCAGGAGCTCACCAAAACCACATGAATTTTAGAGCTGTGGCTTAAACTCCACGGATTGGGTTGCACAGGTGAGCAGTGGCTGCTCCCTGCTAGGTTTGCCTGAGTTTCACATGATCCCATTGCAACCTGCAAACTTCTGTTTGTTGGTGTCTCTGCCTGTAGACATTTCCTCCTGTTCTTCTACCAGATTAATTTCTGTTAGTTTGTCTGTAACAATTATCTGCAAATGATAAAACCTGAAGATTTTAAAATACACTCAGAAAACTGCAAAATATACAAAGGTCTGACCAAAAAGCTTCTGCAATATAATAGATAATACTTATCACAAAAAAGCAGGTAGCAGAGCAGGCAGGGAACTTGAACATGCACTAATATCACCTCACTGTGAAAACAGTAGAGTTTTTGTGCTGACGGATAACTTTGTCAGTTACGCTTCTTCTCAGGTACCGTTTTTACCCAAGTGGATACTCTTTTGATATCGCTTAAAGCTAAAGGAGGGAAGGTTTAGATTAGATATTAGGGGGAAGTTTTTTACAGAGGGGGAAGTTTTTTACAGAGAGAGTGGTAAGGTGCTGGAACAGGCTACCCAGAGAGGTGGCGGATGCCCCATCCCTGGAGGTGTTCAAGGCCAGGTTGGATGGGGCCCTGGGCAACCTTGTTTAGCTCCAGGCCTGGAGGTTGGTGGCCCTGCCTGTGGCACGGGGGTTGGAACTCTGTGATCCTTGGGGTTCACCATTCTATGATTCTATGAAAGTATATTACCTTAGCTTTTCCCTTAATTTCAAGATGACTTATAGCAGTTTAGTGAATAACAAAGGCCATGGGCAATGGAAAGATTATTCAGGGTGGGGTAATTTTCTAGCAGGGCAGAAATAATGAAGCAATTCCCATGTAACCTTCAACCATACAGCCAGAGTAACAAAGGAAAGGGGAAAAAAGCCTGGCAGGGACTCAGCACAATGCTGGCAATACATGGCTGCCACAACAGCCATTCAGTGCCACTCACAGCAGCAGTTAGAATCCTGTAATTTATGCCATGGCTCTGGTCTGATACTGAGCTGGCCCAGGGTCATGGTAGTAATTTATAGCTTCTGTGCACCTCCCCCAAGTTACACTGTGTGCCTTGCGGCTGCAGTGAAGAATTTGGATCATTAACTTTAGAGTCATTTAACTTATGCTTGTATTATGACTGCTGCCTGATGGCATCCTACTCCCCTATCTGTTCCTGGGTTGCCTTGACAAACTAAAAATCTTGATGCAATAAGAAGTTAGTAAATCGGATGTGTTACGTGAGAATTTAGGGGATAGTGGCTCTGCCTCCAATATCTTACCAGATAATCATTTTCATGGCCACTTGACAGCGGCAACAGTTATGACTTCTGCATACCACCTCATTAACATTTCTAGTATTCAGCACTCCGCAAAGACACTGCTGTTCTTTGATTCATGAACACTGCAGCACTCCATAGAGGCTATATATGGCCAAATGTTCATTAACCTGTGCTTAGACACCAGACACCTATGTACGTGACCTGCTTGTCATCATTATTGGGAACCTTTAACACATCATGAGAATGTTTCTACTCACATTCTGATAAGAAATCAGCTCCTCTTCCTCCTCTTTGTTATCACCCTTAAGCTAAAAGAACCCTTGTTTCATGATGTTCTAAATGACAATTTTAGATGTTGTAAGTTGGGTTTTTTTACCTGTGAATGAGAGTTCAACTGCCTGATTTATGCTATTTATGCATCCAGCAATAGTTATCTCCTAGACCTTAGTTTTCCCCTCTAAACAGTAAAAACTGAAGAACTGTTTTAATGTGAGTTCAATTCAGACTAATCTTCATTTTTATAAAAGGACTTCTAAGATACTGGTTTTGTTTAAAAATACAAAAAATAAGGGCTTGTATTTCTCTTGTCAGTACCAGAGATGATATGTGATGACTATGTTAATAAGCATATCAAAGTTTGCTTTAGCCCAAGCACAAGCTGCAACAATGAAAAGGACAGTGCAGTTGTTTGGATAAAGAAGGTTATTTATGAGTTTATGGCTAAAGATAACAGTTCTGTCATTGCATCACATCATTGCATGCTGCGGTTAGTAGTCAATTACATGAATATGATTGGAAAGGCTTCTAGCATAGAAGAGCACATTGTGCCTGGAAATCAGACTGATGAAGGGAACCTTTGGGTTTGTTTTAAGCAGGTTCTTTTCTGATAAATCTTGATCGTCGCACCATTTTAATTACAGGTGAAGGTAAAATAATATCATTAACTATCAAGCAAATATCTTCAGGTTTATGATAAAATTATAACCCAGGGATGCTCACCTCACAGCCTCTGGGGCTTCCTGTGGCCATCAGAAAAAAATTATCCAGCATATGGCTGTATTCAGCATCCCCCTCTCTTCAGGCAATTCAGCAGCACCTATGGAATAGGGGTTAAGTTTAATAAATTTATTTCACGGAATTTTACAGAATTTTAGGGGCTGGAAAGAACCTCCAGAGATCATCAAGACCAACTCCTTCTGTCATGTCAGGAGGGAAGGATCACAAGGAAGAATTATGATGAGGAACAACAATGGTGATGAGGTAATAACAAGGACAGTTCGTATGTCTGAGGAGAGCTTTCCCCACCCCATGCTACCTCCAAGGAGAAAGGCTCCATAGTAGATAGTTCTCCAACATCTTGCAGTGGCAGCAGCCCACCCCTGGATGTTTTTCTTCCAGTGCAACTGGGGAGGCCACCCTTGTGAATGATGTGGTTAGAGGGAGCAAAATAAGCCCAGTTGTCCTGGAAAGTGCTACATGCACTCGACATTTTTTTTTCCCCACAACAGAGTGAATTGTCTTATTTACTGCGTTCCCCTTTTTCTAACCTTTTCTAGTTTGTGATCTCAAGCTCTTCTGCACCACCACATGATTAGAAATGTATTTTTATGTTTTAAATTAACGCTGAGATACTCACATCGGTCAAGGACTTTGAGTCTACATTATAAGTTGCAGCCACTGCTGACATTACGTCTCATTGATGGATTGGCGGGGTGGGGGGGCGGTGCGTGTACAACTTTTAGCACTATTCAGACATGATTTTTTGCAGAAATTTTAACTCTGTTGTAATAAAAATAATGAACAGTAATACTTTCAGTATGGTTGTTTGGACAGCTTTTTTTTTTTATCTGTCCTATATCACAAACACAACTTGAAAGATAGCCCATCCTAAACATGATTTAATGAGACACACTACTGTAAACTGCCTCTTCTTCTCCTCAAGCCTTTTTCATTATCAAGGGAGTGCAATATCAAATTGGTTTAACTTATTGACTCACAAAAGAACACAAAGAGCTCACAAATTAAGATTCTCTTGCAAGAATGTTTTAATACCAAGATTAAATGTGAACAGCCAGTTGATTGATAAGCAGAATTAGCACCAATGAATAAAGTCTTTGAGGGTCAAACCTTCCTAGTGTCCAAGAACATGTCATTTAGCATGACCCCACTTATTTCAATAATATGACAAGCCTGTGGCTCAAAATTTCAGCCTGATGATATACAAGGAGCTGCTCCCAACTCAAGATCATTAATGATCCCCACCTCTGAATGCAAAGGCAGCTGTATCTTTTCATATATCTTTTACACTGGAAAAGCTTTGTCTGTCCTCCTCAGTAAGGGAGTAGATGTCTCACGGAAACTTCTAGCTAAACTTCACCTTTTAGTTGCTTCTCGTTATTGAGTTTTTCATTCTTCATGATAACAGAGTCATTTAGTCTTTTGTTCAAGACCTTGTCCCTAAATCCATGAGCCAGAGAAAGAATTAAAGTTTCACTCAATATCAAAAGATAATTCGGGACTACTTAAATTGTTTGTTGTGGTTTAACCCCAGCCAGCAACTAAACACCAACCACTTGCTCAATCAATCCCCCACAGTGGGATGAGGGAGGGAATCAGAAGAGCAAAAATAAGAAAAGTTCAATAGGTAAAGCCAAAGCTACTCACACAAGCAAAGCAAACCAAGGCATTCATTCACCATTTCCCATGGGCAGGCAGGTGTTCATCCATCTCCAGGAAAACAGGGCTCCATCCCATGAAATGGTTACTTGGGAAGACAAACACCTTCACTCTGAACATCCCTCCCCCATTCTTCTTCTTCCCCAAGTTTTATGTGCTGAGTATGACATCATATGGTATGGCATATCCCTTTGGTCACTTGGGGTCAGCTGTTGTGGCTGTGTCCCTTCCCAGCTCCTTGTGTACCCCCAGCCTACTTGGTGGTGGGGTGGTGTGAGAAGCAGAAAAGGCCTTGAATCTGTGTCAGTACTGGTCAGCAAAGATCCAAAATGTATCTCCATGCTAGCCAAAACCAGCGCATTGCTTTATAGTTTTTTTCAGCAGGAAGAAAATTTTTTACGATCTTAAAAAAACAAAACAACAACAAAAAAAAACCCCACACACAGACTAACCAGCTATTATTAAATGAATTGTGAATTAACTAATGTGTAACTATTCAGAAAGACCCTCTGTCTCAGTTTATCTGAAAGCTACACCCCACATGTTAACTGATTTTCACTGTTGAAACTTTGCCATTTACTTCATATTTAAATTCTGCTGTCCTCAAACAGGGTTATTTATTTTGGTTGTTTCCTCCTCACTTCCATTTTCGACTGTTTATCAGTTGCCCGTATTTCAAACAACAAAATGTGGGCTAGACTTCAGTACTGCTGCTATTTCCACACATTGCTTTTTTGCATGGTTTCATGAATGCTGCATCATACCAGACACAGTAAGGAGTGTATTTGCTGAACTTGCCATCTAGGGAAGAATACCCCAGGATAAACTGAGATTTTATGGTGTAGAAGTTGTCAACTTCTTTACTTTTTTCCTTTCATTTCTTCTTCAAGTTTTAGGACATGGGAAAAGGTAAAAAAAACAAACCCCAAAACCAACAGCTTTATCAGGTTGTCTTGCCGGATCTTCCTGCATTCCCACTTGCTAATTTTACCCCATCTCACAACTTTTTTTTTTTTTAAAGGAAGTCCAACTTGGGTCTGATATTTCTTTCATAATATTTCTTAGGTCTGAAGTCCGCTACTTTTTCTTTGCTATCTTGTCCTCATACTTTTGTTTTCCTGGAAAGAGTTTAAACAGTGGTCTGTTTAAGGTTTTTACTGTAAAATGTACTTTCAGTAAATGACAGCTAAAATTATGTCAATTCTGGACTGAATGGGAATATTGCAGTGGTTGTTATCAAGCTTCTCAAATGTGATTCATACTGTACATGAGTTTATGCACTCAATCAAATTCTTGTAAAAAAAAAAGGATGTGATGCTTATGTCCCATCTGGCATTAGCCACTGAAAATAAAATTTAGAAATAGAAAATAAGACCTACATGAACTAGGTTTAATTTTTTTTCCAAATTAGGTGTAGGTTCATCATTGTTCATCATTGAAGCCTTCATTATTATTCAGGAAAATAAAGAAATCTAACAGCGTGGGCTTAAAAATCATGGCAGTTAAAAGATACAAATGTTTTCTGTAAATGCAGTGCTGCACCTCTTCACACAATAACTCGTGGAAAATAGCAAGGCAATAAAAAGAAAAGAAAAGCTTGAAAACAAAGCACTTCTACAGGTGAGAAAAATAATGTTAGATTTTTAGGGGTTGTTTTTACCACGTCAGAAGAGCAAGAGAGTCATAAACATTAAGGTTATGGCCACAATGTGTCGTTGCAGCTGGGTACAGAGAACCAGGGACACATCAGTGAAACTGGCAGGCCACGGTATCTCTTGTTATGTTTTCTATTAAAGATTTTTGCTTTGTAAAACCAAAGCAGAAATCTGTATGCAGCTTGACAGATGAAATCACTGCAGAGAGAATATTGATAGCTGTGCGGTTCCTGCTCAGCCCTATTTGCCAGTCAACCAGAAAAGAACATTTAATCAGGTTATGCAGCCCAAATATAAACTTTCTTTTTCTGGTAGATCTGTTATTTAGTATATATACAGCTGGTAAGAAGGAAGTCCCCAAACTAAAGAATTCCCTACCAGCATTCCCTCAAGACAGAAGTAAGTGTCCCATTTCTCATCATGAATAAGATATTCAGATCACTCTACGAAGCTTAGCAGGTTCAGTGCTGTACAGAAACCCTGACAAAGGGACAGGTTTAACTATCAGAAAGTTTCATATTGAGATTCTGCAAGTTTTTCTTCATCATCTGCTCGCAGACTTTCATTTATTTATTTAGAATCATGTTGCTAAGTCCCTTAGTGAGCTTGATAGTCTCCCCATGTAGAAGATCAGGGTTTTGCATGTCATAACTAAAAGAGCAACTGTTACATTCATCTGACTAACTTGAACCTTCTTGAGCAGATTGATCACACATCTCTGCTTCCAATGCCACCCAGCACTTTCAGCAAAGAAAACTGAAATTCTGACACTCTCACTGCAAATATCCATGAAAATACCCACTATCAGTCATCTTCTCAGTTTGCAACCTTGGTTGAATGTTTAATTTCTCTCTTCCTTCCCTGTATACTCTGGTTGGTGTTATCACCAAGTATTGCTTTAGTATCTCAGTGTTGGTGCCTTTTCATATCATTCCTATTAAAGAGTTTCCAGAGGAGGACAACAAGGATGGTGAAAGGTCTGTAGGGGAAGTCTTACGAGGAGAAGCTGAAAACCCTTGGCTTGTTCAGTGTGGAGAAAAGAGGGTTGAGGGGACACCTCATTGTGGTCTGTGGCTTCCTGACAAAAGGGGAGTGAAGGGGCAGACACCGATCTCCTCTCTTTGGTGAGCTGTGATATATTCCAAGGGAATGGTATGAAGCTGAGACAGGGGAGGTTTAGGCTGGATGTTAGGAAGAGGTTCTTTACTGAGATGGTGGTCAGACAGTGGAGCAGGCTGCCCAGGGAAGTGGTCACAGCACTAAGCGTGACTTAGTTCAAGAAGCGCCAGCTCCCATGCATTCAGTCCCATGCTCTGACTTGGCTGGCCCTTGGTTGGAGCCAGGAGTTGGACTCAATAATTCTTATGGGTCCCTTCCAACTCAGGATATTCTGTGATTCTGGCTTGTGATCAGACATGCTCTGCCCTAGTTATAGCAGCATCTTTCCCTCAGTTTCTCACCAGTGTCTCTATTCCAGACACCCTATCCTGCTGCTTTGATTCTCCCAAATTTCAGCCCTGTTACCCGCCATGCTCTGCTCCCTTAGAAGATGCCACCAATAATAATTTTGGCTAATCAACAGCAGATTTCATAAAAGGTACTAATCTAAAATACACAGAGATGCTCGTGATCTCAAGCTTTGGGGAGAAATAGATCTCCATCCAGCCTATGCTTTCCTTCTCACTGCTTTTGTACCTTCCTATCCATCTATATTCTGTTCTACTATTGCCTTTTCCACACATGTATCAGGGTATTCATCTCAGCCTGAGTGCCCATCCCCTTCATTTCAGTGCCCCTCTCTTGTAGCTAATGCTTCCCCTTGCAGTTTTCAAAACTCTCATCTCCCCCTGCTGTTGTCTGGTTCTGCAGCCAGGCCGGTATCCCTACGACCAGATGGTTTCTGAAACAGCCCTACTCACTCACTCTATCAGTTGCCCCCCTAAATAAGGAACATTGCCATTCTCTATTTGGAAGTTGTAAACCCAGCAACTGTCTTTGGCTCCTGTCCTCCTCCTGGCTCACTTACTAGTCTGTGTTCGAGTAGGTCAGCCCTTTCAGTCCTAGATGTGAGTTCTTGTTAATGTATTGTCTGGGCTTGTTCTGAAAAATACGACTTATGAATATTGACACGGATGTTGAAGGCAACACCGAAGCATCTTTCCATTGCCACACTCTTGATGGGAAACTGAAGCAAGAAGAAAGCCCTTTGTTTTCTCTTTGGATAGTTAAAGTCTCATTTCCCTCCTGTTGAGCAGTGTTCTTAAAAATATTTGTGGTTTAAAGTTTTGAGAGAGTATAGGCTGCGATTATCAACCTACAAGATTGTTGACCTGAAATGTGGGATATGTCACTTAAACCACTGTCAGGTGCAAGTTAAGGGGCAAACGGGATAATTGTGCCTCAGTCTCCCTGTTGACTTAGATTAATTGCTTGCTGCACTTTTGATAATACTGATTATTTCAAGGTATTATCACTTTGAACCTAAATTGAAGTAATAGCATAGTTAATCTTTAAACTCATACTGTATTCTTGAACAATAACATTATTACCAATAATTCTTTTTAGCTTTCTTGCTTCTGGGCATAATGTTTTGTTTGAAATGACAAAAAGTAACTTACATATTTATGAAGTTTGGGAATGGGCATTGGTGAAATAAAGCTAAAAGGTAGTGTTACAAATGCTGGGAGTCCATTGCCTGTTGCCCCCCAGCATCTCCACAATCTCCCTTCCCCATTCCTCCCTAGGCTCCATGTGGTCCCAGGCTTCCAATAACCATCTCTCCTCACCTGCTCTGCACCAGCATCAGCCTGCTCCTGCTTCTTATCTTGGCTGAATCCTGCTGGGATGCAAGAGAGAGAAAAGAGATGCTCTTCTCTGCAGCATCTAGTTAGAAGAGCAAGCGCTGCCTCTGGCATCCCAGAGGAGTCATCTGAGGGAAAGGGCAAGCTTCTGTCAGCTGGAGCTTGACCTGTGCACACAGAACCATCAGAGACTTTTACCTCTAGGAAATTTCTACTCATGTACAAACTATAATTTACCAACTTCGCCAAATTTAGACAGGTTTTCAAGAGGACAGCAAGAGGTAATTTTCACCTGCAAATCCCCTTTCCTGCTCCTCTCCATTCAATCTCATGACAAATTTCAAGGCTGTGTTCCATATGTCTGAGAGATTGAAAAGAAAGAGTTTTCTGATGGCTGCAGTCTTCATACAAATGTTAATAAACATGCATTTCAGGCATACTTTATATAATATGTAACCCCTTTATGTGCATCTATGACATTACATATGTGCATACATGGAATGTAAGACACATAATTCCTCCTGACTTCAGTCTTAACAACAACTGAGATGTTTTCAAGGACATGGCAATTTTCCTCCCTCCCCAAAAAATACTAAGAGAAAAAGATATGAGGTAGACATCTGCAGTAAAGAATTTCAGAAAAAAAATTATATCAGCTAGTCAAACATTTAAGCAACTGCAAACAGGATTTTTAGAAAGGAATTGCTGGTGAGCTTTATTATGTACCATCTTTAGTTAGTAGGAATGTGAATTTCAAAGAGAAATCAATATGCTGACGTTTATTCATGGAAGCAGATCACAGAACATAAGTGTTTTCTATCTTATTCTCTTCAGTTAAATCAACTTTAGTGGGGGGAAAAAATTAAGATTTGCTAGAAAAAAAATTTTTTTAAAGGAAGGCTTTTTAAATTAGCACAATTAAAGAATTAGAGACAATAAAAATAACAGAGATTTGTGGAAATTTTTTTTAAATAAAGCATGTATTGCCTATGTGTGTATATCATAACAGCACCATAGACTATTATGCCTGAGGAATTGAAAGGAAGAAATTTAATGGTCATTTTTAATATTTTTCCCCTTTTTCTTCATTCAGGCAGTGAATATAGACCAGCCAATTGGTATTCTGTTTGTCTGTGTTTCTAGTCAACCCAGTTCTGCGCTATTTGAGTTGCAAACACTGCAGAGATCTGTTTACCTGTTGATCCAAAACATCTGAATGTGTTGGGAGTGTTCAGAGTATGAGAGTATGGAGCACAGGAAGTTCCGCACCAACATGCGGAGGAACTTTTTCACAGTGAGGATGACAGAGCACTGGAATAGGCTGCCCAGGGAGGTGGTGGAGTCTCCTTCCCTGGAGATATTCAAGACCCATCTGGATGCCTACCTGTGCAGTATGAGCTAGGGAGCCTGCTTTGGCAGGGGGGTTGGACCCGATGATCTCTCGAGGTCCTTCCAACCCCTACAATTCTGTGATTCTGTAATTCTGTGAATGCTGCCTGTGGTCTTAGATTTTGCAGACTTTGTAGAAACAATATTATGAAACACATATTTCAGGTGTATTTGATATGAACAGAATCAAAGTTTCTTCAGTTTTGGACTTACGTTTTCATTCCCAATACTTCTTTGATTAGGAATTTGAAATTAAAATATTCTGCATGTGAATTTCTTATTTTACCACTGTTTATTCACGAGAGCTTGTCTTGAATGCTAGTAGCATAAAGATGTTTAGGACATGAGTGCTCCCACTCCTTCCGGTACCCCATCTTTTATCTCCTTAAAAGGGGAATGGAGAAGGGCAAGAATTATGTGCATTATATAGCGCAGGTCACTGAGTACAGGCAAAAATTTATTCTTACAGCCATACTCTGTAAGAACAGAAAATTAAGTTAGTCATTAGTCCATAATAGTGCTGTAATTTTGGTTTTCTACTATTTTTTTGCATTCTTCTTGGGACAGTGAATGGCCTAATTAAAGCCTCTGGAAATCCACAAATACCTCCCTCAGATTCAGTGACTCCACTTCCCGCCACCTGTGAAGGAACTGAGTTATATCCTGATTTCTTTCACCCTCTAGCATATCCCTGGGCTTCTGTGCACTTATCCTGGTTTTTCGAGCACCTATTCAGGCATGGGAACAGGTCCTTTGTGATAATTGATGGCTATCATTTGGGATTCAGCAAAGGATGACGTGGGCAAGGAAAGTCTGAATATGTATGAAAAAGCAAAGCATACGTGAAAGAATATATAAATTGAACAGGAAGTCAACTGAGGCTTAGGAACATTTGAAAAAAATTGAAAGTTTAGTTAGGAGTTCAATGTAGCTAACTAAGTCAAGCACTCAATAAGAATCAAAGCCCTCCAACAACTACATGCTTTTTTTTATTGGCAATGTAACCGTGCGATCTTTCTATACTATCCCTTTTTTTCAGTTATCTGGCCCCAGAGAACTCCTGCTTAAAAGGAATAAGCACAAGTTGACTCCTGTGTGACAAGGTTTTTTCTGTCCCAAATAATTTTATAGACTGTTAGAAAACAGGCACATGTTATAAAATTAGAGTAATTCCAAAGAAAGTGTTGAGAACAAATGTTCCTTCTATAGTTAGCACTTACCAACTCCTCTCCTCTCCAGCTCCGAATAGATACTCAGGACCTGGGACCCTTCAAGGAAATATCTAAAGATACCCAGGTGCAGAAGGCAGTTTTTCTACATTTTGCACTTGCATATCAGATGTCTGTGAGGCTGAGGAAGAGGTAAGAAACCATGATATAACAGCCAGAACATCAAGATGAAAGATCATCTGAAAGAACAAAGATTAATATAAGCCAGCTGCCAATCCTGAAACGCCTGTGGAGCATCTGTAATTACAGCCTGAGGCCTCAGGAGGAGACTTGGGAGCAGTTACTGCAAAGTCATTGGCCCATGGCATTTTCAATTAAAGCCTGTCAGGCCCAAAGGGACTTTGCTCAGATGGAAGAGGAATTGCTAGCTGTGCTCTTTGGAATGGAACAGTCTTATCAGTTCATGTTTTGGCATGGGATGGACATAAGGCCTGACCAGAGCCCATCAGAAAGTATCTTGCATAGCTCTCAAAGTGATGGAAATTATGTGTCTGAGGCTTTGGTACTATGAGGTAAGGATAAGGTTCTGAAAATGGAAATCACAGTTAATTAAATGGGCTACAATATAGGTGACCTGATAATACAAGAGACAGAGAGGTCTTCAAGAGATACTTTGATTTGTGACAGGATGCTTCAGGCAGTAACAACAGCAGGGAACATAGACACTTCAGATGAACAAGCCTGAAAAGAGTAAAATCCATAGGAATTTAGCTGCCTGAATCCAGTGGTAGGAGAGCTGTGCATGTAAAACCCAATTGTATTTAAAGGGAACACAAAAGCAGGTGTAAGACTTGATGACCAAGTGAAACAGGTGTGCATGTCACACTTGGAGAAAAAAAGACCCATCCCAGGCAACCAGGAAGCCTATTGACAGGGCATAAATGCTGAATGCACTGGAGCAGCG
Source organism: Laterallus jamaicensis coturniculus (assembly GCA_022605575.1). Lineage (NCBI taxonomy): Eukaryota > Metazoa > Chordata > Aves > Gruiformes > Rallidae > Laterallus > Laterallus jamaicensis. The sequence continues at coordinate 91,458,624 of JAKCOX010000001.1, forward strand.
GGGAGTATGCACGAAGATAAGGAGAAAGGTTTGACAAGAGACCCAACCTGTTCCTAAAAGGTCAGAACATAACCTTTAACAGCAAAAGCTGCCACAGGTGTTTGCTGTGTGTGACCTGGAGGTCTATCTAAAAGCCAAGAAGAAAATCAGGAAGTTTAAGGTCTAAGCCTGAAAGAAAAAGTCTGTGTACATTACAGGAGAGTTCAACTCCTAATGTGCCGGTTAATCATAACTCATTTTTTTCCCCCCATGTAACCCAAAATATTTTGGGAAGACAATCAGTGGTCGATGCTGATAAAAAGGCATCATGAACTAGAAAGGGTCAACAGCCAGAAATGCTGGGTTCAGCTTCCAACAGTACAGAGGCACACAGGCTGCTGAACCTAACATTTAATTTTCATTAGGAAAGGCTTGCTGGCTGGAAGTGGTTATGAGAATAGGCCATGTAGGTTCAATTATTTACTTACTAACAGGACACTAAGTCTTGATGCTATCACACACACATTTCATATAGCTACTGGTGCTTGGACACTTTAGTTACAACCTCTGCTAGTAAATTAACCAGTGCTAAGGCATCAGCACTGAACTTAATTAGCTACTACTTTTATTTGCTCAGCCTGACCTTAGCAAAGTTTCGGTGCAAGTCACCTCACACACTCCTAAAACACCTCCTGACCTGCAGTTAGAGTGGGTAAATACTGTCCCCAGTGGGTAGTTCAGATGACATCAAATTTTGAGGAGGATTCTTGAAGAGGTTAATGTAATGTGTACAGGCCTATGGACTAGATAATCATGCTTGGCAGTGTTTTATTTACTGATACAGATTCTGTCATTAAAGCAGTATTAAAAGACAATAACAGACTTGAATGCAAAGATAACTGGGGAGTAGTTAGAGACAACCAGAAGACAAAACCAAACTGGTCAATCCCAGGAACAGGAGGATTCCGAGACCTGGGCACGCTGGAAGAAGTTGGGCATGTGACACCCAGTGATTCATGCTTCCCCAGCCAGAGGGTGTGCCTGGACAGCACAACAGAGAAACAGCCTGGGGCATGTCCTATAAGCTTAGCAAAAGGGCACTGATAGACTACAAAAGGCTTACAGTATTTATATTATTTATATTGAGAAGCTGCGATGCAGTGGTGGCACTGAGAGGAGTAAAGGCAGAAACAAATCTCATATGAACAACAGCATGACAGCAGATCAACAACTGGGATGAAAACTTATATATTTAAAAGAGTAGAAGGCCTAACACATTGTCTTGATAAAGGCCAGATAGGGAGAGTTGACTACTAGTTTGACCACGTGGCAGCTGGAAGTCAGCACATGCTTGCACAGAGATTTCAAAATAACATGGATATCAAGAAAAGACAGCAAAGACTGCAAAATACAGAAGTTTAGTAGAGGAAGCCAGCCTGCAAAAACTTAGAAAAATTTCCAGCTATTACGAGACTTCTCTGTAAATAGAATTTTCAACTAAAGAGCTAATTAAATCAGAGAAACATGGTGTATGCAGCTTCCAACATCAGCCATGTTGATATGTCCCATCCAACCTGGTTATACCACGCTCCCTTTACAGTCAGTGGAAAGAATAGACATGATTCATCTCACTTATTTGTGACACCTGCTTTAGAATGACATGACTTGTGCCCTACTAGTACTTGTTTCTCTCCATTTTCTAAGAAGGGAGTTTCAGTGATTAGCTCAGATGGAGACATCTGCATGTGGCCTCATAACTCCCAGCCAGGGAGTCGTCTTGTGTTTTACCTCCCATTAAGCACCATGCAGGAGGTTGATTGCGATTTTCATATGTGGAAGGCATTTTTTCCCAGACAGCAAAAGTGGCACACGACTATGTGGGGTTCTTTTTCACACATTATCTGCAATCAGGAGGGCTGGCTTTGGGGTTGATTTACAATTGTTGGATTGGCTTTTAGCGCACTTCCTCATTCAGAATGGTCCGGGGAGGTCACTAAGTCAGCAGACTAAAATTTTGATCATCATTTTTACCATGATTTAAAATGGTAAAGAGCTATATTGGCTCTGTCTTTAACAGAAGTTGTAGCTCTTTCCATCTGCCTCTCTTTGACATGCTGTGTGCACCAACGTCATCAGATGGATAATGGCTTCCCACAGAGGCCCTTGGCAAGGGTGGAGGGCAAATTCCCTCTTGGGGGACAATGGTGCCCAGTGAAATCTGCATGGGACAACCCTGATGCGTAGTTTAGGGTACCATGGGAAAGCCTTCAGCTGCAGCTGTTAACCATATTACTTCTAACTGCAGCAGGGTGTCTAAATCTCTTTTTTCTATTAGACTCTTGGCTGTACAATGTCAGTGTAACAGAGGAGCAACAATAACAGAAGATGATGTCACATTAACTTAAAAAATGAGACAAGCTTATTACAAGTTAACAGTCCTCCAATGCACCCACAAAAAGTTCAAATGTTCATAGAGGAAATGATGTGAGGTCAAGTGTGCTATTTTTATATAACAATCTGATAAACCTTGAGCCAAAACCCAAGGACAAAGCTGATACTGAGTTACTGCACATTCCAATGAGGAATGAAATATTCATATAGAAGGCTACTGGTAGTTTCTTACAGGTCTCGGCATCACTGAATCTCACAGTGTCAGTGCTCAGAGCCAGACCCTGCACTCTTTGCTACCAGACCTCCCATTAATTTCAAACGGAATCACCCCTCTGTAAAGAGTCAACAGAAATTGTAGGGCACAGGCCTTGCAGCATTAGAAGCAGTGTTTTGAAAGCCTACAGAAGCTGCCAAGTCTGAGAGGTTTGCCTTTGGAGCTCGAATTCAAACCTCCCTTCATAAATATAGTCAGTATGCTGTGGTTTTCATATCCTAAGGAGAAACTTGATGTAACATGAGTCTTGCAATATTTTACAAGGCATGCTTAACCTCTTTATGTGCGTCATGCAAAGATTAAGAGGCAGCGTTATTGCTTGCAAAATCACCTGCTATTTCCGGGAAACAGTCATTTGCTGGACCTGTCCTTGTCACTGGCATAAGTATAATGCTTTTAATAATCTCCCATTCCCCAAGTGATGTGTTTGCATCAAAATGATGGATATACTATAGCTGGTAGAATTTTTTAAGATCTGCTCATTTCTATCCTGTTCTTCTGGTGCCATCTAGAGGTTTTATTCTTAGTTCTAGAAAGCAGAAAATAAAGTCCTTTATTATATTTCAAAAGTTTCCTTTAGAAACTCCCTGTGCATTAACATCACTTAGGGTGCTATTATCGCTGAACCTCTGTCTCCATACAAGAGCAGATTAATGAAGTGTGCACAAGTTTTTGAGCAGTGGGATGCAAGCAAACCTTATGGGCTGTTACACTAGAGGCAAATACTGTCATAAAAAAAATCTTTTCCTCATAAAAAGCACCTGTAAATTGGCCTTAGGAGGAATTTTCATAGAACTTGTTTTCAAGAAAATAAACAGTAAAATAGCAAAACACATTCAAAGGAAGCAGGTGCTCGGAGAAAGGCAGCCTTGCCAACCTTGTAGCAGAATGCCAACATGACAGACGCAGCCATGATTTTGGCCCATCAGCACAACTGGCTGACGTCTTATCTGCCTCCTGTGACAAGTCGATGATGCTCCGTTTCACAGTAGCACTGGCTAGAAAAGTGCAATATGAAACTCAGACAACACAAAACTCAGCAGCATGACAGAGAATAATTTCAGTAGAAGCATTTACCTGCAAAGGTAACAGAAATAGATAATTCACTGTAATGCCCCCCCCCCCCCGCCCCTAGATCTGTGAAAATAAGAGACTAGATTCACATCCAGTATAAATTAATCAGTCTCCCCTGACCTTAGCAAGGGTAGGCTCGTACGGCATCAGACCTTCTCCAGCTTGTTCTCTTTCCCCTTCAAAATGCTTATTAATTATACTAATCCTTCCGCCAAGTCTGCGAAGGGTGTGTGCAAGTGCTAATATGCCTCATTGTGTATTTCATAGGACTTGATTACCAGAGCACCCTATTTGTCCCTCCAATATCCATCCAATTGTATTGCTCCTCCCAGCAACTCGATGCATGTTCCCACTGAAAGAGATAGTCCCTTTTAAAAGGAGTTGACCCAGTTCATTTCCTAGGACTGATAACAGGATTTATAAATGTGTGGAAAAGAATCTAAGGTACGCTGAACACTGAAAAATGTGAAACGGTTTATAGGGAGCCCTTAGCCTTTTGAATACAATGTTCCTGTGAATGATAATTTCTGTACTTCTGCAGAGGATTAACTGTCATAATAAATTATTTCTGTTTGCCTGGAAGGAAATAAGTGGAGCTTGCTTAACTAAGAAGGCCAACTAAAAGGTACAATAGAGATGAACTCACCTTGTCTCCTGTGCCCAAGGATACCTCTGAAAAGCTGCCACAACATGCAATAATGTGATAGTCCTAGCTAAAATTAACCTGTGTACTGTAGGTGGAGATAAGAATAATATTAAATTCTTGCTGATACTCACTTTGTATGCCATGGAGACTGGCTCTGATGTTTTATGAGCCTTCCATAGTAAGATTTTGAAAACATTAGAGAACTTTGATATGAAATTGGAATAGAAAATAAGAAAAAATTTAGTTATTTTATTGAGAGATTTGCACAAGTTCTTGTGATGAAACATTCATTTAAAGGTACTTTTTTATTTTGATAGATATTTGGAGGATAAATCCTTGCTCTGCTTGGTGTTTTGAAATTTCCTAATTAAACTATCTCACAGAAATATCATATTCTTGAGTCTTTAATCCTCTTGGACACTTTCATTCAATGATCAGACACAGAATGTTGGTTCTACAATCACAAGAATTTTTCACCTTAAAGAAGCATTTTTCATCACTATCCGATGTAATTCCTGGCTGGTTATGCTGTACTTAAATATACTCACTCTTCATTGCTTCTAACTACACAAATCTTTCAAAAAGCTGTTTATTTAAAATCAAAGCATCTTTTAATAATGTGTGATTAAAGCCTACTTCCTTGCCAGAGCTGGCCTGGTTTTTTTATCACAACTACTCACAGATATCAATGAGTTGCAAAGAAGGCTTGCAAATCTTTCTCACTTGAGGGATTTGAAATTACACCAAACCTCCTGGTTCTTACCTGTTCAAACTATCAGGTTCTTAAATAGTATACAGTACCACACCCTCAATCCCTTCTTCAATACTGAAAACTACATAGAAGATGGGAGAAAACCTAACATTTAACATGTTTGTGTGAGATGTAGGATACTTAGTTCTGGTCTCTTTACCCAGTCAGACAAGGTAAAAAAGGATAAAAAGAAGTAGCACTTCCAAATACAGGAAAAGGCTGTGGATTAGTGTACTACCTTTGGTTGTCAGAGATACAGGTTCAAATCCTCATAGATGGAGAGGAGGGGGAAGGGGAATGTCTAAATACTCTCCTATCTCACAGATAAGAGTTCCAACATACTGTATCTGACAGCTTGTAAATTGGCTTCTCATTTCCTCTGCTTTTCATCTGTCTTGAAAATAAAACATTTTTTTGGATTAAGCGAAATATTTGTTTGCCAAAACAAAACAATGGAAGGTCTATGCAACTCATATTTTATATTTAAAAAAAAAAAAAAAAAAAAAAAAAAGCAAGTAGGCCTGAGATTAAATTTATTCTGAAACTGTTTGGTTTTGTGTTTTTTCAGTTTGTCTGATGGGGAGAGAGGGAGGTTGGGGGGGGGGGGGGGGGGGGGGGATGAGAAATAACAAGCAGAAAACAAATAAGCAAACAGAAAAACAGCCAGAACGATCATTTCCCTATTTTCCACACTTAAGATCAGAGGCTGTCAGAAACTCAGCACTGGCTATGACCCCAAAAGCAAGTTACTGTCCTAATGCTAGTGCCAAATACTTTCATCTCGTTTCTCCACTGAAAATTTTGCAGAGTGCCATTGCTCCAGGCCACCCCTCATCAAAGCTCCTCTGCCTCCCACAGTATACACTTTCCCTTGCATTTCACCTTCAGACTGGGTGAAGTCACAAGGGAGGAGAGATGCATCCAGGATGTTTGTATATTTGACCAACATTACTTACCTTTAGAAGAAATTGCTGCTGAAAATTGGTTAGCAAATTACAAAGGTTCATCTAGCTAGACAAGGAATTTTATTGAATAGAGAGCCTGTTCTGTAAAAGCTACTGCTGCAAACACTCCACCTACATCATATGACAGATATGTGAGTAATCTCACTGAAGCCCATTCTATCTGAAAGTTTCATGATAAGCACATATTGAAATCTTTCCCTAGCAGAATATTATTTCATCCATGGAAGACTTAAGTCACTCATTTTGGATAGAGGAGAATCAAAGACATAATTATCTTAAGTGATTGAATTGTATACATGTCTTTTGGTACCAGTTTGAGCTTACATCTTGACCTGAATTGTGAAGAGTAAAATTAATGTTGCAAGTGCCACCCAGTGACTGTGATTAACCATGATTTGCATTCTTTATTGAAAGTCAATAGTCTGCATGCTACCAGCTGTGAAATTGCGCAATAAGCAATAATTAAACAATGAAAGAGAGTAAACAGAACTAGTTAGGTGTGATTTGGAGCAGTGAGTAGCAAAGGTGACTTTTAAAGTTTTATTAACACAAAGCAAGAAAAACAAAATACAACCATGTGACCTATGCTTCAATGAGTAAACAGGGAACATTTATAAAACTCTACTAAAGATAAACTCACACTATAAAACATCAATATCACTACTAAATAGAGGCTGTCCACTAGACTTACATGATCAGACACTTCAATGCTAAAGGGATGGTGTGTATAACAAATCAGGAGCCATCTCTGGATCTACACCTAACTGCAGTTTATTATTTTTATTGATGGCACATTTGTTCTCAGAGGGTTGTTGGGTTGTTTTGTTTGTGGTTTGGGTTTTTTTGTGGAGGGTTGCAGAGGATGGAAGTGGTTTACACAGGTTTGTGCAACCTGCCATTGGGAAGCTCTGGCAGGCATTTGGCTTTATGCTATTTGCAAGTCCCACTCTATTACATTTATTCAACATTCGATTGTTGCAGATGTGTACAGCACCATAGCAGAGCTACCTCCCTAAAGCAAACTTCTAAAAGCTCATTTTCCCTTTAGATATTATCAATTAATTAAGTAGTTCCTGTATTCTATTTTGTTTGTCAAATGCAGTGTCAAGCGTTACTTGTTACTGGATTCTGTCTTGCCCTCAGGTTGAAGGACTTATTCTGATGGTGGAATTGGCCTGGGTTTAGCAAGCTGGCCTGGCTTAATTTCAGGCATTTTTTCACCGTGTCTGTATACACTTACAGTGACATCCACTGTTTCCCCACCATGCTTGTTCTTGACATGGATGCTATATTTGCCCGAGTCTTCTGAGGTCACTCCCTTGATTGTTAAACTGGCATATTTCCCTTGCTCCAGTGAAAATGCATAGTGCTCATTAAGTTCAAAGGCCTTGTCATTCTTGAACCAAACCACTTCGGGGTCAGGATTTCCAAATACAGTACAAGTCAGATTCAGTGTCTGAGGGGGAAAAAAAGAAGTCATTTTAAAGATCAGTCAGATTTGTTTAAATGGAATATTCTCAGTATTGTTTTCAGTTACATCTTATTCCAAACTAATTAAAATAAGACAGGTATCATGTTCTCGAAGACTGAAAAGTAGAGTTCCAATTTTTTTTTTCTTCTTTGATTCAGTCTTTCCACCATCTTAGCAGTGACGGTGATGCGGTAATAGCCTCAGGGTAAGAGTGTCTGAAGATGGTGAGTTGGACTGTCATTGCAGTCCTGCCTGCAGGAGACTCCTGACAACCCATTAGCCTGACACAAGATTTGGGGAATGATAGGTTTAAAAACATCCTTGAAGGTTCCCTGTACTCAGCAGGGGGGAAACTGAGAACCTTATCTGACCAAGGCTTCCTGAGGTTATTGCTTGAGATATAATGAGAAAAAAAAAAAATCACTTAAAAATACAGTATATAACGTGGATCATTGGGCATTTATTCCAGGTGCTGCTGACTAGTAAAATGGAACTATTTCATGAAGAATAAATAATGCTTTAATGTTGTAAAAGTGTTGCACACATGTATAGCGCATCCATAGAAGAGCTGAAAAACCTTGAAGGCTATCCTCTCAGCTCAGCTTTTTCCTAAGAACTGAACTGAGACTGAAGAAACACATAAAATTTTCATATTTATTCTTCTAACTTTTTATGTAGTTACTGCTGAACCCCATTTTGATCACCATAAGTATATGTAAGCATATGAACTTTATATATTTAGGTACAGGGTGCATTAAGCACAGTGTGGCCAGCAGGTCTAGAAAAGTTCTCCTCCCTGTTCTGCTTTGCCCTGTTGAGGCCAGGTCTGTAGTTCTGTGTCCAGTTCTGGGCTCCCCAGTTCAGGAAAGACAGGAAACTACTGGAGAGAGTCCAGATGATGAGGGGACTGGAGCATCTCTCATGTGAAGAAAGGCCGAGAGTGCTTGGTCTGAGTAGTCTGGAGAAGACTGAGAGGAGATCTGATCAACACTTAAAAATATCTAAAGTGTAGACATCTAGAGGATGGGGCCAGATTCTTCTCAATGGTGCCCAGTGATAGGACAAGGGGCAATGGACACAAACTGGGGCACAAGAAGTACTATCTCAATACGGAGAAGAAATTCTCTACTCTGAGGGTGACCAAGCACTGGAACAGGCTGCCCAGAGAGGTTGTGGAATCTTCTTCTCTGGTGATATTCATAACCTGCCAGGATGTGATCCTGTGCAACCTGCTCTAGGTGATTCTTCTTTAGGAAGGGATGGTTGGATTAGATGATCTCTAGAGATCCCTTTCAAACCCTATCAATCTGTCATTCTCTGATCATAGAATGAATGGAAGAATAATTTGAGGACTTGCATTGATTAGTGACTATTTTCTTCAATTTTGCTTGAATCTCATTCTGCATATTCTGCCCTAGTCTATTAAAAGCCACCTTAAGAATATCACCCTTGTGTTAGAGGGGAAAAAAAAAAAAAAAAGCAACACAAAAAACCTCAATGGAAAACCCAAAATTCATAGTTTCTACCAAAATGCTTCCTTATATTCCCTTCTCTTCATACTTCCCTTTAGCTTTTGCAGCCTCCTGACCCAGGTGGAGCCGAGAAAGTCTATCTATGTGCACACATGAATATTTTTTTAATGTATGATGAACTAATAGCCATGATATAACTCAGAGGGAAAAAAAATTAAATGGTAAGGAATTTTAAGTGATCAAAGGTGCCATACGTTTACAAGTAGAAGCAGTCTTGCATACTACATGCCTCCAGAGTCAAAGGGAAATGTTGAATGGAGATTAACATGCTCTGGGTACAACCTAGTGACAGCCCTAGTGTGTGAGTACTCTTAAAGAAGTGATATCAGGTAGGATGTGAAATTAACTAACTAGCCTTACTCTAAAATATTTAAAGGCCTAATGATGCAAACACAAAAATAATATTTTTGGGAAATCAAACTAATGGCTATGAGCATAAGTTTAAATCTGCACATCTTTTCTGTGACTCAGGCAACATTTCATGACTACTGCCCTCAAAAGTGACCTCATTTAAGAGCAATTAATAATTAATTCATGATAATTAATCAAGTCTTCATAAGTTAATATTAAAGACTTACCAGAGAACAGATATATTCCACAGTCATTTGAGATCATTTGGGCCTGCTCTAATTTATTAAATTATAAATCTGACTAAAAAGCTTTTACACTTTCATAAGAATCATTACTAAAGCTTTGTCTTGTGTTCAGATAGTGATGCAGTTATTCCATTCCAGCATGAGAAGAACTCTGCCCTCTCTGGGTTTTTTTTCATAATTACTTCTCACACTTAGGTGATTCTTGCATGTTTCCTGTTAATTTTTAAAATTTGCGTAAACCTCACGCAGTTAGGCCTCCTTTGAAGAGTTTTACTTCTGGAAACTCACTAGGTAGTGTTTCCTTAATACAAGGTTATAGGTTTTAGAGCATGGCTGTATGAGGAAGCATGGACCTACTGAAGCAAGTCCAGTGTAATGCCACAAAGGGGATTAGAGGGATGGAGCACCTCTCCTATGAAGACAGGCTGAGAGAGGGGGTTGCTCAGCCTGGAGAAGGCTCCAGGGAGATCTTGTTGCAGCCTTCACCTAAAGAGAGATTACAAGAAAGGTGTGGAGAAGGACTGTTTACAAAGGAATGTGGGGGTAGAGCAAGGGGTAATGTTTTAAGTTGCAGAAGGGTAGATTTAGATTAGCTCTAAGGAAATTTTTTATGATGAGGCAGAACTGGAACAGGTTGCCCAGAGAAGTTGTGGCTGCCTTCTCCCTGGCGGTGTTCAAGGCCAGGCTGGATGGGGCTTTGGACAACCTGGTCTAGTGAAGGGTGTCCCTTCCCACAGCAGGGTGTTGGAACTAGATGATCTTTAAAGTCCTTTCCAGCCCAAACTATTCTGTGATTCTTTTAAATTGCAGATAGCCTGTGCATGCAGTCAGGGGTGATTTCACCAAGCTGTTTCCTTCCAGTTAGACAGGTTTACAATGTTTGTCATAGTTACTTATACCTAACCTCTTGAGAGACTGGCTTTCTCGTAAGGTTCTTGCTCTGTCTGCCACAAGAGAAAAGCAGTCCATGTGAACACCCATTAGAGACAAAGGAAGGAATGGGCCCAGAGCAATCTGATCTCTGGTCCAGAATTGAGAATCTTTCATCATCCACTTGAAGGCTCACATGATACTATTTATTTGTAAAGAGGCTGCTCCTGGGTATCAGGAAAATAGCCAAGTACACAGAAAGTTGGAAGAGTTGTGTGCAACCTCTTACTGCAGTAATAAGAAATACAGCTTCCGCACAAAGCAACATAGTTGTAGTCTCTGAAGATGCTCTTCATACAAGAAAAATAAACAGTCTGATCAACATGCTCTTGATAGCCAGCAGATAGTAAGAGTCACATAGGCTCATGAGTTGATCTGCTATAGTCTAACTGACTATGGAATGAAAGTCCATCTAGGTTTTTTATTGGTCAAAAGCAACTGCTTAAGAAAGTGTACGAAAATACAGATGAATACAGTGTGATCCTATTCCCAGTATACTTTCCTGCTTTTCAAATTTTGGTGGCCTATAAACTCATTATAAGCAGAAGTTCTATCCAGAACACTATTTAATGGCTGTTGAATTTCCTTTCATGATATTGCCTATTTTCTTTTTTGGACCCAAATCTATTTTTGCCTAAGGTACTAAGGCAAAAATTAATTAAGAGCCACTTAAAAATACTTCCTTTTGATTTTCTAAATTAGTAATTAGGTACTTTCTATTTTTTGTGCTGTGAGAAGTGTTGGATAATAATTTCTGAGTACCTTCTCTGCACCATGCACAATGCCAAAAAATTTGGGTTTTGTTTTTTCTCTTCTTTCAGCCATTTTTCTTCCCAGACTGAAGAGACCTAATTTCTCCCCACACAGAAGGACAGGGCATCCAATAGAAGATTTGCTTCAGGAGAAAGCAGACAATAACTTGCTGTCTGTGTGGAAAGGATGAAAAGTCTGTCTTTCCTGGACTGAAGGCTTGGGTATCTGGAGTCTGGAGCTCACCCCCAGGATGGAGAGACCAAGTTCCAGTACTTCCTCACACCTGTAATGACTAACAGCACCACAGACTAACGGGCTGCTGCTTCTGTCTTAGTACCCACAGATTTTGGGCTGAGGTTGCATGAGACCCTGCTCCACCACAACAAAAAGCCCAGTAAGAGACACCAGTCCATCAGCATAATGAAATTTTATCTCCACCAGTCAAACTAACCTAGGAAAGGACTTTGAAAAGATTTACCAATTTTGGCTTTGTATCTGGGTGTGTAGTTATTATTGACATAAAAAAATAATACATGTACTCCTTGGCTTTCAATCTCCCTTAATTATATATTGTAATGGGGCTAGTTGCCAATATAAAGGAAGAGGGGAGAGTTTATCCTCTTGATCCAGATGGGTTCTTTATGGGCCTTTACTCTTACCAGCCATAACAGTCTATGTCTGGCACACTGAAGAATGGGACCTAGTTTTTCATTTCTGTTACACTGGGTCTGTGAACGTAGCTGTTTCCTCTTGCCTCTCCAATTTCTCCTACAGAGCAGGAGTGGACTGTCCCCTTGAACTGCTCTGCTCAGTACAGAGAGTTTAAAGCCAGACCGGATTTGAGTATGCAGTGAATGCAGTGCCTCTACATAATCAGCACAAAAGACCAGTTCTTCTTGAGGCTGATCTTGCCTAAGATCTGAATCTCAAGGCTGTGCCTCCTCTGAATCTACAGTCAGCTTATAGTGTACCTTCACTCACTTGCGACTTTGCATGCGCTTCAATTAAGTTATTACCATTAGGTGGTTTAAATTACCCTCCTTCTGCTCTCTGCTTCAAATAAATCATCTGCATTCGCTCCCCCTTTGCCATTAAGGCAAATCTCTCACCAGTTAGCATGAGTCAGTGACAAAAATTGTCCTTACCTTCCCATCCATTATAGTGACAACATCAGGCAAACCACCAATGACTTTACCACGATCTAGGAGTAAAAGAAAAAATATGTTGGTTATGTGAAGTTTAGAAGAAAGTTACCAATTTTCCAATGACTTTATTACTTTGTGCCATATTAGTCACAACTTTTGTTTCTACTTATCTTTAAAAAATGTAGGTTTTGTTTAATTAAATATAAAATAATGCAATTTTTGTGATATTTTGTGTGACTTCTTTTTAGCATATTTTATGGTCCCCTTAGATTTTTTAGCAGAGATTGTGCTACAGCATTCTAAACTGATATACATAACAACCTTGAAGCCATTGCTGAACTTGACAGTTTGTGCTTTGGGCACAGAGCAAAGCAAGGAACATGCTTTTAGTATCTCAGTGGTATCTAAGATCTAAGGAAAATTTGTTCTGCCACTCTGCGGGCAGAAGCATCTTGTCATTGCCAGGGGAACTGATATCAAAGTGCAATAATTCCTACAGCCTCAAACAGTAATAAGCTTCCCCACTATCTGTGTCTCAGCAGGTATTGCACCAACTAGATTACCAACCAATTTTTTACTTAATAGGTAGATCCCACTATTTAGTATCATCATCAGCTTTCAGAGTCTCCTTGTGTGGTACCAAGAAGCTCACACTTCACAAAACCTCTGCAGACACAGGAAGATATAGTGGAGGCTTGCAAAATGTGCAAACTTTTAGTGGGTTTCCATTGGAATTAAAGACAAATAAACCCACAAATTACTATTATTATTGCACTGTTATATGCTAACAGGGGATTTCTGCAGCCACAGACTTCTGAAGGCTGTGACAGCATATCATGATGGATGCCTTAAAGAGAACACTAGACTACATTGTGGAACACCTTTGATAAAACATAAAATAAACTTACTCTTCTCAGCAAAAGCAGCAGCCCTAAAATTGTCGAGGAGGAGAGGAAAAGAAATACATGATGTTATTAATGATTTTTTTTTCATAAATTAAGACACTATTGTTACAGCACTAAAATGCAATATAGGTAGTGCTTACTTGAGTCGCTGGAATTCTGTATATGCATCATCAAAAGCTGTAACACAAGAGTTGAGAGAGTTACTGTCCATAAACATAACTTGCACTTGGAGCTCAGTATAAACATTTCAACACATACCCATCTATGTGTTTGTTAAAGAGCTTGTCAAAGCTCTTTTAGAACCCATACAGGGTTGCACAGTAGCAAAATGGGGAACCAAAATGGGTGATGATAACAGATACAAGACTAAAAAGATCAGAACATTTATGCAACTAAACTGCAACAGGTTTTGACCAAAGGCTTTCTCTTTTTTCCTGTTATTCCTCTGATTATTGTCAGTTAATTCTGGTTAATTCATTAAAATCTACCATGTATGATTTTATCAATATACCTTGCCCAGACAGATCAAGTGTGCGTTTGTAGGATTCCTTGCCACCAAAGATTTCAAAGGTGTAGTTCCCCTTATCCTTTTCAGTGGGTTCAACTATCTGTAGCCATGCAACATCCTCTCCACCTCCAATCTTCATCCTTTCACCAGAAGAAATCTTAGATTCCCTTACAAAAAATAAGGAATACAAATTAGTTTGAACATTCTTTTCATGTATGTTCTCCATAGGACATAATATGTATAAAGTTACAAAGAATAAAGTTGTCCTGGCTAACTGCAGGAGGGTTGGACTAGATGAACTTTAAAGGTCCCTTCCAACCCAACAGATTCTGTAATTCTATGATTCTATAACATACAGATAATTTTGTTTAGATTTATCTAAACTATAGACAAATTGCAACTATTGCATCAATTTCACAAGAAGTTCCTTTATTCCTTGTGGGGATATGATACGCTTTGCAACAATTAACCTGAGCTTTCATTCCTAAGATTAATTTATTCACCCTCTTCTCATTCTCCTTCTCTCCATACGCACAATCAATCAACTGTGTTTATATCTATATGCACATACATGTATGCATGTGAAAATGGTGCATGAATTCAGAGTTCTGTGCACTTCATACACACTATTGTGGAATAAATCAGAATAACATTTTCTGATGAGAAAAAAATGTTTACCTTTCGTTAACTTCAAAATTGATAAAGAGAAAAAAGATTTGCATACAGTTCATTATTATTAAGTCAAAATACACCTTTATTTGCTTAAGAACAAAATAAGAAGCAAATTTCTTAACTGCAGATCAAGAGTTCTTTAAAATACAGTAGCATTCGATTGACTTCTCATCACTATCTAAGATAGGAATACAGCAAATGCCCTAGGGATTAAGATTAATCATTCTTCTGGTCCATAATCTGTCCTGAAGCTCTTTAGGGAGAGAATGTGAAGTTTCATAGCTAGAGTTACTTTGATGGGAAAAAAGGAATTTTTACTATTGCTTTTTCTGTAAGTTGACTATATTGAGTTCAGTGTACAATATTATATACCTGGATAGAAACTACTACATATTAGAAAATACTATATCTAATATTCCCACTCTGCCATGAGTGGACGATACATGCTGGCCCTACAACTTGTATTATGCTCCCCGCTATGGATATTCAATACCAGCTAGAAATGTCCATGACGTTTCATGGTGTGCAGACAATGGCAAAAAACCCCATAGATGGTCTAGCCTTGCATTTTTTCCAGGAAGAAAATTGCGACAAGTCCATTTAAAAGAGATGGGAAGTTCAGGAAGGCTGGAGGTTTAGTTTGTTTTAGCGTTAACAGCTCTGGCTTCTTATCACTGGTTTCATGGGAAATCTGAGATTTTATTTGTTCAAAATCTGTGTTCTATGATCTTCAAGACAATCAACATGTAAGACGTTATAAAATCTGAAATATTAGGAGGAGAGGAGGTGTCTGTATGCAAATATAAACAAGTACACTTATAGTTCTGTATAAGCCATGTAGCATTATCTGGTTTTATATTTCTATGCACTGGGGGGTTCTATGAACTCAATAATAAAAGACAGGCAAAAAAATAGTTTTATTTCCTTTTCAATCATATTAATATCACTTTTACTGAAAGAAAGAGCATAACGTACTGAGTAAAAAGCTTGAGTTATAACTACAGCTGCACACCGTTGCAGAAGTGTTCTCGAGATCCCTGAAGCTGATAATCACTGATAATCCTGTCTTCATAGAAATCAAGGACTGGACAGCATTGTAAAACTAGGACAACATGCTAATAAAGCAGCCTCTTCCGGTCCAAGTCAGACCAGCTCAGTGTGTCACCTTTGTAGGCCATCAAGGAATGTGAAAGTTGAAACCACTTGAAGGGTATTAAATCCTTCCAAACTTTACCTGCAGTTTCAAACAAATGAGGGCCTGACAGAAAATTATTTGAACACACATTTAATGGTAAATACACAGATTAATGGAGTGCCTCCAAAGTCAAAGATTAATGTAACATGAGGATGGAAAACCACTGGAATCTTCAAAGGTCATTTCTGGTCACAATTTCAGCTCTGAGGGCTATTCTCAAAAGTATTCTGTGCCTCACTGAACATCTTTTCAAAGAAGGGAAACAAAATTAAATATTTTGGGTTACTTAAGACTATCAGTTTTGGAATAAAAATACTTTCTTAATACCGGTTTTTATTAAACTGTGAAAGCAGATCCTTGGTATTCACCTAGTACTGGAGGAGAATTTCATCCATTTTAAGAAAAGGCACCCCTGCGTAGAAAACAATGCTTGGATACATTTTTATATCTGAAACAACCAGTTAATATAGTGAAAGACAAAGAGTTTTGTGTTTAGGAGGTGCCTGAATTACTGTAGATGCTTTTTAACTGTCTATTACAGCCCTCCTGATAGTTTTTGGACAAGTCCATTTATATTTCTATGCACTATCTATGTGAAAAGAGAAAATGAAGTGCTGGAAAGAGAAATTCATTCATGTGGTCCAGTTACTAAATGAATGCCACGTAATATTAAATAGTAAACTATAAACATGGCATTATTTCTCAAATAATGCTGAAAAAATATTATCCTCTACCTGTGAGACCAGTTGACTTTCATTTCTTCATTGTAATACTTTAGGAAACACTGGAGCCTTATTCCTTCCTCAGTGCAAAGGATCTTCAGTGGAGAGGCTGACTTACCTAAGTAAAATAGAATATATGCACATCAAACAGGATAGTGGAATGAACAGGAAAGAAGCAAATGGTTACTTGTACTTTCAGGACGCAACACACACACACAAAATCAGTGTCTGAGCCACGATTCTCAGCTACCACAAAGAGACAATGGTTCATGCTTCTCAAAGAAAGTCTGCTGATTTATATCAGGTGAAATTTCAGTATAAGTTTATAGTTCTATCTTCATATGCAAGCATTATGATGAGCAAGATTCATTGTTAAATAATAAGCTAGCCATATAATTTCTGTGGAATATTGTCATGATTCTAATTGCACAAAATATTTATTCTTGTGCAACCTCTTTTCTCTCAGAAGAATGAATCCCAGCTTCTTACTGGGAGCAGCATCAGAATCTCATCCCCTCTGTATCAAGGTTTACTTACTAATGGGAAGTAAGAAGACTATTATGACTACAACATTGTCCCAGTATCTAAACCAAACAAGCTAGGTGGAATAATACTTTGTTCCCTTTAAATAGTGTCAATTAGCAAGGTCAACCACCTATTCAGAAACTTAATTACATGTCCATAATAATATAAGCATCATGACTCTAAGAGATTTCCCACTTACAATCAAAATTGTCTGCCTCAGGCTCAGATGACTTTAACATAAAAACTTAAATGAAAATCCAAAG
This sequence comes from Laterallus jamaicensis coturniculus, assembly GCA_022605575.1. Classification (NCBI taxonomy): domain Eukaryota; kingdom Metazoa; phylum Chordata; class Aves; order Gruiformes; family Rallidae; genus Laterallus; species Laterallus jamaicensis. The sequence continues at coordinate 91,475,921 of JAKCOX010000001.1, forward strand.
CAACATTTACTTACCGCTGACTCCACTCAATGCCAGCATTATATCATCATACACTGGGAAGGAAAAAAAAAAAGTACCATCAAAATTCAATCATAATATAGCTTTGTTATGTTCTGTTTAATTAAAGCAATATGGGAAATCTGCACATCCTTAGGCAAAGAAAACCATTAAAACTGCAACAGGTGTATGGGACAAATTTAAGACTGTGTACAGCATGTGAATTCTGTGCTGTGTCACTGAGTATCTGCTGTGTGTGGAGTCAGCTTTCTGTGTCAAGTCTTTGCATCTATATCTCTCAGATCATAAACAATGAAAGGTCATTAAAATTGGATAGTTCACATTCAAAGGAGAGTGCAGGGAAAAGAGAAATTGTCACATTCTAGGTGAAAACAGTTTTCACCTGGTCCCTGTAGGGTGACATTTGACAAATGTAAACTACTTCAACAGCAAGTGAAAGGAACCAGGTATTATATCAAGCTTTTGAAATATCACAGAGCTGGTGGGTTTGCAGAAGGGGAGAACCCTGGAGACAAGGGCAGAAGAGTGGGGAACACTTTCATAGCAGAAAAATCCTATTCAGTGTCACTGTGGTTTTTTAATGAATATAAATATACATAGAATTACAATAGCTCACTACAATATCCAATAGCCTTATTTAAATGCCTATCATTGGTGCATTTTAGGCTAGATTCTCTTACCTTTATTTACATTTATCTTCATTTGAATGCCAACGCACACAGAGCTTGAACTAACCTGCTTAATACAATATTCAGTGTTCCAGGCGTCTATTCATGCTAAACTTCTCTGTTTATCCTTTATGTTTCAAGGCTAACCACCAACTGGGAGACCCACTGCTTGGTGTAACACTACAGTTCTTGTGACTTTGTTGGTCGCCACTATGTATGATGGAGCCCTGCCTTCCTGGAGATGGCTGAACACCTGCCTGCTCAGGAGAAGCAGTGCGTTAATTCCTTATTTTGCTTTGCCTACATGACAGATTTTGCTTTACCTATTAAACCCACTATTATCTCAACCCATGAGTTTTCTTACTTTTCTCCTTCCAACTCTCTCCCTCATCCCACTGAGGGTGAGTGGGGTAATGGCTGTATGGGGCTGAGCTGCCCACTGGGTTTAACCAACTAAATCACTTTATGATTTTATAGTCAAAATAACTCTCAGTCCCCTCTGACAGTCCCACATCAACATATTTGGGTTTTTAGGGATTTTCATCAATATTAAAGCTTGGGAAGGGGTAGAAGGTGGGGGGAAGGGGCTCTACAAAAGTTCTCACATAAAAGGGAGTACCTCTCTGAGTAGAAACTTACTCCATTTCTTGCCTGTCACTGTTAGAGATTAATCATTATAATGCCCAGAGTCATCCTTTCTAAACTGGTGATCTGCAGTTCAGGCTTCTATAACGTAAGAGAACTGAAATGCAAAGGAGCCCAAGAACAGTACCTAACTCTTGAGAACATGTGGAGATCATTATTTCAATATAGTAAACTGAATGTTACCTTTTCCTGATAATTCAAGAGTAGATACATCATGACCTCTATCATCTGATAGTGTCGCCTTATAAACTCCTTCATCTTTGCGAGACAGCTACAGGGAAAACACAAGATGTTTACTGACAGACTGGATAAGAGTACAACTTTAGCTCAACACCTGCAGGATTTTCTAAATCAAAAAAATATATATTGTACCTCATTCTAGGTAAACCATTCTTACCAGAGTTGAGATGGAAACTATAAATGGCTTGTGCATGCTTTTTTAATGGAGCTGCAATTAGTTCTTAAGTCTACAGAATATTCTGATTTCAGTTCAATTGGCTTGAGAAACTGTGTTTTATCTCTTATTCCAGAAGGACAAACAGGATTGATCCTGTTCAGTAGAAATAACAATTACTGTAGTAAGATGCCACAGAGGGTAACTTCAACCCACACAAACTTTAGATACATCATCTTTCTTCATTCCAAAATTATTATTTATTTGAATCAATCTATGCAAAGCATAACAAGAGATCAATATCCTTTAACTGTCAAGATACCAACTCAGTAGCTTTCATTCAAGCAGCAATTGTACCCAGATTTTATCTGTGCTAAGCAAATAATGAATTCATTACCCTTGGAGAGCTTAGATTCTAAAATCTAACACAGTGATACTGCATTAAAAGCAGTTGGGATTTTTGCCTTGGGTGTTTTCTTTTAATTTATTTTAAAACCTGAAGAAAATATATAAACAACTACATATAGATTGGAGATTATATAATTGGATCTTAGACATATGCAAGACCACAATTCAGTAAAAAAGTAGAAGCACCATATGACTGAATTACAAGAAAAATTCAAGACAAGCAGAAACCACCCTCCTCCCCAAAAAAGTCTACTCAAGACAAATGAAGCTGGAAGAAAGTCTTCAGAAGAAGAAGAAAGCACTCTTGCAAGTGAAATGAAGGAAGGAAATTAGAAGAATATGAAACTAGTAGATAAGAAAATAAATCAATCAATCAAGTGGAATGTGTTTTTTCTGAAAGCAGAAAAACTTGCTCCAGGGAGGTTTTGGCACTTGACAGAGGCTGCAACTGTACAAGGTTAGGTTATCCTGTTTGCATAGAGATCGATCTTAAGAAGCCATATACCTCAAACCTATTCATTTTAGGAAATAAAACTGAAACACTGTCAGAAATTAGGTGCTTGAACAAATTGAAAAATTAGGGACCAATAAGGAAGAACGAGATAGAGTTCACCTAAGGACATTGAAGCAATTTAAGCATGAACTGTCTGAGCTGATACCAAAAATAGATATTCTATTACCAGCATTAGTTAGTCACCAGCTAATTGCAGGGTAGCAAATACGCTTTTTCTTAAAACAGTTCACAGAAATCATGATAGTAGGTTTAGTGCTCTGCCTGGTAAACCTATAGCATGTCAAGCAGAAGCTGTCATTTCTAATCAGAATTTGATACTGTACCCTGGGAATACTGAGGTGACATTCTCCCTTCTGCAGATCAGGTATCTCATCAACGTCAATCCCAGAACCATCCTTATACCACTTGAAAATAGACTCCTTCTTTGTGTTTGCAACCTGTACAACACAAAAGACACATAAGTCTGGCTATGTCCCAAAGAAAGGCATTGCAGGTAGGTAGTCACGAAAGTACTTGCAATGTAAGAAGCCCATTTTTTATAAAACATGACAAATAAAGCTAAGCAAAAAAACCCAAAAACATTTCAAGTCTTCACAAAGTCAAGACTAAGCAAATCTTAGTCCTACAGTATTTATTTCCAGCACAAAAGTGGTCAGAAGTATACAGCTGACAGTTTCAGAGCCCTTGTCAAAACTGTAAAGGCAATTCTGTCAGTCTCTTCCTTTAAAGGTTTGTGCACCCTTGCTATGTGGTTGTAGACTGTCTAGAGATAACTGTGAGAAGTACCTTGAAATTAGAGCTGCTGAACTCTCCTTTATCTTCCTGCATTTGAAGTGTGTCTCGAGAGAGCTGTAACACAGAACCTAGGCCCAAATTTAGAGCATCTTCAGCCAAGTTGCAGATTTATCCCAGCTACCTAAGCAATGTCTTTCAGGGCTAAACTGCAGAGAGCAACTGAAATTACTATTCTGAAAGCATTTGAGACTTCAAAATTGTGAGCTGCACCAGAAACCTTTTTTTTCTACTACTATTGTGTCCTATGGAAAGTACAAAGACCAGAGGAATCCTACAAATTGCAGTCTCTCCTAACACAGAAGGGTTTAACAATGTAGTGCAAATGCAGAGAAGTTGCTTGAAAGACAGATTCTTTTCTGTAGTAGCAGCAACTCATCTAAACAATGTATAAGTAGATTACAGCTATACCTCGAGTACTGCTCTAATTTTGAAATCTAAATTGTATTACTGATGCTTAAAATACTGCTGGATAAATGACCTCAAACTGTGAATCGGAACAAGCTAGCAGCCCAGCTCTCTCTTTTTTCTCCCTTTCAGAAACCCTATGGCTTATTTGACATCACTATCCCCATAGCCTTCTAAAAAATCACAGAAATGCAATGGTATTTCCGTGTGTAGCCTGAATTACCGGTCAGCATGGCTTAGGTAGAAGGATAGATCTAGCGGGACATTTTTCAGTCCCCAGGCAGTTGCTTTAAAAAGCCTCTTTAAAAAGAACTGAACAAAAGGATAGAGGGCAGTCCAGAAGTTAATACAGATGTACAGTAGTTTTCAAGTGACTTGCTTGGAGGTAAAAAACATGCACCAATTTCCAGTCCTTTCACTTTAGAGAAGTCTTCCTCCATAGATGAACAGTTCTGTGAAAGTCCTCTATAGAGGTGACTAGACAAATAGGAGCCCCCCCTATACAGATTCCTGGTCATCTCTATAAAACCTGCTCAAATTAATCACATGTATTACTGCATAACAACCAGCGTGGTTGCTATGGATATCTGACAGAGTATTTGAGATCACAACCTGGCCCAAAGCAATGTCTTGAGCAGCATTTTACATTTACCAGTAACTACAAAGTGGCTATTCCTGTAGTCATATGACGTGAGTGGGAATTTTATTTGAACAAAGCCTGAAGGAACAAGCCTATAGTGCTTTTCAACAATTTTTCATCAAAGACTGTTACCACTCAATCTGACAATAAATAGACTGAGTTTCAGACACATGCAATTTGCAGCAGCAAAGTTATTTCATGTTGACATTTACTATGAAAAGTTACCTTTTTTTGCTGCTTAGCCATACACAAAAATCTTGCTTTTACAGACACAGTACAAATAAGGATCAAAGTTATGCAAGACCAGGTAGCTTTTGAACATTCTGAAATATAGAAGTACTTGGAAAAAAAATGATAGCAGATGCTGCTATATGAAGAAAAAACAAACACCCTCAAATTATCATTCAGATGAACAAACCTATCTCACTGGCATGCAGGGGCTGAAATAACAAGAACAAGGTCATCAATGCCAGCTATTTCAGAATTAAATAAGAAATCAATACAAAGTCAATCAGGTCCAATCACATAGAAAGTAAGTCGTACGTGAAGTAATGTGTGTTATTTTTGATTTACTATTTTAAAACACAATCCATATTGGTTCATTATAACTGTTATAGGCCTGAATTATACAGTCAGTCCTCTGCTGTACACAAGCTTCCAGTTGGCTTGGTTTCTTAAGTCCCCTATTTCATACCATGGCCTTTGAGAAAGTGAAGGCAAAAAGCCCTCTATTACAGGTACTTCCTTCAGATTATCCCAGGCTTTTTCAAGAGATAAAAATCACCTGTGACAATTATTTTTGCACAGGACCTCTAAACAGAGCCTAGAAAAGACCAGGACCAAGTGCTATGATATGCCATGGGGAGACACTCTTTGGATGTTTTTATTACAGCAGAAATAATCCAGGGCAGCCGCACTTCTAACTTGAATGTCAAGCATCTGAAGCTTGTAGGACAAATCCAGGTTTTATTGTTCAAACTCTACCTACGTACAACTATCAGTTAAACAGGCATAAACAACTGCACCATGTGCATCTAATGGCCAGTCACATACTAACAGTAACAAACGTTATAAGGTCAATGGCATAGTTAAAATGATGAGTGTGCAAACAGCCCACATCCTAGATTTCATTTACATAAAATGTTCTGACCTTATGAACAAAACGTACACTGGTGAAACACACATAATCAGGCACTCTGCCTTTCACAGTTTCAGTGGTATAAACAGGCTTGACAGTCAATGAAAGAAGGATAATTTCAGATTAATTTGTAGAGAATTAACACTAGCATAACTGGTTCAGCAACATTTAATTCCCCATGTGAATGAAAGGATAAGCAGGGTTCATGCCTGAGGCAAATGCATGTTGAGATTATAAAGTACTCCAGCTATGCAGCCCAGCACCAGCTAATGTACCATGTTAGCTAATGAGTGTTGAGCCCTAAAATGGGGGCACATAGAATGGCAGCTTCACTGCCCAGGTCAGTTCTGCTGGGAATAACTTGAGGTTAAAGGTCTCCCAATTAGTGAGCAGTAAAAGAGAAAGGAAAAAGTCAGACAAATGTGCATGTAAATTGCTCATAATGAATGATTCAAGTTAGTCTAATTAAAAGCCAAAAACTTAATCAAAAGAAGTGTCCAGATTACAGGAAAAGGTAATGAAGAAGAGTCTGATGACTGTTGAATTCAATTAACTTAGTTATTCAGACCTCTAATTAGTCACTCTAGAAGAACAACAAATTTAAAATATAGCCGTTTAGAATGGCATATAAAGATGCTAATAGCAGAAAATAAACTAAACTCCATGCACTTTAGCATTAGTTAGGATTCAAAAGTTATTAGCCAAAACCAATAAAAAGCATGTTTATTACATTAATTCTAGAAGCCTTTGTTACATGTTTGGTTACAGCTGATTAAATACTAGATGCTTTGGTAGAGGAACCTCTAAATCAGAATACAGCGAGGAAGGAGTTTGAACTTTGGCTTTTTGTGGCTATTTTTGCAGAAGGAAGACAGACCATTAAGGGATTTTTTTTTTATAACTCACATTACTATGAAGAATTAGATCACCTAACACATTTAGAAATGTCCTGTAATTTTGGGAGTTTTTTGTTTAATGACGACTACTGCGTAAGAATAGTAAGTTGGAAATTTTGATTATAAATATTTCTAAATAGTAAAAAAGTTTTCATATGAAACTTTTAATTTGAAAAAAATCAAAATCTTTCCTCACATTTTCCTACCTCAATTTTTAATCATTACATTCTGAAAAATTATTTCAAGTATATTTCCTCACCTTACAAGAAAGTAAAACTTCACATTCCTCTGTCACTTTCCAATACAAAAACTCTGAGAAGTGAGGACCTAAGAAACAAAATTGTCGTAAAGTATATGTTGTAGAGTGACAACTATCAGAGAGGTGGAGTGAAAAAAAAGAAAAAAAATGACAATTATAACATCCTTAACACCAGAAAAATGAGAGGGAACTCTTAAACTAGAAAGAAAATTCTGCAGTAAGTTTTTATCATATTCACCCAGGTGTCTACAGCGTAGCTGAGAAACCTGAAGCTCATCTCAGTTTGTATGATAAGTCATGTAGTGTTTCAAAACGTAAAATGGTAAATGAGATAAATTAGTATATTAAATACACTTAATATACTAATTAAACATGTTGGCCCGGCTGCCAACTAAACATAGGAAAGAGAGTAGCTACAAGTGTACAAACAATGTATTTAATGCAAAGGGAACTGGAGAAAAAACAAATGTATACAAACACCCAATTATGTGTTCAAGGCAAAATTCTCACAGTGGATATTATTTGTCCACAGTATATAAAGTTAAAGATGGCATTAAACATTAAAAGCAGAACAAGAAATATTCCTTTTTCCCTCTGAGGTTCCAATCCTGCAAATATAAATATCCTTAAGTAAATTTAGTAACATACATAGCCTTTTAAAAGTTATTGTAGTTACTCATATCAATAAATTTATGTTTTATTGTCTGCAGGATCAGGACCCATAATAATAATATCCAGACCTTGGTGGTAGCAAAGTTCCAGACTTTCATTTAAAGAATTATTGAGAACTGAAAGATCTTGTGAGCTTATGTTGTAAGTTGTATAAAGCCTTTCCTAAATCTATTTCTAAAAATGATCCCACCCCAAAAAATCTAATATATAATAGCATTATATCGTTTATGTAGAGAATCTTACCTAAGCTATTTAGAATAAATATTATTGTCGTTACTTTCATTCTAAAAGCCATGTGCTTGCAAAGTGAATATTATGAACTAGAGCTCAAACTCAATTTTTTTAAGATTTCACAGAGATAGACTTCTGAAATAGATATCTAAGAGTAATTCTTACTCAGACCTGCAAACAATATAAAAAAAACAAGTATATAACAAACTCTGCAACTATATGGCAACTATGCAACAAATACGTATTTGTTTCCTGGAATTTTGCCTGGACAGAAACCACAGGATCAGACTTTTAATCTCCCTTGTCTGACACTATGCTGTCTATGGTTTGTCAATTATATTGAAGGGACAATTTAAAACTAAATGTCTTGTTGGATATTCTCATTAATATTGAGCAAAGATAACCACTTGTAAGGACTCACAGTTTATTTCTCTATTTAGTTAAAGTGTTCTGTCACAATTTGCATATATCACATGGCAATGTTGCACAATAAGATCCTCCAAGGGTTCAGTGTCTACTCAAACTGTGGAATCATCTTCTAAAGAAACCAATGGAAGTTGGAAGCATTTAGTATTCACCAGGGATGCATCATCAGCTGCAAACTGGACCTAAAGTCACCAATCTACTCTGTCTTACCTTGCTTCCTGAGAAATTCCTTTCGCTGGAGTTCAGACTCAGCCAGTACTGCCTTGAATGCTAAATTTTAGAAGAGGTGAATGAAAAATGAGTTAGTCACAAAATTACTCAAAGATTAATTGAAGTTCATTTCTTCATCAAAGTTTCAATGTTTCAGTGAACATACCATCTCCAATCAGAACTAAAGAAGACTGGTTCTTGGCCTTTCCATCTTGAATCTGTACTGTGTAGGTACCTTCATTGTCAATTGTAAATCGGTCCATAACCATTTCTATAATGCCATTGGAACGGTCACAATTTATTTTATGCCTCTGAAATAAACAATCAATAACTTTACTGTAGTATGGTATAAATTACTTATGATTCCTTATTGAATTAATCACGATTTATCTCCCTACCTCTACACTCAATCTTCTTCATGTCCTTTTAATTGTAAACTATGGAAACAGGGCTGGCTTGTATTTACTGTTGTACCACAAGATCCCAGTGGTGACAGAAAACTCTGTGTGCAGCTGCATTTGGAATCCTTGAGTCATCATTACACAGCTGGTTTGGATTTAAAAATAATAGTTTATGGCAATTTGCATGTTTGAAGAAGAGCCTACATGGCCAGCCTCTAGCTGCACTACAGCTTACATTTCAACAAGGGCTTTTGCTAGGCTGAAGCATTATTCCTAGCAGAGTCCAGAAATAGCTGGAAGTATTATGTTTGTGAACACAAATGTGGATCTCCAAATAAATCGATCAAAACAAATCCAAGAAGTCACCACTAGTAAATACCTGTGAGACATATGTGGCAGTTCAATACTGGATCTTATTTTCTCACTAAAAACATTTATTCAGGAAGGGTATAATGATTTCTTCATCTAATGCTAGATTTTTTTTTCAAGGAACACTAAAGTGCAAGACCATGAGAACGGTAACTTGTGCAAAGCCAACAAAGCTTCTGGGAAATAAAAAGATCAACCAAGTTCAGCAAAAGAGAATTAGAATTCTGTTGAAACATCCAGTTACCTACTAAAGTGCTTGCAGAATACCCAAAACACCAAACATTGTCTTGAATTCAAAGTTAAATATGCTTTTCACTGTTTGTGCCCTTTTTGTGTTTGCTTTCTATTAAATATTCCAGAAAGACAAATTATGGTCAGGCATAGTGAAGGAAACAGAAAATTGCAAGTAAATATTAGACAATACTTGCAAAATATGTGTTTTGAATTTGCAGGTACTATTTTAGATACAGTCCTCTTTCATTCAGTGAGTAACAACCATGAGGACTGTGGATACCACTAACAGTGACGTTGTTTGAATCTCAACTAACAAATTCTTCAGGCAATGTAAAGAAAGTCCCAGAAAGTTACTAGTTGAATACTTTTAGGTGATCAGTGTGGTCAAGGATATTACACACAAACTGTTCCATTCATGATGGGACAGAAAAGTAAATGTCACCATCTGGAAGGAGTTCTATGCAATAAATTATTAGAGACTCTATTATTGTTAAAAGGAGACATGAAGCCTTATAAAAGGAGTATTTTGATTAACCTTTTTACTGGACTCCAAAAGTAGAAAAAGATACCTAAAACTATAGGTAAAGTTTATGAAAGGGAAAGAAAGAAGGAAGGAGGGAAGAGAGCTAGTAAAAATACCATTTATTAAACTCTTCCTTAAGTGGAAGAACCTTCAAGTAGTGATCCAAAATTAGAAGCATTGACCCCACAAATATATCTGCTTCAGCTTTGAGGGACACCTCCTGGCCAGCCTCAAGAGCACATTCACTCTTGTATGGACAAGAAGTCTGGAAGGATAGTGTAGACATAGTAAAGAAGTTTAGCATTCATTACTAGTACTTTCAAATTTGCAAGTAGTACTAGTTTAAAACTTAATGGGGGAACTAAAGAATGATTAGAAAATATAATGGAATTAATGAAGCAGTAGGCAACAGATTTATTAGGATAATAATTTATTAAGTAAATTAGAGGGAAGAGACTGAGGTATTGCATTTATATAAAATAACGCTGGAAAATGCTCATATAATTTGGAGAAACACTTTTACTTATATAGTTCAAAGAAACATATAGTGTCAAAAAATAAGGCAAGATTTAATTAATCGTGAAATTAAGTAGAAAAATTGCTTATGTAAGAGTTCATCTCTAAGAGTTGAGGAGATAGGCCAGGTAGGTTAAAAAGTGAAATTATAAACTTCGCCAAACTATCAAAACTTGCAGATTCAAGTTCTCACTTACAGTTTCTTGCCCACAGAGGTCAAGGACAACACTTGCACTCATTTCATGAGTTCTTGGGTAAAAGCTAAAGTGAGATTTGCCAGAAGCAGAAAAATAAGAGCAAGATGTATGTTTTAATCTGATCCTTTATCATGCTTCCAGATATTTTTTTTTTAATTTCTTGCTTTTGGGTAAAGGCAAAAAATATTGAAGTCCTAAAATTGCAGCTGATTGAATGGGGCCCAGTTCATTCCATTATCAGATTATTTTTAAATCTTACTGAAACCATTCCCTGTTAGGAACTAGAAGGAAAAATTTATCACTTCAGCCAATGTCAAGAATCAGACTACAATTCACCAGCATAACGGTCTATTGAACATGTTTAGTGACTGTAGCCCAGTCTCCAGGCAGGTTTTAGAGTGTAATTAGGCTTCTAACTATTGCCATTATGCAGCAAGATGAAGTTCAATGATTTTATGGGCACCATAAATACTAGGCTTTTATGTGACTTTCCACAAAAATCTAATCAGTCTCCAAACGTAAATGTCACCTGTGGGTTACTAATTAAAGAGGTGAAATAATGCAGCTCCACTTCAAGAATCTCTCTGATGTCAACACTTTCAAAACATATGCGAACTAAAAATAGCTCATTCTGTTCCACTCACATTGTCAAGACAAAATATTGTTGTTTCAATACATCCTAGGTACTAATATTTGGGTTTTCAGTGCTATAGTTTATTACTTCTTAAAGTTAAAAGAAAAAAACCCCAAACCAAAACCAACCAAAAACCTGGAGAAGTATTTTACTCAGAAACACTTCTTTTTCCATTTGTCAATATATAATTAAGGTAAATGCTCTTTGCTTTTCTATGTTATAAAAATGCTGATAAGCTTCTCTTCCAAAACAAAGGCTTTGGATCCTCAGGAATAAGCTGAACCTTTCAAACAGCTGCACTGGAGGTGGATTCCTCACAGGAAAACATATCTACAGTGCTGTACTTTATGCCCAGTAGACAAACCATACTCCAGCCCTGCAAAGGCGTGACCTTATTTTCTCTCAGCCCAGTGTGATCCCTTATTTGTGTCCCTTTCTATGAAAGCTCTTCTTAGAGCTATAAAAATGCAGGAAGCTGGTGGCCTGTCCTTCCATCTCCATGTAGTCACTCAATGCTTATTTGGTGGCTAGGACAAAATAACTAATTTAGAAGGTGACACCATCTAAAAGTTTTATATCTATGGCCATTGTTGCATTCTCAAGTGCCTCCCCAATTATATGTAAAACTAGTAGCACTAGATTCAGAGGGTTTCTGGGAACATCATGTCTTGCTGGCTTGGAGTCCAAAACTGCTGAAACAGCTTTTCTGTCTTGAGCTATTTTCCTAATGTATTTGTGGACTACTTTTAATCAGATATGTTTAATACTGCTCTGTGTCAAATTTCTCCTTTTCTTTGGCTGTTGGCTGTCTAGCTACCCAAAATTAATACAGACTTCTGAGAGTTGAACATCATTTCCTTTTATCGCTATGAAGAGACACACTATTCAGTAGGCATTCTATATTATAAAAAAGATTCAGGTTAAAGATTGACATTCCTTTTGGATATTATAAGACCTTAATAACATGGTTTTAAGTAAATGTAAAAATAGAATACCTCTTAATGCATAAAGGTTTATTAAACAAAACCATATATGTGGTACTCAATATGTACTTACGTCACTGTTTTCAACTTCTTTATCATTAATGACAAATCTGAAGGTAGAATCTGGTGATAAGCTTTCAGCTTGTATCCAGAAACGAACTTCTCCTTTGTCAAGAACCTCGTAAGCTAATTCTGATTTTAGAGGTATTGCTGCATAAAGAAAAGCAATCAAAAGTCAATAATCCATGAATCCTTGGGAGAAAAAAAACTATTGCAGAAAAAAATTACTATCACCCTATTATTTACGGAATGTTGGATATAGAATAAATTTTATAGAGGGAAAATGCATTTAATGCAGTTTTTGATTGTTTTTTAAATTAATTTCTCAAAGGGAGAAAATTCACTGCTTATAGTTTGCACATTGTTTAAGAAACTGACTAATAGCAAATAGTCTATTTTTAAAGTTAAGCTTCAAAAGACAATGATGATTCTATTCAATGAAATCTAGTATCTTTCTAAATGAACAAAAAGATAAGGAAGAAAGCCATTCCATGAAAAATGAACATGCTGTTCACTCCGGAAGAAACTTTTTGGAATTCCACTAATCAGTATGCAATTATATTTCTTCTAGTAGTATTAAATTGATTTAGATCTTCAACTTACTTGGATTCTTTATTTCATTGCTTAATGCCATCAAACGTTCAAGCTCTGAAATTAAGAAAAATATTCATGCTTTAATTTATTCTGAAGTGTCAGAGAAGGTATATATAAGCATCAGCAGATAATTTCCTTAAGTCTTATATGTTAAATATCCAACTCTCTTCAGAAAATTATGACTAAATATCCAACTCTCTTCAGAAAATTATGAATAAAAATAAGATTTGGGAAACATAAAATTCTGGTACATAGATTTAGCAAGTGTTCCTATTTCATGCATTTTCATGCACACTCTCTTAAGCAAAAGAACCTAAACGGGGGATGGAAACCATTTTAAACTCTATGGAATTTAAGCAAAAGATGTGAGACAATTGCTTATAAGTAGTGTATGACCTTCCTTTATTGCTAACTTCTTTTCTGACATGGTACCTGAAATTCTAGGGTTTCTGTAGAAAGAACAAGATAATCGATAGGTTAATCTGAATACACTAAATCCTCATTGAAGACTGTGTGAGAGTCTAGAAACCACTTTGTGACATTTTCATACTAACCCTATTTATCATGTTCATTACTAATAAAGATTTAGAAGATGAATATTACCACCAATTGCAAATGTACAGAAAATGTAAAGACTGGAGGAAATTAGAAAGGATCTATGACATGGTCTAGGTCTAGGTTTTAGCAAAATTACAGGAGAATTTATAGCATTTGCGGAACTAAGTGGGTAGCGAAATAATGATTTTGAGTGCTAAGATACAAAATCTGACGTTTGTGAAGAGATCTGGTACAATAAAAGTGTAATGTTGAGTGACAGGTATGACCAAGGAAGACATGGGCTAAGTGTGGCACAGGAATCACTTTCAGTGTTCTACAAAAAAACCCTTTTAAAGTAAGTCTGGCAGTGAGTGTTGAGTTTGAGAGTGTTGTTTCAAAATTAAGCTAAAGGGAAGTTCTCATGATCAAATGCATATCTGTCTTTTCCTGCAGTACTCATTGAAAAATTTAAAATATTGCAAGTAGAAGAAGCCAATATTGGTAATGACTAAGAGTCCTCATAAAGGGTTCATGTCCTGCAGAAGACACTAGAGAAAGATTCACAGAACAGTGAAAAAAGGCAACATTTTCAGACATTCAACTGAAAGTATAGCAAATATTTGCAAATAGCATTATATTCCCAGCATAAAGAAAACAATTGCAGTTGGGCATATTCTTTATCTTTTTTTTTTTAAATAAGAAAATATTGCATTAAGTTATCCCAACTTTCATTATTGTGGTAATCAGAAAAATAGCTAATCACACAAAGCCTGTTGTTTGGTCCTTTTTTGTTTTCTCTTAATGTGTAGGAAAGAATATGAGAGGTGTGGGGTGTTGTTTGTTTTTTTTTCTTGGAACATTTTTAGTGCAGTTGAAGTGATAAAATTAAAAAGGACTTGGGATGATAAAGTTACCTTCATCATCCATAACGAAGCTGGATGAAACCCCATCTGTGTCGCTAACTGCGATAGAGTAAGTTCCCAAGTCTGATTTATCAGGATTTTTGAAGTACAGCTTAGATCTGAAATCATCAATAAAAGATGTAATTAGCAGGGTTTCTCATGTTACTGAAAGTTTTAACAAGACAAACTTCTAATGATATAATAGAATGGCATGACTTACTGATTTCCTTCTGTTTCAATCTTAAACTTATCAGAATCACCAATCTCTTCATACGATTTACCCCATGCAAAAAGAGATGCATCTGTAGCTTCTTTGCACTCAAAAGCAAGGTAAATATTACCCTCATCATCCACACCAGAAAAGATTTCTTTTGTTCCTGCAAAATAGGAATCAATTAATATGTCAGGGCTTTAGGGTTGCAATTCAGGAATCACTAAAGCCCATGCAAATTCTGTCCATCTTTACTAACAGATACCAATCTTACTTATAAATCTCAAAGCATGTTTAAGTCATATACTGACTCAGCATCACATACTGGAAAGATTCTTACTCTACACAAAAATAAGGAACACTTAAAATAATAAATGCTTATTGAGAAAAAAACTACAAAATGAAACTGTATATGAGCAGATATGAATAGTTCAAGTAAATTACTTTTATTATTATTCTCAAAGCTTTAATAAATGTGTTGTCATACTTCTTTTCACTCACAGCAAGTAAACACATTTGTTCTTGAGAAGAAAAATTAAAATAATTGATTATGAAATATTTTATGCAGTAAGTAAAGCAAAAAGTCTCCACAGTACCTCTGCATCATATTTTTTCTTTAAGTTTTAAGGTTAAGAGTTTCTTAACTCTTTAAATACATATCTAAATACATGCTGCAGTATTGAACAGATTGATTAAATATACTGCTAAGCATTTCAGTATTTTGGAAGCAGAGATAAAACCGTACATTACCTGGCCTTGCCTCAACAAGAACTGGTTCAGATATCTCAGATGACTTGCCTATTCCAGCATCGTTCACTGCACGAACTTTGAAAACATATGTATGACCCTCATGTAAATCAGTGACCTGGAACAAGATAAAGAGCAAAGCTGATTTAAAAAAAACATTCTAAACTCTTTTGTTCACTTTTACAAAGATGTTATCAGAAGACCAAGTTCAAATGCACATCTTTCTTGTACTCAATCAGATGCTTTTAGAACTCAGTTTTGAATTAGCATTAAGTGATGACAATGTTACCTTAAAATAACGCTTCGAAGTAGGCTTTTCATTGGCAGTGATCCAGTCTTCCGCATCTACTTCCTTATAGTCCACTAAATACCCAGTAATAGGGCTTTTGCCTTCATACACAGGAGCTTTCCACAGAAGAACCAGCGATGTATTTCTAACTTCACAAATCGTCAGATCATAGGCAGGACCTAAAATATTTCAAATATTGAAGTTGACTTCAATATAATAAAGTTTTGCAAACTGGGCTTATAGAGGCCAAAATGCACTGCTTCAATTTTGGTTTAACTGTGTTTGCTTTCAAAATCCTCACCCTTTACATTAAACCTGGTATATGTTGTGTTTAAGTAATTTTCCCCTCATTGCTGTAGATAGCCATAGCTGCTTTGTGGAGTGAGTGACATTAGTATTCTGAAGCATACATTCATAGTTTCATCTCAGTAACTCCATTTTAAGGGAAAGTTATTCGTGTGGAAAATCCACGCAGTTTAAAATTTTCCAATAAGTAACAGACTTCCCTGTGTTTTATCAAATTCACTAGCCCTACTCACCGTATCTAAGTCAGATTCATAATTTAGCATCAGGATTTAAATTCATTGCTCGTATACATGAACTACAACCCCCTAGCCTGATCTAAAGCCCATTGTCACCAGTGGGCTTTCAATCAGGTTTCATGTGCCCTTAAGGAAGAATTTTTCATGGTGAGTTCTCGAGAACTTCTCGAGAGGATATCTGTCAGGAGAACTATTTATGTCAAAAACATCCTGATGGTCTATGAATAAGTGAAAGTTCATACCTTTGTAACAGGTTATGTTCTCACTACTATACTTTCCTTCTGCTTCACTTAACTGTTCAGGTGCCATTCAGTTTAACTTGTCTGACCATCTAAACTAAGGAAGACTAGAAAAAACTTCAAATCTGATTGCCATTCTAGCCTACCTGATGTTAGTCAGTGATGAATTAACATGACATTTTTATGGGATGATATTCAGCAAGTATACAGCAAAAAAGAGTAAAAAAAGTGTTTCTCCATAGTAGATAACCACATTTCAGAAAATAAACAGATGTTGCAGATCTTATGAGGATAAATGTGACCAGCACATTTAGGAAGGTGATTCTGTCTACTCTGCTCTCGTAAGACCCACCCGGAGTACTGCATTCAGCTATGGGGGTCCCAGCATAAGAAGGACATGGACCTGTTGGAGTGAGTCCAGAGGAACGCCATGAAGGTGAACCAAGGGCTAGAGCACCTCTCCTGCGAAGGTAGGCTGAGAGTTGGGGTTGTTCAGACTGGAGAAAAGAAGTCTCTGGGGATACTTTAAAGCAGCCTTACAGTACCTGAAAGGGGCCTACAAGAAAGCTGGAGAGTGATTTTTTTACAAGGGCATGGAGCGATAAAGCAAACTTCAGCTCTCTCTTAGAGCTCATTAGGAGGGATTCTGAGGGAAGCTTCCATGGAGTATAAGGAGCTAGCGAGGGCTGGGAGTTTTTCAAGAATGATTTCCTGCAAGCACAAAGACAATTAATCTCCTTTAAATGTAAGGGAAGTAGGAGGAGCAAGAGACACCCTTGGCTTAACTGCCTACTCAAAACCAAAAGAGAAGTATAACAGATTCGGAAAAGCAGACAAATATCCATTGACACCCGAAATGACATTGCCGGCAGCAGCACTGAGGTACCAACAGGCTGACTCCTGTCCTTACGTCTGCCGTCAGAGAGGTTCCAAAGAATGTTTATCAATACAGTCATAGGCACTTCATATATATAAAAAAACCAGAGATGCAGTTGAAAAAGCAAAAGCTCTGTTCAAAATTAAATCAGCCAGACATGTCAAAAACTACAAGAAAGTATTCTTCAGGTGTGTAAACAGCTAACAGAAGCAGAAGGATAATATTGGTCCATTGGTATAAAGGAGAGATGAATTAGTCGTCAACAGAATGAAAAGGCAGAGGTTGTCAACACTTTCTTCATCTGTCTTTACCAGCACTGCTGGGCCCCAGATCTTGGGAACAAAAATTCACATTGATGCAAGCATGGACCCACCATCAGTGAAGGAAGAGCTGATATGTGAACTATTAGAGGAACTTGACCCTTACAAATCAATGGTCTCTGACAATATCCACTTGAGGGTGTTGACAGAGCTGGCTGATGTTGCAAGGTTATTCTCTATAATCTTCGAGAAGTTGTGGAGATCGGATGATGTCCCAGAAGACTGGAAGAAGACTAATGTCACCTCCATATACAAGAAAGGCTTAAAGGAGGATCTAGAAAATTATTGGCCCCTTCAGTCTTACTTCAGTCCCTAAGAAAGTTAATGGTAAGCATGCCATATGAGGGAATGCTGAGAGAATTGGATTTATTCAGCCTTGAGAAAAGAAGGCTTAGCAGGGTCCTCATCATCATGTTCCATTACTTAATAGGTAACTACAAAGAAGATGGAGGCTCCCTTTTTACAAGGAGTCACATGTAAGACAAGGGATAACGGGTGCTAGTTACTCCTGGGGAGATTCTGATTAGACTAAAAGAAAATTTTTCATAAGATCAGTTTCTGGAATAATCTCCTCAGGCAAGTGGTGGATTCCACAATATTGGACACTTCTAAGATTTGGGTGGAGAGGTTGGTGGGCCATCTTATCTAGGCAGTGCTTTTGTCTAGACAGAGCTTTTGCCAAGAAAGGTTGGACCAGATGATCCTTGAGGTCCCTTCCAACCTGGTACTCTATGGTTCCATGAATCTATGATGGGACAAGGGGCAATGGCTTTAAGATGAAGGAGGGTAGATTTAGATTAGAGATTGGGGAAAAAAAATATCTCTGAAGGTGGTGAGGCAGTGGAACGGGTTTCCCAGAGAAGTCACTGCAACTTCCCTGGCAGTGTTCAAGGCCAGTTTGGGTGAAGATTTGAGCAGCCTGGTCTAGTGGAAGGGCAGTGGAGTTGGAACTATATAATCTTTGATGTCTCTTTCAACCCTAACCATTCAATAGTTCTATAAAATACTAGATTTCTCATTGGAAGACTGGAATTTTCAAGGAGCCTAAAGCCTTTTCTCAGGACTCTCTAAAAATCTTAACCTATATGTCTACATATCCACAGATTATTAAAATTCCACTGACAAATGCACCTACTAGAAATCTAGACAGCTGAAGAAAATTTGTATTGAAGTATGTTCTGAAGACTCGAGACTACAGACGTTTCATTTTTTTAGTTATGTATGTAAAATAATTCATTAGCTCTCATTACTAACTCAGAGAGGCTTACAGAGCTGCCTAAAACTAGAATTCTGCAGAAGGATTAAATAATTATGGACTCTAGGCAAGGAATCCATCGCTCATGCTGGAAATCCTGCAAGGGGGTTTTGGCCTTTCAAACGACATTAGTCTTCAGTATCTGCAGTAAGTCAGGGAAGAAGGTCAGTCTCTCTCTCAGTCTTAAATCTCTATTATTTCTTTTCATTATTGCTAAGCCACTGTTTGAAAATTTACTCTAAAAAAGGCTTGTGAAATATTTTAACAGGTTTGCCAATTTGGAGAGGATGAGAATGTCGTTTGCTTGTGGTGGTTATTTTTAAGCAGAAAGAATGCAATAATCTCTGTTCAACTAATTTCAGAATGAGAACTATGTAATCAGCCAAGGAGTAGAAAGGTCCAATCGTGCATATGAAAATTTCCTGAAAGTGCCTTTTATTCTACTTCTTTATATCTTATTCAAAATTAAGGATAATCATCACTTGTTTATACACTAGGCAATTGTTTACACACTAGGCAATTTTGAAAACACTGTAGAGAGCATAAATCACAAATCCTTCTTTAAGGAAAATAATTGTTCCACGAATTATGCATTTATACTAAATATTACAAAAAAAGATAATAACATGTAATTAACATAAAGGGAGTTAAGGTCAGGAGATTAAACACTTTGCTATTGACAGCTTTGCCATGTCATTAAATCTAGAAGGTAAGATTTATGAATTCAGAAGACTTAAGGTAGAAAACATGGAGAACAATTATCTGACAAGCAACGCAACTTTGCAGAAAAGAATCAGGGCACTGAAATTAGGTAAATTTGGAACTTAGCATAACTGGAATTTTTTCTTTCTTTAAAGACAAATGGAAGGTGACTTGTAAACAGGTAAATAATTATAGAAGGTGCAGAGTTACCGTTTCTCTGCTCAGAACTGAGAAAACTATTTGAAATCCGGTCTCCAATTTGTGCATTGCCATTCAAGAAAGACAAGAACCAACTAGAAAAACTTTAAAGAATAGAAAAAAAGTTGTTTATTTAGAGATAAGCAATACATGTTCTATGAGGAAAGGTTGAGTGAACTGGGTTTTGACAACTTAAGGGAAGAGCTAGGGGTCTGGTAGTCTTTAAACGCACAGAAAAGCTGTTGTAAAAAGGAAAAAAATCATCCCTTCATGTATTTGGTGGACAGGGCAAAAAGCAAACAGGCTTAAACTGCAGGGAGAAAGATTCAGGAATATTAGAAAAACTTTTAAACCTTAAACATAGTAAGATTAGGAGTAGATCTTGCCCAAAGAACCTGGACGTTTTCAAGACTAGAAGCCTTTAAGGATGGATTATACAAGCCTCCATCAATAAGATAGTTATAGCTGATGCTACGTGTGAACAAGCAGTTGAATTACATTACATTTGAGAGTCTTTCCTACTGAATGATTCCATGATATTACTGAATTGTTTCTTGTTCCAGGCAAGAATTCCTTTTTATATGTAACATAGAAAAGAAATGCTTATGCTAATTATGCCTTTTAAAATTCCAATAGTTTTATAAAATCAGATTTAAGGGTTGGCTTTTTTTCCTTTATTAAAAAAAAAAAAACTGCATGAATGTTTAAACACAGATGTGTGTAGGTGTCAGACAACTCCTGATGACATAAGCAGTATTAGAATGGATCATTAATTGCATTCCAAAGCTCAGTGTTGTAAAAAGAATTTAACTTAACAACACAACAGTATTTAACAGCATTTTGGGAAAAATAATACATTAAAGAGGTAAGTGCCCATGTTTCCATTATGGTCTGCAGTGCGACACCCTTTGTTTAGGCAAATCAGTACCAGATATCAGAAACAGCTTCAGGAAAAGCATTGTTCGGTATGAGCAAGGGTGTTATAAAATAAGCCGATGTCCCTCAAAAAAACCATATCATATATTATTTACAGCACTTGAGCATTAGTGAGGGGAACCAATTCCCTAGATATCTAACATTTAAGCACAAATTTGTATGCTTACATGAGATAGAATAAAATTTATCTTTCTTTTGCAGCAGGTCCTGAATTGGCAATACTTCTTATTTAACATACTTCTTATTAATTTTTTACAGAGTTAGCATTGC
Source organism: Laterallus jamaicensis coturniculus (assembly GCA_022605575.1). Classification (NCBI taxonomy): domain Eukaryota; kingdom Metazoa; phylum Chordata; class Aves; order Gruiformes; family Rallidae; genus Laterallus; species Laterallus jamaicensis. Next base: position 91,496,776 of record JAKCOX010000001.1, read on the forward strand.
AATTAACATCTCCGGCTACATCTACATTGCTAAACTACAGATAACCTACACACAAGCTTGAGTATTAGCACACACTCCTTCCTACTGTGTGTTTGTTAGCACATTTCTTCTACTATCTGGCTAATAATAATCTCTCAGCTAACACCTAAATACAATCTAGGGGATACACATGAATAAGGGCACACAAATTGAAATTAGGAGATTTAGCTGTAAAGTGTGAGCTATACTGTGCTACTCGCCTCTATGTCAAGAAACAGACCCCTGTTGTGTCTTATTTATGAACAAAACCTATAGTTTTGGAGTCTGAAACTCCAGGAATATTCTTAATAGACTGCAACTACGGTACAGAGGTGCGTATATATTATACGGGATGTGAGATTGAAGTAGAACTTGTAGGGATGAAGGTGAGGAGCTAATAGAGATAAAAACATAGACTAAAGACTGAAGACTTTCTGCTCTGAGTTGATGTGGGCTGTGAAAGAAGGAGACATTCAGCAAACTAATGTCACCCACTTCCAGGACATTCAATGTCACCAGTGGGGATATAGAGGTAGATTTTAACTGGAGATGTCAGAAGCAATGGCAATCTCAACAAGTAATATGGCAGAAATAAACCAGAATTTGGATGGAACGTTACATTGGCTGTGTTTTAAGGAGTTTATACTGAATTGAAATTAACAACCAACTAATAGACTTACCAGGTTCTGGCATAGTCCAGGCTTTACACTTAAAATGCTCACTGGGATCCGAAGGTTGACCTATTCCAACCAGATTTGCAGCAGCAACTTTGAATTCATAGAAGGCATCCTCTGTCAAATCCTCTACCTTTTTAGAGAAAAAATGATATATAAAGAAGCATTATTTATACTTTTTAATAAATTAAATACTTGAAAATAAACATTCTGGAATTGGTTCATTAATTATCAGACCATACTGCTGTACTGTAGTACTGTAAGGATCTAATTTGAAGATTTTACTCTTAAACACTGCAGATACCTGAATTGTACTTCCATGTGTCAGCCTTGGAATAACAGCACTCAACATATTGTCATGAGAGGCTGTAAAAGGTTATAGCAAAGGTTCAGGGAGCACATTCAATGAATGTCCACTAGCAGATACTTACAGATGAGTGTCCTAACATGAAATACCTTCTTGCACTGCTTATAAGTGGCTATTCATAAGCCATTAATTTATGCAAGAGTTCAAATGGCGTTTTAGTGTAAAAGAGGTCATAGAGCACTCACCATGGAAGAAAGGAAAACAACACGAAACTAAAGGAAAAGCCAATCCAATTAGTTTCACAGTGTGCTGGTATGGCTCTGGGAATGATTCTCTCAGTAATTTTCTGGACTGTGTGCATCTTTCTCTAAATATTGCCTACCATAACAAAGTGAGGAAGTAAGCACTGGAAACAGGATGACCAGAACCTGTGCTATACCTCTGCAAATGTCCCTGGTAAATGAGCTATGACTTAATGAGTCCATCACCACATCACCATCTCAGATTTTGAGGTAAAGGTAGACAAGTTATTAGGCAGGAGCGTCTTGACACTCCAAGTGCCTCATGGTAGTAGCTCTCTTCCATCCTTCCTCTTCCAGGCTGCCTGCACCTCAGTCCTCCACATAACTTTCCCAAAGTTATATTTCGTCACATCTCAAGAGAAAGAGGCAGCTGAGGTTAGGATTTCTAAGGGACATACTGTTTTAAATTTTCATGAACAAATTTCATTAACTGTATTTTCTGAGAAAATGTGAGGTAAAGGATGCTGCTGTGATTTTTTTTTTAATGGTAACAAACATATGATGGTGTAGTACCAAATACAAAAACAAAGCAATCAACGTAAGCTAGGAACTCAGGCACTAATACAGTTTAGAAGTTAGAGAGCTATATAGTGTGATTCACAAGAGAGACTAACAGCTCAGCCTGCAAAAATGGTTTTGAAATCCCAGGTTATTCAGGGAAGGAATATTTGTGGGCTTCTCATAGAATTTCTTAATCAGAGAGGGTTAAACCTTTAGTGATTTCCCAGTGCTGTACTATTGTATATCTCGGGGCCTTCTCTGTTTGCAGTATGTCATAAAATACTAAAAGCTGTCTTGCTTTTATTTCCCATCAGTATTTCAGATTCCAGTCATTCAAGCTAATGTATGAAGATGCGCCTTCAGTTATAAATACAGTTACTGGCAGGACTTAAACATCCAATTAATTAAACTCTGAATGGTTTCCCTTAATTTACATTACTCATTTGTTTACAAATGCATGAAAAATGGAAATATCTAGAAAGCAGTGCTCTAGTACTGCCCTTTCATGTCTATCCTACCCGCCCTTTTTTATTTTGCAACATCCACGCTCCATCTGCTATGTCAGGGATGCCAGTTATAAAGTCACTCACGAGCATACATTAACTTGAGTATTGCTGGCTGGTTTCTGTACATAAAACACTCTTCCTAAGTTCATCTGCAGCATTATTTTCTAGTTCAGCATCAAATACCTGCTAAAGACCTACTCCTGTCCTCTATAGGAAAGTTGCTGAATTGCAGAAATAATTTTAAGAACTATTTGGGAATAAAATCTAGTTGCTTAATTTAACAAGCATCAGATTGAGCAATTGCTTGCTATAGCCTATCTTCCCAACCTTTCCTCATGGAAGTTCATATCAAAACTTTCCTCTTTTAAGAAACATTTAATTCATTGTAACTGCAACCAGATGTCATTTATTTCAAAACTAAAATAATTGTTCTGGTACTCTGGAAGAGAGGCAATGAGACATAATGCTAAGTTTATTAATATACTTCCCTTTCCAGCTGAAGGCAGATTTTAGAGTAAGAACAGGGATAGTTACATTTGTTCCCAGCCCATCTCCATTTCATTTACAAGTCTCCAGTTCTACAGACAGCATGGTCATCTGTCCTGCTAAATGCTTCCATCCTTTCTCTGCATGTTATTACAGTAGTGATACATATAGTGCTCATTAATGAATATAGTTTATGAAGCGTTTTATAGCTCATCTTGTTCTTTGTGAAAAATGTACTTCACAACTTTTCCTTCAAAAGTTTCCTCATCTGAATGGCCATAATGATCATAGAATTTCATAGCAGGGGATGGCACTGATTCTGTGCCACAGTTTTGAGGGTTGTTGCACTACAAAATACACAACGGAAGCACCTGTTTTTGTTGTAGTATTTAAAGAATTTCTCTGCAAGATACTAGAATTCTGCCAAAAGCAAAGAAAGAGTACCAATCAACTCCAGAAGGATAATAATTTAAAAGTACCAACCGTATAAATTGTCCGGGTAATAAGGGAAGAATTGACTTCATGCCAGTTTTCATGGTTTGCTTCCCGTTTATCCATATAATAACCAAGGATTGGTGAGCCTCCACTGTACCTTGGTGCTTTCCAGCCAAGGGTCATTGAATGACCATCACAGTTCAAAAGTGTGATACCATGAGGATATGATGGACAAGCTGTATAGAAACAAGCATACTGAGAGTTAGGACAGAGTGTAAAGCACTGCAGTGCAGAAGTTGCTTAGTGGATTTTGTATTGCTCTTGTTTTCTGCAGAGTACTGCTATCAGGTGCATATTGGTAACAAAGTAGTTGTAAAGCTGCTAATCAACATTCATTTTATCCGCAAACATAAATATGGAAGCCTTTGAAACATCTGTCTATCATGCTGCCCTCGCAGGAGATAGGAAGAAGGAATAGATAATCTTTGGTATAGAAATAGTAATGCCAGAAAAAGTGTCTTGAGACCAAATACACAAGACTGAAATGGATCAGATCTTTTCCTGCTAAGAGCTAAATAAGCTGCTCAAGCACTTTTGGAATGCAGTAAGAATCTCCCAATAAGGAAAAAAAAACAAACCCACCAAACCACAAAGGCCATGAACTTTAATTAAAAGAAGTCATATTACTGTCTGATCTATGACCTTCACGGTTTTCCCCTCCTATTGCCATAGCATATACCTAATTCAGACTGAGAGTGCTCTCTGCCCTATAAGAAATTGAAAATATTTAGACTTTCATTAGTTTAACCTATATTGAGGCAGAAAAAGACATTTCCTTCACAAGTTTACTCCCATCTGTAGCAGATTGATTGTAGCAAAAATGTCACCCAGGCTTCTTACTAGAGATTAAGAAAACTTTTCCTGACCTTTTTACACCCCTACTATGAGCAAACACCCTTTCCAGCAAGTGTTTTGTATTTCCTAACTGTCCATGAATTTTGACCAAAGATATCCCTTTCCTGACCCTGTTGCCCTGCAGACAGTACAGGCTAAGCTCCTGCCCCTAAAGCTCATCTGCTATTTTCAGTTGAATTACCAGTAAAACTTGAGAGAATGTGACTTACATCATTCAGAAGAGAATGTTAGCAGAAGCCCTAAATACAGTCCCTGATCTTGTAGCTGTTCTACTGATAATGAAAACAGATAGCGATCAGCAGAAGTGGCATTTTGTTGGTTGTTTGGGGTTGGTTTTTTCAAACCTGAAACCACTCAGACACCGTTAAACATGGGCATTGCAATTATTACAATTTCTTGGTAAATAAGAATGACCATTGCAAGTTCTCGTATATACCCTTAAAATAATACTGCAGAAAGATTCTGTCCATGCTAATATAAGTCACTTATAAATAGTCTTGCTGAATTCCTAAGGCCACTGAAATGAAAAAAAGCTATCCCCATCCCATGTGTATAAGATCCATGTGCTCTGTGCTTGGTGACAGGCCCATGCAACCCTCATCTTTAAAACACACAGTGACAAAATAAAAGGTGCAAGCAAGTGCATTAATGGCATGGATGTGAAAGTGTTGGTACACCACCTACCCATATGAGATACACTTTGTCCTAAAAAAAACCCAAACACATTAAGTTTGTCAGTTATATCTCACCTGAATTTATCTTCTAATATCCATTCTAAATTATAAATCTTTTAGATGAGTATTTCTGCCTGTTGGTTGTCATTGTCCCAGAGGTGGGGGCCATTCAGTTGGGGAAAAGTTCTATTTTAAATTCAGATTTAAAATTTATAATTCCTACTCAAGGTTGCACAATATGTTGCTTTTACACTGGAATTTTTCTCGAACAGTACCAGAGGAGGTAGATTGTGCTCCAACCTGGAGCAGCCAAAGGGGATTTTCTGCTTGGTCCAGCCACACAATAATTAAGTTTTCTGAAACTCTTCAAAATGGAGCAGATTCTGTGCTAAACTGATTTGTACAATCATCCAGAAGCTACTTGTCTAACTTCATCAAGATTTACAGTTTCTTTCTAATTAAATCTGAGGAGCAGAAGGCAGTCTGGTCATTATAGTGGATCTGACCCAATATTTCTAACAGGCATTATGAATAACTTCCCTTTTTTAAAAAGAATGTCTTTTCCTCTAGAACAGCCACACACCAGAACACAAACAAGGAGTCATACTTACTAAGGGCTGCCTGTACTGTCACAGCCTCTGACTCTTGTGAGTTTTCACTGAATCCTACAGCATTCACCGCTTTCACACGGAAGACATACTGCTCTCCAGTTTCCAAACCATGAACAACGAACCTGGGTTAACAATAAAAAAGCATCATGTATTGGTATGTATTTTATAGGAAACATTCTGTGCTGTAACATGAAATTTTGCACCAATAAGAAAGGTCCATGAGTGTTTTACAAAGGAAAATATTTCCAAGAGGGAAACCATAATACAGCAATGTGATGCAGTACAATATAATTAGATGGGACACTGGAACAAAAGTCACAGTACTCATTAAATTGCTAGTGCTGATCTACCAAGTAGAGTCAGATAAACTATAATGTATTCCCTCTGAGCTTTGCCTTGCTAAATCTTAATATGTTTTGTGAAGGGACTATATTTTTGACTGTATTTTCATAATCACTAGCAAATTTATCTTTTGGGTTTGATCTGAGGTCTTAGGCAATTATGGCAGCAGATAGCATAGCCAAAACCATTCTATTGTAGGGTGTGTTCAAATATGATCAAATGGCTTTTTTATTTTCCTGCTGTCCCAATCCATTTGACCAAGAATTAGTGTCTACTTTTTCTTTGATCAAATTCCTTGACTACTTCATCAAAGGATTAAGCAGAATACAAAGTCACTCAAAATTAACTGACAAAATACACTAGACAACAAGATGTGCTTGTCATATAGGCATAAGAAAATAATATATTTCACATCTAAACTGCATTTGGTGAGTAATTCCAATAAAACTAAGCATGATTGTCACAAAGGAAATTACTTGAAGAATCACATAATGAAGTGTGATATTTTCAGGAGGGAGTAAGAAAGTATCAGAGTTAGACAAGGGTAGCATAATGACAGGGGAACTAGAAACAGCAGCTACTGTCCTTTAGCAACTCAGGAAGCCATGATGTTTCTGGGATGGAACACTTGGATTTCCTACAAAGCAGTGTCAGCAGTGCAAGCAGACAGGACCTGACCCTTTTCACTGATGTCCATGGATATAGGCTTCAGGAGGAAATGCCCTGGAAAGCTTTTGAGTTCCCTCTCCTCATATTCTTCCTCAAGTATATCAGGTCTGTTTACCCCATGTAATAATTCAGATTTTAAGAAAGGTATTTATTTTATGTTTACTCATGTCCAAGACATACAGAATATGTCTCTAGAACCTGTTTGTATAACATAAAGTCATAGAATAGAAAAAAGATACTTCTCTTGGGGGAGAGCAGGGGAAGGAGTAGGGAGAAAGTCTGTCCTGCAATACAAAAAGCTTAGCTCTGAGAGTCTGCAGACCGTTCATCACATTCATTCAACAGTCACCGTCCATGATAACATATCGTTGCTTATCATGTAAATGGGCTTAAAATGATCCTTACCATTTTCAAAGCTCCCCAAAATACAGAAGTATTGTCAATACCTGTTATATTTAATAGGTTTATGGTTACTAGGTTCCCAGTGATTTGATCCCACCACAGAATAATCAATGTAGTAGCCATACAGGTCCTCCTCGTGTTTTGGTTTATCCCATTGAACTACAACTGATGTTTTTGTATTCCTTGTGGCCACTACCCGACCAGGTGCAGATGGGGCAACTAAGGAGAAGAGAAAACATGTACTATTATAAAATAGATTAAAATGAAAGCATTTTGAGATAGCTGCAACGCTGTATGTTTTCATTGTATTTAATCACTACAGCTATGACTTCTTTTACCATGTTAATATATATGATACATATAATAATATTGTATATATTTTGTTTGCCTGGATAGTTCAATATATGTGTATGTAAATATATTTCTGTTTCTATTTGTTTACTTAGAGAAAACTTACTCTAAGCTAAGAGGCTCCCTACCTGTCTGATTTTATATAGGTTTTCTATGTGCATTATTGGAGAATATGTTTTCAAATATCAGTGTGGCTAAATGCATACAGGTATGAAAATGTTCTCAAACACATAAGAAAAGGCTTCTACTGCATGAGTAAGAAATGTACAGGAATTGTAACCCTGTAATATCATGAAAGTTAAGAAATGCTACCTTTCGGTCCACTAATAACAACCCTAATTCGGAAAAGACCTAATTCAGAAAAGTATTCAGCTAAACTTAGCTAGATGAATTTCACATATAAATGATGACTGGAAAGTATCTCTAGGGATCATTTAGTCCAACCTGTCACTGAGAGTGGGTTTATCACCAAGACTAAGATGGATCATCAGTCACAAGTTTTCCCAAGTCTTGAAAACTTCTGACAATGGAGATTTTACAGCTTCCCTGCACAACCTACTCCAGCATTGCACTGTTGCACCTTTTTCACTGAGAGTAATGTCCAACCTGACTCTCCTTGACTACAGGTTGTGGCTTGTCCCTGTTTTTTTGTCATCTGGCATTGATGAGAACAGTTTGGCACCATCAGCTTTGTAAGTCACCAGACTAAACACGCCCAGCTACTTCCACTTCTCTTCATAGGTCACAGCCTCTAGGCCCCTGGCCATCTTGGTTGCCATCCAGTGGACCTCTCCAGTTTCTCTATATCCACCTCTCTAAAGTTAGGGAGATAGAATTGGAACCAAGATTCAGCCGGGATCAACCTTGTCAGCACCAAGCAGAAGTGGATAAAGCTTCCCTCAGTCTATTGACTACAGCTCTCCCAGTGTAACACAGTACACAGTTCACTTCAAATGCAATGAAATTTCACTGTTAGTTTATATTGAGCTCAACACTCTGAATGTACATAAATAGAACCAGGAACATCAAGATCTAGATAGGAAATGAATCTTAGTAGGTAAGGGCCACTATATCTATCTGAGCTTTCATAATGTAAGGAACTAAGGCAGCGTCTCAGCCTTTCATGATTAAGAGAGGCATTCAACGTATGTCTCATGAAGATATTTTCATTTCCTCAGATTGATATGCTTCAGAAAACTACATACAGCATGAAATGAAAGAAATGCTGCATTTTTTCCTTTAATCTTATGAAGTCTTTAAGATCAAATCCATTCAGTTTGAGGTAAAGGTACCTCCTTTTAGGTGTTTATTTGTAAGTGTCTACAAGCATGCATTCTTAAGCTGCCACTATAGTCAAACATCTAGGGCTTAATTCAGTTACTCAAATTAATTTAGTGCCTTTTTAGAGCACCTGAGACTTCCTCATAGACTTGGAAAATAAGACTCAGGAGATACTGAATACCTACAACTCTCTGAAATGGTAAACTGAAAGCGTTTCAAAAGGTACTATTTGTCTGTTTGGCCAATTAAAGCAAGCCCTAGATCTGAAAATCTGAATTTGAATCATCTGATAATTATTCATCTCACCCCAATATAGACACCCCATAACTGGATGTCAGTGGGGCAACTTACGGTAACATCAGTCAAGTTATCCTCCAGGCTCCAATTGCCACATAATTGCATAATATTAAATGTCATTTTGGATGGCCTAGTGTAGCCATCCTCTAGTTTCTGCTTAACAGAGAAAGCTATCCATAATTCCTGTGTAATGTTTACCAGCCCCATAAAGTTGTCTTGGCTACCCTCAGGAATAACAAATGGCCCTATGTGCCAGCAGCTAAAAGGAGTCATGTGTGCCTTGTATATTTTAGCTCAGGTGGTAAACTCCACTTCTGAAAATACTCCTGCATTTTTTCTTTAAAATAGCATCTTTTGCTTTCTGCTTTCAGCTATAGCTATGATTTATTTAGAATGTCTTGCATTAACCCCTAAGGGATAGCCTATTTTCTGTACTAAGTGAAATAAATATGGCATTTTTCTTCACTACCTTGGGAAATGTTGAATGCTTTAAATAATTTATATGCAGTAATGAGACATCAAGTCAAGAATACATAAAGAAAAAGATGGTTTTATTTCATTGTGTGTATTTTCAGATCAAGCTAAAGGTGATGGATTATATATTTTTTTTAAATTATGGTAAACATTAAGGCTATATCTATCAACATTTAGTGAACTATGGTATATCAGACACTGTAAATTCTTATCTTTCTACCATGTGTACTAGTAGGATACGAGCTCTTAAGGTAACAGTCAATACATGGGGCTGTTATATGTGACCTCGGAAAAACTGCAAGAGAAAACCAAATATTTGACCAACAAGATGAATAATCACTCCCTGAATTTTCAGTTGCATTTTTGAATGTGGCCCCAAGATAAACACTTCATTTTAATTTGGAAAGTTACCACTGAATATGTAGATGTATCTTCCCCTGTCCCTGAAATCTGCTAATCTGCATGCCACAGGCATTCTGCACCAGTAGTAATTTGCAACTTAGAATGCTAAGAAAGAAACAAAAGGCTACTTTATCTAGCTGAAACTGTAGGGAATTAGGTAGTATATAATTATGTGAGCCAGACAATATAATTATGTACGTTAGCGATTAACCTATTTTTTTGACAAGTCACATTAATAGAGCACTCTGAAGAATGAATAACTAAAATTACTTTAACTTTTTAGTAATTATTGGTATTAGCAAGGAGAAGTGATTATTGGGAAAATGTTGGAATGTTTCTAAAGTAGTGGCTTGTTTTTTTTAAATCCTTCACAGTATTGAACACAAATTGATTTGATTACTATTATTGAAATACTAATCTAATTCTACTGAGAGTTGCCTATTTCCACTTTGTAAAACATCAATTATATTTAATATTAATGCTTTACAATTAATGCCTTACCAATGGCATCTTGTGGTTGAATAGGTTCTGTGATTTCGGATGGATCACTGATGCCGTGCTTGTTTGCTGACAAGACTCGGAAAACATATGATTTTCCTTCTGCAAGGTCAAACACTGCATAGCGAGGAGATTTTACTGCAACCTGTGCATTGACTCTTTGCCAACTTCCACTGCCAACCATAGACTAAAAGAAAAAAGAAAAAAAAAATCTGTGAATCATTTCTGTGAACTGTCAAAAAATGAACATATTGCTGTATTGCATCCTGTCATGAATTTATTTAAGAGCTAAAGGAGAAGGATCGTTCTCAAATGCCTCGCTTCAACATATGCAAATTCTCATAGCTCATGCATTCCATTACTCTACAAAAAGGTCTGAATATGTCGCTGTCTCCCTGCCTGTCTAGACTTCAATATATGCACACTTGTACATACAGCTAACCTTCAGATAGGGCCATGACTGTCAGCTGTGATTGGTCCCAAAAGAATTAGTCCCATATTCTGCAAAACTCACTTGAACACCCAAAGGTTTGATATAAAGAAAGTCCTAATCCAAGTTCTGTAGAAAGGAGAATTCTGTAGGGGGATGGTATTTTACTCATTGTTATATCTCTATGCTTTATATTCTGTTGAGCAAGGTCATGTCTCTATAAGCAATCATCAAATGAAATAATTACTTTTGAATATTCTTAAGGCAGCAACTGAGCTAATCATCATCACAACTGTACATGAGGCGAGCCAGCAAATTAACACTCTGAGAGAAATCTGCCATCCATTAGGTTCCCCAGATACACTGTTGACCCAAACCAAAAATTGGTCATGGAGTCTTTCAGCAATTTTATTAACACCCAAGTGCCCAGTAAATAGATTGAATTAAATTTTCTTCAAGCACAGAAAGTTGCATACAAATTAAATGTTTATGAAATTTTGGAACACAGAGCCTGTGAGCAAAACCTGATAGATTGTGAACTTCTTAGGGGAGGAATAGTGTTTCATGGGTGCTTGGAAACTACCCCATATATAATGAGGCCAACTACAGATAAATAATAAAAAGGTAAACATCTGAAACCCAGATATCAAAATCTTTTTATTAGATACTGAACCCACCTATTCTCAGAAAATAAAAAATATAACATACATTTTGTTCATAATAAAAGTATGGAAAAGACTAAACAGTATTTTCACATATATTTTACCTTCTGGCATGAAAAACATTAACCATTGCCTTTCATTTTCACAAAGGAAAGAATCCACATCCCACTTTATTTTGTTGCTTGATTTGATGTATCTGTTTTTAAGAGAACATAGCTATGCAGCCTAAAGAACTCACCTTGTATTTCTTGACGCCTTTAAAAATTCATTTTTATTCTTCAGGACAGAGACTTCTTTATTTGAAATAAATTAATTAGAAATTGTGCCTATCTAAACTAAAAAAATGATAGTGGAAAGCAAAAAACATTCACCAATGAAATGACTGGACTATTCATATATATAAGTTATTTATATGCAAAAAAATTAGATTCAGGTATTAATTAGTATAATGAACTTTTTTTTTCCTAATAACCTTTTAGTCCTCATTCTCACTTTCCCTCAGTAAATTTGGCATTTAATTAAGACTTGTTTGTTCATCATTGCCAATGCTCTACGCTGTTTCTGGCACTATATAAATCTATTTCTGTAAAACATGCAGATACATGTATTTTCCAATTCATACTTAGAATGAAATTCAACTAACCAACTGTAGATGCCCACTCAATGGAAATATACATCTGAGCTATATATCTGGGCTATTTTTGCATATTCTGGAAATAACTAGGTATTTTAATGCTGAGAGCTGTTTCAAGATCCTTAAGTCAGTATGCCTGAAATGTATTGATAAGAGCAGATGTATACAAGTGAGAATAATTATAACACATGATATGGTATTGCTTAGAAAAGAAACTAGACACTTATTGGAAACTTTCCTTACTTTTCTTGAATGTGAAAGGTAGAATGGGAGAAATTATGGATGCCTCGGCTGGAAAATTTAACTAGTGACTGGACTTCAATTTACACATACTGTTTCAATATCCAGCAGCTAATGGATGACAAAGGATGTAGAGATGAGTTGTAAAGGGCTTTTGAAGTGGAGATTTTGATGTGACTGAGAAAGAAAAGACAAGTTGGGGGCTACAAAACGAGGAGTGATGTGAACAGAATAATTGGCTGGGAAATTAACTTCAGAGGAATGTGCTGAACAGATGTGAAAAGGGAAAAAAATGCATGATACAGGCCTGAGAAAAGGCTGTCAAATACTCAAGATGCATTGTATAGCAGCTTTATGAATAGTTTTATCATTTGTGGATCATTAAGAGGGGGGCATATGCTAGAGGCATAATTCATAAAAACTAAGTATAGCTTGGCATGTAAGAGTTTCAGAGGTCAGGTATGAGGCCAAATTTACCTACTGAAGTAATGGGGAAACTTTGCAGCAAGAACGAAAGATGATGACCTCTGGCTATAATCCAACATACTTAATTTAGAGACCTGGCTCCAGGACAGATGAATCCAAATTTTAGTAGCCTAAGTGGGAGAAGAATAAACCTCCTCTACTGTGATCACCGAAGTCCCCTGTTAAGTTAAAAGAAAGGTAGTCATGAAGACTACCAGGGAGCAGTGAACCTGAGTCTGCTCCTCTGTTGATCTTACAAGGAATATATCAGAAATGTCAGTGTACAGGGAAGGAAGCCATAAGCCTGCAAAAAGGAAAGTGAGGATGAAATTATGAGTCACTGTTTATTCCTTGCTCTATCACAGGACTACCAGGTGCTTCCCTTTAGTACAGTCAGACTACAGACAGTCTTGTCTGTAGGACTATGAAATCTTAAGATGATTTTTTTCCATTAAACTGCTACCTTACAGATGTAGTTTGTTCTTATTTTAGGTAGCAGAAAGCAAATAGCACAGGGGCATCCTTTTCCCCAGACCTTGAATTTCAGTGCTCATTGAATCATGTAATAGATGTTTGATTGTCCATATTTCTCTAACATCCCATTACCAAATCCAGCGAGATATCAGAAAGTGCCAGTTTTACTGCTCATTTTGCAGTTCTAAAAATAAGTTGAATGTAATCACACAGAGCAATGAAATGCCTTACAGCCAAATGCCACTGTGTAGTACAGTACCTTCTCAATGAAATACGTCAGTGGCTCCCTGCCACGGGGAACAGGTGGATCCCAGCTGATTACAACATATGTTTTGCTGATTTCTGAAGCATGTACATTGGTGGGAGGGCCTGGAATCTGAATATCGCCTGGAAGAGTAATAAATGTAGTGAGTGTTATACAGCAGATTAACCCCTAGGTCAGCACTCATGCTACAGCTCATCTTTTTGAACTGCCACCCTGCAGTGCTATACTCAGCTATTATATCTATGATATCATCTGTGCAGCTCACTTGCTCACTTCAGTTAAATTCTGAGAAATAAATCGTGGGTATTAAAAGCTAGTTATTTACTTTATCAGTAGAAGCTAAATTTGTCCCCTGAAAACCTGTGCATTAGTCACACTTTATTCTTTGATCACATTTGAATTACTTCTATCGGCTGGGCAGAATGCCTAGCAAAAATACCTACTCACTATGTGCAAACAAGTTATTTTTTGATCAAAGACAGAAGTCTAAAGAGTTATTATGGGAAATTGGACTGGAAGAAGGTATCTGGAAGTACAGTAAGGAGAAAAGCAGCTTAAAACAAAGCCGAACCTAACAGCAATATATCCTGTAGCGTGATGTAGTCTAAAGCAATTCTAAAAACTGTGGATCAGAGGCATAAAAATAAATCACCACCTTCGGGTGACTCCATTAGTTGGAGTGACCGGATAAAAACCCCTCTCCCCACTCACCCTGCAGGGTGACTAGGTACGTGAGGCAGGAACTGCATAACCTGGGCCAGGATGGAGGAATTCAGCATGGCTCTTTGTGATCACACTTGCCCACTTCGGTGTGAAAAGAAGCTGGTTTTGCTACAGGAGGAATTACAATGGTGGAAAATGGCACTAGGTAGGAGAGGCTCAGGCCTATGACAGACTGCTTCAGGCATTGTTATACAGACCTGAAGAAATTTCCTCTTGGCAATAGGTCAGAAAGAGCAACTCAACAGACACCTACAAATATTTTATTTTTATTGCTTGCAAGAGAGAAAGCAAAAAAATTTGTTCTTTTAAGGTATATTTTGCCACTTCTCAGGCTAGCAAGGAGCATATATCCTCTAAATGCTCAAGATTTGTCATTAAAAGAGAGAAAAATGGTTCAATAATAAATTCTACATCATGGAAGTGATGTTTTAACAGTTTATAAACATCTGTAGAAACAACCAGGCTCAAAATGTACACTGAAGTTTTTTTGTCATACACATTTCCCAATCAAAATCAGACTTTTTTAAACTGGTCATATCCAAGGATTTATTTTCTCTCAATGCTTTCTATATTTGATTTCCTACAAGTACACTTTTTCTTTAAGAAAAGCACATGAATCAGCTGAGTTTAAGACAAAATTGCTGACTGTCAAGAAAATAACAGTAATCCTTCACAGCATAATACATTAAAGTCAAAAGGTTTCCAAATGGTTTCACGTAACTAATTCTCACTATGTTTTGTTCCACCCTTGAAACCGCCAAAGCTGACAAAGCTTATAATGACATAACATGATGGTACAGCCTGCTCTCTCAGAATGCAACATGATCTTTCATGATCCATTTGTGATCTAAGAGACCACTTTTTCAGAAATTATCTCAATCTTGCTGATCAAAGCAATGATCTATATAAACAACAGTATTTGGATATTTATACTCCTTTAAATACGCACATTCATGTAACAGAAATCCAACTGTCATTTTACATGTTTGTGCTGAAGTGTCCATTTAACACTTCTGATCCTTCTCAGACAATCCTGAGAGCAGGAGTCCATTCTGTGAAGCAAAAAAGACCAATATTTTCTAATCCTATGATGTGATGCTGATCTTATAATACCCATATCAATTCATTTAGGGTACCTTGGTAAACATAGAGAAACTTCATCTGTCCCGCTCATACACTGGGAAAACCATTTAATTACTGATTCTCCTTTGAACTACACCTGGTCTCAAGAGGTTTCTCTTTTAGTATGTTATTATTGGAGTTACAACTTCATAACCTTTGTGGAAGAGAGTAGACAGACAGACTTTTTTACTACTTGAGCCATTATAGTTAATATTTTTGACAGTTTAATTGAAAAGAAGATCATTATCCAACCCTAAAAAAAAAAACCCTAAACAAGCAAAAATAACCACTACATATAGAAACAACCAAAGACAGAAGAAATTCAGGTCTCATCCCAAAAGTTGGCAGTGATCTCTTCAGTACTCCTGAGAAAAAACAGCGTTTAGTGTATAACCATAAACTTAAGAATAACCTGTCTGTTCTATCTATCTCTGATAGATACATTAATTTAAAAAAATCAGGATGGATTGCATAATTTTTTATGTAAACAGAAATAACTTGCTCTGATCATCAAATTCAGCCCAAAAAAGCCATATTTATCTCCAAAAAGGATTGGAGAAAGGGATATAGGGGTAATCAAATGCAGTGTTCAGCTATTTAAACTCAGTTTAGCACTGTCCAAAGCAAAAAGGTGAGGAGATGCTGTTAGCACATAATGAAAGTAGCGGTGTTGAGAGTGTGATGTTCTCTGTCCTTTTAAACCTCACTTTTCATTTGTGATCTCTCAGCCCTGCAAGCCAGAATATCTGTCTTTATTTATTATAGTTTGCTCACTAGGTGGATTTCTTTTCAAGCTATATTTCTAATTATAATGCTAAATTCCTGGAATGTAAAGAGATGGACTGAAATCATAGAAATGCTACATACCTTCAAGGTCATCCTTACTGATCACAATCTTTCGCCCTTCATCCACATGAATAGCTGTTAATCAAGATGTTCAATTAGATTCTTGATGCAGTTCAATATATTTACAAATTTTGAAAATTATTGTTCGTCACCTGTTCAAAAGCCTGTATACCTCTATTTCTATAACACTGTTATTAAATCTTTCCTCAGGTGGAATCAACTCAAACACTGGCTCATTCACTTTCATAGGAAAACAGCATGACAGGACAGTACTATTTAAAGATAGGTTAAAAAGCAAGAATCATAGTCACTGTAGATGGATTCAATTCTCTGGCAGATTAATAAACAATTGTATTATGAATTGGACTTTTATTATAGGAATTAAATATAAAGCTAATGGAAACAGCATATTCAACACAGATTTTTACAAGCAATGCTGGGGCAGTGCTCTGTAGTCCTCATAATGAGTTTAATTCCCTTCTGAGTAAAAGGAGCACACAAACCAGAAGGTGTGCAAGTACATGATATATGGAATCTGCAGAGGGGTTTAGGACAAGGCTAAATCATTAAAAGTACTCCCCAGAGCAAGCCAGCTTTCTCTATTCATGAAGGAGTTCTCATAAGGCTCCTTTGCAGTCTGCAATGGCCTTGAGCACAAGACCAGTTTTCAGAAAGAACTTGTTCATTAGCTTGACTTTTTCTGTCAGAAAAGTCTCAATATCACAGACCCCCCCAGTAAGTAGCATGGGGACTTTGCACCAGTACTGGTGCTTCACTGGGAAAATAAGATGTGGATGAATACAACAGTCTGTGGGCCAATGGATTCATAAGACAATTTTTCTTTCTTTAACTACACCAGACATATTCAATAGCTTTTTCAAAAGTTACTATCACCAAAGAATTTTATGGGATCTGAGGGCCCATCTCCCAGTGTAAATGATACAAGTTTCCAGTACATATAATCTCTTTTGAAATCAAAAGCATCCATAATTGAGATAGAATCCCCAGGTCCTGCCAAGTTACCTTTATGGACCTTGCCATTCCAACTACATCCCTCCACATTAAAATTAGTTAGATATTCATTCAAAGGAAGAAATAAACACTGTTCCTTAGGTGAACTACACAAACAGATTTTGGGGGAAATAAAAAAAAAAGATAAAATATTCATGATCTGTTTCAGCAATGCATAACTTACTTTGTGTTCTCTCCAGGTCAACAGGGTCAAGAGCTGCAACTGGTTCAGAGACTCGAGAAGGTCTGCTAATGCCTGCACTGTTCACAGCTCTCACACGGAATATGTAAGACCGTCCCTCATAAAGACCAGTCACGGGATACTTGCAGATTTTTACAGGAGCATCATTGCACTGGACCCAGTTTTCCAAACCTACTTCACATCTTGGAGAAACAGAAGACAACATTTATGAATATCATTCCACAACAAATATTCATCCTACACACACTGTCCTGGGTTCAGCCCAGCAGTAAGGCTATGTTAGCCCTGAGAGTATTCCATACCAATTGCATCATGATCCGACAGGCTGCCCCCCCTTTGCAGGGGCGACTTCGGACCCAGGCACGGGAAGTCCCAGTCTGGGCAGACGCAGTGCCAGTTCCGGGGGAGACTCCGGACCTATCAGAACCTGCTCCGGGCACGGGAAGTCCCGGTCTGAGCAGGCGTGTGGGAGTTCCGGCTTCTCTCTCTCTCTTTCGGGATCGGCGTGGCAGGAGGTGGTGAGGGGGGTGCTCGGGGGTGCTGGGCTCGGGGAGTGCTGCGTTTGGGAATCTGAATCTGAATCGGTTCGGGCACGGCTCAAATGACATAGTGTGGTGAGAGGTTTGCACTGTATATAATAATAGCACTGTAGTTAGTTGTTTTCATACTTTTCCCTGTTGTTTAGTAAACTATCCTTATCCTAACCTTGCAAGCCTGTGGTTTTTTTTTTTTTTTCCTCTGGCTCTGCAGCTCCTCGATTAGCTCCGTTCGCCCATCCTCCACCTCTTAAAGAGGTAGGGGGGCTTTTTGGTCTGACCTTTGTGGCCTCAGTTTTCCGCTGAGGTATAAACCACAACAACTTTTGGCACCCAACGTGGGGCTCGACGGGGGACCCCCAAGGGGGGCAAAAAGGTTGGGATGTCACCAGAGGATGAGGAAGTAACACATGCAGAAGAAGCTCCACCATATAACCAATTGACAGAAAATGAAAAGCAGTATGCCTTGTTCACTGATGGATCTTGTCGCATTGTGGGTAAGCATCGGAAATGGAAAGCTGCTGTGTGGAGTCCTATGAGGCAAGTAGCAGAAGCCACTGAAGGAAAAGGTGAATCAAGCCAATTTGCTGAGGTAAAGGCTATCCAATTAGCCCTGGACATTGCTGAGAGGGAGAAGTGGCCTATGCTATACCTTTATACTGACTCATGGATGGTAGCTAATGCCTTATGGGGGTGGTTGCAGCAGTGGAAAAAGAACAATTGGCAACGCAGAGGCAAACCCATATGGGCTGCCGACTTATGGCAAGATATTGCTACTCGATTAGAGAAGCTGACTGTAAAGGTACGTCATGTGAACGCCCATGTACCTAAGAGTCAGGCCATGGAGGAACATGAAAACAACCAGCAGGCCGATAAGGCTGCTAAGATTGAAGTGGCCCAGGTAGATTTGGACTGGCAACATAAGGGTGAGTTATTCCTAGCCCGATGGGCTCATGATACTTCAGGTCATCAAGGAAGAGATGCAACATATAAATGGGCTCGGGGAGTGCTGCGTTTGGGAATCTGAATCGGTTCGGGCACAACTCAAATGACATAGTGTGGGGAGAGGTTTGCACTGTATATAATAGCACTGTAGTTAGTTGTTTTCATACTTTTCCCTGTTGTTTAGTAAACTATCCTTATCCTAACCTTGCAAGCCTGTGGTTTTTTTTCCTCTGGCTTTGCAGCTAGCTCCGTTCGCCCATCCTCCACCTCTTAAAGAGGTAGGGGGGCTTTTTGGTCTGACCTTTGTGGCCTCAGTTTTCCGCTGAGGTATAAACCACAACACACACCAAGTCAGAATCACAGAAGTCCTCATCAGTAAGTTGAGGAACTAAACCATACACCTCATTAATGAGAGTCACACAATTTATACACTCTTTCCTCTGATCAGACAACCACCTTGCTCATATTTATTCATAGCACAACTGCAAAGGTCATTTTTCTTGCATGGTTTTTGGCCTTTTCAACTCTCTCTGCTTAACTTCCATTTGGTTCTCTTCCTTGTCACCTAAAGAACAAGTTATTCACTTCTATTTTTAACATGCATGTCCACAGAACATTCTGAAATTGCAATATCCACCTAATTTTTCCCTCTCTTTCTTGTCCTGGTCTTAAGCAAGCATCTTTGTGCTTTTCTCTCCAACAATGTTCGGGCCACAGAGTGTAGGAGTCATCAAGAAGCAGCATGATGTTGTCATACTGGTTCTTCTCCAAGTACAGATCTGTTTCATGTCCTACTACTATAAACTTACAGAGAAAAGTGCCTTCTACCCTGACAGCACCAGGAAAAATAGTCTCCTTGATGCTGCGGTAATCCAAGCAAAATGTCAAAAGGCACAGCTGACTAGATTATATATGAAATAGGTGAAATACCTCATGATCTATGCACTGCACAAATTGGATATAAATGGTATAGTCCCCAGGACTTAAGTTAATTTCCTCATACTCGCTGTCATTCATAAGTCAACATTTTCCCGCAATTCACAGGCAGATGTATTTGAGCCAGACCAAATTACAGGGTAGCAAATAACAATGAGCTACAAACATTGCTTTTAACTGTAGAGCAGTATACATTAAGAAATCATTTTGGTATTGTTTTTGCTGACTGACAGTTTCAGACACTAAGGATCAGACATTTTGCTCTGGCTACAAGGGGCAAGCATGCACTTCATTGGAAGAGACATGCAAAACTGTGTTTTTATCCCCTGATCCTGAGCTGCCTGCACTAAGCTGAAAGTCCAGTGAAGTACAAAGAGACTGGAGGAGAGCAGACTGCCGTTCTGATTTAAACTACCAACTCCCAGGAGTCCATGCCTTGAGCTCCTGGTTTACCACAGTTAAGGCAGAAATAAATATATAATGTAATAATTCCTAGATTTCAGCTTTTCCAGTGTATGTATTAAAGACACTAAATCTAATTCAAAATACCCATGGTCTCTGGATTCTATAGATTAAATAATGCCAGGGCTGGTTTGGCCACATCCATACCACTGAACATTATTAGCATCTGATAAAGTGTGCTGCCTACAAATGATTACTGGGAATGGCTCCTGGCCCTTGCTAAATCCCAGACTGTGCCCAGAATTGACTGGGAAGATCATCTGGGTTAAAAGTTTGCCAGTGAACAAGTGAGTCATTTAATACAGTAAGCAACTGAGTTCCAGGGCCTAGGGTTTGCAAAAATATATGTAAAGAGCTTGTATATTGAAGAATATAATGGTTTGAGGGGGGTTCTTCAGTATATACATGGTTTTGGCAATGAACAAAATTAAATAAATCCCAGTGTTTACATACTTGTCAACAAAGTATCCAATGACTGGGCTCTCACTGGTTGTGTTTGGTGGTTTCCAGGTGACAATAACATAGTCTCTGTTAGCATCATGGCATTTAACGTCCATCGGCGCCCCTGGTGCTCCTGCGATTAATGCATCAGCATCTGGACCACAAATAAAAATAAATCAGTTCTGACCTTGTCTCCTCTGAAATCTATCACAAAGACAAAAGGGAAGATTTCCAGTTCAATGTGCTCTTTGTTTATATGAAGAGGAACCCACAGATTTCATTCCACACTAATTCACTGCACTAATGAATCATGACTATATCCACATTGATAAAAAAGTTCAGGGATATTTTTGAAGACAGCAAGCAGTTTAGGTATCAAACTCCTATTTCTCTTCATGAGAATTAAAAGCCCAACTACCCCATGTGTTTTTGATTCTCTTTCACGCTGACAGCTGTAGCTAAATGGGTTACTGATCAGACTAAGTTACTCAATAAAGGACATGTAGCAGAAGAAAATATATCTCTTATGGAATAAAAAATTTGAAAACTCATGGTACATTACTAAGGCTGCTTTTTATTTTAAATCCTACAATACCAACAGGCATAATTAATCAATGTTCTACCATTAAGATACTCTTTTGTGGCTTCATTTTAAGATCTCTTGACTGATACAGACCCACAACTCTTAATGAAGTCTGGTAACACTAACAGGTAAAGTTGTCTCCATTCAAAGAAAGGTTTCTAAATCACAAAACCGTCCTGTATCGAATCTAAATTTATAGAGTTTAATTGCAATCAGTTGTGAGGTGACTGATGCTCAGTATCAGATGACAGTCCACATGAAAAAAGGCAAGAGGAAGTCCAACAGAGGACATTCAACACTCCAGAGGTCGTAGCTCATACAAAACGATCACAAATAGTATAAGATGGACAACAGATGTAGCTAAAATTGAACCACTACTACAGCAATAACCTCTAGGAAAGTTATTATACATTAGTGGGCCTTTTTCATCTGGATACTTTCTTTCTTAAAAGGTAATTGGGAAATAGAAAACTTTAGCAAATTGTTTCCAATTACATCAGTGTGGCAGAGTGGCTTGTTCAGGACATATTGCAAAGCTGATGAAGCCCCTGCACTAGTTCTGTGAGGAAGATGGGTGTCAACACCCTGAAAAAACATTTGAGTCCCTCCACCCAGACAAACTACCTGGATGACACTTCTGCAAGACACACATAACCCCACAGTTTTCCAAAAAGAGCAAGCTTTAATATTAATACAGCTCTAATGGCTTCTGTGGGACTGCGCCAGCTTGCCACCATCAATGATGTCTTTAAGAGAGTAAAAGAACTGCTCAGCCAGAGATATTTTCATATTTCATTGAAAAAAAATATGAAGTGAGAACTAAGCTCTTCTCGCAGGTGCATGTGGAAGCTCATTCTTATTTCATTGAGTTGTGCATGCAAATATGAGGGGAAATCATGAACTTTAATCTATTTTAATACATTAATCTCCTGTTATCTATGTTACTTGTGAAAACCATGTTTCTTTAGTGAGCTTTAATTTTTTTTAATTGCTTCTTTTCTCATTATTGAGATGACTTTGACTGGTATCTCAGTAATGTACTAGGCTACTCTCTAGTAGTGAGAATATCTCTTTTGCTTACCCCTGTGCCTCCTCCTAAGGCCAGGCACAGGATTTGAGAATGCCCAACGAAGCTCATTCGCAGTTGGTAATTTCTAGAGCTAAAGCCTTCACAGTGAGGACTGGTAGTATACAAAAATGTTTCTTACTGGGAAAGGATATTGCTGTGCTGATTTTGACTGGGGTAGAGTTAATTTTCTTCATAGCAGCTAGGATTAGCTTGTGTTTTGGCTTTGCGCTGAAAACACTGTTGCTAACACAGGGATGGTTTTGTTACTGCTGAGCAGAGCTTATATAAAGCTAAGGACTATTCTGCATATAAAGCTAAGGACTATTCTGCTTCTCACCCCACCAGTGAGTGGCTGGGGGTGCACAAGGAGTTGGGAGGTGACACGGTTGAGATAGTTTACCCCAACTGACCAAAGAGATAGTCCATACCATATAACGTCATGCTCTGTATATAACTGGGGAAGCTAGCTGGTAGGCAGGATTGAGGCTTGGGAACTAGCTGAACATCAGCTTTTGGGTGCTGAGAAATTGTGCTCTGCACCACTTGTTTGGTCTATTTTTTAAATTACTATCGTTGTCACATCATCATCATCTTCCTTTCCTGTCCTATTAAAATCACAGAATCATAGAATGTGTAAGGTTGGAAGGGACCTTTGGAGGTCATCTAGTCCCACCAACCTGCAATAAGAAGGGACTTCTTTACTAGATCAGGTCACCCAGAGCCCAATCAAGCCTGACCTTGAATATCTCCAGGGATGGGGCCTCCACTACTTCTCTGGGCAACATGTTCCAGTGATCTACCACACTCATATGAAAGAACTTTTTTCAAATATCCAACCAAAATCTCCTCTTTTCTAGTTTAAAACTGTGACCCCTCATCCTATTGCTACATGTTGTTGTGTACAGTTCTTCCCCAGCTTTCTTATAGGCACCTTCCATGTACTGGAAGGCAACTATAAGGTCCCATCAGAGCCTTCTCTTCTCCAAACTGAACAAGCCCAACTCTCTCAGCCTATCTTTGTAGCAGAGGTGCTCCAGCCCTTGTCTGTATCTCAACCCAAGAGTTTGGTTTTTTTTTTAACTTTCCCATTCCCTCCCCCATCCCACTGGGCAGGGAGGTGAGGAGTGAGCAAATGGCTCTGCTGTTGTTTTAGCTGATAGGTTAAACCACAACAATGGCAAAGAAAGAAACAAGCTGTCTCTTCATAAGAATTATTTCATTGGTTCTTTAGGAAAGAAAATGTCCTCAGGAGCATGCTCATCTTGAAGCTTCCCATTCATGTAAGGTAACAGTTACTTCTAGCACAGACTACTATATCTGATGAATGAAATATCACAAGGCTGGATTTCTTTTGTACTCCAGTCATTACATGGGATTGTTTAATAAAACCTTTCTACTGCTCTTTTCAATTTGTCCCCAGGAAACAGATAAAAAGTTTACCTCTGACAAACAGGTATGCACTGTATTCACTCACTCCACCTTTTGTAACCATGCGCAGGGTGTATAAACCTTCATCATCTTTGTTCAGATGGGTAAAGGACAGAGCTGCCTGGCCTTCTCCAAAATACAGCTTTGTCCAATTGGATTCCTTTATCAGCACATCTGGAAGAGAAGACACGTCAGACACATTACTATGCTGGCCAGAACGACCTACATCCTAACGCAGCTCTGTGCTAGTCAGGGGCACACGTTAACCTTTATGCCGGCTTTATTCAGAGTGATGGTGCTTTGATTCTATGAAGACTCCACAGAGAGTAAATTGCTTCTCTCTGAACTCATTTCATCAGTGGAGAATATGATGTCTCAGACTACCCTATGCAGTGACAACAACAGAATTTCATCACTATCATTTTTAATACACTGACAGAGAAAAATATTATCACATTTCAAAACAATGACATGAAAACCTGCCATACCTTGTAATGAATGCAAGGTGGAACTTTGTTTCATTTTTAATAAGCTCTGCTACCTGGTCAGGTCAAATGTCAAATTACTCAATTTCTTCCTCCAAGTTTAAAGAACAGATTTCAGTTTAATCTGAAGACTTCTATTAATATACACTAAATTTAAATCTTCAAGGCATGTCTGTTGAGCACTGAATAAAATTAAATTTGAATATCTCACAGGTGAGAGGTGGTGACCCATGATTAATGCAAATTTATCTGATTGCCTAGTAAAACCAGAGCAAAAGAATAAGCAGGGTATTTTATGCTAGTCAAGGGACTTTCTCATACCACCCTTTTTAATAATTGATTGGATTATTTTTGATTTTTAAGTCCCTAAGACCTATTGCATACTAATTTATTGTAATCAATGCAGCAGAACTCTATATAAATGATCTGAATATCTATAAATGCTTATCTATTGTTTAAATACACTTTGGAGCAGACAACTTCAAAGGAATCAGTTTTCCCAACTGTCAGATGAATTGCATAAGAAGGTATAAAAAACTACACACATTCAGGTGACATAGCATCTGGAAGTCACCTGCTACTAAAACTTACAGCAGTAATCTACGTAATCACCTAAGCATGCAGCTGTTTTCCGAGAAACGTACAAAGTAAATTCAGTCACATTTATTCCCTGAGATCCTTATAATGAGATCCTTACCTAAAAAATCTGCATGTACACTTTCTGTCATGCACCTCACAATCAAACTGAAACTTTGTGAAGAGAAACGTGAAGTACTTTAAGTGAAATCATAAAACGTTTTACCTAGAAACGTTAAGTAATATATGAATTCTGTGGAAAATCCTGGACAAAACATGAACTCAAGTGACCAACACCTCTGAAAAGAAGGTTACTTATTTAGACTCCAAGCTTGAGTAGAGTAGTAGACACTCTGCTTTGATTATACAGAAACTGTAGACAAGCCTATATCACATACTAAAGCCAGTATCATCCATGATCAATGGACCTTTTCTGTGTACCTGTTACCAAAAAGTGTGGAGGCAGTCATGTTTGGTAAGAGCAGAAAAACTTCTTCACGCAAGCCTCATCAGATTCCCTGAGAGAGCAGGAGCTCTCTTTTTAAATGGGTGGATGACTTTCTAGACAAGTCAAGAAAAAGAGTAAGTTTTGAAGGCCATAAGTATATTCAGAAGTTCTAATGAAGCAGGTATTTGTGCACCTGCTGTCACAATAACACACAATTACAGGGTCTCACTATTGCACTCCAATTCCCAGTCTATTGTGCTCTGCCACTTCTCCCAGAACAAACCTGCAGGAGTCTAACCCTCAGAGAAAGTGTGACTTAAGTTTTATAGGCAGTTTTCAGAACATTACATATTTTTTCTAAAACATTACTCTGCTGAAAATTCATATAAAGCATGGGGAATTACTATATACTGAAGTTTCTTTTCATCAAGTATTTTGGTTGCTGAAATTTTGGATAAATTCTGAACTCCATGCCTTTTTCCTCAGAATTCAATTATTTTATTCTCAATTACAGAATAAATGGCTACAGAATGTCGATGCATACAGCTTTACAAGATTTATATTTATATTATATTAGAGATCAATAAAGGAAAGCCCTTGTAACCAACTGAACTCGTATCCAGACTAGCTATACATTCCTAAAGTATTATTTTGATGTATTTTTTTCAGTATCTTAAATTGTTCTAAGTAGGCTATTAATTAAAGACATCATATTCATGTTTGTCAAATCCCAAACCACTTTAGAAGAGTTGATTCAGTTGACTTATATGCCCCTAGTAGTCTAGTAGACATCCTCAATAAGGTTCACTCACCTGAAGCTTATTAATGCTTGATAAACCCATATTTCTTCTGTGTATAATTATTAGCAGTAAATCATACGTATTCATCTTGGGGGTTTAGTTTATTTTTGATTTTAAAAAACTGAAAAGCCTTAGGAAAAATAAAGTTTGTCTTAATGCAAGAGTAGAACTATTATCTCTTGGAAAAAATAGAAAAGCTAAAGCACGTGGTGTTAAAAAGAATTATTAACCTACTCATTGTTTACATTTATGCATTACCTTCAGCTCTTGAGAGACTTGGCCCAGGAAACTAGCACATAGCAAGGGTTTATAGTGCATGAATTCCTGCTGTTGTTGGGAAGATGTTCCACAAGTCAGTGCACCTGTACACCTCTTGGAAATATTGTGATCAATGTATGTGCAAGGAAGGACAACTCTAACTCGGTTTTATCACCTTTTATCCCATAAGCAGATTAATGGGATAAGGGCTTGTCTGACTCACTAGCAAAAACTTACTGACTTCAAAATTTTTCAACTAAAGCTTTTACAGGGAAGCTAGACAAAGAGCATAATATTGTTACATATCGATGAGGAATTATCTTGGCATCATGAAGGGTTAAACTGAAAGGGCCATAAGCTTTTGTTCACCTATATATAGCACAAGAACAATTCCCTTTGGATGAAAAATGAACAATATGGGACAGTACTTGAAAATTAACAGTTGCAAACTCAAAATATCAGAGGTTTAGCACCTTAAGAAACTGGGCCTGTGAGGAGACAAAGTAAAGGTGATTGTTTACAGAGATTACAAACCCCTGTACACTTCAGTGGGAACAGAATCTGGGTTCCAGGATGAGCCTTATATTTTAGGTTATTCACCAAACAGAAAAGCTATTTTTCTTTTAGTAACATCTAAAAGACCCATCACAATGAAGTACCCACACTGATAGACAAATAGGAATGAAATAGTTAGTAGGCCTTTCACTGAAGGATCAGAAGTTAATCTCACTAAACCTGTGTTGTACATGAAATAAGTTGTAACATGCAGCAATAAAAAAGTCCTTTTTCTGATTTTCTTAATCTTGAATTGTCTTGACTGACTTAATAATATTACTATCACTTCTTACTTTATGCACCACAATTTTTCAGCTATGGAAATTACTACCAGGTCGTCTGGGACCAGTCCAAACATCAATCTTGGGAATCCACCATTTTCAAATGAGGTCTCTTTGGAGAAAGGTCTGACAATTCAAAAGCAACCAAGACTCCTTAAATCCTCGGGCAAAACATTTACATTAGAATCCTACAGAGAGCTTGTGGTTGGTGAAAAGTGGTGAGCTAAAAGAGAGAGTTGAGGTCTATAAATTATAACTAGATACATTTATTTGCTCTATTCCAAATTTAATTCTGAGAATCTTATGTTCTAAGCCTGATCTGTGTCCTCAATATTTCCTCCAGAATTTTCCAGGTAGCTTCTACTCAATATGCTAACTTACCATCTCTATACCATTCAGCACGAGGTCGTAGTCTTTTCAGTTCTGGGGTGATCAACATAGAACACTTCAGAGTCAGTGTTTCACCTTCAGTTGCAAACGTGACTCCAAACTTCTCCAGAAACTGGACATCAATGTGAGTGAAGCAAATATCATATGACAAGGGCACTATGCATGACAAAATGAAAACATTCTTGAGTGTAAGTGAATTGTACTTGGCACAAACAGATTACTGTCCAATCTGAACAGAAGATGGAGCTCTCTATTAGACTGTATGCTAATCTAGGAAAACAAAAGCATCTGGCCAACTCATATTGTAAATGAATACTTAGGAATCGAAGCCAGAAGAAACTTGCTGAATCCAATTTTGTCATCTTTAAAACATTACTCCGATAAAAGCACATAAACAGTCCAAGCAGAAGGAAAAAAAAAGCTTACAGTGGAATGGCATTATCCCAGCTGGGTGAGGCTCTTCATCCTCTCTGAACCCTATAAATAGACAATAAACATTCAATGACATGAGCATGATATTCTTTTTCTTGTTTAAATGATGAAATAAGACTTACTTCGCACAATCACAGCACAATTAGTTGATGCCTGCCCATGGACATTTGTTGCAACTGCTGAATAGGTAGCAGAATCATCAAAATCCGCTCTGAAAAGGGGAAGGAGGTAAGCAGATGAAACTTTATGCATATACAAATTCTCTTAATGATTGATCTTACAAACCGAGCTGTATCACGCCCAGAGATGGTATATGAAGCTCTTTGCTGGTGTCACACAGTGCAAGATATTGATGAAAGACAATCAAAAAGCTGGTAGTGTGTTTTAGTGCAGGTTTATCACAGCTTAGTGTGCAGGCTGTATTAAATCAAGCACACTGAAAGTGACCTTTAGAGAATCATCAAAAGGAGATAGCTGGAGGATGCCAGTCTGGCTATTCCCTTTCTGTATGTAACCTTCTTCCTTAATCCGTCTTGCCCTACTGCCACATATTTTAAGAAAGAGACATGGAACAAAAGTACATGTGATGCTTGCAGAAATTCCTCCTTCTATGGCTATTCCCAGCAGGTAGATACTGATATTTTTTGCACCTCTCATATCTCCTAGGCAGTCCAGAGGAAATTATACAAAACCAAGGGAAACTGACCAAAGTTGTTTATGGGCATAAATGTTTTGGCTTGATATATTTTCTAGTGAGAAAAGATATTTATTCTCCAAGGAAAATGCAATAAAAATAAAGCAAAAAAATAGTTACTTCATGTAAAATAGGACGCTATGATGGATTATATCACTTAGTACATCCCTTCTTACAGAGGAAGCTACAGTAGCAGAAATACAGGCAGATGTTAAGATATAGACACAATGTCACAGTACTTAGTTAAAATGGTGTGAGTAGGGAGAAGAACTATGGGGATAAAATTGAAGGAAAGCTAACTCCGTGCAAATAGATACATTTTTAGTGCAGTTACTCAAACTTGCAATTGAAATTAACTTCTTTGATTGATATGTTTCTGGTAAATATAAGTGACCACTTACTAAAGAAAGTTAAAAGTATTTTGGACTAGTATTTGGTAAAATGTAAATTTGGGTAGAATGAGATTTCCTCAATTTTGCTGAAAGAACTTAATCTGGATGAAAAAACAATTTTGAAAAAGGCAGAATATTTCATTTTTCTATTTCCAAATGAATATTTTAATTTAAAAATATTTCAGAATTTACTTCTGCTTTCTTCTAAGAAACATACTAATTTATTA
The DNA here is from genome assembly GCA_022605575.1 of Laterallus jamaicensis coturniculus. NCBI lineage: Eukaryota > Metazoa > Chordata > Aves > Gruiformes > Rallidae > Laterallus > Laterallus jamaicensis. The sequence goes on from JAKCOX010000001.1 coordinate 91,525,933, forward strand.
TGAAAAACAACTTTTTTTTTTCAATTAACAAGACTTTTGGTTTGGTCCAATTCAATTTTTTTTTTAACTTTATCATTAGTCAAGTATTCTACCATGTGCCTGTCAAGCTACATTTATGACTTTTATTTATTTATTGGAACGTCTATTAGCCATCAGCTAAACAGAATGCAGTCTGAAACACAATTAGCACCTGCTTCTGTGGTTCATTTAATATACAGTTAATGGAGGCCACTCTGAAATTTCCAGCAATGAGATACAATGTTCTGCATGCATGCACTTAGTTTCCTCTCAGAACAAATTTGTATCTTCTTGGCAACTTCCACATGAAAAGGATGAAATTCTGGTTGCACTTGTCTTCTAAGAGGGTCACGTATCCCAGGTGCGAGAGAAGAAAGAATATGTAAAAGTGTTTGATGTAAATTGCATACCGGGATGCCAATTTTAGGGTATGTAGCACCTGTGACAGGCACATCTGACACCTATTTTTCAGCTCTTGTGTATATTCTGGACAGTGTCATATCACAGAAATGATACTATCTGTACCGTGGTGTCTAAAACACAACTTGATGAAAGCTCTATTCAATTGAGATTTATCTCTCTAAATATACAGGACTAACAGCTCCTCCTGGAGGCTAATCTTCAGCCACACATTTCACAAAACAAAAGTACAAAGTTTATCATAAAATTAATTATCGCAGACAGGGAGGCGAGTCCTAAGATTAGACTACTTAACCAAAAAGCCTGCAGTTTGGTATGAAGACTTTTTCTGGGTTTGCAGTTGTTTTCAGGAAAGAAATGCCTGTTCACAGATGTATATGAAGCTTATATATTCTAGACTTGCAGGACCTGGAGACATTTCTTCACACTAACTTCTTAAAAACAATATTTTTTTTTTCCTTTAACCTCATTTCACACTATTTAACATTTGAGTTATAAAATGTCAAAAGCAAGGCAAAATCAGTAAAATGCAGACTTCTCAAGCCATGTTACAACACCTGTATACTGAAATGTACATAATTCATACATTCTCTCACAGCCCAGTAAAGTGTCTTGCTATAACAAACTAAGCTAACAACAAATGATGCATCTCAAAAAGTCTTACAAGAAGAGGCATTACAGAACTGACTGTACTGGAACTGTAAGGTGTTCTGCCACTCTGCACTACAACCCTACTTTAGGGAGATGTGTAGAGTATACAGTAAATAATACACAGAATGTATTATATTCAATAACCAATATGAGGTAATTAGTGGATCAAGCACTGTTAGGTAAAGTCCCCAGAAGCTGGATCTTGATCACCCCAGTGCTGATGCATTAGAATAGCCTTTGGCATGCCTCGGTGTGTGCCAGCTTTCCAAAAGACTCCTGAACACAGATCAGGAAATAGCAGGGGTATATTCCCAGAAAACAACCTGGATGTAGCTCCCCTTTCCTGAAGGAAAGCAGAATCAGTCCATCCCATGCCACTGTGCAGAGGATGTGATTAATTTACTAGTGCAAGCAAATTTTAGAAGTGTGATTCCTACACACTAGTGGCACATATATGCTAGACCCTCCAGGAGGATGACATGCACTTGTATCTGTCAGGGCAACTGCTTGCTGGGAAAGTCATGCTGCAATTGCTGATGAGGTGCTGATCCATCCCAGTGTTGAACACAATTTAGGCATGTTACATCATCCATATCATAACTGAGCAATGAACACTACCCCACCATCCCTGTATTAAGCCATTCCCTCACATTAAAAGAAAAAAAAAACAACTTTACTTCAGGCTGGCTTGCTTCTGTCACATCCAAATTAACTACTTTCTAACATTTTGTTATTCTTACAGTGTTGACACTCTGTATTACAATAACAGTATATCTTAACTGAAGTTAACTCCAATTAACTATCACTTTTAAATAGTTATCTGCTCTCAGTGTTGGCTTCATTTGCCATCAAAACAACAGATAAAACAGTCAGTTTGAATTCATTTCTGCAATGATTACATAGGATTCAGGATCTAAAGAGTGATATAGCATTAATTATAAGGTGGGGTAAAAATAATACAGAAATGACAAAAACATTCTGAAAAAAAAGCAAGGCCTCAGTCTGTGCTTGACCACTGAAAGCCTTCAGAAATTTAGAGCTGCAAGAACTCTCTCCCTAAATTGAAGAAGCAGAATGCTTCCCTAAAATGAAGCTGAATGGCAGATACTGGATTAACTTTCCAAATGGATACATATCTGTAGTCATCTCAACCATAGCCTTGTTCTCTCTTAAGGAACAGTAAAACACATCCCTTGCCAAAATTTTCTTCTTTGTGAGGGTCTCCAAGATAGGCAAAACAGAGTATGATCCTAAAAGTCTCTAGGCCAGGGTTCTACAAAAGGATTGTTTGTTCAATGTCTGACAGGAGTTGATGTACTGACAATTCATTTTCTCAAGGAGAACAAAAGAAAGAAGCTACTGACCAAGTGACTGACTGTGATCTTACAAAATCATTTGGTTTTATGAATGAAACAAGGTATTTACCATTCTTATGAATATACAGATAACAATATGGATTTTGTATATTTTCTACTGTATAAGAACTCCTAAGAATTACACTCATTTTCTGAAAGTCACTGCTTGGAAAGCATTTTATAGTTCCTTGATGTGATCTCTAACCTGACTCTCCACGAGGTAAACCAAAGCAGCTTAGATAGCTTACTATTCAGAGGACTGCCTTCAAATTTGGTATTGGAAGTGTACAAGGGCTAGTGGGTAAGAGGTACAGAACACATATTTTGAATACACAAATCGATGAATGCTAGGCAGAACTACAAGTCACATAAAATACTGACTCTCTTCTATGCGAGGAAATACTCAAACTGAGGATTATCCTGGAAAATATTTATTTCCCTGTATGCTAAAATTCCTATATTTCCTAAATTGCACTGTAAAGAGCATTGAGTCAAGGCCAGTTAGAAATTATATTTGAAGTACCCAGGAGGCAAGGTGTGGTCTCTCCAACAGTTACTCTTGTATCATGATGGAGAGTGTGTTTCCCAACCTTTACAAAGGTCAGATACAATATGCATAGAGTACATTTAGATAGCATGAAGTGTGAGTGCAGAGCTGTATCTGTCCCAAGGTACTAATACTTTTTGTGAAAATTAAATTGCCCGGAATCCACATGAGGTTCTGAAGTGCTAATGTTTGTGCAGGGAATATTCCCCAGGCAGATATATCTGTTTAAAATGCATATATTCATCCATCTGCCTAGTGTAGATTTAAACACAGGAGTTAAGAGTGAAATAACATTTTTGCCTGAATTGGAACACAATTCAGAGCATGTCAAGAACAGGAAGCAGAATGTAGTAAATTACAGAGTTAAAATTGCCTTCTTTAAATTCAAATGACAGAATTTTCAGTGTTACGGCTATATGACATCAAAAAGTGGAAATACTCTCCAGGATTACCATCTCACGCATTGATTCTCCAGTCAGACTGAGTCTCACTGATTCTTTTTGGTTAGCGAGGGTTTGTTTTTTCTGAAGAGGGGACCTTTGTTACCAGGTGGCTGCTTCCTCAGTCTCCCAACTATTGCAACTTGTAGGGGACAGTGACTGATAGATGGGTCAGATCACAGGCCATTTCTCTCGGGGGCTGTTTTTCCCCGCATTTCAGCAGGGAAAGCAGAGCAGCAATACACCATGCTTGCAGCCTGTCCCCTCCCCAGTACTGAATACCCTCGAAACCCTGGGAGCTGCAGCTCATCACCTGATCAACCCTAGGCAGCCCAAAGGCGCTGCCTTCTACGTCAGAGGTCGGCCTTTGCCGCAGTGCCTTCACTCTGCCTTGCTTCCTCCTGCAGCAGAAGGGCAGGCCTCACTCACGCTCTCTCCATATTAAACCTCCTTGAGACTTTTGTGCCTAATCAAACTAAAATAGCGCTGTGCTGACTGCACAGTGTCATTTCTGTTAAATGAGAATAGCTAAAGAGAAGGTTCATTCAATTTTTAAGGGGTTTTGGGTGTCGTTTTTTTAAAGCGATGCTGTTGGTGATGAGGAGCGGAGCGCCTGATCAGCCAGCCAGCTCTCCTCCTGGCAATAGGTATTACACTGCACTCTGCTGGCTCTGACACACATTTTTGCTGATGCAGCCACAGACCTTTCCTGCTGCAATTCCAAGCACTTCTTAAGCGATGAATTACTGAAACAGGAAAGGGAGAGGGCCCTAATGAAAGACAGAATGCTGCCAAACTTTGAGGCTTGCACGTGTGAGACTGTGCAGTCATACCACACTGACAGAGCTCTGGAAAATCAAATGTCCTTCCCTGCTCCTTCTACTGTCCAGACCCCATGAGCTCTCCTGTCTGCTCACTGAGGAGTGGGGTCAGGAACACAGTGAGGAGCACACTGCTGTTCCCTCTATGCCCCAGACAATATACTCGGAAAACTAATACAGCCATTTGTGGTTACATAAAGCCAAGTGATTCATTTAAGGATCCACTTCCCTTTAGTATCAGTGAGGGAGCTAGCCTAGACATCATATTAATCAAACAAAAACCCACAACCCTATTGCTAAGCAAGTAGCAGCAGCTAAGAAATTCAAAATATTACAACCACTAAGATATAAACTAAGGCAGAAAATGTTTTGCAGCCATGCTATAAAACAACTGGGCATCCTCATCTTGGCTACCTCTTATATAGAAATCTTTTCTTCTATTATGCTCCTATCCATAGTTAAATTAGGTGGGATAAAGAAATATTAAACAAACCCTCGCATTTTCAGACATGTATCAATCACTTCAACTCCAGGTAACTTTCCCTCAGTGGAGTCCTCAGTCTCCTTTGAATCACGTATCAGAAGTGAGATGAAAGACAAGATGAATCACTACCAATACCTCTTCCCCTATAGTTACCAGATGTGCAAAAAATATAACAAAATTCTGAACCCCGTTTCTTTATTGCTCAAGAGAGATCTCCATTTCAAGCTCAAAGGTGGAGAAGCCTGAAAGGAGGAAGAAAGTGTCACTGTATGATGATAGTGCTGAATGCATACAGAAAATGTGGTAAATTGATCACGGAGCATCATAAAAATTTGAGACAGAGAAATAAAAATGATCTGGTTACTGTATAGACTTCTGGGCCCTGGAAGACAGCAAACAGTCGTGGGATGAAATTATGTCCAGTTACTACTTTAAGATGACAAGGGGACGTTCTGATTTTGGTGCCTCAAGAATTTTTCCACTGAGGTCAAGGAATACTCACAGGAATAAATATCACATTTGCATCAGAAGGAAAAGTTCACTCTCTGAGCTTCACTGAAGCGCTGGAAAGGTAGCCAAGAAATTCCAAGGCCGTTCAGAGTGGCTATGGATCAGATGACATGTAGCTCAGCAGTTTGGTATGAACAGCTGAGAAGAGCACAGGAGTGGGTAGGTCGAAAATCCCAACAGTTCTACTTCCCGGAAAAAAATAATACTCCAAATATATGTGTATAGAGATACGCACGGAAGATCCAGACTTAATTGAAACACATTTGTATGAAAACATTAATAATATATATATATATTAATCACCATCTATACATCCATTTTTTTAATACAAGAAATTAATAACATTAGTAACGCATTATCAAAATGTTCTTCCATTTCCTACATTTTCTTATTCTGTCTTTTGATGGTCAAGCTTTGAAATAAAACAGATTAGTAATAAATAAATAAATTTAAGGTTAAAAAAACTACTTTAATAAACTATAGTTTATTAAATAAATGGACTCATTAGTAAATATATGGCAAATAAATCATAGCTCTGGGTCTCTAATCCCCCAGTATTCTGAAGTATTCAGAAAGGAAACCTGTAGGAGAGCAGCCAGGTGTCTTTAGGTGGCACAAAGACCACAATGACAGAATGAAAGAGACATAGAGCTACAGTCTCAGAAGATGACAGCTTGGTTGAACATCAGGGAGTGTGTACGAATACTTGCAGGTTCAGGACTAGTACACAGTGGGTGATGATGTGTGGGTGTGGGAACGTGAGTAGATGCCAATAAATGACTGTGGAATGTCTCAATAAGCATGGCTGGGGCTGAACACTCACAAACTGAATGTGAATGGTGTCTACATGGCTGATAATCAGCACAAGAAAGAGGAAAAAAAGCACCAAGGGAATGTAAACCAATAGTACCCTTCAGCCTGATGGTTACAGATGCTCAGAAAGCAGTATCAACACTGATTCTCATTTCTCACCAAGTAGTTGCTCATGGACTCTAACCAAGGGAAATAAACATAGTCACACACACCAGCAAGGAAGTCACCATTTTCAACTGACCGTCACTTCCACACATCCAAAGGAGAACATTTTCCATTTTCCCTGCTGCAAGGGAAAGGATTGCAGAAATACAACCTATTTTCATCTTTTAACCTTCTGCTCTCATCTCCAAAAGCAACATTGGTGGGAAGAATCAGTTATGTTGAGACATCTCACAGATACAGAGAGCAGTCAGCAAGTTATCCACTGCCTGAGGCTAGAAGACTATGAGTATCTTAGAAGTACTCACAATTACTGCTACTCTTTGAGAATCATCCCTTAAGAAGAAATAATATATTGACTCTGGCTGCCAGCTGCACAGGGATATATTTCTCACCTCATGCTGTGAAAAGGTAGGTGGGCCTGGCTTTGCCACAGGATGGGAAAGGCAAGTAGTCCTTCCCAAAAGCAATAGGAACAATGCACTTATTTTCTGTACTAATGGCACAAGGCTGTGATCCAGGCTGCTTCCACTCCTGATTGATGGAGAAAGGGTAGAAGATAAAATGTTTGGCTAGCCAAGTGTTAGCCACAAATATTCCAGAATATTCCAGTTTCTTGAGCACAGCTGATGCTCATGTTCTGGAGAACATTTTTTTGTTTCTGCTCTAGAATTTTGAATACCACTGCCACGTCCTTATTTTTTCTTTGGGGGTATTTTTGCTGGTCTTTTTTTAAAAAAAAAAAGCTTCCGTCAAGTCACATGCAACATTTCAAATGTTTAGAACAGCATGGGATTAGTTTTGGGAAGCTGTTCTACCCAGGCATTTTCTATACCACAAAGTTAACACGATTTTGCAAAGCAACATTAATTAAATTAAAAACTTTAAAAACCAGTTTATTCATCCTTGCTTCTTGGAAAAAAAAAAAAAAGGAAATCTAAAAGTAAATAAAATGTAACATTTCATTTAAAAATTACTGATGATATGGTATTCTTGCCCTGACAGCTGAATTTTCACTTACCTTAAAGAGCTTCATCATAGCAAGAACATGAAATACACAATTTTCCACTTTGAATGCTGAGAAGATATATATTCTAATAAAAAGGAACTACCATTCTTTCAGCTACTTACCTCTTCTTTTCTATCTTCCTGTAGACAGCAGGAGTTAAATAATGGAAATACCCAATTTTTCATTTCATTTTTGTGATTTAATATTCAGCTACTTAGTGAACATTCTCTGGCCTAAATGTGAGTACCAACAGAGAAGTGTGCTGAATACAACAACCTTCTTGCAGTCTTTCTGTGAATTTTTAATTATATTTTATATAAAATACTTCGTGTAGAGTGTAAAAAAGGTTGAATTCTCCAGAACAATATACCTGTTTATATGCAACACATGTACTCCATATTTGCTTTCAATTCTGTACTTTACTGGATCACTTGCAGGAGTAATCAATTCCTCATTTTTGTACCTAACAATCAAGAACAAAAAAATGAACTTATTAATAGCAGCTACTATTCACTGCATTCATTTAGTAGATTTTTACTTCCAGACATTATTTACTATGACTGGAGCTCTCTTTATAAACCTTCTCTACTTGCATAGAGAAAGCAGAAAGAAAAGATGGGCACCCAAACTGGAAGATAGCATGTGACTTGAGCTTTCCTGGCCAGTAGCTCTGACATAAGATGGTAAGCTAACTTTGTCTTGGATCACAGTAAAGTCCTGCAGCTCAAACAAGGGAAGCAGCAACAGGATTGCGCCGTAGGTTAGATCTTCACAGTCCAGGCTGTGGCTCCCACACATGCAGGAAAGCACTCATCTGGAGAGGAGGACAGCTTCATGGATGTTAGATTATGTCCACCTCAACAGAGGCTAACACAAACTGAGCATGGATACAGCCCATGAAAACAGTGGTACTGTACAAATTTTCCCAGGCTTAGCAAGTAGCCTGGAAGCTCTCAGTATTTTGCTGTCTGCTACTGCATCATCAGGGAACAAAATGTCCAGGAAGACTGGAATGCCTTGCACAGTCTGCCTTCTGAAATACTTAAGTTCGCTTCTCACACTGCACAGGGCCACTCAGCAAGCTGTGCTCCCACTCCTTCCACTGCAGTATCAACTGCTACAATCCAGCACATCTATGAGGATTATAAAGGGGGTTTAACATAGCCATTATGTATGTGACACTTACCAGTTATGCCATAACTTCCAAATGAAAAAAGCTTAACAACATTTTTAGAGGGGTAGGAAAGGCCAGTCTCTTACCATTGTACAACAGGGGTGGGAAATCCTTGTACAGTGAAGCAAAGGCTCACAGACATCTTTTCCCAGACTGTGTGAGATCTCAGGCGCACTAGAATTTCAGGAGCTCGACTTATTCTTTCCTCAATAGCATGTCTTTCCAAAGCCATATTTTCTTCTACCTATTAAACACAGGAAAAGGAGAATCTAACACCAGACTCAAGCAGGATAGAAGATCTAACTTTAAATCCTCAAAATTAAAAGAAGTTAAATCCCTATTGGCATTTGAAACACAGGCCAAAATTTCAGTATATCTTATAATTCTGCTTGGATAGGAACAAAAAGGTTCAACACTGTACCATCCTTTGTATAGTAAGTCTATCCAGATGTTCTCTAGCACGGTGCCTGGCTGTGTGAATCTCTTTTTCCAAAGCAGACAACTCACTAGCAAAGCGGATCCTTTTCTCTTCACTTGCATGAGACTTTTGTTCGTGAGTCCTACAGGACAATAAAAAATATCAGGTAAGAGCAACTAGTATGAAGCTTTAAGATTGTCACTCGTACACATTAGGCAACTGAGTGATCTGAAACCACATCAGCAAGTTGTAAAATCTAGTCTGCCTGCCTGTTCTAATGAGCATGTCAAATGTATATGAACTTTCCTTCAGTTTATTTCCCCCTGGTGCCATTGCGTCAGGTCCTGAAACCTGGCATCATCATGCTGACGTGGTACCCCACAGTCTTAGTCCCCTGATAATCAAGATCAAGAACTTGCCTGTCTTCAGTCTGGCCCCTAATTTTCCTTCCCAGGGACACAAGAAGACAGAGGACTGAATACATGCTCTGTGCCCGTTCACACCCTGCTAAGACTTGGGCCTTACTTATGGTGTGCCCTGGGGAGCTCTGCTATCTCCTGGGTTGTATCAGCTGACCTCATCTGAGAGATAAAAAACAAGGAGTTCATAAGGATTTGTTGAACCGCTACATGCAAAAAGCCTTTCCTTGGATGGGAGTGAGTGGGAAGTATAATAGAAACTACCAGGAAAATACAAACTTTTGAGAAATCTGTGGGTTGTTCCCTGAAAATCTGACTTCATAGATTTTTCAGGATTCCCAAAAAAGAAAACGGACTTGTAACTGTTTCTTAGGAGGAGCTAGCTCAAGCTCCTGCATGTATGCATGCTGATTCAGTAAGCAGCCTACACTACTCTTTGTCTTGCCAACAGGACAGAGGAAGGGAGCTAAATATGAGAAATTTCTAACGTGGTTGTCATTATAGAGTAAGGCAAGACTCTTAAAGCATAACCCAACATGTCACAAAGCAAACAAAAAGACTTGCATGAAATTCAGTCTGGTATTTTTAAAATATCTCATTGTACCATCTCAATATACTTTAGGTACCTGCCTTTTTTTCCATATTATATTGATAACATATAAGACCATTTTAAAAAATGTAAATTAGAGTGCACAAATTAGTTTTGTTTCTCATTCTGTTTCCAGGATATATATTTCAAAACAATCAAACTATTAGAACCGTAAGGGCATATATTATTTTTGCAACACATGTTCTATAAACAAAGCCGAATTTGTTCTTTCAGTATAAATTATCTTTGGTGCTGTCACTGTAGAGCATGGCAGGGCAGAAACAGTGAAATTCACTAACAGGAATATTGCTGTCAGCACATTTACTACAGGGTGTCATAGGCTGCTAGTGAGATGTGACAGTAAGCCTTCTTGATATTAAGGGAAGAATTCAAATATTTAAATTGATCAAAACAGAAATTTGGGAATAACCTATTCAGATCTGTTCAAAAATAAGTTTTGGATCCCAGACAGATTCAAATTTATTTTGGTTTTAAAGCAGTTTTCAAGGGTCAGGTGGGGATTAAAGGAACAACTCTGGTTTGAAATATGAGATTGAAAGTGACACTCAGTCATTTAGTATTCCAGCCAAAATAGATTAGTGAAGAACAGTGACAGTGAAACCTCCAGTCTTGACAACGTTGAGAAGAGACCTGGCAAAAAAGTGATACTGAATGGGACCAGAGTCACCACACAGGTCAGATGGGACCAGCAGATCTTTACCTTTTTCTGGATTCTTGTATTGCTTCATGAGCCAAGGTGCGTGCCCTCCTGGCACAGAGTCTACATGTCGTTTTTCCCAAGCCAGGTGATTCATAATAAGCAGCCTGTCTGGAAGCAGCTCTTCAAATATAGAAGATATTGTTATAACCCAACAATTCTAGTAAAACATGAACTCACAAAAGTCAAAGATAATCTGAATACCGTGACTGAGCACTGTTCAGTGAGAAACCTACTTTGTATTCCTCACTAACTGCACTAGGTGCTGATCCTCACTTGTCCTTCAAGGGCTTAATGCCCATCATCTGTCATTGGGGAACATTATGCATTTTATTTCATTCAGTTCTATTAAATTTATACTTATCTCTGTCTCCAATCATTCAAGTGCTACAATAGCACTTCAGTGAACCACAAGGGTACCGGCCTAACACACAAATCACACAGAATCCTTATAACATTGCCTATTTCTACATATTCTTGCTTTTCTATACTTGACATAACCTTCTGCCTAAACTCCTCTCTCATAAGGGAAGCTGGGCAAGCTAGACAGCTAGCTAGGCTAGATAGGCAACTTAATTAATGAGAACAGAGGACAGTGATTCTTTAGCAACCAGGATTCAAAGCTCCAGGCTTTGACATACAAAGAATGCGTATTGCATGAAAGGTGTTAAAACTTTTTTTTTTTAAAAGGAAATTTAATGACAGAAAGTATAATTAGGAATGGCCAACTTCAGGAGAATAAATATCCTCATGTCATATTGAAGAATGGGTAAAAACTGTTCCTGTGTTTTACAATGAACTTCATGGCAATTTCTCCTAACTCAGAGGTTCAATGGGAACCTAAAAGGAATAATTTCCAACTTGGAGGAAGCAAATAGGACAGATCCTGAGCCAAATGGTCTGTGTAGGTGAGTTGTAACATAGCTATAAAGTCTAGTTATGCTGATGGGAGACTATAGACCAGGAGCATCCCAATGGAAGGAAGTGGAAAACTACCACTCTGAATGAATCACAATTTTAGGGGGAAGAGGGGGGAAAGTAAATATCTTGATTCTACAACCTGATTACCCCAAATAGAAACCTAGTAATAGATTTAGAAAACAGAAATAGAAATAGAAATACATGACATTTACTTTCTTGCTGCATATTCCTCAAGTACATATCTTGTCTGAATGTTGCGATAGGACTGATCGAAGTGCTTGTGTCTCCTCTGATAAAATGGCACCGCTACTGATGACATCCTTCAGTTTGTGACAATCGGTAATTCCTGCAGAGAGTGCAATCACACTTAGCCATATATATCAGACACTTGGGTTTGATATTTTCACATAATACAGATATGTGTGCACATGTGCAAATGTATAAAATTCCATCACTTTATGACAAATAAAGCCATCAGTGATATGCATGGGCACCTCAGGATGTATTTTATCAGTCACTCAGTGAGCCATAGAATCACAGACAATAAAACTAGAACAGAATTTATCGGGTCATTTTCTGCCTCTTTGCAGACGTTATTTAACACCTCCATAGAAATTTCCAGCGATTGAAGTTTGACAGCTTTTGGGGACATTTACTGTTTCAGCTCTCTGCTTTTCAGACCTTTCACTTTGCCCCTTGTTGCAATTTATGCTCCCTGTTTCTTGTCCAATTCACCATGACAATAAAGAAATAGACCATATTCACCCACTTTTGTTGCAGCTCATTGAGGATTAGTTCACATCTCCTTTCACCTTTTGTTTAAACCAAACAAAGCTGGTTCATCCAATCTTTTCTCATAGGCTATTTTTTCTAGATCTCCAATCATTCTGTTTGCTTTCTATGGAGTTTCTCCAAAACATGGCATAGTTTGATCAATATTTGGATAGGAGGCTCTCAGGAATGTTCAGGGAGCTGAACAGAAGCAGTGTGGGTGGGAAGATCATATCTATCACTGATTACTTAAGCAAATTCCCAACCATGCCAATAGAAGAACCCAGAGGTGCTCATGTTCCTTTAGGTTCATTAGAAATATGATGAAAACTTCTTGCAAAAGTGGAGAATGTTACCAGCCACATCCTAAGTAGGTGCCAGCTTCAGTAACTACAGTCTGCTCAATAAATCCCACTTACAGTCTTGGCTAGATGTGGGGCCTGGCTTACTCCTGGGCCTAAATGGCAGTGGAGGGATTCCAGGGATAAGTGAACAGCCAAGACAATCCCCAAGAGAAGGCCATACTTCAATGACAAAGGAAGCAATTTCCCAATGCAAAGTCAATAAAACAGTTTGGGACAAATTCTGAAGTTTTTAGTCAGGCAAATTCCTGCAGTAAAATATAACTTCCTTCAGGAAGGTAAGGGGAGTGCCCCATTGTATATTATCATGCGGGGTACAGCCTGACAAATGCACTCCAGTAGTTGGAGCACTGATAGATGCATAGCCTGGGACCCACCTTGGGGCTACCCATGGGAAGTGAAAAGCACTAGGTCATCCAAGGGCCATGTTAAGAGGGAGTCCGTGTCCTGGGAGCAACAATGGATCTGACTGGGCCTGCCCAGCCTCCTCCAGAGCTCCTCCTAACCTGTCCATGACTCAGGACCTGAGTTCAGCCCCCAGTGCTAGCAGCCCTGCACCAGCAATGCTGCAGCAGCACCACTCTCCAGGTCCCTACAGTCCTGCCCTGCCCAGCCACAGCCCCCACCAAGAACCTGTCTGTGATGGAAGAAATCATCAGACCCACACCAGAAGTCTGCATTTGTCATGAGAAGTCCCATAAGTAGGCAGCCTCATGACACCTATAAAGTGAAAGCTCAAAGGGATTTGAATAAAAATATTATAAAATAATTTAGATACGACATGAGTTCATCTTACTTAATTCTAAACGTACTAGTATTGGCCAGTTTTAGGCCATGTTCTGTTTCCTACCAAATACTTGGCGACAGGTGCTTTGGAGACAAATATGAGCAATACTCATATGGTTAATAACTCTTTCAGGAAAAGTAGGTTCTGGTAAAATGAGATCTAGTTCAAAAGCCACTACTTTATTGTCAACTTTCAAATTCTTTTTTGTTTAGTTGTTTCATTAATCATTTTACCATCTGACAAGTACATGCAATCAAAGTACTTTAATAAAATATTGCTGAAAATTATTCTGAAAGCAATGATGTTTCCTGTCACATAATGAATTTTTTATTAATATCTCATTTTTTGAAAAATTATTTTGCATAACCCAATTTGAGAATGGGAAACAATGATATTTAAAATGATATTATCAACACTTCTGCATAAATTTTTAAAGTGAGACTTCCTAAAGTTTTTTTCTAATTGTATTTCTAGCCAAATTGTGTATGGAGAAGAAATAGTTTTCTACATTTCATCGCAGCAATTTGTTCTTGAAAAATGAGAGTTAAATTTTTTATACATCACATTATATTTTTAGAAAGAAGAATGTAAGATGATTTAATGAAAGATTACAATTCCTAGTTTAGAAAAGTCACTTCATTTTATGTGGTTCTTTGGAAATTTTGCCTGAACTGTATAAAATTAAACCCAGATTACTTTTTTTTAAAAGTCTTGTCTTATAGGCTGAGAAATTGAACTTTTAAACATGACAAAATACCTGTACATACCACATTTCTAGCATATAATATTTACCAACAAAAGGAAATGCTAGTTATTAAGTAGCATAATAAGTTCAGACTGTGTCTGATTGTTAGTTTTAGGTATTTAAAACCTGAGTCTGATCCCCCAAGTCATGATATTCTTGTATCAGATAGTTTTACTTTGCCAAGAAAAAAGTCTGCGAAGACAACAAGTATCTTCAATAGCAGATACATCTCATTTTAAAAAAGTCACAAGATCTAAAGAGATGAGTTTTTTGTATAATTTATCACCTGATAGCTGCACTTTATACATAACCTATAGTTACCTTTGCAATCCTTTTTCAAGAGATAATAGAATGACAAGTCACACGTTCAGGAATGAGAGCTTTAGGCAAAATACCAGACACTACAAGACAAAAATAAAATGGGTTTATAACATCACTATGGGATATCAAAGAAATATATTACCACATTTCTAGAGATAAGAAAGTCAGCATTACTCAAGTTCATACAACATGGTGCAGCATCTTGCAGAGCTGCTAGCTTAGTTATGTACCTTCGTGCAATGCTGAACTGACATGGACCTATTAACCCATCACGTGATATACTGCCTTAGTTACATGAACACAGTCACACAGACCCATTGGCTTCTCCTAGTTCTGGCATCTGTACATGTCATTATGCGATACCTGCAGACATCAAATAACTGGTTTTCTTCCTGCCATCTAACTGTGTGCTATTGTGTATATGACATTTGACTTCCCCTTAGTCCATAAACTACTGGGCAGTTAATGATATAATGTTCCCTCTTTTCTATTTTTAATTAGCCCTTTCACTTAAATAAAGGTGCAAAGGGCAAACCCATAGATTAAGCTGACTCAGCTGTTAAGTGCTACTCATGTTTACATGTGGCCCAGTGAAATAATTCTGTGAATTTATCAACATGCAATTTATGCGTTGCTATGTATGTAACCCCCGCTGAGCTCTGACATATAAGGGTTGCAGAGCAATGTCCATGTGTCTGGATGGATCACAGTCTGGGTTATTTTCATTTTTGTGATAGGACAAAATGTCTTTGTCATTTATAGTTCAGATTTTTCAACTAAATATAAAACTTGCATTTAATTAGCCTATCTTCTTCTATTAATCAGTACCCAGGGTTTCTTAAAATTTCTGTTCGGATATTTTTCACATTTACCCAAACACTCTTAGAATAGAAACAAGCGTAGCCAACCACTCACAGCTTCCATAACAGCAATTAACTGAGCTTGTTAGCAGCCAGATTCATTTTGCCTTCTGTTAACACAGAGGGGAGCTACCTGGCAACAGTTCCAAAAGTAATAATCATCATCAGTTAATTACAATGGTGCTTGCAGAGTATGTATTTAATACTTAATAGTGCTGCAAAGACAAGTATCTGAATAGCAAAATCACAGCCCCACTGTAAAACCAGCTTTGACAGAGCCTACAGAGCATGTATGGTATCTTGTCTTCATTGTAAGAGAAGTTTCTACTTTCTACCCAGGAATAGTGTGTTGACCAGTTTCCCAGTTTTCTACTGATACACATTTATGAGAGATGTTTGAAATATATACTAATATTCAGTCATCCTACCACTAACAGTTAGATAACATGGTATGCAGATGACACCTTAGCCTCAATGAAGTTACGGATTTATAACTGCTAGCGTCTAGAGAACTAATTATATTGGCACGTCAATTGGCAGAAGTCACCCAATAGCAAGATGTTGGCAGTGGTTTGGCAAAGACATTGTGGGGGGAAACAAACCAAGTCTCAAGTTTTATTCACCAAGTTCTACCAGTACGTGGCTGTAAGACTTACAGAGAACTTCCTGAAACACGTGGTCCATGTGTCAAAAACAACCCTTGAACTTGTCCCATGCAGATCTTATTAATTTCCCTGGATTTTAATAAAAAGACCTAGAGCAATGTGACAAAATGGTCCTAAAACATTTACTGTCACCTCTGACCTTTACTTCTTTGATGAAACACAGCACAATTGTACTAATTACTACTCCTACTCTTACTATTTTAATATTACTTTTATTATTTTTCTATTACTTATTTTTAATAATAAGAATAATAGTGCTGTTTATTTCTATGACTGTAAATTATGCAGACATCAACAGGACCTAAACTGCATTATTCTATGTTGTGTATGAATGACTTAGAAGAGTATTAAACCCAGACAAAAATATTAAGTCAGCCAAAAAGTCCTTAAAGGTTAATGATACAAAACACAAAAGAATTAGACTGTTCAAATCTGTTTACACAAATATACATTTTCATATGCTTAGTAGCATGTATGCAACAATTTCTATTCAGTCATGAGTAGAAGGCAAAGTTCCTAGGCAGGCCAGAATACACATAGTTTCATGCTATAGTAATACTGACCTGAATAGAAAGCAATAATCTTGTGACAAGGGGCCACATTCTTATCAGAGAAGCCAGGGTCGGATATAGACATTGTTAGTTTGATAAGTGAGTTAATTTAAGATTTAAAGGACAGGCAGTAAATTCTAGCATGATCATTGACATTGCCTCAGAGAGCAGGCACATAACCAAATAAATTGATGGATGGGATTGACAAATGCCATGGGAAGGAGAACATGGTTGTGCTCACCATAGATGGACAACTTGCATTCCTAGACTCAGGAGGGTCCCGTCATGAGCGATGCTCTATACAGCATGTACTTGCTCTGCCTGACCTGTCAATACTGTACCATACAACATGCACTTTTTTTGCTTATCTCTGTCCTTGCCCACCTGCAGAAGAGCCAAAACCAATTTGTGGGTTCTTGTCTGTCCTCATGTAGCCTGTTCTCATTCTGACTAAAAGATCAGTACATCCTGCTCCTACATGAACATCCTCACTCTTAATCTTCCTCCATATTTCATCTTTCTTAAATATTTTGACCATTTGTTCTGTTGAGGTTTTGTCCTGTTTCTCCTATGAAGTAGGCATTGTTTCCTTTATCTGCCTGTAGTTCTGCATGTTGTTCTCCATGTTGTTCAAAGTCAAGTGTTTTTGGGAAGCCCTGTTTTGCCAGTATATGCTTCCATGGTACATTAAATTCCATGATATTTAGATGATAAAATGTTTAATTCTGTACCATCTACATACCACAATTAAAGATTAAAGGAAAAAAGAAAATTTTTTTAAAAAATCCAACTCAAAACACTTTCTAGTCATTACTTACTTCTAATAACCTGCTTAAAGAATTACCATATTTCCTCAGAAAATATGTGGGCCTTTCTAGATAGTTATATCAATCCTGTAAAAGTTGCAGTTGATAATAACATAAGAATATTTCCTGGGGGAAAACTTACTTTGGTGGAAATCTTGTAAAACCAGCATGAGTCATGCAACTTATAGTCACTACAGTCTAAACCCGAATGGGATGTAGCGAGTCTGGTAAGAATTTCCCCATTTTGGTAATAATTTTTTTAAATGTTAATATGTCTGTCTAGTCTTCTGTCTCTGTGTGCCTATGTGTATTTGATCTTACGCTGAAAATAATGTTCTGTGCATGAAAAAGGATGAACTTAGAAAATACAATCTGTCATTTTAAGATATTTCTGGTTTTCCTACAGAATAAGCTTTTTCCTTCTGCATAATAAGAATTCAAATTTAACTATTTTAGCAACAGAATACAAATGCTTCTAAATTAAAAAAGCATATAAAATTCCCATTTGCTTAAACCCTATGGAATTCCAGACACTACTCATCAACCTTTGACATTTCTTTTCTGATGACGTTAGCAACATCAGAGCTGCTCTTGTGTTTTATTGATCACACCTCCTTTGTATGAGAATAGTATTATTCTAGTTTCACAAATCAGTTTTCAATAGAAATCATGTAGACATCAAGTTCAATCTCATTCAAGTCATCCCAAAAAAAGTGTATGCATCACTTTTTTCATTAAACCTAAAAATGGAGTTCTGTCATTAATTTCTATTCATCTGATTATCCAGCAATGCAACATTTTCAAGCAGCTGATGATACAGGACATCACAGATGTGTCTGCTCTCTATTAATAACTTCAAGTTTTGAATGAGTAGACATTAAACACTTCACTACATCAAGCGATTCTGCTTGCAAAGATGTACAGGTAGATGAAGCAGTTTAATGCAATCATTTAGCTATAGCATATATATGATTAGTTAGAATACTCACCTTCACCTTGTTATAGTCTCTGAATGGTTTGCTTCACTCTCTAGCCATAACAGTGTGGAGACAATTTGAAATATACCATGGGTGGTCATGGTCATAGCCACAACCCTTGACGGAGTTTACCACTAGCATTGGTCTGAACAAGTGTGTAGGAGGCAGAGCCATGGGTACCCTATCCTCCAGCAAGGTCATTGTTGTGGGAGTACTAGTTCCTTCATTGTTGCAAGTCTAAACAGATGTAATTTGGCTTTTCTAAGACTCTCATGATGGAATGGAGTACAAGCCTTCAATCTGACTTATCATGTCCCTGTTATAAGTTAAGAGGTATACAGCCCAGAGAGGGTATTATGCAGATGCTTTCTTATGAATCCATGATCTCAGAATTTAAAAAAACATGACTAAGAATTAACTGAGGGTGAATTTGTCCACATTGACTTGACATTTTGCCATCCTAACATTCCAAATGCACAGAGTCACCACAAGTTCCAGTAAAGCTTTAAGATTTCCCTTCACTTGGCAAGAGTACTACCTCTGGACAGCAAAGAATATGAGAGAGTGAGATGATGGAACTCATTTTCCATCATCCCAGTCTTCATTATCCTTCATTAAAATAATTTACTCACAGATACCACCAAAACAGAGGCACAGTCTCAAGAGCAGGAATATGATTTCCCAATACTCTATCAGTGGTATTTAGCTGGAATTTTCATGTGGCACAGAACATACACATACAACATAGACACCAGAAATGTGGCATCAGAAGACATGCAATTGAAAGAAAAGTAGACAAAAAATAAAAGTAGAATTTTTCACCCTAGCTACATCCTATTCTTCAGTATGCCAAATAGGATACTGTAGGATTTTATGCTTAACTATTTACATGCATGCTTCAGCTAAATCATATTTTGTCTCTATATAAACACACAAGAAAGGGGCATTACCAATATATGTCCAACTAGAGAAGCATATATACTATTGGAACTAAGGACTGGTATGATGTAGTTCTTCATATGCAGAAAGAAATTAAGGAAATGTAATACAAAATAAAATCAACCTGATGGCACAGAATTTAAAAAAAATCTACTTTTATTCTTAGTCTTTTCATAATCAATCTGTGTTCTACTTATTGCTTATTTTGCCCAGGAAAGGTTGTTTAATTTTTAAAGGAAAGCACCCAACACCCTCCCAAAATCACTCTCATTTTTTCTAAACAAGAAAAACTTAGACAAAAAAGGGACTTACCAAGGGACACAGAAAAATTTCAAAGCAGAGAAGACCAGCCTTTCCCAGCTTAGTAAACTGGCTGAGGAAAACAAAAATAATTTCCCTCTCTAAAGGCTACTGCCCCTCCACTCCCATTTAAGGGCAGATGCAATGCTATATTTAGAACTAACCAAGTGATTCTCCCAAAACTGAGGTCAGCCTAATAGGAAATAAGGGTGTGATATAAAGGTAGAAGAAAAGTCCTACCACACACAAAGTTTTATACTGCATTTGAATAAAAGATAGACCTTGTTCCTAAAAAAGCAGTTGTTTATGTTAAAAGTGAGGTTTCTTTTCCCAGCAACAAGAAACTCATGGGAAACAGTTCAATATCAGAAATCAGTTTAAAATTTTTATAGAGAGATTATTGAAATTTTAAAATAATCAGTAACTTAGAAGACCAGTAAGGCAACATAAAGTCTACAATCATACTAGTAGAAACTCGAGATCCCCTTGGTGTCTCAGGCTGTAAAATGAGCCTCCCCATTGCCTCCTTAAGAACTCCCTGGATTTGAGAACATGGCTGCAGTATGTGAAAGCATAGCAACTATATAAAAGCCTATTAACATGGATTTAAAGAAAGTCCAGTTCCTACTCACTATTGCCATCTCCGTAATGTCACCAGTCGACTGAGAGATTTGTCTTGTAGGTAAAGTAGGAGGAATTAATATGCATAGAGGTATATAGAGGCAGAGGAAAAAACACAGCCAAAGCACTTAAGTCTGTGAGACCCCAATGGCCCCTGATTGCTACCAACTAAAATGGAAGTTTGGTGCCTATAGATCTAGATTTCTATCCAGAAGCTCCAAGGTACTGCTGTGGTGGCTCTGACATTTCATGATGCCATGGGGTAGAAGCACTTGCTCTGCAGAGATGATGGACAATCAATCTGTCTCATGTGAGCTCATAGGAGGGAAGGGGAGGGAAGGGAATGGAAGGGAATGGACTCAGACAAGGCTTTGTAACAAGTGTGAAGAAATTACCACATTCCTTTTATTCTGCCTGGATATAAGGAACAACATGTCTGGGAAAACTTGGCTATATGGAAGACCTAATCAAACCTCACAACTTGGCCCATAATGACTCAAATATTCAGTGAATCAGGAACATACACTAAGCAGAGGATTTATTGATGTTCAAAGTATTTGAAAATGACAAGATCTATTTTCAATTGACTTATATATGAATGAGGTCAAAACCAAAGTCATTAAGTGACAATTAAAATCTTTCAGTTTGGTATGAGACACAATGTTCTTTTAAATCATGCTTTCATCTTATGCAAACACGTACAGGAAGCAGAAGATGTCGAAAAGCCTCTGAATAATTGATACATATTGCATCTACAGTATTCATCCCATTTTCCTCAATAGCTCTGGTAAGGATCTTTCACAATTTCTTATCAGCTAGGACTACTATTTGCTTGACACAGACTTCTCCCTTCCTCCCAACGATCCTAAATTATAACTCAGTCTGACAGAATTAGATCCACAGAGACAGACACAGTGGAATGAGTGCATATGCACTAAGCATAGATGTTGCTTCAGAAGCAGCTGTCAAAGTAATTAGCATGTAATAATCCAGAGCAAACCCACTTTACTTACATAGCTCCTTCTCTTCTGTCCTATTGCATTTTCCTGTGGGAGGTAAGAGGTCGGTTTTCAGGAAAACTTCAAAGTTCTCATTATACTGTCTGCTTTTAATTTCTTGTTCTATATTTATTATCTTTAAAGAAATGAAGGAATGTACAGACTGTTCTGTCTGCCGTTACATTTGAGCTGTCTTCTATTTTAAGTTCTCTCTTCAGGGTGTGCAGTTGGATGTCAAATATGTGAAAATGCATCCTGAGGGCTGTGGGGAACATGCCATAGGCAAGAACAAGCCATGCAGTGGGGCCAGTCTCAAGCTGTCTCCAGGTAAGTCAGTAAATAAGTTATCCTTCTCTTCATAGATATTCACAAAATAAGATAGAAGGGAAAATTGCAATCTTGTGTTATTCAGTGGGATTGAAATTTAGGCAGCAAAGCACCGAAAATTACCCAGCATTCTATTTATAAAATAGTTTACATTATATACTCAAACTTCCTCCTTGACACTAAAGGCATCTTCCCTTGATCCCTCCACTTCCCACATGGTAGGTTCTTTCCTAAGAGGTGCAGTTTTTAAAGCAGAGATTTAACAGGGTATCAAAAGGATTATTCAAGCACTTAAAACTGAGCATGTGCTAAAATCCTTTCATGAATGTGGTATTTTAGATTTACCTCTTTATCTTATACCAGTCCTTTGATGTGGGTTGTTTAATTGATGCAGGCTTAAGTAATGGCTCAACTACTCTCATAAAGGGGAAGAGAAAGACCTGAAATGAAGCTCAGAAAAAAAAAGATGCATTAGCTTTTTATTTACTGGAGGAAACATCAAAACTGTAATGAAATGAAATATAATGATGTTAGAAGAGTTATGTTTTTAGCCTGGAAGGGTATCTTAATGGTGGCTGTGTACTCTTAGCTTTCTCTAGTTCCAAGAAAACCTAATGCATCTTTTTATGGCAGATTCTGAGGTCCAGCTCTGCTAATGCTAGATCTTGATTTCTTCACATTCTTGTAGCACACTTACAGTTTCAAATAAATTAAAGGATTGTAATGCAATGAAGTTCCTCATCTCTGCAACAATCCTAATTATCCACAAAGCCCTGTGGTAAGCTTTCTGAAGCCATGCAAGAAAAATGGGTACTGTCCACTGATCATCATAGAGCAGTCTCTTGGACTGCCTTCACAGCTATCCAGGCCCTAGCATCTCCCTTGGCACTACAAATGAAAGACAAAATAATGAATGCAAATTCAATCATATGAAAAATAAATTGTGCTCTTTCCTCAGTTACTGCCTCAGGTCAGAAGCTAAGGATTATCCAGTACAGGGTCCATATCCATACCAAATATAATGTGTCTTTTTCAAAAGAAAATAACACCGCCCAAAAGCCTTAATTAAAAAACCTTTTGGAGGCAGTGCACCTGCTTACGAAGATTAGTTAACAAGAGAGCAGTAACAGATACACTTGACTGCTGACAGCACTGTAAATGTGTTCATACAGCTCAGCACAAATCCCAAAGGGAAAATACACCTGACTGCCTCTTTCAGGTGGGATACTTGGATACCTCCCTCACTCTCTCCCTCCTGCTTTCTGCTTATTTTAATTTTTCTTGATACAATTTCTCTTCTTCTACTAGAACTGGGTTGTTTTTTTCTTTTTCAGTGCCCAAATTGCAAGTATTTTAAGGCTGGCTACATGCAGCTGCACACTGCCAAAAGCTAGAACTACCTCTCCCAGAAACGAGGATAGGCTGTGTGGAGAAGAGACCAAGAGAGAATGAGACATTTGGAGGAAAAGGAGAAGACACGTTACCAAGGAAAAACTGTGCAATTCCCTGGAGAGGAGACAATGGCAGCTGCAAAAAAAACCCACATGCTAAAAACTGTTTTAAACAGACAGACAGGGATTTCAATTGGCAGTTCAACAGAGCTAGACTGAACTGCATCGAGAAAATTAGGCACCTCTTGTATGAGCCATTGAACAAATGCTAAAACACCTGAATTTATAAAATGTGGAGAATTTTTTCCCTGCGGCACAAGATAAAATGACTCTCTTAGTAAATATCCTTATTTATATCTAAGAAGACAAACACACGATTGAGTTACACAGAGTCAATCATGTATAAGATATTTAAGCAGCAGTGTGTCATACTGCTGTCCAAGAACCCGCTCTGGAGTACATCGCTGTCAGTGGTAAGGTTTTACTGACTCAGGAAAGCTCTGATTCATATCCTTCTTGATTTAATGCCTCTTTAAAAAGTTGACAGAGGGTTAGCTCAGCCACAAACAGAAAATACAGGGTTGCCTGGTGCAGCAGAATGTTTCAACTACTTATTTGTGAGTTACTGCAAGTGGCAACTAGAGTATATTTTCCACTGCTTTGGACAGCATAAAATACTCTAGGGATGGTAGCAGGCTGACAGTGATACTTTTAAGTAAATTTGGGGTTTAAGCCGGTGGGATTGCTTAGCTAAATATGTTTTGCTAAATTTTAGGGTGAGCCAAGCAAATTACAGTTTCTCACCAGTGACATGAAGTTACAGCTCAAGTTTCAAATGTTATTGCATTTGTGTTTTTTTTTTAATTTAATCAAATATTTTTGAAGTGTTTCTGCTACAGCTTAATGAAAACAACAGCTCTTACTACAGTTTACTAACTGCAGTTAGACAAGCCGTACCACAGGAGACGCCAGTAACGGTATATCAGCTCAATGGCAGCTTGTCGTTTACCGCTACAATGAGATCTGCTTTTCCAACCAAGTACAAAGCTAAGGCCTGTGATGATTTTTGTCTTACCCTGGTATGTTTTTTCACGAGCCACGCAAAACAGTCTGCAGAGATCTACTTTTGAGACACTTATGTCTATTAACTAATCTCAGTGTCAGCAACAATTTCTAGATGAAATCTAGGCAAAACTACAGGTTGTAAGAGGGCAGAGATGGGAACAAATTACACTGCAAGTCATGTGGCCCAGAGGCTTCACCACCCAGGGAAACTCGGGTGAGACAGCTACAGTCCCAAATCTACCACTGAGTAGCAGCATGTAAAGTTTATTTTAATTCCTTCAGGCTTTGATAGCTGTCAGCTGTGGAGGTTAGTGCTACATTAACGGTACCTACATACAGGACTCAAATCAGAGATCAGCACAGACAGCCCAGCCAGATAGTCATGGAATGATTGAGGTTGGACGTCTGATCATCATCTTGTTCAGCCCACCTGCTCAAGCAGGACCATCTAGAGCCAGTTGCCCAGGACCATGTCTCGATGTGCTGACTGGCTCTGTTTTACACACAACCAGACCCTTCTATACACCTTTCTGTCTGTTCGCCCCTGCTCCTCACCCATTCCCTTCCCCTAAGCATTTCTTCTTTGCACAGATCTACCAATTCCCACTCCTCTGGTCTCCATCCACCCACCCACTCAGTTCACAGTTTTATCAGTCACAAAGTCCAAATTAAGTTTTCCTGGAATAGGTTATCAATTAGTGTGACTGACGAGGTTTTTTTCTTCTTATCATTGTTTGTCAGGTCCTTGTCTCTATATTTCTGTTGCCTTCACCACTTTTTATGAACCTGATTTTAGGTGCTCCTTAATGTTGCTGGAATAAATGTTCTCACAGTCCACTATCTTTATCAATCAGTGCCACTACCAGGTATGTTTCTGGTTATTGATGCGGTTATCACTAGTCAGTCAGGGGTTTTGTGGGTTTTGTGTCTGTATGTTTGGCTCTCCCCTTTTCCTTACCTTCTCATTTGACAACATCCTCAATCAGATAATCTTACAGGGAAAAACATTCTCACACTCCACCTATATTCATGCAGATGACATAGAAATTATCTGTTCCCATTTCACAAGGTAAAAGAAGTAAAGGAATACATAACAGGTCACATGGCCAACAACCTGCATGATGAGTCCTCGTGAGACCTGACATGAAACTGTCAAACAGTATCAAGTTCAGACATACCCTACTCTTCCAAGTTCTTGAACTTTGTGTGGCATATCCATCAGTTGATGTCACTGAAAGCAGGTAGCTGTCCTGTATGGCCCATGCCACACATGATACACTATGAGCACAAGTGTGCTCTAAAGTAATGAGCCTTTTTCTACATACCTGGAAGAGGTAACTCTCATTAGAAAAATTATATTATTTGTTTTCAGGGCTAGATGACTCACATTTGCAACATCTTGAAGAAATTACACACTCCACATTCAAATAATCATATTTTGTTTGTTGGTTTTTTTCACATGATCTAGCCTGTGTCTTGTTTCACATGCTGGGCTTGCAGACTATTCCTGTGCACCTACATTTTTATTACAAGATAATCTTTACATAGCTGACTGGAAAACTTTTACAGATATAAGTATATAGATGTTGATTCCTACCTTACTATTATCGGAATGAAACACTTTTTCCATTATTCTTAATTTTGATCTGAGGAAGTTATGGGCTCCAGATACACAGTTTGACCGGCAGATTGCTTTATTCTGAATTGCTATTGCAATCAGGAAGCATTAGGTGCCACTCTGTATTCTACTGTAAGGTATCCTAAATAACAAATAGGCAGATTGAGAGAGCTGCAAGACCAAAAAAGGCTTTCTTTCAGCTTAAAAAATATCTTGAAGGCCAGGTCACCTCAGAGGAACACAGAGTATAAAGCTTTGAATGCTTCGGACAGCTGTCCTCCCTCCCTGCCTCAGTGTCCTGTCTGGTTACACTTGTACCCAATCCCATCCCCTGGCAGCGTTCCCCAAGTGACACAAATACTACAGCAGTGCAGGAGAGGAAAAAATCTTGAGCTGAGCAGTCGTCAAGATGTCTGGGCATTTACAACAGGACAACAGCAGCAACACCATAACATCACAGCAACCACTGGGATTGCTTAGGACACCTCCAGGAGTGATGGATTGTTGCTTCCTCCCTGACAAAAGGACTGAAATCAACTGCTCAGAGTTTCCAGTGCATGGGAACTCTTGAATGGAAACATGAAGTTAGAAGCCAGAAGAATCATCATGATCATCTTACACTTCACAGTTGGGTTTGTTACTTTTGTGCAGCAACAGCATATGCTTGGTAAAATGTGTGGTCCAAGCACCTCCTGGCTAAAATACTTGTACTATAAAAGGAAATCCATCTTTATTTGGGCATACCCAGGGATTAATTCTTCTGTTTACATAAGAATGAATAATAAAATAATTATGAATAATGAATAATAAATAATAAATTAATATAATTAATAAAATAATACAAGGAGAGGCTGAGGGAGCTGAGCTTGTTCAGCCTGGAGAAGAGAAGGCTGCGGGGGGACCTCATTGCAGCCTTCCAGTACCTGAAGGGAGCATACAAACAGGAGGGGAATCAACTTTTTAAAAGGGCAGATAATGGCAGGACAAGGGGGGATGGATTAAAGCTGAAGGAGGGAAGATTTAGATTGAATATTAGGGGGAAGTTTTTTACAGAAAGAGTTGTGAGGTGCTGGAGCAGGCTGCCCAGAGAGGTGGTGGATGCCCCATCCCTGGAAGTGTTCAAGGCCAGGTTGGATGGGGCCCTGGGCAAGCTTGTGCAGATCCAGGCCTGAGGTTGGTGGCCCTGCCTGTGGCAGGGGGGTTGGAGCTTTATGATCCTCGGGGTCCCTTCCAACCCTTGCCATTCTATGACTCTATGATTCTAAATAAATAATAATAAATTCTGTTCCTTACACTTTCCTCCAATCACAAATATATTTAATGTTTTTTCTTGAGTTGAAATTTGCCTAACATTACCTTCCATCCAGTAGCTCTTGCAGGCCTCTCAGATTCAAAAAAGAAACTAGCACCCTATATTCTTGCTCCAAAGATGCTCATACACTAACCTTCACACTTCAACTTCCCTCTGCAACTATCAGACAGATCTGTTTCTGACCATACGATGCTGATGCAGCCTGCCAGTAATCAAGACTTCTGTGAACAATGCGGTGGAAAGGACTAAGAATTAAAACAAGTCTGATTTTGGGATGTTTATATCATTTTCCTGATGTGGGATAAAAGAGAGTGATTGCTTACAAAATATTAGAAGCAGTCAGTGAAGTATCAAGGAAGTTGGCATTATGCATTGACCTTTGGAAAAATCACTCGGAGACGAGGGACAGACATAGGTATAAGCATAATGATAAACATTAAGCAAAGGAATAAATAGTCAGCAGTACCTGACAAAAAAATAATCTTCTAGAAAGAAGAACCTTGTAGAACCTTGCAAAAGGACACCTTAGGATTATGATCTTTTCAGAAGCTTTCTAGGAAATACCTGCATTGCATTCCTATACTGTAATATCAAAACTTCAACTTGGCCTTCAGCTGCACATCCAGAAAGACAGTACACAATACTTTGCAGATTTTTTTTTCCTGCTTAATTGTAGGTAGAATTAGTATAAAGGTCTAAAGAACAAAACACTGATTGTGACAGCTGCTGCCTGAGAGGCTGCTCAAGATCTTGGAAGGTCATGCACAATTCATGAAGGAGCCAGGAAACAGAGGCACAAGGAAGGGAAAGTCTCTTCTGGTCTTGGTCAGATTAAATAGGCAACAAAAAGTGGTGACTGGCTTTCTGTGGATCTCTGATCAATCACACATTTTAAACTCATGCATGATACACCTGGAACAGAAATAGTGTCTCCATTTCCAGGTTGTTGTTTTTTAAATAAATAAATAAATGTGCTGAAAAGAGAACAGACCACTAAACATGTATATCCCCACTAACAGAAAGGACACACATGCAGTGTCACTCCCTTTCTGATGAAAGCATGCCAGCAACTTCCTAGTGTGTCATGTGCCCTGGAAACAATAGTGCCTTATGAGAACTGCATGGAAATAATCTGTTAAAGTTCCAATCTCAAGTAATATAGAGCGGCTGTCTCAATAGTTGGATTTCTGACTTGCTGTGTGCCTTGTTCACTGTTACCTTTTGCCACTCCCCACACCCACCTGCCCTCATTAATAATTCTCAAGAAGAAATTAAAGGGAGGTGTCCAAATGTCACATTACTAATGCCAGTCCAGGGATTGAGAGGATGACCAGGAAGACAACACCACAACTCACAGAGACACAGAACAAGCAGGGTTATATATAACTTATGTAAGTAATCATGCCATCCATCAGTCTTCTGATGGGGCTGTCTACAGGCAGACACACTTCCTGCTAGTGGACTTCATAGGCAGCTGGAACATGGTGGGCTGATACTGGTCCTGAAAGCAGCCCGCCACAACCAGCCCTTGTGAATTCACACCTGCAAAAGTACTATGGTCTTCTCATAGAACCCTTGACCTGAAATTGGGTAAGATGATGGAAACTGCTCTGGGGAGCAGCACAACACATACATTTGCTTTATTCTTTAAATTCTTCCTAGGGACCTGGCATTTGCCATAGGCAGGGAGAAGACACTAAATGTACCTCTACACTTGGTCTAATAAAGTCATTCTTATGGTAAGACAACACATATAAAGCATGCACCAGGGATCTTAGAGAGGAAAAGGTCAAAGAATCGATTTGCATTCCAGAAGCTAATGAACATTTGCTTGGTGAATGTAATCTGTTGAAAGAAAAGACTAGGGAACAGCAACCAAGAGAGCAAAGATAAATCAGAGCGTGAATAAAAGAGATCAGAAGAGGAGTCAAGTACAATGACGTCTTTCTAAGTAGATACATTACAGTTAAAGATCAACAACTCCCTCCAGGAAATAATTTAAATAGTAGCTGTCCAAAGATGGGACTGTCTATACAGGATATTTAATAATGCTCAGAAACACCTCAGATTTCTTTAAACATTCAATGAAGTTTTGTGACTTGGTAATTTTGGCCACCATTTGCAAGACTACCAGCTAGTATTTCACTTACCATCCTTGGCTGAATTGTCATGAACATTATAAAAATTTGCATATGTAAGCATTTACGCTGAAATGCCACGATGATGATTAAGGGATTAGAGCAACTGGCATACCAGGAGAGGATGAGAGAGCTCGACTGCTCAGCCTGGAGAAGTGAAATCTCTGGGGATCATATGAACGTGTATAAATACCCGGAGGGAAGGCATAAAGAAGACAGAGAGAGGCTCTTTTCAGTGGTGGCCAGGGCTGTAAGGAGCTGGAGACTGGCACTACTGCAGCCTCACTGAGGCAGGACTGATAACTGAAACAGGGCCATGGATAGGGTAGGGGCAGGTTCTTAACTCCAAAATTACCTGTGGGTAGGAAAGTTGGTGAAAGCCTCCTCAATGCCTCTGGCTTCTCTTCAAACACACTCCTAGTGCTGGCCATCAGTGAAACTGTATCCATCAGGAAATGCCTATTGTCTTACTTAAAACACAGAATATAGCTTTTTGTGAGTAAGGAATATAAAATAACAGAGCAGGGTTTCTATGGTAGCATATTTGCACTTAGACAATTGACTCATTAAGCTGGTCAATCTTCTTTTAATGCCTCATTTAACTTCTGCAATATATTATGACTCACAAGCTCCAGTTTCAGTTACGTTTCAGTGAGCTATTATTTCAGTATTACCAATTATTTAAACTTCATGCTGCAGTGTACTTGACAAATATCAAAGTTCATATTAAACACTATAGTTACAGTAATATGGAGCATTAACTTGCATTCAATAGAAAGGAGCCTAACATTTTTCCTGTGTAAGAAACATAAGTCAATGCCAGCAGAGCATCAGGACACATCCATACCAGGTGATGATAAATGATTCAGAAAAGTCTGGATAGCACCAGTCAAACCTCTTTAGGACCCAAACACAGTTCAGCCACATCAGCATGAAGTTAATCTCAAGTTTATATGCCAGGCAACATGTGTTAGCTAACTCACAAACCCAGGATAACATAGGTACATTTATGCAAAGAATGATGCTGTCTCGTGTGGATACCACAGCTCAGCTCTGGGCATGATCCATCAGCCATGTTCAGTGAGAAAATATCTGAAGGTTAGTTGATGCTTTGGGGAACTGCATAGATCTGTTTAGGATTTTTTTTTTTTTTAATTTTTTTTTTTATAAAATTTTGTTTCCTGTGGAAAAAAACCCTGTATTAAACTGACTTACCTTTGCCTCAAGATAAGTACATCTGTGGATATGGTATCTCTAGGAAAGGATTCTCAGATCCCAGGAGCAGTTTCAGGTGACACTGAAGATATATCTACATTGTTTATAAATTCTTAGGCTGCACTGCTGCCTTCCTTTCCACACCAGTAAAGCACTGGACAGCAGATCAGCCCTGGCTGTAGGACCCTACCCATACCATGTAGTGTGAGGAAGAGATGAGAAGCCAGGCACATACCATGTGAACAGCTGGATGTGTGGTTGTTCCCACCAGACTTGTAGCTGTTACTGCTGCTAGCTCACCACGCCTGAGCCCGAGGTCAGAAGACCTTCGTCAGCATGAAGGAAGCATGAGAATGTTTTCTGAGGGTATCCTTCCTCAGAGATGGTCTGCCTGCTGAGCTGTGAGAGAAGAGAAACATGACCTTCCACCATGCAGCTTGAGGCTTAGCACGCTGTCTTGCGTCTACCCATGCCTGCCTCACAGCCCTATGCTCTTTGGGAGCACCTCTGCTCCTCCACTGCAGCTCCTTCTCTTTAGTATTAATTTCTGTAGGGAATAAATCTCCCCCCTCCAAATAACTTGGTTTTGACACTATTCCCAGTGTCTCTAAAATTTGAATAGTGAAATATCAAATGGAAATAGAGTAACTAGAAGAACACACAGGAGCCCATGACTGGGAGTTGAGCCTCCCAAGTCAAGGGCTCCTGTGGAAGGAGGAGTCCCAGGCAAGGGAAGGACTTCCATTTATCACGAATATCAGTACCGCTTCAGTTCAAGGACTTTCTCTGAAACTCGGAAGTCATAGTGAAAAAGGCATTTTCCACCTAGTCCAGAGTGCAATATAGCCATGGTGCAAAGGTTCTCATGCCAACAAGATAATTTCCTAAAAGCACTGGCAGCATTCACCTCTGTCAGCTCATCATGCCTTTCCTGGGGAACTGAAGTAGGGCAATTGTTGGTCAGTGTAAAGGGTCTTATGGGACCTTGCCAGCAGCTGTAACTCCAGCACTGTGCTTCAGATCATTTATTCTGAAAGTTATTTTTTTCCAGGATCATTTATTTCGGAAACTATTTTAGCCCCTACAGGATGAGAAACACAGTGGAAAAAAATAATTTAGAGCATCTTCATGCCAGGAGAGAATCCAGAACTTCCTCAGGATTTGCAGAGCTAAAGAGCTGGCCCATTCTCTACATGATTCTTGAGACAGTGTAAAACCAACCGAGGCTGTCAAAAGAGAGAGATGCGGGTGTGCAGCAAAAAGGATGCTTGTTATAGAAGCCAAAGAACAAAATAAGAGAAGTTGAAAATTGACAGCAAATAACAGAAATTGGTATGATGTAAATAAGGTAAAAAGGGAAAATCATTTGTCAACTACTCGTTCACAAAAAAACACATTCACATATTCCTCCTTTAAAATCTTCCTCCTTCAGCAAACTGAAGTCATCTTTTCAAGTTATGGAAAGACCTCTTGATGCCGCATCACTTCCCCCACTTCCCCATTATATTAAAAAAAAAAAAAAACAAAAAACAAAATACCCAAAACACACCACCACCACCAAAAAATTAAGGCAAAGAGAAGTGCAAGATCATGCTTCAACAGCTAAAGTTAAAAAAGGCTTTTCTCCCAAAAATGTTCTTTTTATTTTAGCCAGACTCTCATTTGTGCTCCAGGATCTCTACCTTGGGACTTTTATGCAGCATTTTAAAATAACCCTGCAATGCAACTTGATGAAAATAATCAACCTATCTCTTATGAAATAACTTTCTGAGAAATACCCCTGTTACACAATTCCTGAGTACTCAGTCTCCACCCCTTATGATCATCTCTGAAAATACAGATAGCACAGAAACTTGTCACGAAGTGCTTTCATCGGGGCTCATAGTCAATTCAAAGACTGCAAGCTACGTACAGTTAGAGATACTCTCCCAAAAATAGGTAGTTCTGTAAAACACATTTGCCAGAGTAAAAAAAAAAGGTTTATCTTTACCAGATAGTTTAGCTATTCCCTTCTTTCTTTTAATTTTTATTTTTAAAAAGCAAATTTTTAGGCAGCAAGGACCATATGTTCTATCTAGCTATCCATCTTACTCTCTCGGGTTACACTGAACAACTTAAGTGCAATTGAAATCCAAATTTGGCTCACTAAATTCATTTGACAGATGGACTAGAAAAACGTCATTTGTAAAAGTAACTTGGATATAGCCATAAAACCTTTTTCCATTTCTCAAGCCCCTTTCTTTTCTTTTCCTAATACATATGCACGACAAACAGTTCATGCCTGTACACAGTCCCCATTTCAACAATCTAGTATATAGGCAGCTCAGTCAGGACAAAATACAGATTTTAAATGTTTGGCTCTGACAGCCTTTTCTATGCTGCTCTTTATTTTCAAGGTTACTTAATATGCTTCTTACATTATGAATAGCTTCATGGAGTAATACTGATATCCTTGAATCATTTACCAATGGTTGCAGTGTACTCAGTGATATTATGCAACAATTCCTTTAAAACAATACAAGCAATACAGAGCTACAGAATAAGTGGATTAATCTTTTCTCCCTTCTACTTTCCTTTCTCCTTTTCTTTCACCTTGCCTTTCCTTTTGCCTTTCACCTTCTCTCTTCTTCTCTCTTCTCCCTCTTTTCTCTGCTTCTCTTTTCTCCTTTTCTTTCTCTCCTCTCTCTCTCTTCTTTCTCCCTTTCCCTTCCTTTCCCTCTTCTCTTTTCACTTTTCTTCCTCTCCTTTTTCTCTCTTCTCTCTCCTCTCCTGCTACATTACAAAAATGTTTCAGAACATTATGCAAAATAACGTTGTCTGTACAGAGAGGACACAGGAAAAAATGCCAGCAGGAGAAGAATGAAGACACAGTGATTCGCTCTGGCTATTTAACTCCGCGGGGAATCTTCCTATCAGCTTTTTTTAATGCTTTTCATCCCGAAAGCGAGTACAGTCGCGCCCGGCGCTGCTCAGTGCAAGACGCTACCCACTAGATGGGGCCCCAAGGCAAGAAGTTCTCAGCTCACAACGCCGGGTCCACCCTGAGAAGCTGCATTTCCAGGGGGTGGACATAAAAAGGGAAAAAGTGGTCAGAAATACCAAAATCACAAAGGAGTTTAAGAACTCAGGCTGAACTTGGAACTTAGCTCCATATTAAGGGGACTTCAGTTATAATATCACCTACACCAGAAGGAAAGCATTGACCCTTTAACCCCTCAAATTCTTAGGTACCTAACACTTAAAACCTAACATACTTTAAAAAAAATATATCCTTGTATTCTACCAACAAGATTCAGAAGATTTCCACAGATCTGTTTCTGACTACATACAACTATGGCCTCACCTACCCACTGGGGAGGGCATGGAGAAAATGTTATAATAAAGCAGCACCATGTGTTTCTTCCCTATTAGTCCAGAAAACAACAATGCCAGCATCCTTCAGGAAAGTATGTTTTCAACAAACAAGAGACCTTTCAGCTATGGCTTGGTCTGCTGGGCCCTCACCCTCTCCCAGAAATGCATCAGCCTCCTTGTATGCCTTCTACTTCATAGATCCACACTGACAGAAAACGTTAATTTTCACCTAGAAAATAAGAGAAGGTGTCAAGAAACAAAAATCTCTGCATTTCACAGTCAGAGCCGTAACCTCGGACCCAGGACATTATTCTGATTTGTATTCACTTTGACACACAGCTGTTCCTCATTTAATCCATCCAAAGATGATCCTCATCTGATGATTTACCATCTTCAAGGTGATTATCCTACAATGAGTTGCAAACTGCTATTATTATATAGCTTGTCCCCACATTTGTACCCAAACCCATTGGGCTACCTTTACTGCCAGCAGCGAAAATCACTTTCACAAATGCACTCCATCCTGTTCTGAAGTAGATGGCTAAAATTTGTCCCACTAGGGTTAGTAGTTCAGACATAGATGTGAAAGCTGCAGAGGTCATAGAGGTGAGCAAAATGGCCTCTGCATATGCCTCTCAGATACACTTTTTCTTAGTTTAGTGTTTAACAGCACATGCAGTAGCCTTCTGAGTAAAATCATGAGGTTTTTTTTCTCTCAGGTGCATCAGGTTTGTAAGGCAACATTGCAACCATTTATCTGAACCCATCTGATTCTTCTCTGTGAGCCTCCCACTGCTGAAGTAACGAAATTTCAGCTTTTAACTAAGTCCAGGGTTACAAAGATAAGCCAGAAAGTGTTAATTGCAAAAGCGTAAAAAATTTGTTTGGAAAACTCAAGGTGAGATGTTATTAAAATGGTAAACCTCACGCAGGAGTAAGAAACATAAACCTCAAGCCTTGAAGTTAACTATTCCAGGGAAAGTTAGTCACATTATGGTTAGACAATGCCATAAACCTCCCCACAGAAACTTCTGTCAGCTTCTATCAGGCTCCTGTTGTTCACCAGCTTGCAGGAAAACTAACTTTTCATATCAGCTTGGCACAGCAGCAGTGGTGAGGGGACCAGCAGTGCTAGACAAAGACAACCTGGACAGGCCAGGCATCTCGGAGTTGCTCATGCTAGAATTGACAACATCCAAGCTGAAGTTGGTTGAACTGTTTAACCCTGTTTATGTCCGGCTGGGCCAGACCCTGGAGTGTCAGTCTTTTCCAAGAGCAACCTCTGAAGGCAGAATGCACTGGTTTTGGACTGGGATGTGTGGCACTTTCCCAAAAAATTCCTGAGTACAAGCAGGATTCAGCCTGAGCAAGGCATCATTGCTCATGGAGGTTTGGATGTGGTCCTCCTGTTCTGCGAGCTAGCAGAACTTAATAGTGCAGACATGGCCATGCCAGTGGTTCCAGGGAACAGACCTGACAGACAGAACCCTGTTTATTTTATTAATACAGGCCAGAACATTACAAGCCCAGAACCTGGTAGATTTAACAAAGCAGCACTTGCTGAGAGTGACAAACTGCAAAGCAGTTGGAGTGAGACCAAGATGAGACGTGTGCACCACAGGAGACATACGGAGGGGAAGCAGCTTGTGCATGGTAAGGCAAGGGCTCTACCAGTCTCAGAAACCTGTAACCAGAGCAGAGGAGAGCAATATACTATGAGAGAACTGATAAATAAAAACAAAGGAATAATCATTAACATGCAAATTCAGGATTCATTTGGAGTGAAGAATCAAAACAGTCAGGACTTTTCTATGTCCACACAGGCTGGCCCAGGAGAAGGAAAATGAGTGCTAGATACCACTGAGGATTTCCAGCGACTGAAACAGGGAAGTGCTTCTGAACAGGCAGGTGTGGGGAGAGCTGGTGGTTTCTGAGGACAGTAAAGAATGACCTCAGGACATGTGCAGGGCAGGTCCAGACCAGAGAATGCTTTCTCTCTCCTCTACAGCTCTTTCAAACCAGACCCACCTCCCACCCAGTAATTTAAGGAAGGGGAAAGAGATCTATTACTTCATCCTCATGTATGTTGCAGCTTTTCTTTGCTACCTCCTACGCTTCATCTGCCACTGCTTTAATCTGCCCACTTTGACACGGCTCTTCTACAGCTCCATGTCAAGAAGATACTCCTTCATCATCTACAGGCCTAGCTTTGCTGAGGTCACTTTCTCACATGCTAATAACTGTGCCTTCTCCCCACAGCCTCCTCAGACATTATTTTGGTTAATCATTTAATCAATCAACCCTTTCCCATGTTTTTGTTTTCAGTTTTCCAAGTTACTTTTCTCCTGTGCTTAGCTCTCCCCAAAGCTGAACATGAAAATTAAATGTGAACGGGTGAGCCCGTAGCTCCCAGGCAGTGCTCTCAAGAGAGTCAGAAGCATATATTGTTAGAAATATGGCATCTTTCTTTGGTATATCCAGAAATTCCTCAGTAATCCTTTGTAGCATGAAAACACTTCAAGAACTTACAAAATGCAACAGGCACCTAAAGCACATTTCAGGCACTGAGGTTTTTAGTAATAAACTAATCAGGAAATGAGTATGTCAGGCATCCCCAGACAGACTTACAGGGATATCGCTACCTTAACAAACTTTTCATAGCTTCCAGCCTGAGTCTTTTTAGCTGCTGAGTAAGAAAGAAAGAAAAATAAATCCGATTTCTCCTTGCACTTCCTAAACTACGAGAACAACTGATTGTTATCTTCTTTAATAACACACTTTAACATAATGAAAGACTTCTCATGTTCCCCATTCAGGCTTTCATTTTCTAGATTAAACATACACAGTGCTCTGAAACTTTCTTCATTTCCTAAACCTCATGTTCCCTTGGCTGCTCCCTGAATCCTCTCCAGTGAGTTCACATTTCCAGTCAAGGACAATGCCTGAAAGTAGGTATTTCATCTGGTCTCGCCCCTGACAAAAAGAGAAGTGCAATTAATCCCCATTTCACAACTAATGCTGCTGTTCAGACTTTTATTTTTAAATGACAAATTTCTCTATGGTATGTAACAGAATCATGCTGTAACCCAGTATCTTTTGCTTTCTAGTATCACCCTGAGAGACTTGGTGGGATTCTGCCACCTGACCAGCAGCTCCCTACTTCCATTTTACATGTAATTCCTCATCCATGATAGCAGCATTCTGTGCCATTCATTACTTTTTAATAGTGGGAGGGAAATGTCTGGCTTTTTACTCCACTTAGGAGCAGCCCACAGTTTTCATGCCTTACTTCAGGCCCCTTGCTTCTTGCAATATCTATTCACCACATGACTCCGTCCCCAGCAGCAGATGCATGCTGTTACACTTTCTGTGATAAAACGGTGCTGAAGAGCAGTCAAAGACAGTTTTTATTGCCAGCCATGGCATATGGGAAAAAAGATGCACTTGGCCTCCCCATGGGTGATGCAGGAGATTAAATCAGACAAGGAAAGAGGAGGAAACTGGATCACTTCTTACTGCAAGATATGGTTAAAGCAGGAATACATATGATGTCCAGGATCTTGTCCAGGAAGTTGACATGAAACAGATTAGAAGGCATTAAAAATTAGAATTTTTTAAAATTAAATAAATAGAACTTACTTCAAGTATCCCACAGTGTGGGGATGTGATGGAAAAGAACTGGCCTTTCACTATGTCTAGGGAACGAACAACTTGGTTTGGGTGAACCCAGGAAAGAAAACTCAAAATCCACAGGCCTTCAGAGGGATAGCACGCTCAGGTCAACAGCCTGAGATCACACTGGCAACGTGCAAAACCAAACAGGTTGTGAAGCACACTAGTTACTTGCTGCCCACCCTGAACATCCCCTATGAGGCAAGGCAGTCTCAGGCCCACCTCCCTGAAAGCTGCATAACTGTATGAGGTAGCAGCTGTACCCTCAGCTGCACAAGGTAGCAGAAGCAACATCCTCATCCATCAACATATACACATCATTAGGTACAGCTTGGAATATGTTAGGCTCTCTGGTTGAGAGGCTTTATGTCCTCTTGCTGGTGCACCTTCTGGTTATTCTACATTTACCACCTTTGTGCTACCACCTCGTGACAGCACTGCAGCCAGCTTGTCCAAATCTGTCCTGTGATTTCCTACACATTTTCAAACCTGTTCTGAAAGAGAAGAAACATAAAGCCAAGCCATTTTTATTCAGTCCTAACCTGTTCCAGCAAAGTCCTCCAGAAAAGACACGTTTTTATTATCTCTACCAGCCATTAAATGTTATTTTCTCCCTGGGGTATTTCTGCGCTTGTTTGCAAATACAGCAACCACGTGACACTGACATATGCTTAGTTTCCACACAAAATAATCCTACTGAACCCCACAGGTAAAATTTGATCCAATCACAGTAAAAAACAACATGTTCTCCATCGACTCACCTGGGTACAGCATTTTACTGTAAGACTGTATTAGCACAAACAGGTAAAGCTAAGCACAGCAGTTTGCAAATACAGAGGTTATTCTAGTTAAGGTCTGACAATATTTTATGCATATTTAGCCAGAAAAGCAATGCATGCTTACAGTGCTACACTATACTCTCTGAAAATTGTTAGAGGTATTCAAACACAGGGGGAAAAAAATAACAATGACACAGAATAATAATGACTTTGGTGAACCTGTTCTGGTTTTAAA
The DNA here is from genome assembly GCA_022605575.1 of Laterallus jamaicensis coturniculus. Lineage (NCBI taxonomy): Eukaryota > Metazoa > Chordata > Aves > Gruiformes > Rallidae > Laterallus > Laterallus jamaicensis. The sequence goes on from JAKCOX010000001.1 coordinate 91,564,211, forward strand.
GAGTCGGTGTATTTTATGTAAGCTGCAATGACCCCTTTGAACAGCAGCAGAGGACATTTAGTTGCCCCAGTTTGTCCCTTGAATGGTATCCAGAGGGAAGAACAGTGGGAACAGTGAGGAAACTCAGCCTGGGGACCGGCAGAGAGAAAGGCCCTTTTGTGTGGCAACAGAGGCAGAATCCCACACGCTCACTTTCACACACGGACAAAGAAGGAAGGGGAACACTTATCTCTTCTGGGTTTTTCTATTTTTTTTTTCCAAGGTCTGCAGAACAAAATCCCTCCCAGGCAAGTTGTCAGCAAAGAGGAAGCATCCTGCATGCAAAGTCCCGGCCTGGGAGATGAGAGCTACTGCTTACCACAAACCCAACACAGCAAGAGAAGCTGCTCTGAAAGGATGCAGCAGAGGAGAGGTCTGAGAACCATGTAAGAAAATAATGAATACAGCTGCTGTTTTAACCATCACACCGGGTTTCCAATGATGAGCTCAATTCGTCATGCTGCTGAACCAATACGGGATGCCAGCGGAATCTGCCGTAGTCAGTTGGGAAACTCGGGGGAGAATGAAGGCTCAAGTAAAACTAGCATGGCACAGCTAAACATAAGCCGAAACCCGCACACCCCACTGTGCTGCTGCTGCATTTTGACTTCACATGTTAAGCAAGACAGACACACAGCAGTAAGTGGGCTTCTCTGCCAAGAGAAATGCAAATGAGGAGATTGGCAAGACAGCCAGAGATATCAATGCCGTGATGGTGGCCCACAGCTGAGCGAGACCTAACCATATTGGGTTTTATTCCTGATCCAGAGGGCCCTTAGGCCTTCTGCATTAAATCTCTGCTGCATAAAAAAATAGACACTGAGAGCAGGGACCAGAGCTTGAACCTGTCTGCAGCAAACTGCAGCACCTTGTGTCCTGTCTCTTATGGCCTGTACCTCTCAGCATCTCATCACACCATCATGACATGAGAGGATGAGCCTGCCTTCAACCTAGAGGGGCTAGGACAATGTGGTTTTAAGCTTCTTAAAGTATGAAAGGCAGTAGGAGAGGTCTTAGTGGCAACACTATTAGGAAAATTACGGCAGCACAAGAGCCACAGTTTTTAAAGGACAGAAGCAGTCTTACATTGAAAAAGTCATTTTAGGCAGCTAATACAAGGTATGAACATGCACTGTAAATCCCAGGGAGCTGGAGCACTTCTGTTCCAGAGACAAGATCTGGGACAAGCCCCAATTCTGTGCTCACTTCCACCACTGGAACGATACCAATCCCCGTGGTGGTCTTAAGGGTCTTTTTAAGCCTAAACAATTCTATGAAACTAATTCTTTGGCATCAGGCACACTCAAACTACTTCTCTCCACTACACTGCAGACTGAGACTGAGTGCCCTGAGAAGCTAAAAGCCCCTTGGGCACAACTGGAAAAGTACAACCCTCTCCTCCAGCTCCATATTTACATTATCTCCATGGGCCATCCAAGTCCATCAAATAGGCCTAGCACACTTACAAGCTCTCATTCGGCCAGATCTCTCTGAACACTCTTTTTGGATCAGGATCTGCACAAAACGCAGGGAGAGAGGTTTGTCCTGTGTATCAGAGACAACTTGTCAAAGCTTTAATGTAAATGAGGAAAAAACCAGTTTCACCTCTTTTCTCTGCTCAGGCAAATGTGAACTCTCCTCATCCTATGCCCTTGATAGAACCATCAGTGTAGACAGTCTTCTAGACGCCTTTTTCAGTCTGCAAACTGCTACATGTGGCATCAAATAATGAAGCATCTAATAGACTGTAACAGAGAAATAATTCTATAGCCTAGTTTGGAAAGTAGTTATCAGGAGAGAAGGGACATGTCACAGTTGGCATCTGTTAGTGACTTCCTCAAGATCTTTTAAATATAATTTGGTATTGGCATATCAAAGCATTTTGATAACTTAAACCATCAGGTTCTGCTCACGATAGCTTTCCTCGCTAGTTCTACATTGCCTCCCTAAGTGAAAAGCAGTCCAAACCAGCAGAAAACATTGTCGTCTTCACTACAGGACTGTACCTTGGCCAGACTTGATCACACAAGAAAAAAGACCTTCTGACAGTTTAACTCACTCCACCTACACCAGACCATTCTTGCCATTAGCTATCTCATATATGAAGACCACAGTGCTTCAAAGACCATCACACCATGTCCATGTTGCCTCTGTATAAAGCATGAGTCCAATCAAGTTAAAACCCAACCATACAGACAGGAAGCATCAGAGCTCTCCTAGGAAGAACACCATCATCTAGCATGTGCTTAATAATGGTCATGACTTTGCCATGAAGAAAGGTGGGAGGGATGGAGGTGGTTGGGAGGTGTTCAGGGTGTCAGGGGTTTCCCATGCAGTGGAGAACTGCAGCCTTCTGTAGAATGGGTGCTCTTGGCATGACTATAAAAGCTGAGGTGCTCTTGACATGACTATAAAAGCTGGTCTGCTTCAGCTATAGACCAGAGAGTGGAATCCATGTGGAAACCCAGCAGACTTGGCATCAGAGATTTCCTCCATCCTGTGAATAGGATATAGAGCTGTGACAGGGGCCTTCAGTCCCTCTTTTTACCATGCAACTGAACAAGTCCCACAGCCAATGTCTCTGCTTCTACAACCTGCTCCCTCCCCTGGCCTGGTGTGAGAGCTGAGGGGAGCCACACTCTGGACAAGACACGCTTCCCACACAACTTCTAACTGATTGCATCTTATGCCATCAGCGTTTTTAAATTGAAATTAAGCCTGCAGTGGATAACACTCAGTGCTGTTTTTCCCAGGCATCCAAAACAACAAACTCTTTCAAATCTTCAAAATAGGGAAAAACAAAACATTTACTTTTTTTTTTTTTTTACTTTTTTTTTAACTATTTCAGTTTTTCCTCCATTTCCTGACCAGAAACCACAAGATACAAACAGTGTGTCTTCTTCTGACGCAACAATCAACTTCAAGGAAGTGCGGTAGGTAACAGCAAACCAAATGCATGGCCCAGGGAGGCATCTGAGCAGGAGCTAGGCACAGCTCTCAGACACTCGGACCCTAAATCTTTCCTCTGTCACTCTCAAGCCTCTGCTTTGTTGATGCTAGGAACTGGTAGAGAAGCAGTTAGAAGCGCTGGCGAAGGAACCCAAAGGCTGGGTGTGGGAACAAACCTTCTGCCTGAGCACAGCTCTTATCTTCCCTCCACGTTTACGCTCCAGTCATGTACCACAAGTGATCATTATCTCCCTGCCTGTCCCAGCGCCTCTGCACTGGCAGTGTCACTTCTTTATCTGTTATCCAGCCCATGGGATCACAGGTTTAAGGACACCTCAGCTGTCTTCTGCCTTACTATTGCCTGCTTCACTTAGATGTACATGCCACCTACTAACAATAGCTTGCTTTCCTTCCATAAAACCTAATTTACTTCTGGAAGAACCTGATTTCTTTAACAGTTACCAGAAAATTCCTCAAAAGACCCAAAATACTGTTTCTTTATCCTAAGATATTTTTGACTGATTTCCTTCCCCCCCCTCTTCTTTCCTATCTCAAATCCAGCTCCACTGGTTCTGTCAATGGTCAGATAGACATCCTAACTCAAAACACTGACACTAGCGCTTTAAATTCTGTCTCTGATCTCTTTAAGCTGGGTTAAGCACAGCATGTACAAGACAGCAGTCTCTTGGAGCTCTCTGGGCTAGATATCAAGCCCCGCTACCATCATCATCATCATCCAGCTAGTGATTGTAACAATGGGATGTTTTATTTTAACATATCTTGGAGTCTGGGCAGTCACTATTACCTAGGAGATGCTGACTGAGTAGGAGTTTAGCTGCAGATAATTTTGACAAGTCATCCTTTGCAGGGTGAACCAACCAACCCTTTCCTTAGCTGGGAAGTCGTGTGTGTGACTATTGTAAAATAAAACATTAGAAATCATTTCCCCTGAAAATGTGGCTGCTTACAGCTGTGCACACATCTGGCACTTTAAAAGAGCAGTAAAAGGATTGGGTAGAAGCAAGAAAGAGCAGAGCCATGAGGTAGAGAAATAACACAGAGGCTAAGGAAATTAGTGAAATCCCAGTTACTTAACAACAGACAAAGAAGTTGAATTTATGGTTCTTATACATAATTACGTAAGCTATTACCATTGGCACGGCGCCCACAAAAACACCAGTGAACACAACAGAAAGCATCTTGCGTGTGCAGTCTGCCTAGATACAAGCTCTTGGTGGGGTTGGGGGAGAAGGTATCCTTTAAAACAAGGGATATTATAATCTTTAAAAAAAAAAAGGGTCATACGAAGCATCTTGCTTTTCCAAATAGAATCAAAAGGTGGAGAAAAACAGAGCCTGCGGGCTTAGCTTTCTGTGACAACACCAAACATTGCCCTGCTGGCAAATCTTTGTCTACTGCCCCTTAATTAAAAGAGCTGTCCCAGAATTTTCTTAGATCAAAGAGAGAAACAAAGGAAAAGAAAACTATATGGGGAGAGAGAAAACAATAAGGTCTCTGTTTCCTTTATGAAATTTACTGGGGGAACCCGTTTTACTGCAGAGCCGCAGGCCTTTTCTATTTACAAATTCAAAGCCCAGCGCTAAACTTTCGAAGATGCTAGTGCCAGGTCCTGTTTCCAATTACCTGCACGCTGTGTGGTTTCCTAAGTGGGGTTTCTGCTGAAACTGTAATCAATCTAAAGTAATGTCCACAAACGCAGGCTTGGATCAACAGGCGATGTTCCACGTCTCTGGCAGCCCCATCCTGCCCGCAGGAAAATGCCTTCTTTACTATCAAAAGAACCCAGCTAGGCTTAGATGTGTTTGGCTTTAATTTAGATGTAGGCCAGCTGCCCAGGAGAAAACTGGCAAGCAGACGTAAGGGGAAACTGATGATAAGTATTCTTCCTGTGACACCTCTTCGTGGACTTTCCCTCCTCACAAACGGCTTGCAATGGTGAATACGAGAGGCTGTGCAGGATGTCTGGGCACCCAGAAGTAACAGTTGGCCCCATTCGCTAAGAGGAAAACCCAACCACTATCTGTAGAGGATTTCCAGCTTAGAGACCTCCAAGTTCCCAGTTTTGAAAGGAAGGGGAAGCAATATGCAGAAGCAGCTCTTTCAGTAAGCAGGCTGTGCCCTTGAAATGGAGCAAAGCACCCTTGCTAGCTGGTTTGGATGAAGCTGAGTTGCTGCATTGCCGAGGGGAACTGGCTAGGGTTGCTCATGCTTTGTTTTGAAATTTTAAACCAGAGATGCTGTGGCAACCGCCAGCTGGCCAGCAGGCACCAGAACTGACTGTTCAGTGAACCGCACCACCAAAAACGTTTAAAAGGTCTTGACATGGGGGTGTCAAATGAAGTTTAGGTATCCATAAAACTTCAGATCTTTACATCTGCACAGGGAAAGACACTGGCAACAGGAGCCCAGCAAGCAGATTTTCAGGAAGCACAAATCAGCGTTGTTTTGGTGACTTCACATATCCAGGTTTGCAGCCTGTGACCAAACCTATGAAATCTAATAAATACATAACCACTACCAGGGAACACATCTGGCTGTTTCTCTCCCCCAAATATTAGAGGATTTAATGTTATTACACTTATTTAATTATTTCTTTGTTTGATTGCTTATTTATTGGCAGAATTCTAAATTCCCTGAAGGCCACAAAAAACAAACACTTCAGTGTGTAACAAGAGTTTACCCTTATAGGACTTCATCTAAAAGAGGAAAAAATATTGAGGTCTCGCCTGTTTGACTTCACACAAAGGACTCTTAGCGATCTAGTCAGTGCTTTTGAACATTAAGGCAAAGACACAGTCAGCCCCAAAATCTTAGAAGACTAAAGTTGGAAAAGTTAAGTGTTGAACACTTGTAACCTCACTTATATATGCAGACTGTGAGGTGCTGAACTTTGTTTCAGAAAAAGGAAGCAGAGAAGAGACTGAGAGGACAATCTCCACTTTTTCATTGCACATCTGTGCCTTCCTGTGGTATAAAATACAGGGTCGAGAGCTGAGGGCACAGGAGTGGCAATGGCATTGCCTCTGCGGAGTTGTGTCTGCCTGTGTACCAACTCACCTGGCTCCTCCACCACTCACATCTGTGCACTAAGGGCAGGCGTCCCACCGCCCTTGTCCTATCACTGGGGTAAAGGGAGCTGCAAAGTACCTCCAGGAGGGATCGAAGAAGGAACAGTTTCACACCACCTTTTTTTATTCTGTTCAGAAAACATTCTGCTCACAGGGAGCAAGCACAGCGAAACATGAAACAGTAACTCAATGCACTCTGCAGCACAAGCCAATATTCCCACCATGCTTTACCAATGCAAGAAACGAATTTATTTCCAATACCCAACAGGACGAATCACCTTTCCCTCCCTCCCCACCCTCACATTTCTCTTTGGAAAAAACTGGTGCCTGAACAGCTTTTCCCTAGGAATAAATGGAAGTTTATGGCAGAACCAGAAACAAACCCAGGTCTTCCCAATGTGCGTGTTTCCCATTGCGAGAGCAGCAGGAACTAACTGTAATGCCGTGGTTCAGTCATTGCTCACACAATCGCTTGTCTCCTAGTTCAGAGGGAGCGTGTGCTAGCATATGCAGGGGTCAGAAAAACCTTGACTGAGAACTGTTCAACAGGTAATCTGAACCCACGATGTCTATTGCTGAGGATGCTTCACTCAAGCCTCCCCACACTCTCTTCCCTCTCAGCTGCCATCGGCCATGGCACAGGAACCCCATGAGTCCCCACGTGGCTCTGCTCTGCAGAAGAATAACTTCTTCAGTCACTTAACCGGCTGGGCTCATTTGCTTTATTCTGTGCTCTCCGAGAGGAAGGTAAGCTCAAAAACGTGAACTTATTGCCTGGATCCTTTCACACTTGAACTGCACACTAGGAAGCCTGGGGACTGATGAGGAGACCTACAGTAAATTCCAGCTGTTTCAAATACAGTAGCAACATCAAGAGTAGCCAACACAAACACCGACTTTTTTTCACCACCCCTTCCAAAATAGCTTCTTTTACAAGTTCTCTTTTACCTCACGTAAGCTGAGCTATTTTCTTGTCTCTCGGGAATGAAGGGCAACCTTGTAATTTGAGTAAGAGGAAGCCTGGAACTGCGCCCTCCCCAGAGACCTACAAACAGTAACAACCGAGTCGCTGATCCTTCCTTGTTCTTGGGAGAGGGAATATGCAGCCCTGCTTCTTTCTGCAGGCGCTGCACCAGGCAGCCTGGTCAGGAAAGCTGCGGGAGCCCGAATTACTTCTGTTCCCTCTGCCCCTCCAGTAGTCGTTTACAACAGTGAGCATCAGGTGAGCAGTCTCTGCTCCTTCCTCTTCTTGGCTGGAGGCACAATGCCCCTTTCTAGACTGTGGTAAAAGCGTGTTACAGGCATACATAGTGATACGGATGTGCCTATACACCCACAGCCTGTCCAAACAGCAGGCTCCTTGCCATGAAAGTGTCAGGCAGCTGAAGAGGACACAGCACGTGCTGGTGTGGACCTGGCTTCTCAGCCAAAGTGCTGCATATGGCAATACGTGCAGTCATCACACCTCTATACTCCAACTCCATCAAAGACAAACAGGAGCTTGGACACAGACAGAATCTACATTAATTGATGTAGTGCTCAACAAGGAGATATAAAGGAAGTTGCTGATGAATTAAGGGGTTTCTTTCAATTGTTTTCCCATTAGTATTTTGACACTTCGTTTGGGTCTAGGGTGAGGTGATAGAGTACCACACCTCCAAGGTACATTATCAAATCACAGCCTGAATCAGTATTTGCTTTCAAAAGACAGACAGGAGCATAGAACCAGAGTAAGAACCCAAAGCAAAGAGGTTCAACGTCTCAAAATTAGCCTGTGGGAGTTTCCCACAGAGCATTGCTCTCCATCCAGGAGATGTCTCGTGGATCTATGCGATTTTAATTTTTCCTAATGGTTTGAATTATATTTTTAGGAAGACTCTCTGCATAGAGCTTCATTATGAGCTAAAAAGAGGCTGGCAACAATGGTAAAAATGGATTGTCTTATTTGCATTCCCTAAAGTTAAGATATTATTAACCTCAGCTTTTTTTTCTCTGATTCTAACCAAGATTCAGCATCCCTTTTAATTAGAAAAATACAGGAGAGACACGTAACCCATCAGTGCAGATGAGAGATTTACTGACTCATGCAGAACAGGTAAAAATCTGCTGCAAGCTCTCTGCTCACAAACTCTGCAACATTTTCCCACACATGCAAAGAACCACAGAGCAGCTGAGAGAAAGGAAAAAAAAAAACCAAACCCAACCCAAACTCAACCCCTTCATCTGTAATGATGCACAATCAAGCTGTCAACAAATGAGGCCTTGACTGCTGAGATAATGGTTTGTGGGAATTAATTTAATTCTGCAGCAGTTTGTGCTCTTGCTTCTTTCCTCAGGGACCTCCTACCTGTTCAGTACTTAAACCGACAGTCCCTTTTTCTTGTTGCTAAGGTCTGGAGTGACTAAAGCACAGGTAATCTCAACACAAGGCCCAGAACTCCTGCCCTAAGTCTGCTTTATGACTAATTTAACTGCTCACAAATTTATTTCCTTAGGAAGCAAACAGCTCATGGTTTGTTGAGCCATTCTGCCATGAAACTTGACCTAGAAACTTAGGACTCTGTTAAGGGGAAAAAAAAAATAGGAGGCTCAGGAAGTAAAGTCTGCTTGCTGAGGGAAGGGAAAGGAGTCTCACTGGTTTCCAATAGGTCATTTTACCAAATTCACAGACCCCCTGTATGACCTACTGGAATGTTCAAGCAGGGAGAGAGATATGCACAATCTGGCAAAAAAAAAAACCCAAATCCACCCAGAAACAAACATCAACAGCTTAAAAAAAAAAAGTGGAAAAAAAGAGGAGAAAACATAAGAAAAAAAATAGGAAGGAGAAAATAGAAAGGAGGGGGAAAAAAGAAAAAACAAAAAAGGAGTGAGAAAATATACCACCTTCCATACTCTCCATGGTCACTTTGGAATTCATCAGGGTCCAGCACTGCTGGCACATGGGGAGAGAACAGCAATGAAGGGCATGGTATAAGAGCAGCAGGCACATACTGTTTCCTCTCTCTTTCCCACAGACTCCAGGTCAGGACAGCTGTTCTTCAGCACATTCTCCTCCAGCTCCTTACTGCCATTGCTCACTGCCAGAGCAAGCTGCTAAACAGGCATCACTGCTGCATCAAGCCACCTGAGCTTACTTGGTAACAGTTGTTCTGGGTGGCATTTATGAGGTGCAGATGTTCTCTTGCACTCGTTTTGAGGAGCAGCCTGCAGGTGCTGCCACCTTTGAGTAATAAATAAATGCCTGCTGCTCCCCTGACTGACCTTTATCCACACAAGATCCTATACTTGATGGCTATTTTCTCTGCTCTTTACAGGTGCCCAGGTAACACAATCCTGAAACAGGAATGGGGTTGGTTTCTAGGCATGGTCTCTGTATTAAGTTACTAATTGGCGTTGCCTTTGTCCCCACCCACAATGGGTATGTCTGTCCTGAGGCTGTGAACTCATGTTCCACAGCACTGTTGCTTTGTGAACCTAATTGCCCAGTGTGATATGGGAGTTCCCAGGTACTTCTCTGTTTGCACCGTCTAGGAACTGAAGCAGGTTTGACTTCCCTGCCTTAGGGAAGCTCCGGTCAAGGCCATCTGCCTCCGGATGTTTTCGCATGAAATCTTCTCTTATTTTTGAAATCCAGCACACAGACACACGTGATGCTAAAAACATACATTGTACCTGGAAATGTGATAACAGGGTGTCCCCATACCCAAACCAGGAGGACCTTGATACCCAAACCCTTTGAGCTACAACAGGTGGTTTCAGTGTTTCAGAAATGGAAAATTACTCTTGTGATGTGGCACAAGTTTTTGGATCCAGGCACATCACTGACCAGACTCTGGATACACCTGAAGCTCCAGCCTGGGGTGTAAGCCCCCTGAGAGACAGTAGGTTTGAAACATTCAAAGAACCAAGCAGGAGCATGTACTTGAGATAAAATTTCATTGGCTTTCATTGGCTCTTGTGATGTCTAGTTCACAGCACAGAGAAAATGACAAACTTACGGAAATTGTGTTCTAGTGAAGTTAAACAAAAAATACACATTCAGGTTAGTGATTGCCGGAGTCTTATTCTGTCAGAGGTTTTCTTTCTCTTTTCCAATTAAGGTCCCTAGTAAATTAGAACAGGCTGAAAACTTTGGGGCCAAATGGAACAAGCTTTCTGCCAACCTGAGATGTTTGGTTGAGTTATTCCAGGTTTAAACCAGCAGCAAAATTTGCCTGTCCTGAGGAAAATATAAGCAAGCTGAAATAGGTAGAGCTGGCTTGTTGTAGTAGCTCAGGTCATAATGGAAATGCCACCAAGTCCAACCCCACCAAGTGTCCCCATGAATCTGAAAGGTTTTCAAACAAGTTATAGGACTTAATTCCAAGCAAAGTATCTGGTAAGAAAGTCCGCAGGGGACAGAGAATTTAAATGGAGATCTATTCTGCTCTTACTTCCACTGCTGTAAATATACTCTGGCCAAAAATCTGACACATGTATCATAAGGCAGGACAGAATCCTGGGAAAACCTGTACGTAACATTTGTAAATAAATTATGCACTTCGAGATACTGGCAAGAAAAAAACCAGTAAATACAAATTAACTGAACTGGATCTTATGTTAATCTGCATTTAGGAAAGTGCTTTCACTGCAGAATACTTCATGTTCCCAACACCCAGGGCACTGTGAAATGAAAGGATTCCCTTTTGTTTAGCCTTAGAAACATTTCCTCGCCATTCTACCTTTGTGATAGCCCATATAATTTTGTCTTTGTTTTATACGAACAAATGTAATTCTAACTGAAGGGATGACAAAGAAAAAACACCAACTACCCAAAAATCCCTAGGGGGGAGCAGAAGCTTTTTGCATGTGTTTATTTCATTACAGCGTAAGTTGGAGTACATAAAAAGCTTTGCCTATATATACTTCAAAAATGAAACTGTTAATACATAAGTTACACATATAATTCACCTGAACTGTGAACAGTGTCTAAAGCATTTGCATTAATCTGTTGTAAGTGGCAGCATTGACATTGTTACTTCATAACTTCACATATTTGTCCAAGGTTTGTCCACTAAGATTTGAAAGCAAAGCACGAGACTCCTGCAAAAAGTCATTTATTGAACACTGTTGTTTGAGCTGTACTGCAGGTGCCAAATGGTAAGACTATCAATGGGAGTGGTAAAAACTTGGGCTCTTTAAGAAATACTTGGGCAGAAAAGAAAAAAATATTGGCCCCAGAGCCATCACTGTCTCAAGTACCAACTCTGTTTTCCCTTCCCTGCTGCTTCATTATTTCAACTAGACATAGAGTAGGTATTTTTGACTACTGATACTTCTCTTCCCTCCTATCCCTCTGCCCCACACTCACGGTTCTTCCCATGGAATAAAGTCAGGAGAACCTCCGAAATAGCCTACTGATTCCTAGTACACTGAGTTCCTTCCAGCAGCTGGGCATTCAGGAGACCAAGTCAAACGAAAAGTGTGAGATTTTACTGAGCTTGTGGGTCAGTCTCTGCTTTTAGCAGCAGTAATGTAAAGTCGAGATAAATACCTACTAAATGTTTGGCACTACTGAAAACTTGCATCGAATTATCCAAGAGTAGGAATGTACTTTCCTACCATAGTACTCGGGCCCATACTGGTAATAGCTACACAGAGATATTCTGTTAGATCCAGTGTGAGTCTGGTGCACAAAGTAATGGCAAACAAAAAAAAAGAAATTCATTAAAATGCTCAACAATACCACTGCTTCCCCATCCTAAGTTTCCCAGGAGCAGTGCCACTCAAAAATAAGCCCAGAGATACAATTCTGTGTAAACCTTGTGGGCTCATTCTAGTAGAAATCACTGCATGTCAGCCCAGGCACCAAGCATGTCACCTCAGTACCACTGCTAAGCTCTGTGGCAGCAAAGGGTAACATGTCTGTGGAGCAGTCAATGGGTACAGCAGAGCAGGAAAAGCAAGAGGTCACTCATGAATAGCAACAATCAGGGTACGACACTCTGAGAGCCAATCAAACAGCACAGGAGAGTTACAGCTTTCATGTGAATAATTTATTCTTTTATCACTTTAAATTTCACCAGGTACTTATTTACAAAGAATTTTTTTTTTTTTGTGGACAGAATTTTCATCACCTACTGCACAATTTTACTCATTAGTAGGGAACAACTAGCATCCTTCCCATGTTGCTTTACAGTGCCAGGTTTGATCAAACAGGATTTTTCCTTTGCCAATTATTCTTTTGACTTAGTTTCCAAGTGTAAACAGAATTTGTACAAATGCCTTTGCTGCAATTAAGATTTCTTTTCATGGAACTAGTTAATGGATGGAAAAAGGAATGTTCCATCCGTTACTAGCATTTGCTTTGGAGGCATGTTTCTTTTATGGAAGCAGGGGTTTTGTCTTAGAAGCAACGAAGGCTTTCCGCATTTCCCTGTCAGGCATTGCAACGCCCCTTTATCAAGTCGCTGCCCCTGAGAAGAATCCAAATGACGTGCGTGGCTGCCTACTACAGTGCATGGAGTCCCTCAACTCAGACCGGCAACCCAAAATATAGACCCTGACTGGAAAAGCTTTCCACAGAACTCTTTGCCCAGTTGCACCAACATGTGCTAAACGTGCCCTGAATTATCCATCCAGAGGCTGAAGCCTGGAACCTATCCAGAACTCACGGTGCAGGAGCTCATGTGTGGTTTTGGAGGATTTGCAAAGAGCCATGGGAAGTGGTCCAGATACACCTCTTCTAAATACTCATCTAGATTTGAGAACATGCACACATGAAGTAGGAGGCCTGATTTCAGTCCTTGCTCAGCTGAAGGGAATTCAAGCCTATAGACTCTAGTAGATGACCTTGAATACAGGTCTAGGGAGGCAGAAGCAGAAAAATTTTCCTGCATATCCTATTAAAAGTGGAAGAGGGGGACTGTGAGATTCATGGAGAAGAAAGACAGCAAAGAGGACTATGTCTCTCCAGCTAGTCTCAGATCACTCTTTGAGGATGGGGGTTTCAATTCATCTACCTGGATAATTTCTAAGATTTTTAGCCAATTAATATATAATACAAAACACATCCATTTAGAGATCAGTGATTAGGTCCAAGAGGTCCTTCAGTCCCTCACCAACCAGGCAGCGGGAAATGTGGATTGAATCTGTGCAGGATAAGAACATGAACACGTATCTCTCTGTCCCCATGCAAGTGCAGCAGCCTGCAGGCTAACAGAGGAAACAGCCCTGGTTTAAAAGCAAAACATATGCAAACGCAACTTGAGGGTGACCTGGCCCTTTGGTTTGTACCATAAAATTGTATTACACGGCGGTGGCTTCTGGGTATCATATCATTTGGTTCAAAGGAGTTCAGGCAGTAGGTAGGTAGGTGCGTAACTGCGCTGGGGTGAAGGGGAGCTGCTCAGCTCCTCTGCGCATCGGCATGACAGTGGTTGTTCAATTTAACTTAAGGGGACAGTTCTGGGGTGACAATTTTTGTCCTCAGTGCCTGAAGTCCATTTGAATTCTGGTTTTAGTATCACAGTTTGGTGGGGTGTTTTTTGATACACTGAAGATATGACTGGGGGGGAAAAAAAACCTCTCAGCAAACCTGCCTCAGGCTTACCAGGGAGGAAACAGAGGCCACAGAGTAGGAAATCTGGCTAGAAACATGCCTCTGCTGTCAATCATCAGGCTGTGATTATGCAAAGAGCGGACAAAGGAAACAGATTTGATGGACAGCTACTAATGAAGACCAGACTCTGCCCTCACTTACGCTGTGTAAACAGTGAAAGCGGGTGAGCGCTCGATTCAACCTTTTCTAACAATAAAATCTGGCAAAAACACAAGCCACCACAGGTTTGTAGACTGATTATGTCCAGATAAATTTTTTCATGGTGTACAGGAACAAATCCTGGAAGAAGGAATCTGTACTGTTCTTTCCCAAATGTCTGTGGCATATTTTCACAGTTTAAATCATGGAGAAGTCCCAAAACTCATTTGGAAGAATTTTTATGCGTTAGCAGGAGTGAAAATGCATAATTAATGCTTAATTAATAGGAATGCAAAAGCTGGCTTGATACCTCACTATGCAGTAGTATAAAAGCTATACTACGTAGTATTTTGAATTATGAAATCGTACTTAAAACAGACATTTCCTTGTGTGTTCCTGGTGACTCCAGAATCTGGCCTAGCACGTCTTTAGCTTAAGAACACACATTAGTGTTTCACTACACAGCGTGATATATTTTCTACAGTTAACATAAAAATGATGCTGAAAGCAAACACATCATCTTTGTTTCCTGCTCAATGAACTACAATGCTGCAATTTAATTTAGAGTCAACCTTTCCAAGGATTCTTGTCTGAGAATTAAGTCCACCATTCAGTGAAAGAAAATCAATTTCTTTGTGAATCACTAACGAATATGCCATCTGCGGTGCTGAATTCCACTGCACCAACCTGTACTAAGGCTAAGATAAGCGTCAGGCTCTGCAGGCCTACCGCCCCTACATGGGTGGTGCTTTAATTAGCTCACTAGGGAAGAGGCCACCTGGCTAAGGAGGACTGGCCCACTCTTATCTACAGAACGGCTAACCAGATCAGCTGTATTAAAACCCTGTGCAAGACAGTTGGATTACAGGTTTAAAAAAAAGCCAAAACATGAAAGTGAAGGAAAAAATATCTATAAACTTCACTACTCTCTGTTGTGAAGATGGTGTCTCTTAGGACAGAGCCTGCTGCCTTCCTTTGGAACTAGCAATAACATAAAAGAATGCTAATGTCCTGTTTAAAAGAAATATCTTCATAAAACATAAAAAGATCTGCTTTCTTTGATGTAAGGTCCCTACATCTTTCTAAAATATGAAACTGTGCTAGAGCTTTGAGTATAAACAATTCCCTTCCACAGTCCATGCCAGTTTCAGGCAGAATTGCCATTAGCAAAAACACTGCTTCTGTTTTTCAGAAAAGGTTTCTCAGTGATTTACGGTAAAGCTAAAACATTTGCCTTGCCTATTGATTTTTTTTTAATATAAAATCTATAAAATAAATGCATGTGCCCTTTTCAATATACTCTGTCTGTGTAGATGGTTTACACTTCTCCAGTTCTGAGTAACCTGACAAAAAGTATGCTCCAACTTTCCACAGGCAGGAAGAAGCTTTGCATGGTTTCGTCTTGTTAGGATGCTGCTCCACAAACAGTGCTCTCAGGTGGTTCAGAATCCCAGTGACAACATATGCCATCGGCACATACTGCAATTAACAAGGACTTATTGATTACAGCAATCATTAGATCGAAATAAATAATGCAGTCCCTCACTCAAAAGATAGGGAAATAACACCATGCCAGTGCACAATACAATAGACATGTGTAGCGCGTTCCTATTTTCCATGTCCTCCTTTGATGGCCTTGCACTAAGCTGGAAAAGCCTCTTGCCACAGAATACTGAACATACAGCGAGACATTTAAGTTGTCTGCAGTCAGTTTCAAGGAATTTACATTTGGTTTAGATTAATTTTCCTTGACCTGCAGTTAATCAAAGAGCAGCTGAAGTACAAAACATTTCCCCCAACTCTAGTGGCATACATGGTCACTCTGAACAGCTTCATTTATGTTATAATTTAAAATCTCTGATATATAAAAGGTAATAAAACAAGGTCCTTTTTATACAGAAACCACTGACTTTTTCAAATGAAGAACATAGCAACATTTCATATCTGTTATCATATGCCACATTTTAAAAAGGTAACTTGTCTTTTAGTGTTTTGGGGGTTTTTTATATTCCAAATACAAACATGTGGCACACATTTGTGTTACTGAAAACTTTAGTTCTGGTATCTGTTAAACCATCTGTGGTTGAAATTCCTGGGACCACACAGTGCCATGTCTTCCCTAAACTATCTATTGCACCAGGAATGAAAGGCTGTGATGGAAATGACCTTCCTATACTTCTCTAACACAGGAAATAGTTGGTTTAACATAAAAACAAATGCAGCTAAGCTACGTTGCCAGCAGTGTTTATCCCTCTGTATCATCCTGGAGAGAAAGAAAACAAATGGCACAGAAGGCTCCAGCCCAGATTGCAACTACGTGTGGACACAGGACCAACACTAACATTAACCATCCCCATTATAACAATGTCATCAGGAATTTTTTTAGAAATCCAGGTCTAAAGAAGGTTTTTCTCAGATTGGGAATTGGCACAAACAGAATCCACAGATTATCCTTTATAGCAGCTTCTCCTTTCATGTACTCAGCTTTTCATACAAAACACAGCAAGTAAGAGAAGAGTTACAACCAAGTCACAATCAAGTGGCTCCTGCTCAACATCTTGGGAGAAGAGAGGAGGAAAGTGGGAGCCCCCCCTCTCTGCAGCCACAGCAGAGAAGGTCCTCTCTGATTTTGTGGGTCCCCCAAAGCTGCAACCCAGCTCCCTGCTCAGGAAGCCAGAGCCAAGCTAGCCACCTCACAGTGGGAGGGAGCCCTCCTGGTCCCCCGCTTTGTCCAGCCTCTCAGGCAGGGTGAGCACGAAGGGTAAGAGGACACCCTTCACATCCAAGGGAGCTTTAAGAAGCTCCCCATCAAAGGTGCCCTTGAGCCCGCCATCTGCTTCCACCTCACCATCCTGGGCTAGGCTGAAGCGGAGGGTGCCGGTCCGGTTGACGCAGTAGATGGTGTTGCCCAATGGAGCACAGCGGAATGGCTGGATGGGGCCACCACTGGGCCGCAGGCTGGCACACTGGCTCCAGCGCTTGGCCACCGTGTTGTACCGGAAAACTTCAACACCGCCACCAGTCCCACCACCTGGGCCCTGCTCCCCACCACGGCCGCTGCTCACATCAAAACGGTAGATGAAGCTCTTGAAGGCCACCATGTCAGCAGAGCGCCGGCGGCTGCTGTTGTAAGGACACTCCTGCCACTCATCACGCTTGGGGTCATACTTGAGCAGGCGGTAGAAGAGTGAGCCCCCTGACACATAGATCTCCCCGTTGCAGGTGGTGGCCTCGTGAGCCACAGCAAAAGCACCCTTGGGCAAGGGTGCCACAGGGCTCCAGCGGTCGGCCCGGGGGTCATACCTCTCCACCGTGAAGAGGCACTCACCCCCCACAGCATAGAGATAACCGTCCAGGGCCAGCAGCTTGAGCTGTGAGCGAGGCTGAGCCAGTGGTCGCACCTGGCTCCAGGTGTCAGTGAGAGGGTTGTAGCAGAAGACCTTGTCAGAGAGTCGAGCCCGGGGCTCACTGCCCGCTGGCCCTGCCGCAATGCCCCCTGCCAGGAAGAGGTAGTTGTGGAGGACACACATGGCGCAGCCCTTGGCATTGGCCTCCTCAGGCAGGCGTGTCAGCACCCTCCACTCACCACTTGCCTCCTGGTAGCAGTGGATGAGGGAGCCACTCTCCTCCAGAGACACGACAGAGGAGGGGCTTTGTGGCCGGCTGCTCTCTCGGCTCTGTGGCCGGCTGCCACCACCTGGCCGCTCAAAGGCATCACTGACCTCGGCCACCAGCAAGCAGGGCCGGCCAGCCTCCATGCGCCGCTGCAGGATGAGGTCCCGCTCAGTGCCACTGAGGCGGCCGTAGACACCAGGTTCCCGCAGCACCTCCAGGTAGTGGTCACTCATGAAGCGGTAGGCAGCCTCTCGCAGCTCAGCCAGCCGCTGCTTCTTGGCCAGACAGAGGAGCTGGTAGCAGTTGTCCAGGCGAAGCTGGGCACGCATGGCCTCAGCAGCACAGTGCAGGGCACAAGGCATCTGGAGGACGCGGGCACCGCTCACCACCTCGGCCAAGTTGTCATGCCGCACCTCGCCCATGCGAGCCGTGTACACGTAGTCAATGAGGAGCCGCAGCGCCCCGTAGCTCACCCCCTTCACCCGCAGAACGTCCCGTGAGGCGCGGGCACGAAAGTAGTCACTCTTGGCTGCCAATACCGACTTGTGCGCCCGGATGCGATGCCCCGACACCTCAATCACCAGATCGGGCTCCTCCGCCGGCCGGTCCCGCGTCCCCACCGCATCCTCTTCCTCCTCCTCCGGCTGGCAGACGGCGTTGTTGATCTCCCACTGGCTCTCCAACACCCGATCGCCGCCGGCGGGCGTCTGTGCCTCGGCAGCGACGGCGCTGAAGCAGAGGGAGGAGCTGAATCCGCAGGGGGCGGCCGGGGTGGGCGGGGGCGGCGGCGGCGGGCCGCCGAGCCCGGGCCCGCTCTCCTCCTCCTCCGCGGCGCCGTTGCCCTCCATGGAGCCGCGCTAGCTGCGCCGCCGTGCCGCGTCGGTGCGGAGGGCTCCGGGCCGCAGCAGAACGGCCATCACCTGCGGAGAAGACCGGAAAGAGCTCAGCATCCCGCGGCCGGGCCCCACGCCCCCTTGCCGGCTCCCCGTCCCTTCTGCTGCTTAATATTCAGAGCCACCGTTCTCAGGCGGGGCTGGCTCTGGTTTCCGGGGCTAAACCCTCTCCCTGGAGGGATCCATCCCGCAGCTCCGGGGCTAATTGCATTAACGTACCCACCCAGCCAGACGCGGTCCCCAAAATCCGCACCCCTTTCTGGCATGAGAATCGCCCCATGAGCACCTCAACTGCCAGAAAAAACAATTCTGGTTTTCCTGTTACTACGCAAACGATGTAAGCAGGTTGCAGGAACAGCATCCGTCCATGACGACTGTCATGAATTGCTGTGCTGGGCAATGAGGAAAAGCATCCTTTAAAAGCAAACACGTGGGAGTACTTTCATAATTTATTCACCTTATGCAACTATTGCAGTGGAAGGTTGTGGTTGCAATCTATCCCGGAAGAAGATTCCCCACTAGCCAAGATCTCCTTTACAGTGACCTTCACGAGGGCTTTGTCGTATCACTGCTTCTCATGCGCATTCCTCCTGTTTAAAACAAGGCGTAGAAAGATTGGGTTTAAAATCAGTACCTTCTTGGTTCACTCAGAAGTTTGGGACTGTTGTGTTTCCCTTCATAGGATACCTATGGTATGATAATTAATTCTAACTGTTTGCAAAACACATCAAAGGATTGTTTTTTGTCCACACCACCAAAGCAATCTGACATGCATGTAACAGCATATGTAGCTGCGATGCATTAGCGAGATGGAAATCAGACTTCATAGGGACTGGTTCATGCCTGCAAGATTTATGGCTTCTGTTCACAGTAAGTAGAAGCGAGTAAAAATCACAATAGATAATTAGAACATGAAGTTTCTTCTGGGAAACGGCAGGCTACAGGGCACGGCTGTAAGTAGGTTAGTCTCTGTCAGCACAACCACCACCCAGTTGTAGCTTCATTTCACAAATGTAGTTTTTAGAATTTAACAAAGTGCTGTTTGTTTGCCTCATGTTTGTTTATGAATTTCCCAGGCTTGGTTTAAGTTTTGATGAATCATACATGAAAATTGTCTAAATGTACTTAATTTAATTTAATGAGTATCTGCAGCTCTGATTCTATTTTTAAGGGGGTTATTCATTTCCATTAAAATCCCCATTGGCAGGTTTTTCACAGTCCTCAAGGGATACTCATTTCTATGTAAAATATGCTTTGTGACTTCCTCTCAGTAGAGATGATTTATTTACCCTATTAAATTAATATTAGGAAAATCTAAGGGTTTTATGCTTTTTCAATGCAAGAATAATTGGTAGGTGACATTGTCTGGAAACTCCTGACACAGACATGAAACCTAGAAGCCCATACTTGCACAAGCAAACTTCACTTAAATGGTAGTATCAGTCATCTCTTACAGGGTGGTTTTTTTGTGCACTTGCCCTGTGAAGGACTTTCTCCTGCATCTGATCATGTTCAGTTAGACGATAAATCAATAGTGAGGTTTGATTTCTGAATATTTGAGCCTTTGAGACCATAACAAGGTTTCAAAAGCATTTGAAAACTCCTAACTCAAATGAGTAGTTTTCACAAACCTTGTTTCTCATATGGGCGTTTAAAAATCTGTCACTTAGGAACTTTTGATGACATTTTATGAGCCTTTAACTAGCCTTAGTGGCAAATCTGCTGAGGTACAGACCCACATTGGTAAGTTAGGATTTAGTGACTTCTTTTTCTTCAGTGTTCACTAGACGAGGAGAAATGCAGTGGTCTCTGTGTACACATGATGTGTCTGTGGAATATGTATTGATTCATTAATAACTTAAACTGGGAAGCGTCACTGTAGTTTTGGTTTTCAGTTTTCACAGTACTGAATTCACTATGTAACCATTTTTTATTCTGATTTATTATGCTGTAGACATTGAGTTTAATCTACTTTCTGCTCCAGACCTGCCAGAGCCCTGATGATCAGCTTTGTTCAAGAACTGCTACTGTAACTGACACTGGCAAAATGACAAAGGTCAAATGGAGATGGTTAGGAAAACACCTAGAACGTCAAGCTATGATGTGCTTTTATATTAAGAAAATTACTACCGGTAAGTAAGTGACATTTTTTGCATCTCCTCTACTTTATCTTGGGCTGAGTGCCCCAATATTCAACCCTTGTCTTGCTACATGTTCTGGATACCCTGACCTCCTCAATCTTGAGCATTCAAAGGGTGCTAATATAATTTCCCCCGTTGCTCTCAATATTACTGTCTTTCCTGGATTCAGGCACACCTAACTTCTGAGACCACTTGCCCTATTTGTGTTCCCCTTCTAAAGAATGAGTATCTTCTGATAGTTGCAAGCTCTCAGACCATTGTTTGATTTTGCAAGTGAAATTATAAAGGAAGAACAAGAAAGAATGCTACCAGAAATAAAAAGTGTGGGTGACTAAATGTGAGAAGTCAAAACCAGTAACTTGCAATACAGAGAAATGTAGTTCCTGCATCATGTCTCGAAGGAAAATCACCATTTGGAATATTCGAAGTTGTTAATAACGGCATCCAGAAAAAGTGCTCTTTTCAACTCTCTCAGGTAATGGAAATAAAAAGGGTGAGATCCTCCTCAAGCACAGTAAACATACCTTTTCCCATATTCACATATCCGCTTGGCTTAGAAGTTTGACTTGAAACTGAAGTGTTACTGAGGAAGGTGCTGCCACCCACCGTAGCCCTAGAAAACACCTGAGTTCACATCCTTTGAGATATCACAAGGAGGAAGAAGGACCAATGGTAAATTCAGCAGAATTCTGAGGAAAACTGTTCTCTTGTGTATTTATAGCATGCCACTAAAGATATGTTGAAATTCATGCTGAGCATGAGGAGGACTTGAATCAAAGTCTCACATGCAATTTAGGCAACAAGGAACACTGTAGGGAAGCTGAAGACTTAGAACAGCTAAAAGAGGGTTTGGAGGACTTTGTCATTGAAAGAGCAATGACTGCTTCAGTGATCTCAGCACCTCTGTCTAGAGGAAAACAAAGTACAGAAATTACACAGAGATGAAGCTGAAAAAATAGTTCAGAGAAGTTGTGGGACCTTCCCATTATTGAGCAACACAACTGATCTGAGTAAAAAGGTCATGGAAACAGTATAAAACAGGAAGCAGCTGAAAGCAGCCGATGGAAATGCAATACTGAACTCCCTCATTCTTTTCTACAGTGATCAAAGAGTTGCACTGCTGTTCTGGTGACACAGAACATTTAAAAATTACAGAATTGCAGAAGATACTTGGTAGCTGTGCAGATTCAAAAGGATTTAAGCTCCTAGCGGTCTTGTTTGCCTTGAAATAAACTTGGTTTTAGCACTTCTTCCGAAACTCACAAACAGGATAGGTACTGGAAAAGGAAGTAAGCTATTTAGAGTACTTGGCATCTGTGGACTGATGTCACCTTTTATACTGAGGACTTTAAGTCAGAAGCTGAATTACTTGGACTGAAACTATATTCATTATCATGGGTTTGGTCTAGAGATGATGTAATGTTAATGGACAGAGGAACTGCCAACAAACATGAACTGTATTTACAGACTTGGCAATGACACACTTACAATATCCTGGATGTGTGCCCCCAACCTCAGATGCTACGAGACATTGCTCAAGTAACAGCACAGATAAGGAGGCATAGCTTTTTCTGACAGAAGAACTGCAATGAAGAGCTGCAGGTAAAGTTTCCTGGCACAGTATTCATTTGGCAGTTCTTCTGATAAAATCCAATTAAATGCTTGTTTTTCATTGTTCTCTATCTTTTTTGTGCAATGCCAATAGCCTTTGACCCAAACTCTGTCCTCTAGTTAGACACGCTTTCTCTGGGGAATATGCACATGTGGGAGGAATTGGGTTACTGCTCTCCAGTTCACAAATGGAAACAGCTCTGACTCAATCCCAGGGTAAATAAATGCAGTGCTTTCCCTATCATAAGCAATTCTAATTTACATAAGCAGGCTATCCTCCCCAAGAGACGCTACACCAGTTCAGGACTGACAGACTGCTGTTCTGCTCCACCTTAGTCCAGGAAATGCTTTTGTAAAAACTTGTACTGCCAAATTTTACCCCAGCGGAGAATTCCCTAGGGAGAGGGGCGTCATCAGATTGAGATGGTTAAGGAGTCCAAAGAGGCAGGATCATCAAAAGAGAGAAAACATGCCTTCTATTTATTTTAAAAACTAAAAGATGATTGTTAGAAGAACTGGCCGGTACTATCATGCAGAGTGAAGGCATCCAGTTTGGCCTGGGAGAAGGCAAAATCTTCTGGAGGGCTGAGTCAAGGGTAGAGAGGTTTGCATATTTATGAAAATGCTACAGTACTGCTTATTGAGCAGATCTATGCAAATGTGGAGGGGAAATGGTCACTTCATAGATGGCAAAATCATCTGGAGCATAGAGATGACATTTTTCTGCATTGCACTTGGAATCTTGCACTCTATTACAGTGGAATTTTTTTACCAGGGACTTTTTGCAAGGGCATGTGGTAATAGCTTTAATCTGAAAGAGGGTAGACTTAGATTAGGCATTAGGAAGAAATTCTTCCCTGTGAGGCCCTGGTACATGTTTCCCAGGAAGTTGTGGATGTTCCCTCCCTGGCACTGTTCAGGGTCAGGCTTTGGGCACCCTGGGCTAGTGGAGGGATGTCCCTGCCCATGGCAGGGGGTTGGAACTGGATGGTCTTTGAAGTCCTTTCCAACCCAAACCAGTCTCTGCTTCTGTGATTTAAACTCTAGATCTTAACTGCTTGATTAACCTCCTGCTTATTAAAAAAAAAAAAAATTACTTGTCTTTAAATGGCCCACCTCAAGAAAAAATGTAGGAAGGATTTTTTTTTTTCTTTTCCTATTTTAAAATCAGGAGTGCTCAAAACTGGGTCCACAATACAATCCTAGTATCTTGTCCTGCCTGCTGGATTTATGTCTTGCATCCATACACAAGTTGCCTAAGCAGCTTCCTTGTGACCTCTCAAAGTGCTGTAATTTTCTCCCAACATGTCATGGAGGTATAAATGTTTTTATCTCATAAATACAAAATTTTCATACAACCATAAAGAAAAATAAACACTTAAGAAATGCAGCTTACAATTACAGACCACACAAGAAACATGTGGGCAGCAGTTCCTCATCTGAAACTCAGAGGAAAAACAGGCTGTGTGTGTCTGGGTGGAGAAGGAAGACAGAGAGGAAGTAAGTCATAATAAAAATATTATCAAAAGCCTGATGAAATTGATATTATACCTAACAAACCTAATCTAAAAATATACAAGTTCCAAACAGTCATCAGCACCAGAGAAATTATTTCCTAGCAGCAATATCCATAGAGACAAACATTCTCTAAAAAGGAAACTATCTTTCTGAGTTCCTTCCAGTTTAGATTCTTCAGAAATTGTTAGGGAGGAGCAGTGTCTCTCAGGAGTTCTCACAACAAAGGAAGTAACGCTCCCACAAAAGCAAAATCTAGCAGAGGTTAAGTGAAAGTCCTCTCCAGTATCTCCTAAAAGGAAGTCTAACAAAAAAAAGCAGTCAGAAGAAAGATTTTGTGTGATTACGATACCTTTGGGGACAACATCAGGGTTGATGTCATGTCTTTATCACCAATGCACGACTGATCAGGAGATAATGGCATGGAAATGCCATACTGAATGTAACTAAACTATTTCTGGATAATTGATGCTAGTTCTAGACAAGACCTCATAATTCCAGTTCCAGATATAAGGTGTCTGATAAACTGGTTTGGTTGCTTTCCTCATACCTGGATACAGGTAAAACTATATTAGATGAGCAGCTGTACATAACATACCAGTGTAACGCTACAGCTGAAAGGATGGATGCAGGCCTTCAATGGGAATTCTGGGAAATAAGGAGTAACACTAGGGAAAAGGTTACCTTTCATCTATAACTTTAGTAGGTTTGCAGTGGAACATGATGGACAGATGGATGGATGGATGGATGGATAGATAGATGGATGGAGACAAATAAAGACTTCCAGGTTTTAGATTTTGGAAGTAGCATTTAAAAATCTGTGAGGACAGAGAAAAGTACCAAGTTATTTAAGAGCTATAGGGAAACACAACAGCAGTCTGCAGCCAGACACAAGCATAAGTCTTGAGTCAACTCCCAAGTGAAAAGGTGGTACCTAGCTTAGGCACCACCTCGCAGCAACACTTCCATGACTTCGGAGAGAAGGTGGCTTGTGCTAGTAGCCTGGAGAACAGGTAGAGCAAGCCTTAGTCAGCCTGAGAAGTGCAGTGCTGACACTTCTTCAGGGCTTGGTATGTTTGTTTTGTGACTTGATGAGTGTGCACAAGTGTTGGCACATGAAAATTCTGCATACTGATGGCCCTCTTATACCCTAAACAAATTAAGGGGTGGAAGTGTAAACAAAGCAAGATATTTACTTGAGGGGAAGAGAGTACCACAGCATATTGTAGGTACTGAAGGTTTACATTAATTGATAGGGAGAGTGAAGAACAGGCTCAAGGAAGGGAAATCTATTAAAGGTGATCAAACATGTACTGAACACTAAAACTGCAGCCAGTTTAGGAGGATCCTGAGCTGGAAAATGGTCAGAGTATTAATATTCAAAGGTAAAGTAGTATACCACAGGGAAATACCTCTTTCCCAGTTACATGCTTCTTTCTTTACTGGATTATGGTCCATGTGGGTGGCATGATGCTGGATTAGGTGGACATTTGATCTGACATGGAAAGACCCTTATTATGTGAAGAAGGAAATCGGGAGTGTGCACCTTGCTGGAAGGCACTTGGGAGTCCAGGGGGAATTAAATTTGACAGGAGCAGACTAGTCAATCTAGTAAACCTTTCTGACCTTAAATTCTGGAAATTGCCATACACCAGGATTACTGACATCAAGCCAAGTATCAGCCTGTGATGATTACAAGCCTTGTTTGAGAATTAGTGTAGTTAACTGCTGTAATGTTGATTGCAGAAATGCTTTTCAGTATCAAACTGTGTTCACAAAAGCACAGTATGTTAGAGGTTGAATTGGACCTCGAAAGATCATGTAGTCCAACCCCTCCCTGCCAGAGCAGGATCACCTCCATTAGATCATACAGGAACCTGTCCAGGCTGGTCAACAAATAAATAATTGTGTTTTTAACAAATAAATAATTGCAAACATGTTCAAAGTCTCTGAGAACACTTTAACAGTGTTGGTACTAATAAAGGAGGAGAATATCCATTGAGAAGCCAAATCAAACAAAAGAGAAGCTTTCTTCAGATAGATTTTAGAAAATAAAAGCCAGGCTTGGTTTTGCATTCCAGAAGACCATTAGATCCCCATGAATGTACTGCATCCTTGCAACACACCCGCTATGTACCATGTTAGATGCAGAAGATGGACCAGTGCATTTGGCTGAAATTAAATTCCTTGCTTAAGATAAAACTAGATCTTGCTTTAAATACCATTATGAAAAGGACATGCAGATTAAAGAGCACAAAGCATCAGAAATCTGCCAGTGTCACCACTGTGCTTGAGAAGGACAGAATTTGTGAAGTAACAATAGACTTCAAAGGAAAGTCAACAAAGTTCCATTCTTCTGAGACATGCCTAGGAAAAGAAAAGAAAAAGTACTAGAGGAGGGAATAATGAAAATACTTCTTTTTCCAGACAAACTCTAAATCAGGTACTTAAGAGAAAAAAAAATAAAACCACAACAAAATACTTTTAAAGACTAAACAGTTTCATGGAGTTTTTGATGAATTAAGTGATACTCAGAAAGGGCAAGGTCCTTCAGATACACAGTGAATGCCATCCTTTTCATTTTCGGAGACCATATAGTGCCCAGATCCTTTCACAAATTTAAGCTTTAGAGTCACTCTAGCCATAGCTAAAAAATTCACTACATCTAGTTAGATTTACAAGATAATTCCAGGTTTCTGCAAACACTATCTCTACACAGGCTTTGGACTGGATTCAAAGATGGAGAAACATGCCACAATGCTAAACATGGCAAAGGCTGACTTTGAGGGCAGAGTTATCTGGCAGATGGTGATGCGACAGAGATGTAAGACCGAAACCAGCCAGATCAGATAGCAAAAAAACAAACTCCAGCGTGACAGCCCTTATCTGAAAGGAGGAAAAGAATTATCTTGCACAGACTTCTCTGTGGTGGCAGACATGCTGCTGGTAGAGCTTTCTGTTGGGCCTCTAGCTGAATTACTAGGTGGCTCATGGGAGTCTGACTCCTTTAATTTATTATTTCATGGAAAACAGGCCAAGGTGAAGAGACATGGGGCAGGTTTGAGACCATATTCCTACACAGAATTGATCTGTGGGTGGGATGCACCTCCCGTCTCCTGCAAATGCAGAGATGTTGTGTGTCTGAGCTGTACAGTACTGATCTACCTGTAACCAGCTCCTGGAATGGATTCTGGAACATATGGACAGGTTCTGTACCATACGCATCATGTGCATACAGTTGGATGCCAGCTGACTGGGACCCTCAAAACCACTATACAAGAGGCTAGCCAGTAAAAAAATACCAAAGGCTATGTTAGATGATGTGTGATCAGGTGGTAGCTCTTGCTTTGGGTATCTTAGCCTAGAATCTTCTCCAAAATAAACCTAAATTATTTTTTAAAATAGCAGTACTGACTCTTGTTGCTACTTCACCTTTCTCTACAATGGTTGGAGCTCTGACAATGCCCAGGGGAAACTTGCTCCTGCTCCTTCTTTTGTCTGACAAGATTAAAACCCTCAAATGTCAAAGCAGTGCCCAAACCAACAAGACTATGAGAGGAGGGTTACTCTTCTCCAGACTTAAGCTATGTTACTTTTCATGAAAATATTAAAAAATGTTACTGAGAAGAATCCTGGGTTATATTCCCTGATGAGAGGGAACTTTCCATACTTCTTCCCATGGCTTTTAGTGGGGTAGGGTTCAGTTATATTTCCTAGAGATCCAGACCATCCGGGCTTGTGCTAGGATTGAAAAATGCTTCTGCTGATCTCAAAGAAGAAACGTGTGTTAGAGTCATAGTACTTTTGTGGCAAGACTTTACAGTCTGATACACCTGCAGGCTGTCAGCAGAGTGTCCTGGTTTCGGCTGGGATAGAGTTAATTTTCTTCCCAGCAGCTTATATAGTGCTGTGTTTTTGCATTTAGGATGAGAATAATGTTGGTAACACCCTGATATTTTAGTTGTTGCCAAGCAGTCAAGGACTTTTTAGCTTCTCATACTGGCCTGCCAATAGGAAGATGGGGGATGTTCAAGATGCTGGGAGGGGACACAGCAAGGACAGCTGACCCAAACTGGACAAAGGGATGTTCCATACCATATTATGTCTTGCTCAGCATATAACTGGGGGGTTGGCTAGGAGGCAGTACAGCTCAGAAGCTAGCTAAGCATCAGTTCTGGGTGATCAATTGTGCTGTGCATCACTTGTTTTCTATTTTCTATTATTATTATCATCATCATAATTATTCTCCTTTTCAGTCCTGCTAAAATGTCTTTACCTCAAGCCACTAGTTCTCTCACTTTTTTCTTTTCTTTTATGTTCTTTATCCACTGAGGCTGGGCTGGGGATGGGGGCTGGGGAGGAGGAGAAGGAGGGAGTGTGGTGGTAGAGGGAAGTGAGAGAGCAAGGGAGCAGCTGTGTGGTGCTTAGTTGCCAACTGAGGTTAAACCATGACACACAGATTTCACCAAGCAATAGCAATGTTTTTAGCAGCAGCTATGTAACTGAGGGCTTAACAAAATATGAGGGTACTCCATGTGGTCATTGGAACTGAGCTGGGGAAGAAGGGAAAAATGGAGTGCAATGTATGCTGTTTACTAGAAGGTAACAGTTGCTGGCCACTTTCAGACAGAAATAGTAAGTTTCTATT
This sequence comes from Laterallus jamaicensis coturniculus, assembly GCA_022605575.1. Lineage (NCBI taxonomy): Eukaryota > Metazoa > Chordata > Aves > Gruiformes > Rallidae > Laterallus > Laterallus jamaicensis. Next base: position 91,592,452 of record JAKCOX010000001.1, read on the forward strand.
AAAATACTGACACTCTCTGCACTGAATGCATAACATTTTTTACTATAATGTGAATTTCATATGCTATGTCTGGGTGTCCAGGCAAAGAAAGGCTTTTTGGCTGCACTGATTTCTCTGACGCTACTTAACTTTTACATCTATAATTTAGTGCAAGCAATTCAATATCTCTCACAATAATTTTGTTTTCCATTTAACAGGACATATAGGTAACAGTTAAGATGCCTGAATTTAAAGGACATAAAAAAACTGCCTGGTTATCTAATCTTATCCCTGCAAGTACAGGCCAAAGAATTTTACTCCTGTACCAAGCCAATAACTTCTGGCTAAATTAGGTCAAAGCATTGTTCTGCTCAAATAATCTGTCTCACATCTATACGGTTTTGGCCAATGACCTTGATGGAAAATCAAGAGTCAGATGGATTGTCCTGGATACCCTGATGAAATATACATGCTGCTTTTCACTTTGGACTTCACGTTTTGTTGGGGTTTTTTTGTCTTCTACAGTTTTACATCTGCTGGCTTGGCAGCATTCTGTTTCCCCAAAATCATCCATGGTCTTTCTGACAAGACATACAAACTGGCAGCACAATCAGGAAGGGTGATGATGATTGCAGCCACATCAGGACTGTCCCATTTGATTTTGGACATCCTGATGCAAGTGAGACAGAAAGACTGTAGTACAGCTGACTAACCCATGATTCAAACATGTCATTTTCAAGTGCTATGGGATAAAGGCTTGTTAATACATGCGGTTAAAATTGCATCACGTGCGACAATCAGGGTGCTACTCGTGCATTTATTAGGTAGCAACCTGAGCAAAGCTGAACAGAGTCAGGACCTGGACTAAGAACTAAGACCTGCAAATCAGCATGTGAAGCAGAATCATGTTTGGTTTTATGGTTATGATTTGGGAAGGTGTGAGAAGAAGTTCTGGTTTGTGATTCTTGACCATTTTGAGATTTTAATGTTTCATGCTCATAAAGTTTGCTAGCTTTTGACTAGGGAGAGATTTTAGATACAAATCAACAACATCTCCTCAAAGAACATATTGATGCTTTCAGAGTACAGCCGCTGTAATCTGAAAAGGTCCCTGATTTCGGGGGTGCAACAGAAGTATTTATTTTCCCATAAGGTTGCAAAATGTCTTGGCAAAGGATACTGTCCAAATATTGGGCTAACAGTCCTCCCCATTCCATTGCCCATCATAATGGCCTTCTGGTCTTCTGTCACAAAGAATAAGTGGTACAGACCTCATCCTGAGCAACAAGAAGCAGCACCAGTGAATTTTATCATGCGAATGCACGTGAACAGTCATTGCCCTCATTTTCCTGTATCACAGTGTAAAAACTTCTTGGGACACATGGCACTGCCTTGAAAGCTCACAGAACAATACCCTCCAATGACACCTACTTTACTATTTCTGCATCTGCTGTAAAAACCAAACTCCCCCAGGACTCTATTATCAGTTGTTATTAGACGAGAAATATGTTGCCTGTGTACTGCCCACTTCCATGGCTTTGGAGAGAGCAGCCCGCAGCTAGAAACTTCCACCTAAGTTTCACAGAACTCTTTGTTAAAGCCAGGGTCTAACATCACCTTAAATCTCATCAAGAGAAAACTCCCAGTAACCCCATGGGCATCTGGATTTCCCACACCGTACATACAAACATATACGGTAGCTTTTTTTGAACTGAAGCAAGGCAGGAGGTTGCAGTAAAGGAGAGATAAAAGAAAGCTACAGGATAAGAGGATAGCTCTCCCAGAAAGAGATTTGTCTTTGACTGACGGAATCAGAACATTCGTTGTTCACATGCCATTCCTGCAGCAAAGGTTTGGCTTTTGGTTCTTACCATCTAACACTTCAAAATATGGGTCACGGAAATAATAGTTTGTCTCCAGAGCTTAGGGCCTGTTCTTCCAATCTAGTTACAAGAGAGGGAGAGAGGAAAGCAGAACTGCTTCCAAGAAAAAAAAGATTAAAATGGTAGCAGCTCCTGGACAGGTTGATAGTCTGAAATGATTCAGAAGTCCAGGAGTCTTCCAGCAGTTAAGAGATCCACACGTGCAAAGCTTTCACTGCTCCTTAAATACTCCTGGCAGAATCAGTGTCCAGAAAAACAACAAACATCTTGTACTAATCTGTGAATGTGTATGTGTAAAATAACTTCAATACTATTAATGCAAATCATGTTGTGACAGACAACGTAACAGCATGGGAGCTTCTTGTCCAACTGATGTGGATTTGTATGGAAAGGTTGCAGTTTCTGGCACACTTCCGAGTGAATTTAAAGAGGCTGTCAAGCCGTCTGCTGTAGCCAGGGGCATAGCAATGGCAGCTCGTGAAACATCGCACCTGAAAAGCATTTGTGTGACACATCCTTCTTCCCCCTCTGACACACAGTGCAAAATCCACAGAACTACTGGAATTTTTTTCCAGCTTATTTTGCATTAGATAGACTGACTTAACTGATGGAGAATTCCTGCCATCCTCACTGATGAGGTTTAAGAAACTAGAAAGTACCAAGTGTGCAGTGTGGAACAAAGGACCCAGCCAACTCTTTTTTTTTTTTCATTAGCACTCAATCACCCATATACAATACTGACTCAGTCTAGTAATTCTTTCAAAGCCAAAACTGTCGGTTAGCATCCAAGGTCCATTTTTAGGATGAGGACAGAAAAGAGGGTTACAGAATTGTCAACACTGTCTAAGGAAAACACAGCATGTATGGTCCCCATCCCAAAGTTACAGGCAGATTTAAATGCTCTGGTCATGGGACTATCCCCACTCTTAATACCAACATCTACAGATGTAAACTGAGTGTTTGCTTAATTAACAGCAGGAGGAAGGCAAAATCTCTATCCATTCACTGCGTTGTCATGTGACTGAAAGTGCTGGCACAAGGATGCCAGGAGGAGTGTATCATCCAGTCTAGGGAAGGAGCAGGGTCCCTTCCCACCAGGTGACAGCTCAGTCACAGATCAGGTTATACTGGTTGTCAAATCCTGAACTGCTATAAAGTAATTCTTCTTCAGTGAAAGGAACTAATCATGCCCGTCCTCTGACAAAACAACACGGACACCAAAAACAAAGCAGAAAGGACAAATGATGACAATTCCATTGAAAAACAAACCAGCAGACATAAAAATGTCATGTCCTGAGAAGGCTGATAAGATCAAACACAATGAAAATGAGCTCATTTTTAAATGGGTATCTCCAAGGATGTGAAGTGGTATAAAATGACTTCTCAGTTTCTGTTCACGGGAAAGAAACGGCCTCCTAACTGCAATGCTGCAGAATCTCAGCAAGGATAATCAGCAAAGTCCCTGCAAAATCCATACAGGATCTCACAACACACACACACAAACACACACAAAGACAGAGAAAAAAGAGAGAGAGAAAAAACAGAGAGTTTAATTCTACTTTAAAAGAAATTGCAGGATTTCCTTTCATGTTTTATTACACCCTTCTTCAGCAGCCAGCTGCCCCTAATATCCTTTTGCAACAGGATACTGAAACCCCCAGTAAAGATCTGGATCCAGCCATCTAACCACATCACTGTCTCTACGGTAACCTAGGCCAGCCCTAAATACTATAATCCTGCTTTACTATAGTAAAGCCAGTTAATGGCTTTCATTGAAAGCTCCTGCCAAATAATGGTCCTCTAACATTTATTGACATTTCGAATCTGTCCACCTATTTGGACTGTCTGTTACATTGAAAAGTGATGCAAGCAAAATATTTGTAGACGAAAGGAAGCTATTAAGGATTTCAGTCTTTTATATCGCCAAGGCACAGTCCTGCAAACTCCAGCTTTTGAGAGTGTCACCATTGACTTCAGTGCCACTACTGCCAGAAGTGAGTCCCTGCAGAGTACGATGGAGAGCCAGGGCAGACAAGGGACCAGTCCTCAGCTCCCTGGCAGGTTCTCATCAGACAAGTGCCATTAGCACTGGATGACCGGAGGATCCCACTGGCATGCACTGGATGTCCTAATTAAAGAGTGAATAAAGGCTGTGTGATGGGTCCTGGGAAGAAGAGAATGCAGTACAGGCAGGATGGACAAGTGTTAAAATGGGGACCAAATACTGCTTTGCCAGTACTAGTGACAATTTAATTATTTTCCATAAGCATTCAATTTAATTCTTTCGGGGGGTGGGGGGGTGGGGGTGGGGAGGAGGGGACAACAGACGGTTACATTTCTGAAAAATTAAGCTTCTTTTAGCTTTCTTTAGCTCCTCAGATCCTATAAAAGAATTGCTCTATTTATTACCCTCCTTTTTTCAAGCTTTTTGTTCTAGTTTTCTATTCAATAGATTGTTTGCTTTACAAAACATTATTTCTAGAGACCTGGGGGGGGTGTCTTTCCTTGATAGGTGAAAAAAGTTGGCTATAAGATTTAATACTATCCTTTTCTGTACCATGTGTAAGTTTGGGTTTTGGGAGATAGCTTTTTCTAGCTTTAAAGGAACAGACATAAAAGCCTACCAGTTTCAGACAAATTAAATTTATTAGGACTTTAAAGGCATCGCCACCTTCCACCCTGCAAAATCTTACACCCAGGGCTTGCACTGCTCGAGTGCTTTTAGTGGGATGGGGAAGGACACCAGGAAGGATTTATAGCGGGAAGCAATTTGCTGCTGCTACACATGCCTAAATGTTAGAGTGAAGAGTCATTTAGATTTTTAATAGGCCAGCAGGATAAAAAAAAACAAAAAACCCAAAAAAACCCCACCACGCAGGCATCAGGTTCGGCTCCTCTGCGACATATGGAGAAGGGATATGGGGATATGCCCGGCCTCCCTCCTGCCCAGGGGAGGTGGATTAAGGGGGGCCGAAGGAAAAGCACGATTAAACCTGACGGTGCTCCAACCCCCCGCCTCCGAGTCGCGGGTTTTACCTCAGCTATGGGCAGAAACCGGCACCAGCCCTTCCCGGAGGCTCCGCGGCGGCGGGCCGGGACAGGGCTCGGGCACGTCTCGGGGCTGCGGCCGATGCCCGACCTCCCTCCCGGCCCTCCGCCGCGCTGCCTCGCCGCTCTCCTCCGGCAGGTCAGGCAGACAGAGGCTTACCTTTCGGCGACGGCCGAGTCGCACCGGGGGAGCTCCCTCCGCTCTCCCTCGTCTCACTGCCGACAGCGCAGCGACCCCTCCGCCTTGCCCACCGGAGCGGGAGCTGGCGGGGGAAAGCCGGGAAGGAGAAGCGCGGGAGGGGGAACGGGGAGGGAGGCGGGGTGGGGGGGAGCGGCGGTGCGATGCCAGGCGACGCAAATGGCTGAAGCGCAGGGGCCGGGCTGGCGGAGGGGGCCGGGCGGCCGCTGTGCGGAGGGGGCGCGGGGCCGCGCTCAGCCCCTTTGTTCGCCTGACACACACGCACACGGAGGGAGGAGGGGGCACAGACCTGTTGCTCACGGCCGCTCCCGGCGAGGGGCAGCTGCTGAGGCGGGAAGCGGCGATGCCCCGTTCGAGCGGGGCGGGCCGGGCGGGGAGGAGGCGGCGGAACGGCCCCACCTGCCCACGCCGAGGATAAACCCTCCTGGCAGCGCCGGGCGGGGAAACGGCGGGTTCTCACCTCCGGGCGGGGAGCCGCCCCTGAGGAGGCGCCGGTGTCCTGTGTGAGGCAGGGCCGGTGGGCTTTGCTGCAGCTGCCCCTGGCTTGGTAGACGCGATGGCCTTTCTGGAGTCCGGACTGACCGCGGGCTGTCCTCCGCCCTCGGCCGGGGCACTCACTCTCCGGTACGGGCCGTGGTGGCTGCGGGAAGCGACGGAGAGGGCGTCCAGACAGAGCCTCTGGGTTGTTCAGGCTTCTGCGGAGTGGAGGCCAGGTGGTGTCTGTTTGGCTGCAGTTTGGCTCTGCGCACTATTTTATCCCACTCCTAAAAGCTAAGACTCTCATCCGGATTCCTCAAATTAGACCCATTTCTCAGTTTATTGACACATCCTCCTACACACACCTTAGATTCGTTATACCCTGGCTTTATTCCTGATGCAGTCAGTGGTACTTACCCAGGTCCCATCCCACCACAGGCTGCATTCTGACACTGACAGGGTGCTATCCAAGCCCTCCTGAACAACTGCTGATGCCTAGATACAGAATCACAGAATCGTAGGGGTTGGAAGGGACCTTGAGAGATCATTGGGTCCAACCCCCCTGCCAAAGCAGCTCCCTAGCTCATGCTGCACAGATAGGCGTCCAGATGAGTCTTGAATATCTCCAGAGAAGGAGACTCCACCACCTCCCTGGACAGCCTATTCCAGTGCTCTGTCACCCTCACTGTGAAAAAGTTCTTCCACATGTTGGTGCGGAACTTCCTGTGCTCCAGCTTACAGCCATTGCCCCTTGTCCAGTCTCCACTGACCAAAGAAAAGGGGCAGGCCAATTCCCCCTGCACCCCATACTTAAGATATTTATAAATATTGATTGTTAAAACATACAGTTCTCCTGTGATACTGCTGTCTCAAAACACCATCCATCTACAGCTTTTCTCCTTTCCCCCGCTTCCATTGACTCCAGGGTCCCGTCAGACTGGTTCTCCTACAGCCACCCAGCAAGTGGGTCCCAGCCCTGGGAGACACTCCTGGAGCAGACTTGCAAAGCTGGTCATCTCCTCTCTCCAATTAAACCAAGGATTCATTTCTTCCATGCTGGCAGCCTAACCATTGCAGCTATATGCTCTTCCAGTTTCATGGTGGCAATAGCTACATGCAATTGGGTGTCTTCTCATTCATTTTTCCCCGTTGCTCCTGCACACTGGCTTTGGTTTTGCTAAAACTCCTATGTGTTGAGATAGACCTTAGAATACTGAAGCACTTGCATGCAATGCTGGGTTAAGTGTAACCACTTGAAACCCTTGGCTCAGCTCATGTTGTGCACTTAAGGGCAGTGCTTAACCAGGAGGCTGGTTTTCAAGCTGAGGTCATGTCTCATTTCTACTGAGAGAGGCCAGCATGCTTTTTGGTGCCATAAGATAAATAAGTAACAATCATGGAGTGTCACAGGCGACCTAGAATAACTGGTAACCAAAACATGTGGCTTTGGCATAATTGTGAATTTCCCACTGTCCCTTGGTTTGGGTCCATTGCATGACTGGACTGTTAGTTTCTGTCTGTGGTTTTATTCCTTGCTAGCTGCAAGAAGTTTCCACATGATACAGCATATCTATTAAAGCCTGACAGAAATAACTGTTCCTTCCTGACATCAGGAATTAATCTTCCTGCTCTTTCATGTTACTTTAAATATTATATATTTCAAGATAACACTGAAATTAGACAACTGATACAGGTCTGGGAAATTATTTTCACTTTCAAAATCCCCAATATTTTATTCCTGTGTGGAAGACTGCCTCCCCTTGAGAGACAATCCTCTTGACTTCTGTTCACACAGATGAGAGTTATGTGCCAACAGTATCATATCTGAGATCATTTGAGATCATTCCATCTTGTGCTTTCTGGCTATATGACAATTTTAAGAATACTTAGCTTCTCTTCAGGTTAAACTGCCACATCGCATTCCAGTCTGCACGTTCACAGAGGTGCCCAAGCTACAGTTTCTGGAGATGACTGAAAACCAGCGGTGAGTAGTAAGTGGCACATTGCATGTTTATGGGCCATACTTGCCCCTGTGCCTGGAGCCAGCAAAAGATGGAGCTGATAGCCTGAGAAGTCAGGTAGCACTTGGATGTTGCAGACTTTATCCTCTGCCCTCAAACGAACGTTGCCAGAAGAAGATCAGGTAAAATGACCTCTATACTGGTTTTTTAGAAGTTCAGCTTTGGGGAGTATTTCCCTAACTTTGTGAGGCTCAGTCTACCGTCCTCCCTCCAAGTTAGTTTCTGGTCCCTGATGCACCTTTAAGTGAAAACAGATACAAAGGAGATGTGCTGACCTCTTAGCATAACTTTTGCAATGTACTACTGCTCTGCAAAATGTAGGCTGGCAAGCTTCCCATGGAGAAGTTGGCTGCTCATCTACTAAAATCTTTTCAGGTTTTAGAAGAACTGGAGATGATACTGAAAACTGGGACATCTCGGTTCTAGAGTTTGATTTCCCTACTTAGCTTGACTTCCCTGAGGCTCCATTTATAATTAATGTACAGGAATAACCATGTCTGGAGGGCAATCTTTCTCACCTATCTTAGACATCTTAGGATGGGCTGAATCATCCTTTGGTATTGCCCGTTTCTCTCCATCAGCTGTAAAGTCTGACTGGTACAGCTGTAAACAATTAATATTTAAACACCTAAATTACATGAGATGAATCATTGTCTCAGTGTAGGGAAGGCCCTGTCCTAAAGAAATTGGGTATCACATAGTTCAGATGATCCGTTTGGTGCCTGTCAGGCAGTCCTGCAGCACAGCCAGCATGACAAATACTCAGGAAGATCAATAGCTTCCAACTGCTGGTACTGGTTATCACGAGTCACTGTGATTACCATGTTTTGCAAGGGGTAGTTAGCCTGGAGCAACAATGGTGGAGTGGGGAGCACATGGAGGTGGTTAAGGCAGAAAGGGAAGGGCGAGGTGTTTTTTCTACTCTGTTCCAGAAACCTTATGTTCATGTCTGGACATACACAACGGATTTCCTCCTGGACATACAGCCCCTCTTCTGTGTCTCTCATGCCAGCCATAGCGCTCAATAATAAAAAGGGATACAGTTCACAACAGAAGAATTGGATCAGATATTTCTATGGCTTAAAACAAAAAAAAAAATCCAGGTGGAGAAATAGGAATAGGAAGGTTTCCTCATCTTGCACACCTAAACTCCGACACAAAATGGACATTCTTTCTGTTTAACTGTCATGCCAGGTAAAACTGATTTTCATTTTTTTCTTCCTAGAATACGTCAGACTGTGGCTTCTTTAGTGAAGAAATGGGCAGGAGAGCTGAATGCCATTCTCATGACTGGGTCATCAAATGGTGCCCAGATCAGAGACAGACATCTGCTGAGAGCTTCTCAGGTCTTTTTCCTGGCTGCAGCAGTAGCTGCACTGCTGTGATTCCCAGCTCTGAGGCTGTCATGCAAGACTGGATTGCCCTGGTAGCTGGAGCAAATGCATCATTCCTCAGCAAAATTAGCCAGCAGATCACATAAAAAAAACCAAGTCAGCCCAGTCTCAAGAGGTTGATTCTTGGCCAGCGAAGCTACAGAACTTCTAATTTAAGGAAGTTAGGAGTCATTTAATAAAATCATTACTTCACCCAGATGAAATAATCCAATCCTATGGACCAAGAAAGAGGCTTTAAACTTTCCTAGATAATGAGTTCAGAGTGCAGCTCATTCAGACATACACAGGCTAGCTTTGACAAGTGAGCAAGGTAGAATCCCATGGGTAGCACACCCATGGCTGCAGAGAGCTGAATTGAGCCCATGTTCAATTATTTATCCAGCTAGTTAGGTGGGTTGTGCAGTCTTCACTGTCTGAGTCCACTACGTTGTGGGCATATGTCCAGCACACTAGGTAGGACTAGTATGCCTGCACAGTCTAGACTTGCTTCCAGTGTCTACACAGATGCAAAGTTGTTGGTAGGCTATTCTTCTGTGGTTTAGGTTGGCACAAGGGTGTCTTGGAAAAATAAATGGGCATCATCCAAGTTCTGTAACTGGCATAGGTGAAACTTGGTAGCATTCCTCCTGTGGATACCAGAGTACCAGATACATAGTGGCAGCAGCTGATGTTGGCCTATAGCGGTCTAGATGGCAATACCCAGAGATCTGGTTCATGGCCAGAAGCCAAAATGCAAGAAAAAAAAACAACAACCAAAACCCAAACAGGAAAGAAAACATGATGCCTTTTACTCATCATCCTGGGTTTGACAGCTGAACCACCCCTGTGTGAAATGTTTCTTGGTATTATAACACAACAGCCTCAAGGATTGGTTTGATGCTACTGCTGGCACATACAAACAGCACATTGTATTTCTGCTGAGCAGCCACAGATGCCTAACATACATTTTGTATATTTACAATACAAATGCCATACATACTGCAGGCATGTTACATATGTTATGTGGTATACATTTGATGCTGACCCAAGCTGATGTGCCTTTGTATATTAGTTTTCATACTTCCCTGTAATACATCCAAATAGTAGAATGGAAAGGGTAAGTTGCATCAGGAGGGTTATCAGCTCGTGGCAGTAAGAGTGCCAGCAGTCATAGCAAACAATAGATCACAAAGATTTCTTCAGCGTTGGGTTGCATACTTCTGTGCATGAGAGACAGATCAATATTTAATTTAAGAAAAAAAACCCCAACATAGCAAAACCCACCGTATTAGTGCAGATTTTATCACCCAAACCAGTGCTCTGAACAGGCAGAACAGTTTTTAATGAGGCTGAAAGCATTTCATAAGCTTAAAAGATAGGGAACACACAGCATCTACTTAGATGAACAACTGAGAAATGTACATATCATCTCCTAATTCACTAAAAAGATAATTGAACCCCACTGAACTTTAAAAAGAGAATTAAAGCCTACCCTGCTCTGAAATTATCCAGTCAACATTTCTTCCTGGTCATGTCAGTCATGAAACTATGGCTGTCTGGTTTGGGAGCAAAATACCTCGCGGTCAGTACACTTCTCCCAAAACACTGGCCTGTAAGTGAGATGCCGTCACGTACAGGTATGGGCCATAAGCAGTCTTGTTTGCCTGGGCAGCAGGGTACGTGCTGGGGCTGGCACGTGGAGCTCACCTGACACAGCCTCAGGATGCCATCAGGAATGTTTGAAGTGCTCTTGGGTTCAGCCGTGTCGATGCGGCTTAAGTTAACCGATGGTGTCAGTTGCTTGTGATCAGGATTAAGAGCATCGCAGCCTGCTCTGAGCAACACTGCAGAAAAGTTGCTGCTCTTACAAATCTTGGCTGAACTAGAGGTAATCCTCCTCATTAATGTGTGCTGTCTGCGCTGCCCAGCTCTCCAGAAGAAAAAAATATCCCTTTAGAAAGGGAACATTTAGTGTGGTCCTGACAAGCATGTTCTCCAACTTGAAACACACAAAGAATGAACCAGAAAAGCCCACAGGAAACAACTTCTACAGTTTGCTTTGGAAGGTGTGTGTAAGTACATTTTCTGTGCCAGCTTTCAAGGTGACCCTGATGCGCAGGGTGAGACTCGCAGAATCTCTCACCAATGTAGAATAACAGCAAAAAAATGAGAATTCAGTAAGTCTGTAGCTAAGCTGTACTGGGTTTCTTGAGTATAAAACCTTTGTCATTATCTGCATTTGGGCATGTAAATATACAGATTTTAGTGGAAATTAGGTACTTTGCTGCTCAAGAAAACTCTGCTGGAGGCTCACTTGAATCTTTAGATGTCAAAATACTCTTAAAATCGGATTTCCAGTGAATTCTTACAATGATTTCATCTCCCCCAAGGTGTGTCTTTTTAATCCTAGGTGTTCTGGCTCATCTTCCAGGTTGGGATACACATTAATGGTGATTATCCCTGGAGTGTAACAATACACACAACAGGAGAACTTGCAGTTCTGCTGTCAAGGCCTGTTTTGCTTGAGGAAAAAACATTCCCTTTGAACACCTTTGAAGGTCATGCTGTGAAAGCCTGAACTGCCTTTACAGTGTGGTTTATGGAGCTTGGCCAAAGCACTCAAAGTGCTTTCGGTCATATATTGACATTGTTGCATTTCAGATGGAGTCACAGAGTAAATCTTCATTTACCTAGGAAATTTTCAGCTCCTTTCATCTGAAGCTGTTTCAGTGTTGCTATTTTGATTCTGTGTCGTAGGAGGGGAAGGGTGTTCATGGCAGTTCGGTAGCTGGGCATGCCTTTAGATCAAGTAAGCACAAGTACGAGGAAGCAGCAGCTAATTCTGCAATCTTGAGCTGGGTTTCTCAAATAGCAGCTAGATGTAGCAGCACGCATGCTGCGCTTGTGAGGACAATGGGGTGTGGAAGGAAGCAAACCAGAATTTTGAGCTGTGTCATGGTGCAAGTGGCTGATGGACCATCACGAATGGAGACTCCTTAAACCAACCCCTGAGATCTGTATGGCAGGCAGCAGGACTGTGCTGGTACATGCTTCTGTCTCTTGACTCTAAGAGCCCGGTCTCATGTTTCCTGCCTGTCAGCATTACGCTCCTGGTGTGACGGGTGCAGCCCTGGCCAGGCTCACTCTCAGAGAGCCTGCCATGGCCAGAACTGCTGTCACAGGTCAGTGCTCACGTTGTCACCCTTGTCCTGGCCAGTTTACTGGTGCAGATGGTTTCAACAGCCACAGGTACAGCATGCCTGCAAGGAGGTGCAGTTCAAAGGTCTAATCATGGGCTTGGAAAGCAGCTACAGCTTTAATCTGCATGCTTTACAGACTCATCCTGTGGCTTCAAGTCAAACTCTTTTCAACTCAGTTTCTTCCTAGCTACGGCTGATATTAATCTGCCTTCTTAACAGGACTATCATTATGCAAAGTACTATTACTATGAAGATAAGTAAAGCAATCTAAAAATACTTTATAAACTCCACGGTGTCACTCGTTGCACCCAGACTAACTCAGAGAACCCTGCAGTACAGTTGCACCTTTCAAACCACAGATTTTCCTCATCCCCAAAGAAACTAAATAGTCTTTATGTGCTCAGAAAATCGAATAGGGCAGAAGAGAGGAACAGTGAAGTTTAAGCATGGAAACAGAATTCAGAAAACCATTCCCAATATTCACTCCTCTCTCAAAGGGGCACTAAGCAATTTTTAGTCCTCAGCCTCAAACCCAGGAATCATGAGTTGTAAATTCCCACTGGGATGGAATCTGTCTTCCAGTGCATGAATGTACAGGATCCTGCACTCATGGGGTGTGATTCTGATGTTTTTCAGAATCATGTGTTAAAGAGATGTGGTATAAAAACAGGAACAAAAAGGCAGATTTTACTAGCAAACAGCAGCTCCCAACAACTCTTCTTGTTTATTTATACCAGTGCAGGTACACACCTAAAGGCTATTGCCAAGTGTGATGAATACCAGGCTCAGAATTTAAACACAATCAGGGGATTCTGTATGTATCCTTTAGGGCAGATTAATTAGAATTAATTGCTAGTTAGCAACTGAAAATTAATTTCCTCTGTTAATACTCCTGCTCTGCAATACTAATTTTTAGTATTAATGCTTTTTTCCATGCATTTTTTCCATGCATAATGCTTTTTTTTTTTTTGCATTATTTCCATGCATCACGCATGCTGCCCGAGTGCTGGTGTACACCCCATGTAGTCAGCACAAGGGAAATTCTACTGCTCAGACCCTGTCTGGGGCTACAGATACAGGGACTGAAGGACACCGCATCACTTTCAGAAATTGCATTCACTGGCATTTAAATTGTAGATACCACAAACCTAAAAAATTTACATCTTTGTTGTCCTACTTACACATCCTATTTTCCCTTCCATGAGTCCATTAATATATATTATTCATTAATGCATGCCACAAACTCTCGCCTTCCAGTTACAATGACGAACCGAGAAGTGTACTTCTGAAGTTAATTTTTATCACATTTTTTTATTAAACATTTTTCTCAGCTTATACTTTGAACATAAATACACAAGTTTTATGGCTCATGTTATAAAAGGCACTACTATGTGTTAGAAAACATATACAGAATATATCGTAGTGGTTACACTTGTTCCCCTCTTTTCATAATACTTTCCATTAACTTGTATTAGTCTAGAAAAGCAGTAGCAGAAAGCAACATCCAAGCTACCTAGCAGCAGAGTCTGTGACAGCTAAAAGACTATTGGCCAGCTGTAAGAGTAACTTTGGTTCCTGCCTGTTTTCATAGTAAGGTAATACCAGTTAGCTGCATATCAGAAAGCAGACCTTGCACCTTGTGCTTGGTTAGCTACTAAAAGACTACTTCATGACAGTGTGTATTTTTAAGGACAGACATACAGCTTCTCTTTTGCTTTACAGCTTAGTAAGATAAATAGATAGGTATTTTCAAAATAGTACAAGGTAAATGAGGGACTGACTTCTGTTCTTACTGAAGTCGCTGGCAAAACTCTGATTGACTTTCAGAAGAGCAGATTTGTACTTTGTTTTTGCTGTCTTAATTCCAATGCAATACAGGATTTCACTTTAAAACTCTCACACATTACTGCTAGCAGAAACTCTAACACCACCATGCGTGGATTTCTAGTTAACTCTGCTTGATGCTCCTAGTGATGCCCGTGTGAGAGTGGACATGATCCTTGAGTCTCGAGGGCATGGATGTGGAATCTCACACCCGAGGAGCACACATAATAAAACCTGTGGTCTTTTACTGCAGTATAGCAAAGGGATTCCAGATTACATATGCTCCATACACACAGAGGAATCTTGTAAATCTTTTTTCAATATACATACATTAAACTGTACAATGTAGCACTTCCACACAGTGGGAAAGAGCAGCTCCCAGGGCCATAGCTATGGAAGAGGGTAGAAAACACAACTGACCTTGACCCCTCAAGGTCAGGCAAGACAAGTCCAGGCAGCAGGCCAGGGAAAAGAGGAAAATTTGGGGAAAAGTTGCCAGCTGCCTGGCTTAGAGGCACTCTACTTTTTTTTTTTTTTTTTTCACCAGCACTCATGCCAGCACTAAGCCCATGCCAATACTGACAACACCCAACTGAAGCTGCAAGATACACAGCGAAAGACACAGAATAAAAGTACAGAACAGTAATGAAGGCCCTAAGCCTACAACGCCCATCTCGCAACAACTGCCCCTCATGACTCACTGACGTCTGTGCTATTATGACACTCCTGAAATGCCTGTTTTGGGGCCACCTAGCAGGCAAAGAACGATGGCCCTGGCATTGCCTCTGTCCTGCGTGCTTGGTGGCATGCAGCAGGGAAAACCTGACGTTATTTCAGTGCTCAGTCAAACTTGGTCTGCCAGCACGCACACTGGTTTTGGGGTCACCTTGGCAAAGCTGTGCATTTTGGAGCAGACTGAAATGGCTGACTGGGGCAATCCCAAGCACAAACCCAGTCTTTATCTTACATCCAGCAAAAGAATTTAGTCTCAACTACAATCAAACTACATCAATCGTGGTTGATGTTGGTTTAAACTAGGCAGACTGAAACAAAACACAGTGGAATCAAGGAGTTTGCATTAGAAGTGGCAGAAATAATTTCAGGGCAAACCACCCCCTTACTGGGATAATAACAGTACCAAAGTAACCAAAAGATTTACTTGGTTCTAGTCAATGCATACATCTGACAAATGTTCTGCTTTGTTTATATTTAATTTGCGTTTTACTGAGCTGACGGACACTATTCACAGTTCTTAATGTATTAAACCTCCCTAATTTCTCTGTACTCCTTGGCCTATTGATGAGGGAAAAGGATATTCACAGGACTCCATTCAACGCATTTTCTGTATTAGACTCGTTTTGACTGAAGGATGTGTCTCATCACCATTTCTGGCAACATCTGTCTGCACTGAAGGCTGTGTCTTATATTTCACATCTGCAGAAACTAGTGCCAAAAGCAATTTCAGTACGAATCTCAAACTCAAGGTTCCTTTTGGAAATACACCACTAAGAAACAGTGACTACGTCTCTGTCTTGAATTCAGCCCCCTAACACTACCAAAGCAACCGCCTCCCTGACTGAGCGAAGGAAGCAGTGTGCACAATACCCATGTACAAGACTGTGCTTTGCCGAAACTGGCTGAAAAGAGGCAACTGCCACTCAGACATGACCATATCTCCACTGTTGCTGTTGTGCTGTGACGTTATTTGATAGGTGTTTGCCTGACGGCACAGCACAAACCCATTGGTGTAGGACCTATACCCACAGTGATTACCTGTCCTTCCTATAGATATTAGTATATTTCTCCCCAATTAGTGTTTTAGTTAATAATTTCATTATTAATTTACTGGATGTGCATGCCTCCTTAAAACCAGCATATAGTCCATGCCTAGCTTTATCCTGAGTTGCTGGGGAAGAAAGCGATAGCAGCACTGCAACATACAGTCGCACTGCACCTGTATTTAGTATTTGCCCTAAGCCAGAGCACCCTTAGAACTTTATTCCTACAATAAAGACAAGTCACAGGCACATTGCACCTACCAAGGAAATTAACGTGCTTTTTGTACTGAAACATTTTTCATAATACTGAGCAACAGAAATAATAATAATAAAATAAAAATCTATTTCCTATGTCAAAAGAAACAAATACCAGTCAACTGATATAACTGCTTTAGTCCAGACCAAACTCTGGCTTGTGGAATGATGTCACAAACTATTATAGTAGTTACTAAATTAATATTAGCTTAATTAGTGTATTTATTGTTTAAAAATATTTGCTAATAGGTTAAAATCTACAGCCCATGCAATGTGTCACTTTGGAAAAAGAAACAACAGCTGATTTACTTAAGCAAAAACCAGCATGAAACATGGTACGTGTTCCTTGCCTTCCTTAAGTGCTATAGAACATAATTATGATATTTATAAATGCAGCTATAAATAAGGTAAGATTCTAAATCCATTTTAAAGTGTCTACCAGGTCCTTTTTTTTCCAAGGACAGCATCAGTGACTCAATGTTTCCCCATACCCTAACACTGCAGACTCTCACAACGCTTACTCCTGTGACCAAAGCCTCCTGACATCACTCCCAGGTGTCCAAAGTCTATCCAGTTGGGTACTAAGCTGACGCTTGCTGTAAAAGGGTATCAGCCTCTTTTTGTGGGTTTTTTTTTTAATAACAGAAGGTATCTAGGATTTAGTTCAGTTAGATATTTAACAGTGGGATTTGCCAGACCATCACTGAAGACACTAGATCATCTTGTCGCTGCTGCTTGGTCTTCTTGTTCACTCTCCTGTGTCCTTGGCCACCAGAAATGACTAATACTGAACATGCTTTCATTTTCCTGGATTTCTGTCTTTTACTTTTCAGTGAGATATTCTGGTCCTTCAAAAGCTCATAAATGTTACTGTCCTCGGGCCTGTGCTCTAAGGAACTCGATCCGTGAGACAAAGTAAGGGACCCAGAAGATGATGACAAGTCACTTTTTTGTGCAATGGATCCTACTGACCCCCCCAGCCAAATTGCAGTGTCATGGGTGTTACTGAGGGAAGAGCCTGGTCTTTCACTGTGCAGATTGTTCTTCTGGTCATCGTCTTTAGGTTCTGAGCCAGGAGGAAGGCTGTTCCTCAATTTGTTTCTGTTCTTCTTGTTTACTGATGTCGCCGTAACGAGGAACTTGACAGGGCCATTGTGTGCGTGATATGACACCATTCCTCTTCCTGGTGCCAAAAGAAAGAAAGAACAATTAAAGATCCTTATATATTTTACCACAATGTTCCACCATAATTAGTTCATGAAATTTGCTCAGAAAAGCGTAACACTTAAAATCCTCTTGTATACATCCAGTCTGTCTTTTTATGGAAAACCATGGAGGAAAAAATAAGTTCTACTGTTCTGCAAGTGTTTCAGGGCTGTACTAACAAACCAGTTGAAACATGGCATGAGGAGTTTTAGTTAACTCATTTTTGTGCTCTGTTCGCACAACACCATGAGTACAGAAATGCTGCTAATTTCTCTTCGTTGGCATTGACACAGATGGAACACTGAGTTTTCCCCAGTAATCCACAAACATCCTACTGTACCCCATACCTCTCCAAAACAGCATGAGGACATGTTTCATTGCAACAGACCCCTCCACGCTATACAGTGGGAATTAAAGCTCATCCTTCTGAATTTATCTTAAGGATGGGATGCAGGGGGAATTGGCCTGCCCCTTTTCTTTGGTCAGTGGAGACAGGACAAGGGGCAATGGCTGCAAGCTAGAACACAGGAAGTTCCACACCAACATGCGGAAAAGCTTTTTCCCAGTGAGAGTGACAGAGCTCTAGAACAGGCTGCTGAGGGAGGTGGTGGAGTCTCCTTCCCTGGAGATATTCAAGACCTGTCTGGATGCCTATCTGTGCAGTATGAGCTAGGGAGCCTGCTTTGGCAGGGGGTTGGACCCAATGATCTTCCAACCCCTACAATTTTGTGATTCTGTGGTCTAGTTATTGTGACAGGTTCATAAGGAAATGACTGAAAATTGTTCTTTTTTAAAAGGTATTTAAACAGTGCAATGTTGGCAGTACAAGGAAGATTTACACTGTGCAAACCATTAGATTGTATGAAAAAACAATTCTATGTGGCCAAATTCAGAAGCTGTATCAGTAAATCTGGTTTTTACAACAAAAAAAATAATCCTGTTTAATTCAGAAAAGAGCTAGGCTATCAAGGGTTATATAAAGTAAAACATGTCCTGCCTTTACAGAAAGCTTAATGCTATAGAGATGAGGTATCACTAGAGGAAGCACAACTGGGAAAAGTTACAATTTTTCAGTTTAAATTCCAAACAAGATATCAAAGACCATAAAAACAGATCTCTCAATGTAACACTGCGAGACCAGTGAAACTTGACAAATTTTGATCCAAAATAAATGCAAGGATATACTGGTGACAAACCACAGTAATAAAAACTGAAAATGGAAGAATAAAACGGGAGATGGTCTTGATTCTGCAACGATGCATTTTCTCGTATTTCATTTATTTTGACCTAACACTGGTTCCATGTTTTTAAGTCGCAGTTATCCTGTGTCATACTGGATTATTGCTGCGTATTTTGCTGAACTCAGAGGATTAGATTTTCATTCTGCAAAGTTACATAAGCTTTTTTTCCTCCCCCCTGAAGGAAGCTGCAAACAGCTTTGCCTCATAAAATCTGCCAGCTTCCCTCCACAGCGCAGAAGCTCGAGCAGAATTCTGAACCCAAAACGTAGCACAGCAAAGCCCCTGTTGAACACACTTTAAAATTAAATCTTCCTTCTGCTAGTAGAATAAACATTTACAAAGTGGTACAGCAGCATTCATGCCTTCAACAAAAGAATGAAATGCCCACTCTCATATAGTCCAACATCTCCTGCTCCAGGGAAGAAGGGCACAAAACCAACTGAGCAAATCACCAGATTGACAACATACTAAATTTTCAGTATCTGTGTGTCTCAAATCTTCAGTACCTGAGACTAATGCATCCCCAAATCTGGAAGGAAGATTATTTGTATTCTCTTCTCATCCCCACGTAATATTTAACTATACCCCAACAGGATTAATGCTAAACCTGTTCTTGGGCCACAAAGGAAAACAGCTGTCCCAGCTCCAACAACTGTGGCAAGCGTCAAGTTCAGGAAGAACAACAAGTACAGCTTCATCGCCAAGCTCTGACGTGTACCTAAACGATACATGTAATCTGGCAGATTCACTTGAACTACTGAGAGAAGAGAAATTAAATCTTCAGTATAAAACCATTGTACTCAGTCTGTTTGAGAAACGTCTCTCACCAGTGACTTTGGGAATCCCCTGCAAGCGTGGCACCGGTAGTGCTACAATTATACCCAGGTTTGTTCCGACCAGCAGCAAACCGTGGCACACCAGGAGGCTGGTCACAGAGACACGCTGCTGCCCTGCAAAGTGTAGAAAAACGCTGTGTTATTACAGAGTGATGAACTTTGCTGAGACCAAAGGAGCTTCAGGCACACGCAGTCAGCTGTCCTGCCTCATTCAGCAACGCACTCATCGCAAAGGCAAATATTTTGCTAGATTGTGGTACATGGTAATTTAAACGCTATTAGATTTCTGAAACAGTCTTTTCTAGATCTCTAAACCACAGTATCTAAATGTAGACACAGATTACCTTTACAAATATGGTTTTATGAATAGACTAGGTTTCACAATACTCAAACCTACATTGCCGTCACACTATACTCAAGACTCAAACCTGCTCATTAGTACTTTTTTCTCCTAGCTTTTATTCTGTGAAACTGTATCAGAAGTGCTGCATCCTCCTACTTGAGTCTGGGTCCTCCCATACAACAATGGCACTGTCATATTGGAACAAGTCCAATCAATGGAAGGCAACCAGACCAACATCATCAGGAGACTGGAGAGCACAGTGTACAATGAGAGGTTAAAAGAATCACAGAACCATTTCAGTTGGAAAAGACTTAAGTCCAAACGCTGTCTGTGCCTATCTGATGGGAGGGTGTGCAAAGACAGCATCAGACTATTGCAGTGTGCACAGTGACAGGATATAACACAACAGAACACACATTTGGAACATGGTGAATTTGGACTGTGAGTAGAGAAAAGCTTCTTCATCATAAAGGTGGACAAATATTGCAACAGGCTTCTCAGAGAGGTTGTGGAATCTCCACTCTAACCAAAGCTATCAAAAACCTGGCTGGACAAGTCCTTCATCAGCCAGATCTAACCAAGACTGCTTCAAGAAGGATGGACAAGATGACCTCTGCAGTAATTTCCAATCAGAATTATCATATAATTCTATAATTTTCTACAACATATTATTAATAGAAATGCAATTTTTCTAATGAAGACAAAGTCATCTTTGCTTGCAGTACTTGCTAAATATGTTTGACTCAGTTCAGATAGGTTTTCAAAACAGCCTTGACAAGTTTCACAATGGAAACCACTGCCTGCCCCAACTTCTGCTATGGCCTAAGTTTATGCGGAGGAGTATTTAAACTCTGCTGGAAACCTCCAGGTTCCAAACCTATGAGTTCTTGGATTTATGATTAACTTTACATGCAAGAGAGCAGTCATTCCCATCTTGATCATAGCTCTTAAGTTGTTAATCACTTCATCAGTAAGTAGGGAATTTGGATTCCACGTCCGATATAACTTGGATGAACCCACACGTTCCACACTTTGGAAGACGACCTTAATTATGGTGGATCACAAAAGAATGCATTTTCCATCCCGCCCCCTGAAGCTGAGCCAATTTACGTCCAAGAATATATGAATCACAAGCCCAGTGGGGAAGCAGGGAAGGAGCAGCTTGACTGTAGCCCAAGCACTCAACTGGAAAGCAAGAGGCAGGCCGCGGGTCAAGTCTTTCCTCACAGAACTTTACAAAAACAAAGCATTAACCCAGCAGCGGTGTGTTAGAAAAAGCCCCATTCTGGATGTAGGGCCAGAGCTGGAGTGCCAGCTCTGTCTGCCCAAACCCACCTTCTAAAATGCCCTATTAGGTCACCCTCGGCAGGTGTAACAAGCACGAATAAGTTGAAGAGGCCTTCAGAGGCAGTTTTGGTGCCATAAACTACAGGTGTCTACACTCACAGGACTGCACTGTCTCTTCAGCTAGGTAAGCATGGAAGCTCTATGCCTCCTGATAAATTACAAGCCTTCTTAAGTGTGGAGTTCACTTTTCAGATAGGGTTCTATGTTTGCTTATGGGTTTTTTTTGTTTTGGTGTGGGTTTTTTAAGGCATTAAAGGTATTAATTTAGTTTCCAAAACAAAGCATACAGAGGTATTCCTTCGGCACAAAAGAAGATCAAACAGTGATGCCCAAACAGTTCTGTGTATCGGAGTTTTCAAAAATCACTACTGAATTCTGTGATTTACAGCTCAGGCTCGCTCAAGTTGTATACAACATGTCGGTCTTCCTCCACAACTGGCGTCACAGCAAGCACAAGGGAACTGCAGGCTCCCCTAACCTCACTCCATGTCACCTACAGCTTGCTTTACCAAGTGCAAACACAAATACGTTGCGTGCAATTAACAAAACTCCAATTGTACTTTTGCCTCTCACACCCCCTGCAAAAGCAAGATGCTCTCACACTCCTAAACAACAGATCTTTAATGCTTTTTGAAGCATTTAAAGTGTAACATAATATGCATGATTCCATTCTCCAACCCTGAAGCAACTTCTAGCCAATAATTTCTACCAGTGAGAACTGGTAACATGCATTACTATTTCCACAGGTGAAAACTGCGAATTATCAGCCAGCAACTTAAAATCTTAAACCGTGAGCACAACCTTAAGCATGAACTCTCTGTATGTGGTGAGGTCAAAGGGAAAAGTACTTGCTTTGAAGTCTTGGAAAAGCAGGAAACATCTGCATCTGAAAACAGACTTTGAAATAGCACGTAACTCAAAAATTATATACAGATTAAAATAGCTACTAAAATATTAAAACATGATCTTATCTGCTAGTCAAGGTTTGAAAACACACATTTCTAATTTTGTGACTTTTAATTTTAATAAATTTCAAATTCATAGAAAAAGTAAACTAAATTCTCCAGAACGCGATATGCAGTAAGGACAGAAATTAATAAGGGGGGCAAATAATAAATGTAAATGCCAAAACCAAATTCTGTTATATTTAAATGACAATTTTCAGATCACACTGTCCCAATGCAATGACAGAACCACTGAAATCTGTGAAATAATCTGACCAAGACCTCAACTTTATGAAGAACTGAAGCCACCAATTAAGCTTTTACATGAACAAATGGTTTTACTGCCCATGTCCTGCTCTATATTCACCTTTCTCAGGCTTCAGTTACAACCGCCACCAGGCCCGGGTAAATCCTCACATGTTCCCACATAGATCTTCTGAAGTCAACACCAGATAGGTGCAAGGGCATACTGGCACATATCCTCTTACATGACCATGCTGACCTTAATATACAAAAAAATATGAACACCACTGTCGAGATCTATTGGTTTGACCAAAAATTTTCACCAATGCTTTTACCCTTTCTGAGCAGTAAAATCATAAAAACATCACATTTATGGTCTGGCACCTGGTGGGGTGGTGAAAAAAAGCCATGAGCCTCAGAAACATGGTTTGTTCCCCATAGAGGGGAAATGATGCTTTTTTTTTTTTAAATTTACTTCTCTCATCTGTTTCTAGGAAACACGCATCCCATTAGAGGATATATGGATATAAACAGAATACAGCAACTTAAGCAGAAATCACCTTTGTTAAACAAGTAACTTGTCATCTGTATGAGCAATGAAATTACACGTATCAAGGTCACAGAAACCTCTTTAGAACGCCAAACTCTTTCGGAGTTGAAAGGAAAAACGTACTTAAGGATGTTCTTGAGTAACAAAATATTGAATGTGGATATGAAAAAACAAGTGGACTGTCTCTGTGTGTATTTTTTTGTGTGTGTGTGAGCTTTGAAGGTTAGTGAAAAGCTGCCTTTGTTGAGATTTCAACTACAGATCACAAGCAGCAAGCATAAACTTGCTCTACAAATGAAGTACACTGCTCTGGTGAAGTGTGTACTTTTGTCTTCAAATGTTAATAGATTTTCTTTTTCCCTGCTGCTCAGTATGGCCTCTGTTCAGCTAGCAGAGAGCTCTGCATGGGCCACTCACAAGCAATCCAGCTGTACTGTGGATTACCAAATAGTGAAGTAAATAGTTACCTGGACCCATAGCAAAGATGACGATCTTCCTCTCAACCATTCCCTTCCTTTCTTATATGTCATTAATGCTTTTTTGGCACTTTGTTATAGAACACAAGCTGGTAACACGTTATTAGGATGTACTTTTGATGATACATGAAGCAAAGGCACTGTGGACCCCTCTGTACTACATGTTTATCCCATGGTTGCTTCCGTGACCTGGTTTAACTTCCAGTCCTGGATTCCTATACACAAACGTCCGTAATTCCAGAAAGCTCCATTCTTCATAAGACTGTCACAGGTGAAAAGAGTTACGCCCAGCAGATAAAACATTCGGCCAGAAAGAGTTTGATTTTTTTATATCACAAACTTTGCTGAATTGTAAGGACAACCACCTCCTGTGCCATCTCCCTGACACTTCATTCCTCTGTGCTTTCTCCTGCCCATGTGCTGCAGGGCTGTCTTCCTCAGAGCAAGGCAGGCAAAACCCTTACAACAGGGAGAGCAGGCAGTGGTATTTAAAGCTGCTAACTCCCAAGAACTTCCCTAACTGGGAACATCTAATGCTATGAGGACCGGTTATTAAGGTTTTGAGAACCTCCTAATCCTCTAGCTTAATTAGTTACTACAGCTATCCTTTAAACATTTACTCCTTTAAACACAGTACTGGAACCCACAGTAACCCTTCCTGACACTGACAGTAAATTTTTCTTTTGCAGCTGCCACACAACAACAAAATAATTCCATCAACTTCATGGAGCTGTGTGCCTTTCATTTACATTGCTCTAAATGAAGACATAGATGATATCACCAGGTAGCCTATTGGGCCAATATTACATCTTGCTGTTCCAAATAAAATCTTCACAAAAGAAGTCCAGCTTTTTGAAGTTATACAGAGAACTCTACTTTCTAAACTCTCTTCTTCAGACTCATCGCAATACTTTTACACCAACTTCTTCCCTCTCGTTTCCATACGAGATGGTTTTTTACTTTTCTGTTATTTTTGCATGTTAAGGAATACCTGCTTGATTTCAGGAAACTAACAGAGATGGTTCTTTTAAAACCAAAAGTTCATAAAAAAACCCCAGTAAAGGCAAAATTTGTATTTTGTAAATACACATTTTTTTACTCTTCTGTTTCACTTTGTTTTGTTTTGTTTTTTTTTTTATCTCAGTATCTACTACACAGGGCTTACATTATTCTTTGGCTGCTTTTAGTTCCAGAAGTTCCTTACTGCTGCTGCATTATGCAATCCTCCTACTCCTATCTCTTTTAGCCTCTGCTGTTGCAGCATTACTGGGATCATATAAACAGGCCCAAAAGCAGCTGCTAAATAATTGAAATTCATTTAATTTTGAGAATGGATTCAGCCTTGGAACATTTGCTGTAATAATATTCTACTCCTGAAATAAATTTCCATTTCCATTCACTAACGTGCTTTTTGTGAAGACACTGAGAAAAAAAGTGGACTAAAATAAGAAAGAATGACACTAAGGAGAGATATAATTAGCTGAAATGCCTTGATAAAAAAAAAAAGTTACATCAGCAGTTTTATTACCATGGCAATGAACACTGAAGCTAAGTTTCTGAAGATTTTTATATGCAGAAAATATGTAACAAGGGAGGCCCTGCTTCCCTTTTTTCCCCCTGCTATAAACGGCAGAACACATTAGAAGTTGTTTTTTTACAAGTGATCTTGAGTTCTTTGCATAACTGAAGAATTCAATCAAACGGCCTGTTTAAAGGCAAGCGATTCGCTGCTGTTCAGTGGTCAAACATCACATGTAGAAACCAGCCTGTCTAGAACATGATATAAATGGACTGAGGTTAAAACAGAGCTTTACTGCAAAGCAAGTGTCACCTGAAAGAACACGAGAAGACGACAGAGACTGAAGCACTGTTCATGCAAGATTTATACCTCAGTCTTGTAGGAACATAAATATCATCTCAATGTAGGAAGAACTGGCCTGTGCTAGAAACAAAGCAACAAAGCTGGTCCCTGCGCTGCCTACGGGAGGTGCAGGAGCTGGGCCTCCTGCAGCCTGTAAACAGGGAGGGACACAAAGAGCGGTTGTCTGCTCATGGGCACCTCGCGCTCGGCTGTGCCAGTACCGCTCTTCTGCCATCTCTTCACCCAGTGCTGCTGTGGCTCCCACCTGATGTGCTGGCTGATGTGGAGGTCCTAGCTCCTCACCTGCAAAACTGACACAGGCCAGCGCACCTGTCTGTGGCACTGATGGTTTGGGGTTGATTGAACTGCTGTCTTAAAACATTTAAAGATCCGCAGAACTATCTTAAAAGCCACAAGTTCCACCTTTACTTCTGAGTAACCTCTTAATTCAACAAATTAAAGCCCCAATCCGCAAAACACTGAACACACTCCAAAATGACAGCATGTGAGTGGTGCAGCTGAGGTTGTCGGGACTGCTGATGTAACTAAAATTCAACAAGTGGTTTCTTGGTCTGGATCCCAGACAAACTGAATCCATCATGCACTTTCATACTAAGTTCCAGAAGCAAGTGCTGAACTCTGCAAAGCAAACACATTTTCACTGCAGACTACCTTGTCCTACAGTACTACTTCACAGTCATTTTAAAAAAAAAAACAAAACCAAATTGACCAACCTGAAGAATCCACCTGTTTATCTATAAAATTACACTGATAACCTCTAAGGAGGAGAACCACTACCCAACCAGCTCACTGTATGCATTTTGCTTCTGGGCAGGCAACAGATTCTGATTTACTAAAGCAAAGTCACAAGACAGTTATCAGGCTCAAAGTCCAAGATGGACCTTTTGTTTCAGGCCTAGCCTACAACACTTTGGACAAAGGGGGTGATAAAGAAAGACCAAAAATGTTACACGGTGTGACTCAGCTACCTGGCAACATGTTGTGAACAGGTGTGGCAATGTTGATATCCTGGAGGTGTTTCAGGGTCTCGGTGTGGAACAGGCGAAGCGTAGACCCAGACGTGAAGGCAATCCAGATTCCCACTCCAGCAACAGCCATGTGAGAGATGACCATCCCTTCCTCCTGATGGGCTTCAAAATGGCTCTGTAAGACAAACAAGAACTCTGTGGGGAGATGCAACTGAACATAATCATTTGACCTTCCTTATAATCGCTTCAGTGTAAGCAGTATATCTTCATCCTCCATGCCAAAGACAAAGCTAGTTTCCTCTACTTTCTCAAGGTATATTCTGACTGCTACATAAGATGTCTTAATTTTCCTGGGATTTTTTGGGGGTTTGTTGGGTTTTTTTCTTTTTTGGTTGTGTTTTTTTTTAAATTCCCATTAGCATGGAAGCATTCTCAGCTCTTGAACCAAAGCTCTAGTGAATGACAGAGTAACTTCACAGTAACTTGGGTACTGTATTTGTTAAAAACTACTGCATGGTAGGGGTTAGCAAGCCTGTAACAGCCGAGGCTTAAAAGAGTGTGTATTTCTTTATTGATACTCCTTTGGGAAAAGTACCACAGATGAGGTTCTGGGTATGGCATTACTTTTATCTACAGCAGAAGTCATCCTTAAACAATAAAAAAAATATTTCTCTTCTGTTAAGGGGTCTTTTAAGAACAAGGATAATAGTACCAAGGCAAAAGTCATGTTTAGAACGTAGAGCTTTTATGAATATAAAGACACCATTATTTGATCAGCTACATATATAACAATATGAGCCTTAATACTGTAACTCTTCAACTCAGACACTTCTGAATTTCACAATTACTAGCTATTTTGTTTTCCCATCTTTCAAAATATTGATGCTTCTAACTAGTAAGGCCAAAAGCCTCCTTCCAAAGATAAGAAGTAATGCAACACTTTCAGGATAAACCTTTTTCCTTTTACTCCCTCCATAGTTACAACTTCTGCATGGCTCCACAAAGACAAAAATCTCTTTACATGCCCCTGCTAATGTGGAAGATAAAGGTGTAGTGAAGTTCTTTAATCATTAACAAGCAGTAGAGATTTTTTTTTTCCCAGCTTTGACTTGTAAGAAAACTTTCTGGAGTTAAACACAGCCTTTTAATGTTGTGCCAGCTATTATCAAATAGCTATTCTGATAACGATAAAACTTCCTTGGCTAAATAAAGACAAACTGTTCCTTGGATTTAAGAAAAAGAAGAAAAATCTCTGTCTGAGGGATATGGAAGTAAGTATCTACTCTAGTGTCACGCTACATATAATACACTCTTAATTGTATTTGCGGATAAAACACAAAAGTACCCCCTCTTCTTTGTAAAAACATACTTAAAATTTCCAAGCATTACACTTAAGAATTGTATTTTGTTCATTTTACATCAAAATCTGAATTACATGTTTCTCAGGCTGAGCTGTTAGCCTAAGACAGTTATGTTTTGAATACATTAGTGTTACAGATATATGGTTCAAATTCTCTGTCTAAAGTCAGCAAGCAGGCTAAGATCAGAGATAAAGAAGTTCAAGCTTTCACAGCATAACTTTTGATATTTTACTTTGTAGGCACCTAATTTTATTTTCCTACTTTAGAAATGAGTGCTTTCCACTAAGAAATCTGCTGTTTAAAAAGACGTTTCCCACCAGCTATTAGGCAGTGGTTCAGTGTGTTACTGTACTACCTTTGGAGTCTGAATAACACAGCAGAATGCATGGTGAGCACTGCTGGCAGGCACATTTGCAGTCACTGCCTTCCTCAAGTACCCTCTACTCATTCTTTACCAAATGATACACACAATTTGAAAATCACAGTTTATTCAACAGAAGAATCCATCCATGAACAGCTTCTTTCAAAGCCAGAAACAGCTCTTACGACCAAACTCCCTGATACTCTCATCATGCACGTTTCATTGCAAAAAAGGGATTTTAAAGAATAACTCCTGTTTACGGGCTCATACAGTCCTACACTGATGACAAAATGACTTTTCCAAACCTCTCAGGGACAGACCCAAGGTCACTGAAGTGAACCTGACCAGCAACTCGCACTGTTTGGAATTAGAAGAAAATGAAGCTGATCTTAAAAAATTCATTTCTCTGCAGCAGTCTGACCGCAGCCGACAAATCTGTTGGTGCCGCGGTAAACAACTTGCACACGCATTTTTGTCACATTCCATTTTTACCAGCCAACTCATTACACTCCCACTTGGTCTGTCCTGACGTTGGTACAGCTGTCTGCTCAAATACGTAGATGCATTTAAAGAAACACTGTAATACTGTCAGCACCAAGAGGACCATATAAAAGGAACTATTCTTCTCATTCAAAGGGTCTGCTAACACAGAGTAGGACCATACCCAAACCTGTACATTCTTTTACACATGTGTAAGTTCTTTTGTGCAGAGGACAGTTCTGACATCTGTTGCAGTTACATGTCTATCTGAAAACCAATAGCTGGCCTTTTTCTTCCTTTTTTTTTTTTTTTTCTTGTCATAGCAATAAAATACAAAGGGACAAAGATGTCAAAATGTCAAGATGACAAAAAATGTCTTATTACCCCTGTTATTAAAAATACATACGTATAAAATCAAACTTCATTTTACTTCTCTTTTAGTTTTCATACCTACCTTCCTTTCTGTTCACAGCCCTGCTTTTTTCCTCTCGCTATCTCATCCAAACTCTATAGCAACACCAGCGCTGCAGAAGACATTCTGGATGCCGCAGCCCAACATAGCTCAGTATTGTTTCAGCAGCGTGGGCATAGCTGGCGCCTGTCTTTTCAGGGGGTGCCCCCTTGCACCAAACAGCTGCGCCAAGAACCGAACCGCAATTTCTCAAGCTTCATGAGAGATGTATAATAGGTATCATTGTCTGCAAGGGATTTTTACTACTTTAAAGAAGTTACAGTACTCGGGCAACATACACTTATGTATAGGGGTTTTCATTTGTTTTGTTCATTCAGCTGAATGTTTTGGCTTATTTTTCTTGAGTCGTTACAATGAGACTAACTCATGTATAGTTAAGCCAAGTTTTAAAAACAGGACAGAGCAAACCAGCATGGAATGCCATTCCATTGGTGACTTTACTCTGCTAAATACTCTGGCATTTTTTGTTGTTAGTAAACAAACAGTCTGCCTTCGCAAAGCCTACTGGTCTACATGTGCAGAGAGCACTATAGGATACTCAGCAGCAATACAACGGTCAGATCTAGAGTCAAGCCTAAAGAGAATGTTTTTAGTTCATGGAAACACTGTCAGTGCGTAATTAATATATAACAGCAACTGATGCATTTCTTACATGTCCCTTGCCAAGGAGCTTGAGGCATTGTGCCAGTCTGGGGCACTGTGCCAATAAAAGACATTTCCTGAAACATTCAATTACAGTAACATATCATTACAGGAGGTGAAGTGATGGTCTTACCTCTGTCAGAGAGGAAAAAAGCAGGAAAAGTGAGTAACATTGAACCCCAATATATAGGATACCAAACCTGCTCATTTACTAGTAATTATTTAATAAAAGCTTAAATAAGAATCTCAGAAAAGTGAGGAGGCATGGAATAGGATTCTCTTCAAGGATAAAGTACTTTGCACTTGGCAAAGGCATAGGCAATTAAATACCAAGTACATATGACGCGGGGAGCGTCTCTCCAGGATGAAGTCTACAAAATTGTGTTAAATACACTCATGGGTTCACACAAACATAGCCTTAGAAACCAATCAGGTGCCTTTACAGATAATAAATATGACAGAGCATATAGTATGTACACGTGGTAGTAGAAAGCAATGAACAAAGGCCTTAAAAACTAGTCAGGTGCCTTTGTAGTTAACATATGGATAACATACGATAGAGCATATAGTACGTACACATGACAGTAGAAAGAAATGAACAAACAAGTAACTGTAATTTGGAGCACATGGAGATATAAATGAGTTCAGCAAAGAGGGAAGAAGAATAACAGTTGAGCCTTGTGCAACATCTGGATTCCTGTTAATAGAGCAGAGGTGAATATTATGCAAGAAAAATCTGAGTCAAATCATCACTACTAACTCTGAACAAGAGAGCACACAGAGGGAGAACAAACATTTCCTCGCTGCCGTTTCCCCTCACACAGCTCTGCTCTGCACAGCAAGGATGAGGTAGCTCAGAGGTGCTCAGTTACTGGTATTATTAAAACATTCCTTACAGACAGAGTCTAAATTGCATCATGTATAATATAATATTGAAACAATATTGCCAAGGAACATGGTAAGCACATTAGTTAGCATTAGTGAGCTGATAAAACAAGATCAGTACTTGTATATGTCTTAGGAGCAGTAAAGAGGCAACTGAAAATCATAATTTGTTCACAGTTCTATGGAGATGATATCCATGGTATGGATATTCACATGGAATAAAAAAGATGCCTTCGGCCAGTTGCAGAAGAATCATCACATTCTTGAACCAAATTATCTATGTCAAAGATACATTACCCAACCCACATGCACCATTCCCAGTTGCACCATTTCTTCTATGTTGTTTGCTTGTATATTAATTATAGCTATATAGTGGATCTATCTGTGAGCTCAGAACACAATGGGTGGGTTAGTTTACAAATTGTTCTAGAAATGAAAAATGATCCTCCTGTGATGCTTCTGTAGGAAAACTTGTAGTAACAGCTGAAAAATAAAATTACCATCTCTGAAAGGTATTGATAGAATATTTGTTATTTTATCTTTCTGATCTTCTCTTTTCAATACAGCCATCCATTTTGCCCAACTGTAATTCGATGATGCTTGTCCTGCTCTGGTTTTGTTCTCCTCTTCCAAAACAGCAAGCACAGCCCAAACTGCAGCCACACCACCTGGTCTAGGAGGGGCTCTGTGAGAGAATTAGGCCATAACTGCCAGACTGACTTACAGAGGCCTGGCTGTACATAACCAGCCTCATACAGGAGCAAGCTGGCTGTGATCGCTTACCCTTGCTATGTATCCCGTGGTGATGAATCTCTGATTCTCATGGATGTCTGTTGGACAGTAGCCTCTGCCCCCCAGTGAAGCTAACAAACGTCCATTTCCAGCACCTAAGCAAATTACTCTGCCAGAATCTTTCCTTCATCATGCCATTCAAACTATCAACAAGACAAGCCTTAAAGAAAGAAAGAAAAAGTGGGGAAATCTATGATCCCAGCATCTACTTGGAGGAAACAAATCACCCAGAAAGCACAGATAGAGACAGAGGGAAGTAGGATGTTAGCTGCTTCCCTGCAAACCCATGACAATGACTCACAGAATCAATTGTACCAAATAGACGATTGTTAGCAGAAAACACGATCATCAATGAAACAAAAAAGCAGCAACAAAGCACACAAAGAAGGCGGCTGTGAGCTCATCACCACTCCTGTGTGAAAGAACTTCATGGCTGTAAACATGCAACCCCGATAACTCTATTATAGGTTGAAGGAGAGGCTTAATTCCCAATCTTTCGTGAACACTAAACTTTAGACCACTAAGACATTTTTTTCAGTGGAGGCTGCAATTCTGACAATCAAGAGAGCTTGGAAAATATGGTCACAAACATGAATTTGAATCCTTAACACTCTCCTCTCCTTCCAGTGAAGCTGGCTTTTCTATGATTACAGGAAAACATCCCTTAGCCAAAGCATATTTTTGTAGGCCACTGAGAAGCAAAGTTCTGAAGAACCAGATCATGAAATTATCACATGGTACAAGTAACATCTAACTATGTAGAGGCAGACTTTTAATTAAACCTTCTTCTGGAATTAACAAGCAATTCCTATAGGCACCCACATCTTTGCTGCCTGTCCTCAGATCTCATTTACAAGCAAACCTCTGGCCCCAAATACTCTATGAGTTCCAAGCACCTTATGGAAACCTGTAGGAGAACGGACACAAACCTAGATCTAATGAGACACCAGCAGAGAACATCAGGGCAGAATTTCAAACTGCAGGGAGTGGGATCCAACAGACCAAAACCATATTTCATTAAAAGCTTCCCAAATCATGAAGCTTCTTAACCAGATTTTAATGTTTAAAATGTGACCACTTACACCCTGTAGCACAGTACGTGAGCAATGTTTATAACAATGCTTACCTCTATAGAATGTGTCACAGTGCTGATTATAAAAATTTGTCCACCACATGCAGCCCAAATGGTCTCCTCCATCACAAGCAGACTTCTAACAGGCAAAACCCCCAGTTTAACTATCTTCTGAGGTTCCGTGTTCCACCTTCCATCTCCAATAAAAAAAAAGAAGAAAGGTTATATGTAACAAAATGGTAGTCTTTGTTTTAAAACAGTTTTAAAATCAAGTCTACTGCTAGAATCTCTTCAGGTTGCCACCTCAAGCTACACTCTGGTATATGTTTCATCTTAGCTTCCAGGGCAAATCTGTAAGGATAACACAACATTAAGGTGAAAAAAACCAAACCAAACATATATTTGTTAGCTGAATCAATTTAATCTGGATTAATTGATAAACAATGAAAACCACATTGCTGTTCTGAAACTACTGCTGTCCTTTCCAGAGGATATGTAGTCGGAAAGCTATGGCTGATACAATTTTCTCCAACACAGAAGGAGCTCACAACTGACCTATTTCAAGATGAATCAAGGTCCATCTAGGACAGAATCATCTCTCATGTGAAAAGCTGTCAGCAAGATTTTTATTGTAGGTTCAAATAAACTCAGATGACCCTCTAAGAGCACTTGGGTGAAATGGACTTGCTAGATGCTTCATTTTATAGGAACATTTTAAAACTTTATTTTTTTTAAGAAATAAAAACTTAATTTCGTGCATATCTTCACTCTTTACTTCACTTTCACTATATTGTCCCACAAGTACAATCCACGATGCTTTCTGTGGACTGCATTTAGCAGATCCAGATTACTTTATGCACGTGTACGTGGCACAATGAATTATTCAGAGACCTTCTGATGAAAACCTGCATGCTGTCACTTACCACTCTGGTCTCTCTCATTTGCCAGCTCTTTGAAACAATGATTAGCAGATTATTTCTCTCCAAATTTAAGAGCTAGGAACATAGGGCTCTTGAAATAGTTGAAGCTGTCTCTTTTATACATAAATACAATTTGACATACTAAATATCTCAGTAATAATACTTTTGTATTAGTTTATTTCTATTGGAAGCGCTCAGTGAACATAAAGCCTCGAAGACCCCATTTCAATCCATTCTGCTTTAGTAATAGTACAAAAATCTGTTAAAGTACCTATTCCTACACTGAGATAAAATATATTTTTAAAAATCCACATTTCCTCACTTTAAAGCCTTCTTGCTGCATAAGCTGCAGAAAGGTTGTCTGTTTTACCAGCACTGGTTTCAACTCAGTAACTTCTTAGATTTTGATTGATGAGACCAAGGTAAACACATCTTTAGGCAAGCACTTAAGCACAACTTTTGTTCTTTAAGGCCCAATATCTTCTATTGTCCGCTTAGGACGAGGGGTATGAAATTTCCTGCTTCACAATAACAGCAACAGCAGCAACAATAATGAGAAGCCTCAGCTCAGGAGCACTTTTCATTGCTTCTGCCATCTGCATGATACAACCTCCGCTGAGTCATTCTCAGGATGTGGTGCTCTCTTCCAAAAGCATCTATGTAAAAATGACATTTAGTTTCAGGCCCTCAAAATCATTTTCATTAGTTTAGTTTGCAAGTGAGAAGAGTGTTTCCAGTTATTAGTCTGCAAATTCTCCCAGCAATGTCAAAGTGACTCTGTTCTTCGTGACTCATATGTATCATTAGTAATAAAGAAACTTCTGGAAAAGTTTCCATTTGCTAGCACCACACTATCCTAAATTAAATTCTTAAGTGGAGGCTGCCCAAATCCTGTGAATGCTTTAACTGCTGTAGGCAGTTCAGTGCAAAGCCTTCAGAGCACAGTTCTGCACATGGCGTGCTTATCCCGACTTCTGCTGCACAAGTTATGCTCACTACAGAAGTCGTAGCAGCATTCAGTACAATGAACCTTGGTATCACTTTTTTAGAGATAAAACCAGCATAATTCCAGTATATTCTTACTGCCTCTTCTGAGGGATAAAGACTTAATTTGGGCAAAGAGCAGACATGCTGAGGAAAAAGCTATCTTCTCTTCCAGAGTTACATTTTCACACTGACCACATTAATGTACAGACAAAACCCTTTACTGAACACCTCTTTCTCTTGAATACATTCAAGCTATATGCTAATCTATATGTACAGCACAGCTGAGACTGAAGTGACAAGTGAATAGGGATTTTCAGAATCTCAGTTGTGGACTCTGATTTAAATTCTGCTTAAATTTAATTTCAAGCACCTATATTTGTTTGGTTTTTAAAAATCTGGATTTCTATTCCCTCAATTTCCATGCAGCTCCTCAGACAGCTAGACATTAAGCCATGTTGTTAATTTTGACCAAATCTCATTTAAAATTATTATCTAGCATCTGTAATCATTTTGAAAAGGAAAATTAGTACTGGTGTCATGTGGATGTCAACTGCAAAATAAAAATTCTAAACCAACTTGCTGCAAGGTAAGATGGTGAGTTCGATATTACCAGTGTTATGAATACTACCAGTATTATGAATATTGAGCGAACAAACATGCATATCAAACCAAACTTCTCACAAATCCATTTTCTGTTGGTGCTTTTTAGCACTGAACTTAACAATCCAGCCAGCCTTAAGAGTTTAGTGGGACTGGATTGATGAAAAAGGTGAAGGAGAGACCTGGCGTCTTTCATGTTACCATGACTTTATGAAAAGAACCGGCCATTCTACTAGATATATCAGCTCAGGAAAAATCCAAAGCTATCCCTCTACCCAAATCCCCCAGCCACACAATAAGACTATTTTTATTTCTTCCTGTAAACATTGCTGTCTTCCAGATCAAACAGCATCTGAGACAGAAAAAAAAGGGGCAGGGGAGACTCTCTGGGCTGATAATTAGGGCAGTATTTAAACCATGGATTAGCTGCGTTCTGGTCCCTGCCTCAGCGAATGATTAATTTATTAGAGAAGTGGAGTGGCACCAGGAGGAGAAATTAAGCACTGTGCATCTCTGCCCTTTTATTTTGTGGCAGCCAGGGAAATCTCTTGAGAGTTAGAAGCACGGGTACAAATCCTCTCAAGCAAAGCAAGGGATTAAGCCTGGTAATCCAACATACTTCTGTGAAAGCTTTAGCCACAGGCTGCTGGCTAGAAAGAAGATCACAACTTCATTTTGCTGACCAAGAATTTTATCGCTCATCAATTTTACTGTCGATGCATAAATGTCCTGCTTGAGGATAGAGTTAATTTTCTTTCTAGTGGCTGGTATAGTGCTGCGTTTGGATTCAGTACAAGAATCGTGCTGACAACACTGATGTTATTAACAGCACGTTACTGTATCTGCAAGTCTGAGTTGACTTGGATCCTTAACTGGCTGCATCAAAGTGGGTACAGACTCTTGCTATACATCCACCAAATGCCTAGCACTGAAGACACAATAGTCTCTGGCAGTCTCTATAACATTACTGTAAAAGAATATAGGCATCTATACGAATTGCAGGTACAGGAAATGTGTCTACAAAAATTAATCTAGGGGCTTACAGAAACGTCATCACTTCTGATACATGTACATTAGGTGAACATTTAAAACATGGGAACACAGTCTTTAAGCACTAGTGTGTCTACACACATGCAGATCTGTTACACTGCTATTTGTAGCAGTATTTCCAGAAGTTATGGTGTAGTTTATACCCCAACGTTGAACAGTAACTTGCAATGCTTGTATCAGGCTGTTTAGCTGCATCAAAGTAAGGTATCGTGCTCATCAAATATTTCTAGGATTTTAATGTATAAGGGCAGTATTTCCATTAGTACATTTGCTATGAGTCTTGTGATTTTTAGGAATTTTAGAAAATCGGTTATCCTTCTACTGACTCAAATTTAATCGGAGAGAAAAAGATTTAAAACAATGTTAACTTTATAGGACAGAATATTGGCATTTTTATCTTTCTGTTCCTTGTTTCCATGAAACCCAATTGAGCAAAGTAACATTGTTTTGCAAAAGTAAGTGTCTAATTATTATTTTATATATAATCAAATGTATAAACGTGGGGATCTCTTGAGGTCCCTTCCAACCCCTACAATTCTGTGATTCTGTGATTTTATTAATATGTAGCATTTTTATAATTACAATTTGTCAGTGCACTTCATATGAGATAACCTAAGAAAATACAGTTTAACTTCACAGAAAGCCTTTTTAAAGTTTGTAGCAGTTTTCCCTTCCTTTACACTTTCAGTTGAGCTGAACTTAAAGTGTTTTTTTGTTGGTAGCTTCCTCTCTTGCTTAGTAGCACTTCTGACAATTTCAACAAAGCTGCCAGCACAACCCTGGGAACAGCAGTTGTTGGTTAATTTGTGCAATGGAGCACAAACATTTTTTCCATCACATGGTACATACACCAGCAGTGTTGAGGAGTAAGATGGTAGCTACCAAATTTAAAAGTTTAGGATGTTTCCTATCACTTGGAAATAAGCTGAGAGACTCAAATCTGCTCTTCTAAACAAGGTGTAACCAGGAATGTCCTGTGCTATACATGCATATAGTCTTCTTTTTTTCCTCCTATATATACAACTAATCCTTCATCCTAAAGAGCTGACAAGAACACTACATAATAGAGAGGGCTGGTGCTGGAAGTCCCTTCATGTACTTAGGCAAATAAGACCAGCAGCAATGTCAATATACTTCTGGTAACAAGGATTAGGTGACACTGTTAACAGTGGTAGCAGTCAAAACAACAGTATTTATTTCTTTTTCAGTATCACTGCTCTAACCATTTAATACCATTCCTGCTCATTGCAATACCTCTCACCACGCCTACTTTAAATGGTGATCTCATGACAGAACCACACTTTCCAGACACGCTACAGCAGTGTGGAGACTCACCCAAACTCTGAAGTTTGACATTGGTGCTTTACATTCTACGTATTCCTCTTTCCTTGCATTTGTCAAAGTACACAACAGTCTTGCTAAGTTGATCAAGGTATCCTGCTAATGAACTAACCTACTATCCCTTCACTATCATAAATGTTTCCCCTTACTCTTCTATTTCCTTTCAATTCTACCTTGTATCCTTGATATTAACCTGCTCAAAATGATCACTGATAAATGTCATGAGGCCTCTTTGGACAGGTAAGTCATCAAAACTCTTTTTTTCCAACTTCAGCTGCCAAAGTTTCTACCAGCCACGTCTCTCTTAAGAATGTAAACTACTGCTCTGTGCTGGGCCAGAAGTGCCTCAGCTGTTTTCTGGTTTCACATTCAACCACAAGTTGAGCTTTTCTTCCTTTTGTAAACCTCCAGGTCAGAACCTAGCAGGATACACTACAGGAGCAGGCTCTGCAAAAACCTAATAGAAAATACAGCTTCCATTAAAACTTGCAAGAGACTTCCTCTTACGGTGTGTGGGCTCAGGTCTCTCTACTGTAAAAGAAGATTGACATCACTATATTCAGGCTTCCAGAAGAGACTTAAGGAAGGACTATTCAGAGTGCCAACAGCAATTTTCAACCACTTCTTCATGTTAAAACGGAGCCAACTCTTGAAAAAAACAGTTAAAGACTGGGTGAGAGGCAATGCAGCAAAAGTTTACGTATTGAAAATCATTTGATGAAACAATCACCTCTTCAGCTGAGAGATTACTGCCTTAGCCTTTAGGATACTCCATGAGAAACTACACTTTCTACTTCTCCTGTCCTATGTTTGGGTGGGTTTTGTTGGTTTGCTTTGTGGTTTTTTTTTTAAAGAGGTATGATTCATCCTCGACTTAAGAAACTAATCATAGGTGCAAGCTTTGCACTGAGAATCACAAGTGGTACTTCCCTAGCTCAGCAGCATCTGAAAGTAGGATGACCTTAAGAAATGCCTTGTTTCAATTTCTTGCTGGTTTGTTTGGATATTTTTCTACTCAGTCACAGAATGGTTGAAGCTGGGAGGGACCTCTAGAGGTCATCTGGTCCAACCTCCCTGCACAAGCTGGATCACCATGTGCTGGCTGCTTCGGACCATGTCCAGATGACTTTTGAATGCTTCCAAGAATGGAGACTCCACAACCCCTCTGAGTAACATGTGCTGGTGCTTGGTGTTTCTTAGTGGTGAGAGGGAACTTCCTGTGTTTCAGTTTGTGTTCACTGCCTCTGGTCCTGTCAGTGGGCACCACTGAGAAGAGCCTGGCACCGTACTCTTTGCACCCTCCCTCGAGGTATTTATAGACATGGCTGACATCACCCCCAAGCCTTTTCTTCTCCTGGATGAACAGTCCCAGCTCTCTCAACCTCTCGTCATGGGAGAGTTGCTCCAGTCTCTTTATCATCCGAACAGCCCTGTGCTGGACTCTCTCCAGCATGACCATGTCTCTCATACTGAGAAGCCCAGAAACTGAACCCAAAGCGTAAAAGCGCGGCCTCACCAAGGCTCAGTAGAGGGGATGTATCTCCAAGTAAGCTGAGCACTGTGAATTTCATTCTAGAGATGAGCATCCAAGGGCTTGCTGGAGGTGCTGTACACACAAGCGAAAGGCTACACATACCAACCACGTGCTGAAAGGACAGGCACTGCCATCAAAGCAGCATCTTTTTTTGTGGATATATTCTCTCATCTTCACCAAACTCTTTCTGAAACTTCTAATACATTATTTATTCTACTCTGCTACAATCATTTTGAGGCTTTATTTTTCCTGTTTCTCTACATACCCTTTACAAGACTTTATGGAAAGGAAATGTATATCAAAGTCTAGAAGAGAGGAAGTAGCTGGAACTGACTGCAGTGTATCAGCAACAATACACCTATGTTATATAAAGATTGTGATTTCCCTTTCCTAAGATACTTTTGTGAATGGAAGTCAAACACATGCTGACCTTTTCTGCTATTACATCACTTGGAAAACACATCTGCTGGGCTGTCTGCAATCATCACAAAGGGGTTTTGTTATGTTTTTTAAACAAAGACAACACAATGTACATTTTCCCTTAACCTCATTTATAAGTGTTTTGCTGGAAATACTCCTAAAAATTCAGCCTGAGGCAAACACTAAATACACAGTATTTCCAACTGCTAATTGTGCAAAATGTCATAGCACTGTCAACAAGTTCCCAACACACCAGGTGTCAGAAACTCAGAAATCTCCCTCACTAACTTTCCTACATATAACAGCATTCAATGCAATAGCTGTTTCATGGGTCTTCAAAATAGTCTTCTCACCCAGATAAAATTAAGGATTATTAAGGATAATTTTTAGAACTCCTATTTTTAGGATTAGCATATTAGCTGTCCTATATCCTAGTCTTTCTGTGACATTTTCACCACATTAGCTCATATTTAAGAATGGACTAGCTTTTATGATATCAGCACCCCACTAACTTGGCTTTTAATTTATATTCAAATATGTTCCAAAATTTATGTTCAAGTTCAAGCACTTTTTAACTCATAAGTGAAAAGACACGGATACAGAAGTGTCTCAGTAAAACATGACTGCTCTCCATAAAGGAAGTCTCACTGTGCATCCTCAACTCTACCACTACTGCAGCCCATGTTCCTTGGTTTACTACACATCCTTCCTTGTTTCCAGTTTAAATTACTTCAAGACAAGAATTTCTGCAGCCATAAAGCACTGGATGCTGTTGATCTGATGAAGTTCTCTTGTAAAGAAAATCAGAAGAAAGTACTTGTTGCCTAAACAAGCTGGGTATTTACATGCATTGAGTCATCTGAAAACAACAGGAAAAATTAGGGCTCTGGGTCTTTGCACACATAAAGGCATGGAGCTCCAGTGACTGAACCGATCCACTACACATTCCACCCACAGAGGAAGAAGCAAAGATCATAGCTCTAATAGAGACTGAGAGGTGGATTTTCATCCTAGAAGCAATATTACTCCTTTGCATTCACGGACCCCTGCAGCAGGCTGCACAACCATTTAACTCATGGTTATGCTCACAACTGCAGCATTTCCCTTTCTCAGGCTTCAAACTGGGATGCCTTGAATGCAGTGGCCATACTTCATGTTCAATTTTAAATCTTTCCTTAATCTCCTTTATGCCAATAAACCAAAACCCAAGTTGAAGAGAATGGCTGGAAAGTAACCCCCTCTGTAGAACAGACTGCAACCCTGATGAATTACATTAAGCTCTAGGGAGGCTGCATTCCCCCTCCCTCCTGTTCCACCGCTGGGATTCCTTTTGTTTGGTAAAATAGGTCAGTGCTCATAAAAACACCCCTCCAGGGCTGACTGCCTCACATGACCATAGCAGCCAGCTATATGGAACAAGGAAGCTAACATGGGAGCAGCTGATTCGCACAACTTCCATGAGGGGTTGACAACTGAAATAACACAGAGACCAAAGTCAAAGGAAAGGGACTACAGGATGAGTCAGGAAAACATAAATTCGTATTTCCTGTCTCAGAGATTCACTGATCCTGTGACAAGCTCTATGAATATCTAGCTGCACAAAATCAGTGTCTTCAGAGGAAGATAAACAAGGGACACCATGATCCTAGTCAATAGAACATAAACTCCAGCTCTTAAAGTAATTCAGGGAGGTTAACAGCTCTCCCTCATCCAGAACATCCTCTGAAGATATGCAACCCATTCATCCTTTCTTACCTACCTATACTGCCAAGGATGCCACTTGTGTTTCTGTAGTGGTCTTTTCTGGAAGAATTGAGTGACTTCAGTTGTAAACAAACATACTGATCCCTTTCAGAAAAGACAACAGATTCTCTTCACTACCACACCCAGGTACATACAGAAACTGAAACATCAAAAATGATGTTAGGAGACTAGGATCAAGACCTCACTCCTGTGTGTCCAAAACAAAGAAAACTTTGTTACTCAGTGGTAAAAGAAGAAAAAATATTCAAAGGGAATTGAAATCTAATGTCTGGCTTCAGATCAGAGACAACAGCTCAACAGGAAATCCACTGTGCTGAAGGTGACAACTGGTGAAAGGACATCTCTTTCCCAATACTTTCTTTCCTATTCTTTGTTGCTTGGGAAAAAAAAAAAGTATCCTGTACCTTTCCCAAACTAAATCTTGTTGTGATCTAACACTGGACATACCATTTGTTCAAAGACTCAAGATACCAAGCTTGGCTCCTCACTTAGAGGCTGGCAGGATTTAGTAGCCAAGGTGTAACGCACAAAATGCAACCATACTGTTTACAGGGCACACCTCACGTGAGAAGTACGACAACCATAGTTAGCTCCCACTAATAAGGTACACAAGACCTCTCTCTGCTGGCTCTGAGCTTTGCAAGGTTAGGTTTCATAGAATCACGGAATGGTTTGGGTTGGAAGGGACCTTAGAGATCATCCAAGTTCCAACGCCCCTGGTATGGACAAGGACACCTCCCAGTAGCTCAGGCTGCCAGAAACCCCATCCAGCCTGGCCTTGAACACCACCAGAAAGGGGGCATCCACAGCTTCTCTGGGCAGCCTGTGCCACTGTTTCACAGCCCTCACAGTGAAAAATTTATTCCTTCTATCTAGTCTAAATCTACCTTCTTCCATTTTACAGCCATTACCCCTCATCCTATTGTTACATGCCCTCGCAAAAAGACCCTCCTCTGCTTTCCTGTAGGACCCTTCAGGTACTGGAAGGTTCCTATAAGGTCCACCAGGAGCCTTTTCCAGGCTGAACAACCCCAACTCTCTCAGTGTGTCCTCGTAGGGGAGGTGCTCCAGCCCTCTGATCAGCTTTGCGGCCCTCCTCTGGACCTGCTCCAACATCTCAATGTCCTTCTTATCTCGGTAGCCTTATGTTTCTGTGCCAATATCTCACTTTAAAACTCACATTTCAAACTTTGAGTAAAGTCTCATTAATTTGGAGCTGAATTAACTACATATGTATGCAGTACAGCAGGAAAGTTAGAGGTGCCATGGAAGTATGTAGAGAAACACCCAAACTAGTGCTGAAGTAGACAGTCCTGATTCAGAAGTACTACCTAGGATTCTCAAATTATATTAGCCAATTACTTAGCTAGATACAAAATAACCAAAAAGGAGTCCTACAGTGAAATACATGAACTGCATGCATAGGATAGACTCCTATCTGTAAAGTAAAATGAAGTTATTTCAAATGAGATATAGAGCAATCTCTACCAACAGGGATTTTTTTCTCTTCCACAAACACCAATACCAGGCAGTCGAGTGGAACTAGCATTGTGCTGTGTAAAACAGAGCACACTGCCTGTTACCACACAAATTTCCAGATTTTTGTAACACTGAAGACCTCAGGGTTTAAGTTACAGGGCACAAATCAGTTTTCATTATGTATCATATGGTAAAAATAGGAACAGTATCAAAGTATCTACTAACCATCAAAAAGAGAAAACAAAGTGTACTGAAAAACATAGTAACCTTAGCTCAGCAGTTTTACAGAGCATTTTTGGAAAATACAATAGCAGAAAACTACTCCTGCCAAAATATACTGACATGTGAGTTCCTCAGGATGTTATCAAATCATATCACTACATTACCTTCTGCTTTTGTGTAGATTGAGATGTTTCCATTTACCAAGCCAGCAAACAAGTACTGAGATATATATGTTAAGCTCATAACAGTTGATTTTTCAGGAGTGAAGAAGTGTTGAAGTCGAATTTTCTTTGAGCCTTGGCAACTTTTGTAAATAGAAATGCTATAAAAAGAAGAAACAATAAACCTGTGAAATTATGGTTTATTTCGTTCATATTAGAATATGTACAAAAGAGGTTTAGAATAAAATACTGAGGAGGAAAAAATATTTTCTCCTTCCATCTGTAGGAAAATGAGTATGGAAAGGAATGTCTTGAGCTTCTAAAAATGTCGATGTAGTAAATTTGCAATTACTTAACATTGACACGTGACAAGATTTTGTAGTATCTTGTCTGGAGAAACATTTACTCAAGACATAATAAAAATTTTGCAAAAAGTCCTTATTATGTGACTATCAAAACCTTTGTATTAATTTAAAACAATATGGATTGTTATCTGGAAAAATTCACAACCAGATACCAATTACACTTAAAATTCACAATGTTCCTATAGATTATTATCATGGGTATATTAGGAATATTGAATAATTAAATCTGGAATTAATTGCACTTCACAAGCAAAGATAATCAGTAGAATTACTGTTGGAATTTCTGGAAACACATTTTCCTTTAAGAATTTTATTCTCCTTCATTTATACCTATTAGAAACACCTTCAAAAAATCACGTGCAGACATACACTTATGCCTTCACGAGGTGTAACAGGATCTGTTTGCTTACTGAGCTGTAAATTTAGAAAATGTAGCTTTGTACTTCAATATAAATCAAGTGATGACTCAATAAGGTCATCAATTCAAACAGAGAAAAATAAATCAAGTAAATAGTAAACATCAGTATTATTTATTTACATGACAAATCCTGCACAATATCAAAGTGTAAAAGGTGAATGGGTTCCACCTTTGACACTTTGTCATCCCGAAAATTTTCCAACACCTAAAGATTATGTGGTGATATTTGCATTTTTCAGACATGATGTACAATAGATCTTCCAAAGATATGCATTATTTTAATTTCAAATACTACACAGTATATTTTAAAACCATGTAGAGTACATTTTTTTCCTTGGTTTAGGTAGAAAGGGTAAGTTGAGGTCACAAAGCATTCAGGGATACTTTTTAAAAAAGAATGCGTTTTCTTGGACGTCTCTCTCACAATTTTGCTCTAGAATAGTAAACCTAATGAATAAATCATACACAGTACACTAAAAATGAGAATCACCTTCCTTCTTCCATGCCAAGGCAAATAGTAGGCACACTAGAAGCTTTTGCAATAACGTTTTCAGAGTCAGGAGCCTTATTCTGATCTTTCAGTTTCTCCTCGCCTGGTATGTAGACCATGCAGAGAATTCGTGACTCCACGTTGAAACACTCGATAACCTTGGGGCCAGAGCTTTGAAATGAGACAATTGCAATCTGGCCCATCTGATTAGTACAGCTGCCAATCTGAATTGGAAAGAGGAAAGAGAAAAACAAACACAAACAAAACCCCAAGACTGATACCTATCTCCAGGAAGATCAGCATTAACGAGGAGTGTCTGCAAAGTTAAAGAGTGCATCT
Organism: Laterallus jamaicensis coturniculus; assembly: GCA_022605575.1. Lineage (NCBI taxonomy): Eukaryota > Metazoa > Chordata > Aves > Gruiformes > Rallidae > Laterallus > Laterallus jamaicensis. The sequence goes on from JAKCOX010000001.1 coordinate 91,636,680, forward strand.
CAAGTTATACACGTGAATATGAGTTTTCATGTATTAAAAAATAAGCAAGAAAATAATTCAGCACAAATGCCAGATATTTCAAAATATTACATACACAAAATTCCCTTGTATACTCACAAAACCTGTTAGTTCTTTCTTGAAAGGAGGAATATTACGGCCTATTCCAACGTCTGAGTCATAAGTATATATATAATGTAATGCAATTACACTAGGTACCTGGGTAATATAATATTTTAATAACTGATGTTCTAAGTTATATCATATTCTCTTAAACTGGGATTACAGCGTGTCCTTTATAATAATTAATAAAATGCCTTTGTAAACTTGCTGATACAGGATCCTAAACTTGTCCCTGATCCTGAACTAAGTGTCGTCAGTTTGTCCATGTACATTTTAGGGATCTGGGAAGAGTGGAAAAAAAAATGTCTACCCAAGCAGCAGTAAGCATTTTTATACAGGAACTCTTACGGTTTATAGAAAATGAAAAAACATAGCAAAGAGAAAGAAAGATTCTGTGGCAGTAAAAAGATTTTATTTGCACAGAATGATGATGACTGTTTAAAAATAGTGAAGACTAAAAATTATACAGGTCATCTTGAAAAGACCACTGGCAAAAGCTATTCCTAGCTTTCATTTTTAATTCAAAAGGGTTCCCTTAAAATTTCGGTATTGTAGTTACAAGAAAAGCTACTGAAAACATTCTCTTATGGGCTTTTTAAAGTATTGGATATCTTGCTTTGTCCACCGGATTATCTGCATGTTTGGGGTCATAAGAATATGCCAGAATAGGTTTCTTCCTTTGTATAAATAGATTATTTATAGCTAAAGCATTTTTAAAATATGGAAACAGACAACAGGACAGCGTGAGCTCACATGGGTTTTAGCAGCCTTCATAAATTAGCACATAGATCACTTCTGAATGCCCTCAGCACTTTGGAATTTGTTTTGTGCCATACAAGTCACACACACACATAATTGACACCCTACAGAGAACAGCAAGATCACATGGATAAAATTACTAACTATCCTTTATAGAAGTCCATCTTCAAAAAACCAAAAAATAACCCAAAACTTGTTTCAGACCCGCATGTTGCTGAGATTCACAAAAAAACAATGCAAAGAAACAGGACACAAACCCACTTGAGCATCTAAAGATCACACTCACCCAAAGAAAACCATGTTCCATGGCACAGGAATCGGACTCTGTTTCACCAGAGAGGTACAGCTCGGGATTATAAGCAGAACATTCAATCTTCACATAAAGGAAAAGAGACAGAAGGCAAGTTTTCAGTTTAGTCTACCCAGCTTCCCATGAGCAAGGTCAGCTGCACGTGTGTTACTGACATTTTCCGTATCTGCTCTTACAGACATTAAAGTAAAGACTACAAATTCTCTAAGTGATCTGCTCAAATGCTTCATAACATTTAAACTTTTCCAAATACCCAAACCAACATCACCCTTGCTGTAATTGTTAGCTTGTTACTTCTCATCTTAGCCACCAGGCACTTCCTTCCCATCTGCAGTGTCCTTTTACATATTAGGCTAATGCTTGTGATGACCTGTCTGAGTCTCCTCTCCATTAGGCTAAATCAACACATTAATTCCTTGATTATTATCACTTTTTCAACTGGCATCTCTCCAGCACATATACCAATCCTATATATTTGAGAGTGAAAACTATCTCACCTAAACATGCTGGTCAGGCAGAGCAGTTTGCAGCCTATCTGTACATATCCCATTGATTACTTGCTCTTTGTAATAATATTAACATTCTTAACCAATGCATAGCTTGCTGGTCTATTAAAAATTACTTTTACAGACTTTCTACTCAACCATCTCTTCAATCTGTACTTGTGAAGCTCTAATTCTGCCTGAGAACACCATGTGTCTGTCCTACTGACTGTGATCCCATTTTTTTTTCACCTCTCAAATTATTTCTCCAGGCGCTTTCCTCATTTGGAATGCTAATGAGATTCCTACTCCCTCCCAACTTCATGTCAACATGTTACTGTCAGCAAATTAATACCCATACTCATCCATTTAAGAAAAGCCAGAAAGCTACGCCAGGCTCAAGATCTATGTGTAAGTCTGTCCCAACTCTGAAAATCATTTAGGAACCAAGGCTCTGAAAACGGACAATTTTATGAGCAGACATGGATTTCTGCTTTCCCAAATTTGCATAATATCCATGGCAGAGCTTTCTAAAGTTCATATAAACCACTTTGAAACATATACAAGAAAAGAGAGACAAGAAGGCGTAAGTCAGAGTTCTAAATTCCCAGTGTACTTCTTTTTCAAAAGTGCAAAGAACTCCACAAAACTCCCTGAAGTCATCAGGCATCATCAAGCGATTAGCAGTAGTAAAAACAATGTTATGTATTCACAAAGCAATTCCCTATGAGGACAGAAGATGGAAACTGGTGAGAAAAAAAGAAAAAAAAAACAACCAAGAGCTATCCATGCCAGCCTTTGCATGTCTCATTTAACACATGTTGAAACTATCTAGTTGCAGTGGTGATTTACAGTAGCTGTGACAGCTGAATACATCACTAGAGAAAGCAGCCTACATGCTGTGTATTTCTTGGGCTGCTCGATACATCACTATGTTGCTTCTTAGTCAAAACTGATGATGTTTTTCCATAGTTAAACCCTGGTATTTCAGTTTCAATCTTGACAGAAACCCTTTGCCTGGGGTGTAAACCAGCTCTGATGTAAGAAGTTTCTGCAGGGTCCCTATACCACCAGGCAGCCTGAGCAGCACACAGAGAGATAACCAGCAGGATTAGCCAAGCAAATGCTCTCTTCCCACACCATGCTGTGACCTGACACTCAAACCACAGTTGAAGCTGCAGAAAAACACCAGTAATACTTAGATTATCTTTTCCAGTAATACTGAGGACTTAGGAGTATCAGGCATACATCTACATATTGACTTTAGGAGCTGCAAAACTGGCAAAGTTGACCCAGAGCTCAGGCAAACACTGCCACACACAGTCTTCTCCTGAGTTGATCAAGACAAAGACCATCACCCAACTGTATGTGCAACAGACTTCCCCTTCCTTTCAAAACAAACGCATAGGCTCTAAGAAAATATAACTATTTTAAGTTTCTGAAGAAAACTAAATTAGCATGGTTATTTCACCAGTGGTGACTTGAGAAAGCATTCAATTAAGAAAAAGCTGACTGTTTAATCAGACAAGAATGACTATGGGAGACTTTCAGTAGCATCTGGTGGCTGTAAACAGCAGCTTTGCTCTGAAAACCAGTATCACAGGAATGATTCGGTTTAACACCGTTCCATTTTCAAATGCCTTTCCAGCCAGCAATTATATTCCCCAACATCCAGGCCTATAAACTCACACTTGAAGTGAAGGTGCCAGCTGAACTTCCCTTCTGTGCAGACTTTCCCAACAATGAAGGTCTACAGACTTACTCAGGCTTTAAGCAGTAACCATGTGATGCTGTTAGTTAACATTGGGATTCTGATCATAGGCATTTAATTTCATTTCCATTAGTTTTAGGCACATGCCTAACTAACTGATGGTCAGTACGAAATCCTGTCGATGGACAGGAAATTGTTGCATCCAGCACCCTTCACCCCTTCCATCTGTTGGTCTGGACACACTGGATTTACCACTAACGCCAGTAGTCAATATGACTTCAAACACATTACTTTAAGAAATGAGCCATTAAGACAATTTCTTTGTCATGGTTCAGAACAGAATTACATTTTATGTAAGACCTCATTAAACAGAATTTTAAAAATAATTTTTAAACTACTGTTCTCTGTGCAATAATGAAAATAATAAATTTAAGCAGGACTCTAACACAGTTACACCAGTACAGGACAGCAATCATGGAGATCTAATTCCCATACTGCTGCAGGTTACTTTGTAACCTCAAACACTTGGACACCTCAAGACCAATTCAAAATTCCCAGCATTTCTGTTTTCATTGAGTTATGAGCTTACATCTGAAAACAAATGTCACACTATGTAAAAGTAAGTATTATGTTCTGTGATGCCTCAAAGACAGCAGGTATTCTGCATTCCTGTGACCTCCTTGGACATTCCATTACTACTGGTCTTACACCAAGGTAGCAACTCCAGAGACCTAACAGGTGCAAACTAATAGGTGTGTTTACAATGTGGTACATTTTAGCAGTTACACTGCAAAAAAAAGCAACTGTAATTTCATATAACAATTCTGTTCACCTTAAACTCCTGTTGCTTGGCCATCATCACTGGCATGTGTCTAACAAGGAGGGGATGTTTCTCCTTTTTGATTTGATTCCCATCATCTTCTACACAGAACCAACCTAATAGGTTATCCTCCACTGCAATGCAAAGAACAAACAATAAACATACTAGAATACTTTCACTGAATAATCCCTTACACGCCTCTACAGGAACAGAAAAGAATTGTGTTAGGACTGGTTAATAGTGATCAGGCTGTTCTCAAGCCACATATGCATTTATAGGAATAAATGACAGCTTAAAACTATGAGCAAAAATTGAGATCACACAAATAGTGATAATGCAAAAATGACGACAACATTAACAAAATGCTGAGTCTTCTTAATGATCTTGTCAGTACATTATTAAGAGAGGAAAAGGTCCATTTACTTTAGAGTGCTATCAAACCACTCCTCAGGCTCTAGGAAATCTATTTTGCAAGCAGCTTGTCTCTGCCAGCATAAGTGACATCACTACAAACTACTATCATAAACACAGTTAATAAGGATCTTTCTCCTGGAATGATGGAGACATCCATCCTCCCTTCTTATGTTACTGTTGTTTTGCATGCCTTCAGTGAGATGCCATAAAAGGCCTGGGGTTTGAGGATGCTTTCTATCAAGGACATATCCTCGATGTTTCTCCACTTATGCATTCAAAATCCATAAAATCAGTTATCTTTGGAAATCTATGTCCCCTGTGGAAACACAGGAGACTAATAACATCACTGGAGAGCACCTTCATTATTGCTCCCACTTACATCAGGTTCGCTCGTGATAATCCCTCCAGTGAAGGCTACAGATTTATGCTAAAAAAAACCAACCCACTCAGACTTCCCCCAAAACACATTAGAAATACTGCATAGCATTAAAATGACACCCATAGGTTTGTTTCACACTCAGAAAGCTAAATAAACCAAACAGCTTTCTAGTATCTCTTAGCTAAAATCATTCTTGAGCTAAAACTGAGAAGTTTGAACCCAAAATGCATAAGTTTGACAAGTTTGTAATATCTGAATAAATAAATTTAAAATGGAGTACCGTCCTCACCTACCTGTCCCATAGTGTACCTCATTCATTTTGATTTAGATATACAATTAGCAGTGACTATCATGGACTTCTACACTATTTTAATTGTATTCCTTCATAATGAATTCCCTGTCCTATCTCTAACATAATTACTAGTAAGGATGTGTATCACTACATATTAACTGCATTGCAATTTTAACATCTGCAGAAAAGATGTTAATAAAATTATCTTTCTAAAAAATAAAATAAAAACATTAATCCATACATTAAGAACTATCTTAACTTGACAGTAAATTTAAGTAACTAAGAATTACCAAGGGCTAGTTTAGCCATTTGTAAATTGCTGATCCAGGACTGTTTGATGGCAGGGGTAAATGTATTGAACACAGCTGTAAAGAAAGTGGGACGCCCAGACCTGCAAGACAAAAAACAAGCCACTCTAAACGCATCGAGTATGAGATACAGTCAAGGCTAGAAATGTTGAGCACAATGAAATGTCACTGTTTTCTGATACTCAAAGACACAGCTCTGATACAAGCATGCAGGCTGTGATATGACACATGCCCGTCCTCCTGCACTTTACATGAAATGGTATGAGAAGAATATGCTCCTTGGTGAAAGAATGTAGCAGTGGCTGTTCCCTAGTAGCTGTCACTGACACAGCTCCTCTCTTGCTTCTTGCATCTGGAACACAGGGTTGAGGAGTGGGAGAAAAACTACAACGCTGCTCTGGAACATGCAAGTTCCTGGCATTGTGGGATGAGAGCAGAAGTCAGAGGCTAACTGTGGAGAGAGAAGAGAGGGAAGAGCTACAGATTCCCATATCCTCCCTCGTACATGAGCCCATTTAGAAAGTTTTGTAATTAAGTTTACTACTGACTTGTCCTGTTTTCCTGGGAGTTGCAGCTGAATTCTACAGCGATCTGCCGCTCTGATTTCATCTTCTTTTTTCAAAATCAGCTTTTGTAAACCTGAAGTCCAGTCATGGGCTACAGATTGGTTTAAGTTCTGAAAAATTAAAACAGCTAAGATTCAATGCCGGCCTACTGGCCTATTTCCAACAGGTTAAGTAAGGTTATCTCTGCATATAACAAACAACTCCTGGCACGTGGGCCTCATTTAATCCACATTTTAATAATGGATAATTTAGCCATACTTGTAAACACACTTCAAAAATATCTGTCAAAATTTTGCTAAGACATTTTGTTTGGTGAGTTAATCTGACATTGCACAGAGTTTGATGATGCACAAATGACACTTCCAAGCATCTGCCAGATTAAAAATGTAAATCTGTGTCAGGTGTATGCACAATCCTTTTACTTCATTTCAATGAACAGTCATACAGAATCCACAACTTCTGTTTCAAAAGAAAAATGTAACGAAAACATCTACAAGTCAGACTGCCAATATATTTTTCTTCAAATCTGTGAGCCAGAATGTTTACAGAACCATCATGAAAACTGTATCTTTCCAATCTGTGGAAGCAGGATGCCCAAACAGTAACACACTCTGGAAGCTGAGTGGTTACAGAGGGTAAAAGCTCACCTGAGTGACACTTAAAGCACCAATAGTAATGAGCTATTCCCACAAAAATGTGCACTAATTTTCCAGTTAGAAATTTATGAAAAGTGAAGTACTTTTCAGAAAGAGAAGCTGACTTCATTCCTCAACTAAACTGTTCTTATATACATCTCTACCTGGAAACACTGACTGAATTTTAAGTTTTCAAAACCTACTTGGCTGACAGGCAGCGCATGCAGAAAGGTTTTGTATATACGTTAGTGGATGAATGTCTTAGGGTATCTGTGCTCTATGTATTCCCAATAATGCAGCTGTAATTCACCTTCAAATACTTTGTACAGTTTTATCCCAAAGTACTACTTCCAGAAATTTCCTTCAAAGTATGCATTTTCACAAAATGTTATGTTTTATTTGATGCTCTTGATTCTGAAGGCAAAATATTTCAAGGGAAACTCAGCTTTCATATACATATTCACATAGACACACACATAGATATATTTACAGTCTATGATGGCAGGCTGGAGTTAAGAATTGTGCCTAGGCATACATGAAGCATATAAAACACAAACCAGCCATTTTTTAAAGTCATAAGACTATGGAGAACTCACTCTGAAATTCAGTGTTAACATACTGTATCTGTTTGCCAAAATATAAATTAAATAAAAGGGACATGAGCAAAGTCAAAGTAAATTGCTTTCAAGGCTCCCCTGAAAATCCACTTATATTGTTGTGCTTTGCACTCAGTTTTAAGTACAGCCCCCCCACGAAAGCCAGGATTATGAGCTCACTTGAGCATCAAGAGTTTCCTCCAAACAACCATCCTCCTACTACCTTGTCTAACTGCAAGAATCCAATTTCTTAAGATCAAAATGTAATTCTGTTTCCATATAAGCTTATCAGCTATTGAGCAAATGCAGATACTTGTAGTATCCACCTATGCTTAAAAACAATAAAGAAAAACAAGATTAGAAAGACAGTTGTAATCTACTTATAACTCTAAACATTTAAAAGCAAATCAATTGCTACAGTTAAACACTATTATTCTCCTTGCAGAGAGAGCTAAAGAATGTCTTGCACAGATCCTAGGGAGAGAAAATCATGCTGCTTTGCAACAGGAGCATGTTTGAAAAATAAATCCAGCTTTGTTTATTACCTGATAGTTTCCTTTAAGGCTGCATATTAATTGACTAATTTGACCAACTACATTCAAGTCATGTAAAAGGTTCTGCAGATCATGGTACAGCTGCCCTGGTCCCATGTAGAGCTTGTCTAAAATGAATAAAAACACAAGGTTTATATATAAAGATAATGGAGTTCCCAGTTAAAGGGGGAAAACATGACAAAGATAACAAAATTACCATGTATCATTATCTCTTAACAGTATGAAAGTTGAGCTTATCAAAATAGGCTTTACTCTCTCTAGACCATAAAAACAACCAATGCCCATTGTGCAGCTAGGGTCTTCATTACTTCTGAAAATCAGAGTGGTTTGTTTATACACATATCAGATATTTCACTTTGCTCTTCCAGGTTGTTTCAGCATCCCTACTGAGAGCTGATTGTGACAAGCATTCCAGGAAATTACAGGTAGCAATATATTATTACATATTAGCTTTGCACGTAGAGACGTCACCATAGGCACTTCCTTTTGGCTCACAGTATCGTTGCCTTTTAGAGTTACAATTAATAGTCAAATTTGTTAATCTGGCATTATGTGTAGTTTTAATAAGCATGAATTAAAACTGTGACAAAACATTAAAGCTTCACTAGCCCCCAAAATCTCTTGCTGACACAGAAGTTTTGCACTGCTACATCCTTTTGGTCACATGACAGAGCCAAAAAAAACTTACTTGTAACCTCACTACAGTGGTTTAAAACTCAAAACGTGTTTAACTGATCACAAGACAGCCCTTGATCACACATCTGCATCCTAACACTTAACGCAAGCCTGCAATTTTACTGAATCACTTGCCATTTTTTGCAATCATAGCTAAGTGAAAAAAGGATCTGCATTGAGATCAGCAGCAAATCTTAGCAGCAGCAGAAATATTTTTGCCTAACCCATCAATAAGTACTGACATTTATAAAATAACACCAACTCAGAAAAACATTCTGGTAGAACAAGCATTCTGTACAAATGCACAAAGCTTGCAAAGCCCTGCTAATACTTTCTGCCTCCCAGACATGATGTTAGGAATGGGATGGCTGTATACTTTTTGCGGAAACAACGCTTGTCCCCCTTGCCAAAAACCCCACCCCATCTCATTCAGAGTCAGCATTTTTCCCTCTGGCAGAATGACAGGAACCGGGCTGGGTTATCTTTCCAGGAAACCCCTGCAGATCATTTCACTCACACAGCTCAGTATCCAAACTACAGATCCTTCACTCGTACCACAACTTGGGAGGCTAGTCCATGGGCAAACTTCCCTGGAGCAGAAGGATTTCAACGCTGTGTTGGCAAGAACATGACCTAAATATAATGCAGGCTGACAGCTCTGCAGACAGATCAGGAGCACGGATGGGAGCTACCCCTCCCCACCTGGCTGCCAGGGCAGATGGGTGCTGGACACAGCATGGTTGTCAGCCCAGACATCGCTAGTACCTCCCTTCACTAAGTCTGCTACAGGGGCACAACAAACCAAACACAAAGCTATCAGAACAGCAGAATCCAAAATAAACAAGACAATTCTTAAATTACCTTTATATTTTCAGTTATGTATCAAAATAACTGTTTTTTCTGAAAGGCATTCTCCTATTTAGAGGTGGATCAAGGCCACCACTGGATGTTTCTCTTCAACATAATTCACTATATTAAGCTAGGAGTCTGCCTTACACCTTGATGAGGATAAAATTTCAAGGCTCAAGGAAAATGTTAAGGGTTACTTTATCTCTGAATTCTCACCTTCACTGCAAGAAAATGCAACATAAAGCTGAGATATTACAAGAACCCATAAAATTCCAAATTATTCTCTTGCCTTTAAATCTTCTGGTGAATTGAATCGACGTAAGGATTTCTGTGCACTGCCCTTGAGCACTGAACAGACGAATGACCGCACTTAGTACTATTTGCCCAGCCAGAGACATAACTTCAATCCACCCTTCTTTGCCTGTTCTGAATGTTAATTAAATGAACAATCTAGCCTTCCTTACACTGAACAACAGAACAGTCCATAAGAAAGGACATTGCATTTATTGTACACAATGAATAGATGTGACTTCAAAGTAGAACTAAGAAGAAGAGTTTTGAGATCTTGGTCAGTTGAGTTGTCTTCAGATTTGTTTTAAAAGAAAAATTAAACACCTTTCTGGAACTGCAGACTCCATACTTTCATTAATCTGCTTTTTCACTTCATCAATCCAAACACTTGAAAAATTATCATCTGAAAGTTGTAAATACTTCTTTCTTTGTATCCCTCTTGTGTTAGCTTACACCTTTTTTCTTACTAACAGATACAACAATTATAATGCATTAGTTAACAAAAGAATTGTTAATTCAGAGACACATCAAATTGTTGATTTTAAACAGGGGTACTTGTGAAGAAAGGGGTGGGTCAGTGTTAGTAGAAGTCTGGTGGAATCCAGCCAAAAGTCACGGTAACATGTTAGGCACTGTAAAGAACACAAATGAAATCAATCTTGCCCCAAATTTCTGTAACAAAAAGATAATTTCTGCAAAACAAAATTTAGGCTGCTTAAAAACAATTGGCAGTTTAAGTTGCAATTTAGTTTTCTGCAGAAGTCCATTCACTTACCTGTCATTTATAAACTCGCCTACTAAACGCACCAAACTACTGGACTGAAAAATGTACAACAAAGATATCTGAAATTTATCCCTGTGAGTTTGAACCAAAAGAAAGTTTACACCAACCAGGCTTAAAAAGCCAAAAGCTTTGTGATGATTCCCTTGTACACGATGGATATTTTCACTCAAGTGAATTAGATTATTATTAAGGTTTAAAAGCTGGGACAGCTCTTCACAGCTTCATAAAGTCAGAGGTACCGGTAATTTTGTTACTGTTGAAAGCAGGTTGGAGAAGCGACATTAACCTGCAACATGTAACAAAGGGCATTCAGGCAGCTCTTAGATGCTGAGGGTTTTATGCCATGGTCTTCAACCGAGGCTATAAAGAAACCTTTACTCCTTACAGGGATGGACTTGCCCTGTGCAGTATATACATCCACCACATCAGAAAACAGCTGTCATCTAGAATACTCTTCCTAGAGCTTCAAATGCTTTTACAAATATCCTTTTTCCAGCCTTGGGAATAAGGCATAAATCCGCAATTTCATTCAGTAATTGTCATATGAGTCTATTTTGTCTGCACCATGCATATTTTATAGGCTTTTAATAAGTCAAGATAAAAAGGATGCAATAAGACGAGTGTCAAAGCAAATAAACTAACCTAGCATCTGAAATTGTGTCACATGAAAAAAACAAACAGAAGGAATTTTAAGCTCATTCATTACAGACCACATTCATAGCACAGGAAAGGAAGTCAAAAAGCAAATCAATAAATAATTGAAGAGAGTCTGCTTCCATGCTCTGATGTTCTAGAAAAGACATACAGTCAAATTAAGAAGAAATTTTAATAGTCAGTCAAGGACTAGATCAATAGGAACAGCAAATATTTTTTCATAGAAGTCCTTAGTGGGAACAAACTGGAACATAGAAAAGCAGCTGGGCTTCAGAGAAAAGCAATGATGGCCTCAGAAGAGAATTCTCCAACAGCTCACTGCTTGATTTGTGTCTAGATGAGTCACAAGTTATAGTAACTTCATCTCTGAACTGGGTCCTGTAAGGGTTAGAATCATAGAATCCCAGAATATCCTGAGTCAGAAGGGACCTACAACAATCATGGAGTCCAACTCCTGGCTCCACACAGGGCCAGCCAGGTCAGAGCATGGGACTGAGTGCATCGTCCAGATGTTTCTTGAACTCAGGCTGGGTGCTGTGACGACTGCCCTGGAGTTACTCTCAATCTCTTTTACAACAAAATGTTGACTACCAGTTGAGGTGGCTGAGAGCTGCTTGACAGAGGGTCAAGCAGCTGGGTGAAGGAGGTGGGGTGGTACACTGGTATGCTCATCAAACGCGCTTCTTGGTTCACAGCCAATGTCTGTGTCAGCCCACACGTGCTCCCTGACCATTCAGTTGATGGCTATTTTTGGGTGGGTGTTCACTTTTTCTTTTTTCCATAGAGAGCAGTAGAAAAACTCTTGGCTTCCCTCCAAAGCAGATACATGGCTGCTTTCTTTTTGTACTTTGAAGTGCTTCACAAATGATAAAGCTATTTCTTATTTCTAAGCCACTCTTGCCAGTTATCGAGCTCCTAAACAATTTATTTTTCTAACATGGAAAAAAACCCTCCATGAGTTTAGAGAAGGTTCTCCCCATCTCTACACATCCTACGCGTTACAGAGGATGGTGTGCCCAGGCAGGAGAGAGAGCAGTGTGCTGTAGCCAATACCCACACATATGTCTTTGGAGGCAATGTCTTTTGCATTCCACCTACAGATCAAGGGTGAAATCCTGGCCACATGTAAGTTAGCAGGAGCTTCTTTCATCGGCTCTTTTGTTGCTAAGATTTTACCAGAGGAATACGTGCCTCCCTGCAACAGGCAAATTTACTGGCAAGAGCCAGCAATTAATTCTAAACACCTAATTCCTTGCTCAGCATCATGATGAAATATATTCAAAGGTTAAAAGAACCCACAGGACTACCACTTGCTTTAGAGGGGGGAAAGGAAGTCAGAATTTAAATTGACTTTTGCTGCTATATAAAACTGGGGAGGGAAGGTTCTGCTTTTTATAATAATTGCTCCTCAGTTGAGACATATTTGAGTATAATACTAAACACTTGTTTTACCTGCTCATTTCCAAGCCTTACTCTCAGCACCACAGCTTCAAATTCATCAGTTTTTCCCGATTTCAAGTAATTCTTATAATTGAAATAGAAACAATTTCAGCCCATTTACATCCAGCCACTTTCAAAGCCTGCAGGAAACTCCCTGGGTGTGGCTAAAGACAGTTTGACTTGGCTCTGGCAAAATTAAAGTTTGGAAAGCCGTGAACAAATACACACATGCAAGAGAAGTGTCTGTGTATTAACACTTGGGTGTGGGCAGCAAGGGGAGAATTCCCACCTCTGGCAGCAGGCTGCTTTCCTAGGGAGCGCAGTCAGCAGCCACAGCTCTTTCCCTGCACGATTGCACAGCAGCAACTGCTTTAATGGGCGCTGGCAGAGCAGCTGCTCTCCTGGGATTGCTGTCCATTTGGTTCATCTAAATTTTCAATTCTCACAGGCACCACAAGCATACTGAGTATTATAATCCCAAACTGGTGATTCTTCCTTCCAAACTACTAAGGAACACATTTATTTACCACAGTGATTTGTTACTTGCATGCATTTCTCATTAGCTTTTGCTGTGTGCTCCAATTCTCACTTGTGAATGACTAATTTCTCATAGATTTATGCTACTAAAGGGGAAAAAGTGTTACAATGCCTAGAGTAAATGCAGTCACCCGTAATTTAAATATCTATTCTGGCGTAAACAAACATAATGGCTCAGGTGGTCCCTTCCCATACTAACCTCATGTTTATTCCTCATTAGGAGGATTTCTTCAAATAATATTATTACATAAAACCAAATGGCATGCAAATAAAAGCTTCACTCAGCATACTCTCAATATTGCAACTATTCTTGCAAATGTTTCTGTGTTATGTATCATGTTAAAGACAAAGGCTGTTACCAGATACGCTCCTGGACATCTCTTTTACTGCCAAGTATGTAATCTGGACAAGATCTGCCCTGAGTATTATAGTAACGAACTTTCCCCCACATGGTTCAAAACCACAATACAGTAGTATAAATTGCTTTGGAAATAGCCATATTAACATGAAGTGAGAACTGATGCATCATGGAAATTCAAGGTCCTCAGAAAGATTACTTTGCTTCTGAGATGCAGAGCCCTGAAGTCAGACTAGCTGTTACACGCGATAGGAGTTCATGAATCCTCACATTGAAAACCACACCCAAAACTGAGGAAGGCTGTGTTCCTGACTTTAGTTCTTCAGTGGTGATACAAAATTAATAATACACTTTAAGAACATGCCAGATTTGAAGACTGCCCTGAAAGGCTGGTAGATCCCAAAATTGACTTGCCATTTGCAATTCAGTCTTTGAGGCTGAGAGCTTTTGTATTGCTTCCTCCCACCGAGCCATCTGTGTGCATCCAGGCAGCATACTGAAACGTACAAGTGTTATGAAGGGAAAAGACTTGGAAAAGATTCAATCCTCATCTTAAGCATAAAAATCACCTGGGATGTGGGGAGAAATTACATATGTGGGAGGTAGCTTTAAAAGTTGCTATGCCTGAGGAAGGCATAATAAACTGGTACTTGTATAGAATTACGCACTTAGACCAGATAATAAAACATAGGCCCCTTCCAGAATGTTTAAATTCACATTTAAACCTGAGAACCTCATACAGTGTTCTGGAAAGCAGAGCATCATGACACCAGATGAATGTGTGATCAGTTCATATTAAACAAGACAGATTTCAAGAGACTGTTAACATGTTTAGGTTAAACCATGATGATGTAGCAGTAATATATTTCAAATCACTTAAGTGCAGTTAGAACTGTTCAACTGTTTTGTGTGAAATGTGACTTTGTCCCAGAAAACAGAAACCATTAACAAAACCCAAGATTCAATTACAGTAATCGAAGAATTCTTCCCCTATACTTGGTACTGAATCTGGCTCCTAGAGATACACTTGTACACAAAACAGAACAAATGCGTTACAGCTGGTCTGGGGAAGAGAACTTGTCAAACAGAGGAAAGGCACTCTCCCTGAGAAGGTCTGATGGAACTAATTTTCTCAGTGCAAGTAGAAAAGGAGACCTTTATGTGGCATTTCCATATACAAGTAATCTATCTAAGCAACAGATAAACAGAGCAGGCAAAAAGATTATGAAAATTGGAATACCAGGAACACTGTCATTAATTTAGCATAGATACTGACGCCCATTGTTAAGTGTTATTCCCTGTCCTTTTACAAACCCCTTTGTAGCAACACCTAACTTTCACTGGAAGGCCAGCAATGAGGATCCCCTGCTGCACCAAAACCTTCCCTTGCACAGAACTTGCCAAATCCTAACCCCAGCTACACACAAGGGAGGTACCTCCATACCTCTGATCCCTTCTGTTTACAAACTGCATGAGCATTACAGCCAGCACAAAGGCGATGAGATTTTATTTTTAGGTGCTGAACTACAAGCTCCCTGCATGTTGTGTTACATAAACAAAGCCCTTGACAGCTCCCCCAGCACCACCCTCCTCCTTTGTGCTTT
The DNA here is from genome assembly GCA_022605575.1 of Laterallus jamaicensis coturniculus. Taxonomy (NCBI): domain Eukaryota; kingdom Metazoa; phylum Chordata; class Aves; order Gruiformes; family Rallidae; genus Laterallus; species Laterallus jamaicensis. Next base: position 91,651,818 of record JAKCOX010000001.1, read on the forward strand.
TCCACTTGCTCACTCATGCTGCTCCTGTTTCCATAGACACCTCAGAGAAGCATGTGCGTGGGTTATGTTTTCTCCTTTCTCCTTCACAAGAGCATTTTAATAGCCAATTGGAATTCCAGTAAAGTAATAAAAACAAGTACCCTGTGAAACAAAAATCCTGGTTTAAGACCTAAACAAGCCCACATGTCAATTTAAGTTCATAAGAGAAAAGCAGACTTTCTGCCTTACCCATATTTGTTCTTTAATGCCAAATACAAATTCATCTTCTCCATAGCTGCACGTTCCCCAAAAAACCTGAGCCACCACAGCTCCACTGTAAGTCACCTGAGATTACATCACTCTCTCAGGTACAAGCTATACAAACATTCAGAAAGTGGTATCAGTCTCCAGGTTTGGAAATTGGAGCAAATAAGAAGTCAGGAATGATCTCTGGAAACAAGAGCTTAGTTGACATACATGAATGAAAAGCAGAGTAGCTACTGACATGTAGTTTTTACAGCATAACCCTAAATTAGGTTTAGTAACCTACTACAGAAAGAAGCAGCACAAACACGTATGTAGTATTAAGTGATAAGCAATAAACCCCTGAGATTACTAGAACACAAGCTAGTAAATTCAGATGTGGGGTAAGCAAGCCTAACTACTAATAGAGTCAGGACTGATCATCATCATCAACCATGAAGAGCATTACCATAAATATGAAATGACATTATTCAGTCTAATTATACTTTAATCATGTAAGCACCTAAAGGTAATCTTTATGAGCCTAATTACTAAATGTGATAAGCTGAGCCTCTGAAACTCTTTAATGCGTTTACTCTCACTACCATGCAAGACAGGGGAGTTCTTCAAGTCCTAATCACAACAAATGTGTACTACATGCCACCCCGCTCACCTACAGCAGGGCTGGGAAGCAAACCTCACAGGGCTTAACTCTGACAAAGTATTTTTAACATGCTTCACCTCCCTCTCAGCTGTTAATACCTTGCTCTCAAATGGTAATTAGGTGAATGCTGAGACCTGTCTCACTATATGCTCACTGTATCAGATCTAAAGACCAAAGAAACAGGTTGCACAAAAACTGCAGTCCAACCACAAAACTGCTTATTCACACAGCTTGAGCAACGTGAAGATAAAATCAACAGCTTGCAACTGAGTCAGGTACTAAATTCATAGTGCTACACCCTTTGCGAGTGAAAATTATGCAAGAACACCAAGGAAACGCAAAACCTCTTGGGATGGTGAGAAGTAGCTCAGACATAGAGAACATGGCTTCAGGATTATATTAAACTACAGCTAATCCTGACTGTGCAGGGAATCTCAGAGATAAATGCCACAGAAGCAGATGTACTGTGCCAGAGATGAGGAAGGAAGCAAAAGCAGTAGGGAACAGGAGGAAGAAACACTGGAGTCTGGATACGAGATCCCACAGCTCAGCTCCTCAACATCACACTAGCCAGGACAATGGTCAGGTGTCTTCCTGGACAGATACACATCAGAGAAACTCCAATTCCTGGCTCTGTTCCAACAAGAAAGGAAAGCTCTGGAAGCAAATGTACTTTAGAGTGAAAGAAGGTGCCATGGCCCTTTCCTCTCAGGTCCAAAGTGTAAGACTGAGGGGAGCATGGACCTGGAAACCCCTGCTCTACTCAGGGACACAGGACTTCTGGGCTGCGCCTGCCTGGGCATGAAGGGCAGAGAGGAACTGGGTTTGAGAAGATAAGCACTGACATAAACAGACAGTGAAAGCACATGTGTGAAGGCGGTTAATCAATGAAAGCAGTGCAGGGATCTTAAGACAGGCCTGCAGGTGACTGTAAAGTGGCCAAGCTGACAGAGGTTTACACTGGAGCTCCCACCAGACGACCTATAACAACTCATGTGGACACTGTACTGTGAGGAGTTTACCTCTCTCTTTCATACCTGCTGATAGCTACGCTTCTACTCATTTTACTATTCTGTGTCAAGGCATGGACAAAACCTCTGGCAACAGGAAAAGGTTTATAGGTGAACATCAAGCCCTATAACCACTGAAACAAATACAAAAGTCAAAGAGAAAAATCTCAACCCAATTAGGTGACACAGACACATAACACCTAATTTATTCTGTGCCTAATCCACCAGCTAAAAACATGTATCCGCTTAACGAGCAAACTATTTAGTGTCACCCAGTTTCCTCAGTTGAACAGGCTCTTTGGAATTAGATTTATTTAACATTTCTGGTCTTTCACTCACATACATCAAAGACAATTTACATTTATGAACATATTACATCTCCTTTAGCGGACAATATTATTTTCAAGAGTTTTAAAATAAACATTAACATTATTACTCCATACATATTTCACAGAGATGAACATTAGTTCAACTAGCAATTCATGCCACATTATCCTTTTAAAAAACTTAACACCAATGTCAGAGTTGATATGCCACTAAATATTTAGTCTTCCTTACTCTGGACATTGTATTACAACAGTCTGACCTTAAAGTGATGATGAAGCTGAGGTTTTTTTCCTTCCCTGATTCTATTATTTGTCATTTGACAAACCAGAAAAAAACCAACTGATCCCACCAGCTTTCACTGCAATGGCTATCACAGCAGCACTATTTCTGTTTTTGAGAAGAGCTGTCCTTTCACTGAGCGAGGCATTGACAGAAACACAAGTGCACACTGTAGTCCACCAAACCTGTTTCCCTGGAAACACTCAGACACTTACACAAAGTGACTGCATCAGACATAAGGAAACTTGGGAGAATCATGCCTGCACGTTAGCATTGCCACTACTACATCTGACAATAAACAAAACCGACAAAGATCAAAACCACAGGCAAGTGGCAAGGCAGTACAAATGTACCTCTGGAAGTCTGACCAGAAAAAGGAGAGAAGCCATGCTTTAGTAGTGCCAAGGTTTAATCTCAGTTATGAACTGTAAACATGTGAAACAAAAAATAACACTAAAATGCAGCCAGACACAGACGTGGTAACATGTTTTTTCATTTTGCTGTTACGTCCTACGCTCATCGCTGTGTGATATATAGTACAGATGGGTCTTGCTCATTTTCTCTTTCAGCCTTTAGCCATATGGCCCAAATTAAATGGTTCTCTACTTAAGTAATAGGCTATGGTGTGTATGGCTCCTAATCAACATGATCATCAGCAAAACACTGCTGACAGGCACTGGTTTCCCCCCCAGAAATGGCAGGATGCTTAGCGCTCTCCCTTTGCTTCTTCAATGTCTGTAGTCTGGTCTTTTAAAGCCACATCTTGTACAGCTCACCCCTTTTATTCTTGGGAAGCAGAGAACAGATAACTCTGGGTGGTCACCATCACTGTGGCATCAAACAGGCATTCATTTCAGCATGGAAACCGCATTTCATAATCCCCAACAGCTTACAGAAAGTGCTGCAAACTTGTAGTAACATGTGTCAAGAGTCTGAGAAACTGAAACTCAGGCCAGTATGTTCGACTTTTTCTCCTGTATCCTCCTTTAAATGGCAGTGAAATACATGTCTTTTCAATGATTTTATGTACAGATACTTATTGTGGTTTGAGGAAGGCTGTTTTGGGTTTGCACAGCATGGTTTGTGGCAGGGGGGAGGCTGCAGGGATTTAATTTTATTCCCTGTTGAGTCTGTTTTGCCTGTGATGTTAATTGCTGAATGATCTCTCCCTGTCCTTATCTCAACTTGTGAGCCTTTCCTTGTATATCTTCTCCTCTGTCTCGCTGAGGAGGGGACTGATAGAGCAACTTTGGTAGGCATCAGACCTCCAGCCAGGGTCAACCCACCTCCAAGGCATATTTAAAGTATGTTGTATTAACATGACACATTAAACACAAGTTGTATTCATTGATCCTTCACCCACAGAATCATAGAACGGTTTGGTTTGAGAGGTACCTAGGTCATCTAGTCCACCCCCCACTCCCCCCTCAATGAGCAGGGACATCTTCAACTAGATAAGGTTGCTAAAAGCTCTGTCCAAACTGTCCTTGAGTGGTTCTGAGGATGGGTCATCAGATGTGAATGCTGAATCTGTTACTTTCAGTAGCACACAGAGGAGATGACATCAATGCACGTATCAACACCACTGTGTTGAAGAACATTCACTACATAACATTACAGAAGGAAGAAACACAATTAAGGAAAAGGTCTCCTTTGGAGTTTTTCATTTATAAAAGTACTCCTCTTTTCCTATATTAATTCAAATTTTAAGTACTATGAATATGTCTGTGCTTCTGCACATAGACCATTTGGGAAGAAGAGGAGAACAGCAATAGCCTACTCGAAACAGCATGTGGAATTACTAAGGTTGAATTTTTATCTTGCAACTTTCTGCAAATGTTTCTACATAAGAAAATTAACAGATCTGACCTCTCCGGCACACAAAGTAACGACTTCCCTAGGAAACATCCAGTTTGGATGCCAGAGACTCATACTCACAGACTTTCAAGACTAATTCCATTACAATGAAACAGGACTTTGCCTGTTTGCTCTCTCTGCCAAAGAGCTGAGACTTTAATACTTCTCCATGTTCATAACTAGAACTCATAGTCTACTTTTGGTGCTGGGAAGAACAACAGGATTAAGGCAAAATCACACCAAAGACAGAAGCAGCATAGCAGAATATACTCTGGGAAGGAAAATTTTCCTGTTTCTTCCTGCCCCTGCCTCAGGCTACATACCTTCTCCTGCCAAAAGACGTGAACATAGCACTACCTACAGGTGTTCTCCTCTAGAATTCAGAGACAAAAGCCTGGTATGCAAAGGAGCACTGGGCACAAAACCGCAAACTGGTGATTCTGCCAAGTGAAAACCAAGTTCACGCAGCGCTTGCTTTCTGCCTCAGAACAGTACTAAGCATGCCCTTGATTTATACATACTCATAAAACCTTTCAACCCTTCTGCAGTTGCATATTACAGCCTGTATGAGACGAATTCAAATTCAGCTCCTAATTTCTCTGTAGCACGCACCCAAAGTAAGGTTTGCATCATGCAGCACTGCAGAAAGCTGAAAGCACCAATTACATTCAGCCAATAGTAAAGTGAGATAGTTGCCTCCTCATAAAAAGGATTCTGGCAAAGAAAAAAGTGCCATAAGATAAATGTAACTAATAACCAGTAATCCATCCAGAATCCTTGCTAATAACAACAGCAATGTGAGAATATCAACCTTACAGGCATCAAGTACTTACTCTGGTGCACTGCAGACACAAAACAACTCTTCTGCTATCCTGAAATGGAATAGGTGGCCCCCACCCCAATACCTAATCCTTTTACACAGTATCATCATTATTCTGTATGTCTCCAGCTCCTTTCGACTGGAAAGAAGAGCTGAAAATAAGGTGCGAGACACTACCTCATGGAAGCAGCATTTTGCCTGCAGCATTCTAAATTGTTCTTGATCATTAGATGTTATTAAAACCACATTCTGCGAGGCCACTGGGATTTCACCACAGCAGTTCCTTGGTATATTTTGAAAGCAGAGGGAAACAGAACACAACTTTATGATGACTCTGAAGTCATGCAGTTTCAGGCAGAGAATGACAACATTTTGCTGGTAGTGCTTTGTAATTTGTGGTAAATACCCAACAGTTGCACCACTGATGCAGTACTTCCACAATAAAGGTTATGTCAGCATCAACCATAAAATGCAGCATTTTGATGATGCAAATAAACAAACAACTGTGAACTATCACACAAAGCCCTGCCATTCCTTTCCCTCTGCAGGAAGGCTGTGCTCTCTGAGCTTCTATCACCTTCAGCAGCCAAGATGACTGGATCTAAGGGGAACCCTTACAGAGTAACCAGCACCATCAGATGCATGTTCCAACTTGTCTGTACAGGTCAATTTGGACAAGTCTGCATTCAGAGGAACAGCTAGTGCAGGCACAGCAGTACAGACAAATAACGAGGCTCTGGTCTTCCTCTTTCATGACCAATGATATTCAATTTAGTTGGATCACTTGGCAGAAACTGATTCACACTGAGGGAAGATTTATTAACTTGTACAACCAGTATCCTTCATATTCTTTTTCTTATATTTGATTCCTTTTATTAGAAGACTGAATTAATACAACAACCAGAGCTTACCAAGAGAACCATTAGCTCAACTCATCTTTTGCCTACTGAGTACCATCGAACCTGAAGGTTTAGAATAAAAGCAATGTACATCATCATTTCATTTTTCTGTGATATTGACACCAAGCATCATGAAACCTCTTGACTTTGAGTCAAGTAGGTTCTACTTGACTGTTTGGGTGAGGGTTTTTCTTTCTCCACTCATGTTCCACTTTCCTGTCTGATCTCGATGACAGGCAAAGATTGGGTCTAATTGGCTGTGAAGCTGATGCACAAAGTTGCAGCTGTTCATCCCACACTCACCTATGAGAGGGGCCCCTAATTTTAAGTAACATGCTCCCTTATATACACTCCTCTCAGGGTCATGCACACAGCAGCTGGTAAATGATAAGAGCTTTAACCACACTAAATAGTCCATTAATGCTTAAAAGGAGTTACAAGAATGAAGTCATCCTTGAAATTGAGGGATAAGTACCTACAAAAATTTTCCATGGCTATTTACAAAGGGAGCAGCAAGAAGACGACCTGACAGTAACCACCCTGGAGCATATGGGGATATTAAATGCTGCAGCTGCACAGACTATTCTGAAGTGTAATGCTTATGTCTCCTTACAGAACAACTGTAATTCATGAGGCTAAGGGATGCAATATGAAATAAATGTAGTGTAAATTAATGCCCAAAGCTAGCACTGAAACCCATGTAAATTATAGTCCATTAACAGGTATCACAATCTAGATATATCAAATGCACATAAAAATACAATACTTGGGCAAAATACAGGATTAAAAAATAGTTCATTATAAAAGAAAGGCCAGCTACTGAGTAAACTCTTGAAAATCATACATCTCTTGAGGGTAGTTGGCAGGCCTGTTGGAGGGATTTAACAACCACAGAAAAAAAATTGCAAACTTCAGAGCTTGAGATCAGTTTTGGAGAGAAGCTAGGAGGAAACTGCCTTATGACATATTAAGAAAAAACCTCAAAAGCTTGATTTTCCTGAAGTTCCTGTTACTATGTTTGAAGCATGGGGTACTATGAATTTAAAAGAAGTAACTTCTAACCTACAGTAACCACTTGTGCCCCAACTCCACAGCAGTGGGGTGGCTGGTCATTTTTATTGCGAGAAACTTCCTTGCTTTAACTATGGGATAAAGAACACATGCACAACCACCTTTCTGCATGCCCACACACGTTCATGCTTTAAAACTCTTCATGCAGAAAACTAAATCAGAACAAATACAAGTAATGCATGTTGCAAGGCAGGAGACTGGCCATCACTTCATGGACTCTCAGTTTCCAAGGTAAGAGGTTGTATTACTGTTCATGTTACAGAAGTCTTCGTGCACAAAATGCTTTCCTTTGCTTTCAGTAGCCCACTGAAATTCAAATATTACAGATTGCTTTGTTAAATGTCAAAGTCACTAACTCCTGTCACTTACTTGGCTTAGAGTTAATGACGACGTTTTCAGCAGAGTGCTGGGGTGGAAACCTGCAGTTCTCTCCTTGGCCCTCGCTGCTGCCATACTCTATGACTTCCACTTGCCCCAGTGGTACGCTCCACTTCAATAAATACCTCTGTCCAGTTGTCACGGTGCCACTGCTTTCGTAGGAAGAGCTGGAAGATGCACAAATTATTGCTGTGACAAGCAACTATGTTTCACAGGATCCTATTTATTATTTCCACTTCTGAAATCTTCTGTTTCTCAGCCTGAGTTTCATGCACAACTTCAACCAATACATACATCAGGCTGACTTTGGTGACTGACCTTTCCTGTGGGCACAAAGAACAGCTATGCAGGTGCTGATAATCTTTACAAAGAGCACAGCACTACCAATAACAGTCCCTACATTTCTATAACAAAACATAAATGAACATTTTTTAAGATCAGTGCCCATTTTTATATCATTATATAGTGATACTATTATATAAGGATGATACGATGATACCATGCCTCCATCTTTTCTGAATTCTTTTGGCTTGTGCTGCCTTTCAGGACAGCACATGAAACACCACTAAAAAGAAGTAACCGCTGTGTTTAGTGAAATACGGATGATGGGACCTTTGAACAACTACTGGCAGCAGGAAAGGCAATGTAACCTCCCAAGGGCTGAAAAGCTAACATTTTTGCTGAGCCCCACAGCCCAGGATGTTCTTTACTGCAGACCATTGCAACTACTGTGCCTTCTGAGAGCAATCCCAAATGAGCTGCTGCTGCTGCTAAAGCAAGCATGTGTGTGTCTCAACAGGCATTTCAGAGGAAACAGCATGTTGAGGAAGCTTGCTTGGACTAGAAATGGCATTAACACTCCTTTTCCTTTGTTTCCTTCATTCCCTTATTCAATCACATATAGCAAACACAAAGGATAGAAGAGGTGTTAAAGTAAACAAAAAGAGTTTATTTCACAGAAAGCATGACAGAAATAAAGAAGTTGAATGCTCAGAAGAAAACTCAGCATTTATTGTGAATAGTACCTTAACACTGATGTTCAGCTACTCAGCGACCCAGTCACAAGAGTCATACTTTTGTTTCATTGAAGAGACAAGTATGAAGAACAACCACAAGTGCCACAGCTTAAGTAAATATTTATAAACTCTTTATCTAGTTTAGAAGAAAGAAAACAAGACAAGGCAGGACACAGCTGTACAGTCACTAAGGATAGTGTCCACCCCATCCAACTTTTACTTAAAAGCAAGGCTGCCTGTTAGAGAAGATACATGTAAAGAAAGACCTTCCAAGGGTCACGTACGTTGTAGAAATACAAAACTGGACTCTGACCATGGTCCCCAGGTTCCCAGCCCATCAGACCTTTTCTGTAAAGGCTGGACAGAAGGTGAGCAGATATATGCTGCTCGGCAAACTGTCAAGCTTCTGGAGCAGTCTACAGCTCCAGGGTAAATCTGCAGTCTTGGAAGATTTTAATGGTCCACATTTTCTCTGTTAGCATGTACCATCACAGTAATTTGTGATACGAGCAACATTTGAATGTGAGTGTGACCTTGGCATACAGAGTAACAGTAATAATTACTGCCAACTAAAACACAGAAGGCACTATGAAAAAATGCTTTCTTCAAAGCAATTTAGCTTTAATCCTTCTATGTTTGGTCTCAGAGACAAAAACTCTTCCTCAGCTGGAAGTCTGTTAGCGAGTTCCAGGTTTTTTTCTGGCTATGTGCGTTAGATTTGTGTTGTGTTGTGTTTTTTTTAATCTGCAATTTGTATCAAGTTACAGATGTGTGTGTGTGACTATGAATTTAAGGAGAGGAGAAAAAATATCCTACCTTGGCATGCCTGCATGCCACTAAAGACAAATACACAGTAAGAGCTAAACACTAAAGAGTATTTCCATCTGTAATCTCCAACTGACACAATTTTCTTATAAATTCACTGTAGAACTTCCAAACATCAGCAGGCAATTTAAAGGACTGTAAGAAAGCTAGTTATCCATTTATTATAACTCCTGGTAGAAATCATTAGCCACAGTAAAAACAATGATAAAAAAGAGAGTGTAACTTTATTCCAGCTGAAGCTTTAATGATCATTTAAAGAATACTCATCAAGTCTTACCGAACGTTTACTGTGGCACACATCAGCACATCGTTTAACATGAAGAGTCGTCGTTCTTTGGTTTTGATAATTTCTCCTTTGTCATTGTAAACTGTCTCGACCATATCATCGGTCCGTATAAGGTATCTGTTCCCACTGCTGAGCAGCTAGACGTTAAACACAACCAACACTGTATGTTATACATGCTACACCCAACATCCACTGAAAAGAATGCAGGAAAGTACAACGGGTTATCACTCGCCATCATAGCACAAGTGTTTGTAGGTGGATTTGCCAAGTGAATGAAGCCTCTTTACTGATTTGGTTTTCAATTAAAGAACCATTAACTTCTGCTGCCAGAAGTATGGCCTGCAGGAGTTTTTGGTTTTAATATGGAACGTAGTTACTCTGAAAGTCCTCCACACTGAAAATGGTCCCCTAGCAAAGAAAAAAAAATAGTATCACAGCTTCCAGCAGTTGTTTCCTTCCCTCACCCCTTCTTTCACAGTCCATTTCAGTGCCATGCATGGTCCCAGCTGTCCCAAAGGGGAGGTCAGGGTGGAAGAAAGAAGAGGGTTCAGTTCCACCTGCTCCATCCACCTGGGCTCACAAGCCAGCTGAGGAGTGTAGTTGGCATATTGTCACAGACTGCCAAGAAGATAACATGTACATAAGATGTATGGCATGTAAATTGCTTCTGACATTTGACTTCAGGGGCTGGGGAACAGCGCTATGAGCAAGAACCGATTCCTTGCAAGGTCAAATGCACCTCCGTAGGGACCAAGAGAACAGGATGGTCTGTAACTCGCCATTTCCTATCCATCCACCTCTTTCATCACCTGTTTCACCCTGCCCAGCGTTGTTCCAAAACTATTAAGCCACAAGACACACAGGGCCTTACATGAACTGGAGTGATTATCCAGGTATATCTCAATTTGTCCCCCTGGTGCAGAACACACAAGACTAATGAAAAAAACCCTCCATCTGCTCTTGGAAAAGGAACTTAGCTTTAATCCTTCAATCATTTGTAGATGATTAGTAGCTACTTCAATAAGCAGGAGTATGAAAATTACAATGTAACATGTCAGAATCCATCTTTTAATGTGCTGAGAAGGGAAATAATATTCCAGTGTAACAAATTCAGTATCCCATTTCTATAAATATGCTAAGACAAGTACGTTCTTGTCTACTTTCTTTCCTGAAAGCTGTGCTTTTATGCATCATAAAAATAATCTTTGCACTCCTTCAGCATGTCCCCATAACTGCATCCCAGAATGGGTCCAGTGAAATCATCTGTAACTTCATTACCACAATAACAGAAGTATTTATGCCTCATACGAAATTAAATTTTTAATTTATCAGATGATGTACATGAGACTTTATCACAGGATGAGGAAACAGCTTCATACATTGCTGAAGAATACAAATACTGCTGCTGCTATTTCAGCATGTCGCCTGCTCCAGCACAAGTGGTTCAACCAGTGAGCCAATCCAGTCCTGGAGATAGCTCACATACCACACCTACAATTAGAATAACCCTGTGTTGTTGTGCACTACAGAAAAATCTCAGGTGTCTCTTTGGTGCCTGTTCTAAAGATTGCTGAAGGCCCAGAAAGGAATAATATACTAACTCTTCCATCACACATTCTTAATTCCTCACCTTGTTCAGGTAACGTTCGTTCATTGCTTTTGCTATCTGCTTTATCTCACAGCGCTGATCTGCATCCCTTTTCCTTTCATTTAACTTCTCCGCCAGCGTTTCGAGTTCCGTAAGAGCCATCTGTAGAGGTAACCTGTCGGGATGTCCTTTATTAGTGTTCTTCAACATATCCTGAGCAGCAGGGAAAAACAACAAAAAACATTTAAAAGAAATCAGACTTAATTTCAAAGTCAGGTTCAAAAGACTACAGGATGTATTAATTGCTACATTCATTACCCACCTAATATGAAGACCAAGATGACTAGTGAACACCTAACAACAGCGCATCATTTATTTTCCTGAATACCTTGGAAGTTCTTTAAAAAGATACTGAATGGGGTCCCACACTGCTTATTTAGCATAAAGTACAACAAAAGAGCATGAAAGCAAGTATAAAAAATGCAAACATGAAGCTAAATTTAAAAATGCACACAATTTAAAAATCAATACTACAATATAACATGTAGGTGTCTGTAAACGATTATTTTCAAATTAAACTTTTCTGATACTTACTATCAGTATCGTATACTCTTTATTACTGTTGTTATTCCTCACTAAAAGATCAACAGCACAGTCATCCCTAAGCAGACATTACTTCATGGAGGCTGCAAGAGCAACTAAAAATCTTTCCCTTTTGTAGGCATGCAGTGGAACAGTTGGATTGAAATTTTTGCTTCTCTCCCATAGCGCTTAAAAATCCCTATGTGTTCACTACAGCTTCCTGCCACAACACACTCCATTTCTTCTGCTGGAAGGAGTTACAAACAGTTTAAGCTTGTCTGCACTGGGGAACTGTGGTGTTTCTACAGCTCAATTCCCTGTTGAGACCCAAGGACTCCCTGTCAGATATTCAGTTCCCTTGGGAAGGAAAACAACATGCTGTAGGTCAGAAGGAAGCTGCAACACACTCCAGCAAGTCCTGCAGGCATGAATTTCATCCTCTTGTATTTTTCTTAAATGGAAAGTACTACCACAAAGTTCCTAGGCGTGTTCTGAAGCACTATTAGCTAACAAATTGATATGAACAAGTAGCACATTTGAACCGCAGCTTTATTTCAGAGTAGCATACAAGCTAAATCCAACCTAACAAGTAAAGTAAATCTAGGTTACTAAGATTTTCCTGCAGCATATTTATTGCCTGTCCCTGCAGTCAGACTATGAGATCACCACGTTACGATGCACTGAATTTTTTTCTTTGTTATTCTTCCAGGATCCAGTGGTCACTTGCACTGAAGCATGCTCCTCTGGCAGAAGACAGCTCCTCTGGCAGAAGACAGCTACCACATAACCCCACAAGCAAACCACACCAGCAAGCAACAGCAGCATCCCTTTGCTAAACTTTATTTACCTGCAACAGTAGAATGAACTGTGGGAAGCGCTGGATGGGTTTCATCATTAAACCGTACAGTGTAATTCGATCAGGACTTGACTCCTGGCACTGCTGCAATGCAAGAAAGCCACACAGGTTTCTACCATGAGTGTATTTCCATCAGTTACAGAATGGAAAGGAGAACACTTTCTGATTTTTTTCTGTGTTATTTGCATTAATTCTAACAGTGGTACTGTAGAGATTTCACTTACTGTAAAGATTTAATTTAAAAATCTTTAAATCTTTAAAAAAAACCCCAATACTAAAATGATAGAGTACCACTGAACTGAAATCTCTTTAAATGCAGCTGGAATAAAGACACACCAGCAATGCAGCACCTATATATATATCAACACACCACATGCATGTTTTTTACATAAGCAGTGCACTGAGACATCTGCTTAACTTCAAGCAAAAAGGGAATGTACTTTTTCAAGGTCTTAAACTTGAAAAATATAAGTGATCTATTGATTTATAGTCCATAATTTACTATTGCTGCTCTGTTTCTTGGGGCTAGAAGACGATAAATCTCTAACAACTTCCATGTTTTTACGAGGAAATCTAACAAAAACATCATAATCTCAGTGCTATGCAAAGAAAGGTATTTTCCATTGATTTATGCTTGGAAAGAAAAACATAAGAGTCCATTATTTTGGTTATCAGTACCGGCAGATAAAACCATACAAATTCATTTGCATATGCAGAAAAGCCCTGTTTGTATAATGCACTTCACCATTTGGAAATATTTTGGCCAGAATCACAGCTAACCCAAAATAAGAAGAGTAGAGGAAGTAATATTAAAAACAAAGCAAACCCAAAAAATATTAAACTGGTGTTGTCCTTAAATTGCTATTTATTCCTACAACTATCAGCTTCACAACTATTTGTTTCCATACCATCTCAAGCACTATTTCACCCCCTACACCTCAGCAGCAGTGAAGATTCTGGTCTTCATTGCTGGTGGGCAAACAAAAACCAGAAGGTACAGAAATGTCTTCTGGTCTCAGAATTTGGTAGCGAGTCCCCAGCTCTGAGCAGGACCAGTGCTGGCAATGACAAGTAGTGATGGGAGAAGTAAATTATGCCTCTATTGGAACAATGGGCTTTTAACAGTGAGAGCTATGACATGACTATACCTCATGAGAGAGCTTGATCTTCATAGTTCCTAAAGCTTCCAGAATATCATCCTGTGTAGTGGCAGACATGCTCCAAAAAGTTATTTAAGATATGAAGGTAGATTAGGAACCAGCCACCCTCCTCTAGGCAATTTATGAGCTTCACTGGGCACGCAGTTTCAGTGTTTGAAGGACCACTGCAACAGACCTAACAGGGTGACAGCTCTGAGAGGCACAACCCTATTCAGGTCTCTCAGGGAACAGGACAAGCAGAACTTCCAGGCTTTTAGCAGTGTCACGGACAGCCTAAAAAGCCTTGCAATGGATTTTGTGTATCCACTGTAAGGTATCATCCCAAGGGATTTGCAGCACTTCTACTGCACATACCAGGATCTCAATGTATATAATCATATTCATCAGGCTAGTGGTATGCATTCTGCATAAAAATTTTAAATGTCAACCCCAAATTGGAAACATGATTTTCAAATACTAAGCAATTGTTGTAGGAAGGAAATCTAGCTATACTGCTCTTCACAATGCAATAAAAAAGAAGCAAAATAAATCCCAAATAAGAATGGTGAACTACTATTTGAAGCTCACCTACTATAAAAAAATTCCAAAGTTTTGCAAAGTGCAAATACCAATTTGAACAAGAACAGAACCACTCTGCACTTGAAAATATATCCTGGATCTAAAAACATATTATTCTGAAAATACAGCAGTGGCAGTGAATTCTCTAAGGATTTTTTTGCATCAAACCCATAAAGCCAATGTCCTTAAAACAGTCATCCACAATATATAGTATGAGCAGTCAAATTTCCTCCTAACTTATAATTCATACTGCCTCATTTACATCATATGCCCAGCTGCTTTAGGACTGAATGAACTTACCTTTAAAAAGTCTAAAAAGGCAGGCTTGGTGGCACATGTTTTCTTGAGAATCCCTACTGCTGTACTGAAGTTGTTTACGTATTCACTGTACGCATCCAATACCATAGATTTAGAAAACTAAAAACATAAAAACATAAACCTTAATTATAAAGACAAAAAATCCCTGAAAGCATTAGCTACCTAAATCTCTGACTGTTAAGAACTCGTCTTGCTTGGAGCTGAGGGCCTAGTGTTGGATCTATAGAAATGGTGGTGATGCCCAAAATCACCTTTCTGTAGAAGACAGGTTGGAAACCCAAAGACACAACAGCTGTCTCATAAAATGCAAATTTAGATAAATAGTTACATCTTGGCTACAGCATTAGTTCAGAGCCTGGAGACTATGGGCAACCAAAGAGCATCCACTGAGATTCAAAGCTGCTGCTGAGATCCCCTGATCATCTCATCACTGCCTATCTTCCAGATTCAGTGAACCAGCAACGTCCCAGGGCCTTCATGCCCAGTGTTCAGCTGGTAAAGGTTTACCAGGAAGGCAGACAGCTTGTATCTGCAAACAGCCATGTGAAGGCTACGATCAGTAAGTAATACTAGATAAGATTTAGTAAGTAATAGAGGTGGTAAGGGGACAGTTAGACTAGATGATCTGGGAGGTCTTTTCCAACCCCAATGATTCTATGATCACTGCCCATTGTGTCCTTTGTAATTTTATCCCTCTCTTTTGCAGAGCTGCTCTCATTAACACTACTTCAACTTGCTTCAGTCCAAACAAGCCTGGTTTGCTTTAGTAACCTTTTCATTTTGACTGAAATGGGGTCAAAGCACTTAGAGATGTGGATACCAGCTCTCTTACAGCAGGCATGAAAAGGCGGTAATTTCCAGGAGTTGGGTGGTAACAAAACAAAGTACTCAAACCACCAGGTAGGCAGCCTTCTCTAATTTAACACAGTGGCTAGTTCAGTCCTTTACCAGCTGGACTTCCATTAAGGGTGGAATAGTGTTTTACAAATACTCTTTAGTTGAGCCCCAGGTGCATTTCAAGTCCAGGAATTCAGGATATCACCCACTATCGTTTTTTCTACTCCAAATAACCATACCATATATGACTACTTTTTAAGAGTCGTGATCCCACCTTAATTTGGTGGGTTTGTGAATCTCAACATCCTCAGAAAAAGAAACTGTTCATTTAAATGTCTGAAAGCACGATCAAAGCTTGAAAATTCTGCCCACAATCTTTTCACATCTGCCAACAAAGTTGAAGACATGAGTTGGTGTCAGCTTCCTGACCAGGATGGTAAGGAATGGTACATACAAATTCTGACAGTTGCCATGGGCATAGGAGAACATGGGAATAAAGTGGCCAAGTTAGACAGAGAGATGGGGATGAAATAACAAGCCTAAAATAAACAAGATGATTTGTTCAGAAGCATTTGCTTACTGAAGCAACAAAGACATCACCAATCATTTCAACAGAGTCCCACTCAGATACGCGGCTTGCCAGCGCAATCTGAAACATCGAATGGCACTGAAGAATTTCCTTAATTCGATAAAAGACCATTTTGAGTTTTCTTTCACTCAATAACTTTGGTTCCATATCTGAAAGGGGCTTCTCATATTGCTGTGGGGAGAAAAAAACCACAAGCAAACCAAAAAAAGGTTATTCTACAAGCAGAAAAAAAACAACTTATGTAACAATACACACACACAAAACATTTCTAAACATTTGACATGATGCATCTGTAGAAAAATTTATGAGAGTCACACTACAGATTCTTTGTATTTTACGACACTTTTTTGACTATTTTTTAAACTTCCAAATTATAAAATGCAAAAGATATTCATACCTCCAGGATTCTTTTGAGAGCATCCACATAATTCTTCTCACTGTCAACTACAGAGCCCAAAATATACCTTCTCACAACCTGTTAAGAAACAAAGTTTTGTCTGAAGCCCAAATCAGCCAAAATGTTCATCATAGTTGGGAATGTTGATGATAAAATTCTTACATTAAAAAACCACAGGAAATACAAAGCCATTTCAATACTAGAACTTCAATATAATAATACTGTCCACCTCTTCAAAAGTAATTAAATTTACTATTACTCTAAAACTATTTTAAAGAACACAACAGTTAGCATATCTATAAGTTTTGCTGACACTTGCACTTCCAAGCTTTACTTTTGATACTTGTCTTTTAATTTTTCATGTATAAATTTAGGCATTAATGGAATTAATAAGTATAAGTGAAATTGGCTACTTCGATGAACTGCTGCAAGAAAACAGGCAAACAGTCCTCATAATTAGCCTTCAAGATTAATTTTTCTTTTTTTTAATATGCTTTACAAATATCTTAGGAGTAACGTGAAGGACAAACAAGAAACATTCATGTACTGCTAAGAAAGTCTCTGAGTAAGTCAGCTTTCTCTTCTGGGCATTACCATGAAAACCCCATCTCATCTATATTCATACCAATTGATAGAGTTACAACTCAGGAACTACTGCTGTATTTCATGTCTACAAACAATTCATCACACCTCCTTCTTCACCTCCCGCTTCTCCAATTCAGCAGAGACAAACATTCTATGCACATGCAGGTGACATGACATGACAGGAAGGCCTGGGTAACCTATTGGGTTTACATTTTAAACTTCTTAGTGTTATTGGTTAGATTTCTTGCTGGTTTTAAGGATTTGTTTTCACCCAAATCAATTTCTTAATATAGCTCATTCCAAAGCTTTCAAAGACAGGACTCTCTCTGAGGGAGAAAGCACAAGGGCAAGATCAAACCACTCCACACAACTACAAGAGAAAGCTAAACTGCTTCTTTTGCTATTTTAAGCCAGCCTAAACGACCATGAAATTCAAATCTGACTTGCTTCTCTCTGTTCCTGATCCCCACAGCCTCCTGCCACGGCTGCCTTTAATTCTCCACATTTTGCATTATTAAGTGCAGGTTATGGAAGGACTTTCAAGTATTAGCATTTCAAAGGAATATTTCAAAATTATCTGAGGACTTGCTTAAAGATTATATGCAGCAAAATTAGTTGTGTCTTATTTGTGTTTAGAATGGATTTACAAGTGTCTTATTTGGTATAATGTAACAGCTGCTCTGGTAAAGGATACTAACTCTACTTTTAGTCACAGCCTACTCTTCTGGAAAGAATAAACATCTGAAAAGAATAAAAAACTGTAGAAAATGTTGTTTATTAGGTTTTTTCTTCAGGCTCTGTAATACACAAAATAGATACTTAGTGCTTATTGCAACAGACACAATTTGCACACAAGCCTTACATTTATACTAACATTTTTGCTAGTAACCATATCATACAAAGATAAAAGTTCAGATCCCAGCCTTAAAACGAAGCAAAATCTCTCAGGACTGAGACCCAAGGCAGGACCCCGTGTCGGAACAGGCACCACTTTTAAACAAAACCTACCATGCCACCTGGCGTTTAAAGCAAGCATGTTCATAAAGTCAGTACACTCGTAGCGGAGCAGTCCAGGCTGGAAGGAGCTCCTGGCCTTCACCCTCTCCAGCTGGAACACCCAGACAGCTGTGTAGTCTGCCGGGGCCCAGCCTGATCATAGGGTCACTGCATCCCACAGTGAGGACTTGCACTGGTCTCTGTTGAGCTGCCCGAGTTTTCTATCAACCTCAGCCCATCAAAGTTGTGCTGGCCAGCAGCCTCAGCCTCCCACACACCGCCGGCTGCACCCCTCCAGTGTGCCACTGCATCCAAATGTGCACTGCAGTTGATATCCAGACGGTTAATAGAGGCATTAAACAGCACAGGCCCCACATCTGCTCCTGAGGAACACACTAGACATGCACTGGGCTTTGTACCATGGACTATAACCCTCTGAGCATGATGTCCTCACCTGTTTTCCACCCACCTTCTAGTACGGTATCTCACCTATGGAGCTACCAGGGTACTTCAGGAGACCTTTGAAGGCCTGGCTAAGCAGAGGTAGATGACACCCTCTGCACTCTGTCCACAAGCCAGTCCTCTGAAAGGGACTCAGGCTGGTCAGGCACAAATGGACTCCAGTCCATCAATGCTGACTGTTCCCTAATGCTCTCCTGTCCTTCCAAACACAGAACTAGCTCCCAGGAGCATTTGCTCCATCATCTTCACAGGGACTGAGGTAAGGCCAGACTGACTCTAGTTGCCCTCCTTCATGTTCTTGAGGACAGGTGTGACATTTACCAGTCATATGATCACAGGGATCTTAGATGACAAAGGCAGGCCTTACCCTCAGCACCCTTAAACCCACCCCACCATGTCCCCTGGATAGCAGCATGCTTAACTGGCACAGTGCTCATTAACTGCAGGTAATACTTCACCCCATCCAGCAGGGCCTGCATTTGGGCTCAGTGGCTTCAGAGGCCTGAGGACAAACCTCACCAGTTAACAGCCAAGGCAACAATGGTACTGAGCATCTCGAGCTTTTCAGCATCCTTTGGCACCAGGTCCCTGTCCCATCAAACAGCAGACCCAGATTTTTCTTAACCTTCCTTTTGCTGCCAATGAACATGTAAGAAACATTTCACCATTGCTCCTCACACCTCACTAGCTCCAGCTGAGCTTCGGCTTTCCTTACTGAGCATTTGGGTAGCTTCTCCTGGGTCAATAAGCAACGCACATCATGACCTACACATGACCTACACAACAATGACTAGTTGTCAAACCACTCCCATCAACTGTCCTCAACTGTCCCTTTATTTGGTTTTCTGCTCATCTTCTGAAGGTAATGAACAGCTCATGACTTGTCACCACAAAAAGCTAAACACTCTCATATTATTTGTCATGACAACACAGTAACATGAACCCACAGGATTTATTTTCAGCCAAAATTTCTAACTTATGCTGTTTTCAGTAGTTTCTGAAGTGTTCTCTGCAGTGACTATAAACTCTCGAGGTAGAGAACAGCAAAATACACTCTTCTGTAGACGTGACTTTATTGGAGACAAGATTGGGTTTTTTTTTTAATCACGTGAAACCTTGAGATTCAGAGTGCATACAGGATATACTCTACATTTAAAACAGAAATCATGGAGCACCTGGAGCAATGTCTCCTGACTCAAAAATGTTTACACTCTTTTTCACTGAAACCCATCATATTTAGTTTAAATGTTTAGGTAGTGGAATAATACAATTATTATAGATAATTTTATAATGCAGTAATTTGCATCTCTGGCTGAATTCGGAGCTGATACAACTACATGCTCACATAACAATTTTTCAAGACCTACTTATTCAGTTCTGAAATTTAGGTCCACTTAATTTCTGTTAAATGCCAATATGTTTGAAGTGCAAGGCACCTGGGAGCCACTGCTGCAGAGCAGAAGGGGAGGAAAAAGAAGCAGAAGATCATATTTCCAAATATTACCTGCTGCTGTGATAATCCTTCTGGCATAGGAGTCATAATTGCTTCTGTATGCATACAATCAACATCAATAAATAAATTCAGCTCTTCTTCTTCCAGACATGATCTATGATCTACAAGTAATTGAGTAACAAAATGTCAGTTTTTACAGCAGGTAGATTAAAAAAAAAACCAAAACCAAAAATACAACAAAATCCCCCAAGGATATTATAATTCAAGCACAGTCTGACATTACACAGCAATCTTATTTTCACTTACCAAACTAATTTCCCAGCACTTGTGTCACCTGTGAAATCACATAAACACCACCACCAATAGGCACTCACACAGACCGTCTTTTAAAGGTATCTCAAGATCCTAGAATCTACACAGCCTATGAATCATTTGCTTGACCTCTACTTTTTCTTCACAGCCAGGAGCGCAGGGCACTCTAGAGTGTAGGACGTAACTAGGGTGACAGCACTGCGGCACCAGGGCCAGCAGTTTTGAAGTAAACTAATTAAATACACTCATAATTTGATCCAGCTTAAAAAATTCCATAAATCTTTCCAGAACTGAAGTAAAAGAAGTAGCCAAATGTACCAATATTTTGTCACATATGAGAGTAAGGGATTCCGCATTGCTCCCTATGTACTAATTCAGTGCAAAATGCACCACCAAAAAGCAGTGGTAGGTGGCAGTACACAATCAGCTAAACAATCAGACAAGAAGATAAGGAGCAGTATGAGAAGCTGTGTCTTAGAACAGAATGGGAAGGGATGCAGCAGGTCTCTTGGCTGGGAGGAGTCGGTGAGTTTATTCAACCAACAGTCACTAGCTCCCTCCTGATTGGTAAGGCATTAAACTGTCCACAGCTATCATGTGTCTGCTGTATAACCTCTAGAAAGGTAAGGAGGAACACGAGAGTCACTCTAACACTGTCCTGCCAGGGCAGCTAACTTCCTTCTGTGCAACAGTTGAAGATACATTTTTGATCACTAAAGTTTGTGTAAATAACTTTCTATTTTCTGCCTGTGAATCAGGTAAATTCAAAAGCCATTAGAGGCCATGACAGGTATATAAGATATGTTCTGGTCCTTGCAAACAGAGCACAGCTTTACATTAGCTCACTCACTAAAAAATGTCTTGTTCTAGTCTTGTGGTTTTAGTTTCCTAAAATTGTAATGTTATGAGCTCTGCAGCCCAACTATTCAATTAGCTGGCCAGAAATCTGAGCAGAAAGCCCTACTACCTCTCAGACTTACCCTGAAGAAGAAATTAAGTTTCTATTCAGTTATAGCCCCTTGCTTCTTGCAAAAATCAACTGTGGACTGCTGCTGCTGAGGCTCATGATGGAGCGCTGGCACGTATTCTTAAAGAACACAAATACTCTTCACTTTTTTATTTCTGTTTTCCCAATCCAAACTCAGCTTTCACCAAAAATCAAACTGAAAAGGCAGAACAGTCTCTTCCCCTACATCTACTCTGAAGTACAGGGAGCGTCTGTTATCTCTTGGTGATGACAAACTTTTTTAATAGTCTGCTATCACCACACTGAAGCCCATGCTATACCAGCAGGCTTTTCTGACATCCAGGAGCTATTCAATGCAGGGAAATGGATAGACTTCATATGTGAACAAATTTCCATGTTCTCATAGACCAATACTTAGCACCAGTGACACTGTTTGGTGGGAGTTAAGTGAATCCCTCCCTGTAGTCCTCACATTTCCCAGTTCACTCAGGTTCCCACCCGAAACCTAAAACTACTCAAGACACATTGACCATACTGTCACCTGAACTGAATATTCTATGGTACTTTATTGACAGAAAACCAATTTCATGCAGCCAGTAAAAAAACTTGCCAGGCTGCTCACTTCCTTTCTCAGAAATTACTAGAGAGCAACACAATATAATTGGCACATACCTTGAGAAATAAAAGATTTTGTTCTAATGAAAGAACGACCCTTTTTCACTGCTGCTTTTGTCTTTTCAAGCCCATCTTTGGTACCTTCTCTAGCAGCTCTCATAAGTTTTTGCATCTGTAAGATAAAAAAAAGTACAGCCTACATGTTCAGTGAACAGTAGGAATATGTTTGAGCATACCATGCAAAGTACTTTTGATCAAAACATCTTTTTAAAGAACACTGTCAAGTAGTTCAGGCTATAAATATAGCCCAAAGTCAAAGGAATATACAGTAAGTACACAGATCAATCAAAACTCGGATCTGAGCACCTGTACTTTTTCTTAATAAAATTAAACCTGGAGAAAGGGACTTACTTCATGGCACTATTGTATGCAAGCCTAAAGATAGCAAAAATATTTAAGAACCCTTCTGCATCAAACATCTGAATTCAAAATTGTCTCAAATGCTCAGCTTTACATGATGTAACAAATAAATACTACAAACAGGTAATTAATGGCCAGAGTTCTTGTCCAGCTTCCAATGTCCTGCTAACTCTGCCAAAGTATTTCTGACCTAAAGATAATCCCCTAGACTGAGTTCTATATTAACTATACTCCTAATTACACACTCTTTTCCAGAAAATGTTAACAACTAATAGTTTCATTCACTGAATTAGTAAGTCGCTTAATTAAGAATTGCATCATTTTATAGTGCACTACTACAGCAAAAGGACATTTCATGCAAAAAAAGCATTTCTTTGCTAGGAGATATCTATTTAAAAAGCGGCTTTGTACTTTTGCTTTCCCAAAATGCAGCAACAAAAAAAAATTCCCTGCTACTGACAGAGCTGTGTTGACATCATCTGCAACACCAGAACACAAACAAAGCTGTCTTGCTGCAATCAGGCAATTTCTCCGTTTGGACCAAAGGTTTTACCAAAACTCAGCTTTTTCATACTGGCTCCATTCAGAACAGAGAGCACCCAGACTCTGACTCCCACAATTTGGTTCCATGTGGCCAGAGCACCAGGGTCAGGCCAGTCCTGCACAGCTCACCCAGGTCTCAGAGGGGCGCCGGGGCTGAACGCCTGGCTCATGCTGTGATAAAGGCACCAGTCAGCAGGGAAGGACAATGCTCTATCTCATCTTCTGAAACTGTTACCATTAAATGTAAGCACGAGAAAGGGGCCTTCATAAAATAATTTTAAGATAAATGGCATAACAATCCACATTTAGGATTAATTTAATTTAAAAACATTGCCTGCTTTTTCAATGTATTATTAAAAGAAAAAAAGACAACATTGTCTGTGTTGGAAAAAGCAAACATTTAAACATAGCTAGTTACAAAAATCAACTACACTACCTTCAGCTCATGTTTTTGCTTTAGTTGCTGAATCTCTACTGCTCCCACAGTGTTTGCCATCAAATCTCTCATCTTTTTTTCATAATGCTCCTTTAAACGCGTTAGGTCATGAGAAAGCTACAGTGTATAAAAAGACACAATCTTTTCAAAAAGCCTGCGGTGCAAACTTCATGCTAAAATACGCACATCATGCACGTTGCCTGGTCTGCCTATGACACGCAGAAAACTAGAGGGGAATTATTGTTTGGGGAAGCTCCAGCCCAACAAACAGACTGTCGCTCCCGCGCATCGCTGTACTTTCTCAAAGTCAGCCAAGAGGTCTCACATTATGCTGGCAACTTCGTAAAGAGAGGGACAAAGGCACTTAGTCTAAGCTAACTGCATAGGTATTAAGCTGTGCACATCTCTTATGAACCACACGGAAACAATGCATCAACCTTACCCACAAGCATCATTTGGTGGGGCACAAATCCTAGTGAGTGTATTTCTGACTATCTTTCAAAAAGGAGAATTGGAAGAATTCTCAAAGGCTGAAGAACCTGCAGAGGTTCTCAGCTGGTGCCTGAGAAGACGGAGATCAACAGTGCCAGCAAGTTGGGCAAGGGGACACTAACAGGGAAGGATGCAGTCTTGTAATTCCCAAAGGCATGGGAATCAGGAAGCACACGTTTTTCCTCAGCTCTGTCATAGCCTCATTGTATGACCATGGGTGTAACCATCTCGTACATGAATATATATCCATCTGCAAGGTAAGGAAACTATTCCCAGGGAAGTGCTCTGGAACACTAATTAACAGTTGTTACACATTTTGAGAAAACCAGATAGAAGAGGTTAAAATCTAACTAGAAAAACCAAAATAAAACAATGTGCCTTTAATAGAAGTCTACTGGAAAAACCTTCAGTTTAATGTCAGCAGTTACTTGGCAAGAGATGAAAGCATCAGGACAGAGGTGGCCTACTACGTTGAAAACAAAGGGAAAGGTCCAGCATTTAGCTCCACGAGGTTGGGTCAGAACACAATTACCTCCAACATGATGATTCTGGCTTTACAGCAGTGTAATTAAGAACAGAATCCAGTTCACAGACTAGAAATACTTAAGAGCACAAAAACCTCCCCGTCTTAAATAAAAATATCAGAAGTCATAATAAGAAGGTGACTTTGAGAGAAGTCATACTAGCACTTACAATTAAAAATCCCACCTCCAACTTTCCCATACTCTCAGATGGACAGAAAAAAATAATGAGCAGGACAAGTCCATTGCAGGTTCTGATAGACTACAGAAGGACCTGTGCTGGGAAAATACCATAACATCCATCACAAGACCTGAGAAGTGAGAGCTCAAGGAATGGATGCAGATATCGGGTATATAATGAAGTGGTTTCTCAGCAATCCTCAAGTTTCTGTCTTTCCTCATTCTCCACCAACCCCCTTCTCCGGTTTCCTGACTCCTCCTCCTCCCAGTAACCCATCCAGCTACAGCAGCTCCTCTGATTTCACCATCCAGCACTTAATGTGCTCTGCATCCCCATCCTCACAAGGCAATCCTCAAAACCTTCTGTCACAGAAGAATTGGCACAGCCAGGCAATTTGTTCTATTCAGGACAAAAACAGAAGATAAACCCTCAGCTTACAAAGTGCTGATCTTGGTGGGCTCAAGTCTTGCAGTTAATTGCTGCTGTGGTTTAACCCAGCAGGCAGCTAAACACTATGCAGCTGCTCGCTGGTTCTCCACCCCCCACAGAAGGATGGGAGAACAGAGTCAGAAAAAAATGTAAAATTTATGGGTTGAGAAAAAGTAGTTTAATGAGACAAAGGAAGAGAATATTAATAGTAATAATTACACCTTATCACTCTCTACAACTACCTAAAAGATGGTTGTAGTGAAGTGGGGGTTGGTCTCTTCTCCCTGGTAGCTGGTGACAGGACAAGGGGAAACGGCCTGAAGTTGTCTCAGGGGAAGTTAGGTTGGATATTAGGAAAATGTCTTTACTGAAAGGGTTGTCAGATATTGGAACAGGCTGCCCAGGGAGGTGGTTGAGTCACTATTCCTGGAATTGTTTAAAAGAAGAGTAGATGTTGTGCTTGGTGACTTGGTCTAGTGTTGGACCTCGTAAAGCTTGGTAGGTGGTTGGATTTGATCATCTTGAAGGTCTTTTCCAACCGTAAATGTTCTACGATTTTAATGACAAAAGCACACAAAAAATACACAAAAGTGATGCACAGCACAACTGCTCAGCAGCTGCTGACTGATGCCCAGCCAGTTCCTAGGCAGCGGTTGCCACTCCCCAGCCAACTCCCCCCAGTTTATACACTGAGCATGACATCATATGGTATGGAATATTCCTTTGGCCAGTTTGGGTCAGCTGTTCTGGCAGTGGGCTGTCTGAGGTTCTTGTGCACCTCCTGTGGAAGACTCATGACCTCTCCCTGTCAGGGCGTGGGAAGCTGAAAAGTCCTTAACTATAAAGAATAAGCAATGCTAAAACACCAGTGTGTTCTCAACATTATTTTCATCCTAAACTCGAACCACAGCACTTCACTAGCTGCTGGGAAGAAGCTACTCTATCCCAGCTGAAACCAGCTCATTCCCTGATTTCCAAAGGGCAGGCAGAAAGGATGGAGGTGGGGGCAGAGCACATAATGTTTTCTGGAGGGAAACACAGACAGTGAGGCTTTTATTCTCATCAAGATAGGAAACCTGCAAAATGAAGGCAAGGGTCCCATGGAAGAACACCCTGACCACTACCCCTACATCCTTCAGTCATGGGGTGCTGGAGCAGCTAACAGAATGTGGCTGTGAAGTGGCTCTTGGGTGTCCATCTCTAGCCATCACACACTGGGGTGGGGGGGGAACTGAGGATTTTTCAGTGACTCCCAGCCTTGCTCATTGCCACCCTGTCACACATCCCCAACCTCCAAGCACTCAGAGCAGGGAAACGAAAACAGGACACTGCCCAGGTCCCAGGCAAGAGTTCCCTCTCACAGAGAGGGCACAAAGCCCAAAGGAAAGGAGCCGAAGCAGCCAGAGCACAGCAGTCTGAGGGTCCTCCTGATGTGCTATCAGGAAAATGCAGTGAGGGCACCTGTAGCCTAAGGTACTAGACCACAGACATGTCACAGATGCATTGTTTTAATCATGCCACCTCTCTTCTCTCCTTAAAAAGTGGTACAGACTTCTCTTGATCACAAAAAGTTTTTCTTTTTTCTTTTCTTATTAAGCTCAGTCACTTTCAACCAACCAAAGTGATACAGATGTAAGACAGAAAGGTGGGGAACACTGGCAAACAGTTTTGTGACTTTTGAGCACCTGAAGGATCCCAAAACTTCCAAGACTTGTCAGGCTTATTCCCATTTGTTCTTCACATTGTTTTCCACACTCATGTATCCCTTACACTAATCCAGCAACTGCAAAAGAAGAAAAGGTGAGGAACTGCCCACAAGGAAAAATAATCTCTTTTTTATTACACTTCTATCCAATTAAGGTTTTTTTCCCCCTTTTTTAAAAAGGAACTTCTGTTTAATATTTTCATCTTTTCTTTTTCTTGTTGCATTTTGTTGTGGACTGTCACTCCCACATTGATTTGCATCTCCATTAGGAAGATGCTGTTGGCATGTGAAACTGGATCGAACAGAAAGGAAATACAGGTGAGAAAGGGAAGTGTTGGAAATCAGGATAACCTCAATGGCTGAGCAGCACTGTGGGATACATACATGTCTCTTGTGGTTGCCTCGCAAAAAGGAGCTGGGAATTCCATTTTTACACTCAGAATCACTCTGTTCTTCATAGCTTTCAAACTCACTTGAACTCCACCCATACTCCAGCGAGCTGTTTCCACCATCATCACCATTTTCAACATCATCATAAATCATTTCCTCTGCAAGAATTAAATCAAAAATTTTTTAAAAGCTACACTGAAATTTTTGTTTAAGACAAAAAAAAAACCTTGTTCAGGATGTTCTACAAAGAACTACACAGACCTTGGGATGCATATTTTTAAACATTAATTAAATCCAATATTCAAAGAGCTAAAGTGGGTTGTCTTTGTTGAAACAGAGTACTTAAAGAGGAAAGTGTTAGTGGTACACACAAAAATCCTTTTAAAAACATGCCCCATTCAAGCTACATTGTCTTCTCCAGATCCTACATGTTTCAGAAGAAATTCAAAGTCAGTTTGAGCTGTAGCTGTAAAAACACATCTGCACTGTGAAGAAGCATCCTTCCATTTGCAAGCTTGCTCTTTGTCCTGAGGAACACCTTCACCATCAGTTCAAATGACAAATTATAAAATATTGCAAGAATCAAACAAAAATGCCACTGCGTCAAGCAGAACAGATCAGATCAAAGTAGCAAGAAACACGTTACACCTTATTTTATAACTCCTCATTCCTGCAACTCCACCAGTCACTCCGAGTCTCCAGTATCTGCAGGTTATGTTCCCCATGGTCTAGTCTAAGACTTAGACCTGGGCTTAGGGAGGTTCTCCTCATCGTCTACTCTGCCCTGGTGAAGCTTCATCTGGAATATTGTGTCCAGTTCTGGGATCCCCAGTTCAAGAAGGACAGGGAGCTAAGATCTACAAAGATGATTTGGGGACTGGAACTTCTCTCTTAGGAAAAGAGGCTGAGAGACTTGGGACTTTTTTAGCTTAGAGAAGACTGAGAGAGGGGATCCCATCAATGCTTATAAACACTTGAGGGGTGGGTATCAGGAGGATGGGCTCAGGTTTTTTCAGTGATGCCCAGCAACAGGACAAAAGGCAATGGGCACAAACTTGAATATAGGAAGTTCCACCCAAACACAAGGAGGAACTTTACTGTGAGGGTGACAGAGCACTGGGAGAGGCTGCCCAGAGCAGTTGTGGAGACATTCAAAACCCACCTGGATGCTGTCCTGGGCAGCCTGCTCTAGGTGATCCTTCTCTGTCAGGGGGTTGGACTAGATGATCTCCAAAGGTTCTTTCCAACCCCTATCATTCTGTGATTCTGTTAGTGGTTTTAATGCTTCATTTAAAACTCTCATACTAAATTCAGCAAATAAATTTGAGCTTTAAGATTGATTTTTTCTTTTAGTTGAGGAAAATACGTACTTGAAAGAAAAGCTGATGTATTTTACACATCTGTCTCAAGCCAGGATTCTGTGATTTTAAAAATACATTTTGAATAACAACAAAATTTTAACATTAAATAGATACTTTAAAATTAACACAGAGGAATTTGCTCTAATTTGGAAGAATCAAAATTTAACAATTTTTTTTAACCATCCATATCAAGATCATCTTTAAAATATTGAAGAAGACATCTTAGTGGTAATCTAGCACAACAACTTACAATGATAATTCTCTTAGATAAGTCAAAGTAAGTCAAGACTTAGATAAGCCAAATTTCTGTAATGCCAGTAGTGGCACAGGCTATACTCAGTGATTTGGTGGGCCTGTTTTGTCCCTGTGCTGATGCAGACTGACTTTTTTGGAACATTTTGTCTCCCTGACAAAATATACAATTAACAAACATCAAGATCACAAATGTGCAAAGCCAAAATTTCCCTCACTACCCATTTTCTCAGACCCTGACAATGTCTTTGGAGACAATCAGAAAGTCAACGTTTTCATAAAATCATATTATGGGTTGGGTTAGAAGGGACATTAGAGATCATCCAGTTCCAACCCCCCTGCCATGGTCAGGGTCACCCTCCACTAGTCCAGGTCGCCCAAGGCCCCAACCAGCCTGGCTTTGAACACTGCCAGGGACGGTGCAGCCAGAGCTTCTCTGGGCAGCTGTGACACAGCCTCACCAACCTCACAGAGGAGAATTTCTTCCTAATAGCTAATCTAAATCTCCCCTCTTTCAGTTTAAACCCATTACCCCTTGTCCTATCACTCCATGCTCTTGTAAACAGTCCCTCTCCAGCTCTCCTAGAGAGCCCCTCAGGAACTGGAAGGCCTCTACAAGGTCTTCCTAAAGCCTTTTCTTCACACTGAACAAGCCCAGCTCTCTCTGCCTGTCTCCATAGAAGAGGTGCTCCAGCCCTTGGATCAACTTCATGGCCTTCCTCTGGAATTGCTCCAAGAGGTCTGTGTCCTCCATATGTTGGAGGTCCCAGAGCTGGATGCAGTACTCCAGGTGGGGTCTCATGAGAGTGAAGTAGAGGTGGAAAATAACCTCCCCTGACCTGCTGGTCACACTTTTGATGCAACCCAGGATACGGGTGCAAGCACATATTGCCAGTTCATGTTGAGCTTCTTATCCACCAATAGCCTCTCTAAGCCTCTCTCAGGGCTGCTCTCAATCCATCCTCTACTCAACCTGTATTTCAGGAGAATGGATTTTAATTAATTTTGATTAATGTGTCTGGGTTAAGCTAAAAGTTCTGACCAAGATGCTCAGCAGAGGTTTGCTCTATGTCCTACATCTCTTACCAGCGCAGCCTCCTGGCCTTGTTGTACGTGTTTCCTGACTGAGCAGCCACAGTACAAAGGTGGCCCTGCTCAGAGCAGCACAGTCCACTGAGAGACCCTCCAGTAACAAACACAGTCAAGTCACAAATGTAACATAATACTCTCAAATAATAGAACAAATTACAAGATATGAAATGTTATGGCTTTAAAGACAAATGTGGTTTTCACACAAGAAAGGTGAAGTGTTCCCTTGAATCATTAACAACTTCAGTGTCAAACACACACACCCTCTGAAAGCCAAGTTCCTAATAAGCTGATCCACTCAAATATAAAATGTTTGTAGCAAGTAGTAGCAACCAAGCTTTAAGCTCAGTCTTCACTGTAACTAAAAACTGCAAAACAACGTGAGAGAGAACTCATTGAAAGAAGTTTCTTGAGCCCTCACTCCACCATTCTTGCTACAAGTGAAATCTTGACTCCAGCAACGATTATTATATGATTATATGATCTATTCTGCCCTGCCTAAAGATGGTCACAGCATCAGGAATTTGACCACTCCAAAGCTGAAATAGAACATTTTTGCAGAGTAACCATCAGGATGGAAAATAGCTGCTCCGAAATCTCCTCTTCTCTTCCAGTATGTTAATGCTGAAGGGAGACTTTCAGAATAGAGCAGTTCCCTGTATAACCATGACAGTGATGCAATTATTGTCCATTATTTAGCTATTTAAAACACTCTTTTCCTACCTACTTTGCCATGTTTAAGTTACTACAGCTACACCACCAAACACTAATTCTCTAATATATAGAATACTGAAGTAGATGGGACAGTATCAACAGAAATCAGCAGAATTCAGCTTCTGAGAAGAGTGGTGTAGAAGACCTGCTGAGATAAAGTCTTTCAAGAGTTAGTTTAACTCCAAATTATTAAGGCCTACTGACTATTGACATGGTATTAATTCCATTCACATATATTTTAGGTATGAATGTATCTATTCACTATATATATACATAATTTCATATTGCATTGCTTTCAGCATGTTACAAAGATCTCAAACCTGGTTCAGAGTCTGAATTTTCTCTTGGCACATCATCGTAAATTACTTCATCTGGGTCTAAAAACAAAACAGAAAAAAAGCCTAAATGAGAAACCCCCAAAAATTTGACTGGGAACAGCAAACAGTGTTCAGGAGGCATCTGGACCATGCTTTTAATAATATGCTTTAACTTTTGGACTAGATGGTTGTTGTAGGTCCCTTCTAACTGAAATATTCTAGAATAGGATTTCTAAAAAATTTTGGTTATATTGTCACACATGAATAAAATGCTGCTGATTACAACTTAAAACTAGCCTTCTGCTATAGCTGTATTTTGGTGCTCTTTGATACTTACTTTCCATCCATGCTGTATTTGCAGGATCTGCAACCCACTTGGCCAGAGCATCATCTTCTTTCTTGGCCTGGTTATCTTCACTTGAAAAAAAGGCCAGACAATAAAAGCATTAAAAGATACACCACAATTGTTTCTAAACAAATGTGACCAAAAATATCTTGCTGCCTTCTAGGTCTCACTCCAAGGCTGCTCGCTATTCAAAACCACAGCTTCAGCATGTAATTAGTTTAATAAACTATTTAAAAATCTGACAATTTTAGTCAAGAAATTGAAAACATTTCCATCTCAAGAAATATTTTGCTTTCAAATTCTTCTACCAGGAAACAGAAAACACCTCAAAAGCAGCAAAGGAAGAGCTGCTCTTTCTTCCTATGTCTTAAGACCTTGTATCAGGAGCCACTGGGTTTGGCAAGCCTGTTATCCTTCTCTGCTTGGTGCTGGTGAGGCTGAACCTGCAGCAGCACATCTAGTTTTGCTTTCCCATCACCCTCCCTTCCAGCTACCCCTAGAGACATGCTGAAATTGAAGTCAGGGACTAAAGCACGTGACCTACAAGGGAGAGGTGGAAGACATGGAGCTTTTTTAGTCTGGTGAAAAGAATGGTATGGGGTAATCCAACAGCAGCTACAGCTATCTGCAAAAGAGTTACAGAGGTGATGGAATTCAGATTGGCTTTTTTTTTTTTTTCTTGGTTTGGGTTTGTTTTGAGGGCTGCTTGGTTTGTTGGTTGGTTTTTTTTTTTTCCCAGTATCAGATGATACACAAGGGGGAATGGTTAACAAACTGCACATTGGAAGATTTGGGTTTGGACTGTAGGGGGAAAAAAATTCACCAAAGGACAGTACAACAGGAAAGACTTCCCAGGAAAGCTGCAGCATCTCCATCTTCGGAAGTTTTCAAGGCTCAGCTACCAGGGCCATGGCTGATCTCATGGCATGTTGGCAATGGTCCTGCTGAAAGCAGTAGGCTAGACTACAAAATCTCTTGCAGCCTGTTGTAGCTGACAGCTATGGTTATATGTAAGTTAAATACAGTTCTTTCCAAAATGTCATGCACGGTTAAATGTAAAAGTTACCAACTGGTGCTGATTTTGGTACACAACCACAGTTATGGATTTAAGAGAATGAAAATAAGCAAACATGAAAGCATTGTGTAAGAAAAAATATTTATCAAATGTAAGGTTTCTTAGCAATTAAGGTTTTTACAGATCATTAAAACATGCTGGACTTGCAATCACCTATTTTGAGGCTCCTCTGAGTTTATAGAATTGCAGTGACATTCTTCAGTTGCTGACTGTGTACCTGCTAAGTAGAAAAAAAAATATAATCAACAAAATTCTTGGAGAAAAGTCAGTGTGGCTCAAATGGTACATTTTAGCATAAGAAACTGATTCACTGCTAATGAGTAATCTACTTCCAGATAGCATTTTTAATCTTAAACAAAGATTTCAAAATTTAGAAATTTCTTCGCACAGTCTATTTTTGCAAATTAAAGAATACAGACACACAGCAATTTGGTATAAGAGCTGCTAAGAGGAGAAGAGATCTGATACTTTTCATTCTAATCTCTCAAACATTCCTCTACAGGTAACAACCACCCCACATACGCACATTTCCCTTGACCTGTCAGTATTCCTAGTGGAGCTAGGCAGACAGAGCAGGCTGCAGATAAAAAGGTATCGCAGTACCTGGAATTACAATCTAGCTAATTTTCAAAATACAAGAAAGAAAAAAGAGGCAGGATATGGGGAGCTTTCTGTTCTTCCTGCTCTCTTAACATTAAGCAGTCAGCTTTGCCAAGTCTGGCTACAAAATGGGGTACTGTTCCTGTTTCTGTAATAATCCATAGTTATTTTCCTTTCAAGTTTCCTCTTCCATTTTAAAATTGTACTGAAGGACAAACAGAATTCATCAAATCATCAAGGAAAGCATCCCACAGCACTGGAAAGTAAACAAACAGAAGCGAATCTAGAAAAGGAGTAAGGGATAGGAATTCTGACAGGACACAGCTAAAGCATGATAAGGGATGAGAAGAAGCCATTTGAAAACACAACCATGGCTCTGAAAATTATTTCATGACATTTAACAGGAATTAACATTAATTATTCTTAATGGCAAGACAAGTCAGAATTCCTCCCTTGCACCACATGATTTAATACAGTCTCAGCAAAACAAAGGTCAAGCATCACCAACTTGAAGATGGGTTGAGCTAGAACTGAGTATATTTGGGTTTTCTTATTCATCTTTACTTAGGTATCTCAATCCTCATACAGGAAGCAGAGCCCCATGGGAGCTTTTTTTTTTTAAAGAAGTAACATTTTGACAAGAAATTTTAGTTCATACTGCAAGACAGAATGCTTTTTCTGTTTTGACACAAAATCTCCCAGACATCCAGACCAAGTTCCGCCCAAGCATTTACTAAACAGCCCAGGTACCTGAAATGAAACAAGGATTCCCCTTTAAATAAAGTATGGTGCACAAATACAGTACCTTCTTCATCTACAGAGACGCTGCGTATTATGACAGGACTGGAGTATGCTGGCAGTATCAAAGGTAAATTGGATGGCACAGCATAGCCACAGGGGACAGGAACAGAATATCCACCAGTCAAGGTTGGGCTTGCACAATCTTCTTGAGGGCTCAGTTCCGGTGATGAGGATGGATCCTTGTCTTGGATTGGTGAAATATTTATGACTGAGTAGGGATTAACTTTGACTGGAGTGCCTTCCGCAGCAGCTTGTGACGTTCGTAGCTTCTCACTGTTTGCTACATTATCAGCCCCTTTAGTTGAAACATTACACAAAAAGTAAAGTTTTATTTTTCATACCTGTTCATGTGGCTTAATGCTGCTCTTTGCAAATACCCTGAACACCAAGAGGATCCTTACTATACAAGATGCTTACCACCCGTGACTCATAAAATTCCCACGCAGTAGTTCTGTCCTCCCCAGTTTATTACAGATGAGGAATGCTACAGCAGCAAAACAAGCTGGGTTACAAGAACGCCTACCAAAACCAGCAACTGGATTTTAAATCCTGAGTAGGATTTCTGGCAAGTAGCCAGGGTCCTCTTTTGCTTGTCAGAAGCACATGGCTGAAAACAGCCTTAAACCATGAAGGTTAAAAATCTGGATTCTAGATGAATTTAGATCTTATAAACACAAAGATATGAAACAAATTTAGGAATAGCCCTGAATAAAGAAAAAATTCACTGCAGGAACACTCCTGAAAGAACAGTCTGAAAATGCTCTGTTAAAAAAAGGGGAAAGGAAATAACTTTCCAAGTTCTCCTCTTTGGAAATAAATAATTTTCAGTTACATAAAGTTGCTGGTATTTCTTGAGACAAGCTGACGTACAGCTGAACCAAATTTGGGCGCCTCGGAAGTGAGCTGCACAACTTCATCCCAAGTGGTCAAAAGTGTTTGAGCTGTAAGTGCAACTTTACAAAAGGTTTTCAAGGAAAGACAGTGTTTAAATTCCAAATTGTTAAACCACATAGTCACCTGAGGAGTCATCTATCTTTAACTGCCATGAGCACACGGACTCCACTTAGAAAAGGAAACTGCATCAAAGTTGGCAAAATCAGCTGTTGTCCATTTGAGCAGAATACAGCAATTTGCAGACTACACCTCAGCACTGGGAACATCTGCACATATTGTAACAAATGTTTCAATCTTTAATAAAATCAGACTTCTGTTTACCAACAAAATTCATACACTGAGACTTCATTTATTTTTCTGCACATCATCTTAAAATCAGCAAGGTTAGCTGTGGAGGCAGCTCATCTCAAGGCATCCTCACAACACCTGAACTACAAGGGCATGAAGTTCCCCTGTATAGCTGCAACTGAGACCAATCCATTGATAGGAAACCTCACAGGAATTACACACGATGGTCACTTGCCTTGTCAAATCTACCACGAGCTTAACTAGCAGCAATATTCAAATCTTGCATGGTATTTCCATGGAAACCTCTTTTTCCAAGTATTTTTACTGCACCATCAACAAAGAGGCATCCTATAATCAGGCTTGACTAGTTAACCCAGTGGAAGCACAGCCCCAGGTGCTGACTTACCTGTGGCATTAGCCTCGTGGTGCTCTACGCTATCACCAGGATCAGGAGGAGGTGGCGCAAGTGCTTGTCTGTCTGCTTCTGGGATCTCATCTCCACTGTCAAAGTCAAACTGCTCTCCCTCATCCTCCTCTTCGTTGTTCATGCCCGTGGGTTTTGGTTCATGCTCTAGAACTGCAGAGAATGACATGCTTTTGGTTGTTTGCACTCAATAATGATTCCATGGAACTAGTAAGTGTTCCACATCACCAATGAAGCTTCTACAATGAACCCTTAGATTTTTAGGTTATTGGAGCAGAACAAAAGCTCCTCATAACCTCTTGCAGTTTCCAATAAATCCTTTAATGTAAACAATTAAATTACTTGAAAAACAATTAAGAACAGATAATGCAAATACCCTTGCTTTTTGTCATAGTGAACCAAAGCATTTTTAGGAAAACACTTCAGCAGCAGATTCTTTAAACAAGAAAACTTCACGGACTCATTTATTTGTACAGGGACTTTGGGAATTTATAGCTTCAAGTAATTTTTGCTTTCTAGCTCTCAGTCCATTTTTTCTTAACAGTGACAAAACACTAGTGATGGTAAATTTTTTCATACATACCTCAAGGCTGCAGCAAATTAGTTTTCCTACTCCAAGCTGGGACAGTTTTAGAGAAATGACCTTATGAAACTTGCTGTTAGCCCTGTTACCACACACAAGGTGTGCTTTGGTGAAGGTAAGGGGGTTGACTTTTCAGTCTTTACCTTTGAAGAAGTAATAGGTGAAACCATTAGACCCGAACAAACCTAGGAAGTGGAGCATGGGGCCTATTTTTGTCTTTGTGAAGACCCTGCACCCATGCAAGGCTAAGCAACAGGAAAAAGTGCCACGCAGCTTCACTCCATGCTCTCAAGAACCCACAAAGATTTAAACCTCACACCACCTGGATTTCCTGTGGTTCATATCACCTGCATGCAAAGCATCTGTCAGAGACACTACACAGAGGAAGGACAGCCAGAGCAGCTCCCGGGAGGGGATGCCCTAACCTATCAGCTTTCAGAAGCCTTCACTGCAGTGCCCCAAAACAAGAAGGCTTCAGCCCTCCATCTGCTGACCTGCTTTAGTTGCTCTCCCACCTTCTGGAAGAGAAAATCTTATCCCAGGTCACCTTAAGACAGAAATGTCACCTGTGGAAATTTTTTTTGCCCAGATGACCTTCCTCACAAGCTCTTCCTCAAACCCACACTCAATACTTTTACACAGCTGTTCAACAGTGTGCTACATATGTTATTTTAAAAAACCTCCATGTGACTATAAGCATAAAAATATATACTAAAATAAATAAATACATAAATAAGTTATAAAAATATATGTGAAGTTGATGGGGTTCCCCACCCCTCGCCCCTTTCAGGTAACACAACATGAAAAGCAAAGTCTTGCAAGGACAATTAGATCTCCTGAGCCATAATGATATTATCAGCTTTCCTACCACCCAGGACACGTTTTATATCTTTGCGATAAAACCCCCACAAAACACAGCTCTAGACTGCTTAGATTGTCATGGTAATCAGCATTCCTGCCAAGGCTCCTGTTTCTTCAGGCAGGCTGAGCCAGCGTGTTTTATCACAGCCACAAATAACAAGATCTTTCATGCAGTCTCTCTGTAGGACAAAAAGTGAACTAATTGCAAAACTAGTAAGGAACAAAAAAGGGGTTACTCTGCACTTATTGTCATGGTTTATGGCTGAGGCAGCAGGACATTCAATTTAATTTTGATGCTTTTTAAAAATCCTTCTGTAAGAGGTCAGCCTTTGGATTACAGCTTTTCATTTTTGCTTTTGTATATTAGCACCATATTTTTTTTTTCCCCTGAAAGATGCAAAAGCCCCATGGAGCTCTTCCATGTGATTCACAACAATCACAGCATTCTTCCTGATTCAGCATCTGCCTGACTAGACTTTGCACTGCGAGCTGCTTGGCAGTACCGTGGAAAAGAAAAAGGCAGGTGGCAGTGGGGATTTGTTCTGGGTTTTTTTCTTTAAGTTTTCATTATTTCCAATCTGGAAAACACAAACCTGTGAAACACTAAGAAGAGTGGGTTTTATGATTACCAGTGTTGGTTAGCGACACAGGTTGGGCAAGTAGGTAAGCAGACAACCACAAAACCACAACTCCATGCACATGTACAATGCCACTCTGCTCACTGCACCATGCAAGTGAAACACAGCAACAACCACTTCAGATACATCAATTGGCTCTGTTTGCCCATCCTACGGTGGGAAGAGGTGGAAGATGAGGTTACTGGAACCAGTTGGTCATTTCTACGGGATTCAGACACCTGGGAAACTGATGCATTGCTGGAGTGAGACTCAGCTGAGAGCCACGAGCTCACCTGCTCACAGGAGGTCAGTTCTAGGGTATCAGCAAAAGGAAAAGCATGTACACTTAGGAAATGATGGAGCCCCACAGGGGAATGTTGTAGGAGCAGCACCTCTGAGGTTCTGTGGCTGCCAGGGTAGGGAGCTTCTGGACGTGGGTACTTCCTCAGGGTGTATAAAGTAACACTGGTATCAGATGCCTGATAACTCCCTACTCCAGCACTTTTACACTGATGCAGCTCCCCAGGCACTCAGGTCCAGTGCAATGCCATTCCTCAGAGAGACAAGACCTGCTGCTGGCAAAAAAAAAGGTAACTTGAGACACTAAAAGCAAAAGGAATGACTCAGGACCCAGGAGCAAAACCTGGTCAAGGGATGTACAATTCCCTTCCAATGTACCCTCTTGGTTCACCCCGAAAAAGGAAGCTGCTGATGTTTTATGATTGTGGAAAGAAATCCTAAAACAGGAATTGTTTTTCTCAATTAGGATTTAAAAAACAAAAGAAAGAAAGGAAAAGAAAAACAAAAAGTGCCACCTATTTTTTTTTCTTTTTTCTATTATGGCTGTTAATGTTGTTCTGTTTATAAATAAATAAAACATTTACTTTGCATTAGAAATAAATAAGGTGGAAAACCCTCTAAGTACAGCCTGGAAAGATCCCCTAAATTGCATGATGGGATAGGGTGTTAAGATTACAAAACAGAAAAAAAAAGAAAGCTGGTAAATGCCATTCTCAGATTACATGTCCTTCAGAAAGGGCAGACTGAAGACAAATACCTTCACTTCAGAGATTTAAAACTGTATTTCAGCTTTGCATCACTTCTGCATTTGCTTAATTCTGCTGGTATAAACTTTAACCCTTTACATTTACTGATCCCTTCAGTCCAATACTTATTACCTCTGACCAAGGCCAAACCAATCAGCAACAGTGGTAGTGCCTCTGTGATAATATATTTAAGTAAAAAAAAACAACCCCACCACCAAGAAAAAACCAAAACAACAAGCAGCAGATTTTTCTGCCAGAGAAGGGAGTGAGAAGATACAAGAAACTTCGCAGACATAAGGTCAGTGAAGGAGGGGGCAAGGTACTCCAGGCACCAGAAGAGAGATTCCCCTGTAGCCTGTGGAGAAGTCCGTGGTGAAGCAGACTATCCCCCTGCAGCCCATGGAAGATGATGGGAAATAGAGATTCCATCTGCAGCCCTTGGGGGACACCATGGTAGAGAAGATGGGGCCATCTGAAGGAGACTGTGACCTTGTGGGGACACTGTGCTGGAGCAAGTTCTTTTCAGGACATGCAACCCGTGGAGAGGAGCCAATGCCAGAGTAGCTTTGCTGGTGGGACTTGTGAGCCAGTGGGGGCAACACTGCAGCAGTCTGTTCCTGAAGGTCTGCACCCCATGAAAGCCATGCCAGGGAATTTGGTGAAGACCTGAAGCCCTGGTGGGCAGAACTAATGTTGGAGAAGTTCATGGAGGACTGTCTCCCATGAGAGGGACCCCAGAGCCAACACCAGCTGAGGAGGGGCAGAGTGTGAGGAGTCCTTCCCTTGAAGAGAAAGGAGCAGCAGAGACAACGTGGGATGAAGTGACTGCAATGCCATTCCCCACCCTCCTATGTCCCTCAGGGCAAAGAGGGAGAGAATTCAGGCATAATAAGGTTGAGCAACACATTTTGTCAGGCCCCATGGACTTGTACACCTTTCAGGTTCTTTAGATGGTCTCAAAGCCAACTTTCTCCTACAGTGGGCAGTTTTTCATTCTCTTAGTCCCTGACTTTGCCTTCTGTGACCTGGGCAGTGTGACTAGAGCTCCTGCTGATGGAGACAGAGGGAAAAAAGTCAGTGAATACCTCAGCCTTCTCCACATCCTGGGTAACCAGGCCTCCTGTTTCATTCTGGAGGGGGCACACATTGTCCCTCATCTTCCTCTTACCACTAACACACCTATAGAAACGTGTCTTCTTATCCTTGACATTGCTGGCCAGATTTAATTCTATCAGGGCTTTAGCTTTCCTATCCCGACTCCTGGCTGCTTGGACCTCTTCTCTGTATTCCTCCCAGAATACCTGCCCTCGCCTCCAGCCTTTGTAGGCTTCCTTTTTGCACTTGGTTTTGCCCAGGAGCTCCTTGGTCATCCATGCAAGCCCCTGAGTGTTTTTTACCTGATTTTTTCTTCGTCAGGATGCGTTGCTCCTGAGCTTGAACAAGGTGAGCCTTGAAGACTAGCCAGCTGCCTTGGGTCCCTCTTCCCCCCACAGTTTTGTCCCATGGTACTCAACCAAGGAGGTCTTTAAAAAGGCTAAAGTCTCTCCTGAAGTCCAGAGTAGTGAGTATGCTGTATGTATTCCTCAATGCCCCGAGGACCTTTAATTCCATCATGTTCACTGCAGCCAAGGCCACCCTGAAGCTCTGGATCCCCTACAAACCCCTTTGTGCGAACAAGGTCCAGCATGACACCTCTCTTTGTTGGCTCCTCTATCATTTAATGGAGGACGTTATCATCAGTGCATTCCAGGAACCTCCTGGATTGCTCATGCCCAACTGCGCTGTCCCTCCAACAGATATCAGGTGGTTGAAGTCCTCCCATGAGGACCAGGGTTTGTGGACATGAGGCTGCTCCTATGTGTCTATAGAGGGACTCATCCACTCTGCCTCCCCCATCAGGTGGCCTGTAGCAGACCCCCACTATGGTTGTCCCTTGTCTCTGCCTTCCCTTTAAGCCTAACCTGTAATTTTTAAAATGCACCTCTTTTTTTTTTTTGGTTAACGTGATAATCACAGACTGCTTTGCATTACATAGGCTGCCTGGAATTACTTCAAATAATTAAATTAGTTACTAAAAATCTCATAGTTGTTAGCACAACACTCCGATTGCTGACTTCCTTTTTCCCCATGACATGTTACCCAGGGAAATTATTTTTTCTTAAGCTTACTTCAAAAACAAGCTCACTTCGGCTGTGTTTACAGGGACCTGCTGGGGCATGAGCAAATTTGAACAATTTCTGGTTGCTCTGCCAATTGCAAAGCATTCTTGGCACCATCTGCCTTCCCATTCATTTTCCTTAAACTATTTATAGTTCAACATAATACAGCTAAACGTTACAAGTTTAAGAGTGACATTAATTCTAAAGCCAGCATTAAGCTAGCGAAGCTTCCTTAACAGTTTTCTTCAACAGCTTAACACAGAGATACAGCAATAAGGCAAAATAGCTCTGTGCCTCCTATCAAGTGCACTTGGAATGCAGTACAAACACACAGGAACTGAAAAAAAAAAACCAGCCAAAAAACACCACACCACCCCAAAACTGTCCTCCATTGCAGTCATGTAAATCACAGAATCACAGAATTGTAGGGGTTGGAAGGGACCTCAAGAGATCATCAGGTTCAATCCCCCTGCCAAAGCAGGTTCCTTAGGACAGATTGCACAGATAGGCATCCAGACGGGTCTTGAATATCTCCAGAGGAGACTCCACCACCTCCCTGGGCAACCTGTCCCAGGGCTCTGTCTCCCTCACTGTGAAGAAGTTCTCCGCATGTTGGTGCGGAACTTCCTGTGCTCCAACTTGAAACCATTGCCCCTTGTCTTGTCTCCAGAGACAACTGAAAAGAGGCCGGCCACTTCCCCCTGTGTCCCACACCTGAGATATTTATAAACATTAATCAGATACCCTCTTAGTCTTCTTGTCTCAAGGCTGAACAGCCCCAGTTAACTCAGCCTGTCCTCGTAGGGTTGTTGCTCCAGGCCCTTAATCATCTTTGTAGCCCTCCTTTGGACTCTCTTCAGAGCATCCCTGTCTTTTTTATACCAGGGAGCCCAGAACTGGACACAACACTCCAAGGGGGGCATGACCAGGGCAGAATAGAAGGGGAGGATCACCTCCCTTGACCTGCTTCAGAGATGACCCTGAAGTCAACCAAGTTTCTTCCATGGAAAACCATGATAATGGAAGAAACAACTAGAACCCCAAGCGGGAACAGCTCAGCAGCCTTGGGCAGAGTAACAACAGATCTGGAAGCCTTGCACGTGAACAGGCACACTACCATCAAGAAACAGCAATACTTTATGTTCCATTTTAAGGTTTGAGAAATACCTTCAGAAACTGAATAAGGTTTCTGGGCAATTAGGAATGTCATCCTCACAATCATTTGTAGTCTTTTTTCTTTTCTTTAAAGTTAGCAGGGAGCCATGGAACAAACAGAGGAAAGATACCTACTATATTTGAATGACACTATGACAAAGTTCTCTAAAGATTGCAGGACATGGTAAGTGTGCATGTTCTCAGAAGGGAAGACTAGCTTCTGTTTCTCCTCCTAACATTGATTTGTATTCCAATTCATTAACATTTTTTTTGAGGGGAGGGGTGGGGGGGGTAGAGTGGGGCGCTGGGATTAGAGGACAGGACTTTGGATTACATCAAGACACTTAAAGAGTCCATAACCAACCTTCCTTCAAATTTTCTCCAAATTCCTGAGTATACTGAAACACACAAAATTCTTCCTGTTAAAAATATTTTTGAAGTTTACTACCTCAGAATGTTTTAAGGTAATATAAAATCTGATAATTTACAAAGGTCACAAACCAAAGCAAACAGCCAGGATTATTATTAACCCTAACACAGATGAGAGATGCTTTCAGATTCCTTAGAAGTAAGAGTTAAAATCTGTCCAGCTCCTAGTACAAGGCACTAGACAGCAACAAGGAAGAGAAGCATGCGGATAACAGTAACTATTTTTGAAGCTATCATTCCTTTTCTAAAACTAATGATTTTGGCACAAACATACCATGCTGACTGTGCTCCCCAATGAATTCATATGCAGCAGGAGCTTCCAAAAAGGTTGTAAGAGACTCGGTCACCACTGGACAGCCCCTAGCTTCTCCCAGCTCTAGCGCTGATTAGACTGCATTCCTAGAGCTAGAAAGCAGTGCTGTATTTTCCACCTGCAACCACCGCTTCTTCAGTGTCAGGACAGAAAACCGAAGGTAAATATCCTTTTGCACTGGTACTCAGCTTACACATCTCTATTCAGCCTTCCCCAAATGACACCTCTACTGTACCTGTGCAGGGTGAGGCAGGCAGTGTGGCTGGGCAGGGCAGAAGAGACCCCCCCAGGAGAAAGCTGGCTTTAAGAGCACAGAACTCCTGCAAACACTGCCCTTCACCAACACTTCCACGTCACAGCAAGACACATGCCAGCACACCATTAGCATCCATAAATCAGCTCCTCACATGGTCAACGCAGGTGGAGAACATCTATTCTGGTTGCGGGGAGGAAACATCTAAAGCAAAACTCTGTATGCAAAAAACCACCTGAGTGAGTACTCCTCCGCATGGGAAGCGGATCAGAGCCGTGGACTCGCATTCCCCTTTCACTTGCAGATGCACTAAGCTGCGCTGCAGGAAACCCACTCGCCACGGTACAGGCGTGATGCTAATCACAGTCAGCCCCTGCCCGCATCCAAAGCGTGACCACAGCGGGTGACCGCAGCGGCAGCGTTACAATTCTCTGTGGAAAACAGTTACAAGAAAACCCCAAGAGAACTAAACCGCACACATTCAGGCAAAAATGTGTTTCCAGTGATGGAAACAAAAAGCAAACCCACACGAATTAACAGGCACTCCCTCCAAATAAACAAAAGAGTAAGTAAAAATGTCTATTTAGAATATCATAAATAGACACATCAAACACTAATTATGTTGTTGAGCATGCACAACAGGTTGTTATTCTTCTGCATAAAAGACAAGCTCAAAATTGAAGTCGAAAGAACGATGATTCTGCAAGCTCAAGTTTAAAAAGAGACTGCAAACTACATCATGCCAAATACTTACACATTTTGTTTATTGAAACAAAGCCCAGATTTGTGGACATTCGGAAAGATTTACAAACACCAAAAACACTGAACCTTACAAACTACTCACAGTGCTAAAAATTAAGCTTAAAGTTCAATAAAAATTAAAACAATAATGCAGGAAAAATCCCAGAAGTCTACAATAAAAACATTAGACATTAATTAGGCTATCCAGAGAGTAGCAGCAGCAGGACCGCCAGCAAGACCTGTACTCCCCTGTAACTCTACAAGAGGCTTTTCAGTGCTGGCTATGTCATAACCAGAAAGGTCGCTGTGTAAAATCAGCTGCCTTCATACTCAGCATGCTGGTGACGCTGGTTATTGTCTGCCACAGCCAGAAACATAGACCAAGCCTGATCCCTGGACAAACATGTCTTTTCCACCTCTGCACCATATTAGTAGATTCACCATTAAAATTTCACCATGAAATGTTGCTGATGTGCAGCTTTTGAAGTCCTTAAAAGGAGATTCTGTAAGAAAAGCATGTACAGCCATTAGTCAGAAAACTGTATGAATACATGCTAGATCCCTATCTATGATGAAAAAACATCCATCCTGTAAGGGTTTTGTGCTGGGAAGCACAACTACAGAAAACAGCAACAAGGAAATTCCTTGGTACCAGCCACAAAGTTTTGAAAACTGTAAATCCTTCAATAGATGCCTGTCTCTGACTGATGGTGGGATGAGCATCCATAAATAATAGGATGCTTTAAAGACAGGGGTTTAAGGAGTTACATTTCCAAGGTCTGGACAAAGAATAGACCTTAGTCTTAATCAATAGAAGCCTTGTGCAAGGAATTTAAGGAGGAAACATTTCCAAGGAATAAATCAACTTTAATGCCAATTACAAAGGACCATTTGACACTTGGAGGTTGTTAGAGGAGATACCTCTGATAGTGACAGTGTCCAGCTGGGATACTGGTGACTACGCATGCGTCAGGAGGAAGAGGTGAAAAGTTTAGCCTGATGAAGACTACAGGCCTTCATCCTGAAGACCCCCTGACGACCACCGCCATGAGGCAGTGCGCAAGCGCAGCTGGGAGGAGTTTATGGAAATGACTTCTTGGGACTAATTTGAATATGAAGCGGGACAGGTTATGCATATGTATAGGTGTTATGAATTCCAAACACCTCTCCTCTATAAAAAGTTGAGCAAAGCAGTCTTCTGTGGAAGGAAGAAAAGGAACGAAGGAAGAAGAAAGGAAGGAACTTCCCCCACCTGACAAGTGAAGTCGAGCGGTCCCCCGAGTCGTCGCAGGAACCAGTGGTGGTAGCTATAACTTTCCTGTAACTTTAAACTCTTACCTTTCTTTCTCTTTTTCCCTTTTCTCTCTAATTCTCTCTCTCTCGTACCTTTCGCCAATTTTGCTGTAATAAACTTCCTTATGATGCAGCATTTGACCTCGTTTGTGTCTTAATCTCACTCTGGGATTTATAAAAGAATCTTGCCCCTGACCGGGCTATTCCGGAACGGGACACATCCCTACTAAAGTCTATTAGCTTTACATCAGAATTAAAGGAATACTAATATATTTAATAGTACCAAGGATAAC
Organism: Laterallus jamaicensis coturniculus; assembly: GCA_022605575.1. Taxonomy (NCBI): domain Eukaryota; kingdom Metazoa; phylum Chordata; class Aves; order Gruiformes; family Rallidae; genus Laterallus; species Laterallus jamaicensis. Next base: position 91,696,768 of record JAKCOX010000001.1, read on the forward strand.
AGTCTGAATAATAAATGCCACCAGGCACCTAATATGACGTATAGCAGTGAAACCACAAAAGCTACCTTGCTGTCTGATATGTCTGATGGATGCTGATGATGGCTGCGCAGCCGCAGCTACTATGCGCACGAACCACGAAACTCGCCTACAACAGCTGCCAAATGGACAGTCCATGCAGGAAATGGGGAAGTTAGACAGCTTGAATAAAACAGGAGGACTACCAAGTCACTGGGAAAATGAAGTATCCAGCTCTGGAAGCACAGGGATGGAGCATGTTGGCTAACCACAGGGTACAGGTGTCACATGAAGAAACAGGGAAAATTTTCTAGGGAATGTAGTTTTGGCCACATCGTTGATATACTTCAAACCACTGTTTTCTGCTTCACATTTTTTCCTAGCAAATACCATCTATTAATATCTAGTTTTCCAAATAATTGCTTTTTACATTGCAGCCATTACTGTTTAATGGTTTGAGGAATACACATTTCTCTAAGAGTGTTTCATTCTGACTGGCAAAATGAAACTGCTCTACCGTCTCAGAATACCCTGGACTGAAAGGCTTTTAAGAGTAATGGGGATTCCCGTGAAGCAGAAAGCAGCACAGAAAGACCCTGGGGGCCCAAAACAGCAGGCACAAGATCCCACTTCTACAGAAAGGCAACATGCACTTCAGGTGCACAAACTGCAGAGCATCCTAAAAAGAGCTGAAACCCACCCAGAGCAAAAGCTGAAGTACCCCAGGTCTTGGATCATGCCTAATGACATCTTTCCCCCAGACTGACACATTTTGGATATGAGGTATCAGAGGACTTGGCTTCACTTTTGGATCATGTTCCTTTCTCTACCTTGCTGGCAACTGCACATACTTCCCAGACCTCACGTGTAAATTCTGGGTCATTGGTCAAGGCTTGAACAACTCTTTATATAGCAGCATCAAAACTGAAGGACTTGCTGGCACTCCAAATCAGCACCTTGAACACCTAAAAGCATCTGACAGCCTTATCAGCATCAGAGGCATTCAAATGCTCAGCATCTTTACAGGATAACAGCCCAGGCAGGGCTCAGAAGATGCACAAGGCATCAATTTGTCTTCAGGGACACAGTGCCCCAGGTTCCTTTTGCTCAACCACCCCACCTAACTGCACTGTGTGCGACCTGTTCAACACATGCTCAAAAACTTCTACAGCTATTTATTTACAGCACCTTTTACTATAGGAAAATTTAGAACAGAACGGTTGTGCTCTGTGTAAATCCAGGACAAAACAGGAACTATTTTCTGTTGTTACCCCTTTGCCCAGCACTAGACAACAAACTGACTTGTAAACAAAGTTTTATATATGCAGTTTGACAAATCCATTATCCCAGCAACTAACTGGGAGGAGTTTTACACATTCCTTCCTTAGCATTTGTTTTATTTATTGTTTTAACATGTCCCACTCTTCTTTGCCCTTACATGCTATGGTCCTGTTACAGCTCAAGCACTGTATGCCTGGGGAACTCAATAACTCACGAAAATGGTAATTCTTATATCAAGACTCAGTAACTTTTCAAAGTCCTGTTTTACAGCATACTTGTAACACAGCTTCCACCAGAAATTCTATCACCTCAGTGGACACTGACTTGAGCTGGGCAACGATGGCATTTTCCTTAGGACCTTTCAGATCACTAGCCTCAGAGTTGCCTTTCATAAGCCATGGAGGGGAAAGGAAGTCCTGCCTTGGCCAAAGACACCTGCCTGAACCCAACTTGACGACTCTGCAGTCCACACAGGAAGTCAAGAAGGAATGTGTGGCTGGGAAGCGTTCTTCATGTGCAAACATGAGCGGGTCACCATCGGATATGCAGGTGGGAAAGAGCAATCCCAGCCAAAGTTAATTTTACCTCCACCTTCCTTTGCAATACAGGAGGCTGTTACAATCCTCCGGACACGTTACACTGAAGCAAGTCACTGCTCCCAGGGCACCTGGATGTCCCTTTCTATCTCCATGTGACATGCAGAACTGGGAAATACAGAGTTGCTCATCAGTGTGGGCATGCCCATGGCACAGGAACGCACAGGTCCTTGCTCCAGCTCCTAGAGAGACATGTACTAGCCTAACAAACAATTTTTGAGGACCCCTCACACTTTCCCCTAAATGAAGCTGTTGAGCTCAAAAACAGATAACTTCACCATGAGATGTATTCCTGCAGCCACTAAATCGCCTTCTGTATTCATTTTAATGAAACTATGATGAGGTCACCTATCCAAGAAAGATTAGTTTAATGAGGAAGAAAAAAGAAAAATCTATACAGGAGGTTGGAGGAGTTTTCCCAGAAAAAATGTTTTATCACATATGTTTTCCTTAGATTGCTAGGCATAGCTTCAGTTCTTCTCTGTAGCAAAAGCAAGCAGCACCTAATAAATGTTTCACTTAATTCAGACACTTTATTTAACTTATCATAATGCAAACAAGTTTTTACCCATGCTCATACATGAGATAAAAGAATTATGACAATGTATAAAAAGAGTTTATCTGTCTGTAAACTCTAGAGTGGAATCATTACAGAGGCTTTAGGCATGGTTAGTGAATACCTGCCAGGATCAGCGAAATCGAATTTAAAAAAACCTCAAACTAAAAAACTCACAGAAATTTTTCCTGGCCAGACATAGGCTATAAAAAGGCAAAAGATGAAAAGAAAGAAATAATTCATGCCTCTCCTTATATGTTGGGTGACTGAAATTAAGATGTCAGAACTGAGCTTACACAAATATTCATTGCAAGAATATCCAAAAAACTAGCCCAAGTTCCTGTATAATTTGTTTTTCATTTAGGCAAACAGTACTCATTATCCCAGACCAGAGATAAACTTTTGTTGCCATCACCAATTTCTCTACGAGACCAACATGACTTGTCCCTGCACACAGCCAGAAAGTTAAGTCCATCAGTAGTCACCTTACAAGAACAGCTTAGTGAATAGGAAAACACATCTATAACTTATTATTCACAAAGAAAACATCAAACACTATCAAAGGGATTAAGCCAAGCTCTCAGAAATCTGTGACAGCAAATAACATTTGATCATTTAATACATCATAAACATCTAGCAAAGACTGGATTACTTCAAAACAAAATAAGATAGAATTACATCAATGTAAACTGTGTTTTCTTTGTTGATTCCAAACCACAAAATAAGTTATTTATTAATCTATTAATTTTCTTTCTACTTCTTGTTGTTCCAAACACTCAAATACACTTGGGCTGGAAGAAAAACCACATAATTAGGAGTGACATGTGACACTGTAGCTGCAGTTCTGCAATGGGAATTTTCTTGTTCCTCTTTGTTACACAGCTTGTCTGAATTGTCACACAAAATAATTGATCCTTACCTTAAACAATGCATTTTCCTTTATTTACTGAGAGAAATGTGATCTTTAGAAACAAATAAATTGTTCTGCTACAGATGGGATGTCAGACACCAGCAAGCTACTGCCAGCTTCAAAAACAAGGGACCATTCATAACTACAAATCATATTCTGTTCTCATTCTTCTGAAATCTTGGCTCTCCTTTTGCCATCATTTGTAACTGTCTGTACGCTGAAAATAGATATCTAACAAACAATGCCATTTAGGCTAAGACCAACTCCCATTATAGCTGCAGTTTAATTTAAGCAGCATTCTTATTTCAATCCCCCAATCACAGAGTAACGTGTTTTTACTTTACTTTGGTCTGAAATACAAGCTTATGCGCCCCCAGTGCTCTTCACATCCATAAACCAAATCGTAAAACATACAAGTGCTTTTCTTGTCAATATTATAAAAGCCCAAATTTAACTGCCTCTTGTTTCAGTCACAGAATTAGCTTGTAAAACAGTTAATAAATATATAATAATACATACATAAACTATTAAATCATTCACTAAAGAGCACAAAAGGTAACTAAATAATCTGAAAGAAAAATATATATAGCACGCAATAAAAAGCAGTTCCCCTAGCAGAGAAAAATCAGTCATCTCTACAGCAAAGCATAGCAGACATTCAGCAGCTCCCTACCAGGGTTCATAAAGTCTTTTTTCTACATTTTTTTGGATACAATATGCAGTCATCCAAAGGGGAACCTGTGTGAGAGTGTAGTTGTTCCTACTTCACTCTTACCCTCAGACTCAAGCCAGACTTCCTTCTCAGGGACAGAGGAACTAGGACTATTTTAGTGTTCCGGCACTGGCAGGCAAACAACAGAAGATAACCGCAGGAGGACACAATCACAGCCCCCCATCGCATACAGGATAGCCAGAGCTAAGTCCTTGGCCTCCTCGCTCTGTGTTCCTTCGTATCAGGAACAACTAAATATCCCACTCACAGCCCTAGAGAGCTCAGCATTTATGTAAAAAGTTGCATTAAATGCTTTTACAATCAATTTCTAGGAGATATCCCTGGTATGTTTTCAGGTTGGTTTTAAAAAAATTTAAAAAAAAAAAAAAAATCAAAAAAACTCAAACCACCAAATTCCATCCCACTGAAGAACATCTTAGACCCCAAACTTCAGCAGAACAAGATTTCTTGCCAGTTCTGGGGATGGCAGTGTAGGTGAGTGAACATCCATCTCTCCACTACCTGGTCTTCAAGAGCATGTCACGCTTTCCAAATGAAGAGTTACAAGTGATTGTCTGTCAGGTAAAGAGTATTTGGCAGTAATACAAAGACTATGCTACCAAATTCAGTCTCTCAAAATCCTGGTATGCAGATCAGAATTTCAGCATTTTACTTTAAAAATTTAATATAAATAATATGTTCATTTCCTACACATGGGAAACAAAATCTATCATCTGTTCACGATTCAAGAAGTGTAGTGCACTGCAGCCATACTCAAAGTCTCATCACTATATAGTAGCCTATCTTGACAGGCTCAACTAGTTATAAAACAGCTTACGTGAGGTTATTTCAGGTCTTACAACTATTGTAAAACACAACTCAGCATAGGACAAGTGGGATGAATTGCTGGCAATGATACTTAGTATGAGAAAATACACCATTTTCTAATTGCTTTCACAGAGAAATCATGAGGTATAGGGCCACGTACCAGAAACAGTGAGAGACACGCACTCAGCAAAGCCAGAAGCCTGTTTGACACAGACAGCACACCCCTCCCAGGCTTCCCTCAGTACGAAGCTGTCTGTCAGGTATCCATCCTGCTGAGCAAACACAGCTGCTTTTCTCCTTCTCAAACAGGCCCTGATAAACACCTATTAGGTCCTCACTTAAAGAAAAGGACTTCCACTTTGCAAGACTATCAGATGTTTTTCAAGTAAAGAACTGAAAAACAGCCAGAGACCACATCTCCTAACAGAAGTAGTCTCCAGTCCCAGCTGGTCAGAGTGAGGATGACTCTGCAGCAGAAGCAGCATCCAATCCCTCATTCTCAGAATTGCCAGCTTTTTAAATCCTTGCTGCACAGTCTTCAGTCCGCAGCATACCCTTTTCTTAACTAAAAAGGTTTGGCTAAGGACTCTCTCTATTACAGCAACCAATTAAAAACATAATTAGAACTTACAGCTGTGATAAAATTTGTCATTTTCATTTAGCTTTTGAAAGAGAATTTTGTAGATAGAAGAAGAATCATCCTCTATCTTATTTCAGAAAGTAGCCATGGAAATTTTTAATGTATTAAATCTTAAAAGCCAGCACTTTGTGCATAAATTCATATGCAGAGACACGCTAAAGAAAGGAACATAAGCTGGTACTATCATCTGAAGTGTCAGTTTTGGAAGCAGCTTTTTGGATTATGCTTGTAGCCAAGGAAGCCTTTGCACCTACCCCCTCTCCAGCTGCTCCCTGGCTGCTAACACATAATGTATTTAAAATGTTCAGAGAAAAATACTATAGAATTTTTAATCATGGCTAGAAAAAGTACCTCCTTTTAAAGCAGTCTGGAGGAGGAAGCATACAGGCATTAATTTTTCTGAAGTTCCTCGGTACTTGAAGTTGCTTTGGGGTAAGGGAATTAACCAGCACAGACTTGTTGCTGCTTAATTAACAATGCATGAATGGAATGTCCAAACAGCTAGGAGCAGATATGTTGCATAAAGCATAATAAATGAAATAAATAAAGGTTAAATATCTTATCTTCTTCTATTGCATGCAGTTTTTCCTTAGAGGTTGAAAAAGCTCTACCACTGACCTTAACTTTACCTGAACATGAACAAGGTAGGTATTCAGATGCATTACTTCTAATGAAAAGGCATTATTTAACATTATTTTAATCACATAGGTTTCATATACAGTCGCACAACATATCTGTGACAAAGATGAAGCTTTAGCATTATTTTTTTCCCTTCATATACACTACAGAATCACAAGGTTGGAAAAAATATTTGAGATCGAGTCAACTGTACCCATCTTCAACTAAATCATATCCCTAAGCACCTCATCTGCCTGTCTTTTAAATACATTCAGGGTTGGTGACTCAACCACCTCCCTGGGCAGCCTGTTCCAATGCCGTTCTTCACCCTTCCAGTGAAGAACTTTTTCCTAATGTCTAATCTGAACCTGTCCTGGTACAGCTTAAGGCCATTCCCCCTCATCCTATCACCTGTCACTTGGGTGAGGAGACCAACATCCACCTCTCTACAATCTCCTTTCGGTAATTGTAGGTGGTGAACATGTCTTCCCCCAGCCTCCTCTTCTCTAGGCTGTACAAACCAAGGGACTTCAGCCTTTCCTGGTAAGATCCCAGTTCCCTCATGCTCCTCCTAAGGTTTTCTCTCCGTCCCCTTCACCAGCCTGGTTGCCCTTCTCTGGATGTGATCCAGGGCTTCGATATCTTTCTTGTAGTGAGGGGCCCAAAACTGGACACAGTATTTGAGGTGTGGACACAGCAATGCAGAGTACAGGAGCACAACCACTTCCCTGGACCTACTGGCTATGATGTTTCTGATACAAGTCAGGATGCCGTTGGCCACCTGGGCACACTGCTGGCTCATGTTCAGCCTGCAGTCAACCAACATCCCCCAGGCCCTTCTGTGCCAGGCAGCTCTCCAGCCACTCTTCCCCAAGCCTGTAGAGCTGTCTGGGGTTATGTCCCAAGGACAGGACTCTGAGCTTGGCCCTGGTTGAACCTCATCTGACCCAGCCTCTCCAGATCCCTCTGAAGAGCCTCCCTACCCTCAGGCAGATCAACACTTCCTCCCAGCTTAGTGTCACCCGCAAACTTACTGAGGGAACATTCAATCCCTTCATCCAGGTCATGATAAAGCTATTGAAGAGAACTGGACCCAGGACTGAGCCCTGGGGAACACCACTTGTTACCGGCCTCCAGCCAGTCAAGAACTTTAGAAAGGACAAAAAAGCAAGTGATTTCATCTGCATCCCGAGCTGGTGATTTTAGAGTCATTGTGCAAAGGATTCTGCACCCAATACAGTATCCTTCCCATTATGAGCCACAGCAACCCACCCATGCACCCGCTGTCTGAAGGGACTGGCAGGTGCTGCTCATCTCTTCTGAGCAGACACCATGGGTGGCCAGAGAATATACATGCCAAAAAAATCCCTCAACCTTTAAAAAAAATCCTATAAATCTCCTTCCCTTAATTTTTCTATGTGTTTGTAGTTGTACTTCGTCCAAAAATCTCTACCTGCAAAATGGCTAATGAGAATTATCTAGAAAATTAACTGAAGTGTTTTTCTGTGTAATTTTTAGTGCAATTTAGTGTCATATTTACTTACACTTATATTCCTTTTAATCTGCTTTTTGAAGAGAGTTAGCAACAGCAAAGTAAAAAAAAAAATATATAGTTTCCAATAATTTCAGAGAAAGCTTTTTGAGATGAAACAGAAAGCACCCACTGACGTGAGATCAGGTAGAACAGAACCTCAGTTTATGTTAAATTAAGTCTAATCTCAGCCTATTAAGGCATGACATGTCTGAAAACAAGGACACAATACACATAATTCCACATGTCACAAAGAACTCTGCAGAGAAAGAGCCTGAATTCTGGAACTGCACTGAACTGTGTCACCCTGACTTCCCATCAGAGTACCCCACACGCTGACAGGCTGCAGAGCTGGGGCTGGGGCCACAATTATTTGCCATCTTTGAAAAATGGCAGCCCCTGCTGAAGTGGAAATATCGATTCCTTAGGGACAACTCCTCTTCCCCCTCAGTGCTACGTTGCTTTGGAGATGGATTACCCGATAGAGAGAGTTTCACAGGAACTGTCACTAAACAAAACAGAGCTAAATTCAGGATCCTGACCACATAAGATTGAGGAATCTAGGACAGGAAAAGCATTTTTGCCAACAGTAGCCTCAGTGATACCTCAGAGCATAAATAAAACTGTCAACAACGCTGGCCAGAAATGTAACCCATTAAAAGCTGATTTCACAACTTTCTGCTTCTTCCACATTCCAGATTTCCTAGGTAATACCTAATAATAGACCTTTACCTGTCACAGCGTCTAAGAGAAAGCAGTCTTGATCTAGGGTGGCAATTCCAAAATTCCTAGAGTTATGACTGAACAAAACTAAGAAAAACCCTCTGTCATGCTTAAATAGCTTCATACAGGTTTAAGTTCTGTGTGAACAGTAAGTAAAGTGTCCTATAAGCATAACGTATATTATTAATATACAGAAATACATAGATCAGTGTATATAATACAGTCTCTCTTGCAGGTTTCTTCCCATCATACTCTCACAATATGAGCAAGTAAGTCCAAAGAAGACAGCAGGGTAGATAAGAGCTCAGGTTTCAGCACAATACCACTGGGACCAAGTCCTAAGGTGATACGGGGAAAGGGAGTGTAGAGGAGTTAAAACACTTGTGGAAATAGAGTCAGATTTTTACAGCAAAATTGGTTTTAAACCCCAAACTATTTCAATTACCTTCTGGTGGTGGGGGAGGGAACTCCTCTGTGTCCATCCTCGTGTATCCACTGTGCCTTTAGCAGACTGACAAACCCTGCAAAAGTGAAGGGAACATGTTTTCTAGATGAACATAATTTCCAAATATTGAGACACTCCTTTTCAATTTGGCCAAGCTCATACCTATTAGCTAATACCATTATGGAAGAAAGGAAATGTGCCTGGCTTCTTGCTTCAAAATGCATCTAGTCCAAATTTTTACATACACAGCCCTCAGTATTGGAGCCAATTCTTGTCATGACCTCAATAAGCCAGCTGAAGAGAGATGAAGTTTTCAGATTTTTTTCATACTCTGCAGCTCCCACTGTGACAATCACAAGCAGATTACTAAAACGTGTTATTTCAATGCTTGTTTGGAGTATATATTCTGTTTCAAAATCTCCATTAAAGGGAGGGGTAGAAAAACTCTGGGAAGTTCATCAGTTTTGATGATGCTTTTCTCTGCTTGAGAATCAGGAATCCCAAGATTTAGCTATACGCTTGATATACAGCTGCTTTTCCTTATTTTATTTTTTTTTTGTGGGGTGGTTTTTCTTTTTTGGCAATCTTAAAAAATTCAACTGGGGTCCATTTACTTCCACCGTTCCTGAGCGAAGAACCAGTGAACAGTCTCCTGAGCACCTTCTCCTTCTGTGAATACCATCAGTCTCGTGTTTTAGGAAAATAAACATGCAAAGCATTCCCACACTTTGGTCCTGAATACAGACTGGGATAGAGAAAAGCCCAGAAGCTGCGAGAAACATTTTCCTTCCTTCCCCATACCAATACTTCACAGCAACATGCCAGTACCATCTGGAAGAACAAACTGAACCTGTCGTGCTGAGCAACGCACACACACTGCCACAAATTCATTCTCCTTCTAACTCAAGTGACAGCATATAAAAATAAGTAAATAAAAATTCAGAACAAGGCTGAGGAGGAAAAGTACATTTCCAAAAGCCACACAAGCCAGCGGACGAGCCAGTGCTAGACTTTCTGTCCTACTCCTGAGTAGCCCATAGGTGTTAATCTCAAAAAGCTACCGCTTCCGCTTGGAAACACGTGTGAAAGAAGTTCAGGGCCTTGGAAAGTCTCCATAGCTAAAGCATGAGAAGAGTAAATCGTAGGAGACTGTTTATTATTTCTCTGCTGTACCTTGAATTTCACTAAATGAATTGGGATTCAGAGGTCAAATCAATTGCCACTTACAGAAGTGAATGGGCGTGCCTGAAAAAACGACCCAACCTTAGGAGGTACCAGGCAATTTACCTCCCTGACATCAGGTACGCAGTGGCAAATCATCAGGACACTCCTGCCAGGGAGGGTAACAACTCTGGTGGCACAGGATCCTCATGCAATGAGACAATTTGTAACAACTTGTATTTTCTAAACATACAAAATTCCCGCCTTAAGCTTTGGCAATTCTTAATTCAGTCCTAGGCAAAAACAAACAGCTTCAGTGCCGAGGCTCAGAAAAGATCCATACACATGAACAACATCTGTCTACAACACAGAACTTACCCCATTATGTATTTTCAGTATACAGTCGCCCTTCTACAGCCTCTCTCTACAGTTAATATCTGCATGGCTCAAAGGTGTGTTCCTGTTGAAAAACCTCCAGAATGCCTCTCGACATACCAGAACTGTCTGCCAGAACAAGGGAAAACTGTGGTTTGAAGAAAACGCCGTTTTTTCTTTTACAGTTGAATCATCACAGGAACACAGATTTTTTTCCACTGTGAAACATGCAATAACCAGCAAACTTCTGAAAGTTAGCCTTGGCCCCTCTTCCAAGGATGTCTTTAAGAGAGCAGCTAAAAGGCCTTCCCAATATTTTTTTTAATTTAAAGGTATGCCGCAAGTTTACTAACACACATGGAAGTCAACTTCAGCGACGAGTTTAAAGGTCAGCTTCTTCCTCACAAGCAAATGCTATGAACACCTAGAGCTGAGCTATGCAAGTTTTCAGCTTGTTTTCTGTTTTGCTCCTTCTCAGTGCGACGCGCTTCGAACTGCGCAAGAATTGTGTCGAAGGAGGACACAGACCCAGTGTTACGAGTCCTAGCCACTGACCCGCTTGCTCCCATCTGAACAGTGCAGTTATTCACAAGAAGAAAGATAGACTTTCTCACTTAAGAACGCCTTAAGGGTTGACTTCTACATTACAGTAATTCATCTTGAAGTTCCACAGATTTTTCTCTACTTTTTAGATGCTGAGAAAAACACTGCAGAAGCAGAGAGAGCTTGTGAATTGTACATTCCAGTGATACCCTCCACAAAAATAAAGTAATTGTCATTTTATGTACATTCACAGTACATTCGTGGAACCACCTCTAAAACTAAACTTTATTTGAAAGTTTTTCACTCTCCTACTGAGAGGCAGGGGAACTAACTCAAGTCAAAGATGTTTAAATCAAGATTAAATCAGATGATTTAGTTCAGCTGGCAGCCTACTGCAGTTTGTATTTGCAGTTCAAGCAGTCTTCCCACCAACTCCACTGCTAACAGAGTTACACACCGCACAACTACACAGGTACATTCAAACACAAACCATGGAAATCACAGCTCAAGCCCAACAGGGCCTCCAAATGTTCTCTCATACACTCAGGACAGGTGTCTTCAACATTAGATCAGGTTGCTCAGGGTCTTTTCCACCTAGGTTATGAATCACCCCCCTCAAAAGGGGAGGTTTCACCACCCCCAGAGTGGCCTGCTCTGCTTAACCAGCAGCACCAGGAGGATTTTTTCCCCTTGCACCCAACTGGAACTGCTCTTGCAGCAGCTGGTGGCCATCGACTAATTCACCTGCTGTGCATCTCCAAGCAAAGCCTGGCTCTGCCTGCTTTCCATCCCTATCTTAGGAAATAGAAGACTGCAATTCAGTCCCTCTCAGTACTATCTTCTCAAAATGCCACCAACCCAGCTCCCCCAGCATGTTTCTATTCCAGAAGTTTAGGTAGTAATTTGTCAAGTTTGTCTTTAAAACTCGGCAATAACCATGTTAAATGCATGTGTTTCCACAGAAGAAAAATCAGATCCCTTAATATGTTGCAATATATTTAGGCTGCACCAAGTCTGTACTGATTTCTAAATTTTCAATCAATACTTAAGAAAAAGTAGGCGTTAACTAAAACACCACATTAAAATCAGATGTTCCTGAGCAGAGAAGTCCTGCACAGTGGATGCGTCAGATCTCAAACGGCACTTGCATCAGAAACCAGAGTTGGCCAAGAGTGAAATGGCCCCCAAGGACAGCTCTTAGTCCCAGCACTTAGACCCAGCAGGCTGGAAGTCATGTTCTGTGAAGAGCACCTGAGGACTCGGGGCTTCTCTAGCCTGGAGAGAGGGAGGCTGAGGAGCAACCTCATTGCTCTCTACAGCTTCCTGAGAAGTGGAGAGGGGGGTGCTGAGCTATTCTATTATGTCAAATTTTCCATGGAGAACGCTCACCTAAAACCACAAAAGCTGGTATAGAAGCAGGTGGGAGTTTGCAGTGTCCCACAGCAGACCTTACCATCTCAGAGCACTAACATCTCTGTAATAGAGGCTGATGCCCTGGCATCTGAGACTGTAATTCTGATTCCACAGCAAACAGCAGGTCTTGTAAAGAAAACAAGAGCTCCTATATACTTGTCCAAAGACTACGCAAGAAAATTGCTGTTCCTATCTGTGACTCAGTTTACCCTCTTGTTACCTCCTGCCTCCAAGACAAGGATGTCTCTCAGCTATGACTGCACATCAGAATTCATTCAATAGCTTCCCTAAATATGGAGTGAACAGACCTCCAGTTCTCAGATACCCAGACACAAATACTGATCAACATCTGCATTTCTACTTCATCAAAACTATTTTCAAAGAGTTATTACTTTTACAGTAGTCATAAGGCAACAGAAACAAGACCAATGCACTCTAACTACAGCAACATTGTGATTCTTCATCCTTAACGGAGCAGGAAGAATGAGCCAGTGAGCATTTTCTAATAGAAAACAGGAAAGATGAAATGAGAAGATTAATATCCAAGGAGCTGTGACTTGCAAAGAAACTCAGCGCAAGCAAGGTACACAGCAACTTCTCTGAGAAAAGCCTGAAAGCCTAAAAATTGAATTAAACAAAGCCCAACAAAAACACCCCAGTGAAGATGAAGTCCATGAACATCTAAAATCCTCTTGTGTCCGCATCACTTACTAATACTGCTATGTAATGCCCAATTGAGTCTTCTTCCACCTACAACTACAGAGCTCCTGCTGGGAAGTAAATCTTGCCAAAATTTGATATATAAGACTCTTTTGAGAGTACAGAGAAGCAAGGAGAGAAAAAAAACACAATGCAAATGAAAGAAGGTAGGGTTGTCAGGTAGGGGTTTTTTAAGTACTTGACGATGGATCTGGTACACAGAAGAAACTGATAGCACAATTTGTCCTCCATGCAAGCACAATCCTAAGAAAGATAGAGATGTTTTTATACCACAGTGGGTGGGAATGAAGTGGGCATTTATATTATGACATGTTACCATCACATGTTGCAAGCCACAGAAGAAGGATCTATCAATACTGGAGCATTATTTATTTTAATTTATACTTGGTTTTATTAATAACAGTTCTGTACTACGCTAATTTTATTCTTAAATTTATCAAAGCAATAGAATAACAAGGAATTGCATATGTTCAAGTAGAAAATAAATATGAAGCCCAGTTCCTGGCTCAGTTAAAGCAGGGGAAACTCTCACCAGCTGCCATGCACACAAGGTCAGATCCGCAGAGACACACCTTTTTCAGCTTTTGCAAAAGCTACTTCACTTATTTTTCTGCCACCCTTTCTTGAGTGAAGCAGCACCCTGTCAAAACCTGGAGAACAACAGCAGCAAGCCCTGAAGATGCAGCAATGCACAAGGACACCCTGAGAACATGGCTGAAAATTGGTATTCTGATCCTCCTTTATAGAGGGCATTATTGACAACATTTCTTCACCTAGAAATGCCCCACACATTGTCTGCAGGAGGGGGGAAAGAGGAAGAAAGCACAGACCACATTTGCAGATTTGTCTGAGGGCTGCCATAAACAATGCCAGCAGAAAGCACTACAGATTCTTTAATATTGATATTCTTCCCCTTTTAAGAACAGATTATTATTGCAAGGCAAAATACAGCATCAGTGATTCACAGGCTCAGTCAGGTTGTCAGGTACCTTAGGAGAACACATAGTCCAACCTGCCACTCAAAGCCAGGTCAGCTATCAGGTGAGTCCAGGCTGCTTCATCTACTGGGAACGTGGAATCTGCCAGACAGCTGCACTACCTTGCCAGGCAACCTGATCTCCTCCTGGTTGTCCTCCTAAAGAAAAATATTGTCCTTACACCTAGTTAGATCCACCTTAACTTCAGTTTATGACCATTGCCTGTTTTCCTGACACCAAGCGGGGGCAGACTGCCACTAGGTCCCCATGAAGCAGCTCTTCTCTAGGCTGAACGAGCCCAGGCTGAGCTCCACAGCAATGCTACTGCTCCCCAACATCATGCTGAACTTGCTTCAGCTGGCCAACACCTTTATTGAACTAGGGCAGGGCAGGGCACAGACATCAAGCTGGATGCAATACTCCAGGTGTGGTTTGATAAGTGCTGAGTGAAGGAGAACCCTTCCCTTTGGAAGAGCTCTTCCTTCCCATGTGAACAACCTTGCCTTCATCCTTGATGAATTTCACAAAGCTCCTGTCAGTCACCTCCTCCAATCTACCCATGTCCTTCTGAATGTCAGCCCTGATCTCAAGCACATCCACTGCTCATCCCTTCCTCCAGTCTGGTGTTATTTGCAAATTTCACAAGCAAGGGAAGGGCTAGTCCCCTTCCACGTCATGGATTATACTCAACAGGACACGTCCATCAACAGACAGCTGGTTACCAGCCTCCAGGTAAGTTACAGCCAACTAACTACCTCTGTACACAACCAACCAACCTGCTGTTTTCTCATCCATCTAGTAGTACACCCACCCAGAACACAATGACATTCTGGAAAGACCTTGTTGAACCCAACATGTGGCTCTAAGCTCAGTAGCACTACTACTCACAGATGGGAAAGCAGAGACCTACAGATACTTAAGGAATGAGAGGGACTTTGGTTAAAAATAGTGAAACCTGGGACAGGAACCAGGTTCCTGAAAATGCATGTGGGGAACCCAACAACCAGCAAATAAGCTTTTACTCCCATTTTTTATGCTGGCAACTGTTTGAATACCCAAAGGCAGAAGAGGGGCATGACCCCAGGTTTTGGAGGCCAACACAGCAATTGAGCATATCATAACAAATTGTAAGCATCTGAAGAATTACAAGTGAATGCTGGCATCACATACTTCTAGTCAGGACTGTTAAGGGTTGGGTTATTTTGTTTGTGCCACACAAACTAGAGGACTGTATTGCTGGCTCAAAACCATGGTCTTCAGGTTGTATACACAGGGAAACTAAAAATATATTAATACTAAGAGCATTTTTTGTAATTTGATTCCAACCAAGTAACCTGATCTGGAAAAGTGATCCTATTTCTGAAATTTCTTCTTTTAAACTTAACCTAAATTAGTTCCTTCCAGTATTGGAGATCAAGTCTTACCTTAACTGGAAACATCGCAGACTGGTTTGGGTTGGAAGGGACCTCAAAGACCATCCAGTTCCAACCCCCCTGCCATGGGCAGGGACACCCTCCACTAGCACAGGTTGCCCAAATCCCCATCCAGCCTGGTCTTGAACGCTGCCAGGGAGGGGGCAGCCACAGCTTCTCTGGGCAGCCTATGCCAGGGCCTCACCACCCTCACAGAGAAGAATTTCTTCCTAACGTCTAATCTAAACCTGTATCCTCAGGAAGATTTATTTTTCTTTTTTTTGGTCAGAGAAGATGCTTGTATGCCACTTAACACTTCAATTGCATACATACTATAATAATACACAGGCAATGAGGATTATTATACCAATACTTTATATTATTTTTTAAAATTTATTCCAGTAACTGGCCTCACATGTAAAATAAAGTATTTTTGTCACAGGGAAAATGTCCCCACCTTAAAACTATCTTCATTCCTCAGCAAATCAAATGCTTGGCTTCCCAAAAAAAAACCCCACAAAACAAACCCACAAAAAACCCCAAACCACAAACCCAGTGTACATGGGATGTTTTTTATGGATATGTTGACAAAGCATTTTTTCCCCTCCAATTGTACTTAATCTGCATCCACACCAAAACCAGAAAGTCCTGGTCACAAAAGGACCATTAAAGCCACGAGTCATAGTCTTACAAAGCACAGGTTGTCTTTCAAGATACTGATGACAACTGGTAAAAATTTACATCAGAAGCTCTTTCCAATGATACAAGTGAAACGATACACTGAAGATTCAGTTCCTACCACTTTCTGCAAATCCAGTTCTGTCAGAGACCCTTTTCTAAACATTTTCAGGTTTTGGGTACTACCATCCTTGGAAAAGTAACCATGCTGTTTCTCATTAAGGACAACTCGTTATAGAATATTAATCTTATCTGATCAGTATGAAAAAAAAGTGTCTAAATGAACAAATTTATTTTACCTGATGAATAAAGCTATTAAGAATATAAATACCAAGTCCTGTGTTTCTAAAAAAAAAACAAACCCATCCCCATTTGGAGTAAAAAACAGAAACGCATTTCTGGTCATGTATTAGTCCATGGTTTGTGGTTTGTAACAACACTGAATATTATGTATAGAACTCTAGAAGAACACCAAGAACATGACACCGAATGCTTTTAAACCATGAAAAAATACAAAGTCAAGAGCCATAAGCTCAAAGCTCTCGTGGTCCTTGCAAGAGAGCTACGTATTGGTGATTACTTCCCAATAACTTATGACCCCGTTTTACAGATGAGGAAATAACACTTATCCCCTTTCTTGATATTCCTGAGGCATATATTCTGCATCTCTTAAAGAAAAAAAAGTAAGCATTATTTCTACAATCTTTTTGAAAGCATTTCTAGAAAAAAGATTGCAGAACAGAAATGAGAGTGACAGCTTGACCTTGAGCTTGGATCCAAATACTCTGTATTCACGGTTCAGTCCCAAGTAACAAGTATCACACAGTACAGTAAGTCACTGAAACAGATTTTCCCCAGATAATGCCCCTATTCAGCACCACGTAAGTAGAACAATTTATTTTGCTCTGGTTAACTGCTTCACCCACACATTTGACATTAAGCTTCAGGCTTCCTGACTGAGCAGCAAGCATGTAGGACATGAATCAATGTTGTGCAGTTATGCATCACTTCCCACAGTCTTGCTGATTCAGGCAATTCAGAGTAAAATATGAATCAAGTTTTTGATCTAAAAAGCAAAAGTTTGAAAACCTATTTTTCAAGTCTTGTTTAGCATTACTTCTCATTGCTCCCTAAACAAGTTGTGCTTTTACACATCCCTGGCTTCAAATTAATCTGAAGCATTTTGGTGCAACTAAAACTCAGATTCTTTACTGTAAGAAAACATCCGAGTGATTTAAATCTCAAAAAATGTTCTTAATGCAGCAGTTTCCTTCTAGGATTATGTGACAGATCTCAAGTCCCAAGATTCTGCTCTCTGTACACCACACATACACACAATGACATTGGTGAGAAAGATGCAAAACCAGGAAGAGTACTAAGACATAGTTGAATAGGTTCATAATAAGAATTTTGGTTTATCTTGCTCATGTATCTCCCCTCCTCAACATAAAGAGGACCTCCTGCTCATAACATGCCTGCAGTCTCCCTAAGTAATTATCAGGCTTGGATTTATGAATCCCTGATAATTTCCAAGTATTTGGGCTTGCAGCTTTTTCACTCTTCAAACTACTAAATTCAGAAACAAATTTACCAACATTAATTTTCCACTAATAGATGTGGTAACAAGAAAGACTTTGTAACAGGCACAAGAGTGGTAAAAATATCTGTAACGTGCTGATTTAAACAAAAGAAGGTCTTGTATAGGACAAATGCCTCCCTCACATGTTGCAGGATATATACAAAACGAAAGATGAATTCATGCCGCTATCAGTGAAGCCTCGTTTACTGCCCTGCTATAGCATGCAAAGTGTCCAAAAAGTAAGATGCACTTGACAACTCCATCCACTGCTTTTAACACCATAACTCCAAAGGACACATCCCTAAGCAACAACTACCTCCAGAGGTATTCCACAAGAAGCACTCAAGGTTAGTACAGAAATGTCCTTGCAGCTCAAAAAGCCATCAGGAAGCCAAACTTGCGGAAAGATGGTTTCAAAGACATCTTTAAATTTAGAGGCCATAAGACGATTCCTCACATGATCCCTGCTACAGTTCTAAATGGAAAACAGCAAAACATAATTAAAGAAAAAGCAAAGAGTGAAAGAGAGGCCACTTTACAGAACCAGAAAGGAAATTGCTACTGAACAAGTGTAAAGGTGAAGAAAATACCATATGCTGCTCATTTCTCCAGCACAGACAAATCTGAGAGCTGTGTAGCATTGCAGATGCATGAATAAATTGACTGCAGCTCTGGACAATATATACAGTTTAATCTGAAAGTCTGAATCAAAACCACTACTCCTTCTCCTGGATGGCAGAACGTGTTTCCTGGCTTCTTCAGAAATAGACTAAGTTTATAAATTTTCTACAACAGATTCTAAAAATAATTTCTCTTTGATATAGAAGCAGCTAATAGACTTCCTGTTTTACAAATGAGGAATGCACTATTCCCAGTTGCAGCAAACTCCATTAACAATTAAGAACTTTGACAATAGCCCTTCAGGTTTTAGACAAGCTTGTTGTCTTCCTTCAAATATGTATAAACTATGCAAGGACTCTTAAGAGATCGGAATCAATTTAAGAGCTCCTCTGGTGTTGAGATTTCTTCATGTGAATTTTATTTATGCTGAAACTAAATACCTTCAATTGTAAAAGAAGTTGAAAACAAAGACAACTGCCCCCTGCACTAAGTAGTAATATCCTGGCCAAAAAAAATTCAGCCCACTCAAAACCAAGGCTGTACCTTACAAGGTTTGGATTCTACCAGGCATAGGATAAGCAGAACCATTTATATTCAAACATATGACTAAAGAAAGTGTTTAGGCTTAGTATTTCAGTGCAGCCTAAGTCAGCACGCTTCTACTGAAGGTAATGGGCTAGAACAAACAAAACAAAAAAAAAGATGCTGAGGTATCTGCATCCTTGAGAATCTCAATACCATTTATGCAGTACTGTCGTTTTTTAAAGTTGATCTCATGTTAATGCTTGTTTCACAATGTTCTACTACAGGAAAGGACTGTCACAGTCTACTGATGAGCAAAACTACATCCTATCGGCTGAGAGCAACCGTAGCTCCTGGCAAGAAGAGGCTTCCTGGACATGGAAGGAGGCAACCAACTCTTCAGTACTCTGGCATGCTCACCACGGACCAGTCAAAGCCAACAGCACCAGACTCACACATCTGGTCTCGATGTCTCAGAGTTGTGATGCCAGACTGCACACACCCATCACACAGCACTATGGCTCCTCTCTATATCCCAGAGTGTATGAACTCCAGAAGCCCAGGTCCACACGATCTCATCTGGAGTTGTCAGACACCACATTCCTCAGCATCTATCTGCTTCCACAGTACTTTCTTCCACCACATCCATACCTATCAACCACAAAAGCCCCAAGCACTGGACAGCCAGTACGTGTCCCATCACACCTGTCACCACTCATGTGGTAGGTCATGTCTCACATATAACACCACAAGTAAGCTAAGAAACAGATAAGACTATATTATAAATACCTTGAGATCTTGAGTTAAGCCTTCAGAAATACCTGATTTCAAACTAGTATCTAACGAACTACTGTTCACAACCAGATAAAGACACGTAACTAGTTCGTGGGCTACTGAGCCCAGAAATGGGGGGGAGAGGACAAAATAAAAACGACACCATGGATTAAACAAAGCAAGTCAAAACAATTATCAGGATCAAACAGATCACCCAAGTGAAAAGGACGAAGGGCCCATTGAAGGAAAGAGTTGAACAGCCACAAACCCTGCCTCAGTAACAGGCCCACAGCTGTATTGTGCCCAACATCTCCCATGTTCAGGCAATAAATCTGTGTCTCCTGACTGCCAACATGAAATTTCAAAAAACCTGTAATACTCATTTCTGTGTCAGAACAGATTGCTTGCTGGGGGTCAGGGAGCAGAGTAAGTGCTTTGAGAAATCACTGTTTTTCTTGATGGGAATACTAGTCATGAAGTAATATAACATTGGTATATCCTCATTGTATTTATTCAGTGTGAGGCAGTTTTTAAAGTCAACCTTTCTTATTTATTCCTTTCGGTCAAAACAACATGCATCATCTAAAGGCCTCTAAACTAAGCCCCTGATATGGGCAAAGCACGAATAGCTGCCTGTCCAAGCACCTGTATCACCTCCCGGCAGAGCTCACTCGCCCAGGTGGGTGACTGGGTGATCTCTCAGAGCTGTTCTCACCTTACCTCGTAGGAACAGAGCATCTTTCAAACGCTACTTCACAGTCCGGCATCACCACAAGCGACCTTCTACCTCCTCCGATAGTTACAGCGTTAGTTACAAAGAAGCCACAGACAATTTTAAAACCTTCTTTAAAAAAAATAAATAAAATACAGAAATAGGCGGCTGTTACTGTGCCAAAGAATTTTTCCCCGTTCAAGAATGCCGTTTGACTGCAGATGCCAACTACAAAAGCGGTGCTGAAAGCGTCTTTAAGAAGGGGAAAGAAACTCAGTTTCCCGGGAGCCTGCCCTGCGAATACCCTCGTCCGCAGCGGGTTAGGTCGAGGGAAGCTGGAGCTGAGCAGCTCCCGGCGCCAAGCGCCACGAAGAGGGACGGACGCGAGCAAAACCCGCGGCCAGACCGCGGGGAAGAAACTTCGCCAAAGCTCCAGAGCCGCACGTTTGGGAAAGGAGTCAGAGCGTGTAACGACCCCCGCGCCCCCGCCCCAGGAACTCGCCACGTCGCGTTACACCGGCAGAGCCCATTTAAGAACACGCTTAGAAGCATTCCGGCTCTCCGCTCCTCCGCCGAGGCGGGCAGCGATCCCCAGCCGCAGCCCCGGCGAGGCATCCCCCGCAGCGGGAAGCCCAGGGACGGCAGGTCCCGAGCGGGGAGGGATGTCCCCGCACGGCACACCGAGCTCCGCCTCGAAGGGCCAAACTTTCCGCCACTCACACCGGAGCGAGACCCCGCCGCTCCCCACCGGCTGCAGTCGCCCGCGGCCCTGCCAGTCGCGGCGGGAACACCCACCTCCTCCACCGCTAGGAGCTCTGCGGCCGCCGCACGGCCCGACCCGCTCCGTTCCGCCGGGACTCCGGCGGCTGCCCCGCTCCGCGGACACGTCACTCCACGCCCCCACCAGCCCGGGGGCTACCGCCGCCGCCGAGCGCGCACTCGCCGCCGAGCGGAGCTCCCGAGTCCCAGCAGGGAACCGCCCGCCCCGCTCCCCGCTGCCGTCCCCGGCCTAGCCGCGCCCCGCCCGCTGCCGGGCCTTTCGGGCAGCGCCCGCCGCCATTGGGGCAGCGCGAGGCCCCGCCGCCTCCCCGTTGGCGCAGCCGGCCGCCGGTCGTGGCGGGGCGGGCGGTCGCCGCGTCCCCCGCCCCCGGACCCCCGCCGCATTCCTGCCGCCGCACGTGACACCGCGGCCGGGGCGGCGGGACGGGCCCCTGCGCGGGGGCACCTGCCGACGGTGGGCAGCGGTCGCCGTAGTTGCGGGTATGATGCGAGGGTCGTCGGTGTGAGGGGCGAGGAGCGGAGCAGCCCGCCGGGGGCTGGAGATGTCACACGCGTGGCAAACCCGGCTTTCCCCCCCTCAGCCTCATGCTCACCGCCGGCCCCTGAGCACGGCGGGGTGCACGCCGGGCCCCGTACCTAATGGGGAATTTGATGTCACTTATCCATTGAAACTCTTTAATAGCTTTCAAACGAAGGGTTTCCTAGAGGCCTCGTACCCAACCTTCAGGTCTTTGCTCTTTTATAACATTTGGACCATCTTTAAGTATGAAAACTTCAAGGCAAGTGCTGTTTAAAGACCCACATGTAGTCCAGCAGCCACCTCCCCTTGTCCAAGCGCATGCATGTTACAGCCAGGATAATGACATACACCTAGATACAGGAAATCCATTATTACTACATGAAATTGTCAGTGGAAAACGGTGGCATCTCAAAAGACATTCAATCACCTTTTTTCCTACATTTTTAATTTTTCCCATAGTTTAACAACACACATCCACAACTCTCCCATGCCTTTGTGTGAGTTCATGCAAACCGCAGTACAAATTAAATATTTAAAAGATTTATTTCCAAAATGTTTCCATTTTCACAGAGCTTTTTTTTTTTTAAAGCTCTATATAATAAAGAAAATGAGAAGTGAAAATTAGGCTATCCATAAAGGCTGGGGCAGGATTAGCATCACGGCATTCAGTTCGACTTCCAGCAGAGCCACCCCTTTATCCTGTTTCTGTGATTTTTTTTAATATGCTGCACTTCAGTCACATCCAGCTATCATTTCAGGAGCTGAAAAGACAGGGAATCAGTCTCTGTCAGACTGTCTAATAACTGCTTATCGCAGAATCACAGACTGGTTTGGGTTGGAAGGGACCTCGGAGACCATCCAGTTCCAACCCCCTGCCATGGACACCTCCACTAGGCCAGGTTGCCCAATTCCCCATCCAACCTGGCCTTGAGCACTGCCAGGGAGGGGTCGGACACAGCTGCTCTGGGCAGCCTGTGCCAGGGCCTCACCACCCTCACAGGGAAGAATATATTCCTAGTGTCTGATCTAAATCTGCCCTTTCTCAGTTTAGACCTATTACCCCGTGTCCTATCACTACACACCCTAATTCTTGTAACACTTCTTGACATTGGCATGCCTCTTCCTATATATATCCCCAGATCTTTTCCTTACAACCTGATGGAATTCTTAGTGATCCTACCGCAAACAGAGATACTACAATATACTTGATGAGACATTAATGGTGCCTTGACCCTGATATTATCAGGATTGTTTCTCATGGGTGTTTTCCTCACTCTTCATTCTCACATGCTACGGTGCAGAATTTTTTGCCCTTTCTTAAATACGTTTTCCCCAAGACACCCCCACGTTGGTGTGGGGCTGGGCCATGCCCTGCGGCGGGTGACTCGTAGCCCCGGCCTCTCCTCACAGCAACCACACTGCAGCCCCCAGACGCCCCTGTACAGCATAGTAATACACACAAGTTACTTTTATAACACAAAATTCCTACTTCTTTGTTTATGTTGCCATACTCCGATGGCTCCACTTCATTTTGAAGCTGAGGAAGGGAAAAACTTGAGTGAATTCACTGTCATAGGACTGCAAAACACTAAGGTCACACAACCATGAAGGAGAAACGCAAACTTAGCTGGAGCAGAGCGATGTCCAGCGGGGGAAAGGAAGCGCCAGCGTAACACAGGGTGCTGAGATGTCACGTGAAATACTGTGTCCAACTCTAAAGCTGCCAACATTTAAGAAACAGGAATTCAAGTGGGGAGAGTGGCAAGTAAAAAGTATTACGATGGCTGGGAAAACAAGAGAGCAGATTGATTTTACTCATGAATATGCAAAAGAGCCTCCGGGGGTAAAAAAATAATTATGTAAGATAAAAAGGTAATGATAATACAAGACTAAATTGCTATGAATTAGAACATGTTGTAGTAGGCTCCTTCGCCCTTGGGCAAGACATTGCCTGGAACCTCACTAAGTCCTAAAAAAGTTCTTCAGACTTTTCTGCAGCTGGTGTCACAGTGCTACTTGAAACAGTACATTACTGAGAAAACATTAAATCATCAATTTACATCTTCATTGTCCAACTGCAAACTGCTCAGCACTGTATAGAGTACCAACCAGTCTCAGCTACCTCACACCAAAACCTCCTCTTATTTTTTTTATATTTATTTCCTACAACGCCTAAGCAAGACTACTGCTGCTTTCCAGGATAGACTTTCTTCCTGTAAGCATGACCCACAAGCAAGACAAGTTGATCAAGTTTTTGTTAGATTCTCCACATCTACGCTATGCAAAGCACTTCTCTGCAATTTTGTAATTTGCCTGCATGCCTTTGTTTTTCAAGGTATCATAGTTATCACAATTTTTTACTCTCAGAAGACCCTGACAGCAGAACTGCATGGTCCTGAAATGGACTCTACCTTGTACAAAATTAGTCCTTTCTACCCCCCACTGCTCAGTGTGAGCCTCACGCTCACACTCCAGCAAGTACAGCTTTGGTGACAGTACACAGCATTCATAGGGCAAGGTGCTTTTGGCAAGAGAAGTAGCAGAGCAGGAGAGGGAAGTTGCAGACCTGTATAGCAATAGAAATACAAAAGTCAGTCTGAGCAAGTACCTGGAGCTGCCACACTCAGTTATCAGTACTAAAACAAAGCTCATCCTCACAAATCTTTATAGTAAATGTCAGAGAACATACTGGTGAAAAGTGTCAGTGCATAGAGCACTCCCATGTAAGCTCTGCATTCAAAGTGGCGGAGGCAGCTGGGAAGAGAATGATGTAAGGAGGTAAGTACTGTAGACCAGAACTAACAGGTCCTGATATAGCTCCTGTTAAGTTTCCATTCTCTCTGCTCAGGCTGTGTCCTCAAGGACTGGGAGGCGACCCCAGCTGACTCCTCAGAACACACACACAGTCATAGCCGCAAACAATGGCACAGACGGTTTTCTTACTGCCACCTTCTTGGGGACATGAGCCAGGCCCACTCCTTTCCTTTGAAGCTAGGCTCGTCTGCCACCTTGTACACTGCTACTTGCTTGCATGCTTGCTGCATCATTATCTCTGTCATGCCCCCTCCCACTCAGCGCTATCATGCTCAGGACAAGAGGAAGGCATGCAGTGCTGCAAGAACACTTGTTGCTGCTGTGACACTACCACTAGCAGCACACAGTAATCAGGCAATCAGATCCAGAGCATGCAATGTCTTTTCCAGCACTGGAAACTCATCTGGGGGCTGGCAATTAGAGCAACAGGCATAATTTACTTAATTAACGACCATCACTTATTTTTTCATTCCAAATTATGAACTTAAATACCAATGCCATGACATAAAAGATCATAATTGCCAAGTAACACTGTCAGCATGTGTGCTCTAATGTTTTTCTGAAACATGGTAAGAAATATTAAATAAAGCATACTTATGTATTAATTTAAACCATCAGAATAGCAAAACAGTAATAACATTTAAATTCCTTTTACAGTTTACCCAAAAAAAAGTACTTTATTCACACAAATACTATTGGGCATTGTTCTTCTCATCCCAGTCTGAACCCACACGCATTCCAGTTAGTGGAGCTTTGCACATGAACGTCTTACTTCTGCTTCAGTTAATCCTGGGGACCTCACCGCAGAGGCAGCTAGCAAAATTACGCCAGCCAGTTGCTTACACAGTGCATTCTTCCATGAATAATTAAAATGCCAGTAACAACGCTATTTTCCCTTAACTCACTAATGCTAAAAAGCATCAGGAATTAACTCTTGCAAAGCACCACACAGGACACACACATTTAATGCCTTAGAACTGTATATGTTTTTATTTAGCAATGAGATAAGTTGGCTTGTTTTTTCTTAAATGTAAGGTAGATCATACTAAACCATGGTGTCTTCATAGCTAGAGCCTAATGCAAAAAGAGACCACATACTTCAAATACACAAGCCAGAAAAGCCATTTCCAAGTGATGTTTTTTAACCATTTTTAATGCATACTCATATATAGCACAACTTCCAGTGCTTTAGTCATGTAACTAGACATGCTCATTCATGCACATGCGAAATGGTGGTGAAGGGACATTAGTTTATGAGGTTTTATAGCTCCTTCCATGGCTATGACTATCTTTGTCAAGTTTGAGATGATGTCAAAATAAGCTAGTCATCATTTTAGTGCATGTATTGGAAAACTAAGTAGCAAACAGCAAGTGATAAACAATCAGCATTATTTTCTTCAGTAAATGAAACTCACAGTAGACAATTATTCAGTAAAATACTTTTATTTGCACTCACAGTGTGAAGATGCTGTAGCATTTAACATTATATTGCACAAGAGCAGACTTGAATTTGCTTAACACTTCTAAATTCACTGTAAATGTGAGTCTCCCTGAGGTTAAGAAAGGTGTTTTATAACCCTACACGACATCAGGAAAAAGTGAAAACTCTTGAAGATTGGGCTACGTGTACCAGTGGAAGAAGGACCCAACAGTGTAAGCTTAAAGATATTAGGGAAAGCCATCACTCTGGTAATGTAATTGCTGCAAGATCATAACCAGTACTGCAAGTATGAGTTTGTATAATAGAAAAAGGTGGTGGGTGGGAGGGGAAACGATTACAGGTTTTGGAAAAAACTTAAGATGGGACACAAACGGAGGGACAAACAAACTGTGATTTAGGAATACTGTGTGAAGACAAACAGATGCCTGGCCAGGGTGTATTAGATATCTGTCTTAAATAGAAAAAAACAAAACCAAAGTAACAAACAAACCCAAAACCCATACTAAACACCCCTACCCAATCACAGTTTGCTGGTTTGGGTTGTTTTTTTCTTAAGAAAAAAAAAGCAGCTTCATCCAGAAAGGTGACACAAACAGCACTCCTTAAATAAGCTTGTCCAACAAGAAAGCAGGATGAAGTTTCTAATAGTCACCCAGGCAAACAAAAAACCAAAAACAAGCAAACAAAAAATCACAGAAAAACCTATAATATTCCTACCATATTTCCAAATCATGGCAGCAGCACACCCTGTGACCTGACCTGATCCAACCACTACTGGAACCGATTGGATTTTTCTACATCACATTGAAGATGAGGCCTTCTTAAAGAGGCCAAACAGGACTGGGATTAGTTTTGCATTAACAGAGTTTAAAAACAAACTATGGCTTGTCTACCTTTGGGTTGAAAAGCAGCACTCTGTTATAAGATTACTTAGATATCAAAACCCTCAGTTACAAAACTCTCAGTCTTGTTTCAGAACAAGAAGACAGTCACCCACAATCACAAACCCAAAAGTCCTCTTGAAGGGAGCAGCCAAAAGGCAGCAAAGACAAGGATAAATAAAAGAAAGAGGCACAATGTAGCAGCTCTGCTAAACTCCAACTCTAGGCCACCAAGATGAAGAAGAATGGTTGTCTGTATTTTTGTCCCATTATATTTCTAGCTGCACTGTAAAATGCCCTCACCCCTCAAACCAACAGGAATGAGTTCTGTTAGTTGCTTAATGCAAAGCTCTCTTGTCCCAGCAGGTTAAGAGGTGCTCTTAGCCATTATTAGTTATATAGTTAAGATGTGTGAAAGGTTTTTGATATGTGCCATAACAGTCTTTGAATTAAAAAATTCACACTGGAATGCATATTAAAAAGATTGCCTTATGATAAAAAATACTTTTAATGAAAGACTTAAAATCCACATAACATTACAAATTTGTAATACAAAATACTAAATTTTCTAAGTCTGGTGCCACTGATATTATCCACCTGTCTGTCTGGACCACACTTAATCTCTTTTTTCAGGCCCAAACTCACTACTAACCCCAACCCTCCATATTCTTTTATTTTAGCACATAGAAACTGTACCTTCCTTAGCTCAAACTTACTTCTCTTCTGATGCTTCTTCCATTCTCTTATTAGGATTCTTCAGAATTCTGTAGCTGAGATTTTTGTAATTATTACCTTCCATTATCAAATCCAAACCTTTAAAGTTTTAAGCTGCATAGGGGGCTCTGAGCAACCTGATCTAGTGAAGATGTCACTGCTTACTGTAGGGGGGTTGGACTAGATGGCCTTTCAAGGTCCTTTCCAGCCTAATGCAACCTTTGATTATATAAAGCACACCATGATTCTGGTGTCTGCTGACTTATCCTCTGCCTTCCCCACCCCAGCAACTCGGGCAAGTGAGGTTTTGCTTCTGCGAGATACACATTTGGATCACAATACTTGGGTTCTGTTTCTGAGGAATTCATTCAAATTCTCTGCTTTTTTCCAAAGTGCTTTTTAATATTGCTCTCTCACACACAACCCCTCAGGAGAGGTATGCAAATTCCAACTTTAGAGAACCTGTCATTCTATAGGATAGCATCCAGGCAGGCCAAAACCACCACAACCTCATTCTGGCCTGCTTAGAACTCAGAAAGGATCAGAAAAATTACATTTTCTCTCTTGAATATCAGCAGGACAATAGAGAGGGGCTCCTGCATAAACTTGTTACGACCCTCTCAGCACAGTTTTGAACAGGCAATTTCAGATATTCACCACTTCATCGCTCTAGATAAGATCTGCTTATGCATTTGTTTGAAGAGCAGGTCTTCAAACTCTGTGCTCACACAGAGCAAATCAAGGAACGTAGCAATGTGACCACTAGCTTCCTCCCTTCACTCAGAACAAAATCAACTAATTTCCCACCAGAAACTAACGGGGTGGTTCACACCAAACAGTGCTTCCCTTACGCATTTAAAACAGTATGTTCCACCAAAGATCAGTATGCAAGGCCTGTAACACTTGCCCTGACCTAAAATCCTTCACAGCTTGGACTCACCCAGTCTTGTTCCTTTAGAAAATAAATCCGTGTAGCAGCCACATCACACTATATGACAAAGTTTCAAATGACGAGCTTTTCATCTCACTAGCTCTTGTGCGCCAAAACTAATTAATGTCATTCTCCTGCCACTAGGCGTCACTCTCTTCTGTCGTGATCTTTGTGTTCCACTAAGGAACCATCAGACCAATTCTGTTAGTGGGAGAACATCCACCACAGTTTGCCAAGTCCCTCTCTAAAAGGCAACCCGATTTCTTCGGTCAAGGAAAGATTTAGTGATGTGGCAGATAAACGGCAAAGGATTTTTAGTGTCACTTTATGTTCTTCAAAGTAAAATAAAAACACCAGAAGAAGAACTGAACTCCTCAAGGGGGTGATACAGGCTTTCCTCCACAAAGGAATCACGTCAGACTCTGAAAGCTTCTGTAACTAGAAGAATTTTAAAAAATAAGAGGAACCATAACATGAGCACCACTGGATCTAACTGCATGATCAATCAAGTGGGACCTACAAAGAAAACAATTTTACCAACAAACCAGCAGCCTTTTCAAGGATGAAACAGAACTAAACATTCTATCGTTGTCTCTTGTATTGCACTGATTTCAAGTCCAGGAGGGACCACCATGATTACCCAGCTATAGCACCAGAGTAATGATATGGTGGATGTGAACCTCTCCCATACTGAGGGCAACCCAGACACAACAACTCACTTTGGCAGTGAACACTCAAACACAAAGTAATCATCTTCCTCAAGTGAGCTTCAACAACAACAACAAAAAGAAAAAAGAAGAAAAGCTGACTTAAAAAAACCCCTCACACCCAGCCATGACTGCATTCTGCCACTGACCAATTCACCTGGAATGATTTAATGGCACAGAGAAACTCGGTACCCATGCATACCTAACTTGGGTCATAATCGATCTTAATAAACAACATAATTTCCAGTATCAGTATATCTGGCGTATGTGAAATAGGATTCAAGCTAAACTTGATTCAAGCTGAGCTTAATAGGTAAGTTCACTGTAAAGCTACTTTGAAGCATTAAAACAAATAATACCATTAGAAAGCATGTCATTACTAAATCATGAAATATTGTCCACTGTGACAGAACTGTTGGTGTAATTCATAACTAAGAGGTTGAAGATCTTATGTCTGCACATATGAAATGCAAACGATGCTTTTAACAACTTCTGATCCATACAGAATACTACCAGCAAGAAATCACGCTGTTAATAAGCTTCTTGCAAAAGCTTCTAGATCATGGGCACAGAACGACTTCATAATGTATTCTTCTGCCACCCTACTAGGAAACAGTTGTTTCAGTGTTACATCCTCTTCTTCTGATGCGCTTCACCATTTAATTTTCCATTTTCCTTTGCTTTACTTT
The DNA here is from genome assembly GCA_022605575.1 of Laterallus jamaicensis coturniculus. Taxonomy (NCBI): domain Eukaryota; kingdom Metazoa; phylum Chordata; class Aves; order Gruiformes; family Rallidae; genus Laterallus; species Laterallus jamaicensis. The sequence continues at coordinate 91,726,587 of JAKCOX010000001.1, forward strand.
CAAAGTTCCAGTCAGTTGGGTTGAGGAGTTGCTGAGTTTTTTTGTACGTCCAGTACGGGTTAAGTATTAGTGTAACAGCAAATAATCCCGAGAATAAAACAATAAAATGAAGAAGTCCCAGATTTTCCATCACAGAATTCCAGTTGAAAATACACACCCACCACATGTGGTAAGTAAGAATCATGCGGCAGTGAAACAGGTGGATCATCACCCACTGGTTTGCCTTCCAGAAAAAGGTATTAGCACAGCCAGCCTAGAAAAACAAGAACAGAAAGTATGCAGAAGTGAGATTGTTACTTCAAGATAAGGCTCACAGGAATCTGTAGAACTAATGCAAATACCCAACTTTCACATATACTCTTTCATGCATTCTCTCCATGTAAAGCTGATATTCCACAGGCATACAGCATCCCAAACTCAGAATGAGTCTATACCTTCTCACTGTCCACATGTACACAGCACCTCCATGGAGGACGACAGAAATGTCATCATGACAAAAGGAGGTATCAAAATAACATGGATCTCAGTTAGATAAAGAGTTTTGCTGAAAAGCTAGCTAGACAGACCACAGACACGTTACCCATGGACAAACATGACAACTGTTGCAAACATAATTTGAAAATTACCACATTCTTACCTTTAGAAGCATCCAGGAAATGCACGTTGAGGGAGTACTCATCTCCAGCAACATTCCCATCAAAGGCAGATAGTGTCCAGATTTCACATTAATTACTAGACCAGCCAAGCCACCAAAAGCAAGCAAGTGATGAACTACCAAGAATACATCAAATGTTCTGAAAATAATGTTGGACATATGAACAGCTACATTCTCAAGCAAGAAAAATCCAGCAGCTATTAAGCAGTTAAACCAACTCCACTTTTGCTGTGAATACACTTTGTCAGCATGAAAAACAGGATCTATGAGCAAAGCCCATAACCCAGCAACACAACTCTGAAGTCCAAACACACCACGTGTGACGGCCATATTCCAAAACACCTTCTCCTTTGCATACAAGGCACGATAAGTGGTACTTATCCATGAAGACAACCAGTGAGACAGAAGAAATACTCCCAGGTAGATTAAAAAACCAGCAGCTAAAAATGTCAAACGAACTTCCCATAAAAGATAGTCCCAGTCAAAAATGGTCCCAAATACTGGATCATCATTTGTAGGATTCATTTCTTCTTTTGTACAGAGCAAAAGCCTTACAGGGGGCTTGACACTTCTCACGCACACTATAGTCTCTTTTATGCCTATTCAGCCTCTGCTATTAGGCAAACCAGAAACCATGAATTCTTCTTTTCCATCTGGAACAAGGAGAAAAAACAAAAACAAATGTGAATTTCAGTCATCCATACACATAGCTTCCAAACCATGGAGAACTCACTTCCACTGCAGTTATGACTTTGGACCTATCACCATTAGGCACAGTCATCCCAAGGAAAGGTAGACAGGAAGATAAAAACACTTAAGCAATGTGCTTAAGATTAACAATTGTCCTGCAAATTCTGTAGTAGTACAAAGTAACGTGCTAAGCAAAAAATGAAGAGGGCAAAGAAGGCAGGAAAGAGGAAGAGAAAACAGAAGCAGCAAATCCTGTTTGCTTACTTATGAAACTTTCATTTCAACAGTAGCATGCAGTTACTTGCACACTCCACTGCTTTTCCCTCGCTTATTGCCCACTTCTTACATCTTCAGGTACAACTCAGAATCTCAAACACAGATACAGGACATAAAACTATAAAAACTTAATCCAGTAAGCAGGGCCATTTGCACAGAAAAGGGCTTTCGGGATAATATCTCAAAACAAGAATTTGCAATTAGTTTCTGAACATTAAACTATTTTCCAACAGAAAGCATATTCCAAAAATACAATAAGAGTAAGGAATGCAGACAAGCAACATTATTATGTATTATAAACCTTACTGTAATTAACTGAACAGCAGTAAGTGCCTCAAGTTAGCTGAAACTTCCTGAAGACAGCACAGAACAAAAACAAAGATTTGTGAGTAGGGAAAAGCCAGATAGTACTGAAATATTTGAATGACAGTCCATTTTTTAAACGATTTACACAGCATCAGTGTGACGACTAAGACCCACCACAGCCCGTAAGTGCTCAGAACCGTAACGCACTTGTGAGACTGGCGAGAGCTAGATGAAAAAGCCACAACGACCGCGGAATAGAGCCCCTAATGAGATGCTCCCACCTTGCTTCACCACGCAGCAAATGCCACCACGAGAGCCCAGAATCTGTGGGGACCTGCTCACCCTGACCTTTGCTCCCAGGCGCCACCCTCCAAGAAAAGGAGGGGGGCTGGCTGCCCCCTGGTGAGAGACCTTACGCCCATCCCACAGCCCCACACGGACCATGACAGACTCGAAGGTGCAGTCCCAGTAGTCCCGTTGTCGTCCCCCGCCATCTCCCGGGGGAAAACCAGAGTAAACCACGCTAATCCGATGGCACGAACGGGCCCTGAACAGCGCGACCCACTGCGACAAGCCGTGGCTCCTCCAAGGCCGCAACAGCCCCTCCGCCCCCACAACAAACACACCGGCAACACCACCCCCCCAGCCGCCGAGCGCCTCACACAGACCTGGGGGGAGGCCGCCCGCGGCGCACAGACCTCGCTCACACTCTCCTCTCCTCACCTCACCCACAGCGCTACCCGCGATGACGGCGGGGCCTCAGCCCTTCCCGGGACTCCCTCACCGGCCTCCCGGGAGCGCCAGTCCGACCCGAACCCGGGAGGCCCGACCTGCCGTGATTCCCACAGAAACCACCATGGGCGCCATAACCACGCATGCGCCATGCGCCGCCGCCACCGCCCCTTGCACAGCCCGCCGGCATGAACCACCGCGAAGTGGGGGGGAGCCACGGCTATACCACTTGGGCAGGGGGCGGGGCGGCAGACAGCAGGCCTGGTCCGTCGCCATCGCACCGCCTCTCCAGCGGGGTGCCTTGTCTGCAAGGTGGAGCGGCAGGCTGCACGCCACCACTGAGACACTGACAATATTTAACAGACGCCTGTTCAAGAACTTTAAAAAAAAAAAAGTAGGAGTGATGCCATAGCTAGTCCATTTACCTGTAATTATGTAATTAAAGGCAAAGCAAATTATTAAGTGGATGTCACAGAGTTCTGCTACATGATTCTCTCCATACTTGTGCAAATTGACGCTGTCATCGCAGTGACTCAGACCAACCGCAACTTGTGAGCGTCAACAGGGAGGCCCACTGACCCCACACGGCAGGGTTGCCGGGGCTCTGTGTCAGCCCTGTGCCAGGGCCTGAGTTTGCAAGCCCACCGGGCAAAACTGCCCTATAATGGACCAGGTGATTCCAACAAAAAATAAAATCAAGGCACAACTCACCTTACATGGAGGACTGGCCTTAGAACTGGCAAAATCCAGAGCTGGGTCTGCTTCCCTGCGCTGGGAAATCAATCCTAGATGTCTGACGGTGACTCAATCTCCAGCCTGGGAGGGTACAGTGACACCATTCCCTGTGGAAACTGGATCCTGCCACAGCATCAGGATAGCTGGGCAGGAAAGGTTTGTGCATTTGCTAACGTGCAGCCCTGTCCCTGAGCTCTGTGAAAAGCATGACCTGTTCATACATCACCTCGGTAGCTTAGATAGGCACAGCTGGCCTCAGCTGTTTGTGGGAAACATCTGGGAACAAAATCTCCTGCTTGTCTCCTTTTAATGCAAGGTGTTACAAGGTGTGAGGTAATACACATTCCCTCCCAGCTCCTCTACAGACAGCCCCAAGGGACACCAGGGTTTGGCGGAGCAGTGCCCACACTCTCAGAGACTGTGTGTCACTGAGGTGAGTCACATGCCGGAGGACACCTGCCACTTCGCTACCAGTCACCTCATCCCTGCTTAGGAGGCACAGGTTCAGCTGTAAATGCAGGGCAAGACATTTCAGCCAAAATATGTACCACACTGATGACCAAGTGCCAGAGATCCAAATGATGTGGGCTAGCAAGTTGGTCTGAAGGATCTGTCTTCACACAAAAGTGAGAGTTAATTGTTTGCAAAGCTTTGGGATATGGTCAGAGACATTTACTAAATTGAAAGGGGAAGAAGGGCCTGAGAGGTGCTAAGTGTAAGATTAGGTGGAGCTGTCAGTTTGGAAGTGCTTCTTAGATGGTGGTGGATATTAATTTAATATCCTCTGTTCCCTAACAGATGATGGCCCTGGCCTGAGTAACATGAAAAGGATGAGAAAGCTGAACAAGATGGGTGACCTATTATAGGAAGAAATTGATGTCCCAAGTAACATGATGGGGCTGGTGCACCAAGGGCATGTGTTTCAGCTTTCCTTAATTTTATTCTTCCCATAGCTGTCTTTAAAGAATTCCTTTAAATTGTAGCACTTTGAGGGAGGAGGTTTTTATAAGGATCTGTAATCACACTTTCATAGATAGGCGGTTGTCTTTCTTGGGTATTTTCCTTCCCTTTGATGGCTTTCTTGCCTTCTCAAGCAAAATCTCATAATTTAATTGCTACCAGCCATACACAGGATGTAATAGTTTAGTGTTTACTTTCTGAATCTACTGATACTACAACTATACTTAGTGACAACTTTTTAATAGCTGCCTCATTATGGTAATTATGATCACTTCAGGTATTTCAAAGGACTTCTTCCTGCAGTGGGGCTCATATTCCATATTGTGTCATATTCCATCCTCCCTTTTAGAGCCCTTCTGGCTGGATGCTACAGCTTGACCTGTCCAAATTTCCTGACTATCTGTACTGTCTCGGTTTTGGAACTTTATCAGCATCTTCAGAACTCCAGGGCTGGAAGAGCAAAGAGCACCTCCAGGCAGGGAGCCCTGTCCTCAGTCTGGATGATCCACCCCTTGTAGCTAAGAATCTCTTTATACTGGTTTCGTGCTGCTTGTCTGCAGTCAAGAAGTGAACAGGATTTTTTTTAACTTTACAATATCCGTACTTTGTTGCCTCAATGGCTACATTTGTATAGCCCTTCATGTGGGATCTGCCTTTTACTATGAAATGGGATGACTACATCCCAGTTATCCATTAAGCATGATTTTGGCACACATTATCTTCCAAAACATCCATAGAAATGTTGGCTTCAGAAGCAGAATCTTCTTTCAAATGGGACCAATGCCCAATACCTTGGAACCATCTAGAAAAGTACTGGTTGGCACAGGCCAAACATCTTTCAAATAGCATTCTAATAATTAAATATTGCATGCAGTAATGAATCAGTAGCTCCTGTGTTGTATTTACTAATGTAAATATTAAAAAAGCCTGTAATTTTACCACTTTTTCTTCATTCCCCAAACTGGAGTGCTGCAACACCAAGTCCTTCTGCTCCATTTACTTTCATGGGCAGACTAATCTCCTCAGTGGTGTGACAGCACCATACAGGCAGATGCTTAGAGATGTATATGGAAGACACATGGCGAACTGAAGGCTACTGTGACTGGGGAGTCTACAGTTTGTGCAGAGGCTGCAGGATGGGTGTTCTGGGACATGTACAAGTGCTTGTGTGTTTGTGTGTTGGGAATACAGCCAACTGGTGCTTCTAGTGCTGCTGGCAGTGAGTTGGGTAATGTGTTTTAGGAGTTGGTTGAGAATGGCGTTTCAACGCCATTATCAAATTAATCCATCCATTGCAAACAACTGTTTATCCTGTAAAGGATTTGCCTTGGACATGTAGGGGCAGAAAGGTTCAGGATAAGCCACCCTGAATTATGCCTTTTTCTGTGGCAACAATTTTCACTCTGCTGGATACATGGCATGATGGCAAAGTGGCCAGAAACTATCTGTGGCAACAGTGAAGGGATGGAGATTGGAAGGAATCCTGCCTGGTGAGGCTGGGCTCTGATCATTTTATCTCTCTCATCCTCCGAATAGCGTGTGAAGGAACTGAAGTTACTGCCTTAGGTTATCTTCATTCATTTTTTAGCTTCAGAGTATGAAAAACCTGTAGTCAGTGGTACTTTATGTTGAACTAAGCCCTGAGAGTTACCAGCTTACTTACCTGAGCTGGTTATCTTCCCAATAGAGGATGGAAAGTCTACTGTTACTTTAAAAGTCAAGATCTCATTGACTTCTCAAAAAGGTTTTAGCACTCTGTTCCCAAAGTTTTAGAAAAGCTTACACATTTGCAGATGCAGGTCCATACATATACACAAAACTTGTGCTGACCTGTCACATAATCTTATCTTTTCAGTGACATGCGTCTTGCATATTTTTTTCTTAAACCAAAATTTGCTCCTTTACCACCTACTCATCTGCAGACTGTGTTCAAATCTATGGGAGCTTTATTACTAATTGTGGGAGCTTTACTTTAAGTCTGTGGGATGTTTACTATATGCCTGCCTCAAGGAACCCTGCAGCAATACACAATGTGTAATCTCTCTTTGTTAATGTTTTATACATACTCTCAAAGTTCTCCTTATTCTTGCCCAAAAGGTACTTATACCATATGCCTACATGCAAATTACAGTTATTCCAAGGAGCATTTGAAGGTGCTTGTTTAAGGCATTTTTCCTCTTGGCTACTAGGAAGCATACTCAACTACTTTCAAAAAGCTTGTATTACAATGTTTTCATGTGTGTTAAGGATTCAGAAAGTTTTTACATTGCATAACATATTCACCTGGCCAGGCTGGCTTGCTTTCCTCAGTTTTTACAAGCTCTTTTTCTACTTCACTTATAGTCAGTTTCAAATGAGTTAATCAACTTTACTTACATATGCTTCAGGACAGTGATAATAGTGACTTCTACAGAGAACTTGATACTCTCAAAATTTAAAAAAAATCAGACTTACTAAGCATCCATATTTGGAGCTTACAGTTGTGGGGAAAACAGCAGCTATGAAATCAGCTGCTTCTGCCTGCTTGAATCTCTGATGATCAGATGGCTGGAACACCTCTTCTATGGAGGAAGACTGTGAGAGTTGGGCTTGTTCAGCCTGGACAAGAGAATGCTCTAGGGAGATCTTATTGCAGCCTTCCAGTACCTGAAGGGGCCTACAGGAAAGATGGAGAGGGATTGTTTACAAGGTCATGTACTAATAGGACAAGGGGTAATGGTTTTAAACTATAAGAGAGTAGATACAGATTATCCGTAAGAGATTTTTTACAATGAAGGCGGTGAGGCCCTGGCACAGGCTGCCCAAAGAAGCTGTGGCTGCCCCCTCCCTGGCAGTATTGGAGGCCACTTTGGATGGGGCTTTGGGCAACCTGGGCTAGTGGAGGGTGTCCCTGCCCATGGCAGGGGGTTGGAACTAGATGGTCTCTTCCAACCCAAACCAGTCTGTGATTTATATGATTCTGTGCTTTCCATATAATTCAAATAATGTATAACTGGAGATTCTTTGCTCAGTCCCTCTCAAGACTATCCCACATTTCTTCTTTTCTATATGAAAACACTGAAGGTATACAACCACTGTTGAGTAGTGCCATGTATCCTAGTCTCACTAAAAAAGCTTTAGTGGGTATAGACACAGTTCAGGATATGTATCATACCCATTCTGACCCTGTGACGTCTGGCCATTCCCTGTCCACTACTTAATTGGACCTTACCAAGTACAGCCCTTAGGCAATTATTCCTTTACTGTTTCCTCCCTTCTCATTCTTTTACTCCCATTATGACAAGAAATCCTACCATTTTTTAATTCTAATTTCTATTTTGATACAGGACTCAAGCTCTCACCTCCTTTGTCCAACCATTTCTCTCCAGAACTTAGCTAAATCTCAAATTCTCTCTCCTGTTAGCCCCAAAATTAACCTGCAATGCATAAGACGTTGCTGCTTTACCTCTTCTTCGTCTCTTTCATACCGTTCTCTAAAGCCACCTTATTCTCTTTCTATTTTGAAAGCTGGTCTTTACATTCCATGTACTATAAACATCTCCTGAATCACTATTTAAATATATTTTATCATATTTTTTTTTCTCCCTCTTCTCCCTAACTCTGTTAGAGCCCTGGAAAGTCAATGCCCCCTTATGCTCCTCCTCGAGGATTTTCACCTCCTAGTGCCCAGCATCACTGGTGACACTATAACTACTTTTTTACCCCAAAGAAATAATAAATAAGAATAATACTGACTGTATCCAGTCCTGGATGTAAGTTCTTCAGTTCCTTCTGGTTGGCTTCAGGTAACTAGCATGAAGTGATGACACAAGCTTGGGTTTGCAGTTGCACCTTTTTATTCCTCCCTCACCAAGCAACATGTCATAACAATGTTCACTGGAACAAGTTACTCTGCCTTAGTAGTTAGGCTCTTGCTTCATAACTCTAGTCATGAAGGTGAGTCTAACTCGTGTTTCAGGTTTACCCAGAATCTCTAGTTCTTCCTTCTTTCTCACACAGGTACCTCCAGTGCATCTTCAGGAATCAAAGGAAAATCCTGTGTCTGTCTTATGGAATATATGCTTATCATTTTGGAGGTTTTAGCTCCAGGTAGTCACACCTGAATAGAACCTAAAGACTTTGCCAGTAGGCAAAATGGTGTTTGTCAAGTTTAACAAGTCAATGACTAGCTTGCCAGTGGGTCTCTAGCAAGGATTTCATCCCAGATGACCACCTCAGACCACCTTTCAGTTGTATCTGCAGACAGCTTAAACAGTTCCTGTGAAAGCTGTCTGAGATGAAGACAAGGACCTCACAGTTACTGCTTGGCAATAGTGAGCAGAAACCAGGGACATTTATGTGGCCTCAGTCAGTAATCTAATAAATTTGCTTTTGGGGATTTCAGTAAAATGACAGCAAATCCATTATATTGACAAACTTCTCAACAGCTTAAATTACTTCTTGGAATTTAGACTCCATAAGCAGTAAAGAGGATGAAAGCTATTTTCCTGTTTTCAGTTTCATCCAAGTGGAGACATTCAGATATCTCACAAGTTGCAGTACTGTGCAATAATGGCAACACTAAAAAGCAACAATTAATATTTGAAGTGGAGAACAAATGAAGAATTATTTTTGTTAAAACATTCTGCTAGGAATTGCTGGGAAAAACAAAAGACATGTTTCAAACAGCAGCTGAAAATTAACTTCTTTCATGTCAGGTTATTCTAGACTTGCAAAAGATGGAAATCCTTTTTTATGCAGTCTATTTAGAATAAGTCTAATAGAATAAGTCTATTTAGAATAAGCAGATTCTTATTCTAACCATTTACTTCCAAGATTCCTAAAAATAAATTCTACAAAACCATATTAATGTAAGTAAACAACAATTAGCCAGTCCCTTTTAATGTTTAATGCAGTCTGTAATTTCACTAAGCCTCTGGCCCTGAAAAACCTTCCTAATGCCTTCTTTCTCTCCAAAGCTAGCTTTGTATGCAGTGGTCAAGAGTCTATCATTTGATGTCTGACACAAATCTGTCAGAGTGTTAAATGAGACTAGAATTTTCATCACAGTCTATTTGCTGCATTATAGCAACTCCATGGTGTGCTGAAGCAGAAGGCATCATCCAGCACATGACCAGTGAATTCATTTATACCAATTCACTGTCAGGCCTTGTGTGGGCTTTTTCCATTTCTTTGTATTCCATCCTTCCTGAATATTCACTCTCAGTAAAATTTAAACTGACCTTTCCACTGTTTCGCTAGACTCTGGCATGCTACAGTAGGTTTGTCAGATAGTTTAATGTGAAGGGTAAAACTTAAACCTTCCATTCACAGGCATCATATCCACAGAGGGGAAAGAATGTATTTCAAGGGTGAGAAGAAAAGAAAGAAAGTTGTTCTCTCATATTTCTTGCAGGCTGAAATAAATTGTAACAGGTTATGGATATAACCCATTATAGTCTGTAGAGTATTTTAAAGAGATTTAAAGGAAAACACATAATCAGTAAATAGCAGCATTTAAAGGAAATTAGGGTTTTTTGTAATCTTACCTTTTGACCATCAGCCCATAGATTTTCATAGTTCTTTTTGAAGCAGTTGGCGGTTTTCATCCAAAGTAAGTATGTTCTTAAAAGTTTTGTAAAAATCAATAGAAAGGAGGTCCTATGAAAAGAAAGGCTGCACCATGAAACCACAGTTTTCTAACCTGTTTGGCTACAGGCTCATCAGTTATCACAGACAGCCCAAAACCACCAGCACCTTGCCAGATAGAGCCACATGGGCAGCTCATTCTGCAAGTTGCTAAGGACTATGCAAGACAGCTGGGAGTAATATTTTACATAAGTTTTAGAACGTTAATCACAGGAAATACATTTCCTTTCCCTTACATCTCTCAGAATAGTTTGATTTTGTGATTAGTAATGGGTACTCAGAAGCACAAACAGGCTTTTCAAGCTTAGTTCTCAGAAAAGTTCACACCCAGCTTTATTTCAGTGGGATTCCTCACAGAAAAAACATGAGTAAGTCCTAGTGAACTGAAACTGTAATCTATTAAAGCTATGTGTAAATATTTCCTGAAGTTTGGTGACCAGCAGGCTATGGAAAGAGACAGCTTTTAGTGGTCAGAAGGCTAAGCTGTGCTACAGTTACATACCCACTCTCCTTTCTTTGAAAACGATGATGCTACAACACACCACTTCATCTGTTTCTTAGGTACCCACCATATGTTGGAAATGGGTGCTGGTTACCGTTTGTTTCATCGTTTTACTTCAGAAGACTTAGGCATTTGAAAAGACAGTGGAAGGAAAAATTGAATACATTCTGCATAATTTTGCACTTTTACAGTGGGCCTTGGTGCAAAGATTAACTTCTTACCAGAGGCTGTCTTCTCACTTCCATAGAACTCAACAACTTCCCTAAGTGTGAAATCACCATGGTTATCTTGTTCCTGAAAAAAAGGATCCCCATTCTATAAATATTTGTTTTGATTATTAATCTTCCTATATACTCTAAGACATTGTTTTGCAATCAATTATATTAAGAAGAGAAAAGTCCCATTGAGAGTTACAATAGAGGTCTTCATGGTAACCAGAGCACACTTTTTGACACAAAGGTGACAATCTGGGCTGAACTTTGTACTGAAGTTGCTATTTTTTGTGAATTAAGAGAAAGGGGATACCTACTTACACAAGCTACAGAAATCAATGGCCCTAATTTTTTGCTAGTTATTTGAAAAATAAACCAAAACCCACTACACATCAGGCATATCTTATATATAAAGAATTAAAATGAAGCAAATGGCTGAAAAAAGAGAACAAACTGAAGGCAGAAGCAGTCAATTAATTAGTCAACACCTCTGCTATAAGGAGACAGTTTTGACAGGTGCAGCATCTCTGCTGCTCCAGCATCTCCAATGGATAGGCTGCTATCAGAAACTAGATTTTAGCTGTCAAGCAATTCTAATTCGGATTTGATCTTGTGGCAATTCCAGGTTTCCTAAGGGACAAATGTGAGATCCCTCAGGAAATGTTTTTCCAGCTCAGGAACAGAAAGGGGTATAATGGCTGTGCAGAATGAAACCTCCCTTAAGGTCCTTCAGCAAGAGTGAGCTCATTTTTCCCTATAAAATGAAACCCAGATTTACCTACACTACCAGAAATCAAAGTGACTACCAAGGAGATAGCAGGTGTGCTTGTGAAATCATTTCAGGAGTTACTGAGCATTCAGCCCTTCAGCATGTATAAAGGGTCTCTGCACTGACAACACAATAGATTTCCGTTTGCTAAGGTTATAGTTTTATTCTGCTGGAGTCACTGGATTTCAAACTGCACGCCAAGAGAATCAGATTAATCATTACCGCCACTGGAGAGGATAAACTCAAAGATAAAAAAATATTGGGAGTACTTCAAAATGACAGATTTCTGAGGAAATCTGATCATCAACAACATATTGCAACAGCAATAAGTAATAAAATACCAACTTCGCCTGAAGCCCAAACAGGGATCCAGATACATGCTTCTTATTTTACTCCATTTAAGTAGTTATACATTCCCCATTCTCCATGTCATCTTCAATACAGTGCTGGCATTAGTAGCTGGAAGCAGCAAGAAAGAAGTGAATACATTGGCCATAGCAGCAAATCACTTAAATTAAATGTATTAAGTTTTTGGTGACTTGTGTTATTGTGCACTTGCAAACTCACTGTCTATCACAGGAGATGAATTTTTCACCAATGGACCTGAAGAATGGAAATGAGAAAATATACCTCCAGCTTCTTCCAAAGGAACAGTCAGGAATGAGTTCAAGTACTAATTACAGTGGTACTGCTGCGTAACAGAAGTCACAGTATGATTAAGGCCAATGTCTTTAGAAGTGAGTGGGGAGTGAATAAGAACAAAGAAAGGAGCTTTTAGAGTGCTCAGTGGACAAATTAAAATTCAGCATTAATAGGGAGATATGCAGATGAGATTGGGATAGGTAGAAACGGACAGAGGGAAATTCTACTTCCTACTGTGTTCCTTATTTTAAAGAGATAAGAAATCAAGTAAAACACATGTTCACTCCAAGATCTGGCTGTGCTAGCAGAAGCTGTTGCCTTCAGCTGAACACTTCTCTCCCCCACCATCCATGTTGCAGCTTACTGTCTCTTCTAAAATCTTCTGAGCTGCTTATATGCCCATCAAATAGAGCTGGGTTCCTCAGAATGGTAACACTTTTCTGACTTGTCACACCTATCTTGGCATAGGTAAGGAACAATTCCACAAACACCTGAGCTGAGAGCTGGGAGCGAGCTATAGCGTCTGGCAGGAGAGCCATAATGGCCTTCTAGCTGACATAGTCAGGAGCTGGAGCAGGAGCTGTGTCCATTGTCTGGCTTTCCACAATTAGTGGTGACTTCTATGATTGCCATTTGCCACAATTTCATATGCAAAAGATTCATAAAGCATCAGCCCTTAATGGTAGCAAAACCAGCATAAGGGGTTTATAAAAGACACATTATTGAGTAAACCTGTACGCCATAGACTGTAAGTTAGGCCAGTGTGTGACGTGGTTATTATTGGTGGGAGAAAATACCCCAACATTGCACCAAATGCAAAATACTCCGTTGTTTGGCTAAAACTAGTAGCAGATTGAAACAGTCTTAGCTCCAAAAATACAATTCGCATTACGTCTATGTGCCAGATGTGAGACCAGTAGCTGTTAGCAAGTAACTAGAGAACAAGAGAACTAGCAAACTGTGATAAAAGTCTTGGATGACAGCTTACTGCTGAGAGGAGTCCATACAAACATTGTGGTTTGGTGCCTCACCACGATAAGCGTGCTGAGCCATGTCAATGCTCTTGTCCACTTCCCAGGGCTTCAGTGTCTCATTTAGTGTGTAAGAATGGTATATACTACTACTAAGAAATGTCCCTTCCTAAGACTAAGCAAAGTTCACACAGTCATTACCTACATAGGTGAAAGACAGGTTGATCTCTCTGAAATGCTGAGATGTAACTTCGTTACAGCACATTACACAATGCTATCTAATGCTCCCAAGCCCCCAGAAAGCAGATTAATATTGTTATTTGACACACAGTCAAAGAGGTTAAGTGAATCACCCCCAGCCAAAAATAAGGCGAGTGATGATTAGGCTTTGGAAGTGCCTGACTGTGAGCTTAACAGGAGGCACACATAGAGGTATATTGTCTTGACAAATGGGCGCATTGTTCCAGGCTGTGCTGCAATGCATTTTAAAAGGCGCAACAGTAATAAAACTGTCATGGGACATCTCTCAGTAGAATATAGTTAGAGCCCCAAATAATGTCACCTTCTCTGCAATCCTTTTGGGCAACAGTGCCAGTGAAAACGTCCCTATCTAATCCCAGTGTGATCTCCAGGACAGCTTGTTGAAGAAGTTTAGAGGTCAGGATGTGTTCCGTGGTCAATTTTAGAGTTGTTGCTGGCTGCGAAAGGAAGGAAATATCCCTTTGCAAAAGATATCTTGGTACTGTAATTAGGCTAAACAAATCAAGACATAAACTTTGCAACACATAACCAAGCTATGAGATTGTTATTTGCAATGGATAAATTAAAGAACTTGATGATTAATATAGACTTTACAATTATTTATTCCAGCCTTTTGAGTAACACAGTTCACTGGACATCCATTAATTAATTTGCTTCGAGCCCAATAGATGTTGCTGAATTAAAACATGTCTATCAAACACAAACCCAATGTTGATTTAATTCTTTTTAGTAATGGGCAATCTTTGATAGATTATTTCAACAGTTAGTATGCAGACAGATAACTAATGAGAGCATTATTTATGGTCTGAATTAGTTTAGCTTCATCTCCCAGCCACTGAATCTCATTATACCTTCAACAGCTAGATTTGGCATTTATAAATTGTGATCAAGGGGCCTTTAATCTTTGATCATTTCAATAGATCATGCTTTTAGGATGATTAAACAATCTATAACAAGTTTTGTAGTTTCCATCTATAATTTTTTTCAATCATTATCCTTTAGCACACAGTATTCTAGTAGTTGTTTTACCAGCAACATCTAGGAAAATGCTATGAAAATGTTATTTCTATTTCCGAGCCCCATGTTTGCACACAATAATTACCAGAAGGAGCTACAATTTTCTTTCCACAGTTCTGTTTCCTGAACACTATCATGGACAACACGTGCCCTGTGTTTTTCCTGCCTTAAGTCATAGTCTTGCTTCTGAATAGGGCATCTGTGCAGACATTCCCTATGTGATCAAGCTGTTGATCTCCTGCTAATTCACTGCATGCCTTCTCCTGTGGCCAGTTGGCATTCCCTTTGAACACATAAGTAGGTGTTAAGCCTCTTCACTCCAGTGCAGTTTTTAACTGAGACTCAATAGCTGCGAAGTGATAGATTTTTAAACCATTCTTCAGCTGAAATTGGCTTTGTTAGTTCCACCAGTCTATTCCCAAAGGACAAGGCAGTGAACTTAAAACATTACTGAAGCACCTTTAGTCTGACACAGTATGGAGGGTCTTACTTATCTAAATGCAAATAGGCAGTAGAAGGTAAAGAAAAGTGTCTTTACACATGCACATTTTTAAATGAAGTCATTAAACTACGCCTGTGAGTACTGTTAACACTTTTGGACAAGAAAATGTGTTATAGCTCTTTCATTAAAAGAAGGCATGATGTTTAAAAAAACCTTGGTCTCTTAAGATAGTACTATCTAAAAAAACTTGTTTTCAGGAAAGCAGCTCATAGACAGATATTTGTCTAAAGAAGCTGAAGGAACCACAGAAACAAGTGTGGTGTGGTGTGATGTGATGTGATGTGATGTGATGTGATGTGATGTGATGTGATGTGATGTGATGTGATGTGATGTGATGTGATGTATCAGCTGGGCTGTGATGATGTACGTGTGATGAACAGCTGGAAAGGGCAGAAAGAATGTGAGGCAGACTGCTGGTCCAAGTCTGATGTAAGTGCTGCCCAGAAAACTCCAGACAGTAGGAATGGGGGGACATTTAGACAGAAACCACCATTAAATTTATAGTAAAGCAATTTAAATAACCAGAAGGATCATGAGGGTCTTCAGCTGACCACCAGGTTACCACCACTAGACTCCCATGGGCAGTTAGCCATCTACAGTGCAGTAGCCACTCAACAGAAAATATTTATCCCAGAATAAACCAGTTTTAGCTGTGGCTAAACAGTGATTACTCAACATAAAGGACAGCTAACCTGCTACTCCAAACATACGTTAACACACGCCATCAGTGTCAGTAGCTGCTTGTCCAGAAAGAAGGCGTGGGGAGGGCATTGACAATGATCAGTGTCATCAGGCTTGTCTAACAAATACTTCTGTCATGTCTACTCCCTTCTATTTTGCAATACCCTCAGGCCTGGTTCTCAAATCCCTCTCATCTCACTTCAGCGTCCACTTCCCCTCTCTCCTGCTACTGCAAAGTAACACATCCTCAATGTGTTTTCTCTTCCCTATCACAACAGTCCTCCAGCCTCCGCCTCTTCTCTTTCCCGTGCTCCATCCCAAAACCTCTGCTGCCAAACTATGAACCTTTTCTCTTTTACAAGGCTCTGTATCCAAGGCCATGTGAGTGCTCCTGGGGGTTCTCCCAACATCTTACAATAGAGTATTTCAGTTCAAAGGAACCTATACCAAGCATCTAGTCCAACTGCCTGACTGCTTCAGGGCTGACCAAAAGGGAAAGCATGTTATTTAGGGCAAGGTCCAAATGCCTTTAAAACATTATCCACCTTGCCAGAAAGCTTATTCCACTATTTGACCACCCTTGCCATAAAGAAATGCTTCTGAATGTCCAGTCCCTCAGCGGAGCTTTGGACCATTCCCCTGTGTCCTGTTACTGGATCCTAGGTAGAAGAGCTCAGCACCACCTTCTCCACTTCCCTTCCTCAGGAAGCTGTGGAGAGCAATGACGTCACCCCTCAGCCTCCTTTTCTCCAAACTAGAAAAAAAATCCAGAGCCCTTGGCTGTTCCTCACAAGACATGCCTTCCAGCCCTTCCAAGCAACTTTGTTGCCCTCCTCTGGGCACATTCAAGGCCTTCTTAAATTGTGCAGACCAGCCCTGCTCACAGTACATAAGGTGAGGCTGCACCATGGCTGAATACAGAGGCACAATCACCATTCTTGACCTGCTGGTGATGCTGTGTTTGATGCACCCCAGGATGCGGTTTGCCCTCTTGCCTGTCAGGGCACACTGCTGACCCGTATTGAGATGCTGTCCACCAGTAACCCCAGGTACCTTTCTGTAGGACTCCTCTCCAGCCACTCTACCAAATTATACTTGTGCCTGGCATTACTCTGGCCTAGATACAGAATCTGGCTTTTGGACTAGTTTAATTTCATGCCGTTAATCATTAACCAGAGCCCCAATCTATCTAGATCCCTCTGCAAGGCCTCTTGTCCCTCAAGAGAGTCAACAGCACCTTCGAGTTTGGTATCGCTATGGTGCATTCAACTCCTACATCCAGATCATGATTAAATATATTGAACATATCTTAATGTCATAGTCCTTTTAAATCCTTTCCCCTGGTATTCCTTTCCTACATTTTGGCCTGCTCACACTTGACAGGTCAGGTTGCATTAAAAGACTTTAAAAGATAGAGAGAGAGTAGCTTAAAGATTGACTACTCAGAGCAGGCTATGACAGCTCAGTTGGCAGCATGTGTGCTTTTCTGCTGACAGGATAAGAGCTTGAAATGGTCTGAGGGGAATCTTCTGCAGCTAAATTTTAAATCTACTAAAATTAATGATTAAATGAGCTCCTTCCTTCACAAGAAGAACAAAATTTAAGGTAGAGAGGCCTTACTTATTTCTTATTTAGCATTTCTCAACATCTGAGTGATGTTTCTCCAGGGGCTGAGAACTCTGAGGGAACAAATGACTTGACACCTTATCTGCTTTTAGCCCAGACTTCTTGCCAGATGCACAATAGGATGGGAAAAGAGACCGGAAGCTAATTCAGCAGAAATATTCTAAATTCGAGAAGAAATATGGAATTGAGCACATACAAGTCCATAGCCATAAAAACATTTATGTGCCCAGTTTTATGAGCTGCTGTGCAATGGTATCATTAAGCACCATCTGAGGACTGTAAAGGCTGTGCCACAGATGATTTACATCCCACTTTTCAGAACTGCCTGAAGTAGAGGACAGAAAATACACGCTGTAAAATCCAAGGGCATTTTGGATTGGAGAGTATTTAAAATACGAATATTTCCATGTATGAAGAGCAGTGTCAATATCTGAGGAGAGTATAGCTGAAAGGACAGAGGTAGTGAGCAGTTCAGATAATGTGGTAGAGTCATCAGACTGTCAGGCAAATGTTTAATGTGTAGTCTTGAACGTCACCTTTGCTCAGTATATTACAAGCCTCTGCAGAGAGGGGAAAAAAGGACAAAATGATTCAGAAAAAATCCTAGGTATAAATGTATTTTGGGCATAATAAATAAAATATCAATTTTAAATATGTGAATAGTGTTTATTGTGGACTGCCTCATTGCAGGCATTTGTTGTATTTAATGCTTCTATGCAGAATAAGTGCTCTACAAAAGGATGAGAAAAACAAAAGGAAGAGTAGAAATTTTGTTTTTAATTTGGGAAGAATAGTGATATAGGAAATCTGTCTATATTAAGCCTCACAGCTGGTAGAAAACAAGTGCAAAATTACTTTAAAGCAGAGATTTCACACCCTTGGCAGTATTGCACTTTGATGCCTTATTACTCAATCTTGCTTTCATATTATAGTTAAAAATTTAGATTATGTTAATTGATATGTCTAAAGGAGCCTTGATTTTCAGTTTCTTTGTTGTGTTTTAGTAAATGTGCAAAATAGGATGTTACAAAATATTTATTTCTGACAGGTGAAGGTGAGCTTAGACTCTGAGAAGCACTGTTTCCCAGCCACTTGTTTTTCTCCCATACATTTCTCTAACACCTCTCAGCTTTTTGTTTACTGTATGTGTTAGTTCATTTTAATAAGTATATCAATGATACATTAGAGATGGTTTTAATAAGAAGGCATGGCTTATCCCAGATAAATGAAAAATAATTCTTTTTTTTCAACATTGCAGCATTTTTTCCTCATGTATATATGCATTTATTAACTGACATGGAGTTTTCCTTAAGCTAAGCCATGAGTCTACGCCCAGCATGTGGAAAAACAAGTAGACATGTGCTTGTGATTTCTCTTATTTAAATGCATGCTTCAGGCAACTTATCTCTAACACAGAACAAAGTGCAGCTTGAATATATACTTTATTTAGGAAAGATTGGTTGGAGGAAAAAAAGTCACAAGTGTTCACAGGTTGGCTTTGCTGTTAGACACTTGGTGAGTGGAGGAGGAAAGAGATGTAAACCTAGGATAGAATAATTTTCAGTTGGAAGTGACCTACAACAATCATCTAGTCCAAATGCCTGACCAAAGTTAAAGCATATTATTAAGAGCATTGTCCAAATGCCTTTTAAACACCGACAGGCTCAGGGCATCAACCTCCTCTCTAAGACATCTGTTTCACTGTTTGACCACCCCTCTGTAAAGAAATGCTCCCTCATGTCCATTTTGAACCCTCCCTGATGCAGCTTTGGACTATTCCCATGCATCCTGTGACTGGACCCCAGGGAGAAAAGCTCAGAAACCCCTCTCCACTTCCCATCCTTCTGGAAGCTGTACAAACCAATGAGGATGCCCCTCAGTCTCCTCTCCAGACAAACATAGAGGTCTTCAGAAAGGAATAAAGATGGTAGAAAGGGTGTTTATGGTGTGTAACTCAGAATCACATCTCCCATTTTCTTGCTCTAGTGAATAGAAAGTGTCTTCTCTAGGGAATATTCCTCAGCAGCTGAGCTTTGTGATCTAGGACCCAAAAGACATCAGGGCGTTGGTCACCATCTTATAGGACCATACCTGTCCTGACAGCTTGGCTGTTGGAAACATGGGCACAGCCGTAAGAATATCATGTTGCAGTCAGCTTTTGTCAGCTTCATGCAAGGCAGCAAGTAACACTGGCTAAACATCAAGGCTATATGCATCCCTGTGAAGGACAAGCATGCCTTTGGGAGTGATTTGGCTCCTTGTCAGTTGCACAGTGAGCTGCACAAGGTCTCCAGTGAGGCAGCACCAGTAGGGCTGCGAAGACAGGGACAGAGGTCCATATATGTTGGCAAAAACCTGAAAGCTAGTCCTCTGCCTCAGTGCCTCTCACTGTTAAGGCAGCTGATGGACCCTGGGTTGTTTCTTTCTGGGTTATCTGCCCCATACTACCACATGCTCCTCAGAAGCAGCCCAAGAAGGATTGCTGATGCAGAACCAATGTCATATTGTCAGGCAGATACAGCACAGGTCATGAAACAGTGAGCACATCAGTTTGCATAGGAAACACTATGGCTAGTACTTTGGGTACCATCTACTTGCCAGAGACAACTTGAAGCAGCAGGAGGTTCTTAATCTACTCAGATGAGGCAATTAGAGACAGAGCAAGGAGGTAGCACAGCACTGTATCTCTGATACAGTGGTATCAGAGGTAGGTACAAACTAGCTTATTCTCTCTTGGTTTGTCTACACCCCTTTCTGCCTTCAAACTAACCTGCAAACCACTGCAAAACTGGTGCTGATCCTGGAGCCCCACTAGCTGCCCCAGGCTTACGGGATCCATAGCCAATATGCCATCCAGCATGGTACTTTCCTGCAAGCATGGTCTGGTACGTGGTCTGCCTGTGACAGGACCTGTCAAAGGATGAGCAGAGCCTGAGCTCCACACACACAGCTGCTGAGCTGGAGAAGAGCATGACTCAGGAGACTGCACTGAGACAGCAGTGCAGTGACAAGATCAATAGCTCCTTACATAGCTAACTTGTACAGTCTTAAATAATGACTTTGTTCAGTTAATGGAGTATTTTTGTTTGGTTGAAGTGCTTTTTTCATGTCCTTAGGGGCTTCTGTGGCCCTTGATATGTCATTTTTGCCTTTCCTTGGCCTGGAGCAGCGTAACGGGAGCAGTGTAAATTTCTCTCCCCAGTGCACAGCTAGTACCAAAGGAGTATCTCTGTGGAGATGTGAGCACTGGAAATGGATATCCACCATGGCTCCATCCTACAGGGCTTTGACCTTGTGGCCATCAGTATTCCAGGAGACCTTAACCCACCAAGCAGGGACTCCAGGAGACCTTAACCCACTGAGCAGGGATTAGCTACACGGGAGATATAGACAGGGCCACAATGCATGGGGATACCTTTGTGGTGCTAACATCTGTGCCCCGCCATGGAACAAGATCCAACTTAGGCGATGTGTGCCTGAACTGCCAGTCAGCACGTCTTCTCATCAGCAGCTTTGTCAGGAGGCTTTATCTTCCCTTACAACCCATTCATATGTCCCAGGGCACCATATGGAAACAGACTCAAAGCTGAAGCTTTGGAATTCAGGCTCTACTGGAAAGGAATCAGTTTCAGTTAACATTTGTTTTTCCCCATTTCTGTTTACTTTCTTTAATTAAAATAGGAGATTACTCACAAAAACGACCGCAGCAGCCCCAAATAAAGAAAATTAGATTCTTACACAAATTAAGGTCTGCAAAAAGCCAAGAGTCTATCTCATTTTACGTTCACAGACTGAATTCATCCCCACATGTATCTTGTCACTCTTACAAAAGCTCCTCTAACAAAGCAAAGTGATGGGATAGCACCCAGCATTCCTGGGGAATGACAGGGGCTCTGTGGTCCCCAAGTAAGGCACTACCGGGTCACTAGTGGGTGACTGGGTACCGTTTTGGTTACATAGTTCTTCCTCCACCCTGTGGCTGCCTTTTGTTTTACAGACTCTTCCCGAGCAGCCATTTCCAGAAGCTGTAGGGTCAAAAGCCCTTTCAGTATTTCCCATCTGTGGCAAGAGGTGGGGGGCATAGGGACAGGATGTGGAATGTGTTTGGGGTCTCTTCCTCAACTTTAATTCCTAAGTCCACATCTAGTTTGAGGCAGGGAAGAGCTGGGGAAGAACTGTTCACAAGGGCATGTAGCACTAGGATGAGAGGTAGTGATTTTAAACTAGAAAAAGGGAGATTAAGGTTGGATATTAGGAAAAAGTTCCTCAGTATGATGGTGGCAGATCACTGGAACAGGTTGCCCTGAGAAGTAGTGGAGGCCCCATCCCCGGAGATATTGAAAGTCAGGCTTGATGGGGCTCTGAGCAACCTGATCAAGTGAAGATGTCCCTGCTTACGGCAGGGGGGTTGGACACGATGGCCTCCTAAGGTCCCTTCCAACCTGATGTGTTCTGTGACTCCCCGATTCTATGAAGAGGCCTGAGGCGTGTGACAACGGCAGCCCCGGGGCATTCTGCCAAGGGCTCACCTGCACTCCCGGGTTTCACTGTTTCCTGTTTATTACTGGCTTTTACCGCCTTAAAACTAAGCAAACAGATACAAAACCACCTCCCGGGCGGGAAAAAATAAACTAAGAACAAATGAAAAGCCCCAAAGGAAACCGGCCACTCCTCCGGGCGCCCAGACCAGAGCCGCCTCAGCTAGGCGAGAGGCCTCCGCCTCGCGCTCCGCCCCGCCCGCGGGGAGTGCGTGCGCCGGCCCGGAGCTGCCTCCGCTGCCTCACGTTGCTCCTTTGCTGCCACCTGGCGCGAGAGGCGGTGCGGTGCGGGACGGGTTCTGCCCCGGGCGGGGCGGGGCGAGGAGGGACCGGCCGCGCCCCCGCGAGGATGGGACGGGACAGGCCACGCCCTCTGCGGGGCGGGGAGACACACGGGCGGGGCGGTCTCCATGTCCGGGGCTGGGTGCTGTCTGCTGGAAGCGGGTGGCGTGGGTGCTGCTAATTTTGCGGCCCCAGCAGAGTTTCCAGCCCTCCGACAAAATATGGCGGCCTTACAGTGGGTCTCAGACTCCCCGGTCTAGAGCCCAGCAGCCCTAAAGCTCCCACAGAAGGGTTCTGCCCCGCGTGCCGAGGTAGAGGGGGCTGGCGGTGTGTGGCGGTCGGGGCTCCCGGACATAAATTCTGGCTCGTTACACGGAAAGCGAAAGGGACACCCTCCCCCGCGGAAGGAAACCTGTTTGTTACAAACCAACCCGAACGGGGGCTTGGGGACATCATTCTTGGTAGCAGACGGACTCCTGGCGCGGCTCTCCGCGGCGGCACCGCTGCCTGACCTTTAGCCAGACCTCCGGTCCTGCCAGCTGCGGCACCCGCCGCCCGTGACCGCCTGTGTAACCCATCTGCCCCGCGCCGTCCCTGAGCCCGCCTGGGTCAGGTCGCGGCAGCCCGGCGTCCTGCCTTCTGCCAGCCCCTGAGGCGGCGGTGCAGCTTGTGGGTGCTTTCTCTGCTCCCAGCCCTGCAAGAACCCAGTGCCTAGAATCAGAGAATGGCTGGGATTAGAAGGCACCTCTCAAGTTTGTGCCCATCGCCTCTTGTCCTGTCACTGGGCACCTGTGATGGTTTGGCCCTGGCTGGAGGCCAGACGGCCACGAAAGCTGGGTCATCTTTGTAGCCCTTTTTTGTACCCTTTCCAGGAGCTCCCTGTCCTTCTTGAACCAGGAAAAGGATGCATGAATGTTACTTTCTATAAAATAGACTGCGATGCTGCTAGGGTAAGGTCAGGACTTACTCGGAAAGCACGGTGCAGGACGTGTCTATTTGAGGGACAGAGCTCCTCACCTGCAGAATGGCTCCTTGGAGTAAATGGCAACGGTGGCACTGTGTCCCGGCATCACCTCAAAGCTTTTCAAGAACATTGCAATTAACAAATCTGTGCTCCCATTTAAACTTTAGGTGCTGGAAATCGTTTGGGAATGGAAGATGCGGTGGGAGCTTGCTTTGCAAATCTGTGGAATTTAAATTCACCTACTGTTTCAATTAAAAGCAAACAAGGAAAACAACAACAACAACAAAGCTTTTTAAGCAGTTACCAAAACACATTTAGTGTTTGTTGGTAGAACTGAAATGAGATCTGAAGCTCCCAAGGAGTCCCTAAAATCTTGTCATTTATTCCCCATGCCCGAGGCTACAGAATGCACGAGTGTGTCATTTGTGTGGACTTTGCTGTGATAAATATAATGGACCCAGCTCTTGTTTGTATTAATGCCATATTAGTGTCAGGGGGTCATAAAGCGACTTCTATTTCTTATCAAGGTTTAGGAGCATAGAAAATAGCATAGCAGTCATAGGCTGGCACATGGTAATTGTCTCCCCGTTTTCTGAGGAAGATCATAAAATGGAGAAGAAGAAAAAGGGTGGATTTGCTGAATTCCGATCATTATGCTGGAAACAAATAGAACTCTGTATTTACCCAGAGCATTTAAGGATAGGTGATATCATTAGAGCATGTAATCTAACCTCCTGCACATCACACGCCATTAACATTCACAGTCATTCCTTTATCAGGCTTCATCACCTGAGTTTGACTAATGCTTATTTCAAAAAGCCAGTTATTGTGCTTTTGAAGGCCAAAAGAAATTAAGAATTTGCTGCTTTTATTAGCAGCTTGTTCCAGTGACTAATCTCAGTCTTAAAATTCATGCCTTTTCTGCAGTTTGAAGCAGTCTACCTTCCCCTTTTGTGCTGCCTGTTACACTTTTCCTTGCTAGATTAAGAAGCCTGTTAATTCCCAGTGTTTCCTCCCTGGGAAAATACAGATACATTGCAATCAGATGACATGTCAGTTTTTTTAATATGGGGGAGGGTGGGTTGGGATTTTTTTAGTAAACTAAATCGATTGAATTATTTTTATGCTCATCTGTGAGGCATTTTCTGAAGTTTAATATAACTTGAGAGAGTCTAAATTTGCCGGTGTCTCTTATAGACTATATATGGACTATAAATGGTTCATCAAAAAATATCAAGGAAGGTTTTTGTAAGTCTAATTATAGTTGAACTTAATTTCCTAGCTGCTTTAAATGCAAATACTTGTTTAAAGTTGTTTTTTCTTTTCATCATTCTTTTCATTCCACCAGAACATTCTTATTTGTTGGTGCTGAAATGATTTGCAAAACTGAGCTATTTTAGGGAGAAATTAGTAACAGTTTCGAAAAGGGATTGGCTTTTCTTTTTTGTTGGTTTCTCAACAACTTCTTTTTTCTTTTTGGTGCAGGCAGTATTTATCTAAAGAAAGGAACAGTAATCATAGAATATTAATATCAGTGGAGCTACATGAATCCAACATGGTGCAAATGAAGCCTACTTCTAGAAGGAAACACCTCAGCTGTCAAGATTTTATGACAGATAAAGTCTACAGATGGTGAGGAATATCCTTTGTCCTCTCAACTCTCAACGAGGGTGTCCACTACTGTGGCTACTATTTTGGCTCTCTGATTAGCTGTACTGGGCAGTGGTCCTTTACTGGTGCTTTGAAAATCTATTTGTTGTCCTTAAAAGTAAATCCTGCACTGTCCCATGTCTTTTCTCTAATTGGATAAACATAACAGATAGTTAACACTTCAAGAACAGGAACAACAGATTTTTCCAACCCAAAGTACATTAAGTGATGTTACTTTCCGCATTCTCAAATTGCACTTTTTCCTCCTGTATGAAATGAATAGGGTTCCCTCGCCCAGTATTCATAATCATATCCCAAATGCTTATGCCAAAAATCTTCATGCAGTCCCTGAAAATAAATGGCAGTTTGTTCTCTAGAGCAGAGCCTGAGTGATCACGAACATAGTTTTCTAAGATCTGGTACACCTGTCTTAAGTTCAACGAATATACTGCTGACCCTCCCTGGCATACTATGACTGATTATGCATTACTGGAATTAAATTATGCCTGTAATCTGTAGTGAGCTTGATCTGTTGTGTTTTTTTTTTAAAGCATTAACAAGATTCTGTATGTTACCTACAGCTCTGAGCAGGGTATTTTTTGTAATTTGAATGAAGAACAACAAATAAAATGAGAAAAATGTGTTCTATGATTCAGCATTCTTGATGTTTTTGTTTATTCATCTATGCCTCTTTTCTTACCTTGCACCTTGCAATGTGTCTCCTGGCCATTAATTAAAATTATTGAAGTTCCTCTATGCTCAGATAGGAACATTGTTTAATTTCGTTATGTATTTTCCCTCTTGCTGTATTATAAATCACTGTGGTAACGTGTAGCTTCTCACACTTGCATATTATGTCGCAGCACTGGCAGTGGTAAAATGAAGGGGGAGTGCTGAGAAACCCTCCATGCTCCAGCTGGGAGCTTGCTCATCCCACTTTCCACCAGCTCCTTTGGCTGAAGAAGGAGTGTATTAAATTTGTTCTTTAATGGGTGAGGGGCAGATGGCTTTCCCCCCATAAGCACCCTGCAAGAAGCTTTCAGTGCAGGCAACTTAAAATCTCCCATCCCCTCTACCCCCCAGCTAAAACGCATTTTGGTATATAAAAGGACTAGATCCTTCCAATGTTTTTCTGTGTGAACTGTTCCGTGATGAGGGCTGAAATGTGTCTGGGTACTGATTTGTTGGTTTTTCAGTCATTTGCCAGGAGTAACTGGAAGCTTACATTGAGTAGCCCTAGAGTCAGTTTGGGCTGGGGGGAAGGTTCTGCTCCATCGCTGCAGCTGTACTTAGCTACCTTCAGCACCTCTTGCACGCATATTTCTGCCCCCTTCCTGAAGCATACCTTTCTTACTCCATGGATCTTCTATTCCTCCCCTCCAGCTTGGCTTCTCTCCTTCCTCAGTATGAGTCAGTATGAGTCAGATTCTTCCTCAACAGGTTTTTACATCCTTGGCAGTATATACTAAAGCTCAAAGATCCCCAAAGAGAGTTCTTGGCTTCCGGGTAGCAAAAGCTCCTCAGTTCCTTCCCCATCTCTTCAAAGCTGTCAGAAACAAGTGTCTCCTAGCCTGCCCTGTGCTCCCAAACCCCAGCCCACTTCAGCTGCCTATGCAGAAGTGGCTTCTGTTTTTCTTTCTACACATGACTCATGTAGAGTCGAGCTTTACTCCAGACATACCATGGAGTTCCTATGGTGCCAGTAAAAAGATTCTCACATTTTTTTAACTACAAAATTAATGTATTTTCTTCCTAGTACCATTTACAGAAATTAATTATTTTGCTTAAAACGTGCCAGGTGATTTAACCAGATGCTGAAAACTGTCATAAAAATGTTGAGATTGAATTGGATTAACGATGAGCAACATTCAAAGTCCTTTGAATGACACAGGCATGGTGCAAGGAAACATTTGCAGAACTACATGACAACCTAAAATCCCCTTTTTTCACTCTCTGAAAAAGAGTGAAATCAAGAAAATTCTTAAATTCCATGCTTTGCACCATCTGCTGATCTATTCTTCTGCTGCCTTTTTTTGGAAGCTTTGTCTATCAGAAAGCATGGATTTCTTTATTACCATGACATTAGCTGATGGTCCAGCTGTACCAACACAGTCCCAAATGCAGTTTGCTCCTCACCTCCCTTTACAGGAGTCATGGTTCCCGTTGCACCTGCCCTGGTGCAGGTGTTGCTGCTTCCAGTTGCATGGTGTGGTGTATCTTCTTGTGAGGCAGGGGATGCTCAGCCTCAGAGGTTACGTTCTCCTCTGCGCCACTGCAATGCACTGACAACATCTGGAACAAACCCCCTGTGGTGAGGGACAAAGCTGGGGACAGAGTATCCTTGGCTGAGAAGAAGCAGCCACCAAAAACAGATCCCACGCCTCCACAGCCTGATCACACGTTGCCTTTGTGAAGGCATTCCCGCCCTAACCTACGCAGACACACTTCAGAGCCTGTTGTTCCCAAACACATCTGCACACAGTGATGGAGAGCTGTGGCTCCAGAAAGGGACGTGTGCTACTGTTCAGGGGAGAAGGTGCTTGGGTACAGCAATGGGTGGCAGTGTTAACTTCTGCAGTAGCTGTGGAGGCAGCACTGGTTGAGCCTGTCAGACCCAGCATCACACCCTGATGCTTTCTTCCCCAGCAGCCCTGCAGCGCAGCTGCACTGCCAGGAGCAGCAACGCTGTCACATGAAGGCATCCAGGTGGGCGAGATGGGAAGAAGATATGATCTGTTCCTGCTGTTCTTCACATTTTCCAGACCAGGAGGATGGGACTGCCAGATACTTTTCCTCCCATCTTATATAGCCAAAAAGAACTGCAGAATTTATTGTCTCCCCAAGATCGTCCCTCTGTGCAGTATTCAAAGGCATCCTTCAAAACATCTGTTTCTATGTATCCTTCTTTACCAATAAATATGGGAGAACCACATTTGCACTGGTTTATTGTACTGGTTCTACTGGTTCATTTAGCTTAAAGTAAAAAAAAACCAAACAAACAACCCGAAATACAGTGCGGTTCTTTCCAGAAGAAGGTAAAAAGAAGCGAAAAGGGTGAGAGGAGATTTGCTTTTAACCAGAGCTGCACAGGGAGGGAGCTCCCAGGACCCAGGGACTGTCTGTTTAGAGTAAAAGGAAAGGACAGTTGGATTTTTTTGAGAGCTTTGGAGAAAGGGCAGATTCGCAGAGTGAAAACGGTGGTGTGACGAGGGTGGAAGGGCTGCCAGCCCCTCTTATGCTTTCTGAAATCCAGATCTCCCCAGGGAAGTGTAAGTTAATGCAAGGAGAAACACAGCAGGTTAGATCCTATTTTGATTATAATCATCTTTCATTTTTAGCTACTGGAAATAAGCTTGTGACTGCAAAGCAGCTATTGTTCCTTGCTATCCATCTCTGACATCTCCCACCCACTTCCCCAGGAACGATTTCCCCCATATATTTTACCTTGCAAACTACACGTGTTCATGAATTGAGTCAGAGTTATCACCCATCTCTTGTCCCTGAACTCACCTAACCTTTCTCAACAGCTGGAAATACAACAGCAGCTTCACCGGAAGCCTTTAATTTTTCTTTGAAAAAGTCAAGGGTCCCAATGTAGTATCAGACACTAGATAAGAAGATAGATCATCATAGAAGATATTTACAGATGCTTCATTTGTGACAATAAAGACAAATATTAAGCAGTTCATGGGCTCATCTGCTTTCCAGAATAGAAAAGTTTGGTCCCAAAAGAAACCAAAGAAGGGGCACAATCTGTTAGGTCTCACAAGGTAAAAGCTATCGAAGTAGAACACGTGCTGCAGGTGGTAAAACGTGCCCCAGAGGGGCATGGTCCTACAATAAGTCTTTCAAGTAGCCATGAAGTGCTGCTGTCTGCTCCTCCAGCCCCCCTCTGCACAAATGTAGACCTTGCATTATGTCACCTTCTCCTCTGATGTGGCTCGTTCAAGGGAGGACTTTGTAACCCCTGACTTACACCAGAATTTTGATTGCACTTACTTTGCTTTGATATTTGCAAGTGCCACACAGAGGGAATGTCCCCACCACATGTGCTACCACAGCTGGCACACACGCAGCCTGAAATGACCCCTCTGCCTGCAGCGATAAACTCACATTTATCTCCAAGTGTCAGGCTTTTCTCTTATTTGGGTACTGCATTTGGAATGTTTATTCCATGTCACATTAAATCAATCAATTGATAAAATATATTTTGGAAGGGGGTGAATCTGGGTGGAGGATCTTGAATTTGTTATATGGCGGTTTGTCTCGAAATGATACAACTACCTGTCCTAATTCGGGCTGGAAGGTGTCACAAAGCATGAACTAGCTCGTCTCAGGTACTGACTGCTTGCTTTCTGCCACAGAATATGTGTAGAGCTGATTTGAGATCTGGCTTTTGATGACAGGTACATGATGTGAGTTAATTAAAAAAAAAAAGCTGGATTCTGGACCTGGAAGGGGCAACCCTGGCTACGCATACAGACTGGGGGATCAGAGACTGGAGGCCAGCCATGCTGAGAGGGACTTGGGAACGCTGGTTGACAGCAAGTTAAACATGAGCCAGCAGTGTGCCCAGGCAGCCAGGAAGGCCAACCGTATCCTGGGGTGCATCAAGCACAGCATTGCCAGCTGGTCCAGGGAGGGGATTGTCTCGCTTTACATGTCACTGGTGTGGTCTCACTGAGTACGCTGTGCAGTTTTGGGAGTCACAGTACAAGAGGGACACAAAAAACATGGAGAGTGTCCAGAGGAGGGCAACGAGGATGATGAAGGGTCTGGAGGGGAAGTCTTACAAGTAGAGGATGAAGTCCCTTGGTTTGTTCAGCCTGGAGAAGACGAGGCTAAGAGGACACCTCATCACAGTCTGTGGCTTCCTGATGAGGTGGGTGAAGGGGCAGGGACCAATCTCTTTTGGTGACCTGTGATAAAACTCGAGGGATCGGTATGAAACTGCAATAGGGGGTGGTTTAGGCTGGATGTTAGGAAGAGGTTCTTTACTGAGAGGGTAATCGGGCACTGGAATAGGATCCCCAGGGAAGTGGTACCAGCACCGAGCTTGACTGAGTTCAAGAAGCATCTGGACGATGCACTCAGTCCCATGATCTGACCTGGCTGGCCCTGTGTGGAGCCAGGAGTTGGACTTGATGATCCTTATACATCCCTTCAGCTCGGGATGTTCTGTAATTTGATGCCTCTATGAAAGCATTTTCACCCTGAACCAGAATTATGGCAAAATCCTCTTTCAAATCAGCTAAATGAATTGTATATTCCTAAGAAGCAAAGAATATGAAATTGATGCTTGTTTTAGTCTGTAAGTTTGCCTTTGCTGAGCCCTGTTCTCCTCAGCCATCTTTTCAACCTCCTCTTTCTGAGACTTAGACAATCAAATGTTTTTAACCTGAGATACAGAGATGCGTAGACCAAACCAATAATAATTTTGTTGTCATTTAGAAAAAAGTAAATGTATATAAAATATCAGTTGATCATCTTTTATTTCTGTATGGATAAATATATGCATACTTATTATATATATACATATGTATATATATACACGTACACACGTACAAAGCCACATAAACTTGTACAAATATATAAATATAAACATTCATAAAATTCTAAATACCAGCTTTTTTTCCAAGTTGTTGTCAATGCTTCATAAAACTATAAATATTTTACAAAATTTCCTTTGACATATTCAACCCCCAAAGCATAGCATCCATCTGCTTCCCTTACCGTTCGCTCACGATTTATTTCCTATCTGGCACAACTGATTTATCACCTCTATTATGATTGGTTTCTTGTCACTTTTTAATACCGAGAATCATTGCTTTTTACCAAAGCTAATCTCCTCCTCTTTAAAAAAAAAAATTGTTTGAAGCAGTCTACTATCATATACTCCTCAGGGAACTGCATTTAAATTGATTTGTCATTATTTTCCATTCCACTGACCCTAAGCCCTGTCCCCTTTGAACCTCTCAGTGCCGAGCTCTGCAGTGAGCGATGAACCGTGCATGGCAGCGATGGGTGCGCAGCCCTTCTGACAAGCAAGCCCCTCTGCGGTTTTATGTCTCGTCGAAATAGCTCACGCCTGCGCAGGTGAGCTTGTGTGGGCCATGAAAATGCAATGACCACACAACAGCCACGAGGACTTTCTGGGAGATTTTGGCTGAGAATGTTAATTCCTTGTACGCCTGATCAGGACCTGACACTCCACTCAGTGGTAAAGGCTGAGGAGATACTCCTTCTTATGTGGAAGAGAAACCTTTGATTTTTTACCTTAATTGCAACATGTCAAGCGGCCCAGTGCTTGCTAATAATAAAAAGGGATATGAACCTCGTATTGAGGACATCGCTGACTCAGCCACTATCATCCATTTTCTACAATTCTTTTATTTAGTATTAAGGCCTTTCATTCAAGAGCGACCCAGCTTCATTCCTTTCTGATCTGACAGACGGAGGGAGAAGCGGAGATGCAGCCATGAACTCCTTGAGTGCTGAGGCCGGATGAGGTTGGTGTGAGCAGGGCAATGCTGGCAGGTCCAGCAGTGGTGACCAGGCTAGCCTCTTGCATCCACCTGCCTGGTCACTCTCTCCTTCTGGGAAGAGCTGGGGAACAGCTCCCCAAGCAGCACTGACAGCTTTGGTAGGGAAATACCTCTTTTGCATTTGCAATCAGCCAGATGCTTATAAATAAGATTGTTTGTCAAGCAAGAGGAGGGAACCACAATCTGGGCACATCCCTTTTGGAGCGTGGGTGTAGCCTGGATGTTGGGTGATGGTTTCCGTGTCTCTCCAGAACCAAGGGGTTCTGGCAAATGGATCACATCTGAGAGGTTGTTGTCTGTCCAGCTGAAAAGGGGAGCGATAGAGCAGCTTTGGTGGACATCTAGCCTCCAGCCAGAGCCAACCTACACCACAAGGGTGTGCTTGCTGCCTTCAATTACCCAGTCCTTGAGATAAACAGTTTTTTCTGGAATGTCCACTACCCTTATCCAAACAGAAAAAAAGATATACTTTTATGCTAATTATTGTAATAACCTCATTGGGTTATTAGTCCTCTTGGGAATGGGGCAACAATTGCATGAACAGTTTGGTGTTGAACCTAGTCAGTCTTTTCCTGATCCATTTTCTGAACCCTGTTCATTAGGTCATGATTTCTAAATCTCTTCTAATCCTTGTTGCTTTCTTCTGAATTTTCTCCACATGCTTCTCAGTTCCTCCAAAGCAGGATTCAATGCTCTGACCAACAGTAACACACAGAGTGAAGGAAGAACCTCTCTTCAGCACACAGCAGACATTCATTCCTACATCCCCTGAGTCTGGCTGGACACTTTGTCAGCAGTATGACTGAGACATGACATAACTCATTCATTTAGTATTCCTTTTAGATATTCTGAAACTCTTCTGCCTGTTTATGTCACTCACTCACATTTTGTGTTTGAGCATTTGCCTGAGATTCAGAGGGCAATTTCTGCCATCTCAGAGAACAGTTGGGTGGAAGTGGCTAAGCTGAAGATCGTGAGATTCAAAGTCTGTATCCCATCGTTGCCCAAACATGACAGTCTGGCTCCTAGATGCAGGCAGACAAGAACCCAAAAAGCATCCTGCCTTCTGCTCCAGCACTGCTGCGGTTCAAACCAAGGACACAGACATGCACAGTCTCCACCCGAGTCCTACAAGGGGCTCAGCCTGTTAGAAGTCCTTCAACTCAGAGGCCATGCAGCTTGCTACTGAGCAGCCTGGATGGACAAGGACAAGGCATGCCTCGGATACCCGAGTTTGATTTCTATGAATCTGAAGACTTCTGCCTTCTCTGGGTAATTTGTTTTATCTTGGCTTGCAGTATCAAGTCCAATAGCGCGTGTGCGCCACAATTTAAGATTGTGTATACATGGATGATTACACAGCACGATAATTTGTTAAGCCACACTAATTTAATGATATGCTAATACATTCACTATTAGATTTCCCCTTTCCTTAAGAACATGTGATTTAGCTTGTGTTGATTTAGCAGCAGGTTGACTCTTATTTAGCTTGTGATTCGCCATAGCCCACATCTTCTTTGCTCTAATTTTCCTAA
Organism: Laterallus jamaicensis coturniculus; assembly: GCA_022605575.1. Classification (NCBI taxonomy): domain Eukaryota; kingdom Metazoa; phylum Chordata; class Aves; order Gruiformes; family Rallidae; genus Laterallus; species Laterallus jamaicensis. The sequence goes on from JAKCOX010000001.1 coordinate 91,759,266, forward strand.
GCAGCTATTCTGTCCCATCTGAGCTTGATCACATCTTTTCAGCACAGCTTTTTGCATCTTTTCTTCCTGAATTTCATCACATTTGGTTTAGAAAGCGTGTCCAGTTTCTTGGGATCGCTTTGAATTTTGATCACATGCTCTATAGAACGTGTAAACTCTCCCCAGTCCACATCATATGATGAAAGAATATTATTTTTTTTACTGAGTCATCAAAGCTGTCAATGAAATTATTGACTAGTACCAAGACCAGATTTTTCTAAATTGTCTCACTTGAAAAGCCTTTCAGACTGCACAATGGGACAAGGTTGTATATTTAAAACAATATTTTCAGTTGCACCAGATTTAATTTTACAGCAATTTTATTTAGACAGTATTTTCCTAGTTTTATATAAAAATGCTACACTGGAACTGTACTAAAAGCCTTAATGAAGTGAAGATCTATCTCAGCCTACTGCTTTTCACCTAATCCATCGGGCAGTTCATCCTGTCTTAGAAGAAAGAGTGGCTGACACGGTAAAATGTTGCCAAGTCAGTGCTGCCTAGGTTTCATCACCACATTATCCTCCAGTTATTTATAAACTGATTGTTTAAAAATTCACAGCAGAATCTGTCCAGGGATTATGTTAGGGCTGCCATAGGTTATGTAAGACGCTTGCCTGCATTTCACAATATTCACACTTCAGCAGTGCTGCAGTAGTTAAAACAATAACAGCCTGCCACAAACCCACTGCCAGTGTCAGTGCAGTTCAGCTGAAATAAATATGCTAATTCCAGAACTTGCATTCTGCACTTGATTATTTGGTTCAGCAGTTGAAACGAAATGCGCCATGTCTGTGCTCCAGCTTTGCTGACCTCACTAGTTCATCAGGGGTGACTGGCCTTGTTTACATGGCTGTGCCTGTAATGCTGGGGCTGACATGCAACCCTCTGTAATGTGTCTGGGGAAGAAGCAGATTGCTTGTTAGTCCTGAGATCCTTTCCAGCTTGCAGGAAGGATCACCCTGTTTTAGGGAACTCGTGAAGGCTGAGACAAGCTAAATGATTATTGGGCTTTCAGCTAGAAGTGATCAAGGACTTTCTTAGCTGTAAAATATCAGTACAGAGCTGCTATGAGTGATGCTCTAGGTCATAACATCTACTGTTAGGAGACAGACAAAAAGAAGTGTTAAGCTGCTCTAATGACCTCTCTCTCTAAATTTTATTTTCATTAGAACTGCTGACACATAGCTGGAATTTTTTGAGCCTTCCACAACAGGTATTAGAAATGAAAATTCCTTTATACAAATAATGAGCCAGCACAGTACTGAATCTTTAATTTTATTGGTCTTGCTGCCAAGACCTTTCACAGTTTCTTCGTTTACCACCTGTCCACGGTGTACCTACCATCATTCATTAATTACAGAGATGTCAGCTTCCACCTCCAGTTGACTCATGATGCCACAATTCATCATCTCTGTGTTAAATTTTGAAACAAACATCTTTCCTGGACTCCCTCCCTGCCTGGGAAGAGACCCCTGAGGGTATCTTCCAACCCACTTCATTATCCTCTCTTTTTCGGATGCTTATGAAACAATTGACAGCTGATGGCTGGCTGGGATGCTGCAACCACCACTCTTCATTTAAATTAATAGGATCTCACTTTTTCCCCTGTTTCCCTCCTGTATCTACCTATCTGTGGTTTCTTACTTAGTGATTGGGTTGTGAACTCTTTCCATGAAATCTTTTCCCTTTGTAAGTGTACAATGTTGGTCCACAGCTAGGGCTCTGAATTGTTATGATACTGTATATAATAAATGAGCAATAAAAGCCCAGTGATTCAAGCAACGAAGCACTTTTCTGTGCCAAAGAAATTACTATTTGCCACAGTATTTCTGGTACCTACTTTTTTTAGGCTCAGAGACTCCACACATCCTTGTTCTATGCCTGTTGGGGCTTCTGTCTTACAAGAAGTGTGGCCAATGAAAAGCATTGATCAATTTTTCTGCTGAGATGCTAAAGCCATTCCCAGAAGGAGAATTGTCTGCCCTGGAAGGAGCTGAAAAATACGAAGCGAGCTGGAAGTTGTGCTTGCCTATTCTGTTGCAAACAGCAAAAAATGCGCCAAGTGATACTTGAAGATACACCTTTCTGAAACAAATTCTTTCAGTTACTTCTGCCCAACAATGACTGCTTACAAATAATTCAATTTCAGATGTTTTTCATGCAGAAGAGGCTATTTTCTTTCTGTTAATGACACACAATGGTCCGATTCAAAAATCAACGCACAATATTCTGTACCTATAGTATTAATGACTATAAATCAAAACACATCAAGACCATTGCATAGCTGATTCTGTTATTGTCAAATTCCCTCAGATTTTAAATGTGTCTCACTTTGAATTCAGATAAAACCCTATCCAAATTATTTCATTGAAAATGAATTCCCTGGCACTCAAAAGGCTCTGTGTCTGAAGTAATAATTTAGGGTGGTATGCGAATGGTCTGATTGGAAATGGCATGTTTTAACTAATGCAAACTTTAAAATGTAATAAAGAGTATACTCTATTTTTCTCAAAAAATTTAATTGCAGAATTATTTACAGGAGATGAACATAAACAATACATAAACCAATTGAAAGAGGCAGCTTCATAAAAGAGCCATGGGGCAAAATAGTGAAGCACATTTTCTTACAATCAGCTGGAGGTGAGTAGAGAATCATGGAGAAAAAGAGTAACTTAATAATAAAACAATTCTTGAATATGTCTTCAAAGTAACAAATAACATTCTGGTAAAGAAGATATTACTGAGAAGCAAGAAATTATTGTAGCAATGAAACAACATACTGTACATTCAATTTAGGTATCCTGCATGCTACTAAATAGAATTTATCAAAAGAACCATAAAAGCATGAGAAAGAGAATTACATAAAATAGTTTAATTCTAGTGAAGTGTAGCTTTATACAGATGGTGAATATTTGGCACTCAGTTCATCCTCATTGTTGATATGATTTCTTATGTATATATATATTTATATATATTTATATATACTTTTAATGATAACTAAACAGCTAGTTTCCTGGTTCTAACATTCCTTGAAATTCTATAGGAGGCATTTAATTTAGTCCTTAGGCCACACTTGATTATTTTGGCATGTCACATGGTAAATGAAAGTATGAGTTTTGTCCCTGTACAGAAAACCCTGCACAGTCATAGTGGCTTTGCTTCAGGAAAGAACAGGTCTAGAGCAGTACACGTCAGGCTACTTGAAAGGGACATTTTCTTAATTCAGGAAATCAACATGTAAGGTGGACTAAAGAATACATACATGCTGAGCCCTTTTAGAATGAGATGGCCATACTATTAAACCTCCAAAGGGTAAATCAAAGCATGGATATGAGCATGTGGATTCCATGGGTGATGACAAACAAAGCTAGTATTTCTTTGTGAGGACGATAGTTGGAGGCTTGGACCTACTGTCTGAACTTCCATTTGATTGTGACCTACCTGAAAGGAAGAACTACTATCCTACAAAGTAATTACACACTTGGTAACTTGGAAGTGAGTCCTTCCTACCTCAGCAGGACTTGCTGAGTCAGGTATTGATCTGAATTATACTGATCCAAATCTGACATTTCTTTCTGATTTCTTAGCTTTGATTCTAACACCACAGAGGTCAGAACTTAGTCCAAAGCTCTGCAGTAATTCATCTCACAAGTAAGAAACTTGTATGACACTTCAGCTTTAGAATGGGAAACCGTGTGCTGAATGAAAGACTGAGGGAAGGAGAAGAAAAATCCCCACTAACGGACCGTATTGGTGAAAAATGACCCTCAAATAAACCTCCCCCTCATTTAAGCTTAGGTGAAAATATTCATGGATTTGTATTAGTGAAGTAAAAAATCCTGCCTAACAAAACCAATTTAGAAAAATAATTTAGCCTTAATAAAATAGAGAATCAAATTGCCAGCTGATGAAAACTGTTCTGTCTTTGCTCAGTTAAAGAGCAAGCTGTGTAGACATACTGATTTACATTATCTATGGTCTGACTTCAAAAGCCCAGTTCTGTTTCAGCAATGAAGGGTAATGGGAGAAACACCCGTGTGTAGAAAGGTGGGACCAGGAACATGCAGTCTTCTTCTGTGATCATCATTCATGATATGCAGTACGCATTTAATGAGACAGAATCTGGAATATGGGTTTTAGATATAACGAGTGCCATGGCCTCTTGCAGCTATTAGAATTTTATTTCACTAAGAGGAGCTGAATCAGCCTAAATATGCTGGCCAAATTCTCTTTTGGGCAAGCTTCCATTTCAATTTTGGTTTTATACTTGCTGTCCTGAACAGACTATTATGTAGTTAAACAGCTGCAGCATTACACCATAGAGGTGGCTGCATTTCAGAGATAAATTAAGCAATTTCTGTGTATACAGAGGGCTTAGTTCCTCGCCAGGAGTCTGTGCATGTGTATGAGCATACCATAAAACAGCTGTTCCCAAAAGATGGTCCCTGGAGGTGAACACAGTGACCAGCTGCAGATGGGCTGTGGGGTTGCATGAGGCAGCGAACCTGCCAAGGCCATCAGCGCTGAGGCTGAGCTGCAAGGAAGTGGCATGGTCTGCAGGAGCTCGAGTGCTGACTGGTTCCTGGTCCAACTGCCTGGGACCGTGACACTGAGAAATTGGTATATACATATGTATGATGTATGTATGTATGTATGTGTCCTCCTTGTGTTATCTGCAGTCTGCCTCTCCTGCCAGTGTTGAGGTGTTCCCATTGCTCTGCCCATTGCAATGAATCCTTAGGGTTAGAGTCTCAGTGAAAAGCAGCTGCCTGAACCAAAGCGTAATCCTTATACCCAAGTCTTGCGCTCACGTTATCCCTCCTGGTCGCCAGGCTGTAGGGCAGACTCGGGGAGAACCGGGCGTTTTGCAGTTATGCTGCACAGGGGAAGGCTGCTCTTGCAGCATGTGCCCTGGATTGATCTCCCTGGCTAAGAAATCCATAGGGGAATGCACTTGTGAAGGAGACACTTGCCGAGATCTCTGGCCCAGAGGGCTCAGCTGCAGGTGCCATTGGCTCCCGTGCCTGGCCTGGCACTGGGCTCTCCTGCGGCGCTCTCCCAGGGGAGCTCCGCTGCTGCAGGGGCCCTTGCTGAATGAATGGCAAAAACAGACACTGTTCTGGAACCTTAATTTGACACTTTTTCTTCCCTGCCTACACCCTGGAGGGGTGCCCTCCCCTCTTCGTTGCTTAGACCTTCCTCTTGGTTCACCAAGTCTTTGCTTATTTGTCCTTTGGCACAGGCTCAGACCATAAAGGTCCTCCCAGACGCTGGACAGGGTGTGGAAGGAAACTCCGCAGAAGCATGGGGACAGGTGATAGAGCCCCCAGCATCCCACTGTGCTGGCTGACGAGGTGGTGGGCAGGTTAACCTGCCCAAGCTGCAGCCCAGCCTGGAGTTTGTGTGTTGGCTAATAAAGTGCTTGGAGATCCTTCTGGATGAAAGGCACTATATAAATGTGTCAGCCCGTCATACTCCAGGAAGCAGCATTCTCTAGACATTAAGGGGTTTGCTGATATTTCTCACCTCAAATGCAGTTTGCAGGTGGTATCACTATACCATAAGATGCTCTGGAAACAGGAATGGGAGTAACACTGCTTCACATTTCATTCAAGCTCGCTGTCTAAGGCTGAGGCTCCTGCTACACAGGATTTTACGGCTTCTGAGCACACATAGCTTGATACCTGGAACTGCCAGACCACCTTCAGATCTCAAATTAACATGCACAAACCAGCATTTGATGGGTCAGCCTCTGGTGTGCCCCCCCTTGCCATCGGCACCAATGCTGAAATGGCGAGGAGGACATCAAACCCATGGACAGAGCAGGGCAGGCTCAAAGCTCTGAATGCTGAGGTGGGCTGATCTGGAGGCACGTCGCTCTGGGCACAGGGTGGACCTGCGCGAGGAGGACCTGGCACGGAGTGCTGACATGGCCCGAAGGTGCCAGGAGCCTCTCAAAGACATCGCTCCCAGCAGGGCATGAGGAGACCGCGGGTCACATTGCAGCTGCTTCTCTTCCTTGCAAAACCACCCAGTGACTGAACGTTCCCTTGTCTTATACCAGATGAAGTGCTGAAGAAGATGAAACTAGAGTACTAATTTACTGATACAGCAGGACATGGGCTTATTTTAAAACAAATAATTTCCATTTTATGAAATCTATCATTCATATATATATATATATATATATATGAAATCCACACACCTTCCTATGCACACTTTAATTCCCTCCTGATTGACCTCAAATCTAACATACTGACAAGGCTTAAGCATGAATTAAAATGTCATTTTTTTGGCATTAAACTGTACAACATTATTAGTCTTCGCACTCAGCCAAAGGCCGTTCTGATCAGGTCGACAAGAAATAACAAAACATGTCATCATGTACTTCACCAATTTGCAAAGAATTTCAAATCTAAAAAAAATATACAAAGCAAAAACGAATATGGCAAATATCAACAATTTTACCAGTCAAGTCTTTTTCTTTATTTTAATTATTAGAATTCTGTTTATTATACTTGTGTTTTACAGGCAATGAAGAAATGAACAGATTATTTCTATAATTTTAATCCATTAAAATAAATATTAGTCTAATTATTATTCAATTAAACACTATTTTGCTATATCCAGCTGTTCTTTTTGGATCTACACCACCAAGTCTCTAAACAGAGACCATTCCACTTTCCATCTTTATGCTTATTTATGTATCTCCTAGGTTGGATTTGTAACCGAATTTTACTTTTACGATGTGAGGTCAGATTAAAATCAGCCTGTTTGCATGTTCATCAAGACATCATTTGCTGTGTTTGTCATGTCAGGGACCAAAGCAATTTGACTCTGATTTATTTGCAACACAAGTATGATAAGCATAATGTTATTTTTCTGCACTAACCGGATGTGCAACATGGAAATAGAAATGGCTTATTTGCCTTTAATGATAGAATGTTACCTGCACAAGAATTTAATATATTGCACTTTGAAATGTAACATGCACAGATAACATATTATCAGTTATTTTTTTTTTCAGTAGGCGTCTAGTTTACTTTTGGTTTTTTGTTTTTTTTTTTAAACAAACAGAAACTGTAGATACCCAGAGCTTGTATTGAACATTGTCTTGTAATGGCACGGGAAACGTAAAATGTAGATTGGTGCCATTCACACAGGCCTATTTTTGCCTGAGAACATCCAATAAAATTCTAACATATAAAAAAACTATCAAAATGCGATTCTAAAATTAAAGACCCACACGGCCTGCTCCGAGTTCAGCATTATTAGGTCATCTGGGATCTCAGCTGATCTGTAACCCGCCGTTTTTGTACTTGGGCTTTATAAAGCCTGATTACTGGCAGGATCACGTACAAGTTGTCTCCATTGCATGACCTGTTGCTGCAGGTGCAGCAAACCTCTTGTGAGCAAGCAAGCCAAGCATGATTTTGCCTTGAAGTGTACAGGAATACTAGAAAAAGTGTATTATCAGCTGCCATATATAAATGTCTATATATAGGGGGGGTGTCTATTTTAAATCTCTTAAATCTAGGAAAGACACTGGCTTTAGTTTTGGTATTTCTAATCAGCAGCTCAACTTTCAACATAATCATCAGTTTTCAAGACTAAAGTTGTCAATGTCTGCAGGTACACTTGTATTTAAACAGTACAACAAAAAGAAGAGTAGCATCGATATTGTATACTACCCAGGATTCAGCTCTTTCCTTAATAGAAAATGCCTTTAAAACACAAGGGATGGGAAGTATGTTTCTACCTATAGAAGAATATTTCAGGGATTTATTATCTTTTTTTTTTTCCCCATTTTTGAAGGATATACATTCGTCTTGGTTTTTGCTTCCAAATATAGTTTAAGGCTATTTGGTAAAGTATATACCAGATATCAGGCTCAATTTACTAGATTTTCTCCTCACAGAAACTTCTCAAAACGTCAGCTCTAAAGATTCGTATCTTGAAGCTAAACATGCTTTATCAGCTGTGCTCCAAAGACAGAACTCATGCTTAATTACTACACACCGTAGGAAAAAAAGAGAAAGAAAAAGAAAAGCAAAAAACCCCAAACCAAACCCAAGCAAAACAGATTTGAAGCGATGTCAGATCTGCATAACCTACAATACTTCATGTTTTCAGTCATCCATCAGGCTGCAGGGTATGTGGGATTTGGATTTAAAGTGCTTGTCAGGTGAAGAACCAAAGTGCTTGAGTATAATTAAATAGCTGTTCTGCCTATGGCTAAATACATTGCATTTGTTAAAGCAGGTAAACAGGGGGTGCAGTAGTTGGGCCGTCTGTCTTGCTGGGTTTGGAGTGTTCTGACCTAAAGTAGTGTTCAGTAGGATTCAAACCTTGGGGGCTGCGGGTTACTCATCTTATTGCGTCTTCACCTGAAGACTTTTAAGTGCTGGGTTGCTCAGTTGGCTCTGGAAGGTAGGTGAAGTGGAATAATTCTGTCTTAATATGTTTTAAATTAAAGCCTCTTGACTGTGGCAGCAACCAACTCTCTCTCTCCTGATAATGTGAGGCTTGAAAATATATTATTTTCCTTATATTCCATGGCTGGAAATCACTTATCTCTCGAGTCATATTTTTTTTCATATGTCTGAAGCAAGCAAGAAGCTTATTCTTGCCATAAATGATACTGCATAGAAAAATAGTTCTAAAAAAAAATAATACAACTGTAAACCACAGTTCACCTTTACCTTAACATAACCATTTAAACTTAGATATACTTACCACTCACATTCATATTTCTTAAACTGTTTACAACATCACAACTGGCATTTTAAACAAGCAAGATTTTTTTTTCTCAAGGATACCCTGGAAACTCAATTGATATAACATGTTGAGAATTTGAAATATTACATGTAGCACAGCTCTTGAAATGAGAGGTTTATAAAAGAAATGCTAACACGCAAAATAACTGTTAAAAATGCAATGAGTGTTCCAAAGGAGCTTTTTCTTTACACATCTTGCTACAGAAGATCTAACTTTTTAAGGCTTCCGTTTTCCTTTCACCCATCACTCAAGTCCTCTTGCATTATAACTTTGCTTAGGTTTCAGAGTGTCGTTATACTGCTAGCAGCAAACGTTTCTCAGTGGGCATTACCACCACCACCGGACTTGTATGCTTCTTGGTTTCTGATGAACTTTGGAGTTTTAGTGGCTGGATATCCCTGTTCATCTCCAGAAACTTGACATGACATGAGAGGCCTAATGTTATTTTGCAGTAACAAAAGTGAGAAGAGTGGCAGAGCACATGGGTAAATATGTCAGCTGGGTTCTAGGAAAAGAAACTGGAGGTCAGAGAGATAAATGGGTTCTTTCTTTCCTGCTCTTTACATTTGTAGCACCTTCTACTTGGATTAGCTAATGCCTCTAGTGAATGGTGAGATGCACCCATTTATAGTTTGTTATTCTTATCCCTAATTATCACACATTTTATAAAAATATAAATAACAAAAAAGTAAGCTGGGTTCCATCTCAAGAGGTGTTTCTTGTTGTCCTCTGAGAATATATTGGATAAGTCAGGTCTTGACAAGCCCTATCCATTGTAGCTGATTGTAAGTCAGACAATAAATACAAAAAGAAGTTGTTCTTGCGGTGAGCTCAGCAAATTCTGAGGAAATCAAAAGCATTCCACTGTGCTTATGGCACAAAGAACACAACAGCAAGGGCATATTTAGTGGAGAGAATGAGACAAAAATTACCAGGTAAGTGACAAACTGTACAAGCATTTTGTTTAAAAAAGGAACTCTGCAGCATTCTGTCTTTAAAGCCGGGTTTGAGCCTCTGGGATATATATCTCGATGCTGTCTGCACGCTCTGTGGCTGAATTCTGTCGGAAAGACGCTGCTCTCTTAGCAGCCATTAGCCGTCTTCTAGCTTCTTGTCGTTGTCTGTCGGGTAGGTCCAGAGATTTTTCTCTTGTGATAGGGAATTTTCCTTTTGGGGGCTTCTTTGGTACAGGAGGAGGAACCTTTCTTTCTTCCTGCAATAGGGCATTAGAACTGAGGGTGAGCTGCGTGTGGAAGGTACCATCAGCAGAGCATGCAAATCGAAGACATGAAATGCAAAATACTGGTTACGTACATCAAGCATGCTCAATTTGTGCTCTCCAATCAGCTGACTAATGAATTACACGAATAGCTACCCACACTAGGGACACCGACAAAGCCCTGTCCTTCCAGCAACCATTATGAATTCTGCAGTCCTGTGACTTAAAAAAAGACTACGCTTCCTTCTGCTGCCCTTGCAGCTATCCTGCACATGCAATCTGCGTTACCTCACTTACATATGCGTTTGTTTAATTTTAGCTGACACATTGTTACATTCATTATAAACGGAAACACACACTGGCTCTCCAATAAGAATTCAGCGCATCTGTGTGGTCTGATCAAGTCAAGAGACTGCCTAAAATTAGCAGGACAGGATTTTTAATTAAATTAATCATACTGAGTTTAGCCTCAGCTGGATATGAGATAGCAGCTGTGTATACATGTCTATTAGTTTAGTCTCCTCTATGAATTGCTAAATGGAAACATGCAAGCCCCAACCAGAAAGAGAACATAGGGCTAATTGTTCTGCTTGCCAGCCTGGACCATTTTAGGGGAAATTATATTGAAGAATTATCAGATTATCAAGTGAGAGGCAGTAGATTATGGTACCAAAGTAGCTGTAAATTGTTCTGCAGGTTTTAAAGGAAGAATTGTTGTGAAGTATGAAATCGGTATTTTACTCCACTTAGGGACTGTGAAATGCCATATAAGGGTCTTAAAAAGATACTGTAGAATCACAGAATGATACAACAGCTGAGGTTGGAAGGCACCTCTGGAGGTGATCCAATACAAACCCCATTCCAAGCCCACTTGAAATTCGATGCAACTTTGAGTTTAAAGCAGGTTTTTCAATATGATATTTAACACTGGACTGGATAGCCCCAAAGACAAGAGATTCCACAACTTCATATGTGTATCATAGTTATTATGATCAATCTTTCTGCTATATCACTCTTAAAGTAATAGCAATAGTCCAGAGTATGGGCTGTTCCTTATGGAGAACGCAGTTAATTTGATGCACAGCAGGATTCAAATAATACAAAAATTGAACAGATGCGCCTATGGTTTACAGACTCTTCATTGTTCGGACTTTTTTTTTTTAAAAAAACAAAACTAATTTTGAATCTACTACTGAAATACATTAACCAAGACTAAATAACTGAAGTTGTTTGAGAACATAGTTTTACATTCTCAGCTCAACAGGAACGGTGCAGCAGCTTAAGATGCTATTCCCCATGACAGCCAGCTCTTCCAGTCTTTATTTTCTCTATTCCTTGTTTTCAGCCAGGAACATAAAGGCTCCATTCCTGTTGACCCTTTTAAATATTTTTTGTCTTTCCACTTTTAGTTATTTCCCTCCTAAGAACATCACTGTGCTGTCACTATAATAATTTCTTACTTCCAGTTGTCACTAGTAAGCAAGAGTTGCAAACTCACCATCCACCAACCAGTTGGCTGAAAATTAAAATCCAAGAGGAGCATGAAGAAATGAAAGAGTTGTCAAAATGCCTCCTAATTCCTCCCAAACCAAACAAGTATTCACCTGAGTCCAACAGTACTGACTCAAAACAAGTGCTGTCTTCATCTGACTGATACAATAATCAGCAAAGATAACAGGATAATCAAGGTGAGGGATGGAGCTCTAGAAAGGGGAAAGGCAGTTTCACAATTACATTGCATTTGTGGGCAATTTGCCACCTTTGGTTCGTTAAACATCATGGCTGGGGTGTCTCCTAAGTGGTGGAGTTGCAGGGCAGAGCTGTGGGCATTTTGCCAGAAGTACTCTTGATCCACAGAACTATCGTGGGTCAAGCTCTGGTTTGACCCACGCTATGTTTTGCCACATGCTTTTTCTCTCACTCCCGGTATTAGCTGCATCGTGCAGGCAGGATTAAACCCTGTAGCATTCAGGTTTGAGCTGCCCCTCAGCAGAGTGCTGAGTTTACCTTGATTAAAATTCATTTTATTTGTTACACAATTCAGCTCAACATCGTTAAAAAGAAAACAATCCTCACATCTGATGAGGGTTTCTGTGTATGAATTGGGCCATGCCAATAAGACATATTCTAGGGTTAAAAACCTATAGTGTTTTACTATTGTATTTAACACAAGGAGACCACATGTCTATAAATGAGGAGTAAATGGTATTGTCTGTGCTCTACTTACCTTCCTTTCAGGTGATTCTATTATTTTCCATTCATTGAGTTTCAACTGGTGCAGTTCATCAAACTTCATGCTGACGTCTTCAATTGAGAGCTGCAATAAGTCCCAGAAACCTGCTAGGTCCTGGGAAGTTGGTCTTGGCATGGCACTCGGGTCCTGTCATGCACAAAGCAGAGAATATGAATAGACCAGGAGGCTTTAAACAACGTGCTCTGAGTCAGGAGAGGCATCAAGTCAGGTGAGATTGCTACAGTGCTGCTGAGTGCTCAGGCTACACGTGCTTTACAGCTGGGAGCTGTGACTGGAAAGTTGTGCTGCCTACACAACCAAACATGAATGAGTTGGATGTTGTATGCGAGCCTTCCTGCATCCATGTGGCACGGGAAGTTCCTTAGCACCATGTGCTACACTGACCTGCGTTTCTATAAAGGAACACACTGACAGCCTCTGCCTGCTGATTATTAAAGGGAAGGGGAATGTAGTTCATTCTCTACCCAGCCTGGTCTTTCTGATTAAACATTACATCCATGATACCTGCTTAGAAGACAAAACACCACCACATAGGAGTTGTCAGCTTATGCTGAATTTGGTGTTGACATTGCCTTGTGTTTACAAATGTAGACGTAAAGTACAGAGTTTTGATGGGGATGATAGGGATTTTGTTCTCCAGGGGGTTGAACAGGTAGCACAGGAACTGGAAAGGTACTGCAATTGTGTGGTGCTACAGCATCGGTGGTAACAATTAGCAAGATGACACTTCATTTGACTATCAACCTGATATCCATGCTTGTCCTGGTTTCAGCCAGGGGCTTCAGCCAGGAAGGGGCTAACCTGCTGGGCTCGGGACAAGTAACTCAAATTGACCAATAGGATCATTCCATGCCAGTTACATCATGCCGAGTATAAGAAGCAGGGGGTGTTGCAGTGCTGGCGCGCGAACAGCAGGGACCGGGCGGCAGTGTGCTCTCGGCTCGGGGCTTTGTTTACTCGCGGCGCGAGCTCGGGACCTTTGTGTTGCGGCTGGGGTTTGCGCGGGCTGCGGCGCGGTGTCCGTTACGGGGAGTGCGCGATCTGAACTGCTCATCTCAGCAAAAGGTTGTATTGTTCATTGTTATCTGTTCTTCCCCTGTTATTTCCAGTAAAAATACCCTTATCCCAACCTGCGGGCTGTTTTTGGTTTTCTCCCCCCCCCCTGCTCCGGGGAAATCTGAATGCGTGGTCCCCGGCTCCGGCGGAACCACAACATATTTTGGCGCCTGAACGTGGGGCAATAAAGGTTGGGATAACGGTAGATCTGACTCTGACCCGGTTGCAATTACGGTAAAAGTTGTAAGGATGCTGTTTAAGATGCTGTGGGTATTATTTACAAAGGTGTGGTCCTGGCTGTGGAAAAAAAACCTCAGCAGGCTGTTTGCAGTCCTGGCAGGATGTTGTATCATCTCGGGGCTGCAGCTTCCCTGCTTGTTCCCATACTTTGCTCTAGTGTGCTTTATGACAATGTTTTATGATGCAGTTATATTAGTGACTATGAGTTTAATCTGGAAAGTGTATGAGGTTTTGCGGTCCTGTCTAGTCCCTGGGCTGAGAGGGGCTGGTGGTGGTGGCCATTTTGGTGAGAGCACAGAGGGAGAGAACTACACTGGTTTTTTCCTTTCTGGGCTAAACATAACAGCTCTTATGAGAGTTTTTGAAAACTTTCACCATCACCTTGACATGGAAACTGTGGCCACAGTGCTAGAAGTTCTTCTGCACTTGATCCTGCTTTCATCATATATTAAGAGCAGGTTTATGAATACTGCTCAAGAGGTTTCCCAAAGGCAGGATAACCACGAGGGGCAGGACAACCACGAGGGGCAGAACATAGGCCATTACCTAAGTACGGCTCAAACACTGCTTGATATCAGACAGCGCTGTCTGCATTGTCCGTACTGTCAGGGGGGAGGGGAAGAAAACAGATTGTCAGATACTGCAGCAACCCCTGTAATTGGCACTGCAGCTACTGCAACCCCTGTAACTGGCACTGCAGTTACTGCAATCCCCACAGCAGACACCACTGATGATCAAAAGAAACAATCCCCACCAGTGTCTGTCGCCCCGGTTCAAAAGAGAAAATACACAAAAAAATCAGTTCGTACAACAGCTGATGATGATGATCAACCGGGCCCATCAGGGGGATATCAAGATGAGGCAGAACCAGAGGTTGTCACCCGATCCCTGTCCCTGAGTGAGCTTCGTGAGGTTAGAAAGGATTTTAGCCGCCAACCTAGTGAGCCCATTGTCACCTGGTTGCTTCGGTGCTGGGATCATGGGGCTAATAGCTTGGAGTTAGATGGCAGGGAGGCCAAGCAGTTGGGATCCCTTGCCAGAGAAGGAGGCATTGATAAAGCCATTGGAAAAAGGTCAGGAATCCTCAGCCTCTGGAAACGGTTACTGTTAAGTGTGAAGGAAAGGTACCCCATAAAAGAATATATTACATGCCGTATGCCCAAGTGCGACAATATGGAAAGAGTTGTCCAGTACCTTAGAGAATTAGCTGTACGGGAGATAATTAGTTATGACTTGAACAATTCACAACTCCCTGCCGATCCTGATGAAGTCCCGTGCACCCCAGGCATGTGGCGAAAGGTTGTACAAAGTGTACCATCAGGGCACGTCAACTCACTGGCAGCAATAGACTGGAGTGATACGGATCTACCAACTGTAGCCGATGTGTCTTATAGGCTCCGCAAATACCAAGACAATATTTCCCTCTCTGTCATCGCAGCGGTAGAGAAACTGGTCCAGCGCCTTGACAACAATGTGTACAGCTCCCGACCCTTGCAGAGCAGTGTGGCAGCTTTTGGAAGAAGGCGTCCATCATCCCGAGTGGGAGAAAACCGAGGGTACTCACCACGAGGTAAACTGTGGTTTTACCTGGTTGACCAAGGGGAGGACATGAGGAAGTGGGATATGCAGCCCACTTCAGCCCTTCGAGCACGAGTGAACGAGCTGCAAGGTAAAACAATCGCACGTCGAGATTTCACCAGGAGGAATGCTGCACCAGTTACCACCGAACAGAACCCTCGACCAAGCAGAAGGCCTATCTACACTCCTGATATGTCTGATCCTCTTGAGGGAACCTCCAAGTCCTTCATGCACTCAATGAACGGCAAGTATGATCAGCAGCAATAGAGGGGCCCTGCCTCCAGCCAGGTGGAGGAGAGGGATAACAGAGTTTACTGGACGGTGTGGATTCGATGGCCTGGCACGTCAGACCCACAAGAGTACAAGGCTCTAGTGGATACTGGTGCCCAGTGTACTTTAATGCCGTCAAATTATAAAGGCACAGAACCTGTTTGCATTTCTGGAGTCACAGGGGGGTCCCAACAATTGACTGTACTAGAGGCTGAGGTAAGCCTGACTGGAAAGGACTGGGAGAAACACCCCATTGTGACTGGCCCAGAAGCTCCATGCATTCTAGGTATAGACTATCTCCGTAGAGGGTATTTCAAAGACCCAAAAGGGTACCGGTGGGCTTTTGGAATAGCTGCTGTGGAGACAGACGAAATTGAACAGTTGTGTAACTTGCCTGGACTCTCAGAGGATCCTTCTGTTGTGGGGTTGTTGAAAGTTG
This sequence comes from Laterallus jamaicensis coturniculus, assembly GCA_022605575.1. NCBI lineage: Eukaryota > Metazoa > Chordata > Aves > Gruiformes > Rallidae > Laterallus > Laterallus jamaicensis. The sequence continues at coordinate 91,775,142 of JAKCOX010000001.1, forward strand.
AAGAACAGCAAGTGCCAATTGCTACAACAACAGTACACAGACGACAGTACCGAACCAACCGAGATTCTCTGCTCCCCATCCACAACCTGATTCGTCAACTGGAGAGTCAAGGAGTGATAAGCCGGACTCGCTCACCCTTTAATAGTCCCATATGGCCAGTGCGGAAGTCCAATGGAGAGTGGAGGCTGACAGTAGATTATCGTGGCCTAAATGAAGTCACTCCAGGTATGAGTGCTGCTGTGCCGGACATGCTGGAACTCCAATATGAATTGGAATCGAAAGCAGCTAAGTGGTATGCCACGATTGACATTGCCAATGCCTTCTTCTCAATCCCACTGGCGCCAGAGTGCAGGCCACAATTCGCCTTCACCTGGAGAGGTACACAATATACGTGGAATCGTCTGCCCCAGGGGTGGAAACACAGTCCCACCATCTGCCATGGACTAGTCCAGACCACTTTGGAAAAGGGTGAAGCACCAGAGCATTTACAGTACATTGACGACATCATTGTATGGGGCGACACAGCAGAAGAAGTGTTTAAGAAAGGAGAAAAGATAATTCAAATCCTCTTAAAGGCTGGCCTTGCCATAAAACAAAGTAAAGTCAAGGGTCCTGCACAAGAGATCCAGTTTTTAGGAATAAAATGGCAGGATGGACGTCGTCAGATCCCCATGGACATTATCAATAAAATAGCAGCCATGTCTCCACCAAACAATAAAAAGGAAACACAGGCTTTCTTGGGCGTTATAGGTTTTTGGCGAATGCATGTGCCAAACTACAGTTTTATTGTGAGCCCACTCTACCATGTGACTCGAAAGAAGAATGACTTCCAATGGGGCCCTGAGCAGCAGCAAGCCTTTGAGCAGATTAAACGTGAGATAGTCCACGCAGTAGCCCTTGGACCTGTCCGGACAGGGACAGATATTAAAAACGTGCTCTACACTGCAGCGGGGGAGAATGGCCCTACTTGGAGTCTCTGGCAGAAAGCACAAGGGGAGACTCGGGGTCGACCGCTGGGTTTTTGGAGTCGGGGCTACAAAGGATCAGAGGCCAATTACACTCCAACAGAAAAAGAAATATTGGCCGCCTATGAAGGAGTTCGAGCTGCTTCAGAGGTGATTGGAACTGAAGCCCAGCTCCTCCTGGCACCCCGACTGCCAGTGCTGGGCTGGATGTTCAAAGGGAAGGTCCCTTCTACGCATCATGCCACTGATGCTACATGGAGCAAGTGGGTTGCATTAATTACACAGCGAGCTCGAATAGGAAATCCCAATCGCCCCGGAATTGTGGAAGTAATCACAGACTGGCCAGAAGGCAAAGATTTTGGAATGTCACCAGAGGATGAGGAGGTAACACGTGCTGAAGAAGCCCCACCTTACAACACACTGCCAGAAAATGAGAAGCAATATGCTCTCTTCACCGATGGTTCCTGTCGCCTTGTGGGAAAGAATCGCATGTGGAAAGCTGCTGTATGGAGTCCAACAAGACGAGTAGCAGAAGCTACTGAAGGAAAAGGTGAATCAAGCCAGTTCGCTGAGGTTAAGGCTATTCAGTTAGCCCTGGACATTGCTGAAAGAGAGAAGTGGCCAATGCTCTATCTCTACACTGATTCATGGATGGTGGCCAATGCCCTGTGGGGGTGGCTGCAGCAATGGAAGAAGAACAACTGGCAGCGGAGAGGCAAACCCATATGGGCTGCTGATCTATGGCAAGACATTGCTGCTCGGGTAGAGAAGCTTGTCGTAAAGGTACGTCATGTTGATGCCCATGTACCTAAGAGTCGGGCCACAGAAGAACATCAAAACAACCATCAGGTGGATAAGGCTGCTAGGATTGGAGCAGCTCAGGTAGATTTAGACTGGCAACGTAAGGGTGAGCTATTCATAGCTCGATGGGCTCATGATACTTCAGGTCATCAGGGGAGAGATGCGACATATAGATGGGCACGCGATCGAGGGGTGGATTTGACCATGGATGCTATTGCACAAGTCATCCATGAATGTGAGACATGTGCTGTAATTAAACAAGCCAAGCGGTTAAAGCCCCTTTGGTATGGAGGGCGGTGGATGAAATATAAATATGGGGAGGCCTGGCAGATTGATTACATCACTCTCCCACAAACCCGCCAGGGAAAGCATTATGTACTTACAATGGTGGAGGCAACAACTGGCTGGCTAGAGACATACCCTGTGCCCCATGCTACTGCCCGGAATACAATCCTGGGCCTTGAAAGGCAAATCCTGTGGCGACATGGTACCCCTGAAAGAATTGAATCTGACAACGGGACTCACTTCCGGAACACCCTAATAGACACCTGGGCCAAAGAGTATGGCATTGAGTGGGTGTACCATATTCCGTACCATGCACCAGCTTCTGGGAAAATTGAGCGATATAATGGACTTTTAAAAGCTACATTGAAAGCAATGGGGGGTGGAACATTCAAGCATTGGGACACACACCTAGCCGAAGCCACCTGGTTAGTCAACTCCAGAGGATCTACCAATCGGGATGGCCCTGTCCAAACAAAGTTTCCACATACTGTAGAAGGAAATAGAGTCCCAGTAGTGCATCTGAAGAGCATACTGGGAAAGACAGTTTGGGTCATCCCTGCTTCGGGCAAAGGCAAACCCATATCTGGAGTTGTTTTTGCACAAGGACCTGGTTGTACCTGGTGGGTAATGCAGAGAGATGGAGAAGTGCGATGTGTACCTCAACGGGATTTGATTTTGGGGGAGAATAACCAATACAATTACTAAGTAGAAATTGTAGTATAATGACTGTAAAATAACTTGTTGTTGTATATTCATTACTGCCATAATTATAATTGTTATATGTTGTATAAAAGATTTTTGTTGGTTTTGGTTATGACGTAAATGGCATGGAATGAGGGGTGGATGATGTCCTGGTTTCAGCCAGGGGCTTCAGCCAGGAAGGGGCTAACCTGCTGGGCTCGGGACAAGTAACTCAAATTGACCAATAGGATCATTCCATGCCAGTTACATCATGCCGAGTATAAGAAGCAGGGGGTGTTGCAGTGCTGGCGCGCGAACAGCAGGGACCGGGCGGCAGTGTGCTCTCGGCTCGGGGCTTTGTTTACTCGCGGCGCGAGCTCGGGACCTTTGTGTTGCGGCTGGGGTTTGCGCGGGCTGCGGCGCGGTGTCCGTTACGGGGAGTGCGCGATCTGAACTGCTCATCTCAGCAAAAGGTTGTATTGTTCATTGTTATCTGTTCTTCCCCTGTTATTTCCAGTAAAAATACCCTTATCCCAACCTGCGGGCTGTTTTTGGTTTTCTCCCCCCCCCCTGCTCCGGGGAAATCTGAATGCGTGGTCCCCGGCTCCGGCGGAACCACAACAATGCTAGATAAAATTACATAAAAAGGTGGTATACAGACTCTTAACCCCATGTCCTATGAGCATTGGTAAGCTCAATAAGACAGGCTTACTACTTCATGAAATACGGTTTAACTGATAAATTGGGTTTAACTGGCAAACAACTCCATCCAGATGATGGAGAAATGTCTCTTTCCTTCCAGGGTATGAGCAAGCAGTTAAAATGGTCTACACAATGGAGCTGGGAGAGATGGAGTTGAAACAAGGCCAAAAGGGACCCTGGATCTCCTCCTTCCTGGGCAGAAGCTGTAATTTACTGTGTTAGAAACATGGGCATTATTGCTGAAGCAAGGCTTTCTACAAAACTAGTGGACGAAGGCATTTTACATATTGAATACAACCCCACACAGTTGCCTAAAAACTGGGAGGTAAGTCAGCATTTCAATTTAATTCCTCCCGTGAACTGCAGATTTCTAGGGGTCTTCCACCAGGAACTGCTACTCAAACTTGGTTTTGCTGATGCCACAGTGGGAGTTGAGTGCCTGGAGCTGAGCATGACAACATGAAGTGTCACCCCTCTCAAAAGCCCCTTGGAAAAGCCAGCCAAGAACCGGTCTAAATGCCTATCCACTCCAAAGTCTTCTTGACTAGAAGAATGTCTCCTTTTCATAGGGAGCTTTAGGGACTTAACAGAACTGGCTGTAGAGATTATATGAGACTTCTGTTAAACATGATCGAACTCCAGATTAGTGTTCACTGGAAACAACGTAATTGGGTAGATCCCACTTTACTCCAAAACCATTTAAAAGTGATGTCAGTAGTATTAGTTACTCTACAGAGGTCAACATCTCAGGCTTCAAGAACTGACTCCCTGTGTGAAACTTGTCAGGACAGTCCCACAGCAATATATCTTCTATTGCAATCTGTTCTCTCCAGCCCATTCTCCTCAGTCCCTCTCCCCAAGTTTCCACTGAATAGGCCTAAAATTATGCCACTCATTGAAATGCCATTGCCTTGTGAATCAAGGCTAATTGCTCTTTTGTACCTTTGCCCGCCCTCTGCTCCTGGTGTTTGAGAAGATCGCAGCTCCATCGCAGCTGCTGTGCGGTGCTTTGTCTGGACACAAGAGGGCTGCCTCCTGCTATGGCTTATGGATCCGCATGCCACCGACAAATGCTGGCACTGATGATTACTGTTACAGCTAACTAAGTTTTGAAAAGATTGGCTTGAACCTGCTTCTTCTCATATACTGATCATTTATTCGTATTTTATTAGGAATTCAGCTTCACAGCCCTCTTTCTGAAGGAAGCCTAAAGCAAGCGAAAAGTACCTCACTGTTGCTCAGGCCGCTCTGTTTTTGCCTGCAACCATGATATATCAAGTGATGATCTCACAAGCTGAGCGGGATCTGTGCTGACTAGAGAGTATGGAGGAGGACACTTCAAAGAAAAACCAGGGTGTTACAAGAGATAATGTGAATAATGCAGAAGCGAGTAGCTATTAATCAGGGATTTTTTTTCCTAGCAGTCAGTAGGAACAGTATGCTGTCAGAGATAGCCAGTCAGATTCTTATAAAGACCTTCACTGAAGTTTACATTTTCACAAATTTACCCTAGGTGAGAGTGGGCATAACCCTGGGCATAACCAAACGCATCCCCTGAAGTTCCCATGACCCTTTAGAAAAGTGAAAGGTGAGATGCCTGGTTACATTTCAGTTTGAGTAAGTTTATTCCTTTTCCTAAACCCTTGCTGCATTTTGAACTGACAGAAGTAAATGCTGACATTCTTTCTCCTATGTTTACACTTACTGCTAGAAAAAACGCTCTGCAGAAGCTCTGTAAGTGCTGGATGCCTTTGAGTGGGGGGAACACACTAACTGGCTGCTCTCTGGCAGCTTTCTCATGGGGCACCAAGACGCTTCCTGCCTTGCGAGTGTACGGAAAGCCTGCTGTGGATAAGCACCAAGTGACTATTTAACAACAAACTCTGTCATTAGGCATAGGAAGAAAAGCCTCAAACAGGAATGAACTAAAAGTCCAGTTCTGTAGTTGCTGCTTTCTGTAGAGCCCATTGCTGGGTTAATGAAGCTGAAGATAGTCAGAGCCTAAATTTTCAGAGTGGGATAAAGCTGCTGCTACAGAGTTCAAAGGTTTATTATCCAAATAATAAGAGAAATAAAATCATGCTGTTTTTTTGGTCATGTTGTCTGCAAAGCCATAGGTTTCTCCTCCTGCTCCTATTGCTTTTGCAGCAGTGAATTGTTGGCACTTGTGAACAGCTGATGGCTGTGCTGAACAGGAGCTGTGCTTCTTATTACAGTAATGCTCTTGAGCACAAGTGCTGGACCTACTTGAAGATAAATGAAGTGGAGTGGAGGTCAGGCTCTCCATATCTTCGTTTGCATAGCTTAATCAGGTAATGGAGGGCACTTTGAAATTTGCAGTGAGAAACTTTTAGACATTGATGAAGATTTCCTTCTTTCGCTACGAAACAAATGACTAGATAGGGAGCCCACATGATGTATTTGATATTACAAACATGGTCATCTCCCGCTTGCCTGACTTTGCATATTTCATCTGTCATTCTGTAACAGCTATTAAAATTCTTGTTTTGACAGAGTTTTTGAAGTGGATAATTGGATTCTTTCCTAATGAGGACTATACATCATATCATTTTCTATCAGAAGGTTGGGCATTTTTGGCACAACTTTCTCAGTAATATTTAATTGCAGTTTCAGGAATTCTGGACGTTTAACTTTATGGATGGTAAGTAGCAAGTAGGTTTCTGCAGAATTAATGTTTTGCCTTAAATAGTTACGTGGCAAATGCCAGCAAGTAAAGAAATCTATCTAACCAGACATATAGCTCATGTCTGCTGTCAGGCACACAAGAGAATTCAGCACTTTTAATACGTGAGGTGTGAGAGCAGTCAAAAGGTGAATGTTACACTTGAATGTAAAGCGAGACAAAGAAAGTAGGTGCCCTACCACCAGCAATAGCTAGAAGAATTACCTTCTTGTCTTGATTAGTATCATCTTGCCACAACGTTTGTATCAGTGATGGCTACTGTCATATTAATGAAGATAACATTTAGAATTGGATTAGTCTCTAATGAACTTCCAGAACAATAGCAGTAACTCTCACAAGTACTACACTGCATCTGCTCCTTTAGCCCTAGGACATCCTACGTATAATTGGCAATGAAAATTATGAAACCCAGTTCTATGAACACTATGTATATTCCCGCTTTGAAGATCAGTCCTATTTTCAGGTAGGAAGGTAGAAAGCTACATCACATATTCTGCACTATTCTGCTCTTTTACTATTCTTCACTTACTGTAATTTCTTACCAGAAGTGTAGTTACTATTTTAGGGTATTACAAAAATAATTCATAACATTGCGTCTCAGAAACTTGCACTTGGGTCCTTCTTATTTTTTTGTCTTTAATAAAGACATCAAAAAAGATAAAACACAGCCAGACTGAAATTACTGAAATTACATGTTTACTTTGATTAAAAAAGGTATACTAACACCATGCTTACAGATTAAGTAAGAGAAAAAAAAAGAGCAAGCAACAGAAAAGAAAAAGAAGAGCTGTAAGACAAAATGTTACATGAAAAGGACATTTCAGAATGCTGCTGTTTGGCTTCACTAGGCTTGATTTTGTTAATGCTTTTGAAGTAAAAACAGTAATAAATTGTTAAATTTAAAGTTCTGCTTTATACAAGTAACCTGAAACTCTTCAATAACAGCCAAACGTGGTGACTTACCAGATTTTGCTGACAAAGCCAATAAAATTGCTGGAATTTCTGAGACATGAGGAGCTGAGCACTTCCAACAGCACTTCGGATCTTACCTAGGACTAAGCATACCGACAGGTTATTACCAATAGATATCTTTTGGTCGTAAATGCAAACCCCAGCTCAAAATATACACATGGTTTTGATTTTACACAGTAAGTAAATATTTGGTTTTGCCATTTGTGATTATATACATAAAATATATTTGAAAAAGATGGACATATAAGAAAGCTCTGTGGCACCTTACCCTTTGGCAATAATAAGTGATATATTAATAGGTCAGAACAGCTAAGACTGTCTTTGCTTAAGAAAGTGAAAAAGCCCAAGGGAATATAGACTGCTTTCTGAAGTGGCCACACATCCATAATGTTTTTGAGAACAATCTTAAATTTCAAAGTAAATGACAATGGTCCCTCCAGGAAGAACTAAGCACAGGAGCCTCAGAAGAAGTGACACACAGGCAGGTGCTCTAGGACTTTCCTGAATCCTGATCAGTCCCCATGGTTCGTTGGGCTTTTCCCACTGTCAGTATACTTGCCATTACAGCATGCATAAACACTGGGGAAATGGACCAAATTAATTTTACTTAACTTTCCTTTCAAATGTTGTCTGTCTAAATCAGAAGCTCTGGTTGCTCTATAATCAGTAGGCTGAGCCCATCAGCTCAGCCATGATAGGCATTTATTTTTAGATGAGCTGAATCTCTTCCTGGAGATGCCTGTTTCTTTCTATTGACGGGAGCGCCTAAGGGGACGGGCTTATCCCTAGAAAACTAAACCCTCCTGGACTCCCACATTTATGGGATAAATACCATACTCTGGTAGGCAGCAATATACTTTCCCACACCTCCTTCCTACGCATCCTTTCCCACACTTCCTGTCCTCCACATCCATCACTATGCTGAAAAATCAACACATTAAAAAGCATTATAAGGTGGGCTTTCAATGGAGGGTTGATTTTATCTGGAAAATTTCCAGATCTTTAAATAATATTTAGGGCAAAGAGAGAGAGAGGTAGCCGTAGGGGTGAGACAGGAATTACTCTGACTTCTCTTAATTCAATTTGAGGAAACCACATTGATAACTCGAACGGAGTGCAGAGGGTGGAATGAAGCTACAGCAGTCCAGCAGAACTGATCTGCAGCCTGCGATACAGAAACATTAAACGCACCCTGACAGGGATCAACATTTTGTTGTTAGGTGGCATAAGTATCGAAGGGGGGCGAGTGGCATGTGAAGTTTTGGTAGTAGGAATTACATTTTAATTCTGCTTCCTCTAGACTGGTGGAACACCTGATTAGTAGCAGCAAAAGAAAATTTGGGAGTGTTAGGCTCTACATCTATGGAAAAATTCAAACTCTGTAACTTTATAAGCATGTGTTACCGTGTAGAGCTGTGGTTCTCAAACCCTATTCCATTTTCTGTCAGACAAGCGGTACAGCTGTGCCACAACACTAAATTAAATAGCAATATGCATAATTCATCAGCCTCGTGTGGCACCCATTTGTGAAAGGGTTAAGTGGTTTGGGACTGCATGAGTAATTCACTGAGGTTTTGTTTTTGTTTTGTTTTGTTTTCCAAATGAAATAAAGCATTTTAATTGGTTTGGGGTTTTCGATCACCAAACCTCTCTTTCCTCCGTAGAGTTATTGGCATATGGAAAGCAATGATTTGGGCGTTAAAACCTGAACAAACATTCAAAAACCTTAATAAAAAAATAAATGTTTTGTTTGATCTGAAACAAATTGCTTTGGGTTTGTTTCAGCATTTTTAATAAAGGCAAAAACTTAAGTGACAAGCAAACAGTCTTGTATCCTCCTTTTCCCTCCATGCTCTGTAGCTCAGAACACAAAACAAAGTATCAGTGTGGGAGCAGAGATGGGGAACTGGGCTGCAGGAGGTCCCTGGCATTGCCCATTCCATGGTGTGTTCAACTATTCACAGGGCTGAGAGTGAGAGAGGAGGATTGTGTAGGCTGAGGGTTGTCATGCTTGTCTCAGTGAGCTAAGTTCCGTTTAAGTTTCCGCTACTCATAGCTCTAAGTGTAGCCTGAGTAAGGTACATTGGTTTTGCCTTACAGCAGAAATGTAGGGCTTGACAGATTCTGTATATGACTGGTATTTTCTAGTGAATCTCACAGTTGCCTCACACACACCTCCCCCTGCCCCCGCATATTAAATAAACATTTGTTTTATCTTCATTATCCTGAAGGATCACGTCAACAAGCATTAGTGGTTTAAAGGCCAGTCAGAGCAGACTTTGGTACTAGCAATGCAGCATTTTGGTGTGATACACATCTCTTGGGGATGTGAGACAGCAGCTCTGGGCTACTTGCATGTGTCCCTGAGTCATGGTGGTGAATACACATGTATAATCACTGCCCTATCATTTACTAAAGATCCAGATCTATTTCCATTTCAATAAGTAAGTCAGACGTAATAAAACACAGAAGTTAGAATGCCTCATATTCATGCTACTCTGCTTTGCTGTAATTAAATTAAAATATTAAAACACTTCAATTCATAATCTTTAGTGCAATATTAATAGACAGCCAAGGCCTTGTTATTAATTTCATGCATTGGGGAATTATTCTGATGAGTGCAGATTGATTATCTCCATGAAAGAATGATGAATGCTAGAGACTGGAGAGATTTAGAGGTTTGGTGAAGCCTAGAAGATTTTGCTTGTAAATAAATGATGATAAAATCTACCAACATACATAAATATATATAATTTTCATATAATACATATACCTCCCTCCATTAAGACGGTGTTATATTTATTTGACTGTCAAGAGAGAGTCACACAATCTTAATTCTGCTCCCTGAAGCGTATGCAGCACTCCATTTTTGTTGTGTGGTCCTGTATAGCTTCTGCTCTGAAGACATAGAAAACCCTGACTGTGACTTCTAGTAGAAGCAGACTCAGGATTTTTAACCCTGGATAGAGATTATGTAACTTGCCTGCATGGAACAGGGGCAAGTAACACAATGGTGTCTTTTCCCTTGAAATAAGCATATTACAAAATGGCAAGCCTATATGTATACGTGTGGCATTGCTCAGGAAATGCAACAGAACCTTGTAATTGAAAAGGGCTTCATACTGCAAAGGTAGTGGGGGAGAAGTTAGATGTATATTGATGGACTCACGGTTGCAGTGTGATGCTGTAACTCTATTCTTGACAGGTTAAAAGCTTTGCTCAATCGTGTCACTGCTGCACCAGCAATGAGAAACTACTAACAATCAATCTGCTCCTGGCATTCATTACTGTTTATTTAGATGACATGTTTTAATTTAAATTTTCATCCCATTGGATTGTTCCGCTTTTATTTTTTTATAGTTGTAAATAAATTGCTCCACACACAATATGAGAAAACATGCCTGGAAAAACCATTCAAACTGGCATTTAGTTCATCCTCCTAACTCAAAGCAGGACATAATACTTATCTAATCTCTAAATCTAAACTAGTAATCTTCAGAAATAGATGTCTTTTTTGCTATCAACACGGCAGGCAGGCATTATAATAAATGTATAACGTTCAGAGTAGAGGTGACATGGTAGGACAGAGCAGGTACCAGCTGACAGTGCTCTGGAGGGTGGGTCGGGCAGTGGGACCCTTCTGCGTCAAGTGGGACTTCATGTAAATTCATATTTACAAGACTGGAGCTTAGTTCAAAGAGGAGAAAATTTGAGCGGAACAATATAAATGCCAGGAAAAAGTCTCAGATTCCACACCATGGGACTGTCTTTTATTGACTTTAAAGACTGTTTCAGGGCAATTAAGACATTCTGTAGTCAGCTGCAACACTGCAAATGTAAATTTCAATAGTTCCTGAAGGATAAGTTTGTGAAAAGCATTAGGAAATTATGTCAGTAATTTCTCTTTGGTTAAAGGATAACCCATCTTTGGTCAAACACCTACAAAAAGCTTTTATGGATGATTAATTGATGAATATACTAAAATAAATTAGTTGTGGGGGGTTTTTTGGGTTTTTTTTTTTTTTTTTTAGCATGGGAAGTTTAACTCTATGTTTTCTATTGCTACTCAGTTTCCATTGTGTTACTAAGGCACTTGTAGAACTGTGGAAATATCAGCCAGAGGATTAACAAGGACAATCCAGCATCCATGGGTTGAAGGGGTAAGGGGGTAGAAGGAATAGCTCTCTCCGATGCCTTTTTTACACTAGAGATCAGTTTACTGTGTAGCCATGCTAACAGAGCTCCGGAAGATACCAGCAAACCCACCTTCCAGCTGGACTACAGTCATGTTTTTGCACCTATCTCAGGATCTTTATGAGAGTAAACTCTGTGTGGCTGTTCTCCATTTGACGCGCATACTGAAACATTCCAGGACCAAGCCTATGGCACTCAGAAGCTCTGGATATCTTCTGCTTCCCTCTGCCAGACCTTGCCTACAAGCTGCGGGCAGGGAATGCAGCTCCCTGACGGGCTCTCTGTCTCTCCCCATCCCTGCTTGCGGGCAGCAGAGTCCCTGCCCTCTTGGTCTTCAATAGCTTTGTGACAATTGAGGGCGTTTTTCTTGTCATCACCTGCACACCAGTAATAGCCAAACACAATTTTCAGGGTGTAAATTCGAAACTCCAGTCAGCACCCTCGAGAAACACATATCTTTGCTTGAAGGCACCCTGCTAGTGCAAATGATCAGATGACTTACCCAGGGAACAGTTACAGCCACATATATATTTTATATATATATCTATTATATATGTAATAAAAACCACTGAGAACACAAATAACTGCCCCCACAAACAATATATGAACTTTGCGGACACCAAAATACAATTCATGGCAACTGATCAAATAAACAAATTCTGTGAAAAGAAAGAGAGAGAGGTTATTTTTGCTGCAATGATTATCTTCTCCTTTCTAAGACCTGATGAGTGAAGTTCTTAAAACAACATTATGAGAGAAAAGCTACAGTGAAAGAAAAAATCAATACAGCAATCAGACAGCTTTCTGTGATCTCAGGGCTATTGTGCTAACGCAGAAAATGAAATTGTTTTCTAAAATGCAGTTCTATTTTAACTCTTCCCATGATTAAAACAAAGCAGAAATGGTGTCATAAAGACAGCCTTCCTCTGTGAAGTACAAAGCAATATTTTGTCTACAGGTACAATTAATATACCTGGGCCAAAAATAAATGATTCAGCATTAACAATGACAGTTTGAATGTGCAGACTTTGCTGTGAAGTGTTTTGGGAATAGCAGCTCCTGCTGGAAGATGGAAAAACAGATTTAGTTGCTTCTGGCTCCCCCATTTGTGTGTACTTTCTTTAGGGAATTGCCAAATGCTTAAATATGTCAAGATATATTTCATGCTGGTATATCATTAAACTTCAGTTCAGTGGATACATACCTTTCAACTTCCATAGCTCAAACTGGGGATACAAAATGTGTAAAAGACTCAACAGGAAAAAAAAAATTACTCAGGCTGAAATGTTTAAATGCTGTGAAGCTCATTCCTTCAGAGAAAATAACGATTCAATAACTTCCTTTTACTTGATGTGAGCTATATTAGGTGAAGGGATACGAGTTCAAAGGTAATGTAATATGGAAATTATTTGAGGAAGATCTCTTGAAATGAGCCACATAAAATGGAAAATCGGAAGTCTGAGTGTCTCTTTTGATTGCCAGCTGAAGACAAACATCAGGTTTTGCATATGATATATAGACCTAATCTATGATAATTTCCCTAACCTATTAGGAGGGTCAAAATGTTTTCCCAAGACAAATAACTAGCTAATTTTTGTTAGTTTAAAAAGGGGATTTCAAAGGTCCCTTTCAGTTGTGATTTACTAACTGTACCAGGGAATTGCTCTTTCTTTTTCTCTTAGAGGAGTCTCTCTGCAAACAGGAAAATGTAAAATCCTGATGTTCTGATTTGTTTTCTGACTGAAATGTTTTAGGGTGAAAGGGTGTCACTAACTCTGAACATTAATTAAAACTACAGATGTCCAATTTGTCTTCATGTCTTCTGTACAATTTACTGAAAACTCTCTTCCTAATTGCTGTTTACCAGTGCAGCAAGGTGTGCTGGAGTATTTCAGGAGTGCAAAAGCAAAGCTTCACGTGGTGGTAGGGAGGGTGGTTCTGCACCTAGGAACTGGTAGTCAGCTAAAATCAGCTCCTCCAAGTTTTCCTACTGTAGTAGACAGCTTCATATTCCAGCGAATACCACCACTAACTCCCTGTCTGTGTCTCCAAGTGAGGAAGGAGTACAGACGTGAGAGTGTTTCCACTCCTCAATTACGTCTGGCTGCAGGTTTGATGAGGGCTGTGGACAAGGAAGAGCTCACAGATAGAGAGCAGGTGGGAAATATCCACCTCTTGCCTGCAGACTCTTCACTGGCCTCCTGGGGAAAGAGAGGGTCTAACTGCCTACATGTTTTCTCTTGTAACTTTACTCTTTCCAAGGAGATTAAAGTCTTGCTCTTTGAGCTTCTGCTTCAAATAAACACTGATATCCCTACACCAGTAACATGCAATCAGGTACTTATGAAAGCAGGCTTGGAAATCCTCACACAGGCCAAGCAAAACAAAATATTTTATTATTTGTATTTTAACAGCCCCCAGGAGGGTATTAAAGTCTTCACAGTATCAGTGCAAAGGGAAAATTCTCTGCTCAGCTCTGCCATGATGAAAATAAGGACAAAACCCTATGCTCCAGAAAGCACTGGAGGCTAAAGGAAAAAAAATCAGCCTTACGCTCTCTCTCTCCCCAAATTCTGTGTTGTTGCCTGGCAGACTTGTGCACCATACAGCAGAGAAATGACTGTTAAATAAAAAGTGGTGAGGTAAAAAAGTAGACATTCTTTCTTTTGAAAAATTCAGCGCAAGAAATAGAAATTGGCCATTTAGTCACCATGCAGGCCTGGTCCAAGACCTGAGGGTAGATCATAGCAAGCACTCATTGAGGAGGGAAAGAAGATGATGAGGAACTAGTATTCAGAGGTGATTGTGAGATTTGTGAAAGTACAGGAAAAGATGCTAGTAAGAAAACTTAATATGAACTAATTTGTGATCTGAGAAAATCTCATCTGAGACAATAATTCAGATTGGCAAGGACTGAAATATTTATAAAACTGAGCCTGAAGAACAAGGATAATTGACCTCAGAGGGAATCACAGGGAGCTGGCTACTGAGTGCTAGGACCACTTTGATATATTACTATCATTAGTGCTGGCTTGGATCTTGTTCCAAAATAGTCTACATTATTTTTCACTTTATCCCATCACTCCTTTCAAGGTTTCCACACGACATGAGAGAATAATAGTGATTCTTGATAAAACTGTAATAAGAAAATGCACCTGAACTATCTAATAGTGCATATGCCTGTGTAAATGCAGAAGTGCTTTAACTACTGTCCTTGTCTACTGCTGTCTATTCTACCCTTTATGACAGGCAGCAGTGCCTGTAAAGGAATGAAAACATTTAAAAAACACCTGTTAGTTAATAAGAGGCAATTTCTCAGGTATCAGAAAAATGGCAAACAAATACTCATGTGCGACCACTTTGTGTGCTCTGACAAAGGGACAAGCGCTGGAGCCATATTAGTGAGTGGGATGAACGTTGCAGAGTTAGAGTTGTGGATGGAGCTATTGCACCATTTGAGGCCTATCTAATATCAGGCTTTGATCTTGTGCTTGACTCTACAGCTGGCTCCTCAACTACTTCTACAAAACTGTACTCTGGGAAATGCCAGCTCGCACAGTCAGTGGCAGGAGTCTCATATCTAATGGTTCTGTAGAGAGCCTTTGGTACTACAGAATGAGTAAGGAAAACCTACAGACCACAAGTTTACCCTAACAGTTTTCTTATTTTAGCAGACACATATAAGAAAAGTGATTGAAATGTTCTTACTTTCTTCAGAGAGATCATTTTCTTCTGCTTCTCTTTCCATTTCTTTACACCATCCTTCCATTCTCTTAGTTTCAGTGTGTAACAACTTCATAAACCAAGATCCGTCCCGTCGACAAGGAGACATTCGACCAGTCTCTACTGTCTCAATGGCTGGCTCTAGCCAGGGTTCTGGTGGTGGAAGGTTTGAGGTGTCAACCGGGGTCCTATAATCTTCTCTGTAACTGAACAGTCCCTGTGTCCGTACAGTTCTCACTGCGCTGTATTGGGTGGGTGTGCTGGGCTCTGAGTGCTGCTGGAATGATGAACCAAACTGAAGTCCCTTGTCCTCCATTGTGATGTGTCCTGGAAAGCCCTCCAGCTCCAGGTCAGCCTGGACAGCTGCTGTTACGCTGTTTGAGCGCTTGAATCGTCCGTGTCTTGGTGAAGAGGGAAGAAAGAAAAGAGATTAAGATGTATAAATACGTATGTCATTATACAGAGGCACAGAACAGTGTTTCAGTGCATGGATTACGGTTTTCTCCTTGGACTTTATTTTTTCTTTGTGCATATCTCACTAAAATAAGACAGTGAGTAACAAGAGAGAGGAAAACAAAAATGCATAGTGGCATCATTGATCTGAGCAAAGATACAAAAGAAAATAATTCAAATTAGCTCTGGAAGCAAATATTGATTTATTCTCATACTACAAAATACCACATATCATTACTAAATGAACTGGGAATGACTAGCAGAACTGCAGGGTTACATCTGATAGTAATCTGTAAAGTATGTGTGTAAAATATTTCAAATATTAAGAATAGTAATTAGATAAAACCTGAAAGTCTGCTTAATTGGCACTGTTTAGAAAATAGTATCAGCAGGCTTCAGACTGTGATATTTTTACTTGCCTCATAAGGTGACCATTAAATGTCAATCTTCTATTGTGATATGTCACTGAACAATGATGTTTCAGAAAAGCTTTATGTTAAAAAGTTAGAGAAGCAATGACTGTTCGCGAAATCTTTTCACATCTGAGCCTATTGTTTCAAATTACTTCTAGTCAATGATGGTAAGAGGCAATTAGGAGACAGATACTGTTTGACAGCTGCCCTGAAATAAGATAATGCTCCCTGTCCAGTACTTAACAGGCAGTGCCTGCCAGGGATTACCTGTGGGTTAGTACGTTGGACAGCAGTTTTACAAAGCTGGAGGAGGACTGAACAAGTGTGAAAGCTGGTTCTAGTTGGGAGAAAAGTACCATGGGTTACATCCTAACCATTATATCCCTGGGTGGACTGTAAAAGACTGGATGAACATGAAGGGTCCTATCCAGGGAAAAGTATTCCAACATACAGCTCTTTGTATTTTTTTTCTGCCAAGAATGAATCTATATTAATCCATTACTTTAATTTAAAGCTCTCTCTACCTTTCCTCCAATTAAAAACTCGAAATTTAACTACATATTAGCAGCTGCTAAGTAATTTCTACAAGTTCTTCCAAATGACCAGCATGCATATGAGAGATTTGGATCTGTGAATTATTTAGGGGCAGCACTTGCCAGATGTTTGTTATTAACTCAGCTTACAAATGTGCGTTGTGTTATGAAAGACTACAGATTTCTGTACATGCTTGAATTACCGTTTTTCATCTTCCACTTGTACTCCAACAGAGTGGTATTCCCGCAGGCCTCGGCTTTCAGTATCTGAATCAGTTGCTGTTTCCACCTAATTCAACACAAAAGATACATCTGCAGAGCGAGCACTGACAACTCAGCACTATTTCTACCTACATTCATTCAAAATTGATTATATATTTCCTTTCTTACTGCAAAGAAACACCTAGCACAGTAAAAGGTATTCAGGCCGGTGTCGTTGTTTTGGTGCTGTTTTATACAGCTTTACACAAGTACTTCTGTTCTGCTCTGTAATTCCCTATTTCAAACTTAAGCAGATGCAATTACTCAGTTCAGTGGAAGCCAGGAGACAAGTTGGTCTGGAAAAGCTGTTCTAAGAACGAGGAATCCACAGGATAGCCCCTTTTTATATTATTATAAACCAGTCTCATTATAGTCCTTGATTTACAAAATAAAATAAAATCTCAAGTAGCCCAATAAACTTTCAAGAGATAAAAAGAAATGCTGCAATGAAATTTTATCGACAACTGCGTTGACAAATATAGAACCATTTAAATGACGTGAGGGATACAGCAGAACACCATATCTCACCTTTTTTAATAACATGGTTCTGAAAATGCTATATCAAGCAAGTAATTTATGCACTTTTTATAGTATTCCCATCTGAAATATATTCACAGTAGAGTTTTCTTCATAACTGAGACCACATTGCTCTTGCAAGTTTCTGTGGGATTTTATATAACACCACCACCACACCGCCCCCAAGTCTTTGACACAGACATAATGAGTGCTGCAGTATGCAAATTACACTGAATCCAGGGAGAGCCAGGAAAAAAGAAAAAGAGAACTGACTTTTCCTTCTGAATGATATTTTCACTGTTTAAATAAAAAGAATAATACCATCAAATGGTTTTTTAATATGCACACTCCACATGTGATTCCAAGAGTATATCCTATGATGAAGACAAGATGCAGTCACATGCATCTCTGAAAAGAGCTCAGTAGCCTTTGCAGCTCCCAGCTGCATAGTTCCAATCCCAC
The DNA here is from genome assembly GCA_022605575.1 of Laterallus jamaicensis coturniculus. Classification (NCBI taxonomy): domain Eukaryota; kingdom Metazoa; phylum Chordata; class Aves; order Gruiformes; family Rallidae; genus Laterallus; species Laterallus jamaicensis. Next base: position 91,792,807 of record JAKCOX010000001.1, read on the forward strand.
CAGATTTCTGGAAGGATGCAGAGAGAAGGGGGAAGGAGGGTGGGAAGAGAATGCACATGTGAACTATCCTTCAAGAGATCAGTTGCTGGAAATATCTCTTTCCATCTTCAAGCTGTGGTTCCATATACATTTGCATGGAAGGTAAGTCCAGCCCAGTAATTAGTACCTGTTCATATTTACCTGGGTGTGGGTCTTGGAGATGTTAATGAAAACAGCTAGTGCAGGAAGCTGCTAGTAAATGTTAATGGCATGCTTGACCTGCACCATGTAGTGTCAGGCACACGTTTGCCAAAAGCTCTGGATATCAGTGTGGCAACTGTCAATGGAAAGACATGTTTCCCAGCAATTCAATTTATTCTGCATGAGGTCTAGGGGAACTTTGGCAGGTCTAGAGGAACGGTGGCAGTTCCACCTTGGCAATTGCATGGAGGGTGGCTATATTCATTTGGATGGGCAGTGCATTAAGGGAACTAAAATACCAGACGTGGTAACAGTCTCTAGTATTTTGTGTTGTAAAAAAAGACAGATTCCTCTTGATGTTGGCAGTGAAAGAAAAGCTCAACCACAAAGCTAGGCAGCTTGGGGAAAAACAAACAGCACAACAATCAATCTAAAAACAAACAAGTTGGTTTCCTAGTTAAGGTAGGTCTTGGTTGCAACATGGGTGAGAAGCTTAAGCTGAACTTGGAGGGTCACCCTCTCCTGAAAGAACATTGCTGTAAGTAGAACAGCCACAAGGTCTAGTTCCTTAGCACAAGAGATACCTATCAGAAAAAACACCCTTATTTATAGCATAGAATGGTTCAAAAGAGTTTGAAAAATAAATTCAAGTCTAAGCAAAGGACTAGGCACTCACCCAGCCCTTTCAGGGGTGCAAGAAAAGCTGCATGAAACAACAGCTGAGACAGGTTTGTTTTACTTTAGAGCAGAAACGAATAACTGGGCCAATAAAGGGATATTCAGCTAGCCTGCTGGGGGCGGGGGGGGGCAGAGAGGCAAGATACACTTGCAGGCTTGATAGAGTGGAGAGAACTCAGTCAAATATGCTTTGAAGTCAAACATGTTTCGAAGAGTGAAGTCAACTTATTCCCAAAGGGAGAGGAGATGGTAGGAAATGAACAAGAGCAGATGACGCAGAGTGGCTTTTGAGTGTGCCTGTATGAGTGCTAGCAGGAATCACAGAATCACAGAATTGTAGGGGTTGGAAGGGACCTCGAGAGATCATCGGGTCCAACCCCCCTGCCAATGCAGGCTCCCTAGGACATATCACTCAGATAGGCGTCCAGACGGGTCTTGAATATCTCCAGAGAAGGAGACTCCACCACCTCCCTGGGCAGCCTATTCCAGTGCTCTGTCACCCTCACTGTGAAAAAGTTCTTCCACATGTTGGTGCGGAACTTCCTGTGCTCCAATTTGCAGCCATTGCCCCTTGTCGTGTCTCCACAGACCACTGAAAAGGGACAGGCCAATTCCCTCTGCATCCAATACTTAAGATATTTATAAACGTTGATTAAGGCCCCCCCTCAGTCTTCTCCTCTCCAGGCTGAACTGCCCCAGCTCTCTCAGCCTTTCCTTGTAGGGTAGATATTCCAGGCCCTTAATCATCTTTGTAGCCCTTCTCTGCTGATGTCCAAGGTGGGGAAACATTTTCTAGAGGAAGCCTTTAGAAATCTATAGCAATACCTGAAGTGGTCTGGAAGTCTAAGCTGTTGCTAAGAGCTGTGGCATTGGGCTTCATTCCTAAAGCAACCAGAGTCAGTCCACATTAAAACACGTAATTTAGGAACTTGCTGAGTTTAAACTACAATAAAAAACGCCATCAAAGGGTGCATCTTCAACCAGGGATTTTGTCTCCTTCTGGAGATAAGACTGGAAGATCTTGTTAAAGTTGCAGAGATAGTGGCTTCCAAGCCCTGTTTGATGCATCATGTAACACCTAAGAAAAAGTCAGAGAAGTTATCTTGATCTCAGATAGAGTCACTATAAAGCACTTAGCAGTTTGGAAAGTGACACTGGAGGGATGATCTCTAAATCAAGATTTCTTCCTCTGTTCAGAAGATGCAGTGGTTATTAAGGTAGGTGATAGTGCAACAGAAGATCTGATCTCCTGAGCATTTCCAGTCTATTGTCTTGATAGTGAAGAGGCAGGAAACAGGTAATTTCCAAGTACTATCAGTGGATTTCATCGTGACCTTACCGACTTAGCAAAGATAATCAAGTTTTCATTTTATACCTCCTGCCTCAGACGTTTTAGGTAGAATGGACAAAACTTCCAAACTGGACATAAAGTACAATAGATAGTGTGAGTCTCTCTCCTCGTGAATAGTTCAACAAGCCCAACTCTCTCAGCTTGTCTTCATAGGAGAGGTGCTCCAGCCCTTTGATAATTTTTTTGGCCATCCTCTGGATGTGCTTCACCAGGTCCATGTCTCTTGTGTTGAGGGCTCCAAAGCTGGATACAGTATTCCAGGTGAGGTCTCACCAGAGCAGAGTAGTGGGGCAGAATCACCTCTCTTGATCTGCTGGCCACACTTCTTTTGATGCAATCCAGGTTGTAGTTGGCCATCTGAGCTGAAGATGCACATTGGTGGCTCATGTCCAGCTTCTCATCCACAAGTACCTGCAAGTTGGCCTATGCAAACTGCATGAAGTTCAACAAGGTCAAGTGCAAGGTCCTGCATACGGGCCAGGGCAACTCCAAACATGGATACAGGCTGGGTGGAGAGCATATTGAAAGTAGCCCTGAGGAGAAGGACTTGGGGGTGTTGGTAGATGAAAAACAGAATATGATCAGGCAATACATGCTTGCAGATCAGAAAACCAATCGTATCCTGGGCTGCATCAGAAGAAGCATGACCAACAGGTCAAGGGAGGTGATTCTCCCTGTCTACTCTGGTCTGGTGAGACCCCACCTGGAGTACTGCATCCAGCTTTTCCCCCAGCATAGGAAAGACAGGAACCTCCTTGGTCAGGTCCAGAGGAAGGCCAGGAAGATGATCAGAGGGCTGGAGCACCTCTCCTGTGAAGACAGGATGCAAAAGTTGGACTTATTCAGCCTGGAGAAGAGAAGGCTTTGGGGAGATCTTACTGCAGCCTTACAGTACCTGAAGGAGCCTACAGGAAAGATGGAGAGGGACTGTTTATCAGGAGCAATGGGTTTAAACTGAAGGAGGGGACATTAGGAAAAAATTATTTACTGTAAGGGTGGTGAGGCCCTGGCACAAGTTGCCCAGAGAGGTTGTGGTGGTCCTGTCCCTGGCAGTGCTCAATGCCAGGTTGGACAGAGCTTTGGGTAACCTGATCTAGTGGAAGGGCATTGAAATTAGTTGGTCTTTGAGGTCACTTTGAACCCAAACCATTCTATGATTCTATGAATAATACTAGGTCCAAAGGAAAAGATAAGGATCAACATTCTTACTTTCACTTGTGGGATAATCATTCAAGATCCTTGAACTTGTTGGGGTGAAACTGCAACTCCAGATGATGGTGTTGGTGATACAGATACAGGCTCCACAGCATTAGAAGCCTGAAGGTTTGACAGGGGAAAAGAGGTTTGTGGGGGGCCAGTTTGAGGAAGCTGAGCAGATGGGAACACAGGATACTTCAGGGCGTCCTGCTCACTCATATGGCTCAGCATGGAGGGAGGGACAGGACATTATGTGCCAGACCAGACCTGAGTTAAAGACAGAAAAGAAGCAAAGCTGATGTCTCCCCATGTGTCAGTCTTTACTTTGAGTTTCTTCTAGAGCATTGCACTTCCCCAATACAGAGATATCCTTAGGATGACCATTTCTACATCCTATGCTCCTTAGGACTTACTAAATGAATCCTGGGGAGTGAGGTGGAGGCCGGATTGCTGAACATGGAAAGGAAGATCAATGGTATCATACTTGCAGGGCTAACATATAGCTAGGAACACAGGGAGGTGAGAAGCAATCAATGGACAAAGAAAAGACTTTTACCTTTCACAAGGGTGTCTCAGCAGCTCAGACACAGTGCTGTTGAAAACATGATGGTTTAAAGATATAAAAAAGAAAAGGTCCCTACAGAGAACATCAATTTGGCCAATTGATGTTGGAACAAAGGAGGCAGACAGGCAACACGTGCTTTTCTTCCCACTGCGTATTAAAAGCATATCTGCTTTTGCCAACTACATTGTTTGGTTTAGTAATAACAACAACATGTCTTCTTTTGAACTCTGCTTCTGACGTGTGGAAGTAAATTTCCCTTTATGCTTTAGAAGGGCTGGTATTTTTCCATTGATGCAACACATTCAGAAAAAATATTTTTCTTCTACCTGCTTTCAAGTGCTTTTTTATTGGTATTTCATCTAGAAGTATATCCCAAATAATTTCACAATGTGCAACTAACACTTTGAATTTACAAGGCATAATGAAGTAATCTGCTCTAAAACTTTTATTCAAAACAAAATTATCAGGAAAGTGAGGGCCCAGGTATCAAAATAAAACCAACATTAGTTACCTCTAAATATAAACTCTTGCCAAATCATCCTTCCCTCCAGCTTGCCAAGGCTGACACTGACCTGGTGATTGCCTTCATATTTCAAAGCTTTCATTTCCTCACTGTGCATTGCAACAGCAGGAGAATGCCAATTTTTTGTGTGTGTAATCTAGGACTGCAAATATCTTAACAACCAACAAAAAACAGATCTGTAAAATGGAAGCAAATGCTAACACAAGTAAAAGTGGGAAATAAGAAAATAATTTGCACTCACAAAGAAAAAAGTTAACAAATAAATTGCATATCTGAATGACAGATATTATAAAGACTCCTGCTAGAAGACAGCAGGAAACTCTTTAGATTTAATCAGATTGGCCAGGAGAGATGCAAATGAGCAGAGAAGATAAAGTAATACATTTGGTTTGATTGTATGGCTCCTGAAACTCAAATAAGTCTTAATAAATCTGTTGTTATTCTCCATGATTCATTATTGTTTTAATACTTGCATGGGTTCTAAAAGCCCTAATATTTGCAAATTGGCCCACAGTCTCAATAAAGCAAAATAATGTGACAAATTCTATGTTCATCTGGTTATGAGGGAGTCTTACATGGATGAGTAAGCAAAAAAATAGCCAGCCACTGACCAAAAGCAGAAGGGAGTGGATCTAACACAGCAAGTCATCTTCATTTTTCCTTGCAAACAAAGAATAGAACTTTAAAAATCTGGCACTTTATGCCATGAAAACTGTTGCTTTATGGGTTTATAGTGTGCCCACAAGGCTTATAATATTAATCGTAAATGTAATGGGGCATTTGGAGATCATTTCTATCTTATTTGTCTTACTTTTCACAAAGGCGTAACACTTCCCTCCATGATTTTTGCTATCAACAGAAGGAGCAGACAGTGCTGTGAATTCTCTGTCATCAGTCACTGTGAACTGATTCAACTCAAAATTTGAAAACTAAGTACCAGATACTGGCACTGACTTGGTAATAAATTATCCACAGGTAAATTATACCAACACAAATTGATGTGGATAAATGCAAATCACTATTGCAAATAACTTGCTTGTTATAATCAATCTCAGTTTGTTTATAGGCACATTCTAGAAAAGGATGCATGAACTGACTAAATTATTACTTCAAAGTATTAACTAAGCTTTTTTAGGCTGATTATTTTAACTACTTAAAAACGACCTTTATTTCTGTATTAAAGTATTATTCTGCTCTCAAACATGAGAACCACAACATAATATTGTAGTGTCCTAAAAATTCCAGTCTAAGCTTCTATACATACTGTCTCTAAGGGAGGCTTGACATTAATACATTCAGTGCATAAGAAAACATATTTTAACCTGGTGTCTTTCACTTCTCTCTAAAAAGCATCAGTAATAAGAGTCCTTCAGGCCACATTATCTCTCCCCATGCAACTTCACTGCCCTCAATGGGTTTCCACTGCCATAACCAATTTGTTCTATAATTAGAATTTAATAAACAATCGCTCTGATGATGCACAGGAAGGGAAATAATTCAGCTTTTCTCTCTTGCATAGGCTTCTCAGTGATAACAAGTATAAGAAAAAAGGAAGAAAAGACTACATTTGACACCAGATCAAGTACATGTAATTGGGAATGCCGATAACCATTCTTAGGTACAGGGAGATCTCATTTGTATGCATTGACTACAAAGTAAGAACAATGCTTCAAATAAAACTACAGTACTAACCACTACTGATATCCTTAACTGACGGAATATTTTTATCAGCCAAAAAACATATATTGTTTTGAAATAATTTTTAGAAACCTACCAAAATAAACCTAACTTTCATGCTTGAGTGATTTTTTTGTGCCTCACCACAGGGCTCCATTTTGCTACTCTACTACTTCCCAGCAGAACATCTGGACTGCTCAAATACGTTGCATAGCACAGTAAGTGCTAATTATCATGAGAATATCATGCAATGGGTTGAGAACTTCTGCTGGTCTTTTAAGAAAGCTGTTTTTGCTAAAAATGCATGCCAGAGTTTAGAAATGGGATTCGTGTCAAGCTAATATGAGACAGTGACAACAAAATAATTCACACAGCAGTGGTTACTCATAACTTTTCTGGTGCATTTAACACTAAGTGACGAATCAGTCTGGAGGAACAAATACTCTGCAAGGCTGCAATCTAGGTCTTCCTCAATTTGAATGTTTCATTATGTGAGATGGAGGTTAAGAAAATGACCAACAGTAATTTGCAAATGACCAAAAAAAAGTAGATGGCATTAAAATAACTGTAGCTTTGGCTTAACTACAATTTCCACTGCTGAACTTTTTGATAAGTGAGGAGGCCAAAATGCAGCCAATGGGTGGGAACTCTGCTTACCAGCTAAGCCTGGGAATTCAGACTTAGCTATCTGTATCTTTATCTATAGGTCAGTGTAAATTCCACAGGCTAATTTATAGCCTTTGTACCATGGAGGCATTATCAAAACTTTCACTCACTTCTGCAGTCATGCACTGCTTTCACAAAAGCACAGTCTGAGAGTGAATTCAGCAGCAGAATGAACAATGCTTACCTCTAACGCTTTGCATCATTTATGATCCAAAGACCAGTGTAATCAATGCGAGTACTTCTTTTGATTGCTATGTGTACACTGGAGTAGAACACTGACAAGGAGGGTATAACACTACAAGGAAAATGTAGATGCTCATCCAAGTATGTATGCCATGTGGGTATAAAATGCTTTGCCTTAAAGGGAAATGCCAGTTTGAGACTGCAGTTTCTTGAACAAAGTTTTTACCAAGCAGTGTTAATAATTTGATTAAATATATATACATATTATGCAGAAGATCCACTTTTGACATAAAAAATTAGGCAGGCGAGTTATTGCATTAATCCTCCCGAATACAGCTATTGATTTATAAGAACGATTTGTTTAATGAAGATTCTGGAGATTAAAAAAAAAATCTAGATACTGTGAAGTGTGATTTCCTGATGATAAGTGAAGATGACAGAGTCCATTCTCTATGCTACAATTAGTGCTCATCTCCAAAAATATCATCATGAATCAGCCTCTACACTTACAACATTTGTTTCCAGCTCATCTACTTCTGGGGTCTCTGTTCATTTTGAGAAGCCTTGATGTCTTTTAAATACAGAGGAAACAAAGGACTGCATGCTTTGAAATGCTGGACTTGATGATCTACAGTTGGACTTGATAATCTCAAAGGTCTTTTCCAACTTAGTGATTCTGTGATTCTATGATTCTGTGAAATACTTGAAATAAATAAGGAATAATTACTTCTTTTTAATGTATTTTACAATCTGAATGCTGTTAATATGAAATGGTTTATAATTAAAAGCAGCTTTTGAATGATATTTATTAGCATATAAACAATGGTGTGCAAAAGAGCAAGGAAAATATATTAGCAATAACCTTGTTCTTGATTTAGTGATTATTTTACTTTGGACAATCTCTACCCTCCATTTTAATTGAAATACTTTGATTAATCTTCTGCAGCCTTGATAGAAGACACATATGAAGACTACAGCTACTATTACTAGAGCTTTAGTCTTTGTTCTCTCTCTCTCTATATATACATATATATTTTTTTTTTTTCCTTGGGGATGCTGACTAAAATTTAAATCCCAGAATCACTTTGGAAATTCATTAATCCATCTGAATTTAGCAATCAACTTTTTTTCCCAGTTCCTAGTGACACATCTGACAGCATTCCTCTTGATTTAAATATGGTAGTGAAAAAGAAAACACAACAAACCAAACCCAAGAACTATTTTCTGGAAAATCTTTGTATCAAACTTTTGTTTTGTTCAAAATTCCCATCTGGGATAGGGATAACATACTGTGAGATGGGTTACCATATCTGTGTTGTTCTCCACTCTTGCAGGCTGGGTGCTACTGATCTTCACGGTACATCCAATAATCTCCTAGGAGCTTCAGCTCTCTGGGCATGTGAATACCAATCCTACGGCACAAGCCTACCGTGCCAGGGCTTTCTAAAAGGACTTCCATTCATTACACATACTCTACAAATATCATATGCACCACAGACACGGGAGCCTCAGGCTGGCAACAGAGCAGTTCCACATGCAAAAGCATCACTGATCATTCTTTATCTTTGTGCCTCTCTGTCCTTGAACGAAGCTCCGTTGGCAAGCATTCTCACACCAATGTGTTAAAGGAATGAAACATTTAAAACCACACAAATTAACCATCCGGATAGCAAATTAATTAATGCAAATAAATGCAAATTCAATGCATTACCCTGGCATGGAATGCTAATGAGAAAACAAGTCATTTAGTCAATCAAGGAAATATGCAAATAAATACTTCCTTTTCGGAGGTGCTTTGATGCAGAAGTCTAAAAGAAATTAAATACTTCAACTGTAGTTTTGGGGCATAGATGACTATTTATGTAGGTTGCAATAGGAGTATTCTACCCTGTGTTTTACCTCTTACAAACCTGGCCACAGAAGTACAAGAAGTTGTATTCACTGCTTAGAAATGCTGCAGAAAGGTATTTTTCACACTAATGTGAAGTTTGAAACTTACTGCAGGAAAAAACTCAACCCAAGCAGCTAAACTGCTCTCAGGATATTGTGTTGAGGGTAATTTTAACCTTATCTAATGCCAAATGGCACAACCAAACAGTTTGTACTTCTCACAAGATAACAAACAGCTTGGCTTTCTAAGACCAGCTTTTGCAAACATTTGCCTTTTCCCGCACCCGAGGACCAGTTCTGTGGGTCGCTGCATCCATGGAAATCATCGCACAGATGTTTTTGTGGATTATAAACATATATTACTAAACACACCACATACCAAGAAGGGCCAAGAAGGGTCAGAGCCCAGTGAAAATTACTGGTCATCACCTGCAGTGAGAAACAGGATCGAGTGATGCAATCAAAGTTTCAGAATTAATTGCTGAAATACCAGGACTGGCTGAAGGAAGACACCAACATTGCTAAATACCACTGTACACAGCTGCTGTAAAGAAGAGATAAGAACAACACTAGATACTATTCCTTTCTGAAGAATAAGTTTCAGGTTAGGGGCTAAAAGGTACCCAAAATTATTTGCTACTCCTTTCAGCTTTTCACTATTATCTGCTAAGCCGCTTCTCTGAACAATTTAGGATACACTAATAACATTGTAAAACATTCGAAAAGCAGCTATTTTAATATTTTACCATTGATGTTAAATCGCATTTTATTCTTCTGCATCTAAAGTAGCAGAAACAAATACTTGTACTTTGAGAAATGGACAAGCAGCTTGCTGGCAAAGCCTATGCCTTCCCATTAGTCTAATACGCTGTGGAACAGCAAAATTATACCTCGCTAAGATGTTAAACAGTGAAGTTCAATCTGTAGCTGTGACAAGCTTTACCCAAATACTTTTCTCTGATTGTATTTTGAAATTAATGGAAAGGGAATTACTACTTTTTAAAGAAAATAATATACTTCTTAACAGATGAACAATCACTCACTGGGCTTTGTTACATGGACTATTACCTTCTCAAGATCTATGTTGCTGCCTCCACACTATCTGCACCTATTCCAAAACACATGGCATTTCCTCCACAGATGATCTGGCAAAAGTGAAGATTTTTAAGCACAGAAGTGAACCCGTGATGTAAGAGGGAATGTTCGCATACTTAAAATTATATATGTGCTTAAGTAACAGCAGAACAGAAGGCTCAATTTTCCCCTACTCCAGTGTCTCAAAGGACTTCTCATTCTTTGCAAGTTCAACTTCTTGATTTTCATTCCTTCTTGTTATTTCCTAGAGATTTAAAAGTATGACCACTGCTATCTACAGGGATTTCAATTTAGCAGAAGGAATGGGGTTCAGAACTTGCATTTGGAAACATCTTATTTCACCCACCTGAAACAACACTGAGGTGTCCACAGCCTGACAGGCATTTGTTGGGTGAAATAAAGATTCAATTTTTTGATGGACATATGGAGGAACGTTCAAAGACTGTGCTTATCAATGTTATTTCACTGCTCACCATCTGTAATTATGCTGTAGGCACCCCAGCACATTTCTTTCTCTCCTTTGGTATCATCTCCCCAACACAACTAAAAGTTGGGGGAGGCAGACTCTTTTTAGGTAGGATAACTTGAAGATCCAGCAGCGTTACACATTTTTCAAGGTCAAAAGAGAAAGATAATGGAAAAATAAAGTCAAGCACTGTAAAGCTGGTGTAATGCTATAAAAAGGACTGTGAATTCATGGAGGGAAGGAGATGAACACGCTGTTCACCTGTAGCTCTGCAGTATAATTTTCATATCAAGTGTTAATGACAGGTAACCTCCCTAGAGATTTATTCATTCATTTTCTTCCAGGTACAGCATATTAGCCGAAGACTTTTCTGCACAGCCACGTTGCCATGATGTGAATTACAATTAACGCTAAGCAGCCAGGGGTTGTTTGTTAGATTATTAGAGCCAGTGAAGCTGAATGACTCATTCTATGCTATTTACAGAAAGAAGGCAAGCAATTCATCACAGAACAGATGTTAATGATAGGCTACCTGGATCCCTATAGAGGAACGTCGGCTCTTAAGAAACTCCTCTGCTTTTGTCACTAAAATGGCCTTATCACTGGTTCGTATCGAGGTGCTCTGGCTCTCGGATGCATGGCGCTGCGCAGCCGCAGTTTCCAAGGCAAGGTTCATGGCCTTGTTACTGTCCAAACTGTCGGTAGAGTTGTACATCCCTCTCCCATCCTGCGGCCACGGGGAAATCCTCTGAGTCCGGCTGTCATGATATGCGTCCTGGGTGGATTCTGTGCTGCTCTGTGCTGTGACTGAGATCAGTGGCTTGGAAGTGGTACGAGGGGGTACCGGTGGCGGTGTTTTTTTGTAACTTGTGTAAGTTACAGCTACGGAAAGAATTAAAAAGGGAAAAAAAAAGAAGGAAAAAAAAAAGAAAAAAAAAGAAGAAGAGAAATAAAGATCAATCTGACGGAAATTCACAACAGAAATCACCTTAACATTAAGTTTATTCTACTTAAAAAAGAAGATGGTGCAACATTGTGCTCTTTGTGAACCTCACTAATAGTTGAAAGTGTCTCTCAGAGTCAGATGGGTGTCTGAGCAACCTCGTGTTTCAACCAGGGAGCCAGGGGTGGAAATGGGAGTCTGAGCTTATGATGAAGGTGTAAGAGGGGCAGTAAGGCTTGTGCAGGGACTTCTGGGCTTGTTTCTGCATGGGGTAAAGCTGATAAAAGAAATGGAGGAAGATTTTTGTTTTCCTCTTGTTACCATCCGAACTGCAGGCTGTGTATTGATACAGCACATTAAGAAAAGTATACTGGACCTGAATGTTATTCAGAAACTTGTCCTTTACAGTATGCCACACTTTAACTTTTAAAAATACTACCAGGTGTACTGGCTGGAATTAGGCAAGGTTGGCTATTTACACAGGAGGCATATGTTTTAAAAGTATCCACAATACAAATAATAAGAGGAAATTCCAAGCATGCAAAACCTACATTGACAACAAGAAAAAACGACGAGCAATACAGAAAGCAGTGACTTTATCTACTATCCTGCAGGAAGCCTTAAAACATAGATTGAAGGGATGTATACTTTTATGCAGAGTGTGGAAATATAGATACAAGAATCGTTCTGAAACACTGGGAGAACTGGATACACATGAGCAGAACAAAGATCTAGTCTGACAAGCAGGGCAGGTCAGAGGCCGGTTTAATATAGCTCCTGTCTTGCAGCAAAAGGCTCGATAAAACACCCACGAAAGCTCCTTACAAAACTTTAGAGATTTCATAGAGGTAGGTTTTTAGTCATTAATATCACACAACTGAATTTTTTAATGGTCTAAACCCATAAATAATCCCAGAAATAAGACCATTTTTGTTACGGAGATTTTTTTCCCAAGACACATATAATCATAATTCATAAAAACAGCAACTAATACAAAAATGCATTGTGATATAGTTTTCTATATTCTCATACAGGAAAACCAAGTCCAATTCATTTCTTGTTTAATTGCAGGAAGATAAAAGAAAATTATTACGTTTCCCTATATCAATAATGCTGAAATAGTGTAATGTATACAAGCAGGAACTGAATAATGAAAGACTTAAGGAGATCTGCCTTTTTCTGGCATTGTTAAATGGATTGGACATTTTAACAGTGACTTCAGTCACCTTGGAATTGGGGTTATTTGAGTCCAAAAAGGATCCTACGAGAGTTCCCCTGACTGTTAATAAAATACAGGATGATGAGCAATGAAGTCAGAAGGAGCATCTCTCCATTCCTGCTTTTTGATATGAGGCTATGTTTCAGCCCCCTGAGAGGAGAGACCAGTTTAGGAGTTTGCCAATACCTGGGACTGCTGAGCCCGCGTAGCACCAGGGTAGCCTTTGGGAATGGCCAGCCAGGAGGAAAGTACTCTTAAATTTTGATTCTTGATAATCATAAATAAAAGGGTGATGATAAATAATGGAGAGCAAGGCTGAGCTAGGGAGTGAAAACCTTCACTGGAAGCACGTTTTGATTTACTACTGATACCACTCAACTCTGATAGAGATTTAAAGATAGTCTTGCTCTGAGCTAAATTGCTCTAACAGAGTGAAACACATGAAAACATGCTCTTCAAATTCTGAGACTGCGTCCTTTTTTGAAGTGCTGTTTTGTTGTCCTACCACCAATCTTATCTCCTGTCAGTTTTGTAACCATCAGTTAAGAAGAAAGAAAAACCCAATATTTTTCAGATGCTTTAGGGAATACAGAAAGTTAATGAAAGAAGGAGAGGGTGTAAAGCTTGGGAACTAAGTGCCTTATGAGCCCAAACAGTGGCTCTGAGGAATGTTTCCACTAAAAGAGTTGCCATAATACTGCTCCCCTCCCTTTCCCTTGCAAATGTAGATGCGAGTGATCAAAGTGCTGGGACACATTAGAAGTAGAGACAATGGGGCGAAATAGGGTGAGTGAAATCCAGAACACGAAGCTATTTTTACCTGTAATGTAAGACAGGTTATCACTGTTAAAACTAATTTACTGTTTTTTACCGTCTGTCATCATGCAAAAGAATAGCAGTGAATAATGAAACATATGGTAAATGTGATAATGAAACATCACAAGCGAGTATATTCCTACTACTCGGGCAGCAGATCACTTCTCTGTCTAATGAATATAAATGTTAAACTTCTGTTGCAACCCTTCATAGCTAACTCAATCTTCATTTGCATTTCTAAAAAAGAAAAAAATCTCCTTGTGGCAAAACCAAAACTGTCACTTGCTTTCCCCCCGCCCCCACCCCTGCCCCTAGGATTGAATACTTTATTCTGGAAATTTCTGGTTATTTCAGTGGAGTGACATGTCTTAAAGTCACCAAGTATTACAGTTACTGCAGTATTCTGGCAGGCATTTGATCATGAGTACTAAAAAGGAATTAAAAACCCCCACAGATGTTCAACAACGAGAAGAACCTGGGAGAAACTGGAAGTTCACGAGAAACTGGCTACATATTTACAGTGAAATATGGCAGGAAGAAATCCGATTAATTTCTAAGCTACAGTCAAAGAGATCAAATATTGAGCAGGGAATAAAAAAATCCATCTCTACACAGTTAATGAGTTCATATCTGGAACAACAGATTCAGAGCCACAGAAATCTGGGACTAATTGGAGACTGTAATAAAATCAGGTAAGAGGATGGAGGCGTGAACTCGTGAGGCAAATCTTGCCACAAAATTCTATTTCCTTTAATCACTCAAGCAGTTCCAGTGAAGTAAATGGGATAACTTAGATGTGACCAAGACCTGTCTTAGATATACTTGGCATCTGTTAACTGACTTAAGAGATGACTACATAATAGATTAGGGGCTTGTTAAAGGACAAAAGTAACCCTGTAATCCATTCATGCCTGGTTTTAAGTCTCTAATAAATAAGTATTGACTTTGGGTCTGAAGCATGAAATTTTGTGTCACTTTTTCAATTTTTTTCCCACTAATTATTACCTCTGTGATTGCTCCTGTTATCAGAAGTAATGTCTTTCTATCATCCAATTCTTGGCCCTAGCAGCTATACATACCACGTATTACACATGGGAAGAAACATTTCCTTTTCCTAACTGGAAAACCCCCCCAACCTTTCCTTTTCATTTATCACTCCCTTCTTATGCTGATGGACAGGAGTTCCTGTCAGCTTTGCATCATTTGTTCCCTTGAAAAATTTATTTGCCGTAGGGTTTGTTAGTTCAAAGGAAGCACATAAAACCTCCTCAGTGCTGCTTTATGTCTTCCCCATTTTTCGGCCCATGGTTCTACAAACCCAAGTGCTGTGCTTGGTTTTGCCTTCCCTGCAGGAAGGGCTGACTCTGGGCAATGCAGCCCCAAGGAACCGAGCACTGGTCAAAGACAGTGGGCAAGTAACCCCATCCAGGGCACTGGTGCTGAACTGGGAAAAAGAATACTGGGATGGAGGACCTTTGTCTTCGTTCAGAGCAGGGCAAGCTGAGTGTCAGAGCCACCACAATGGCAGGGATGAAATGCAGTGTGAGGACAGGAGCATGCAAAAGCATAGCACCAAGAAGGCAGAGCTGTTGCAGTGCAACTTTAGGCTGATTTAAATTATGGACTTCAGCAGAAGCAAAGACATGCTTCACGTTTTGCCATATGAAACATCAATCCTTGATAATCTTCTGTTGTTTCCATGCCTCAGAAGATGACCAAAGACTCCTGACTACTTTAGTTTTCTGAGTAGTTTTGGTGTGCGTGTGCTGGCCACTCCTGGTATTTTTCTCACCAATCCTGCCGCTGAGGAATGAGGCTCAAGCAAAGTCAAAGCAACAGCCTTCTGCCATGCTCTTACCAATCTGTAAAATCTATAGCTGCTCTGAAATGCAGAGAAAGAAAAAGCAGATGGCACAATAGGCAAATATACTTTTTTCATGTTCAAGCTACATACAGAAGGAATTATTAAAAAGAAAATAAAATTTTCCTTCTGGTTGTATTGAAAGGCTAGCTTAATATAGAAAGCTGAGTTTATTTTTTGCCTTTTTTTTAACAAAGCGAGGAAAGTATTTTTTTGGAGCTCATTAAGATACAGTCTGTCTCCATCTGTTAGATCATGGTCATCAACAAAAAATTATACAAGTGGTAAAAAACTGTTCTAACTCTGAAGTATACGGGTATTTCAGACTTCCATTTGAATTGAAGCATTAAGTGTTCAGGTACTTGTCCCACTTTAACATAAGTATGTGCAATTGGCTCCTCTGGATTTTCCTTTAAGGAAGGATATTGTTAGAGAAATGGAGAGAAAACAAAACGGTTCTGTGCTGCTTCATCGCAGGCTAAACCATGATGAAAACCAGGTATAAACTGTTTAGGAGAAAGGAGCAGGTAGCAATGCAGCGTAACTGCATTAATTTGTCACTCAGGCAGGAAAAAGTGTAACACATCAATTTGTTTCTGTAAGGATCATTGCCTTTATGTAAAGACTGCAGTGCCCATTTGCACCAGCTCCAGTTATCTCCTCCTAGCACATGACTTACACTTCATACCTGCACTGCCAGATGACCCTCCCATATACAAAACTGCCTACCAGTGCTGAATTTGGCACAGAGATGGCTACAAATGACTGACTCTGCAAACCTCATTATTTTCTCTTATGTGCTCTGTGATCCCAGCTGGGAAGAGCTGGTCAGAACCAGAGTATCAGGCAATACTGCAGAGTGACCAAGAAGACAATCCCAGCCCTGGAGAATTGGAAATTTGATGGTTTGGACACATATAATAGAAATCAAAGAAGGGTTTCCTGATAATTCTTAAGTAATAGGATTTTTTTTTTCTTTAATAGATACACCTGGAAGCAGAATATCCCTCTTAATCTACACTGCATTTGACTAAACTTGCTTAAGGTTATAGTTGCTACAGCCATAGAAATAAGTCTGTTACTCTGCCCATATTTCAGTGCCAACACAGTTTGTACTAGAAATAAAATTACTAAAACAATTCAATTTAGATATCCCTTCAGGTTATCCATAGAGATTCATAGACAAAAGGCAGAAGGAGAGACGTGATATATTTGATGAAATATCAGTGGCCGTAGGTGACATTCAGAACACCTTTCAAAAGGCAGCCTTTTAATAAATCACTACTGTTGGTCCATTTGCAAGATAGAGTCACCTGAAGGGTTTTTACAAATCAATATAACCACGAAGCACTTAGTCAAAATAACATTATTTAGGTTGAGATCACAAAGTTAACTGGATGATGAATTTACATGAAAGCACCATCAATTAAAGGAAACAGTTGTCCCTTACAACACATGGCAGGAGCAAACTGGATTTTCTGTTTTGTAAGGAGGTTTGTCCAGAAAGAGGATAATTACTCTTCAGGGAGTATGGAGCTTCCCTGGTGGCAGAGGTCCCTGGGCACATTGCTGCAGGCAGAGAGGGCTTCTCTCTGGAACCACAGCACCAAGAGAAACATGGTGCAGACTCCCAGGCTGATGTTAGATCTTCTGCTTTGCCCAGGGAAAGTGAATGCTAAGCCACCATAATTTCAAAGTAAAAAACACCTACTCATAATGAAAAGCCACACTTAATTCTAATACTCTATGCATAAAGTACTCATTTATTGGTATTGTCTTTTAAACATCATAAATACTGTTCTAGACAAAGGTTTTCACAGTCCCAGCTAACATGGCTCTCCTTGAAGTGCCCTGAAATCTCTTCTCCACAATCCATCATGGTCATCAGGACCACTAAGCAACTGTTATAATAAAAATGTATGTATGGATGCACAACAGTTACTTCTCAAAACAAAGAATGATGAACATTAAAAGACTATTAAGAAATCAAGAAGGACTTTTGAGATAAAAAATCCCAACTACTAAAAGAATTCATTTCCCACAAAAAAAACAAACTCTCACTTGATTTTTCTACCAAGCCACGATGTCAAAAATAAGAATCCAAGCCCCTGTTTAAAGGAGAGGATGTTGGGACAGAATTTGGTCCTGACACTGTTTGGCAGAGTCCCTTGGGAGGCAGCCCTGAAGGGCAAAGGAGTCCAGGATAGATGGACATTCTTCAAGAAAGAAATCATAAAGGTGCAGGAGCAGGCTGTCTGATGATTGATAATCATAGAATCATTTTGCTCTGAAAAGACCTTTAAGATCATCATGCCCAACTGTTACCCTAGCACTGGCAAGTCTACCACTAAACCATGCGCCTAGGCACCACATGTTCTGAATACCTCCAGGAACGGTGACTCTACCACCTCTCTGGGTAGCCTGTTCCAGTGATTCATAACCCTTTTTGTGACTAATTTTTTCTAAATATCCAATCTAAACCTCCCCTGGTGCAACTTGAGGCCATTTCCTCTTGTCTTGTCACTTGTTACTTGGGAGAAGAGACCAACACTCACCTGGCTGCAACCTCCTTTCAGGTAGTTGTAGAGAGCGATAAGGTCTCCCCCTCAGTCTCATTTTCTCCAGGCTAAACCACCACAGTTCCCTCGGCCACTTGAGCTCTAGACCCTTCAGCAGCTTCATTGCCCTTCCTTCGACCTGCTCCAGCACCTCAATGTCTTTCTTGTACTGAGGGGCCCAAAACTGAACACAGTACTCAAGGTGTGACCTTACCAGTGCTGAGGACAGTGGGATAATAACTTCCCTAGTGCTGCTGGCCACACTACTCCTGATACAAAGGCCTTCAAAATACTTCTCAAGCTCACCCACTGTGCACTGAAATTGAAACATCGGTAGGTAGGTGAGTGTAGGGCAGATGAAGAAGACACATCACATTGTCATCCAGCCCTTTTCTTTGCTGCTGCCTGGATAGGTCCCCACTTTTGCCCG
The DNA here is from genome assembly GCA_022605575.1 of Laterallus jamaicensis coturniculus. Classification (NCBI taxonomy): domain Eukaryota; kingdom Metazoa; phylum Chordata; class Aves; order Gruiformes; family Rallidae; genus Laterallus; species Laterallus jamaicensis. The sequence continues at coordinate 91,811,105 of JAKCOX010000001.1, forward strand.
CTGCTCTGCTAGTAAAAGGCCCTGTGATATCTGAGGGTTTTCCATGTTCAGGAGTGTTCCCATTTGTAAGGTAACGAGAGCTTTTTTTTTAACTGTAAGGATATTCAAACCTTGCAAAAATAGTCATTAGAACTAACCAATGTCACACTGTGCTTGAACTTCAAGAGAGAACTTTGGTTTTAAATAAATCAATTCTTTTAATTGAATCTCAGATAAATTTCCCTCAGACATAATCAGAGAGCTATTTTAGTTATTAAACTATCTTCCTGCTTCTTCCCTTTTCTCACTCAGCTCTCCACAGTAAAACCTAGCCAGTAAAGGGACCAGGCAACTTGTCAATAGAGAGAACCTTTATGAGCTTGGATATCTATGAAAAGAGCCCTGTTTCTTGCTTTCCAGATCAGGCAGTAAGAAACAGCAGATATATTCACAGTGATATTTTTGTGAGATATTTTCTTGGAAAGTCTGCTTGTACTCAGATGAGTTTCATCAGCACAATTTATATGTTGGGCTGCATTTTATTTAAACTGCATAACCCAAAGCACCATCTGAGTGGTAGGTATCTGTGACTTCCTAACCTTTTTTCCTGATGGAAATCTGATTATCTGTCACACCCTAAAGTCAGATGTTAATTGATGGTCTCATGTTGTCATAGCCCATGGGGACAAAATGCTGCATTTATCCTATGCCACTTTTGAAAGTAGGGTCTTTTAATAACAATGAATGATGTCCTACTGTATTGAGTCTGGCAGAGATGGAGTTCATGTTCCCCACAGCAGCCCTCACAGTGCTGTGCTGTGTACTGGTAGCCAGCAAGGTGCTGGTAACACATTGGGGTTTGGCTGTTACTGAGCAGTGCTGGTGCGTATCAAGGCTGTCTCTCCTGTGTTTTCCCCATCCTTCATCAGTAGGCTGAGGGTGGGCAAGATCCTGAGAGGGGAAACAGCCAGGACAGCTGATCCCAACTGACCAAAGGGACATTCCATACCATATGACATCTCAGCAATAAAAACTGAGACAAAGGAGGGGAAGGGCTAGCATTTGTTATTTACAATGTTTGTCTTCCAGACCAAACACTATGTGTATTTCCCAGGAAGCAGGGCTTCTTGCTGGACATCACCTGCTGTTGACAGGAAGTAGAGAATAAATATTTTGTTTCTGTTTTACTTCTGTGCACAAACTTTTGTTTTTGTTTTATGAAACTGTCTTCATTTTGACCCACAATTTTTTTTCCCCTCATTTTATTCGTCTCCCCTTCCTGTAGCTGCTGAGGAGTGATAGAGCAGTTTGGTGAACACCTGGCATCTAGCCAAGGTCAACCCACCACACACACATTCAAGAAACAGTCAGTATTTGATAACTATAAATGGGAATCCACCTCACCTCACATTAGTCACTTAGAAATCAGTCACCCAAGTCTTAAGTTAGTTGTGTGATTCTTTTTAAAATTACTGGGAGAAAAATAAGCAGTTCTGGGGGCAAGTCTCACCCATCTTAAATGCTTATTTTAACAGGAAATGAATCATCCTATGCAGGTGCCTATTTCTCTCCATCAAGCAGAAAGGGAATCAAGGACAACCAGCTCAGATCAGGACAGCTAATTTTGAAATGCCTAAAGGAGTGAGATAAACTCCAGCCAAATGCTCCGTCCCTGTGACAGCACTGGTAGGACTCTGGTACACACTGGGACATAAACTCTCTTGTCTTCCATTACCTGCATTCATTGGAAAGGTGAGAGGGTTCATCTCCTCTGCTCCACATGCCCTGTGTCCTGGCTGCTAAAGCAAGCCTGCGTGGAATTACCTGCATTAATGACTGAATCCTAATTTCCTGCTCCTTGATCCCTTCCACTGGAGCTGTTACATAGCAGCTAGTAATAGTTTGGCCCAAGGTCCCTTCACAGCTCCACAGAGGTATTAAAAGCAAACCATCTGTACTTCTGTGGTTTCTAAATTGGTTGTACAGTTCTAGGCACCGGGCTAGGCCATGCAGTTAATCCCACCAGAGCTGTTACTGAAGTCAGGGAAATCAGACCTGATTTCATGCACACTCAGCATCTGGATCATTATCACACATATTATTGACATAGGCAAGATTTGTGCTTCTTACATATGACATTTTAAAAGAGCTTTTCAAAAATAGCACATCACCGAGACATGGCTGTCACAGGAATCCCATCTCAAATGATATTTTTTAAGCAGTGTCTGATTTTGACATTTCTCTGCTAAACAGAATCTATATAGCACTTGTAAAAAAAGACTTAAATCATTAGCATGACATGTAACCTCAATCAGAATTTACAAGGATAAGGCAAAATTAACAGATGAGGGCTTTGGTTTTGGTTTCAAATCCATGTTTGCATCAGGTTAGACTTAATATTCAGAGTAGATCCATTTAGGCTTAAGTGCTGTACATCTACCTGATTTTTTTTTTACAAGAAACAACAATTAAGTGGAAATGTGACCACTAAATTTGGAAAAAAATGGAGTCTACGTACACTTTACAATCTCCCAGAAGGAGAAAAGTATAAAAGGAATTACTGTAATCAAGTCATTCAGTGCGTAAGTTGTTACCTCCATATTGAGGAAACTTAGGTCTGTAGGCAGCCTATGTTACGTAAACGATAAAATCTGTTTTGACAGTGTAATTAATGTTAGTCTCAAAACAGAAATGCAAATCAAACAAGACATCAAGGTCAGAAATTGCAAGCCTTTGCCAAAGTTAAAAGAGATGCGGGCAACACAGAGCTCATGGATCGCTGATGGACTAGTTACAAAGGGTTCTATTTTAGACCAGTTAATTAGCGAGAAATTATAGCCTAACCAGCATCCTGTAGACAGCAAAGTGAAGTGCTGACAGCTGTTTTGCTCTTCTCAACAGTTCCTATGTGCCTCTAAAATACTGAAGTGGAATTAAAAAACACCATCTCAGTTTTTGGGTTGCAGGAAGGAAAAAATTACCTTTAACTATAATCTATTTCATTTACAGAAAGCATGTGTGGCTTTTCAGGAATACAGATTATATTTGTCACATCATCAAACCAGCAACAGACAAATAGAAAAAGCAGCTCCCAAAGCTCAGAGCCGCTCTTTCTGGGCTACTCTTTTCACAGTGAGATAAAATAGAAAATTTGAAAAGGTTTTGCGCTAGAACCAAACCAATACTGCTGTAATTTTGTACTTTAATAAAAAACAAATCTCTTCTCAAACTTCCCCATACTTATCAGTCAAACAATTTCTATCAGCCTCCTAATCCCACTCACAGACATATTATGTAGGCTTATCATTGGCTTTGTTTGCATATTTTCTATTCTTACTCTTTCAGTAACTATGGACAGTTTGTGATTTTTTTTAAACTCAGAGTGAGGAATTCTAAATCAAATGGCATGAGAAAAACAGTTTGCTCAATCTTAAAGAAGTGGTACACAGTAGAACAATTTTAACAGTGCGTTGTGATAATGTCTCTGTGTTAAAGAATTTTAATTATTACAAAATATTTTAATTAAAGATAATTTAATACCCTTCAATTATTCTTTTAATCCACAGAGAGCTACAAGTCTGGACACAATCTCAGAGTGTGCTTTTGAGAATGATAACAATGCAGGCAATACTCAAATCAAGGAATCATTTTACCCAAGATGCAGATGGAGTCAGTGTCAAAATGAGTGCTCAAAAAGCTACTTGTGGACTTCCAGCCCTGTATTTAGGTGCAGCAAATTATGCTGCTGGGTTTTGAGTTCTCAACCCTGTACGTCAGAGCATGGCTCTCCCAGTTATCCTTGGTTTCATCCTATAATGCAATTTGAACACCTGACTTTTTCCTCAGATTTATGGAAGTTAGCTAGCTATACTATGATATCCTTGTAGACTATTTTTATAGTCAACAGAGAGAAATAGGGACGTCCAGAGGACAACTTCTTTCATAATAGATACCAGTCTTAAAGGAGATAAATAACATTTCATTGACTATAATAAGACATTAATGTGACTGCCTTTCACAGCTGCATTTTAGATATATATGTGATTGAATTTTTTTATTGGAGTAAGGAGACAAAGAGTGGAAATGTATGTGGTTTTTCTGTACAGAGAACAATCCCAAAAGGTGAAGAAATGCATATAAAAATCAAGTCTCATTGATACGTCCTTGATATACTGTTCACAGTCTCAGAAAGCCAAGTGGTAGGTTAAACTCAGTATCCTCAAACTCAGTATCTTCCCTAACCCTGTTTGGATGTCCTGTAGTTGCCCTTGAGGAGCAGTAATGAACTTCTTGAATTGCTCTGGTATTTGTTGTTTCTAGCATATATACTGCAACAGACTACATACTGAGACCAAATCTTGGCCTTACAGAGAGTGCAGAGTTTGTTAGCAAATACCAGGGTGCTGCTATGAGGTGCAGATGGTGTGTTGTTGACTCTCTTCTGTTGGTGCACAATAGGATCCATACACTGTACTTGGTTGCAGTCAAACTCACCTAAACATAGGTATCTAATACATTTTTAGAGGTCCTAGGCCCTCCTGCCTACCCTACAGCTGCTTGTCCAGGAAGATGCCATTCTCTCATAGATCCTATGTGGACTTCTCAAGTGTCTCAAATGCTACCAGCCAATTATCTTTGAACTAACTGTCATGGGAATTAGAATACTAGTTTCCACAAAAGCATCTATGTTTAGACGATTGGAGGCAAACCCCATACCATTCAAGTAACCTGTCCAACAAAGGCTAATTCTGCCTGGTTATGCCCTAGGAATGTCCCCAATTTTAGTATCTTTATTTTCTCCAATCCTCTAGAAAAAATATTTCAAGTATATTTTAAGTTTCAGCTTTAGCAATTGGCCTTCCAGGATAGATCTGAGTTGGAATAAAATTCCTGGCACAGAGAGACGTAAGTACAAGCTTATCTTGATGAAACTTCATTTCAGGGAAGGGAAAACAGAAGAAGCGTGATGCTGAGAGGCTGGCAGAGATGTGCAAGCATCCTAAGAAGTTTTTTAATACTATCAAAACAGAGAATTTGCTGGAAACAAACCTAAAGATAACTATAAAAGTTTTTCACCTGCTTCTGTGACTCTCCACTGAAATGTAGATATGGCATTATTTAAATAATGAAGAACTTTGTCTCTACCCTCAGACGCCTGTTATTGAGAAGGATTTGGGTGGCAGCTGCCCACCAGTATTCTGTTCTCCTGGAAAAGGCAATTTTGCAACTTAGAATTAATGTCCTTCAGGAGAAGTACATTTGTTACTGGCAAGCATTAATCAAAACGCCCTTGCCATGAGGCAGAACAGTAGTGAAAGCACTTGAACTTGCCTCCCTAAATGCCTGATAATGTATTTTTGGAAATAGCTTTACTATCCAATGTACATTCTAGAAGTGAAAGGGTCCCTATAGAAGTGCGACCTGACCTGCTGTAAAGGAGTTTATTGTTAGATTGACGTGCAGCTCTCTTTCTTCACACATACCCTCTATCAGCCCCCGTGCCTTTCCTAGGACCCACTGGAGAGGAATTCCCCTGTGGCAGCACACACATGTGGTTGCACACAGTGGTTTTCAGAAGAATTTTTCAATTGTAAAGAAGCTAAAGCAGAGCACAGCTCAGACCCCCACTGTACTGAAAGTGTAGCAAAGCTAAGGGCCAGTTGGCCAACAAGCTAAACTGGAAGTTATGCTTAGTTACATTAACTGATAGGCTGAAGCTCTGATGAATGAAATATTACACAGAGCTAGTAAAAACTGCTGTCAGAATCTAAACAAAATTATGTCTCTATACTCAGCACAGCAAATATTGCAGTTCCAGTGTACATGTCATCATTTATGGCTCACAACATACTTGCTTTCCACAAAACCCAGGATGGCATACAAGCTTCTGGGAAGACTCCTTAGAGGTTGGTTGTTTTTTTTTGCTCACTGAGGAACACAGGAGAGGACTGGCAGGTCCTGCCTTCCTTTTCACTTACCAGTACGAGGAAGCACTGTGAACTGGTGCTACCAGGCTCACCTGTCCTGTAAGCTTCCCACACCTGCACAGACCACCTGAGGACAAAGCCCTCTGGCAACATCAAGCTAGATAGCTGCCACTGCTGGCTTCTATCATGTCAAGAAGGCTTCAAACACCTGAGAAGTGAATCAGCTTCCTTGAATGATTCAGCCTGGAGAAGAGAAGGCTTGGGGAGACCTTATTGCAGCCTTCTGGTACTTGAAGGGGCCTACAGGAATTTATCAGGGAGTGTAGTCACAGGACAAGGGGTAATGGGTTTAAACTGAAGGAGGGGACATTTAGATTAGATGTGAAGACAAAATTCTCTACTGTGAGGGTGGTGAATCCCTGGTGCAGGTGGCCCAGAGAAGCTGTGGCTGCCCCCTCCCTGTCAGTGTTCAAGGCCAGGTTGGATCATGTTTTGGGCAATCTGGGAGGGTGTCTCTGCCCATGGCAGTGGGGTCTTTGAGATCCCTTCCAACCCAAGATCGTGATTCTATGATTTTTTTTTCTTCCTTATAATATGATACAGAAAATGAATCTGAAGAAACTCTTTGAAAATTGATCCCTCAGAACAGCTTTGAAGCCAAATTCTGCCAGGAAGGGAACATGGATATCCTTTTAAATAAAAAAAAAAAAAAAAAAGAACCAGCTGCCTGGCATATCTAATAGGTTATGGAGGAATTATGTCAAGCACAGAACAGCGGGAGCAAGGGAGAAACACTCATTACACATTTTTTAAACTAACCATAGATGGAAGGCAGCATTTTTTATCTTTGCCTCTGCAGATCATCTGTACCAAGGAGAATGAGAATTATGAAAAGCTCCTGGCTACTGTTCCAACTGTTTTCATGCCTCATCAGCCTGAAGAGGCTAGGCAGCCAGGCAGCCCTGATTAGCACAGCCTTACTCCATCTCAGGGAATCCCAGAGTTATGAACAGTTGCAATGGCCCCATGGCCATCCTTTGTTAAACTCCTCAAACCAAAGGACTTGTGTCACCTTCATCCCAGCAACTCCCTGGGCCACTTCCACCATGTAGAGCTGCTATTAAACAGCAGGGTCAGCATAGCAGCAGAACTTCAATATATTTAAAAGAATTAAAGACTAATTATTCCCCCCAGATATAACTAGAGCAATGAAAATGATGTGTGTGTAGCCAAGTGTAGAACTGGGCTCCTCATTTGTTAGTATAAGATTTATTCTCACAGTATAGACACACAAGTTGGCATGGCATCAAAGTATTAACTCAGGATCCCCAAGTGCTCCCACAGATATATGGTATGTTTCCTGTAGAGGATTAGACTGCCAGATAATTCCATGGAGCCCCAACAGTAATTAAACAAAGTCAATAGGCAAATTATAATTGAGAAAATAGCCTTCTGTATCTTATTTGGACTTAAGGTTTTGTGGTTTTAAATATAGCTTGTGTGGATAACACTGCTAGCTATTACTTAGCAATGGATGCCACCTCTAAGAGTCAGCATTTATTTCTTCAGAGAGAACAGAAATTGTGGAGATTATACTTGTGTTTTCCCCCATATGGCTGGCTTTTCCTAGCCATAGTGCATTGGATTTAGAAGACCCAAGCAGCCACCTGCATATATAAAATACCCCCTGAGCCTTCTCTTCTGCAGCCTGAACAGTCCTGGCTCTCTTATCCTTTCTTCATTGGAGAGACACTTGAGACCCATTGTCATCTTAGTGACTATTCACTGAACTCAACTAGCTCCATAAGAAGTTACCACCGTGACTTAAACTTTTGCCTTTCCCCTGTTACTTTCATATCTTTGTGTTTGCATGGCAAAGTTTTGGTAGCAGAGGGGATACAGGAGTGGCTTTTGCAAGAAGTCACTAGAACCTTCCCCCATGTCCAGCCAGCTCCAAGGTGGACCTGACTTTGGCCAAAACTGAGCCCATCACTGAAAGTAGTGCCTCTGGGATAACATATTTAAGAAGGAAAAATAAAATTAAAAAAAGGAGCAGTAGCTTTTGCAGCCAGAGAGAGGAGTGGGAAGATATGAGAAACTTGGCAGACACCAAAGTCAGTGAAGGAGGGGGCGGGAGTGCTCCAGGAACCAGAGCAGAGGTTCTCCTGCAGCTCATGGTGAAGACAATGGTGAGGCAAGTAGTCCCACTGCAGCCCACCGAGGATGATGGGGAGCAAAATTTTCACCTGCAGCCTGTGAAGGACCCCATACCAGAGCAGGTAGAGACACTTGAAGGAGCTGTGACCCGGTGGAAAGCCCATGCTGGAGAAAGCTCCTGACAGGTCGTGCAGCCTATGGAGAGAGGAGTCCATGCCAGAGCAAGTTTTCTGGGGGGACTTGCGACCTTGTGACCCTGTGGGGGACCAGGCTGGAGCAGTCTGGTCCTGCAGGTCTATACCCTGTGGAAGGTATTCATGCTGGAGCAGTTTGTGAAGAACCCGCAATTCATGGAGGACTGTCTCCTATAAGAGGGAACCCACACTGGAGCAGGGTGTGAGGAGTCCTCCGCCTGAGGAAGAAGGAGTGGTAGAGACAATGTGTGATGAACTGACTGCAACCCTCATTCCCCATCCCCCTGTGCCGCTTGGGGGATGGTGGGAGAGAAATCCAGAGTTGAGCCTAGGAAGAAGGAAGGGGGGAGGGAGGTACTTTAAGATTTGAATTTATTTCTCATTACCCTAATCTGTTTTGATTGCATAAGAAATTAGATGAATTTTTAAAAAAATTTGAGTCGGTTTTGCCTGTGACAGCAACTGGTGAGTGATCATCTCTCCTTATCCTTATCTCGACCCACTAACCTTTCATTATATTCTTCTCTCCAGCTGAGGAGGTGAGTGATAGTACAGATTGGCTGTGCGCCTGGACTCCAGGCAGGGTCAGCCCACCACACGTTGGAAAAGGAAAAACCACAAAAAACAACTTCTGTTATTAGTGTTCAGATAGCACCTGAGATTCAGTCCTTTTGGAGTCTGCAGGGGTAGCTGTGCTCTAGAACAGTAAAACTTCTTGACGAAATATCATATTCTCATGCCTTTGTGTTTGTAGGTACATGACCATGCAATCAGTTTCCTGGAAATGAGAGTTTCGTGGCTGAATATCAAACACACGTTCTAAAAATTCACCCTATGTAGCCCCTTACTTTAAAAATGGAAAGCTGAAAATAGCTTTAAGTCAGGACAAAGGAAACCTGCAATTCCTCAGGCATTCTGAGTAATCGTATGAGCTGTAATTGAAAACTCCCTCATGCAATGTGACCTTGTTTGAATTAATTGGTTTTGGAATTAGCGCTCAATAGTTCAGTAAACGTGGAATTCTCTGAAGTTTACTTGTTGCCAAGCAGAGTCCTACTGGCCAAGAAAAGTAAAATGGACAAAAGACAGTTCCTTCACAACTCTTTCAGTCGACTCTGGTGCTTAGAACTTTAGTAGAGCTATCTACCACAATTAGATAAGAGGAGGTGAATATACAACTGGTCTGACAAGTACACATTATGTAAAGTTTTCTAGAAAAATGAAGTTGTTGCAATGCAGTGTACTGGCCACTGAAGACTAGTAACTATAACCCCTGAAATCAGCAGTGCTTCGTGCTACATTTCTCTCAAGATTAGCTAGAAATCCCTGAAGTGGAAGAACTGATCCAGGACTGACAACATGAGACAGAAACCAGGACGCCTTTATGTACTGTGACCAACCCTCACTGTGCTGAAGTCCATACTTAGGTAGGTTTGGGTTTTTTGGTCATTAATTTATTAATCAAAAAGAGTCAAAGAACTTAGGTTAGAGGAAAATGTGAAGTGGTTTTAAGAATTGGAAGATGACGCTCCCTTTTATTGATCAAGTCCAAAAGCTGAAGAACTTGATCGAGGCTGCGCAGTCACTGCTTGTTGCTGGAGAGGATTTTGTACCTCTGACTGAAGTACTTGGAATCGTAGAATTATAGAATCATAGAATGTTTTCAGTTGGAAAAGACCTTCAAGATCATCAAGTCCAACCATCTTTTGGATCTGAGCTCCTCATTAGTTATGTTTTCATAGTACACTCCAGCATTGTACCAGGGTTTTCAGTAAGACAACCAGGTATAGGAGGTGGGACATGTTACTGGAGTACTGCTCCCAGCATACCACGCTGTTTCCCAACAGGACTACACATCCAGGGCTCACTACACACTTATACTGGGGGTGACACAGCTCGCATACCTCAGGTACTTGCGTATGCCCCGCCCCCAGCACTTTGCTGCACTACCCAGACCTCACCAGGAAGGAGCCTTCCAAGCTGACAGTGTAGCCTACATGTGTGCAGATAGACAATGGAGAACTGAGCTGGTACAACCTGGAAAAGCGACCCAGATTTTATGAAATGTTCCTGAAAAGTGAAGCATTGCTCGCAAGAACAGCAAAGATGTAAGGCAGTGGTAGTTAGTTAGGATGACTACTGCTCTCTCTGACTTCCCATTCAGGAAATTACATGTTGTCAGTGATGGAGGGACAAGGTGGGAGGCAGCAGCAGCTGGAGCTGTATTTTCTCAGCTGTGCATCTGACAGCTGCAACTGGATACAGTTTAGAGACAAAAAACATACGTTGTCATTCAGGGCTTTTAACATGGGAGTACTTTTTACTGGGTTCGTTATCACTCTACAAAATGAAATGGGATGGCTAGAAATGCCCTAACCATGGCAGAGTATGAATCCTATCGAGAGTCACATGGAATCCATGTTTGGCTCACAGTGGCTGCCTCCTCTGCATTGTCCCTTGTCCCATTCATTTATACTTGGGGCAGCAGGCAAAGCCCCGTGTCTTGTCACACAGCCTCCATCAGAGGTGAGGAAGCCTCGTTCCACAAATAATTAAACTACATGAGTCCTTGCAAAAATTCTGTGTACATTACTACAGATGTTACCAGGCTTTCTCTGTGAAGTTATACACATTTAAGAGTAGCTAGTTATTGGTAGTTCTTTTTCCTTTTATTAAAAAACCCTGTTACCAGAGTCCATTATTAATGCCCCACATAACATTCATTATAGTTGCAAACTTCCTACTTTCTGAGAGCTATTAATGCATCTTGGAACATTTTAGGAACCTGCGCGCTGTAAATATATATTCCATAATTTTAAAATTGAATTAATAGATCTAATATTACATTTTTTATTTTAAGTTTACATTTTAGTTACATGAATTAATTTTCAGCTAAGCCTGTGTGTTATGATTTAATTGCTTTACAACATCGATAAGAGGCGGCCATGACCTATATCACTGAAATTTCAAGTAATAATTAAATTGCAATGCCTGTTAATTTTCTAAGAAATTGCTTTAGTTTCTTTGCCAAGAAGAGTTTGTTACATCAGAAGCAATAAAGGAATTAATGTAATGTAATTTTGCTAAGAATTCAAAAGACTGAAACGGAACTGAAGGTTGAAGTGAAACTTTGACCTTTTTGACATTTATTTGAACAAAGGCTGTATAAATGTCAAATATCTGCCAACACCATTTTCACATTTCAGGCAACTGCTTCTTTTATAATTTTCAGAGAGGACTGAAGTAGTAAGATTTCTTTTTTTTTTTTTTTAAATTATAGTAGTAATAGGAAATGAAACACCCCCCTCCAAAGTGACAAAGTGACAGGGGCTGAGGAGAGAAACATGGAAGAGTTAGCCCTAGGTTTTTAAAAATGAGAACGTATTTGGCAACTGAAATTTTTAATTAATTGTGAATCACATAATCCTTACTTTTCTAGGAAATCAGACAAGATTTAAATCTTACCTAGAAACTGAGAACTAACTTGCTCAGTGGTACAGAGATACTATTTTGAATACAGAACCACGCTCAGAACTGTATATCCGGAAATAGTTTTGGCTCAGGAAAACATCTTAAATCACCCTTTTTTCTCCACAATGCCAGTATCACCTCACCACAACAAAGCAGAAAGATTACATAATTTGGGCAGAAAAATCATTTATGAGATGAGGGTGAAGCCATGTGTGAAATGAAGGTTAAAGTTCTCAAAACCACAGTAATTAAGCAGCAGACTGCTAATCAATGCAAAACATTTGTCATAAGTATGAATACACTGGAATGAAACACATATTTATTGCCTAATCTCGTTGTTTCCCCAAACATATTCTATTACTCAGCTTTAGTTGTTCTAGAGAAAAGTAAATTAATTCCATCCAGTCAGAATTTTGGGCTTATTTAGCATATAAACTCAAAACAGCTTAGCTTAAAACCAACTAACTTGGTAAGCAAAGTAATTCTGAAAGCATTCCAATTCAGTACCTGGAGTCAGGCAACAAAAGAGATATTTAGTTGTATCTTTTGCCATGGAAAGTTTCTTAAAAATAATCACTGAGTACTATATGACAAAGATGAAAATTAGTCTCTAGGGTAGCAAGAAAATCTCATTTTATAGCAAGATATCAACTCTATTAAACAGAGGACAGAAACATCCCTAGAGGTGGCACTGTAAGCCACAACTGGTTTTCAAAACCTTATATATAGCGCAATTAAAATACTATGTTTAAGACAAAATAACATTTTATGCTACTTCTGGAATGAAAATTTATTCTGTTCAATCTCAGCTTACTTCCTCTCTAAGCTCCCACTGTTCTGTTATACAACAGATGTGTCAAGCAAATAATTTAAGAAGTATTTTTGCATGATACATTTTGAGCTCTATTTTTACCTTTTGTAGATGGGTGGAATGCACGGCAATTTAATAGTATGTGGCAAGGACAATATCATAATTAGGAACTTACATTAACATATCTGGAAACATAAAAGGGAATTTGGATCACTTTACAAAGAATATGTATTAGATTCCATTTTTATTATTTAACTGCTGTCTGTGCAATTTTTTCTCTACCAATAATGAAGGAAGCTATACTGTTTGCTAAGCAACCAATAAGAGAAAAGAAAGTTGCCAGAAGAATGTTAAAAAATCCTAAAAGTGAATGCTATAACAATGAATGCTAATGGTAGTGATAGCTCGCAAGCTCAGTATGAGTAACAGCAGATGTGTGAAGCTTACCATAATGTTTATGATTCAATGCATTGATACAACTCTTTGGACCTTTTCTAAAACAAAATAATTAATTCCCTGTTAGGTTAATTGCCTGTAAGTGTTTAGATCAAATATTTAAAATCCTGCTTATCTTTTTCTTTTGGTACTTTAAGGGCCTAAATTAAAATCAGAGCAACTGATCTTATTTAGAAGATCAATTACCTGATAGATAAAAATAGCTAAATGTCTAAAAATATCTAAATGATATAATTTGAACTTGCATTTTTTTGTATAACTGTATAACTATATATTTTTGTATAATTATATATTTTTTTTTGATAACTGGATGTGTGGGAAATGGAGGTCAAAAGTCCAGGTCCATTATACTCTGCTTGCAGCATTCTCCCCAAGCAGAACTTATTCCAAGCTGTAGCCACAATGGTACAGTATTACAGACCTAAGAATACTGGTATCAGATGTTACCACTACACAGGGGAATTGTTTCCAGTGTCAAACATCCTTTTACAAAACAAGACAACACATTTCTACATGCAGAACAGCAGAAGGGTCAGTGTAGATTTGCTTACCTGTGGTTGACCTGATAGTTGAGGTGATGTTGGAAGATGCCATCGCAGGTATACATTCATCATCTTGGGAATAGCCTGCCTGAATGGCACGCAAGTAACTGTGGCTTCTTGTTCGGAAACATCCAGGGAGGTCAAGGGCATCCATTGCCTGAGCTTCAACTTCACTAAACACTGATTCACACACCGATTCAAATTGCCCATTAACCTCTGCTTCACTCATCTGAATAAACAACAACAATGCATTTGATTTTTGACTTGCTTTTTTGTGATCATCAGGGCCTCAACATCTCAAATGGACACCTGTACATTGATGAAGAACTGTTTTAGCAAGTAGTTAAAATGTAGTAATCCCTTCTGATCACATTCACATTTTTTAAACTTACATCAGCTGTTTATATGTATATAGTAAGCACATCACACATGCCATACAATTAATTTTACATTTCATATCCTTTGGCACATTCAGAGGATTGTAAATGCATGATTTAATGGTAACCAACAAGATCACTCTGTACTGATAGAAATCCATATTCTGTCAGGAGAGGAGAACATAAATTAGCTATACTAATATTAGCCCTCAAAAGGTGAATGTGGATTGCCTTGGCTCCTCACTTATCAGCAAAGCTATTACTCATGCAGACATTTAGCCTGTGTGGCAGGTTGTTATCTTCCTCCCGCTATAAAAGGGCCCAGGGAAGTATCTCATACTTGAAGACGTGTAAGTTAGGAGGAGGCGATGCTTCTGAAAGGTTTGAGAAATACTGTGTCTGAAGCTGTGTCCACTGAAGGATGTGAAAGAATAACCATTGTCGGATATAGAGTGAAACGTGGTCAGGTGAGAATGTGATGCTTGGACCACCTTTAGCTGAGAAGGGCCCTCAACCAAACTCACTCTCTGTTTAACTGGGTTAGCCATTCAACTACCATGGAAAAATGAGATGCAGCCACTACTGCCACCTTGTCTTCACCAGAGTTACTTCAAGTCTTCAAGTCAAGACACCTTTTGTTAGCAGGTGTGCTGAGGCACCCTGATTGTCAGAGCACCCTGAAACACGCCTACCTGCTTCACCTACCAGGTTGGGCCCTCAGGGGATTTCAGCACCACCCTCCAGGTCCCCACAGGCCTTGGGCAGGAGCCAGCACCTACCTGCTGCCTCATCCCTGCAGGCTGTGCACTATGTGAAACCTAACACACTGCAAGGGAGCTCTCCTGATAAACAGGGTTTGGGCAGGGTGCCCAGGCTTATGGAACCTCTCTGGAGGGAACCGTGTGTTGCAGGATTGCAAATGGGTACCTAAATTCTACCTAGATAATTTTAACATGTTCTCTGGAGTCAGCCCTAAATACCTGTGAATATACCCAAACAATTCAAAACTACGTTTATCCAAAATCAGAGAGGAAGTTAACACTGGGCAGACAAATGCATGGGCTCCTGACAATAGGGTTTTTTAATAAAAAGGGTGCTAGAAATCAGAATTGGCATAAATACCAAATTATATTCATAGTGTCAGTAACCAATACATCCAGTTGAGATTACTTTTTCTGTATGGCTGGTAAGTGCAATTTTCATTATTACAGTTCCTAGTACATTATTCATTATGGAAACAGGGTGAGTGCAAATGTTTCAAATGTTTTAGGGTTTTGATTAAGTAAATGGAAATTTCATACAGAACTTCTGATGATATTGAATAACGGATATTTTAATTCCATGTAAGACATTTTGGCTACTAAATCTCTTCTGAAAGGAATTACATTACCCTTCATAAAATCTGCTTCTAATAAAGTTAAGTAGACTAATGCAATCTTGAAAAGATTAAAAAAATCTTGCTCCAAAATATTTTGCATATATTATTGATCAGGAAATTTATGGTAATGTAGTCCATAAACACTTCAAGTCCTAACCACTTCTTAAAAACTAAGGTCATTGACAATGGAAAAAGAAAAGTTTAAAACTTAATTAAAAATATTAACCACGGAACCCAGCGTCTTTCTTGACCCTATCCTTGATCAAGAGTGAAAAAAGACCCATCTCACAAAAAAAGGCTTAAAAAATATCACAAATAATATAAACTGCTAATATGTAGATGGGATAAGATGATTGTGCCATGGAAAAAGAGCAGGAAACAGAAAAGGTTCAGAACTTGTTAATTTAACACATTTATTTTATGTAGGGTTCATTACATTCACTTATTACTGGTCTGGAAAAAGCTGGACTGTGAGGTAGGAAGTACGTGGCTGACACAAAATTACATAGGTTAGTGGAAACTGAAAAAGAAAGCAAGGAACTACATCCAGCAGGTTCTGTTAATCTGGCCAATTGAGCAATCTACCTGCAAATGAAATCTACTGTGGACATCTTTCCAGGTAATGCACACCAGAATGAAGAATTTTAACCACTGCTGAAACCAATTAGTCATTATGGACAGCTCAGTGCACGTTTCCATGAACAGACATGGTCAAAGAGGCAGAAGATGTTAGAATGGTTCTATATTACAGCATTGTTAGGTGACAGCCAACAGCACCTGCCTCGAATGCAGGATCTAACTCTTGTGAAACTTCCTCAAAACCAGAGTGTAATAAAAATACAAAATAATCAAACCGGGATAATGAAAAACAAAGCATGAAAATGATGGGGACAGGTTTCAGAAGGGAGCTATGGAAAATGATGAAAGGTTTGGAAAATGACTGACTATTTCTAATTCTGATGCTTGCTATACAAGATTGTACTTAGATTTATTCCACATAAATGAAGGAATTTGACTGAAGGGCACTAATCAGGCGACAAGTTCCTCCTGACTCTCTACCATCAGCAGAGATAGACAAGCATTTCCAGAGGGTTCTTAGCCCACTTGGGATGTGCATTGTTATGGAAGAAACTCTTTCACTCCATTAACTAGAGTGGAAGCTTTAGTTGTTGCCTCAGTTCAAAGCCGCAAGTTTGATGAGAATCCAGGCCTGAATAGCCATGTAACACAAATTGAATGTAAGTGAATATAAAATTGCTAAAAAAAGATATTTTTTTAACATAACCATTGTGCATTATTAGCTACTATCCTCTTAAGGTGCCTTACTAAATGGTCAAAGAAAAATAAAGCAACACATGTCTGAGAAGAGGATAGGGCCCACCCATCATGAAGCAACACAGGGAAATAATGTCAGGACTAGTGAACATTAGAAACATTGCAAATTTTATGGAAAGCCCTCTGCTAAACAGAACATGCACATACCTCGTAAGGCTGCTTGCACTCCAGATCTCACTTCAACATGAATTAGTACTAACTAAAAAACAGCAGGGTGGAAAAAATAGCTCTTCTCAAAAGTCCCTGTACATGGAATAATTGATGGGATTTATTCTTCCACCCAAGAAGAGCGAAGGATTGAGTTTAAAGATGAATCACTGCTTCCTTGGAGCAAAATTATTTCAATCTATATCTTAATCTGGCAATCCACATTTAGATTAGATATTTTCTGAGGATGAGTATGGTAGGAATGTGCCCCTTATGCCCAGTTTAAATCGTCTTAAAATTTAAATATTTTATATAGACTGAAAATGAAAATATCAGTATTTATGCCTTTAATGAAAAATAAATGGAAAAAATTATGTATGATCATGTCCCTTTGCTTCTAGCATTCAGCATTTTCTCAAAATTTTGAACAAGGGTTACATTCCTTAGAACTGAATTACTTTGACAATTCACATCCTCAGTTCGATATTAATTTAAAAAAATACCCTAAGCCCACCCACTCTGGCATCTGTGATTAACCTACAAGAAAAGTTATAACAAGAATTTCCCACCTGACTAACACAGCTGGCCTGACTGAGTGTGCTCACTGCTCTCATATAGCTCTGATTCCTTGAGCGAAACTTTGGGGAATTGTAGTTTGCAGAGGGATCCAGGTTGTGACCCCCAGGCACGTCACTTGCAGTTTGAAGGTAGCTCTGACTACAAAGGAAAGAGGAAGAAAAAAAGGAAAGGGTGTAAAACTACAGATGGAATCAATTAGGACACTAAAGACAGCAATTTGTATGAGACTTAAAAATCCATTCCCCAGGGTCAACATCTCTTTATTTAAAGCATCATAGATCTGTTGTAGTCAAATGCCTTAACCCAAGCAGAGAATCTGTCTGCAGCTCTGCTACCTCGGTGATATGAAAGTTGAAGTGTTTGCTGTATTTAAACATCATGAATCCTCCTGGCTATTAATGTTGAACTTTTGCTAAAAGAGAATGTTTAGGTCAACAGGAACAAGAACCAGAGCTAAAGCATCAACCAAAGTAACTAAAAATGTTCTTCATAGGTAAAATCTGTTACTTGTCATCTGTTTTTCATCAAGGTGCTAGGCATCAAGAGACCTTTTATCTTCAAAGGAATGATACATTTTTTAAAAAGATCAAAATATCCCATGTTCAGCTAAAAGAGAAAGATTATTAAGGTACTCAGAGCAACTGCATGAAGCTCTAGAAATGCTTTTCTTACAACACATCTCCCAGTTTGGAGGACTGAGACCCTAACACCCCCCCCACCCCCCTTCAGTATACTTTCATTACAGAGGTATATTAATCTTCATAGTTTATGGAAAATACATTGTTTAGCTGTTGTTCCAGGAAAATAACCTAAAAGAAGAACTTTGCTGAGAATAGAAAACAAATAAATAAGTAAATAAACAAAGTAAAAAGTTGTGAACAAGATTTACCACGGATCTCAGAACCTCTGAAAATCAGATTTTAGGAGCCATGTGACACTCATCCCTAAACAGCAGTGCACAAATTGATTCGTGTTTCAGAAAATGTTGGGTTTTATGCAGTAAATAGGCATTATCCCTTAAAGGTAGCTTTAACAAAATCATGGTTTCAGGGAACAATAGATTTGTGCCAGTTGAATGTCTATCAGTATCGGCAATACAGCTGTTTGACTCTAAGCTGATAGATTTACTCAGAGCGGATGTGGCTGTGACATGTGCCTGGGATGTCGGGCATTTCCCCATGAAAGGGGAAACAACTTCTTTGAAATGACCAGACCACTCAGTGAATGAGAAAGCCACAGGTTCAACTCTTTGTGCAACATGAGACACAATCCAGAACCTTGTTTCTTAGACCATACTTATCAAACACTGAGTGTGACCATAGGCTGGTGCTCGGGAAAGGACCCAGCTGTCCTCACTAAGTAGAAACAACCTGAGTTTGGGCTGGCAGTGTTCCCTGCGGAACACTCAGGGAGGAATTGCAGGCCCTTTAACATGGCTCTGACTACAGTAGAAAATAGTGTTTAGCTCCATTTTCATATGTGGCCATGTGCTTTGATGTCAGACATGTGAAATGACCCAGAATCACTCACATCATCAGCTGCAAGAGCAGATGGGATTCCTAGACCCCCCAACCTTATACTTGGGAGATGTTCTCTCAAGCAGTTCCATGTGTTCTCCCTGTCTTGGCCATCTCAGGGTCAGCAAAGACGTAACTTTGCTTCCTCAGTGCATCTGCCAATGGCTGGGCTATCTGCTTCTACAACATGGGCTGCTGCCAACGTCTTCTTCAAAGAAAGAAGGCTTGGTTTTCATCTTGGTGAAAGGATGGTGTTTTTAAAAAAACCAACCAAACAAACCAACTTTTAAACAATTTCCTGTGAGGACAAACATCTTTTTCTTCCAGTCTTTTATCAGTGCCTTCTGTGGAATACCTCTGTTACAGAGGCTAGTTTACCTCTGTAACCTCAAGACAGAGGGAAACTATGTAGAAACTATGCCATAGCTGCTACAACCAAAATGAAAATGTATGAGATTGATGCAGGCATGTGATCAGAGGTTAATTAAGTCATTACAGTCAAAGCACTTTGCAGATTAAGATAGCTATCTGATAGAGGGTCTAATTTGGTTTTAGATGAGGAGAACAAGAACTATAGCAGCATTTTTTTGTTCCCAAAGGTGCGAAGACAAATATAATAGATAAGGCAAAGTGGTGTAGAGCTGAACAATCTCTATTAAGTTGCTGTATGTAACTGAACCTCCTTTCCTCTATAGAAAATCTGCTTGTTGTCATTCTTGCATATGCTTTACTAAACCTGTTCAGTATTGATAATTTAGTTATTTTTCAAAACAGTTAGATGGGTCTTCTCTGGATCTTCTGTCTGTCACCAGGTGTAAAATCTGAGATTCTGAGCTAAGATGCAATTTGTGAAAGAGACATTTGAGGTTTCTTCAATGATACATGGACCACGTTAAGAAAATAATAAAATTATAAATATTTTTAGAAAAAATTATAAAATTTAAATTATTTTATAAACCACTTACAAATAATTAATTTAAACTGGCTCCTATTAACTGTCTCTTTTGCAAAGTAATGCTCAACAACCTAGTATTTAATTATCCTTGTGAGGTATTAGTATCACTAAATACAGTGATTTCTACAGTAATAATTGATTAGGGAAAGAAGACTAGTACTTCGTGGTACTGCTAAACAGCTGAGGTTTGATGGATGAGTTTGGACATCACCTGACTGTTAAATAACATTTCATTTATCAGAGGAGAGCACTAGGATTGTAGGAATATAAAAGAAATATTACATACATTAGGCCCTAAAAGCATTTTAACATCCATTTGATTAATACTTTGAAATTTTCCTAAATTAAAAAAGGAAGATTACTTTTCAAAGATATACATTGAAAGTTCTCTTCTAGGATAAATGTCTCAATGCATGGTAAAAATTATGATCTTGCTATAAACATGATTCAGGAACAAAGTGCCATAGACCCAAAAGTTACATCAGGAAGTTGCTCTCAAATGTCATTTCCTGTCCCTCAAGGAACTTTCATGCTTATCAGCAAAGCTACAAAAGCACACACCACATATAGCATTGGTTTTTTAATGACATCCACTTATCACCTGTAAGCTTAGGGACGAAATTCTTGACCTTCATTTCCAAAACACCACGGGTCTATCACTTTGATAAAAGAAAACTTTTCTTTTACGATCTGTAGTAGATAATCTTATATGTTAGCTGAACACCGAAGAAGGGCAAAACAAGCATGAGCACGAGATGGTTTGACAGTTCATCTCCAAGACCACACACAATTACATGAACATTAAAGATGCAACTAAAGTTTGGTACCATGGAAAAGGAGGAAGAGGATGAGAATAATAGGAAAAATTAAATTGGTATGTCAGTCCCATTTCCATTAGTTTTTCCAAAAATCCCCAAGATCTTAGGAACGGATTCCCTTTTAAAAGCCCTCAAGAGCCCTCTTCCATTGGCAAGGGTGATTCCAGGGCAGCTGGGAAGCTGTCTTCAATTTAATAAGAAGCAGTTCAGCTCCAAGCATGGCTCAAAGCCTACAGAAAGTTTTAGGAACAAGGCAGTCCCGTGCAGTGGCCTTGAGAACCTCTGTTGTAAGGGCAAAGCTTTACAACCTCTGGTGTGGACAGCTAAATTTGCAGCAGTGCTTAGTGGATTGCCTGCGTGTATTCATGGAGAACAAAATACTGTATTATAAGCACATGAAGTGAACTACAGTATGGCATGCTTATCTGGGACAGCGTATCTGGGTTAGTAGGTATAGAGTGAATGAATGGGAAAGAGGTTAGGTTGCATATTCCAACAGTAAAACACAAGAAAAGAATAAGGGAAGAGGCAGAAGAATTCCTCCTTAGAAGTTTCTACGAGTCTTGCATCACAGCTGCCCTTTACGTGCATTCCTCTAGTCTGTAAAGACTGAGGCTTCCATATCCAAACCTCATACACTTTGTTGCTCCTATCTGAAAGTTGCCCCTTCCTCCACCCCCAGAACTCACATTTACCAAAATCCTCCTGAATTCCATCTCACAGTTGTCCTGCCCAAGATCTTCCAAAATACAATTGCAGAGGCCAGCATTTGGCCACTTGTCCGACTTCTGTCCTGTGCAAGTTTCAGAGATACCCTTAACATCCCTACCTATTCCCAGAGCCGAGCTCACCCCTGCTACTCCTTGACTGGGGACATCAGCTTACACAAAGGCACAAAATCTTCTCTTTCTTGTAGAAACTAACTATTCTCTCCTATACCTCAACAAACCTTCAATTTAAGACCAGAATGGGGGAAAATAATTGCTGGAAGATACCGGTTACTTTAGCCCAACAAGTAAAAAGAAAAAAGAGCAAAGTGAAGCAATGGGCTGACATTATTTTCATTCTTTTGACTCCAGAAAGCAAACTTCCCTTTGAGTTTTGCTGCCTTGTAGCTGACCTTAACAGGACTCAGGACAGTGCAAATGTAGGAAGAATTTTATCCAATTCTTTTTGATTACAATCTAAGTAAAGTTTGTCTAGAGATTTCAGGAAATGGAAAGCACATCTGCATCTCCTTATCTTTTCCCTACTTATACCATTGTAACAGATGACTTGTAAAACTCGGGAGCTTTTAGAACATGTTTTAATGAAAGAAGCAGTCATTGAAGGTAGCTCAATAGCTGCGATCACACATTAACCAATGGTGAAGGAAGGACTCATTTCCTCATCTTTAGCCATCTATTATTTAGCCATCTATTTTCTCCTGTATTAACTGTATTTTCAACAGGATGCTTGCTATACTTTATATCAACAGTAAACAACTAGATTTGGGGCTTTTTTCCCCTTCATTCTAGTGTTTTATATAACTTTTGGAAAGTTTGTATCACCATGGATATTGTCTGAAGCAGCCCAACAACTTCAGCATGCAGTGTTGGGGGACTTGGTGCATTCCCATGCCAGTCTGTACCACAGCACCTTGCACTGCTCACTTGAAGTCTATCCCTTCATGTGGCACTCAGCCCATGCTTTGACAAACTTGAGTTCAGATGGAACCCAGGACGGTTTGTGGCACATTTCCTGAAGTCTCTTGTCATTGCTGTATGACAGGTATTACTGTAAACTGGAATTACAACACGTGGTACAGTCCCATGACTTATGCAACCACTGAATGCTTTGCAGAAGACAAATCCTTTTGCCATTTGATGCAAAGGTATGTATGACAGTAAAGCTTTTACTTTTAGGACACTTTGAAATACTGAAGTTAGAGGTTGACCTGGTTTTAGAGATTATGGCTAAACTGGAGTCAAACCAAACCAAACTGCTCCCTACAAATTCAGATCCCGAACAGTGGTACATGGCAGTCATGATAACCCTAGTGGGATCATGGGCCACACAAGTCCTGAGAACGGGATCTTTGTCCCACTGCCCATTTGTATTTTATTTTCTAGTGGCTGATGGTTTCCAGGTCTGAGGTTGGTGGCCCTGCCTGTGGCAGGGGGGTTGGAGCTTTATGATCCTTGGGGTCCCTTCCAACCCTTGCCATTCTATGATTCTATGATTCTATGACTGATATACCTTTTCAAAAGGCTAATACCTTTGCTTAAAAAAAATATGGACATGATGTTAACAATGCAGCAAATCTCGTACACTTTCCAAGGTTGTTCCTTGATCTACTCACAGATTCAAACCAGTTATCAGTCCCCAGAGGACCTGTTCTCTGTCAAATGTCCAGCCACCAGTGCAGCCTGGATTAAGAAGGTACCAAAAGTGAATGACAATATTCCCAGGTCTCTAAAAGTTGCAGCAAGGAAGTCACCTTCTAACTCTGAATGGGCCTATCAAGTTTATTAAGGGAGCATTAGATATAAAAACCCCCTCCATTTTCCATCAAATTAATTTTTTGAATTGTAATATCCTAAAAAGCAGCTTTTTATTTTCATGATCATGCCTGCATTTGTCCCAAAATCTGAGAATGAATGGGAACATTAAAGAAAGTACAATCATCTCTGCTTAAATCAGTGCATGGAATTCACAAGTATCATTCTGGGACAAAAAAGATAAAATTTGTAAAAGAATTCATCTTGGGCACCTAAAAGGGAGGTGCATTAGGATTAGCAAGGTAGCATAAGTTATCAAAACCTATTTTATTGAGAGATTTGCATTTCAATGGATATTCATTTCTCTATCTGGATCTATCTTAACTATGTCTTTGTAGGTACCTGAAATACCTCATCGACCAGAATCTAATGATTAGGCTTGGCTAGCAGTGCCATTGTACAGCAGCTGCGAGTCATACTGTGTCTCCGTGGATCCCTGCTGCAGTCAATCGAGCTCTGCAAAGGGGCACAGATGTGCCTGCGTGCAGCCCATTGGAGAACTCGAAGTATAGACATTAAGTCTGATTCTCCCTTTGGAATAGCACAGTCAGTCTGGTTCTTTGAAAAAAACGGAAAGTACACATAAATTTGTTGAATTTATCTGTAGCGAAGAAATTCTTTTCTAATCTTTGCCAGACTGGAGCTTCTCTTTGATCAGTGATAAATATGAGAATTAAGGCCAAATTAAATTTTTAAGACCCCGATATGTTTCATCATTGACCCATAGCCTTTTTTTAAAAAGGTGCCGGAAATATATTGACTATTTGATTTATTACAGGAATATGCAAGGAAAGAGGTGGAGACTGCTTTTTCCGTCTTTATGAAATACCTACTAATCACTGGTAGGAGAGAACTTTTCTCGTCAGTAAGTATTTAGGGATTTTGGACAACATCAACCAGAAGAAAATGAGAAGAAATCATCCGGAATAGTTTAACAGTCTGGTGGTTTGATCACTCCTTGCAAAGATACAGAGGATGCAGCATCAATCAAGCCCATACTCCAAATCACACAGAATGTGCATGTAATAAAAAAAGAGCCTGATGTGGTAAATCTAAACCCAGAGCTATTGTTTGTAAGAGGAGACAGATGTGCACATATAGCTAATCCGAGAAGTCTTGTTCCGATATCCTATTTTGAGCTTGCCCTGGAGAGTTGGAAGTGAACTGGTCAGCAACAACAAAACCCAGGCAGTTGTAATGGCAAAAACTTAGAGGCATTTAAAGCATCCCGTAGAGTTCAGGAAATCAATCTGAGTGATCTAAGCAGAATTCATATTTTGGATGTATGTTCCTTAATCCTTTTATGGAATTGAAATATTCAAAATTTTCTTCAGGAAACTATCTCCCTTTATGTGCTTTCAATACATAAAAATGTACACATAAAAAAAAAAATCATTATTAGGCAGAACAAACATAGATTACAGACCATCAGGACTCAGTAAAGCATCCGAGTGTGAGTTTAATTTAAACATACAAATAAGTCCATTAAAGCTGACAGGTCTTAAGCAAATAAATGAACTTTCATGCTGAAGTTGAAGATATTAATGAGACTGTAAAATTTCTGGGGGGGAAATAGGGTGGAATTAGGAGAAGTGAAAATATATAAATGGTTTCTGCTTTTTAACCAAAAGCACCTTCATTTCCAAATCCTCACCTGAAAAGAAGTGTTTTGATGCGCGTAATTTATAGTCCCACCTAGCTTTTATTAAAAACTAAACAAATGAGAAAAGCAACTCTTGATCCTTTCCAAATGAAAAGTAAAACTAGGATATTTGTTGAAAGCAGGAATGAATAAGCATCAGAAACCAGAAACATATTTTCTCTTGGATCTCAGTATTTGTGCTTGTGAGGCTGGCCTGAATCTCACTGCATTTTCACCGCAATCTATCACATAATTGCATCTTTCTGACAAAAGCCTGCTTTATTCCTGAGAAGACTCTACACTTTTCTGAGCCTTAGGATCCCTTTTCCATCCTTAATCCTAGGTAATATGGTTCAGCCCTACAACATAAAGCTGGTATTTGCTACAATGAAGCAGGAGATCTGGGTTCAATTACTCCCTGGGTTTCAGACTATGCTACCTCTAAGAGAACAAGGTGCCTAACACTGCTTAAAAGCATTTCTTATTATTCTGCAGAGGAAGAAAGGATGGGGACTGTCTTCTGACCCCCTAACAGATACTTCCTAGGTAGCCGGATGACTAGCTGCCCTTCATCAGCATTCCCTCTTAACCCTGTGGACTAATCTAACCCATATCTTATTGACTGCAGCAGAGAACACCATCACTGTGCCAGTGGCCCACTGATTGCATTATTAGTTGATAAGGCTTTGTAATTAGCCCTCAAACTCTCCTCAGTAAATCTCCAATTTCACCCCTCAGAGACTCTGAGTAGATGCTACTACACCATAGGGCCTCAGAAAGCTACTAATGAAGTGTGTAATGAGGCTTTTTAGAGTCAGAAGATTGAGGAAAAAACCAAAGATAAATAAAAACCTTATAAAAGATGGGGGTTATTTTTCCAGTGATTTTTCCCATCTCTTCTGCTGTTCTCTGGAATGGCTTCAAAACCATTCCTAATTTAAAGTGCACAAGGAGAGTTAATGGCGAACTGAAGTTTACCCTTAAAAATTAAAAAAGGCTCACATCACTGGTTTGCGGCAATGGAGAGCATTGAAATAGGATGTTGGCTTCTCAAGCAAGGAAGCTGTGCTTAAACTCTCAATCTGCGATTTTTTGCAGCACACCCACTCCTCCACATGCACACACTTACCTACAGCCTGCATGATCGAACCTTCTGTCTGCGTACTTAGAGGGGTATTTCTCTAGGAGAAACACATTTGCCCATCACCTAATGATGTGGTGTTGTCACCATCATGGGCAGAGATGGATTAAAAGACAAAGGTTTGGTTTCATGCAGTGCTTCCAAACTTCTTGTTTGGTTTTCACTTTCTCATGTTGTGAGTGCGGGATGGTTAATGTAAATGGTTACAACTGGTAGGATTTTTATTTTTTTTAAACAGAGATCCTTCACATGTGTCAGGGGAGCCTATGCTGTTCCTCAATTTCTGCAGAGCCAAGGGCTCTGGCAGTTAAGTGCTGTCAGATCTTGTTGCAGTTTAACCCCCTTGCTCTGTGTGCTTTGGCAACGTTTTTGTTACCATAATAGAGTCAGCAGAGCAGAACGTGTGGACATGCCTTGGGTCACAGTCCAGGTATTAAGTCAGTGTAAGTTAGTGTGGCGGTTAGTGAGATGTGATCTCTCACTCTGAACAGGGGAGGGGCAGGGAAAGGTTATTTTTGATTCAAGTCATGGGCTTGATCTGGTTTATTATCAGCCTAGAAAAAAATTGTGTTGCAACCATTTCAGGTCATACTTTGGCATATTAGCTTAAGCTATTGAAAAAGTGATTTTGCATTGAGATACCAGACTGTGATGTAGAGTGGCTGAAACACAGACATACATTGTCTCTTCCAGTGTGCTGTGGCCTTTAATAACATTCAATGCAAAGGAGTTAAACATCTGAGGAGGGCATGGATGCTTTCTCTGTGAACATGACTCAGAATTTTAGACACTTCCGTAGATGGGCCAAGCCCTGGCAGAACTTTAGATGAGGAATATAGCAAAGCACATCAAAGCACCACTGGTACTATACTGTGTCAGTCCACCAAAAAATTTGTGCTCTAGCAGACTTCCTTCCTCAGTAAAATCCTTCATTTTTGTGCTGTCTTATCTGCTCACATGTCTTTCTGTCTGCTCACTCATCAGCTTAAAGTATTGGGGCTACCAGCTGCCACAGTAAGGGCCACCATTAGAGGATCACAAAGCAAAGGTGCACATTGCTGTCACTGATTTTATTTCATTGTAGTTTAACCTATTTCATCCTCATATTTGCATCATCTACTTTCCCATGAGTCACTTCAGAGCATAATGGAAAACTTCAGCACAGCACGACTTCATTTGTATGAGTGATACCAGTTATGATCTTCAAATAGAGTGTATTAACTTTAGGCTAAATACTATTGTTATCCCCTTTGACTAAATGGTTAGACAGTTTCCAGTCTTTTGTAACACTTCAAAAAGGAGATACTGAAAATGGAACTTGCCATTTCTACAGTACTATCCTGCTCCATTACATAATCGGTATATTAAATGCTCTTTTCTGGCAAATAAGAAGTATCAAATAACTGAAACATTATCTTCAGTCAGAATTGTTTTTCCAACGCGGAGTCCCAAATTACTCTTTTCTTTCAGCTTTCCTTTCTGGATCCCAGTGTCTCTGATACTTCCATCTCTTGGCTTTGCTTGGTTTTGTCAAAAATACAGAGAAATGACATTTACTAGGTTGCAAGGATACCTTTACAAATCATGTGGGTCAGTCTCTCTTCCAGGATTGCACAAAACTTACTTAGGCCAGACATTCCCTTTGTTTCAGCTACCAGATCACAAACTGTTCAGCTGCTTTGACCTTTACTGTCAATGAAAACACCCAGCAGCAGGCTACCAACTTTCTGCAGGCTACCTTCTGCAAACTACCTTCCAACATAATTTAACTCCATTCGCAGAAGCACCACAGCATGGCAGAAAACAACGGACTGAATTGAAAGGGCTTGCATTTCGCCTCCAGAAGACCTATATTTGTTCATAGGATATCAAAGCTGACATCCAAAATATTTTCTAAGTCTAATCATAATGCAAAAATAAATTAAATAATTTAAAAGTTGTGGGGTTTTTTTTGTGGGTTTTTTTTCTTCTGAGACTACTGGGAGTCAAGATAATTTCCACAATAAATGGGATTGCTGGCACCATTCCAAGCAAACAAAAAGTTGGAAAGGAAGCGGATTTGAGTGCGTGTCCTGTCTCCACCACAGAAAGCCTTATTGCATTATACTTCACTCAAATGCAATTTAATAATGATAATAATAAATTACACTGGCTTTAGACTTGATGTTATAGAAGTAAGTAGTGTAACATACTATTCAGTCTTTTGAAACAGCAATCACAAAGAAAGAATTGAAATGCATTTATCTTCAGTGAGTAATTTAAATATTTAGACGCATTTAATTTTTGAAAAATCCAGAAAAATTCAAGTCACTTAGGCTATAGCTGTACTCAGAAACAAACTAGGTCCCTTACCTTATCCTTTGGCCAACTGACCCATATGCTTTCTTATCCTACAGTGGGGGGGGCTGCATACAGATGGGGTTAGTCCCCAAAACATGCCTGGGCACTATCTAGAAGAGAGCCGGGTGGCCTTGGCTGAAAGTGAGCTGGGGAATGCACTGGCTGTGCTAACAGCTGGACAGAGGTGATGACTGGATGGCAGTGGCTGGGCATGCGCCCTGCTTCTGCCATCTGCCTAAAAGAGAAGCGGTCAGACCCTGCACTTCTGTTCTATTCCCACTTGCAGTAGAATATACTCTTGTATATTTAACAATAACTTTAATTATTTCAGAATTTTAATGCTTCTGTTGAATCAGTTACTTTTACCTATTTGTATGTTGTTAAATAAAATTATTCAGGTACAAAAAAGCATTTTTATTGTTTATGAATTTTAAATGTTCAATTTGCTGAATCTCTGACCAGCACAAGCCAACAAAATAGGGGCTTACTTTTATCAAAGTAGAAACAGAATTTAAAAGGGAAAAAACTCCTTTCAGTGATGCCTGATTAAACTCAGAGGAGAAACATGCACATATGGCAAAGGTCTGTTGAAGGTTAAGTGAAAGCTTTTCTAAGTGTAGCTATATCTTACTCATGATAGTGAAAACTAGGCTTATTCTTATGAAACCCACCAACATACATTTGGCAGCCCAAACATTTTTTTACACCACCAAAACTATCAATATTTAGGCTTTATTACAGGTTTACTGGTGCTCTGTCAGACCCCTGAGCTATCCTTTCCATCCAAGCAGAGGACTAAGAGAGTATAAGCCCCATTTTATTTCTGTGCATTAGCTCCATCCGTCCTGGTAAACAAGCTAAAAAGCCAGTTAATGCAGCTGACATCCTGAATTAGCTAATTTCTCCTAATAGAGTCCAGAGATGCTATTCAGCCCTACTATACATGCGGGAATGCTGTTCAAAACCTTGGCTTCTGGCTCAGCAGTGCGATCAGTGGTATGAAGGGTACTTGGCATGCAACAGGGATTACTGAACCGTGCCGAAGAAGGGAGGAAGGTTCCATAACCATCATCCTTTGCTAAAGCATTCATAGAAATCCCCCAGACATGAAAGGTAACACAGTGACAGAGAGACAGAGATGTACTGGGACAAGATGGTGTGGTGAAACCCTAGGTTTAAGATCAGCACTCTGTATTCTCCTGAGACAACACATTTTCTCTCTGCTTAAGGGCTGCTGAAACCTGCAGATTTTTGCAAGAAAGACAAGCAAGAAACAGAATAGCTGTTGCATCCTTGCTTGAAGTTCACTGGAAAAAAAGGTGTATGCTAGGCTGGCAGATTCAAGGTTCTGCCCCTCAGTTTAAGGGGAAAAGGAGGATTTAAAAGATATCTGTCAGCAGCAGCCTGACTGCTCAATTATTTCTAGTGCAGTGTTTGCGACAAATTCTCAACAGAGCCCCTAATAATATTTCACAGTATTAGAAAAAGCTTCCTCCTTTTCCGACTGCAGTTAGTGGTAACTATGCTATTAAATCCTCCGGGACCATGAACAGGCACAGCTGTCAACCCCAGTACACTGCATCAGCATCGCAGATGTGTTTTATTCAATTATATTTTGAGCGGTGTATTTGCAATACACGGAAAACTGACAGAAGACACACCATTTGGTGCTAACCTACGAGTAGCCACCTGCCTTCAGGATTTAATAGATCAGAAAGACACTTCTTTTTTTTTCTTGAAAGACATTCTTTGTTTGAATATGTATGTCTAGATGCTGTCTGGTTCTGTTCATCGACTGTGGGGGTCTGGGGCAGGCACTTGCTGGAAAATTTGTGCTGTTGTTAAGTTCACTTGGGGGAGGCCCAACCACAGCCAAAACCAAAGAACAGTGTAGATTATATTTTATTTGCTCTAAGTGCTTGGAAATTTAGAACAGTCTCTGAGAAAAGATTTTAGTTTGTGCCACTAGTATGGATATGGCCTACCCTGAAGAACAGGATGGCTGTGTCCGAACTGCCATCTGGGAATGATCCCTGGCCCACACCAATGCCCCAGCACAGCTAGGCGGTGGCTGGGGCAGTACTAATATACTAATATACTAATATACTAATATACTAATATACTAATATACTAATATACTAATATACTAATATACTAATATACTAATATACTAATATACTAATATACTAATATACTAATATCCAATAGGATAATTGCCTTTTTGCAGGGCCCAGAGCTTTCAGAGCCATTTATCACAAAATTCAGGATGGAAGAATTCACGGCATATGCCTCCACTATGGCTGAGAAATTCAGGCTCCTCATCCTGAAAGACCTCTATTCTCACTGACACGTACTCACCAGCTGAAAATCAAACACTTTTTTTGTTTCCTGGGGAATTTCTCAAATTCAGATTGAGCCAGTTGATGCAGCCAGCATGCCTTGAACCTGAATTTCAGCTCTGATACAATGACTGAAAATATAAAAAATTAAAATATTGCTTCCAACCACTGTCATTAAGAGGTCATCTTCTCATCTTTATCAGTCAGGAACAGGTCTGCCAGCAATACTTATGTTACAGGTCATGTCTTCATCATTGGAACTAACACTCTAGCAAATAGTTCAGATTCACATTGAGAATTTGGCTCAGTAGCCCTGGCACCCTGTAAAATGCCAACAGGTATCATGCCCAGATTTAGCTGCCAACTGACCTGCCAGTCTTGTTTCATGGTATCTCAGAAATCTTACAGCCGCTCATGGTACAGACACAATTGTTTGTGCATCTGAATTGAGACTACAGAGATGCGTGAGCAAGCTATGCGAAACAATATAGTTGTAAACTGTTCCCTTCAGTGATAGTGAAAGTTGATGGTTTTCTTCCAGATTGCAAGCTAAGGAACTCAATTTAATTAAGCCAAAAGGATTTTTGCCTAAGGTTTTTGTTTTGTTTTATTTTATGTTATGAAAAGATGAGTTACTATGGTATACTATACATGGTATTACCTACAGAACAATAAACAACCTTTGATCAAAGGTCTCGCTCTTAATTTCTTCATTTTATGTATTTCTCCCAGGCAAAAAGATCAATTTTCTAAGCCATGAGAAACATCCAGTCACGTTAATAGAAGCTGCAGATTTGAAATCAGACTAACACTTTGAAACTGTCTTCAGAAATACACTTACAGTTTAGTTGTAAAATGATATATCAAAAGGATAAAAAGGAGAGAAAAATAAAAATCTATTGGAAAACATATTTCCTATAGTTTTAAAATTCACTTTTGTTATTTAATAGATTATATTGTAGGTAGCATGAATGAAAAAAAACCCCAACCCCAGTCAAACAAAAGCCCCACAATTTGTTCAAATGCATATGATACAGTATAGCTTACACATAAAGCATTGTACTGATAAAAAGGGTGTAAGGTGTCAAATATGTGATACAATTATGCATTTTTTATTATACCTACTGTAGAATTGAGTGTATTTTCTGTTTCAGAGAAAGCAATGAAACAATGAAATAATTGTAATATAAAATATCCAATATCCTTCTAGAGAAGAAATATTCAGAATTCTAAATTTTCAATAAAAATAGGGATATATTTCCTTTAGTAAACATAAAAAACTCTTTCTGAGGTAGCAGGTTGGTTACATGGATGTCAGTTTTTCATACAGCAATCACATGAAAATGTAGCTCATTTAAAATGAAGACACAAAAGTTAGCTTTTTAAAAACAGAGACATATTTTCTCATGGATACTGACCACTATCAGCAAGACACAAAATAAAATTACTCAAGTTGTGGAAACTTTCAGGAAGGTGTATAACATGGTATAGTGAAGCTTACTTTTGATGATCTCCCAGTGGTCTCTGTCCAATGGATTTTAACAATGACTCCGGTCGAACCGTTAATTTTGGCGATGTCTTGGGGCTAGTATCAGAGTCTCCACTTTCTTCATCTCCCATGGCCTTAATATAGCTCCCACTTCTCATTCTTCTGCAGGGGATCTCTTCGTCTTTCCCACCAGCTGGGTATCCTCCCCATTCATCCTGAGGTACCTAATGGAGTCCATAAAACACACACACACACACACACACACACACAAAATGAGCATTGTTATTTTCATATATTTAAATACTTTTAATTTTACAAAGACAAGTCATGAATTTTTATTCTTCAGAAACACATAGGAAAAGAAAATTCTAAGGTTCCCAAATGTTTTGGCAATTTAATTTCAACTTCAAGATTGGAAATTTTCAATGTATAAATGTTAGAACCTAAGGAACGATCAAATCATGTTTTGCAAGCTTAATACTTAATCTGTAGACATGCTCAAAATTGCAGGAAATAGTTTAGCTTAACCTCCTAAAAGTTTGCAGGCAGATTTTCACCTGACCAAGAGTAAGTTGATCAGGTGTTTCAGCCCTAAAGCTCATTGAAAGCTGAACACTTCAGTCTTCTACCAGCTTTCTTTATATAGAATCATAGAATCATTAAGGTTGGAAAAGACCTCCAAGATCATCAAGTCCAACTGTCCCCCTAACACCTATATTACTAATTAAACCATGTCCCTAAGTACCTTATCCAACCTTTCCTTGAACACCTGAAGGGATGGTGACTCTACCATTTCCCTGGGCAACCCATTCCAATGTCCAGCCACTCTTTCTGAGAAGAAATTTCTTCTAATTTCTAACCCGAACTTCCCCTGGCACAACTTGCAGCCATTCCCTATTGTCCTACCACTACGTATCTGTGAGAAGAGGCAGTTGTAGAGAGCAATGAGGCCTCCTCTAAGCAATACGAGCAATATGAGTCTCTGGCTACTTTTCAGGAAGGTAAACAAAGTATTTAAGTTAAATTAAAATGTGACTTTGGCATACATGGATAAGATTCTGATTTAAGGCAAACTTCTATGGAGAAAAAAGACCTAACCCAAATACGGCAATTTTTTTTCTTATTTACAAACTGCAGAATAGTTTACAGAGGGTGTAACATGTTAGGAACACAGCCAGTTAAACATTAATACACTTGGTGGAGGCTATTGTCATGCAGTTGAGGTGTTCAACTAGTAAGATTTGTAGTCAGATAAACCACACTGGGTGGATGGGTATCTCTGTATGCCACAAATTGACAGAGAACTGCGCAGGACTAGATTTTCCAATACAAAAATGAAATCAGCCTTGTGTTTAAAGACTTATGGATAAACTCAGGAAGCCTGTCTCTGCCAGTATTGCTGATTCTTTGGATTTTTGTTTAATCTTCCAAGGTGCTGAGTCCTCTGGTCCTAATCCAGAAACACACTTAAGCATTTACTTAACTTAAAGGATATAAGCAACTCTCTGAAATTCATTACAATGACTCATGGTTAAAAAGAAGGATGTGACAGAATACATCAATGGACCTGGGCTGATACACTTGGCAGCATCTAACCCTTTATAAACATAATGATTTCATATATATTAAACAGTACAACGGCATTACTTACCAATATACTATAAATATGCACTTCCAGTTAAACATATATTAAGGAGTTCCTGCAAAGCAGGATGTCTAATAAAGAGTTTTAAGTCAAACATGTTTGAGACCTTCTACAGAAAGAATTCACTGCAGAGCTGAAGCAAATGCTCCAATTGGCCTTGGCAATCTTGGAGATGGGATTTAAATAACTAACATGGTCTACCTGTCATCTTTACTGCTCTTTCAAGACACATGAATTAGCCGCACACTGGGTGAACAGACCTCATGCTTTGAGTCCAAAAAAGGATTAAGGGGGAAATGAAGTCCTAAAAGGGGATGAACAAGTAAAGATAGAGATATTAAACTAAAGAAACAAGCTCAGAAGATGAAAAAAAAGAGAAACTGAAGTCAGATAAGAAGAGATGAAACAGTTTGCACAGATCAGGAAAATATTAGAGACAAATTTCAGAGAAAGAACTATGAGTTATAGTTTTCTTCAAATTGCATGTAAGGAGCATGAATCTAAATGAAATATGGGTTAAATCAAGCAAACAAACTTTCCATACTGATCAGCTTTGGATGGTGATTGGAAAGGGATCATGAAAAATCTTCCCAACCTTGAAACCTTTACAGGTGATACAGCATCCTCACTTCTTTTCTAAGACCTAATATATATGAGATTAATGTTAGAGGAAAGATTTTTGAAATGCAAAGAGACCTAAAAGGTATTTAGATGTTGTTGCTGTAATAGCCAGATTCCTAAAATATACAAAATAAAGATATTTTCTTAAAGCTTTTTAAATATGCAACTGGCAATACTATTAACTGTAAACATCTAAATTAGAGAGCTGTATTAAGAAAATGTAATTGCTATCAGAAAAAAATACTCTCACTTTTAAATATCCTTTTCTATTTGTATGTCAGCATACCTAAAAATGAAACCCAAATGCTGAAAAAACATTTATTGGCATCTGCATGGGCCCACTGCAAGTTAAAATGTTCAATTTTCTGTACTGAAGCTGAATTATGTTCAGTCCTAATATTTTTTTCCCCAAAAAACCCAATAACTTTTTCATAGAATAGTTATTTTGGCTTGAAATTTCCTTCCTTCATTATAGGTTGAAGTTAATTAAATGGCAAGTTTAAAAAGACATTAATAAATAACCTTTTACTTACTTAATGCAAAAAAATGATTAGTTTCTCAACTTTCTATTGTCTGAAATTTCACATTCAAATACCTAGATAAGGACTGGATTAAATGAGTAAACAGAGGCATATTTGTTCATTGAAGTTGAAATCTTATTTTAAAAGATAGGAGTGACTGATTTTTTTAAATTAAAGTATCTAAAAACTTCAGTTTCTTCACTGTGATAAGGAGCTTCCTGAGGACATATCTTAGTTATGTGTGTTACTATTTTTGCTGATTACATTTATTTCACTTTCTGATTTCATAAGTTAAATGGATTCACATGAAAGCTGAAACCTGCTCCATTTGTGCTTGTGATGTACTCACAGCATACACAAATGCACCAAGAATCCCTTTCTAATCAGAGTAACTGATGACTATCACAGAAGCTTTTATGATTGAAAAAATATTATTCACAATCAAAACACGTGGGTTGGGGTTTTTTTGGTGTGGTTTTTTTTTTTTTTTAACCCTTGAGCCATTTGAATGAGCAGAATACAATGAACACAGGGAAAATGCTTCTGGAGCTGCTAAGGAATTTTGATGTGTTCTCTCAGAAGATTTTATGCAGAGCCTAGGAAAACAGCTGGAGTGCTTTCACTGTCTTCTAAAGCCAAGGAAAGGGCCCTTGCCATTGCTCTTCCCTCACGGACTGAGAAAAGAAGCAAAATTTGCATCCTGGTTTGGCTTCGGGTTATTATTTACTTTAACTGATAGGATAAATACTTGGAAAAAAGTTTCCAAATCCAAACCATGTCAGACCCCAACACAGCTTTAAAGAAGGGCAGACGTATAATACCAGTGCAAGAATTATTTTGAACATTAACGAAAATATTTAACAGCGTGTGTGACGGTCATTAAATGTCTATTTTTCCAAAAGAGTAAAAGGGGTTTGCAGCTTGCAGAAATGCTTTCTTACAATAGTTACCAGTCCCTGAAATTCCCATCTGCAGGGCTTGCAGCTGCTAATTGGGAATAATTACCCTAATTATCTACTTGCATATAGTGATGAGTGCTGATATTTATAATGTCTAAAAAGGCCTTCCTCCTGTTCTAGACGTTAACGTGAATCCTTGTATATGCAGTTTCTATCCACAGAGGAGCTAGACTGTATATTACCATATGAATATCCTTTTGTAAGAACAAGGAGCTGACAAGGTCTGGATCTTCTCATTTAATGTTGTCATCGGCTGCTGATTTGGTTATAACTATTACAGAAAATTATGAGTCTCTCATAAATTCCATGCACCGTTGCTGTAGGAGCACAAACAGGTTTAGGAGACTTGGGATCTTTTAATTGTTCTGCTACTGCGATCAGTTCAGTGTGATCTCTTATGTCTAGGGCCAATTCAATTAAAGCAGCTGGTACCTAAACCTTACTGCATTTTATGGAGCTGATCCTGAGAGTGAACTCCAGAAACCTAGGTAGGACCTAAATTCCCCATGAAAGGCATTTAGGAGAGTTAGCTACTTCAGGATAGCATCCAAAAGGAACCAAAAAGTCCCTTTACTTAGCAACCAAAAACCAAAGCATGAAGACAAGTCACAAATGCTTCCCCTATCTCAGTTTTATTGTATCTGCTTAGAAGCAGCAGAAAGCCCCTTCTGCCATTTCCCACTCACAGCCTAAAACCATCTCCTGAACAACAAATTCAGACTATTTTTTTTCCCCTGCCAAATAACTGGACAATCCTATTCTTTCCTTCCATGATGAAATGGCTGTGGAAGTGGGAGATACTACTGCTGTATTGAGTCTGGCAGAGATGGAGTTCATGTTCCCCACAGCAGCCCTCACCGTGCTGTGCTGTGTATTGGTAGCCAGCAAGGTGCTGGTATCACACCGGGGTTTGGCTGTTACTGAGCAGTGCTGGTGCACATCAAGGCTGTCTCTCCAGTGTTTTCCCCATCGTTCATCAGTAGGCTGGGGGTGGGCAAGATTCTGGGAGGGGAAATCAGCCAGGACAGCTGACCCCAACTGACCAAAGGGATATTCCATACCATATGACGTCTGCTCAGTGATAAAAGCTGAGCAACTGGGGAGAGAGGGCAGGGGAATTTGTTTTTTTACATTTGTCTTCTAAAGCAATTGCTACAGATACTGAAGCCCTGGTTCCTGGGAAGTGGCTGGAGATTGCCTGCTGATGGGAAGTAAAGAATATATCTCTTGGTTCTGCTTTGCTTCTCTGTGTGGCCTTTGCTTTTGCTGTATTAAACTGCTTTTATCTTGACCCATGAGTTTGGAGTTGTTTTTTCCATCTTGCTTTTCTCCCCTCTCTTTCCAGCTGAGGAGGAAAGTGATAGAGTGGCTTGGTGGGCACCTGAAATCCAGCCAAGGTTAAACCACCACAGCTGCTCACCGTCCAATCAATAATGGTTGGAGTGCTTGGGAAGTAGAAGACTTAAGTGTCCAGCTGAGGTTTAGAATGTTTCCAAAGACAAATACACCACAGCCTCTCTAGGCAACCTGTACCAAATTTTTCCATATATCTAAACAGAGATAGGAAATCTAGGCTCCCATTCAGGAACCAGTGTTAGCAGCCTTGCTAACCAATACAAGGCTGGATACAAGTCCAACCTTGTATCTAAGAAATACTGATATCAGAACTGGAAAAAAAAATCAGTGAAATATTAATTATTCTGGACTTTGACTGTGACTAATTAGTTTTGTTTGTTTTATTTCAGTTTAAGATTTAGCTAAAGAAATCAAACTGGCAGCTGCCATTGGCATTTTAAAACAGATGCGCTTCTGTTGTTTCACCTACTTCTATGGCATTTGCTTCTAGCTCCAAGAATTTTAAAGGTGTTCCACCACTAAACTGCTGATCTGCCAAAATTTGGCATACCACTTTCCTATCTAAAATGAAACACTTCTAAATATATGGCTTCAGCTGAGGGAACTGACTACTTCTTCTTCATATTTGTCATTCTCAAAGGTTACAATGAGGATTACCTACCTCACAGGAGTCCTCTGAAATTTAATTAGCATGCAGATGTAAAATGCACTGAAATATTCATTATGACCTAAATCTTATTTTAGTAATATAAATTTCACATTTTACTAGAAGTAAAAGCTGTCTGTGCATGAAATTAGACTACAGATGATATGAAGAAGGATAAGACACAAATCAGTATGTAGTAGATATGTAATTTTTGGTAATTTTATGCTTTCTCAGCCTGGTCAAGAACATCTTCCGTCCCCCTAGAAAACCCAACCCAACCCAACCAAGGATACAATCTGAAATGGAGATAAGAGATTTTCTCTTAAATCATGCCTTCTTCAAAGAGCCTCAGAAAAACATCCTTTAAGCACAACTGCAAGTAGATGAAAATAGATGACTATCAAGTCAAACAGAAATGCTTTTTAGCATGGCAGAAAGTTTCCTTGATATTATAATGGAAGGTGGAAGCTGGACGTCCTGCGGTTTCAAATATTTTACTGAAGAAGGAGCACTGACCAATTACTAGAATTTTCTTCTGAAGTTAATGACACTAATGACAGTCCCCTATTTACTGGCTGTGGACAAGCTTTTTGTAGGAGGGAAGACTGCAGTACCTGAAAATAAAACTTTCTTTCCTCAGTAGCTATCCTTGTAGCTACACCTCAACGTGATTCCCAGTGCACATTTTAAACTAGTTTTTTCCTGTGGGTTTTTTTAATGAGCTGATTCATTGTTCAAAGAATATAAATTATACAGTGAAACCATTCAAAAATTTCAACAAAATACGCCAAGGACTCCTCCTCACCACTAACAATGCAAATGCTCATAATTAGCTTTAATTTTTACCCCCTTCCCCTTGAACTCTTTTACAGCTCAGAAGCACAAAGATTTCTTGCAGCATTCCCCAGAAGTCTGTTGACACTGTCTATCAAGGCAGGAGCTAAGAAACCAAGAGGCTTTTTTGTCTTGCCAGCCATTTCTTCCAGGCTTTACTGTGAACAGCCATTGTATCACAGGAAGAGGAAGAAAATCACGTAGAACCCATACCACTGGGCTGAAACCAGCTTGAATTTGGGAATTTGGAACTTGGGAATGTATTGGAATGGACTGGACGACCCCCACAGATCACAGAACACAAACATAATATTCCAGCTAGGAGATTTTCGAATAGATGAACCAATAAGAGCATTATTTACTGCCTGGTTTTAGTTTTTGACGTGTATTTCCAAGCAAGGCTGCCCTAACTGATCCTTCATGGAAAGAAGACTTCCATCCAGTGTTCTCAGGGCCGCTTAATCACCACTTCTGCATTTTCTATATAACAGCGCTCTTTTCATTTAAATAATACTTTCTAACTCTTATCTCAATGGTCATGGAATAATTAAAAAAACTAGCACCGTGTTTCCTGACTGGTTCTCCAGCAACAACGTGAGCTGTAATCCGAGGATGGTAAATACTGTAAATAGTGCTGTGAGGACTCTGTGGTTTTGTTTATACTGTTTGGGTGAATATGGGCCAAATTCCCACCTCATAACCTGCTGTGCTCATACTGCTGGCAGACCCTTGCAGTTCATCCACCTGAAAATCCTCTGCTACATTGCTAGGTCCCTCTGGGATACTCTGGACTCTGTGCCATCTTGACATGGTGGGGTGAGGTGCAGTACGACAGCAGCATGTCCGAACTATAAGTGATTTTTGCTTGCTAATCCTGGAGCTCATTGAAATCTTGTGCCAGAACTGTGATAGGAGATGAGTTTGGGCTGAAGGGAGGGCTTGGCCCATACGTAGCTTCTCAAGCTAAGACACAAAACCTGTAGAGATTCAACCAAGAAACCTGGGTTCCAGTTGGCCGCATATTTCCTTCACTAAATTACCCAGGATGCTGATTCATGGTCAGTTTAAGCTGCTTTAAAATGATATTATCATTAAAGCAAGTGGAGCAGGGTTTCCTTGAGCAATATTCAGCTTTTCGAGAAATGGCAGCAGTGGCAAGGAAGCTTTCAGCTCAGAACTGGTGAGTTGCTCCAACTCATCGGGTGGCTGCACAATCATCAGCACCAGTGAGAGCAAAGGATGGAAATGCTGTGGTGATTACCCTAGGGCTCGGGTGCTTTAGTAAACGAAGACCACTGTCTTGCCTGGAGGTCGTCTGGCCCGCAACACTCCACACCCATGCTGGTGAGCAGGGTTTGCCTCCAGACCAGCGTGACTATGAGTAACGGTTCCTGGCCTGGGCGAAGTCCTGAACTGTACGCAGGAACTGTGAGCTTGGATAAAAACAATGCCCGAGTCTGGCTGAGGAACACAGCAGTACAGAGGACTGGGGTGCTGTGCCAAGGAACCTTTGCCGACACGATGCAGTTTGATAGCATAGATGTAGCTAGCATAAGGCAGCGACTTAATAATGGAAGTCTGCAGAAACATCAAGGACAAAAAATTGGAACTTCTCATGCTTGCCACAAAATGCAGCACCTATGCCAATTAATTTGCCATCGTCAT
Organism: Laterallus jamaicensis coturniculus; assembly: GCA_022605575.1. NCBI lineage: Eukaryota > Metazoa > Chordata > Aves > Gruiformes > Rallidae > Laterallus > Laterallus jamaicensis. The sequence goes on from JAKCOX010000001.1 coordinate 91,851,486, forward strand.
GCACCCAGAGTTTGTTTTTCTATCTCTTTGCCTTTTGGGGCCAGCTTATAGCTGTATTTTCCTTTACATCTTTCTCTATAAATTGAATTAATTTAATTACAATGCAAATTCTGCTAAAACCAAACATCAAAAGGCTGAAGTCCTAAACTGGATTGCAGTTTGTCACTCACTACAGATGAAGGGGAGCCAGGAATGTACCTGCCAGCTAGGCTGCCTGACTGACAGGGCAGCAGAAGATGTCCAGGGGACCATGATATCAGCAACTGAAGCTAACTACAAGTCTTCCTGCCAAATATTTTTGTGAGAGGCAGACTGAATTGCCTGAACCTCATTTGCAGGGTGGATGGAGCCCAGCCATCTGCACAGCACAGTGAAGAAAAGCAGCCTGGTTTTTTGACTGGGTGGGTGACAAGACTTCCTGAGCATGAGGCATGTGCTCCTGTGCACATGGGGTCACCTGCATCCCCACAGCCTTGCTGCATCATGTCCAATGCTCCCCCAGGCAACTGGGGTCCCATGAAGCATTGCAGTGCCTTACTATTCTGTCCTTGGTTTTTTTCCCACTTTCAGAAATGTGGAAATAGATTGTCATCAGCCCCTTCAGCCCTGACACTCAACGCTGCATGACCTATCAGCCAGAATCACGCCCAGGTCCCTCTGCAAGTATCTTTGCCTTTAACACTATAGACACTAAGGGAAATTCAGAGTTGTCACCTTATCATCACCTGCATGGGTAGAGTAAGACTCCACCAACACGACACTTGTGGTTACAGAAGTACAGACTAAGATACTAAAATGCCCTTAAAGGAAGAAAAGGAGAGGTGCTCCCAACATACTTACAATGCACAGCACCTCCAAAACCACAGAGACTGCAGGTGCAACAAGGGTTCTAGTGTTGCAGTGCTATTAAAAGGCTAGACAGGGAAGAAGAACCTGAAGAGCAGCAAGCTCTGGGCTCACCCAACAGCAGAAGGCCTGTTGGAGACAGGGTCTTATTTAACCTAAGCAGAATAGGATATCACTTCTTTTTTCCCTATTTGTTATAGGTCTGCTACTGAAAAAAACCCACAATCGTGCATGTCTTTAAAACATAAAGAATTGTAAAGGCTGTATAAAATAGATATAGTTGCAGCTTATCCATTTTTCTCACTTTAACTAATGATTGACAGTTATGAACAGTTAACTCCAGATGACTCCAATGATTTAGCTTACAGACTGAAATGAAGGGTTTTTTTTTTCCTGCCTAGCTACTAGGGAATGCTTAACTATCCACACACGCTTGGAAAGACCCATTCCACTATCAAAAGTACCAGAGACCAGATCCATACAGATATTCAGCCATTTGAATGCACGTGCAGCTCCATGCTAAAAAACAACCTGCAAGGACAGCACTGTACAACTACTAAAAACAGTTGAAACAAAAAAATAAATCAAAGGAACATTTATGAAGGCTTTACTATTTTTTTTTACACTCAGCTGCTTGCAGGGAAAAGTGGTATAGACTGCTTGGGAGAGGAGCCTAGGCAGCAATCCTGCAGCGCAGGAGGGTGTGCGGTCATTACAGCCCTGAGCGAGCGTTCCTGGCACTCTCGCTTGACAGACGCAACCGGCCTAAACGTCTAAAATAACAAGTTACTCCTGGCTGTAGACTTCTTCAGACCCGATGACACCTTTGGGTAACAACTGCAAAGGTCAGCCTTCAGCTCTGGTGAGGTGAACATTGAAAAACAATTTGGCAACACACTGTACTAATGCTATAAAGGAGGACAATTCCTCCTGATTAAAGGGCAGTGGGATCACGGACCTCCTTTTCAACTCCTAGCTTTGACATTTCTATATTAGTAGGACTTGTTTTGGCAGCTTTAAGAAAATACTAACTCTGAAATTTTCCTGCTCTTGTTTGGAGAAAAAGCTTCAGCAATTCATTTCAGCCAATACGAGCATCCTTATACATGGGCAGGGAAGCAGTGTGCTGTTGCATCACTAACACAGTAACTCAAGACACCAGTAATCCAAGACAACTGTTTGGTCAGGGTGTTATACTATCACTGATTGAATGCAATTTTTTCCCTTCTTTTTTCCTTCTTTTCCTTCTTTTTCCCCTGGAATGGGCATTTAAGAAATATTCTGGGTTTTGCAACACATCTCCTGTGAGGGCACAGGGCTAACTGAGACATTCTTGTGGGTCCATAATGGGCTGCAGAAATTAAAATGGTTGTTTAGGATCCAGACTACCTTGCTAACCTACTATCTATACAGGCTTTTCCTGCTGTGAAAGCAATCTGGATAATTCTGGAGTAGTGTCTGGTCATAAATCATTGTAAAGGCAGCGTGGGTGATAGTGTTTTGGACACTTGTATGAAAACTCTGCTAGCTCTGGCTAACTCCACACTATGCATCAGTTGACACAGTACTGGATGTAATGTCTGCAGTTCGTACACAGGTTTATGTCAAGTGAATGGATACAGTCTAGTTTCACAAAGCCAAAGTGCTAAGAGAGGTGCATTAAGTTCCAATCCATCCATCTTTGCAAACCAGGGGGAGAGTGTGAAGCAGCAGCGTGCCTCTCAAGGGCAGTGGTCTTGTTGGCGGGACTCTATCCTGTCCAGAAGAGTTCCTGGAAAAATGTAACTGAGTGCCTAATGCCTCTCTGTCCATTAGCTTGTCCTCAAAGCTCTTTTCCACGTATAACTTAAACCAGCAAAGAGCTTTGTTGAAACTACTACTTTTTTCCTTTTTCCTTTTTTAAAAGACCAACCAACTCTTGTGCTTTTCTGTCATTGTGTGGAGCACACAGCTGATATTATTACCCACATGCTTTGCAGGGCCGGTGCTGTAATGGATGACGCGAGTACTTAAAGGCACTAGGAAGACAGGAGTGGGCTGAAGCCATTTTTAGAACAACATGCTATTTTCTTTTTAGTGCTGACTCATTCACTGTACCTTGTGTTATGTTTACCTTGATTGCTTGCTGCTTCATGGGCTGTTGAATGGCTGAGGAAGGAATTTTAATCAGTGATACATAACACCGTGATCCAGAACTTCAGTGATGGTGACTGCTATGCTCTTGCCTGTCTTTTGGCTTTTGGGATTATTTTTCTTTAACTAGCATTCAGAGGTGTTTCAGTCCTGGAAACTGTAAGCGACACTTCTGGGTTCATCATTCTAGCACCCCCATCTAGTTAGCATACATTTTTTCTCTTGAAAATCTTCGCTCTTCACTAGTACTCATACAGAGTAAAAGTAATCAAAGTCATTGCACTGTATATGTGTTGACCTAATTAGCCAAAACAGCTGATGAAGACAGAAGAGATCTCACCACTAATTTGTCTTTTTCTTAACGTTCCTTATATTAAAATTAAAGTGACATGGAGAACAGTAGCAGCCGCTGTAGCTAAAGCTATACAAAAGGGCACTTCTATCTCATATAGGATCTACTTGGGCTATTCTGCCTTCAGAGTGAGATGACAGAAGTGTTTTGTGCCCAGAAGTGCGTTTGCAGCTCAATTTGTCTGCATTCAAAACAGAAATGAAAGGCCCATACATAATACCTGCTGCTAAGCATTCACAAGAAGAGTACAGTTTCAAATGGCTGCTTTCTGCTCCTGGGGTGCTGGCTGACCTTCTGGTTCACACTGCAGCTGAGCTGATGGAACAACAAGCTGGATCCCAAAGGGAGTTCCCACTCTTTCTCACTCCCTTCCCTCTGCGTGTTCCCACCAGTTCTGCTGCAGCAGGAGTGATGCAAATCCAATCCAAGTTTTAGATGAGAAAAATAATCACTACTTTATACAGCTTTATATATACTAATTTAATTCTCTGAAACTTTCCATTCTAGGACTCGATGACCACTCATGCTGGAACAAGGCACGCTGACTGCATCATTTCCAACAGCACACTCGCCGTGCATGAAGATCCCCCAGCTGAAAGGACAGTCTGTGGACCAGGGAATGGGAAACCCTAAGAGAGAAGCCAGAGACTAACCTTGGAGCTTTACTGAGTTAAAGTAATGGCTGCTTTCACCCTAGGACACGACTTAAGCATTAAATATGAAGAGACCTTCAAAACCTCTTTTCTCATATCCTGTTTTCAGGTGTCTGTGAGTTTGGTAGAAGCTCACATATTTGAAAGAACTTTCTAAAATCTTCAGAGTTTCAGTTTTAAGGAAAAAGCAACTCAGTAATTCCTGTGGAAGGGAAAATTGAAGCCCGGAAATACAACACAGAAAACCTGGTCTCAAGCACAGGCCTCAGGCACTGCCATCATCTCCCAGTTTGGGACTTTGTATACCAAAAATGACCAGTGGAAAACAGAAGTAGCAATATTTTATAGGGGTGTCAAACAAAAAAGTACTTCAAAAAGGAGACAAGTAGATAGAAAAGGGAATTGGGTACAGCGAATCCGCATATAACTGGGTAGCAGAGTAAAAGTGAAATACATATGAATATATAAACACAGAAAATTAATTTTTATTATTCTGGCATATGTTTATGCATTCAAATATAAGATCACTGAAGAACTATCATTTCAAAGTTTTGCTTTTAAAAAAAAATTAAAACATATATAGCTGGCATCACTCAGGAGAAATGTCTTTTAATAGCAATGCTATGAACACAGAGATGCCATGAAGGGCCTGGGATTTTTTGCTAATCTGTTCATTCATGTACCTTGGGGAAATCTGCTGCTGCATAATCAGCTTCATAATCCTTTGAATTCTCATTTCCAGATATTCTGGAGCAAGGCAGTGAACTATCCCGGCTAGGGACTCTGACATGTTTCTCTCCCTTGCTTAGTTTCGGAACCTAATGATTATTTTTATCCAAACATTATTTAGTGATGCTTCTTGCACTGTCGTAAGAAAAGTTAAATATCCTTCCTCGGTTATGCAGATAGAGTAATTGAGGTATGCAGTGATTAACAAATTACATTTCCTGGGTCAGAAAGAAAGCTCCTGGCAGAGCTAATAATGGGACTTGCATCTTTGTTCTTAATGATTACAGTGTGGCTGCACAGCAACGATCAAAGTTTCAAAGCTAAGCATTTGGCTATGACATTGACAGAATGGGGTCCCTTCAATTTCTTTGCTGACCTTGGGACAGTCAATTAGCCATCCGCTAAAGCCAAAGGATATCTGTGCTTTGGAGTGCATGTTCAGGTTCTACAGAACATATATTTTATTTTAATATTTTGTAATGAGGATATTCCTCTTGTAGAATTCCAGGTATTATTGCTCTGGACACAACTATGGATTCTTTGTTGTAGCAACTGATCACTCATATCTTAACAGATCTCCATTATAGGATTGCTGTCAACAGGGAATGGCTACTATCTAATTTTTAAAGGAGCTTAAATACAAGATCACAAAGAAAGTCTCCAGTGCATCAAAAAGTTAACTTCACATCTAGGTTTTAAGCTGCATATACCACTGGATCAATCTTCCTAGTTACTGTATGAAAATTCCTTTCTGTAGTTATCCTAAATTTGCAAAAAGCATAAAACAATCAGTCTGTAAAAATGTGCTGTGCTTTTCTGCCATTTGGCTTAGTCTAAAGCAAGTTACATTGTAAACTCAGTGTTTCACATTCACTTGAGATTGCTGATATAAGTTGGGAGTAAGGAGAAGGCCCATGTAAAGTAAAAACTGGTGGCTTCTGCAATGAAAAACGAGATATAAAGAGGGGGAAAGAAGAAACAAAGAAACCAGATGAGAAGGAAAGATAACCTAGCAGAATTGTAGAGGAGACAGAGCTGTCTGTGTAAATGTAGGAGTATGTCACTGTAAGGAAAAGGCAAGCCATACCTAAACATCCCTGTAATGTTGCTGTGCATGTGGTTTTAGGATACAGACTCCAGTGGACGTCTCTGCAAAGGACACACATCCAGTTCTAGCTCACTGAGTTAAATTAAAAACATCCTGGGAAGTGCCTGCTGTTTTACAAGCATGAGATCTGTACTTGGATCTGATAGATGTAAGAGAAAGTGGGATCTTCTTGGTTGATGCTAAAGAAAACAAGTGTGCAGAGTACCACCACAAGCATCCTGAGCACTGGGCCTGAAATATTTATCTCCCTGAGGTACTTTTAACACGGATAGTTATAACTTTTAGGAAGGATAGCTTATAGGATGGTCTCAAGAGGTTCAGTTCATTATGATTTAGGGTAACCCAATCAAAAAAAGAAAATTTGTGAGTAATCATTGTCACGACAAAGCAATGGAGTATACTGTTAAATCTATTAGCCAGTTATTTAGAGCAACCTGGAGAAAAGGAATGAAATAATACAAAAATAGAAATTGACCCAGCCAGTTTTTAAAGTTACTCATTCACAGATGTATTTGACACACTTTTCCTAGCTCCCAAACTTCTGGAAGAACTGCTCCTTTTCTAGTGTGATGTATGGGCTTTATGAAGATGTTCAGTATGAACACCAAAGATGAAAACACATCCACTGACCTTAAATTAATTTGTATCACACCAATTTCATTTAGTTTTTAATCTATGCCCTATAAACCAAGACAAAAGTTAGAGTTTTCACCTTTTCATGGAATATCTGCATTAGGTGAGCTGTACAGATACTCTTTAAGACACATACACAGATTACCCCTATATTTTTTATGATGACTTAATGGCATAAACTGATGCCTTTTCCATTGCAAATATTAAGAAAATCTTCCTCTTACCTGAAGGTAATGGCATGGCCTCAAGGAAGGTTTGATTTCCTGATGAACCAGAGGCTTATCTAAGTTCAGTGATGATTTGCGATAAGCTTCTTTAGCCTGACTTACTGTAAGCGTGGACCAAGAACTCCTTTTCATGTATTTACCATCAGGAGTCATTGCTAGCCCTTCACAAGCCGAACATTTCACATCATTGTTACTTTTGGAAGTCTTCAATGAGAGATCCCCAAAATGCCCCTGGAGTGCCTCAGGGTAGCAATGGGATATATGATCTGCATGGTGCCTATTTACCACACTAGGGGTTCGATAAGTGCTATCGCTGTCCAAATTATCATCAGAGCTCCACCAGCTGCTCATTCCAGATTTATGCTTGCTTTCTGGTTTTCGCTCCTTACTTTTACTCCTTTTGCTATGCTTGGAATGGTGCCCGTGATGATGGTCGTCCCCTCGACTGTCTCCCTTTGTTCCATTAACGTTGCCCTTGGATGACCCTTCCAGAGAATGAGATTTAGTAAAAAGTTTCTGGACTGAATGAACAAGATGACGTATTCTTCCCGGGCTCTCACTGCGTTGTTCCGCAGCTGTTGAGGTCCTCTGGTACTGTAAAGTGTGAAACCCATCCCGGTGAAGAGGAAGCTGTTTCTCAAATTGGTCCAAAAGGTTTGCAGGAATACGGTTAATCTTAGGGTTTCCGTGAGACATGGCGCAGTCGTCTCTTGAGTCGTAATGTGAGCTGTAGTGCATTCTGGGGAAAGTGCTACTTGACATGTGATCGCCCATTACCATGGGCATCATCATGCATTCAGAATGAATGGAGCTGCGTGGCGAGCAACGATGGTGGTCCATCGGGCAACTCTCCGTGGGGCTGAGAAGATACGATTGCCTTGGCTCCTGCCCATGGTGGATATGGTCGTGGGTGTGTTCACAATCTTCAGGGGATGCTAAGCCACAAGTATGAGCTGAACATAACTGTGGTTGGTTGCGACTACCAGATAATCCTTTCATATTCCTCGGAGCAGGAGAGTATCTTTCCTCATTGAAGTGCTGAGAAGGTGACCATGAGTACTGCTGGTCTGTCAGGAGAACACATAAAACCTGTGTTACGTGTCTAATTAAAAGATTAACTTGCAAATCCAAGCATATTGCAAAACTAAACATTTATTTCTCTATAGGCTTGATGGAAAGTCCTACCATTCATGGAATTTCATTCACCATTTTAAAACTGGCTAAAATTGCTCACGACAAGCAAATTATGGGATGAATGCAGCATCCTTCCTGTTTGCAAAATTGTCTGCTAGCTGTTCTAAATTTTATGAAGCTATTCATTATGTAAATTTACTCAAATAGATTTAATGGATACATTCAAGTATTCAGTTTATTATTTGAGGTTTAGAATTCATATGTCAAGCTTTGTAGCTAGGCATTTAAGTTACATGGGTCTAGATTTTTATTTCTGTGGTTTCTCAGTTAGACATCTTAACCTAAATGTATCCTTTTTCCATGGAGCCATTTTCATATCACAAACTGAACTTCGTTTTCTTATACAAATCTCAGCTTTGGAATCCCAAGTTCACTGTTCATAAACATAGATAATAAACAGTAAAGAGAAAAAGAAAATGAAGGTGCTGAAATGAAACTAATTTTTACATCATTGAACAGTTTATGAATAAGCATTTTATGCTATTTCAACATCTGTTATCCTTAGTCCAGAAGCATTGCTGTTATCCAATACAACTAAAGTCTTCTCCATTAGGCAGTTTTTTACTTCTTACGTCCAAATTACAAAATATTTATTTAACGACTCTGTGTTATTCCCCACAATACAAATATCTTTAGCTATGGGTTTTAATGTACTCAATTATATGTTCCTATGGATCATGTAATCCAAGTTACAGTTATTAAACAAGCATGACTACTAAATAAGAGTAGCTTGTAAGCAAAGATCTCAATACTCAAGCATTTGATTTTTTTCTCTCCCACAATTTCTCGCAGCTGTGAAGTGCTACAAACAGAAAATTTAGAAAAAACAGAAAAGCTTCAATTTGATGTTCACATTCACTTTTCCTCTTCAATTTCAGCTTATTTAAGCAACATTTCAAAGGCAGAAAAAGATATAGGATGGAAGATAACCCTTTAGAGGATCCGACAGATGCACAAGTGTTTACACAACCCACTTAGCAAAGCCTTTCTGCAAGCTTGCTCTAAAAGAATCTAAATAATGTTGCACAGGTGCTCGACACAAGGAAGTTGAAGGCCTCAATAAGAATGGAAGCCAGAGAATATGTACTGGTTGTATACAACTACATAACTGGACACTGGAGACTAGCCTGTAGAGATAACACTGTAGCTAACAGCACTTCAAGACGTTTCCAAAGATATGAAAAAAATCTCCTAAATCATATTCCCACTGCTGGGGAAAACTTAATGCCTGGATATGGTCATGAAACCAATCGATACCCATATATCTTTGATTTTATTAAACTAATATATATTATGTCATAACTAATGAGTGTTATGTCATGACACCTTCAGAACAGAAAGCAATTTGTTACAAGTCTTTAGCATCAGGCATCTCATAACCTAAATGCTCTAAATTTCCTATAATGGAAGATTCTTAGATAATCTTATTACCTCTTAATTTCACCAGAGTTCACATACTGTTTCAAAATGAATATAGCAGTAAACTAAAAAAACAATAAAGCGTTCTGCATCCTAGGCACGATCCTGCCAGACTAAAGTCACAGATGTATTTAAGGGTCCGAATGTCACCACAGACTTTATCCTGGTGGGAAACTGATGAGTGTGTGTGTGCATATAACCTTTGCTGTTTATATTTTGGTTTTACACCAGTTTCTTTTACATAATTCTTGGCTATTTTCACATTAAAATAAAAATTTATTACTGTTGATTACTCAGTCTATTGTATGATTTGGGTTATAATACCCTGCATAAATGTAGTTAAAAAAAGGAAACATAACTGTTTCTCTGAAATAAGATAATTTTAATTATCCAATTAAAAGTTCAGCTATATATAGGTAAGGTACTAAATTATAACAGTGTGTTGGGATTCAGGCACATAAGTAGCACTGTAATTAATGGTACTTAACCCAGTATATTACCAAACATTATCAGGGGAATAATAATGGTCCACGTGTTGAACTTAAGACTGTGCTTCCCATAAAGTGTTCCCAAAGCACCTGACAGAGATTACTGCATTAGTTCTTGCAGGACCATGAGATGTGGAAGGCATTGTTCTCCTTTTGCAGAAAAGGAAACTGGAATACCGGTAATATTTTTCCAAAGTGGTTGTGGATTTGCTGATTTTCATTTTCACAGTGACATGAGCAAGAGGGAGGTGGAAGGCGGCCCTTCCGTCAAACTGACAGCACAATGAGAGTCAACTCCAGGCTTTTTCATCACAGTCCTGCACATCTATGAATGAAGGTAACTCTCGCACTATGCCCATGAATCGCCAATGCATTCAAAAAAAAAAAAAGGAAGGAAGGGCATAGCAGAGAGTTAGACAGGAATAAGAAAATCACTTAAATGAGGTCCCTAGTGCATAACTGCTTGTCCCTGGTGATTTCTTTAGGCCTCACACAACATCAAACATAGCCCAGAAGGCTAGAAACATTTTTATCCTGTTACATCCCTAGGAATATGAGACATCATGATTTGATTGCACTGCAATGAAGAATCTACCAACAGCTTTTTCATCCCTCATGAATCCCTGTGATTCTGGCTCAGTACTGTTATAGAAAAATACAATTTTCTATACGTTGCTTTTACTGCCTTATAGCATTTTATGTGCCTCATGGAATGTCTGAGTTTTTTGTTTGAAACACAGTAGTTAGGCATTTAATAAGCATAATCAAAAAAATTAAAAACTGGATTAAGAAGAGGGCATTTTCAAAAAGAGATTTCCTCATCTTAAATATGGCTTAGACAGTAGCTGATACTAGATAAAGTCCCAAATTACTTAGACGTGCATCATCTAATGTATCACTCCAATTAGGTTTGGGATCTACTTAGGACATCAACTTCTTCTATGTCCTAGGCATCATTATTTCTTCTCACAAACCCTCTGAAAATCATAAAAATTTTGCATTACAGTATATAAATTTATCAAGTCATCTGTGCTTTATACTATTCAATCAATGTTTTTCGGGGCCTGTTTCAGGGCTCGAAGAAACAATTGATCTATGGCTGAATGAATTACTGTATGGTACCAGACCAGTGTAATTGACCATGTGCTAGCTCTTAGCCTGCCAGAAACACAAAGAAAAATGTGCTAGCTTAAAATTCAATTAAGCTAACATGCTTTTCTACCATTTGCAAGGGGCTAAAAGTGTGTCTATGTTCAATGTCCACAGCTTAGCTGATTCATAAAAAATCCTGAAGCTATGATATTAATTTTTTTCCCCAATCCTTTATAAGGAAATTTAAGATTTTTGGTATAGCAAAATGATGCTAGATTTAAGCAATAATGACAGACTAATAATGGAATAGATTTTAGTTTATGTCTTGAAAATGATATCTAGAATAAATTTTAAGCTGTTGGCTTTTTTCTAAAGCGGCTCCTATGTTTTCTTAGGGTAATCACCCTAAAAATACAAAATTAATGAAAAATACTAATGTCTAGTCTCTTAAGAAAGTGCCACCATCAGAACCAAAGGACTGAAGTGAGACAGAAGAACAAATAAACGTAACCCAAAGCAGGCAGAGGAATAGGAACAGAGGAAAAATATATTATATGTGAGCACAGGAATGGCTTTTTTTTAAAGTTTCATGAGAGCAAAATGGAATCTTTCCATTGACTTCAAAGGGTAGTCATACAATACATTGTGTGAGGGGAGGGGAAGAACCAAGACCAAGACATAGGGTGTTATGTCAAAGAGAATCCAGTACTTCCAAAATCCTAAAAATCCCTTAAATCTGTTCTCTTCAGAGATTACTGTACAGATAAAGTCAATCCTTAGCCTTGACAGGACTTCTGTCTCCCCTCCTGTCTATTTCAACTCTTCCCTGTTATGCCACTTCTTATCCTATGTTCCCCACCTCCTCCCACCCCCAATTTTTTCTGATGCTAAAAGAGTTGCTCTTACTCCAGAAGATATTAGTTTGCCTGTCTTCCAGGAATGGTCACAGTTTTTAGAGCATTCAAACGTCTTCCTCGTGTTCATCACTACCCAGGAAAGAAAGAGAGGTTCAAGGACCAAGAATATTGTTTAAAATAATGAATTAGATTTAGTATTAATGTTCCAGGGCAAAAGGGCTAAAAATACCAAAGCAATGAAAAATAAAGGCTGTGCATGTCTAGAGCTCCTAGAACACTGCAACACTGCTCTTTGCTAAAGGGAATCAACGAAAAAACACTGGAAACCTCTCTGACATTCAAAAGAAGTGCATGTCTCCACAAATCTCTTTGTACAAATCTTTTTGTGTGTTACATATTGAAAGCAAGCTTTCTGAGCATAATAATAATTCCCAGAACTGCTAAATGGTGCCTGATTTTTGCTTTTATTTTTCTCTTTTTATTTATTTTTTTGCAAATGACTTTTTCTATTGAGAAATTAATTTAAATTACTTTAACCTTCTAAGCCCCTCAGTAAACTCCTTACCAATTGGAAACATTTGTGCCGTTTTCATTGGGGAAGAAACAGCTCTCTTCCATAGTGTAACCAGTAAAGAAATACCTAACCTAGCTTTTAAAAAGATGTGATATAGAAAACCAGCCTGCTGCATTGTGCTGTTTTGTTCAGTTCAATTAGTGCTGCAATATACTATGAAAAAATATACTCATAGTCTAACCTATAACTAATATCAATATTAAATAGAGTAATCCCAAGTACATTAATCAAACAAAAACACATTAAATATTAAAATGTATAAATAAAACGTTTTAGCTGGAGATTTGTCTGCTCAAGGACTTCAGTAAGCATTAGATGAGCACAGATTCCTCATTAACTTGTTACAATGTTTTCCTCCATTTTATTCTAACCATGCAAATAAGTATTTCCAGGGACTGAGAAGACTGACTAACCTGCCAAGTGCAAGGAAGAAATTCTGGAAATGCCTTAAGTTCCTATTCGGGTCCCATGAGATGTCCAACCAATTTATGTAGCACAACACCTTGTATAAAATTAATATAAAATTGCAAAGATTGGGTGACTACCTGACTTTATCCTCTAGCTTTAGAAGATCACTTGTATTTTCTGTTATACTGAGTTGATGCATTTATACTGTCTGCAGTGCCTTTGCCTGTCTCTGAATTCCTATCTAACATCTCAGGCTTATTACTTGAAATGCTCAACTTTGAGGTGCAGTATCCCCGCATATTGGCTGTCTCAGGACTATTGCAACAAGGCACTTTCCCTGTGCAGTGACAGAAGTAGGCAGTTCTGAGGACATAGAGCAAAACAAAATGCCCAAGGCTATCAAACAAGCACCAGCCATGGGTTGCACATGGATTCCTGTCTTGTTCTGACACTTCAGCCTGAAAATGATATACCTCTCTACTCAGGATCCTGCAGGAGGAAATGAAATACCTCTCTACTCAGATCCTTGCAGGAAGCACGTATGGCTGTGGTTATACTAGTAGACTAAACAGAGCCAAACGATGTGAATAGTCCATATAGTTAAACTGTTGCCATCAGAGTTTCATACTATTTAAATAGGAGTCTTCCAACCAAAAGGCAGATATGATTTCAAGAATAAATCAGGCAAAAGACTGTTACAAATGTGCTCTCTGGATGTGGTTTTACTTTGGACTACAAGAAACTGTCATGATTCACCTCAGGTTAAAGTACATATCTAAAATCTGTCAGATGAATACCTCTGTTCATGTACATATTTATCTCTGCTGACTACAGCAAAAGCTGTGTATGACAAGTTCCAATGCAGGAAACTACATAATGAATACAAATTTTTAGGTGATCTGAGTCTAATACATGGAAAACGATTCTACAGTGTAAGATAATTCAGTGGAGCCACACAGTGAGTAATGTCCAAGGGTGGGATGTTTTTTATAACTTCCGTGTTAGACAAAAATGGATATGCAAATTCTATTCCTAAAACAGCATCAGTGACCATAAGATACCGATTTGGAGCAAAGTCAGAAAACCCAAGAAGAGAAGTAAGGAGCGAGTAGAGTGCTGCCATTTCTTCAATACAGTCACTGTGTACTGACGCAGATGTCTGCAGGTGGAACAAATACTTGACGGCACCCAATCATATTTTTTAGCACAATTGTTCAGTGATTAGCAGACTGGAAATTCAACATCCCAGGGGATTTATTTCTGAGGTAAACAAACATCATGGTGCCGGGGTTTGGAACTAGATGATCTTTTGAGGTCCCTTCCAACCCAAATCATTCTATGATTCAGTATTTCTATGGTCAGGGGAAAGGGCATAGAGTAAAAAAGGAGTGCAGAACAGCTGTTGATGAGCGAGAATGGGGCCTTTGTGGTGGCAGGTGGGGGTACAAATTTCAGGGGACACATAGTTCAATACACTGAGAGGAAGAAAAGCACATAGAACTACAATCACTGGGGAAGGCTGTGACCAGGGCCATGTTAAAGCAGGGTTGCAACACTGATTGCTTGGCATGGAAAACAGGGAATGATGTGTAAAAGGAGAAATGTAGAAACAGTATTTGAGTAATGATGACATCCTACATCTTATAGGTGGAAGAATGGCACTTGGACTGTATGAGGAGGATGAGAGGCACAATATTGTGCCCATGCCATGACAAAGGACAGGACAGAAATCCATGAGAGGCAATATCAGATTTGCAAGAAGCTCCAGGGTTCAGCCTGCAGAGAGGCAAGGAATTGTCAGGATGGTGCAAAATTCATTTCCATTGGCTTGAAGTGTATGATATCCTAGTATTGACTGGTATGTAGCACGCAGACCTTCACAGTGCTTTTCACGTTTGATGTAAATTGCCACTGCTCACCTTTTCAACAGCGCTGTGACAGAGATAGGTCCACAAAATGATTTATGACTAACATTTTTTTCACTGTATCTGTATGATCAGTGAAGCTTTTGAAAAAAAAAAAAAAAATCAAGATTAGATTGACCTAAACTAACTAATACGTAAGGAGAAATACAGCTGTATGGAGTCAACCAGGGCTTCACCATGTGAATATCACTGAACAATTAGCTATCAGAAAATTGTTTCTAACTCTTCCAAATATGGACCAGAAAAGCTATCCCAACACCATTAAACTCCCTTTGTTCCTTTTTGTGCCTGGCTTTATGGAGCTCTTTTCCTAAAGGAGAAACTTTTGCTACCTGCAGTTGCTAGGTCAAACACAGGAGATAATCAGTTTCCCTCGGTGTTATTAAAACTGCAACCATTTTCTCAGCAATTAAAGAAAGCCAGAGTAATAGGGCAGTTCAGCTCAAAGATATGGGCAAGAATCTACCCCTGACACTAGACCTGTTAACGTCATTGGGGTTGGGGCTGGTTGTAAACTTTTGCTGAGCAGCATTCTTGGTCAGTTTACCTGTGAACCCTGGTGTCGCTTCAGGAGGATCACCTCTGATCAGGGTTGTATTTTACAGAAAGGGCAATTCACTTTGGACTGGAATAAATGGATCAGAAGCCTGGAAGGGTTCCCAGTCAGGAAGACTATAGCATGGAAAGATGAAACTGGTTCTGCTGAAATGCTGCTACTGATAGCATGGGAGGGGAGAGAGGGGGGGACAAGATTTAATCCTGAGGATTGAAATTACTCGGACCAACTATTCAGCTAAATTAAACTACAAATCTCCAAGTTTTCTTTTCTCAAGAGGAATACTTATCATTGATTGTTAAATGAAAATCAAACAAAAGAAAGAATGCTGACATTTATGAAATTTTTCCTTGAATGAGGTGTTTTTGGTTTTTCTTTTGCTTAGTGCTTCTGGAAATCTTCTGAATTTGTCCTTTATATATGATGATATATTTTGAAGGAAGTTTACCATCCTCTGTAATACTGAAGGGACTGCAAGAACTAATGTTTCTCCAAGCAAGAATATTTATCATACATTCCTTCCAAATTGCCTTTTGTTATTTCTTTAAAGCAGGGATACATTTTAAAGATTTTTCTTATTTTATAGAGAGCTCTTCTGGGAAAGAAATAATATAAGCATTAATTCTCAAAAGCATTGATTATTGACACAGAACATATGACTGTTCAATTTAAAATACCTTTCTATTTGAAAATCCCTTTTACTTTTCTTTAAAAACATTCAATACGGCTTTTAAATTGTCAGAACTGAGGATAATGATTAGATTTTCTGTTTGCTTCAGCAACAGTTTTTTGCAGCCTTTGCATTCACCCAAAATTTCCTAGTTTCAGCCTTGGTCTGACCCAAAACAATTATTTCTTTTACTTTTTGGAGTTTATCATTATGTGCTCAGCTGTACACCCTTGGCACGGCCTCTTGCTGCTTTGTTATTGTATTGTGAACTTTTCTGCTCAGCTCAACCCACTGAGATGGAGGAAATCTCATCCTGATTTTCCTATGGGGTGCAGGAAGAAACAGCAGCCTGGTGACAAGTTCCCTTTTAAGCCTGTTGCCATGGTAACAGGCAGAAAAATCTCCCTCTTTCCATAACCTTCAGACTGGGAAATTTTCAAATCAGGGTGCCCTTTCTCTTCTGCCTGGCTGAGCTCCCTTTTGGGTCTGTGAGAAATGTTGGGAATAGCGATTGCCGCTTCCCATGTTCCTGGGATGAGGTGGTAGTTATGAGTACTGACACCCTTGGCCACTTTGAGACAGGTCATCATAATATGCTGCTGCCTAATTATTTACCCAGAGAAATTACTATAAAAAGATGGAAAAAACATATGCAGTTGCATAAGAAATTAATATTAAAAGGTGACAACTTGCACCGCTGAAAGCCTGGGTTTTCTTAACAATGTTTTCTGGTGTTTGTCCTGCTGCCCTAGTTACACGAGTGCAAATCCCCCAAGAAGGACAGCCTCACTCAGTGACCTATATGGCCAGCACAGTGGGAGACAGCCATGGTCATGTACCTCTCATTGGAAGTACCCCCATCACTCAGGTTTGCCAATACATACTGCCTCACCCCAGTAGACCCTAAGCAGCCTACAGTGAATGTGGAGGCAGAGCATGGTAACTTTTGCTGTGAGGAAAGGGAGAGCAGGCCATTCAAGCTGCCCATCACAGGAATACATTTAAAAGTCCGTGCATGCTGTCCTTTGTAAAGCAGACAAAACGGTAAAGACTCTCGGTGAAAGCAATCAGATGAGTCAGTCTCTCATCTCCATTGCTGTCCTTGCGCTCGCTGTGGCAAAGTAAATGCTGTGGATCAACACAGCACCCAGGTGATAGAGGTCAGCAGGGCAGGAGGGAGAGAAAAACGACCCTCCTTTGCTAACATCCTATGTGTGAAACTAAACTCAAGCCACTTCACCTTCTACCCTCTTCTCTCTCTCTCTTCCTTGGCAAGGTCGTTCATTCATTCCAGTGCAGACACTGGAATCAGTAGTCCAGATGTGGTCTCACAATGGGATGAAGCTTCCCAATTCGGAAAAAAACATGTTTCCTCTGCAACTGAACTTAGCTGGACAGCCCTGTCAGAATGCACAAATCATTTAGAAGAGAAATATATGCTTCTTGGCAAAATAATGAATGCATAAGCCCCTTTGTATTCTGTAGTAAAACTGGATGAATAATTCATAACAAATAACCTATTTGATTAATCTTACACCCTTACAAATACCTTCTCCTGTTTCTGAATTGACCTTGGGCCTAATGGGATTTTTGCAGAGTTATCTGACATTATGAGGTGTTTAATTTTTAGAAATAGCTTCTGGTCTGCAGATTGTTAGTAAGCATTTGTGGCCAACAGTCTGTAATTAAAATGCAGGCTTTTATATGAAGCTCAGGCCATATGATATGATGCTGTTCTATGAGTGAAAGTAATTCACAGAATAAGCTTTCAAGCCTAAAAATTATTTTTTGAAAAACATTTCCCATTATTTCATTAACATTTTCTGTGGTCTCAACCATCCCATCAGTAAACTTCTGCATTACAGTTTCTGGGTATTGGAAAAGGAAGAATTTGAAGTGTAATTATTTAGATGTATGATGGAACCTTAAAAAAAAAGCTACCTTTTGCAATATCTGTTCAGCTAGTCACAGTACAGAAATAACACAGTGACACAGAGACATATTGGGACATCCTGTATTTAAAAACTCTTGTAAGCCTAAAAGACTTCTACATGACTATACTAAACCACCAGTCTACCTGTTTTTATCATATGGAAGAAAGCTAATCCTGTGGTTAGAGGATTAACTCGTGAAATCTACAGTCAAGATTTTCTGTCCAGCCATGAGCTTTTTGTATTGTCCAGAATAAGGCCATGAGAAGTGATGATAGGCTTGGCCTTGTCTCACTGAATAGAAGTTAACCTTTGTGGGTATCTGTTGTAGACTCCCTACCTCGGTTCCCCGCAACACAAGAATCAAACTCTTTTATTCCTCTGAGATTTAGTGTCAGAAAGCAGGGAAACATTTGGTCTTCGGGATAATGACCATCTAAGAATATAAACTAAAACATTTGCTACCATGTCTGCTAATTACAGTGTCACCCTAAGCAGCTTATTCTGTATGGACAAGCCCTGTGTCTGACTGAAGTCCCAACAGTTCCAGTCAAAGCCTACAGCTGTTTAGCCATCCATGGATGCTTTGGGGGAAGGTGGACTGAGGCGTGGATCTGGCAGAGGACAGCCAAGTGCCTGCTGCCAATCCCTTCTCTGTCCTTGGGAAAATTTCCTGCCGTGTCTGTTGTATGAAGCTAAAACCCATGAGAGGTGCAAAGAGTTCAGACACTGACAGCACTGAGGAATGCTGGGTAATTAGGTAGAAAGACAGACAGACTGGAAACACAGTCCTTTATTTATTTTTTATTTCAAGAACGGCCATATCCTTTCTTCCTTGCAACACATAAGGTCATAAAGGCATGATCATGCAATCAACAGTGATTGAATAACCATGAGTTACTGTCTGACACTTGAACTGTACCAATTAATCAAAAGCACAACTGCAACCACTGTGAAATAAAAATACGTTTTTGTAACCTGCCCTTAAACTCTTTCACAATTTACTTTGCAACTGGGGCAGGTTAAGAGCATTATTAGCAACTGCAACCTGTTTTATAGGTTTTAAGCTTTTTCTTAACATCAGCTCAACAGCCCTTCCTGAAGAGAAAACAGTAATTTACTGAAACAAAAAGCCTTTAGTTCCTTAATATTAGAAGCTGCTAAGTGTTCAACTTCTGGAAAAGAAATATTTCCCTTACCTATAAAAAAGGAGTTAATTTTAAAATAATATATTTTTCCCTCTTCACTGTGTGCATGTACTACTTATTAAAAATCTATATTTAAAGAAAAGTTCATCCCATCTCCTCTGCTGACATGTTTCTTTCACTATTTGCATGCCATTAAACATTCCATGTTTCCCATATAGCTCTTGTTAAGATTGCACAATTTGGTTTTGACACCCACAACAAATTGTTGCTACCTTAAAGACACCTAAAGTATGTAAGACTGTGAGAAGTTCCCAATTTGCGCAGAAAAGAGTTGTTTCATAAAACCGTTTCTTTTCTAATACATTAAACCTGTTGAGCTTTTATAACCACCAGCTAGATGAAAGCTTGGAAGAACTCCAGTTTCCATTGACTTGGAGTGAGCTGCTTGAGATCACGCATGTCAGATCTCCCACCCTGTTACCTTTACCAGGTTGCTTATTTAGTGGTACTCCTAGTGGGAAAATAAGGATTTTTGGTGTGAGTGTGAATCTTGTAATCATGACACTACTTATCACCCTGAACTCTGTTATCAAATAAACGTTAATGGAAAAGCTATGAATTACTGGTCTTGAGAACAGACTATGAATGCTTGGGTAAGCTTTTTTTTAAAGGAATCCATTGCATTTCTGCCTGTTTTAACTAATGAGGTCTTTTTTAGAATCAATAATGGAAAAGAGTTGCGATCAGGCCTATCCCTTGATGCTTTTTCCCAATTAGAGCAGTGGATCATTGTATTAATATTATTTAGTGACTATTCAGCATTTTCACTCTGGTGAGATACTTTGCAAACATTAATTAATCCCCACCAAAGCCCTGAAACCTCACTAGGAAATATTAAACCCATTTTACAAATAAGAGCCTGGAGCCAGAGATTTTTCAGTACCAGAGAGATCGTAACTTGAAGCTCCTTGGGAAAGTGAGCAGTTCTGAGACTCTAGAATAATGAATGGCCCTGCCGTTAGAGTTACCTTAAAGAATACCATCTCTACTCTGCCTTGATTTGGGGCGATTGTTTTACTTCTCAAGGAAAGGCCTTTCTGTGTTTTTTTCAGGAATTAAAGTCCAGCAGTCCTTCAAACCGAGGCTGTTCATACAAAATAATTACATAGTCATTGAGGTATATATATATAAAAACCATATATGCATATAACATATATATTTTATATATATATACATAGAGAGAGTCCATTTCCATAGCCTAGAGATTAGAGTATCCACACAGATTCAGATTTTCTTCCAATCAATATTTAACTTTATATATATGCTAGAGCAAGAAAAAGTGGAGACTGAGGAAGATCTAATACTTTGTGGCTCTTTTAAATAATGTGTTCAGTTCATGTATCTGAACTCAAGTCTTCGTGTAATGGAACACAATACCAGGAGATGGACGGACAGTCAGGTATGTCCCAGCTGTCTGTAGAGCTCTTAAGCACTAGCACAGCTGCAACTACAGAATTTGCCTACACCGAACTTAGCTGACTATCCCAAACCTTTATTTTCCACAGTAGGCTTCTTGTTTTACAGTGATTCTCTCTGAGGGATAATGGAACACCATATGTTTAGACATTACTGGCAGTATCTGCTCCACCTATTTTGGCCATCTGTAGTTTGGCAGCTACGTCAGGATCAGATTTCCTGCTGAAAATATTAAAGCCACCCACCCCTCTGCATTCATTACCTAGCAATCTTTGGTACTTTATTTTCATAGGACTCCAGCAGGGACCCAAAATCTATGCTTTTAGCATATTCTTTTTTCAATCCTCTGGCCATAAATAGCTGAAATCATTGAAAGCAGCTAAGTTTCTTTGTAGTCTGGTTGCAATTTTATTCATGATTTTTCACTTTCCTGTTCCTCATTTCTCTTGGCTATCTTCTTCCTAATCAGGATGCTGGATGATTGATCAGGTTAGCGTATATCTTTGTGTCAATCTTTGATTACCTATTTCATATGAGGGTCTTTAGTCCACAGCTGACATTTAATACTGTTGACTTATACATCATTTACCTTGGCTTCAGAAATTCTGCAGTTCTTTCTCAGCCAAATGGGAAGGAGAAAAATTTTTACATACTTCTAGGGCATGATTCGTCTCACCCTAAGTTAAGCTTCTAAAGTAGGCCAAACCTGCTATGGCCTAGAAAAGTCTATCACTCTTTATTGACTCTAAAGGAAGTCCAGATATCTACATTTTAGACATCTACATCTGAATTACTTTCCAACTCCTAGATGAGATGAATTCTACCCTGGGGCATCTGAACTCCTTCCAGTGTGCTATGAAATGGGGCAAAAATGTTGTGAAAGCTGAGAGATGTGCTGACTCCATGACTCCATATGATTCACTTGTCAAATTCCCAGGAAGCCTCATGTTTAACTGTATCTCCTCTCTTAGCCTAATTTAATGAAGGCAGGAACTGCCTTGAAGGTTCTTCAGTCTCTTCCTTAACACATCCTCTTGGCTGATCTTTGGAACTTATCCTATAGTTTTTTCCTCTTGTTTTCAACATTAAGAGGACAAACAAGTTCAAACCAGATATTTTTATACTGAACATTCATGGAACTCCCTGATTTCAGTGCAACTGTGTGACAACACTACTTGTTTTAGAAAATTCTGTTCTAAGAGATTATTTAAACATAATGACATCCCCTGCCAGAATTCATGTTCCTTGTTCAAACTGTTTGGTCTTTTTTCTTAATATAGCAACTATGATTTATCTTCCTATGAATGTGTAACAATAAGGTCAAGGTGAAAATTTATAATATTCTTGTCAAACACAAAAATATTCTAATAACACAAAATAAACTGTTGCAGTGCATTAATGTGAGGATATGCATAAAAGGAGAAAAAATACTGTAATGCTGACTTCTGAAATGTAAGTACACTCATTGTGAATAAAGGGAGCTTTAACTAGCAAACACACAGAAACCACATTCCATACTTCTCTTCCAAAAATAACCACATAAAGTAATTGCATATAAATCAAAGTTTTGATGGATTTCACATAAGGCAGTGACAATCTGAATATGAAATTCCAGGAACAGAAACTCAATATACACATTCTAAAAGGTATAAATCTGGCTACACTGAAGCCAGTGGGATGTCTTACTACTAGCTTTGAGAGACAGAGATACCAAGCTTTCACTCAGGGGCTGTATGAGTTTTTGATTTCTTGCTTCTGTTATTTTTTAAATTTAAAAGGTAACATTGAAAACTCTCTGCAGTTATTATGTTCTCTAAGGGGTAAAACAAAAATGACCAAAGAAGGAAAGTCGATAATTTCCTTGAACACCACCTTTTCGATTCTTGGTTGCCTGGGTGTTACCAAAATCAGATGGTTTTCTGTTTTCAATTCTCTAACCTTACAAAGCAGGTGAGAAATTCCAAGAAAGATTGGAAAGAGAGGTTTTTGGCCACTCGCATTGACACCTCCTGGTGCCGTGCCTGCAGTGGGCTTTATGGCTGGAGAAAGGCCGTACCTCACAGAACAGCCCCCTCCTCTTCACCCCCACAGCTGCACCCAGCCGCTGGATGCACAAGCAGTACGAGTTATCTGAGAGATGATATCTGTACCTAGCTCCTCCTCTGGCGTCCCTGGAAAACTGAAGCCCGACTTGAGCAGATCGCCACCCTCTTCTTCTGAAAAGACAGAAACAAAGTAGCTATTTAATAATTCTGATATTTTTGTATACCCAGACATAAACTCTCCCCTAGTTTTTAAATCAGCTCAGTGATACCTATTACCATTCAGTATCTCTGATACCATGATGCTGTTGAGGTGCTATTTTCAGCAGTATCTATTCCGCTTTGCCAGTTGTTCTTGTGTTCTTCTGTTTATTTTTTTAAATTTTGCCAGACATTTTCGCATCATCAGTGTCACAATATTCATCAATGCCTTTTTTTTTTTTTTAAACATGTTTTACACTGTACTGTTCAGCTTTTCTTAGTCACATTGGATTCTACTGCCCTCTAACCTTAATGTATTTATTCCAAGAAGAATCATTATTGTCAGTTCTCCAGTTGACGACAGTCAACCAGTCCTCCAGTCCTCTGACGACAGTAATGCCACTCACGATTCTCAGGCCGCTTTCTTTACATCTTACTCACAACCATTTCAACTCTGCAATTCCGAACTCCAATAATGTTGTCATGGTGACTTTCTCCTATCAATAACATTTACTTTTGTGCCAGAGACAACTTCTGTTATTCTGGAAGAGAACTTAAACTCAGAAGATACACCCATGGTGTATGAACACCGCGACGTATGCAGAAGCCTGCGGAATGGCCTGAGTGCAGCTCTTTGCTCCCTTGCCTGTATCACTTTCGGAGCTGCAGCTTGTTGCCTCTGCATTGTGCTCTTGTCATGCTGACACAAAATTTAATTTGAACCTGGCAACTAACTCAGATATTTCTAACACGGGACTGCACAGACAAATTGGGTCAATAACACATCCTTAAGGTACAAGATTGGCTCAAGAACACATAGATAGGGGTGCAAAATATCACAGTCACGTGTCTCATGTAAGTACACAGTACTATCTTTGGGGTTTTTTTTTCAATTGTTTTGCCTTATTATCTGCATTTTCTGCTATCTCAGCAGAGTGGAAATTATTTTGAATACATACTGCCTTCCACTGTACGCCTTCTTACAGACACCTCAAAACAGCAGTGGGGGAATGGAGTACCCCATAGCCTTTCGCTGTACGTTCAACCAGCAATTCTTCAGAAAGACAAAATCTCATATTGCAGAGAGTGCTTCTGTAGTGCACGACCAAGGACTGGTGACCTCTAAAAACTCACATCAGGTCAAGTTCCTCAAATCCTCAGACAGACATTCCCATAAGTTTAAACCAATTTAAGAGTGCTTTAATCCCTGTATCAGACAAGCTGGTTTTTGTGGTTAAGCTTACAATGGACACTGCCTGCTTTAATGCTCCATCTAACAAATACATGCATTTTATATATTTCTTGGTCTTGGGTTCACTTTGTACTATGATTTTTTCCCCAATTATCTCACAGCAAGCACAATGAGTGAATATACTCATGTGGATACTCTTGAACAAAATTGTTGCGGGTTTTGACAATTTGAGAGGTTAAGAATACACAGCTGGTAACAATGAGTAGTATAGCACAGATAAGGCACAGACAAAATAAGTCTGAGGATGTTAAGACTGTTGGATAAGCTGAGCTGTCAAATAAACATCTTGTTTATAAACTCAATTGTTAAATGAACTCACTCTGTGCTAAAATACAACCTACTGGAGATCTTGTTAAGTGACGGATAAAAAGTCATACACAATTTAAAGAATAACGGGCATACGAATTTAAATTAAATTTCATTTGGAGAGGTAATGGACAATTCTAATTAAATAAAAGCACAAATTAAGCAGTTTCCATGGAGACTTTGCTCACATGATCAGCCTATATTGTATAACTCATGTCCTGTCCTCTAATTTGTCTGCACAAGAGTAAAGAATTAAATGAAAGTTATAACAAAAATATTCTGAACGATAGTTTATGTCTATGTAAAAAACTAGGAGATCTGGCTGTTAGCTTCATAGTAAAGAAGCTTTATATTGAAAGAGTGGGTTTGTATTTTTGAAAAAGCAAAAATAGACTATTTTATTCCAAAGTTATATATATTTCAGAAATACTTTCAGAATCACAGAATATTAGGGGTTTGGAATGGACCTTGAAAGACCATCTTGTCCTACCCTACAATGAGAATAATAATAAAAAAAACCCGCAGAAAACATACAAACAAACAAATAAAACCACAAAACCTCCAGAATGTTATTTCTCCCTTGCAAGAAGTTAGCATTATTCTCAGATGTCCTGCCCAAAACTATACTAAAATTTTAGGGCTAGGCTAAACTAGACGAAACATCTATGGGTTTGGCATGTTTCAGAAAAATAGAAAATAAATTTCCTTTTCAGAATGACAGGGGAAGTTTATGCAAGGGAACCATATGTCAGATTCTGACTCTCGCGTAAGAATTTCTATGCAAATTCGGGCAATTCAGTTAATCTCTTTCTGCCTCAGTTATCCAGCAGAATTAGGATTCAAATTAATATCTTCCTTGTAGCTATCCTATATGAATTTATTAGTGGCAGTGAACCTCTTGTCTATAAGAGCCCACAGAGAGCACACAAAAGTTAGAATTTCCATCCTGCAAAAATGCTGTGTTCCATTTTGAACAAGGTCAAGTGCAAATGCTTCAAAGGAACTTAGAATTCTTTTTCATTCCCTTCAGTTTATGAATCTCCATAAGGGATATGAGTAACTCTTATGATTAGCTTACTTCTTACTTCTTTACATCTTATGACTATACCTATTCACATCACTAATTCATTGTTTAGACTGTCTTTTCAGAAAAAGCCACTGTCAGTTCCTTCAGCCCTTGAAGAGATTAAATTTTTGTATTCTGCATTTATGAAGCATAAATTAATCTAAAGTCTCAGTGGCTCTTGCAGTATTACAAAGACAATCTTTGAGTGAGGTTGAACTGTACTTCAAAGTCATATTATTCCTTCAACAACAGACTTACATAGTCTTTGTTTACTCAGTTTGTATTTCCCTAGAAATTACCATTTTTCTTATTGACCATAGAAATGAAAAGCATACCCTCCATTCATGAACACAGCAGCAACCTTCATATCTCATGGTAATGAAGCCAGGCAGATTACCACAGAATTCTCGTGAATGTTGAAGTTCAAGTGTTGTAAAATGCTTACGTTCATTTCATGTCATTCACCTCCCCTGTCTCATAGATCTGTAGGATTTCGCCTTGCCCTTTGCTCAAGGCGGGCCTACTGGCCAGGCATTGTATACCAGTAGACACAGAGGGAAATGGTAGTCAAAGCATGGAATGAATTCCAAACAGAGATGAAGTTATGAAAGTAGGATGATTTAAAATTTAAGGTTTTAAACAATGTTCAGAACACACAGTTCACGGACAAAGGACACAATTACTAGTCAAAATCCCTTCTCAATGTACAGACTACTGCAGCATAGACTGGTCTAAATAAAAAGCAAACATCTGCCATTGAAAGTGAAACTAAAAAATAGTGGGAGAAGTCTTCACTCTCAGCAGGGCTGAAAATAGTGACAAAAAATGATAGGCTTTCGAACTGCAGAGATGTCTGCTTCTGTGAAAGCTGAATGTATAGTAAAATGATGCTGTGATCTGCATAAATAGGAGAGTACAAACTGTCATTTACATCTTGTATCTCATTTTCTTTTTTTAAAAATGTGATGCATCTGTCATGCATTCCAGTGCGATGCTGCACAGATGACACTCAAGACTGTGATAGGAACCTTTCACAGCTGAAGTTCTCCAGATGTAAGCCTGGAAATGCCAGGACATGTTGTTGATCTGGAACCAGCTTGAGAGATCCAGATGGATCATTCAAACCTAAGGCTACTACATGTGCAGTGGGAAATGACATGGGCCAGCACCCAAGATCAAACTGGCATGGCATAGCTTTCATCTTCAGAACAGGTTGGATGCCGGGCAGCAATGAACCCTGGCCTGTGTTGTTCCTTACCCTGCTGAGGACACATTACCTAGGGAAGTGCTGGTTGGCACGGGCCAACTCTGGGCAAGTGCATGTTCCTGAGGAGTTACAAGTACGGAGGGAACTTATGCTTCTACTCAGTTTCCTGTGTCTAGAGAATAGGTTACAGTCTAATACGAACCCAAAATAAAACTGCTGAAGGCCACAGAATTACATCTGTGTAAAACTTGGGTAAAAGAGATGCAGCTAATCTCTTGGGGGTCAATTCTGAATTGTTCCTGAGCTACACTTACTACTGGATGGCAGGTCAGTCGTGTTTTGCTTGGTGGAGTGGGTCCGGGAAGGGAAGCTTCCATATGAGCTAATGGACACATGATCTTTTCTCTCCCATTCTCTACTGTCTGCCTGTCTTCTAAGGGAACATTTTGACAGTCACTGCACAGAAACCATGTGATATTGCTGCTTTTTCTCTGTTCAATAATCACTTTACCCATCCTTCAAATTCTACCATCTCAGTTTTAACCTCTCAATCTACCCTCTGACCCTGACCTATTAGTTTAAATGATCTTTCTTTACCTGAAAAGTCTTGCACCAAGATATGCTTCTATGTTGGCCCTCAATTTTATTCATTCATTCTGTCCTTAATAACCAGGCATGCTGTTTCCATCTCCCAATCGTACTTCTGCCATAACCTATCCACCAACAAAATAGGTGCCAGTCTCAGTGGACTTACTGCTCACATACTTTAGAAGGCTCGCGTCAGTGAGACTTATAATCGGTTAACTCCATTGCAATACGAGAGTAAGGGTGGACTACAACTGATATTGAACTTCTCAGTTTATTGGATTTTAATTTATTTATTATTGGCCTACTCTGGAACTCCCACAATTTTTTTGCTACATGTGGTTTTTTTTCAGCCTGTAAGCTCCCCATGGTAGCTGTTGTTCTTTTAGTTGTGTCTTACTTAGGACCTGGCACATTAACTCTGACAACAAATGAAAGAAAGCCAAGGCACTAAAATGTCTGGAGTAAAATGCAGGAGCAACTTCATTTGATCACATAATTACAGAGCATAAAAATGTGTCCAGAGTTTGAATATAGTACTGCCACCATATCACTCCATGATCTGAGTAAACCAAATTGCCTCTTCCAGATCAGAGATGCTCAGAGATCTAGAAGAGCTATCTGCAGTACTTCAAAGTCCACTAGCCTGCTATTAGATTAAAGCATTTCTTGTGGGTGACCTCTGACCCTATCCAAAGATATCTCCCATCTGCTACAGGGCATCTGTCACTGAGAACTGTCATTAGGCTGATCTGGACCTAAGAGGAACATCAGAAGCACACAGTCCTGGGTGCCACTATGGCCCCCTTGCTATGGCCTGGTCATTCTTTGGTCATGAGGCCAACAGGCATCGTCTAGCCATATCTTCCAGAACAGGCTGGCTCCATTCAAGCTTATTTGGAATGGTCCTTGGACTGTGCTAACTCTCTAGTCAAGCCTGGGAATTATTTGGGACAGTGAAAATTAGTTGACCAAGATTAAAACTAAGAGAGATATCTCTCTCACCGACATTATAAATAATCAGATTCCTTTTTGTCGGGCCTTTGTCTTGGCACTGTTTAATTTACTACTACAGATTTAGCCCAGGTGGCAGTATTGTAAAATAGACTATTCTCGTGCATTGTTTGATAGCATTCTGGTAAGCAACAGAAGCACAGCAGGGCTAGGTAAATTCCAACTGAAGTTGATTCCAACCTAAAGTTGATCATAACAAATTTAAGGTTATTGAGGTTTCCTTTGCAAGGGGCCTGTGTAAAAGTGCTAACAGTAGGAGGCAGTCATTGTTTAATTAAGTTGCTTTTGGTTTTGTCATCACACCCTTTATTTTTTTGTTCTTGTTTTTTCTAACATACACATAAAAGTGTTCCCAGTGGATCCGGCGATGATCTGTTCATCCCAGTACACTGGCTCCAGCACTGACCCAACGTGGATGCTGTTGGAAACAGGGCAAATACATAGATTGCCTAGAATACCTTTCCAACTTCCCGCAATCAGCACTTAAGGGACTTCCTGAGATAGAAGTTTAATCTAGACCATCATTTTTATTAGCCAATGGATCTATCCTCTATGGATTCATCTAATCTTCTCTGAGCCTATTTATACTGATAGCCTCTACTGCATCCTGTGCCAATGCACCTCACAATTTAATTATGCTTTATTTGAAAAAGAATTTCCTTTTTGTTTGTTTATCAGGATGCCTGATAATTTAATTAGGTGCCCCTAGTTCTTTGGTTGTGAAAAATAATGGATCATCGATCCCTATTCACTATGTCTATATCATTTATAATTGTGTAGACATCTACTACATCCCTGCTTCAATCTTCTCTTTTCCGAACCAAGGAATCAATCTGTTTAGTATTTTATTATGGCAAAGCCATTCTAAATCTTTCATCATCCTTCTCACTCTTCTCTATGCATTTTTGTAACTCTGCTGTGCCTTTCTCAGACACAGCAGCCAGAAACTGAAACAGCTTTATGGTATGGGTTTTTCTACTGGCACGACGTGTTTTTCTGCTTTCCTTTTTTTTTTTAAAAAAAAAAATCTGCCCATTTCATAACTCATAATATTCATTATTCATACTAAATTGTGCTCGAGACAATTTGTTTGACTTTCCAAACACAAACACATTTCTCTTACATATTGCTCCAATAAATATTGAAGACTCTCAGCATTTTATTTAGCTCAGGTTACTACCAAGACCGCTAAAGCTAAACAATCACCCTGCCCAGCCCCAGAATGTGTGGAGTTCCTGGTCTCTTTCTTTCATCCAGCCTGTCCACTTTTTTATAGCATGGTTCCAATAGCAGGACTGTGAAACCAGGCTTCAGCTATCAGAAAGAGTAGCCAGGCACATAGCCTATTAAATTAAGGAGAGGAAGCTATCTGTGTCCCTCAGGTCCTATCTTGGAAGAAAGCATACAATGAAATATATTTCAAGGAACCACAGAAGCTGTTAGGGGTCATCTTGGTTTTGGCAGCACCAACTCCTGCCTCCAGTTTTTTGCAGCTGAAAGTCATCCACAAAAACTGGTTGCCTTAGCAATACTGTGGCAATCACCCTGAAAGGTTTTGGTTCTCCACAGCAGCTTTTTCTGAGCCAGCCAGGGCCAATTTGCTCCTTGGAAGGCTTTTTGAGCTGCCTTTTACCCTAGAGATCTGCAAGGTCTTCTTCCCTACTCCTCTTCAAGCAATACCTGCAAAAAGCTGCTGGATAATCCTGTGGAGCGTTAAAGCAGATTCACCTTTCAGTCATTCTAGAATTTAAATGACTAATTCAGTTAATAACCCTATCTCTCCCTATCTGTGGCGAGTGGCAGAGAGCAACACGCAATTCAATATGAATTGTAGGTGAAGCCATTTATTAGGTTAAAATAACACAGATTATATACCTTTTTTACTACCAACGTGGCAAGCTAAAAAACTGCTAATTGGTTACACACGCTGTTCACACCATATTGACTGGTTAGTAATTATAACGAGCTCTGATAAACCTATCTTATAGCTGAACATCTTTAGTTTACCTTTAATACCTAAAAGTATCCGCACACCTGCTGTTTTGACCCTCTTGTTATGGTTGGCTCCTAACATGTTCTGTTACTCCCAAATACCTTCCCATAACTGCTTCTTGGTTTAGGGTGGCCTGTACCCCTATTAGCAAGGCCGCTGTGTTTTGAGAATGTGATTATTATGATCCTCTCAGCATGAGTAACTTTTCCTTTCTCATGGGAACAGAAGAATATTGTCAGGGCCTATGTCTTGGGTGAAGAGAGCTAGGCTGCTAGCAGGCCTGCTGTCTTCCCCGACACCTATCAAAATTAAAAAGTGACTGCAAGCAAAAAGAGCGAGGCAGTGATAGCATATTGTGTTCACGCATGACTCCGTGTGATCATGCACTTCAAACAGCCTAGGAGATTCCTAAAAACTCTTTCTTCCTTGAATTTTTCATAGCTGAATTATTGTGTCAAGCTCCTGAATGAGCCATTTGCCTTTTATTGCTTTTCAGGATCTGTGAAAGGAATCCCAAATATTTTATATTAAAAAATGGGAATACTGCAAAATATATTAGCTAATAATTGTGAATAATGAGCCCCAGTTCTCTGAGATAAGACTTCTGGATGCCCCAGAAAAATCTTTAGCTCTTCAGAATCCATCCTGTTCCCCCCACCAGGTAAAATTCAGCAACTGTCTTTTGTCTGCATTCATCTTCCAGCAACTGTAACAGCTCTTCAAAGGACTTGGATGCAGCTGCTTCCAGAGCGGACACCTGAGGAGGTCCAAGAAGTCTATCCTGGGTCTTGGCAGAGAGCAAGTAGAAAATGCAGGTCAGGAACACAGTAAGAATGATTTTGCAGAGCTGCAGGGGCTTAACTGTGAGGTCAAAGAAGTGAAATGCTCACTGAGTCTATTAAAATACCTGTGGAAATTGCATGAAAATAAACTTCAAAGAGACCAACCTGAGGAAGAATGCCAGGACAAAGTGTAGAGCAAAGTCCAGTAGGGAGAGAGGAGTATGTAAGTCAAAAATTTTTGCTTACATCTCCCCTAGAAAACTGTCACTGGATGTCCCTGGTTTGTAAAGAGAAAACACAGGATCTTTGTCTTACTGGACATTTAATGATCTTTCTGTCTTCTGCATATGCATGGAAAATGGAACAGACAGTTAGGAAAAAACCCTGTAGATGCAATTAGCCTTTTCAATGTATTTCAAATGCACTTTGAGTAAAAACACTTCTTTAAGACTCTCCTGAAAAATGACTTGAGATGTCTAATGTTAAAAAATGTTTGACACAACACGGGTTTTGTGGCTTTCCATTTTCAGGTTAAAACTAGATATGCTTACAACTGTATTGACTTTACTGGAACCACAACCAGATCTACAATTATTACAGCATTCTGTTTTTACAGCTTTGTTTTATTATAGGGCAAAAGGTCTGAGCACAGTCCCCGTCTTTCAAATGTTCAGTAAATAAGATCTCTTCACATTAGAGAACAACAGCATTTGTTACACTGATCTGGGATATATGATGAGTCACAGTGGTCACCAGTTTACCAAGGTAGGAGACATTTAACATGAAAATCCTGTGACCCTGCTGGGATGTGAGGGCAAAGGCAGCAGATCCACTGAAAACTGAAAATAGCTATCAGTAGTTGCAGCTGTGATAACCCTCAATAAAGCCTTTTGTTATTAGATGATGAAGCTCTGTATTACCATAAATGGGTTGCATATGGGGTTTTTTTGTATGTGAAATGCTGAAAAAAGAGCAGATGGACGGCTCAAATATACTCATTCCTATATTCACCCAGCCAATTTTGGTGAGGATTTCTGTGAACACTTAAATGCTGGGGTGCTACAACTGATATTATTTTTTTTTTTATTAAGTAAATATCATTACATAAAATACAGTATGTAGCTTCCTTTTCACAATCTATGAGGTATGGAATGCCAGTACCCTTTAAATGAGACATTTTTCCCTCTCAAAAATAGCAATAACTAAACCAAAGATTCTTTCTAGAAAGAATCACAGGTCTGGAGCAGCTGTAGCAGGCAAAGACTGATGGATCAAGATGCCTCCTTTCTTTATCCTATTTCACTTCTTTTGTTTCTTTATCCTTTTTCATCTTCCTGTGGATGATACTGAAGTTATACTTAGCGAGTCAGATCCATGCTTCAGTTTTATTTTCCAGTGATTGGTCATTAGTTCCTACCCCAATCCCCCCAAAGCACTTACAACACAAGTCCTGCTCTCTCACCTCTTCCCTTTCACCCTTCTCATCTTTAACCACCATCTCAAATCCCTCTTTTTTTCCATCTCCTTCATAAATCTGCTTTTTTTCCTCTTCTTTTTCCTTTAAACTGTTCCCTGCAAGATTTTCCTTTCTTCTCTTCTTCCAACCTCGGGCATAATACTACTGATGTGCAAGCAATGTGTCACAGGTTAAAGCTCACCTGAAGATTTTGTGCATGCACATGTGCTTCCAACTACACGATCTATTGAGTTATTTATGCCACAAGGTCTTTAATGTAGGACTGAAGTAATGAGAAACAGTCAAGAGATTGTTTTCCCTTTCCACAGTAACTTTCCATTACGAATTGCAAAGCCCAACTTAGAATTAGCTTAAAATTAATAAAATTCTTAAGTGAGAGTCTAAAATGAAACTTCTATATTTTCAAAATGATTCTATATAGCTGTGGCCTTTTTCCTGAGTTAAAAGAAATCTGAAGCAACACATGTTCGAGCTGGAAAAATAAAACTTCTAATAATGTCAAAATAGTGTGCTTCAACAACTGAAAAATCTCTTCTTTCCCCCACATTTTTAGTTAAAGAATCAATTTGATTTGAACTGACCCTTAAACAGTTTCAGCTTCAGGAAGGTTGAGCTTTACAAAGAAAAGGCTTCTGCCAGCTACTTCACCACAGAGAGCTTTCTCACTAATGCATTTGTTTAGCACTCTGCACAGTGGGTGCAACTCTCCTCCGGTCCTCTCTGGTTGCTCTAGAAACCGTGTAATATATAGCAGGTATTTCTGCGATTGCTTTGGATACACAGACCCACTGACATGTTACATTTTAAAACCAATTACACCATGGCTGAGGTGGACCTTTCTGTTTGTTGGTTGTGACATTCAACAACGACCTGTGCAGCTGTTGGGTTATTTGGACTTTCCCGATGACACAAACAGGAATGAAGGTGGAGGAGAGTCAGTTCTGTGTGTGGCCAGTGAAACTCGAAAGCAAAATGATAAATGGTGTAGCGTGCAGTGTGCTGAATCAATATTTAGGATGTGTCAAAAAGGTGTGCAGATGTTCGGTCAGTTCCTAATCCTAAAGTTCACTGGATTGATCTCACCAAAAGAAATGAATTTTTCCTTTCATTTCCCAAGCACAGGCACTTCAGTGAAACACCTTGGAGCATGGCGACCCTTGCCTTCTTCTACTGTTAATGGGAAGGAGTGGGCAGCTCTGGACTGATCACGGTCCAGGGGAGTGCTGGGTGGCTGGGCTATTCAGCTCCATTATTCAGCTGATGGCTTAAAGTAAAATGACATTAAGCCAGATTGTCGTGATTAGATAAAAAAGAATGAGAAGCTGAATGCAAATACCTGCTCTCTCAATGAAGATGCTGTTTGTTCAGGTCATCTCCCTTTCTCCATTTATGTTTGCAGATGATAACACTGAGAGGGGGACAACCTAAATTTCTTCCACATTTAGGGTATTGCTAATCCTACATGAGCTACACAAGTAAAATAGTTTCCAGAGATTTTTTACTAGAAGAATCTCTCATTGAGGTCTGTAGGTGTGCAAATCCCTGTACCCATGCAGAGCCAAAGTCACAGGCATTATGTACGTATGCTCTTTCTACTCCTGTATCTGCAATACGGCGAAAGGCACTTTGGACATATGTCAGCTTGGCCTTTTCCTTCCCTGGCAACAATGCCTAGTCAGGAATACATCCAGCTTGCTCCCTGGAGGAACTCACACAGCTGACAAATTTAACAAAAAAACCCTGTTTAATAATAACAGCTTAGATATATGATGAAATTTTGATAGTTTAATGTGTTTAAGCATATCAGCTCGGCTAGGGTAGCTATCCAATCTGCCCGTAAGGTAAGTCAAATTAGTTAAGCCATAGCCTGTGGGGAAAAGTAGCTGCAATTAGCTCATATTTGCTAATAGTATAACGGTGTAAACAAGTTCAGTTACCAAGGCTCAGCAGACTGATGATCACTTGCTAAGCTACAGCAACCCAATGATATGACAGTGCCCTCACTTTGATTTGGTAATCACGGGCATAAATATACAGGGTACTAACACATCACTGAATTCACAGTCATATTTTGGGAAGGATTGTCACCTTGGACAAAGTATCTTTCAATTGTAATCTGGGGTTTTTTTGCACAATCTTACTTAAATCACTGTTGAGGACTTCCATAAACATTTGTTGTTTCCTGGGATGTTACATACAATCATGCAGTACTTCAGTCCTGGCTGCATTTAAAGGGCTCCTTTTCAGGGAGCCTTCATGCTCACATTACAAATGGAAAACAGATGATTACTGTTGGGCCCATTTTGCTTCTCCATATCTTTGTTTATTCAAAGCCATAAATGGGGCCATCAGAAAGGTCAGGGAGCTGCAAATGGAATATTGAGATTTTCATTTCTGATGCAGGGCTCAAATCAAGCCCAGGCTGGTAGTGACAAACTCAAAGGCTGAAAACGAATGAGTGAATTCTGTCAATTCCCACAGGAGAGGTGTCCATCACCACCAAACTTTCACCTCTCTTTTGTTGTCTCAGAATCAAAGGAAAGGGAAATAAAATAACCTGTCAGCTTCTTGGGTTCTCACCCTGTCAGAGTCATGTCACGTCAGCAAGACAGTACTGGAAATCTTGCCTCCACATACCCATTATTCACCCGTGCAACCAGATGTGGTTCCTAGGCTGTCATTCTGATAGCTCTTAAGGACGCTTGTGAGTGTTTCAGAATGCAAAGCTGGTTTTGTTCTATAGAAATCCATGAGTAAGGTCTCCACATTTTTAGCAATTTGGTCTCCCAGTAATGGGATTTAAAATGAGTTTAAATCAGTGCTTAATTTCTGCTCTTTCAGGACAATGGCAGTGATTAGTAGTAATGTTTGACTTCCAGTTCCATTTTTTTAATGCAGCTGTAATGCCGTCTGCATTTGACTGCTGCTTTAATGATTACTAATGACTTTATTTTGAAAGTAATATAACTTTTTGTATTCATTCTCCAGATTCTGAGCAAAAAGCTAAATTGAGTTGAATTATGCAGTCTGTTTATACAAGACCTTCGCTTGGTTAAATTTTATTTTGAGTCAGACCAAAGGAAAATGGCAAAGGCACTGAAAACACACCATGTACTTACGCATGGCAGGAAGAACGTGACTGTGTGAAAGTGGCAGCTAAAACTAAATACAGCACAAAGACGTCACCCTGTTAAACATCATATATCGACGCCTTTCCAGCCACCATTTTCCAGCAATGAAATCACTTAATGGGTTAAAGTTGATGGCTACAGCTCCAGTTCTTGTATGTAGCATTGTTTCCCACAGGACATGAATGTGGGTGCTCACTGGTGGATATGCTCTGTGCCGTACAGCTGAAACAGCAGTTCCTTATTCAAAACTCAACTTCTGAGCACACCTTCTTGCAGACATCCCAACTTCTTGGATTTCCTGAGGAATTTTTACATGATTTGCTGATGGATAAATACTGGGTTGTTGGGTTTGTGGTCTTTTTTGAGGTGGTGGTGGTATTTTGATTGGTTAGGTTTTTTTTCCCTTTTTTTACAAAATATCAACTCCTTGAGAACTAAGGGTTTTTTGCAGGAATGTTAATTTTGATGAAACCTTCCAGTCAAAGAGAGGACATCTACCTTAGAACTTTCTAGTTTTTACATTGATTCAGCGTAGGAGAAGTAGCTGTCAGCTGTTACATTATCTGGGTCAGGTTTGGGGTTAGAAAGCACTAACCATCACACTAATCTCATGCTTAGAGTATCTTGATGTTCTGGCCTCGGTATTTCCAAGTTTCTTCTGTTGGAACTATTTAATTTAAATTATTAAATATTCATTAAGAGAGAGGGAGGCTGGTTCATCATGCCAAAAGTCAAATAGTGTTGAGTAAATTATAAAAAGCAGAAAAATGTGTTTGGGTTTCTTGTATCTCCACCATTAACCACCCCTCTTCAGCTTTCTATTAAGACAAAAAGAAAAAAGAGATGAAAAGTTCCAGTTTCTGCTGGATCTGGCTGGGATGGAACTAACTTTCTCCATGCCAGTCCATATGGTGCTGTGCTTTGCATCTGTGGCTAAGCGAGTGTTGATGACACACCGGTGTGATGACTACTGCTGAGCAGTGTTTGTGCAGCCTCCAGGCTTTCTCCTCCCTTCCTTCACGGAAGGGGACGCAGCCAGAACAGCTGACCCAAACTGACCAAAGGGATATTCCCTACTATCTGATATCCTGTGCAGCTATAAAGGCTCAGGGATAGATGGAGGAAGGAGGGACATCTGTGGTTATGGCATTTGTTTTCTTAAGTAGACTTTGCAAGTACTGAGCCCCTGCTTTCCATAGAGTGCCTAGACACCAGTCTGATGCTGGAAAGTAGTGAATGAATTCCTCTTTTTTCTTTTTGTTTGCACATACAGCTCTTGCTTACACTATTAAATTGTCATTATCTTGGACCATGAGTCTTCACACTTTCCTTCTATTTTCTCCCTGTTCCACAGGAGAGGGAAGTGAGCAAGCAGCTGTGCAGGTGTTTGGCTGCTGGTTGAGGTAAACCCACCACAGTTTTGTTGCAGTTCTGAAAACTTCCAATCTTGAAAATTCCCGTGATAGTGAAAAACTCTTTTCTGTTCAGGCTAGTACAAAGCAAATGTTCAACCCTCCAAATAAGACCAGTATCTGCTTGCATATTCCCTACACCTTCTTTGCATTACTGTCATTGGCATCACCCAAGTGCACAAATATGAGGATAAGGGGACTTTTCTCCAAGGACTTCCATTTGAAGTTTTAAGGTTTCTGGATAAAAGGGGAATTATCAGTGACTAAAACTTGCCATCTTTTGAAGAAATGGAACCAAATACATGGAATGCTTTTACAGAAAGACACTAAATATCATACTCAAATTCACTTTTCCCACACACCCAGAAGTTTACTGTGTCATATAGGTAATGAATGCAGGGCCTCCGATGTCATTAAGCTAATTTTTGTAGTTTTCCATCTCCCACACACTGATAAACTGCTTACATCCATCTTCAAGTCCTCTGTTCACACACACACACTTGCTTGGTATCATATGCCTTTCTATTAAGAATGGTTACAGTATGTGTAACTTCAGTGTGGTTAGAAATGCTAAGCAATAGCAACTCAGGCTTTAGCCACCAAGAATATACGCAAGGTCCTGCAAAACCTCCACTAAAGCCTAAGCAGCAGCAGCATTGCAGCCATCAGTACTGGAACTAACTGCATCAAGTAGCCTACAGAACCCATAATGGTAATCATGCTCAATGACAATATAAATATATCCATGCATATTGTTGTCCAGGACAGCAGGATGAGGCTGGTTAAGCATGTCCAGAACTTACCCATTTCTAAGTTAGGTACTGGTGTTCTGGACATGCCGAACTAACCCCGGGGAGACCCAGAAGCCTCTGGAACATCCCTAGCTGTTTTCCTCTGTTTCGTTCCTCACTTGGCAGCGTCTCTTTTCTCAAAACTCCAACTAAAAGCTATAAATAATGAGCAAAACATCATTAAAAGACATCCCAAACACAGAACTATCACAATATCTATAAATTGCTCCTCAATCAATGTGTTGTAGATATTTCTCCTGTTATTTGCTCATTTTGGGATTATGGATTATAAACACTAGTCTTCTAAATTTACTGCATCTCTATAAGTGTGCATTCATCCGTTCATGGTTTCCTGATAGTACAATGTTAGACTTAATATATGAGTAACGCAACAACTAATTAGTACTAGACTTATTCTACCAGTAACTCCCAAAATTGCAATAATATTAGTGGGTATAATACTTTATAGGAGAATTATTAGTACTGAAAACAGTTAATGAAGAAAGTGCACCCTCTGGGACAGCAGAGCCCTCAAATGAAAGTTGAGAGAGCCTGATGTAGCCTGGAAATGCTACAGCTATAGAATTTTTCATCATGGTCTTTTTTTAGGAAAAATAATAACTTCATAGATGACCAATAGCATTAGAAAAGTTCATAGTAGCAACAAAACCACAAACATTTGGGTGCCATAAGAAGTAAGATATAGATTTCTTTTGCACAGATAATGACTTGATATGTTTAGTGGAAAGGACATATTGTGACAATATATGCATAAGATTTGTGGAAATGAATTTATTAACCTACCATCAATAGTAAATAAATGGACATGTAAATGGAGTGGCAGTGTAGGGCTGCACTGTCAGTTCGTATCGAATCCAAAAGACATTATTAATTGGCATATATATTTATTTCCATCTACAGGAATCATCAGACTTCCTCTGGAGATGCGTGTAAGACAGAGCATGTGCATGTATGCATAGAAGTAATTTCAGTGTTTCATTCTGTAGTTTATGAGAAGTGCTGTTATATTACATAGTGTTTCATAAACTTTCTGAAAGAGTTTCTGGGACTCTTTCACAGGAAGCCACTAGTGCTTCCCTTAGTTGTTTCTACTCTTCTAGCCATTTGACTGTAATTAGGAGGAATGTGATACATCTGTAGAAACAAACACATCTGACTGAAAAAGAGAACTTCCTTACATCACAATTTATCAGATTATCAGATATTCATTTTACAGGTATAGAGGCAGAAACCTACTGCCTGCTTGCCAATTGCAAACTGGAAAAATCTCTGGCCAGCATACTAAGCAGGAGCATCACATTTATAACAGATTACCAGAATCCTTCCTGTCTGCAATGTTTAAGACATCCCACTTGAAGGAGTATCTATGTGACACTGTTAGAGTTCCCCTGATCCTAAGAGCCTTTTCCATCTACCAAAACTTTTCCTTAACCTTCCCACAACTGGACCAAACTTTTTTAGCCAAAATATATTTATCCTATTGTTGGGAATTCACAGTAAGAAATTACATATTTTCCTCAATCTTCTCCACTTTCTGTGGCGATGAAGTAAACAAAAGGGGAAGGGGGGTAACCTCTCAGAAGATAATTGAAAGGATCTTTCATCATCCTAATTACGTATTCAGCCCACTTTCTTTGCTGGGATTTCACTGTGTATACTGCTTCACTGACTTCCTTCTTAGATTTATTTTTTAAACATGTATAATCTTTCTTATGGCTCCAGATTGTTCTTGGTGGTGCCTTTATGAAGTTAACTTTCTTTTCAATATGTGCCCACCACTCACCTCTACATGAAATAATAGGCCCTATAATAGCCCTGTATGTCTCAATCTTGACTTTCTCAGTATTTCAAACCTACCAATTATCTGCTGAGAAAAGCAACGGGCATTCTTACTTTGTACTTGTGCTGTGCCTTAATTAATTTCCTCATTAAACTGTAAGTAATTAACATTCTCTGGCATTTAAACTGCATTTTTTTTACATCAGGGATTATTTATCTAAACATATTCAAGATTTTCTCATCAGCTATCAACAGTGCATTGTTTCTCTCCATTAATCTTACATCTATTCCATCATTCAGAGTCTCCTATAAAATTCCGTAGGTTTATTACAACAGTTGCTGGAGAACATATCACCGGTGAGAAAAATGTTAATACCAGCAAAATTAAAGGGAATATTATTTTATCTGGATTTGTTGAAGTGGGTGAAAGGCCAGTATTTGTTTGAAAAGTATTTTAAAAGCATAGCATATAACGTGAAAGACAGTTCATGAGCAGATGAAAAAGAAATAGTTCACACCAATCAAACACTTGCATAAAGCCAAGTCTTCGTGGCAAAACCAAAAAGAAATCTTGCTAACACCAATGCTGCTGAGAGAAATATCCAGCATTTTCTGAATCCCGTTCACTGGAGTCAAGATGATTTCTGAAGATGTTCTGATCCCAACAAAGCTTCTCCATGAGTCAGTGAGGGAAGAAATTCTTTCTCATGGATCCCTCCCTCTGTTCCTTATGAGCCTGGCTGCAGATGGGTAATGCAGCCACGCAGCATTTGCAGCTCTGAGACAAGCTCAGCATGAACTACCCCATGTGATAGAATTCTTCTGGCCGAAGAATTTAAAAGTTTGGGGGGGATATGTTGAATTAGAATTAAGTAGAATTTCAATACCGACTTACAAGTTTTACTTGTTTAAAAATGTATTGTGTTGGGGAAAAATGGGAAGAGAAGCCCCTACTGAAAAGAAAATGCCAAGTTTTTTTGAATGGAAACAGGAAAATAATATTCCTAGAAAAAAAATTAGAGGATAATGCCGAATACAAGGGAGGGTGTTTTTTAAAAGGAACTGATGTAAGTCTAAGAACCAAAGAAACTTCAAACAATTTTTTACATATTGATCAACAGAATCTGATACAATCCAGTGCTTGAATAAAACATCAGTTTACCCCTTTCCTCTATGTAATATTCCTGTACCCCTTTCCTCTAAATAATAATATCCCTGTATCAAAGAAAAATTCTATGGTGTCCATCTGCTTCCCTAGGGACAAGAACTAAACTCAAATCAACAGTCAGATATCTAGGACATAAAAGAAGTAAAACTAGTACTGAGTCTAGTTGGATGCAAGGTACACAGAGTCTTATTTTTGTGTTCCATTTTATTTGTCTAGATGACTACTTACAAACTAGGTATTAGTCTTCCCCTTAAATTATTAGAAGTCTAACTGAATGTAGTTGGAAAGACTTTCCAACTGAATAATCAGTTAAAAATCTGAAGGTAAATAGTAACTTTTAAAAAACTTACAGAAAAGTGGGGAGTTTTCCCATTATTTTTAAGTTCGAGGTATCTTTTACTATTGATATTCTACCTGGTGTAGAAATAACACTTCTGGCCAAAATGAACCTGTCATTTATTTAATTGGCAATGCCTTTTGCTTGCTGAATTAATGTGAATTTTGGTGTGTCTGTATGGGTTACAAAGTTGCAGTAGGTGGTATTACCACTTGGGTTTTGTTTTCCTCCTTTTAGTCATTAGCAATAAAACCAGCATTTTGTTTACTACATGGCTGGAGTCCTGAGACTTCTGTCTTTGGATATGCCAACTGTCTTGTTTCGTCTAGGAAAAGCCTACTTCGTGAGAAAAAACAAAACAAGACAAAACCAGTTGCAGAAGACAGCTTTTCAAAACTTAAAAATTTGCTTAAATTGTTTCCCGAGCAACTAAGCCAATGGAAAAATATACCATGGAGATAATATTCTGCATTAGAAATGACTCACCATTTCTTTTCTAATGCTTTCTATTTTCTACCATTGCTTTCTTAGATCAGATTATTTTTCAGAGTATCCCTTAATCTGAGTCACTACTTACTCGGGGCCTATTTCTGCTATAACAAAATGTTTATGTCTAACTTTCCATCACTGTGCATCCAAATTAAAACCTAAATGGGATGAAGTGTGGTCAATTCACAAACCTTTTTTTACTCAGATCCCCTTTTTTATTTCTTCATTTTAGTGCTCTCTTTTCCCTACTATTCCAGTATACCTATTGATAACTTCCCTTCATGATTCATACATGCTGCACTATACAAAAAAAAAATAATTGAACTTGTTTTTCTTCCTGAACATGACTCTGTTTGCAGTGCATACCCTCTCCCTTCTCCCTCTGGACCTTCTATTTGGAGAGTGGTATGTTTGCAACAGGGAGCTGATTTTCTGCATTTGCAGAGTGTCCAGCGCAGAAGGGACAAGATTCCAACTGTGATGTGTTAACTCTCTATGGATAATGGCAACAAGGACAAGGCAAACTGCAAAGCCTTAAAGGGAAAAAAGTTAATCATGCTCTGTAAGGTACAGAAATGCTGTGAAGGGAAACCTGAGAGAAGGGAATGTTGCTTTAGTTATTAGAAGAGAACCTTGTGATAAGATATGAGTTGACCACAATGACCAAAATGCAAGGAAAGGATGGACAGGTGTCTAACACAGTATTGGCTGAAAGTCTGTAGGGACTAAATATAGGCATGGCTGAGCAACCAAAAAGCTGCAAAAAATATTTTTTCAGACCATGGCCATGCACCTGGAAGTTTCAGGGAAGTTTTAACTTTTCTCAGGTAGGAATGAGTGGAAGATCCAGACATTTTTTTGGGAGATCACCTGTTTACAATGAATCAGAGTGTGGAAAAAGCTACATAACAATTCCCTTTGCAAAGATTTTACTTCCACACAACTGCTTTGGTGCATGCAAAAAAGCACACCTACCGGTATGGAAAAATTAATGAGTAGAAATTAGTAAGTAGAAATTGTGAAGCATTGCTCTTGTAGGTGAACGTCAATGAGGCTGAGGGGTTGAATAGCAATAGGACATAGTTTGCTGAAATAAATGAAGAGTCCGCGTTGCAAGGTGAATAAAGTGTTATTTTTATCTCAGCCATTCTCTGAAGATCTGTGCTGTCCTTTCTGCAGCTAGATCATAATGGAAAATTTGACCTTTCAGCATCCTTTTCCCTAAATTTCTTTTGATAAATATTTCATTTTAATACACAATGCTTAGCTCAGTAGCCCATTCTCAATTTTCAAGAGACAGGTTAGTAACATGGGCTCTCATGCCCTGGTCTTTCAAAGGGAGATGAATTAAAATTCACTATTGCAGTTAACTTTCTGGAAAAAAAAAAGAGAAAAGAATGGTGAAGTGGCAGCATATGGGCAAATGAGAGAAGGCTGTGAATCAGGAACTGGTGGGTCCTAATTACTGTTTTTGCTGCTGGTTTGATTTCAAATGTTGGGCATGTGAAAGTCTTTCTGCCTCAGCTACTCAGTCTCTGCAGTGTGAAGCACAGCTGTAGTCTTCAAAAACAGCTCGTGAATTTTTATTTATGAGTTTAATCGGGTCTTCCTTGCCAAAGTAGATGCATTGGGCCCACTGAAAGCAGCATTGAGATGGAGTGGTGTGGGCAACACTCATGGGAGGGCTGCGTGGCTGTTCTTGTACTGCTGTTCTCTGCCTGCGCTGGAACCAGGGCAGCAGATGCTCCACAGGTAGGGCCAGCTTGTGCCCTTGCACTTCTCCTGATCCCTGCCTCCCCTCTCAGGCTTGCGGGCTCATAAATATAATGATTTCAAATACGATGGTTATAAAATATAACACAAAGCAACTATTAGTTATGAACTGTTTTCATTTTCACCTCCTAAACCCTAAAACACATTGCAGGCGTTCTAGTATGTCATGACGCCTCATTCAAAACCAGTAGGGACAGAAAATTAAGTCTTGTTAGATTACTTTGAATATAGAATTTTATCTCCC
This sequence comes from Laterallus jamaicensis coturniculus, assembly GCA_022605575.1. NCBI lineage: Eukaryota > Metazoa > Chordata > Aves > Gruiformes > Rallidae > Laterallus > Laterallus jamaicensis. The sequence goes on from JAKCOX010000001.1 coordinate 91,894,975, forward strand.
CCATATGATGCTATTTATCAATCAGAATAGCTAGATGGAGAATTTAAAACATAGAGGAAGAGATGCTCCCAGTAATAAAGTTACTGCAATGTAAAGACTAGATTTAGCATGCAGACAGCAAAATCTCTTGATAATTGCAACAACTTACCAACACTTGGAGAAAAAGTTGTGCAAAAGAAACAAAAGCATGAAATAAGGGAAACAATCCACTTTTCATTTAAATTGAAGTAATTTTAAGATAAAGTGGTAGCACAAGTATTAAGAAAAATGTTGCTATTCAACAAATCTGTACTTTACTACAAAGCCTAGTTATTTACCTTTGACTAGGCTATCTGCATAGGATCATTTGAATTTGTTTCTTTTATCTGCTGTCATAGTTTCAGTTTGCACTGAAGGTGGTGATGAGAGAGATTTTCAGCACAATTAAAGCTAACAGTATTATTCCTGCAGTAAATAAAATGGGAAGAAATTTGACTACTTAAATACAGTATGAAAAGACTTGTGTTACATTTAAAAGACAACAGGCATGGTGCTATAGAATAGCAATCTCATATTTCACTGTCCTGTGAGATAGATCTCTTTTTGAGGGAGGAGGGGGTTGGAAAATAGGCAAACATAAATTGATTGAGTTATTTTCTATTTCCATGTAAGAATCGCTCACATCTAGACTATATTTAATATAATGACATTACTATATATGCTATCGTTAGTCCTACACTATGGTACTATCCTGCTCAAGGCAATATCTAAATTCCGTTTCCATGGCACCGTTTACTTCCCCGTGCCCCTTGTTCTATGCGCAGTACTAGAAAACCCTGAGAAATGTTGCATCGTTGTACAAAACCAAGCTATCATCATAAGCTGTGGGAAGGTGTTTCTTGATTTCTGGGACCAGTGTGTGTTGGAGAGTTTTGTCATCACCTGTAACCAAACTGCTACATTTTATTCACAACCCTGTAACACCCTTCCAGCCCAGCTGTATCATGATGGATTCAAAGGGAAACCCTGCAAGCTATATAGAAGCATAGAATCACAGGATCATGAAGATTGAAACACGTCTTCAAAATCATTAAGTCAAATCATTAACCCTTGTCCTGGGTTCAGCCCAGCAACAGGCTATGTTACCCTTGAGAGTATTCCATACCAATTGCATCATGATCAGGCGGTTCCCTCCCCACCCCGCCCTGCAGGGGCGACTCCGGACCTGGGCATGGGAGGTTCTGGTCTGGGCAGGCGCAGTGCCAGTTCCGGGTTCTTTCTCTTTCTCTTTTGGATCGGCGCGGCAGGCGGTGGTGAGGGGTGCTCAGGGCCACTGGGCTCGGGGAGTGCTGCGTTCGGGGCTCTGAATCTGAATCGGTTCGGGCACGGCTCAAATTACATAGTGGGGTGAGAGGTTTGCACTGTATATAATAGCACTGTAGCTAGCTGTTTTCATATCTTTTCCTGTTGTTTAGTAAACTATCCTTATCCCAACCCGCGGGCCTTTGGGTTTCTTTTTCTTCCTTGCGGCTCCTCAGTTCCCTCCGTTCGTTCATCCCCCACCTCTTAAAGAGGCAGGGGACTTTTTTCTAACTTTTGTGGCCCCCAGCTTTTCAGCTGAGGGTAAAACCACAACAGCCCTATACCAACAAACCACTAAATCAACTCCTAAAGCACCTTGTCTAGCCATTTTTAAAACACCCCCAGGGATGCCGAGTCTACCACCTCCCTGGGCAGCCTGTTCACCACTCTTTCAGTGAAAAAATGTTTCCTAATGCACAATCTGAACCTCCCCTGGTGCCACTTGAGGCCATTTCCTCTTGCTATATTGCTAGTGACTAGGGATGAGAGGCCAACACCTGCCTCACTATGAACTCCTGTAGCTGTAGAGAGTGATATGGTCTCCCCTCAGCCTCTCCTCACAAGACCTCTTCTCCAGACTCCTAATCAGCCTAACTGCCCTTCTCCGCACCCTCTCCAGCACCTCGATGTCCTTCCTAAACTGTGGTGCCCAAAACTGCACACCATACTCAAGGTGCTGCTTCACCAGGGCTGAGTACAGGGGCAAGATCTCCTCCGTGGTCACTGCTGGTCACACTGTTCCTGACACAGGCCAGGATGCAATATAGATGTCCAGTTCTAGGCTCCTTACCATAAGGACATTGAGGTCCTTGAGCGTGTCCAGAGAAGGGTAACCAGGCTGGTGAAGGGGCTGGAGGGCAAATCCTATGAGGAGTGGCTGAGGGAACTGGGGCTGTTTAGCTTGGAGAAGAGGAGGCTGAGGGGAGACCTTATCACCACCTACAGCTACCTGAAGGGAGGTTGTAGAGAAGTGGGTGATGCTCTCTTCAGCCAGGTGACAGGTGATAGGACAAGGGGAAATGGCACAAAGCTGCACCAGGGCAGGTTAAGATTGAACATTAGAAAAAAAGAGTTGTCAGGACCTGGAACAGGCTGCCCAGGGAGGTGGTTGAGTCACCTTTCCTGGATGTGTTCAAAAAAAGTGTAGATGAGGTACTTAGGGATATGGTTTAGTTTAGGATGAGAATGGTTGGACTTGATGATCTTCAAAGGTCTTTTCCAACCTTATGATTCTGTGTGTGTATGATTACCAAGTAGATAAGAAGTACTAACTACAAGCTGCAAGCACATGCATAAACAATGTTCAGGAACATTCCCAGGCTCTGCTGTGTAGTCAGATAAATTGTTAGATTGGTATGCAACATGGTTTTTGCCTGTACCACCTAACAAAGAAAGTGTCCAAAGGCATTTCCAGCACTGTCACCTGGGATCAGAATCTTGCAGGGAGACAAGCAGACCTGCGCCATTCCCATCGGATACTTGCTGTGCAAGCAGTCATGCACAGAGGCAAGTTTTGGAGGCTGATGCATTTATTAACAAAAGGTAGATCAGACCAAGTCAGCTGGTTTCACTGCCCAGCACCATTCCTGGGTATGTTTAGTTTACTTGCGTAGATATAGCTACAACACCCACCCCATGCTGGAATGTTAAGGGTGGCAAATAGTTCTAACAGCCACCTGACCATGGTATATAAAGGCATAAAACTTCTAAGCATCTGACTATAATTTGTTCTTTTTTGCAAAATATTATGGGTGAGATTTAATTCCTTACTAACTGCACACTTAATGAAGGCATCTGAGCTGCAACACATGGAAAGATTTATTTGATACAGTCAATGGAGTCTCCACTGCGAGCTAAGACTCCACCGATGAGACCTTCAATGACTGTAATGGGCACTTAGACATCTAGTTTCCCTGTAGACACCTATATTTGACATTTTAATCCTGAACTGAGTTCTGCCCGACACATTTGTGCTTACCAGCATTACTTAAGTTCATTCGAAACATACCAACACTAGAAAAACAGAGTAACTGTATTGATTTCAAAACTGTAAGTGAAGCTAAAGAACCAGATGATAACTCAAGAAAGCATGGGTTTAATTTATATGTGAAATGTCATTTCATCTTTGGTGTACCATCTTGGATAACTTTAAAGCTGGGTACCTTGGTGTGCCTACCTCAGCTGAGGTGTGTGTTTCATTTAAAACAGACTGGAGCATATTCCAGCTCCCATCAATGTAGAGGAACAAGAGCATGGGGAAAGCAGTTCCCTCCCTCTAGCATGCAGATGGATGGAGCAACTACAAGAGACAACTGGGAAGCACTCAAAATAAATGATGCATGCCCTCTATTTGTCTAACTCTCTCCCTTTTGGTGAGGATAGAATCTGTTGATTCTCTTTCATCTCTTTCGTTTCAAACTCCTTCCTGGTTGCTAGGAAGGTAACGAGTAAGGCAGAACTCATTCGCTGACAGTAGCCAAGAAGAACTTGGAGTTCTTCCCTTTCCCCTTCTCTGTTTGCTCTATACTCCATTCCATCCTGTCCACATCTTTCCCAGACTTCCTAGTCAGGGAAATTTATATCTGATGCATCATTTGATACATGATAATTGCATAATTGTTTTGTAAACAACCCTAAAATTGAGAAATGGTAGATTGGTTGTTATAATTCTTATGATTAGGAGCTATTCCTGCTGGAGATACCAAAGCCTAAGTTATTCACAGTATCCAAGTGCTGTTTTTTAAAATGTATTGATTTTCATAATAAATAATTTTAAAAATTATTGTGAGAGAGAGCTAGCTACTTGTTACTATTTAACTGTTAAAATGATCTTAGCAAGTATTTCTTTGATGACTATCACCCGAAGCATTTAAAAGATTTATATATGAGAAGCATGTGTTTAATCAGTAAAACCAGCTGACTTCATATTATTAACAAAGGCTCAACTTACATTGACTGATTTTAATTTCCCCTTTATTGAAGTTAATTTATTGCTCAAATGATTTTGTAATTCCTAAAATGATATTGCAAGTGTCTGACTGTGACTGGGCAAACATATTTATATATATTATAACACTTTTTTATTGATAATACTTTTCAAATATATTGCAATGTGTGTTCGATATAGGCTATATAGCAATTTTTAAAATGACAGAAAGAATAAAACATTTTTAGTGTACACTCTTCCAGTTACCCTATGAGTAAATAGTTTAGAGGGCTAGTATACTCCTCAATATATGCATGTCATGCAATTCAGTGACAGGAGTGCATGGTTATCACATTGACAGTTTGTCATATATTTGCCTTCAGAAATTTACGCTTCCTATAATGAGAATCCTAACCATTTTGTTATGTTTGGCACAAAGCACTTAAAAGCCTGGAGAACAACGTGAGATAAATACCCGTGATGGTGTAGCTTTTCCCCACTATACTCGGGAAAACTCAGCTGTGCTACAGCTGTTACCAAACTATTGATAAAGAAACCGAGCTCTCCCCCTCCATTCCCAAGCTTCATTTATAGATCTTACATTGTTACTTTTCATCAGACCCAAAATTTTGGCATGTGGAAAATATTATTAACATGGTAATAAATGTAATATGTACTAAATTACATACTGTTTCAAAATGCATCTTCCAATTGTTTTGTTTTTTCTTCTTGCCTTTTCTTTTCTAATAGAAATATGAGACTGAAAGCTGTGGAGATGAAAAGGATCTCAGAAACTTTCTGTGTCAGTTTCCTTTTGTACAGGCATTAATTACTGCCTGCTTCCTCTCTGTGCACAACTGTATATACACTTGTATTACCCTCATGAAGTTCACACAGCTGCCCAGAACTGGTGATGTTCTGAAAAGAAATACGGTTCACATCCTTGTTCTGGCACTAGTATGTATGTGAGCAATCAATTTAAGCAATCATTTTGACAAAACCTTCCTACTTCAAACATAAGAGAAATCGCTTTCAGGGCTAGATTTCCAAGGGGATCTAGATTCTCAAATCTGTTCTGACTACACACAGACATAATATAAACGCTGCCCATCTATCTAAGCAGGATCAATTCATCTATCTACCTAAGTAAGAGCTGAAAGATTTTGATCTCAGATACACACTATGTAACTACCTCTAATGTCTAATCTTTAAGCAAACATTTTGTCACTAATTCTGCTCATTTCGAACATACTGTACTAGGTAGTGTGTAGGAAGCACCTAAACTGCCTCAGGAGACAGAAGGTAGGCATTCTTTCACCAATTTAATCTACTCCCTCAAACTCTATTTCTAATGTTGTGCACCGAGCAGCCCTCTCAAGATATCTATATAATTTTCTATCTTAATATGTAAATGCACTAAATATTACCCAACAATTATTGTTCAGTGAACCAAGAAACAAATAATTATTATAATAATACCTCTCTCCAATATGTACATCTCTCTTCATCAGCACATCAGTTTATCTCAGATTTCTTGGAGGAACAGTCAGTGTCATTATTCACAGTTTATGAATTAGGAAACAGTAAAGAAAGGCTTTTTTGCCTGAAGTCATGCAACAGGCTACTTTAATAACCAGGTCTCCTGAATCCCAGGTTAATGCACTATTCAGATAAGCTATGAGCACAAAAGAACTGTTAAAGACAGAAGCAATGAACCAGTTGCTCTTCATAGACTAATAAACAGTCTCTAGTTATTTCTTTGTTTCAACAGACAAATCTCACAAAAGGATTCACTCTTGCACTTTCATGTCAAATGGAAATCTGTGATTTGGGATGCTTTCCACCGAGATGAAAAAGAAGCATAGGAAAACTCAGTTAAGGTAATTTTGTATTCCAAAATCCTTTTAACATCCCATCTGAGACACACAGTATTCAGGCTTTTATAGGAAAACCAGACAGTTGAGCTCCAGAAGTGTCTGTGTCTCACACACATTTCCACCAAAACAATTTGGCTCATTCAATGTCTGAATAGTTATTTATAAGCAGACATGTGTTCACTTGTCCATCCTGCATAGTTTATGTTTGTAAGATATGAAAAGCAATTAGCATGGTGATGAGTCTGAGCTAATAAGCCTATTGCAAAGGAAGGTATATTAGCTTAGGGACAGCATGGTGTTAGCCACATTTAATCAGCTTTCATTTGCCCTGGAGCAGGACAGAGCAATCTTACGTCTATCTAGAAAATAGACTTTTAGACCCAGAACCAACAACTAGCTCCCTCAGCTTCATACAAAGTTGTTCATGATATTGCAGCAACAGCACCTCCAACCTGATGCTTCCAGATGTAGTGCTGCAGTTGCAAAACACTGAGCACAGGGTACATACAAAGAGGTGAACTGAATAAGCTACACAACAACGGAGCCTACAATGGCTGCTTTTCAATGAGTACTTGCAAAACTAGTTTAGAGGTGGCTCAGGATGCGTATGTGATGTGCAGTGACATTAGAATAGTATAGACACACTAAGTCTCAATTTTAACATTTATTATCTGGATACAGCATCCAAATTACTACTTCAGTACGTCACTTCGAATTTTGATAAGGTGATTAGTCTTGGCTGACTGCTTCAAAGAGTAACTGTCCTTTGAAGTGATTTTGAGCTTTTGCACACTTCCCTGTAAAACACCTATTACAGCCATTTCCAGGAACCATATGAGGATAATACACATAAACTTTGTCTTGAAGCCTCAAATCCATCTTGAGACATAAAAATACAGGTCTTGCTGAAGTCACTGAGTTCCATATGTTCCTCACACAAATCAAAGGAAAAGACTGGGCAACCTGGTCTAGTGGAGGGTGTCCCTGCCCAAGGCAGGAGGGTGGAACTTGATGGTCTTTGAGGTCCCTTCCAACTCAAAACAATCTGTGATTCTGTGACTCCAAACCCTGAGCCTGCTATTGCACACATCTCTAAAGCTCCACCCTGATTATGTGTCACCTATTTTCTGTCCTCCAAAGAAATTTCCCTACAAAACTTTCAAGAAATATGCTACAGCACAGACCTGTTATAGCCAGCCTGTATAATATACAGCCTAAATAAACCCGAAATGTCTGCATTTAGAATGACATATGTACCTGATTATGCATAGAAAAGCACCTATGACTTGAAAGTATGAAGATAACACGTTTGAATAACCCTCAGTGGTCAATGAGAGGACATTTAAGTACTGCCTTCAGCTGTTTCCTCAGGTTTTCCACCTGAATGGCATTTTACCTGAGTCTGCAGGAGTCCCAGAACAGAAGAAAAGACTATTACTGACTCTAAGTGCAGCATACATATCTCCCACACATGACATGGTAGGACAGCAGTGGTGTTCAGTGTTTGCCAGTAAGAAATGGACTATAGGGAATTTGTGGCTATGAGGACTTTCCTCTGGGTTAAAAAAGAAAAATCCCAAAGCAGCTGCTGGACAACGGCCTCAGTAAAGTGATGTTTCTGACTATTCTTCTCATTGCATTTTTTTTCCTTTTCTCCCCACATTCTCCCAAAAATACATGCATATACATACACCGCCTTAATAAATTCAATTGATTAAATCCATCAAATTTTGCATATTCAGTAGGAAAAAACGGTCTAAAACTGTTTCTGAAAAATTAATAAGGAAATCTAGCTATCCAGCCTCTTCTTCCTCATAAATAATATTTTTAAAATGAGGTTTGGGTCTTAATTTTAATCTTCATCAGAGCAAAATTAAGACATTTCAAAATTTTTCACAAGGAAGATGAGATGTGAATACTACTATTAAAGAACAGCTAAAAGGTCAGATGTCCCACTTAGTGCCTATACTCTGCTTGCTTTGATGCAGGGACTTAATTCTGCATCAGTCAATGGCAGCTCAGTACCCTAACCACCAGGCTAATGTTATTTTTCACTCCAGTTAGAGCTGTTCCATCTTGTTTAAATAATTAAGCATCCAGGGACTCATGGAGAGTATGTCTCGAATCCAGTGACCAGGGAATCTGCCTGGTAAATTGACCTGTTGATCTGATAAGAAAGCATTCTGCAAAGATATTTTAGTCAATTTACCCCTAACAGAACAGGACAAAGTTGTTTTGGTTTGGTCTTTTTTCTTCTCCATCTCTGCATCAATTCTCTCAATAGACACCTATCTCCTGATCCAGCACTGGTTGATGTCTGCCACATTTGCAAAGTGTAACAATATGTTTGCCTAATATAAAATGGACTTAACATTAGTTTTTTATATATATATACACCTATATATACACCCTGAAATGGATTTAAAGCAATTACTTCTGAAAATCTTGTTATGACTGGGTTTGGAAATGGACTAAGGAAAACTGCATATATATACAATTGCAAAGTGCACACTTTATACACTTATGTACACTTCCTTGGTGTATGCTAATAAAGTCTGTACATAGAATTTCCATCTCACATTGTACCAATTACCAAAAACTAATCTTGAGGAGTATGCAGAATGCTTTAGCAGAGAAACCCATTAGAACTGGAGGGCCTCCGTAGGGTGGAGTTGTGGGTCACAGAAGTTGTTTGCTCCTGCAATAGGCACCACTGTATTCAACACTTCTTGAATTGTATTAAGTAGGAAAAATATCAGACACAGTATAAGAATCACATCTTTGCAGTAAGATAAAAAGTTTGGTAAAGGATTGCCAACCTGTTCCTAGTCAGATCAATGCGATGAATGAAAAGGAAACATGCTCACTCTGCCAGCCCCACTTAAATGTCTCTGCTCTAAGTAAAAAACTGAAAAAATGCATAGCCCACATTTATGCCATCATAATGTCTACTTTTTCCAACATCTTTAACTGTAAATTCATAAAGAAGACTGGGGCAGGGAGGTAAATGTTGTTCCAATTTGCTCCACAGGGTTTACTTGCAGCCCACTTGCTGGGATGGGCTGAAGCCTTCCCAAGTGCCTCTCACCAGGCAACTCCTGGCCATGACTTGAGGTTCTATCTCAGCCACATTTTGGATGAGGTAATGCTGCCCTAAGAGGGGGCTGCTCAGCCACTTACTGTGGCCCATTTTACTTACTAAAATGGATTACGCGACATGGGTTAAGTAGGTACAACTGACAACTTTTGGAGGGCTGTGCATAGTTCAGGGATTTGAGATACTTGTTGCCAACAGCCTGCTTTATTACCCGGCCATTGCAGCTTGGTTTCAAGTGCAGCTACGTATGCCTTGGGTAAGAACTGGTGACCTGGTGCTGAAAGCTCCAGAAAGCCTAAGGGGCAGCCTGTCCTTTCTCCTGCCTTCCTGCCCACCATGCCTGCAGCCAAGTCAGGCTGTTGCATAAGGCCACAGCTGGGAATCAGGGTCTGCATCCTCCCAGCTTTAGGTCTCCCATTAGCCACTGATCTCTTGTCTCCCATGCTACAGTGAGGATAAACTAGAACATGCTGAAGTAAAGTTAAAAAACACAGCCCTAAAAAGTCTATACAAATTCCAGGCCTGATATCCTGGGCAGATTTTATAAGCCTCTCCCTATTATTTTTCCTCATCCTGACTGCTGGCTATGTGCAGTGGTTCTGGAAGTGGCACGAGGCTCAAGCAATGCAGTGGTTGCCATGGAAAGAAGCTCGAGTTTGCACTTTATTTATTTAATTTATTTCTGAATGGCAGTGTGCTGCAGTATGTAAAATCTGCATGACTGACTAGCATGCCGGATACCATGAACCTGGGGCTGTATTTAAGCATAGACTGCCTTTTGAAAAGTGCAGTAAAAAACCTGAGCCTAATTTGCAGCTGATTATATTTCTTTTTTGGGACTGGATTTCCCTGGAGATGCATGTCTGAAATGCCCACTGAAGCAGAATTAACACTTACCTCAATTAAATCACGACTTTTTTTCCTGATACAAAGACACCTTATGTCAGTGCTGTTAAATATGCAATTTCAGTGAGACTTTCAGGAGTGAGTGAAGGATGGTCTTTTTATCCCTGTTTTATTTATTTATATAAAACCCAAAATCACGTAGAGTCATTCCTGCCTCCATGAAAAGGACAGAATTTTCAGACCAACATTTATAATTAATTAGCAATGAAAAATGCTACTGAATTCTATCCTTCAGCGTTACAGTAAATCTTTTTATGTTGAAGTGTCACAGGAGAAATGTACCAATATGTGAAGGTCACTCTCTTTTCAGGCTCACTAAATCCAGTGGCGCCAAAGCAGTGTGCAATTGCTGGTTAAAAAAGCTGTATAGGATAATGAATCTCTTTGTCCCTCTTTCACCCGCCTCCCCCCAACTTTTTGAAGCTTGTAAAATGGTCATTCTTTGAAACTAAAACCCACAGGAAGAGGGTCATTAAAAAAAGGGGGAGAAAGACTAATTGTTAAAAATTTATTTATTTATTTAAAATCAAATGAATCATGAGCAAGCTGAGGTGGTGAACATGGGAGGTAGACTTTGATCTGTCTGGATACCCTTTTATATAGAAAACAAATACAGGTTTTCTATATCCATTCCTTCATATAAATAAGCTAAAATAAAACATTTACAGGAATGTAGTACACTGGGTGTAAGTAGCGATCTTAAAATCTCTGTTTCTGTCATTTGGCAGACTCAACTCTAGTCCCTCATCCACTGTTTTGTGCATTCTCTGCTGCCTGGGGAAAGAGGCATGCAAAACAGCCATAGGAGTTCTGCAGGCCGAGCACTATGTCTTTATTCTTATTTTCCACCCATTATATAGTGCCAAGTTGCTTTGAAAGTGCTAGCTATCTTTTAATTGGTTTTGTAGGTATTATGCAGTTTAGTCATATGCGCTGATGATTAATTAAGCCAGTTCATATCTGCATTTAAATTCAAATCTAAGGAACAATATTAAATTTTTTCCTTCTCTACAAGATGAAATAGAGGAATAATCAAAGGATAAAATAATAGAAAAAGATCTTTTTCTTAGTTATAAAGGGATGGAAATTAATAGATTGGCTCTGATTGGCGACTTTGCACTATAAGTTATTTAATGATCCACACACTTGAACTGTATTATAGAATTAATTTAGAAGTAATACCTTTCATTAGCACAAGGTATGTATTTGCATTATGTCAAGAAAGTAATATCAAGCCTTCATTGTTATTCGGTCCTTACCTAAGAAGGTCATATGGCCTGTTGTCCCTGTGTGGGAGTGCAGACCCATAATCCAGCACTACGAAAGTTAACATTGAGGAGTCTTACACGAGCGAACTAAGCCTGTCTCAGTCCCTGGAAGAGTTCGTCAACAAAATGTCAGTTGTAACAATATTGGAGACTGCAGAAGGAAAGAAACCCACTTAATGCATATGAATATTTTATTATACCACATGTCACTTGGTGTGACCTACATTTTAGAAATTATATCCTTCCTGAGCTCTACCATCACCTAAAAATCACAGGCCAGGCAGCTGATTTCTGTCTGAATTTCCACTAAGGCTTGGTATTTCAGAGCCCCTCATGATGAGACATATCGACAGCATGGGGTGCAGCACAAAGCCCTCTCACGCCACAGGCGGGATTCCTAATCCTCAGCAGCTGGTTGGCAGCTTCACACGCTCTTTCCATTCTCACTCTGAATCCCCCACCACATATCCATCCTTCCCTGATGGCCTCCCACTCCTGGGGCAGGCATGGAGAACCGAGGGGTGACACCCACCACCTGCGGAGCGGAGCTGGCCCGTCTCTGCTGTGGACTCCCATTTCAGAGTCCGTCCCTATGTATAGTGGTACTGACAGTAAAAATCACCACCCCATGAAAAAGCCCTGGCTTCAGTTTTCATTACTTACTTTAATCTTTGAGAAGCAGAGCCTAACATTTGATTTCTCTACGCTATGCGTACAGAGCTCAGTAGTGTGCAACCAGCTGCAAAACAGAGTTTACTCCTTGAAATTGGAAATAGGAGGTTTCTAGGCTTTCCCTGTACCAGTTGCTAGAGCAGGAAACATGTCAGCTTAAAAGAACATCAGTAGTCTTGAACAGATTTTTTTTCAAGGTCTTTTTTTTTACTTCTCCCTAATACCAGAGTGGCATCCACTTGGGCCTTCAGAAGTACACTGTGCTGTTACAGAATGGCAACTCGAAAAGGGTTAAATGCATTAGCCACCCTATTCAAGAAAAGAACAGGAGTGAAAAATGCAACTCCTCAGACCAACCTGTAAAGCAATCATATCAATCAATAAGGAAACCAGGGACTACTTCTTAGAAGATGACAGGAAAAAAATTATCCCTAACTCCAAGTAATATTTATTTGCCAAACAAATTCAAGTGAGTTCTTTGAAGGGGTGACCAAGAAAATAGATGATAGAAAGATGATGAAAGCAATCTGTCTGTATTTCACCCAGGCGTTTGATAAGCTGCCACATCAGAAATTGGTGGAGAAATGAGAAGGCAGGAATAAGTACTGTATTGACATCATTGATTAAGAACTGGCTGTCAGCCCAAACCAGAAAATGTTAAGCATTTAGGGTAAATCACTAAAAGGTTAAAAGGCAGAGGTCTTTATGCTGGCAGGATCCAACACCTGGGTACATCCTGAGATATTTTTTACTGTATTTTACATATGAATTCTTAGGGTTTATTTCAAAGGAAAAGAAAGTAGATGAAGGGAAACTTTAGAAAGGATGACTTCTAACTTCTGTGACTGCTACTACAATCAATAAATGTATCTGGACTCTACATGTATTTATTTTCTCCTTGTATTTTATTTAACAGCATTATTCTTCCTCACATTGCAGAAGTAATTCTCTCTGAAGAACACACAAAGAGATTAGAAAAATGTGGGGGAGGGGAATCTATCTTTTGAATTCAGCAAAAATAAAAGCAGGTTACTAAAAATTATTTTTATGCCTTAGGATCAGGTCCATGCTGTATCTGCTGCACAAAACACTCAGGAGGACAAACTGTAATCTCTTTTTCATTGAAGTAAATGGAAAACTCACATTGGTCTTAATAAACCACACACAAACAGATTTAATTCCTGCTCCTTACCCAAAGGCATCCCAAACTAAAGCCCAGGCAGTGGGAAACATTCAGTGTGGCTGCAGAGCCAATTGAAAGGCAAAGTTCAACATGAAGCCAAATATAAAAAATTCAGGAAAAGCTTGGGTTTTGTTCTAACTTGAAACAGAAAGAATTAAGTGAAGAAGCATGAGACTCTGCTGAGAGTCAAACCAAAGGACGTGTTTGTACAAGACCTTTTTCACTGCGCTCTCTTTGTATGATTCTGCATTTGATTGTGTGCAATTGCAGCATTTCAGTTTTTAAGAGACGTTCATAATCCAGGATCAGATCTTGTATGACCTGTCAGGTTTTTTTAATAACTTATCTTTAGTTTACGTTTAGACTTCAGGTAAAATGGGAAGTCTAAAAAGATTAAAGCAATCATGACATTCTAAAGCAAAGAAGTGCAGTTGCCTAAAACAAATATCTTCACTTTTTCCTATCTTAATAATACATGTATAAAGCATATTAAGAACTACAAAACACAAACATGTCACACTTCTTTCTCTACTGCAGTGTTTCAAGTAACTGATGGCTCATGAATAACAGCTTCAAAAGCCATATGAGGATACACTTCCCACTACCTCAGCAACAGAAAGAGCTTTAATCTAATCTCAAAATGATACGTTTACAGAAGTATTACTTAGAAATAAAAGTCTAATCAGTATCCTAAAAGACCCATATATAATGTAATTTTTTATGTACCTTTGCACAAGTGAAAAGACAGTGGATGTAAAAATTATGTTATCGACTGGTTTGGGTTGGAAAGGGACCTTGAAGTTCCAGTTCCAATCATGCCATGGGAAGGGACACCCTCCACTAGATCAGGTTGCCCAAAGCCCCATCCAATCTGGCACAGAGATTTCCAAATTTGGTGTAGCTCAATATACAAAGGTTATTAGACTACAGAAAGCAGGATTTTTTTGCCCTCCTTCCCTTCCTGTTTTCCCCACCGAATATGAGGAATGCTTCTCTACCAGAATCCTATGGAGTTGCCGCAGTCTAAACACGTATTATCAACAGCAACACAAATGCTATTTCTGTCGAAAAACAAAGGAATAACTGTGATCACTCTCCCATAGTAAAATTGGCAATGTTGGGCAGGTAATGGCACTGATTATATTCCTTGTCTGGTCTGTACTACTGTTATTTAGCTTGCCTTTTCTGACTGGCAGCAGGGAGAAAAGAAAGAGGCAGCTCTTTCTCATGACCATATAGTGCCCTCATCGTCAGTTCATAACAGCCCTCACTGTTAGCCAAGCTTCTGCAAGTACACAATCCTAAAGTCCCTCAACTCAGTGCAGTTACAATGACCTATACTCAATGCAGAATTCCTCCAAGAAAGCAGTACCTTCTATCATCCCTCGGCTGTGACAGTGCTTCTTAGCAGGAACAATTTCAAGCAATGTAGAAAGAACACCCGCAACTCTTGAAAAATAACAGTAATACCAGAAATAAAGTAGATCATATTATTGGCCTGATCTTTCTGTCTTCACTTATGATACTTTAGGATAAGAATATCAAAGGGTACAAACAAGCAGCTTGTAAGTAATAATGATACAAAGCAAATAATACAAATCTGAGTTATTCCGCTTGCTTGCTTTCTGGTGTAGAAAGTTGGATGGAGTTGACCAAATGAATATGAGGATTCAGCTCAAATTACCACAAAAGCTCTTTCAGAAAAATCAGACTTTTCATTTGGATCCTTCACCTCCCTGTACAAAGTGTGTCATTTTTAATGAAAGGCTTTGTGAAAGACACTGAAAAGTAACAGAGTAACAATGTAAAAAAAAAAAAAAAAAAAAAAAAAGCCTAAGAAGATGTTACATCTGGTGAAAAACTTTGAGGTACTATTGTTGCAAATAATGCACATCTGCTTTAACAAAAAGGTGGCTGAGGCATTTTAGTCCCAGGACACTTTTTGTTTTTTTTTAAACCAAGCCATTCCACCCTTAGCTTCTGGTTTGGGTTTATATAAGCTTTAGGGTGATTCCAGCTAGAACACCTCTTCTGGAATTTGAGTGCTAACCCTAAGAGAATGAATATAAATCCTTCTCCAACATACAGCCGGGCTATAGAGGCAGAATTATATTGGCCTTAACACATAAAAGTAGTGCTTGTATTTGTCTCAAAACTTGCAGAAACATCTCTAATCCTGTATTACTTGAAAAGCTTCAGATTTTTATGTGAATGCATACAGGCATACATTTTTAAAAATGCAGAGAACAATGTTTTTATAGATTCTTTATGAGAGAGGTTATCCTATAGGACTGAAATTTGCTGTGAGCAAGTTTCTAATTTGATGAGAAAAGGAAAAAGCATTCCCCCAAAACAGCTAGTGTAGCCACAGGGCGAAACTGTAGTTCTTGAGTATTTCTCAAAGCACCAGTCTTGTCTTTGTGTGCAGGTATTTGCATTTCTTCAGTGTCTTTCACTAGCATATCTAAATCCTAATACAACATCTACTCTGCCTGTGCTGAGATGGGTGGATGTTTCAGGACAAGGATCCATATCTACCTTGATACTTTTTATAATGTATGCTTCAAATATCCCATGTGTTTCCAAAATTCTTTTGAGTATGTTGTGATCCTGGCCTAAAGCATTACTGCCTCACCCCATATGAATTCTCTGAGTTGTATTATGAACATCTGTAGTGAAATCTTGTAAATTTAATAAAATGTTACAGTTCAAGGTTTAAACTACAATTATTCATACCCAAGATGCTTCCTTAATACTCAGCCCCAGTGCTGTTCTCACCAGTGCCTCAGTAATGTAAATACATTTGTTTAACATCAGCTTGGGAGTTCACTGAGTCTCATTTAAATCCTAGAAACATTGATGGGACTATTTTCATTTATTTCAGCATTCTTGGGACCGGGCCTTTAGAAATTTAGCCACATAATACTGCTTCTAGAAATAATCACTTATCAGTCCATCTGGAACAGTACTCAAATGCAAAGTACGATAATATCTGTATCTGAAATACTCAATTCCAAAGACACTTTAATTGAAGTGGAAACAGCTGCATAGCCAGAAACATCCCAGTATACTGACTAAATACTAATCATGAACTGGAAACATACTGTTTTCAGTGAGAATACCACAAATGCGATGCATTAATATTCATGAGGATCACGTGTATTATTAGAATAATTAACCCCTTTTCATATATCCATAGCTATGGGTTTGGATAGGTGGACTACACTTTAGAATCATAGAATGGTTTGGGTTGGAAGGGACCTTAAAGATCATCCAGTTCCAATCCACTTGTCATAGGCAAGACCCCATCCAACCTGGCCTTGAACACCTCCAGGAAGGGGGCAGCCACTGATTCCCTGGGCAACCCGTTCCAGTGCCTCACCATTCTGATGGTGAATAGAAAATCAACCGGACAGCTGAGTTTGTACTGTTGTGATCACTATTAAAAAGTTCATCTGGTGGCTGGGTATTACTGGCATCTCCAGAGGTTAATCTGCAGTCAGTACTATTTAACATCTTCATTAATGTCTGGATGACGGCCAGAGTCCACCATCAGCAATAGTATAAGTTTAGGGGGAAAGGTGAGCATGTTGGAACTTAGGACTGCTATTCAGAAGGACCTGAGGGGCTAGAGAAACAGTCTGATAATATTGGTTTGACATTAAAGACAAATGCCAAGTCCTGCACCTGGCATGGTGCATCCTGTTGCAGTCGAGGGTAGTGGCAAATGCATTACAAAGCAGCGCTGCAGAAAAGTACTTCTGGTTCCTGGTGGATACCGAATTGAATGTTTCTTAAGAGAGCATCTTTGAGGGCAATTAAACATTGGAGCAAGTTTTCTAGGAAGGCTTCAGATATCTCCATCCTTAGAGATGTTCAGAACTTGGCTTTACAAGGCCCAGAGCAACTCCAGGCTGTCATGGCTTTGAGCAGGACTTGGACCAGGTGTTCTGCAGAGATCCTTTACAATTTACATTATTTTCCGATTCTAGATTTTAATAGCCTGCTCATAAAAATATGGAATACTACAGATTTATACTGAAGGTCACGAAAGTATTAGCTCTGTTGCATGCTACATCAACCTTTTGCCATCTTTTATGAGTGAACAGAGTTGCACTTGAGTATTCTTGCATAGCAGCATACCCAGTTCAATTTTTACTTCAGAAAAATAATACATTCTTAAAGCAAGAAATAACTTTGTAAATCTGACACTGCAACAATGACAGTACAGCATGCTCATAAGACAGATATTTCCTAGCTAACAAAATATTCACTAGTGTATGTTTTATATGATTTAGTGACTACCCTCTGCATAGAGCTAGCACACCATGCATAGCATACGCTTTTTGCTCAATATGGTTAATAAATAGTCTTCTATGCATTTGATAACTTAAATTTACTTGTCTAAAAAATTGACACCATATACCCTAAGAAAACATAACCTTGTATAATTTATTTTATACAACATGGCATTGGACAGTATCATGCAATTAAAGGGCATATCTTTGAGTGTACACAGCTCACTCTACTCCTTTCCTCTGCTAACTGACCTGCTTTCAAGTGCACCTCTCCACGAAACTCTGCTTACCATGTTTTCTTTAAAACTGCTTTTTAGCACCCCGTGGATCAGCATTACTTGCAGACTAAATGCGTGGCTGTGCTTTAGTTAACCTGAAGCCTTTGAAGAGAAATTAGAGACTCTACTTAGTGGTAGCTTGGAGGCAGCAAAGTTCTTTGCTATGGAGGTATAACGTGCACTTGCACTTGTGTCACAGCATCTGTATAAATATCAAGCCTGTTCTCTGATGTATGTTTACAATTTATGGCTCTGCATGGTATTCCTTCTGTCTATCACTAAATCCTAGGTGTCATCTTTCCTGTAATTCCTGTGGTTTCCCTCTACTTCATTTTCTTTTTGTCTTTCCGTCTTGCAACAGAAAACGACAAATGAATGTAAGCTATTGTATGACACATTGAGCATGGTTTCATATTGTCTTCATTTTTGTTTATTGTTGCTGCTGTTGTTTTACCATCACTCATTCTAATTGTCCTTCATGCAATGAAAATACATTTATTTAAAAAGAGAGTGAGTCTTGATACCTACTAGGAACCTTTATAGTGCTGTCTAACAGATTAGTACAGTACCACCACCCAGAAATCAAATTTTGGATGTTACCTATGTCCAAATGAAACAAATAAAAACAAATCCTAGCTTTCCTCCAACAGCACGGGGTTGAAAGCCGCCATTCTCTGAAGCACTGCTGGTGAAGCTCTCTACAACTGAATCATTCACCAAAGCTCTTTATTCTTTGAGCTCTCCTAATATGGAAGGCAGTTTTTCTTTAATAAAACTCTATATTAAAAAGCCAAATAAAGTGAGCTTTAATACAGCTGCAGTGGTGTTTATACTTGATTCTGAGGAATTATAATGTGTCTGGTGAGAAGCAAAGTACCAATTGAGATTAAACTTCACATAGACATATTGATAACTGTTCTTCAATGGCCTTCCTTATTTCAATTAGATTTCAAAGGCGTAACAGCAACAAAGTACTGGCTCCAGATATACTAAATAGGATATATTTGAATGTACAGGTTTTGCATGTTGATGGAACATTAGGGATAGATTATTTGCAAGATGAAGTTCTGAATTTCTCTCTTTCTGGAGTTTATTTTTGCTGCACCAGTCATTCAAAACCATATAGTTCACCTGCTGATGGTACATAAAGCTACACAATTTAATTGAGATCACAGCTTTTCCCTCTGAGCACATGTCCAAATTCTGAGGCACATAAAGACTCCAAAGACAAAAATAACTTAACACATTTGAACATTCAGTTTCTATGGAGACAAATAAAAGTAAAATGTCTAATGGGGGTTCTTATTCAGCCTGATGTCTTGCAGATTAGAAGCACTTCTCTAAGCCTTAGGGACGGATATTATTTCATAAATAAATCATTAAAATAAATAAATAAAATAATAAAAAAACCCAACCACCCAAGATCCAAAATCCCATGTTTCTAATATATATTCGTGCATTCTAGTTGTGTAAAAAATTACTGCTGGAAGTCACTTCCCATTCTTCTATTCCCACCCCACGTTACTGCCTTATTGATGTTCTTGAGGTACAGTTTGTGTCATTTTCGGTAGCAAAATTGTTTTGTTGAAACATGAGAAAACTCAAAGCTCTGGACTCTGAGGCTTCTAGCCCTCACTCCAAGGGTTTAGAGAATAATAGCTACAGAGTT
This sequence comes from Laterallus jamaicensis coturniculus, assembly GCA_022605575.1. Lineage (NCBI taxonomy): Eukaryota > Metazoa > Chordata > Aves > Gruiformes > Rallidae > Laterallus > Laterallus jamaicensis. The sequence continues at coordinate 91,914,490 of JAKCOX010000001.1, forward strand.
AACTGCTACAGATGCCTGATGCTGCTAGGTCAAAATAATGAATGTTACATGAACTGTCTGACCTTTTAAGCCAGGATCAGCAAAAAAAGGCCTGAAAAGCACAGCATCATGATTAGAGCTGTAGAAGTACTCGTGAGACTTCTCCTGGGCAGCTGGATACAGAGCCCACTTTGTAAAAGTCCATTTTAAGTGGCATGCTAGTCAGTCTGAAAGATCATATTTGAAGAGGTGCTGATCACAATTATCATCAGCTCTAATGGTGTTTTCTGAATCCTGTACTTCTGCAAGGCTTATTAGTTAGCCTAATGTCTCAGTCAGCTCTTCCTTCACACAAACTGCAGGTAAAATATAGCATCAGATTATCAGTACTGAGGGTCTCTATAAAGCTTGCTGCAAAAGTGCAAGCTCTGATGATTATGTCTGAGCCAACTCATACGCAAGAGCCATGTAAGTTGTCATTAGCACAGCACTGAGCTTCATCTCGGTTCCCGGCAGGGCATTATTAGCTCCATACTGTATCACACTAATTGCGGCTACATGCTTTTCTGGCCTGAAACGATCGGCCCAGAGCCTAAGCAGAATGAATTCAGGCATGACTAAAAATACAGATATATATGTAAGAAACATGAATTAGTGCAGGAGCCAGCCTCAGCCACCTTAAACTGACCTAACTTACTTGATTTTAATACCATTTAGCCTATTTTTCCACCCAAGGATCTGCCAGGTGTTTTGTGTTAGAAAGGACACCGCATCTGCTCAGTTAAAATTTATTATGCGCGAAGATCCCAAAAAGCATGAAACACCAGGCAAAAGCTGGGTCCGATGAATAGAAGTCCCATTGCCTGTTGAACTAACTAATCCTAGCCCAGAGACAGGCAGGAGCCAAATCCTACGTGTTCCTGAGTGGATAACAGCGGCAAGGTCCTTTGCACCTGCAAGGTCTGCCCCTGCTCACCCCCAGCTTGCGTGGCTGTGGCGTGGCTGGGAACCGGTGTGAACTATTCCTCCTGGGAATCTGCTTTTAGTTGTGCTTCCTGTGCTCAATATCAATGCTGTGTGTGTCTTGACCTCCTTCACTGGCAATGAGTGTCCAGAGGCTTCAGACACTGGATTCTCACTCAGCAGAGCCTGTGTTTTTCATCTGAGGATTTCCTAAGTGCAGAGCCCCCCAATAAAGTTCTGTACAGATCAAACCCTGTCTTTCAATACTACAGATTTCCTAAGTGCAGAGCGCCCCAATAAAGTTCTGTACAGATCAAACCCTGCCTTTCAATACTACAAATGCATACCCACGGCACTGTGCTATAAAGATTTACCACTCAAATACTAATTTCGGAATATTTCTACTCTATATTCCATGGCATTATTGGTGTTAGCTTTCTGCAACTGCAATTTCACTATGTATTCTGGTAGTCTTATTTGTATGTGTCTTATTTATACTTTCAGCACAGAATGTTAAGATCTGAATTGCGCAATCAGGTTGTGCCTTGGTCTGGCAGTGAGCAGCTTCCTTGATAGCTCTGAACTCAAGGGCTGATTTAAAAGAGAAAAATAATTCCTAGAGATAATCTATGAAAACCAGAAAATGATAACAGAGGAACATACAATAGTTTCTCCCTTGGGACAGAAGCCAGCCATGACACTGGAGCTGGCAGAGTGAGCGGCCAGCTGGCACATGGGTATGAGCCAGGCAATGCTCACACAGTGGCAGGGTTGCTGTTATATGGCTGTTGATGTGGGACAGTAAAGGAATGCTGGGAAGAGAGGTATGAAAAGTCAGATAGTAGTCACACAGTTCTTGGGAAATCAGACTTCAGGATTTCCATTTGACTAAATAGGAACTCATTTGGTGCATGCTATCCTGCTCCTCAGTTATCTTGATTAAATAAGACTTGCCTGTATAGTTAATACATTACCAGTTCTCATGAACAGTAGCTGATGAGGAAAAATATTTTTATGTTACTCAACTAGAATCCTATGAACGTACTCCAAGCACTACTTCTGAACTTTCCTTCCCTGCTTATTTGACTCTGTAGGACCAAGATTCAGCTGCCTAAAGGAGTCTTAGCAAACACTGTTGAGTCCATGTATAGTCAATGTGGAGCTAAAGTGCCGTTTGGGTGAATAGGGTGCCATTCATCTAATCCTAAAAGAGACATTGCAAATAGGTCAGATGAATCATATCCTGAAAGTACTTGCTTCCCTCCATTTACTGTAAAGGGAGTCTGGAGTAACTAAACTTAGACACCTACAGTGTAAATATTTAGAGTCAGGTGAAATGAATGTCACCTTAGATATTCAAATGTATAATCAGATATTTAATGTACAACTAAACCATGTCAAAGTTCCTACAGTGAAATTCCTTTAAAAAGACAAAAAACCCAACAGCCAGATAGGCAAATTTTATTAAAGCTCAGCTGTGGATTGGCTTTTGGGTTTTTTCCTTCCTTTTTTCTAGAAGTAAAGCCAAAGGTTGAATCAGTTTTTCAGAACTCCTTGTTCTGTATCTTCCATACAGAAAAACAACGCCCTGGACAGTCAGGCTATTGTGAGAGGCAGAAAGGTTAGTCACTCCCTGGAAGCAAAGGTCTTCCCAGATCACTACCCTGAACTTCAGGAGAGCAGACTTGGGCCTCTTCAGGGATCTGCTTGGTAGAGTACCATGGGACCAAGTCTTTGCTGGCTTATTGCTGGCTTGGGCTAAACCACGACACATGTAAATAAAATGGCTTGAGTCATCACACTGGCCTAACGGCAGGCTGACACAATGCAGCACTTGCTTATACTACTGAAATCACTCCATGCTCTCTTTCCCTTCCAGAAATAAGATTCCTGCATAAGTACCATCTTTGGGGAAAGATGCATGTCCAACCTTAGTTCTTGAAATGTGTCTGGGCACACACACAAGGAGTGCGCTGGCATGCTAGTGAGGGGACTCAGACCACAGTCCACTTCAGTTTCCCACGGCAGATGCTATCACAGGCACTGGACAGGATGGTTCACTGTGCTGGTACATAAGGGATTCAGACCAGATATGTACAACAGGGATGACTTGGACCTACACTAGGAGGAGTTGGCTAATTACACCTACAAGGAGAAAAGGAAGGTATGATGTAAGAAAAAGAGAGGAAAACCAGGTTTTATTACTACTTATCTTTCCTGCTGGTACAGTGACAAAGATCCTAGCAATGACACACAAAATTCTTGACAGCATACTGTGTGTTTTATGTCAGAGGATGCCTCGCTTACCCAAGGAACCAAGGAATGCACTTGTTCTGGCGTTTCTTTGAGATGAAGCCAGTACAAGTGAACCTAGAAGACTATCAAGGCAAATGGAAGCTGAAGAGTTTGAAGAAGATAACCACTCTGTTCAACAAGGTTATTCCACATTACAAGAGGACTGAAAAATAACATCCTTTAAGGGGAAAATGCTTTCTGTATTTTTATCTTAAATGTGTTAGTGAGTGCATCTCCATATTCATAAATAATTGCTTTCTTCTCATAATATTTATCTATTTTACTTGGATCACATGCTTAACATAAATACAGTGTTCCAGGGAAAACATCTTTTGCTTGGTTTGTTTCTGGTCTCTTGCAGATAGATAATCCTCTCTTTTATTTAGCAGCTACATAATTTGATAAAATAATAATGTGGGGAAAATATGAGTTTCAAATTCCGATTTGTGATTTCAAGACAAATATAGCACTTTTTATTGCAAAAGAAATGAACAGTTACAGTGGGTGCATCTTCCATGGTGTGGAAAGTGTGTTACAAGAAGGCAGGTAATTCTCTGTAGGGAAAAAACAAATGTTTGGCTGGCATCAGCGAGAATGTTTTATAAGATATAAAAGGAAACTAGGTTTTGGTTAACATTTGTGAGGGCTTGGGCAACACTTTGGAAGCTTATTTTAATATTGATTGTTTTTCACTACATCTCACCTTACGACAAAAATGATATAAAGGGAATACCGAAAAGAGGCAGGTAGAGTCTTAATTGCCGCATGCAGAATAAACAATGTTTGCTTAGACCAATTTGCATTTTCCTGTAACTATGTGTATTTAAACCATCAGCTGTAGGGATCTAAATCACATTTAAAGGTTGGTATCTTCCTGATTATATTGCAATTTGAAAATTGCTCAGTTAATGATTATGAAAGGTATTTCTATGGAATGGTATATTATTTCAGCATTTGCTCCTGGGGATTACTGCTCAATACTGTCGTTAAAACAAAGCAAAAACCTGATGGTGGCTGAAGTATAAACATTGCTCTATTAGAATAAGATGTCATAAGAATTGTAGCTCAAGCGCTTACATAAAAAATTGTGAGCTACTGTTCCCATAGCAACAGGCAACATAGTTTAGCTAACATAGCTGCTTTCCATTCTAGGGACTTCATTGTCATTGCAGTTTACAATATACAAAAGTACTTCTAAGACTCCGTTATGGTAAACAGACAAAAGATTGGAAACATGTTGAGGAACGTATAGCTTTCATTTCAGGTGCAGGCTAATAAAATGAATCTTCCTCCTCTCACCTGTGTTTCATGGGATTATCTACCATGCACAAATTTACTTCTGATGGTGCAGGAGATCCAGGGAAAGACACCTGAAGCAGGCCTGCTTCTATGTCTGATTCTTTCTGGAATGTGCAGAAGCAGTTTCTTTGCTGGCAGATTTCCTCCTTCTCTCCTTCCTCCTTGCAGTTACCAGAATAAGATTCACTTCAATGCAGAGAGTCAGCACAACGTATCTGGGGCACCTGTTAAATCTCATATCGAGCCTACACACAGTTACTAATTTAACACACTGCCAACACACTCCCATAGCCGTAAGTCTTTTGTTTCCCCAATGGTTCTGTGAATCTCGTTATTAATCTGAATCACTTCAAAGTGCTTTTTTAAAACATCTGGCTCCAGAATTTTCAATTAAAAAAAAAAGAAAAGTCTGTGAAAAAGTTTTAAACCAAGAACTTAAAAACAGACCAGAACTAATATTCTCACTGTCTGAAATTTTACACGTGAGTAGCTGTGGTCCAAATGGAAAGATCGGGGGAGCACCATCAATTTCTGTCTACTGAAGTTTGGGATTGCCAGCCTGCAATCCTTGCTTTGCAAAGAATAATGTCTTACACTATTTTGTGAGTGAGGCCAGAAGAATTCCTTCTGGAGGAGGGATCTGATTGATGTCAGCAAGTGAATCACCACCTGTCCATGGGTAACGGATGCTTTTGAAAGCAAGCTGTATTGGCCACTGCATTTGATAGACTCTGTAATGAAGTGCTGGCTCGGTCTCTGAAGCTTTCTTGTGCTGAGCCCCTGACAGGGACCCTAAGGCACTCACCTCTTCACAGATCTTTCTGAACAACTATATGGAAGGTAAAAACACTAAGCTGTTAGCTTCGCAGATGAGAAGTAAATATGCATGATATTAGGATGCATACACTTGGAAGGTGTTTTCTTATTCTGGTGAGTTGAGAGTGCACTGAAACAGGAACTGACGCTGGAAAAGCAGCTGTAGTGCTGGAGTACAACCACCTGTCCTGTGAGTAGGTAACATGAAAATCTGACAGTGGCAATTCAGGGATCAATGTGTGAAATGCAATATACGCCACTCATGAACCTCATCTAAAAACATATAAAAAGTAACCATGGCAGCTAGCTGTTTTTCCAGCTACAGCGCAATGCATGCCTTTTTCCAGACAAAGATGCTATGACAGAGGAATAATCCTCTGCTTCTGCATCCATCCAAACAAATATACAGAACCTGCCTATTATTTCATTCATACCAACTAAGTACGTACGCTCTAGCACTATGATAAAGGCTTAAGTGTTCAGCCAATATAAAAAGAAAAAAAGCATTACACCTACCACTGAAATTCTCACAACAGTATTTTATATCCTGAGGTTGAACATACACAATGAATGTGCACTGGGTTACAGAACTTGGAAAGCGCATTAGCCTTTATTGTCCAACAGGCCAAATTCTGCAATCCCCTCTCACAGATTTCAGTGTGCCCATTTCCAGTTCTTGACCTCTGAGGCAGGTTGAGTGTGCCTGCCAAACTGGAAAGAATAGCAGCTATCCTGTTTCTGCAAAAATCCATTGCGTGTTAACCACCAGGACTGGGAAAAGTCAACTCCATATTAACTAACAGTGCCTAAGTAGTCTTGCATCAAAATCAAATGCACAGGCATCAGTCACCGGTCTCCATAAGTAGGTCTCTCACTATCACATCTGGTTATAGGAATCGCAACCATATTTAATCAGAGGTAGAGACCGCTATGTAAAACACTAGCTGCTATCTCTGATCCTTATGAACGCTTCCTGGGCTGAGATCTGAATCAGGAAACAGTTCCAGAATGAGGTCAAAAATAAACTTTAAATTCTATTGTCAAACTTGTTTTGAAATAGTAATGACTGTGTATGGCATTTTAACTTTCAGCAGTGTCATTTTATGCTTTCAGAAGACTAAGTTTATATAACAGTATGATTTATTCTTCTTAAAAATTTAGTAATGGTGATGAAATACCTAAGTCATGACCTATGCAATACATTAAGCTCCTGTACAAATGTTTTTAGCTTGTAGAGAGTTATCTGAACACCTGTTCTCCTTGGATTAGCTTTCATAATTGACAAGTGAGTGTCAATTTTTACTTCAAGAGAAGTAAAAAACCTTAAGGTCTGAAATAAATATACATTTTAAAAATCTATTTAAAAATTTAAACAACATTCTATGGTGATATTCGATTAAAGATTACTTAATTTTTAAAGAAAGAAATATTTTTTTAAAGAAATTAGAACTACAATATAGAACTTTGATTTTAAATTCTGCCCTAAAGTTAATAAAGAAGTGCTGCTTGATCACTTAATTGGCCATTGTGGATCATGATGGCCATGATTCATATTGTGATAAATATAATAGAAAAATATGTAGTAATACAAATAACTTATTTTGTAAAATATTGTAGGCACTTTCGGCTACAAACTGGCCTAAACACATAGGAGTAGCATTGGACAGTACATCATGGCAGTAAGTTGAAAGCTTGTCAATGCATTATTTCATACTTGTCTGTTATAAGCAGCTGCCATCTGAAATTTTAAAAGCATGTTTGATGTTTAGCTGTGAAAAAGGCTACATTTAATCTGTTATGAACATGAGAAAATAAAAGGAGATGGGTTTTAAGTGAGGAGGCAAAGTTTGCAGGAAGCCAAGCTTTAACTTGTCAGACTTTTCTTTCAACCCTAAGGTAATTCTTATTACTTCCTGACAGCATTATAGGGAATATATATAGAGAGAATGTATTTCTTTCCAAGAAATGTAGGATCTAGTGCAAAATTAGAACATGACAACTTTTAATAGTAACTACAATGGAAAGCTCAATCACTATACACAATACCTCATAGATATGTCAGAATCTATAAAAACTCTACTCTTTGGCAGATTAATGTCCAATTTATGCCTTAAGCCAACATGGTTGTTCTCTTTACAATTGAAAATCTAAACTATCCTCCTTAAGGATCTGCCTTTGGCTATAATCCAAATTTTATATCTTACTTCATGTGAGTTCTCGTGGACTACAGAATTAGTTTAAAACATCAGAATATATTTCTTTTAGGAAACTTTAATATTTCAGAGTCTTCATATGACCTGTTTCTTTTAACATTATGAAGTGCTGTAGCTATTTACCATATTCTGCTGCATAATAGGTTCAAAACAATTTCCAGCAGCATCGCAGGCTAAACGTAGAGCAAGAATAGTTGAATGGCAGTTTAGAAAAATCGCTGTCGTAATAGAATGTTTGGGATAATTTGACAAACCTAATATCATAATTACTGTTGCCCTTGCAGCTCTCAAATAATTATGTTTCAGATTTTTCTACAAAGAAGTGTTTAATTAAAGAAAAATCAAGCCACAAATTCATGTATTTGTAAATTGGAGATGCATCATGTAGCTCCGCAATAGCTAGTAGTCTAAATATTTTTTCTTCTAAAATTTATTTCCTTTTAATTATATTTGGTGGTAATGAATGAGGTGTACAATTACTCTGATTCTTCCTGTACCCTTAACATGAAGTACACCCGAGTGCTTAAAACAAGTAATTAATAAAATATAAAAAAAAAATTAATTAAGAGCATAACTAAAAATTAATCCTTAACTTGATATTCAACATGGTCAAGAACTATGCAGAACTCATCTAGACTTTGTATAATTCATGTCATAAAAAAGGCTAAGAAATGCTTAGTATTACCTGTACCTTTATACCAACAAGTGCTTATACAGTTCTTGTCAAACAAATAAAAATCATAGTGAAGAACCAAGTAAATGAGACCAAGTAACATAAACCCCATGGTGAAGCAGCAGCATCACATGGCTCTGTGGAACTCCTCCTTTCAAAGCAGGAGTATACAGTTGCTTTAATTCTGAAATTTCCTCATTTTCAAGAAAAGTTTTTATCCCTTTCATTCTCCTTTTTGGCATATATTTATGTGGAAAATAAGCAGGTGAAAATGAGGATACAGAAATAAATGCCTAAATACAGAAATGAAAGCCAGACAACTGTCGAGTTCCTGCATGATTAGCCATTTTTGTCTAAATTCCTATCTTCGTTACTCTATGACTAAGTCTGCACTCTGGAGAAGGGATACACCACCACACTGTGCACCTCCCAGCACACATGGTGTCTGTATCCTGACCCCAGGAAAGGTTTGCTCAGTGACATGCAATCCTCATTGCTTGATCACCCGTAAGAGGCAGGCTCCAGAGCAACCCAGCTGGAAAGTCCTGAGCTGCACTGGACCAGGAACCTGAAGAGATCACAAATGAAAGAATTTACAAAATAAATTTCAATCCATTTGAAATAATCTTTTAATATTTCTCCCTAGTGCAAATTCACATATCAGACTTTTCACTTTGGTAAGTAATGCTTGGTTTTCTACCTGCAGGTTCATCTGGCAACCTGATATTTCGATCAGCAGGACTATGCACAGTTAAATCCCAATCGAGACTCTAAAGACAAGCAGCATTATGTACACACAAGCTTTCTTCTCACAGTTTTTACTTGAGACAAAAAAGTCATGGGCTAAACACAGAACTGTAAGAAATTAACAGCACTAAGAAAGTTATGAAGCCAGATAAGACCTACACCAGATGAAGTGTAATAGATGAGATGAAAGGTTTGTTTCTTTGTGATTAATTCCATTGAATTTTACAGAACAGAAGAATGACGGGAGCTCAGCTGTGATTGACTTTTTAGTTGTGTTTTCTTTGCTGGCTCATCATACTCCACCATCCTCTATGGTTTGATGGCTTTCATTTTATGCTTTGCTTTGGTTTGTGTTGGGTGGGTTTTTTGGGGGATTTTTTTGGTTGGTTTTTAATCAAGCTGTATTCAGCCTAAGCTGAAATATCTCCCTGCCTTTGAACTTGGTGTAAATTAAAACCAATGTCACTAAAGTTCAGTATAAAGGTTAGGAAAAAAATCATTTAGCCAGACTTCAATTCACTGGGCAGGCATTTCCCTGGATAAAATCGAGAGGACACTTAGCCAAAAGCATCTGTGAAATAATAATTTCTTCAAATTTGTCCTTTAAAGATCTGTCAACTCTAATCAAATAACACTGAACTTTGATATTCTGTTGTTGATATTCTTGGATTAAATTCCACTCAGTGTTATTTGTTCTAAAACATCCATTCTTCATTAATATTCTATGCAACCTTACACACGCTTTGGGTAAAGGCAGAGAAAAAGGATAAAGATGAGACTTTCAGCACTTCTGACTCAATGCTACAGTAACTGCAAATAATATGACTGAGCAGACATTTTCAGATAAACTTTGATTTCAGCCACAAAGCCCCAGTACTGGTGTAATGAATGGAACGTCCATTTAACTTATAGACCTAGCAGATCTGTGACCAGGAAAGTGCACAGTTCAGCAGGCTATTAACTAACCTGTGAAATGATGCTCATTGTAGGGACAAAGTGTTATTTCTTCTGCAAAATGAGCAGGTCACCAACTACCTACCTTGATCAGATACACACAGGAATTAGAATGGATATTTTGTGTTCACATTTGATTAGTATTTGAGACCTTCTTTCTCTAAACACTTCCCACAGGACTGCACGTGCCAAACTCCCACCACAGCTCTAGCTATTATACAAAGACCTCGGAATGCTTATTCCACTTAGCTCTATCTTAGGTCTACCAACAGTGTTGAAGACAACAGTCATTTCCCTAGATTATTAAATGACTTTCAGAAACAAAAAAAGAGAAACATTTTAAAGTTGAAATCTAGCATTACATCGCCCACAATGAAGAACTGTTAGAATAAATAACCAGCCACAGCTTTTTCCCTGAGGTATTTTGTAAAACCTCAAGCCTATTTAGATGAACTGCAACAAAGGAGTATTCATCATTAACACAGTGAAAAACAGTCTGTGGATCTTACTAAAGAGTTCCAACACTTTGGGGTGCAAGTAAGGAAAGGAGAAAACACTCCATACTAGAGCAGAATTAAAATAAAATTTAACAGAGAAAAAGGTGCATTTAGATTATCTGTTGTAGGTTCTTAATTGAGGTGGCACCTAATATGCATATGTAATCCTGAACAAGAATTAACAGGTATGCATCACAGCTATTGGAAAGCAAACCAGACAAGTGCTATTAACTACCCTCTTCATGGAGCCCCAACATGTTAAAGGTATATTCTTAATCTTCTAAGCAAATTAATGTAAGGCATTATGTATAGGGATGTGCTTTGGGGGATGCATTTGCATTGGGCATAATTCAGTGTAACAGTAAGTACCCTGGTACCTTTGCAATGCCAAGGCCATGAGTATGCAAAAGAAATTAAACATCCCACTCCTCCTCAAACCCCCATTTTTTAAATAACAACTATCAGTGACCCTGTCTACAAGGGGACCAGGCATAGAGTCATTCTCTGGGCAATTGCACAGACAATGAATCCAGGGACTGCAAGAGCTACGCTGCTACAGACACAACCTGAGTGTGCATTCCACTCCTGAGGACACTCCTTTGGGAGTCAGGGATCCCTCAGTTTGGTCTTTGCATTCACTGTAGTTTTATGCATCTACTCAAAGACTGTAATACAAAATACATAACTAATCCTTCAAGTAAGAACTGAAGTCCAAAACTGTTTCTTCCTTACTATCCAGGGGAAAAAAAAATCTTATAAGGAAACCAAATATTTTTTTTGGACAAGCTACTGCAACAGTTTGGACAAGCTGCTGCGACCAAAATGTGCTTTAAAGCAAACAAATAGAAGACTGGGAATGTCTGGGAACAAAGGACTCAGCCCTATAGCCTGGGAGATTCAGTTCTGTGAGGAAAAGACCAAAGGAAGGGTTTAAATTAATTATAATCTGGCCACTTTTGTGGCACACTTATCTGTCAGATAGAAAAACGTAATCCTGGAACCCAGATCTCTCAAGGTCCTGCCATGAAGACATGGGATGAATTGTGAAGGAATTTAATTATCAGAATAGGTAAAAGTAGCTTGGTTAAAAACACTGAGAAAAAGCTTTTGGATACAGGGACTCTGTGCACCACATTTTCTGTCTAGTAGGCTCCTGAAATTTAGGAGGAAATTTCATTCTTTGAAGTCTCTATCCATTTTTCATCCTGCTCCTTCGACGCACATGCTGGCAAATTCTCCTTCCTCTTCAGAATAATGATAGCTGAAAACTAGGTGCCCTCCCAGGTAGGAGCAGATTGAAAGAAGCTAGATTTCATGTGGTACCCTAAGAGGCATTCTCTTCCACTTCTAATCCGAAGTTAGCCACAGGAAATGAGGGGAATACCATTCACTCCTATTCTATCAGGAAAATTGTAGGATCACCATTTAGATTGCTTGACACATACAATCACTGTAACCTGAGCTGTAGCTAAATGCCTAAAAAGGTAGCGTGAGAAAGATGGTGTTACGTACAAGAAATTACTTTGCTTCTATATACAGCATTTACAAAATTTCTACATGAATATATTGTCTTTATTTCTCATAGGTTTTGATAAAAAATGAGAGTTCCTAGGACAGCTGTCAGAAAACCAGTCTTACAGTGTGAGCCTTCAGGAGTACAACACGTCAAATTTTGTAGAAAAAAAAGGTTGAAGGATGCTTCGACTACTATATACGCATTGTTAGTAGTCATAGGGGTGTTTAAATTGTGATCAACTAAAGATTTGGAACTGGTAAGTTTTGCAGATCGAGGCAGTAACTTCATTAGGCCAGGAGGCACAGCCAGAGAAGGTGCACAACGTTCTGTGTGCACAGGTGTTTCAACAGGTCACTGCAAATAATCAGTTTTTTGTAGACACTTGTTGAGAAATCACATCTGAAAAAGGGAGACTTTTCAGTCTTATGGACAAAGGCATAGCAAAAGGAAGACTGGCAGCTGAAATTAGACAAATCCAACCTTTCCACAACATTGCAATTTCCTAGCACTAAGGGTAATTAAATATTGGAATGGCTTACCAGGGGAGCTGGTGGACTCGCCATTGCTTGGAGCTTTAGGACGAGATTAGATATCATTGTAAAAGAGATGCTTTAATCCAGCTTCTGGAAGTTCTCAACATGCCCATAACACTTGCAGCTCTGCATTAAGACAATGACTATAATCAAATCTCATACTTTCTGGTTTCAGCTGATCAACTGCAAGGGTTATAAAGAATTTTTTTTTTTCCTTTCACATAAAAAACAGGCAGATACTTTGGTGTGGTTTATATTCTGATCTGTCTCTCAAGTAACAGAGATTGCCCACATCTACAGAAAACATAGGGGGAGCCGATGCAATGGCCAGCGCTGATAGGAACAGTACTTTTTCTTAGCTAGAAATTCACGGAGCTGTCATATCCTGATGTGAGCTCACATGAATTGAAAGCCACCTGGATGCAATCCACCTCTGACCTGGGAGCTGCGTGGTTAGGTCAGTGGAGAACCAGGTTTGGTCTGTCTGCCCAGCTAAGGGCCTGGCATCAGCACCCACTTGGCACTGCACTAACAGAGCTATGTGACTTTTGGAAAGGAGCCCTTTCATGCACGGCTCCTGCAGAGCACTGGCCAAGGGTCAAATGACAAACTATGGGATCACCATACCTTTAGAGGTCTTGTTAATGAATCTTGCTGTGTTAGCTCAAAGACAGCGCTTTCCCCAAGGTGAGATAAATAGAAATCCGAATTGAGTTTGGTTTGTGTTTGTTCAAAGTAAGATCTAAATCGCCTGTTAATACACTAATATCATCTGGACATATTGCATCTAATTCACTAATTGCTATTGAAGAAGCTTAAGTCACACCTCGATCTTTTCGGCTTCCTGATAATTAACGTGCTTTAGCCTAACTAGAGTTACCATGTTTACACGCAGGTATCAGGATATCAGTTCTGTGTTTTCCAGTACAAACAGATACCTAAGTGTCCCTTTCGGTGTTCAATTTAGCTACAGCTGCAACTATAAAATCTGCACTATTTTAGCAGAATACTGTCATGACAATTAAATGAAAGGAAAGCTGAAGACAAGACAGGACATTCTGCTGCTTTTACAGTTCCATGTGAAAAGAATATGTCTCAACTCTGTCAAATAAAGCATAAAATGAGAAATGTGAGATGCACAGTAGCATGTCCATACTGTGAGTCTCCAAGTAAAGATCTATTTAAGTAAAGTCCATGTTGCCAGGCTTTTTATTCTTCTCAGCTACCTGTACTATACTCCTACATCCCTTTGACAAGTGAGTTAGGTTCAAAGATATTTCTGTCTCTGCTAAATAACGGGCCATTTGATGGAGTTGTGCACAGCTACACCTGGAATGAAACACTGGCATATAATTCACCTGCCCTGCAATTCAGGACATTTGTCATGCAGAAAAAGGAAAATTTCACTTTACCGTAATTCTGAAGCATCCATATTAATAAACACTTTGTTGTCAGTATCAGTCATTATCATTATGTTAAGACTGTCATATTTCAAAGAAAGAATGGGACACCCCATGATAGCACTATGCAGTAACATAAAATATTCATGTAAAAAACAAAAGCAGACTCAAAAAAGATACACTGATACTGCTTGTCTCAACGTCTATCTTGGTGATACATGCATATATATGACAGCAATCGTGAAGATCATATTTACAAGATGGCCCTATTAAGCAGTACATTATTCCATGAGTATCCATACTAGATCCAAACCACGCTACTCAGAATAAGAGTCACCTCATCTGGGATGAACATGTCAAAAATCTACACTTTGAGCCTTCTGACTTCTCCAACAGACATCACTTGGTCTGCTGCTGTAGTTGAGAACAAACAGCTCTGACAGACTCTGTACCCAGATCTGCTACACACTGCACACAAATTTCATGCTAATGAACTTCTAATCTGGTTTTGATCGTTTGCTCTACTGAGATTCTTATAGCATACCTAAGACCCACAATTCAGGAATGCTTGGAAAACCTCAAATTAATCTACTGTCCCATAATTTTTAAGGAATACTCTTTTAAACAAATAATGAAGGACTATTATATTATGCAATCGACACATTAGAAGACGATTACATAATAAAGACTAATATTGTTCTAATAACAGCTATCATCACAATTTATGCCTAATTTAATTTTTTTTATTAAAAAAAGTGCCTTAACTTTCACAACCTGTTCATTTGAAGGGTTATTCAAGACAATTTTGAGTTCAGAAAGCGTCTGCACAGTTACAGCAGAGATTTACCTTATCTCACAGAATGCTCATTTATATTCCTCTTGTGCTAAAATTTTTACAGGAGTAACACAGAACTTCACATGGTCACTGAGCATCAAATTCTCTGCTCTTGTATTTCTGCTAAAAAATTCCCAACTCAAAGTGTTTGACTATTTAAATACGTATAGCTGTAAGACTCTCAAATTTTTAATTGATGGACTGTTTTTAAAGTTCATTTCCACGCAGCATAAAAAATGAATGTGTACAGTAGAATCCAGAGAATTAATGTAACTGTGGTCTCATAAAGCATATTTTCAATTCTGTTCTTTCAACTACTGCATGTAATAGCTACCTCTTCTTCATTTATTCAAAATCTAGAAAGACCCTAACAGTGCAATTTTGACATGTAATGAAACACTAGCAGAAGCATACCAATTGAATTTTATGCCCCCCAAAAGAAAATGCAATAAATTCAAGACAAAACGATTAAACAACAATCTAATCTAACTGTCCACTTTACCTTGAAATGCATGCCCTGTTAGAGAATCCAAATCTGAAATTAAAACAGTGAAAAAATAATCTTTAACAATGATTTAATATTAAAAATTTAAAAATTAGTAAATCTGGCAAAAAATCGCATTATTACCAACATCAAATTTTAATCACATATATATATGAAAAGCAAAACCTTAGCATCACATAGTAGAGTTTTACCTCTCTGTAGTTTTGTAAAGTTGTAAAACAGGGTCTAAAGATGAATGTCTTCAAACCTAGGAGACCCTAATTTACTGTTTAAGACAGAAAAACCACAATTCAATAAGAATTTTTCAGTAACTTTTTAATGAATCTCTTCTTTCAGAAGTTTACATCTTGAGTGTAAGGATTTGTTCTGAGGTTGTACATAAGAACAGTAATCGGAAATCTCAAGAATGCTTTTTAGATTTTACCATTTTGAAAAGATTTTCTTTCTTGATCATAACAAGTAACAGAACTAATTTTGTCTGTCCTAGTGTTTGTTCATTCTTACTTTTTCCCCTCTCTTCTCTCCCCCTCCCCCCCTCGAAAAAAACCCACCCCAAAACCCCACCACCAGTTGTTTCAAAGAGGAAAAGAGAGCTGGAAGTGTTTCTGCTGACACCAAAAAGTGTAAATTATGGCTTCACTGGCCAACTCCCCTGTGAAGAGAGAGCAAAGTCCACTAGTGGCTCTGATGGCACCAGAATGACTGCTCCCCAACCTGTCCCAGGACCAGAATTCAGAATTTAATCATTGAAGTGCTTTGCCCCACCTTTGGAAATTCCATGTTCTTAACACAGATGTATTTAGTAACTTTGTGGAGCTATACTCAGAAACTCACTTGTAAATCTGTAGCAAGAACTAAAAGAGTAGTTACCTCTGATCAAGTATGCTCACAAAATCAGCTAGGATTACAATACCAAGGTGTAAGGTTAATTCTCAGACGCACACAACAAAACCCCTTTGTAGGTAATGTTCTGTCACGCAAGACAGCGATATGAGCATGTTTGGAAGACAAGCCCTGTTGCTAGGAACAGTGTATGAATTAGCTCACCAAGATAGCATGTGGGAGCACCAGACTGCCCTCCTCCTCCTCATCTCACCAGTAGGATGGCAAAGAGGTGCTGTAGCTACCTTCTCTTGGGAAAACATAACACGAAGATTGTGGCTGACCAATTTACCCTAACATGTGTACTCATGGGCTCACCTGGCATTTATACGAATTGAATGTATTTATTAGTAGTACCTGGAAAAAAGTAGATGAGCAATCTGGACTCTTTTTTAGAAACTTCTAGTATCATTTTTAAACTACTTAATCTAAAAAAAAAAATAATCAGTTTTCTGATTGCAACAATCAACAGATACAAGATTCCAGTTAATGGTTTATACCACAGAAATCCTCAACTTCTTGTAATACAGTAACTGATTCTAAAAGTCATTGGGAAAATATTTATTAATGAACTCCTGGATCTACAACTTCTCCTACTGGAAGACAGGAGGATAGTGTGCTTGGCCTTAATAATTTATAACTGTTTAAATGAGATAAATTTCCTGAGGACTGGGAACATGCTTAATATTGCAGTGAACACAGAAGAAAATCAACCCAAAATGTGATAAATGTAGTAGAGGGAATTGCTTTCTGAAATCCAACATAGTGAACACAACACATTTCCTAACACTTCCAGTACCGGGGTCTCAAGCTTTATCATACCAAATTTTATCATAAGCTACAACAGAATGAGAAACTAATGTCAGCATTTTTCCTCCCAGAGCCTGAGAGACAAAAGAATGCTCGTATCTGCTAGGAACCCATAAAAAAACCCCACCAAAACCAGATCATGCATAAATGGAGTATCTAGCTATGCAGATGCTAGAAGCACAGAGTGGATGCAGGCATCGTGTAAATCTGGATCGTCCCCAAAAAACGTGCAAAACTTGAATTGCCCAAACTGCTGCCACTGTGCACATGCTGTGGCTGCTCATCCTGCCACAGCATGTGTTTGGAAACATCTATTCTGTGTCATTTTATTGAGGAAAGTATCCTGATGCAAAACCTTAAAATCCAAGAAAAAGAACAGGAGAAAAAACAAGTCATCTTCCTAAAGCTGTGAAACAGTACCTACTCAGACACTGGGATTTAAAAAGAAAAAAAAGGGAAAAAAAGGACTCAAGCCAGAAAAAAGGGTCTGGTTTCTGGAAAGTGCATGGACATAAAGTGGCTTGCAGCAGAAATCACTGCAAAAATGTGATTCTGAAACTAATGCAGATAACTTAATGCAAATTAATTAGGCACTTGTCCCAGCATAAAACAGCACTACTTTGTAATCCTCTGTGCTAAGTTTACGATGTAAATTGTGGATGTGTTTATTTTCTTACAAATCGACCTACGCTAACTGAAAACAAGGTAGTTTGTCACCCAAGCACATGTGTCCTGTGTGAGTTGTTAAATAAAATCAGACCTACTTTGCTAGCTGAAACCAGAAGAGTTTATGGTATATTGAACCCACAAATCATGATCCACATGCCCCAATTCCATCATTACATTTCACAAAGAATGATATGAGCTGACACCGCATAGGCAGGCAATGTAAAGTTTCCCATGTAAAGATAAATACAGTGCGCAGCATTTCCCTGCTAGACTTCAATACATGCAATTACTGCAGTTATAATGGAACGAAACCTTTGCTGTGACTGAAACAACCAGAGTATTCAGTCTCTGCCATAAGATTTCTTCTGCTCTTCTACAGACTCCAAAAGCAGGAGAAAAAATCAACATTTCTTGATATTGTTTAGAAGACGTTGCAGTTTCTTGGACTGGTTTTCAATTAAATAAGCCTGGTCAAGTGGAATCCAATTTTCCTCTTTTCCATTTATTTAATGAATTGCCCTGATTTGGCACCATTCACTTTTATTTTCATATATAACACATTCTAAGCAAAGATCAGGAATATGAGATGAAAGTGAAGTACATAACAAATGAAACATGTTTCCATCCTCCTTTTAAGGCAAAAGAGCTAGCATGTCTGCAGTGGCAAGTAGCCAGAAATAATATTAATGCAATTCATACCCAATTCATACTAGAAGTTATTGATTTAAGTAGAAAACACAGTGATTTGTTTATAAAGTTGACTTCCACTTAAATTGCATAGCATGATTTTTAAAAAAAGAAAGAGAATGCCCGTCTCAGCAGGCAGTATCTCTGGTATACTACATTCGTTTCATTAGCTCAGTACAAAACAGATGTTGGAGATGGTACAAGCTTTTCATGCCAATAAGCTAATTGTTTTTTCCTAGCACTGATTAGCAAAGATAGAGTCCTATCTGTATCTTGCCTCCAAGTCCCTGTTCCTCCTTTTCCAAAAAAAGGGTACACTGTACAATCCAGTATGCAACCTTTGACTTCCACTTGCACAGTGCTCTGGTGCTGTGTCTAAATAAAATATCAAAGCATGGTATAGCTGCCACTGCCTTGTGACCAACGCCAAATGAATGGAAGGGATGATTTTTACAGTGCACGGGAAAACATATTTAAGGTTCAGAGCACATATAAGTCATTTAACATTAAGGGCTCTCCATGGTTTTGTCAGTGAGATGATGAAATACCAAACCATCTCTGGGAGCTGATACCTGCTTAGAAAGGTTAGGAGAAGCTAAATGAATGCTAAATTATGCTCTTTCAGAAACACAAGATTTCTTCCTGCTTCTGTTTCATCAGTACTGCAGCAGGAAACGAGCGTCTCTGCTTTACTAAACTTCCCCCCTTAGACTCAGTCTTGTTTCACTTATCACTCATAACTGGGCAGCAATGCTCGGGGCCACTGTAGATGTGCATGACACATGCGAATTCTGCAAAGCTCATGTCCCCCATAGACAAGAAAAGTGGAATGAGGTCCAACTCCTCATAAAATTTGGAACACAAAGGAAGAGAAATAAAAAGTAACGAGCTCAATTAGAGCTGAAGATGAGGGGTGTCTTGCATGAACCAGAAGTTACAACTGTAGCTTTAACAGTCAGATCAATGAAAACCATTGGCATATAACTCCTGGGGTTGGATTTGGAGTGTGAGCTTGAGGTTAATTTGGTACTACCCAAATGCAAAGCCAGAGGCTGTTTAAGTAGGTAAGCAGTTCTTCGCGTTAGCCTCTAGAGGGGGGAAGTTTCCTTCAGCTTCAGAAATAATGTACATTATTCACTAAAAAGCTGCTTTTGCATTAGAGGCATCTCTTACTAAGTCCTGTTTCCTAGACTTGAGTCTGCACTATTTATCATTATCCTTCCACTGTGCCCGTAACCTACTGCAAAAGAACTGGTTTCAGGCGCTTTCTTATTTTCATTGATATATTATTCATTCATTTGCCACCAGTCAGGTTAACAGCACAATTATCATTTTAATGGGAACATAAACCTTTTCTGCAAGAATTTCCTTGATGAGAAGAAAAAAAAAGAATTAGAATAAAGGTTGCACTCAGGAATTCATACCAGTACAGTCAGCTTTTTACAAACCCACTGCTCGATTGCACTGGTTGTTGGAATTTATTCTTACCCTTGGAGATGATTCAAACAAAACTAAACAAAACCCAAACAGTTAGGTATGAAGACTTTACAGAATGACATTACAAAGCCTATTTATTCCTCTGATTCATTTTGAAACCGTTAATATTTTGATAAAAATTGCATCATATTGAGACGGGTGGATAATATCTACAGTGTTAACCAGGGTTTGGTTTTGTTTTGAAAGCTTTCTTTCCTGTGATATTACGACTGAGATTCAAGTTTACTTTTCTTCAGCAGAGGTGTCTCCATGTGAGCAGGGTTTCTGGGCTTCCATTAGCTCCAGTGAAGAAGTAGTTGAACTTGAGTCAATTAGCTACATCAAAAAGTAGAAATCACACTTGGTCAGATGAATAGTTGGAACAGCTCTTTCGATACACAAGATCTCTAATAACTACAGTGGGAGTTAGACAGCTACCTACATAAACTGTAGTGTAGGTATTTGGAGCTGAATCTTAGCATGAGAATATCTTTAAAAAATGATCTGTGTATATGCATCTGAGACAGCCACAAGAATAATACGGGAATGGTTTAGGCATGGAATGTTAGCTGGTTTGCAGTTGGTAAATCTGGTAGCCTGTGATCTTTGAAATGGCTACTTAAAGTAATTCCTAGATGGAAATAGACTGTCCTGTTAGCCTCTACTGCAAAAACTTGCTGGTCATTTTCTCCACTCTATTAAAATCATAGGATAATTATACAGGGTGATGCTTGCAGTCTTATATTTTGCCTTCTGATTTGATGCTATTCCAGCAGGGACTTGAACAATGGGCACAAACCAAAACGCAGAAGGATCCATCTGAGCACCTTGAAATACCTTTTTTTTTTTTTTTAAACTGTGAGAGTGACAGAGTGCTATGGAGGTTTCCCAGGGAGGTTGTAGAATCTCCTTCTCCCCAGATATTCAAAGGTCATCTGGCCAAGGTCCTGGAGCACCCTGCTCCGGGCAGCCCTGCTTCAGCAGGAGGGTTGGACCAGATGACCTCCATAGGTCCTTTTCAACCTCCACCATCCTGTGTTTCTGTGAGATAATTCCAATTGTTGAAACAACCCAAGGGCTGCACATGGCTGCAGTGTTGACAGATCAGGAGAAAGAAATGCATTTTTCCTGATGAGGGGTTCGAATTGAGGGAGACAGATCACAAAAGATATTGATTAGGAGAGCTTTTATTATTAAAGGTGCTCTTATCATGCATTATTATTAATAGCTGGCAACCATTCACACTGCCTGAGCATGTCTCTGCTCACACAGCTTGCTCTTGCGCTTGCACACTCACTCACAGGTACGCACTAGTGCACAGCCGGGAGGCCAAGCCCACTTGTTTGCGCAGAGGTGTTAAGGACCTAACAGCACATGGGCGCTCTCAGGCCCAGGAAGTCCCTCGAAGGGTCCTTCATGTCATCTGGTGTATATGCCATCCTGCAGCCTGGCCACATGTAGCATCAACACCCTCCTGAGTGTGGTACCATTTATACAACTGGCTGTGGATGCCAGTGTGGGCAGCCAACTTTTGGTGGCCCAAGTTTATCAGTTCTTGCAGAGTCAGCCAGGCTGCTTATCACAGCAGCTTATCAGTGCCTGGGAGACTGCTGCATGCTGCTCTTTGCAGCTTGCTGTATCCTCATAACCTGCTCCATCCATACACCTAGGTACTTACAGAAATCACTTGCACAGCTCACAGAGCAGGCACTTTCATGCGATGCAGCCTCTCTCATACTACACAATATGGTTTAGCAGAAGCAGCTAGTGGGAGACCTAAAATCCTGTTATTCCAGAAGCAGATTTATCCTTACATAGTAGTTGTGATAATCGTAAGAGCTGTAATACCACCAGATGTATATTATCCTTAAAAGATTCTATCCAAAACAACATGATAAAGGAAGAAATTACACTTCCAGATTTACTAAAACTTATTAAAACAAAAAGCTCTCTTAAGATACAGTTAACTCTTTGGCATCTCCTTCCCTTGGACAGCAAATATTAGTTAAATATTGTCCTTAGTATTGCCCTTAGTTTCCTTAGCACAGTTTTATTTCTGTGTTCCTGAAGCTATATTTGTTAGGACTTTGGGGTTAAAATTTTCCCACCCTCTCTAGAGAATAAAATTTCATATATCACTAAAAAAATATGAAAAATTCAGATTATATAAAAACATATTTGGGATGTTGGATGGAGTTGATTGTCAACATATCCTCCAAATCTAGTTTGACCTCAATGAGCTCCTTTAGTAAGTCCATAGTGGGCAACATGCTTCAGACTAGAAAAAGCTGGGATTTACTAACCCTGGCCAGCTTAACTGGATCACGGTCTGTTTCTGTTCCTCCACAATCTGCATTTTCCTCATTTCTTTACTCTGTCTCACTTTAAAAAAAAACACTAAATAAGCAAATCGCCAGTTAAAAATAATTTTAAAAGCCCACCAAACAGTTTCCTTACATTTTGAAAGCCATCCTTAATCCATTTTTTCCCTTCTGCTGATCTCAAGCAAGCTGCCTACTTCATGCTTCCTAGTATAATCATGGCCTCAGGACTGGTTTATCCTAACTCAATACAGGATTTTTAAATAACATCTTAAAATATGTTGTAGAACTTAGGGCTGCATACAGCCATCTCAAGATCAGAACATTAATGCTTTCCAAAGTAGCTCTCATCAGGATCCTTGAAATACATTACAGCTGAAATCCCAGCCCTGGTTTCTTGAAATGATGAATGCTGTGCTGACAGTGGCAGCAGCACCCACTCTACTTGAGTGCAGAGAGACTTTATTTGGGCAGCATTTATCACCACTTGGATAGCAGTGATGGAGGACATCTATCATCAGTGGTTGGTATACTGTAATTTGGAACCCCCTGCAAGTCACCCCAGCCTTACTGTCCTATACCGAGCCAGGATTTCCCAGAGGACTATGACAGGTGTGCTGTCCTCACCACATGTAATAATCCTGGTGCTTTGAGAAAGGCATGCTGTACTTGGGAGCCCAACAGCTCCTAAATCCCACTCAAGTTCACTAAGGAGATATGTAAAACAAAGTCATATATACAAACAAAAAAGTTTCTCAGTACAAACATTACATGTACTTTCACTTCCACTTGTGTGGTTGGTTTAGCCATGAAAGTGGTGAAAGAACTCATTTCCTACTGTACTTGAACTTCTTAGCATGTCTACAGATATTATTAAACTCAGGAGCACTTTTAAAATGATCATTGAATGATCAAGACTTTGCATCTAAATATTTCTAGCAAGTTTTATTTCTAGATGATATTTTAGAGACATTTTCAAATTTATTCCAGCCCTGTCAGAACTTAAGTCTGCACATGGTTCAGCATCCATGGATGATTAGTACAGTACTGCTCTACAGCTAATAACTTCAAGCCTTAACATTGAGTCAGAGCTGTTGTCTATCACGCTAGCTCAAAAGAGGAGTATCACACTTGCCTTTCTGTCTGAAAAAGACCTTGCAGAAACAACAGAGTTTTGAAACTAAGGAGATGGCTAACACAGACAGCCATGGGCTATTTACACTTTTTTAGCCTTTCCTGAATATTTAACTGCAAAATAATATATCTGCTCAGTTTTACTGTAGTCCCTTCCTAAATCTGCTTTCTGTACAAAAAAAGCAAGAAATGCTGTGAAATTCAACTGTTCCAGTTCACGGCGCTATTCATGTCAAACACTACGACATGTCTTTTGGAAGCTGCTTCTTCGTGTTGTCAGATTCTTTCAGCCCATCTCATTCTTTCTCTTGTTCTGGAAATGCCTCTTCTCTCACACCTTCCCTGTTTTTTAGTGACTTTGCTTTTTCCTTGAAATTTATATAAATATAAGCTCTTGAATCAGCAGGCATTTCTAAACAAAAGATAATTTATCCTCATTTTCACCTCAGCATAAACTCCCCTTCCCCCAAATCACGTCAGATTGCTTTCCAGTTTCTCTCAGTTTGACCTGGTCTTTCAGATATCATTCATAATCTTCTGATGGCCAAGCCACAGCATATTTTCATATTCATTCTGTCTTTTTTTTTCCTTTTATGAGATAAAACTGAGCATATATTATTAAGCAATCTTTCAAGTCATTGATGCCCTGTCTGGTTTTGTAGAGACTAAATAACTATGTTTATACATTGACATGTAAAGTACCCAGTTGAGCTTTATATGACAAAGCTGACTCGGTGATTTACTAATATTAGGACAATTCCTGTTCTACTAAACAAGCTGAGTTGTCCAAGTACATTAGACTGCAAAAGCTAGTGGGGAAAAAAGAAAAAAGAATCTACTTAAGTACTTAAAAAGAAAAAAAAAATCATTAAAAGGGCAGGCAATGAGGCATTTCCATGAGGCAAACCCAGGAGTTTTCTAACAGATAATACCTTTCTGGAAGGAAAAGTCAGAAGAGATTTGGCACAGTCTATGCATACATTTTGTAATCTCCAAAACAGGTATACAAGAGAGACTGATTAGGGCTAGAGGAATGTAGCACTTCTACATCCCAGAAGATCAACAAAGGAGGTGGAAAAAAAAAGTTATTAAATGTTAATTTAAAAACAAGCAAACAAAACTCCCCAAACCCCTGCAACTTGATTCTCTATGTGAAAGGCAAATATTTCCAATATAAAGACTAAAAGCCTTAAGAAGTGCTCAAAGTGAAGGCATGAGAAACCTGTTAGAAACGGCCCTGGACCTAAAACAGAATTCCAGAACTATACCATTAAACCACATAAACATAAGCAATGTTGCTTGGTATTCATTTGACTTTCAAGGTATTTCAAAGAATAATTGCCAGATTGTCTCAGGGCTTTTAAATCATTGATGTTAAAATGGATCATTTTGTCACTTAACATGAGTATCGTGTAAGAGGTTTAAAGTTTAGGTCAGGTCAAGAAACACTTGGACTTTGAGAAAAATATCCCTTTTGGGGACCAGCTGCATTATGTCCACTTCATTGCAAAATGCTTCTTTAGCTCTCATGTGGATCTTAGTTCAGAACACTGGTGTGCTCTGACAGCTGCTCTGTAAAGGTTTTTCTTAATATTTTAAAGATAATCAGTCGACATAGATGTTACAACATAGTGCTGCAAAAATGGTGACTGGTTTTTTTCTTATTTTTAAACTTTCTTGTTAGTGTCTTCAAACTTTATGTTTAGTTAAACCTTTTCAAGCCTGCGGCAATATCTGAAGAGACTGTGTTAAAATTAATTAAATCTTTGGAAACGTTTAGCCACAGTCCTGCTCTTATTGAGTTTTCTCAGGAGTGACGTCAATGAGATGAGCAGCAGGTGCAAGTTTTCCTTCTGTCCTCTCATATCACAGCACTCAGGATATAGATGGCTTCCTCTGTAGGCTTGTGAAAGACAACTTCAAGGGGGAAAATTCTAAGGAAAATTTTAATTTTAAAATTGATGTGATTATGCTGCAGAAAAAGGAAAAAAAAAAAAGAGACAGAAAAAGTATTTTTCTTCGCCAGAGGAATAAAGGGCCCAGAAGGAGATGAGAACTGTGTTAAAGCTACCTGCAACAGAAGCTCAAAACATAAAATGAGCTACTCCATTTCACTGGTTCTCATCTTCCGCGCAGTGCGGGGAAGTATGAGCTAGTCAGGTTGTTAAAGGAAGCAAGCCTAATTAGGAAAGTTCATCAGTTCCAGGCACTTAATGTGACATTGCACGCAAAGGATAGCATGTTGCAGAGGCCCCTGTTGACTCCACGCGTAGAGACAGGTTTAGGATGTAGCAGAGGCACAGTCAGGACACATCCCATCTTAGCTAATAAGCCTTCAAGATTAATAGCTGTAGTCCAAAGCCATTTGAAAGTAGCTACTATGTTTCAAGGTCCAAGTTGACAAGTCTACATCACACCAAGCTGTTGCTTTCTTTGAATGTCTTTTCCTGAGAGGAAGCATTTATCAAAACAAATAAACAGGATACACAGAACTTGACTTCTGAACTAGCTGACCGCTTCCCACAGCTAACATGGAGACAAAGGAACAAAGGAACCTCCATCATTTAAAAGAAAAACTATAGGAATGGGTCAACAGCCTAGAACACAAGGCAGCACACAGTAACAACTGCCATAACGATGTGTTGTTTATGTGTCATTCACTGAACATGAGTCAACTGAAGTGGTGATTTAAGCAAGTTGTCTTTTTTTTTCCATGATAAACACCAGAGTTCTGCCACAAGTAACCTCTAGCCTCCCCTTGATTGCACAGGGGTAAGAACTGCACCGAATCCAGGAAGAAAAGACCATGAAACCAGAGAAGGGATTTCATGGGGAAGGTTTGTAATAATGTAATTAAAATCTCTATGCACAAGGGAACAACGTAAAACACTGAATTGGCTTTTGCCCACAGGCATTTCCAGATTCGATTGCTTCACTCGGTTGGTTTAGCATTCTTCCAGCACAGTTTTGCGCTTTCAACATTTTTCATGCAGAATATAACCAGAGGAGAAAAGTTCTTTCATGATGTAACCCATTGCCCCAGTATGGAATATGGTTCATCATCTAAAGTGATTTTGTAGATTTTAAACATTTAGCTATCAGATGGAATAACAACTATTTAATCATAACCTAGGCCTAAGTATGACTCTTCTGAATATTACTATAAAATGAATGAATGCACAGGGAAAACAGAGCAAATAGTAAAGTTACCATCTCCAGATCCAGGATACATATCCGTGAGGTACAAGTTAATTCCGGGCCCTGACATGCAAATAGGCAAGCAGCCAAATTGTCATGAGTCTCCTTCACTTTGACAAACTTTGGCTTTGAAAAGCTTTTCCAAAGAAAATGCACCGAAACTGCTTTGTTCTCTGGGATAGACTGAGTCTTGAAAAATCAGCAGTTTCAAACGGAAGGAAAAGACTTATCAGAATATTCTATAAATAACTGCATTTGAAGGCCAAGTCTGGTCTGCAGTGTGCAATTTGTGTTCCTCTCTTCTAAATGACAAAGACCTCCTTTCATATTTTAGCATATCTATGCATTATAAGTTCTGGAGTTTAGCTGAACAAAATAATTGGAAGGTGTTTTTAAAAAACAACTTTGAAACAGAAATAGATCTGCCTCTAAAATGAGCTGGATAAACTTTGCAAAAACAATGTGCTTTCACCTGGGTATATTAAGAATGTGATATTCCACGCAATATTAATTTTGTTACCACAAGAGCCCTAAAAACAACCCCCTCAAGCTTCCCCCAAAAGCCCAACCTCAACATTCTGGAGATGATCTATAAACAAAATAAAATATATCCGGCAATTTAGAAAATCCAAAAAACCTCTTGTAATGCTTGTTTCTATTGACAATGTAATTTACTTTGGTGGCACTGCTTTGTCATTTTATTTTATAGAATGCCTGTCAGGAACTTTGCTTATAATGTAAAAAAAAAAACCCAACCCAAACCAAACACACAAAACCTCCACCAAAACCCTGGTCCAAACAACTTCTGATTCTTGTCTTGCATTTAAACTTAGCACTTAACATGATACAACTGAATGTTATGAGAGGACCTGTTGTTAACATAATAAGATGCAATTTTACTCCTGCTCAAAAAGATTCATGAAGATCCGATTGTTTTCAGGCAGTTATTATCAATGAAATTATTTTCAGAAAAAGGAGCTATGTTTTCTGTGTCCTACAAATCTTGAAGTGATTTAGCTGTTAGAAAAACTGTTGCATTGACATAAAGTGGAGAGGATAATATCTATCTTTCACAATTCTTGGCTTAATTGTCTTACTGCAACTGAATATGACACACAATGTAAGAAAGATTAATGATGAGAGAAAACTGAAGTCAGCAGCCTCAGGCAAGCCAGTTTCTCAGAACTGGCTTTATAATCTCAGCAGACATATGATTAACCTTAAATGAATTTGAATTTTTTACCTTTTTCTTTCTTTTCTCAGGCAGCATTACAAGACCTGTTTTTTAAGTGCTTCTGTATGTTGAAGAAAATTTACAGCTTTCCAATTCTTGATTGGATTTTAAATACATTGAAACAGTTTTCACCCGAGCTTATTATGTAAAGTCAAGAATTTGTAACATTGATATGTTTTTAACTGTGATTGAAGGTATCCCTATCACATCTGCCCTATATTTCTTCAGTAGATTCAGTACTGTACAAACAAACAAGATGGTTTCTGAACCATTAGACCACCAGCAGTGAAGTGGTGTTTCCTCTAGAGGTCCTGAGGAAATGCAATGCCTTTCCCCACACACTTCACATCATGGTTCTGCTTTCCCTCTTCACTCTGAGATCTTGCCTGGTTCTTGGCCTTTTCCTCTCCTCCTCACACATTATAAATATAAAATATACTTATTTTCTCATCACTGAGATAATAGGACAATGACTGCTCATCAACTTTCTCCTCTTCAAGTCTTTGCTCTGCAGGCATCTACCCTGAGTCCTCAGAGAGGAGCAGGATGTTACGACAACATGAGTGGCAGGCTAGTTAACCTGATGGAGCAATGGCTTCCAAAGTGCAGCTCTGGCTGCTTCACCAGAAAGCCACTTCTGGTTCTGTCTCAGTTCCCTTCTGCTCCTAGATTCGATTTCAGGATATGCACATGCCCTAAATCTCTTCCTAATTTTTAACAGTGCCTTCAGTGCTGCCCATGTACCTTTAGGTGGAAGAGACTCCATTATCAATATCAACTGACAAGGCTGTTGAAGGGGGATCACACCACCCTGGTAGACAATGAGCCAGCTGTACGCGTTTGAGTTCCCAGTTAAACCTCAGATTCTCACATACAAGGATCAATCACCAGTAGTGAAAGCACTGTGGCCACCGATTATATACAGAAGTAAAATATAGAAACAAATCTTTTTATCTTGGTTGCTGCATATTCTACATATGTGCTGTCTCCTCAGAGAACAGAGAAAATAATCCTCAGGCACTGCAAACCAGAGAGCCCTCAACCTTTCTGATTACTTGCTGAGCGATTCACTTCATTTAAGTAATTATTTTATTACAGTTTCCTTTAGAAAGAACAGTTGAAATTCAAGTCATATCAAGAACTTGAAAATGCTGAGAGGTTGTGCAAATATTCTGCCAAACTTTATCCCAGAGACCAGGGAACAAAACACTTTAGTTAAAAAGAAAGAAAAAGGGAATAATGTTCTTATTTTTTCCTTTAATTTTTCTCTCAAATAACCTTGTTCCACGTTAGGAAAAAGGAAAAAAATGTATAATCAGTAATATATACTTCAAAGAGCTGGAATCACATTGATCTCCATTAGTATAATTAATATACACTATCTTAAACCCTAACTGTGAGGGCAGCTTTCAAAATGATACTGGGTAATTTGCCACGTAGCACTTTACCTAAAGTAGGTGCTGGAATTAAAAATAGCCTTAAAAAATAAAATTGAAATATTGCATTACATTCAGGAATACTCATTCTGAGGGTTCTCAGAAGAGAAATAATTTTCTATACAAAGATATAGCCAAGGTCTTTCTAGACGCTGGCTGCACGTTGAAGCTCCCCTTTGAAATATGATGTACCAAATCAACAATAAAAGGTGCAGAACAGACAGATCAAGGAACTTGGAAGCACTGGCCTGTTCCCAGCTCTCTACTGGTCTTTTGAGTAACTTCAGGAAGTTCCCTTTTTAGTCATACCTGCATGTGGCTTGTGGAGAGTTAGCTGTTTAGCATAATGCTGTATGTTTACACTCTCTATACAACCAACAGAGAAAGAGACATTTCCAGGAGGTGATTTATTTCATCTGAAGACAGGTCTGAAAACAACCAGACTCATAATGTGCATGCACAGTTCTAGAAAACCTGTGGAACAAGGACTTACAGCATATTTGTAAGCAGATGGAGGACTAAAAGGTAGGTTTTCGTTATAGAACATTTTTCCTTTTAATTAAAGAATTTTTTATGCCTTTCCATGATGGGCTTTGTACCAAGTGTGTGCATTATGGCTTGGCCAAGCAGAGCCCAGAGTAGCAGGCTCCCAGGTTTCTGCTATGGCAGTAACATGCCACTACTTGGCAGCTGTGGCTTGCCGGACAGGTAGGAACATTTATTTTAACACAGACTATTAAATTGTCTCAGATCTTGTGGAGAAGGGACTAGGTATTAAGAGATTACAAAGGGAAAACAGAATTTCACCTATAAAGGGAAGGGTGGGGGTGAGTGAAGGACTAGTCATAAAGCTGTAGCAATTAGAAATCCTGGAGAGAGGAGAAATTTTAGAACAAGTAATGGTGTTATTATTCCAAGCTCTTGGAAGAACACAAGGGAATGAGTAGCAGACAACATTTAGTCAGTTTGTTTAGAACTGAATTTCTGACTCATTTTTGCTTAAGAACAGAGTGTTACATGCAAGGAGGAGCCTATGCATCTCTTACAATGACTTTCTTCTGGCTTTTGACACTGGCCCACATGACAGTGTCATCCATGTCACAGAAAATGAGAGGCACCTTCTAGATGAAAAGCCAAAATCTTGTATCACAGTCAGTTGTTCGCAGTTGAAACAGGGTATCCCCATTCAATACCAATGAATGCATGATGGGAATTTGTGCTTTTTTTGTTCAGGTGGGACAGCGTGAAGACAGATTTATAATTGTCTTGAAAAGCTAAATAGATTTACTGAGGAAAAGATAAACAAAATAGGATGGATCCAGTAAGGACAAGATACTAAATTCAGAGGGGAATAATTCAATGCAAGACACTAAATAGAGGGCAAGTTGTCATGCGTCTGTTCTACACAAAAACTATCTGCTATTACAGATTAGCACAAGTTAAATATGAGTAGGCAACATCATGCTATTTCTGGAGAAAATCAGCACTGTAGTGGGATGTATAAGCAAGAGCATAAGGTACAAGACATGGAAAGTCATTCTGTTTCTACATGTAGTACAGGTGAGAGCCTCAGCTGTGGGCAGATTTGACAGGGGAGAGAGGAGGGACTGATCAGAACTCAGGAAAACATGACCTATGAGAAAAGACTGACAGAGTATTTGCTTTTAAGTCAAACAGAGATAAGACCGACAGGGTACAATACCAGTGTTCAAATGCATGAAAGGTTGTTACTAAAGGGAAGGAATAATCTATTTCAACTTTCATATGCAAAAAAATAATGAGCTTATTCTGAATCAGGGAAGACTCAGGTCAAACGCTAGCTGAACTTTCTAACAGCAAGCACAGGGAAGCAGAGGAGCAGACCTGATGGGGATATTATGGCCTTTCCATTGTTGGAAGCGTTGAAACCCAGGTTAGACTCAACATCTGTTCAGCAGCACCAGTCTGTGGGCGCAGGGGATAGACCGTCTGTTCTGTGCAGTTCTTTTCTTGCCCTAGTTTTTTGAAAGCTTATGTTCTGTTTGTTGTAGGCATCTACTAGTAATGCTGTGAATAAGTATTAGATTGGTCCTTGCCAGCCAGTCAACAGTAGATATTTTCCGTTCTGTTGACGTAAGAGGAATCTCAATGCAATTCAAATAACTTAAAAATGAAAAGTAAGCTTAAAAGTTTCCTTTAAGCCCACATGAAGGCATATTTCATGATACTTAATGGAATACATTACCCATTAAAGTCAAAGGAACTTGAGATCAAATGGAGCAGTGTTGGACAGAAACTGTAATACCATAATAAAAGCAATGCACATAAAAAGAGCTTTACATATATGTGTTTTTGCATTCTCTAAGTTTATATCTGCCTTATAAGATACAATATAAATGCATTTATCCCTTGTTCACAGCCAGGCTGTAGAAATAAAGCCCTGGTTTGCTCTTTCATTGGCCTTAAGTGATAAGCATCTGCTAGCACATTTTTTTCCCCTAAGCACATCACTACCTTTATTGCTAAGCACATGACTATTGTTAGTTTGGTTCTGAAAGTTTCTCTCTTCTCAAGGAATGTTACTTTGACTTATTAGAAATCTCAGGTCTTAGTGGAGTCTGGGAATGCTGCAGCTCTGCTACCTTCACTAAGATCAAAAGAAAAGCAGCTATTAAATCGCCCTTTGTTTGGTGTATCAGAAACAAAGGAAGCTGCTGCAAGGATCAGCAGGACAAAAGCTGTAGTAAGAACTTAAACACAAGCTGAAGGTTATTTCTTGCCTGCATGGGTGTTCTGCCTGGGCATTTTTCCTTGGAGCCCTTAGTCTGAGATATTAGGAAAAAACTGAACAAAAGTCCAAGAATGGTGGCAGGACTGAAAGGAGAGGGTATGATTTGAAGAAATCAAAGGAATATATTTTCCTCCTTCCCCCAGAACTGCGATGTGGCAGGGGGTTGGCACATCTCCCAGCACTGCATTCAGGGATGCAAACCCACAGAAGATACTAGCTTAACACCTACCTATTTGTTAGAAGTTTTTTCTTAAAAGTGCATTTAATATAACTAATAAAAAATAAGGAGAATGACAGACACAATACCATATTTGCTGTGAAATGCAAGAATCCTCTTCTCTCTTCTTGTCTCAGTTAATGCCACTGAGATAAGACTTCTGACACTGTTCATCAAGTTTACTTTCCCAGTTAGCCATATTTCACCAGTCTCAGTACTGCTGTGAAAGCATATGAAAATTGGGGTGATGCTTCTCCCTGGAAAGGGCTGTGAAAATGTCTCTAACAACAACAGAAACCCTGTGAACAGCTCACTCAAAACCTGTGCTCAAGTGTGTTAAAAGTACGGAAATGTAATTTTGTGTAACAAAGTCAAAAAATGTATTGGTAGGACATGGTACCTGTGAGGCCGAGGGGCTCAAGCTTTGATCTGGAGCCTCACACAGGTCTGGCAGGTGCAGTGAGTAGATATGTTAGTTTTATGATCTTGTGCTATACTGGATGGAATCCTGAGTGTGCAGCAATCTGTGGGGCTGCCATGGAAAGTTTTGAAGTTAAAAAAAAGTATTTGGTGAGGGATCATCTTGGTAATGAGTTTAACATCAGCTTTCAGAGCGCAGCCTAAAGAGCTGCAGGAGAAAGACTGTGGAGGTAGAGAACAGCAGTACCATGACAAGAATCAGCGCTCATGTAAGTAGGGCTAGCTTCAATTCAAATTGGCCCCTAGAGAAAACCAAACACTGAATAGCTCCCTCATTTACACCTAGTGAATCACTTCTCTGGAAGCAAGCACCATCCTTCAACAGAGAGGGAAAAGTCCTTATTGTCTTCAATGACACATGTTTCTCTCTGTTGCCTATATATGGAACTCAGACAACTTTGAAAAGCTGAATTTGAATCAGAAGTTGTGAATATTATAATATATTAATAATAAGACAACCTAGGATTGCCCTAGAAATGTCAGTGTATGGATTACAGAAAAGGAAATATAGTATGATTCCAATTTCAGCATTTGGTCCCCAAACTGTCTTCTGAATTTTCGTAAAAAAGAAAAATCTGTTCTACTGTGACAGGCAATATCTATATTTTTTTACCTATTTTATATGATAAGACATTCTTTCAATAGGCTATGGTTGGACTGCCATGAGAGAGCCCTCATTTGCCTTCTCCTGGTGGCTGCACATCATCCATGTGGTGAAGTATATGGAGGGAGGGAAGAGCTCATCAGGGCAGTACAGAAATGCTCTCTATGAGAGGCCATCACAGCATGGGGTCAGGGGAGGAGAAACAGGGGGGGGTGAGGGTAGCATACCAAGCCAACAGAGCAGGCCAGTATGTCTGTCAGAGCACAGGCACCCAGCTAGACTCCACAGAAATAGCAACTTTTCCTGCTGATGACGAAGGGACTGCAAGCAATTTCATGTGGTGCAGCAGTCAACTGAAAGTTTCCTGGGTTGGATTCAAGATGAGAAGAATGGACTCCTGCCACTTGCTCAGACATGGGGGTGGGGGGAAAATCGGGGGATGAACGTAATTTATTTTAGGCAATCATTTTGACATTTTTCTATTTTCAAGTGTTGTCTGCTCTGACATCTGCTCAAAGCAAGCTGGCTTTAGAATATGAAGGCCCTTGACAGCAGTTCTGGGGTGCCGTTAAAGATGCAACACAGGTCACAAGATACATAGCAAAAGGTCTGATTGATTCAAGAACCAGACCCCCCACCTCCCACCCCCTCCATTTCCAGCAGATTTTGGCATCACTTTCTTATGAAAAATTGCTGAAAAAATTACAAGACTATGCATACTTAGGTAAAACCACCACTTTGTATGGTAAATTTCTCTATCTGAAATCACAGAACAAGAGAGGTATGTTCTTCAACAAAAAATTGCTGAAGTTGGTGTCCCTTTAAAACTCTTATTCTTAAACCACATTTTGTTTCCCATTTTGTGATTTATGGATATTCTTGATCTCACATATTTTGTTTCTACTATAACTCTGCACCCTCAGCACAAACAAAGATTTTATGCTCTCAGTTATTTGGCATGGTTTTTATTGAAGCTTTGGGATTGTCTTCTCACCCCAGATGTAAAGACTGAAGAATTATTTATTGGCATTTTGGTCACCACATTAAGTAAATAAACTAAGCCAGCTGTTTAACAGAATGAAGTACAGTATGAAACAACAGTTCTAACAATATAAGCTTCCAAATGCTGTATATAGAGGTCAGGTTTGCAGAGAATATAAATTGATGGAGTCTTTGGAAGCCACTGAGCTCTTACGATAATCTAGTCATATGTATTTATACCTAAGACTGTTCATATATCAGAGCTCTTCAAGCTCTTAAACATTTGCAGAAGGCAAATGATACTTCAGAAGTTTTGAGATAAGAATTTCAAAAGCACTGAAAAACACTTTACCATGGCATACAGTTATAAACTCCTCATGTAACAAGGACTTGCAATTTCCTTGCACATGCACTAACTGCAGAATTGAGAAAGACCAGCTTAAGGACCTGACCAAGACCAACCACTTGAATCCTACTAAGCCTAGGAAGAGGCTGTAAGAAAAAGAAGCAGCAAAGTCTGGATTACATTCTCCTGCAACCAAAGCAAGTATGCCAAAAGCTGTGAGGCAACCTACTATATAGCAAGGCCCTGTACTGATCCAGCGATAAGAAAGAATATAATTAGCCGTATTTCTTCCAGTATAAATCACCCTAAGGCAGGAAGGTTCATTTGATGACATAAAATCTCTTGCAGCCAGTGCCAAGGTTTACTGTCAATATTAATTTTAGTTTAGTACTTAAGTAACTTTACACTTTTTTTCCCCTGGCTAAAATCTGAACAGTTGGGTATCAGCAGAGCACAGAAAAATGACTGAGTTGAAACAGGGATTTATTGTCACTTGACTTGAGGGTATTTACAGTACCTTTTATCAATAGTAACAGTAAAAATATCAATATTTATTAATGGAATTCATATTCTTAACCTCTTGGCAAAAATAAAAATAACATTTTATGAGTGTTTGCCCTCTGCCTGGTACAAGCAATTGCAGAAGGGTTCTACCAGGTTGTGTAGAACTGCAAAAACTTGGAAATCATTCTAAGCAAATTGAGGTGTGAAATGAAAATTGAGAATCCCAAGGAAATGTAAGCAGATACTTAAATCCCACTTATAAGCTTGAGGAGATTACATAGCTTAGTAATAAAGGAAAAAAGAAATAAAACTGCAAATTGAGACAATGATAGAAAAAATCGGATATTACTAGGCAGGATATAAACTCTCTAAAATGGAAAAAACACCCAATAGAGCTTTTTCTATACGGACTGGGTGGGAATATGTTCTTCTCCTTCAGGTATCTTACTCCCTGCAGTAGGATACAAATTTAAAGCAACTGTTGCTCTGATCGAGCAAAATAACTCACAGGTCCAGAAGCAACATACCACAGATTCAACAAGAAACATCATGAAGTTTATCACTCTTGTAAAGCAAAATTGAAATCTGTTCCTTTGTCTCCTGCTGATGTTCCTTGTGTTGTGAACTTCTACTATGAGCAGGTGGCATCCTTTTGGGAAATAGTAGCAAAAGAGTAGAGGAAGTGAGTGTGGCAGCTAGAACTGAAATGGCTGAAGAAAACACAGCCACCCCAACAGTAAGAACAATACTGCATTTTCATGTTAGTAACCCTACAGCGGAAGCTTGCAAGGGTGCAGCAGTTCCTGAGAAACATATTAGAAAACTGAAGCTGTCCTGCCATCTTGTCACGAAGGGGAAAGCATGCCATTGCTGCCAGAAAACATGCTAAATTAAATCATCTATTAGCTTCTGCCCAATCCACCACTTGTCAGGTTCTTGCAAGAAAACACTCAAATATTGAACAACAAAGAAAAGAGCAAGAAGAGGTCTTCTGATGTGCAAAGCATTTTGCTACCAAATTCTAATAAAGCCTCTGACAATTTTAAATTACTATAGGTGATTTCAGTTTAAATCAAGAGTTTTCAAAGTAACTGCATATAAAGCAGTAATCCATCAGAATGAGGTTAAAGGGGATAAAACTCCTACAACTGCAATTTTAAATTACTAATTAGCTACTCAATAGAACTATTGCAGCTGTTCTTTTTGCTAACCATTAAACCATAAAGATATGAAGACAATGAAAGGAGAATGACCTTCTGTATGTCAAAGAATATTGCTGAAGGCATCTTCAGCTAATGGGCCTGTGCTTGCTCGTGCAGAAAGAGTAAATAGGTTTATTAGCTTACTCAGCTGGAAAATGCTTAGCAGCTACTGGTCATCTGATAACAAATTTAATTCATAGTTCATTTAGTTACAAAGAGAACTGATTTTTTTTATGCTGTTATTCAAATGTCCTGAAACATAATCTGTACCCAGAGGGGGTAAAACAGACTCATGAGCTCTAGAACAAAATGTTTTCTACTTACTCTGTTCTTGTTTGCATTGTGTACCACTGCAAGTGAGCTTCTTACAATTTAAGCATTGATTTCCCAGAAAAAAGATGCGAAAAATGAAAGGTTCTTCAAATCTTTATTTGTCTGTTGCAATCAGATAGATTCCCTAATTATAAGATGTATTTAGTTTTTTTTAAAAAGTGTATTTTGTAAAAAGATTACCTTGTTTGACTTAAGCTAACGTATTTTGATACTACAGCTTTTCTCTCAAAGCACATTTTGCATTTTATTTGCATGAAATTCTTCTGCTATGTATAAACTACCATCCTTGTGTTGTCTCCTACTAGATGTGAACTCGAGAAAGGGTCATGTCTACAAATATTTGCCTGCAGCTGCCTCCTTGAATCCTTCCCAGTCTCTGATCTTCTGGGAGATTTTCTCACACACTGAGAAAAGGACTACAGCTAAGACTTGCAGGAAGGAGAAAAGAACATTTGGGACAAGCTAGAAAACACTCTCTATTCTGAACTTCCTCAGAAATTAGTCACAAAGTAGTACAAGTTCACCAGAGTTATTTTGTTCCCTATAGAAACCCAGTCAACGGCAAAGACTAAAGCAAATGGAGAAACGCTTGATAACAGATCAAATATGACCATGATAATGAGGTGCTGGAATGGGGAGTCAATCAAATTCCCTTTAAAAATAGTATGATAGCAGAGTCCAGCACATTTTTCATGGGAAGAAGGAAGAGAGGGAAAGATTTTTTTTTACAAAATAATTTTTAAACCAGGCGTTACTTCTTCCAATCCATTGGAATCTTAAACATTCACCCTTTGCTACAGTAATAGGTTTGTCTGTTAATATTTATTTCTTATTATGAATCATATTAATCCATACATTTATTTAACTAATAATTAATAGAAAAGGTGGAAAAAAAGAAATACTAAATTTCTGGAATATTTACAAATCTCATTAGTTCTGTGAAACCCATTGGGAAATTTCCTGTTCTTAAAACACAGAAATGAAAAACAAGTTTGTTGAATGACACTGTTATTGCTTATGACAAGCATTTTTAGGATGGTTTTATGTCTTATTTATCATAACTTTAAAACAATTGAGGTAAAGTCCTTAAATTTTCTTTACAAAACAGTGTGAAAAATATCACGCTGATATATGAAACTGAGAGGTTTGATTAAAATCTCTGCTCAGCACTATTTCTTTAGTCATCCACAGTGTTGAAACATGATGTAATGGAAAAGACAGTATTCATTTGGTATCCCGCTCGTCACAGTTTGATGTTCAAACAGGGGAAAAGAGGAGCTCTGACATTTCCTGGTTTAGCTCAGAATAATTCTAACAGCATCCGTTTGACAGTGTGAGCAGTTTAGACAGGTTATGAGTGTGAGAACCCCACCCACTTCTGCAGCCATGTTTCCCATGGTTAATTTAACCCACAAAACATCACAGTCACCTAGGATGCTCTTTTACTCTTCTATCAAGTACTGGCAGTCCTCTTTACACATTAAATGGATCCATGCATGAGTATTTTCTTTAGAAACTACTGCAGTAGTAACTCATCAAAAGAAATTAAACGTTCAGACTACAGCAGTGTCTTTTATATGCTTTAAGAGATGTCTTGTGGCTCAGGGATGTTTTGCATGCAGACTGCCAGATTTAAACGCCCACATGAAAAAACATCGTTTATATGTGAATCACACACTGCAGTAGAAAAAGCTAATTTCTAAAAGGGATTGTATTTCTGTAGAAGTAAAGATGCATTAGTCTTAAAATATCAGCTGAGGACAGTAATAAATATATCCTATTTACACACATTGCTCCAACTACACACAGCCTGAAGTCAATCAATGCTCTTGTGCTTGTTTTTCTTATTAACTAGCTCCAAGTAAATAGCTTCCCACCTGAGGGAACTATAGCTAAGAGAAAAGAGCAGATGCTGAGGTATAGATACACCTTAGGTTGGTTGAATCAGGACTACAGTGCTTATTGTAGTAATATCTTTCTACTAGGTGAGAAGTAAAGTTCTTTGTACCCAGTGCTGTGCAGGTATAGTGTAAGGAAAAGGTTACTCTTACAACAGGCACTAGTCTCTATAAGACATCAGAGGGAAATCATTAGAAAAATCAAGAAGAATTAGCAATGAGATAGAAGTTCCCATTATCTTGTGGAAACCTCATCTCTTACAACATCTGCTAAGGCAATGAAAAGTTAGGTGCAAAATTGGTACAAGCTTACAGAGGAGAGATGAATTATACAGGAATTCAAGCAGTGGAGAGGTAAGAGAAGAAAAGAGAAGGAGAAACTTCTCTGAACATGATGAAAATGGGAAAAGGAGAAGAACAAGCCAGCCAAAGAAAGAAAGAAGGTCATGTCATATTCTGTTTATTTTCTCTTGGGAAAAAAAAAAAGGCAAGAGTCTGTGAAAAGAGAAAGATGGAAACTTTGAGAAGTAATTCAATAGAATAAAGGTTGCTGGAATTGTGGCTATGGTATTCATTTGTGCTAAAGATGTAGAGCTACTGCATTCACATGCATTTGATCATAAAAGTCATAAAGCAATAAAATCTTTTTCTTGCTGCACCCTGCTCTTTTATCAAACCTAGAAATGTGTTTGCGTAAGGTTCTCTTTCTGGTTTGTCTCCTTTTGGTTTACATATCCTAGAAATTCTTTTTTGTGTGTTTTTCTTTTTTCCTTTTTCCCCCCCATCATCCTGAAAGCCTGAAGAAGCCGAAAATGAAACTAATGTGGGAGTTTCACATCTTGTAAACATGCTAAGCATGCGATGGTCCTTTTTCACTCCTTCAGATGTTCCCTAAATACATTTTACAGAAAGAAGAATTACACAAACAGAACAGCTGAGTAACTATTGTAGGAGAGCTACTACCAGTGACAATTTGGTTTTCTGGAATTTTTGATAGTTACTAGTAAAAGATAACACCTAAAAAAACCCTTGCTTGTTTTAATTCCCTCTCTTCCCTGCTATGAAAATATTAATCTTTCAGTCTGCTACAGGACCACAGAACAGTTTGGGTTCCAACCCCCCTGCCATCAGCAGGGACACCCTCACTGGACCAGACTGCTCAAGGCCCCATCCAACCTGACCTTGAACACTGTCAGGGAGAGGGCATCCACCACCTCCCTGGGCAACCTATTCCAGTGCCTTACCAGCTTTGTAGTGATGAATTTCTTCCTAATATCCAAACTAAATCTACCCCTTTCCAAGTTAAAACAATTCCCCTCGTCCTGTCACAACATGCCTTTCTAAAAAGTCCATCCCCAGTTTTCTTGTAGGCCCCTTCAGGTACCGGAAGGCCACTATAAGATCTCCCCAGAGCCTTCTCTTCTCCTTGCTGAACAACCCCAACTCTCTCAGCCTGTCTTCATAGGAGAGGTGCTCCAGCCCTCTAGTCATGTTTGTGGCCCTCCTCTGGACCCATTCTAACAGTTCAGTGTCCTTCTTGTGTTGGGGACTCCAGAACTGGACACAGTACTTGAGGTGGGGTTGTGCAAGAGCAGAGCAGAGGGGCAGAATCACCTCTCTTAACGTGCTGGCCATGCTCCTTTTGATGTAGCCCAGGATATATTTGACCTTCTGGGTTGCGATCACGCATTGTTGGCTCATGTTGGGCTTCTCATCCACCAGCACCCCTAAGTCGGTCTCTGCAGGGATGCTCTATATCACATCATCTCACAGCCTGTACTGATGACAAGGATTGCCCCAACCCAAGTGCAGGACCTTGCACTTGTTCTTGTTGAAGGTTCACATGGGCCCACTCCAGCTTCTCCAGGTCCCTCTGGATGACATCCCGTCCTTCAGGTGTCAACTGCACCACTCTGCTATATGTTTGCAGGACTCAATTAATTTTATCTTTCTGAAGAACAGTAATAACTACTAATGAGTTATTTTGCAATATTTTACTAATCAGAGGACTGTATTATTTTAAAAAAATTAGCTCTAAAAAAAAAATCAAGTGGAAAACAAACCCCCAGGTATCTTAGCTTTGGTACCCTGTATTTATTTACTGATACAGTGAACTGCATGATTCTGAAAATTTCATGACTTGTTAAAAAAAACTATAGTAGAAAACAAGCCAAAGATATTTTAGCTGTTGGCACTGTGTATTTATTAACCAATAGGCTGAATTGTTCTTAAGGGTTTTTTTATGTGTTTCATATGACAAATTTTCTCCTGATGGCAAAATAATTTCTTGCCCCCATCAAAATCTCTGAAGTCCAATGCATTTCATACCAAGCTGCTGACAAGTCATAAAGCCACTGTTCAATAAACTGGTCCAGAGAAGCCACAAGAAGGTAACAAAATCTTAGGTGTTTGAATGCAGTGAGCTGATTTTCAGTTGATGAGAAACATGTATTTTTTTTCCTAGGGTAAGAAAATAAAGCTACTGAATGTATAATATTCAGTCAGCTGGGACTGAATATTTAAAATGGCATCTCACACAGCCTTCAAAACACTCAAAACCTAACTATGACCCAAGCAACACTGTTCTCCCGAGGATTAACAAATTATGAAAATAACGCCACATGATAGTGCCATAAAGACAGAATATTCCAGAGTACAATAGCCATTCACAATTGGCTAGAGCAATGAACGCTTAAGCTACCAAGCAGCATACTGGGTTCATATCAATTATTTGAACATTACACTTGACTAATTTAAAAAGTTCCACCAGGTTTTGTCAAACTTAAAAAAATATTGAAGTAAAAACCCCAATATTTATGAATGTTTCATGTGTCAAAGAAGTAGAAATTACAGAGAGTCATTTACATTGCCATATCCCATAAAAGCAGCTGCCTTTCACATAAAGAGCTTGTTTGCTGAACAACACTGGGTTAAGAATAACCCCCCAAAATGTGAGAAAATTGAGGTATTGAAAGTCAATATGGTATCATATTTTCATCTCTAAAAAGTGTGGTCTTGTGAATGTATAGACTCATAGAATTGTTTAAACTGGAAATGACCTTTAACATCATCACGTCCAATCACTAAACGAGCACTGCCAAGTCCACCACTAAACCGTGTCCCCCCCACATCTACATGACTTTTAAATACCTCCAGGCATGCTGACTCAACTTCCCTGGGCATCCAGTTCCAGTGCTTGACAACCCTTTTGGTGAAGAAATTTTTTCCTAATATCCAGTCTAAAGCTCACTTGGCACAACTCAAGGCAGGTGAATAACGTTATCATGTTACTTATGAAGTCTATTTATACATGACCTTCCTACCACTATAAATCAAGACATCTGCATCATAATTATTTAAATTATACCTGAGTGAAACCTACATTCTCCGTGAAAAGGTATAGAGATGTTAGTAACTGCAAATGAGGATTGTGATAATACCTGAGCTGGAAAGCTCCTTTTAAAATGCTTCTCAGAAATCACATCAGTAGCTAACAGGGAATATTTTAACCTGAAAGTAACACAACTAATTTACTTGGTTTTGTGGAATGTTAAGTTTGCAACTGGGACTTTATGGAGTAGTCACAGTGCTTGCCCTCAGGTATCCAGATTGCCTAAACTGGTCAACAAAAAGAAAAGGTACCTAAATTAGACTCCTACTCCTAGCCTTGGGGAGGACCATCTATTTCTTGATGATGTCTGCACCATAGTTAAACTGTCTGTCCAAGTTAGGCACTTACAAGTTTATTTCTAGGTCCTGGGAATACTTCTGCATGTTTTCGGGCTACAGTTGTTATTAATTCAATGTATACAACATAGTAGCATTTTCTATAGCATATCAGCAATATTTGGTGCCAATCTGTATTGTGAAATAGCTACGGGTCAATGTTTCTGGCTTTTCTGAAACAATCTCAGAGAAAACGTGAGTAGAAAATTAAAAGCAAGTTTAATGAGCAGCTTTCTCCCATATCCTTTACTAAAGAAATGGGTCAAGTCACACCAAAGATAGCATTTTAATATGTATTTATTCCTGAAACAATATATCTATATCATGTCAGCAAACAAGATGTAGCCATTCTGCTCTCACTCAATTATAACATACTGTTTCAGGGTCATTTTTTGTTACCTGAGCAAATGAGGTTTTCTGGCTCATCTACCTGAGTGCAGAGCAGCAATATATGGGAGAAAAAACACCCCCAGCAAACAGAACTCAGGAAGACTCTTAAGGATCTAAGTTTTACAGGTCTTCTTTCATAAATTTTAAATCCTAAATAGAGAACTTTTCAGGAATTAGCAAGAAAATAATTGCTACTTACTAGTACAAGCTTGTATTGAAATCTCTTTTGTAAAAGGATGGGTGTCTGAACAATGAAGAATGTCATATTGAAAAGTGGTACTAGAACATCTCTTTGAAAGTACATTGCTATATGGCACAGTTCAGTTATGAATGTTCCTCCACAAATCCTCCATGTGTATAATTTTTGCATTCCAAATGTGGTTGTAGTATATTTTTATAGTAATTAAGAGCTATCACAACAATACTTAAATGTCAGAAAAAATTCTAAGGTTATGAGATATGACAGGGACAAATACCTGGGCCAGGTGCTATTATTAACATTGACTTTCAAATTATTATGAACATAGGCTTTTTGTTTTCAGTAAGCATGCTTCATCAGTACAGTATAGGAAAATACAAGTGATTAACCTAATCATATACAAATTTTGTCACATCCCCCTTTAAAAGCAGTGCAGTACAATTCCTGTAAGATGCTGTATCAGGTATCAATAGCATGTCTCCTTTTCCACTTACATTTATCTCTCCCAGAAACATCTGTTGTAGCAAGTAAAAGAAATGACCCTCAGCATTCATATTTAAGCTCCCTCGGTCCCTGTCCAGGGTTCTGGTGCAGAACAGACTCTTCTGTTCTTTTTCACCGTGTCTTTTATGTAGGACTCTCTTTGAAGACTTGAGGGCCATAGACAAAGCTGGTAGGATTTAGACATCTACACTTGTGGGTTTGTCTTTTGGAAAAATTTTTTTGTCATCTTGATGCATCAAATTCCATGGTGTCTAAAACTCTAGGGGTAAAGGGCACACGGGTGGGGGCATCCAGG
Source organism: Laterallus jamaicensis coturniculus (assembly GCA_022605575.1). NCBI lineage: Eukaryota > Metazoa > Chordata > Aves > Gruiformes > Rallidae > Laterallus > Laterallus jamaicensis. The sequence continues at coordinate 91,958,011 of JAKCOX010000001.1, forward strand.
GATTACTTTTTTCTACCGAATGGGTATTTTCAAGACATTTTTCCATGTAGCACAGATTCTTAGCCTGTTTTCTACATTTACAGGGAAAGCTTTACTCTAAGTGATGGCATTACAGGAAGGAATCAGCGAAGAGCATTATGTAGTTAGTAATATAACAAGTCACTGGATTCCATGATGAGAAAAGTAACATAAAATGACATAGAACATTGTTGGCCATTTGAAAAAAATAGTATTTGTTGCCAGTAGAACCATTCTAACATTTTTTTCTGTCATGTCATGCTAATACTACATTTTTCCTTCTGAACAGTTGGCTAATGGGAGTGTATACAGCCTGCTAAGTGTCCTCAAAAGCAAGGAGGTGAGTAAAAGAGGTCAAAAGAGAAGGAGGGAAAAGCCTTAGGCAGTATTCATTAACGGAAGAAGAGTAAGGTAAGGAAGATCTTCTCTTTTCCTTGCCCAAATATGTTAAAGGGCTCTACAGGTTACAGCTACGTGTGCAAGACATCAATTTGGACTTAACTGAATTATATTCTACAGAAGCAAAAAGATCTCTTGTACACATGAAAATTAGGAAGAAGGCCAGAATGATGACTATGATTTTTTGATTAACCTATAGTAAAAGAACTCTGCTGCCAAGCTACTAATTTGAATTTTTGCACTTATTTCTGTAGCACATGTGGTTGCATTACTCTAACAACTGAATGCATCGTTCCTCCTTCCATTTACTTCTTTTAAAGGTACAAGGTTAAATTTAAACATGCCAAAGTCAAGTTATTTGTATGAAAAATGAAACAAAAGAACAAATAATCTTTCACTAAAAACATTTCTTAAATTATATTAATTTTTTTGTCAACATTTTTGATTTGTGTCAGTTACAGCATTTGCATCTTCAGCTGGCAGTTCATTAAATGAGGAAATCACACAGTCCATCATATCAAGCGTTTGACTGAAGGAATGAAAAATGGCAGGCTGTTATCACATCTGTTTATTATTATTTTAATGTGAAATGATCAGCTGCACTGACAAACAAAATTCATTGCTGGTTAAGATGAAGAAGGCACAGCTTGTGAACAGCTTAATAGGAACATTTGGGGATCATTCTTGCTGCCATTTAAATTGATGGGAATTTTGCCATTGAGTTCAATGGAAGCAAGACCAGATCCTACACAGCACAATCATAATTATACTAATACAATGTGAAATTTCACTGATGGTGAAGAAAATATCACAAACTGGTTTAATGTAGAAGGAAACAAGATGTTCCTTCTCTTGGGCTCCTGGAACTTCTGCTAATGAAGTATATCTGCACCTGCCTTGGTAACTAGGCAAATATAAAGGCCTGTGAATTCATGTATTATATTACAGAGCTTACCAAAGTATTTTTAGGGTTGGGATTTTTTTTGTTCGTTTGTTTCAGAATGGTATCTCTACATCAGGTGTAACAGTAGATTTTTTTCTTGAACCATTTGAAATTTTAACTTTTCATGGTCGATACTATGGAAATATCCTCTTTTCCAGAGAGGGATCACTGTCTTGAGAACCTTCCAGAATTCAGTGCTAGATCTTGACAAGGTCTGACTTTATTTTCTCTTAAGGATTAAAGTCAGAGCTAAGAATTGGCTCACTGGCAGTCCAAAGGCAGTGTCATTTGTACAAGACATTGTAAAAATCATGGCATATGCAATATGCATAAGAATGTACAATCATCACAAAGATGTGGAGGTTGATTACTGCATTTTACAGAAACTGTTACAATACTCAGTCATGAATGTCTGTTTGGCCACTGTTTCTCTCTCTGCAAAAGCTTAGATCTTTCACTATCATTGAACTCTTCTTCACATCCAAATGAATCACAAGCACCCTCATTCTCTTCCTCTTCATTTCTGTTTCACACTCGTTCCCACAGGTTTTTGATGTGTTTTAAGTCCTACATACGGCTCAGTGTAGTAGCTAATGGCTGCTACGTAGTCACTGGAGAGTAGTGTTAAGTTTCTAGGAGAAATGTCTTTCTCTGCAAGAAGCAAGAGCTAAGGTAGTCCCGAGTCACCTAATAGGTTAGGTGAGGTAAGGACAGTAAGTAGAAAACCCACTAAGTTTTGTTTTTGATTTCTTGAGTCCCACGTAGATTAGAGCCCAGCTAGCAAACTAGTTCACTTACCTGCTTACTACTTCCAAGATATAAAGGAATCTGCATAAAGAGAAAGAACTACAGGGGAACACAGAACTTACATCCAAAGCAGAGCTTCATTAATTTCTTGAAGTAACATATATTTGTAGACACAAATTAAAAGACTTCTTAGAAATAACACTTTAGGTAAACGGATCACTGCAGTTGGTAGCTGAGAGAAGCAAGAGGGAAGCTAGGTTACTTGAACTGTATGACTATTGTTTATTAAAGAGTTTTAAAATTTGTACTATTTCATTAAATTAATTCAGGATAAAAGTGCATTTTTTCAAGTTGGATGATATGAAAGGCTTTTTTGAATCACAGATTAAATTAAAGGAAGGAAACTGGAGGTACTGTTCTATATACTGGTTTAAGTGATGGCTGCCAGTTTATTCTTGTATTTAACATATCACTTCCCAATCGAGTTTTATTCCTTTTCTTCCTTAATTTAATAAAAAGAACAGATTTTTCTTTCAGAGATATGACTGAAAGTCTAGTATTGCCTGGATCCACTAATTCATTTCCGCTTTTAAGAAGGTCAGTTGGTTCTTTTCTGGCTTATGGTTATTCCCTAAAATATTCTAAAGCTTCTTTTATGTCAAAAAGGTTTGCCTTTTTTCTGCTATATCAAAGATAAAGTGATAAAATGCATTTATAAAGTAAAATTAACTGTTTCAATCCTTAGATTTTTTTAATTATGTGATAATTCCGACAAAATGAATGGCACTCATTTAGAAACAAACAAAACCTGTATAATTTAGAGGTGCATTTTAAATAATGTTAATTTCCAGCTGCAAAGACCTGGTCAATATTACTGTGCAAGGAATGGGAAGTCATAAGGAGCTCATCTTTCATGAAAGAATAGCCAAATTAATGTGAGTGGAGCAGATGTCTCAGCAGATCAATAATATCCCCTTGACAGTCACTAACATATGCCAAAACATAACATCTGAAAGAACAAGACAATAAGCACCTGTTACACTATCCCAGTTTTATCGTTAAGGTGACACCAAGCAGTTCAAGCTGAATATAAAGCATCCAAAGGGAAACTTTAATATTCATCTTAAATATTTAGTCTGAATTTAGAAGAAAATTCACAGACCACTACTGCAGTGTATGGAAGGCATGGGTTCAGTAATAGAGGAGAAAAATATTATCATATCCTGCTTTTAGGGGTTGAAAAACATTAGTGTACTCAAGAATGGAGTCAGTTCCAGTTGATGAGAGATTCTGTCAGTTAAATTACTCCAATGTCCTGATTCTGCCGCTTGGAAATTAGTATTTCCTTTATTCCTCAAACTTACTTGTTAATATGGGGAAAAGCATTAGAACCTGTATCTTTAAAATAAGTAGTAAAATCAGCCAGGAGCGTGCTCCTTGATCGAAGTACAACCATGAACAAAGACAGATGATAAGAGTGGCTTACTTAGAAGACAATGGAAGAATTTTAATTTCTCCACCAGTGTCTATCTCAGATACTAGCGAATATCTGTCAGCAATATTGCTGACAACTCCACCTGGATAACTATACAAGGCTTGCCACAACTGTCCAAGTCAAATAAAAGTTCTCAACATTCATTATTGCTTATTTAGTTTTAGTACAATGTTCCTAACTTAATTTAATTTAAAAAATAAAACCCACTTGTGAATACATGCAGAATTGCATGCTCAAAATTCAAATCCCCAGTTTCTGAAGAAAAGAGTATGTATAACAATTTTGACATGCCTCAGTGACTATCATGCCAATGTTCCTCATAAAAAATAAATGGAAATGACACATGCTCCTTTAAGACCACTTTTGTCAGTCTCCTGAGGGCACTAACAGGTCTCAATGGCCTGCGCAACATCACATGGAGCTTCACCCCATCCGCTGCCTAGGAGAAGCCCCATTTCATCTCACTTCAGAGCCTCCATTCCTCCCCCCAACCCGAGCAATGCTGTAGGTGCGTGTGTGTGTCTCCAATCCTGTCTCCTTGATGGTCCTGAGACCTGTTGTTGGTAGTGCATATCCTCGATGTGAAGGTCATCTACTTTATCTACTTAGATCTCAGGTAAGATAAATCGTATCTACATTGTTTTCCAGAGTTTGTCTAACCAGTTCTTAAAACCCTTCTGTGGTGGAGGATCTAACACTTACCAAGAAAGCTATGGCAGCTCTTCTCTGACTTTGCCATATTCAAGTGTTTTCTAATAGTAAAATAGGTCAAATTTCCCAGAACTGTAATCCATCTCATTCACTTCTTCTGGACTGTCTCCACTGAACCATGCAGTTCTTGAAGTACAATGTCCCAGACTGCAGTTTTCTACCTGACTAGTCTACAAGGGTGTTGTGGTTTATACCTCAACGGAAAGCTGAGGCCACAAAGGTCAGACCAAAAAGCCCCCCTACCTCTTTAAGAGGTGGAGGATGGGCGAACGGAGCTAAGAAAGGGGCTGCAGAGCCAGAGGAAAAAAAAAACCACAGGCTTGCAAGGTTAGGATAAGGATAGTTTACTAAACAACAGGGAAAAGTATGAAAACAACTAACTACAGTGCTATTATTATATACAGTGCAAACCTCTCCCCACACTATATCATTTGAGCCGTGCCAGAACCGATTCAGATTCCCGAACGCAGCACTCCCCGAGCCCAGCACCCCCGAGCACCCCCCTCACCACCTCCTGCCACGCCGATCCCCGAAAGAGAGAGAGAGAGAGAGAACCCGGAACTCCCACACGCCTGCTCAGACCAGCACTTCCCGTGCCCGGAGCAGGTAGTGATAGGTCTGGAGTCTCCCCCGGAACTGGCACTGCGGCTGCCCAGACCGGGACTTCCCGTGCCTGGGTCCGAAGTCGCCCCTGCAAAAGGGGGGGGGCAGCCTGTCGGATCATGATGCAATTGGTATGGAATACTCTCAGGGCTAACACAGCCTGCTGCTGGGCTGAACCCAGGACAAAGGGGCCTCATTTATTCCTGAGTACACGATTGCTTCACACATCTTGCAGGCTGTACCTAAGCTTTGTGCTTGCTTTTTGTATATCACTGTGGTCTCATGCTCATCTTTTTCTGAAAAAAACGCTTCCAAAGCAGCTGTTCTGCTTTTGTACTACTGCAGTAAATAATTCCTGTTTTATATTTTCATGTGTTTTGCCACTTTGTCATTATTATTTTGAATTCTGATCTCATCCTCCCATCTATGAGCTGTCTCTCCCAGTTTTGGATCATATGAAGACACAATAAACTCACTCACTATTCCATCATCTAGGTTGCTAATAAAAGTATCCTAGACAGCCTACTGCATCAAATATAAGATACATGACAGCTAGTGCTTTGCTCCTCTACTCTATTTGACTTTTTGCTCTAGAATTTTTCTGAAGATTGATGTTAACTGACAACAATTGCCAAACTGTTCTCTTTGTTCTATTTACAGTCAGGCATTGTGATTGCCTTTTCCTAATTCTCTTGATATCTTGTCTCATTTTGCAAGATCTGAAACATAACTGTGAGGAGTTCTGGATGCAAACATAGTAACCAAGTTCATGTCATGAAACTGCATAGAAACGTTGCACTGCTTGCACACCAGAAAACCCGGGAGTTCTCTGCTCTAAACATGAATCATGAGAAACCCTGGGCTATGCCAAAGTGGCACGATGCCATGCATTTGTTGCAAAACTAATCACCAGGGAAGATCAAAATTGCTTAAATAAAAGGGGGAAAATTTGTACTGCAGCTGGCAGCCATACAGGACACTAGGCACATGCCGTGACTGGAACATCATCTACCACAAAACATGGACTGAGCAGCTATGATGAAGAATCATATTTAGCAAACACGACATGTCACCTGACAAAAGTTCTTCTTAGGAAGAAAAATAAGGATGGATGATTCAAAAATAACCAAAACCCCAACAAACTAAACCAAGGAGCAACGTTTTATTTTGAGATAAAGGGCTGCATACAGCTAGCAACACAATAGCTGATTAGTCCTCAACGCTGAGATGAGAAAAATTCACTGATCAAAATCTAGCAATCCTCCACACAACAGAAAATTCCATAAGAGGCTTGTTAACAGCACACTAGAGCAGCTGTGCAGTCACAGACTCACTAGGGACACGGTAGAGGTGTACAAAGAAATACTAGGTCTAGAAATGTCAGAAAATGAACCAGGGAATTGCCACACAGCTAGATGCTAATCCCACGTGCAGTATTAGTAGTTGTAATTACAAAACAATCCACAGATCACTACATTTTGGAAGTGGGCTCACATCTTGACAGTATCCTATTACCTCTCTTTCTAGTAAATTAGAAAGAGCCGGTAAGAGAACTGTGATCAAACGTCAGAACTGCACGGAGTACATTGCAAAATCTGTGCTGAAAACGGGTGTTTAATGGATATATACATATTGAATTTGGTCAAATTAATCCGCTTTTCATTCTGTTCAATGATATTTTACCAAAGTATACCTCTATTTTAAAAAGCAAGCAGTGAAAACTGGGAATTATTAGCAGCATCCGGGACAGAGTCCTGAATGTGCAAGGAAAAAAATTTAAATTTCACCTGACTCACAGGATTTTGTTTGGGTCCATATCTGTATTTAAAAAAAATTTTAAAAAAAATATCTGCCATGCTTGTTTTGGGTTTGTGTGGTAAAGTTTGGTAGGAGGGGGGACTTCTGTGGGAAGCTGCTAGAAGCCTCCCCCATGTCCAACAGAGCCAATGACAGCTGCGTCCAAGACAGACCAACTGCTGGCCAAAGCCAAGCCAGCTGGCAATGGTGGTGGTAACTCTGGGATAACACAGTTAAGAAGGAATTAAAAAAAAATAGAAAAAAAAGGGAAGGGGGAAAGCAGTAGCTTTTGCAGCCAGAGAGAAGAGTGAGAAGATGTGAGAAACTCTGCAGACACCAAGATCATTGAAGAAGGAGGGGGATGAGTTGCTCTAGGTGCTGGAGCAGAGGTTTTACTGCAGTCCATGGAGAATGATGGGGAGCAGAGATTCCACCTGCAGCCCATGGAGGACCCCACATTGAAGCAGTTGGAGACATCTAAAGGAGGCTGTGACCTCATGGGAAGCCCATGCTGGAGTAAGCTCCTTGCCTGTCAGGACCTGTGGGCCAGTGGAGAGAGGAGCCCACGCTGGAGCAGTCTGTTCCTGAAGGTCTGCACCATTCTGAAGCAGTCCTTCATGAACTGCAGTCTGTGGGAAGGACTCATGTTGGAGGATTTCATGGAGAACTGCCTCCCAAGGGAGGGACCCCAGGCTGGAGCGGGGGATGAGTGTGAGTCGTCCTTCTCCTGAAGAGAGAGGAACAGCAGAGACCATGTGCGATGAACTGACCCCTGTTCCCCTTCCCCCTATGCCACTCAGGGGGGAGGAGGTAGAGAATTTGGAAGTGAAGTTGGGTAAACCCACCACAATATCACATATACTTCCCACCTATATGAATCAGAGCTATAAATCCTCATGTAGCGCGTAGCACCTAACAGCATTTTGGGTACATTAGTGAAGCCCCTTCTTCTCTCTGCCCCAAAGCTGAATGCATCTAGAAAGGTAGCTAAAGGTCAGTATGAAGTACTTCATCCACTTCATAATTCAGGATGAAGTCCCTGACAAAACATATAATGATTGTGCTCCAGCCAAGATTTTAGATCTTAGCTCTTATCATTCTTACATCAGAGTCAATTTCCAGCCTTACTTTTAAACTTCCTGACAAAGATAGCTAGTCAGAGTTTTACTGTGTTGATACCACCAGTGAAAGCTAAAGGATGTAAACAGCAAAAGTTTATGCATCAGGTACTATGAGGTAGCATATTCCCTGAAGACTTAGATCTGAATGCTATGCAAACAACACAGAAATGTGACCTTCATGAAACAGTCCTTAATAAATAAGAATTCTTAGCTATTCAGTACCCTCATAGTGCCTTACAAATATATTGCAAAGCTGTATTCAAAGGTATTTGCTTTCCTTTCAGTCTCTCTCTCTTTCAAATATTCAGGTTTTATCTGCAACTCTCCAGTTCTTGGAATGTCCCCCCACAATACCATTTCCTGTTTATTAAAGGTTTCATATTTTAGAAATAAGCAGTATTTTTTTGCCCAGCAATTTCCTAGGTCCTACCATACTTTACTATCGTGCGTTTTATCTTTTTGCTTTATAATTGGAAAAGGGAACACAAAGAGAAAATTTTGAAAATATATGCCAGTGCAGGATGCTGCTGATGGAATGCTGGGATGTTTTATCAGTTTTTATTAACATTGATTGTTTGATTTTCATTTGCCGTCCTTCTGTGTTGGGCACTACATAAGCAGAGATTAAAAGACAATTTATCTTTTAGAATTTATCACATTGTCCTGGTTTTGGTTGAGAAAGAGTGAATTTTCTTTCTAGCAGCTGGCATAGTGCTGTACTTTGGATTTAGGATGAGAATAATGTTGACCACTCACTGATGTTTTAGTTGTTGCTAGGTAGTTGTAATGTTGACACCAAGTCAAGGGCTTTTCAGCTTCTCACACCCTGACACGTGCACCAGAAGCTGGGAGAGGACAGCCAGGACTGCTGACCTGACTGGCCAGAGGGATGTTCCCCAGCATAGAACATCATGCTCAGCATAGAACTGGGGGGGGGGGGGGCAGCCCCAGGAGAAATGCTGCTTGGAAACAGACTAAGCATTGAATTGTTTTGGTTTGCTTCTGCATATAGCAAGTTACTGCATTTGTGCATCACTTTTATTGACTACATCACACTCCCACAAACCCACCAAGGCAAGCGCCTACTTAATCAATGGAAGCAATAACTGGATGGCTGGAAATACATCCCGTGTGCAACGCCACTGCTAGGAATACAATTCTGGGCCTTGAAAAGCAAATGTTGTGGTGACATGGCACCCCAGAAAGAACTGACTCATACAGCGGGGCTCATTTATGAAACACCCTCATAAACACCTGGGCCAAGAAACGTGGCACTGAGTGGGTGTATCACATTCCCTGTCATGTACCAGCCTCTGGGAAAGTCAAATGATACAAAGGGCTGCTAAAGACTATGCTGAGAGCAATGGGCAGTGGGACTCTCAAACATTGGGATACACCTTTAGCAAAGGCCACCTGGTTAGTCAGCACTAGGGAGCCTACCAATTGAGCTGGCCCTGCCCAATTGAAACCTTTATGTCCCCTTGAGGGAAGTAACAGTGAGTGAATGGCTCCGTGGTGCTTAGTTACTGGCTGGGGTTAAAGCAGGACACACCTCTGGTTGGTTGGATTACAGTTGTGATTGTAAAGCAATGAACAAAGGTAAGAGAAAGGTGATCACAGGAGCGATTGCCTAAGTCAATTGTGAGACTGCACAGTCTGCTTTAGGTAGGATATGTGAAAAAGTTAGCACAGGCCACACAATCTTTCTGTAAGTGGAATCTTTAAAGAACTCATTAATCGGTTATTGATTACATAAATTCAGTGGGGTTTGGGTTGTTTCTTTTTACTCCATTTCATTACTGCTCCAATCTGTTGTTACAAGCAAGCAAGAGTCAATAGCAAGAGCAATCTGTAATGCACCATAAACTGCACAGACTTCTGTGGAACGCCACCCTGTTACATCAAGGTCTCAATGAATGTCCAGTTCAGTAGTAAGAGCCTTGTGCTGTGCAGCACACCTCTACCACAAGAGACAAAACCAAACAACTGGCCAGTCTGTTCTTGACATCTCTTCAGATCAGGAAGTAGTAGAATGAAATTTCTTTAGAATATTATTGTGTTTGTAATAGCAGAATCTGCTATAATTGAGGTTGTAAAGTGCTTTCCAATCTAGTTCCTATTTTCATGCCCTCATTTTAAAATATTTACCCTCTGGGCTTGATATTTTCCAGGGTTCTTTGGTAAAAAGCATATTGTTTGATAATACATATTTACAAATACACTTTCTACTATTTTGAATTCTAAAATAAACAATTTTGTCTTTGTTCTTCCAAGGGCTATAGCACAAGTGTCGCAGCAATGCTGTTACCTTGTCAGTCTCCCTGTTGCACAACTTAGATCACCCATGTAAGAACTAATGGATTTTTCAAAATAGGCATTCGAGCCAACAGCAAGAGTCCTATTGCCTTCAGCAGGACCAGAACCTCACTCAGGCTTTAGAATCTTAAGAGTGATCTTTAGAGAGGAGTATATCCTTCATCAAATGAAAACAGAAGGGATTTTTTTTCAGTAAAAACTGGGAGTGTCTGCGTGCTGTATTGAGCATATGAAATACATGCTTGAAAGAGGTAAGTGTTGCTCAAGCAGAGCACATTAACCAGAGAAGGTCCTGGTCTCCATAATATTTTTCTTTTATAGTCTCACCTTCAGTCTCTTAGTTATTGGTTCAAACTCTTTCCAGGATTTATTTCTTTCTTTAAATGAGGCAGCATTAAAATGATCTAAGACCAGGAAAGATGCTTAAAAACTTAACCTCCCTAAAGCCTCATACATTTTACATTATTTGAAATATTAGCCTCCCTTACATTAGTTTTCTTTTTTTAAAAATAAATAAAAGCAATACAAATTTGGTGGCTAAGTAGCCAAGAGAGAGGTAGAATTAATTTATTAATATCTTGCATTTAAGATTGCATACAAGGCAACAGGATAATAGTTTGAAATCCAGACTCTTCAATGTGTTCAAATCTTAGTAAGACTAACAATTATTTTTTTAAAGAGTAATCAATAAATAACAGGAAAGTTACTTTGGCTGCATGCAAACGGAATTATGACCCCACTAAACAATATTCTCTGAGCTCCTGATCTCTTGTTGTCCACAACAGGGAACCAACCAGACAGAGATTTGGCCAAAGCACCTTGTGGCTGGCTACCCTGTCCTAAACCTGAGTGCTGGAAACGAATGCACCCAGCTGGATAAAGGAGGGGAGAAAAAGGCATGACAGCATCTAACCTCTGAGCTTGAAGACTGAGATGTAATAATGGAAGACTTTTTCATATTGTCCCTACATTTTCCCTTTTGAAAGTGAAGAAAATTTCTCTTGGGGATGCTAGGAGGTATTTACTTACAACAGTAATGGGGCCAGGTTCATTAGGTAAACAGTCACACAGCTCAGCATCCTTGGTTCACAGCCCACAGGCTCTTTTTGCATGGAGTACTTCTGCAGCTCAGTTATTTTTCACAATACTTTGTTTCTAAAGCTGGCTTTTTGGAAATAAAATATTGCTATTTTAAGATTTTTTTTGTAGGAGGGACAGTTAGCTGATGGGTATGTGACAAACTTAGAAAATCTTTTTTTAATTGGAAATGTTTGTGAAAATGTAAGGCTGAACTGGGGGGTTTTGCATTTTTCCCTGTTGCTAGCATGTTACAGCATTTGATTTCTTTGTGCTGCTTACATGAGTTATGGAGCCTTCTAGGAATCAATCATACACCTTTATGGGAAAAATCATGAGATTGTTTCAGGCTCTTGTCCGTCTTCAACACCTGCAATGGCCAGAAGTAATTCAGAGCGGTAGAGATGTAAAGTGAGCAGGGATGTATCAAACTTTGCTCATCTGATGCAACTTCGAGGCATGGGATTTGCAGACCATAGGCAATCCAGACGAACAGTTTACAGTGTGCATGGCTATGGGCAACTGCTGTTAGAGACTAAGCAATGCACACAATGAGAGTCTTGGATAAGGTCACACACAAGCAGGGAACTAACCCAAAATCCTGTACCCCACACCATATTTTCTATTTTGACTCTTTACACCAATGAGCAGCATTTATTGGTGTTTTCCTATGTAGATTTAAGCAGCAGATATAAAAATAGAAAAAATGAGACCAAGTGTAGGTGAGCCTGCTCTGGCAGGGGGGTTGGACTAGATGATCTTTTGAGGCCCCTTCCAACTCCTAGCATTCTGTGATTCTGTGAGACCAAATTAATCTGTTCTGTAAATAAAGAACAACTATGAACCCTACTGCCTCCTAGACCTCAAGAATTTTCTCTTACTCCATCATCTTTCAGCATTCTAGCATATTGGAAAAGACGAATTCATAATGAGATTAATGACAAGCAATTTGGAAATAAATAGCTCACATGTGAAAAAAACCAAACCACCAAACAAAACACCCAAATATTAGTAGTATCACACTTCATATTTAGGTTTTCTTCAGGATTTAGACATTTCCTACACTGACATGCCCCAACCTGGATTAAACATGTGTTTGCTCTTTAGTGCTATTTCTCCCTAGTTATTCCCAATAGGCTCACATTGGGACGTTTAAAATTACTCCTACAGAAGCAATGTTGCATTTCAAACCTCTTTGCAAAGCAGGAGGGGGAAAAAAAAAAGGAAAAATCAATAAATTTTTTTTTTTTTAAAAAATTGAAGTCCATGTTTTAGGGAGACACAGGTGTTATCAATTTTAAGAGAAGTAGTCAAGCAGGGTAACTGCATTGGTTTTAGAGCTGAAAGACAGAACAAATGGTTCAAGGACAGTGTCAGGTGAATTTAACATTTGAGAATGAGACACAACATGGGCAGAGGGTTGTGTGATTAAAGCATTAACACTGAACCACTCAGAAGCCCAGTTTTAGCTTTTTTGCATAACATGTATTTATATTCTCCCTAAATTCATAATCAAATAGGGAATCAAAACTCCAACAGCAAAACCACATTATGAGACTAAAAAAAGGCCATTAAAAAAACCCCAATAAACCTTTGGATTGGTCAGCACTTGTTAAATGCAAAGACCAATCCGACCACTCAGAAAGTTTCGAGGGTCTCTTGCCTTAACCATCTGAAAACTAAGTAGCTGTTGTGAAATAAAATTAAGGTTTCACTTATTACAGATACAAATATCTCATAGAATGAAGTTGCAAGCTATCTTTTTACCTGGAATTTGTGAACAAGTAACAGCTTGAGGCACATAAAAATTTTAACATCTTACTAGGCATCTTTAAAAGATGAATGTGAAATCAGTAACACTGCACTTGATAATATACTGCTAAAATCAGGTGGTAAGGTTGATGGCAAGTATTAATTAATGGTATTGTTTGTGTACACAATATATGGAATGTTTATCTCCTCACTAAAGTACAGATAGGTTAGATGGCAGAAAAATATAAATTCACTTATTATCTATACTGATGATCTTTATGTTGGGGCATGGCTGATGGATCTAAGCTAAATAATGGAAAGGAACAGATGATTCCTGTGTCTGAAAGGTACAAGTCTTACTTCTATCCTCAGATTCTACATTACCAAAAACTTCCCAGTAGTGAAGAACTACCAGAGTGACTAAATGCAAAAAAAAAAATTGATAAATAAAAGTGCACTGCAAGTGGTGAATAATTAAATATAAACTGTCAATAATCTAATATATTTACAAACTTTCAGTTTGCCACCGTGATCAAAGGTGAAGCTGTACAAAGCATTTGAAGGTGTACATATACATTCACCCTGCCTTGCTTTCTGCCAAGGCAAACCTTCCCAGTATGCTGCTCTTTTGCTTCATTGTTTTTCAAAGTCCACCCACTCCAGCCTCTTACTTTCTTATTCCTACTTACTTTAGTAGTAAATTTATTACCTTTCTAGCCTCTTACTCATCATTCCCTCCAGTCAGCACCTGAACAACGAACATCTGTTATGAACAGGTTGGAAACAGTCTAGCAGCATAACTCCACGCTGTTATCACTTCATGTGACACAGTTGCCTGTGACAGCAGAGTACTGGGCTCCATTGTCAGGAGGTCCTTTCCAGTCCTTGTCCCCACATTGTGCTGTGTGGCACATGGTGTAAGAGAGAGGGGAAAAGTCTGGCAGGTGGAGCCATTTCCACACACACTGTCCCCAGTATTTCCACTGAATCCCAAACTGGTCATCCCAGTTAGCACCCAAAAGCGGCTATATCTCTCAAAACCTTTTGTTTAGTTGGGGCAGGAGGACCAGCTTCATTAAACCACACCACAGTGACAGCAAAGCCGCATATCTTTAAGTTAGTAAGAAGACAAAGTAGCAGCGTGGGAGCATAAGTGGGTTATATTTTTAGTAACTGGGCTTATCAAGCACAGCCACTCTTAATTCTCCACTCGTTTCACTGGTGTTGTCACATACTCTTACATTAAGGTGTGAGAAAAGAAATAATGGAAAAGAACAGCAGGAGGCAGATGTGACATAATGAAAACAGGAAATCTGGAGATGGAGATGGGGAGTATTCTGCTTGAGAGGTTGTGATATCCATTTTATAAGGAAGTGGAAACTGGTATAACTACTACAAAACATCTTAACAGCCCACCTCAAATTTCAGCCTGTTTTAACACTATTGTTGTGTAATTACATATGAATAACACTACATGTAAAGGTCTTCAGCAATCTGTATGTGTTGTTGAATGCTACATCCTCTTCTGGTTTGGCAAAGATAGATATACTTTGTCTTTAGTACAGTGGAGAGGGACTGACAATCCATACCTGCTTTCTTGATTTCTTTAGGTTAGCCCTAGCCCCTCCAGAGCAAAACAAAGCAGCTGACAGGAGCCCTAATTATTCCTGTGGCTGTCTCTCTGCTCCCTGGTTGAGAAATGGAAAAGGAAATAGGAAATGGTTGTGGTGCAGGTGTTTCAGCAAGGGTTCTCTTCTCACAATTGATTCGGGCCACTCATTTATGAGTAGATTATGGGTTTGCTTTCCTCCCTTCTTTTTTCTTTTCCCCCTAAAGATACAAAATTTGGACACCGTAACATGATTCCAGTTTCGATACAAACTACCCTCATTAAAGAGCTGAAATGACTAGAAAATGTCAGTGCCAATTCTCTTAGCCTCATCAGCTTTTTCTCCTTAGGTTACAAAGGTGAACTACATAAATGAAAATTAGCATAGGAAGGACAGGATGGGGAGGAATAGAGTGTTTCACTGACCAAATAGAGATATCTAAAATAGACATTCTGTCATCTCGGTTCCTTTTACAGTCAGTGATGACAAACAGGCACAATTTTGCCATAGAGCTGAGGTAAAATGAGTTACACTCTTACTTTTCTCCCTTGATTATGATAATTGCCTTGTACAACGCATTCTCATATGAAAAAATCCAAACTGCAAAACCTCATGTTAAATGAGATTACTTCCTTCCACCTGCTTCACCACTGAACACCAGTACACATACCTACTCTTTATCTCAGCCCAGAATTTTGAGTTACTTTGATTTTTTAATTTTTCTAATTTCATCTCTCATACACAAACCTATTAAATGGCTCCAAAGCATCCACTTTTTATCTCTTTAATCCACCAGTTTTCCAGAATCTCTCCCTCTCTCTTTCCCAACTTCATGAATGCATGATATTGCTTATTCCTAGAAACAAAAGTTTATCACCTCTGAATTTACTGACCTCTTGCCTACCTCATAATCACATCTAAAGATAAATCTTATCTTGCCACTATACTTGGTCTTTTTACTGTCCTTTCTTCACTGCAAATTTATGCTTTTCCCATCCTGTAAAAGTGATCTAAGTTCATGTTTTTCTATAAACCACAGGAAAATTCATCTTCATCTGCTTTGGTTTATGAATCCCTGTATTGAGTATCTTATGATAATATTCCCTGTGAAGGATGGTTTGTAAAGTAATAGTGTTGCTTTCTAGAGTAGATATTCCTCTCCTATAAACTAAAGAAATATTCAGAAGACACCAGCACTTTTTGCATTAGTTCACAAGTCAGGTGTGAGTGCTGAATACATAGGAATAATTTCCAGTAACCACTGAAGCTTTTGACAGAAATTTGTCCATATAATGTACAAATAAAAAACCCCAAAACAACCAACCAAATAAACCTCCCTCTTGTTTCTCACAGATGTATTAGGTTTAGAATTCAATCACAGCAAAGACAGAGAACTCAGTTGTACATGGATTTCAGACAGCACAGCACAAGTGTGTACTAACATATACATGTAGCTAATAATCATACACTGGTCCTGCTCTAACCATGTTCACTTCATTGCCTCAGGAACTGCCTTTAACAGCTTGAATATTTAAAAAAAAAAAAGTGCCTTATACTTTCATACTTTGTTAACATTTCATTGTCAGTAAACAGATACGAAAAATCCCCTATGTGCTACAAAGCTGGTTTTAGTACTAGATTTTTGTAAGAAACCCAGCCCAGAAGTGTACTGACATCACCTATCAAAGGACGGAAAATTAATAATTTTCCTCAAAGCATCATTGCTTACATGTTCTGAATGGGGTGGAGCTTTTTCAGTGTGTTAGGCTATTTTCTCAAAGGCTAATCACCACAAACATAAAGACCCCAGAGAGGTTTGGAAGAGCAATGCCAGGCAGAGGAACCCAAGTGACCAAACAGTGAAAAGTGGCTCACTGAATAAGCTGCTCCCAAAGACCACTGGTTACGGTGCTGGAGTGAACCCCCCCACAAGGTGTCCCCATGAATGAAACACCCTTCCATGATCACCTTCCACGCAAAAGGGAGTGGTTGTCTACAAGGGTTTGAGATTCACTGTGGAATGCAGTGGGGAGAATATTTTGGAGACTATGTAAAAATTTGTGGGGGTTGTTTTAAAGAGATTGTGGGTATGCGTAAAGTTTATTATGAGGTTCCCCCACTGTCTCCCATCTTTTCCCTGTAAATCTGGATTGATTGACAACCAGTGGTGTTGATTGTGATGTCTGCATCTGTGTCACAGTGAGTTAAGAAAGACAAATAACAACACAATAGCCAAGGGCTATCTATGCTAATGTGCCCACCCATACAGAGCACTGGTCAGTGTCCACTGGCATCTACGAGTGGTATGTAAATATGACTATGTGCCAATCATCTTACACCATAAATAGTGAGCAGCCCAAGTGTCCTTTGAGATCTCCTGAAACGACAGTAGGCTGCATATCAGTATCTCCCCTTGAAAGGGACCTATCAGAAATAGGTACTCAGCTTTTCTGAGCCTGGGGGTGCAGAGCCATAGCAGACATACTGCATTTGGTTACCAGATTCTGCATCCTCAGGCAGCATCAAAAAGAAATAAACAAAGGATCTAACCATAAAAACGTCTACATTCACAGACACGAACATTCAGGTGTCCAGCATTTGAGCTGAAAAAAAAAGAAGGATGTCAAAAAGGAGATGGCTTTGTAAAAGGATTCATCTTAGCAACTGGAGAGGTCACAGTGATGTTGTGGTAAGAAAGCAAAAACTGAAAGCAATAAAAGGAGCAAGCTAGACAGTGTTTATGGGTACTGATGGAAAATTAGTTTTGTGATAGGTCTGGGGAAACAGAAATGTAAGACTAGACACAATACATTTGGTATATGGGAGAGATAATACCTTACCTATCTAGAAAGGCCAATGCAAAGGTGGAAATAATCAGGCACGATGAAGACAAACTGGAGGTATCTACTATGATGAGATAGGAGAAAGTAAAAAAGTATCTGAAATGGGAAACCATCAATCATGAGAGAGAGAGATGAGATTTCCCTAGGGAACATGACCTTCATAGCTAATTCTTTTCAGAGAGATTATAACTATGTGAGTTCCCTTTTCAACAATTCTTCACTTTGTGTTTCAAATTATCAGTTATCATAATAAAGACAAACAATCTCAGTACCTGAACTACTTTGCACCAAAGTTTTTGGTAAATTATGCTTTTGCAACATAGTACATACTATTCATAGGTTCTGAAGCCACAATTTCAAGCCTGTCCCTGTTTGATATGTCTTAAGTATATATAATACATACAAAAATTCTAGTAAATATTTAAAGACAAGTATGCCAACACTTCAAATCTGAAGTACCATAAATAACTGTTAACACTTATTTAAATAAAGAATAGCCAATTTCGATGAATTGCAAAGCAAGTGGTCTACTGCTGAGATTCCAGAAAATTACTGTGTATCCATTCTGGGGGAAAAGAGCATACAAGTGAAACACAATGAGAGACTATTACTCATCCCTCCCACACAGTCCAGTAGGAAATGTATTTCTAACATCAAGTTTCCTAAGGACTTGTTGATGGATATTCTACATGGCTTTGCTGGAGGGAGCAGTCGGTTTCACGGGACCTAACATCCGATCTGTGTTTCAGTCTTGTAGAGTATTTCAGACATAGCTATGAGGAGAGGGACCTTCAGTCTGTCTGAAGCGAGACATGATGAGCTGTGCTCTCTGAAGCATACCCTTGATACTTTCCCACATGCTCCGTTCTAAGTTTCTTTTCCATTTTATGCTGAACTGCCAACTTGCACTTATGTGTGTACTACATATCATGGTGAGGCTGCTACAAAAACATTTCCTTGTGCCATTATTTCCTTTTGGCAGGTATTTTGTAGTGGTCCTATCCCAGATTTCTCTTTTTGATTATGGTGTGTGGTTCATCCATAGGGCAAATAGATGCCAAGGAAACAGACTATGCTCCTAACTGAAGTGGTAGAGAGAATCTCATCTTCCTCCACATGGTCCTCTGGTCCAGGCAGCTGTACACTGTCGACCAATTGTCAGACTTCCTAAGCTGGCTCAAGCAGTGACAACAGCTCTTTTTGGAGAGGGCAATGTGTATTCAGGATTTTCTTTGGAAGGTTTATCTGTATTCCTAGGTTAATAAACTGGAGTGTTCAGGCTCAAGTAAGTGTTCACAGCCTATAGCTGCTGCTTGCAGATCCAACTGAAATATCAGCTATGCTGGGTTTGTTTGTTTGTTTGTTTTTCTTTTACTTTTGGACAGAATCTGCTGCTCACAGTGAACATTAGGACAAGCTGCTTGATATTCTGGAAAGGTACTAAAAAATACCATTACACACAAAAAAGTAAAAAATAAAATAACCCAAACTATTTCTGTTAAAAAAGCATTAGGCAACATGACAATTAATGAGACTTTCAGTCACAAACAACAACCAACCAGCTGCAAATATGTATTATCCAAACACACGAATACACACACAATGCATTAAAGAGCATTACTTTCGTAAGTGAGCCTTTCAATATTTAGGAATTGTAAGAATTAAAGTTTCCTGGGGTTACTTCAATTTGCCACCCTAGCTTTACTGGCCTTAACTACATGATCTGATTCTATTTTCCCTGGGGTTCTGGCTTCACTCAGAACTTATGATGGTGGATGCTCACTTACCATGCATCTATAGAATATTGTGTTGTCTCAATGAGAAGTCAAATATCTGTAGTTATTAGTCTCATAGATTATTTAACTCCACAGTTTAAGGGCATTTCACATACCAATTTCTTTATGTCCTATTTTATGCATGAAGAACTGAGGAATACTGAAAAGAAAGTCAAATGTTTCAACTAACACTGAATGTCCATTCTGAACTGCCTAGGGGTCAATTTTTCAGAGATTTTTGCCTCAAATATCCTATTCAGTACTCATAGCAGTCTTCCAGTGCCCTCTGTTCTGTCTGAGGAGGCTCAGCTGCTCCTCAGCAGACCTTGCTGCCTCAGGATGGGTCTTATAAAAGAAGAAACACAGCATTAGTGACCCTTTCTAGAAAGGATGGTAAACCCACTGTAAGACACAGGCAATTTTTCCCAGAGTCTGGTTAGAACACCTTTCCCTCTTCAAGCATTGAAATCACTAGCATTATTCTCTCTTAGTTTTGAAAATTATTTAGATTATGCATCTCCCATTATATATATTGCACTCATGTAAGTAGAGCCAAGGCGGTTCCTAATCTATGTGAATTAGTATGGAAAGGAATAAGGATAGCAGAATCAAAATCTATTGAGAATTTGTTTTAAAGAACTATAAGCTTGCTGTTTTTCACATCTGGTGTAAACACTGTCACTTGTGGAAACAAGAGTCAATGGAATGCAACAAAACTATAAAACACGAGTAGGGATAGTCACCCTTTGTCTTGATTAGCCATCAAAAAAGACTATGAAAGAATATGAATAAATACACACAAAATACTGTAGTGATGCTTTCTGACTCTACTGCATTTTCAAACAGCATCATGATAAATGGGGAGATAACATGTAAAGCTTTGGAAACCTCTAAAACACTATCTGGCAGTAATTCTCAAGTAAAGTATATTGGTGTCTGCTGCTGAAAGATAACATTTTTCCTATAGAAAAGAAATTGTTACAACTGACTAAAAAAATAACTGGTGCCCATGTTCTCTAGCTTTCAAAATATTTCCTGACTCAAGCAAGTTGCTGCTTGTACTATAAAGCTGTATTAGACACTGGTATATGTACTTCTACTCTGGAATTCCTTGTGGAATCATTTTCTCTTGAGACAGAATGCTTTATCTGTCCCACTAAACAACCAAAGTTACAGAACAATCGTTTTCAACATTTGTTTGTGAAATAAATCACAGAACTCCAATATTGACCAGAGTTATATGATTAATTTTGTAAGGGAAAGGGAAAAAAAAAAGTGTTATACTCTATAAGAAGTGTGTTTCCTCTGAATTCAGGGAGAAGGAAGAGTCCAGTTAATTCAAAGTCATAATAGAAAGTCTGAGAAGAAAATGAGGATGTACAAGGCTTTCCATTTATTGATCTAGTGAGCAGCTATGTCAGATTTAAGTTTAATTAATAGTGAAGAATTGATTGAGAATCTAGAGGGAAAAAATTAATTGGGAAATCAGCTATTAAAGATAATATTTGAATTAATTGGAAGGTTGAGTAAGATAAACAAGGATAATGGACTTCAAAATTCTCAAGTGTCTCTTAAAAAGAAAATCTACGTTGGTGTGTACAACCTAAAACAGAAATGCGGGAGACAGGTAATGTGTAACTAATATAGAATCAAGAACTAATAGTGACAGCATCATCAGAGGCACTGAATTCCAAACTTTGAAATTTCCTAGAGCTGCTATTTTTCAAAAAAGAGAGTTCTAACTGATAATGTAATTGATAGCATTTGTCTCTTGGAGCGGCAATGTCTTCAAATTCCCACTGAGACTTAGCCTTAAACTTTGGGGAAACAAAATGCAATCCAGTTGGCTATGCCACTCCTGATACTGTTCCAACCAAAAGATTAAGAGCAGAAGAGCTGACTGTTCTTGTGAACAGCTACAAAAAAGCTCAAACAATTAAGAATTTGCTAATCTAAGTGACTCGTTTTGCTGCAAGCTGAATCTTTTGCTGTTTCTGCTGTCATCAATGCTATGAGATGCTTTTCATCTTTGTGTGTGCACTTCAAAAATCTGTCTTTCCTTTCCTTAGTCTGAAAAACAAAGTAGTATACTTAGTAGCTTATTCAAAGAATGCATCTTAGTGCAGAAACACAGTAAGCCACATTTCAACTTATCTGAGTATATAGTTCAAAAATATTCCCATTAGTAAGACTTTTTGTTATCAAATGTGCATAGAAAAATTATATATATGTGAAGGAAATAGAGGAAGCAAAGTTGGAGATCTTTCTTGCTGAGCCAGGAGCTCTTTAATAATGTGAAAGAAGAAAAGACATCATAGAAACATACAATAATGAGCACATATCACAGAGGATAAAGTTTATATTCCATGTTCTTATGAAAGAAATCAAAAAGACTTGCATTAAAAAAAAAGGTTGTCTTAGAACAAGCAAGAGATGGTGACAGAAAGGACCCATAACTGTACTTGAATGATGAAAACAAAAGAATGTAAAAGAGAATGGAGACCAAATCATAGATTATAAAAAGGAAAGGGAACCTATTCATTGCCTTTTTCCTAAATCTTTATGTGAAAGACAAAGTCTAAAGACTGAACTTAACAGAATTCATTTAACAAGGATATTAAAATGCACTGATGAATACAGCATGCTGAAAGAAGATGAGATCAGTCAAATGTGAGCATTGGAACAGAAATTGAATATATTCTGTTTGGAGTTTTTAGGAAATTATCCATTGGAATTCTGAATATTAACAAGTGTTTATCATGGATCTTTAGGAGAAGGGGAAAAAAATTCAAGAAAAACTTCTCAGGACTAACAGAGAACTAGAGAATAATTTAAAGTATTAAACATTGTATCTGTGAGTTCCTAGAAGGTAAGATAGTAAAACAACCTATATACATCTCTCAAAAAGAAATCACGTCAAGTCAGTCTACTTTCCTTCTTTAACAAGCTAACAGGAAAAAGGGGAAGTTGTAGATATGATATATCCTGATTTTAATTAAAACTTATAACACTATTCCATATAATATTCTCATAAATAACCTAAGGCAGGAGATGTAATCACCAACAGGTGGGTGGACAGCCAGTTGAGAAATTGCTTTTTGTGAACAATTATCAATAATTTGCTGTCAAACTGGAAGAGAACTTCAAGTGGGACTATATCAGGGACCATAAGGGCTGAGATCTACCAAGCATTTTAATCAATTCCACTAGTAATGGCAAAGAAAAGACCAAACTTGATTATTTGACTAAGGGCAGAGCATTTCTAAGCACATTGAAGGCTGGAATAAAAAATATTTTTAGGCTAGGGGTTAAAAATTTCACCAGCTGGCTGTAATTCAGTAGCTCAGTGTTATACCCAGAAAACAGTAATCAAATACAGTCATAACACATGGAGCAAAATGGTAAGCAGCAGCTGAACAGTTAAAGATGCAATAATTGTGCTCAATTCAGCACCAGTAAGCTCCAAGTAATGCAGTGTCCTCTTTTCACAACAACACTTTAAGGAAGATGGAGATAAAATGAAGAAAATTGCAGGGAACAGTAAAAGGGATTAGAAAAAAGAGTAGAAAATATAACCTGCGAGCAAAGGTTCAAGTAATATATTTTGATTAGTTTAAAGATGAGTAGACTGAGTAGTGACACAGTAAGAATCTTCCAACTTGCACAAATGTGTTATAGACAAAAGGTTGATCAACCTTCCTCAATGGCCACTGCTGGGCAGAGAAGAAACCAATGTAATTTGCAAAAAAATACTAAATACTAAAGCTGCATAGCCAGAAACTTTGCAGTAGTTAGGGTGAAAAAAACTAGAGATATTACCAACTCCGTCATTTGGAAGTTTTTAAAGACAGACACATAGCTGATCCAGCTATATATCTGGGTGTAGCTGACCCTGACAAAGCTCAGAGACTGGAATAAATTGCTTGACTTTATTTCTTGATGTCATCTACTTGAATCTGCCGTTTGATATTGACCACTACAGATGAATCAAGTATGAGCAAGTAATACATGCCACTTGCAATATAAGTTATTTCTAAACTAATAACTGATGAAGCCACCTCAAGCTTTTAATTTATTTTAATAATTGGAATGAATCCATTAGAGCTGGAAATGTCAACTTAGTAGCAGCAGACTTTCAAATGCTTAAGCCACAATATATATTTAAACAACTGGACAATTAATGACTGAGTGAAATATAATGGTAACTTTGAAAACTTCTACTGTCAAGGCTGTTATTGGAGAAACCATTACAATATGGACTGTGAAACCTATCACATTAAACTGTGAAGAGGTTGTGGATTTCACCTTTGACATTACTTAAGTTCCTGAGATAATTGGGATAACAAAGTTGAATCAACCTGCCCCATATGCTTACACACCACTTCTGAATACTGAGAGTTCTGTTTTCATGCCGAGTTTGGACAAGCTGAGACCTTCAGCATGATACTGACTGTTCTTGAGGTCCCTTCCAACCCATACGATTCTGTGATTTTGTGATTATATAGACATCTAGCCCAGGAATCAGGCTTGATTTTTTTTTTCTTCACATAAGCATATAATACACCTTAATAAGGGCAAAATTCCTGTTGATCCAGAACCAGATTCAGAATGACCATTGCAAGCTAAAAAACTGGGACTCCCATAAGTTTCACTACATATGTCGCATTTCTTTAAGTATAAATAGTTTTAATTACCAAGGAATGAAGTTTAAACAAAGGGGGTATAGTGATAAGTACAACATGATGCAACAGGAAACGGAAAGAATAAAAGCAACTCTAAAACATCATCAAAAGATATAAAACATGAAAAATACTCCCAAGTACTCAAATTTATGTAGAAGTTGATTTAGTGCAGCTACAACCAAAAGGTCATCACTGATCCCAGGGAAATCACCAGAGACATTTCTTTTAATATAAATAAAGCGGGATTTCATTTTTAAATTACGTCCTTCTAAAGACACACTGCTACTCTTAAGGGAGTGCTTACATAAAGAGTTTTACCCAACTTCATAATTTGCATTGTTACCGCAATCACAGCCATGCATTTGAACAGATAAACAATCCACACACTTCTAAGAGCTGAAGAACACCTGTAGCTTTCAGAGGCAGAAGTCAATTAAGCTGTTACTGTGCTGAATTGAAAAAAATAACAAATTGTAAGAGGTTTGTGATTTCTAATATGGCATGCTGAAGCAGGCAACCAGGGAATCAGAATATCATCACACATACCTTTATTGTCTTTTTTTCTTTTTTCTATGAAACAGTTTGCTCAGAGCAAAGTTCCTCCTTATCACTTTTCAGTTATCCGCATCTTCAGTGAGCTCGCTCAGAATTTGGGAACAGATTTTGTTAGGCATTTTTTTGTGACTTGACTCTGGCTACCCAACAGAGAATCAAAAAAACCCATGCAGCTGGGTATAGAGTGTACATCATCAAGAACTTCTACAGAAACAATTATTTCTCACGTGAATGTGTGACAAAATATCAAAATCTGACCTAAAATAAATTATAATTTTTACTTGATTCTTTGTTTTGAATTGTCAAATTTTTTGCAAATTTGATTTGCAAAGTCTTTTAGGGGGAAAAAAGATGATAGTGTTAGTTGCTGTTTGACCTTATATTTTCTTTGTTTCTAAAGCTTTATTTCCATAAAGAGGTCAGGCAGGTGTAGCCTCTTGTTTTACAAAACACCTTCCCCATCTCCCTGTGGATTCAACAAAAAGCCTAACTACCTCCATTGTTTAAACAGGGTAAGACAAAGAAGTCACATTTGTCATTATGCCGATGTCAGGTAAAACACAAACAAGAGTGTGACTACATTTGAGGTGGATGTTCAGAAATATTTACTCTATTGCCTGTTTTACCTGAGTAGACCTATTAGTTAAAAATTAATAAAACTTATTATACAATTAAAGAAGATCCTTAAACCCACTGTTGAAAATGAGTAAACTATTACAATCCATTTTTTTCTATTACAATCTATTTTTTCATGACACTGTTAGTACTCTTCCACCGTGATACAGAAGAGAAAAGGTATCGATAACATCCCAGCTTGTGCAGCATGAACCATCTATCAGGAGCTATTGAATTACATGAAACGGATCTGTTTATTCAATTCAAGCTTTGAACATTTTGTTCCAAATCAGAGAAAGGTAAAAGGACATGTAAACCCAAGTGCAATAGAAAACATGTTGTACATTGCAAATACACTTTATTAAGTGAATAGAAGATTCAACAAACCTACTTAGATTAAGATATTTGGTTTCATTTAGCTGAGTATGGAGGAAAAAACCCCAACCTATCAGGTTTTTTGTTTTATTTTAAAGAAATACATAAATCACAATTAAAATACCTTCATAACTACTGATTTTGTCAAGTACTTGAAATCATTCCATTGCTTACTACAACATAAATACAGCTGACAGTCCTAGTAAAAGGTAATTAGCATATGCAATGATCCATGAAGCACATAGCTTTCGGTATAGAGTTTAATTACCACAGTCTCATACTAAGCTGACTATTACGTTGAAATTTATGAGAAAAATAAAGGATTATGATCTTGAATGCACTTTCGGCACAATTATATTTTCTAGACTACTCAGGTAGACTGAGGAACATAAAAGGTCTTCATGATGCTATGCAGTAAAGCAATTTGATCATATGTCCAGGTTGTGGAGTCAGAGGGTTGTGACTGTAACTAGCACTGCTAGTGCAATAAGAATTATTAGTTAACAGAGAAACTCACCTAGATCAACAGATACAATTAATCCAAGCCACACTGAGGATCCTGCATAGTAGATTTTGAGTCTTACTCATGTTCAGAAGCACATCAGTGTAAACACTGCCCACCAAGCTTTACCCAGCCAGGAGGCATTGAAATGAAACAAACTTGACTGATCTCACAGAGCCAGAAACAATGAAAGTTATGATGGGACATATTCATGTAAACTCTAAATTACCAACAAAGAAAATTTCAGAACATATTCTATCTACTTAGTCGAATAATTATTTTAAAGATTTTAAGAGACATAAATGGCAACTACCTATCCTTTTAAAGCTAAAACAAACTTTTGTTTTGTTACTTTGGTCAAACTTTGGCTGAATTCAGATGAAAAGATAATGGACACGAATAACAATGGAATTAAATATTGTGTTCATGTGATAAAACTTTTCTGAAGGTAAATATAATCCAAGAGCAAAGACATAGAGAAGTATATGAAATACTGTGCAATTAAACAATTCAATTTTTTTTTTGGTATTCTGAATTTGCTCCTGGATTTTTGAATGTCAGAATCTCCCACTGCACTGGAGTTGGAAGCAGTTTGGGTAGCACATTGGGGAACAGACAGCTCAAGTGAAGGACTGGCTTCCTATCACTAGAATTGAATATATAATATACTCTGACCTATAAGAAAGTAAAATCTTTTCTTCATTAACATAGGTTTCAAAACCACAATAAAACATTTTTAAAGAAAACAAAAAGATCTACTTAAAAGTGTGGAAAAAAAAGAGACATCCATTATAGAAAATACTGAACTGAGCATGGCGAGGAGAAACAAAATATTTCGATTATGAATTAAAGTATTCCTAAATTAAGAAATGAAAATTAAAGTCATTAAATACTTTTTAGCATTTCTCATTGGAAAGCTTAGAGGCATCCTCCAAAAACTTCCATGAAACAGGAAACATTAATAAAAATGTATATTTGTATGGCACTGTCTTTCTTTTCTCAGGAGTGTATTATACCAGTTTTAAACACCTTTAGAGTCAGAGTAAAGTCCAGTAATGCTTGATTTTCTGAGACTGAAATTAGTATCAAAACAGAGAGAAAAACCACAGAACTGTAATTTGAAGGTTGCAGATCAATACTTTATATAGTAACAACCAATAAAATATTAAAACAAAACCCTGATTACAGAAAAAAATAGGTATTTTGCAGCTAAGCTGGTGTATTGACTTATCTTTTGCAGCCATCATTAGGAATAAGAAGATTTTTAAAAATTTAAACCTAAATGAAAGAAATTAAGTTATTTCACCAGAATAGCCTTTTTATTTGAAAATATAGATAAGGACTTCAGATTTCTTAAGATCTTTGTTACCTCTGAAATACTTTCTGATATGTAACTTGTTCGAAATACTGTAACACCCATGTTTTTCATCCCAAAGGGGAAAAAAAATTCTCTCAAAAATGATTCTGCTGGAACCTTGGAGTCTTACAAATGCATGCATAGTGTCACTCAAAATGAAAGTTGTAATGGTGCATTTCTGGAACATCTTTGTAACTGGGATTCCTCCAACAGTCATCAAGTTCCTTGAGTGTGGCCTGAACCTCTCTTTTCTTCTCCCAGTCTTTTCAGCACCTAGAGCTGAAGGGTTCAAGGTTTGGCCTTTTCTCACTCCTTTTTTGTGAAAGGCTGGTTTCAGTCCTGAGCACAGCATTGCGCCAACCACAACGTGTTTCAAGGAAAGAACTGAGGAATTTTGTAACAAGCCTAGCAAACGCATGCACCAGAAGCAGCAAAGATAGTGCCTCTGCTTTCCCTCTGAGCTTCTCCCATGAACATAAAGTGCTGTGTTAAGGTACTAGTACACCTAGTAAGTACTGACCCTCCTACTTCTGCTTTCAATTGCAGCGATGACAGATGCCCTTTACCTAGCAACGTATAAGCAAAAAAGTATTCATCCTCTCTAAGCACAAACCCAAGTGCATTAGGAGACTGTGAAAAGGCAGAACCAGGCAATCCATACAGCATCAGACCTGACTGAGTGCGGGATCAAATGATTCAGTTCTTGAAAAAGCATGTTTCAGAGAAAACTGGGTAAGTTACTCAAGGTGGGTTTTATTTGAGCAAGAGCTACTATCTACAGTTTTAGTGACGTCTGGTTCTGTCATTGCTTTTACAGTCACTGAAGAGTCATCGCACCTTATAGAGGGCTTTAAAACAAAGTTCAGATGAGTAGACTTGAAGCATGGTTATTTCTCTTCATTGCTTGCAGTGAGGGGTAAGTAGCAGGATGTTAGAGTATGGCTAAAGGGTATGAAAAAAATCAAAATGTCAAACCAAACCCAGTACCAGGATGGAGTGGGAAGAAAGAATGAGAAATAGTTTCGGAGGACAGCACTGGAAACAGAGAGAAAAATAAAGAAATAAATAATGAAAAGAGGGACAAGAAAGTTCCCTTGTTTGAAAAACAAACTCATCCAAAGGTTAATAAATTCTATTTATTCAGGTTCCTAATTGCTTGAATTATTCATTTTCTACAGAGTGCTATGGATGTTCTTGGCACTTAAGGATAAAGCCAATACTTTGTATATGAGAAAGTCACAACTTTTTTTTTTTTTAAATCAGTGGACATGTTTAACTGCTGGCTCATGTATAAAGACACACTTTTCCTTCTGCTAAATATTCCCATCAGAAAGGTACTTGTATAGCAGAGGACAACACACTAGTTTTGTTCAGCCACAACACAGGTTCATACAATAAAGCTACTCTTCTGATACTAACATAAAAATCTTAACACCAGCAGGAAAAAAGGAATCCACAGATAAACAATGACTTAAACGTGGAGCTGGGGACAAAGCTTCCTAACTGCCATAATTTATTTCTTCAGTGACTGAAAGAAATTAAATTCTTGCCCAGTTAAAAAAGGTAAAAATAGGGGGTTTGGGTTTAATTCCTAGCAAAGATTGAAAAGGTGGTTTTGTAGGGAAATTTTAGGTTGTTTATTGTAATTGAAGAAGGAGGTTATTCCAGGTATAGACAGAAAGCAATGTGAAAATACTGCAGAAATTAACGGTTCTGCAAAGTGGGCAGTCAGCAACGAGCCCAGAGTTCTGGATGGGTGCATTTTAATTAAATCAAAGTAAACAAGTCACAGCAGGGCCAAGTGTGAGCCAAGCTGCAGGCAGGCTTGACATGCAAGGTTTGAAGGTGAGTCTAAGGAAGTCTAAAGCTGCTGAGGAAAAAGAAAAGACAACAAAGAGAGAAGAGCTGGATAATATGCTTGGGGGAGAAAGGAGGACAGTAACTGTATCTGCAAAATGATGAATAGCATGCAGCAGTGAGATGAAAGTTGTACAGGCTGGAGGAGACATGGTATTACTTGTCAGTATGCTGTGGAGATATATAACCCACCCAGGACTTGCTAGGAATGGTGTTCATGGTTTAGATGTTTTTGCCGTCCTTATCTTGACCCCAGGCATTCAGAACTAAATACCCTTTTGAATTATATTTTTACAGTTTGTTTATGGGTCACTGACCATATTTTGCATTTTAAAGCATGCTGGTTCATTTATTTCATAATACTATCACTCGTGAATTGTGCAGCAGCTGAATAATCAACAAATACTCTAATTTTGGAAACAGGTTTAGGATTAATTTTATGAGTCTTTGTAGAGATAAATAAAAAAAGTTCCTCAGCCTTGCTCCCAAAGAATTCTACGGTTAGGGACATGGAGTTTATTTAAAATAAATAAAAAAGAGCATTTACCTCTTTAATGACAGGCAGCCCAGTCTTTAGGAACTGCTTTATGTGATTAAAGAGATAAAGAGGACACTACCATGGTTGTGGTAAATGGCTCAATGCCCACATGGAGGTCTGTGAGAAGTGGTGTTCCTCAGAGGTCAGTACTGGGACTGGCACTGTTCAACAACTTTGTCAGTGAAATGGACAGTGGGATCAAGTGCAGCCTCAGCAAATTTACCGATCACACCAAGCTGTATGGTGAGGTTGACACACTGGAGGGAAGGGATGCCATCCAGAGGGACCCTGACAGGCTGGAAAGATAGACCCATGCAAACTGCATGAAGTTCAACAAGGCCAAGTGCAAGGTCCTGCGTGTGGGTTGTCGCAATCCCAAGCACAGCTACAGGTTGGGCAGAGGACGGATTGAGAGGAGAAGGACTTGGGGGTGCTGATCAATGACAAGCTCAACATGAGCTGGCAGTGTATGCTAGAGCTCAGAAGGCCAACTGTGTCCTGGGCTGTATCAAGAACAGCGTGGCCAGCAGTTTGAGGGAGGTGATTCTGCCCCTCTCCTCTGCTCTCCTGAGACCCTACCTGGCGTACTACATCCAGCTCTGGGGTCCCCAGTACAGGAAAGACACAGAGTGGTTGGAGCAAGTCCAGAGGAGGGCCATGAGGACAAGGGTGATCAGGGACCTGAGGCATCGCTCCTATGAAGACAGGCTGCAAGAGTTGGGCTTGTTCAGCCTGGAGAAGAGAAGCCGTAATTGCAGCATACCAATACTTAAAGGGGTCAGGTGGGAGAGGGACTGTTCAAGGAGTGCAGTGACAGGACAAGTGGAAATGGCTTCACACTGAAAGAGGGTAGATTTGGATTAGACATTAGGAAGAAATTCTTTTCTATGAGGGTTTTGAGGCATTGGCACAGGTTGCCCAGAGAGGTTGTGGAAGACCCATCCCTGGAAGTGTTTAAGGACAGGTTGGATGGGACTTTGGGCAACCTGATCTAGTGGAGGGTGTTACTGCCCATGGCAGAGGGATTGGAACAAGATGTTCTTTGAGGTCCCTTCTAGTCTAAACCATTCTATGATTCCACGATTTTATGAACAGATGTACCAAATGTATGCAAAGCGGAAAACAAATCAGCAATCTTCATCCACATCTAACATTATAGAATTAATCATCTTGAGTTGTTCCCCTTGCAGTGCACATATTTTCCCCTGATATTCTCCTTGGATTGACCAAAGAATAAACACAAAGCTTGCTAAAAATCTAAGCTAAGAACAAGTAGTACTTGTGAGCCAGCGGTAGGACAACTGATCAAAATATTTTGCCCCCAGATATTTCAACATTGTTTTATAGGAAAAAGTATATATAGAAAGCTCAAATGTCCACATGATCTAATAGTTACCACTGTGATGTGTTTTATATCTAAAATGAGAATATAAAATTTTGGACTAAAACTATTAAATCTAATTCCATTTATCTTATGACTACTTACACATACAGTACACTGATTCACAGTGAAAATTGCGGGCACAGCTGTAGCCACAGAGAATTTGGTGTATATATGGAAAGCAGATGACTTATCAATCACTAGAACATTCCCGGAATGTGAGGTTTCAAGACATACAGAATTCAATTATTGTAAAATTATTTTAGAATTTACAGTTGCATAAAAGAACTTTGCAAGTCATTAATTGTTCATACTTTTCACCAAAGAGGTCTTACATAAACTAGCAAATAATTACATTAAACATATTAAGCTCAATATTGATTGCAATGATAAAAATGCTCATTTTCAATACATATATGCTTTTGTCTCCAAGTCTCTTGCAAGAAAAACAGGCTTGGGCTGTTTTTGTAACAGCAAAGATACCTGTTCAACAGCAAATTAAACTTCATTCTCTGTGTTTACAGTGGATGAGTTCTCGAGGTATCATGGGATATCTGTATATAGATAATGCACTTGTTTTATAACATAGATGTAAGCATCCTGACTGTCAGTTAGTAACAGCAGCAATGTTCTCATGGAAAGTAGGCTTTTAAACAACAGGTTTGCATACAGAAAGTATTTCACAACCAGGTTCCATTTCAGATATTATGGCTTTTAAAATTTTAAGTCATTCTTTATTTAATTCTCTATTTTTTTGGTAACTTGATTATGCAAATGCAACACAGCAGAGATGCATACATGTACCCTTGAAATTCCCAATATATAGCTCTGAAACCCCATTTTTTCCATCCCCTTTCACTTTGTTTCACTGTAGCAGTCAGTTTTACATTCTTGACAATTAAGGCTGATTTGACAATTACAAGCCTAGCTAATACTTAAATTTCAACAGGAATTCAATAGTAGGTGATACAGTCCTATTGATCTATGAAACAAATAACCTTTCTTTTTCCACAGCTGTCAAACAAAATATACCTAATTCTAGAAAAAAAAAAGTCAGGACAGGATTAAGCTGATTATTATTGAAATAAAATGAAATATTTAAACTTGACTGCTTAAGGTGAAGAATGTGCTCAGTTGCCCAGCTAAGCAGACACCTAAACAAATAATCTATTAACCATTCCTAGGTTGCTGGTTGACACTAACAAGCCATTTCACAGTTGAATTTTATATGTAAAATTGCATATGCCATTCTTGGCCTAATGCCTGACAACCATGTACTTTAGAATGTCTCCTGAGATCCCGCGGAGGACAGCTGTTGTCCTCACAGCCCAGTAGGTCAACAGTAGAATGCACAAGTGTCTTGTGATAATAATCCTTTTTCTAGCTCACAAGCCTAGCTTCTATATAGTCCTTCATCAGCAATATTTTTGCTGCTCCCATGACACTTCCTTTTTCTATGCTGGTTTTCATTTTCTGGTTGTCTCTTTTTTTTAGTAACTTCTCTGGTTCTAGATTTTCTCCAAGAAAATTTTCACCTTCTTCTAGTAAAGGTGTCAATAGGCAGTTTGCTCATCCTCAGCTAATGAAGAATTTATCTTAGGGTTATATGCATTCCAGACACAGAGCATAGCATCTGCAGTTCTGCTAGTGAGCTTTTTTCCATCTTCAGTGTTACTGTGCTTTGGGAACAGCCCAAGCTCTGACATGCCTGTATTCTGTAACTACTGGAAGGCTTCAGTCTCACCAGAGCTTTAATAAGGATGCCACCCTTGATCAAACAATTGCCAGTCTGTTGCAGATCTTCTGAGGACTGTGGCAGTTTTCATTCATCATCACACACCCAAGTAATTGAACCTCCAGGGCAGTTCTGTCAAGCATCACACTTACTAGCGTATGACACATGCAGTGCTGTTATGAGTGCAGTTCACGGACATTTAGGGAGAAGAGGCAGTGGAAGTAGAGAATGATTTGAAGGACTTTTCAAAATACTGAATACTCCTCTGTACAAGAAATAGGAACTACATATTGGTCTGAATATATTATTATTCTTCTGACAAGTTTCCTTTCTGTCCACCCATCTGACTATATTATCCCTGATGTATACACCTCTTGAACAACAAAAATCAGTAATAAAAATAAAATAAAATGAAAATGCATTAACAATTATTTGATTTAGACTTCTATGAAGTCTACTTGGTAGAAATAAGACAAACAGGAAAGCACAGAGGGAAGAAAGGGAAATAATTAGTAGATCAGTTTTGTTAGCCTCCTCTTGAGCATCAGTTGGAGAAAAGAGATGAAGGACAGAATGGATTTGGATATCAAGCTTACCTAAGAAACTGATTATGCTTCATTCCTGCTATATGCTTAATTAAAAATTCAATTTCTTTGCATTAACACCTTTTTTTCCCCCGTCATAAGAAAACCCACAAAACCAAAAAACCACCCACTCTGAGAAGCTTTGATCTGCACTCAGAGAGCAGCCCTTGAGCTGCCTTTGTTACCTGATGTAAACATCCAGATGTGTTTTGAGGATCAAGGCTGTTTCACTACTCTGTGTGGTAAAATGGCAAGAGACTCAAATTGACTTGAGGATAAACAAAGTGTGTTGAAGAACAGAGTATTCTGTCTTTTTGTTTCTCATATACACTGGAAACACAGAAAACACACATTTAGTGGCCGGGCTTGGATTTGTCCGTCATTGTAGGAAGCCACCTGCTTTAGACTTGGTTTAAAATGAACCCTGGGAGTTGATGAAGGTAAGACAGAGCAAGGGTACTGTGGCAGTTGTCCAGGAGCCAGCAGCCCCATTGCTTAAGCCAGGACTGTAATTTCAAGCACCTCAGTGTGCACTGTAGATTGTCACACTCAAAAGGAATCTGTCTATCAACAAAGAGAGTCCAAAACAGGCAGGTTGACGTCAGCATCATAAACTTCATTCAGAAACCTACTGACAGGTACCATAGTAGGCTTCTCCTTTTCTTGTTCCAAATATTGTTCAGTAAAATTGTCTTTGTAAATAGTGAGACTTTATGCCCAGTAACCCAGTGCATGGTCTCTCCAAAATGTGGTATTTCTAGAAATGCATCTTAAACATTCTGAAATACACACCAAGATGCCATGCTTTAGGTCTGATTATCCACATTAACATTTCTTAAACTGGAAAAACATAAATCATAGGAAATACTAAACAAATTGAAGCTATGGAAATGTAATAATTCCCTGAACAGAGCTGTTGTCTCTACACAATTCCTTAGTTTCATTTTTATTCCTCATAAACAGAACCATAAGAGGTCTCTGAATTTTCCTTCCAGTTTTGGTTAATGTTTTATCTATGTTTGTTGTACCAGTCTGGATAAAGAACCATCTACCCTCTCAAAGAAAGAATGATTACACAGGCCATTGGAGACCTGTTCTACATAAGTCTATAATCCAGACCAGGGCTTTCACCTGGAAAATGGACTCTCAGCTTCAGTGTCCCTTTTCTGAGCTAAATGGAGTAGGGACTGAAGGGTCTCTCACATCTGAAGAAAAGCTTGACTATCAACTACCGAGCATATTTATTTTATGAAACATTGTAATCTGATACCCTACATTTCCATAAGAATTTTTCTTTTCAATGTCTCACCTCTTCTTTAAAAATGAAACTCAACCTAAAATTTTAGATCACCTTTTTTAAATTAGTGTTACTTATAGTCGCTTCTCCTGAGGAACATGCTGTATCAATGTTATTCCACCAGAAATTATGGCCAGAAAGAAGCTTGCCAAAAGTTTCATGCTGCTAGGAAGCTTAACTTATCACTGTATGAGCAATTACTTTTTCAATAAATTATGAAGCATTTATTAATCAATGTATTACCTGTTCAAACAAGAAACAAAATCCCCCACTGTGCATATATTACCAGTAGATAGAGTATGATACATTACACTGGAAGGAAACACAATAAAGAATGGTGTGGGGATTTAGGACTCTACATTCAGGGTGAGGCAGGAGAGATGTTTAACCACAGAGTGAAAAACGTTCTGTAAGGAATTGGTGAGTTGAAAGGAACATCAGAGCTGTGAATATTTACAATGCATTTATCTAAGTCAGGAAAAGGAAGATCCTAGCACTTCTTGGAACTGCCCTGCTGTGTTCCCACATTTTGGTGTGAAAACAATTATCATTCATTTCTTCAAATTGCATTGAAGTGTTGCTTCTGCTAACTAGTGTCACTTTCACTTCTTACATTTCTTTTGTCTTTACTGTACATTTGATCCGGTTTTAGATCATACAGCTTATTAGGCAAGTCAAGCAAACTGTGAACTCAACTAAAACATATGGGATGTTGTATGAGATTTACAATTTGGCAACCAACCCATCATTACAAAACGAGCATAAATATCCTAACCAGAGTGGAGGCATTAGTTATTGAAAGTTAGCTATATGCAATAGGTTCTGCCTCAGAGCCTTCTATTACTGCAGCCTATTCAATGGCACAGCATTGTGTAAGGTGATCATGGCTGATTCACAGCAGCTTAAACTGTGACACTGATCTTTTACTGCATCTAAAAAATACTTATTTGAAAGAACCATTTTTAATAAGCCAGGCTATAAAAACCACTGAAATGTCCTTATTTGGGATTCCTATGTATCTTCCCAGAAATAAATTGCAGTGTTTAATTGCACTGTTTACTCCTACAGCTTTTAAACCTTAAAAGTCATCCAAATGTTGATTTTTTTTTTTTTTTAAAATTTCTCAGTTGGAACCACTTAATTCTCTGGCAGAAGGTTTTTCTGGAGAAAATACCCTCTGACAAAAAAGATATACTGAAAGCCATGTAGAGTGACTGTAATGTTTCCCTTTTTTTTAGCTACATAAACATATTATTTAATATGATATATTATTTAATAAAGGATCTTCAGCAGTGTCCCAAAATGCAATATGGAACATTACCATCTCTTTTTAATTATAAGTACTGAATTTATGTCTCTGGAGTTAGTTGTTTCTGAAGTTTCATCTGAAAATATAACATCACTTATTAATGGGTAATGTAATTTTTGTTAATTAGGTTAAATTAGGTTTGCTACAGAAAGCTAGTTATTTAGACCTGAGAAACAGGTGTATTTTGATCACAAGACCTTGTAATCAGTCAGCAGGGGTAGTAGCTGAATGCACAGTCAGCTTGGGCAGGATTTTGTTTCTGCTTCTGTCACAGCTCATCTTTGGATTCTCCTCCAACTCCTTCATTTGTTATCTATCTCCATCATTCTTAGAGACAGTAACAAATTGTCTATGTCTTTCCCCTGTGAGTTGGATTGATTGATTTGTCAATGTCCAGTTAAAACTTATTATAAAGTAGGCAAGGTCTTGCACAAGTCTTTATATGTCTTCCTATTCAGAGGCTGATCTTTCTGAAAGATAACATTTGGAATAGAACACAGATGTAGGCACAAATTTTTTTACCTCTTCTGTCTTATAGAAGAAGCAGTGCACAATTTCCTAAACCTTCCCATTTCAAATGAATTTGTTTGGGATGCCTAGTGATTCAGATACATCAAATCCTGAGTTTGCTAGTGTGAAGTAACTAGGACAGAAAGGTACAATGCAGTTTAGCAGAGTACAAACACAGACCTACTAAAATGCTAAAATCACAGAGTCACAGAGTTGTAGGGGTTGGAAGGGACCTCGAGAGATCATCGGGTCCAACCCCCCTGCCAAAGCAGGCTCCCTAGCTCATACTGCACAGATAGGCATCCAGATGGATCTTGAATATCTCCAGAGGAGACTCCACCACTTCCCTGGGCAGCCTATTCCAGTGCTCTGTCACCCTCACTGTAGAAAGTTCCTCCGCATGTTGGTGCAGAACTTCCTATGCTCCAACTTGCAGCCATTGCCCCTTGTCCTATCTCCACTGACCAAAGAAAAGGGGCAGGCCAATTCCCCCTGCACCCCATACTTAAGATATTTATAAACTTTAATTAGGTCCCCCCTTAGTCTTCTCTTCTCAAGGCTGAAGAGTCCCAACTTACTCAGCCTATCGTCATAGGGGAGATGATCCAGGCCCCTAGCCATCTTCGTAGCCCTTCTTTGGACTCTTTCCAGGAGATCCCTGTCCTTTTTAAACCATGGAGCCCAAAACTGGACACAATACTCCAGGTGGGGCCTGACCAGGTCAGAGTAGAGGGGGAGGATCACCTTCTTTGACCTGCTGGCCACACTCCTCCTGATGCACCCCAGGATCCCATTGGCTCTCTTAGCCACCAGGGCACACTGCTGGCCCATAGCCAACCTGTCATCTACCAGGACCCCCAGGTCCTTCTCCACTGAGCTCTTCTCCAGCAGGTCAACCCCCAGCCTGTACTGATACAAACAGTTGTTCCTTCCCAGGTGCAAGACTTTACACTTGCTTTTCTTGAATTTCATCAGGTTTCTCCCTGCCCAGCTTTTCAGCCTGTCCAGGTCTCGCTGGATGGCAGCGCAGTGTTCCTGCGTGTCAGTCACTCCTCCCAGCTTTGTATCATCAGCGTGCTTGCTAAGGGTGGATGCTATTCCCTCATCAGGGTCGTCAGTGAAGATATTAAAGAGGACTGGACCCAACACCAAGCCCTGGGGAACACCGCTAGTCACAGGCCTCCAGTCAGATTCTGCTCCTCGAATCACAACCCTCTGGGCTCGGTCCAACAGCCAATTCTAAACCCACCTCACTGTCCACTCATCTATCCCATGCTTTCTCAGCTTTGCTATCAGGGTGTCATGGGAGACAGTATCAAAGGCCCTGCTGAAGTCAAGGTAGATGACATCCACTGCTCTCCCTTCATCTACCCAGATTGTTATGAGATCGTAGAAGGCTATGAGATTGGTCAAGCACGATTTTCCCTTGGTGAATCCATGCTGACTACTCCTCATGCCCTTCTTCTCTTCCAATTGCTTGGAGATGGCATCCAGAACAAGCTGTTCCATTACCTTTCCCAGGACAGAGGTGAGGCTGACTGGTCTATAGTTACTAAGTTCCTCTTTCTTGCCCTTTTTAAAGACTGGAGTGACATTGGCTATCTTCCAGTCTTCAGGCACTTCTCCTGTTCGCCAAGACCTGTCGAAGATGATAGAGAGCGGCTCAGCAATCACTTCCACCAGCTCCCTCAGCACACATGGATGCATCCCATCCGGGCCCATGGATTTGTGTGCATTAATCCCTTTGAGCCTCTCGTGGACCTCCCCTACCTCTGTTACATCTTCTATCACACGCACAGTGGATCTTTTCTGCTAGATGCTACAGCTGTATTTGATTCCCCCAGTAAGAGAAATGGGTGTGTTTAATCGCCTTCTATGGTCTCTCTACTATGTCCCAGAACAAGAACTTGAAGCTCAGCTACATTGTTTTGGGGGTCACAAACATGTTTGTCTCTCCTCAGGTTATGGGGTAATCTGAGTTGACTTTTTCAAGGTTAAAGGCATTGAATGCTAACACGCAAATAAGATTTATAAAGTTTCTGCATATAAACCATATTTAGCTTATTGTGACATGTTGTGATGCAGCACAAGAAAACCAGCTTATGCTGGTTTCATATAAATAAAGCTGAGATAGACATCTCCCTTCTTTCACTCCTTACTGCTTTTGACTATCCTTTGGTGGTAGTTCAGCTGTACTTTATGCTTTCACAATTACGATCTTGTGCAAGTAGATCATAAAAAAATCTCACTTCTATTCCACAACTCCTAATTCCACATCTTCTCCTTTGATGTGGAATTTGATCCCTTTGCTACCTGAAGTCCTCCATCAGTCAGTGAATAAATATGTGATTTATTTACCAAACATCCGGAATTCAGACTGCAAAGCTGAGTTTGCCTTTATCAATATCTCTTGGTCTATGAGTGCTACAATTAAATCTGTGGTTGTTTATCAGCCCTCCACGGTTAATCTTGTCTGTAAAGAAATAATTTCTTCTGTTCCTTTTTTTAGGTTTTAGATTAATATGAACACATCCAGTAATACAGAGTATAAACAAGTCCCATATGTAAAGCTGAGTGCACTCAGACCCAACTTTTACATGCGGAGTATGTATGGCATGAAGCAGAATTCCTAAATTACATAGTGATGCCTCCACAGAATTTTTTATGGCAGCGACAGCCATAACATGTTCTTTTCTATGAGCATTTTTACAACATGAAATAAATCACTCCAAGAAAGCCTCTCCCTAGCTGGGTTTAAACTCTCCGCAGTTGGTTACCTAGAAATCATAACACAAATTTAGAGTATCAGGAATCAGATTTAGCTAAGAGAAGAAAAGGTCAGAATTTGAACTGCATGCACTTTTCTCGATCTTAAAGTGCCTACCCTGCTGGCATAGGCAAAAAAAAAAAGGGGGAATATTTTTGCTTAGCTTCACAAATATCCAGCAGCTCCTCTGTGCTGTTTCTGTCATACATACAAATACTGAAGTGGTTAAACAATCACTTAATCAGATGCTTCACCACTACCAGAAAAGTGAATATCCCTATGTTGAGCACAAAATTATTTTTAAAATAGTTTAGATACATTAAATTGAAGGGAAAATAAAGGCAAAAAGAAAACACCCACATGGTTCTATGTTATTATTTTCTTCTATATTAATATGATGAACTGAAGATTACTGAGGAAAATGCAAAAATAAAATTTCCATGGTGCCATTCATGACATGACCTTGGAGCCTCTTTTCAGTTCATGACACCCACAGCTTACAATAACCTACATCAGGAATGTGGTTCTGTTGGCACTTTCGGAATTAACTCAACACTGTATCTCATGTTAGCCAAGTTTCTTTTAAGAACGTAGTCTGATTTGTAAACATAGACCTTCAGTTCTTAAAAAGGACACTGTCATGATATAATTGACAAACAAAACCTGTAATGGCATAATGAAAATTCAACACAAAATGAAATCCCCAAGATACTGTCTCCACATATGTTGAAAGATGAATTATTTCCATGTTTTGATTAATAGTCCATCTCATAAAGAAAGCTAGTAATGTACATTAGTGAAACTGAGTTCAACAATCAAAGTTTCTAATTAAAAATGAGCCCATTCTAAAAACTGGAAAAAAATCATCACTTTTTCTTCCAAGTAACTAATTGCACCATGTCTGAAGCCCTGCATCTGACAGACTACACTTGTCCCATTATCTTTTTAAGGGTTACATTAAGTAAAACAAATTAAGACTGAAGCACGACCTTGGTGCAGCGTTAACATAACAGTTTATCCCTCTTACTAAGCATGCTGAGGTATACAGTGGTAGTCAATTTGTGCCACTAAGAAAACTAAGCTGTGGCAAAAGAACCCACTGACTCACATTTCAGTTACACTGTGTGGGGTTAGAACCTGTAAAAGCATCATGGGTAGGAACTGCACTGTGGAGGACACGCTGCCTCTTGATGCACCTGAAAATCAAGTTTTCAAGTAATGGGAGCAATACAGAGTTAAGATTTTTCAGAAGTATTTCCCAGAGAGAAGCGCTGAAGAGCTTGCTTAACATTCAGCTGCACAAGTTAATTGCTATTAACACAGTTGTTGCCATCGTATTGTTCATTTTCATGGACAGTCAGTCAGCAGATTCAAAAAAGCATTTCCAACCACATACTCAAAGCTATTTCTTTGTCCCATATTACCACAGACAAATGTTGGATTTAATATTTTATAAGGCATGTGACGATTTCAGTGACTAAAATTGTGATGAAAGCTGATGGAAAAAAATCTGCAGGTACAGAAGTTTAAATCATTCTGCTTGAAGTTCTTTGCTGTAAAAGTCCTTGCTCTTTTTTGACATAATACTTCCACTAATACTAGGTGTAGCTCCGCGCACGGTAAGAGCTCAGGATTTTCATACATCATTGAGGGGAATGTTGCCAGAAGTTATCTAAGATTTATGTAAATGTACACTCTAGGAGAAGTCAGAGCTCCCTCTGTGTGGAAATCTCTTTTAAATTAATGTGTTTTTTTGCTTGAGAAAAGGGTTCCTTTTCCTAGTATATGGTTTCTTAACCTTTTCAGATTGACAATCCAGAATCAAAGTAAAATCATTTATGATCTCTTCAGTCAGAATGAAATGTGTAAAAGTGTGCAATGATAATCGTATAATTTATTTGTGCATGGGTTTCAAAAGATGGCTTGGAAATACTTGATGTTGAAAGTCAGTGTGTGGTGACAGGAAAGGACATTTTTCTTTGCTTTCTCTTACAGCTGCGCTTCTCAAACCTTACAACACTGATTTTTTTAAGACTTTCTCCCTACCTAGAAGAATTAAACACTGACCGAGAAACAGTAACTTGCACACAAAGGATCCTCTGATGCTATACAGCATTTTACATCTTGCTGGTGTTCAACTTTACATCTAGAATTAGCTTCAGCTTTTCCTAGAGAAAGGCAAAGATATTGACAATTGCCCTGTAGCATAAGGCTCCTGTTAGATTCTGAGCTGCAAGCTAAGGCAGGCCTAGCTTTCATTATAAATCAGTCCTCTGCAAAGGCCAGACTGATGTCTGAGCATGCCCTGAGCCGGGGACTGAAGGACAGATCCAGGGAGTGATACGGTGAGTCAAATCAAGCTTGCAAACTGTTGACGACAAGCTGTACACTGCAGAACTTAAAACCGTATTGTTTTGGTAGAAATTAATCATGATTCTTTTCCTACAAAGGTCCCAAAGTATCTTTCTAAAATATGAAGTAAGCTAGAAGCTGCAGGCAATATTCAGGAGACATTACTACTCAGCTTAAAAAGATCTGCTATGTACATGTGCAAAAGAGAATAAACAGTTGAATGAATACCTAGACCCTAAGCATTGCAGAGCATGAGTATCAGAACCTAAGGGAAAGCACGGGCAGTTCATACTATACAAGTTCTCATTTATGATACGTACTCTAAGACAAACATGCTACTGCAGAAATGAACATACAGCAAACAAATCTGACATACAAATTACTACTCAGAGCACGACATATTTCATGTAACTTAAAAATATAATAAATCATCAGCAAAACAAGAAAAAAAAAAGTGTGTGTATATATACATACATGCTTCTAGTCAAAGGTTAATTTAAAATATCAGCATCTTCTAGGCTGCCCTAACCTTATTTACATTGGTCCCTCCTTCAGCAAATGCTGAAGTCCTGACCTCTTTAGGACTAAATAACATGTGGAACTTCATTCACTGTTAGCAGAAGAAATATTCCCACTAGCAGTGCTAATAGTGTGCTGACTATAACCTTTGCAGCCAACTCTTCCCCCTGCCGAATTCGAAACAGGTTTTCATTTATTCATTCATAGTGGAGCAAGAAAAATGAGATGCTTCTTGTGTTTGGTTGTGTTTGTTGTTTTAATCACAACACCGTAAAATTAATATAAAAATAATTCCTTCTGCATTTGGGATTACAATCTATTTGCCCAAATTAAGTAAGTTTTACTTTATTCCTTGTTATGGACAAAAGTATTCATTCACACTGTGAACTTTGTCTGCAACTAAATCTTTATCAGGCATGCTGTAGACAACTATTGCTGTCTGCCCAAATGCAAGCAACATGAAAATACAGTAACAACATCTTGTTCAACATTGTTTCAACAAAAACATACTGTAATTCTTTGCAAAAGATCACAAGAAACACCTCATCTCTTTGTTTAGACACATAAAACCCAGTACAGTTCACGAATAATACACATTGTGAATATGCTACAACTGGTTATTCTAAAGAAATTTACAAGTAAAATCAGATGTATTAGCCCAGTCAGAAAGACATCTAAAAATATGTATGTTCATATAGACTCAAATATTGCAGGTTATTTTCTTTTTAAAAATATCTAGTGTAACTAATTTTCATGATTCCTTGAGATCTAAGACTAAAAAAAAGGTTCAATATTTACAGACTGCACAATGGAGAATGACAGCAATACCTTTCTACACAAATTTCCATGAAAATGAAAAATCAAATCACTTCCCTTTGAGAGTAGTAGCTAAAGTGTTAAAAACTCCAGAAAGTTATGTCAGCAATGCTTGGATTTGGAGGAGATTTCATACTACCGCTGGATCCTATTATTTAAAGGTTAGCAAGGAGGTCTCCAACATTCAACAAAAGTGACTATTTCTGAAAACCAAGATGGAGGAGTGCAGTTGGATCAAAGCAGTAAGTTCAAAGACCTTGACCCTGTATTTACACAATTTTTTCATATATGGCTGAATAAAATCAGCATTATGTCAATCACTTCAGGTAATAATTACGAATTATCATTATTATGTTGATAACAGGAACAATAATCCACTCAACTGTTTTAATGGTACATACATAGAATAAGAAACTTTCTAATGTGAACAAGCAACTGTTTAATTTTTATAATTAGCAGGAAAAGGAGCAATATTAGAATTAGGCAAAGTAAATTTTGTGTTATTGTTCCCTTAACAATGTCAGGGTTATGACTTGTGAAGCGTGCTTTCTTTCCTTAGGTGAATTCAATATTTGTTGCTGATAATTGTCTAGTAAATACAGCCTAAGGATAAAAAAGTTAAGACTATAGGACTCTTGAAAGTCATTGCTAACAGCAGCAAAACCACCAGGTTTCAGTGTGGATTACTAAATGTTAAGATTAGTGAAATGAAGATTAGCAAAATTCTCCAGAGTTATTAATATGCCTATAATAGTTTTCCACTAGATGCCAAGGGAAATGTTTACATTCAGAGCCAGAACTACCAGATGGAACATCATCAGTATTAAGACACATAGCCAAATTTAAGGTATTTTTCTGTACTACCTACTGCCCAGAATCTTAATTTTAACACCACCAACAAACTAAAGAAAAAACACCCAGGTTTTTTCTTCCATAAATCGCAGCATGCTGGTATTAAACCAGACCACAGAGGGCACCAAAGCTGGAGTACTGAAATAGAGTCACCACTCAAATACTGACATATGTGAAAAAGTGATTTTTTTCCCTCAAGGAAAGGAAGAGTTTCTTGTTGTTACTGTCAATTATTTATTTATATTTCTGGTATTTCCCAAATTCTACTGAATATTACAGGCTGAGGGAGTTAGGGTTGTTCAGCCCAGAGAAGACAAGGCTCCAGGAACATCTTATAATGGCCTTCAAGTACTTGAAGAGGCCTATAAGAAAGCTGGGGAGGGATTTTTTAGAAGGGCGTGTAGTGATAGGAGGAGGGGAATGGCTTCAAATTGGAAGGCAGCAGATTTAGATTTAATATGTCATCTTTAAAAAAACCCTAAATAAATACCATGATATACCATAGTTATTTTTTGGCACTATTTATCTAAGTTTTACTATTTAAAATATTTCAGTTATTGAATGATGTAATTAGACAAGTACTGTTTGGCTTTGAAAACTACCATACCGCAGGTGTGGTTGAAAAACAATAAAGTATACCATTGGCAATGATGGTGTCTAAGCATAAACATGTTTCCAAATACATATAATTCTTCATTACTATTTCAGGCCCTTCTAATAC
Source organism: Laterallus jamaicensis coturniculus (assembly GCA_022605575.1). Classification (NCBI taxonomy): domain Eukaryota; kingdom Metazoa; phylum Chordata; class Aves; order Gruiformes; family Rallidae; genus Laterallus; species Laterallus jamaicensis. The sequence continues at coordinate 92,002,542 of JAKCOX010000001.1, forward strand.
TAATACACTCTTCATGAATGAATCATATGGTACACTACCAATAACATGAATCTACCTGGTTACACTTACAGATGCTTTGGTGTACATTAAGTTTTATTGTATAAGTTGTCGAGCCTAGTTTTATCCTATCAATAATAATCTAGCAAAAAATAATTGCACATCTGAATTACTTGGAGGACTCTGATTAATTTGAGAATATTAATAAAACATTTCAACACGGTTTTTTTTTTTTCCATGTTCTGATTTTCTCTAGGGTTGTAATTTTAGTTCCATCTGGTCCAATAGCATTAAAATAAATAATAAATTAAATGATTTTTCATAACAATAACATTGTGGATGTTAAATTACATGCTTTCGCATAATTACACAGGATGCAAAACCTACAAAAGCAAACAGCTAAATATTAACATTGATTTCAGCAGGACTGAATACTCTCTTATGCATTTCCTGAAACACATCAGCTTTAAAATTGGCCCAGATTAGAAGATCCTTAAATGCCCATACAGCAAAAATAAAGGAAATTTAAGAATATCTACTCCCTCCTCTTTACCTCATTTTCTGTCAATTAAGAGAGATCACAATATATATATTCTGACTATGCTAATGCTGTGATAAATTGTAGCATAAACAAATCTTAAAAATTGGAAAAGACAAGTACTCATGTGAAAAAGTTGAATTGCATTTGATAGGGGAGAAAAAATAATCTCTCAAAGTTTTAGGTAAATCTCCAAATTAGTATTGCCTTATGTTGAATTAGTATTGAATTAGATGCTTAAATTTCCATTAGATGTTTACAATTACCATTCAACCAATCTTTCTTTTTATTAAGCAAAAAAATCAACATCAATGCTATAGATGTTGGAACAGGTCCACAGGAGGGCCATGAAGATAATTAGAGGGCTGGAGCACCTCCCTTACGGAGACAGGCTGAGATAGTTGGGGTTGTTCAGCATGGAGAAGAGAAGGCTCTGAAGAGACCTTTTAGCGACCTTCTAGTACCTGAAGGGGCCTACACGAAAGCTGGGGATGGACTGTAAGGGCATGTAGTGATAGGACAAGGGGGAATGGTTTTAAATTGGAAGGTGATAGATTTAGATTTGATATTAGGAAAAAAGTTTTCACGACGAGGCTGGTGAGGCACTGGACAGGTTGCCCAGGGAGGTGGTGGATGCCCTCTCCCTGGAGGTGTTCGAGGTCGGGTTGGATAGGGTCTTGAGCAACCTGGTCTGGTGAGGGTGACCCTTCCCATGGCAGGGGGGTTGGAACTTGATGATCTTTGATGTCCCTTCCAACCCTAACCATTCTGTGATTTTATGCATCTAATGAACAAATGCGAGCAATTAGAGTGTAACATTGGGTTTGATTTCAAAACATTCAAAGTATCTTTTACTAAAAAACAAACAAATAAATAAATCAAACCAGTTAAATATATTCTCAAATTTTAATTGTATTTATATCCCTTCTCCTTTTAAATAAAATAAGATATAAATGTAAATAAAAAAGTTGTAAATTTAAATAAAATAAGATGTAAATGAATACATGGGTAAATACTCTGTAATTCTTGCAGCTTTGCTAAAAAATGTGTACAAACTCATTTCTTCTCAGTGAAAGACCAAATTATATTGGCATCTTAGATTGAAAAATTTAGATCAAGAATAATAACAAGCCTTACTCTTCTGATACTTGGATTTATTGTCAGATAATACCAAGTTGTAAGAAGAGTCTCAATCTTCTGACACTTGGATTCACATAGTACCTATGCAGTATCTTTGCACTGGATGTTTTAACTGCTTAACTTAACCAAAGAACAAGATTAGGAAAAAAACCCCAATGTTCACTTTGCAATACATTCAGAAACAGGTCTCTATACTCTCCTTTTACATGGAACTATATTTTACTAATTAACAGAAAGTCACTGCTCTAAGGTTGCTGTTGCAAGCTTGAACCCAGGTAGTCTAACAGCCATCAACCACTTCTTGTGCCAATTGCTTGCAAAAAATAATGGGCAAACTTAACTCAAAATGTTGGTGCATACCACAGCCCTAAAGAGATCTGAGATGATAACAAATAATCTGAACTACCTTGATAAATTCTTAGGAAATACTGTTGAAAGAAAAACAGGAGAAATAAAGTAAGTGAAAGCACCAGAAAGTACTTTGCCAGTACAGGTAAATTTTGTGACCTCAGCTCAGCATATGCTACCAGTCTCATTACACATCAGGAGCTACTACCCAGAGAAGCTTATTTTCATAATAGAATGCTTGTATATAAATTGGAAATTGCAATCAGCATGGCAGTAACAAGACAGGAAGCTTCACACCTATAGCAAAGTTACCCTGGGATTTCTCTCCCATGGATATCCAAACAAAATTCTACATATAGCCACTGCTTTTTGTCTCAAACTAAGAACCCAACAAGACCATCACCCAGATCAAAAAACGGTATTCCCAGTGTTCTGTTCCCCATAATGGTCAGTAGTGGTCATTTGGAAAAGTATTTTTTTCCATTCTCTCCCTAGTTTTAGGAGCGAAGTGTCTAAGGAGATGCAGAGTGTACCATGACCTGGTTCCAGTAATCTATCGCTCCTAGTGACTGAAGAACTACCTGGAGCTAGCTGTATCTTTATTATAATTTTCTTCTGTTGAAAGAGGTGATAGATTGAGATGCTGAGCAGAGCCAGACCTTGTGTTAATTCTTCGCAGACTTCAATATGAACACCGCCATTCAGTGGTATTCCTTTTTAACACCACATTTTCCAGATCTGTGTGTTCTGGTGATGCTTCTATAGTTGAAAAATGTTTAGAAGTGTCTGTTTTTTACAAAAGTTGAAAAGTGCTGTTTTGTATTGTACAGGACTGCCTATTTATTGTTAAGAAGGAACAAAATAGAATAAACATAAAATACAGTGGCAATATTCATTAATAAAAACATTAAGTCACTACTGGAGTTGTGAAGGATATTAAAAAAGCCTGGAAGACAAAGTTGTCTTCTGGAATCTTAGCTGCCACCAAACTTGCTTGTTTGTTGCTTTGGTAATATAGAAAATCACATTTGTTGATAGGGTCCTTTAAAAACCTTCTATAAATAAATACCAGGAGTTAGAAAGAACGGAAGCAACTGTTTCTGAAACTTCTCATGGCTACAGCAGTTGAACAGAATTCTAAGAGAACACCTTGCCTGTCACAAAGACTGAGCAGGACGTGTTTCTATAACACACCATCCTCATTTAAAATCTAAGCAGGAAAAAAAAAAGGCAAACAATCCCACAGTGTTTGCCATGACAACATAATCTATCAACCACAGATCAGTTCTGCAAAGGTGACTGTTGTCATCTGTCTGAACACACGTCATTGCTTCTCTTGCATTTCCAGAAGATACAGAAGCTCGGAGTAGCCACGCTAACAGGATTTATTAGACCATTACCTCTGCCTTCTGCAACTTTAGTTTCCACACAGTACAAAATCGGCTTCCTGGTCTTCAAGCATCTCACACTGATATGAATGGTAGCTGTTGTGCTTGTCAGTAACACATAGCAAACCCATGATTTTTGAAACAGAACACATAAGCCTTTGCAGCTCATACAAAAGACTGATTCTTGAACAGAGACATCGGTGTTGCCCAACTCGTCTTTAGATGGGCTGCAAAGGAGGACACGCAACATACATGAATCTACAGATCCACAAATTCCACAGGCAGAACAGTGAAACATGATATATTCAGGTAATTCTGAATTCTGGTAATTTAACTGATATTTTTTCATTCTGTAAAAACTGCACCCACATTGTCCCACACTGTTCAACTACATGTAATCAGATAAATGCATTTGCTTCCTGAAGTGCAGAATGAACTGCTGCAAACTTTGCAAAGGGCCTCCAGTGAAAAGCTGTTTTACACAGTCATTTCCTATTGCACTTGGATGTACTGATAATCCAGGACGAAACTGCTGGTTTTGAAAGGGGAGTGATGGCTAGATAAAGGATGAACCATCACAAGAACAATGAGGACTGCAGTTGATGGATTTGATAAACGGTTTTTGTGGCTTGCCATACACTTCTGTTCTGCCACCTTTCTTACAGAAGGTAGATGTTGTTCAGAAACTCACCATTAGCTGCCTGCAGGTTTTTCAATAAATGGCATAAACAGCTTCAGAGCCATTCTGAAATCCTAAGATGTGAAGCCTTGTCTTCCTCTCTTCCAAATCGGGGAGAATCTATCTACTGTCAAAGTATTTCATGCACAAGTCTCTGCTTACCACTTTGGAAATTAGTGCGAGAAGCCTACACCAGGGTGTCTCTGCCCTACAGTTACATCGCAATATACTAAAGAAGTTAACTTTGAGTTTTTCTGAAAAGGAGGAGGAGGAAAAAGAGGACCTGGAGGCAAATGGCATCTACCATTAACTGGTATTCTTTGAATTTACTTCAGATAACAAAAATGCAAATTACAAGCTACAGAGTATCTCAAATTTCTGAAGAAGGTTACAGAAAAAGATCAGAAATTACCATCAAAATACTGCAAAAAACTCGATTTTTAGTTCTTCCCTAGGTATCCAATTAAATTAATTAATCTACCCTGAAACCATGGCAAAATCTATAGAATGATCCAGAGGAAAATTGTATTTTTTGAGGTTTCAGTTGTTTTCTATGTTTAGATTTAAATAACAAAGACATGAAATTTCTTTTAGGATGATCTTCATAAAACTACAGTCTATTAAGCAACTACTTAATCACAAAATCAGACCTAAAACTTCTGCAAATGTTCAGTATTAGATCAGAAATTGTACTCATCTGGCAAAAATTTAACATTCTAAATCTTGTCACTAATCTAAGTTGACGTCAATATTTTTAAAATTCATGCAGAGATGTAATAATTAACAATCCGGTAGTACTGTGTTTGAGTGGAGAGTATGGTGATCCAGGAGACATTCACTCCTGGGAAAGTTCATTTCTACTCAGATAAAAACTGAACATTATGTTCTTGAGCACTGTTCCTACAGCAATACACGTAATTATCTTGTGATTGTGGGGTTTTAGTCATATAAATGTTAAACATTTTTATTACTTTTTTTTTTTTTTAATTCCCATCTTACAAAGTCCATGTACATTTATTAAAATTTGCAAAGCTGAACAGGCATGAAAGAGCAGGAATGAACAGAAAGGAGAATTATTATTACAAAGGAGGCGTAGCATGTAAAAACCCAGAACCTGTCCAATGTATAACTTGAACATCAGACAAACTCATCATGAAAGGAATATATCTTGAAAGGCAAACACCTGTCTTAGTTTTCTTTTTCATACGTGTATCTGTACTGCTATACACTTATCAGATAAGGACAAAGAAAATTAACAAATCAATGTCTATTAAAGGAATTCAAAGTCAAAGTAAATCTCTAAAACAATTATTTGTCAGTAGATAACAGAGTAGAAACAGGTAATTGATGTTTAATTTACTGTGTTATTTCATTAGTTGCAAGGTCTCAAAGCCTTTCACTTACAGGCTTCATGTCTTAATAACTTCTCTCTCCAAAATTTATAAAATATTAGCAGTTCAAATTGTTTTTCAGACACTATTCAAGGTATTAAGCTGAACATCTTTGGGAAAAGCCTAGAATCTATAATTTAAATTTTAATTAATATGCTTTGCTCCAGCATTTACATTGCGATTTCGGACTATTTCTTAGAAAGACTCCAGAAGGTTGATTAGAAACGAAGGTCAGCTTTTTGACATTTTCTTTATAACAGCACGAATGTTAATAAATAAATAAATGAGATTATCCTCAATAATGGCCTACTTCAAAAATCATAATCTCATTGATTCAGTGTTCATTTAGGTAAATTGTAGGTCTCACCTTGGCATTTAATTAGTCACATGGAAAAAACCCAAGCAAAATAAATCACCAAACACCTTTATATGGACATGTATTTGCACTGCATAACAGTTACTGCTTAATTATCTTTATTTCAGAAGCAATATTTATTCACTTTGCCTGCTAAAAAGTGTTAGCCTTTCACAGTTCTCCGTAAATGAAATATTAAATATAAAAACTTTTTCCCATTTCCCTTTTATGTCCAATCTCTTTGTTTTTCATCCTCAAAGTGATGTCCTTAAAAGTCTCTTCACACTCTCTCTTACCCCAAATTAGTTTGACAAACACATAAAAGACTAAGAAGTAAATATTTCAATTTTTTGCTCTAATGGAATATTTGTCCTTTAAGATATTTCCTGCCTGAAGCATGTACTGTGCTTTACTCAGCTTAATTCAATTCATTTTTGGTATCTAACATAGGGAAGAATGTCTTTCACTGGTTCTCATCATTCAGATAGCATTCCTAATCTACTGTACATGTGTATCATTGGATCCAAGTGTTCACCTCTAGCCGCTATGAAAATTATTACTAGGAAAACACACTCACCTTCAGGCTCCCCACAGAGTGTACACTGTGACTCTGCAAAGAAAAAGAGATAAATTATAATTTCTTGATTTTAAGATCTGTCATAATTACATTCTAGAAACAATAAAACTTATATAACCCAAAGTTCATATGACAAATGCAATTCTATTTACAGCACCCACTTTTTAACAGGTTAAAGGGTTTTTGCAGGAAGAATTTTAAAATAGAACTATATAAATGTCTAGTTACGTTTATATAACTATTGCCTTCACAGACTCCAGCTCAATCCATTCATGTAGCTGGACTTTTCACTTCCACATGACTTTTCTGTATTTGCTGATGTACAATACTACAGTGACAACAGTCACTCAAATAAAAAGTTTAAGTCTCCCAATATTTTATTATTGGAGGTAGCAAACTAATAACGACAACGTCGTTATACTCCTTTCTCATAAAAGATTGCCAAGTCTTCCCAGGCAAGAGGAGTAAGTCAAACATTAAATGTAAATGTGCAGTTATACTCTGCAAAATATTCAAGTACAGAAATGAAGGAAATAAAACTCCATCATAGCAAACAGGCGGTCTCTAAATGTATGATTACTATTTTATTCACACACCACTATTTGGAAGTTGGCGGTCTTAAAAATTATTTTGCATAATGTACAAATACATACACACAGGCAGTAAATATTTTAAAGTCTCCTTTGAGATTGAACTGCTCCAGGTATTAGAAGGAAGCTGTAGTACAAAGCTCTTGTCTAAAATCCAAATACTAGAACCAACTGAAGTCGCAGAGAATGTAATCAAGTTGGCAGATAATTCTGGCATACTGGGAAAAGCCCTACTAGAGCCAACACAGTGTATGTTAAATTGCACATCTCTGAACTCTCCATTTTAACATTGGTCATTTAATTTAGCTGAAAGATTACATCTCTAACAGCAACAAGTATGCTGAAGCAAATAATATATATGGCATGCATGCACGCACACACAAATGCACACCTGTGTGTATAAATTTTTATTTCAAATTCAGTATACAAATCAGTTTAACATGCCTGGTATATACAAATTCGATTCAAAAGTTTGCTGAAACTGTCTCTGGCTTTGAATGACATACAGGATATTGGACTTTAGCTGTGGTCGTGACTCAAGGGCAAAAAAAGCCAGAAACAATAGAGCATGAAACACACAGTGAGCAGACTGACCCTTATAGTGCCACTCTGCCACTGCCTGTTATTTAGAAGCACCTTCTCCATACAGATAAGAGACTGTCTCACAGTGACCCACAGCTGTAATGGTACTCAATCCTGCATCTTTCATATATTTTAAAGACTTTAATAATTGCTTTTTACTAGTGCCAGAGGTTGTAGTGTACATGAGGGTAAGGAATGACATATGTTTATCCAGGCAACTCTGCTGCTGATAGGTGGGTCACAATTTTTAAAACAGCATAAAGATACAAGATAGAGAGGAATTAATTTTGATGGGGCTCAGCAGCATGAGACATGTATTGGTAGGCTCACTAGTGTCTCCAGAAGATCTGACAAATGGAAAGCAGCACCCTGATGGCAAGCTTGAGAACATCCCCCCACCCCCAAAAAATTAAAAAGCATGAAAAGCCTCCTCTTGGGTAACACGGGCCTGCTTCTTTCGCTGCTGGGTGAAAAACGCACTTGCCACATTCCGAAGCGATGCTGAAGAAGCAGCTCAGAAGTTCTTTTTTTCATTTTTAATTCAAAGACTTTCTGAGGTTTTACTGAGAGGGGCTGCCTGACTGTGTGCAGTTTATTATCCTGATTGATAAGGATGAGCAAGCTGAGACTTGGTTTCTGAACTTCTGACTTTTTGCTGATCTTCCACGTCCTGCTAACAGCTGCTTCACTAGGCTGTTACAATCCAAAGAGTCTGCCTGACATATTTTTCAGCTCTAAAACCTGTCTTCCAAAGGTCCTGACTCAATGGTACAAACAATTAGTTTTCCTCTTTTCCTCACTAGCATAAATTAGTGCCAATGCTGCAAATCTGCAGCAGGGTAGATAGCATAACTGCAAAATAAGGCTTGCAGCCATGAGTGGTGCCAGAAAGTTGTGCAAAAGCTAGCTAGGTATCAGTGCTCTCCCTGCCAGACCACTGCTTTTTTGGACTTCTTTCAGGTGTTTGTTTGAGGTCACACATTTATGGGCAAGCCAGGTGTTTCTTCCCCTACCTCAGCAAGCCTGGAGAGAGTTCATGGGGATAATTTTCTTTTAATTTATCAATGTATGACTTCCAGAGGCTGGGAATTACTTCAAACTGACAGCAGCGTGTCTCTTTCTACACTGGTAAGAGGCAGACTTTGTGGATGTGGATGATTCACCACTAAGCCTGTTTATGAATTTCCCCACTGTAGTTTGGTACTGTGGGGGAGGACTTGATACCCTTTTTGTTGTGTTTGACACATACAGATCGAGTGACAAACAAAACCACAACCACTTCTACAAGACACATGACAGGGAGGTTGTACAGAGCACTGTTTTCCCCACAGAGTGTGCAAGTGTGTGTGTGCAAGATAGAGAGGGAGAAAGAGGAGAGAGAGAGAAAATTACATCTATTTAGATCTGTATATTCAATAGTTATTGTTAAGAGGTTGACTAAAATAATGTAAAATATACACAAGGCAATGTAGTTTTATACAGAATACATAAATCTTAAAATCATGTAAAGAAGCTATGTCTTGAAACTTATTTTAACTTCTTATCTCTGTAAGATAGTTGCCATATCTTGGTAGAAGAGATCTTTCTAGAGGATAGCTCAATACTAAACACCGGTACTCATTTGGAAATTTTCTAATTTAGATTTCAGTTCTGGGGTCAAACGACAGCAATGAAGGACAGTGTATGAAGTTACCATTCCATCAGTTGAAATGACATTGTTTAGGCTATGATGCTTGTTGTGTGTCTCAACACTAATGTTCCAAAGTCTTAAAAGATTAGCAGAAAGAAACAGCCACCTATCCTGCCTTAGAAATCTGTGTTAGCATGAGATAAATTAGTCAGGTTTTGTATGCATCCACTCATTTTTCTGTTTCATAAGAGTTGGGCTAAATCTTCACAGTAACATGCATGTTAGGAGAGAAATGTTGACCCTGAGTGACCTCTGAAGGTCATGTAGTTCAGCTTCCCTCTGACAGCAGGGCTGTTGCCAATACGAGTTCAGTTCTGCTGGGGTTTTGACAGTCAAGTCCTGAAAGCCACCAAGGATGGAGATCCCATAACCTCAGTGGGCATCCCGCTCCAGTGCCGCATCAGCCTTCTAGAGTTTTACTTGAATCGCAGTCTGCAATTTCTGACCATTCTTCCTTATCACACAACACTGCCAAAAAGACTTTGGCTCCATCCTGTCTGAAACTCTCCTTCAAAAAACTCCCCATCACCTCAATAGACTAACAAGACCGTGTTTTCAAACTACTCTCACCAAAGGGCCCTCTGTTAGACTCCCTCCAATGCTTCCAGAAGCAGGGAAACTGCTTTTGGAATGCTTTCCAGCCCTCAAACAAAGCATTCCAGGTATAGCCTCACCAACACCAAAGAACCTCCTCCGTTTGCTGATCATACACACCTTGGCATAGGTGTCTTGCAATGATAGTACTGTCTGTTACCCATATGAAACTTGGCATACACCTGTCTTCAGAAATACATAAATAACAAACAAAATCAAGTCTTCTTAAGGTTAGTCCTCTGATCCAAGTCTCCTGCGATTCTAACAGTGCTAACACATGGCGTGAGGGATGAGGAAACATGTGGCCAAACGCAGGTAGACCGATGCTGCTCTTTTCAGGACTGAGCAACCTATAGATGGGCTTAGGGAAAGTGTGATGTCTCAGCGTCTGAGAAGTAAATTCTTTATGCCAACGCTGGATGAAATTACATCCAAAGTGGAAGTGCTTAAGCTACTGTGCATTGTGATGGAACATTAACACATTTCATACAAAGATATGTTTTAAGCCTCTCATTCTCACAATTCCTAGCAAACTTTTATGCCTCTACATATCTGATTCACCTACAGTATTATAAAGATAATGTCACAGGAGGTATTCTTTCTTTTTAATATGTTGCTAATAAGCTGCGCTTAACAAAGACACTTGTTCTTGCAGAGTCATACATGTGAGTAACTTGTCATTGCTCTCAAAAGTAAAATGACTAAGATGGGCAAGTGCTCAGAGATTTGGGACCAAATAAATCAATAGAACAAGGAAAACCTGTACTTATATTATTAATCTCACTCTATCATTTTGAAATTGTCTAGCAAAGAGAAATAATCTTCCCAGATATAAGAACTTGCTGACAAAATAGGTCATAAGAAAATTCTTTTGAAGAAACACATTTATCATGAAGACAGAAGCTCTTTTTTCCTCTCCCCAAAATACAAAATTTATTTTGATAGTTTTTCTTGTCTAACACAAGTAAAGCTAAAAAGAAAAAAACCCAGACATGTAAATGCCAACATTCTTTCTCTAAAATCTGAGTTGAACATGCAGTTTCAAATTAGAGTAAAGACAAATTATTCTGCTCAACATGTTCACCTTTCCTTGCTTTGTTTATACTTGTCTTGTGTGCTTGGTGTACAATAAACTCTACTGTAAAGAGCTACAATAAAGCAAACAATATATGGGCCAGATGAAATGTACAAAATAGCCATTATGAATAAATTACAATTTGAAATACCCATGCAAGCTATATAAAGCAATAAGGTTAAGACAACATAATATTAGTAGCATTTTAAATCAGTTTAAAGAAAATACCAGGTGTAACTTGATAGTTAACTACACATTAAATTACACTATGCTCTCAGCAGGGGAGTTACCCAGATTATGGATGAGTTTTGACCAAAAATATGGAAGTGACACTATGGCAAGAAATAATATGCAAAGGTGAGAAGCAGTGCTAGGGATAACTTGTCACCTCAGCACTGCATTCAGAAAATGGATACAGTCTGCCCTTGTGACTGCTCCCTGAATAATACCACACACTCAGTTTTGTAGCCCCACTTCATCTGTGTCACAACCCTTCTGTTTCTCTTTTCAGCTGACACTGCCAGAGTCCCTTTGCAGCTCCTCCCTGCTGCCATATTATTCTTAAATTTGAACTACACTTATCTATGTCTTTGCTGCCTATATTGCTGTCCCTCCCCCGCCCTTTTTTTACTACCGTCTAATCCTATTTACCAAGTAGCCACAAAAAATGATATATTATAAAATAATTGCTGAATATCACTTGAATCCAGAATTCAAAGCATCAGAGGAAAACTGGAAATTACTTTTGTTTCACAGAGAAATATGGTTGTCATTGCAGAAACCAATTCTCGATCTGTCATTTATGCAAAATAATAATGATAATAATTTTAAAAGCAATGAAAAAATAGATCACGTTCCAGTGAGGAAAGTCAGCAGACATGTTTCTATTGGTAAGAAATTCAACTGTTTCATCAATGCCTTTTTATATCATTTGACTGATGTCGGTGAAATGGAACTCCGTGACACTTCCAGGCGTAGAGCAGCCATATTGTGATTTAGTGCAGCTGGAAAGAAAGATATAATTTAAGGCTAAACTGTGACACTTCTAATCGTTTTTATGACTTCAATCCAGTGTTTGTATCTAAACATGGCTATAATAGTGGTAATAAAAACTTACTGTATTATGAACTGAGTTTTCCATTCACTTTCAATGTCTGTTTGTTCTCCTACACATTTTGTCTTTGTCTGTAGCTATTTCCTCCTGTTGATAACCCACTGCTGCACAATACCATTGGTTGAAACGTGGACATGACAAACCTATAGGATTAACTGCAAGATTCTGTCATACCCACTGAGATTCTCCCATTCACAATCCTCCTCTTTGTTCCACACTGATGCTAGATCAAATCCTGTGGAAATCTCCCACTCCAAGTTCAGCCACCCATATAGGTTAGGCACCTACAAAAACCAACCAGTCTTTTCTTCTGCAATTCTGAAATTTTTACAATGTTATGGGTGCTGACAAATATTACAACAGGAAGAGAAAGCAACTATTCAGTCAGATATTATTTGCACCCATTTCTATGAACAGTCATAAAAGAAATAAAATAATTTCAATTCATGCAATTGAAAGAAAAGCATGTAACTATATATACACACACATTTAAATATGTTTGTATGTGTGTACATTTCTATCTTGAAATGTTTTTTTTTCTCTGAACAACAGAAGTAACTACCAATCATCTGTTCATCATGCAGAACATAGTGAAAAAAATAATAACAATAATTGTTTAGAACTGTTGTGGATACAGTCAATAAATGTATTTCATTCCTGTAGAACTATTTCTACAAGTACTTCTTGCTGAGTGTAAGAGCCTACTTGCCTGTCTGCCTGCCTCTCACTGCTGATCACTTATGGTATGACCATTCTCAAGATGAGATTCCCTTGTGTTTGTAATTTCAGCTTTCTTGAATCTTTCCTTTTAACTGGGGAATTCATAACAAAGGGCCTTTTATTTCCCAAGATCAGACCTCGGGGTTAGGAAAAAACAAATATATACTGGTGTTTCGGAGAATAAGAAAAATACAATAGAAAAACCAGCTGCCTGTGAGAGGCTAGCAGCTGGGCTATATTGGGAAAGACAGAGCAAGGGGAATGAGTAGCCCTGATAAATGCAGACACTGAAAGAACTTTAAATAAAAATAGAATACAGAATAGGCATTATTAAAATAGAATGAGCCTAAAGCAGAAGAAAATCAACCAACCTGGCAGCAAACTTTATATCCTTTTGAGCAAATGAACTGACATCCAACCAAATGCCTAAGCAACCACTAAGAGCCCATTCTTTTCCCCAGATAAAAATATAAGGTTCATGGTCAAAGCAATGCCAGGACCTGTTCACACTACTTGCACATCAGATCCTTCTCCATATGGAGTTTACACATTGCACATGCATTAACCAAGCCAAAACAGATTTCAGAAAAGAATTATGAGACCAGACAATCAAATATTTTCATAGGAAAACAAAAATAACTGAAGCAATAAAAAAAAAATACAAAACCCTCAAGAAAGAAAGGAAAAAAGTTAATGTTCCTCCTGGTGATCTGAACACAAATACTTTCTTTTCAGAGGAGCAGTCATAAACACAGTAATAAAATGGTTGTGCTTTGGCAGACTTCTGACACACATTTCAAATGCATAGTATCGGAGAGTCCAAATATCCTGAATGAGACCAAAAAAAGACCAGAAGACATGAGAGCAATTCTACATGTTTTTTCACCTCTTTTTTGCACTTGTTTTCTAGTATTTGACATTCAAAGGTTAAAGTGAGTCATATTCCTCACAACCAAAGGAAAGAAACTTACCACTCCCTAATCACATTGTTGCATCTTTATGAAAAACACCTAGGAGAGAAAGGCTGGTGATAAAAATTGCAAGAGTGGGGACCCATAAGAGTAACACAAATCTGTAAAATACAACTCTGAAGACAGAAGCTTACTCCAAAAGCCCTCTGGAGCAAATGCAAGTGTCATTGCAGTTCAGCAGACTCAGGGTCAAATCTCAACAGCATACTAATGCAGAACTAGTCAGGCTATCTATCACTATTTCTCTACTATCTGTCCTTTTTTTCCTCTCTTCTTTAACTTTGTTCATTTTAAGAGATTTCATGAATAATCTCAGAGCATCAAAAGAACAGGAAAATCTCAGACAAATCCAAGTTGACCATTATATAACAAAGAACCAGTTAGACAGATGGCAAAAATATAGAATGGGTATGTGCAGTTGTAGACTAGAACACCCACTTTGGTACTCTGAAGGTTACGTAGATTTTTTTTCACTCCTTTTCTCTCATATAGAAAACAGATTTCAAAAGCATTTAAATGGAGTGGGGAGTTGAGAAACAGATTTAAGAAGGTAATTTGAAATACAAAAGGTATACAAAAAATTATGTAACCTTTGGAAGAGGCAAGAGATCATGTCCAGGATGTATCCGTACCTGGGCAAGACTGTCAAATTATGACCTTCACATAAAGTCAGTAATGTGTGTCTACTTAGAATAGTAAAGAATGGAAGACATGTACTGAAGTTATTAGAGATTATCCTTGAATTTGCAGAACTGCCAACTTCAAAGTGATATTAAGTTTCTCAGGGCCTTGACCACTCAAGTTTTGAAAATCCACCAGGAAGGAAAATCTACAGATGCTCTGGGCAACTGTTCCAGTATCTGACCACCCTCATCACAAAGAGTTTTTTACTTGTGGCTAATTGAAATTTCTCTTGCTGCAACATCTATCCCTTCTCGTCCTTTCACTGTGCTTGTCCATTAAGAGTCTGGCTCCATCTGGCTGTAATGATCCATTAAGCAGCTGAGGACAGCAATTAGCTTTGCTCTCCTCTTAGTTTTCTCCTCTTCAGACTGAACAAATCCAGGCCTCTTCAGTGTCTCCTTGTGCATCATATGCTTCAGTACTCTACAAATCTTGGTGGCCATACTCACACGTGCTCCAACTTGTCTATGTCTTTTTTATACTAGAGTGGGGGTAGGGCAGGGGCTAGAACTGGGCCCTCCTCCAACTGCAGCATCTGAAAGTGCCAAAAAGAGAGGAATAATCACTCCCTTTAACCTACGAGCTGTATTGATGCAGCCCAGTGTGCAGCCAGCCTTCATTGATGCAGATATACTTTGGAGATCCTTACAAAAGGACACTCAGGCACAAAAGGACTGTTATATACAGCTAAAGTTTTGAACTGATCCAGTTCCAAATATGTAGTGACCTTACATGCTAAGTGAATGTTCAAGGAGGTTACAGCAGCAAACTTGGACATGCCAGGCAATGTGTCCCAACAGCTAAAGACCATAGTTCAAGGTCTGATCTGTTGTAGAAGCTTTTTCTACTGTACCGAGAGGGAATTCACTATATATTCCTTCCTAAATACAGGCTGGGGGAGCAAGGCTTGTTTATAAGAGCAGTGAGCTATCCCCTGTCTGTCTTGACTAGTCTGTAATGTCTTTTGGAATCTAATGATACTTCTAAATATATCTGCTTATCTCAGGAGAAGAGCTTCCAGAAATGCTGCATTCAGTAGTGAACAACTACACAAGAAACACAAACTTAGTGTAAATATTAAACTTGATTTAAAATAATGAAACAAAATTTTTTATGGTCTATAGCCTTTGCTATCAAAGAATGCTAATAAACCTAATCTGGAAAAAATTAAACTGACAAAAAATACACTTCTTTTTCAATCATGAACTCTCAGAAAAAAAAGTCTTCTCTGTTGATGAGTTCAAACACTTCCATGTCACTGGACAGATAAACATGACCCTCTATCCCTTTTGTCATAAACATTACAAAGGCACAAAGAGCTCATTGCAGGACTCAGTCCTATGCTCAAAAAAAAAAAAAAAAAAAAAAAGGGTGCTTAACTTTAGTTTTTACAATAGAAAATAAGATTTTTTTGGGGTAAGAGAAACTTTCCAATGAGTGGAAAAAAAAAACCCAACCAAAATCAACCAACCAACCAACCAAAAAACACAAACCCCAAACCACCATCTGCACAAGTGTGCATTTCTGCCATTTCCCCTAAAACAACTACTAACTTCAACTCAAGCTCCAAACTTGTTCTGGTGAAGTAAGCATCCATACCTGTGGAAAATCTCTATGCTGGGGCAAGGTGCAAAACTGTGTATATCTAGAAACTTTTCTTTATCAACATTCATAAACAAAATTCTAGTGGCAACTACACAAGCATTAATCAGAACTGTAGGCAGATCCTTTGACAAAATGATGTAAAATTGCAATAAAGAAATAGGAGATGAGAATCACAAAATATTTCATGAAGCTAACATTGAGATATGGAATTCAATGACTAAAAGATAGTCTGACCTTTTTGCAGAAACACCCATAAATTCAACCTTAAATACCCAAAAGCAAAGTTGAAACAGCAGATTTAAATTTACTATTGCTTTTCAACTTGTATGAGTCCCTTTTTTCTTCCTTTAGTACATCGTGTACACAGCAACATATACCTCTCTCAGCCAACCTCACCTTTTAGATCACTGCAGCAAGCTAGCATTCCCCATCACTGATTTGACCTTGAATTCCTTTATACTTTTGTAATGGTCTGGTGATTTCTTTAATAGTTAGCTACAAGAAAGTCCAGATCTGCAGTATTACGAGTCTATGTACAGAGAACAATCATCGAACAGTGCCCTAAAGGTCGAAATAAAAATTGTTAACGCACACTATGACAGTTGTAACAAACAGGTAAGTATCATGGATCTGTATGTGTTGCTTAGCGGCTTCAGGGAAAAGGAAGTGCAAACACTCGAAACTCATATGGGGCGCTTTTGTCTGATTCTTAAACATCACTGAAATTAGAATCTAAGCACAAGCCTTGCAAGTATTTTAGACATATTTAATGTCAAGGTTAAATTAATGTATAATACGTTCAGTTAATTAAGTACAAATCATTGGCATTATCATTACTGGAGGAAACCTTCACTGGCCAGTCTGTCCTAAGGGCAGGATACTGTTAATATCCCCATCTGAATGCTATTGCCTTTTGGAAATTAAACATTTTGCTGTGTCAAACATAAGATAAAGTTGTGCAATTACACATCACTTTCAAGATGGTAAAGTCCAGAAAAGATACTAGTCTATATTAAGTGTCCGTAATTTCTCAGACTAGTCAACTGAGTTCAAAGCAAAATCAGTTTCTCTATATTCCTCAGTACTACCATTTTTTCCCTTTCAAATCTACTAAATAAAATTTCTACTGTAACTGGTTTTTTAAATCCCAGAATAAGAACTTTTCTCTACTTCCTAACAAAAAGCCTAGAAGTTTACATAAAAAAAAGAAAAATCATAGATTAATTGAGCAGTTACTCTTTATGATCCAGTGTTCAAAATCTATGCCAGGAAACTGCCACCCTCAGTTAAGTTTTTCTGCCTATTTAAATGGGAGAAAATTTGCTTCAGGCATGAGTTTGTTGTTAATGCAGCCTTTTCTTTTAGATAAACTAAAGTCTGCCGACAGACCTCTAAACAGGCACGTAAGAGCAGCTATCTGCAGGACTGGGCATGAATTTAGAGAGCATAAACATGATGCTATGTGATGTCCACAATTTTACCGGCTTCCATCAGGTTATTTACAAGATGTAACAAGGGGAAAAATCTGAAGAATTTGAAGGTAAGGAAATTAACAAGGAGATACTATTCAATTACTTGCAAGAGACAAGTAATGAAAAAGTTATGATCTAGCTTTCAACAGTAAAATGATAAATAATTATACACAAGTTACTCATAAATAAATGTCATAAACAACTAGTTCATAATGCTAAGTTCTCTTAATCACAGAAACACCACTGAATTACTAATCAAAAGAAGACAGACATACACAGGTGTGAAATTAGCTGTCTGTCAGATTTAATATGTCATCTTAAAAAAAACCCTAAATAAATACCATGATATACCATAGCTATTTTTTGGCACTATTTATCTAAGTTTTACTATTTAAAATATTTCAGTTATTGAATGATGTAATTAGACAAGTACTGTTTGGCTTTGAAAACTACCATACCGCAGATGTGGCTGAAAAACAATAAAGCATACCATTGGCAATGATGATGTCTAAGCATAAACATGTTTCCAAATACATATAATTCTTCATTACTATTTCAAGCCCTTCTAATACTAATACACTCTTCATGAATGAATCATATGGTATACATTTCAACACGTATTTTTTTGTTTTTCCATGTTCTGATTTTCTCTAGGGTTGTAATTTTAGTTCCATCTGGTCCAATAGCATTAAAATAAATAATAAATTAAATGATTTTTCATGACAATAACATTGTGGATGTAAAATTACATGCTTTCGCATAATTACACAGGATGCAAAATCTACAAAAGCAAACAGCTAAATATTAACAATGATTTCAGCAGGACTGAATACTCTCTTATGCACTTCCTGAAACACATCGGCTTTAAAATTGGCCCAGATTAGAAGATCCTTAAATGCCCATACAGCAAAAATAAAGGAAATTTAAGAATATCTACTCCCTCCTCTTTACCTCATTTTCTGTCAATTAAGAGAGATCACAATATATATATTCTGACTATGCTAATGCTGTGATAAATTGTAGCAGAAACAAATTTTAAAAATTGGAAAAGACAAGTACTCATGTGAAAAAGTTGAATTGCATTTGATAGGGGAGAAAAAATAATCTCTCAAAAGTTTCAGGTAAATCTCCAAATTAGTATTACCTTATGTTGAATTAGTATTGAATTAGATGCTTAAATTGCCATTAGATGTTTACAATTACCATTCAACCAATCTTTCTTTTTATTAAGCAAAAAAATCAACATCAATGCTATTGATGTTGGAACAGGTCCACAGGAGGGCCATGAAGATAATTAGAGGGCTGGAGCACCTCCCTTACGGAGACAGGCTGAGATAGTTGGGGTTGTTCAGCATGGAGAAGAGAAGGCTCTGGAGAGACTTTATAGTGACCTTCTAGTATCTGAAGGGGCCTACACGAAAGCTGGGGATGGACTGTAAGGGCATGTAGTGATAGGACAAGGGGGAATGGTTTTAAATTGGAAGGTGATAGATTTAGATTTGATATTAGGAAAAAAGTTTTCACGACGAGGCTGGTGAGGCACTGGACAGGTTGCCCAGGGAGGTGGTGGATGCCCTCTCCCTGGAGGTGTTCGAGGTCGGGTTGGATAGGGCCTTGAGCAAGCTGGTCTGGTGAGGGTGACCCTTCCCATGGCAGGGGGCTTGGAACTTGATGATCTTTGATGTCCCTTCCAACCCTAACCATTCTGTGATTTTATGTTGAAACACTGATTAGGAATAAAAAAGAACTGGCAGTACTGAGGAAATTCAGTGGGGTTAAGACAGCTCTTCGGCTTGCATGTCCAGCTTACTAGAAACCCAAACTCTGCTTTTAAAAAGACCTTATAAAATAATATTATTGATGATGCACAAGATCAAATGTTGCAATAAATCTGTGTTCCCTGTGACTCTGACACGACATTTTAGTCACACTACTCAAACTAACAACTTAAAAGGGTTATGTGTATGTGAAACATTTTTTTCCAGTGGAAAGAAATGTTTCTGTACAATTTGCATGGGTAGGTCTCATTATAATAGCTCCAACGTCCACTTCAGCTGATTTGGCAATTAGTGATCCTATCATTAAAGAAAGAGATTTTCCTACGAAGAATCAAGCAAAAGATCTCCAAATATACAGACCCGAACAAAGAATACGAATGGTATTTGTGAGGAAGAGCTTGGTAACCAGAATCTAGGATTGAAGACACCAGCTCACAAAAAGAACATATTTTTCATCATGTAAGGTTACAAGTATGAGGAGGTTATCAAGCACCAGAGAATCAAAGTGCAAGGCATAAAATAATTACCCTGCTGCCTCCCTAAAGTGTCTGTATACTAATGCACACAGCATAGGAAATAAACAGGAAGAGTTCAAGATCTGTGTGCAGTCACAAGGCCATGATCTCATCACAATCACGGAAATGTGATTGGACAGCCTGGATGACTGGAATGCTGACATGGAAGGCTATGTGTTTTTTCGGAAAGACAAGCTAGGGAGGTGAGGTGGAGGAGTTGCTCTTTATGTGAGAGAGCAGCTAGAATGTATTGAACTACACCTGGGAGAGGGTGATGTACCAGTTGAGAGCTTGTGGATGAGAATCCACAAGCAGGCTAGTGTGGGTGAGACTGTTGTAGGTTTTTACTACAGGCCCCCTGATCAGGGGGGGCCTGTTGATGATGCCTTCCAGAATGATGCAACTAGAAGTAGCCTTGTGATCCTGGGCGTTGGTTTTTATGGGGGACTTCAATTACCCCGATATTTGTTGGGTAAGCAACAGGGCCAGTCACGTGCGGTCCAGACCATTTCTGCAATGTGTTGAAGACAAAAATGGTATACAGAAACATTGAGAATCCAAAACCATATGTCAGCAGATACAGAGAAAGAACAGATTCATATAACAACTTAAAGGGGGAAGGGAAGACTTAAATGCTGTAGACATTGGCATCACAAAACATCTGCAGAAGTTCACATATGCATAGCCACAAAGGAATACTCAGTTCATGTTTACTGAAACATTTATGCTCTTCAGAAGTACTACCAACTTCATATGAATTCCCTGGAGAGAGTACAGCTAAATGAAATGCTCATTCACAGTAGGAGCTTAGTCTAAGTGTGGGAAACACAGCATCAATACTGTATATGAAAATCAAGTGAAGCATGACTCAGACAGTTTGGGGTTTTTTTAAGATGGGGAACTTAAAATATACAACAGTAGGAAGTGAAAGATCCGGATCTTGGTATGTGTCACCATGGCTCAGCCAAAATCAAAGGAATGTCATTGTTTTTTATCAATTATCTGCCCCAAGATCTTCCAATCAGTGGGTAATAACACAACTGGAGACAGAGCCAGTAATTAAGAGAATGCAATCGGATTCAAAAGGGTTTCCATTATTTTTTTTTGTGACTGGATGAGCAGATGGCAAATGCAGCTTAACACAGAAAAAATGTGAGATAATTAGCAGGGAAACCAAACACCAAGTTAAAGAATATGTACTAAATGGAAATCTCATCTAGCAAGCTAATCAAGAGAGGAATTTGGGGGTTATTATGAAAAATAATTAAAACCATCAAATCATTTCACAGCTGCTGGAAAAAAGAAGGCATACATGATAGCAGGTTACATTAATAGATAGATACACCACAAAGTAAAGTGATATTATTAGTGTTCAAGACATTTACCAAGAACCATCTAGAATACTCCACCTGACTCTAGCAAGCATGGGAGTGTGTGGCAAGGCAGTGCATTACAGGTAACAATTTGGGTGGTACTCCCTGAGTGCCAGGCTTCTAGCGCTATTGAGACTAAGACTCTCCCAGTCTCATTGATGTTGTGACAAATTCCACCCAAATTTATTTAGGTTTTGTTTCCACCACTCTTACAATGCTTTTTCAGGGCCTCAGCCTTAGTTGGTTAAACCATCCTCCTGAATTGCAACCCATATTTATTCATGGCCATTTATTCGTATGCCAGCAATATAATTTAGATTCTACTGCTCTTCTTTCTTACTGCTGTTTACTTCCTTGATATATTTACAGAGAGCAATTATATCCCTTCTTGGCCTTGCTGTGTAAAACTTTTCAACCCATTATAGTTTCTTCTGTAATCACTCCTGTTTCTTGATCGCCACAGTAGTCCAGTAAGCTCAAGTGCTCACTTCTATCCCAGCACAGGTTTCTGGTCTCTGTGCTTGTGAGAATCATTTGCAATCTATGTTAGCAAGCAAGTAGCTTGAGGAAAGGGACGTGCTTAGCAGTTGCATCAGCAAACAAGTCAGTCCAAGTGGCTGTTGGGAACAAATCAGAACTTAAGAGCAATGCATGAACTCAGGCATACCAGTGTGAATGGCAGTATGACTGGGGAAAGAGGTAGATGGCTACAGGGTGCTGAGCTCAGGATTGTCCCACAGGAGAAGTAGAGGTGGAAAGGATTTGGACCACAGGACTGTGAGGCTCTTGGTTGAACTGGGAGTGTGGGGAAGGAACTAGGACCAAGGCTGTGGGCAGGGCTTTGGTGGGAGCTGGGGCACTGTGGGAGAGGAGATATGTGACTGTGTACCCTGGCTGGGGGGAGTCCTTTACTCCTTTAGATCAGAGAGAGACGTATAGTAGGTATCTCTGGATGGACTGTGAGGAATCGGTAAATTCAGAAATAGGGGGGAGGGTCTAGAGCAGTGTCAGTGATGTTAATCCAGAGTCCATTTGTGGAATGGAACATGCACATACCAGCTGGTGTCTTGTTCTCACTTCATTCTTCTTTTAAACTTTGATATGATAATAATTTAAGTTTAGAATTTGATAATAATTTAAATATATGTGATCAAACTCTCTGGCCATTTGGCAGTTCTCTGACTCTCCTACTTGCTATTACCTTCACCTTTGCCCACTGTCCTGTATTTGAACAGGGAGCTTGACACCAAGAAGACAAGTTGCTAAAAGATCTGTGAATATTGGCATCTAGAGAGAAGAAATAGAAAGCCAAATTAAGACCCCTATCGGAAAGGCAGCCATACAAGTTCAGCAGCTATCAGATTTGTTCGTCTCCCAGTCAGCACAAGTATTATGTTGAAATCAGCTATTAAACAAGCTGCTCCTTCCCCAGCAGCTGGGATTTAGGGGACATGGGAAAGAGCCAAGCGTACTGTGAATAGGGAGGCTTAGCAGATGTTACAGAGGAAGTGAAGATATTACTTGGGGTGGGAGGAATGTTATTTATATGGCACAGGAGGAGAGAAGACCAGACTACTGTAATATAGGAACATGGGTCACAGATCTGTAAGACACTTTCCAGCATTACCTCCAACTCAAACCATTCTATAATTCTGTCATTAATCAAACAACTTCCTTGCTTTCCAAATGCAATGTGTTATTGGTGTCCAGCAAAAAAAATTTTTGAACTAGTAAATTAACAGAAGTCATCACAGAAAATAGAGTCAACAGAATTTTAATACAATGACCAATTCATACCAGGTACTAATTAATTAATTATTTCTGATCTAATAATAGAACACATAAATGTTTTCTTTGGTTGTATCCCTGAAGTTCACAGAGAAGTAGTGATCTCAAAGTACTTTTTAATCAATATTGAAAAATCACAGTAAATTTTTTTTTACAGAACAAAGAATCTCTAAATTACTGTTCTTTAGAGCATTTCCCTGGAGCTTGACTGTCCTTTGGAGTACTTTCAACCCACATCTACAAAAAAGAATAAGAACGTTACTGTAAATTTTGTATGCCAACTATTTTTTCTTGTTCCTTTACCTGCTTCCTTTTTTCTACCTGGTAGGTGGGAAACATGAAGTCTTATCTTCATACAACAAAACAACCATAAATTTACCTGTACCATGTAAAGTGGTACTTTGCTTCTGTTATTGTCAGTCATCTGATTAGTACTTCACCGGAGCAATGAGAACGAAACTGCCTCTGAGACAGATTTCCTCTCCAGGATGTTTCTATGTTCATATTCTTGCATAGAATTACATTGCCATTTTTCTTTGGAAATAACATACTTATTGTGCAAATTAAGACCAGTTTTAGAGTAACAGTATAATTCATTGATAGCCTATGCACTTACCGTCACTTACAAGTTAGTCTAGTTAACTCAAATCAGAATTTCTAACCAGCAGTAAAATTCAACATCTCAGCAATTGCTTTTATCTGCAACTCAAAACTAAAACATCAATCCATTTTGTAGGTTAAATTACAATCAATTTGGATTATGCTGAAATGTTTAACTTCAGTTTTTCAGATAAAGGAAACGTTCTTTGTATTGTTTGAGTTAGTTTGGTTAAAGTCTGTTTTGGTGCTCCTGTTTCACAAGCCTTCTCTCTCCCTACTGAGTAACCTTCCTAGCCACTTCTGTGATGCCATGAAGTTCCTATGAAAACATATGACCAGATACATCATGGGAGAAAAGCCCAGTCCAGGAAACCTGTTTGATAAAAAGATCATGGATACAAGGCAGGACTCTCTAAAAGGCATGCAAACCAAACCAGTCCAGTGTCTATCACAAAGAAAAGCATTCCAACACCACACAACCCTGAAACATGGCTGATCCAACCTGATACAAAAATAATTCCTTTCTTCATGTAGCATTCAAGAAATTAAAAATCTGTCAGTCTTTGCTTTTGCAGGAAATTCCTTTCCCCAATCATGGAATACATAATAAACAGCTCTTCTTCACAGAAATCAACTTTTAGGAAAGGTGTTTGTCATAGGTATGATGAAACCAGCAATGTGGTAAATGTTATTTAAGCAAATTCATGTTTTTACCATATGACAAGATGGTTCCTAAATACTGTTGATGTTTTTATGACTGTTTCTGTTGTGACCTTGTTTTGTTATTTTTGCAAAGAATCTTCTCAGGTAGAAAGTGAAGAGGAGCAAGAAACAGACTTGTGTCCCTTTAATTAAAAAAAAAAAATCCTGCAAAAGGCTGCTGCAATCTTTTATCTCTCTCCCTTTGGCCCTTAGACTAGATAATCAGTGCTGGCTACTCTTCTGCTAGTCATCTGAAGCTGTCACTCTTTCCCTACCAACCCAGCAGCCAGACAGCCAGGCTTAACATAAAGGTTCCCCCTAAAAGAAGCTGCCTTTTCCTTTCTCTATGAAGTTGGAGAAAAGCACACTGTGTTTGAAAGAGGTAGGTATGTTTTAGAAAACTCTGGTGCATTTAAAATCTAATAATAAAATAATGCCTTGTGTTCAAAAGCTGTTTTAACGGCTTCCACTGTTTTGTCTCCAGTGGGTACAATCAAGTGTTGTTTTTTTTTTTATATTGACAGTTTGCTGTTTAACAAGTAGTTAGAGAAAGGACTGTGATTTTCTGAATGTGAACAAGCAGTCACAGGGGGATACAAATGTGGTCATATGGGCATGGGTCAGAATGCCCTACCATACATTTTCATAGACAACTGAAAAAAAGAATGTTTCAGTAACTGATACTTTGCTGAATGCTGGTAGATGAGCTGAAGCATGACAATGTCTTAAGGGGAACGCTGGAAATCAACATTCCTCCCTTAGTTTGCTGGTATCAGTGGTGATCATTTCTTTCAAATTTCAAGGTCTCAATAAAGTTAAAAAAAACCAGCCAAAGACATAAGAAGTTAATACTTACTGCACTTAACTTTAACCAGGGAAGGAAAAGAATAATGATTAAATAATGATATAATTATTAATTGCATTAATGGACGTTATTAAAGCTACCAATTAGAGGATTGGAGCATCTCTCATAGGAGGAAATGCTGAAACCGGGGTCTGTTTAGTCTGGAGAAGACTGAGAAGGGATCTGATCAATGCGTAGAAATATCTAGATGGGTGTTAAGAGGATGGGAATGATCTTCTCAGCATGCCCAGTGACAGGACAAGGGGCGATGGGCACAGACGGGAACATAGGAAGTTCCACATGAACATGAGAAAAAAATGCTTCTTGATTCTGAGCACTGGGACATGCTGCTCAGAGAGGCTGTGAAGTCTCCTTCTCTGGAGACATTCAAAACCCGCCTGGACATGATCCTGTGCAACCTACTCTACGTGATCCTGCCTTAGCAGGGGGTTGGACTAGATGATCTCCAGAGGCCCCTTCCAGCCCCTACTAGTCTGTGATTCTGTGAAAAGAGCTTCTTGAGTACAGGCTAGGTCTCTGTCTGCCTTGTCTCTGTCTTTGTGCTTTTGTGAAGTAGCGTGAAGAAAGCTGATGTGCTGGCTAGGAACATATGCTTTAGGTAAGGTGGTTGCGGGGGGGGGAAAGGTTCCAGAAAATTAGCCCCACAATCCTATTTGCTGGAAAATCACACCCTTCTACGAGAATAATCTTATTAAATTTATTTGTTTAATCTGTTGTTATAAAGCTAAAATGATACTGTTACAAATCAACTGAGACCATATTAATATATTAAATTGCAGTGGCTGAGGAATAAAGTAGGCATTTGTAAAACAGGAATCATGATATTCAAGTTTTGTTAAAATGGTATAGGGAAAGGATTAGGCTTGTAGAAAAACTGATAGGCGCCATTGTTTGAATTTCATAACACCTACCTTTGATTCCTGTCAGTAACCAGAGCAATACTGGAGAAAAATCCTCTATTCCATTTTTAATATAACCTACTGTCATGGTTTTACCCCAGCCGGCAGCTAAGCACCACACGGCCACTTAGTTGCTCACTAACCTGCAGTGGGATGGGGGAGAGAATCGAAAGAGTGCAAGTGAGAAAACTCATGGGTTGAGATAAAAAGTTCAATAGGCAAAGCAAAAACTGCACACGCAATCAAAACAAACCAAGGAATTCATTGCCCATTCCCATGGGCAGGCAGGTGTTCACCCATCTCCAGGAGAGCAGGGCTCCATCACATGTAACGGTGACTTGGGAGACAAACACCATCACTCTGAATGCCACTGCCCCTTCCTTCCTCTTTCCCCAGCCCCTTATATGCTGAGTCATATGGTATGGCATATCTGGCAATTTGAGGTCCACTGTCCTAGCTGTGTCCCCTCCCAAGTCCTTGTGCAACCTCAGCCTGCTCGATGGTGGGGTAGGGTGAGAAGTCAAAAAAGCCTTGACTCTGCGCAAGCACTGCTCAGCAGTAACAAAACCATCTTGATATATAATAAAAATACCTCTGTATTATCAACACTGTTTTCAGCACAAATCCAAAACATAGCCCCATGATAGCTACTAATAAAATTAACTCAGCTGAAACCAGGACACTTGCTCTCTTCCCTTAATTTGAAGTAAAGCATTCATCTTCCCTTCATTGCTCATGCTATCTAGAGTAAGAAGGTAGTTGCTGATATGTCTATAGGTGTGACAATGTAAAGGCAAAGTTACACTGCCCAGTGCATGCAGCACGCACACATAAAATGATAGGAGGGGCTAAAAGGTAGGGAAGGAGCAACACAGAGCAATCAACTCCCCCAAGCATGGAGGGCACAAAAACTATGACTGCAGCCACCTCTGCCTCTCAGGTTGCAGAGGATGTGGAATAATCAGTCTTCTTTGTTGCAAGGCATCATGCCAAACCCACCATGCCAGACCAGTGTTTTTAACAGCTGCAATTAAACATACACCAATGTCTCTAGAGAAATGTATTTTCTGTCCTGCAAGTGCATTTTTCTGCGATTCTCTCACTGTCATTCATCCCCCATATGACACGATCCTAAGGTCCAAAATGTACAAATGAACCAGTGACAGGCTTGACATTCAATATCTGGCAATTCCCACCGAGACAGCAAATGGCACTTCATGTTACTAGAAAGTGAACATTCCTCAGAGGATCCCAGCATATGCCTCACAAACCACACTTAAAATTGAGATTTTTGTCCCCGCTGTACAGAAAGCTAGTCTAGATAAAATTTTAAGTCAAATCTTAATCATTTCGCTTAAAAAGAAAAGGGTGGGGTTTTTTTAAATCCTGTAAGTTTAATCAATATATTTCAGAGAATTTCAAAACAGGTGGGGTGCTTTTTTGCATATATAGTCTACAAAGTAATGTAGCATCATATTTATGGTATAAATATTCCCTGAAAATATGTATTTGCCTTTCCACATAATCGCTGATGTGGATATTCAGATATTTTATTCACCACAAAACACCTATTTTTTCTCATAGGTCTTACCACGTATCACAGGAAGTTACTAGGCAAAAATGAAATGAAATTATAATAGAGATGGGAGAAACTACATCTATAAAGATATCAAAACCATGTTTGTGCATTGAATAAACAATAGTATATGGAGCTATTGTGCTCCATTGCAATTTAATTGAGATAGCAAAGAAAAAGTAAAAAAAGTTACTGTATAAACTTAAAAAACCAACTTTGTTTAAGATAAATGATGTCCTATCATTTATTTTTCCACCTAATAAATCTCATCAATTCTTACCCATGATAGCAGAATTTGCTCTACCAGAATGCAAAGAAAAAAAGGAAGATTATTGAATACCTACAGCTCCTCAGAATATTAGTAGTGATTTAACCATACTGATTCTTGTTTACAGGGAAACAGAGAAAGCAGTCTTAAAAGGGTTAAGAGAAAAGCAACTACAGTGGTGTATGAGTAGGATGCTGAGTGCATTTTTCTTTAAGAGCTAAAAGAGAATGATTTGAGATCAGATTGATGTCCCCTACTGTGTCAAGTTGCTTGGGCGGTACACTTAGTCTTTGGTCTTTTTCAGTCTTCTAATTCTAGTCTTTCTGAACTGAGGGACACAAACGGAAAACAGACAGGCTTTTGCAGTACCTGAGGTCACAAGAGAGAAGTGATGCAGATGGCAAGGCTACTGAGGCCAGCACATAAGACATCAGGGCCAAAGGTATCATTCATAACCACAGCAGTGTCAAAACCTCGCAAATCAAAGCTGCTGGCTGCTACCTCCTTATTTGTCTGGTTAAGATGGGGTCACTATACTTCATCTTATAACTGCAAGTTACCATGAAGACTGAGTTTTCCAGGGCTAGAAACTTCTGATTTTTCCCCAAATTATCTACATTTACAAGATGATTTTAATTTTAAGTCAAATATGTTTGATTAGACAAGAAAATTTTATTTGGCTACTTGTTTTTATTTCGTGAACACAGCACACTAGAGGACGGTAGATAATTTCGTCTGGGATCTGCACAATAACAGCTCTAGAGCTGTGATATACACATACTACATTCTTTACCCAAATGAATGACACAAAGATTGCTTGTCATAAGTGAAGTCAGTGAACATTATATGGAAAAGACATCAGAACAAAGGAGATAATTTGCAGATGATGTTAGTTCTGTGAAAATAAGAGTGATATTTTATCAGTGCCGAGTCAGAACAATAGAAATAATTTGCAGATAAAGTTTGAAAGAAAAGCAAGAGGAAAAAAATGGTATTTTTATCACAGTTAAAGTCTAAAGTTTGTGATGATTACTTCCCTGAAAGATTGGGATGATTCACTACGGAAAAAGGAAGCTAAATAAATAATTCCTCTTCACCCAAAAACATGTTGGAGGAAATCCAGGGCTACATAAGCATTTTTCTTTTGTTTGTTTAGTTGGTTTATGGGGGTTTTTTGGTGTGCTTGTTGTTTATGTTTTATAGGGTTTTTTTTTTTGTTTCCAATTATGTCCCGAGCTTTTGCACACCTTTTACTGTATTCTAGGTAGTCCCTGTGCACCCCTTCCTTCATGTATCAATTTCATTTTTCTTCCATTCTCAATTTCCCTACACTTCCCTAAAGCCAGCCCAGTCTTACTCCCAGGCTGAATAGCTGCTGTTCAGCCATGTGCCAGTTCCGTGTGCTGGGAGGCCCACAGGCCCATGCCTCTTGCTCTCAAAGCTGAATTCGGAGCATGGCCACACCAGCAACAGGTAGGCTGTCCTGCCATAGACTGCACTGGTCACAAACAGGCTGCTCTCAATCAGCTCCAAGCAGATGACTTCTATAAACCTTATATTCCTTTTCCCCTCCTCCCAGGCTCTTCCCTTTTACCACCCTCACCCCCTCTCAAAGAAACAGCACACTTTATTTTCCCTTTCCTCACTAACTCTGGTTTTGTTGAGTTTATACCCTCATTCAGTGACTCTGCT
Organism: Laterallus jamaicensis coturniculus; assembly: GCA_022605575.1. NCBI lineage: Eukaryota > Metazoa > Chordata > Aves > Gruiformes > Rallidae > Laterallus > Laterallus jamaicensis. The sequence continues at coordinate 92,032,108 of JAKCOX010000001.1, forward strand.
AGGTTTGCCCTGGTACTTCCTGCCTTGGTCCTCAGTTTACTTCAACCACCCCAGCAAGTGATTCCCCTTCATTATCTAAATTGTCCTGCTGTCTCTCATTGGGCCACCTTATGAACCTCACCAAAGTACAGGATGGGCCATGTACCTACATGTACAATATTCCCATTTGGTTATATGCAGCATCCTGCAGTTCCTCATCATATTGTCACATGTGCAACAGCTTGGGATTTGCCATCTATACACATAGCTTAACCTTTTGAGGGGAATGTTAACAGGCAGAGAAAATGACTGTGCATGGATATCAAGCCTAAAACCTAGGAACAATGCCACATCGCCCTGGTAAAATCCAACAGCCAGGAAAAAACCATCTCAGTCCCAAAGGAAATTGAACCTCAAGAGTCTCCCTAAAGACCACAGAGATAGCTGAATACCTGATGGAGATCAGAAAGAGTTTTTAGTTGGGATATGAACCAGCTCATAGAATCACAGAATCACAGAATATGCTTATTTGGAAGGAACCCATAAGGATCATTGAGTCCAACTCCTGGCCTCGATGTTATTCCAGGCTGAACAAACCAAGGGACTTCAGCCTCTCCTCCAAAGACTTCCCCTCCAGACCCTTCACCATCCTTGGTGCCGTTCTCCCATATTTTTATGTCCCTCTTGTACTGTGGCACCCAAAACTGCATACTGTACTTGAGGTGAGGCCACAGCAGCACAGTGCAGAGTGGCACAATCCCTTCCCTGGACTGCCTGGCAATGATGTGCTTGATGCGCCCCAGGATACAGCTGGCCCTCCTGCCTGCCTGGGCACACTGCTGGCTCATGTTTAACTTGCTCTCAATCAGGACCCACAAATCCTTCTCAGTTAAGAAAAAGCTTGCTATTACAGTAGAGTAAGTGGTTGCAAGAACCCCACAGGTACTTATAAACCACAGATTTACTCATAAAATACTAATCTAGAAATTAGACATTGCAGTAAGGCTGTTAGAGAAATAAGTGAGAATAATGCAATTTTCTTCTTGTAAATGCCAGATATTAGGGTACTAGAAAGGAACACAAAAGAATCTATACACATCATAGATATCACAGAGAAATGGTGAAAGAAATTGCTTTTTAACAAGCACGGGCAAGGAAGCGTGAAGTTCAGGAAGAACTAATAACCTATTGAATGTCTCTGGCTGGATTTAGCAAGAGAAAACAGAGTCATTCCCAAGGAGTAGGTAGGAGTTTGGGGGACTATTTGTTTAATTTATTTTTAAGGCACATAATTAATCAAATCTTTAATGCAAAAGTCCAGTAATTTTCAAAAGGTGGAAGAAGACTGGGGAGGAACTAAGAGGAGAATCAACTGGCAATGCAGTGCACGGTGTCGCCATGAAATTATGACGTTTACTATAATAAAAAACAATCCTTATTCTGAGTTAAAAACAGTAAGATCTTTCAGGAAGATAAACTAAAGGATAAATGAACATGAAAGCCACTACCTACAGAGAGAAACTATATCGAATACACAAAATCAAACTCCTTTTGAAGTGTTGGTAGGAAAAATATGAAGAGACCATTCAAACTGCATCAGTAGTTTTTTAATTACTGTAAAATAGAAAAAGAATCATTATAAAAGTGAAAACAAGAGTACATGATTAATGATAAGCATACTGGATAGCTCATGTGTTCCATATGGATAAAAATCAAAAGGTTGGGGTGCAAAATGCATTTCAATTAGCTAGACACATCAAAGACTATGAAGAAAAAGCCTATAAATACATTAAGCAATAATAGGAACACAAAAGAAAGGAAGAGACCATTATTTAATTGGACAGAAGACAAAAATATGGAGGATACAGAGATGGCTAAAGTGTTCAATACTTTGCTTCAGTTTTCATACATAGAAAAATTAATTATAACCTGGTACCAAACAGCATGCACTTTAAATAGCAGACCAGCAAAGAAAAAGAAGCTGAAGAATGCTTAGAAAACGCAGACATATCAAGCTTCAGAGAATAAATCACTGTGGAGAACTTTTCTAACTAGCTAAAGCAGTCTCAGCAGAAAGATCACCTTCAAGAACACAAGGAGGAAGAGGAATAGCAAGCACAACACCTCTATATACTATGGAAAAAAAGACTGAGGGAACAAGAAATGTATTCATCTAGCTTTGAAAGTCAAAATATTGCAAAATAAAATATGAAAAAACCCTAAGATATAAAAAGAAAATAAGATAATCTATAAACACCTGGTAACAATTTGCCAGGCATAGTAAATCCAATGCAACTGCCTGTTGATCAGTAAATATAATAATGAATTTTGTATGGTTGGTGATACCATTATGAATTTTAATAAACAGTCTTGTTAATTATAACTTGAATGTAATCATTGCTACAGAGAAATGCAACTTCTGGAAAAAAAATCCCCAACACATTCCTGCCATTATCAACTGTCAGGTGGCAAACTCGGAGTCACAAAACTTGAAGGACACTTCAGTGCAGGCCCGAACTAGGACTTCAATACATTTTCAACAATCACTTACACAATTGCAGAGAAACCACATTCATATCACTCTAGGGGTAGAAGCATTTCACCAGACAGCATCAGAATTCAAAATGATCTTGACAAAGTGCAGTGTGTTCACAATTCAGAAGATAAAATTCAACAGAGACCAGGCAAACTAGTGTTGTTAGAAAGGAATGATCATGTGCACTAATACAAAAAGTGGGGTATATGGCTAGGCAAAAATGGCTGATAGAAATCTGGAATAATGCTAATGCTAATGGCATTTCAGAAAAAGGACATTCCTCTCTCTGGGTTGCGTTAGCAGGCAATGACTTGAGACAGGGTGTCAATCATTTGGCTTCCTAAACCCCCAACCCAACAAACCAAACCAGCACATTTAAAGTGGATTACTTAGGATGCAAAATCCAGGGAGCTCTCTAAAAACCAGAGCAGTCATATTATAAGGCATGGCATGTCATGCAAACTTCTTAGGGGTAACTGCACCATAGCATATTCTATTAAAAATATATATATTCAGTGCACAGATTTTCATAACAATTCTCTTAATACAATACAAAACATTCTCTGTTCTTTCTGATTTCCTGTTAGGGTAATGACTTCAAACTGAAAAAAGATGCATAACACAGTTCAGTAGAAAAATGCAGCACCGGTGAAACAATGCTTGTATCAGGTCTATTTGGCAAAGAAAGTAGAAAGTACATTACAATTTATTGTAGCGTTCTGTTTATCCTTTGAATGGTTATCAGCATTTATATATACTGGAGACACTAGGCAGGGCATTTGTATTGTAGATGCTTTTTATCCCTCCAGGCCTTCTGTAGCTCTTAACAAAAGGCTTATTCTGAATGTTTCTATGCTTCCTACTCTTGCTGTAGTAAAACAAACATTATGCTTCCTCATCAGTAGAAAATGCAGAATTGTTAATGATCACTATTCACTGTAGGATAAAACACTGAGGTCTAGACTGGGGTGTGTACAAATTTAGTGAACTCCCATTACCACAGGAGTACAAACTGGATCTTGGCAGCAACAACACCAGCTGTGTGGTCAACAGCAAGCAGCCTTACAGAGTTTTGTAAGAGTAACTGCTCAGCATGGTTATAATAAAGTCTGCATTCTAGAAGGGGTCCTTGGGAATAAAAGCACAGAATGGTAATAGGTGTCTTGAGAGAACAGACTTGGTATAACACTGAGGCCCCAGGGGAGGATGCATGTACTGCAAATGGTCAGTTCCATGCCACTAAAGGAGCACAACTTGGAGAGCTCAGCAGAATTGCTTTTAGAACACAATAAAGAAAATAAAAACATACATCAAACACATAAAACTGGCTACATATAATGGAAATTCAAAGGGGAAAGCAAGAAGGTATATAACATCACAGCACCTACAAAAATGAGCACAAAGTAAAAACAGGGAGAACATTGCTTCAACAGTATCTCCCCTGGCTGAAGATGCTGCACCTGATCTATGCCCCGCACACCTTCAGCAGAGGAAAAGAAGTGCTTTTAGGTTTGGTCTTCACACCATTTTTCTTCGGCAATTCAGAAATCACATATGAAGTGTTACCCATTACTTTATACTTGTGCTAAGTAAATCAGAAGTATGAGAGTAGTGTATGTGTGTATGTCTTTTATTCACCAACACTCTTCTACACGGCAAGGTCCTACAACAGGACCAAATCAGAATAAACTCAGATGCAACAGTATATCATACTTAGACCTAAGCTGGAGAGGATTGACATAAATGTGTTAAAATATGAAAATATTAGGGTTTTGTTTCCCTGTAGCATAATCCTTCCTACAATTGTGTAAGTTCCAAGATGCCCATTCAGTTCCACATATAATGTGCTAGTTACATGCAGCAATGGCAGAATAAAGCTCCATGGGTTGATATTACCAGGAGTCTTCTCTGTAAAGTTCCTTCTTCAAGTATGCACCCACACAAGAAAAAATGGAAGAACCCTGCAATTAGAACCCTATGCAAGCTGCCCAAATTTTAGGCCTGGGTGTGTAGGAATATACCAGGCTATTTACCTTTGAAACAGGTGAGTGGAAGGAACATAGGGAGGAATGGGTGGAGATTGAAGTCTTTTTCCAGACTTGTTGGCTACAACAGCTGCGCCACTGCAGAGAGATACTAATTTCCAGAAGTAAATTACTATTCCCTCAGAGCAAGGAAGGAGCAGAAGAGAAAATGTGATTCAGAGGAATATCTGAGTCACCATACTTCCCCAGGCTGGCATTACAATGATGCAGTTCACATACCACCTCTCGCTCAAGGCTATGCCAATAGGCACATTCTTACCCTAAATAAAGAACAGGACAGTTGTGTCAGCAACTTACAGTTTCCATAAGTAAGCTTTATATACTGCTGCTTAAGGTTTAGGGGAAGATTAAGAATCTAGAAAGCTATGAGACAGAGCATTTGCTATGTTCTCATACAAAAATATCCCTGTGTCACATGCTTTGTGTCTTTTCATAGCACAGAAAGTCCCCTCTGTAGAATAAAAACCCAGATGGATCATTTTATAATGATTAGGCATCACTGTTTAAATGTAGACACCATGAATCATTCTGCAACAGCTGCCAGTGATTTGCCTTGGAAATAAAAGCAATCATCTACCAAGTTTAAAGAGCTACTTTATGGGAAAGGGATGAGAAGCATGTGTTCAATGAAAAAAAAGATACAAAAAACACTGAAAAGGGAAGTGATTTAGAAGTTTTGTCAAAATATTCTGTAATGGTTATAGGCTAGCATCATTTAGGCTGCAAGGACCTCTGGAGTCATGTGGTCCAACCACCATGGCTGAAATCAGGGTCAGTTTTGGACACTGATACCTTCTAAATGTGATTAACATTATTGAGGGATTCAGGTTCTTTGTTTTCTGAAATAAAAGGAAGTTGCATTAGTATTACCCACTTATGAACAAGGTCTGTTTGGCTTTTAACAATAACACAATACACTTAAAAGGAAGTATGTTCAGTTCTGAGCCTTTCTGTTAGAAAAACAGAGGAAGCACAGAGGAGGAAATACAACTGGTAGGCAAAAAGTAGAAAATGCTTCTATGTACATTGAGCACCACCATTTTATTAGCAGTGCTGTAAAATTATTGTTGAAAGTGTCAGTTTATTGTCCAGATGCTTAAAGCTTCTACCATTCTGAATTTCTGCAATAGTGTCACTTCCCCTATATTCTCTTCAAAGTTTCAGAAGTAGACATATCCAGTTAGTCCAGCTAAGACACTAAAATCCTTCTAATCTCAGCATCATCAGCAACTTCCATGGTAACATAAGGTTGATGAGTCTAACGACTGGGTTACATTCCTAGAGAAGGAGAGGTGTGACAACAAAATCCCTCCTGCTGAAGAATATGAGGGTGGTAGATCACTGGAACAGGTTGCCCAGAGAGGTAGTGGAGGCCCCATCCCTGGAATACATATCTCTCAGGCCTGATGGGGCTCTGAGCAACCTAATCTAGTGAAGATGTTCCTAGTTACTGCAGGGGGGGGTGGAATAGATGACCTTTAAAGGTCCCTTCCAACCTAACACATTCTATGTTTCTGTGATTCTATGATCTTTGTTCCAGGAAAAAGTAATTGAAAACACTGACTTTCTAATAGGGCCACTGATGAGTCTCACTTTGTGAGCTTGGCTTCCAGTGTTTTTCTTATTATATATGTCTTAATTAAATAATCCTTAATTATTTCCTAACCAAACAATTTTACCTTTACAGTAGTGATGTGGCAAGGCAATTATCCCTCCCTCTAACTTGGAAGTGGATTTACTCATCAAATGGCAGAGGGCACTGGATCTGACAGCCTTAACCAAAAGCTCTAAGGTGCCTGTTGAGAAGGTAGGTTGAGGAAGGTAGCTCAGCATTCTCCCCTAAGAAACTATCTGGCCTGCTGGTTAGTCACATCCCATGGAAAAAATGAGCTAAACATATCCTCTGTCTATCATAGAGCTGAATGGTTGAAAAGCCACACAGTCCCCATTATCACAGAATTAATTTAAAACTGTCTTTCATTTACAACACATAAGTCACCTACCTACTAAATCCCTTCTTTAAACATCCATGTATAGAATCTTCCTGGATGAACCACAGTCTCACATGCAAGTCTTCCTCATGCTTCTAGATAAATGACACTCGGTGAGATGAGAGATGAAAGTTCCCCTAACCACAAATAACTGTGCTATGGATGTATTTATCTGACTTTTTTCATGAAAAGAAATCACATCCATTTTGAAATCCCACTGTGAAAATTTAGGTTCAAAATATCTGTCCCCATTAAGAATGCAACATTTTTCTATGCCTATATATTTTTTGTGGACATTTTTATTATCTATGAATGTGATGTTTAATGTAAAAGGGGAGAAAGGAGAGGAGCAATGGATTCTGCAAGACTAATGGACAGCTAAACATAATTCATTAGGTGAGACGGGCAGTGTATAGAACGAGAAGTTAAATCAAGCAGCAATGACCTTGGACTAAGCAGCTTTTCTGAGCTAGTCTACTGGATTTTGAATTTATTTTGGGGAGAGGTCCTTTTTTGTTATGTGTAAACACTACAGAGTGGGATTCACATAACCAAATGTAGATGACTACAATGAATTACATATAAGCTAGTTGCTTCACAGTGAAGAGAGAAAAGCAGTCACTTTAGAGGCTCAGTTCATCTCATTTCATGTACAGACCCAGAAGAAGGAAGACCAAAACCCACCTGTTTCTCTCCATTCATCATAAAGGAAGGTGAAGGTCATCAGTTCAATATGCAGACATCTCTATTATACCAGTATAACTGAAATGAATTCCATCCATGAAGACTAAGAAATTCTGGTCTTTAGAGCCAGCTTCAGGCATCAAGCTTAATTTCCAGCCAGGGATTTAATTTTAGAACTGGGGGATGAGGAACATACCAGATATAATAACAAGGCCTACCTCCTACCTCCTTCTCTAAAAATATACAGTTTGTCTCCCAGATGTAATATACCTCAAAATGAGCAGACTACTGAATCATTTAAGGCAAATAGTTCTTCACAGGATTTTCTTCATTTTGGGATTTTTATTCTTTTCAATCATGAAGAAAATCTTTATCCATCTGGTGAAATCTTCAGTAGCATTCAAGGAAAATCTGCAAAGCTATATATTGTTACAATTTTATCTTTCAAGAAAATATTAGAAAAATAGCAGAGAACACTACGTCGTCCACTTTCTTTCTTAGAGCCTGATTCTCAACTGCAGCCTCATCTGGCTAAACTTCCTTGTGCTGGCAACATAAAAGTGTGTCTAGGGAAGTAAACACAGTCACAGCATCAGGTCTGCACCACTTGGAAATTGGACAGCAAATCTCTATATAGACCCATGGTTTTCTACTACCGCTCACTTCGGTTGTTTGTATTTTAGAAACCAGCAAAACTAGGCAGTAGCTGAATACAGTTAGTAAACACAGGTGTCCAGCTGTGACCTTGTGTTTTAGTGGGTTTTTTGTGTTGTTGTTACAAAAATGACTTAAAAATGCATGAGGCATAGTTTTTCAGTAACACATACCAAACAAGCAATGAAACTATAAAAAATGAAGCTTTCAGAATGTAAGATATTATTCATCTGTTAAAAGCACAGAGGAAGCTTCTTATTCGTCCTTTTCTTCTAAGAAGTGCTACACTACCCACAAGATATAATGTATAGCACAGTACTTCTTCCAGTTCAGCTACAGTAACAGAAAAAACTTTGAATAAATTATGATTAAAAAGTAACTGTTTGTTAATGAAGAAAAATAACCTCCTATTATGAATAAGATCCTATTCAAAATTGTTTTAATTAAGCTTATTGAATCCTCTCTTGTCCAAGAAATATGTATAATGATTTTTTTTAATGGTTTTTTTTTTTTATTCCAGTGCCTGTTCTTGTGCTTATCGATGTACCAGCACTAAAGTGGCTATGAAACGTCTGAGTCAGTGCTAAGAACTAGTGACAAAATGCTGCACAAACGTCAAGTCATTGCCAAGGCACAGTGGTATTAGAAAGGGAGCAGGCTGAGGACAGGGCTACCGAGTTCTTACGCCAGCATCCTCTTTAGCCTCTGTCAAGTTAATATTTTATTCTGAGTTTTCTATTGTGAAGGCTTTGAGATAATAATGATTAGGTCGTTAGGTCACCTTAATAAAGACCATTGAGAGATAAAGATGGGGAAATGCAGGTCATTTCAATAACACAGAAATAGATGCACATATCCAGAATATCCAAAGTTTCATATTAATCAGATCTGCCAAAAAATCTATGATGACAGAAAAAAATATTCTATAACATTTATAAAAAAAAATTCTATAACATTTCCCTGGAATAGGAAATGTGAGTCATTTGCTACTCTAAAATCACCAGCGAAGAGGCCATTTTGAAAATGATTTCAATGGCTTCATCTACTGCAGTGAAGTTCAATAAAGGAAACTCTTTTCTTGAGGTTTGGGTTGAGCTGTTTAGCCTTTTGTTGTGGAGTGCTTCCATTCAGTCAACGAGTTTAGCATCGGGTAATCTCAACCTCTGCGACCTTAACATGGATTAAAACACTAGACTATAATGCAAACAGCTTGCTTGATTTCCAGTGCCCGCTAATTCAAATCCTCTTACGTATTCTGAATTTTCTTTTTCCTTGTACTGTACAATTTCTTCATCTCCATGCAGGCAGCACAACTAATACTCTACAGCTTCACAGATAACTTCAGTAGAGTACAATTAAAATTGCACATTCCCAGCAAACAACCATTTGCAAAGGCATTTAGTCATAGTTCTAAAGTTAATAATTTATTGTCTCTCTTCATTAATTATAAACAGCTAAAAATTTTGCTACAAATGTCTGTGTTAAGAAGATCTAAGGAAGACAATCTTTGAATGTGTTATATAAAAGCATCTAAGAGCTGTGTTACATTTTTAAAGGGAAAGCTGCCTGTAACACTGGAATCCATCAATATTCACTCTTTTGAGACATTTGTCTAGGAGATAACTGACCTTGAAATAGGTTATGCAGTTTAGGATGCATAACAAGTCATGGTCAATTAATACACAACAGAGCCCATAATCATGGAGATTATTGCCTGATCTGGAGAAAACATACTCAAGGGCATTACAGTCTAATTTAGCTTCACAGCCAAATTGATAACTTCAGCACCTCAAGTACTCAGAAACCACAGCAATGAGCACTCTGGAAACACACACAGATCTCTAATAAACACTGACACTCTATAATGATGGTTAAAAATGAGCTGTAAAACTTTAACAAAATAGATATTAGACTCATAAACCTCATTTCATAACCTTGCTAACACATAATAACATGGTCCAGAAATTGTCCCCTACTGCTGGTTCTCAACAGGAACCAGTAACCCAAGAGAAAGAATTCAACTCTGGGCTTCCCCTGGACAAGGGCAAAGAGATACCATCCCAGAAAACATGCAGCTGCCCAGCTTGTCACTGAGATGGGCCATTGCACAGTTCAGACCAGGCAACCACTGGAAACACAGAGTTCCAGACTAAGCAAGCATGAGGCATTGCAACCACTCTTCTCCTCAGTACTCTGCTTTGATCAACTCAACCAGAGAAAAGACCACAGGGGCCAGATAGAGAGGATGACTTAAAACAGTAAGAAAATTTGAAGCTGCACTTATTTATAATTTAGAGCGTGTAAGAGAGCGTTGGTTTTTTATACTTTCTTTTTATACTTTTTACCTGTAGAGGCCCTGAACATCAATAAAATTCTGCTCATTACTTTCCACTGTAATTTTTGTGGATGGTTTTTAAATCCAAAGATGGCTTTCCTCCCTCCCCCCCCCCAAAAAAAAAAAAGAGATTAAAAAAAATTTGGTCTCAAATTACAACTGATTTTTAAAATTAGAAATGAGTTACATATGTCCTGAAGGATGTGAAAATAAATGAATAATAAATAAGAATGTTTTACATTTGCAGTATTTGGGGCCTTTAATCTGAGGATTTTAATGGCACTCTGAAAAGTATTTACTAATTAACCTTCATTTTACTATGAGCAAGACAAATCCCTGTAACCTTCCTTTTAGCTCAGATGAAAAGTAAGAGAAAAAAAAGGAAATAAATTGTCTCATTTTTCTATTCCATGTCCCATGCTAACTCACAATCAGTAATGCGCAGCATTAGTTTGAGGTATAACACCTCATTGCCTTTCTCCACATACTCAAGTATCACAATGAAGCAGTGTTTTAAACTCTAGCTAGCTGTCCTACCTGGAGACAAGAGTAGAAGCTTAAATACTAGCGGAGCTCCTGCTAGTAAAGCAGTGAGGAACCAATTAAGAAGTGGGTAAGCTGATTCTCCCTGTTGCACCTCAAGGCTCTGAGCTACAGAAAAATGAAGAATGCCTCTTCAAATAGCCACAAGGAAGAGAAGATGTCCTCAGGGAAATCACCGCTGTTAGCATGGCAGGACTGGAGAATCTCCGTGGCTTGATGGCAAGTGCACTGGGTCACATGAGAAGTGACCTCAAACCTTTTAGGCTGAGAAGGAAATTCCCACCCTGGACCACTATCCTAAAAGAAGGGTAAGTGGGTGAATCACGTTGCTCGCACCATCGCATTCACCTCCAGCAGTGGTTTTAGGAACAAAGCAAAGAGATTTGCCAGCAAATAAGATTCAACTCATCGGAACACCTTGTTTTGACCCCCGTCAAACTGTGCTTTCCAGTAACCAGACCATTCCAGAAACAATCAAACAACAAAAACAACCACCCAGCCTGACTCAGACATTCCGTGCTGTTAATCCAACTGTTTTCCTGCACTTTCCTACTTTCCAGGGTAACTTCACTCATTCAAGGAAGGCTGAATTGACAGAAATTAACTCAAATTCTGATTTTTCAGCACTTATGTCAGTCATATCCAATAGATATCGATTCAGCTTTTTCCCACATGAGCTGCTGGCATGAGATGGAGGTCCAGGAAAGAATAAAGGAATTTTTGAGATTATCTGAGTTATGACTCCTCCTTGTCAAGAGCAGCAAAGGGGAAAGTTGTCTTGATCAATGAAAACATTGACTGAAAATTTCCATGGTGGTGACTCCTAGGGCTCATACTGATGACAGTGAGGATTAAGATCACAGGAGGTTGCCATGCACACTGTTACTGAAAAGCAAATCATGAAGTTGTTTGAATTTCAAAATGATTACAGGGAATATTAAAGGGAATTTTGTAAAAAACAAGCATAATCTGTATGAAAAGCTTAAAACAGCTTCAAGGTTTATTGGACACCATCTATTCGGGCAGCCCGGTCTAGTGAGAGGTGTCCCTGCCCATGCCAGGTTGATGGAACTTGATGATCTTTAAGGTCCCTTCCAGCCCTAACTGTTCTATGGTTCTATGAAAATAGTACTCGGAACAACATGTATGGCTATGTATTCAAAATATACATATGTATGGCAAGTGCAACAATATATCTCTGATTCAAAACTAAAAATGAACTTTTCTGGAAGGAGTACTAATCCTCATCCTATTTATTTAACAATTGACTTAGATCACAATACTAACCTGATTTAAAGTCATTATTTATCAGTAAATAGTTCGTTTATCAGTTCTGTGTTTAATACCAAGAAGTTAAGACTGAGGGATTCAAAACAAGTTTTTACCAAATTTATCATTCCATTCATTTGACCATAAAACTCAGATATTTTGTGTAATTTATTTACTCACCTCTTGAATTTTTTTATTGGCTTTCAGTTGTAGCTACCTGAAGAAAGATCTTATTACAAGATGAGAAATTACATCCAAGTTTTGTTTGTTTCTTTGTTTGCTTGCTTATTTCTTTTTGTTGACAAACTTGTACGGTCAAGATACTCCATGCATTGTATTTGCCAGGACACACATGGTGGCTGTTGATTTGAGTGCTACCCTGTAGAAATGATTCTAAATGAGCTAGCCTTGTCTCCCATCTTACAATCATAGAATCATTTATGTTGAAAGGACCACTAAGATAATCAAGTCTAACCACTAACTTAACTCTGCCTAGTCCACCACTAAATCATGTTCCTGAGCACCATGTCTACACTTCTTCTAAATGCCTCCAGAGATGGTGACTCAATCAATTCTGGGCAGCCTGTTTCAGTGCTTGACAACCCTTCTGGTGAAGAATTTTTTCCTATTATCCAATCTAAACCTCCCCTGGTGCAACTTGAGGTCATTTCCTCTTTTTCTATTGCTTGCTACTTAGGAAAACAGACCAACCTGGCTGCAACCTCCTTTGAGACTGATAATGTCTATTCTCAGCCTCCTTTTCTCCAGGCTAAAGAACCCCAGTTCCCTCAGCTGCTCCTTGTAAGACTTGTGGTCTAGACCCTTCAGCAGCTCCATTATCCTTATTTGGACATGCTCCAGCACCTCAATTTCCCTCTTGCAGTGGGGGGCTCAAAACTGCACACAGTAACTCAAGGTGCAACCTCACCAGTACAGGGAAATGATCACTTCCCTAGTCCAGACGGCCACACTATTTCTGAGAAGCCAAGGTGCTGTTGGCCTTCCTGGCAACCTGGACAGATTGCTGGCTCATATTCAGCCAGCTGTGGACCAACACCCCAGGTTCTTTTCCATCAGGTATGTTTCCAGTAGCTGGAAGCCACTTTTACAGTAGACTTTTCTCCAATGCTGTAGTGTTGCCTGGGGTTGTTGTGACCCTTGTTGAAATTCATAGTTTGCCTCAGCCCATCTTGCACTTTTTCCACCTTCTCCTGTCATGGTGAGTGAGATATTTCTTTGTCAGCTTTAGCCATAGGTCCATAATGATTAGGGAAGGGATTGTTAGACAGAGTGATCACATAAGCCCAGCCTGCTTAGGAAATAAGGCCACAAAAACAAGGCTACAAAACAAAAAAGGTGAGGACAAACAGAACACACATAAAACTGGGGAACATAATTTAAGGCAACTGCATCATCAATATAAATTTACTCTGAAGACAGATTCACAGCTAGCTACTATTACACAGAGCACAGAGTGACTGTATCAAAGGGAGATGTCATTAAGCTATCCTCATTAGCAGTTCCTGCCAAGGACAGGTAGAGCGCAACTCATCAGAACTGTGACTTGTATCACCCAGGAGCAGAAATGTAAGAGCTTGAATGGTTCACTGTGTAAAAAATATTTACCAGATAACTGGTCAGGACAGAGATGACTTGGAATGTGTTAGTGGAAGCAGGAGGATGGCTGACTGTCTGGTACCTGCAGTGGATGAGATTTGTCTCACACTTATATCTCTGAGCAATGGCAGGATTTGCACTGTCTTTCTGCTACAAGTGCCGCAACGCACGCTGTGAGTCAGGAGCCAATGCAGTTCCATGAGCACGCTGTTTCGAAAGCGTTTGGCAGTTTGCTGCGATGCCTCCCACCTGATCTAACCGGGCTATGCTTGTGACTCATTTAACCCGCTAATCCAAGGAGAGGCAGGCTTTATCTCACATGTGTATATATATATATGTATATACATATGTATATATATACACGCAAGTGAGATATATGTGTGTGTGTATATATATACATATGTATATATATATATACACACACACATGTGAGATATATATGTGTATATACATGTATATATATATATATATATACATGTCACATGATATTGCCAAAATGTTCCCATTCGTCACTCTAGAATTGCAGTGTTCTCTGGTCCATTTTGATGTGTGGAACTACAATGAGGAAACGTTGAAAACAGAAAGATTCAGAGTGATATGAGACCCTCCATCAATACTGGATGTGTTTTTTACTGGCTCTTTTCTGTCTATGAACTTCTCTAGTATTTCTGAAGTTTGTGATATTGGCACTTCTTTTTCCAGCATGAATCTATGTAGACCTCTGCAACCCACTACAGTCACGTTGTCCTGGAATGACAGAGGTAGGTAGGCATGTCTACAAATGTAAGGAAAGATGCTACAACCAAATAAATGCAATTTTCCATGCAATGTGGATTACCAGACTGGACACACTCACTAAAATAGGACCAGACCTACCTCCCATGTCTTGCTAGCCCATGATGTGCACAGAGTAAATGTGACCCTTTCTGCTCTGATCTACGTAGCAGTACTCCCACTAAGTAAAGCTAACCTACAGACTGGGAGAAGCAAATATTTTCCTTTGGGAGGTGCCTTTAGGCTGAGAATATAAAAAATGTCTGAAAGGATTATGTTTGAATTGAAAATTACCATTTCAATTACCACTATAATATAGGTGTTTTATGGTTTCTTCGCTAGAGTTTACTTTTAAGAGTCATACTGCAGATAAAAGAGATAGAAAAAAAGCTACTCAGTGCATTGATATAATCAGTCAATAATGGATGTTGCACAAGCTGATTTTCTTCTTACTCATCACAAACACTTGGAGTGCTTTATATTCATAATACAAGACATATGAGGACTCTTTTGCAAAACCCCAAAACCAATCCCTCCACATACAACCCCCTACCTACCCGCACTCCCCCCCAAAAAAGCTCTGTCCTAATTTGAAAAGGAACTGTCAAAATAGTGTGTTTTTACTTACACACACGTATTTGGAGTCTGCAAACAGAAACTGGATTACTCTTCTTCAGATGCACTCTAAGGACTGTTCCATTAAGTTCTACACTCCTGTACTTGTGCATGACTCTTAAAAACATAAAGGGTGGTCTGGTTCCAAGCTATTAATTTGTTCCATATTATGGAATGAGTGATCAGAATAAGAAGAACACTTCAGTGAACAAGGAACAACCTCCATGTCTTCAGACTTGATCACTTCTCCCTACATAGAACCCAGTTCAAATCAAAGAATTTTAATACAATGTTTTTAGTTTTATCTAAAACTAACTTCCTTCAACAAAGCAGTTCATAGCCATTTAGGATCTAGAATACCGTCCTCTCAGAATAGTGCTGTAGCAAATGATACAGCCTTCCTTGAGGACATTAGAAATACAAATTTGGGTAAATTTAGGTTACTTTTGAAAATAGTGTTTAGCGAAAAATTGAAGGTTAGATCATGTGTCCCCATTGAGGTCAGTGTGCTCTTATGCCACAGGTCGTATTAAGGACATCTATCAGAATGGTATATGTGGCATGGGGCTTGGAGGACAGAGCTTCAAGAACTGCTAGGTTAATAGATAACGTGATGGAGCCTTTAGGCCATAAACCATGGGGAAACTAAACAAAGGTAGCAAGACTGTAATAAAGTTCCATGTCCCCTGCCAGGACAGGCTCCAGAAGAAGCCTCTGCTTTAGATACTGTATGCCTGCTGTCTGGGAGGTTTTAGAAGTTCTAAGATCAAGATGCTGGCCTAACAGCAGATCGCTGACCAACCAGGTGCAGCCCTGAAAGCAGTGTAGGTAAGAAAGGGCCTATCTGTTTAAAGCATGCCGTCTTCTGAGCATATTTAAAGGAATGATTTTATACAGTAAATCGACTTTTGCTTACATCAAGCTGTGTCCCGTCTCTCTGTCGTGGCAGGTATAATTTTGTTTTTAGTGACATCCTGGTACATCAGTTCACAAGAGAAATTAAAATTCCCAAATGGCTGAAGGTACTGGTAAATGCATATAATTTTATAATAGATACTTAAATCTAACTTTAAAATGTCTTTTCTTTCTGACTTTTTTCGAAGTACTTACATCACAGTTGTCAGAAAAACAACCACCACAGTATTTTAAGATACTTTCTTCAGAGGTACTAGTTTTCTATCTCAAAACACCAGAGGTAAAATTTTAACTACCATATTCTTAATACTTTACCAGGTGGGATTGCAGCTAAATATATTGAGAATATGTTTCCATTCTTCTTCCACTGAAACAACCCATTGTGACAGCGACACTGGTCCCTAAGCATCTGGAAACAACCCTTTTCCTCTGGTTAATTACAACTAAGGTTTTAACAGATGCCCACGTTCCTGGCAGGCACTTCCCAAACTATATTTTAAAGCATTTTCCACAATTAATTCATTGCCTTTTCATGTTTATAACATGAAATATAATCTTTAAAGACCACAGGGAAATGATACTTAAATGAAGAGTACAATTATTAGTCTCTCTTGTATCAGCTATCTGCAAGAATGCAATCTCAGCCGAATGGGGTTAGATGAAATCATAAAAAACTCGACTTCACCTTTAGCCTTTATGATCTTGTGGTATTTATTTTCTCTTGTAACATGAACTTCTCTTCGCTGATCATGAACAAAAAATAGAGAAAATATGTTTGGGATTTGCACGACAGATATTGAAGTAATATAGCAGAAGGTTGTGTGGAAGACAAAGAAGAATTATTATGTTATTTATGATCTCTCTCCTGGCTGGCTAACTTTCCTCTCTTATTGGAACATCTATTAGTATGTTTTCTCCTGAGGACACTTCTCTCAAATGTGTCCTCTTTTAATGTCAGTTTTCTCTGCTTCAAAATATTGAGTTTACTCTAAATATTTTTCCTTTTGTGTCACATAAATTCATTCTTCAACGGAAAAAAAAATGGTGTTAATGGGAATGCTATCTTTCCTTGGAAAAATTTTACACTAAAACCTGATTTGTACTTTTGATGAAAGCTCAAAATGGCTTAGCCCATACTGCATAAGCTCATTCCTGAATTTCCAGATCCACCAGGATCCACTGTACCATCCTGGCAGCACAAAAGCTTTAAAATAAGGGTGAATATAACAAACCATGCTATTTCATATTAAGAATGGAACTAAGAAGCTGAACCTTGATCTCCGGTGACAGCTCCTATGCTCTTCACAGTTGGACAGCAGAACAAGCCGCACATCTGACTGTTTTGAAGCACATGTTAAACCTATCTCAAGAGTAACAGCTGGTAAGAGAGCAATATGCCCAAAGCAAGCAATGTCAGCCAAAAGCAATTATTTGGTAAATATTTTATTATTCAAGCTGGATTTTATTGGTGTCCTTTCCCTCTGATAGTGTATCCAGTCATATGAACCACTTTTTTATTCAACATCACCTCTTCTGTATGTTCTCCCATCTCTGCTTCCTATTGCCCAACCATTTAACGTATAGCTTTCTGTCTTACAGAGAATACTCACATTTTTGGAATGAATCAATGTGAATCTTATCTTCATAGTCTAAGAATACTATTTCACTGCTGTCTGAAATACATTAGCAATGCATCATATATATTTTATGGTATGTAGACATGTATATTCAATGCTTCAAGTCAAGCCCCATGCAGAGAGATTCCTAGCACAATTTCTTATACCATACAACAGATGGTGGTAGCTAACGCATCGAGAGTTGGAGAGCACAGAAATGAACACTCCAGGAGAAGTAACCACGTAAGTTAGGAGCACATATTGGAAAGATTTCTGGTTTTCTCATATTTGATTATTGTTTCTGCTTTAAATCGATGTATACATTTATGAAGTCTTTGTACAGATATTGCTAAACACAGTTAAGGATGCAAGGCTTCTATAAATAGAGTGATATTGAGACTGGTTTCTTGCAGAAGCTAAATACACTTGAGTACAAAAGGGTTAAGCATAGGGCTAGCATAAAATATTGAAGAAACTACCACAAGCTGCACTATTACTGAACATAAGGCTGTGTCCAGCCATCTACTAGTACTGACAGTTACAGGCAACATAAAAGTAATTTTTAGCTTCTTATAATGCTAACATGATACCAGTGTTTTGTACAGTATAAATATAATGCCAAAAGAGACATTTGCAATAGCCAGAAATGTTGCCATGGTATTGCCAAATGGCAGGAAATGGCTTTAATTGCTTATCCAGTGTAAGGCTGGGCAAGAAACTGGAAACCTTGGAATTGTGTGTGTGCAGGTCAGTAGTGTAGACTCACTCTCCAAATGTGGTGGGCCATTTCACACTTCTATTTACTTCCATATGGGCAGGAGGCTCTCAGCACCCAGAGGAACTACACTGTCATTGTCATGAATGAGCTCATGCATACCAATGAACAAAGACCATTAGGACCTGCCTTAAGTGGTTCAATTGGATTTAATGAGACAACTCATATGCACCTGAGAATTTGGGTCAGATTCAGTAAATAAGGATTCCTAGGAGAAATTATCACACTACAAGTAAGAAACCAGTCACAGAAGAGGGTTACATCAACAAATATGTAGCCTCCAAAAAAATTGTAGTTGACTATAAAGCCATATGACAACTGGTCCTTACAGTGAAACAGGAATTTAAGGCTGCCTCTCAAATAAAGCAATGCCTACTCTTTTTTTTTTTAAACTGACAAAATAAAATATAGTAGTAAGGATTTAAAAATCACTTATATTGATTAAACAATTGTGGCAATTCTGAGTTATTATTACTCATTTAATTCATAAATTTCAGTAGCGTTCTGCTGAGTCACACAAATGGAAAACCTGGCCAACTGGGTGGATATATGACTCGATTACTATACTGAGACAAAACATCCTGTTATGTTTCTGCAACATAGCTTAGCTTATTGATTTGAATACATGGATTGTGCAATTCAGATGTTCAGATAGGAGAAAAAAAGACAGCAGTAATAGTGCACAGGGACGAGGGCCAGTAGGTGGCTGGCCTGGAAGACCAAAAGCAGAGACATCCCTCAAACTATGCCTATGGAAGAGAGCACTAATGCGACCTGGGCCTGTTTGAGAAAAGCATTTCTAGTAGTGTTACACCTATTCTAACATTATAAGACATGCTTATTTTTAAAGGGGATATATGCCTGAGGGCAGCCTGGAAGAACATCATCTAGAGGAATAGTCATTGATACCAGACATTTGTCTTGCAGGCTTCTGTATCTTTATCCCACCTGAATGAGCCCTTCCCGTAGCAGTAATTTCACATTTTAGTTCCAGTGAAAACCAAAGAAATGTGTACGCTGTGGCTCATGGCTTGCTGGCTTTTCCAGGACTCAGAAATACTTCTGGGAACATTTCACAGGTCATGCTACCGTCAGCATTTTTGTAATAGCAGAAATGTTCTTAGGTGAGCTAGACAAAACAAATTTTCGGTATAAAAAAGGAGCATACCTTTAAAAGAAGTCAGTCTGAACAAGTTTCCTACTACTTGTGTTTCAGTTTCAACTCCATCCATTCCACCTCCACTTCTACACAGGCTCCTTTGAGAGACGACTGCTTAATGAGCAGACAAAATGTCACTAAATGGTCCCTACAGCAATTAATATACAAGAAAATATGACTTTATAGCACAAACATGGAACAGGCAGCAGGATCAGAGGCTGCTGGGAGCCCTCTGTGAGACGTGGCTGTGCGCTGCCAGCGGGTCCTAGACAGTCTCAGTTGGTCCCATCCAGACCAAGCCAATTCCCAGAGGTTCTTGCAGTCCCAGCCAGTCCTATGCAGTTCTAGTGAGTCCCAGCCAGGACTAGTAACTGCCTCAGCCCACCTGGGAAGTCAACCAGTCAGAGAGGAACATGACATCTCTGCTTAAGCACTGTGAGGAGGGCCCCCACCTGAGCAGAGGATATGGGTAAGAAGGAAGGAGGAGAAGCAAGAAGCACTTTGGGCTTGAACCCACTCTCCTGCAAGCCTGACAGGCCTGAGTGTGCCCTGAGGCGGGACAAAGGGGAGTGGAGGCCAGGACATCAGGAGTTCTGTCCAGGCTGGAGCTAGGCCAGAGGAAGGAGAAGGTGTCTTCTCCAAGTGTTTGTCTTGTTCATATCTCAAAGCCCAAGGCAGTAATTATGTTAATTGGAAAGACATTAAGCGTAGTTCCCCAAATCAAGAATGCTTTTCTGGGATGCACCGTCATTTTTAAGGACTAGTCTATCCACTGGGATACTGTGTATCTTCTGAACCTGTGCTATACTTCAAAATATTTTTATACATTTTAAGTGATTCACAGTATCTTCTAAGAGAATATATTATGTAATATCAATATAAAAATGTACACATTAAGGGATAAGCATCACTACTGGAGACATGTAGTCAGACATGTCAAACCATGCGCTACTCATGCGTATATACAACTAACACACTTGCTATGTGATATGATCGCATGAGGCGAATCTTCATTGTCACTAAGTGACAATGTACATGTATAGTGTTTGATATGCAAACCTGTTTCTTTCCCTTTGATCACCCTGTCTATTCTTGTTCCTGTAAAAGGAGTGACAGTCTGGTGGCATCCCCAAAGAGATGGCAGAAGCTGCACGTTTCTTTGGGAAATGCACCAGTTTCAGGGACAGAAAAACGCAAAGAGAGGGCAAGCACACCCAGATCCCTCACCTCAAAGAGAGCCTGAATGATTGCTAAGAACAGCTAAGGGCTACACACATACCAAGAGGAGATACTGCCAAGGACTGATAAGCACTGTCAGGGTTTGTAGGAACACAGCAGCGAGGAGATGACTGAAAGCACAGATCATCCCACAAGGTCACTGGGAGAAGAAGGTCACTGATTTATAAACCTTGTATTTCCATTCTGCTTCATCTGGCCACTTGGGAGTTTTCTATAGCTTATATTAATTATTCCAGTTCGTAGCCTAAGAGAACCTGGCTTTCTGTACTTCAAAGCCATTTGGATCCTCTTTGGAAAGCTCTTTATAAGGACAAGGCACTACCTCAAAGCTTTGGCAGTTCTGGGCTCTCTCACAGCTCTCAGTTCTCAAAGAAAGCTTAACAGAAAGCACACTTTATCATGAGGAACATAATGTCTTTTACAAACTATAGAATAGAACCATTGACAAGTACAACATAAAGGGCTCACTTGAGTATGTCCTGTATCTCCTACAGATTTGATTTACTCAGCCATGTGATTCTCCATTCATGTTGCAGCTCTCAAAAAGGAAAGAGGTGCAGTGATGTCTCTGATTCAAGTAGTCCAGGGAAAGAAAGCATAGCAAGTGTTGGCAGTAAACTGACTGTGAAGCACCGAAGCTGGAGTCCAAGCTGGGATAACTAATAACACACTGCCTTAAAATACAGATACCTGCAATTGTGCCAGCAATCTCTGTAGTTGCACAGCAAGAACTGCACTTTAGTGCCTGAGATGCAGCTTTCTCATATGAATTGCCATTCGCATTATTTAGCCTTCACATACACACTTTTCATTTGGAGGCAAGTCAACCTGAAACTATTTGAAGTGTACCCAACAAAGACTGTCATAGCTGTCATTAATTTCCAAACATTGACTTTTTTTTTAAAAAAATCAATTTTCTAAAGACTATTGCTATGATCAAAGAGTTCAGGTTCCTCATCAGCTCTGGATCACTGAATCACAGAATCACAAGGCTGGAAAAGACCTTTGAGGATGATCAAGTCCAACCAATCCCATCCTAAGCTAAATCATATCCCTAAGTACCTCTTCTACACTTTTTTAAAATACATCCAGGGATGGTGACTCAACTACCTCCCTGGGCAGCCCGTTCTAGGCCCCAACAACTCTTTCAGTAAATATTTTTTTTTCTAATATTTAATCTAAGCCTGCCCTGGCTCAGCTTCTTGCCATTTCCCCTTGTCCTATCACCTGTCACCTGTCTGAAGAGACCATCGTCGACCTCTCTACAACCTCCCTTCAGTTGTAGGTGGTGATAACGTCTCCCCTCAGCCTCCTCTTCTCCAGACTAAACAGCCCCAGCTCCCTCAGACGTTCCTCATATGATTTTCCCTCCAGCCCCTTCACCAGCCTGGTTGCCCTTCTCTGGACTCGTTCAAGGACCTCAATGTCTTTCTTATGGTGAGGAGCCCAGAACTGGGCACAGTACTTGAGGTGTGGCTTCATCAATGCTGAGTTCAGGGGCACAATCACCTCCCTAGACCTACTGGCCACGCTATTTTTTATACAAGCCAGGATGCCATTGGCATAACATCATTTGACTAAGGAAAAATTGTCCAGGAAAAATAAATAGGATGTTAGATTAATGAGTATTAAAAAAACCCACTTAAACTGTCTGATTCTATGAATTGGCAATTGAAATACTACTAGAACAAATAAGATAGCAGACTGGATTAATCGGTATTCTGACTTTACTGTTAAGAAACTTCTCAGGGTTTGTTTGCAAAAATACTCAATGTTTATTCTTCTCTGATAGATGTGAATTTCAGAATGAAACTCAAGAAAACTGACTCAAAGCCTTTTACAGATTTCTGCAATTCTCTCAGGAAAACTGATCAGGTAGTGAAAGGGGATACACTGTGAAATGAACATGAATTTACTCTGCCTCTGACTGTGCAGAGTCCTTTAGAATAAGGTACAAAGTGGCACTCAATTACATTCACCTAGGAGAAGACAGATTTCTTCAGACCTCCTGGTGCTGTTAGTATTGTTTTACCTTTCATCATCAGCAGCAATGGTAGTAGCTATTGAGTTTCTCAACCATGTGGCAAAACCCAGTTCATTTCCATGAAAGGCCAGTACTGTTACAGGACCATAACGAGGTAGAAACCCAGTCGTGACTAATTTTTCTACTCCTCTAATACATTTTTTCTTTACAGAACAAAAATTGCTTCAACAGATGACAGCAGAGATGACAAAGTTTTCATTTATTGTTTGTGGTTCTGCTGGCTGTGAATGTGATCTGACTTGGTAGATTTGCAAAAATCACAGAATCACAGAATATCCTGAGCTGAAGGGACCCACAAGGATCATCAAGTCGAACTCCTGGCTCCACACAGGGACAGCCAAGTCAGAGCATGGGACTGAGTGCATTGTCTAGACCCTTCTTGAACTCAGTCGAGCTTGGAGCTGTGACCACTGCCCTGGGAAGACTGTTCCAGTGCCTGACCACCCTCTCAGTAAAGAGCCTCTTCCTAATATCCAACCTAAACCTCTCCTGTCGCAGCTTCAATACTGTTCCCTTGGGTTATATCACACGTCACCAAAGAGAGAAAATTGGTGCCTGCCCTTATACTTCCCATCGTCAGGAAGCCACAGACCATGATGCGGTCTCCCCTCAGCCTCCTCTTCTCAAGCAACTCTTCTCCAAGCTGAATAAACCAAGGGACTTCAGCCTCTCCTCATAAGAATTCCCCACCAGACCCTTCACCACCCTCGTTGCCCTCCTCTGGACACTCCCATATTTGTATGTCCCTCTTGTATTGTGGCACCCAAAACTGCACACAGCATTTGAGGTGAGGCCATACCAGCACAATGTACAGCAGGACAATCCCCTCCCTGGACTGGCTGGCAATGCCGTGCTTGATGCACCCCAGGATACGGTTGGCCCTCCTGGCTACCTGGGCACATTGCTGGCTCATGTTTAACTTTGCTGTCAGCCAAGGCCTCCAGCCTCTGATCCTCCAGTCTGTATGCGTAGCCAGGGTTGCCCCTAAAAAATGGATGCATCCATTTCTTCATGCAAGGATGCATCTGGTTCTTCAGAAGACACAGCATAGCATAATTCTGAATGGAGAACTTGAGGTATTTCAGGAGTGTCTTTTTTGAGAAATGCAATGTTCCTGAGTAGTTGTGTGGTTATTGATTGCTACCATAAGAAAACTATATTGTTTACAGTTTTTGCAAAGCTCCTTTAATAGGTGAATAAGTCAAAGTAATGTATAATGTAATTTAAAACAATTACAAATCCTTCAAGCATACCAAGCAGCAAAAAATAAATAATGTTTTACTGAAGGGAGATTACTTTCAGATGGGTATTGAATTCTCAAACTCTTCAGTGAAAATCTGTGATGCAGAATGGCAGGTTCAAAAATAATGCAGTCCTTGACGTCAGCAAGTGTCTTTAGAAATTACAGATGGTACTTTCTATTTTATAGACTTACCCAGCACCTGCAACTATATTATCTGAGTTCTTTTCAATCCCATCTACAGGTGGACAAAAGTATAAAGAGACCAAGTCCAGTGTCACACAGACCATGCCACTGAGGATCAAACTCAGGATCTCAGTTGACGGGCCAGCACCTTGACCATCAAGGTGCTGATCCTGACAAGGGACCTTGCATTCATTAGCAACACCTTAGTTTTCCGGTCTGAATCCTGCAAATGGCTGTCAGATGGCAGATCAGTGTTTCTGCACAGAGCCCTAGAGACTGGATGAAGTTTTCTGGAGTATTGTGTTTAGAGTGCAAAGCTTCTCTAAACTCTCTTTGCAGGTGGCTATGTCTATTTTCTGAAATGGACAATGCAGTGTGGTAAGTGCTACTGACTGCATTATATGCCTCAAGTGTGTGGCTTGTTCTCATATGGATAATTTAAAAGAGTAATAGAGAATTCTGAGAAAACTTCGAAGTGAGGAAAATACATGAGCAGGGTCATATTGAAGTCCTTTTGTTTTGAAAACATGGGGAAATTCCATGTCTCCTAAACTGTACATGAATTACGTTTGAAGCTGCATTATGCTGTGGTTTTCATACTACAACTTAAAATGTTGTGCAGCCCATGTCAACATACTTACTGAAGTCCTGCTAGCAAAAAATATTCTGTGTAGTTTTTCATAAATCAAGCTTATCCTGTCATTTCAATGTTTATGCATTTGGTTCATTATGCCAAAAATGTATTTCTAGCGGTGCCTGGTATTGAACATCCTCTCTGGCACTGAAGGTGATAGCAAGTAAATTCAATTCCAGTAAAATTGATGAAGAGGTGTCAAAACTGAGCTAGCAGCATTTATAGCTAATTTTACCTTTTTCTTACTTCTCAAATCTTCAATGTAATCCTAAAAATGAAAACTTTTTAGTTTCTAATGCGGTATGCTCCTCACCACTACTGCTGCAAGACTACAGTTCATCATTTCCAAACCTGGAGTTTCCTTTCCTCTTTGTTATGATGCCATCCATACAATGACATTGTCAGTCACAAAAAAAAGTTATATTAAATACCTGTGGAGATTCTTCATTCTCCACACAGGCAAATCTCAAAGGAATTTATTAGATTTTCAATTTATTAGTTTTCACTTTCTGTTTTGCCCCACAGACTTAATACCTACTCAATTAGACTTCTGATTTTTTCTCACTATTCCCTTTTGCAGTGTTCTTGATGAACCTGGAACAGTATGAAAAAGTAACTGCCATTCCTGGAAAAAGGGGTAGAAAAGCAATGTTAGAAGAGCTGATAGAACTAAAATTTTACAGCTAAACAGTGCAATCTATGTGAAGAGCTTCCTTTATTGTACACTGGCTATAAAAGTCAAATAAGGGAGCAAAGGGAGTATTGTGACTCAACAAGGAGCATGCAGGCTGCTCTTTAATCTGCTTATACACGCCTGACATGAAGGAACTCAATACAGCCTGAACCGCTGTCAAGATTAAGATTTTAACTGAAAGGCTTCCCCTACATTAATAGCTACAGAGCTATTTAAATACTAAATACTAAAAACTAGTAAATGGACTCTTTCCACTTGTGAGGAGCTACAGGAATTGTTTGCTACCCAGAAAAAATCAGCAATAAATAAAAGTATATATACAAATATTTTCACTGTCTTTTACCCTTTTCTTTTATAATGTCTTTGATGGATACGGTGAACTTCTGCTTTAATAAATAATGAAACTCAGAAGTTGGACTTGCCGATCCTTATGGGTCCCTTCCAACTCAGGATATTCCATGTTTCCATGATTCTGTGAAACTGTGGTAAATAATCTCTAATAAAAGAAACCATGACGCTGTTTTTTGTTTTTTACTTACTAAACAAAACCGTGTTTTGAAATTTAGTATCCAAATAAACTGTGACAATGTAAACAAAGGCTTCTGAAAGAAAGCAGAAGGCTGTATCACCACTCCAATTGTTAGATACTTTACACTGATGTTTTATTAGGCCCTATAAATAAAGGCTTTTCATGGCATTAAAGCAGTATAATTATTGTTCCTATCCAGCTGGTGCTGGAGGCCCATTCTGCTTCCAAAATTAACTCAGTTGGTAGGCAAAATCATTCTGTCCGCATAGGTGTGTATGTAATAATAATAACAAGGCAGAAGGGAGCTCCACGAAGTTATTAGGAAAAGAGTATTTTAAACCACATTGCTAAAGTTTTCCCAATAAATTTATTGTGAAGGCAGGGTCTGGGTTTCCTGAATGTATGATACACACATTGATCCAGACCCAAATTCCCCTTTCAGAAAATTGTCGCATTGGAAACTCCTTATGCAGAACAAAGCAAATATGTGAAGCATGAATTTCCCTACTAGCTGGTCAAACCTGCTCATGTCTGGATTCCCTTCTCTCTATTCAGACTCATGAAAGTTCCTGCTGTGCGACACCTTAACTTTAATAAAACAAAACACTAGAAAAACAGCAGCAAGGAATAAGCTTTCACAAGAAAAAGAATGGGTTAGATTCCCTCCTGTTTCAAAGAGCTGTAATTTGACAAATGGACTCTAATAATACCCCTGAAAAAAAAAAAATCCATGGAGGAGGAGAAAGACAACATGGACACAGGGATTTGCCTTTTATTGCTTCAGTGCAGGACGAAGGAAGGGTAACTGCGAAGGTGCTCCCTGCGCTGTATACAGCTTGAACAGAAAACCTGAGTTAAAAGCCCTGTCAGTCTGTCTTCCTTCAGGGGCACCACATTCATTTGCACAGAAGATGACTCCTGAGACTGCATAATGTGCTAACAAGAATAATTTTTTCTTTCCCTGCCAGCGTAAGATCTGATGGTAGTATTATCAACTGATCTTCCCCATTCTTTTTACAAGTGGTAAACACAAGCAAAAGGTGGGTTTTTACAGTAAATGAAATATTTAACTGAAAAGTATTTTGACAATGCATGAATATATATATATTTATGCAAGCCAAACTTGTAAGGAATAAAATGAAGAGAGCTGCTTCAGATTTCCTCCCATTATCTGGACTTAATGAATGGCTTTTATGTCATTACCAACATAATGGTTTGGGTGCCTACATAGCATGCCTCTTTAACAGGAAAGGAAAAAAAAAAAGGCATCTCTAAAGACTGTGGCAGTTCTCTGAAGCTCTTTCTCAATATATTTTAGTAAAAATGGATCCACCCAGTTCTGGGTGATACGTGACATGGATCTGAAAGCATACGGCTGACTCAACCAGAACTCATGCTTGTATATGCTCAATTTTGTAAAATATTTATTAAAGGAAAGGGTTTTTTTCTTTCTTTTTACCTTTTTGCCAGCCTCTCTCAAAGGTAATAAGAGGTCAACTCAACGCAAGAATAAACTTCTGAGAAAAAGTATTCAGGTGACATGCCACTTCTTAGTGAATGATGAGATTTATACTGAAATTATTTATCTCCTAAACTGACTGATATATAGAATCATAGAGTTCTTTAAGTTGGAAAAGACCTTTAAGATCATCAAGTCCATCCAATAACCAAGCACTGCAGAGAGTCCAAACACTAAACCATGTCCCTGAGCTCCATATCTGCAGGTCTTTTAAATATCTCCAGGGATGGTGACTCAACCCTTGCCCTAGACAGCCTGTTCCAGTGATTGATAACTCTATATGTGAAGAAATTTTTCCTAATAACCAATCTAAACCTCCCCTGGCACAACTTGAGGCCATTTTCTCTCACCTTATCATTTGCTACCTGGGAAAAGAGAGCAACGCAAGCCCTCTTTCACCAAGAAGAAAGCTAACAGGCATGTTGTATCATTTTAGTGAGCCCTTTAGTTGGAAATACTATGACTATGCTCTAAATAATGCCAGAATAAATCTACAGCTCTAAAGTAGCAAGTAAATGCGATATGTGGCTAATTTAGGTTTGTCTTAATTATGCTTCCTACATAATCTAAGTATAACTTGTTTCTATGCACAACACTAACTGTACTTCAGTAGATCAGAATTCCCATTGATTTAAGTGGGAAGGAAAAAAAGATCTATAATTTGCTAAAGTTACTGTACTCAATTCAGTGATAATAATTTTGTTCTCATTTTAGGAGACAAACCGGTTATTTGTCTACTGAGAAAGTTCTGCAAGACAATATCAGCTTTTCACCAAAATATTAATTACGTTTCTAGTATCTAACTGCACTCCCACAACATAATCAATGGATTATTTCCCAGAGCTTCATAGTGTGGGTGATTTACAGCCTTCTAGTCTTGCTTACTTTTCTTTGAGATTATATGCCACATACCATCACAGATCCAGTTGCCACTGGGAACTAGAATATTTCTCCAATATTCCAGTATTAAAATAAAATTTAAAAAAATTCATTTCAACGAACATGTTTTTTTTCAGATTGGCTGGGAGAAGATCTTTAGCATAATATTTTACCTTCTAACCAAATATGGGTTTTTTTCCTGTTTTCTTCCTTCCAACATGAACATGAATGCAAAATGGTTCCATTTCCAAGCTGTACAGGATGTCTCTACCACTTACTGCTTTTCATTCTGCCGTACAATGGCTGTATTGATTCTAAGCTGTCTACACATACATATGGGAGAGTATTCCTATCTTCACTGTCTATTTTCATTTCACATTTTGTATTAATTTTTCTTATACTCTCTGATTTACTATTCTATATTTGCTAGTCAGCTAACAGCATTGATAATACACCATTAATAAACAGATATTATATATAACTTTATATCTATATATCGAATTTCATTCCAAAACAAGCACTTAAGTTGATAACCTGCTAATAAACGCAATTGAAGTATTAAAATGCAATTACGCCTATGGCACAAAAATGATGAGTATAACAAACACAACTCTGCTCACTTCAGGGGAAAAAATGTAGGGTTTGGTTTTTTTAAAAGTTTGCCAAGCCTCTGGGGCCTTGTTTTTGAAGGTGTGATACTTACAGCATCATAAAGTTAATTTTCTTTATCATTATTGTAGTTTTCTGATTATTAACACTGGCAATTTTCTTCTGAATTTTAGACTCATCTCTTGCACTCTCTGAAATTTGCCTTTTTCCTTCAGTGTTTCTGTCATTTAAGTACACGATTGTGATTTACTTACTAACACTTTCCAATTAGCAACGCATTTACTGAGCTTCACAGACTGTGATGGCAGAACCAGCTTCTGAAGAACTAAGAAGCTGAGAACACAGCCCAGTATTGCAGTAAGTCTTGAGGTAGGATAAAATATATAATCACCAGCTAGCTTAAACATTTTTTTAATACCTATGGAAAACAGTTTTGTTGCAACTGGCAAGAGAACACTAAGCAAAGCTAAATTCCTTTAGAGTCAGCCAATATGAATGTATAATAGGAAAGTCTTGCATAACTAAGTTGATAGAATTCTTTGAAGAGAAGGCTGCTGTGATAGATAAGAGTGTGACGTGGACACTGCATTTTTCAAGAAGTATTTGATAAGACGACATGTCAAAGATAATTGGTTATTGTAAGGAAACCTGACACAGAATATAAAAGTTTAGAGAACTGGAAAGTGCATATTGCCATTTCCAAACAAAAATTACAGTCTTGGTAACCGTAAATCATGAGGCAAATGTAAGACTATTAGTAGCACGGACCCCACACTGGATGCATGAGAACACAAGAGCACCAACCCATGTAAGTGAGTAGTGACATTCTGCTACACTGAAAGCTATGGGTACTTCCAAAAATTTAGTCATAAAAGGCACCCTTTTCTGGAACATTATTGTGAATAGAAGTGAAACATTCTTTTCAATGTTATTTGAGGTGCTTCTAAGAAAAATAATGCATATGGAAGTGTGACAATGAAGTTGTGCCTCCATTTCTTTTAATTGATCACTTGTCTACTGATTTTTTTGTTTGTTTTTTGCTTTTGCTTTGTTTTCTATGCCCTTTTTGGAGAAGCTGAGCTAAATTTAATTTGGGTCTATTAGGAAGCTATAACTAACAGTGAAATTTAATGTACTTTAGAATAATCTCTAGGTAACATTATAGAAGTGTGTATATGCCTTTGAATAAACTATAAAAAGAATTATGAAAACGTACCAATGTAGTAATTCCTGCAGTGCAGTGAGACAGATTAGATGGTTTAAGTATTTTTTGAGCTGTGAATGATGAGATTCACAGCTGGTTTATCAACTTTGAAATTCAGTCCCCCTAATCTCTGAAGCTCCAGTCTTGGGCAGCTCATACCTTCATATTCTCAGCATACACTTCCCTTTAAGACTGTTGAGACTGTTGGTCTTTTAGAGCAAATACATGACAACCTGCAAAGTCAGTTCAGGATTTAGAAAATGTCATAAACATTTCATAATTATTACTTGAATTGGTACACTGTTGTTTAGGAATGATAGGTAATAATAGTGCCATTTATCATAAACATTAGAAAAATTGTCTCTGTGCTTTTCATGAATATCAAAAATATTTATTCTTCACTTAAACTCATTTGACAAGTTTTTCCAGCTAACCTCTGAAATAGTTTCAGAATAAATTCTCAATAATGACAGACTCCACTGATTTACTGTCTAGAATATCCATTGATTGACTGAACCCATGATCCTGAAGCAATTGTCTTCCCTGTACCATCTATGCTTATACAGCATATGCAGTAACACATCTTCAGTTTGATTTTATTTAAAACCTTATTCTGAATTCTTTTGCCTACTTTCCATATGCCTATATTTTCACAAGAAATCTGGAAGCATTGAACCAAAGTGCTTATTTTATCTACCAGTCCTATTAATCAACCCTCTACTAAATGCTTGCAATCTCTCTTGGATATACCTGCTTTGTATCTACCACTGAGCTCTTCTTTACTTGGGAGTTCTTTTAAAGAATATTTTGGTGTTACCTTAAAGGTATGCCCTAGTTCTGCCAGTTGTTCTAGTCTGATAAGATTGGAAGCAAAGATGACGAATGTCAGGATTAAAAGCTGTTTACTAATCACCATGTTCCAGTGGTCTTCTATTGCCATTTTTGCACCAATACAGAATAAAAATTGTAAAGAATGGACCAGCAAGGATATACCTAAACTGTTGAGAGAGCATGAAAAGAATGAACTCTTCATTTGATGCTTAAAAGTATACTTCATACAGTTTTGTTAGCTTTGACAGCTTTTAGTGCTCTTTCAATTTTATGTCACTTGGCTGGTTTTGGGCTTAAACATTTGAAGCATCTGCTTTTTAGCAAAATATGCTAAAAAGCATTGGGAAGAAAGATAACATGTTCAAGCTTCCCACTCTCACAGATAATTCTTATTCTTTTATGGCTAGAATGAGCCTTCTTTTGTTTACACAGGCATTTTTATCTAACCAAAGTCCACCTAATAAAGGATGAAGTGGGAAATATTCAACTGAGAGAAAATTAGCTTTGCAGTTTAGGGAAAAAAAGTAAAGATATTAAGGGGGGGAGCAAATTGGTTTTACTGTTATTGACTTAAAATATATCATCTGATAAACTAAAAAGACCAGTCTACTTGTGGCAAGCATAAGTAAAAAAAAATCATGTAAATATAGCCCTCAGAAAATCAGGAAAGGAATATAGTCTTACTTTTTAGTTCATCCTCTTAACCCACCTACTTCAAACATTTCAGAAAGATCCAAGTAACCCCAGAATGAACAAGAAAAATTATAGGCTTTAGAAATAACTCTGTGTGGTAGTTCTGGGCTCCCCAGAGTTCAAGAAAAACAGGAAACTACCGGAGAGAGTCCTGTGGAGGGCTACTAAGATGATGAGGGGACTGGAGCATCCCCCTTATGAGGAAAGGCTGAGAGAGCTGGGTCTGTTTAGTCTGGAGAAAAGACTGAGAAGAGATTTGATCAATACTTATAAATTGGGTGTCAAGAAGAAGGGGCCAGACTCTTCTCAATGATGCCCAGTGACAGGACAAGGGGTGATGGGCATAAACTGGAACACAGGAAGCTCCCTTTCAATCTCCTCACTCTGAGGGTGACAGAGCACTGGAACAGGCTGCCCAGAGAGGTTGCAGAGTCTCCTTCACTGGAGATATTCAAAACCCTTCTGGATTTGATCCCATGCAAGGATCCTAGGTGAACCTGCTTTAGCAGGGGGTTGGACTAGATGATCCAGAGGTCCCTTTTAACCATGACCCTTCTGTGATATGTCAGTCCTTGCCATCATGCCCTTGGTTCTTCAGCATGGGTTTCAGCAGTTATTTTGACAAGAGAACATTTAACTTACAAACTTTATGTAGTTATTTGCATTCACAGTTGGAGTCAGTGCCTCTCTATGAGTATACAATATCTTTATAGGATACAGTCATCATAAATTATTGCTCAGTGCTTCCATATGACTGACTCAAAAATATGCTCCCATACTGAACCAGGCAATCCAAAGTTACACTTTTATACATGTATTCATAGAATTCATTGCTGGTAATTTCATCTAATTCAATCATTTTAGATGCTTCCCTTTGTAAAACAGGTCAAAATACATTTTGCTGCCATTTTGCAGCATTGATATATATCGATAAAGATTAGAATAAGGAAAGCAGCTTTGGAGAATGGATGTGAATGAGTCAGAATAGATCTGACATTAATGCATGTACACCTGCAAAGATAAATACACAAAAATATAAAAAAATTCCTTGTGATCTCATTGATATTATCCAAATAATTTACCAGACATTACAAAGACATACATGAAAAGGACTTCTATTATACTCACTGCCAGTAGCACAGTGACAGAAAAAATTATGTGCGGGCAAACAGGATGAACACAATTATGAAGCATAACTTGTGCATTGTAGTAAAATAGATAAATTCAAGATTAAAAAAGACTCGGGTCCCTAAAAATCAAGATAAAACAACGGTCATAGAGGAAGAGAGTGTCTCATCTTCCCCTACTTGTTACATAAAGTATTAATAGTTATTAGAGAAAAATAAAAATTATTATTTGTGGTGGGTTGGTAGTGATTCTACAACAAAAGGCAAATCTTAAAACCTTAACCATTGTAGTTTCTAGAGATTTCAGCTTAATCATAGCCTTATGTATCTTTGCCACTCTAAATTGCTGTCAAACAAAGCAGAACGCTAACTTTCCATACACCTGACATCAACAGTGTTAACATTCAGTAGAATTACATCCGTATGAACAGACTTTTTTTGTACTTAAAATTACACACATCATCCTCCTTTCTCCATGCAGAAAGTTTTCTAGAGAGACCTGAATGTTTCTGTTAATGCAGTTGTCAAGAATTATTTTTTTTAATGGAATTTCAATTCTTTCCACATAGCCTCAAGCATTTCCATAAGATGGAAGCTGGAAACCATAAAATCTCAGAATCACAGACTGGATCATCCAGTTCCAACCTCCCTGCCATGGGTAGGAACACCCTCCACTAGACCAGTAGCCCAAAGCCCCATCCAGCCCAGCCTTGAACACTGCCAGGGAGGGGGCAGACACAGCTTCTCCAGGCAACCTGCACCAGGGACTCACCTCTGTCACAGTAAAGAACTTATTCAATATATCTAACAGGAATATACTCTTTTTCAGTTTAAACCCATTGCCCCCTGTCCTATCACTACACTCCATGATAAAGAGTCCCTCGCCGTCTTTCCTATAGGCCCCTTCAGGTACTGGAAGGGTGCAATGAGGTCTCCCCAGAGCCTTCTCTTCTCCAGGCTGTCTTCATATCAGAGGTGCTCCAGCTCTTTGAACATCTTCATAGCCCTCCTCTAGACTCATTCCAAAAGCTCCATGTCTTTCTTGCACTGAGCTGGATGCCATACTCCAGAGGGAATGTCACCAGAACAGAGAGAGGATAATCACTTCCCTTGACCTGCTCATCATGCTGATTTTAATGCAGACTAGGGCACAGTTGGCTTTCTGGGTTGCAAGTGCACATTGCCAGGTCATGCTGAGCTTTCCATCAACAGATAACCTCAAGCCCTTCTGAGGTCTGCTCTCTCTCTACAGCCACTCGGGAGAGATAAAGGTAAACCTCTCTCCCAGATCATACAGGGTGTAAACAGAACCTAGCTATTACCTCTGCCACGTTGTGCAAAACTCTGAAAGTTAGCTGGAATAAAGTATTATTTATTTTCACTCCACTGTGTGAGCATGGGATTATCTTGAATTCTTCAAATACTTAGAAATAATTCATCTTTTAAATAAAAATAATTATAATTTTATTACTTATATGTGTTTGTTTTATACGTAATACAGTTTTCTACAATTTACAAATTAATAGCTGTCCTTCTGTTGTACTCTTGTCAGTGTGACAGGACAGGACAAGAGGCAATGGATCCAAATTGAAATACAGGAAATTCCACACAAAAATTAGAAAAACACTTTTCACTGTGAGGCTGGTCAAACACCACAGTATGTTGCCCAGAAAAGTTGTGGAGTTGCCATCCTTAGAGTTACACAAAAGCCAACTGACATGGACAGCGTGGTGGGCAACACACTCAGCACCCTGCTTCAAGCAAGTCAGCTTTGACTGGAAAATTTACAGGGATGGCTTCCAAACTGGACTATTTCTGTGAAATAATTCCACTTTAAAGCATCTGCTGAAAATGCACTCACAGCATAAAAGCTAAAATCATGATTGTGTTCCCAGAGGAGAACTGAACAGCTAGGAGCTCAAAGACACCTTTGACACTGGAGGTCAGTACAGCATTTCTTTCCTGATAATCTTAAGACTTTATTCCAAAGCTGGTGCTATTGTTGCATTTCGCAAGGCAGCTTTCTGGGGCAAATGTTGGCATGGAAAAAACTTTTCCAGTCCAGGCAATTTCTTTAAATAAAGATGGTAATAACATAGCAAGCTTATGTCCACCACCTATTATCTTTTAAAGTTGGTTATTAGCTGAAATTCAGTCCACCTTGGCTAATCCTTCTCTTATGGAATGCCACTCTGGAATGAGGTAACTGGCCAATGTTTGAAATAACCCATTGTTGTACATGGAGTTTAGAGGTCACTGCATGGTCAGAAAGGTAGTTCAGTACTGCTTCATTAATCAATTTTTAGAAGCCAAAATAATGGTGTATGACCTGTTTTTCCATCAAAGCATTTTTCTCCTGCTTCACTACACGGTTTACATTTGCAGAACTGGTTTGCAGTCTCTTCTGCCCTACCTGAGCATGCTTAACTACCAGGAAGGGAACTACCCCAAAAGTCAACTCCTTCCATATTCCAGGAAACCAATCCTGCTTTGCTGATTCAAACTAAGAGCAGATTCCTTCTTTTATCCATATCTGAGCACAGATGTTGTAAGACATTAAGAAGTACAATTTCTTTCAGATGCATCCCTTCTCTGCCCATTAGATCAGCTTACAGTGCAAATCATATTCTTGCCCATTTATAGCTCACAAAAACTCCCAAGAGCATTGGGCATGAGGAACATTTCCGTTCCTTACATCTTAATGATCATAAGAGTCAGGATAGGAATTTATCATTAGTCATTTAATATTGATAGGTAATTTAGAATGCCCAAAACACATAAAATAGCAGTAACTTTCCCAAAATCTGGAAGTCAGTGTATATCACAGAATCACAGAATCTTAGGGGTTGGAAGGGACCTCAAGAGATCTTCGGGTCCATCCCCCCTGCCAAAGCAGGCTCCCTATCTCATATTACATAGATAGGCGTCCAGACGAGACTTGAATATCTCCAGAGAAGGAGACTCCACCACCTCCCTGGGCAGCCTATTCCACTGCTCTGTCACCCTCACTGTGAAAAAGTTCTTCCGCATGTTGGTGCGGAACTTCCTGTGCTCCAGCTTACAGCCATTGCCCCTAGTCCTGTCCCCACTGACCACTGAAAAGGGGCTGGCCAATTCCCCCTGCCACCCATGTCTAAGATATTTGTAAACACTAATTAGGTCCCCCCTAAGTCTTCTTTTTTCCATGCTGAACAGACCCAGCTCACTCAACCTTTCCTCATAGGGGAGATGTTCCAGACCCCTAATCATCTTTGTCGCCCTTCTCTGGACTCTCTCCAGAAGGTCCCTGTCTTTTCTATACCAGGGAGCCCAGAACTGGACACAGTATTCCAGGTGGGGCCTGACCAATGCAGAGTAGAGGGGGAGGATCACCTCCTTCGACCTGCTGGACACACTCTTCCTGATGCATCCCAGGATCCCATTGGCTCTCTTGGCCACCAGGGCACACTGCTGGCTCATAGCCAACCTGTCATCAACCATATCTAAATGTTTAACCTCTCTTGGATGAATGAAAGCTGTTATTTAAAACCCTTCTTATTTCAGCTGCTGTGAAATTTTGGCAAAGCTGGCATGACCTGTGATTAGGGAAAGGTACAGAATTTGGCAAAGATGGATATCATGGAGTGAGAAAGCCTTTAGTATTTCCAGTTACCAGCAGAACTGTTGGCAAAACTCATGTCAAGGAGTCGTTAAATTGCTCACAACATTTTGTTTCTATTCAATCTGATCCAGCTGCAGCTGGGTGAACACCACAGTGAGCAAAGTGTTGAAGCATTACTAAGACTTGCTCCGTGTAAGTCAGAGGTATTGCCTGTCTAGAGAGGCCAGTCAGAGGACATAGCAAGGTTCACAGTGACACATGATAGAAGAGTGCATTTGTTGTTTCGTACTCCGGTCTCTATTAGTTGACTAGATTCACTCTGCTTGCACATTTGGATATATCCTCATATAAGCAGTGTAAGAGGCAGCTTTTCTTCCTGAAGTGCTGACAGGCATAGTTCTGTTAATGCCAGCCTGAATTTCTTCATGGCCCTCTATGTCTTACATCCACTGTGAAGTAAAACTGATGCAAAACACCTGGTAGATGATGTATTAATACCAACACATGAACTTGTATGGGCTGCTGCTCATTTCCAAGTAAATGATTATTTTTTACATAGGAAATTCTTAGCAACCCAGATTATGCCCCTACTTCTATTTTGTTGCATTACCAATGAGCAAAGGCATCTGATCTATTTAAGAGATTGCCCAAAACAGGCAATTTTCTAGATTTCTATATAGAATCTCTTTTAAACTTTTACTTTTTCTTCCGGTCCCATATTAAACTGCATGAACTTAAAACGGTTCCCTTGCTGTTCAAAACATCCACAGAAGGGAGAGAACAAGAACACATGCCAGGCATGGGCAAGAATATCATTATGATTAATTCTTTGGTTGGATGATTTAGTCTGGTGATGGAGTTGTGATTAAATAGCCATATTAATTATTTATTTAATAATCTGTTTAAAATATAGGTCATGGTTTCCAAATGTCTGTGAAAAATGCTTTCTATTAATCTATACAGAAAAAAATAAAGACCGCTAGAGTCATCAGTTGTCTACTCTGTCCTTAAGCATAATTTCTACCTTGCCCTTTATTTCTGCTGAGTCACCTCGAGGCTGAAAATTGCACAGGTACCTTGGGATGACAAATTCCCATTCACCTTCATAGGTGTCCAAGGCCTTCTGTATGTCTGAAGAAGTTCTGACATCAGGGTAGTAATATAGTCAGCTAATGTAGTGGCACCTCCGTTCCCCTTGGGGGTCCTTAACTGCAGTTGCTGCCTGTTCTCATTCCACTCGCTCTTAGGCTGCCAGCCAGCTCTCCCTGCCTACTTCTCATACCTCTTGTGGTCTTGTGGCTCAGCCATCACTGTCTTCTAGCTCTCCTCAATCCTACAGTCCCATTCACTAAATAATTGTGGTTACCTTTCTTCCAAGTTTCCTGTCCTACAAAAGATCAAAGAAAACTCATCTAGCTTCGTACACAATTCAGAACACTTTTGAAAGTAGTGTTGAGCTCTGTTCTCCATCAGGCAGGACCAGTCCTGATCCTACTGTCTGGTAGGAGTTTCTGGTTTAATTCAGTTAGAGCAGAATTAGGCCATTTGATGCTAAATTCTCAGGATGTGCCTGAATAAAAATAGTATAAATACTGTAGAATTCAAGCTCTTCATCCATAATATATTCATCTTGAAGTGCACAGCTGCCATGCATATATTTATGTAACTGCTATCTGTAGAAATATTTAAGCATTCAGTTCAACTCTGAAAAAAATATTTAGAAAAGTTAAGGAAGGCTAAATGGCGAGAGCAAGTGAGGGGAGATAGTCATTAGACATGCGTGTCTTCAGAAGTCAGCAAACCAATAATGTTTTCATCTGAGTCACTGAAGAAATATAGCACAGCTAGAAAATGTACAAGGAGGGACAAGGAAGACAACACATATGGAATATAGGGGTACCTAAGCAGAGCACATCTTTTCAGCCTATACTTAGACAGCTTAAGGTGGCAGCGATAAGCATCTCTGTGACATACACTGTTCACTTTTCACAGTGAAAACACTTGAGGCAATATGTAAAATCCTCAGAGGAGGCTTAAAACAAAGACAATATGTGATTAATTTATAAAACCCATTTCCATAATATGTTTTTGAAATTAATAATGTAAACAGGTTAAAAAACAAGCTTGGATAAATTCATGAACAATTGAGACATCAGAAGCTTTTAAACACAGTATGACCTCTGTCTTGAGAGGACCAGACATGGCAGAGGTTGGATAAGGATCAGAGAGGAAGGCAGCAGCACTCCCTACAAACTCCCGTTGCCCACATTCTTCAGCTACTGAGAGCTCTGGTCTCTCCCATTGTGGCAGCTGTCACACACTTGCCCTACCCTGTTCCCAACCTTCAAAAATAAAAATGTTGCAAATAACCTGGTCTATATCTGTGGTGAGTACTGAGGGATGCAGGCACATCTCTGCCTCCCCACGCTGCCCAGCTGATACAGCTGTGCAGAACCTCTGCAGAACACCTGCCTCTCCTTGTTCTAGATTTCTGCTCCCTTCCTTTCTTAACTCACCTGTGACAAAGTCATTAGTATCACATAGCATTACAACACAAGCACAGTCATATTAATCAGCAATATTTTTCTTCTGTTGCATCTCTGGCAGGTTCCTGACAGTGTAGCAACAAACATCCCAGTAATAAATGAGCTTTTAAGTGCAGCAGACTTTACTATTCAGCTGCTGGCATGTGGTCTCTGATCAAAACTTAACTTACACAACCCCTGTATAGGCAGCACACCAAGCAGCAATAACAGCAACAACACTAATAAAGAATGTAAGACACTGCTCTGACCTCAAGTTAAGAACACAGGTCAACTGTTTTCCTAACTACACCAAAATCTATGACTTCAGAGGCTCTTTTCCTAAGCTACACCAAAACACTACTGAATTGCAGTGAGGTAGGTAAGTAGGAGCATGATGCCCATTAAATCTCCATAAACAATTAACTTTCGCAGCTGAGCTCTACAACAAAACACCCTGCCTGCTGCCATGGGATGTTGCTTCACTTCATGTAGGTCATTGGTGAGGTAATAGACAGTTTAAAACAACAACAGCAGAAAAGCAGCAAAATCCCAGCACAACACATCCTTTGATAGGTCTTAATAAAAATATAGATCAAGTTTATAGCAGAAGAAATTGAAAAAAAAAAGGCAATTACCTCACTTTAATGTATTTTAAATATTTTTAAAGTATACAGAATTTTACTGCTAAAAATACCCCAATAAAGCATACATTCAATGTAAAAAAATGCCTTAAACTTACCTCTTAGTTTACACTGATTTAATATATTTTTTCTTCTATTTTTCAACTTTCCTTGCATCTTGGGAATATAGTGGTTTTCTCCACCCGCTTCCTTCCTCTCACCTCCTCCCCCTCCAATCTGGCCTCCTTTCCTTCCTTGGAGGTTTTTAAGCTTTAATTTGAGAGTGTAAAGCTGAAAAATATTTGATACAATTTTTTTTTTTAATTAGAGAATTGAGCTCCTCACCATGGTTGAAGCATTTCTGGGAACAGCACCAAAAAGCTGGAAGCTACTGCACTGAGTAGCCACAGCATCCCTCTTAAAATCATCACTCATTTATTTTCCCAGACAACTAGTGCTTCAGCATTTTACTTACAGACATGACTGCAGTTTAGGAGACTAAGTCTAGAATGAGTCCGAGTTTCTTTGTTCGGTTATGGAATGTGAAAACTAGATTCCCAAATTCCAGCGTGGGCCCATCTCCAGCTGGAACAGGAAAAAGACTTACCAAGTGGAATTTGACAATGTATGGGCTGAGGCTCGAGTTAGTCACATTTTCAATGAGCTCACAAGGGTATTGATGATTATATGTTCTAACTGGAGGAGGTAGTTGTCAGTCTGCCTGCAGCATGCATGTCACCACACCTGGGAAGGGGAAATATTTTAGAGCTTGTGTGGGATTGGGCTTGCTGAATGGAGCACTTGGGAAGTCTCCTCTCCTATAATTTGGATATTGTTGGGGAAGAAGGAAAAAAAAAAAGAATAGGTTAGATCTAACAATTTAGGGCCTTTGAAATGTGCATTCACACTGAGGGGCGTTGAAGAGACTCGGCATTTCCATATGCTAGTGAGCAGCAGCCTACAACCTATTTTAGGTTTCTGTTAATTGACATTAGGTTGTGCTTTGCAGCCTCTATGTATTTATTTTTTAATTCTTGACATAATATGGTAAGATGTTGCTTTCACCTAAGAAGGAACATTTTCCTGATATGACAGCAAATTTGCGGTAATTCTAAATATGTTGTGTTTTCTCTAAATGCTTACAGATATTTTGGGCATGAGGATTATTAGTAGTCTTCCTTTCCATTCCTTGTTTGGTCATTACATTTCAGTCTTTCCTCTTAATCCAGTCTACTTAACCACTGATTTTTGTTTCCTGTTGCATGAACAACAGCAAATTGCTCCTACAGTTCACCTACTCATGTAAAAGCTCAGCAATTACTTCTCTGCTCTTTTTCACTATCTACCGATGTATCCTTCCAAAGACAGCATTGCCCTTTTAGGTATTACAATGATCACAAAGTGGACCTTTCTGAACCAGGAAAAAATGTTTTTGTGTAATTTAGGGTTTATATTTCTGGATACTTAATTCATATTGGCTATTTAAAAGCAGTTCTGAGCTAACTTATCCCAGTTGCATTAGCTTGTTTTTTCTCAATCTGAATAAGATACATCGATAATTCCTCTTGCTCATGTTTCTAATCTCTAAGTATCTTCTATTTTCTGTACCCTGCTGTTTACATCATCTGCTGACTTCATTAGCATGCTGTTCACTTGCTTTCTTTAATACTATTAATGAAACTGTTAAATAAGGCTGAAACAGAGACCAATCATTATAGTAGTACATGAGACAACCAGAATGTGTCATCAGCCGAGTTTTCTGAAGGAAGCCCTAAATGCCCGTTCATCAAAATCATTCGCGTTAATTGCTTTCAATAAGTTATTATTTGTAGAATTGACCGATATTTAATTGTGGCATTAACAGAAAGCCATTTGGGAAACCTTGGCATGGGAAAGCTGACTGCTTATGTATGTGTTCTTGTTTAAACCAAACCTGCAGG
Organism: Laterallus jamaicensis coturniculus; assembly: GCA_022605575.1. Classification (NCBI taxonomy): domain Eukaryota; kingdom Metazoa; phylum Chordata; class Aves; order Gruiformes; family Rallidae; genus Laterallus; species Laterallus jamaicensis. Next base: position 92,073,729 of record JAKCOX010000001.1, read on the forward strand.
AAAGTTTGGATTTGCTTCAGAATGGGTTTTAAACTATTTACTTTGGCTCTTTCTATTTACCTTTTCATACTCACTATTTCACACCATTGTTTACCCTGACATGTTTGAGAAACTTGAATTAACTCCATGCAATTGATAAAACAATTAAGTTGCTTAAAAGCTGCGCAGAAGGGTACATGATAACAAATAAACAGTATTAAATGGAAGATAATATCTATTTAAATAGACACACATAGTGTGAACAGATATGGGTGCACAACAGACACAAACAGTTCCAAACACACTTCCAGTGTACACTAAGGGAAGCAAGAGAAGTGTGTCTCTGTTAAACATCAAAAGCGGATAAACACAGAGAAGGAAAAGACTGATTTTACTTAATAGTTACCGGTGACCTGCAAACAGACTAACTGAGAATAAATTAGGCTAGAAATGAGAAGGTATATAACAACCATCAGGAACGTGAGGCTTCAGATAAGTCTTCCAGTACATGTAGCCAAGGCAACGAAACTAATGTCTTTAATACAAAGCTGGCTTGGTTCACAGGAGGAATTGCTGAGTGGTTGCTTGAAAAGGCTGTGTACCCGGCCCTGATCTCAGACATGCATGTCCCTATCTTCCTTCCAGCTCTACAAGCATGACAGTGAATATCAACGAATCCGAAACTCTAACTTTGCCTTTGAAATTGCTGATTATTTTCTTCATGCTGAACGTCTGAAATTAATACTGACTGGTTTTGATGCACCTAAAGAGTCTCATGTAATCAAACAATAAGAAAAGGAAATTACTATTTTTCATTAATAAGTTGATACTAAAAGCTAAATTTTTAAGTTCAAAATCCTGTCCTTTAAAGCACCAATTATCAGCAAATACACAGGGGGAGGAAGCTTCACAAGCAAGGGCACTCTCGAAAACAATGGACTTTAGCATTGGCCAAGGTCTTTGCTGAAAATCTCAAGTTCACTACCCTTGACTTAGAGCAGTTATGTTGGGGTCTGCTGCCTTCCCAGTCATATCAACACAGATGTGGGGAGAAAGAAAATAATCTTGACCACAATAACATACCCTTGCTATTCTCCTTTCTGTGCCAAAAAATGTGGAAATTTCTCCTGGGTTAGAAAAGATGGAAGATGTTTGAATCCAGGTCCCCAGATCTATTTTGGATCTGTGGAGTGTCAGAGCTGATAGCAAAGGACAACCTGGCAATTTTTTACTCATAACATTTTGGGTATACAGGTCATTTCATTCTGAGGTTTTAATCTCAGAAACACTTCTAGATATGCAAAAAATTCAGCAGATCCCTTTTAATACAATAAAAACTAGTCTTACGTAAAAAGAGTATCATAAGATTTGCTTATGGTATGAGATTTCGTGGAATGAAGTGTTCTGGGTCCTCCTTGGAGCATTCTCTAAGTTTTTAACTCTTATCAATGGACGAAGGATCTTTGGTGAAAGGACCTATTTAACCTTATTACAGTGTATTATTTACATAGACTACTCAAAGACAACTAACAGGGCTGTTACTCTAGGTATGATCTCTTTATATGGCTGAGTAGTTCTTGGCCTCTTGAAAGCACACGATTCATTGTTTTCATCATGACTATGATCATAATGATACAAAGAAAAATCACAGTAATTACAGAGCAGTCTTCATAAGAGCTATATTTAATAAGCTATGTTCATCTCTGTTCCAACTCCACTAGCTTCTGTCAAAAGCAAGGATATATTTAACCATTATGTGCTAGCTTGCATAGCTACAATTATTATCCTTGAGAAAGCAGTAATGCTCTAGTCCATTTAAAGGTTAAACCCTGCTTTCCATCTGATAACAAAAATGCCAAATAGTCAAAATAAATTGAGAGTCCAATAAACATTCATAGAGTTCAGAAGCATTCTTTCTGAAATCTCACATAAAAAAAGGCTTAATAGTATTTTTTGGTTTTCAGTTTGACACCAAAAAGAGCAAAGGGTAAAAATAAAGACAAACATGTATGTATACATGTGGAAGCATATATATAACATTTTAGAGAAATCCTAGTCAGCATCATATGAAAACTTCTTGGTTTTTATTATATTACTAGTTGCTGTACAATTTGAGAACTGTAATTCAACTTCAAAAGTCCACAAGCAGTTGGGAAAAAAAAAAGCAAGACAAAGATATACTCTGTTTAGAGGAGACCACAAATCAGTGTATGAGACACCAGGAGGAGATAGAAAGCTGTGTAACACAAAGAAAAAATGAGTGAAAAGTCACTGAGCACACATCTCAGCACATGAGTACATAAACTGAACGTTAGATGTAATCTGTTGCCATCGTCAGGTGGTTTACATAAACATTTATCAGTTATGAGGCCTCTGCAAATGCCATTTTTAATTCTCACTGCTAATTTATTTCAATATAGTATGAGCTAGTAACAAAAAAACTCAGGGCACCAGCATAGCGTGGTGCTGTTTTACCTGTTGAATTTAATGGGGAAAACTAATTCAGACTATCTTACAGGAAGAAAAGGCTTGTTACTGACTTCAAAGGGCTTGCTAATAGTAACGTACAACTTCCAGTCTGGCATCATTTCAGTTTCACTGATTCTTGATAATTAAAAATGCTCCTCACTTCATTTTTAATTTTTTTAAAAACCAATTTGTGTAGTTTCTTTCTTATTCTCTTAGCGAACACGCTGTGTTCTGCCACACAAGGGATAACTTGCAACTGTCCTGAAGAGGAAGCTACACACAAGAAGAATATGGCTTGGAGAATTAGATCTACTGAACCATCATGCAATAATTCACCCTTCAGGGTGGGATGGATAACGGGAAATTTTCACATAAAAGTTATGAGGGGGGAGACAATGGGGCCAAACAATAACTCGGATAATATTAAGGGAATAAAATTCAAAGATCCCAACAATCTGTTTTAAGGCCATGTCAGAACTCCACACATCATTCCTAATATTAAAAAGCATGAAGTATCATAAAATCCTCCCATCTCATCTAATGCATACAAGATATCCATCTTCCCACCCTGCCATCCAATACGGCTCAGAATTATGGTCTTATAAGCCTCAAGATAAAATATGCTTTTCTCTGAAATAAAACTTCGAAGCACACGTCGTGTTTCTAGGCTGGCTCACAGTCACAGGGATCATATGTGTCTGTGCATGTCTGTGTAAGTGTGTAAGACAAGAGTACCGAACAGATCGATTAATTTCTAATTAAAAGAGAAGAGAGTGAGGCACTGGGAAAATTCTGAAGCAACCTTGTATTGTGATATGCAGAAGAATGCAAGCTGCAGTTCATTGGTGTCTCCATAGAAACAAGACATATTGGAGGGTGTAAGACATTGTCAGAGGACTAAAAAATTTCAGCTTCAGCAGAAAACAGAAAAGCACCTGAGGGATTTTTTATTTTTTTTTTAACCAGGAAAACAAAATTAATTATTCATTTTCCATATAGGAAGCATCTGGTTTTCTGATGAGTTTCTTAACATGCATCAGGTTTAATTTATGGACTAGCTAATCCTATGATTTTGTAATCCATAAAATCTGTGGGAAACACATGGTTACACTTCTAAGTATAACCCCAAAAAGGAATGTAAGTAGGCTCTCAATGAATAATTGAAAGCTCTATTCACTGTGCTGTTAATTCTTGGTGCCATTTTCACACTAGCTTTAGACACACTGCTTATACATGCGCATGTATATTGGCCCACAGGCAGAACCCTGTCTTGGCCAGTGCAAAAGGCATCCCCAGGAAAACTGAAGGCACTGGGGAGACGCTGCTTCAGGAAGACACTGCGCTCTAAACCTGCTCAGCATCCCTCCTACTTCAAATGAATAGAGACACGCAGTGTGCAGCTGCAGTGACTATTTTTAAGAAGTTGAACCCCCACACACAGGACGGATTATAAAATACTCCTCTCCTTATGCCAGAACTGAAGCTATATGCAGAGGGTTTTTTCAAATGTGACCAAGAGACCTGTGCCAGCTGGTAGCTTCACAAGATGGGTTGCTGCTCCCGGATTTTCTGCCCACTGGGCAGCCTCAAGGACAGTCTGCTAGCTGAACCAACCTCAGCACCCTCAAATCCAATCCCAAAGATATTCCTTTCCAGTGAAGCTCTCTCGTGCTGGAGCTAACTCTTTTTCTAGTGAAACAAAATGCCAGGGAAATTACCAGTTAGCAGTTCACCAGCAAGTAATTTCTGCTCCATTTCCACAAAAGAACAGAAGGACTGACCACATCCATGCTGCCTCCACTGCCTGGGGTACAGACAAGGCATATACATTGCCGCTTGTGATAGGCAGGCAAACTAAAGCTGACAACTGCCATTAACTTCTGGCTGGAGGTCAGAGCAGTGTTAGGAGTCCCTCTGAGGGCTACATTAGAAGAGTGCACCAAAAGAGAAAAGGTCCTTAAGAATAATCAGGCCTTTTCCTGGTGGCATTGCATGCCATGATTCCATGGTGATGTCGAACCCCTCCACAACTAGCTGCTTTAAGACTGCTTAGTCAGGAATATAAGGATTAAGAAAATTGATAAGAACCATGATACTTCCTAGCTGCAAACAAGAATTAAGGGCTCTGAAAAGATGTATCAGTGAGTGGGAAGGAAATAAAAGGTTTAAGTGAAAGTGAAAAGAATTATTTTAGAGGCTTTTTAGTGTGCATGTCACACCTAGCCAAACTCTGTACAGGGCACCCATTCTAGTAAAAATGTTCAGTGGACATACAGGAGACTATTATGCATTTTTTTTTATCAGGTCTGATCTTTGTAACAAATATCGAGGCATTAGGGCTCTGCCAGAGGATGCAGACTGATCCTCTACAGATGTGCATCAGGATGCATCTAAGAACAGAGACAAGTCTTTAATCATTAAAGCATGGCATTTTCCTGTCAATTGCCAAAACTGATACAAAACACAAACGTGTGAGTAAGAGTGATTATGGCTTGCTTGTGTCCAGCTATGCTTTTTAACATTTATGAAGTGGAATTCAGAGAAGTGTGAATGGGTGGACACTCATTTACATTACACTTTCTACAATCTGTGCACCAGAGGTGAAAGCACTGAACTTTATCTTTCACAGACAGGATCACAAATACATTGCTGCCTGCATAGGGTCTCCAGAAAAAGTTAAAATTGATGGTTATTCATGCAAAAGAAAAAAAAATTAAAAGGGATGAGAAAGAGTGAACACTGCTGTTTTTTTCTAAGGGTAAGAAATAGAAAAACTCGGATTTGTATTTGCTCTTAGTAGAACTGTTGCAATGACCCTGCAATTGACTTCTGAGCTTCAGACAATCACTGATCTACTCCTACACCTTTGCTTATAAGTGCCATTCTTGCCCACGTAATTGGTCTTACTGATGTTAAGGCCATTTCTCATGCAAGTAAAATTTACCCACAAAAGGGTATCCTTCTCTGGAGGACATAATGCTAGGTTGTTCCTTTAGGGAATCTCTTAAACTCTTGTTTTTTAGATCTCAAAGCAAAGGCAAAAGAGCTGTGTGATCTCAAATATTCTGGCTTCATATCCTTCACTCTGATTGCAACTTTATGCCTCCTGATGACTTATAGGCACTGGTGTAAAATAACGAAAAGAAACAATAATTTGAAGTCTTTTCCCCTTTCTTGTACCCCTTACTCATTTCCTAGAGAAGACAATAAGGAAGGGAAATGATTAATATTTTTCACTGGTTGTGCTACCTTTATTAATAGAAGTCAGACTGATGGGATGCTAAGAAAGGAAAAGTGCACCACAATCTCTGATACACAGTTACTGATGTGTACAACATGACCATATATTACTGCAATTCCAGATTAAATTAGATGGAATGGTGTTGACACATCTCAGGAGAAAATTAGCTATAGCTAAGCCAATAAAGTCTTTATTATCCGTGAAGCATGCTTGACACTTACTTTTACTAAGTATGATACTTTATATGAGGCTATCCAAACATTCTGAATAAATGCTTTATTCTGTCGCAGTTTATAGATGTATTCTTTGATATTAGGTCTATTGCATCAAAAGCACGTGATGGAACTGCAGTGTGATTTTGACTGGTAATACACACGTGCTTAATGTGTCATGCTTATATGCATGTATGAAGATGACTTGCAAACAGGACAAACAAGGAAAGACCTCAAAGATCTCTACTGGATCTTCTGTCCTTGCAGATGCCCATAGACCTGATTTTTTCACATCCAAATTTTTTGGGTAGCCAAGGCTGTCTGAGACAGCACAGGGTATATGAAGTTGTAGCACAATTACTGGAGCAAACACATTGGCCATGCTGGATGTCACAGAATTTTGTCACACACAGAGTTATCAGATTTGGGGAAGAAATCATGAATAACTTTATGAAAGACTGAAGACTACTGCAGTGTGTCCATCATTCAGGTCAGCAGTTATGGCTGTAGTGTGAGACTGGTGAGTAACGAGTTTAATTTCGTGCTTTGCCAAAGGCTTTTTAAGGGACATGAGGGAAGTTGCAAAGCCTCTGTTTAATTCTTAAAACAAGATAATGGTCTTTCCTCACTTCAGAGGTGTGCTCGGATGAAAAGTGAGGGAGGTTACTGTAGTGTGCGTGAGGTTCACATTACTTTATTCCTATATATGCTCATGTTTACATATACATACACACATATATGTAGGTACATATATTCTCGGCAATGGGCCAATGTCAAGGACCTCACACAGTGAGTTCAGGTAAACATCACAGGATCAGGTGCTTTTCTAAAATTTGCAGGTAGCACAGCTTAATTGGAAGGAGAGATGATTTTGAACCTATGAACATCTTCACAATATACTTCTTAAATCTATACAGGACAACAATGAAATGTTCTTCCTTTAGTTATTTTACTACTTTGGCACATAACACGTCAATTGTGAGCATATATAAGGGAGTTTGTTTGGGGGGTTGCATTTTGTATATTTAATGCAAGCTGCTTTGAACAACTTTACTACTTTCCTTAATTAAAATAAAATAAAGCAGAAAAGGGAAACATTAATTTTCCTGCCAGAGTTGCATTTAGCCCTAAGCACTTTGAGCGAAGCACAGCGATGCACAATATGTTACATAGTAATTCTGCCTGAGCAAAACTCCTGATATTAAAGAATAACCATGCATCCAAGAGACAGTCAGACAGAGACAGATTGACACAGCATGGTGCAGCACTTTTGTCCAGAATCTGGAAATGCCTGCTTGTGAAACTTTGGCAAGAGTAAGCCTGCACCATGTGCATCTCCTTGCAAGTTTAATTGTCTGTATACAAGCTATTAGTCTACCTTCAGGAGTTACTTTACCTAACATTTTCCTCCTCCTTTTGCAGTATTCTGGCTAAATGAATATTATTATGTCCAACATATCAAAGGCAATGCATGATAATTTGAAGATTTTGACCAAGCCTGAAGTCAGAGCTGATGAATAAGATAAAAAAACAACCAACCAACCAAATAAATAAATGTTTGGCTCTAAATCAGTACTGCTATTCCACAGGCTGAATTGCTTAAGGCAGAGGTTCCTTGAGTGTGGACCACCCTTCTACAATGCTAACGTGTTGATCTCCTGCCATCATTGCACCATAATGCAGACCTCATTCCCTTGTATTCCTCATTATTCTCTCTTCACTGTAGTAAATAATGGAGCTATGCTTGATGAGAAAGGATATAAAAAGCCCTATTTAATAAAATGTTGCAGTAAGAACCAATGGTCAATCCAATTGAAACTGCATGACAGATCTGCAGCAAAATCAGAGATCTTTCAATTTGTATGCTGATTACCTAGTTAGAAGCAACAATCAAAATAATACTATACAGATAAATCAAGACACCTACAAAGAAAAGGCATTAACTGAAAAAGGCACAATATATTTCATGTCTCCACCTTGCATTTCAGTGCCACAGCACAATGAATCACCATGAATAACATGGTGACGGCTTCTTTTGAAGGCATATCTATCTATCTGCTAAAAAGGATGAGCACACCATATTATGTCCTGTGTGAGTCTATTCAGAGAGTTTAACTGCATTACAAACTGTACAGACTATACACATCACTTGCATGTGTTGTCTACATTATTACCATCAGGAAGGGTAGTCCCAAGATACCACAAACACATTTTTTCTTAGTGTCTTCCTTTTGGAATTACAGAGTTTGCTTGGATATTTGCTTTGGGCTTGGTTTCATAGAAATCATAGTTTAGGTAGGCACAATGTTCATTCTTAAGTACCTATAAGCTACACAAAGCTGCATGTAGGCTTCTCTGGGCTTACACAAGGCACTGCCAGCAGAAATAAGAAAAACATGAAACTGCATAGTTCTGCCATTAACGTAGGACCCAACAGAGCTGTAATGTGAACCATTTTGTTCTCTGTACGTGTGCTTCTGCCCTGTCAAGTTTTAGTCAAAGTTGCCTGGAAGACAATCTACACCAATACACAGTGGAGCAACCCACGTCCAAGGATGTGGTTAAACTTCCACTTGCTGCCTGGTGCTTCCTTTCAAAGGGGAGCCCTACGAGGAAATGTGTACTGCTCTGAAAGCAAACACACTGTCTGCCTGCTGGTGAGGCATCTCTTCTCAAACTGGAAGATGTTCCTTGTGAGCAGCTGGGGCTGGTCACCTCTCAAGAACTAAGGGAAGGCTCTCATTCCTGCTTCGTGGGCTCAGGTGAGGACACAGAGACACACAGGCTGCTCTGATACCCATTTGCTCTGATTTCTACTGTGTTGGGTGCCATACAATCTCTCATGGTCTGGATCATTACAAAGATAGTCAAAAAAAGCATAAATTTTATTGCTTCTGCAAACATAGTTGTCCTCACATTTAAATGTTTTGGAAATAGTTGATCTGTACTGTCAAACTTGAGGATTTTTCTCTAAAAAAGATGAAGGAGACTAACACTTAAAAAGAGCATTTTTATGAACTGAAACATGATGAAATTTATCAAAACACAGCTATTTTGGAATATTTCACTAAAAGTTGTTTCCTTCCCTGGAAATTTTCTGTAACACTTTTAAAAAGCTGTGCAACAAATTCTCCAAAGACATTAGAATAAAACCAATTAGGTTTTAAACAGAAAAAATTCAGGACAACTTTAAAATTTTAGATCGAGCTTTCATTTTTCATGCAGGTCTCCCCTACACTCCCTCTCATGAGAAAAAGGCAGGATGCAACTGCAGAAAAAGCTTACATTACTGAATTTTCTACTTGGTTTGCCTACACATCATTACCTACTCACCATCCACATTACCTAAGGTTCTTTAAATTGCTGCTCCATACTGTGATAATCAGATATATTAAGAACTTTTTATTTTTAACGTTTTTAAACAAAAAAATCGCTGTACCAGGTGCAGGTGCCCAGGCGCTGGCAGTGGGGGCTGCAGGGCGGCCACTGTGAGGAGAGGCTGGGGCTGCCCCGTGCTGGACACAGCCAGTTTCAGCTGGCTCCAACCCATCTGTTGCAGGGCAGGCCCCAGCCCCACAGCCTGGTGGAGCATCTTGGGGAAATATATTTATGAAAGGACAAAAATTGCTGCACAAAAGTGAGGAATGAAGAAAAAAAAGTGAAAGAAACAGCTCATGGTGCACCACAGTGAGAGAAGGAGGAGCATGAGGTGCTGCAAGCACCAGAGCAGAGATTTCCCAGCAGCCAGTGGAGAGGACTGTGGTGCAGCAGGCTGTGGACCATGTTGGAGCAGGTATCTACACAACAGCCTGGGAAGGCCCCACACAGAAACAAGTTTATCCTGAAGGAGTGTTGCCTGTGGAAGGGCCCATGCTGAAGCAGGGAAGAAGCATGAGGAGGAAGGAGTGGCAGAGAGAAGCTGACATGGACTGGCCACAATCCCCATTCCTCATCTCCCCATGCCACCTGAGTGGGGGAGGAAGAGGAGTCGGGTATGAAGTTGAGCCTCAGAAGGAGTACAGGGGGAAGGTGGTGTTTTCATTTATCTCTGTTTCTCATTATCCAGACCTATTTTTAGTTGGCAGTAAATTAGATTCATTTTCCCCAAGTTGAGTCTTTTTTGCCCATGATGGCAATTGTAAGTGACCCCCCATCTTTAACTCACCCCACAGCTGTTTCACCTTATTTTATACCAGGTCATGCTCAGGAGAGGGAGTGAGAGAGTAGCTGGGTGGGCTTCTGGCAGCTGGACAGAGTCCACCCACCACAAGCACTGAAATCAGAAATATGCATTGCTCTAGAAACTAAGGAAATGGACATTGCATCAAATATTTTGTTAACTAAATAAAAAGCACTGCTTTACATCATCAGTACAAATATACATCACAACTGTAGAGGTTTGTAATTATAGCTATTACAGAAGAGGATAACAGGTGAATGATTATCTGTCTTTTATGACAATATATTTTAAAATTGTTAAAAAAAATACACTATTCCTTGTTATTTCTGCAGGCTGAAAACAGTGAAAGCCTCCCCCTCCTTCAGGTTATCTGCAAGATTTTGATAGCAGAGTAGGGAAATGGATTCCAACATTCTGCTTAGATGACTAATTTTGGTATTGGAAGAGGCACGTTTAACCCCTGTAGTATATCAGTGGCAAGTGAAAGAAGAACACCATAGGCAGTGAGGTGAGAAAAGGGCCATTTTGTGTGACTACACAATCTAGTCCACACTAACACACAGGGAAATAAAATCAACTCTCCAGACTAAGCCTTAGTTACAGCGATGTAAACATGGAATAATTTAAACTAATGCCTTAGTGATTCAAAAGATAATCTGCTTCATATAAATGTTAAATCACTAACCCCTCCACCAAACCAGATCTCAGGTTTTACAAGAAGATGATATATAAATACGTTCTTATTAATCTACATAAATCACTGTCGTCTTGCTGAAAATAAGGATCTTTTAGCTCTCAATTCAGATTTATGCTTACTTCTTGGGCAAAGATCTTACTTTTTTTCCCCCTCCCTCAACAGCATATGCCACTCATATCTTATTACAGCAATACATCTATCCAGTATCTTTTATTCTTGCAATTTACTAATCTCTTTTCTTCATTTAATGTTGCCATTATCAGTGCAACATCACTTTTTGTTTTATTCTTGTTTTAATAGAAAAGAAAGCCACATAAAAGTCTCCAGAAAAAGTCTCCAGCTGATGCAAGATTTTTATAATCCTGATTTGTCCAGAACCCTTTGATGTGTGAGGAAAATGTGTGAGGAAGACCAAGTGAGTTTTAGAACATTCACTTGAAAACTTTCCATGAGCATTCTCATTAATATTTTTGTCTAGCCTAGCGTTGTGTGTGCAATAAACAGGGAACAGATTCTCCTGGCTTCTTAGTTTACCCTCTCACACCATGAATAACATTTTTAAGAGATGCTTGTCACAAACCAGTAAGGGTCAAAGATGTAGCTTCAGGCAGCAAAGTGTTGAGCAGGAAACCCCCCATTTATGTCTAGGTGGACAACAGGGTACTCTGACATCTGATTTTGCCTACTACTAAATATCCCAATAATTTGACTGAGAGGATCTACAACCTTTTGCTAAAAAGCAAATGAAAACATGAAAACCACAAAAACATCATTTTGAAACCAACCTAGAGAATAGTCAGTCAGGTGCCTGCATCTATTGATTCTGTAGGTTTAAGGAAGGTTTGGTTGACCCTTATTTCCCTTTACTTGGACACATCTTTTATTTTATTCCACTCATATTCTACACAATTTGTCTGTAAGAGTGTCCTTCAGTTGAAGAGAACAGCTGCTAGCACGGTAATCACAGTGTCCCCTTCTGTGTCAGAAACAGTAGCTAGGAACCCTGTTCCCAATTGTTATTTTTCTGTTCATGACACATCACAGCTGCATGAATAAGACCACTTAAATTTAAGCATGAAAACATTAATTTAAAATGTTTTGTTTGGTGGAATTCTATTATCTAATATCCAATACAGTTTTGGTCTGTTCACAGATTTCAGTGTCTCGGAAAAAAATTTCAAGCACATCAGCTTTGTCTGAATTCCCTTGGAGCATGGGTGCAGGTGCCATACCTATGTGACCAGGAGCTGTGCAGTCCCCCAGCCCACAATTCCATGGACATATCCCTGGATTCTTAATGGCACGCTACCTGGAAATTCAAGTGCAACATCTTTTTATTTTCAAAATAACCTATTTGAAGACAATTAAACTTACTTCTTATGACCCTTTAACATGAGGGAAAATTCTTGAAAGCAAAAACCATATTATTTCACCCTTGGGGGATAGGGAGAAAAATGTTCATGTTGTATTCAGAAAACTGGCACTGCTAAGGAAAAAAAAATATATATAGTGGTTGACTTCCTGATATCTAAACTCTAATAGAATTTGGAATTAAAATCAGTAAAATAGAAAATGTGCCATTAACTTAACATTACAGCAATACTCTTCTGAACTACAGTTTTAAATACCAGAGTTCGATTTCCAGGTCTCTGTGCTACTTGCAATGACAGGTCTCCTCTTCCATTCTCATGCCCAATGCAGTAGGGCACACAGGGTGCCTTTCAGACTAGATGGTTTTCTTACTGCTTCAAAACTAAAACACAAGTAAGCATAGAACGTGTCCAAGATTTGAATTTCCAAGTACTTCCTTCCAATAGTCTTAAACCAAATCTCATCTGCAGCGGTATCTTCCATATATTTTCAGTTTCAAAACCTTAAATTCAGAAGCTATTGCAAATCTACATTCTATATTAGGTCTTTAAGCCCGCCCTTGCTTGACTAGTGCTTGACTACTGCTACCTTCAGATTTGAAATCTAAAGAAAAGGAAAATACAGTTGAAGAGATTTGAAAGTGAGAGCATTAGTGGTCAGGTTCCCCAGGTGCCTTCACTGATTTTTCCATACAGAGTCTCTTTCCCTGGACTTCTTCTGAATCTCAGCAAACTGGCAGAAGAGAATCAATGGAAATGTCTGCCCTTCTGTGAGGATAATTTCCCCTTCCTCAGCATAGACAGAAACACTTATGGGCACCATCAGATGTAATTTGTATCCATTTATGTCGGTAGCGCTTCCCAAATATATCAAGTGTGCAACTCCTGCAAAAGTTACCATCCACACTTTACAGAGGAATGGCTTGTAAAGAAACAGCATGACCTGTTAATAAACAAAAATGCTTTCAGCACAGTCACATCCCCATCCTCCACCAGTGTCTGACAAACTCATCCCGCAGGTTGGTTTTTTTTAAATTGGGAATAATGACCGTAACCTCGAGATTTTTTTCCCAAATAATTTATCATTCTATTATTTGCTGTTAACAGCATGAGCATCTAAGTGAATGAAAAATACCTGAATCAGAAGGTTTAATGTGGTAAAAAGCCAGTATGACTGTTCAGTTACTTTTCTGAAAAATCACATATTGGTCGTACAGGAGCCTGGCTTGTGAAGACCGGAATGTCATTGCATGAAACAGAGAAGACTGAAGCATTTAATGAACTAACTAAACTGCAAGTCTGCACGAGAGTTTGGGGGAGACTGCTAATTATTCATCTATAAATTAAAAGTGGAAATTTTAAATTTCCTTATTGGCAGTCTAATTCATCTCAGAATCCCATCACTAGACAATGATCATTAGTCCAGTTTCCACCTTTTACTGATTTGGTTTTTAAAATGCAAATGCTCACTGAAAGGGCTTATCTAAAAACTGAGTGCTCATGTTGAAAAGAGTTAGGACCACAATTCATGTGCTCATTGCTGGAGCTCCTGTGTCAGGCTTGGGCACTACCTGTGCTGTGTGTGCGGGGCAGTGAGCTGAGTGAGGCAAGGCACCGTGAGGGTTTTAGCACCCTCCCTGACTTTTGTGGCCCATGCTATCTGGCAGCATCTCAAGAGAAGGCACACACTGCTCTTTCTGCCTCTCTAACTAAAAGTGAGTATGTGTGTGTGTGCTCACACATAGAAACAAATGCTTGCTTCTGCTCACATGTAACAGCATTCCTGTATAAGACCACACACAGGAGACATGAGATCCTAGGAGAACAAGAGAAATCAGAAGTGAATCTCAGTATCTTATATAAATGTATATCTGTTCTTGCTTATCAAAGCACCTAGGTACCCACAAACCCCCATGCTTGCTCAGATCAGACACTGAGGGGTTTCATAGAAAGCATCTAGTGTCTGGACAGCTTTGTCCTATCTGATAATCATGAGAATGATAAGAAGCAGGTGCTCACCACACAACAGGCACGTGAGGGATCCAGCAAAGTAGTACCACAAGTAGCTTCAAGAGAGATCAAAGACTAAAGACTGAGGTGACTTCATAACCCTAGGAAAGGGAGTTCCCTATGTTAGAAAGCATTTCCCTCTTCCAACAGCACCTAATCCCAGAGCACGCTAAAACCAAGGCGAAGCTCCTACTCATTTTCCTCCAGAGTGCACCCAAACTCTACTGTGTTCTTATAAGGCAACATTGCATTACAAGACACAGTGCTAGTACTGACATGAATATAGTGAGAAGCCTGAAAATTGTCTTCCACGAGGCTCCACCAAGGTCTGAGCTGAACCAAAAATCTACAGGATTTCAGAAGGTGGCCATGGAGCTGCCTTCCCATACAGTCCCTGCAGGAAACCTGAAGTAACACCCAAAAGACTGCACACTACTACTACATATTATTGCTGAAAAGTGTTGTATTCCATACAACTTCTCTACTATATAACACACAAAACCCCCACATTGTATTCAAGTAGGTTTGCAGGTATTTCTAGCTCACATTTTTTTTTGTCTGCTTCATCACCCTGCCGAACCCACTTTGACAGCTAGTGTGAACACTAAGATAGGGGTTCACTTTTGCGTCCTGCTATAAAAACAAGTTCTTAAGACAGTCCTCAGTTCCGTGAAGTCCTCATCCTTTTGCTTTATAAGTGCTGCTAGAATGGAAATTATTCTAATAACTGAGCCCTCCCGTCAGCAGTGTTGAAGAGAAACACTGTATTAAAATTGGTTACAAAAACCTTGCAGATAAGTGTCCCCTCAGAAGAGGTTATTAACTTGATCTATTTTAGGAATCCAACATTTAGATCAAGTAAACTTATCAAGCTTGTTAATATCTCTTTGGCTGTAGATCTGATTTAACAGGCTCTTACTGGAAGTTAGTCTCGCTGCTAATTCCAGATCTTCTCCTCTATCAACCTCAAAAGCCCCAACTCATGCTCATCAACTAGTAACCCAGTATGCTTTACAAAGGAACTGTGAAACAATATAGAATCATAGAATCATAGAATCATAGAATGGCAAGGGTTGGAAGGGATCCTGAGGATCATAAAGCTCCAACCCCCCTGCCACAGGCAGAGCCACCAACCTCCAGGTCTGGATCTACACAAGGTTGCCCATGGCCCCATCCAATCTGGCCTTGAACACTTCCAGGGATGGGGCATCCACCCCGCTCTGGGCAGCCTGTTCCAGGACCTCACCACTCTTTCCGTAAAAAACTTCCCCCTAATATTCAATATATGCAAACAAAATGGTACAATCCATGCACTCAAAAAAGTAAAAAAAAAAAGATTAAATAAAAAGGCCTGTTCAGCTTGTCTCAGCATGTTTTTGAAGTAAGCCAGTCTTGTCAAATCCATGGCTTGAAGTGTGGCCACAGAAAGAGCCAAGTCAGCACAACCGGGCACACTTCGGGCAGGGAGTGGGAAAGAACAAGTGTCTGTGGGCAGGATGTGAACCTCTTCAGACAGTTCTGCTAAAGGAATAATGAAACAGTGCCACAACTTCAGCTAAAATATGGGGGAGATAAACGCTTAGAAGGCATTTTAGAGCAAGAGCACAAATTAATTGTTTAATTGTAAGGTATAATTTAAGCTTTTACTTAGTCTATCAAGATGTATACAAGCTACATATTTATGAGAAAAATACCACTGACTCCATATAATCAATAAAATCAAGAGTCCCTACGAGATTCGGCTACTTAGCCTGCCAGTCTTCATGGCATTACAGTATTACTGCTCTTGGTTTAAGATGTTTTCTCCTTTCAGCTGCTACTAAGCCTGCATAAATGGGAAGAAGCCAAACGATTGCACTGAGGAAACAGTGAGGCTGAATAGATACAAAATGCTGTCAAACACACAGAGTGAAGAGAAAAAAATACGCCTATAATTTCTTTTACTTCTTGCATATTCTATCAGCAGTTGGGCAGGGGGAAGGATGCAAGAATGATTGTTGAGATGACAATACCCCACTTAAAGAAATACTGATAACATTTAGAGGACTGAAAAGGCACAAAGAAAACTGAGAATTTAAAAAAATCCCCTCTGTATGGAATAGCCTCTGAATTCAGTGCCCTCTCCTAGCCACGCAGTGGAAGTGAACGGCGAGCAATGTGAGGCTTGAGGGTGTTGAACCCAGGAGAGAGCCAGCCCAAAGAAAGGTTTTCTAAGAACAAGTACCTCCCAGGAAAACCCTGATTCCCTCAAAACCAAGAATATCTGAATCGTGCTCACTCCTCAGAGCAATGCCAAGCTCACTGCCCCCTCCAAACCTGCAAGTAAGATTTCTACAGGAGTTGCACTACCTCCATTCGCGTTTCCTTGTCATCACGTAGAGGAGAAGCCACAGTGAGTGAGTTACGGTGGCTGTGTGCTGAATTAACATCTGATCATTGATGCCTGCTTCCCTTTCTGATCCTCTGTATTCAAAGCGCAGGACTCCACCGGGGTCCTGGCAGCAGGGGTGAGGTGCTAGAGACAGGAACGCTGCTCTCCGGCTGTGCAGCACGAGTAGCGCTGTACGCTGGCTCCCCTAAGCCACATGCTCACCAGCTATGCCATCATCTGCACTGTGTTACAGGATTATTTATCTCGACGTGCTTGGCCTGCCCTTGCCCCTCCTCTCTCCGTGGGTGAAGCACATGAGGTCTGGAAGTGCTCGTCCTTTTCATGAACTGCTGTGAGATTTCTGCCCGCAGGAACAGTACCTGGATCTGACAAGCGAAAAAGCAGCCTGATATCTTCTGGCCTGTATTATTAAATGGTGGGTTGCCCTTATCATGATCCCAGTTAAGCCAGTAAGTGGTTTGCCATCAGCTTCAGCAGAAGCGTGTTCAAGCCCTAGACACCAAGGATTTGATGATGGCAGGTCACCTAGAAAATGAACTGAAATTTTTAAAGGACGTTGTTGCTCTTGTATCAAAAGACACAGTGGTAAGAACTAGGAGGACACACAACACACGACTGATTTTGCAACATAGTACTCTACAGATCAGCTACAAGTTGGACCTGATAACAGAGAATGCATTTCTCAGAAATCGCATGGTAATGGGTGACCCTTAAGTGATTTTCTGCTTTGGATCTCTTTCTCATTTTCTTTCGATGGGCAGTGGTCACCTTTAAATTCTGCAAGTAATTATTACTACCACAAACACTGCAGTAACATGAATTGCACAGTTTGTCTTGAGATGTTAGTAGTGACTATGATGCAGTTTCACTTTCCTTCAGTAAATTAAATCTATGAACTACTGTGTGGCTTTCTCTATATATCACTGAATGTTCTAGTGTGCAGATTGTCCGACAGTAACAGACTTGTTACCCTATTTGTACCTTGGTAATGTACTGCTAAGAGGAATTAATAGCTTGATAAGCAGAACTACTTTGCTGCTTTTTGTACGCTTTACTGGCATTCACACTCTCCTGTATGATTTTCAGGTTTTAATATCAAGTTTTCAAGCGCATCTGTAAAAGACAATTAAATTATATGACAGATATAATTGGTATTGGACCAATCCATGCAAATCTTTCATTGTTGAA
This sequence comes from Laterallus jamaicensis coturniculus, assembly GCA_022605575.1. Lineage (NCBI taxonomy): Eukaryota > Metazoa > Chordata > Aves > Gruiformes > Rallidae > Laterallus > Laterallus jamaicensis. Next base: position 92,091,467 of record JAKCOX010000001.1, read on the forward strand.
GGTATGAATATTTTATATTACACAATGAGAAACTAAAAACAATTCGATTTAGCTATGGGGTCTCCAGTCAAGGATGTGTAGCTTTGTACATGCTCCAGCCCTTTGCACTGACCTTGGGCAGAATCTTTGAAATATATATAAAAAGAAAAAGTGTTTTGCTTGTGGTATTCAAAGGAAATGAAGCTGGCACTCACAGACCCTGTGCTACAGTAAACTCTTATCAGGACACAGAACTTCCTCTTAAAATGAGTGTAAAAAGCCAGCTAATTTTCCTTTACTACTCTAGAATAATTTATTAGGATTTTATATTGATAGTGACTAGGACACATGGAAACGTGAGTCCCATATTCTTTCCTTTGTGTTCACCCATAGCTCCCTTCATATTCACATCAGAGACACCAATCTAGTCTCACTCATACTACACTCATGCAAACTTAAATGTACAGAAGTCCAGTAATTCTTGATTTTCCCTGATGTACTTCAGCTCAAACTGAAGTCTTTGTCCCCCAAAATAGAACCAAATTATTGACTACTTACTTACTGCAATGATGATGAAGCTAAGAGTATAAAATTAAGTATCTAAGAACAAAAAAATCCAAGCATATAGATCAAAAAGTTTTCAGAAAAATATGTCTGAGTTTTCTAACATATATTTTATAACATATATTTCTGGCAATAATAAAAGGCATCAAATAAGGGAAATTTATGGAGCATAACTAATATGACATAATCAATGCTACAGAGTTGTATGATGTCTAGGTATATAATTAAGAAACTTATTAAATAAATCAAAAATGGAACACTGTATGCTCTGTGCTATGGTCATTCCCCTTTCACTGTATTTGTTAAATTAAGAACTGTGTATATGGCTCTCAACATAATGTGTGGAATGTTTTTATTTATGCCCTTCAGCAAGCTTATAACTCCAATTATGTTGATTATCTTTCCTATTAATTTCAAATTATTTTATTATTTTTGAAAAGCTGATGCCAAATCAGTTCTCCTTTAGTGGCAAATTGTGAACGAGATGTAAAACTGGCAGAAAATCAGTAATGCGATTTTTTTTAAAATAAAATTGCAAAATAGTAGGTGGACTACAAAAAGCAGTGACTCCACAGTCATTTCTTTATGTTTATTCTCTAAAAGATGCATTCAGAAAGCTGCTTGATACTTGAAATTTGATCAGCTAAGCTACATAACAGTTCTGTGCCTGAATTACAGGGCATGTAATTTGGCCTCTACATTCAGTATATGCCACTTTCCTTCAGCTTTTGCTTAATGTACATAAACGAAATCTGCAGAAACGTCTTCACTTTCCCCTGTCTCTTTATGAGGTATTTACAACGAAATAACTTCCATGAAACATATTAAGCAGATCTAATTATGCAATTATTAGAACAAAATAGCCTTTATTCTGTGGGGGTTTTGCAAAAGCAAAGGATAATTTCAGGCAGAGTGCTGCTGTTCAATATGCTCATGTGCTGAAGTACCTTCACCTGCCTTCTTGTATTTTAAAACACCATGTTTCATTACAAAAAGGATGCCAGTAGCCACCAACTTTGCTAAAAACACAGATTTTAAACACCTAGGAGGCATTTTTTAACTGCTTTCACGTTTCAGAATATACGATTTAAAGCATACTGCACTGGGCACTACATAGTCATGTTGATCACTTGTTGCTAAATAAAAAGGATGTAGGGCTGTCTCAGATGACAGGGAAACATGACAGATATGGATCCATGAACTAATTATGAGCAAATGCACGAGCTGATATTAATGCATGCCTGTGAAATAACCACACTGGTACTACAGAAATCAAACCTTCAAACTTCTCCAGAGAAGTCAAAAAGCAACAGTAATTACAACTTGTGAACTGATGACAGCCAGCCTGTACCTTTGTTCTTATTTCATACAGACCTCACTTTTTTTTTTCCTTTTTTGGCTTTCTTCCTGCATAAACTTTTAATAAGAGAGGTATTTTATTTGAACATCACTAGTCTATACTGAAAAATACAAATTTATTGATATTTTTGGCTAGCCATATCCAAAACCAGAAGGGCTAAGAATACTCCAGGGGGAGAAACCTCCCCCCCCAACCAAACAATAGACCTCTGCTGTTCAAAAGTTTAAGATATGGGAGGGAAAAAAATACATTGAGAGAATACTTCCCATATCCAAAGATTTCGAGCCCTCTGAACAGTGTTCACTTGCTGCAAAGTTGCCAGTTCCAAACCGAGGATTAAATGGATCTTACTAAAGGAGACCCAGTAACCCAGTGATTCACCAGACCTCTCCTTAAAGGCAGGTTTCTCTAAAAAATTCCTAGATCAAATCTTAACCCTTACTGTACAATTAATGTCCGCTAACTGAAAGAAGTGCATACTGCGCGTGGGATCACGGCACTTCTTTAAAGCTCATTCATTAAAGGGTATTTCTCTTCGACAGCATTCTCTCGCTGTGCAGCAGATACGTGGGGTTTTTTGCTCTTATCTTACATAGTGCACTTGATAAGGGGTACTACTGAATCTTCTTCTGCACGCTGCATTACAAAGAAAACTGTCTTTTTGTAAGGCATTTTCTCTGCACTGCTTTCACATAAAATAAAGGCTCTTGTAACTGGATGGATCTGACTGTATTAATGCTCAAATGAAAACTGAAATCCTTCTACTTTATCTGAACTACAAATCCCCGAAAAGATCCTTGCCTTTCCAATTGTGTTCGTTGTAATAAAGGTTAATATTGAACTGAACTTATCGTATTCTAGCATCACATGCTAAGTTCCAAATCTCCATGTGTGATCTATTTTCTCTTTTATTGTTGAAATGAAAGCATAGGACAAAATGTTGGCAATATTATTAAAAACAACAGAGCAAAAAGCATTTTACTTAAAGACAGTTCAAACCTATTGCTTTCATGAGGAGAAAAAAAAAACATGGTGCAAAGTACTGGGGGCAGGGAAGGGAAGAGCATCTGTTGAAAATTAACTACTTCAATGTTAATTAACACATAATTTTCTACCTGATGCGATGGTGTTGTACAAAGTATAAATTGAAGGCACGAGAGTAAGAAATGAGTCATCTTTGACTTACCGTTTCAAAGACTATTGCTGTATTGCAGTCAGCATCCAAACACAGAGCATGAAGCTTCTCACAAATCAGAAAAAATATGCAATCAATGAACAAATCAAATTCATTGTAAAAATAAAGGCCAGAGATTAGAGTATGTATCCACGGGTCTGGTTAGTCACAGCTTTGACTAGCCTGCTACAGAGCTCTGCAAAACAAGTATACTGCAGCAGTGTGGCAAGCATAGGATTGCAATGCATGTCCCATATATTCAAGCATAATAGAAAACATGGTCTGGAGCTTATTCCATGTGGAAGTGGGGTTTGTTTTATGCAGGCAGAAAAAAGAGGGTTTTTTTTCCCACATAATAGAATTAGAAATGAAGATTTTTCTTGATTATTGTACACAATAATTCCCCAGGATATCAATTACATAAAGCAGGTGCCTCTGTCTCCTGTTTCCCAGATAAATGCCTGTAATCTCATTTCACAAATGATCCTATTTAGACAGGAGCCACCTATTGTGATGATATCATTTGCTCTAGTATCCATAAATGGGCAACTTCCTACCAAACGTCACGACCACTGACGACACAAATCTTTATAATATTGAGTGGGCAGGGTGGTTGATGGGGTCCCATCAATCTACAGCAGCTACTGATGATGTGAGATCATGAATCCTGTATAATCATCTAAAAGGCTGAAAATGAAGAGAAGCATTAAACCTGGCTGGTGGAGCTAATTAAAAAAAAACACAACCTAAAACTGGAAAGAAAAAAAAATAAAAAATCCCAGGGAGGTAGTAAAGGCAAATGAAACATAACCACATAGCAGTGCACCTTTTCAAATGCCTTCTGCACTCACAAGGATACTGGTAGATAGGAATAAAATCACTCTCAGTTAAGAAGTGTAGCTGTCAGGGTCTTTTTAACAAATAACAAAGAATGTATATCCCCTTTCCTTGCAAATGCAAAATATACATTGACAGCAAAAAGGACCAATGCTTCAAACGATGCACAAATTAGCCCACTCTTACTGAATATTTTTAGAATTAGCAACTGCTTGTCACAGTAGCTTGGAATATGAACTCTGTAACAAAATATCCTTAGACTGTTTGAAATCTCGGCTGGGAGACTGGCTTGCTTCATGCTCTAGCTGCATGGATTTTGTTTCTCAGATCATTCCATTAAATATACATATTTGGGAAATGTTATGATACTCACTGTTAGATGGAATTAGTTTCCATCTGCCTGCTTTAATACATAGAGATTGGAGGAGAGTTAAAGGTGATGGAGGGTTCACTTGCTTCCCCCCACCCTTTCCCCAAGGGAATCAGTCGTGCCGAAAGCAAATTGCTTAAGAACTATATTCAATATTTTTCCTGGCAGATGCTGGTAAGAACTTCAAAGGAAGGTCCCCAGTTTCAAAAAATGACCCAAGGGCATTTTTCAACAGGATCTCCACAAATCTTGGTGCACATACTCCTGCCTTGAACAGACTGAGCTCCATCTAAACAGCTTGTTAATAAATGGACAGAACAGCACATTGTTAGGATCCATCCACTGGAGTGTCTGGACAGTGCTCACCAGAACGCTAGTCATACTGGAGTAGAAAACTTTAAAATCTGAAAGCACAAAACTCCAGAGGACTTTATATACCTTTCCACTGATGTAGTTCCATCGCAACAGAGTCCACTTCTCAAAATCCAGACCCTCCACTCTAGATGGCTATTTTTATACCCTGCGTTTACTTCACAGTATCTTTGGGGCAGAGCCCACCCTTTACTAAATTTCTGCATTATGCACAGGGAAGGTGCCCAAGGCAAGCCCTGCAAATGTTGGTAATAAAAGCAACTCTGAATTTCAGAGCTGACTAATGCCACAGTCAGGTCTTGATGGGGTTAAACCAAAATTTAAACAGCATCCATGTCTCCAAGATGTTATCAAAGCTGAAAAGACAGTGGGTTTTCTAAAATCACCCTGAAGAGAACATCACCTTCCTCAGAGTATGAAAACAATGGAGAAAACCATTTCAGAGCACCGAATGGCCATTTAGACACTAACTGGTGCTTTTCTTCTTTCTCTCTCCTGTGCCCATCTTCAAGATAACACTAGCTGACCTCCCTAGATATGCTGTGTAGGCAAAGACACAAGTGCATCTTTGACTCGGGGGATCAAAACCCCTACATTTCAGCACTGTGTGGAAGTAGAAAAGCATATACTCTGTATGTCCAGATGGCATAAATATTTCCCATGTGTTTCCATGACAAAAGATAAAGATAACATAAGAAAGTGGAAGTGTGTGTGAGTGTAACTGAGATTGATGGTCCAGAAGTTTCTCTCTTAGCTAGATAAAAGATGATGAAATGGGCATGAGTAAAATTTAAAAAAAAAAAAAAAAAAAAACCAAGACAGAAAATAGCAAAAAAGAATATTCCTCAGTGCTCCATCAAACTCAGCCTTGCCTTGGGAAACGCCAAATGTCAGATTTTCTTGATAACATACAAAGACTTTAAAGGCTGTTCCAGGACATAGTAGGCAAGCACACATTTTTCAAAACCAATATTTTTTTCAACATCTGAGTCAAAGGATGTCACCACTCATCTTTAACCTAGTTTGAGCTTACCAAGCACACAGTAGCAACCTTAGAACAAGCACAACCTTCTCATGCAGGGGAAGATGTTAAACATGATCCAGTGGAAGACGCAGTGATCATTCTGATCTTTGATTAAGGACTCAAGGTTCTATGAAGTGACTGAATGAAGCGACCATCCTTCCCAAATGGTTCCTATATGTGTAGGGAGATACCAGGAAATACCCCAAACATATTTCTTTCAGGACAGCCTCAAGAATGTCCTGAAGGATTGTACTGAAAGGACGAGTTGCTCTAATGAAAGGAAAACTGTTGTATGTGGTCTAGGGGAGACTGTCATAAACCACATCAGCTAATGTAATGCAAGCAAACAATGGACATCTAACAAATTATGTATCATACAACAAAATATTCTACCCCTCTTAATGTCTTTGCTTTACATTTGGGATCATGAAACCCCTGCTATAAAATAAATAAGTCTAGATGTCTTTAGACCAGCTCTGAAATTCCTACTGGACTTTGTTTCATCAGTCTTATTCTTTATAGCACACCTGGAAACTAAGTTTCTCGACCCATTAGGACCAGTCTATAAATGTGTATATTCCAGGCAAATAATCACACTGAATGTTTAGAATGTCTAGACCTTCCACTAGTTACAATAGAAGCCTAAATCTTAAAACACCTGTGGAATACTCCTTTCTGAAGGGGAGGAAACAGAAAGACATTAACTTTTAAAACACCTACTGACACTTTAGTAGAAAGTCTCTTTAAAGTAGAGATGGAAGGAAACATTTCAGCTAGATGAGCTTTGACTGCTGATCTCAGTAGCAGGAAACTCTGCCATCTCCAGTAAGTACCATATTAAATACTGGGGAAACACAAACCCAACAAAAATTATACTAAAAACATCGCAATGCTTTCCTTTTAAAGTGCAACCAACCAACAACCAAAACAACTGTAAGGGAATTTTGATATATCAGCCTTTTCCAGAAATAAAGTAGGAAAAGAGTTACTGCACTTTGTGTGTTTCCTTTAGTCACGTTACTAAGGTCACCCCTTGTGTGTTGATTAGCAAGGACCACTCACACTAAGACAACAAAAAGCTGTACAAGAACTTGTACCTTCCCTTTTGTCTACAGCAAATCTACAGGAAAATTAAGCAAGGGTTTTGGACATGGGAATTTCAGTCTGTTATCCTTGCAGTCAGGATCAAAAACACTAAGGGCTAAAAAGTGCATCTTCATTCTTTTATCCAGGTCTACCCATGTCTAATATTTCTTGAGGAGCTGAACCTAACTGACAGGACACGCTGGTAAGACATGACTGCAAGATGCATCACATTGATGCACTTAAGCAAAGATTCTTCCTTCAATTCCTCTGAGAATCCTCATTACTGCTTTTCCAAAAGACAACAGAAAACTCCAAAGGGGAAATTCAGCCTCATAAGGCCAAATGTAATTTGTCATAATATAATAATGATGATGATGAATTATCTGCAGTTTTTAATTACATGTCAAAATCCTATTACCCATCAAATACCTAGAAATAGTTATTGCCAATATTATAACTAAACAAATTCTTAAGAATTATAATCGCGATCAATTATTCCTTAATGGCTAAAATAATCAGGAAAAAACTCTGTTGATAAGCTCATTTCTATACCAACAGCTTCAATGCTGGTACCCCAAAGAAAACATGAATGTTCATTTTAATTTCACACTTCATTAGGAATACAGGTGTAAAAAAAATCTAGCAAATAAAAAGTGACATGTTCTGATGGGAAAACACATAATTTTCATTTACATATCAATAGTAAAATAATTGAGAGCAGAGACATTTAAATATTGGGGGAGGGGGAGCTTTGCTTTGTGTTTCAAGGTCTGGTTAGGCCAATTGTTGATTGATAAGGGACAATCGTGGTTTGCATCTAGTGACCCTCCTAAATAAATGACCATTGCTTGGGAGGTTGGAAGAAATGGATAAAAAGGTTTGTCTGATGTCATTCTGCCTCAAAACTAAGCCATTCTCTTTTCAGTGGAACTCCCCACTGCTTTGAAAGGGAGTAGTGTTGAAACATTTATGGCCCAAAGGTTTGTACAAAATACCGCTTAATAAAAGCAGCAACTAAATACCCTCTTCTGCCATAGACCTCAATACTGTAAGATGGCTGCTAGAAAGAGCTAAAGGTCAGATGGTTGGCAGGCATCACCCTCGTAGCCTGTAAATCTAATTCTTGGAGCATTACAGATCAAGATTCTCTATAAATTATAGCTACCATGAAAAAACGGTCCCCTTGGCAGACAGGTGATTTATGTAGATAGTTTCTTCCATTGAAGATCAAATCTATAAAATGGTCCTAACATTGACCAGCAAAGCAAAGGTATGGTCATAAACCTGTGACACATAAAAAGATGTCAGAAAATCTTTACATTCTGGTATTATCATGGTGGAAGATGCAGCTGTGAGCACGAGAGCTTTGTGAACAATTCTTCACTCATTTGGAGGTGAGACTGCAAAAACTTTTGGCTACCAGTCAATGCAAGTGTTGAAGAATGGCAATAATGACCTCAAAGAGAAAGACAATCCTGAAAGACCATATACCAATCATAACACAAAAAAAGTATCATTAATCCCTTCTTTTAAAGACAGTGAGATTGTTTCCAAATGCTTGCTTTTTTCTTCCTATGAAGATCTCCAGAGGATTTAGTTTTGAGTATCTTAATAGCCTACTCTTTCTTTTTTTTCCTTCAGCCCTTTTCATTGCAGGAGCATTTTCAGGACGTACTCAGGAACTTGTTATCTCAAAATACTTATTGGAAAAGGAAAATATACAGTAAACACCTGTTCTCCCTGTGGAAATGTGTAAGCTCACGGCAGTTAAGAAGTGTCTCAACTTTACACTGCTAAATTTCAACAAACTTTATAACAGGAGCATTAGTTTACTAAATTTGGATAACATTGCCTTGGAACTCGCTGGTCTGAGAATGTCGGTTTAGAGTTTCTGAGCCTTTCTTGTGATAGCAGTGACTTGTGATAAATTACAGGCTTTTATCTTTCTGTCTTTTTATTTTCTGATCTATGTTCCATTACAAACAGTTCTTTCACTTGCAATCCAGTGTCCCTTGCTGTCCCCTGCCCCCTCTCCTTGATTTTCTAAGTTCAAATAGACTAAGAAGTGATGTGAGATAACGTTTTTCTATCTGGTTTTGGATTTCACACGCACTCCGGGTATCTTTCAAGGATGACCAGTAGACTTTATCACAAAATTGAAGATGCTCCTCTAAGAAATCATTTTAGAAACCATGGGAAAAGAATATAGCAAAGAGGTAGGACTTGAAGATGACTGAGGGATGATCAGGTTCTGGCTAAATCTCACACCCACGAATCTGTTATCCCTTGACAAGTTTAGGAACCTGGTATGTCTTCAAGTAGTACAATTGTGCTGTAGGTTTATAAATGTGATTAGTAGCAGCATTTCAGAGAAGATCATTGGGGCAGGACTACAGGCTTATGATGTGTTTATGTCAGCTGCCTGCAAGGCAGGAAGCACATACACATTTTCTGAAGCTGGAACTTCCATCTTCACATTAAACTTCAGTGACTATGAACGAGAACAGTGAAGATGGCATCAGCACAGACTGGAACACCTTGGTTTGAGGCTTTAGGCCTTATGCATGGTGTAAATGCCTGCATACTTGCACAGCGCATTGTAAATAACCAAGAAGGGGTTGCTTGAATGTGCTAGGGAATTCAGACATAGGCAAAGCATCTTTTACATGTGTGTGAGAGCTGTACTGCAAAAAGCTTGCTACATTTATACTATATATTTTAGCCACAGGTACTAAAATTAAAAAGATTTTGGTAAGTACTGAAACTACCAGATTCAAGCTACTGGTTAAGCCTTATGCAGTCATAGAGTTTGAAGCCCAAAATACCCCACCTAAATTGTTAAGATCAAATTCCTGGAAATAATGGCCAATAAAACTTCCTCTACTTACCTCTGTATTGAGTTTAATTACATTTATATCTTTAAAAAATAAAGCCAAATACTTGGTAAAAAGGAATTCTTCGCTTATAACACAAGCTCAAGTTCTGCTTGAAGAGAAAAGAAGGATCTGAAATTTTAGCTCAGGGAACACAAAGAATATGACTTTGACATTTGGCTTTGTGTAATATACCAAGGAGAAAAAAATCAGGGAAAAGCAAAAGCAGATAAACAAGATTTGGGTGGAGGGGGTGAAGAGAAGTGTGTCAGCAGCTGTAGACAGCTCAGAAACTTTCTCAGGGGCCCATGAGACCAAAGGAGGCAACCAGCATGTCTAAGTGGAACCTCTGCCTCCACCGCATAGCGAGGGAAAGTATACAGTCTACAAATTTTCATTAACATTTCATGGCTATATGCTAATAATAACAATGTAACCTTGATTGTCCTGTGTGTAAACAAAATTCTGCTTCGCATAAGCTATGCTTTGTACCTCCAGCATATGACTACTACACAAACCCAGCAGTAAACTGCTGTGCTGCAACAGCTGGAGAACCGGAGCTGGGGCCTTTTCAAGTCGAAACGTATCGGGGGGCTATATATAACGTTCAGGTTCTTGTTCTGGCTGATACACAGTGATACAAAATGACAAACTTTGTTCCAGTGGTGAAACAAAGTCAAGTTCTGTAACCTCAAATGTTGCCATGAGTCAAAACAGTCGTCTTCTGGCCATATCTCATCATTGGCACTGGCACTAATCCATTTCCAGGCATCACAGCTCATAAACTCAGAACTATTATGGACTCGATAAAGTCAATCAATACATTAGTTAAGTGAGATGGAATGATTTAGCTCTTAGGGAAAAAGAATATAGGGCTCGGTATTTCTGTTGTTGTTTTTTTGAGTGCCTTGGAATAACATTAAATCTCAACACAACTGAGTTCAGACACCCATGCCTTGGCACATTCACTTGAAATAGAATCAGGTAAACAAAGACTTTTTATTTTGTTTAAATAAAATGAGAGGTCTTCAAAGCAAGGACTCCTTCTTACTGTGTGTTTTACAAAGACCTCTTGAAGGGATTTTCTTCCTCGAGGCCCTACTTCACACTGCATATGTGCAACAGCTTGGAGAATTTATTAGGTTTTGTCCCCTATAAATTTGAAAAGTCAGACTTTAAAGTATCAGCACATTACTGGTGAGTTTTTAAAGGTGCAAAAAACCCATAGTCCCTAAATGGCTTTTCCCCAGTGCCAAATCGGAGCTAGATATAAAAACTTGATACAGTGTTAGGGGAGGAAATGTGGTCTGCTGGATCCCACAATATGCATTAAAAACACATTTTGAAACAAATTCTCTTCAATCTTACATGTTAACTTAAAGCAATAAAGAGGAACAGTTGCATGTATTTGCACACATCAAAATAATCAATAATGTATGTTGACTTACCACAATCTTTATGAGACCCATTGTATCAGTGACTCTGTTTTTTATTTTAGAAAGTAAATTGAATTATCTTTAATGTTTCCTTTTTTGGAAAGAAAAAAAAATGCACATCATGGGACAGGGAAACTGCATTTTTGTAATGAAACAAACCCCAGAATACTTTAATGAAATTATATATAACACTCAAAATCACAGTATTCAACACTCGAATGTACAACAAATTAATATAATAGCAGTTAGATCTTCTGCCTCCTCTACCAGCCTGCATTTTCATTTTAAAGAACCTTGCTCCCACCCCAAAATAAAGTTCGCAAGATGATATGTGCTACAACTTTTAATCCATGTTTTCTGGCTTGAATAAATCCAGAGGCTTCTAGCATAAGCTGTGGCAGTTACAATGTGCAGTGAAAAGACTGTTTAGCATGACTACTAAAAATAGTGAAGCTATTTCTGACATCACAAACAACGTAGTAGAAAAATACTTTCAGTTAGATGATTTTTATTAAGTTTCATGTTTCATGCAGAAAGACAATGCGTGCAAGGCGACTCATTAACAGCAGTGAGCAAAAAGAAGTAAAATCTTCTAGCAATAGCTCAGAAAAGCATCTTACAGTACATCTGCCAACCGGCTCTTCTTTAAGCATGGCTGAGGGCCAGAGAATGAAAAGACAAAAATGCGGGTATCACTGATAGATTATTTAACCCTGCCAGCATGGAAAGACAGAGCATCAGCAATAACATTAATATTCACAGTGGCAACCTTTGATGCTTTCATAATTTAGACCTGACCTCAGTGAAAAACTTGGCAAAAGACTGTTGTGCTCCTGTGATTCTAGTCTTTTATACAAAGAGCAATAACCCCCCTGCATCAACCCTTCGTCGTGATTGCCAGGTAAGAACCTACAAATGTTTGATAACTAGGATTTTTCAGGCTAGAACTGAAGCACACTGGCAAAGCTGATATGTGTAGAAGTCACTATGGTTACTGCCTACACTTGCTTTGCCTCCAATAAAATCTTTCATTTCCATAAGCATTAAAATTCACCAAATGCACCAAAATTACTCAGACAAAAAAAACCCCAACTCTATGGTTCATAAGCCTTTTAGCTGTGTTGCTTTTATCTTTTAAGTTTAAACTCTTAGCTCAGGCATCTTTGTATAAGGGCAATTACTGCAGGAGAAACCTTGCAGTGGAAACGCTTCATTAGACCCCAGCTTCAGCAGCGTGTGTGGAACAGCACTCAGCTCTTGGCCAGTACAAAGCCGAAACCCAGAAGACTCTGTACCGGATGCCAGACAAGAAGCAGTAGCTGGGGATTTAGCGAGACAAATTCAGAAGAATAAATACACTTAGCATTATTGTAAATCTTCCCACTTCTAAGATTAAAAGTTTGTCTTCCCTGATTGGATTTCCTGTCTGTTGTAATACAAAATAGTTATATGTAAACCTATGTTTTGGGGGGTTGTCCTACAGTAATTAGCATGATTTTTCCTTTCATATCAAAGTTTGCAATATTTCCTGAATTCACTGTCATTTGGTATACCATAAAACTGTTCTTCAAAACTGCATTTAGTCGCCATGTCCTTGACAGTCACTAAAAAGCATTTCTTACTTTTATTCTTTTACTGCAGGTAGCTTTCTACTTAAGTTTCTCTCAGCATGGCAGGTGATTTTGCTCCCTGCTGTTGCTTAGTATTTTGAAAATTTGCCTGAATTCCCATCACCGTTCCTCCTACACCTAAGTAACCTATTTCACCTCAATACTTCCTTACAGCTAATTGCCTTTAGTCACCAGGTCACTTAAAAGACAGAGGTAGATCAATGCTCTCTTCACCAGTTTTCCCTTCCTTTTCCCTGAACCTGATTTTGCTGACAATCCCTTTAGGCGGAAGTTCTTAATATTACTCTTAACACCCTCCACAGGTGCCTTTGAGATGGTTTCACTGGGAACCTTTCCCCCCTTTTTTCAGGAAGGGCATAGTGGTCCCCAGGAGTGGGACATGCAAGTAGAATACTTCAAACCTTCAGCAAGAATTACATGGAACTGTAGGTGTGTTTGTAAAGAAGCAATGCTGTCAGAGCTTACTCCTGCCTCTGAGGCTGGACGTATAGTCCTCCCTCTTCTAACACTGCTAGCCTCAACAACAACCCTGAAAATCACAAACGGAGCTTTCCCAAAATCATATATACTTTCTTAAAAGATAGCTGTGCATATTTAACTTGAGATTGACTTTTTTAGTAGGTAGGTTGTATTCAGATCAGGTTTCCAACCCTTTAACAACTAAGAATACTGTCCATCGCACCCTTACTTTCTTAATCCAACTGAAAACCAAAGCTTTGCCTGTTATCCCTCCTTTTCAGAATAACTGACTTTGAAATAACAAATCAGCAGTGGTGACTTTTCATGTACAATTTCCATTTATGGCAGCTAGATACGTTAAAGAGGGAGGAAAGCACTTCCTGGATGTTGGAAGGGCTCAGCTGTTGGTTTAAAATATTTGAATCCACTGCCTGAAATCTCCAGTCTTCAAGGACAAACATGTCACAAGGGCGACTACTTTATGCGTTCAACGGAAGTCATCAATACCTCTGCAAGTCATAGAGAGTGGTATGAATAGTATCGAACAAGTCTCTGTTCAGAATTTTTCAATATAAGTGAGAATGTGAAAAAGGTTTTCCTTCTGAAGAAGTCTTACTAAATGCACTTGTGTCCAGGTTTCGGCAAAAATAGAATAGTAGTTTAGTGGAAGCTTATAAAAGCTGGGCAACTGTGGAAAGAGTCTGCAACAAAAGGCTGATACTTACTGGTAGAGTGCTACTCTGACTTTTAAGCTGTTTTCAGTTAGTCTTGCCTACTCACTTGTGCTCCTGTCTTCTTTCCTGGGACAAATGCCAAAAAAATAAAGTGACCTCCGTATACTAACTATTAAGCATGTTATATCATGCTACTTAAAATATGTTACAAGCTGGTTGGCACAGAAACACATTTTCTTCTGCTTGGAAACACATATACCTAGCACAATGAAAATTCACAGCCCCAGCTTCTTGGGAAGGTATCAGTCAGCCCTAAATATGGTTTCTTATAGGGGTTCAGCACCAACACTACAAGATACAAAAGAGAATCTTAATCCATAAACAAAGTCATTTATAATGGAACGATATTTAAGACAAATATAGACCTATTTCACATTAAATTCATCAAAGTTGGGGATTAAATGATCTGTAAAGCTATGAATTATGCTTTAGAAACCATTCCAAGTAAAGCTACAAGCACACAGAACATGTGCCCCCATTCTACCTAAAGCACAGACAAATATAGTGCAGATTCACAATCACAGCAATTGAGTACATGGCATAAAGAAAACAGAGCTATAAAAAAGCCATTACCATATAGAACACAGCTGGCAGACAGATTTAAGGACGCAATGAAGATACTAAGAAAATGGCAACTTTTGTGGGCCCAGAAGATGCCAGGAGACAAAGAGAGCTGCTGCAAGTGGTGGACAAGAGGAAATAGAGAAAGACAGAGAGAATATATCTGGGGATCAGAGCAGGGATAAAAGCCATTGCTATCAACAGCGAAATCCGCCCTGCACCCTATCCTGCCCTACCCACATCTATAAGAGAGGCACGGGAGAGTCTGCAGTTGTTACCTAGGGCCATGCCCGAGCTGGGTGTCTGCTGGCAGCAGGGCTCTGCTGACCAGTCTTCCAGGAGAAAGTTCATCTGTACACTTTCTGCTCGTCGACAACACTGCTATAACACAAGTGGACAGCTCCATCTAGAGGGGAAATATTCCCTCCGTTATTAAAATGGCATCATTGCGACACTCACGCCTTTTATGTATTCACAGGTCAGCACCTGCTCGAAATAGCACCTCAAGCTGTGGTCCCCTTGGCAGGGTTTTCCAGTGGGAGGGAGCAAGCCTCAGCCACCTCACCTTCTGCACAGTCTGAGTAGATGAAAAGAAAACCAAGCTTTCTCCGAGACCTACCTCTTTCTTTGAATGGCCTCCCAACACCAAGCCTGTCAGACTGAAATGAGCAGCATCCGTAACAGATGATTGAAGGCTACTCTCATTCTGGTGAAGAGAATGAATCCCCAAGGCAAAGGGTTTGTGAACTCCTCACCACTAGTGTCTCATAAGAAACAGACAGCCAAAGTATTTCCCGCTAATAGCTTGATAAATACATCTATATTCAGCAGCAGAGCATCAGTAGTTAATACAAAGTTAAAGACATGCTGAAAATGCTGAGATTATCAAGGCGGACGTTTATAATCCTTTCTCTCGCAAAGGCTTTCTCTGCTGAGCAAAGAACAAGCCATTCTTTTCTATTGATTGATTAACAAATATCTCCAGCAACATATTAACACTGTTAAGGAGCCTGACAATCCTGAGAGCACCAAATCACAGACTTTTAAAATGACAATATGCAAGTCTAACTACATCCTCTCCAGTGCTGGGATGTGGGCTCTGTGCCAGGCTGTTCTCACAGAAGAGCTCCTCTTCTGCACTGATCAGGATTTACAAAAAAGCCTTTGAGTAGATGTCTCTGAACTCCCTTTTCTCCCAGTCACAGGTGACAACATGTATCACAATGTAATTTTGAAAGCTTAACTCCACTGTAGCTTACTGTACTCCTGGAAAGGCTTATTCAAATAAGCAACCAGTTATATCAATATTATTCTTGTCGTTCACTGTTTTCCAGGCTCACAGAGTATGTATCACCAAATATGCACTTTTTATAAATCAATATATTTAGATTCAGACAAGCTGTGTATCTGAGCAACAGCACAGCAAGGAGAGACTGTTGTCTATGCATTACATTTTCTCAGATTAGTCATTTATTATACAATAGTGTTCTAAATTTTACTCATCACTTTCTTCCGGTGTTCGTTAGTGAGGAAGAAAATTTTGACTCAAACAAGTTTGTCTATTTTATAATGATGCATCCTGCAGTTCATGGGAACCAATTTAAGATTAAAACTGCTGACCTGATTACCGGAAGCAAGAAATATTGGGAGGGGAGGGGGTAAGAAGAAAATGGTGCTCCATTTCCTGTAAAGTTCATCTGCACAACTGGCTACTCATTCCTTAACATTTGTCTTTCTTTTTTTTCCTGTAGCTTTCTTGCTCAATATGTATTTTTGCAATAAGCATACATAGCTAAATAACAGGAGCAACAAATTCTACACTTCTCTGTGTCTGGTTTTGGTTTGTTGATTGGTTTGTTGGTGGTTGTTTGGGTTTTTTTAATGGGTTTATATTCCATGAAGCATTTAGGGTTTGGTAAAGGATTCATTACTTAGAACTAGCAAATTACACAGGCATTTCTTCCCTGACTTTTTCCTACTTCAGGAATTCAGTTCACTGTCATTCAGAACAAAATTAGTTGCAGTGATGAGTCATATTTTCATGGTAACAAAGAATATAAGATATATGTCTGTTTACGTAGTACATGTATAATAGCACATTTGAAGCTTTTTAAGGTCTTTTCTAAGAGAGGCTGAAGAGCAAACTCAGTGGTGGCAAAGAGAGCCTAGTGGACTCTTGCGTGTTTGCAAATACACAGATATATTACTCCATGGCTCTGAATCTGTATCGTAACCTATGGGTATCAATCAAATGGATACCCATGGGTATCAATCAAATGGGAACACCAGACCTGACTTCCAAGCAGCTCTACTGATTAGCAATCAATTATGCTCAAAGACACTCCCGCCTTGCAAGCTCAGCTTCATCCCTTGGCTTCAGACCGGGAACGGACCAATCCTCGAGCAAGTCCTGCCTCTCTGCAGTGTCTGACTTTTGCAGTGTCGATCAATGTCTCAAAAACTGGTGGGCCAGGTGGCCATACAGGCAGTACCATTAGTATATTCCTAAAACACACTCCACAGCCCCAGTCTTTACTTGGGTGATCCAAAAGTGAAGAAGATACAGGTGAGAGATGGACTTCCGTTATTGCAGTAAGCTTTTGGAAGCAGTTTCTTTATGAAAACCCAAATTAATCCACTTGGGTAAAATAGAAGAACAGCTTAAGGTCAAGGTATACCGCTCAGAAAGGTGAATAAAATATGGAGGACAAGGTAGCATCCTCAGAAAAGTGGAGAAGATGATTTATTGTGGTGTGTATCTAAAACAGTGGTATAGGGTAGAGATAATTTACAAAAATTTCACATAGCCCTTTCTATGTGTCAGGAACACACCTGATACAAAAAATGCTGCCCCTTCTGTGGTATTTGGAACAGTTTATCCCTTTCTTACTCTAGCTGAAAATGGTAGACTATATGAACAGAGATTTCCGGAGACTGGACTATTGAAGTATCCACAAGCACAGTCCCAAAACTTCAACTGTTGAAACCGGAACAAAACTGAGACTATTTCAGTCATTGTAGATCAATGTTCCTGGTCTAAATTAGTCAGCTGCCTGTTATGCAAGATCATCCTCCCTGCTAGTCATTCTCACAGGGTATTTACAGAACACTACATGCGAATGGTGAGAATCTGAGTGAAGGTACCACCAGGAGGAGGCTACTTAAAAAAGAACATACCGCATGCATTTCCAGGCAGACATCTCAGTAGACATTTCTGTAAAGTATTTGCTTTTTCACATTCTATCATATATGCTCACACACATATGTTTATACACACATCTACACACCATGTTTGCATGTCATTGCAGGTAACATGGGAAGGAAGGAAATAAGGAATACATAAATGTATTTTAAAATATTTCTAGGGTGAGAAATATTTCTGTTACTTTTGGATAGCACAGACATATTTGGAAACAGCTTTCAAAATGCAAGCTTTGGAGAAAAGTATTTCACAAATCAAACTGATTTTCTCAAAGCTTATTTTGCCATGATAACACTTAGTGGAGTAGGAGGAAGGAGGAAGATAAAAATCAGGGAAATTTAGTTTTCTGTCATCCCAGTGGACTCAAATCTTTCCTTTTCCAGATGTCCTGAACAAGTTGTAAGCCATCTCACTAAAAAGATTAACAACCAAATGCACACTGGATATTTTAGCACACTGATCTGTTGCTCTTCTAGTCCCTTTTCTATCTCACACTATGATTTCCTTACCTAGCTGGCTTGGGGTGAATGTATAGTTTCATTCATAATGGACAATTCCTGCCTGCTTAACTCATGCTAAAAGACTCCCTTTTGGGAAAAAAAAATGTAACAAGTGAAGTTAATACAAGGTGGACTCGCTCAAAAAAATCTCTCTGAGCAGCCTTTTGGTGCTTGCATCATATGACAGGATTGCTCTGTGTGCAGAGTTATCTCAATTACTGTTCTATCAATACACTCATAAAGAAGCCAGGGAAGAGGAGTCAAGTAATGTTCCAATTTGTCATTGTTGTTTTTACTGTATGTTTTCATTTCTATTTCTTAAGAGGTATAGTAGGTGAATTAAAAGGAGTTTGATTCATTTTATTTACGCAGAATGCAATCTGATCTGCACTGATTGAGGGTCCATCTTATTTGCTCTGTCATGGGACAGGGACAATAGAACCAAGCCGAGAGTTAGGCTGCTTTTCTTTGATAAATAGCAGTAAGGTTTTTTTTCCAATAGCACTTGACCAAAAATACAGGAGCTTCAGTGAAGCGCGCCAAACTCCGAGTGGACTGTCTGATGATCTGGCACAATTTGAGATAACACTGAAAGCAAGTATGGCCAAATTAGTACTCACACTCAGTTAAAATGAAATGGACTATAATATAAATAGATCAAAATTGGGCCCAGATCCCACAATTCACTATGCAGGCAGACTGTCAAGTGCAGAATCAGCACTTTGGTGAGCAGAAACCTAATGAGGGAAAGCTCTAAAATATCGAAAAGAATTGCTAGAAGAATAAGTGTTGAAATGCTGCACATAGCTAGAAATATTTGCTAGAAAACACAGATGTTTAATAAACGATTTAAGAGCAATTACTTCCAGCCTGTAAATGATTCTTTTAATATAGTGAAAAGAATTTCATGCAACAATGTATCAAGATGGTTTGGAAAAAGCTCTAAAAGAAGCCCGACGACTCAGTTTATCCACAGCAAAGCAAGCATTATAGTAAGTATTAACCAGCCCAAGAAGCGGTGCACTTCCTCAGTACAACACAAGTTACAGAGATTTTGGAAGAAGACTAAAGGTGACAGAGAAGGAGTGAAAGGTTAAATATACAAATCCCAGAAAGGAGTCTTTAAATGCCGAGCTTTTTTGAGAATTGCAGCCTACAATGCAGTTCCTCTGCTTCATGTTTGCTCTGAATTGAGAAAAAAAAAATGAAAAATGGAGTTCTCAAAGAATCAGTTTTATAGAGAAATCTATTTATGTTAACCCGGTAGATTGCATCATGTTATATAAATAAAACCTTATACTGTGACACAAGGATCTGCTAGGAAAGTCAGAAATTTGATTGAAAGAGATGCTGTGAAAAATCTGCAAACCTGAACACCAAAGGAGAAAAAAATGAAACGAAGAAAACAGGACATATTTCTAGACACTTTACAGATAGAAAATATGTACAAGTAATAAAGGAACAGCAACAACAACAACAACAAAAAAGCCTTACCATGATGTTTGCACAACTGTGTGTCTGTAGCCCATGCTATAAATGTGAACACCTTCTATTCCCATCATCTCAGCCCCTCTAGTGGCCAGTACCTGAAGATCTTCCCTTCAGGAGGGACAAGATCTATCAGTATGTACCACTTGCTGCTGCTCCTGTATCTTGTCAGAGATTTTTTTTTTTTCTTAATTGTGTAATTTTTTTCTGGAGATACAACTTGTCACCTTTTATTAGCATTTTTGTCACTGCTGCTGCTACGTGCATACATTTAATTGCTAAGCAACAAAGAGTAAGCTCCACACAGCACATTCAGTGACTGCATTCCCTGTGCCATGCATTGTACTAGTGCACTTACATAATATGAAATAAAAAAAAAAAAAAAGGTAAAAATATTTATTTCTGTTTCCATAGCATCTAGAAGCCACCCTCTGGAATCAGGCTCCACTGTGTGCTAGCCACGGGGCAGAATGCTGACAACTGAAGAGGAAATCAAGTGAACTAATGTGGAGAAAAGTTAGAAGTAGAGCAGAGTTTCAGGGTTTGCCTAGATGAATGGGGTAAATTTAAGGCTCAGGAGAGACTATTCACCTACAGGGAGACAGCAGTGATTTTCAGGCACTAGGGAAATACCCCTGTGGCTAAAATTCTTCGAATACTTGAGGTGTTTTTAAGCATGGTAGACTCAAGGCACAAAGCAGTACCTTGGCAAAAGCCTATGGGTTTGAAAGAGACACATGTGCACTGCACTGAGATATAATCTCTCTTTAAGGTATAGAAAAAACAGGGCAGGCAATGTTTTCTCACCAAAAATTACACATCACTGTCTGCTTCTCCTATCCAAATGCAGATTTGCCCCTATGATTGAAGGGTACTGTCCAGAATCTGAGCTTGGCAAGAACAATACAGGCCTGGGTAAGAGTGGCTGGAGAGCTGCCTGGCAGAAAAGGACCTGGGGGTGTTAGTTGACAGCCAGCTGAGCAAAGAAGGCCAATAGCATCCTGGTTCCAATCAGAAGTAATGTGGCCAGCAGGACTAGGGAAGTGATCATCCCCCTGTACTCAGCTCTGGTGAGGCAACATCAGTTTTAGGCCCCTCACTACAAGAAGGGCATTGAGGTGCTGGAGAATGTACAGAGAAGGGCAAGAAAGCTGGTAAAGGGTCTTGAGAAAAAGACTTATGAGGAACTGGAGTTATTTAGTCTGGAGAAGTGGAGGCTAAGGGGAGACCTACAACTACCTGAAAAGAGGTTGTAGTGAGGTGGGGTTGGTTTCTTCTCCTAAGTAACTAGAAATAGGACGAAGGAAATCATCTCACATTGCACCAGGGGAGGTTTAGATTGGATATTAGGAAAAATTTGTTTGCTCAAAGAGTGATCAGGTATCGGAACAGGCTGCCCAGAGAAGTGGCGGAGTCACCATCCCTGATGGCGTTCAGAAAACTTGTAGACATGTCAATCCAGGAACTGGTTTAATTGACATGATGGTATTGGACAGCTGGTTGGACTTGATGATCTTAGAGGCCTTTTCCAACCTTAAAGATTCTACGGTTCTATGGATTGAGTTTGTCATAAAAGAGACTGCAATTCCATCTTTTATTGAAGAAGAGATATGTGTATCAAAGAGTTCTCTTTACTCCTGAATTGTAAAAAGACAGTGATCCATACTTCCTCTTGGCATGACTGTTAGCCATTATACCCATCACCGTCAGCATCGCCGTTCTAAATAGCGCCTTATGCATATTGACTGGGAAGAGCAGTTTGGAAAATGAAGCCATTATTGCTTAGGTGTACAAAC
Organism: Laterallus jamaicensis coturniculus; assembly: GCA_022605575.1. Classification (NCBI taxonomy): domain Eukaryota; kingdom Metazoa; phylum Chordata; class Aves; order Gruiformes; family Rallidae; genus Laterallus; species Laterallus jamaicensis. Next base: position 92,112,913 of record JAKCOX010000001.1, read on the forward strand.
TTCCAAAACTACTGACAACTGGTTTTATTTATTTATGGAGTTAGATGGGAATTCAGATATTGGGCCTGACTCTCTCTGTGTCCTTTTGACATCACAGACAGTTGTGTACAGAGTCCTGCCAAAGAGCACTGATGTTTCCTTTGGGTTCCAACATTTTTGCATACGAAGAAACTGAACTTCTCTAAGAGCTGAGTCCTGTCTCGTTTGGAAGGATAGAGGTGACGGTTGAGGTTGTGCTCTAGGCAGACTGTCCTTTACACTCCCATAGGAAGACCGAACAGCATTTTTCTAAATGAACCACAGCAGGATGCCACGAAGAAAATTATCAAATTCCTAAACTAATTAATTAAAGCAGTACTTAATCATACAAAGTGCTTCTGCATTAAGCTACTTAAAACATTAATTACTTAACCCCTAAAATATCTTTGTGAATATATTCTTTTAATTGTTACTTCATAAGAGAGCAGATGGATGTTAAGAGAGGCCATATATTTCCAAGAACTACAGAATCAAATTCCATAGCCTTCAGATCAAAAACAGATGCCAGGGAACCAGCTGCCAGTTGGGAGACCCGGTTTCTGCCTCCTGGGTGACTTTGGAAGAATGCTGTAGAGAGCTGAGACAGAGATTTGTGAGCTAAATACAGAAGAAAATGAAGGATTTTCCAGCTACTAGAAGGAGCCCAGTGGTTTTCCTGCAATCCAGATTCCTACAGCTCCTCAGACTAAGGGTTCCACAAATGGCAACACAGAAAACAATTCTCTCATCACCAGCTTTTAAGACAACCACTGAATGAGGTAAATTAATGGCATATTACATTATATTTTTGTGCTGAAAACAGTAAGAACTTAATCTTTTCCCTAGGATTCTAACTTCCTAGCATTCCAAGCCTACTAAACTAATAGGTATGTTTCTCCATTTCATAACACACAGCTCACTGCTGAATTCTCACATTGAACTTTAATGGATTTTTTCTGCTTAGCTCAATAAGAGAACTAACTTGTTTGATGGCATTTTCCCTAAGCATCAGTCTAAAACCAAACACATCTGGGCCTAACATAGCTGCCTGGATTTTGGTGACATGGACAAACTCATAAAACTTTCAAGATTCGTCTCTTAGCAATGACTCCAACCTGATTGAGAAGTCTTTGGTGCACAACCAAAGACTGGATTTGAGCAGCAGTGATGTGTGCAATACTATCCTAACAGGGACGGAAAAGAAAGGGTATGTGCAGCCCTTTGTTCAAAGGTACAATCACACACTTTATGCACAGAGTTCTGGTAAGTGCTTTGTTAGTCCCATTGCTTTTATAATTGCCCATTTCATTCCTTCAAAGAAGAACTGTCATAATCTCTTTGGCTCTGAGGAGTTAAGAGGAAAGCAGACAGGTTAAGTGTTGATTACAGCAGGCACAGACCTCAGACCCAGGGGCTGGGGATCTGCAGCGGTGACGTAGGAGCTCTGGGCTATCGGGATTCAAGAAGGGAACATCTTTTCCCTACAGAGCCACATTACAGAGCATCCTTACTTACAACAGTAATAAAAGGGAACCCAAGCCTGAACTTTCCAGACTCTTATCCTCTTCACTGACAGCAGCAGCAGCAGCCTTTGCTCATACTTCCCATATCAGGAGTGTTAATGGGGCCACCTTTCTAAATGAGGTGACCAGACAAGCCTTTAATAGATTTAATAGATTTCCATCTACTACAACAGCATTTTTCAGAGATTGGATTCATCTTACATTGACCACCCACAATAATCACAAAATCACATAATCACTAGGTTGGAAAAGACCTTTGAGATCATAAAGTCCAACCATACCTGTCCTGTACTGGACCATATCCCTAAGCACCTCATCTACCTGTCTTTTAAATACATCCAGGGCTGGTGACTCAATCACCTCCCTGGGCAGCCTGTTCCAATGCCCAATAACCCTTTCAATGAAGATTTTTTTTTCCTAATGTCTAATCTGAACCTGCCCTGTTGCGGCTTGAGCCCATTCCCCCTCGTTCTATCACCTGTCGCTTGGGCAAGGAGACCAACACCCACCTCTCTACAACCTCCTTTCAGGTATTTGTAAGGTAATTTTCAGCTAGCACTAAGATCAATTGATCAATCGATCTATCTAGTTAGATATTTTTCTACCTCAAAACAAGTTCAAGAATGTGTCACACTAGACTGAGCCCAAGCCAATTTACAACTGTGGACTAAAAAGACAGTTTTGAAAGGTGTGTATGTAAAAGGCTCAAAGATATTTCTCAGTACAGGAAACAAAACTTGCATTTGGTTTATTTTTTCCTAACACTTTGCTAGGAAACAGAAAATTATAGGTATTTCTGTAATTTTGTACTTCAGAGCAATGAACAGTAGAGCACATCTTCAAGCACTTGCCTCCAAATCAATGCTTTCTTGCTCGTAAGGGACTGTTTTATTCACAGTATTTCAGAAGTGGTTAAATGCAGCTCAAATGATAAAACTTACAGAATTTGTTCCTAACTTAAGCTTTGAATCTGGTAGAATTTATACATTACAGAAAATGGGAGCTTTAGCTCCTGAAATACTGAGTCGTAGTCAATGTCTATTATATTCTAAATGTTGCTGTCCTAACAGTAAATAAAAAATCCTTCCCAAATCCAAACATTTTCATCAGTTGCAAGTGGATTATGGGAGAAGGGACATCCCACAAAATCAGCATCAATCGTACTGGGGTGAGGTCACACCACTAAAATTCCAGGAATAACTCAAACGTTAAGAGTATTATATCTCTCTACACAGAGGCAACAAGTATTTGATGAAATCTTATCGTTTTGTAGGAACTGCTTTCTGATGTATGTCAGTGAGAGAGGTCCTTGTCCGCGGGCCTCATTTCCTCATGACAACAAGAACAAAACACCAAAACCCAGTCATACAACATTTCAGTGGTCTTTATTAAGACATATAGACATACGTGCATGCCCAGGACAAAACTGAAAGGCTCTCATATACATTTCCCAGAGGAAAAAGAAGGAAAGACATAGGAGTTGACTGGTAGACCTCTGCTCTGCGTAGCTGTTGCCATCTACCACCAGTTGCATACCTTTGGTAATTTGCTTATGTTTTAGTTTAGTCCAAATTATTTCTGCAGGGGATAAAAGGCAGGAGATCTGTTGGGGTACAAAAAAAAGTAATTACAAACTCTTAAGATATTGAAGCTCAGACTGATTTCCTTCAGAAAAAAAAACCTCACTAGGCTGAAGAAAGCCTTCACACATTTTCTAAAATAATGAAGGTATTGGATGAGGTGCACTTTGCATTCTTGACTATAATAAAATTTGGAGCATTTTTTTACTGTATGTTCTAAAGTGAAAATGAAAACCGTGATGTTTGACTGGCATGCAAAACGTGCATCTGAAGTAGGGCTGTATTATGTATGATAGAAAATTAAGTACAGCAGAATTATGCAGTATGCTGTCCCTCTCCAGAACTGATAAACATCAAGTGTTTTCACGAATGGAACAATAGCATCCATTATGTTGTCTCAGAATATGTATGCTTCATAATTAACATTATTAGAGGAGGAAAACTCTGTTCTTTAAAAGCAGTTCAGTTAAGTGACATTCATAATACCTACCAGGCAGTCCATTAACCTCAGCAATTTTAAGTGGCGTCATAGTCATCCATGGCATTTTGGATTTCTCACAGCTTCAAATCTGTGGGCAGCTTCACAAGCTTTTTGCAAAGTTTCTCATGACTAGGACATCTGTAAAATTCCCTCCAGACCTTTCTTCAATTCATCTCTTGTTACGCACTCAGTAATTCATATGTCTGAATAAGGATAAAGGTACGTCCTTAAAACCATGCTCTACTGACCACAGCATTACAAAAAAAAAATAAAAAAATTTGATAATTTTACGTGCTGTAAAATACTGAAAGCAAACTGTTTCTTAATCTTACCTTTTTTTTTTTTTCATTTCAATGTGAGGTTTCGATGAGCAATGTTCCCAGATGACTCTTATAGTGAGAAGTCAAAACAATCAGATATTGATCTTCTGGCTTTTACCGACTAATCTGCCATTTAAGATAGGTGTCTGCAAAGGTTTTACCAACCTCGCTATTTAGGTGGAAAATGTATATCTTTATAGTCATATGAAACAGTGCAACACTGCCTGATGTGTTGCTTGGAGACAACAGCTCAAAGCAGAATCCTAAAACATTCAAGAAATTACAGTATTGTGTGAGTATCAGTGGCTAGGATGTTAATGTTCTGGTTTTGTATTTTGCAAAAGTGATTTTCAATCCAGAATGCGGCACAGGGAACCCGTTTCTCTTTAGGGAAATAGCCATTGAAAGTTCTCTCTTGGTTTTTAATTTCCATTTAGTTGCTCCTGAGTTTGGCCTCTCTCCTGAGGTTCATTTTGCTGAAAATTTTTGTTATTTGATAACTGTGAAATATGTTATTCAATAACTGTGAAAGAATGAGTATTAAATACTGCTTCACTGTCAAATGTTCTTCCTGGATGTGTACTTGGGAAACAAGATAGGATAGAACTGGGATGCTACATTTTGGGATAGTGGTTTTTGTTAATTTCTTTAATCTACAGAGGGAGCAAATTGGTGCATCTTCATTAATTCTGATCTTATGAAACTGGTGCTCTTTTCCTGCAAGAATCTGATTCACATTTCATCATCAAAAATGAAGCAGAACTTCTATATCAATAACAGCTTTAAGGTACCATACTTCAATGTACTTGTAGTCCTGCCTCCTTGGCATAAATACTATTGTGTTTCTGATACTGATTTGTGAGAGACACCTATCTGAAGAAACACGTGAAGGTGATGTTAAAGGACTTCAGAGATCAGCACGCACAGAGAGGATTTGGTCTCTTCCTCTCTGGCTCCCAGTGCCAAATCACTTTGCACTACACAGCTCAATGTAATGCAATATGAGAAAGATACTTAGATCCTCAGAGCATGTTAGCATCTAAGAAATACAAAACACACTGGATCTCATACCCCAGGGCATACACACAATTTCCATTAGTGCCAGGGGAGAAGAGGCAATATATGCACTCTCTCAATCTAACCTGTCCAACTTGCTATTCGCCCAATGGGATGCATACTGTAGAGTTTCCAAATGGTATATGAGTAGACAGGTTTCACTGGTCTGGATTATCCATAAAAAGGTCCATGTCTGAGCTGATTTAAGGTTTTGAGTCTAAGGGTCAGGCTGCAAATTCTGGAATTTTTAAGGTCTACATGTGCTTGTAGTCAACAACAAACTAACCAAGTTTGTGATGTGAATACAAGGGAAAGACAGTTGCTTTAGATCTTGGTTGCATTACACAACTACATTTGCCAAACTAAACCCCAAATTTGTAATGGCTCATTTGTATCAGGCTTGCTACAATTCACCAACTCCTAGTGAATGCTAGGGCAATCACACCAAATGGCTGAGCGTGCTTCATTATGTTGAACCCATGCCAAACAAGGCTATGCCAGCATAAAACTTATTTTGGCCTGTCAACCTTCCTATTCTATACTGGCTCTTGTTTAAGCACACTTTTTGATGGAGCGATGCCTGCAGTCTCCAGGGATTTCTGCAAAAGGGTTCCCCAGAACTTGCTTGAGCCGCCGTGTCTGCGACTGTGCGGCAGAGCCCATCAAGGCCTGCAGAAGACCAGGGAGACAGCTGCAGCACCACCCTCCGCTCTCTGCAGCTCCCACGGACACCCTCAGCTCCACTCCCACAGCCCACGGTGATGCTCTGAGTCACAGCTTGTAACGTAAACCTCCGTCTGCAAGAAGGTTCTTTCTTTGCAAGCAATGGGAGATGATACTCTGACTAGGGAACAAAAAGCCAGAATGTGGCATTCATCTGAGGAATGCTGTCACAGACTATGGCTTGCACCCTCAGCCAGCTCCATACCTGTCCAAGTAGGGCATCTTCAGGCAGGAACAGAATTTCCTATTTGCTTGATAGGCAAGAGATGACACTTAGAGATTAAAAACAGAATCACATAATCACTAGGTTGGAAAAGACCTTTGAGATCATCGAGTCTAACTGTTCCTGTCCTCTACTAAACCATATCCCTAAGCACCTCATCTACTCATCTTTTAAATACATCCAGGGTTGGTTAGCTCAATCATCTCCCTGGGTAGCCTGTTCCAATGCCTGATAACCTTTTTGGTGAAGAATTTTTTCCTAATGTCTAACGTGAACCTGCCCTGGCACAGCTTGAATCCATTCCCCCTTGATCTATCACCTGTTACTTGGTCAAACCCATGTCTCTACAACCTCCTTTTCAGGTAACTGTAGGCAGCAATAACGTCTCCACTCAGCCTCCTCTTCTCCAGACTAAACAATCCCGGTTCCCTCAGCTGTCCCTCATATGATTTGCCCTCTAGTCCCTTCACCAGCCTGGCTGCCATTCTCTGGACACCCACCATGGCCTCAATATCTTTCTTAAAGTGAGGGCCCCAAAACTGAACGTAAATATAAATTTGGTTTTTTAACCTTTTAGCACATTCCTATGCTGTTTACAGGTTGTTTTTTTCTTTCAATGAGAACTGTAAAGTAACTAAGCACTAAGAATATGTTTGATAAAACAGAGTATCCAAATTTGTAAGATACACTTTCTAAAGGTCATCGTCCACAATGTTACACTGATCACCACCTGACTGAATTGACTACAGCTCTGAATTTAATGAGAGACTGAAAATTCTCAATGGTAATTGGGACAGCCAATGTCTTTAAAGAGAGAAAGTGAGTGGGCAGCTAGTTGAAGCACAGAAGAATGCTTATTAGTGTGGAGGTGGTAGAAGTCTTTACTGAGAAAAACAATTAAAGAGTATTTTATTTGGAAAACATTGAATTTTTATTTGTGCTGCTTCACTGTAGTCCTGGATACATTATCAATTCTATAACAGGTGGAAAAATAAAAAAATAGAAAAAGAAATTCAACAACCAATAAGCCAGTACTCTCTCTCCTGCCTACAACTGCATACAGTATGGCAAGTATAATGATTTCATTTTTTCCAGTATGAAAGATCTTCAAGTATTGCCAGAAACTCTCTAAATGATGTGATACTTGCCATGTTTTTCTTAAAAGTTTGTTACTCCAAACAGTCATTCTCAGAAAAACCAAACAAAACAGAGAGATCAAAGATAGAGTAATCACTACCTGACTGCACCCTACAAAACCATGACATTAGGAAATAAGAAATTAGTTCAGCTTAATCAATACAAAGTCCCATAAAGACACTAGGTATTATTTGCACTCTTCCAATAAGGTTATCAAAAAATTTTACTGGGGATTGAAATGGCACGAAGCTGCCATTAAGTATGTGGCTCAGATGTGCATCAGGAACATAATGACAAAGGGACAGTCCTTATTAAAATGACTGCATTCTTTAAATCATAGCAAGACATTTTTTCTTGGAAAAGACAGAATCTATTTATAGTAAGTATTATTTAAAGTAAAGCCCATGAACAGCAATATATAAAAGATCAAACGAGGCAATTGCAATATACCTTCTGGGTTCCTACCAACAGAATTACTTGTATTTCTTTAAGCCTGCAACTCCATCTTCATACCCATATTCTGAAGCTAAAAGATGTCACAAAAGCAAAATTTTATTTTTTTATTTTTAAAAAAAAGGTCCTATTTTTAAAATACCATTGAAAAACTGTAATTTGGTGGTTCTAAATTAAAGGGAAAAAATAACATAAAGAAAATCTTTAAGTCTGTTCAAGTTCCATGAAAGGATTAGTCCGGCTATCAGGATGAGCTTGGGATTCTCGGGTCAGAGCCAGGAGGATTGTCCAAGCCTCAGCAGAAAACTGCTTTTTCTGAAGCTGCATTTGATATTCCTTGTCCATTCTGTGCCAGGTTCATGTCAAAATACAGATGAATTGTGGTTCAAAACTGGGGTTAAAATCTGTCCTCAAGCATATGACTGCAGTTTGTTGCTCAGTTAAAAGACAGACTTGTTTTCTAGTTCCCAATTTTCGTTTCCTTCAGAGCAGGTATTTTACTGAGTCATATCTGGCTGGGTGAAAAGGACAGACATCAACCGCTTATTCATCAGTTGGTATAAAATCTTTAACAAAGCACTGGGAGAGTGAAAAAATGTGCAAAACAAACAGCAAGCTCAAGCTATAAGTAGAAGGAGAGATTGAACCACAAGCAACTTGGCCTCTCTTCCAAGGAGCCAGGAGAAATGGACTTCCCTAATGTGTTATTTTCTTTTTTAAGAGAAAGCAAATGCAGGTTCAGGCAATTCCAACCCAGTGTATTATTATTTACAATGGGCACAGACATCACTCTGGGCATCCTGTTCAAGGAGAACAGGGGCAGGGGGAGAGCTACAACTTCCAGCAGAAGATAGGTTTGTGTACAATGAAAAGGGACTTTGTTGCTAATTAAGGCTTACTAGAGCTATTGGTTGCATTTTAAGTTGCCATAAATAAACAATTTTAAAAGGTTAAAAAAAATGCCCAGGCACATTAGTACTTTCAATTTGCCAACAGAAGGGACTTAAGTTAGAAACACACTCTTGAAAATCTTTTGGCTCATCTGTCCCTGAGAAGAGTGAAAATCTTTTGCCTATACCATGAATCAAAATTACCATCCTCTAGCCAAATTCTCCGCAGGCTCAGAGCAGAAACCCCAGTCCCTGGTAAAAGGTCTCCTCTGCCCCCAAAGCAACATTTTTATAAGGCTTTTGGTTGCAAATGAACAAGAAAGAAATCTCTGCACGTCAGATAGCTACTATTGCATCAGCTCTTTCCCCCTCAACCTCTCATTTCCTGCAATATGTCTGAGAGACACAGCAGAACAAGATGTCTGTATGGGTGAGAGGTTCACAGAATTGGCATAAACTGCACAGGAACCTTATCCACCAATAATTCATGTCAACCCTTAAGCTCTTCTAACTTCACAAAGGGTCATGTAGCATTTACTCCCTTATCAACCTCATGTGCCCATGACTGGAGGTCATGAAGAAGGATGACACCAGCTTGGGGTTTATTCCGAATCTTGGAACATGTCATAGCCTTGTCCACACCATGTGCCCTTATGTTTGTAATTCTGGGATGAGAAAGGAAAAAAGGAAACAAACAAACAAATAAGGAAAGGAAGAAGAGAGACTAAAATCTAGTTTAAATGCCTGAGCCGTAATATTTCTAGGACTCTTCCCATAACGCCTAGATTCCAGTGGCATTATATAGTCAGTGATCAAGTGTGCAAATTTCTGCCTTAGAGAAAGACACCCCTTGCCAGAATATGGAGAGAGAAGCCGGTAAGCGCAAGACAGCTAAGATTTCTAAAAGACAGAGTGGTTATTAATTTCACCTAGGAAGAGAACGTATATTTTATTATTCACTCCATCTGAAGTCTTTTCTGTAAACCTGGTTCTTTTATAAAGACTACATTACTGAAGTACTAAATGAACATAAATAACATTTACATTCAACTTGTAGTTCCTAGCTTAAGATAAACCCAAACAAATCTAATTTCATATTTCATGATAGAGAGATTCAGAAATAACAAAGCATAACAATATAATAGCAGAAAATAAAAAAACCCTAAATCCCTGCATCATACTGGGTTTCATTTTATTTTATTCTCTAAGAGGTACACAGTGTTGTTAATTCTGCTGGCTATATACTAAGACAAGGACATTTAGTCATGAAATCACTGTCAGTGAATTGATAACTGTCAAAAGAATCTGTTCATCGCAACACTTGTTTCTTCTTGATTCACTTTAACAAAACTGAATATTAATGCACAACAAAAATAGTAGTCTTTGCATGCAAAACTTAAGTGTTTCACTGAAGACACCCCCACTTCCTCCTACCAAACAGCTGTGTACAATAGTATATTCCAAAAAAATTTTCTTTAATGCTAGAACACCAAAGAATGGCTGAGGTAAAAGGAAGTCTTTTTGTCAAATGCCTTGTTTAGTGAAGGCACTTGAATGTATTTTTATTTTATTTACCAATTATAAAGCTGCTATCATATTATGTAACTTATTCTGGGCCAGAATTAATCTACAATAAAGCTATTATCTGAATGAATCTTTAAAGAGTTATTGGCACTTTCTACCCCATCTATTGGTGAACTAGAAAGAGGCAACAAAAGAGGTGTTACCAGGAAAATAAGCACTATGGGTAGACATGAAAACCTGTTATTAACCCACTATTCATGTGTGCAGGGGGAGCAGAGGCACGTTGAGAAGTGCACTTTGGGTCCAAAAGAGAAACAGTAAATCTCAAAATAGGTGTATGTGCTGAGAACAATAGCTCACGGTAGTTTCCTTGTAGCTAATTGGTGCACCGAATAAGGAATATTGTATCTTGCTATGTGCAAGGGGTCTGAAACACAAGGCTTTTGATTGTAACTGAGAAAATTGATATGACGGTGATACCTGTTGTGTGGATGTGTTACATTTAAGTCTACAAGCTCATGCTAATGTCTTGGTTTGCTTCAGCTTGTGGGGAGTTTGTGCAAAATAACATGAGCCAATTCAGGGTATTTCGAATACCATGAAGGCTGGTTCTGGAATGATTTATTTCAGGACAAGGCAAATTGCAACTGCTTAATGGTGTACTGAAGAGCTTCCAGCCATGAAGGAATGAGGAATGCTTCCAGCCACCTCAGCAATGATCGGGTGTACAGCACCACCACCAGTTTTCTTTTAAACTGTTGGAAGTTAATGCATGGTAATCTGTTGGTATTCTCATAAGTTTGATCTTTTCTATTAAGTAAGTTTTCTTGGTGATTGAAAACTTCCTTTAGATTGTATAACAGGCCTTATCTTGACCAGTTTGCCTATTTGATATGTCCTGAGCATGAACATACTGCTTATCCATTTAGCAGAGCTGAAGAAGTCATATCCATACACTGAAGTCCTAGATCCAAGACAAGTTATTATTTGTCTGTACTAAATCACAGAAAACAAATGGATTTTCTCATGACTAATTAGCAAAAGTATTTGTCCCCCAGACTACTTTATGGAAGAGGAGGATGAAAGCCATGTGTTGGCCACAAAAGCTCGTTTCATTGAGCAATGACAGAATTAACTTCTACTTGGACCACCAAGCTGAATTTCTCATACTTCAGCAACGCAATTCCTGATGACCCAAACATCTCCATTTAGCGCAGGAAGCTGTTAGAATCTCCTAGAAAGCATTGCTCAAGGTGGCCCAGAAAGTAGGTCAAGTCAGAGCTTGGGCCTGATGCTAACATACAGGAGCAGCAAGAGGCAGAGACAAGAAAAGGAGAGGGTGGGGGGAATCCGTGATGTATTTTTAGGTAGAAGAGACAGAATGCAACCTGTGGTCTGAACACAAACATGACAGATTGTGCTCCATTGCTGGCGAGCAAACAGATAAGGGGTTGCACATAATACAAGAAGGAGAAAGAAGGAAGAGGCTGTTCAAGATACTTGTTCATCTGACATTTGCATGGGCAATTGGAAAACCTGAGATGAGAGCTACTCCTAAAATGAAGCTGCAGGGTTCTCCACACAGGCTGTCCACATACTCCAAGAGCAGGACTGCTAGAATTAGTACACATGGAAGGAAATTTTGCTATGTTTAGGGACTAAAGTCTTCAAACATCATCAAATATCATAAAACGGCATTTTATTGCTGGAACAGCAGTCAGAATAGGTATTTTAGGTAAAAATTATAGGCCATTGGCCTCTTGTGGGGGTGGGGGAGAAGCTGAACTACAGCTAAACATCAGCTTCCCAGATACTAAAGTTGATTTAACAATCTGTTTGTCAAGATGCTGAGTTCAGTCAGTTATACATAAATTTCTCATGTTTGATGTTTGCTTTAACTGAGTATAGCTATGCTAATTATAGCTTCAGTGTACTCTCACTCTCCATGGGGCTCCTACTTTGTATAGGGCCATATTTTAATTAAAGAGAATGTTTTCTTCTGTGCCACTGATACCCATCCAGACCTCCTTGCAGAGCTTTCCTCTGGTCCAACTGTATACTATATAATAAATGGGTGCAAAGCAGTAAAGTAGCTGCAGCTCTGATGTGACTGAAAATAAAACTTGAGCCTTTCTTGCTCTCAGGGTGCCTCTGTCTTTTACTTCAACGTTCAGAGCATCGTAAACACTGGAATTGATAATGTTTGCTGCCTCTGTTTTTTGGTTTTTTTCTAGCATCATAACAACATTGAGACTTCTCAGTCTCCACAAAATTCATATGATGAGAGCTACTTGTATTTACTGAAGAAACTAAAGTAAGAATAGGAGAATACCTTCCTCAAACCTCAAGATGTCACTGAAAGAAGTTTGCATTTGGTATTTTCCTTACATGGATTGGGCTTTTGGGCACAGATCCAACAGGCCAGATCAAAAGTTAATTACTTCCATTTACTTAGTGATATTCAAAATATAAAGTGCTGTCATGAAGAATACGCATGGAACTTTAAGTAGATTAAAAAGCCCTTTTCCTCCTAGTCCCAGGTAGCAGAGAAATAATACCAGAGATAAAAAGAAAAATACTCTTATATTAACACTTCATTGAAAGATTCTGTACATTCAACAGAAACTTGAAATACTAATTCCTGTTTGAATCTTAATTCAAAATAATAATCTAATTAAATTTATGTAAATGGTAATCCATATTTCTGTAAATTGTAATTGAGAGAAAACAGTTTGCACAATAAAAAGTTGAAATGCTGTAGGCAAATCCCTTCTGTGTACAAAGGTCTCTTGCCCTAGCATCTATAGTTTTGTATTTCAGGTTAAAAAAAATGGCCATAGATGATCTTGGACATGTGCTACAGTATCCTCCATGTCAAAAAGATTGGCACTAAACTGCTCAAATAACATACAGAAGTAATTCGACTAACTCAGATGTCCCTGGCCTAGGTTTCATGAACATCATCTTCCCCCTTGCAGCAACAAATCTACTAGCAGAAAAATGACCACCTCCTCAGTTCCACCAAATTGTCTAAAAGCTGTTTTGTCATTTTCCATAGAATACAGAGGTAGCTACATATTACACCACTATAAAATGCATATTTCTGCTTTAACCAAGCTCATTTGAGACAAGCTGAGGCAGAACTGGGAATGTCTGGAGGATATGCAACACTGACCACTGGCATAGGACACCCCTGCCTTGCAGGTCAGTACCAGGATCTAACCCTGCCCTTTCCCAGTGCTGCTGGTCCATCCCCAGCTAACATCACGGATGCTGCCAGCACATTACTACTGACATTCTAGCATTTAAGCAAAATTCTTCTGAGAGCAAGCTGTAAGTCACCGTAACTATTTTTCATCAGAATACAAGATTTGGGTGATTCAGCATCCATGCCCTTTTCAAATCCCAAGTTCCCACCAGTTCCAGCAGAGGCAGTTTGGCTGTGCCAAGATGGCACTGCAGAGTGTTCGCTGCCAGTGATCAACTATCGGGAGAAAAGTTGAAAGGACTTGAACAACTATTGCTGAGAACACACCAAAAGCAGTGGAGCCAAGCATATGGCCAAAGATCAGTACAGAAGATACAACATTAACAAAGTTACTGATTTGTTGCAGAAAGCGGCCTGGACCCAAGCGTGACAACGACAACCACCCTCAGGTTGTCGGACCAAAAGACACACTGACACCAACATGATGGATGGCAAATGGCATTTATTGTGCAGTGCGGTGGTGTTTTATACCCCTGGTTCATCACGTAACATCCGTCTTCTAGGTTCGTCACCTCCATCTTCTTGCTGCGCAGGTTAAATGTCATTGGCCTTTGGTTATCAGTAGAGAGATAGAGAAGCAGCTGGAGGATAGAGTGGCTGCCTGAGGGAGCAGCCGAAGGGAGTAGCCGGAGGGAGAGGAGTACTGCATGCTTTAAATCTTTCCATAACAACACGAATGTCTTCCAATCACCAGACCCTAGCTACTAACCACCAACACTGAATGAAAAGTTCTGTCAGAATAATGTAGTTTCTATTTTAAATAGAGTAGGCCACCGTCAGTTTCATTTGCCTTTTTACTGGGGTAAACATGAGGACCTCAGACGTGTGTGACACCACTGAAGAAACAAAGAGTTCAGGGCGTATGCATATCTTCTTTATATTTTAAAAGTTTTCTTGAGAGACTTGAATGCCCACATATGAGAAAATAATAACTCTGGATCTGTGGACAACATTAAGATTTGTGCACTGCATGGTTTCATTTACCAGTATAGGTTCAGCCTAGATTTTTATATTTATAATATAAAGGAGAAAAAAAGGGAAGATAAAAAGTGAAAGGAGAGACAGAAGCTTCCTGTACGTTCAAAACAGCCAATATAAGCCAGCACCAAGACAGGCCCACTGCTGGCCAAGGTAAAGCCCATCAGCAACAGTGGTAGGGCCTCTGTGATAACAGAGTTAAGAAGGGGGAAAAAACTTCTGCACAACAGCAAGAGCAATTGCAGCCAGAGAGAAGAGAGAAAATGTGAGAGGAAGAACTCTGCAGATACCAACTTTAGTGAAGAAAGAGGGGGGATGGTACTCTAGGAACCAGAGCAGAGATTCAACCTGCAGCCCCTGAAGGACCCCACACTGGAGCAGGTGGAGACACCTGAAGGAGGCTGTGACCTCGTGGAAAGACAGTGCTGGAGCCGACTCATTGCTGGACCTGTGGCCCCACATAAAGAAGAGCCCACACCAGAGCTGGCTTGCTGGCAGGACTTGTGACCCTGTGGAGGACTGTACTGGAGTAGTCAGGTCCTGAAGGTCTGCACCCCTTGGAAGGGATCTACGCTAAAGCAGTTTGTGAAGAAATGCAGCCTGTGGGAAGGACTCATGCTGGAGAAGTTCATGGAGGACTGTGTCCCAAGGGAGGGACCCCAGGCTGGGGCAGGGGCAAAGTGTGAGGAGTCTTTTCCCCTGAGGAGGAAGGATTGGCAGAGAAAATGTGTGATGAACTCACCACAACCCCCATTCCCCATCCGCCTGTGCTGCTTGGCAGGGGAAGGTAGAAAAAGCTGTGAACAAAGTTCAGCCCAGGAAGGAGAGGTGGGAGAAAGATGTTTTCAGATTTGGTTTTATTTCTCATTACCTGATTGATTTGACTGGTAATAAATTAAACTCATCTCCCCAACCCGAGCCTGTTTTGCCCATGACAGTAACTGGTGAGTGATCTTTCCATGTCTTTATCTTGACCCAGAAGCCTTTCCTTATATTCTCTCTCTGCTGCCCAGCTGAGGATGGACAGTGACAGAACAGCTTTGGTGGGCACCTGGCCTCGAGCCTGGGTCAGCCCACCACAGGGAACTACCACAGTACAAAGAAAAATAGTTTTCTGATCTCTCTCTCAATTTCTCACTTCTGAATTCTAATATCACTGGTGAAATGGGATGCTATCTCAGGCCAGAACTGTTACTACAGGAAATTAATTTATGACTGAAAATGAGTAATTCAAGACATGCCCTGCTTTCAGCTTCCTCCCAAAGAAAAGTGGACTGCATCCCCCAGTTGCCCTCCACTTGCTGGCACACACACAGAAACAGCTCAGGCTTGTAAGGTTTGGCCTTATTCTCCAAGAGGGCAGTTTCTTACTACCTACAGTGCCTCTGCTGCACAGCACACGGATGATTACTGCCTCATCAGGTTTCCAAAATGTTCCCCCATCCATCTTACCTATTCTTTTCACCAGCTATTGTCAGGAGCTTTACATATTTGATAGTGTAATCTTCCTTTGCTTATTATTTGTTTTTATTATTATTGTACCATTATAATCTCATTATAGTCTTTCCTAGTTTCAATTATTGTATTTATTTTTTTCTGAGTCACTGTAATTGCTTTTAGTTTTTAATAATGTTTAAAATTTCCACTCTCTGAAGCACACATTATCATTCCCATTATAAAATTCAGTTAAGAGGTTGTCAAGAATCTTGGTTCGCACTAGGTTTGGATTGATCTTTTTTCAGTGCATGATACACGGGGCCTGCCTTGCCAGCACTCCAGCCTACAAAGGTAGATTCACTTTTAAATAAGAGGCTACTCAGCATATGAGAACTCACAGGAGAACTGGTCTTCATAACTAGTGTAAATGTTTTATAAAATCTTTAAAGCCTAAGAGCATAATGAACATCTTTTCCAATCCATCCAACTGTGGGAATTACTGGTTTCCTACTCTGGGTATGATTGGTAAAACTACAAGTTTATGGCAAGACTGAATGTTTGTGACTGAGTGACCTTTAAGCTTACAAAACATCATCACATCAAAAGTGTAATAAAGTAACTCACCTTTGACAGAAAATAAGACATTCTCCTCATTTCCCAATTATTCCTCTCAAACGTGAGATTAAGTGGACATCCATCAATCACACACACACACACACAAAGATAAAATTAAGTAAATAAGACCTGAAGATCAATCCTGAAATGTTTTCCTGCACAGAAATCCTATGACCTGTCAGGAACCCACTTAAAATCAGTACGGCTTTACTTGGTCACACGGATTGTCCCTGAGAAATGCTTCCAGAAGTGCTGATTCACATTCTACCAATGCAGCTAATTAGTTAACAGAGATACCTCTGCCATCGTATCTGATTAAATTAATTTGTGCTTCTATTTAACAGGATTGATATTTTTCTAGAAATAGAACTAAATGCAACCAAAACGCACTGTTATTGTAATATATGTTGGGCTTTTTTTTTCACTAAAAAACGCTTAATTAATGTCTTGTGAGGGCAAGGCACTTATGTAATAGAAATACTTTTAAAAATTAGGGCTTCCTTTTTAAAAATAATTTTGGACCTGAATTAATCAACAACTATGAACTCAGCAATCAGATGTTTTAGGACACTGCACGTGAATTTACTTGTGTGCAAAACTAGATTAGAGAAGTTTTTTAGTAGTTTGGGTTACAGGTTCACTGGAAGTGAGCCAAGATGGCTCTATCGGATGGGTGTACCTCTCAGCAGGGCACAGCTTGGCATCCCACTGTTACTCCGTACTGCACTTAATAAGCGGAGTCATTCAGTGGTGCTGCTATGAAATTGCTCTCCAGCTTGTTCATCTGCATAACTAATGATCACTTCAGAGACGGAAAGATCCATCCATGATAACATCAAGATAGAAGTTAAAAGCTCTGAAGTTGCAGGCAGCTGGAAATAAGATAGCAATTTACCTGTAATTTTCTGGAGAATATGCAGGCTACATTGTACAGGTAACAGGGTATGAAAGCCTTTTGGCCTGCTCCTGATGCCCTTAATTACCAGAAAAGCAACGCACATACAGCTCATTGTTTTGCAAAGAGCTGGAAAGAATTGTTAAATCATCTCTTCTAGTCTCTATTTCTCCACAGTCATCTGCATTACACACAAAAAACCCCACAGTTAACTTGGTTGTCTAAATTAAGACCTACTACTGAGGCGCACATTGGTCTCTGTGGTGGTCTTAGTGGCAGCAGCATCTGTAATCTGTACCTTGGCCACTGAACCAGCAATGCTGAAAGCATTTGCAAAAAAAAAAAAAAAAAGTGTACATGTAATAACAAAGAGAGGGGAAAGGGAATTCAGTATTTTAAAAAATTAGTCCTTACCTCACTATAGCTAATATCTAATTTTATATTTAGCAAAATTGGCAAACAGTAGTTACAGTCTTAAAGGCAATCAGTGCCTGCACTCAGCTACAAAAGTAAATAAGAAAAGCTGCACAGATGAAGATCTTCAGATTTACCTGAAGTACATTAGCAAGGGGGTTGAATAACAAGTACCCTGAAAGATCCCATAAACCAAGGTCACAAAGGCTAAGGAGCTTGGTGCTCAAAAGGGTTATCGTTTGGCTAGATATCATAGTGCATGTCTCACATATATTCCAGAAATACACCCCTGACTTGACAGGCCTGGCCTTTCTGAGCTAGAAGGGTCAACCCAAAATTCCTCATGTATGACAGGTATGAGACAGAACAGATCTGAGTGGGATCTGTTCACAGGTGAGGAATTTACCTTATGTGCAGTTTCTCTGGGTTCTTGTTCTACTTTTCTCCAGCACGTTAAG
This sequence comes from Laterallus jamaicensis coturniculus, assembly GCA_022605575.1. Classification (NCBI taxonomy): domain Eukaryota; kingdom Metazoa; phylum Chordata; class Aves; order Gruiformes; family Rallidae; genus Laterallus; species Laterallus jamaicensis. The sequence goes on from JAKCOX010000001.1 coordinate 92,130,906, forward strand.
GAACCTTCTATTAGATGATGCTTTCACTGTGGGGCGATGCTCATGCAGTTTAACCAGAATACACCTCTGTTTCCGAAAAACCAAATATCATGCTTTGACTCTGAGGCATTTTACTCAGATTTCTTTCCTGTATGCCCATGCATTTTTCCAAGATCACTTTAAAAAAGGCAAACAAGAAAACTGCAATGTACTAGTATCAATTTCAAGAAGACCATATACAAAGCTCTAACCCTCTTCCTGTTCACTAGGCCTCTAAATACCGTATCAGTAAGCTAGCCCTACAGCTCCCAGCACAACCTTAAAACAATGTCTTGGGTCACTTGTCCAGCACTACAGAATAGAAAAAGGTTAAACTTCCAAGAACATATCTTTACTAGTCTGGCATTGTGACCTTTTTTTCTTGGTCTGAATGGGCCATTTTGTCTTCCCATAAACCAAAATAATTATGTTAGAAGCTGTCCGGCTTACTAGACAAATGAGCTACATTTCTACTACTGTCCACTTTAATCATGGCGTTCCAATTATTTGTACCAAATAAAAGTATTAGAAGATTATTCTTTTCTTCATATTTATGTCCAGTTTAGTGCCAAATAGGGTTGAACCTAGTGCCACTTGTTGCACAGCCATTCCAGAAACAGATCTGTTTCACTGCCATCACTACAACATTTTGACATGTCTTTCTTCCAGTGCCCAGCCCATTTAATCTGTGTTCTGCTATAGTACACGAATGGCTTTAAAATCATGAGCATGAAGTCAAACAGCTCACAGCACTCTGTACATGTTTTGCTGAAATCAACTGACACCTTGAAGAAAAAAAAATCTGTTGGCAAGACCTACTTTCTTAAGAAATGTGAAAACTCATTACAGAATCTAAACTGGTAACTGTATACTAACAAAAGAGACGAGACAGGCTTTTGCTTTCCTAGCAAATGAAAGTAATTTGCTTTAGGACTCATCCTGATTATTACTTTGAATACTGGTGTAATGCTGACACACTTACAGCAATTATTCTACTATTAACAATAAACCAGAAAAGTTTCTCAAACAACTCTTTTCAGACTCTTGGATGTAAATTACCTGACCCTACAGATAGAAACATTATTCCTAGATACCACTGGCACAGAAAGTCTAACTCACTTGCATAATACAAGGCCTTTAACCTGAACAGGCAAATACAGAATAGAAATATTAATTGAAACCCTCAAATTTCTTTTACTATCAGTACTTCAACTTTCTTCAACTACGGTTTGCTCCTCTGATAATTTTTTTTTCTTCTTAATTTATTTAGAATCCTCCATTAGACCTTGTTCTGCCAGTCATATTTTTCCCTAATGCACTTGGAGGAACACAATTTTACGTGCTTTGCTGTATCAGGTCCTTATCAAGGAAGAAGCTAGGCCTACAGAAGCTTTCTTATCTCTGATAACAGAAAGCCCAGAAGCCAGTTCCATATCTTTTTAATCTACACCAGCACATTTGGAAATGATCTTTGCATTTGTTAACCAACTTGAGAAAAACCTGAGCAAAGACAAACTCACTGAACTCTAAAATGTTAAGTTCATAGATTCCCTAACAGCATTAGTGAGCATCCCAGGTAGAAAATAAAGCTACTTTCAGATTGTAATCCAATAGTCAGCCCTAATATTCAGAAGGGAATTCAAACAAACAAACAAACAAAAATCAACAACAACCTCCCCAACCCCAACCCCAAATGAAACAAAAAAAAAAGGCCTCCAACAAAAATCACTGAAGTAAATGTTTCCAAAGATCTTAAGAAGTTATAATTTGGCTATAGGTTCCTCAGGTTCTTAATTTCAAAAAACTACCACATATAGGCCCCAAAAGTTGATTAGGTTTTAATATTAAGAAATCTGTAGGAGAAAAAAACCCTAGATGGAATGCAATTATGCAGCCTTTACTACATGCATATATGCCCTTTAATTAATCTGCATAAAATACTTAATGTTCAATTTCATTATTGCAGCAATATGCCTAACTGGATTTGTATATTTTGTATAACATAACAAAACAGAGTCATTAAACTCCTACAGATTTACTTCTCAGTGGGTAATTTGAATGTGAACATATTCAATTAAAAACACTTAAGTAAGGAAAACAAGGATTATCACTGGGATGGTACTCGTTTTATAAAAATATGCCAATAGGAAATGCGTAAACAGTCAAGGGTCACTGTAGTCAGTCAACTGATTTTTACTAGCACTTACTCATTGACTGCTGAACTTTCAGTATTATTTGTGAATGCCACAGTCAACAACTGTAACAGAAATTAAGTATTCATGTTAAAAATTCCAAAGCTGAAATAACTGAGAATAGGCTAAATGTTTTTTCTCACCCTTCTGCAAAGACTGCTGCTAAATTAATTCAATGGAACCGACTAGATAGTAGGGATAAGGACATGTGCAGGAACAAGAATAGATTTTAGAAGTGGTAGTTTTGCCACAGATGGAGGGCTGGAGAAAGGAAAGAATGAGGAAAAAGTGCATTTGATAATTAGGAAGTTATCATGCCCTAATTTCTATTTAACCAGGAGACAATCCATAACTGAATATATAACTGACTTGTTAAAACCAGGCTTTTAAACTAAGACTTCCTTGTTACGCTTCCAATTCACATAACTTCAGGAGGGATAATTCTGTGCTGCTAATATGTTGTCCTGTGTCATTTGCTTTTCAACTAATATCAGAATCAGAGGCAAATGTTTAATAAAATTAATATTTTTTTTAAGTTTTAATTTGGGCTTAAAAAATGCTTGCAGCACAAACACTCCTGTGATCCATGAATTCGGATCACATTTCCTTACCTGTGGAAGAGGATACACTTCAATGCACTCTCCTCACACTTGAGGAAGGAACTTTGAAAGAAAGAGTACAAGGCAAGATTTTCCTTTCCCCAAGAGGTTTAGAAAAAATGGTCAAGGGGCATGAAACTATTTCAACATTTTTTTCCTGGAAAAGAAAAATCTCAAATCAAGGGAAGTAATTTTCAGATAGATAAAAAGAGATAGCAATCTCTTTTCTCTGTGTCTGTGGTGGACTGAACAATAATAGTTGTAACAGGGTATGTTCTGTTTGAAATATTAAGCCATTATCTATCTGTAAGACTAATCAAACATAGACCTACATTGCTTCAGAAAAGTGTGGAACTGGTCATAGGCTGCACAACCCTCAGGAATGACCTCCTGGCAGGCATGAACAGAGCGTGCGTTGGACAAGGGGAAGAGACTATATGATCTGTTCAAGTCCTCCTCCAGACCTAGATATCTCCTGTGAGTATTTTTATGAGTTAAAATGGAAAAAGTACATGAAAAACCCATGGACATCAAATTAGATAGGTACAACGATGATGAAATATAGTTATGTACTGGATTAAACAATATGCTTTTAGGCAGAATTCTTGCATTCATCACATTCTCCAAAAAGTAGAAATTATAGTAAAATTATTTCACTGAACTATGTATATAAAATTAGCCACCAACTGCGTAAGAAATTATGCACATAGGCAGGCTGTGTTGTAAGCTACCAGTTACCATCCACAAGGAAGATATCAAACGTTACAGCACAGAACATGCTTGTGAAAACACACAGTGATATACCACTCAGCCATTCCAGGGAGCCTGAATTATGGACATGACTTATCATCATCAGAAGGCTCCGGGGGGGCCCTCATTGCAGCCTTCCAGCACCTGAAGGGAGCATACAAACAGGAGGGGAGCCAACTTTTTAAAAGGGTAGACAATGGCAGGACAAGGAGAATGGATTAAAACTAAAGGAGGGAAGGTTTAAATTAGATATTAGGGGGAAGTTTTTTACAGAGAGTGGTGAGATGCTGGAACAGGCTGCCCAGAGAGGTGGTGGATGCCTCATCCCTGGAGGTGTTCAAGGCCAGGTTGGATGGGGCCCCAGGCAACCTAGTGTAGATCCAGGCCTGGAGGTTGGTGGCCCTGCTCGTAGCAGGGAGGTTGTAACTCCAGGATCCTTGGGGTCCCTTCCAACCCAGACCTTTCTATGATTCTATGATCATCTAAGAACATCAGAAATGCCAATCCAGGATACTTGGAAAGGATGAATATTTGTGAAAAACAAATCCATGGCAGTAGGAATCAATTGTGTTAGAGAAGATTCGCTGCTTGTGGGAGTCTGGAAACTCAGTCTAAAGAGCAACAGCACTGTGGTATGACTGCCCTGTTTCCATCCTGACTGTCCAGGGTGCAAATTGAAAAGGCAGTGAAGTTAAAAGCTTAATGTAAATTCCTTTCCTTAACTTTAATGCCCAGACAGAAAAAAAAACAAACAAAGAAAAACCAACCCCAAAACATGACAAAGAAACACAACAACAACAATGACAACAACAAATAACCCACATCTTTGTTTCTGTTGCAAAATGAGTTGAGTCTTGGCACTGCCACCC